>CM067540.1:48907814-53707814 GCA_034509755.1 Anisodus tanguticus | reverse complement strand
GTTGATTCGAAGGGAAACACCAACAAAAAGTGCAGGTACCAGGGAGACGGCAAAAGCCAAATGATGGAGAAATTCAAAGGAAACTACCATCACTGTGGAAAGTCTGGACATATGATCAAAGAGTGCCACAAACTGAAGCGAGAGAAGAAGGGAAAAGCCAAGAACAAAGGCAAGGCCAAGGCTAACGTTGTGCAAGACAAGGATGATACTTTGAACCTTGACGACGTGATTGTTGATTTCTCGGCTGTAGTGTTGGAGGCAAATCTGGTGGAGAATCCTAGGCAATGATGGATAAACACGGGTGCAACCCGTCACATCTCCTCTGACAAGAGTGCATTCTCCTTTTACGCCCCAATCTCGGGCAAAACGTTGTTCATAGGCAACAACGCTACCTCTGAAGTGCCAGGGGTTGGAAATGTTGTCCTCAAAATGACTTTAGGCAAAGAGCTTACTCTGAAGGAAGTGATGCACGTCTCTGACATCCGCAAGAACTTGGTTTCAGGGCCATTGTTGGTCAAGGCTGGCTTTCGACTAGTTTTTGAGTCCAACAAATTTGTAATAAATAAGAATGGTATATTTGTAGAAAGGGGCTTCGCGTGTGACGACCTCTTCAAAATGAATACTATGTCGGTAATCCGTTCATCTAATGAAATAAAGCCTTTTACCTACTTGCTTGAATCCTCTAATTTATGACATCATAGATTAGGACACGTTAAATACAAATTCATTCAAAAGTTAGTAAAGTTGGAATTGTTGCCTTCCTTCGACATAAACCCTCAACATAAATGTGAGGTGTGCGTAGAGGCAAAATTAACCAAATCATCTTTCCATTCAGTCGAAAGAAACACCGCTCCTCTAGAACTTATTCACACCGACATATGTTATTTAAAGTTTGTGCAAATTAGAGGGGGAAACAACTACTTTGTGACTTTCATTTATGATAGTACAAGGTATTGTTATGTTTACTTGTTGAAAAGTAAAGATAAAGCGTTTGAAACATTTAAACATTACAAAGAAGAAGTTGAAAATCAACTAAACCTACAGATTAAGGAAATTCATAGTGATAGAGGGGGAGAATACGCAACACCGTTTGAAAAATACTGTGCTCAATTCGGCATTGTTCATCAAATGATCGCTCCTTACTCGCCTCAGTCTAACGGTATTTTCGAGAGCAAAAACCATACGTTAAAGGAAATGATGAATGCTTTACTTATCAATTTCGATTTAACCCAAAACATGTAGGGCGAAGTGATTCTTACCGTTAATACAATTCTCAATAGAGTTCCGCATAAGCGTAAGGATGAAACTCTATATGAATCATGGAAAGGAAAGAAATTCACTTATAAATATTTGAAATTGTGGGGTTGTTTGGCAAAGGTTGAAGTACCTAAACCAAAACATATCAAAATGGACATAAGACTGTAGATTGTATATTCATCGGATATGCAAATAACAGTAGTGTTTATAATTTCTTAGTGTATAAGTCAGAGATACCTGATATCCACGAGGGTACGGTCATGGAATCAAGGAATGCTGAATTCTTTGAACAGATCTTTCCTAGAAAGGAAAAAGAAATAATTTTGCGCAAATGAAGTTATGAACAAAATGCTCAAAATCAACAAGACCCGGGAGTTTCTAATTATCTGGAACTAGACGTTCCAAATCTACAAGACTCAAAAGTTATTGACTATCCAAAACTTAATGTTCCAGACCTACAGAACTTAGGGGTTTCAGAGGTTGAACCACGGCTGAGCAAAAGGGTCAAAAAGGACAAAACCTTTGGTCCAGACTTTCTAACCTATATGGTTGAAAATGTTTGAGGACAATTAAGGAAACATTATCAACTCCAGAAGCACCACTTTGGAAAGAAGCTATAGAAAGCGAAATAGATTCCATCATGCAAAACCATACTTGGGAAATGGTTGACCTTCCTCTGAAAAGCAAACCTTTGGGTTGCAAGTAGATACTCAAAATAAAGTACAAAGCAGATGGAACTATTGACAAATATAAGGCCATATTAGTAGTCAAAGGCTACAAATAAAAAGAAGGCCTCGATTACTTCGACACATACTCCCCCGTGTCTAGATTAACGTCCATAAGGAAATTCATAGCCATAGCAGCTTTGCGTGACCTTGAGATACATCAAATGGATGTTAAGACAGCCTTCCTAAATGGAGAGTTGGAAGAGGAAATATACATGGAACAACCCGATGGGTATGTGATTCCAGGACAAGAAAGAAAGTATGTCGACTTTTTAAGTCTCTGTACGGACTCAAACAAGCCCCGAAACAATGACATGAAAAGTTTGACAATACTTTATTATCAAAAGGTTTCTCCATAAATGAATGTGATAAATGTATCTATATAAAAGGGAACTCTGACTCATTTGTTATGATATGCCTTTACGTAGATGACATGCTCATCACCTGAAGTAGTCTAAACTTGATCCTGGAAACCAAGAATATGTTGAAACAATGTTTCGACATGAAGGATATGGGTATTGCAGATGTAATCTTAGGAATTAAGATTTCTAAGACATCTGACGGACTGGTTTTATCTCAATCTATTTATATTGAAGATGTTTTGAGGAAATTTGATGTATTTGATAGTCCCCCTATGAAGTCACCATTGGATATGAATCATAGAATTGATAAGAATCGTGGTGCACTTGTATCCCAAGAGCAATATGCGCAGGTCATTGGTAGCTTAATGTACATTATAAACTACACCCGATCCGATATCGCTTATCCAGTCAATAAGTTGGCTAGGTTTACTCGTAATCCTGGAAATGATCACTAGAAGGCATTAAATCAGATACTATGATATCTGAAATATTCACTGACTTACATATTACATTATTCAAGATATCCATCCGTATTGGAAGGATACAGTGATGCAAACTGGATATCGGATATAAAGAACACCAAATTCACCAGTGGGTATGTTTTCACAATTGGTGGTGGGGCAGTGCCTTGAAAGTCCTTTAAGCAAACATGCATCGCCCGATCCATGATGGAATCATAGTTTATTGCTTTGGATAAAGCAAGAGAAGAAGCAGAATGACTTCACGACTTCTTATAGGATATCCCTTGTTGGGATAAACACGTACCTTCAGTGATGATTCACTGTGACAACCAATCAGCTTTAGAAAGGGCACGGAACAGTATGTACAACGGCAAGTCTAGACATATTCGTCGGAGACATAAGACCGTTAGACAGTTGATCACCACGGGTGTCATTTTCATTGATTACATCAAATCAAAGGATAATATAGCAGATCCATTAACTAAAAACCTACCCAAAGATCAAATGTTCTGCCTGTCTATGGGAATTGGCTTAAAACCTAAACAATAAGAATCTTTACGGTGGTAACCCAACCTTACTGACTGGAGATCCCAAGAATTTAGTTCAATGGGACAACTAAACTGTAGAGGTTCAGTTTTAGCGCTTCACTTAAAGCAACAACACTTCGGATTATTATTCTTTAAAGAAATATAATGCCAAAGTTGTTCCCGTGATAGACATTAAGTGCTACCTGCATAATGGTAAATGATAAGTTTATAAAACTTTTAATGATTCCTAACACTTGCGAGTGGGTATAGAAGGATACCTTATAGGAGATCACCTATTTAAGTGCGAACACATGCCACTTCAAATGTACGCACTTAAGAATTCAAGAGTTGTCCATGGCCACAACGGATAAAACTATAAGAAGAAATGAATAAGGGGAGTTATTGTGTTGATATCATTGTCTTGGTTTACACTAAATACTGTCAGTTCAAGACATCACGTTCACCGCACAGTAAGTAAATCTGATGGGAATCGACTAAGGAATGTTCAAAGCCGAAAGCTACCTTTCCTGATGCAATATCTTTCCGTTGAAAGATTCCTGAACTTTGGCACCCTGTGTGCACCAATTCTCTTTCAAGAGGGGATTGTTGGAAATTTAACTATGTGGGATTTAGTTTTTCGCGTCTTTAGTGACATAAACACGTGGGCCCCTCATGTCAGAAACATCATTTATTCACACATGCCTAATCTACTAAATGAGTAGATGATATTAATGCCAAGTATCGTCAAATTTCGTTAAGGAATAAAAGAGATATTGATACATAAAGTAAGGTGTTTGAGACATGAATAGATGATGTCTTGGCCAAAATGACAAATCTCCCACATAGGTAGAAGATGGAAGGATTGAGCACTATATAAGCTCTATTTTTTAATAAGGGTTTGGGACTCCAAGGGGTAACACATATGTTTATAAGAGGGAGGACCTAGGTGAGCTTGGGTTCGGGGCTAAGCCCCACACGTGTGCCACCGCCCGCCCGTTTGGTCCGGCTCGAGCTCAGGGGTCGGGATGTGGGCTGGAATTTTCTTTTTGGTCCCTGAAGTGTTTCTTATTTATACTTTAGTTCCTGAAGATTTCAGAAACGCTGCAACGGTTCGGAAGATTTCAGAAACGTTGCAACGACCCTCCTCTTCACCTATAAATTGAGCATTACTGTTCAGTTTAAACACACAACGAAAACTCTTCTGTTCTGTTCGAAATACAGAGAATATACAGAAACACACACAAATCCTCTCCTCTTCAACAATTTGTTCTATATTTATTTTCTTCGCTAGAATCAACCTTACTTGCTTTGTATTGTTGATTGTTGTTATTTTATCTTGGGAGATTATTGTTCATTACCGTAAAAACATACATACGGGACAATTTTATCTTAAAGACAGAGAGTCATCTCTCGACTCAGCCTTCCTTTTTGTTTAACCTTTCTGACACCATTTTTACCTATGTTAGCAAGGCTGAAAAGAAAAAAATCAAATTACAAAATAATGACTTAAATCTTACCTCTAGTAACTTGATATGATTGTATCGATGCTTCAAATACTAAATGTACAACCTTTGCTGCAAGAAATTTATAAGCAAAAATTAGTCTTTGTTCTCCTTTTCTGGATTGAGAAAATCGTATAAGTATTTTTCTCCTGTTTGATTTTTATCAAATACAAATGAAAAGATAGAAACAACTAAAAGAAGAAGGAAGAGTTTTCGTTTGTATCGAATTATAAAAAGGGAGGAGGAGGAAGACAATGCTGACGTGGAAGAACATGAGTCGTCTGATGATGTAGTTGCGGAAAAGACTGTAATAAGATTACACACAGTGTGTGTGTGTTTGTACTAAATGGGAGATAAGTGGAATTTATTAAATGCTTTTCTAGATTAGCTTAATAAAGATTTTCATCTTATCTCCTCTCTAAGATTACTTACTCCCTCCTAAAAAAGACATTGAAATTCAAAGTACAAGGATTGATGTATATAATAATTATAATAATAATAATAATAATAATAATCGCTACTTTTTATAATAGAAGATTTTCAACATTATTGTAGTCAAACTTTGTGTAATATATACTTATAGTACAATTCTGTTTTGGACGAATTCACTAAATCCACACTAAATTTAAGAATTAGGGAGTGTTAGGTATGGAGGAAATTAATTTCTCCAATTTTCTCATGTTTAGTATATAAAAAATTCTTGAAAGTATTGTCTTTAAGAAAATAAATTTCTTAAAATGAGAAAAATGACTTATCTAATGAAAGTAGGAAAAAACAACTCCCACAAATGACATTCCATATCGATTATCTCCTCCTCACCACTTACTCTCACCCTCACCCCCCACCTCCACCAACCCACCCCCGCCCCCACTCCAACACCCAACACCCCCACCACCCACGCTCTCCCCACCGCCACTCCCACCCCACCATCCCACCCCACACCCACTCCCACCTACCCCATATCACATCTCCACCTCCTATAGTATTTGTTTAGATTATATATAAATAATTTTAGAATAATATTTTTTGTTCATGTATCTAAAAAGAAAATAAGTAAGAAACTCATTTATTTTTAAAAAAAAATATTTTCCTTCCTACCAAACACACCCTTAGAGCCAAACACATTTTATTTGACTCGAGTGAGCTGCACCCTAGCGAACTCATTGCGTCTGGTTCTTTATTAGGGAATGTGTTTATGTTTGTTTTAGAAGGAAATGAGTAATTTAAGAAAAGGTGTAAATTCTATGCACGATGTAATCTTTTTTATATCTTTAAGTCGCTGAAAAGGTCATTTTAGATTATTTTATTCAATAAATATTAATTGAAAACCTAGAATAAATGATAATTACATGTTATAGTACGTAAAATTATATTAATAGTGCAAACAATATTTACAAGTCACCTAGTTCAATAAAAATTGAAAACTGTTGATAGGTTCTAAATGGTCTAGCTTAACCAACCGCTACAAGTAAGCAAAAAATAAATGTGGTAGAAACTCAAGTCAGGCGATAAATCATTATGTCTGATTACTATAGATAGATGTTTTTCCTAGATTGTGTCCAATGCACCTGATATGTCAACATGAGCTTACTAAGTGTTTGTTTGGTTGTGCTTATAACTTATGACTTATTTTTATTATTTTAGCTTAAAATTAAATATTTAAAAATACTTTTTTATTTTACCGAATTATTATAAAAGTGCTTAAAAATTAATTGGGCTTAAAAGCACCTAATATAAGTCAATCCATACCGGCTCTAAAATATCTTGCATGTTTATAGGGTGTTTCTTATATTTTCCCTAGACTAGATTGTGACCAATGACACATCATATATCAGCAAGTTCTTACTAAGAGATTTTGCATGTTTTATAGGGTACTTCTTATGTTTTTCTTAGATTGTGTCTAATGACACTTGATATATCATAACAAGGTCTTACTAAGAGATCTTGCATGTTTTATCGGGTGTTTTTTTTGTCTTTCCTAGATTTGTATCCAATGGTACCCAATATGTCAAAAAGGTCTTCCTAAAAGATCTTGCATACTTTATAGGGTGCTTCTTACGTCTGCTAGTCTCTTATTAGTAATCCCACATTTTATGTATGCTAGCAAAAGCTGAGCCCTTAGCTCAATAGATGTTTTATGGGTACTACCTGAAAATACTGATCAAACACTAAACTGTAAAAATACTTTTAAAATGATTAGTCAAATATAAATTATTATTCTCTCAAGTACTTTTTAAAATGCACTTTTAATAAAAAATACTTCTCAAAATAAATTAATGTCAGCACCTTGTCCAAACACGGAATTAGATTTGTCACCCGCAGTTAATATGTAATTATGTTTCTATTTCCTTTGATGTCCATAATTGCATAGTTTTACTTGTGATTTGTATCTCCTCGTGAAGAACACTTTCTAGTAAATGACTTCATAGTACCAAATACACTCGTTACTATTTATAAAATCCAAACGGATCATCGTTAGATGCAGAGCTATAATATTGGGTTTGTTCAGACAAATCTAATAATTTTTGGATAGATTATGTATTTGTATTTTAAGAAATTCATCAAATATGTGTGAATATTTAGTTTTCAATCCAACAACTAAAATAAGTTATGATTCGATGATAAATTCAAAACTCATAAACTTCAGATCTTGATTTCGTCTCTTATTATCGTCTCAATATTCACTGAAGTAGAGAAGTTCATTCATATGTACTTTAGGTTTCTTTTGAGTGAATAGGTTAAAAGCTGAAAATATGGTTATCCATTAATTTGAGGGTGATAACGTGAACAGGAAGCAGAAACTCCATATATGGCCATTGTTGAAGCTCTATGTTTAAAAGTTTGAAAACAGATTTCCGCAAATAAGCTCTATTTCGAGTGGGTTAATGTGCGTATTATTGTAAAAGATCGGGTACGTATTGAGGAGCCTAAATATGAATTTTAAGGTGATTAGGTGTAGCTGTTGAGGTGTTTTGGATGGATTTGGTGCTTGGATTCAAGGATGAAGACAACAATAACAACAACATACCCAGTGTAATCCCACAAGTGAGGTTTGGCGAGGATAGGATATACGCAGATTTTACTTCTACCTTTGCAGGGTAGAGAGGTTGTTTCCGATAGTCCATCGGCTCAAAAGAAACGTATCAATGCAGGGTTGCATGAAAAATAACACAATAAAAAATTAAGATACAAAACAAATAGTACAACATAGTGATACACACATAAAGATAACGATCGACGTGATACAAAATAAAACAACTAAGAAAAGGAGAAGAGTAGATGGAAAATATAGCCCTCCACCTCTCTCACACACAACGCGACAAAACTCAAATACCTACTACCCTTCTACCCTAATTCTCGATCGCCAAATCTTTCTATATAAGGTCATGTCCACAATCAACTGGAGCTGGGTATATCCCGTCTAACCACCTCCCCCCAGTTTTTCTTTGGCCTACATCTACCTCTCCTAACTCCTACGACCATCAATCTCTCTCACCTCCTAATTGACGCATCCTCACACCTCATCTTCACATACCTTAACCATCCCAATCTCTCTTCCCTCATCTTGTCCTCCAAGGAGGCCACCCTGACCTTGTCCCATATTTCTTCATTCCTAATCATATCTCTGCTAGTATAACCGCACATCCATCTGAGCATCCGTATCTACGCTACTTTCATCTTCTGAATCTGAACGTTCTTGAGTGACCAACACTCTACCCCATACAACAATGCTGGTCTAACCACCACTCAATAGAACTTACCTTTCAGCCTAGGCGTCACCTTCATATTGCAAAGCATCCCGGAGGCAAGCTTCCATTTCATCCATCCTGCTCCAATACAATGGGCGATATCATCGCCAATCTCCCGGTTCCTTGTATAATGAACTCAAGATATTTGAAACTCCTTCTTTTGGGTATAACTTGTGCTTTGATCTTCACTTCCACATCTATTTCTTGCGTCACATCACTGAACTTGCATTTCATGTACTCCGTCTTAGTCCTTATTAACCTGAAACCTTTACATTTTAATGTCGTTCTCCAGACTTTCAGCCTACCGTTAAAGTCACTACGTGTCTCGTCAATCAAAACCATATCGTCTGCAAATAACATACATCAAGTCACCTCCTCCTGAATATGCCACGTCAATTCGTCTAACACTAAAGCAAATAGAAATAGGCTAAGGGTTGATCCCTGGTGCAACCCCATCACAATCGAAAAGTTGTCGTAATCACCTTCCACTATCCTAACCCGAGTCTTGACACCCTCGTACATGTCCTTAATTAAATATATAAATATTTATATTTATCTAAATATATGAATATTTATATTTATCTAAATATATGAATATTTTAGTTATGTTTTGTTTTGTTGTTCTTTTGTTTGAAATTTACAAAAATATTTCAACACTAGACCCACTAGCTAAAACATTCATTATAATAACTGTTTAATTATGAAAATTGTTAGGCAAATTTATTTCACTTCTAGGCTCACTAGACAAAACATTCGTTATAATAACTGCCTCATTATGAAAATTGTTAGGCAAATTTATTTCACTACTAGACTCACTAGACAAAACATCTGTTATAATAACAGATTCCTTAGGCAAACTTTAGGCATGTTTTTTTCACCACTAAACTGTGGTCACTAGACAAAACATTCGTTATATTAACTGGGTCCTTAGGAAAACTTTAGGCATGTTTGTTTCACCACTAGACTGTGGTCACTAGACAAAACATTTGTTATACTAACTGGGGGTGTTTGGTGGGATTGGGGGATAGGATGGTTGGGTTGGGATTGTCGGTGGAGACGGTGTTGGGTGTTGGAGTGGGGATGATTTGGGTGGGGTGAGGTGGGGTGAGAGTAAGGGGTGGGAAGGAGACAATCAATTGTGGAATGCTATATATGAGACTTGTTTTTTCTATTATCATTACAAAAATCATTTCTCATTTTTTAGGAACTTGTTTTCTTAGAAAATATATTTTTCAAAAATTTTAACATACGAAACATGAAAAAATTGAAGAAAAGGTTTAGATACATCGATCCTTATACTTTGAATTTCAATGTCTTTTTTTGGGAGGGAGTAAGTAATCTTAGAGAGGAGATAAGATGAAAATCGTTTATAACCTAATCTAGAAAAGCACTTAATTAAATTCCACTTATCTCCCAAGTCCCAATTAATACACTTTTGTCCCTTTTAACTTCTATCTCAATTAAAAAAGAGTTCTATCGGTCTTTTCCACAACTACATCATCAGACGACTCATGTTCTTCCACGTCAGCATTGTCTTCCTCCTCCTCCCTTTTTATAACTCGATACAAACGAAAACTCTTCCTTCTTCTTTGTGCTGTTTCAAGTTACATAACTCGATAAAAATTGTTAAGAGTCTCACACCGGATATGAAATGGGAACATGGACTCTTTATATGGACTTTGACAAAATTCACCCTACAAGTTAGCTTTTGGGGTTGATTAGGCCCAAGATCCATTCTCTACATGGTATCAAGTCATATAAGTAGTCCATGTTCTCATTCCATATCCGATGTGGGACTCTTAACACTCCCCTGCACGCCCAGACCTTGTTAACTGGAGCGTGGATGACATAATTTGGGGACCCAATATCAGTGAACATATAATTGAAATGAGACTGGCTCTAATATCAAAATCTAACTTGTAGGGTGAAGATTGTCCAAGTCCATATAAGAAGTTCATGTTCCCATTTCCATATCCGATGTGAGACTCTTAACAATTAAGTGGGTCAAAAAGTAACTATAGATAAAAAAAATTAATAAACATTAATTGAGAGCCTAGAATAAATGGTAAGTAACATGATTGATGATGTAAAAATTATTTACAAGTTAGTGCGTAAAATCATCCCTAGTTCAGTCAGAATCGAGAACTGTAGAGAGTTTTAAAAGACTTAACCTAACCAACCACTATAAGCAAGTAGGAAATAAACGTGGAACTCAAGTCAAGACGATAGATCACTGTTTGTAATCACTACAGATAGATATTTTCTTTAGATTGTGTCCAACAAGGTCTTAACAGATCTTTTCATATTTTATAGTAATGAATGGAGTTTCTTTTTCATCATATCCTATTCATCGGTACCGATTATTGATATTGTAAAAGTTATTTTCTTGATTTTGTATTAGCTCATGAACTAAATGAGTTGCACATACATCCTAGTACATGTTCCTCGACGCTGAGGGAACCCTCGAAGAGTGAGGATTTCGTGACATTTCTGATTAACTGTCTTATATTTATAATAAATTGTTTAATAATTAGCATGTTGAATCATATATATATAATGGATTGGTGCTTATTACGTCTTTCTATTAACAGAAGTATGAGTAGAGTTAGAGATGGCAGTGGATCCTGGACCCGGTCCGGATCCGGTGGATCCGGATCCGGTGGATCCAGATCCATTTTATAGGATATGGATCTTCAAAATTTGGACCCGACGGATCCGGATCGGATATGGATCTGGTTCTTGTATTTAAGATCCGTATCCGGTCCAGATCCGACCCGTGGATCCATTTTTATTAAATATATTCATAACTTAGAATGTAATTTTATAAGTATTTTCTTAAAATTGCTAAGCGCATCCTTGCAAGTTTAATTCTCAAAATAAGTTTAATTTATCTCCGCATTAACTCAAAAATCAAAAAATAAAGAGGTAACTTCGATAATAAAATCAATGTTATATTAATGAATGACTAACATCTCCATAGACAAGTAGTTAAAATTATAATCACTTCATTTGTGAAGATTTCAAGAACATGCAAGTTCTGCATTGTGGAAATACTAGTTAGCATTTTTCGCAACTATTGTCATTGTCCAACATTTTCAATTAATAGCTCACAATCAAAACGAGACAACGAACAAAATATCTCATATGAACATTTCAAAATTGAAACACAGTAAACTGTTAGCTAAGTAAAAATCGTTTGTCAGTTCAAAAAAAAATTCTTAGCAAGGCAAATTTTTTTACATGTGGATCCAGATCCGATCTGTAGACCCGGTGGATCCGATGGATCCGGATTTGGATCTGATTTTTATGGACCCGGCGA
The DNA here is from genome assembly GCA_034509755.1 of Anisodus tanguticus. Lineage (NCBI taxonomy): Eukaryota > Viridiplantae > Streptophyta > Magnoliopsida > Solanales > Solanaceae > Anisodus > Anisodus tanguticus. Next base: position 53,695,912 of record CM067540.1, on the reverse strand, counting down.
ATCCGGATCCGAATCTGGATTCAGGTATGAAAAACGGATCTGGATCTGGATCTAATAGGATCCGGTTCAGATCCGATCCGTTGCCATCTCTAAGTAGAGTTGCTAGTCTCTAATTCTTAGTCCCAGTTTTTATGTATTTATGTATGTGAGCAAAAGCTTAGCCTTTAGCTCAATCAATATTTTCTGGACAAATAAGAAGACCTTTCGTTACTTGACTAACTAACACACATGCCAAACCAATAATATATTAACATCTACTTTATAGGATTTACACTGGTTATGTTATTGTTGTTGTTGTTGTTGTTGTTATTGTTGTTGTTCCTTCCTTTATAGGATCTTCTTTCTTTTGGTGCTTCGTTTTTGTTTGCTTATACAAAAACTTAACATGAGATCTTCAAACTTAAAAATATATCCATATTTTTTTGTCCAAAGTAAATAACACGATGTAGTCATTCCAAAAGCATGAATTGACAAGGTGCTATATCATCTTTATTTCAAAATAAAGAGCCAAAATAATCTCTTAATTATTTGAAATGCATCAATTTTATTTTCCGTTATGTTTTTCGTTCAAAAATGTTCTCTAACTAGCCAAATAGCTTACAAGTACCCCTCCTAATAATGGTTATTCCAAAATAAGAGAAAAAGAACCAATTTCGCCCTTAAACTATTCAAAATGCGACAATTTTGCGCTTATTCTTTGATTTTTTTGGGAGGAGGGGTGAAATATGTGAGTCATATAATAACAACATAAGAAATAAGTAGTATAAATACTTACTATTTTAACAAATAGAAAACAATGACATACCATTTTGTTCTTCGGGTTCCCCATGCATTAGGCGTGCGTTAATATTTCTGAACATGATAGCATGTACCCCATCTTACTAACTCTAAGAATAATATGATCAAAGAAATCACACTCAATTATATATTGGTACACTATTTTACTTATTATAACTTTAGTCATTCCAAATTTCAATCAAAGACCGGTATAATAGTTTTTGAAAAATTAATGCTGGTAATTAAACTTTATGTAAAGCATAAAATTGGCATTGCATAACAATTGTAATTTAAATAGTCAAAGTAATCTCATAATCCCCAATATAAGATTTTGCTCAAGTCTTTTGAAGAAAATAAATAATTAAGTGTGGAAAAAGGTGCAAATATATCGCAGATATACCCTTCGTTAAAAAAGTGGTGCATATATACTATTGCCGTACACAAATGGTGCAAATATATCCTTGTTGCTGAAGGAAATCATTTAGCTTATTTTTTAATTAAAAAAATGTCAATCCATTTTTTTAGTAAACTTATTTTTTAAGGCCACGTGGTAATTTATTTTCGGGAAAGCGTCAGATTTACTCTTGTACACACACAAATAAGCTATATTTACCCTTCGTTATAGTTGTGGGTATATTTACCCTTTTCATCCAACTTTCAGGCCATATTTGCCCTTGTACTCTCAACAAAAGTCTTATTTATCCCTACTTCGTTAAATCCCCATTTTCACATTAATTTTGCTATGTCTATGTGATAATATTTTTTAAATTTTTTTAAAAAAAATCTGGAAAATGGGATTTTTATAATCTGAAAAAAAACTGGATTTTTTTAAAAAAATCTGGAAAACTGTTTTTTTCTTTTTAAAAAGGTGGAAACCCCGTTTTTTTAGAAGATAAATCCGGAAAATCTGGATTTTTTTTCTGATAACTGGAAAATTGAACTTTTTAAAGAAAAATTGGAAAGTGATTATGTTTTTCAAGATTTTTTCTTAAAAAAATAGTTTTCCAGATATACAAATTTAGTTTTTGCTGATTTAAGAATGAAAACAGTTTTCCAGATATTTTTTAAAAACAAATACAGTTTTTTCAAGATTTTTTTAAAAAATCAGTTTTTCAGTTTTTTTTTTATAAAATAATTCAGATTTATTTTTAACAAAAAAGGATTTTTAGGACACTTTTTTTTAAAAAGCCAGTTTTTCAGATTTAAAAAAAAAAACAATTTTCCTGATTTTTAATAAAAAAATCCTGTTTGCCAGAATATTTTTTAAAAAAAACGGTTTTATAAAAGAAAAATTTCAGATTTTTAATAAAAGCCATTTTTTTCCAGATTGGTTTTTAGAAAAATGAATTTTCCAGAATTAAAAATTATCACGTCGGCGCTACATAGAAAAACTAAGGTGAAGATGAGAATTTTATGAAGTAAGGGTAAATATGACTTTATTATAGTACAAGGGCAAATATGGCATGAAAGTTGGATGAAAAGGGTATATATAACAAAAAAGTATAATGATGGGTAAATATAACTTATTTGGGAGAGTACAAGGTCAAATCTGACCCTTTTCCTATTTTGTTTTGGATGAGTTGGGTATGATTCATTTAAAAAAAAATGAGTAGAGTTATTTTTTTTTTAAAACTACAAAAATATTTTTCTAAATGAACCAGATCAGACCCACCAGAAAAAAATTATCAAATGACTTTACAAAAATAAGTATACTAAACATAGGTAGACTTATTTTTTTAAAGCCTCGCAGTATTTTTATAATTAAAAAATAAGCTAAATAATTTTAAAAAAAAATATGTCAGCGAAAAGAGTATATTTGCACATTTTGTGTAATGACAAGGTATATTTGCACCTTTTGTGTAATGACAAGGTATATTTGCACCATTTATGAACGGCAGAGGTATATATGCACCACTTTTTTAACGAATAATATATCTGCTCTAAATCGCAAAGTTAAGGGGTATATTTGCACATTTGCTCATTAAGAGTAGTTGTCCCAAATGAAGGGCAAAATTGACCCAATCTTTCCTCGTTTTGCTTAGTAACAAGGTATTTTTTGAGCTATTTGACTAGTTTGAGGGGTATTTTTTAGCCAAAAACGTAATGACGAGAGGTATGTTTTAGCCAATAATATAACGAGGGGGTAAATTTAACCTATTTCCGAATAGTTTAGGGGTAGGGTCAAATTTGCCCTCCAACTATGCTTTATGGAACAACATCGCCCTCCATCAAACTTTGAGATCAAATATACCCTCACCCTTTGCAAACTTGTTAAATTTGCCCTCGGATGGACGAATATGTGAGTTGGACGCCATGTCGGATCAATGTAGACGCCACATCGGATCCACGTCGGCAGATCAGCACCACAAACTACCGCCACTGCCATCTCCGGCATCAAAACAACACTAGAATCATCACCGTCGGCCACCAACAAACAACCCCCAGATATCCCAAAATAATCACCACTGCCGGAGCCCGTCTTCGGCAAACCAAGACCAACACCACCATTGCCTCGCGGCACCACCACTAAATACGACCCCTTCTCCACCACAAAACCATTGTACAACAACGACGCCTTGAGTCACAAGAACAAGGTTGTCATTATCCAGTAACTTTAATTCAACAGAAGAAGTTGATGATCCAGATTCCCAAACATTGATCTGATTCGCATCGACTAATAAGAGGCTACCTGATTTGAGAAGTGATAGATGTGATTTTTTTCCATTTATAAGTTGGTCACGGTTAGCCATCCAAACAACGATTGTAAATGGTGTCTTTTGGTTCGTTGAGCAGTGGCGCGATGGAGGCTCATTGTGACTGGTGAGAAGCAGTGGTGGGACGAGATGGTGGATTGGTGGTCGCGGTGGTTGATGAAGACGAAGGGATTGGGGTTGTTGTTGTTGGTGTTGTGGCGGTGGTAAGGAAGAGATGAGAGAAGGAAGAAGTAGTGGTCGGCTGGTGGAGTTCTGCCGGCGGCAAGCTGACAGTTAATGGTTTTGTTCTACTCACTTTTTTCCTTTGATTTTGAATGATACCTCAGCACAATTTCTATGTGCAGCAGCTAAATCATCTTTGCAAGAACAACCTAATTGAATGGCAATACCAAATTCAGAATATCTAATTTCATTGTGGATGCGTGTATTCTTAACTAAAAATTAAAGAGGGAAAACAGGTTGGTGGATCATGGATTTTTGGGTCGGATTTGGATAAAAAAAACTAAAGAATAAAAAACCAGCAACGCTGGAGACGTGCTTCGGCAGTGGTGATGATTTTGGGAGATCTAGGGGTTGTTTGTTGGTAGCCGAAGGTGATGATTTTGGTGTTGTTTTGATGCCGGAGATGGCAGTGGCGGTAGTTTGTGGTGGTGGTCTGCCGATGTGGCGTCTACGTGGATCCGAGGTGGCGCCCAACTCACATATTCGTCCATCTGAGGGCAAATTTAACAAGTTTGCAAACGGTGAGAGTATATTTGATCTCAAAGTTTGACGAAGGGCAATATTGTTCTAAAGAATAGTTGGAGGGCAAATTTGACCCTTTTTCCTTTTTTCTTTAAAAGATATATATTAAATGGCTAGTGGGCATGAATGGGAATTTGCAGTGGTTAACCAAATTTTATGGTGATTGTAGAATGCCAAAGTAAGTCTCCCATGATGATTGAAGGATGTCATCATACAGCAATTATAATAAGTGGTTCAAGATAAGAATTTTGCAAGATAATTGGAAGAAACTCCTAAAACTTACTCATGTTCTGCTTTAATAAGTAATGAGAAATGATAATAACATATGACTACTCTTTTACGCAAGGTATATATCAATCAAAACAAGCCATAAACATTCAAATCATAACCACAAAGAACTTGCTCAAGTTTTAGGAATCTTAAAACAATGAGGATTCATATAGCCAACCCTAACTTGTTTGGGACTTCGGGGTAGTTGTTGCTGTTTTTGTATGGGAGTTTCCAGAAACCTAAGTCCTAAATACAATGAACTCCAGGAGATGACACAACCAAGCAAATTCGGGACCAATTACTCACTTGCTACACAACCAAAAATTTGCAGAAATGATGCCTTTGGACTAATGACTGTTAAACTGGTCGATAAAACTACAGAGATTCAACTCACCAGACTACACCTATCTACCATTCTCCACAAGATGTTTCAGAATTCTCATAGCTTGTTCATGAAGCTGGAAAATGTGCTAATTCTATCCATATGAGCTAAAAGTATTTGACATGCCCGGAGTTCTACATAAAAACAACGTTTTTCTTCACCATGTCTTTGTCATTTTTTACACCTTGATTTCTAGTTTTGCCACCGGATTTTCCCAATTTCTGAATGGATCTCTGCTTCCTCTTAATGATCTTTGTGGCTAATGTTTTCAATGGAATAGTAATGTCCAAAGGCCGAAGAACTTGTTCCAACTCATGCCACTCAAGATCTTCGACATCACCATCTTCATACTTCACCCTGAACCAACCAACTTCCCCATCAAATTCAGTAACTTTCCCAAAGTAATACTGGTCGCCAAACGACTTGCGAACTTCTCTTCCTTCAAGCCATTGACAAAAACCAGCATTCTTATGTGATTCAGCATCAGTAACTGTTGGGCAGGGAATAAAGGATTCGGCACTTGAAGTAACGGGAGGCAATCCGTTAATAATGACAACTGGCTCTCCAGGTAACTCAAACACCCCAGGTGCTAAAGATTCCTCCATGTCACTTCCTTTGCACGTAAAATCCATTTCCAGCAATCCTTCTAATCAACCCTGTGAATAGATGATTCTCACTTTCAAATAACAAAAGATAGATGAAACATCAATTTATATGCAAAGAATAATCTCAACACTTGGAAATTGCCCCAATTCAGATGCTTGTCAAAGCAAAACTAGAGGAAACAAAAAGAAAAGTTAATCCATCACCTGTTAACAGCAAACATGCCATTTCAAAACACATTATAACTGTGCTGGAATCTGAGCAGCTTTAGCAAGTAAACAGCTAGTTGATAATGAGTCAAGAATTCTAATGGCATGAGGAAACAATATATATAACAATAACACTTCCCAACGACCTTGCAGATTCTGAGAAAAGAATTTCTAGTGTGTTTCTGATAAACATTCGAATAACTTTATGCATGCATTTGATACCACCGAGAAAGACCAAAATTTCATAAAGTGCTCCTATTTGTATATAAAAGACTAAAGCAAAACTGATGACAACAGTTCCTTCTCAATGTAGAAGGAAACATATTAAAAGCTGAAAGTACACTGCTAATCCATTACTCGCTTGGTCAATATTTTTTTCTCTTTATAATTCTTGTTTATTTTGAAAATTAAGAGAAACACCGAACTACCAAAGAAACACAGTATATGAAAAGAAAAACAACTCTACGGGTGTGTTTGGTATAGAGGAAAATATTTTCCAGATTATGTTATCCAATTTTCTCATGTTTGGTTAACCAAAATTTTTGGAAAACATTTTCTCTAGGAAAACAAGCTCCTCAAAATTGAGGAAAATGACTTCCTTAATAGAAGTAGGGAAACAAAGTTACATAAGTGACATTCCAAGTTTATTGTCTCCTCCCCATCCCCACCCCTTTGACCAACCCACCTCCCCCACCCACAAATCCCCACTCCATTCCACACCAATAGAGTTTTGCTAGATTACATACAAAAGCTCTTGGGATGATTTTTTTTTTCCTTACCGAACACTAGAAAATAAGTAAGAAACTACTTATGTTCCAAGAAATTATTTTCTATGAAAACATTTTCCTTCGTACCAAACACACCCTACCTCATTCCACATTTTACATTGTATTCTTTACAAAAAGAAGAAGAGAATAGAAGAAACAACGCTATCAAAGTTGGCGGGATATATAACATTGTAGCTATTCACAGGAAAGTTCCACTCATCGCCAGAGCAACATTCTAACCATTAATAACTTCTATCGACAAAAACATTATTAGTCATTATTAAATTGTACCATCAAATTCTCTCTATACTAAAAGACAGTGGCGGAGCCAGGATTTTTAGTAAGTGGGGTTCAAAAATATAAAGAAGTTAACACACGAAGAAGCCAGGGGGGTTCAACATCTACTATATATACATAAAATTAATTTTAACCTTGTATATACAGTGTAATTTTTCGCCGAAGGGGGTTCCTCGGCTAAACCTAGCTCCGCCCTGCTAAAAGATTCAACGTTTTCTAACCAATATAAGTACTAAAATTTTAACTCAATTACATGGCCCCTTCGGGGATATTCGATAAAATTGGAACGATATAGAGAAGTTCAACTCCATGGCATGACTTGACAGACTGATTTGATTTTACGAAATTTAAATCGCTAGAGTTCAATTGCTTAAAATCTAAAATATTAGGAAACTAAAATCCATTGTTTAATTAGTTGGAAGAATTTCGTAAATGACTTCAAATTTAGTACATGAATTAGAAAATAACAGCATACCGATAAACATTTTCCCCTCTTTGTTTTTTTGGTGCCCTATTTTCATCCCCATTTACAGGGAGAAATTTTCACACACTAATATCAAAAGGTGGATTAAGAAATAGGAGTAAATCAATAAACTGAAAGATCAGTACTTAATCACAAATTTGAAGCTGTTAATCACACAAGAAGAAAATTCAAATGCAAAACAATTCAAGTGAATTAAAAATTTGTGCCTATTGCTAAAATTCACAGGGAAAGGGGTTTAGGGTTTTCGTTTCCGAGAGAAAAAGAAGACGAGGATGCTCAAATAGATGTGTGGTCATACTAGGAGAGATATGATTAAGAACGAAGTTATATAGGACAAGATCGGAGTGGCCTTCGTGGAGGACAAGATGAGGGAAGCGAGACTGAGATGGTTTAGACATGTAAGGAGAAGGTGTGAGGATGCGCCAGTTAGGAGATGTATGAGATTGGCGGTAGCAAGAGTTAAGAGAGGTAGAGGTCGGCCGAAGAACTAGGGGAGGTGATTAGACATGACATATCATAACTTCAGCTGACTATGGACATGCCCTATGATAGGAAGATTTGGAGGTCGAGAATTAGGGTAGAAGGTTAGTGGGTAGTTGAGTCTTTGTCGCATTATGTGGGAGAGGTAGAGGCCTAGCCTCTTCATCTCATCTTCCCCTTTTCATAGTAGTAATATTTAGGTCTCGTGTAGATCCCTACTCTTTATGTGTGTATTACTATTTGTTGCTTTATTCGCTTTGCATCTTGATATTTTGCTGTCTTATTTTCCTTGCAATCCTACATCGACTATTTTCCTTTTGAGCCGAGGGTCTATTGAAAACAACTTCTCTATCCCGCAAAGGTAGGTCTGCGTACATCATACCCTCCCCAGATCCCACTTTATGAGATTACACTGAGTATGTTTCTGTTGTTTGCTTGGTGAATAGTATTTTGTCTTTATCATTCTTATTTATTTTCAAGTTTGAGGGAGTCCCGAACTAACAAAGCAACACAGTAATGAAAAGAAAAACAATAAATCTTACCTCATTCAGAATTTACATTGTTCTTTACAAAAAGGAGAGAGAAACAGAAGAAACAACGCTGTCAAAGTCGCAGGATCTGTAACATTGTAACTATTCGCAGGGAAGTTAACTCATCGACAGAGCAACATTCTAATCGTTAATAACTTCTATCGACGAAAACATTAATACTTGTGATTAAAAATTTCACCATCAAGTTCTCTATATACTAAAAGATTAACTTTCTCTAATCAACATAATAAAAGTTTAACTCAACGGGATGGTCCCTTCAGGGACATCGCATAAAATCGGAACGATACAGAGAAGTTTAACTCAATGGCATGTCTTGACAGACTGATTTGAACTTTATGAAATTTCCCTTTTTTTTCCTTGGTGGCCTGCATTTTCATCCCCATTTACAGAGAAGAAATGTTCACACATTAATACCGAAAGGAGGATTAAGAAATAGGAGTAGATCAACTAAACTGAAAGCACAGCCCGGTGCACTAAGCTCCCGCTGTGCGCGTAATTCAGGACTAAACTGCAAGATCGGTACAAAATCACAACTTTGAAGCCGTAAATCTCACAAGAAAATTCAAAAGCAAAAGCAACTAAAGTGATAAAATATACAGGGGAAAGGGGTTTAGGGTTTTCGTTTCATGAGAGAAAAAGTAGCAACTTACAATTAGAATTAACTGGAGAGAGAGAGAGAAAGAGGGACGGAGAGGAAAACGTTAAGTTTTGACGCCGGAGACCGAGTTCGATGATGGCGGGTCAAAAATCAATCCGGAATTTAGGTCCGATTTTATACTAATTTAACTACTCAAAAAATCAATATATGAGTTAAAATGACTTAAAAGGACAGTCCGGTGCATTAAGCTCCAGCTATGCGCAGGGTCCGGAGAAGGTACAGATTTCATACCGCTTTAAATTTTTTATCCGGGTCTGACCGTTTATCTTGTTTTGCTTGTGATTATGCAGTCTTTCGGAAACAACCGTTCTACCTACCAAGATACATGGAAGGTGTGCGTACATTTTACCTTCCCAAACCTCACATTTTCAATAGATATGTTGTTGTATTGCTTTTTTTGAAACTTTGAAGAACTTTATCGAAGATATAAAGCAAGTACATCGACAAATAATATAATTAAAATCTCTGAGTTAAAGGAATCACTAGAAAAAATTAATTTGAAGTTTAGATTATTGAACTAAATTATTTTTTATCGGAGAAAATAAAATGAGTTAATTAATTAAGGTAATACGCTTTAATGAACATTTGTTGGGAGATTTTGCTCTATGGTACTTTATAAAGCAGTACGGGAAGTATTTAACTATTACAAGTATTCGAAAGGATAAATAAAGATTTCAATAATTCAACTAGAAATCGAAAATTACAATATAACAACAAAGCGAAATTACGATTTTGTTGAAGAGGCGAAAAATGGAAAGCGGTTTATCTTTGAGTCGAGTGTAGCACTCTGTCCTTAAGACAATATTGCCCCGTATGTATCCTTTATACGTCCTGGACAATTTGTCTCCCAAGATAAAACAGCAATGGAACCCTTGAGCAAATGAAACTCAAGAGCTACGTGAAGAATATTGAGTAACGAAATGATGCTTGGAAGTTGTAGGAAGAAGATTTTTTTACGGTTGTGTATTTTCGTGCATGTCAAGTGTGCTCAACAATGGTGTAAGGGGTGTTTATATAGGTGAAGGAGGGGCTGAAAAAGCGCCTCCATAATAGCCAAATAATGGCCATTATGGAGGTAGTAAAGTCACCAACATAAATGGTGAAAGACCAACTGTTTTTGGCCATTATAGGAGGAGTAATTCGGCCAAAATAAATGGGTGAATTGAGAGCTTGGACGTTTACGCTTTGATTGTCGAAATTCCAACTTTCGAAAAACTTCGGGGACCAAAGCGTACATCTTGAAACTTCGGGGACCAAACCGTACATCTTGAAACACGGGACCAAACAAGTACATCCGAAAGAATTCTGGTTCAAAGCGTACGTCCGAAACACGGGATCAAAGGCGTACTGCCACGGCAAAGTTTTCTATGAGAAGGCCCACGGCCCACGGCCCACGGCCGTGACCGTGACCGAGAACTCGGAGCCGGAGCCGGAAGCCGGAACCGGAGCCGGACCGGACGGGCGGGCGGCGGCGGCGCGCGTGTGGTCTTTCCTCGAGCAGAAGCACATCTAGGTCCTCCCTCCTTTAAACACATGGGATACCCCTTGGGGTCCCAAACCCCAAACCAATTTCGAGTCTTATATACACAACAATTCTTTCTTCCTCTACCGATGTGGGAGAATTACACACAATACCACACTTTCCATGCTTCAAACACCTTACTTCGTGAACCAATATCTCTTTCATTACTCAATGAAATTTGACGATTCTTGGCCCTACGGTTATCTACGTACTTAGTAGATCATGCATGTGTGAAGAACCGGATTCTCCAACATACGTTACACTAGTGTTTAAGCCGTTAAAGTTGGTCGGTCGCAACTCCCGCCAAAGGCAAATTTCCAACAACATTAACTATAAACATTAGTACCTTGTGTTATTTGACATAATAAGATCATATCCAACATCATGCCGACAAAATAATACTAGTTAGATAATTAATTAACCTAATATGTTTTAAGAACTGCATAGCCATGTGGAAATAAGTTGCACCATTGGTTATTAAAGTACTTTCACAACCACTGAAAATAGAAAGAGTTACATCTTTAAATTGTTAGTTTTACTTGTTGCATGACGAATTGAAGTTTTGTTAAACAAAGCCCAGCAGTGGGCTCAGCCCATTCTCGGCCAAATTAGTTACAAAACAATATTGTATATATGGTATATATATTTGGAGTATATTGTAGTGTAAAGGTTACCTTAATTAGTGTTATACACCTACCATAATTATATAGTTAGAATTATGGTAGAATAAGGATTTAGAAGTAGAATAGGAAAAGGATTTTCCTATTATGGAAATATGTAACTTGTATATATAGCTATTAAATCAATGAAAATAATCAAGGGGATTATTTCTTTCATGGTATCAAGAGACTAGGTCTAAACAAAAGTTTTCTTCTCTCAAACTTTTTGTATCCTTGGCCGAGACCCCCCCCCCCCTTCCCTCGGGTTTTTCTCTCCAAATATCTCGTCTTCCGCTCCCAAAAACCTCTCTTAAATTTATCCTCCTTCTTTGTTCTTTCAAATATGTCTAAGAACAATTTTCACCTGCCCTCACGAGTTTCCAATATCAAGCTCGGTGTCCCTATTGTTCTTGAGATGGAAAACGTTCAATATGCAACGTGGGCGGAGTTGTTTAAAATTCACGCTATCTCGTATCAAGTTCTTCATCACATAATTCCTCCCGCTAGACCCCTTCTGCGGAGGATCACGAGGTGTGGATTACACTTGATGCTACCGTTCTTCGGTGGATATACGCCACTATTTCGGTGGACCTTCTACGGACGATTATGGAGCCGATACCACGGCTATGGCTGCATGGAATAGATTGCGTGACATATTCCAAGACAACCGAGCATTCCGTATCGTCACACTCGAGCGAGAATTCTCTCTCGTTCGAATGGACGTATTTCCGAACGTTTACGCATATTGCAAGAAACTAAAGGAATTGGCGGATCAACTCCGTAACGTTGGCGCACCGGTAACAAATAATCGTCTAGTTCTACGGTTGGTTGCGGTCTTTCGGAGGCCTATAATGGTGTTGGCACTCTCCTTCGCCAAAGCAACCCTCTTCCCGACTTCCATCAAGCCCGCTCCATGCTTACGTTGGAAGAAGCCGGTTTGGCTAAAAAGGCGGCTACGGAGCAAGTCCGGTTGTCATGATGGCATCCTCTCCTAATCCTTCGGGTTTTGTTAATAATTCGGGCCAAAACCATAATCATGGTGGCGGCAAGAATAATCGCAAGAATAATAACAAAAACCGCGGGGGCAAACGCGGTGGTAATGGTGGAGGTTCGGTAGTCGGCAAAACGTCGGTGGGTCCCATCCGGGGAACGGTGGCCCACCGCCCCCATGGGCCCGGCGGTGGGGCCCATGGCGATGGAGCGATGGCGGTGGACCGTGGGCCGGCGGCCCATACCCGGCGGCGGCGGGAAATTCCGGCGGCCGGTGGGGTGGCCAACGATCCGAGCCCAATGCCCGGCGGTGGCGGCCCGGCCGGCCGGTGGCCCGGCGGCGGCGGCGGTGGTAGCGATTACGGACCGAGGCCCGGCTCGGCAAGGAGTTCTTGGACCCCGACCTCCGCAAGCCCATCATGCGGCGAGCCCTACTCGGACCGATATCGAGGCGCGATGCACACGTTGGGATTGACTCAGCCGGACCAAAATTGGTACATGGACACGGGGCCACTACTCATATGACTTCCGACTCGGGTACTCTCTCATCTTATTCCAATTTGAGCACCCCTCGGGGGATAATTATTGGTAATGGCGAGTTCTATTCCAATTCTAGGGTATGGTCGAAAACGTTGTCTCCCCCCAATCCACCACTCCTCTTGAAAAATACTTTACATGCTCCTAAATTGATTAAAAATTTAGTGTACGTCCGAAAGTTCACGAATGACAATTGCATTTCTGTTGAATTTGATCCTTTCGGTTTCTCTGTGAAGGATTTCAAGACGGGGAGTCGTCTCATGAGGTGTGATAGTAGGGGGGATCTATATCCTATCATGCCGGTTTTCGTCCATCGAGTCCGGCCTTGCCATCGGCTTTTGCGGCCATCTCTCCTTCCATGTGGCATGCTCGTACGGGTCATCGGGATCTTCTATTTTATCGGTATTAGATAAAAATAGCTTTATTTCTTGTAAGGGTACGAGTCGTACTCCAATGTGTCAATCTTGTTCATTAGGAAAAAGTGTTAAGTTGCCATTTGTAGACTCCAATTCTCATACTTCTATGCCATTTGACATTGTTCATAGCGACTTATGGACATCTCTGTTCTTAGTTCAATGGGTCATCGATATTATGTTCTCTTTTTAGACGATTATTCTAGATTTTTGTGGACGTTTCCAATTGCGAATAAATCACAAGTGTTTTCCGTCTTCATAAAATTTAGAGCATTCATTCGTACTCAATTCGAAAGAGAAATAAAAAATATTCAATGTGATAATGGGAAAGAGTATGACAATAGGGAGTTTCGAGAATTTTGTGCTACTCATGGGATAAATTTTCGGTTTTCATGTCCTCATACATCTTCACAAAATGGGAAAGCCGAACGCAAAATTCGTTCCATAAATAACATTGTCCGAACTCTCCTAATCCATGCCTCCATACCTCCGTATTTTTGGCATCATGCACTACAAATGGCCACTTACCTTCGAACATAATTCCGTCTAAAGGTCGACATATTCTTCCCCTCTCAAAATCTTATATAATAAGAACCCTTCTTATTCTCACCTTCGGATTTTTGGGTGCTTGTGTTATCCACTATTCCCATCCACAACAATTAACAAACTCCAGGCTCGGTCTACCCCGTGTGTGTTTTTGGGTTATCCGTCAAATCATCGTGGTTATAAGTGTTTTGATTTATCCTCCAAGAAAATCATAATCAATCGCCATGTCATTTTTGATGAAACTCAATTCCCGTTTACAAAAGTTCATACTCCCGAACCTAAGTTGTATAATTTTTTGGATGACCAAATATCCCCGTATATTATTCGAATTTTTCGGACAACTCCGTGCCCAAAATCCCCCGGCGGGCCCACGCCTTGCCATTGGTCCCCGATATCATCGCCCCCTTTGTTCCGATGGCTTGGAGCAGTTCCGAAAATTGGGCCGGTTCAGCCCAATTCAGGCAGTCCAGAAACCGAGAACCCGGTTTTTACCGATTTGGGCCGGCGGGCCCGCTGCCTCTTGGCCGGTCCGTCCCGAACCGGAAAATTCCCAAAATTCACTCCATTCTTCCTCGAGTCATAGACCGGTCACTCGTAGTCGGCGGGGTATTTTTACACCTAAAAGACATTTTAACTTACATTCGGATGTCTCTAAATCCCCCTTGCCCCGCAATCCGGTGTCCGCATTAAATGACCCTAATTGGAAAATTGCTATGGTGATGAATATAATGCTCTTATTGATAATAAGACGTGGGAGTTGGTGCCCGTCCATATGGTACTAATATTATCGGGTCTATGTGGATTTTTGCTCACAAGGAGAATTCGGATGGGTCCTTTGCTCGGCATAAGGCGCGACTTGTTGGTGATGGTAAGACTCGGCGGGTTGGTATTGATTGTGGTGAGACGTTTAGTCCGGTGGTCAAACCGGCTACCATTAAATCTTGTACTTAGCTTGGCTCTTTCAAAGACTTGGCCGATTCATCGGTTGGATGTCAAGAATGCGTTTCTACATGGAGATCTCAAGGAAACGGTCTATATGCATCAGCCGTTGGGTTTCGAGAGATCCCAACCGCCCTCATCATGTCTGTTTGTTGAAGAAGTCCTTATATGGGCTTAAGCGGTCTCCACGGGCCTGGTATACACGATTTGCGGATTTTGTTTCGACTATTGGGTTCACACACGGCGGGTCGATAATTCTTTGTTCATCTACCGCCGTGGTTCATCATTGGCCTATATTACGTTATATGTGGATGATATCATCTTGTTGCCTCCTCCGATGCTTTGCGTCGGTCTATCATGGCCATGCTCGGTTACGAATTTGCTATGAAGGACTTAGGGCCGTTGAGTTATTTTTTGGGGATTGCCGTCAAACGTCATTCGGGTGGCTTGTTTTGTCTCAACGGAAGTATTTGCGAGATCATAGAGAGGGTGGGATGTCATCCTGTAAGTCCACTTCCACACCGGTTGATGCAAACCCAAGGCGAGTGCCGCGGCGGGTGCACCATACGAGGACCCGACCCGGTATCGCGATCTTGCGGGGGCCCTCCGGTATCTTACCTTTACCGGACCGGATATTACATATGCGGTTCGGCGGTGTGTTTATTCATGCATGATCCCGAGTTGAGCACATGAATGCAATCAAACGCATCATTCGGTATATTCGGGGGACACTAGACTATGGGTTGCACTTGTATCCGTCATCTACATCCACACTTGTCTCTTACACGGATCTTGATTGGGGTGGGTGTCCGGACACCGGACGGTCGACTTCGCTCTTGTATGTTCCTTGGCAACAACTTGGTCTCATGGTCGGCAAAACGTCAAGCAACTCTGTCACGCTCCGGTGCACGAGGGCGAGAATATCGAGGGTAGCGAATGTGGTCTCCGAGTCATGTTGGCTACGTAATTTGCTTTTGGAGCTTCATTGTCCCATTCGAGAAGGCAACCTTGGTATATTGCGATAACATTAGTGCCATCTACCTTTCGGGTAACCCGAGTTCAACACCGGCGCACCAAGCATATCGAAATGGACATTCACTTTGTCGTGAAAAGGTTGCAAAGGGTCAAGTTCGCGTATGCCATGTCCCGTCTCGTTATCAAATTGCGGACATCTTTACAAAGGGTCTACCGGCGGTTCTCTTTGAAGATTTTAGGGACGATCTCGGCGTTCGAAAACCGCCCGCTATGATTTGTGGGGGTGTGTTAAACAAAGCCCGGCGGTGGGCTCGGCCCATTCTCGGCCAAATTAGTTACAAAACAATATTGTATATATGGTATATATATTTGGAGTATATTGTAGTGTAAAGGTTACCTTAATTAGTGTTATACACCTACCATAATTATATAGTTAGAATTATGGTAGAATAAGGATTTAGAAGTAGAATAGGAAAAGGATTTTCCTATTATGGAAATATGTAACTTGTATATATAGCTATTAAATCAATGAAAATAATCAAGGGGATTATTTCTTTCAACAAAAGTCCTACATTATATTCCTAGCCACTCCCTTCCATTCTACTCCACCAACTTCACATCCCTCTGTGTCCCAATAAAACATTACATTGTCCCACACATCCTTAATATATAATGTTTATCCGTAAAACGGTATATTTGAATTTGTATACGTGGTCAAGGACATGTGGATCTCAAGTGAAACGTTTGATAACAATTCTAGGTAAAATGCACAATAATTAAGCAATAGTAAGATAACAAAAAACAATGATTAGCCTGAGCCTTATGACAACTTCTGGGTTGAGTTACGACAATGTGTACGCAAGCACCAAGGTCAAGAGAATATGAATAATTGTGTTATAATAACTAGAATGTGTCCTTTAAAATGGAACAATGTGCCCTATTTATACATGAGTTACACGGGTATACAACCCGCGAAATATGCTCTCATTAATACAGGAGAATGAATGTTGTAATAATTGGATAATTAGTATCTCAATAAATGTCATTAAATCTCTATGGAAGACATACAACAGGTTTAGTAACGACCGTCTGTTCCAATCCAAACGGCTCTCAACCTTCTGTATTACCGGTATCAGCTTTGCATATAACGCTTCCAGTACAACTCGCATTTAGTCGGTAGTGCCTCAAGTTGACGTGGCCCTGACTCAACACCGTGTTCCACGTGTCATGCTATAATTCGTCCAGATGTCTTATGCGAATTTTTTCATATACGGATAGTTCCCGCACTTTCCATGCGTAAATCTTACACACCTGGGAAGTGGATTTTAATCGACGACCCATCAAAGTTTCATATTTTGGCGGGAAACTTCGAAGAATACCATCCACATATTTCTCTATTCCAACCATCACCTTGCTGAAATGACGGCAACTTTCCAACTTCCCTCGATTAACGGAATATTGCAGAGTAATGATGAGACGTGTCATCTAATCACTTCTGTTCTGACACACACGTGTTGTCGCCAATTGACATTCATCACATCACCCCCTCTAAGCGGTGACATCCTTTGATCTCTTATAAATACCCCATTTCATAATAGATTTGTTCATTGACCTCTCATTTTGCAAAGAAATCTTCTTTTAAATTTCCGATTGTTATCAACTTCTTTCTCATCGCAAATATGACTAACCCTTCCAACAACAGCAATGTTCCTTCAAACGGACCCTAACCCTAAAGAAAAACTCCTTGGCTTCTTCTTCTTTCCAAAGACATGGAATTTTACTCACGATCTCCAAGAAAAAACAGTTTCGAAGGTTTTACCCGGTGGCATGGATTCTCCCGCCAGTGATTACAAAACCTGAATTACTGCCAATATTTTACCAACAGTGAAAGCCGACTGTGGTTAGCAGTCAATCGACATCTTGATTCCTACCAGTGACGAAAGAATTACATTTTACAAGAAAGGGTATTCTTTTGTTTACACTTATCCATTTTCAATGAAACTCTCAAAAGTTATTGATGACGTCATCTTAGAATTTTATCGCTGATATAAAGTTTGCATATCTCAGGTGAGCCCCCAAGTTTGGAGAGCTATCGCGTGCCTCCGGCACTTTGCTCGAGAGGTCGGCATTTGCTTTACCTTAGACCACCTTATTCGTCTTTATTCTTGCACTTCCCGTGAGGAAGTTATTAATATGCATCACCGGGAAAGCAAGACTATTTTTACTAGTCTTGATTATGAGTGGTACCGAGGGTGGACGGATAGATACATTATCGTCCCTACTATCGATCTTCTTCCCCTTGGCAGCCACACCATCCCGGAATGATGGAACTTCCACTGTAAGTTTTTTTCATACTATATTTTATTTAAGGCTTCTCTTTAAGCGAGTTGTTTCATAATTTGACTGGGTTCTATTCTTCCCTTTAGCCATCATGTGGGAACCTGCGTATATAGGTGACCTCGAGGCTTGGGTCCATAAAATCATTAACATGTCCACCCCGGAACTCCGGACGTGGAAAAAACTTGCTGAAAACCAAGTTTTTCTAGAATAGACAATAACATTATTTTTCTTTAGGCCTTTCTAAAGCTACTACCAATGTTCCTCCTGAAAAGGAAATTAAAGATTCAGATGCGGCCACCCTTATTATTCAACAAGCCCGCAAACGGAAAAGACTCTATGACAAATCTTTCGTCAGCCCCCGGACAGCGTCTAAACGTTGAGGAAGAAAATTCCAGACCATATTAACCGTACTCCTGCTCCTGCCAGCACCGATTTAGTGGTTGGTTTTTTCCCCGTGGTGGACCTAGATGATGAAGGTCCCGAGGAAGAAAAACCTTTAGAGAGGAGTAAAAATAAAATCCCCGACTTGTTACAGAAATAGAGATTTCTAGTCTCGGAGCCAGTCATACCACTGCTTCTTTCGCCCCAGTAAGTACTATCATATGTCAACCTTTGCATGCACCGGTCACCGCCACTCTGCCTCTGGAGAGATGGTCCATCGAGGCCATATTCTCTTCCTCTATCTACCCCATCCTCAGTTCGGTCAGTCATGGGGCTTCCGTCTGCCTAGCCGTAGGGGAACCTGTGGCTGGATTGAATCTTTCGCAATGAAAATGCACGTTTCCCCCAGTTACCGAAGATCCCGTCTCTCCGGTCATGTCGATTATTAACAAGAAGAAGATCATGACATTCCATCTTCCCCAGAACGGGTTTCTTCTTCACGCAGAGATGAGTTGGTAAATGAATATCTAACCCCTGTAGCTCAGCCTACAAAATTTTGGACTGCAACCTTCCAACTTCCTGTCGACTATCACATTTGTTCCAAGCCTGTTGGAGTGACTAATTATATGAAGCATATGGCTTCTGACAAGGATAGAAGGAAGGTTCACATAGTATCCGCAGAGTGTGTCACTAATGAAGGGAAGCATGCTGCAGTCAAGGTACTATCTTCTTTCGGATTCATTATATTTTATTATTTAGAGAGATCCCCTTTTGATAATCACCATTACCATCCAGTCCAATTTTCTGTGCAGTGAAGGGATTCAATGGATGATTGAAGAAAAGGACGCCTTGATAACTAAGAGAGACAACACCATTCACCAACTATTAGTTACAAAGGTGAAATTTGCCAGGGGTGACGAACTGTGTGGTGAACTCTAGCAACTAGAGGAGGAGAAAGAGGTCTATAGACAACATGCCTCATTGCATGATGACCGGGTTGGGGATTGGAAGAAGGAGTGGAATAAGGCATCATATTCCATGTCAGATCTAATGATGCGCCTATCCGAACTTGAGGTTGACGTGGGTACCTTCTCCGAACGCCTCCATATCAAGAAAGCAGAGATAGAAACCCTTAAGAGAGAAAACAAATACTTGAAGTCCTGTCTTTCTGCTATGGCTAATCAAAATGAGAGGCAATGGGAAAAGATTTATAAGTTGACCCAAGCCAATGAACTCTTTGATACCACCAGTTCTGAGCTTACTCAGGTCATTCAAGCCGTAGAAGAAGAAATCTAGGCCACCATTTATAGTTGTACTCTGTCCATGGTGAGGAACAACTATATGATGCGTCGAAAAGCCTTGGAGGCAGTGAAGGTCGGGCTTGTCGACATTGATGAGGAGATCACTAAGGCCTGACTACTAGAGTTAGCCACTACAGATAGTCGGAGCTCCCTTCTCCCGCACGACTATTAGATACATCGGTCACTGTAGCAAACCCTCTCTTTACTCAATGGGATAATGCTTCATCTGGGGAGGCCGAAGGTGATGAAGTCCTCCCCGGGAACTGAAGCTCCTCATTTCCAATAAAATATGCCTTCCGCTTCGGACCATGCTCCCTGAGCGTCAGCCTCAAAATTGCCTCCTTCAGACCCGACTTTCTAAAACTTGTTGTTTTTGGCTACCTTGACCTTAGAAACATGCCCGGCGGACCATGGAGCGGACATGACATAACCTTTCTCACGGGTTTTAATTTTAGTCTTTTTTATTTTGTTACCAGGTCACTTTTGGGCTCGGTTAGTGTCTTTTGTAACCGGATCAATTTCGATCTAAAGAATATAAATGAAGAACTTTTCCTTTTCTATAATTTTGTATAAGGTTTTATCCTTAATTTATTTTCCAGAAACAAGTATTAATTACAATTTCATCTGTAAGTTTAAAATTACTTTGCTTTTGAAACCTAACTTTGAGGTTTACTTTACCGGAACATGTCAACCTTTGAAAGTTTAACAACTTTTCGACAATCTTAATTTAGTTCCAAAGATGCATTTTTTGTTTCATCTTAGATTGTGGCTTCCCATGGCCTTCACAGTTAATTCCGTACCTGACTTAGTTCCGACCAACTTTAAACTCTGGTACTTCTTGTACCCGGAGCCTTAACTTTCTTGTTAATATTTTAATAAGAGAGGGCCATTATTTTTATTAGTGTTGTAGAAGAAAACGTCTCATGTTCACTATGGCACATGATTTTTTATATGTTTAAGGTAACATATATTTTTATGCTCGTAATGGAAAAGATTTATTAATCATACAAAGGAAATTTTCATTAATTCCTTTGACTTACAAATATGAAGACAAGTGCAAGAATAATCTGATTGTCATCTAGTATGGTCAATACAGTTACATGTACTTTGAACTTTTATGCATGTCCCAGCATCTGGTAAGTCCATACTATCGGGTGCTTTTTTAAAGCACTAAAATTTCATAAAATTTTCTCCACTCCATTACGGGTGTATATGGCCCCCTAATGTTTGAGTGTTCATACTATGAAGACTGGATAGTTCTCCCCAGTAGTAAGATTGTTAACATGCTTATTTCGTGGTGCTGCCTCGTTAAAAACCTTGTCGGAGAAGCCCAATTGGGACAAAAACCAGATGAAGAGAAAAAGAGTGCAACACATGCTTCATCCTACTACACATGGTACTTCTTCAAATTCTACAAATGGCTTACATTCTAGTTACTAAGAGGTTTATTTCCTTCTTGGTCGGTCAATTGATAAGTTCCTTTACTGGCAATACCGGTGACCATATACGACCCTTCCTAATTTACTCATAATTTCCTGATATTACGCTCTCGGGTACTCTGAGTTACTCTTTGGAGCACCAAGTCCTCGAGTTTAAAGTGTCAACGATTTGTGTGCCGGTTGTAGTAACGCTCCATTATTTGCTTTTGATCTACCATTCGGATGTATGCAAGGTCTCAGCCCTCTTTGAGCAAATCCAGGTACACGAACATTGATTCTGGATTTGACTTATCCTCAGCCCGAAAATATCTCAAGCTGGGAGTTCCTACTTCTACCTTGATCAAGGCATCTGCTCCGTAAACCAGGAAAAAATGAATTTCTCTAATACATGTTTTTGACGTGGCTCTATATGCCCATGCTATTTCTGGTAGCATCGACGACCAGTTCCCTTTCACAGCTTCCAGTTTCTTCTTTAAGTTCTCTATTATAGCTTTGTTTGTTACTCTGTTTTCATATTTGCACTGGGATGATAGGAAGTAGAGGTGATCCACTTGATGTTCAAGTCATCTAGGAGCTTTGTGACTTTGGCTTTGATAAAGTCCTAGCCATTGTCACAAGCTGTCTCATTTGGGATACCAAAACGATAAATAATGTGTTGCCAAATGAAGTCCATCACCTCTTTCTCCCGGATCTTTGTATAAGCTGCAACTTCAACCCATTTAGAGAAATAGTCAGTCATAAATATAATTTGACATACTTGTCCTGATGCTGCTGGCAAGGGTCCGACTATGTCCATCCTCCACTTCATGAACGTCCACGGGGACACTACCGGATGCAATTCCTCACCCAGTTGGTGTAACAGTTGTGCATGGCGCTGACACTTATCGAATTTCCTTACAAACATTTTTGTATCTACTTCGATTCGGGGCCAATAATAACTAGCCCATATGAGCTTTCTCATTAAAAATTCCACTTTAGAATGATTTTCATAAATGCCTTAATGGACTTCCCTCATTACTTGATCATCTTCATCGGGGCCTATTCACCGGGCTAGGGGACCATAAAAATACCTACGATAAAGTTTTCTGTCTACGATGCAGTACCGGGTAGCTTTGGTCCTCATAGCTCTGGATGATTTCAGGTCCTCCAGGAGCTTTTCATTCACGAGATAGTCCAAGAATTTATTCCTATAGTCACAAGTTAGGCTAGTCGAGTTTACCTCATCGTACCCGATTGGATCCAACACCAAATGCAACAGTTGAACGACCGACTTAGTTTTGGAACCCTCGACTTCGGTGCTGGAACCTAAGTTTGCAAGTGCATTAGAGTCTATGTTTTCTTCCTAGGATATATGTACCACTGTCCATTATTGAAAACAAGACAACAATTTCAGGGCCTTGTGAAGGTATCTTAATATGAGCTCCTCTTTGGCTTCGAATACTCGGTGGATTTGGTTCACTACCAGCAGTGAGTCGCACTTGACTTCAATGAATTGTGAGCTTAAACCTCAGGCCAGCTCCAAACATGTAGCCAAAGCCTCATATTCCACCTCATTGTTAGTCAACAGAATGCTATGTATTGTTTGTCTTAAAATTTCACCGGTGAGATTTCGTAATACTACTCCCAGGTAGACCAATTCAACGGGTCTGGGACCCACCCGGCTCGGCCCGACCTGAAAAATCCAAGGCCAGGGTTGGCTTATAGCTGACCCGCGAGCCACCCGACCCAAAAAAGCGGGGACCCGATCTTATGTAGGGTCGGGCCAGGGTCAGAGTATTTTACCCATCTGACCCGACCCGACCCCAACTCAACCCTGACCCGTGTGTTTTTTTAATATAATTTATATTATTTTTCCTTCATTAATATTTATTTTGTACTTATATATATTTTTGCCATTAATATTTAAGTGATATAATGCATGCTTTTATAATATATATATTGCACTAATCTACATTGAGCTCGACATAAAATAAGATAAAAACGGTAGCTGATTATTAATTATATTTTTATATTATTAGTGGTTTTGTTAATATCATGGAAGCATAATGTAGGGAGAGAAAGTAGTTATAAATTTGTGAAACTTTAAATGGTATAACTCTGCGCTAGGATGTCCGTTTTACCCGATTTTTTTTTATTTTTCATATTTTTTCGAGACGGGGCCGCCATTTGGCACAACCAATTTTTAGAAAAATGTCCGTTTTCCCAATCAATTTGTGTTTTTCCCCAAATCGATTTCTAATTTTTCTTTTTCTTTAGTAAACATCTCACGATACACAATAGATTTCAACGTCGAAATTTCATGATAGTGTAGGTGTGAATGTCAATTTCAGTTTTGAAAATTCAATTTTTTTAAAAATAATTCCTCGACCCGTCCCGACCCGCCAAATTCCGTCCCCCTTCCGACGGTCAGGGCCAACCCATGACCCGTAGGGTCAGGGCCAGGGTCGGAAATTAAAAAAATAGGGTTAGGGTCGGGCAAGCAGAAAAAAAAAGTCACCCAACTCGGCCCTGACCCTGCCCTACCCGAGGTTTGGACAGGTCTACTCCCAGGCCAGTCCCTTTAGTATTGGAGGCACCATCTGTATGAAGGGTCCATATCTCGGGGGCATCCACCGAGACCAAGATAGCCTCATTTTCCATCTATGGGGTTACTCTTGGAATGAAATCAACCACAAAGTCTGTGAGGACTTCTAAATTTATCCCATTCCGGGGTCTATATTCAATGTCAAATTCACTTAGTTCTACCGCCCATTTAGCCAAGCGCCCGGAAAGTTCGAGCTTATGCAACCCGTTTTTAAGAGGGAACGTAGTTACTACAACAATTAAGTGGCATTGAAAATACGGTCGAAGCTTTTGTGACGACATTACTAAGGCAAAATCCAGTCTTTTAAGTAACAAGTGCCAGGTCTCGGCCCCTAACATTACTATACTTACATAATAGACAGGAAATTACGTACCTTTTACCTCCAGTACCAGAACTGCACATACTGCTACCTCCTAGACCGCCAGATATATAAGTAATTGCTCTCCGTCCTTAGACTTTGACATGAGTGGAGGAATGGATATGTAAGCTTTTAGGTCCCGTAGGGCCTGCTAGCACTCAAGTGTCCAGACAAAATTGTTCGTTTTCTTTAAAGTGAAAAGAATTTATGACATTTTTCTGACGATCGAGAGATAAACCTGCTCAGGGCTGACACTGGCCCGATCAGTCATTGAACTGCTTTCACATCTTCAAGTGTGTCTGATATATCTTCTATTGCTTTTATTTTATCAGGGTTTATCTCGATCCCTTTCTGGGAAAACAAGAAACCCAAATTTACAAGAACCAACCCCAAAAGTACACTTTTTAGGGTTTAGCTTCATATTATATTTCCTCAATGCCTCAAAAGTTTTCTGCAAATGACTTAAATGGTTCTCTGCATGGAGGATCTTAACAAGCACATCATTTATGTATACTTTCATTATTTTTTCTATTTGCTTTTCAAACATTTTATTTACTAACCTTGATACGTGGCTCCGATATTTTTTAGTCCAAAAGGCCTAACATTATAACAATAAGTACCGAAAGTAGTTAAAAATATATTTTTTCTTCATCTTCCGGATGCATCCTTATTTGGTTATACCCGGAATACGCATCGAGAAAACTTATGATCTTGTATCCAGCCGTCATCAGTCATTTGATTAATGTTCGGTAGTAAAAATGAATCTTTAGGATATGGTTTATTCAAATCCTTAATATAATCAATGCATATTCTAAATTTGTTTCTCTTTTTAGGTACTACGACTACGTTTTCTAACCAGACCATCTATTTTACTTTCCGAATTTACCCTATATTGAGTAATCTAGCTACCTCTTCTTTAACAAACCTGTTACAGAGTTCGGCAATCGGCCCATTTTTCTGCCGTACTAGAGGGAAATTGCGATCCATGCCCAACTTATGAGTTATGACTTATAGAGGGATGCCTGTCATATCTTCATGAGACCATGCAAAGCAATCAATGTTAAATATAAGATATTTAAGAATTAATCCCTGAGCCCCGAGCTTAACTCGGTGCCCATGTATATCTTCCTATCGGGGGCTTCCGGATGTAGCGCAATCTACTCAAGTTCTTCTACCGTGGACTCGGTGGCATCTGACTCATCCGGTACCTGAAAATTCCATGACACTTGGTACCGATTTGGAAACTCCTCATCTGAATACGTTGATTTTGTTTCTACCGGCAAAATCTGGTGAACGTTCTCTAGTACCGGCCCCGCTTCCTGTGGATGCTATTTAGAGTCTATTATCACATCTGGTTCTTCTATGGCGTACATCTCCCTAGCACCTGGCTGCTCACCTCAGATTTGTCGAATTCCTTCTAGTGTAGGAATTTAATTAGCAGATGCAGTGTTGACGAGACCGCTTTCATATAATGTATCCAAGGTCTTTCGAATATGGCATTATACCACATTTCACCATTAATGACATAATATTTCATTATCTTAATGATTCGTCGCGTCTACCGGTACATCCACTTCACCTTTAGTGGTTTCATTTGACATATTGAAATCTGAGAGAGTTCTAGCAGCCGGAACTATCTTGTCGGCCATATTCATTTCTTCTATCACTTTCAACTGAATTATATTATCTGAGCTCCCGTGGTAGATTAGAATCCTCTTCACCTGGAAGCAGTCAATAGGTACCATGACCACTAATGCATCACTACGAGGGAAAATTACACTGGTAGCGTCCTCTTCAGTGAATGTGATAGTATGTTCATCAGGTATCTCCCGGAATCTCTTCTCATGGGTTACAGAGATTTTTGTCTTTTGGCCATGGTAAATGATGTAGCGGTAATCACTGACCCACCATAAATCATGTTTATCAAATGAGGTGGTGCAATCGAATTTGATTTACCTTCAACTGGAGGTCCCCATTCATAATTATTGCGGGCTCTCTCTCTTAAATATTCTCGGAGGTGGCTCCTGCTTAGCGTTCCTGTCACATCTTCTTGTAGATGTCTGCAATCCGTAGTTTTATGTCCATAAGTGTCGTGGAAATCGCACCAAATGCACTGATATCTTTTGTTTGGACCAGATTGCAATGGTTTCAGTGGTCGGTACGCTGGATGAGTTCTCAGTATTGCCACCATTTGCTCTTCATCGATATTGAAATTATACTTAGATAATTTTGGGTACCCGGTACCCTTAGATGAGTTGCCTTTATCAAGGTTCACCAATCCTTGATTGTTTCACCCAGGACCTTCTTTGTTATTTGACTTTTCGAAGGAACAAAAATCCTATCCACCTCTCTGCTTTTCGGGGGTAGGATAAAGTTGGAAACGATTCCGAGGAGTTCCAGTCGACAATGACTCATTTGTCAGACTTCCTAATGATACTCCATGCTTTGGATCTGAGCATATCATTCTTAATCCGGATCTTAGACTCATACCGATTATGCACATCCTCTCAAGTTGTAGCATGGAATTCCAAGATATTTTCCTTGAGCTTCCGGGAGGCATCAAAACTTGAAGGGTTCAAACCCTTTGTAAAAACCTCTGCATCTCACTCGTCTGGGACTGCGGGTAACAACATCCACTCCTTCTGGAACCGTGTGATAAAGTCCCTAAGGAGTTCTGTTTCCTAGCGCAATGTGAAAGATATCCGCCTTACGTGTCGTCACCTTCCGAGACCCTGCATAAGCTTTTATGAACATATCGACGATCTGAGCGAATGATTCGATGAGGTGCTCATGTAGTTGTGAATACCATGTCAAAGCTCCTATAGCAGGTGTTTTAACAAACTTCTTGATCAAGACCGATTCTATTTAGTGTTCCCTTATATCATTTCCTTTTACGGCCGTAGTATAGGCCATTAGATACTCATGCGGATCGGTAGTTCCATCATATTTGGCTACAAAAGACATTTGAACCTTTTGGGGATCAGTTCGGGCACAGCCTCTGGCTTATAAGCCAACTGAATGTATCTCTTAGCGTCCAGACTATCAACCACAGGAAGAACCCCTGGTATTTGACTAAACTGGCGCCGGAACTCCTCGGCTATTTTTTTTTGCCTTTTCTGCATTGGTGTCGACTTTGATCGTCATGTCTTTCATGAATTTTCCTGAAATGAATCTTCAGGGGCAGCCTCGCTTTCTGAACTATCATTTCTTGATCTACCTTGGTAATTGCCGGTTTCTCTATTAGTATTTAGCGGAGGCACCGGGTCGTCTGTTGGAGTACTGGCAACATTCTTGGACATGTACTCTGCTTGAAACCGCATCAGACGCTCCAGCTGCTCACTCATAGCAGCATTCTGCGCACTAAGATTCTGTATGGCTTCTTCAGGTGTTTCTCCATTGGGAATATCCTCATGTCGAGTCTTTCCGCCTCCGGAACTGATTCCATCTGCAAACATCGAGTCTCCTGGTGTTGTGGTTCCTATTGACAAACTATTCGGTCCTAGTGGGATGTTGCTCGTGTTGTCCCCAATGTTGCAATCACTTTCGTGTTCTCCTTGTCATCTATTTGACCTAAACGAGAAATAATACTTAAAAGAAAAAAATAGATTAGTAGAGGGGTCACTTGTGACACCATAATTTTCCAGGCCCTACAGTGGACGCCTAACTATTTACCCGTAAAATGGTATAGTTAAATTTGTATATGTGGTCAGGGACACGTAGATCTC
This sequence comes from Anisodus tanguticus, assembly GCA_034509755.1. Classification (NCBI taxonomy): domain Eukaryota; kingdom Viridiplantae; phylum Streptophyta; class Magnoliopsida; order Solanales; family Solanaceae; genus Anisodus; species Anisodus tanguticus. The sequence continues at coordinate 53,668,267 of CM067540.1, read as the reverse complement.
AAGTGACACGTTGGATAACAATTCTAGGTAAAATACACAATAATTAAGCAATAGTAAGATAACAGAAAGCAATGATTAGCCTAAGCCTTGTGACGACTTCTGGGCTGAGTTAGACAATGTGTACGCAAGCACCAAGATCAAGAGAATATGAATAATTGTGTTATAATAACTAGAATGTGTCCTTTACAATGGAACAATGTGCCCTATTTATACATGAGCTACACGGGTATAAACACCATGAAATATGTTCTCATTAATGCAGGAGAGTAGACGTTGTAATAATTGGACAATTAGTATCTCAATAAATTCCATTAAATCCCTATGGAAGACGTATGACCCGTTTAGTATAGTCGTCCGTTGCAATCCAAACGGCTCTCAACCTTTTGTATTATCAGTACCAGCATTGCATATAACGCTTCCGGTACCGCTCGCATTTAACCGGTAGCGCCTCAAGTTGACGTGGCCCCGATTCAGCACCGTATTTCACGTGTCATGCTATAATTCGTACAACTCTTATACGATTTTTGCCTTATACATATAATTCATTTTAAATTTCTAACAGAACTCTTTATTTTTCTAACAAGATAACTATTACCGGTAAATGTCTATGATAACTTAGTATTATTGAAGATGTTATAAAGCTATTACTAACCTGGAGTATTTTTTATTTAAACTATACTATCCGTGTAAACAAATTACATTTACACTATATTTGTGTATGTAACTTCAGTTCATTTTTAAATGTACCATTTCACACCCATTGACCGGGAGGTAGTTTGTAAACCATTGGCGTTGTTTATAGTGATCTTGAACTACAGTTGTCTTTCCTCCTCTCGTGTCACTGTCAATGTCTCACATGGCCGTAGTACTGTTAGAACTTTTTGTCTTTTTTTCCCATGGTTAGAATTAACTCGCCTGAATAGCAGAAATGGTCCTTTATGTTTAGGGATAAGTTTAAAGTAATTTCTTGAATATATTTTTGAGCAGTTTTGATCTTTTAGATTTGTCAAAAGTGAGCAAATTTGGACTTGATCAAATATTTGATAGTATATGTCACATTTAGATTTGACGATAATTATGAGGGAATTTTTTTAGCAGGAACTCATATTTAAAGGTGCAGTTCTTAGTTTCTGGAAACTTAATTCTGCTATTTTTGGTCTTTCTTGTCGTCTAAATAATAAAGTTTTCTCTATTAGAATTTTTGCGATTTGATGAATTTTTTTTATGTTTCTGATTAAATCTTTTTATTTTTACAGTTTCCTGCAAATTCTAATACAGTATGTAACATTTGTTAAAATATGTGACAGAATCCAAAAGTTTTTATTCTTTAGCAAACTTTAAGCTAAGTGATTAAAACTGTTCAATAATATATTCAGAAAATTTCAACCTACTCCAAACATAAGTTACCATTTGTGCCGTTTTCCCTTGAAAAGATTAAACTGGGGGATACATATAGTGATGGCAAATTGGTAATCACAAGGCAATAATGTCATGAATGATTTAGTCAGACTATCACCTCTATATAAAGCCCACACGTTCAAAAAACACATTCCCTTTACCACCAAAAGAAAAAAAGCACACGATCATCCCATAAAAATGGAAGATCAAAAATCCTTAGAGGCCATAATTATGGCAGCTCTTTCTACCTTAACCCCTCTTCAACTCTCAAAACTCACCCACCACTTTTCCGCCGTCTACCACCGTCACCCCGCCGTATTTTATCTCTCCTCTCTTCTCCCACCCTCTTCTCTCACACTCTCCACCACCTCAACTCCCTCTCTCTCCACCGTAAATCCCTCCTCATAGCATAACTTATCAGCTACTATATAATATTCATATCTACCTGATGATAAATAAGTTCGATTAACCTCTCAGAAATTTCACATCACATAAAATGAATATATTAGTACCAAGAATGTACCAAGAAATATTAGAACAAATAGAACATAAAGAAAATTCCAAGATAACTATACCAGAAGAAATATATATGGATTTTAATACCAGAACCCTGACACCATAAAAAAGATTAATACCAAAAATAGAAGGATCTAGACTGAATATTACAAAAGAACCAATAATGTCATGACAAACTAGCGTTATACAACCTAGAATATTAGATTTAATAAATATAAACACAAATAGATTAAAAATTAAGGTAATAATATTTAAAGGTACGATAACGACAGATTGTATAGCTGAAATAAATACTGGAGCTATTAAAAGTTTTATACATATAAGTAAGATTAATGAAAATGATTGTAATTTAATAGACCCACAAACTTATAATTATCCTGAAAATGAAAGAGAAATAATAATTACCAAAAGTATTAATTTAAGATTCAAAATCCAAGATTTAAAATATAAGATAAATATATGAGTAATAGAATATGACAGTTTCAATGAACTACTTTTAGGAAGTGACTTTTTAACTATGATAAATTATAAGATAAATAATAACGGAATTGAAATAAATGATCAAGGAAAAACAAGATTCGTAAATAAAGTATGAATATACAAAGAGAAATAATAGCGAAAAAATAGAAATTAAAGGTAATAATGATAGCTTTATCAGAAGAGATATTTTCCCAACTAAAATATTTAAAATACAAGGCAAAAGGAATAAAATTAGAAGAAAAGATAAAACAATTAGAACAACAATGTGATAAATTTGATAAAATATGGATAGATATGAGAAACGGATGGAGGAAATGACTATATAATCCTGACTAACCCTAACGAAAAAATAAATGAGTTATGGGAAGAAATAATAGTAAAAGAAAAAATGAAAAATACCTTGATAATAATGGATGAAATAAAAGAAAATCAAACTCAAATACAACAAGTGATAAGAGAAGAATTGACTAACTTATGGAATGTATCTGAAATACCAACATTTAAGATAATATTAGAAAAACTTAATATGTTAATAGAAGAGAAAAACAAAGGTAAACAAGTAGCAGGAGATAATGAACTAAGCACAAGTAAAGAAAATACAATAGTTAGTGCTATTACTCAACAACCAGAATTAGTACCAATAGATGTGTGGAGAAGAAGTAAAGAATATATAATGGTAGATATTAGTAAAATAAAACCAAAATTATCCACAAAAGTAGAAAAAATATTGGATAGTCTAGCGATATTAAATAAAAAAGGATAATTTTAATGAAAAACAAGAACCTAGTGTACCCAGTGTACTTACGTTTTTAAAAAACCATGGGAGAAATATAATAGAAAAAGAAAGATACAAGTATGAACCTATAAGGACAAAGACACCAAAAGAAGATAAAAATTCAAAAGAAGAAAACATCTACTTAAAAGACATAGAAAAAACAACCTATCAATATTTAAACCTAAAACTAGATAAACAAGAACAACAAATAAGTGAGTTAAAAATAGAGAATACAAAATTGAGATCACATAATAACGAAGAATGGTATGATAAATATAAAAAATATAAACACAAATTTAAATATACGAAGAAAATATTAAAGGAAGCCAAGGTAGAATTAAAACAAACAAAAGAAGAATTAAATGAGGTAAAATAAGAATTAGAAGAATTAAAGGAAGAAACACAAATTCTTAGAGAATAGATAAGAATGTTAAAAGGAAAAAAGAAAGTAAGGAAAAATACTAAAACATGAGATGAAAGTACAACTAGTAGTAACGGAAAAACTGATAGTGACTCAGACAAAGATAGCAATGATAAATTAGCTAACCAAGAAATACAAGTAGTAGAATTTATAGAAGTAGAGAACGAAGAAAACTCATAAATAGTAAAAGAAAACAACCAACTAATAGAAGTTTTACAAAAATTGAAAAGAGTAAATGCAATCATAGAAGAAGAACCTGAAAGTGATGTAGAATATGAATTTAATTGACCTATAGAAATAGAAATAGAAACAGATGATGTAATAAATGAATATGCAAATGATTATCCTGAAGAAGAATTAGTAGACCCTAATTTAGAAATAATAACAAGAAAATGAACTAGATTATCAAACCACATACCAGTAGGACAACAAGCTGAATTTAACGAATTTGTAGGATCAATGGCACAAGGAGTAAAATACAGTGGATATTTTTTAGACCTAGATAATGTTTGTGATGAACAAGAAATAGGAAGAAGGATAATTGATTGGAATCTTGGAATGTATATAGCATTAATGAACTCTACACAAACAGAAAATCTAGAATACATGTATGACTTAATATCTAAAAAATTAATTGAAAAAGTAGCATATTGGATAGAATCTATAGCATACCAATTAAGAGGAGAAGTACTTAGCCATGCAACAGATTGGAAATCTATGTTAATAATAGTTGATATTATACTAAAAAGAAAATTTTTAGGAGAAAGGTGGTTAGTAGCTAGAGAAAACGTACTTGCATAAAGAAAAACTGAAATAGTAATGAATTTGATTAATATGAAATGTTGCAAGATTAATAAATTACCAGAATATACAATTAGTTTTAGTAAGTTCTTTTAGGAAGCAAAATTCTTACCACAAGAAGGTTTAATATATCAACAACTTTATTATGACCACTTGTCAACACCTTATAATACTGAAGTATCAAAAGAATATACCTAACTAGAATCAAAAGAAAACACATTAGGAGAAAGAATAAGAGTACTAAGAGCATACTTAATGAGAAAATGTGAAGAATTTAGAATGCAACAAAAGATTAAAAAAGATTAAAAAAAAACTAGGATTAAGATAAATATGTGGATTCACAGAAAGAAGACTAATATTTGGATGTGATGTTAAAAGAAAAGAAAGGAAATATAAGAAAGTAATAAAAGATATCAAACAAAGAAATATAGGAGAGATGATAATTATAAAAATTATAATAACAAACAACCTTATTACAAACCCTATAGGAAAAAGAGATTTAAAAGATATAAAAATACCCCTGAAACCATAAAGAAATTTAGATACAAGAGAAAATTTAGAAAAAGAAAATATGTAAAACCCGTAGAAGCAGAAAAAGTTAAAGAATGTAAATGTTTGAATTGTAATGAAAAAAGACATTATACTAATAAATGCCCAAAGCTAAAGAAAAAAGGAGTAAAATATATAAATACGACACAATTTATAATGAGTTTACAGCAAATTAGAGAAGATAGTGATAAATGGTATGAATATGGAGACTTTTATGTCAGTCAAACTGATGAAGAAAGTGAATCGGAATTAGAAAACATTAACTTTATTAACCAATACTCAGATAGTGAAAGTAGTTCTGAGTAAAATGAACGTACAAGAAAAAGAAAAAAATTATTAGAAGAAAGAAATTATTGGATACAATGTGAACCACATGTTCGCTATAAGCTTGTTACAACTACAAATACAAGTGAAATAGGAAATAAATATTATAATGATAGATATAACAAGATTACTAAAAACCTTAGTAGAATAAGAGAAAGATTAAGTGAGATAAATTGGCAACTTATTAGAATAAGGAGTGTAGAAGAAATAATGGAAGATGAAAACATTAGCCAAGAGGTAAGAGAATTAGAACAAGATGAAAATCTCCAATAAAGATTAAGGGAAATGGATATCAGACAAAATACTAATACATAATAAAATGATAGCAATCTATATAGAAGCCCATATAGAATATAAGCCTAATAAAATGATAAAATAAAAAATCTTTATTGATAGCGGAGCAGATTTATGCTTAGCTAGAAAAAATTATTAGAATCACACATATGAAAAAGAACCAGATCACATAGAGCAAGAGTATCAAGATTTAATGAACAATCAAAAAAATTAGATGTAGTAGCAGAAAACATGAGAATTGTATTAGGAAAGACAATATTCATATTACCAATAATATATCAATTAGATAATATGAAACAACAACTATTATTAGGAAACAATTCCTTAGATTACTTTAAAACACAAGTTATAGATAGCAATACATTTAGCCTACAAACACCTTGTAATAAATGGATAGTATTAAAAAGAATATTACCAATACATACATTAAGATTATGTAATATAAAAACCTATAGGAATAATAACCTACAACTATTAAAAGAAAAATATTTTAATATACTAAAAATGAACTTTGGAGAAAATCCAATTCAACTACGAAAAAAAGAAAAAATATATGCAAAAATTAAGTTAATAAATCCCAATGATATAGTTAGATCAAAACCTATTAGATATAGTTCAACAGATCAAAAGGAATTTGAAATCCAAATAAAATAATTATTAGATATAAAAATGATACAAGAAAGTAAAAGCCCACATAATAGCACAATCTTTTTAGTAAGGAAACACAGTGAACAAAAAAGAGGAAAAGCTAGAATGGTAATTGATTATAGAGAACTAATTAAAAAGACAATATTTGATGGATATTTTTTACCATATAAAAGAAATCATATTAACAGATTAGGAAATAAAAAATGGTTTAGTAAGTTTGATTGTAAAAGTGAATTTTGGCAAATAAAACTAACAAAAGAATCAAAATCTTTAACAACCTTTAGTGCCCCTCAAGGACACTATGAATGAAATGTATTACCCTTTGGATTAAAGAATGCACCACAAATATTACAAAGAAGAATGGACCAAGTGTTCAGAAAATTAACAAAATTTAGTATAGTATATGATGACGACATATTAATATTTAGTGATAATCTAGACAATCATATAAAACATTTAGAAAAATTTATAAAAACTGTAAAACAACACGGAATATTATTATCTGAAAAGAAATATGAAATCTTTAAAAATAATATCGAATATTTAGGATATATTATAAATAATGAAGGATTACAACTACAAGAACACATAGTAACGAAGATAAAGAATTTCAAAGAAAAACTAGAAAGTAAAAAAGAAGTACAACAATTCTTAGGAATAATAAATTATGCTTCAGACCATACAAAAGATTTACCACTCCTAAGAAAACCATTACAAGAATTAACAAGGAAAAACATAACCTTTGAATGGAAAGAAGAACATATTAAAGCTATAAAAGAAATCACGGAAAAAGTAAAAGCATTACCAAAACATAGAATACCAACGAAAAAAGATCAACTAGAACTTTTTACTGATTTTAGTGATATAGGATGGGGAGCAGTCCTCACAACATATGATAAATATGATATAGATAAAGAGAAACCACTAATTTGTGGATATGGAGGTGGAACATGAAAACCAAATGAGAAAAAATATCATATTAATGAAAAAGAATTATTAGCAGTAAAATTTGGAATAAAAAGATTTCATTACCACTTATTACCAGTAAAATTTGTTGTTAGAACTGACAACACATAGGTAAAAGTTTTTATTACAAACAAGATAGATCTTTTACCAGAATTGAATAAAAGAAGGAAATGACAATCATTCTTTTGTTGTTATGATTTTATTGTTAAGAATATATCTGGAACTAAAAATGTTTTAGCTGATTTTCTTAGCAGATATAACAATGTCGATCAACAGTGATAACATTGAAGAATATATTATCAATGCCATGGATTCTATTATACAAACCAATTAAACCTTAATATCCAGATTACAAGAAAATACACAGCTTATAAACCAGCTCATAGAAGCCATACAAGATTTAAAAACCCTGAGAATATTACAAAATGAACCCAGTCCAGATCACCTATAACTGAAAAGCCAAACAACCCTACTAAAACTTTAGCACCTTTTGTATCAAAACTTGCAACTATGTCATCCTCAATACCATCCTCTTCATCAACAATATCAATGGCTGACAAACTGAAATATACACCAGAATATATCAGTGCTTATGAGAAAATTAATAAATTTTATGATTATAAAACTAACCCTCATATTTTACGCAGTGCTAAACTGAGCAAGTATCCCAAATTCTTATGCGGTGAACAGGCTAACCCGGACATAGTATCAAAATTATTCATTTATGGTTTTTATTGATAAAATTATGGTTTTTATTGATAAACTAATAGTGGATGAGAACATGGACAACATTGCCAGATTACCAAGTATTATTGTCGAATCTACAACACTCATGATGAAATCATTTGAAAAAGGAGTTTATGGAATACATGTATTTGATGCATCAACCGACTTAATAGGAAAACCCATTATGATATGCCAGATATTCAAAACTGGAAGAAATAGTAATATCAGCGGAGATGATGGGAATTTGAACATGAAAATACCATGCACCTTGGAGAAATTCCAAGAGTGCCTCATTACAAAAAGAACATTTAGGTTATTAACATTGAAAAACAGGATAGAAGACATGCTACGAGCCAGAAAAGCATCCATTATTGGAAGCTCTAAAGGAGGAGAAGTGGAAGAAATTATCAAGATACTATGGAACTAACAAGTTTACATGATATAGGATCATAGATTTAAAGCACAAACATGCAAAGGAGACTATTGACCAATACCAGAGGTCAATTGGACAAACAAAAAGGCATGTACTAAATACTAAAAATACTACTACTACTACTAGTACAATAAAAAAAAGAAGGAAGTTCTGATCATTTTGCATAAGGATGTAAAAAAGTAATAAACTGATAGGGATCATGTAGTTTTTACTACTTGAAGCCCAAATTACTACTCTGGCAGGGAGCATGTAGTTTTACTACTTGCAACCCAATTTACTACTCTAGCAGGGACCATGTAATTTTATTATTTAAAGCCCAATGTATTACCATGTATTACAAATCATATCACTTAAAGACAAAAGACATTGTCAAGAAAATGACAAGGAAGACATTATCAATAAACCAAGAAAGTGACAAGGAAGACATTAATAAGAAATCTGATGGAGATATCAAAGAATACCAAGAAGATATTATCAAGAAGAACACCTGGAAAGCATTTACCTTCTCTTTCTTTCAATGATGTTCTGTAGCTATCTTCTCTCTATGGGTAAGTAGCTTGCTCCGCACCTTTATTCGCCGCAGGAAGAGAAATATGCTTCCCTCTAACAATATAAGTGGAATCCGAGCTCCTAGACAAAAGCTTGAATACAGACAGAAAAGATCTTCACTGAATGCTTTCTATTATAGAAGTTGCGCCTAATGCTTAACTAAATTAGTTGTTCCTCCTAAGATAAGAGCTTTCCACCAAGCTTGTCACTTTTATAAACCTCTTCACTAATTACCTAGTAACTTTGAAAAATGAATTTTCACTAGGGAATAAAGGGAAGAGGAAAAAACTACTACCCTAGCCTAGTAAGTAGTTGTCTATTTCGCATTGCCCTTCCTGTACTGACTTACTGTATACCGCTTTTAGTGGACTGACAACGTCAGCTGGAAAGGGGATTTTCCGCAACCAAACAAAGGAATCAAAAAGAGAAAGGGACAGCTTTGAAAAAGATTACAACAAGACAAAAAACTTTGGAAAAATCGACAATCATAGCAGACAAAGAACTGTAGCACTTTAGACTTTTGAAAAAGTTGTTACTGTTTACTTTATGACTTTTGAAAAAGTATTTTTGTCTTTTTATAATCATGTATCAACCGAGGTTATCTATATAAAGAGCCTCTTGTAAACATTTTGATCATCCGAAAAATTCCAATACAAAACTTTGATTGAAAAACTCTCTATGTCTAGCTAAACATCTTTAGTCTATAATCTAGATCAATTATAATATCATAATACCAGAGATAAATCACTTGGAAATATTATTATTAGAACCATATTAGTCCATAAATCTACATCTTTATAGGAATCTCAGAAAGAGTCTGTTGAAAAACTCACAAGCACCTAGGCCATTTATCCCGTGAATTCAGTGAAGAAAAGGGAGCTGAGAGCCAGGGTGGGTCGAGATCTCCGGTAATCTGAAATTCTACTAAGAGGTACGATTTTTAGACTATATGTTTTTAATTATGATTTTGATAAGTGTTAACAACCCATCCCCGGGAGATTTACTCATCAGATTTTAAGATGCAACGTTTTCCAGATTATACTTGTTGTATATATATTTATAACTAAATCTCAAAATTTGACTTTGATCTCTCGTGACATCCATAATAATTGCTTTTAAACGATTAAAACTAAGTGAGAATCAGATCAAAATAATTCTACCTAGTTTGAATCTTTTTGGTAAAAATTGTGATGCATGTGCTGCAGGTAACAAAAGTTAAATATTGTTGCTTTATTTCTTTGTGAAGGGGAAAGTCCCGAAGGCGAAACCCTCCACCTGTACCAGAGGCCCCTTGGCCAGGTGGGATGTAAATCGAGGGATATGCGCGAGTGACAGTCCTGCAAGGGAGAGGACCAACGGGACACGAACCCAGCAACAACCCTTACAATATTTCAGCAAAGACTGTCACCACACGGATTCGAACACGCGACGTCGGAGTGGTTGTACCCCAATCACCTTGCCACTTACCAACTCGCATGTGACCCTGGGGGCTTGTTGCTTTATTTCTATACACATAACAAAGATCTTTCTTATTCTGACTGACAAATTTTTCATTGCAAATTTAGAAATTAGTTAAATAGTAGTACAATGGATAGTTCGAAGATAACAGTGAATAACTAGGTAAATTAGGATTGCAATTTTTTATTTTTCTTTCATTACTTCGTTTTGTTCACAATATAAAAGAATAGGACATGTGAGCAATTTTATAAATGCAACTTACTCCATGTGAAATCCGCTAGTACATTGGACATTTCTAGAATGAAAAACAAAGAGATAGGGAGGAGAAAACCAAATCAATTAAATGTCATAAAGGAAAAACCGACGAAGTGAAACCGAAAGCCCCTATTTGATTTCATTAGGTTTTTTATCAAAAGAAAAAAAGGTTTTTTATTAAGCAAACTAACATAGAATCATTGAACCACAGGATGTGGTATCATGAAAGAACACCCAATATGGGTGTGTTAGCCATGATTAAATAGATAAATAAATAATAAAAATGCGACTCAATCTGAAATCATGAATACCCCTGCTGAAAATCAGAAAAATTTCACTGTATTTTTCATCTTTTAACCACTATTTAAATTTTGTCCGCTAACTAAAAATTTATAAATGTAGGCTCTGCCGCAAACTATTACTTTTATTTCCACACTGTTGGAAATAATCATTCAAAGTTGTAGGAAATTATTATTAGTTAGGATTTAGTATTTTAATTCATGTCTAGTTAGGATTTATAGTCAAATTAATATAGGAATAAGTTAACCTGTTTTGAGTTAAAGTAAGTTTCATACTATTATAAATAGGGGTGCTACTAGCTATTTTCACAACAAAAGATAGAGTGAGGATTGTAGAGAGCTTTCAGAGATTCATAAAATTTATCAATAAAATATTTTCGAGCTTCTACGATCCTGGTAGAGATTCAAAGAGATTCCGCTGCTGGCAGGCGGGTATAACCCATATATGCCTCCCGTCTGGCTAAAGATTATGTTGCTAAACGCCGGGCCAATGATATATGCATGAACTGAGAAGGATTAAATAAATATTGTTGGTTTAAAGAGTGCAAGCAAAAATAACTCAAGAGGAAGAAACTCTTCACGAAAAAAGAAGAGAAAAGTGGGTAAAATAATAATTGTAATGTAGGAGAGAAAGTGCTCCAACGATTGTGAGGGTTGAAGAGAAAGTGCATCAACAAAATTGAAATGTTAGAGAGAAAGTGCTAACGATTGAAGGTTGAAGAGAAAGTTCTTTAAATATTGAAAGTTGATGAGAAAGTGCATCAACAAATTGGAATGTTGGAGAGAAAGTGCTCCAACGATTATGAAGGTTGAAGAGAAAGTGTTTCAACAATTGATGGATTGAAGACAAGTCCTTCAACAAAATTGAGTGTTGGTGACAAATTGCATCAACGGGGTTGGAGACAAGTGTTTCAATAAAATTTGGTGTTGTGACAAAGTGAATCAATGGGGTTGGACACCAGTGCTTCAACATTATTGAGTGTTGGTGACAAAGTGCATCAACGGGGTTCGAGACAAGTGCTTCAACAAAATTTGATATTCGTGACAAGTGCATCAACGGGATCGAAGACAAGTGCTTTAACAAAATGTGGTGTTGGTGACAAGTGCATCAACGGGGTTAAAGACAAGTTCTTCAACAAAATTTAGTGTTGGTGACAAGTGCATCAACGGGGTTGGAGACAAATGCTTCAAAATTAGAAGATGGTGACAAATGCATCAAAAGTTGGATATACAACTTCAAATTGCGGAAGTATGTTGGAAATAGTTATTCAAAGTTGTAGGAAACCAATATTAGTTAGGATTTGATATTTTAGTTCATGTCTAGTTAGGAATTATAATAAAATTAATATAGGAATAAATTTTTCTGTTTTGAGTTCTATTATAAATAAGAATGCTTCTAGCTATTTTCACAAAAAGAGATAGAGTGAGGATTATAGACAGCATTCAGAAATTCATACAATTTATCAATAATATATTTCATTCTCCCTCTTTTTCTTCCTCCTCCTCCTCGTTCTCCCTCTTTTTCTTCTTTCCTAATATGAATTTTCATTCTTCTTTTGAATTAATATTTTATTATAGGATGGATTGCATAGAATTTGCAACAAAAAAAGCAAAAAGTGTTTTATCTTTGATCCACGTGAACATTAAATCGAAGCAAAAAAATAATAATGAAGCTTTCGAAACATATATATTGATAGAATAGACTCCTAAATAGACACAAGAGGGAGGGTGAATTCGGTATCCAACAATTTTTGCCTAATTTGAACTTTTATTAATTTTTCTAATTTTACGAAATAGTGGTACACTTTGTTCCACAAGTGCATTACCACTTAGTTTTTAGACTTATAAAACAGCAAATCAAATGAAATATTACGCAAAGATTTATACGTGAAAAACCATCTAGGTTCGAATGAATGTAAAAACCACGACCTACACCGCTGTAAGATTTTAACTAAGCTTCACTAAAATATTGAGCCAAAGTGGATTACCACCGCAATCCAAAGGACCTACCCCTAAGCCCTCACAACAATCTTAGACCGTTGCTACACTTTCAAGCTACTCTTAGCTTGAAACATAATAACAAACTTTGAAAGTGCTTCCTAACATCAACAATGCTTCTAAGAAAACTGATAAGAGATTACAATTAAAACCTATTACATTCACTAGAGTTGACACAAAAGAGAATCTGTTTCGCCTATGGAGCAGACCCTGGAACAGACGCAGACACTGACCCAACTCTATTCCGTATTTCAGACTTCTTTCGCTTGAAACTCAAAGAGAAGTTGACTACTCAAATATTTGTGAATGTTTGAGTTTCCAGAATGTGAATTGACTTCTTTTATAGATGTATATGCTCCTACAATCTTGTTAGAGTCCAAGTAGAAGAGGGATATCAAGTAGAAGTCAACCATAACTCCTTTCCGTATTCGATTAGGATCTTGTTGATTCCTTATTCAATCCTAACTTCTTTTTGCTATATCCCTACAACTGAAAACTTGATAATAATATAGAATAATTATTCATATTAATCATATGATAATTTAGCAATAAATTATATGCTGCCAGACAAAAAATTATTACTATTTTTTTATTCTATTATTTATTGACAATATATGAATAAAATACAATTTCAGAACAAGTGTATTTTATTTATCATCATCAAAATCATACTCAACAAATTCCTCCTTTTTGATGATGATAAATAAAATTTCCTTGTCGTATTTTTTCAATCAAGACATTGTACATATTCACCCAAGAATTGTCACCATTCCACACTTGCAGAATTTAATTTAATAAACTAGACCTTAGATGTTCATGTGATTTTACTAAGACACACAAGCACATAAATATTCCCCTTTTAGCATCATTAAAAAGCAATGAATAAAATAAACATGTTTGAAGCAAAGGTCGAATATTTGATATACCTAACTCACCACCGTTGGGGGCATCAAACACAAAAGACACAAGGTAGTTGAATTTCCACATATGCAATTTATTGATATTAACCATCCTTAAAAGTTCATAACAAACAAGAATAGAGCAACAAGAAGAATTAGAAGTATCAGTTAATTACATTCCACAAATAATAGCCAAATACTAATATTGTTCAAAAAAATAAGGGAAACAATGATCAGATCAGGGCAATAGTGTGGATAGGTGATAGGTTTTGTGAAGTAGGGCCAGCAGGCGGGACATGTGACTGAGTTAAAATTTAGAGCAAAGCAAGGAGTTATCCTCATTTTTTCATGAATTTTTTTAAATTTGGCATAATCCTCTTAAACATGAACAATCAGTGCTCAAAGATCAATAATTTCTTGATGAAACACTGCTACCTAAGAGGTATTAGTATCAGCTTGATAGCCCGCTGGAACACTCGAAGGAATAGAGTCAGCAATGCATTCCATCTCAACAGATTTCTTATAAACAAGCCAACTTTTTATACTCAACGAATTCGAGATAAAGAATCAATAATATCCCCCCAACACTTGTATGTAAAGAAGTCAGATTCACCTCCACATTATTTGCTATACCCATCTCCATAATTTTTTTGTGTTTTTCTACAATTTTCTTTTTCACTATTCTCTCTCCTTTTTTTACTCCCCTTAATGTTAGACTCCTTCTCCATAGAAGATTTATTCTCCACCTCTAACTCCTAAGAGAACTCAATTTTCAGTGAAAATTCTTTTTGAATTTTGACTTCTTGCACATGTTTCACATTGATCTCAATTTGATCTTGATTTGGTTAAAACAATAAAGGCTAATTTGGAACATGTGTTGCTGGTACAAGATTGAAATAATTTGATGGAGAAAATTTCCTCAATTCCAACTCCTGGTTCGCCCTTGCATGTGTACATCAATCTCGGACAATAAGGGCAATATCAAAAAATATTATATTAGAGAATGAAAAAAAATCTTGTGCTATGTGAGTGTGTGTTTTACCGCATAGATATTGATTTATTCTTGATTCATCATCTGATAATGTATTTTCAAAAATAATATTTTTCTAACCAATTATTGAAGGGAGAGTCTTGTACTTATTTTTTCATTCATGTGCCTTGAGAAATCATTATACAAATTCAAGTACTATTATTGGTTGCGTCATCTCATCTTAGCCTGCAAAACTAATATTTCTATTTTTCTCAAGAACTTTTATTCTAGCCAAACATTCATACTTGTAGTATCCCGTGTGTCCACAATGGCTACATAATCAAATTCGGGCAAGTATTTTCTTTTGATATCTCATCTAGCCCTCTTGATTTTGTAGTCAAGACCACTACGATATCTGTTGTGATGTTCATTTAACCAGTTTAAAGCTTCGATGGATTTATTCCATTTTTTGGTCATTGCAAGTTCATAGTTGACATTTTTCAAAGTCTATTGAAGCTCTGAATTTTTTCTACCGTCATTATTCAGATCATCTTTTAAAGTAGTGTTTCAGATTCAACAAATTTTTTATTATTTCTAACTTGACTCTCCACAATTTGAATTTTCTTAAGATCAAGAATTTCAGCTTTCAGAGACGACACTGTTCCATTCAATCTATTGTTTTCATCTTTGAGCGTTCCACTAGCATTTTCAAGTTCAGTTTTATACATTTGAAAAGCTGTGCAATCAGATTTTAAACTTGAAAGAGTTTTAGCTAATTCATTTCTTTCAACACTCACAAGATGAAATTCATTCATTAATGAATGTAAAAGCTTCACTACTTTATTCTTAGATAATTTGTGAATATGAACTTTAAGTTGATCGAGACTTACCTCTGATAGTATTATTGGTGAAGTCGTTTTTACGAATCTCTCTAAGGGGTTAACCTAGACACGAGCAACCCACTCTGATACTAATTGATAGACTCCTAAATAGACACAAGATGGGGAGGGGTGAATTGGGTATCCAACAATTTTCGCCTAACTTGAACTTTTATTTATTTTCTAATTTTACGGAACATTGGTAGACTTTGTTCCACAAGTGCATGCCCACTTAATTTTTCAGACTTATAAAACAACAAATTAAATGAAATATTACGCAAGAGATTTATACGTGAAAAATCATCCAAGCTCGAATGGATGTAAAAACCACGACCTATACCCCTATAAGATTTCAACTAAGCTTCACTAAAATACCGAGCCAAAGTGGATTACCCCTGTAATCCAAAGGACCTACCCATAAGCTCTTACAACAATCCTAGACCGTTGCTACCCTTTCAAGACATAATAACAAACTTTGAAAGTGCTTGCTAACCTCAACAATGCTTCTAAGAAAGCTGAAAAGAGATTACATTCCAAACCTATTACATTCACTAGAGTTGACACAAAAGAGAATCTGTTTCGCCTATGAAAAAGAACAGATGTAGACACTGACCCAACTCTATTTCATATTTCAGGCTTCTTTCGCTTGGAACTCAGAGAGAAGTTGACTATTGAAATATTTGTGGATGCTTGAATTTAGAGAACATGAATGGACTTTTTTTATAGATGTATACGCTCCTACGATCTTGTTAGAGTCCAGGTAGAAGAGGGATATCAAATAGAAATCAGCCAGAACTCCTTTCCTTATCAGATTAGGATCTTATTGACTCCTTGTTCAATCCTAACTTCTTTTTGCTATATTCCTACAGCTGGAAACTTGATAATAATATAGGATAATTATTCATATTATTCACATGGTAGTTTAGCAATAAATTATATTCCGCCAGACAATAAATTATTACTAAATTTCTTTTTTCTTATCATTATTATTCTTGACAATATATGAATAAAATATAATTTTAAAACAAGCGTATTTTATTTATCATCATCAAAATCATACTCAACATATATGTTAGAGTAATTAATCACTTAAGTTTCTCCTCTGAGTAATTTTAATTCCATGTAAGCATATGCTGCATTCAGCAGTGCTGGACCATACTCCAATGATACAAAGATTTAATTATATTATCTGGTTAAGTTCACATAAATTAACAGCAAAATTGATTGTGTGTACATAAATTATTTAATATATTTGCATCATAGATACGTTAAAAAATCAAAAAGAATTTATGCAGAGATATAAACATGTCACGCACGATATGTCTATCCTCGAAATTTGTGAATAATTTATCAAAACTAGTACAATTAAAGTAATATCAAATTTAGAATATCAGACAAAATTCGTGAGCAATTGGACAAAACTTATACTATAAGATTTTTCAAGGCATAATATGTAAATAGGCCCTCAAACATAGCTTTAGTTGATAAGTATGTCCCTCAATATTAAATGTGCAGAAATAGACACCTTAACTTGTCTCCACTTTATCAGTTGGACACTCCAACGTAACTTACAAAATAATCATCTAGACACTTCCAAAATTTATGTGCCGCATCAGTGACACGTCTTTGTATTTACGTGTTCAACTTGTGCACATCCAAAGTTGGAGAGTATACTTGTCAGCTGAAGACAAATTTGAGGGATTGTTTATGTATTATGCCATTTTTCAATTTTGTGAACAATTTAACAAGACAAAATATAGAATGTTTACCCCAAAAAATGTACAGTTAAATTTGTAAGTGGTTGTAAGAATACATGGATTGATTTGTAATAATTGATGATAATAACTAATAATAAGTAATAAAATAAAAGAAACAAGAAAGAAAAGTAGTTTGGAAGTGCGGTAAACTTGAATGAATCTTCTTAGAAAATTGATTTGGCCCTCAGCTAAATTGCTTCGGTTATGAGCCAAAAATGAGAGCTAGTGGTTATTTTCTTAATAAAATTGAGCATACAAGTATAAGTAATGAGAATTGGATTCCCTCCTAACATGAAGGTTGAGCTCCTTTTATAGGTATGAATTACAAACGTTATAGACTTAAACTCCCTCCCCACTCAAATATCATCAAGCTAATTAAAGTCATTGATGGCCTCTTAATAACTGAAGAATAACGGTTGTAATAGTTGTAACGGTTGAGTAATGGTTGACACCATGCATGGTTCGATTACAAGCTGAGTGCCTTCGGATCTTCCTCTTGTGTCAACTGGCTCGATCGTACTCGGACTCGCCTTAACTGCTTCTTTGTCTCTGTCACGAGTCATACTCGGATCCAAGTCTATCCGTTTTCCCGAAACTATCGCTCTAATTTTTCTACATGTCATATAAAATTTCACCATATACAGTTAGTCCCCCCCACCTTTCGATTACTCGCTGAGATGTGACCGGAAAGTGAAAGATTTCCTCCTTCTTCCCGAAAAGTCATGTAATCACTCTCACTACCGCCTCATTAAAAAGCTTGCCAAAAATATCCTCTTCGGGATAAAAATCGGGCTAAGGAAAAAAGAGTGCAGAACCTTAGGAATTCAGATGACATCTCCACCACCAATTTTTCTTTCGTCAATGGTCGATCGGTGCTGCAAAAGTACCACTACCGTAAAAAGCTTGATCTCAATTTTTAGTGTTCATCTGGAACTTTTAATCTTTGAGTTTCGACTCTTGATTTTTTAGTTGTATCCGAAACTTCTCATGGGTTTTTAATGCACCCAATTTTTTTATTACCTCACAGTCTTTAAGACTGTGGATGTTACTGACCAGGAATTTTCTACTTCTAGTTTTGGTAAAGTCCGGGAATTAAGTGCATCCGGTTAACTTTACGATCGGGAAACAAAGTATCCGGCTTTTATCCATTAAACTTAATCAGAGTTTTAACTTAGTTCTAACCATAAATAATCCTCCAGTATGAAGCTTTTTTATTTTTGGCTTTATTGGAACTTAACTCCTTTTATTTTCATCGGGAATTAATCATTCGATTATTGAGTGAAGTTTTGGCCCTAAACTCCTTATGTTTATGAAGAGGACATCTCCTTTTCATATTAGCAAAATTGTTAGTATTCGTATCCCTTAGTATTTGAAGTCCTTATTTACTTTTATATGTGAGCAAATTTAAGAATGATTTAGTTCATTTGGACATATACAAGGATGTTTAGAAGGTGTAATTTTTTGCTTCATTCATTCCTTGAACATACACAAGTGCTTACAACTTTGCATATAAGATAGTTTAGAGGAAATTAACAAAAGTACATTGCAAGAGAATTGCGGTCGAGCTGACATCTATTAGGTCTAGCCGGTTCCTGATTTTATTTTCTTCTATTTTCTTTCCCCGCGGCTGATCTGGCAGTCACAATCCTTTTTTCTTTATTTTAGAGCCAATTCAGGATATCTCCGGTATTTATTTTTGAGTGCAAAGTATGAGAATTTAGGCATAGTGCCTTCCTTTAACTCCGCTCCGGAGCCATCTTCAAATGCTTTCGGTACTTATTGTCATAATTTTCACTACTTTGATGCAACAGTCCTTGGTGTTCGTAGACATTACTATTATTTATGTAAATCATTTCCAGGCGATTTCCTCCGATAACGCTCCTGCCTTTTGTCAATCTATGATCCCGATGGGTACGGTTCAAACAGGTGCCTGGAATGTCTCTGATCAAAGTTCTGCTAATTTTTATTTCGAATCATAGAAGACGTGGACGTAATCATCTGATCATCTTCCATGCGAATTTCAGACTCGTACCTATTATGTACGTTTGCTCATGTCATTGCCGGGAATTCCAATAAGTTTTCCTTCAATTTGAACGAGTCATTGGAACTCCAAGGATTTAACCCTTTTGTGAAAGCTTCAGATGTCTATTCATCCGGTACTGAGGGAAGAAGCATGTGCTCCTTTTGAAACCTTGTTATGAACTTCCGCAGCAACTCTGTATCCTTCTGAGAAATTTTGAATATGTCTGTTTTTCTTGCTCCGGCATGTGCCTTTATAAAAGCATCTGCAAGCATTTCAAATGAGTTAATAGAATATTCAGAAAATTGAGAATATCAGGTCATTGCTCATTTAGACAATGTTGTGCTAAATTTCTTCAGCAAAATGGACTCTATCTCATCCGAATGCATATTGTTGCCCTTCATCGCACAAATGTACAAGGTCACATGCTCATGTGGATCCGTAGTTCCATCAAACTTCAAGAGATATGAAATTTTGAACTTTTTTTGTATCAACTTCGAAGTTGCGCTCGGTGGGAATGGCAATTGGATGTATCTCTTTGATTCTGTTCCCTTCAGGATCAGAGGTGCTCCATGAATCTGGTCTACCCGTGAATTGTGGGGTTCTATCTTCTTTTTGTTAGCATCCATTCGCTTAGTTAAAGATTGAAGCATTTTCAAGACCTCCGAGGACTCATTTGCCCCTGAACCAGTTCCATCTCCTTCGACTCGATCCTCTTTTCGGACCCGATCTTGATCCCGAATGGGATGAGTTTCGTCCGCAGCACTTGCTCCGCTGCTCTTTTTTTTCAACTGAGTAGTAGTCTCCTGCTGCTCCTTCGGTATATAAAAGATCTGAGCCAAATTTATCTCTTCTTTCTCGTCGTCTAGTATTTTCTGATGTGACATGTTAGATGACCGGGGTGAAGTCATGGGATTGTTGTTAATCATTGGATCAACAAGCAGGATGTCGTTCGGTGGAACAACGGACGCAACGCCATTCAGTGGATCCACTGGTGGAACGTCGTTGTTATTATTGACGATGTGAGCACCATTGTCACCGTTGTTGTCCTCATGGTTACTAATCTCAACGTTTATTTCACTAGCCATATTGTAAGTACTTAGTATTGACATGTAAACACAAAATCTTGTAAGAAATAAGTGAAATTTGAGTTTGAACAAATCACCACTATTATCCTTAGCCCAGCGGTGGGTGCCAAACTGTTTACCCAAAAAAGGTACAATTGAATTTATAAGTGATTTTAAGGATACGTGGATTGATTTGTAATAGTTGATGATAATTAACTGATAATAAGTAATAAAATGAAAGAAACAAGTAAGAAAAGTAGTCTGAAAGTGTAGTAAACTTAGCAAAATTATTTTGGGCCTCAACTAAATTGCTTCGGTTATGAGCCAAAAATGAGAGCTAGTGGCTATCTGCTTAATAAAATTGAGCATACAAGTATAAGTAATGAGAATTGGATGCCCTCCTAATATGAAGGTTGTGCTCCTCTTGTAGCTATGAATTACAAATGTTACAGACTTAAACTCCATCTCCACTTAAATGTCATCAATGCTAATTATGGTCATTGATGGACTCTTAATGACTGAAGAATAACAGTTGTAGCAGCTGTAACGACTAAGTAATGATTGGCACCATGTCTGGTTCGATTATAAGCTGAGTGCCGTCGGATCTTCCTCCGGTATCAACTGGCTCGGTCGTACTCGGGCTCGCCTTAACTGCTTCCCCGTCTCGGTCACGAGTCGTACCCGGATCCAAGTCTATCCGTTTCCCGAGACTCTTGCTCCAATTTTTTCACATGTCATGTCGGATTTCACCGTATACATAGAAGAAAAATAGTACTTCTTCCATCCTAATTTATATGATGTAATTTGATTGGGCATGGAATTTAAGAAATAAATGAAGACTTTTGAATCTTGTGGTCTAAAATAAGCCAAAATATTTGTGTGGTTATAGAACATCTCGTTAAACGTAAAAAGTAAAATTTAAAATTAAATTATTACTAAATAAGAAAATGTGTCATTCTTTTTAGGCTTAACTAAAAAAATGTGTCGTATAAATTGAAACATAAAGCGCTAAAATTGGTACTAAATTGTCCTTTCATATAAGTTTTTGTGCCTAAAAGGCCAAAACAACACACGAGCAATGAGTGAATCCGTTAGAGACACACTGCGGTAATGCGGTATGGGCGGTTCAGCTACGGACAAATGCTGCGAATATCACGTGACTATAATCTAGCCAGAAGCTCCATGCGCCTCCATAGATTTTAGTTTGAAAATTTGAAATAATTTTTAAAAATTATTCTAAATAATTATTCTTTTTATTAAGGATTTTTTAAAAAATCAAGTTTTGACTCATTATAACTTTGTTTTCATGTCCACACGTAATTTTAATTTTCATATCTATTTTCAAATTTATGTCCAAACGCCTGGTAAATCTAACATGAGCTCTGGTGAGCATCTGACCAACTTCCAAGTTTTCTTAAGGCTATAAACAAAGTTCAAAATTAGATCAGCTAAAAATGATTCCTCACAAATCAAACCATAATGCAAAGTAGTAAATATATCAAATTTTGCCGAATGTTGCTGGATCTTAATCTCAAACAAACAAAAATATCCACAAATTATATAAGATTTAGATGGTTAGAGATTTCGGCAACATACATAACTTTTCTCTTCTTCTTTTTTCCTTTGAATCTTGTAGATTCAAACTTAATATATTACATAATGAGAACTTAACATATGTTATTTAGTTCGAGGGAGAAACTATATTGGTAGCTCAAAAGAAAAAAGGAAGCTATATATAAAGTGTAGGGATACTCTTAATGATCTCATATCTTTTGAGTAAAACTATATGATCGTTGTTCAAAGCAAATAATGTCACACTATATTAAAAATATCATTGAACTAATTTTAGCCCAATCAATCATGAAAAATAATTTAGATGGTTAGCAATTTATGCAACAATTCTTTTTTATTTTCATTTTCCTTTGAATCTTGGAGTAAATTGGAACATAACATATTGCATTAATGAGAACTTTAGTGTACTGACAGTAGGACAGCTGCAACTTTGAAGTGAAGTAACATAAAAGGCCATTTATGGTGGGGACAACCGCCAATTAACACTCCAAGTTCTGTATCAAAATAATTCAAAACGGCATACCTACTTTTTTTCCCCCTCATATAAGTAAAGTATTCTGCAAAATCTGCACTCCTAAAGTACCTTATAGTATCAAACCAAAAAATAAAAAATCAAATTCTTCCTGCTGCTTTCGACGATTTCTCAATTACCTTAGCAATGTTCTTTGACCATCTTTAAGTACCAGACTACTACTGATTGAGGGGTGAGCCCCTGATTTAAGGGCATCAACACTAACACTATATAGAAATACTTTCTTCCTTTAAAACTGTGACTGGGGCCAAATAGAAAAGATAGAAGATGATAGCTGAAGAAAATGCAGATGGAAAATGGAGGTATTTTCTTTGATCTACATCATCCCTAGCTACCGGCCTGTGCAGAGCTAGAGTTCTAGTTACGAGTTCACTAGAATAAGTAACTAAGGTTAAAACATTATATATGTGTATATACAATTTATTCCGAACCCAATAATCTACCTTTTTCAGAACACATAAATTTAAAATTCTGGATCTAACTTCTACTGGCACCGGCCAGAGGCGGAGCTAGAGGTTTAATTACGAGTTCCACAGAATCAAGTAACAGTGATCGCCCAATAATTTGCCTTTATCAGAATACATAAACTTAAAAGTTCTAAATCGGCACCAACCCCCTTCATTTTAGTGTGTGTTTAAATTTGCTTACTTATTTTCTGTTTTCTCGACACATTATGTGACATGGGTGCTTTTCTTTTTTCCCCTTCAGTGAGAAGAAAATGGAAAAAGAAGATGGCTTGAGGACAGTGGGGTGTTTAAGAGGAAGATTAATTGCAGAAAGAGCAGCTTCAAGAAAAGCAAAAGAAGATGCAGAGCTTATGGCAAACAAGGTTTTTTTTTTCTTTCTTCTTTTCATCTCTGCTTGTTTTTCCGTGAAAATGCTATGAACATTTGTGCAGAAATTCCACTATTTTGTTATGATTAGATTGAGTTAGTAATAAGCTATGTTGTTTGGATCCTTCAGAAATGCTGCGGCATTCGTGTATGATCCTCCAAAATTGCATAACTTTTGGAGGATCCAATAGACACTAACAGTACCTCTTCTAAGGTAGGAAGAAGGTCAATCCTTGATGATCAAAGAGTCAAAACTAGCTTTCGTGTTAACCAACTATGGAGTTACTAGTAGCCAACAAGCAAGACGAGTTAAGGTTTTTTGGGATGTGTTCAGTTGCGGAGACAGGATTTATACTAAGGGGTTCAAAAATATAAAGAAGTAAACACACGAAGAAGCTAAGGGGTTCAATGTCTACTAAATATACAATAAAAACAATATATCCAGTGAAATCCACAATGTGGGGTCTGCGTCTACTAAATATACATAAAAAATAATTTTAACCTTATATATTCGGTGTAAATTTTTGCCAAAGGAGTTTGGATGAACCCCTAGGCCTTTACTAGCTATGGTCGTGGATGTGTTGATGATCCAGTTATGTTCTTATATTTCTTTACTGTTCTGTACAAAATTACTTCTAGAATTGTAAGAATAGAATGATGTTACAGATAGTACATTCACTTCTTTTATATGTCAGCCACTTTATTTTTGTTAGTGTTTTCTCCCTCATATTACAACAGTATTTCTTAAGAGTTCGAGCAATATAGGTAGGTTATAAGAGATAAAGGGAATTGTTTTGTTTTCCATCAACTTTTCTTTCCACTAGAAGTGATCTCCTTAATCTTTTGAAATGAATTGCAGTTGATTGAGCTGGAGACAAAGTTGAGAGTAGAAACCAGATCAAGAAACAAAGCTGAGAAGAAGCTCAAATATTTTATGAAGAAGCTTGAATCCATGAACATATCATATGTTTCAGATGAATCGGAGCAATCAAACTTGTTGGATAAAAGTGAAATTTCATGTGTAACATCCACAACTACTAGTATCAATACCAAAGTCTCTGAAGATAAAGAACAAAATTCCCAATTTAAAGGCTCTGTGGGCAGTGAATTTCAAGATTCTATTGGGAGTACAAAATGCAGCTCTGAATACTCAATCAACTTAGAGCAAAATGCTTTGCACATGACTATATTTAGCAAAGATTATGACAGTCATTCTAGGGGTGAAGAAAATGTTGGAAAATCAAGTGAGTTTGAATTCACAACTTCAGATGCCAACAGGTATGTAAACTCAACATTGAAAATCTTACACAAAAAGAAATTACAAAATATATATTCGAAAAGGTTAAAATTTGCCCTTTGTTATACTATACTATCCGAACAAAACTAACCCTCAATATTATTATTCAAGATTCGAAAATACCCCTCTCCACTAACGCCGTCCCACGTGCAAAAAAGTTCTGATAGTTTTATGAAAAATTTAATTATTTTAAAATATAAAAATGTGTCATTCGAATAGTAAAAGAATAAAATCGCTCCAAATTGAACAGTAAAAAGGTAAGTTTGACCCAAATAAGAGAAAGATAAATGAGTTAGAGCTCTTTTTCCACTGTCACGTCGGATGGCCGTTAGTGGAAAAGGGTATTTTTGGACCCTTAGGTAAGGTTGAGGGCTTTTTTGTTCGAATAGTATAACATAGGGCAAATTTGACCATTTTCTCTTAGTTCTTTAATTTTGTACTATGTCATATCACAAAAATTGGTCTAACTTTGGATCTATAATTCCACTATTCTAGCTCAAAATCTCTAAGCCAAGAGGAAGGGGAAAATGGAGAAGATGAAATGAATTTGCAAAAGGACGATGTCAATAACTCTTTGGCATTAGTTCCTGTAGATTTGTCAAAGCCAAAGGAAAGGATTGATCCAATTGTTCTTGATGCTACCATAAGAGAAGTTCTTGATGCACTGAGGCATGCTAAGGAGAGACTTCAGTCTAGAATGGAGAGAGGACGTACGATTAAAGTTGGCTAAACTTTAATCTTACCAGAAGGCTAATCAGTATCTAGAGTTAATGAGTTCAAACTGATTGTGATTGTATTATATGTATATAGTTATTAGTGCCGAAAGCAATGAGTCAGTTGACCAATTGAAATGGATGTTGTTGCAGACTTCTCTTGCCCAATTCTAGGTCTTAAGCATGTATCTTAATAGAGATAATGAAGCATTGTGATGGACTATATATTGGATATTTAAAATTTTGAATTGTTTTGTGCCTCTGAAACTTTGAATTTCGTGTTGAGTTATATAACCTGATGATATTATGTTATGTTTAAGTATGAGGTTTGACTGCTGCAATGTGATAATCTTTCTTGTAATAAAGGACATAATTTGGTGATCAACTTTCTAGAGAATATTTGACAAAAGGACTCGAACACGGAACCTCAGACAGCAATACTCTAATGTATTGGCCACTGGGCCAAACACTTTGGATGATAGCTTTAATTTATGACTTATTTGTTAAAGGGGTTGGCATGCCTAGTGATCAATAAACACACCACCAAGGGTTGATAAGAAAGGGGCTAGTCTTATTTATTAGCCGAGTACTACAACTTGTCCATATTACATTTTAACATATTTAGTCTTATTTAATTATGGTAGAATTAGGATCCCTATTGTATAAAGATTTCATATTGTACACTTATATATATATTTTGTATTAATGAGAAAGACTCCCCAGGGGAGATTAATAAAATCTTACATGGTATCAGAAGCCAAAACCTAAACCCTAAGATTTTCCTCCTACTGTCGCCGACAACACCCCCCCCCCCCCCGGTCGGAATCTTTTTTTCCGCCTCTCTTGGCTGTAATTTTTTTCCCTTTCTTTTCTTCTTTCACGATTTTCTGTACTTTGGTTAAGCCACCATGTCTCCTCCCACCTCTCCTAATGCTTCCGCATCCTCCGAAAACGTCATTGATAACCCCACTCCCTCATCCACATCCTCTTTCCATCCTGCTTTCACCGTCTCAAATATCAAGAATTTCATCTCATTAATTCTTTATCAGGAAGACGGTCAATATTCTTCATGGGTTGAACTCTTCACTATCCACGCCTATGCGTACAACGTACTTGACCATATCGACGACTCCATCCCCCGCCCTCTAGATATTGCAGCCTCGACATGGCATCGTCTTGACACAATTGTTAAACAATGGATCTATGGCACGATATCTAAGGATTTACTTTACACTATTATGAAATTGGATGCCTCCGCCCGTGACTTGTGGACGCGCTTGGAAGAAAATTTTCAAGACAAAAAGAATACTCACGCAGTTTACTTGGAAGAACAATTCAACAACATCCGTCTTGAAATCTTTTCTAATATGTCTGAATATTGTAGGCAGTTAAACTGGTGGCTGACCAATTGTCTAACGTCGATATGCCAATTTCCGAAACAAAGATGGTGTTACAATTGGTTGCAGGCCTACCGAAGGGTGAATATGATACTTTAGCTACGATGATACAACAGGCTGACCCCCTACCCAGTTTTAACAAGGCTCGTTCGTAGTTACTGTTGGAATAGACACGACGTGTGAAGCAAGACGAATACAACCAGAAGGCGTTAACAGTTGATACGACCACACAACATAATTCCGCCGCCGGCCAGCTACCACCGTCTGAAAACAGTCAGTCGCGGCGGCATAGGTCGTGGCAATGGGCGCAACGGGAAGGGCCACGGCAGAGGCAGGGGAAACAGGTAGGACAACAGCCACAACAGCCCACCCCACCAGCTTCATGGTCCAAGCCAACAGGTGCACTCAATTACGGGAACTGGGCCACCTATCCGGGCATCTAGCAAGCACAGTTCCCTTCTCAAAGCCCTGGCGTGTTGGGCCCCAGTCCAGGTTACCAAATTGGACCTTAGAAGCAACCTCAGGCCCATCTGTCACAGACTCACTTCAATCATTACTCAGTTCTGCCGTAGCCCAGTAGTGTTGCCCCGTATGAATTGGGCCAGCCTTTCAACAGCTTGAATTTGCAACAGGCCGATGAAAAATGGTACATGGACTCGGAGGCTACATCTTACCTCACCCGGACTGCAGGTAATCTGTCAAAACTCTCTTCGTTAAAGTGTCCTGAATATATTATTGTGGGTAATGGCCATCGCATTCCAATTCAGGGGTATGGAACAGCCTACACCCCACCACCTCACCACCCTTCTCCCTTAAAGACTTCTTGTATGCCCCAAACATCATTAAAAATCTTATCTCTGTCCGCAAATTTACTTGTAACAATTCCGTCTCTGTTGATTTTGACCCTTTTGATTTTACTGTGAAGGATCTTCATACGGGGACATCTTTCACGAGATGCAATGGCACGGGGGATCTATATCATTTTCCATCCACCTTCGTTGCCAGCACATGCTCTCCAATATCTGTTGCTGCAATACCTCCATCAACTTGGCATAGTCGGCTTGGACACCCCAGCGTCCCTGTCTTTAATTTTCTTAGAAACAATAATTTTATTCATTGTAATGGGAAACTTGCCCAAAATTGTGTTTCTTGTCAACTAGGCAAACATGTTCGTCTTCCGTTTAAATCATCTCTTTCTGTTACATTTGCTCCGTTTGATATTATTCATCCTGACTTATGGACATCTCCTATTAGTAGCTCTCTTGGTCATAAATATTATCTCGTCTTATTAGATGACTACTCTCACTATATCTGGATTTATCCTCTTAAATTTAAATCAGAAGTATTTTCCAAATTTCTTGAGTTTCGTATTTTCATCCTACACACAATTTGAAAAGCCATTAAATCTTTTCAATGTGATAATGGTCGTGAATTTGATAATTCCTTGTTTCACAAATTTTGCAAAAATAATGGCATGGTGTTTCATTTTTCGTGTCCCCACACCTCCCCTCAGAATGGCAAAGTTGAGCGAATCATCCGCACTATAAATAATATGGTTCGCACTTTCCTGTTTCATGCTTCTTTACCTCCCACATTTTGGGTCTACGCTGTTAAAATGGTAGAATACATCATCAATATTTTACCAATTAGTACACTTCATAATATGACCCCAACAGAAATATTGTACCGACGGATCCCATCCTATTCCCATCGTCGGATTTTCGGTTGCCTGTGTTATCTTAATCTCGCGTCTACTGCCCCACATAAGTTAGCACCCCGGACCACTCCATGTATTTTCTTAGGTTTTCCATCTAACCATAAGGGCTATCTGTGTTATGACTTAACCACTCATAAAATTCATATCTCTCGTCACAACACATTTGATGAGACGGTCTTTTCGTTTGCAAACATCCAGAAATTCCGCAATACGGACTACACCTTTCTCGACAAGACTGACACATCCCCCGTTATTCTCCACGAACTCCAACGCACTTCCACCACTGGACCACCATCACTGCCGGTCACGACGTCCCATGTCTGCCGGTCCACTGGTCCACCGGTCTACCATCACTTCTGACAACTCCTGTCACCGTTGGTACTCCACCGGTGTCCTCACTGCCAAATCCCAATGCCACAACCATCATCTTTTCCCCGATGCCACCCCCAACAACATACCCCACATAACCAGGCCCACCTTCCAAATCGGTACCATTGTCGCCTTCGACAACCCAGCATATACCCTCACCTTCGACGTCTCCGACAACCCAACAAATACCCTCACCTCCACCAATCAACATCACCGTCGATACCCACCCGCTGCCAGAACCCACCTCTAACAACCAGCAGTTACCGAACTCGCACCCACACTTTGGATCGCTACCCAGCAGACCCACAACGCACACCCATGCTCCCTCACACTTTATGACAACTCGTGCCCAACACGAGATTTTGAAACCCAAACTCCACTTTAACCTATCCACTCAAACAATATCCACAATTCCCCAAAACCCAAAATTGGCCAAACTAGACCCGAATTGGAATGCAGCCATATGTGAAGAATTTAATGCTTTAACAAAATAGCACACTTGGGATTTGGTTCCTAGACCAGAGGGGGTGAATGTGATCAGATGCATGTGGCTTTTTCGTCATAAATACAGAGACAGTGGTGACCTTGAGAGATATAAGGCGAGACTTATGGCTAATGGCACAAATTAGCATGAGGGAATTGATTGTGGTGAGACTTTTAGTCTGGTTGTTAAACCGACCACGATTCGCACAGTTCTGAGTATTGTTATGGGTAAGCACTGGCCGATTCATCAGCTTGATGTAAAGAATGCCTTTCTACATGGGGATCTAAAATAGACTGTTTACATGAACCAACTGTCAGTGAAAATATGCAGAAGAGATTGTCTACAGGGCTAAAATGGCAAATTGCAAGATCATGTCTACTCTAGTTTACTCTAAATCAAAGCTGAGTGCTTTGGATGATGATCACGTGTCCGATCCCACTCTCTACCGGAGTCTTGCAGGTGCACTATAGTACCTCACTTTTATCAGACCTGATATTGCTTATGTTGTTCAGCAGGTATGCTTGTTTATGCATGCCCCCAAGGAGCCTCATTTTACTGCCCTTAAACGTATCATCCGATATGTTAAGGGAACTCTTGATTATGGTTTGCATCTATACCCTCAGCACCGACAAAATTATTGTCCTATACGGATGCTGATATAATGATTTTACGAGTGGACAGGTGTCACGACCCAAACCGGAGGGCCGCGACGGGCACCCGGATCCTACCCGCCGTGTACCGCCATTCGTATATATAATATCTAATTGTAATTAATTACAGACTAAGCAGAAAAAAAATTATGAAAATCAGGTAACCATCTTATATATACACATACCCATACCCAGGGCCGACAAGGCCATACAAAACCACTATCCACAGGACACCTGTCTACAAGCCTCTAGGAGTAGCAACATCAAAGGTCGGGACAGGGCCCCGCCATACCCATATACACAAGCAAAGATGTACCGTAGCAAAATTAGACCAACACTCCGAACAAAGAGAGTGCTCCAAAAATACACTGGATCCGCAATCAACTAACGTGAATCGTCACCTTGCCTATGTGAACCTGCGGGCATGAAACGCAGCGTCCCCCGACAAAAGGGACGTCAGTACGACTGATGTACTGAGTATGTCAGGCATGAATAATAGCATAACAGGGATATAACAACAACTAAAACAGAAACAGCTGACCAGCAGTAAATGCATCTGAGGGCCCTAATACATATGCCTAAATGTTATGCACAATGCAGTTTCCATATACATCAGCCTCATCGGGCATCTTCCATACCATAACAGCCTCTGTGGGCATCATACCATATAATGGTTAATGAATGTATGCATAATGCAAATACGGTATACTAATGTCCACACAGGAATCCTCCCATAACCGCCTCTGTGGGCATCAGGTTATATCGGCCACACATGTGTGTACCATCATATTGGCCTCTTCATGCTCTTTCGTGATAGTCTATACCAGCTGCAGGTGGTGTGCGTATATAACGTCTTTCCCTTTTTCCATTCCCAGTACATATATATATATAATATTTATCATATAGTAGTGTGCATAGCACAAGTGGTCCAGGATAATATATGAATGCAATGCAAATGAAATGTATGAATGATAATAAAATCTTCTTTGAATATACCAGATGCCAATAATATCTTTGCCCCTTTGGTTAACATTGAATATTTAACATGTACCTTCAACTGACACTATAAATATTAACATCATTTTCCACATGCCTCAATAAGGACTTAGACACATATTTAGACATGATTTTCGCATAGGAATCAATAACATGAATATTCTTAACTACTAGGAGTAAAATAAATTATGGAGCAATATCACGGCTATATTTCGTTACATGGAACATACCAAAAGAAGGAAATAATTTGTCTTAACATACCTGGAATAATAACGGAACCAGCCCCTTTTTAATTATTGTTTGCTGGGACGTTGCTCTGCAACAATATTGCAGAATATTGTGGTAACTAAAATTTAAGAAGTTGATTTAAAAAAGGCCAAAGTACTTCATGCGTTTGTCTTCCAAAAGAAATGCTTCCTACGTTCTTTTCTAACCAAAATGCACTGTTTCTTTCTTTTTTATGAAAGAAAAGGAAAGGCTACTGAACATTCTTTGGTCTCCAAAATAATTCTCACCAAGATATAACCTCCCCTTAAAAGATGCTTAAGTTAGCATTTAATGGGTGCAATTATTTGGTCCCCCACTTAGCTTAGCCTTGGCGGTGGGAGCCCCAAATCCACGCCAAATGTCATAAACATGCATGGTCACTTAATTAATTAAGTGACCTGCCTCCGCATAATTTATCAATCACACACATAATTAATTTTGTGATCTCAATTCACTTAAATCTTAATAACTTATAAGACATTCATATACTCAATGTCATAATTTGTGATATGACACTAGTCCATAACCTCTTCATGCCCATACCAAATTTATTTTCAGCTTCCGTCGTCACACTTGTTACGTCCAAAATTATTTTGGAGTTTTATCCTTTTGTATGCTAAATTCTTTATTAGCACACATAAATATATGATCCAAAATTTTCTCAACGCTCGGGTCTGTTTACACACGCCTAGCGATTTTACATACGCCTAGCGATTCAAACCGTAACCCGAAAGTACGGGATGTTACAACAGGTCATAGCACAGGTAACCCTATGATTTGACGCGAGACCAACGAAGACACAGGGCGTAGTTCGTGGTGCTAATTTGTGAGGGGCAACGGAGGCTAGATTGGGGTAGCATAGGCAACCGAAAATTCTGAGTTGGTCATAGGACGGGATCCTATGATATAGAACTTCGGTGGGGGTCTTGTTTTGGAGAGTGTTAGTGGGTAAAATATTAATCAGGGATTCTACCATTTTAACAACATAGACCCAAAATGGCGGTGGAAGACAGGCATGAAACAAAAGGGTGTGAACCATGTTATTGATGGTACGTATAATTTGTTCAGCCTTTCCATTTTGGAAGGAAGTATAGGGACAGGAGAAATGGAAAACCATGCCTTGTTTAGAGCAGAAAGTGTGAAATGCCAAGTTATTAAATTCACGCCCGTTATCACATTTGATAGATTTTTCAAACTGTGTTTTAATGAATTTTTGAAATTCGAGGAACTTGGCAAAGACTTCAGATTTGAATTTCAGTGGGTAAGTCCAGACAAAATGTGAAAAATCATCTAAGAATACTAGATAAAATTTGTGACCCAAAGAGCTAACAACCGGAGATGTCCACAAATCAGCATGAACAATATCAAAAGGAGAAAATGTAGCACTATTGGATGACATAAATGGAATGCGAGTATGCTTGCCAAGCGGGCAAGAAAAACAGTGTTGGGCAAGTTTTCCATTATTACATTGAATACGCTTAGTAGTCCTAAGAAAATTAAAAACAGGGTCTCCGGGGTGTCCGAGTCTGTTGTGCCAAGTTGATGGAGAGATAGCCGCAAGGGATAGAGGTGATTGCGGTCTGACAACGGAAGATTGAGTGAAGGGGTAGAGGTCTCCCACACTATTGCAGCGCGTAAGAATTTTCCCCGTATTGAGATCCTTCACAGAAAAACCAAAAGAGTCAAATTCGACAGACACAAAATTATTGTAAATGAATTTTCTAACAGAGATTAAGTTTTTAATGATGTTAGGGGTGCAAAGGACGTGATTGAGGGAGAAAGGCATGTGGGGATGTTTGGTATGTGTGTTACCGTAACCTTCAATTGGAATGCGATGACCATTGTCAACATTAATAAATTGAGGACACTGTAACCGAAACATTTGGGATAAATTACCTGATGACCGGGTGAGGTGAGATGTGGCTCCGGTGTCCATGTACCAATTATCGTCGGGTTGTTGAAGGTTCACGGTGCTGAAGGCCTAGCCTAAATCGGTGGGGGCCAGGCTGCTGCCTTGCGGGTGCTGATGGACCGAGACCATGTGGGCTTGCTGCTGCTGCGGATGGGCCTGCCTGTTGGCTGGGGCGGAACCCAAGAGATCGGGTGACCAAGCAGCTTGCTGGAACTGGGCCCCTGATGTTGGGTAGGGGCATGCAGGTGAGGCCTAATTCCTGGTATTGGGCCAAGGGGGCTGTCAGGCCCACTGAAAGTAGGCAGCAGGTGCTAGGCCTGGCTGCTGCTGTTTCCGGTTGCCCTTGTCGCGGCCCTTCCCTTTATTGTTATTACCGTGACCTCTGACGCCACGCCCTCCGTCGCGGGACTGCTGTTGGTGGTGGTCTTGCGGTGGTGGCTGGGTGAAGGTGGTAGCTGGTGGTGTTATGCCATTAACGACTAATGTCTTGTGATTGTGCTCCTCTTGTTTAGCACGGCGGGTCTCTTCCAACAAAAGTTGTGAATGTGTTTTATTAAAGCTTGGTAGGAGGTCGGCATGTTGAATCATCGTTGCAAGTGTATCATATTTACCTTTCGGTAAACCCGCAACTAGTTGAAGTACCATCTTGGTTTCTGAAATAGGTGTTCTTACATTGGAAAGTTGGTCGGTTATGAGTTTCAGTTGTTTACAATATTCAGACATGTTGTTAAAATTCTCGAGACGCGTATTGTTGAACTGCTCTTCCAAATACACGGCCCGGGTATTTTTATTATCCTGAAAAATTTCTTCCAACCGTACCCAAAGGTCACATGCCGTAGCACCTATTTTCATGATAGTACACAACAAGTCTTTAGAGATGGTGCCGTAGATCCATTGTTTGACGATGGCGTCAAGGCGACGCCAGGTCGAGTCTGCAACATCGGTTGGACGAGGAATAGAATCATCAATATGGTCGAGCACATTGTACGCACATGCATGAATATAGAATAGTTCTATACACATGGAATATTGACAGTCTTCTTGGTCAAGAATGATAGGGATAAAATTCTTAATGTTGGTAACGGCGAACGCCGGATGAAAAGAAGACGATGAACATTGAGGGGGGTTGTCAAGGGTGCTAGTGGAAGAATCGGAATTGGTGGGGGAAGTAGGGCGAGACATGGTGGCAAAGTGTTGCCGTCGGCCGAGAGGGAAAAAAATTAAGGTGGTGTCGGCCGAGAGGGAGGAAGAAAAGAAGAGTAAGGATTAGGGTTTGGCTCTTGATACCATGTAAGATTGGAATAATTTCCCTTAGGGAATCCTTTCATTAATCACAATATATATAGTTGTACATAGGTTGATTCCTAATACAATAAGAATCATAACTTACCTTAAATGGTTGATTCCTAATACAATAAGAATCATAACTTACCTTAAATGGTTGATTCCTAATACAATAAGAATCCTAAGTTATTTTCATTGTATTAGGATTCTTATTGTATTAGGAATCAATCATTTAAGGTAAGTTAAGATTCTTATTGTATTAGGAATCAACCTCTGTACAACTATATATATTGTAATATTGGAATAATTTCCCTTAGGGAATCCTTTCATTAATCACAATATATATAGTTGTACAGATGTTGATTCCTAATATAATAAGAATCATAACTTACCTTAAATGGTTGATTCCTAATACAATAAGAATCCTAAGTTACCTTAAATATACATCTATCATAATTACAAAATATATTGTGAATATTCGCTAATAAAAATGTCAAAAATATAACAACCAAGAAGCATAGAAACACTAAAATAGAGAGAAATGTGGAGGTTCACCATGTATTACATAGACCAAAAAAAGATTGTGTGAAACAATTTGAGATCTCATCTAACACCATACCCAAAAGATCATTTGGAAAGAACTTCCAAAACCCAATTTTGTTTTTTTGTTTGCCATTCCCTCTTTTGATAATTTTGATCCAAGAATTGAACAAACTCTGTCACAATCACGTCTTTTATGGGTTTTCACAGCTAAGGCTGTAGTTGAAAATTGACACATTCATATAAGGACCACAAAGATTGAACATATACCATATTCATTGGACTCACATAAAAACTTTTTCTTGACTTTGGACACAATTGTTTTTTTTCAACTCTGCCCATAAACATTTGGTTTCTTTCATTTCTATGGAATTTTGTTACATATTCATGGTCTATAGGCCTCTTAGTGCTTGTCAAAATATGTAAAGCATCAATAAGAGGTTTGTTGGAGTCAGCTATATGAATCCTCGGTGACAAATATAAATATCAAGGAAATTGTTGAATAAACACGTTCCAAATTACTAGACGTTATTCGGATAAACCCCATATTCATATACAATACTAATTGCATGAGAATAATATGGTTACATTGTGTTGGAGGCCTTCTGTAAAGGGGGGTGGTAGTCGACGAGGAGGAGATCCGAACGGTAGGTTTAAGGGATTAATGTGGTATAAGGATTTGGGAGCTCATGCAAATGGAGAACTTTCAATGGCAGTAATACAAGCCAACAATTTGATGGAAGATCAGAGTCAGATTGAATCAGGGCCATTGAGTTCTGTGAAATTAGGACCTCATGGAACATTTGTTGGTGTCTATGATGGACATGGAGGACCAGAGACATCGCGGTTTATAAACAACGCTTTTTTCTCCAATCTCAAGAGTACGTACGTAATGTTTTTATTTCGAATGCATGATGTTTTATTGTCATATTAATTGTCCTCATATAGCTATAATCGCGAAAAGTCAAAATGGTTAGTCAATGGATTGATTTGATTGAAAAAAGATGTTTAGTAGATTATGTCTCCAATATGTAATTTCTTTCCACTGTTATATGTATGCAACATTGATTTTGAGTATATAATTTTCCAAACCATTTTTCTCTTCGAGGCAAATGTGCCCTTGCTAATCATAACATATTCAGGGGTGGATGCAGTAATTTGGTATCAGGTTCATCCGAACTCAGTATTTTCGACAAGCAACATAGATTTCTATGTGAAAACCCACTAAAATTTGAAATGATATTAAATCTAAACCCATAACGTTAAAAGTAAAATAAGTTCAGTATTAAGAACCATACATGTCGAACTCATTAAGTTTAAATCCTGAATCTGCGTCTGAACATATTATCATCTGTTAGTGCTTATATTTAACTGTATTTCATTCTCATTATCAGCATTTGCATCAGAGCATCAAGAAATTTCTGCTGATGCCATAAGAAAAGCTTTCTTGAAAACTGAAGAGGAGTTTCTGTCACTTGTAAAGAGGCAATGGCAAGAGAAGCCACAAATTGCAACAGTAGGATCGTGTTGCTTGGTTGGCGTAATATGTAGTGGACTACTATATATCGCCAATGTTGGAGATTCACGTGCAGTACTAGGCAGAGTAGATAAACCTGCAAAGAGTGTAACAGCTATTCAATTGTCAACAGAGCACAATGCTAGTATCGAATCCGTGAGAAATGAGCTTCGCTCATTGCATCCTCAGGATTCAAGGATTGTGGTACTCAAACACAACGTTTGGCGTGTGAAAGGTCTTATACAGGTAAGTGTTTGATAAATAGTCTCTATTCTTTGGTCGTTTGTTGTTAATATCGAAAGCTACTTTTTTCATATTTCTCATTCCTTACTTTAATTCTGAATCTATTTCATCAAAGAAAATAAGTTTCTTGAAATTTTTCATCTCGGATTGTATTGTTACGAAAGGAATGGGAAGGGACACGTAATGGATCTTGACATACTATTTCTGATCTCCCTGAACAAATCCATCTGCATTTTAATAACTCGTTAATGGTTGGTACAAGTTTGACCGAAGCTACTGGATTTTGCTGAACCCGTACCATATATTGTACATCTGTCTCTGGTATAGTGTATATCTACATCTATGAGTTGTTGATGTATTTAAGTAACCTAAGGATGAGTAGATGATATCCTTTCTTATGTTAAGTAACATAGTCAAGACAATATGTAGTTTGAGCTTCAAAGGCATTTGATTGATAGTGATGTTCCTAATATATCCTTTATAGGTTTCAAGGTCCATTGGTGATGCCTATCTTAAGAAGTCAGAGTTCAACCAGGCACCATTATTGGCAAGACTTAGGTTGCCAGAACCCTTCTCCGAACCAATCCTCAGCGAGGAGCCATCAATATACATTCACAAACTCATTTCCAAGGATCAATTCGTCATATTTGCTTCGGATGGTCTGTGGGACCATCTTAGCAACCAGGAGGCTGTTGATATTGTCCACAATCATCCCAGAAATGTAAGCTTTCAATCTCTAATACTGACCTTTATCTTCATTTGCGCTGCTGATTAGCTTGGATTAAAGTCAAAGATTTTAGAAGCAAACTGAATTATTTCTGTTCCTATTGACAACCCAATGGCCAAGAAGTCACAGTTCGAACTGCCGTTACACGAGTTTGAATCTCAATGGTCTCATGGTCACTTCTCCCTGGTCGAGCCTTTCCTATTCTCTTAAACTCCAGTAATAATGATAATCGTGATAATGATGAGGATGCACTCAAGGGTATGGCCTAGTGGACAATGAAGTGAGAAACGTTCAAATATGCCGTCGAACTATCGAAAATGACTCATTTATGCCACTCTTAAATAGTTTGGCTCATTTATGTCATTGCCGTTATCAAAATGACTCATCCATGCCATTTTTCATTAACGCCGACGTTAATGAAAAATGGTATTATAAAATCGACGTTAATGAAAAATGGCATGGATGAGCCATTTTGATGACGGCGATGACATAAATGAGTCAAACTATTAACGAGTGGCATAAATGAACCATTTCCGATAGTTCGATAGCATATTTGAATTTTTTCTCATAAAATAAAAGGAGATCAGAGTTCAAATTTCAATAAATACAAAATAAGTCAGGTGATTTATTCATATCTGCCTAAACATCGAGCACACTCAAAGGACTGGGAATTTCAATGTTTGAACTAATAAAAGTTTTCAACAACCTACTTTCTTTAAGATGGAGTATTACGTTGTTTGAACATAAGTACTTTGCGTTATCCACTTTCATATCTTTGTTCTCTATTTTGCATTATCCGCCATTTCGATATTGTTCACCTTTACATTCTCTCCATCGCTATAGGTCTCGTTCCTTAACCAGCCGTGCCAGATTTTTGCCTCTGCAGATTGCAAGGAAAAAAATACTTTTTGCTCGGCCTTTAGAACGGCTTTTACATCTAGGATCATCACTGAATGCACAGCTTTTTGAATCAGATTGCTTAACTCAGAACATCATACTCCTCTTTACTCTTTAGCAGGGAATTGCTAGAAGACTTATCAAAGCTGCTCTACATGTAGCAGCCAAGAAAAGAGAAATGCGATATTCTGACCTAAAAAAGATTGATCGAGGCGTAAGAAGGCATTTCCATGATGATATCACAGTTGTAGTTGTGTTTATTGATCCACATTCCATGAATAGAAGTTCTTCTCGCAGTTCGATTCTCTCCATTAGAGGAGGCACTCCCTCTTCTCCAAAATTATAGTTCCATCATTTTCCAGTTGAATATGTCCCTCCGCCTGGTGTCCACTTAGAGTTGGAGCCAGAATTTGAAGTTTATGGGTTCTGAACTTGTCATCGAAGCAAAAATTACTGAATTCGTTTGACCTCATACCTAACCAGCAGCAATTGAAGATGTCAGAGCTTCTCTTTACTGAGGCCTCAATGTCTTATTGTCCTTTCATTTCTCTGTAGTTTTAGGATTGAAATGTGTTGTTCGTTTCGTTGTTTTGAATTGATGGTTACTTCCCGAGTAACCAAATAAACTTAGATACAAGCATTTGCAAAGGCATTTTGTTGCACCGTGTAGAGTAAACACTGAATTCTGTTGGTTATTTACGTAAAGATCTCCTTTTTATTAATAATAATTTTATTATTAATAATAAAAAACAAAATTGATCACCACTAAGATGGTGCAGATCAGTACGAAATTCCTTGTGCAAAAATATTCAATCAACAAAAACCTTATTAAGTCTAGCACATCCTATTCGTCATGAAGAGAATAATAAACTAGATGAAAATAGCAAATTTGGTAAGAATATAATAATCTTTCTTATTAACATACACAACAACATATCCAGTAAAAAATCTCACAATGTGGGTATCTTTCTTATTGGAAAGAAATAATCTCTTGATTATTTTCATTAATTGAAAGACTATTTATACAAGTTACATATTTTCATAATAGAAGAATCATATTCATATTCTATTCTTAAAACCTTATTCTACTTGGATACTAATTATACATTTATGATAATACAATTATTATGGTAAGTGTACAATACTAATTACATTACAATATTACATAAACTAGGATACTAAAATATCTACAATATACATGATACAAAGGGGATGAAATCCAAGAGTTTACCACGAGACAATGTACACAATATACACATGTATATTGTGTGTATATTTAACACACCCCCACAGTCATAGCGGGCGGCCTTCGAATGCTGAGATTGTCCCTAAAATCTTCAAAAGGACCGAGGGAAGACCCTTTGTAAAGATGTCTGCAATTTGATATCTTGATGGGACATGACAGACGCGTACCTGACCCCGAGCAACCTTTCGTAGATAAAGTGAATGTCCATCTCGATATGCTTAGTGCGTTGGTGCCGAACCGGATTACCAGAAAGGTAGATGGCACTAATATTATCGCAATAAACTAAGGTTGCCTTCTGAATGGGACAATGAAGCTCCAAAAGCAAATTATATAACCAACATAATTCTGAGACCACATTACCTACCCCTCGATATTCAGCCTCGGCACTTGAGAGGGATAGAGTCGACTGGCGCTTCGCAGACCAGGAGACCAAGTTGTTGCCAAGGAACATACAATAACCAGACGTAGACCGTCTGGTGTCTGGACAGTCACCCCAATCAGCATCCGTATATGAGACAAGTGTGGATGTCGAGGAAGGATACAAATGCAAATTATAGTCCAGTGTACCCTGAATATACCGAATGATGCGTTTGAGTGCATTCATGTGCCCATTTTTGGGATCATGCATGAACAAACACACCTGCTGGATAACATACGTTATATCCGGCCTTGTAAAGGTAAGATACTGAAGGGCCCCGACAAGACTGCGATAGCGGGTCGGATATTCATAAGGTACGCCGGCCGCGGCACTAAGCTTGGGCTTTGTATCAACGGGAATGGAAGTGGACTTACAAGATGACATCCCAGCCCTCTCGATGATCTCAGCTGCATACTTCCGTTGAGACAAGAACAACCCATCGGAATGACGAGTGACAACAATCCCCAAAAAGTAACTCAAGGGCCCTAAGTCTTTCATAGCAAACTCGGAGCTGAGCATGGTCATGATAGACTGGCGTAAGGCATCAGAATAGGCAGTCAAGATAATATCGTCCACATATAACAGAATGTAGGCCAAGGACGAACCACGACGGTAGATGAACGAGGAATTATCCGACCTGCTGTGAGTGAACCCAATAGTCGAAACATAGTCAGCAAACCTTGTATACCAGGCCCGAGGAGACTGCTTAAGCCCATATAAGGACTTCTTCAATAAAAAGACATGATAAGGATGTTTGGGATCCCTGAATCCCAAAGACTGATGCATATAGACTGTTTCCTTGAGATCCCCATGAAGGAAAGCATTCTTTACATCTAACTGATGAATAGGCCATGCCTTCGAAAGAGTCAAGCTTAGCACCGTGCGAATTGGGTATATTTAACACTTATTAACATCGAAGATCTAATTTTTGATCAGGCATAGATCATACATACACCATGTTTTGATTAGTCGTTTGGTAAATGAGATCTCAATCATATACATTTAACTGATAAAAATAAAACTACAGTTCATATTCTTGTTACAATATCAAGTTGCATTTTATATATTTGAATCTTATGGCGCATATATAATTCATAAAGAAAACGTTTATTTTTATTTTGCTCCAAACAGCCGTACTAATCTTTTTGTACTAAAAAAGACTGTTATTTTATGAAATCAACATTTTTCTCTGGGTTACATGTTTTTCAAAAACTTTTTGATATATTTAGCTACAAATATTTGATTCACAATACATTCTACTACTATGGAGACATTGCATGATAAAATTAGGGATGAAATCGTTAAAAATCTTCGTGATGTAGGAAGGGTTTCTAGTTATCTTGTGGTCGGACTAGTCAAGGAAATTATAGTCCGACTTTCGAATCTTTTGGATGTTCAAAAAAGGAAATGTGGTCTCGTCAATTGTGACGAGAGGCGTAAATTTGACGAGTGGACAAGTCATAGCACAAATAACCTCTATGATTCGAAGGGAATCCTAAGAAAACACACGGAGTGGTGTGGGGTGCTAATTTATGAGGGGCGGTGGAAGCGAGATTTGGATAACAAAGACAATTGAATATCTGAAGGTGATCGTAGGAGGGAATCCGACTGTATAAAATTTCAGTTGTGATCATGTTATGGTGGATACTAGTGGGTAAAATATTAAGTACGTATTACTCTCACTTTATCTAGATTTACCCACTAAAATTTAAGTCGGAAGTCTTTGCCAAATATGATTCCTTAGTTCAAAAGGAATAAACCAAGAAAAGGCTACAGCTTTGCGGAAGCAAATCAGGATCGAATAAACATTAAAAGATTTTTTTATTAAACTCCCAGTTTCAAAAGGTCTAAATTCAGATCTTTAAATTTATAAATTTCTTATTCAACAAAAAACATACAAGCACACTTTGTTAAATTGTTGCTGGCAGTCGCATCCATCTTCGTAATAAAAATCGAGGAGTTTGAAATTTCCTTCGGCGATGAACAACAATCAACATAGGAAGAGAGATTTATAAGTAACTATATGACAATTCACGATTATATTAAACTACTAATAGGGTTTTAAATCTACGCGATAAGACTCTGATATCAAGTGCTAGAATTAATTGAAAAACACACTACAAAAATCACATAAATCAAGAACACCTATAATATAGTAAAATACGTGAAAAGAGGGTGCGTACCTTTATCCGAGCAATGCGCAATTGAAGACGAACTAGGCTGAGTGTTCCACTCTTAGCTTATGACGGCTGGCACTTATGGGAATAAGTCTTAGGTTAAGCTAGGAGAGGGGACCTACCCTCGTATTTATAAGCTTAAAAGCATAATATAATGTTTTGAAAAGATTCAGTTCATATTAACTCATTTTTACTTGCATTATCAATTGTTTCAATGAAACGTAGAAAATCTAAAGAATGAGCTATGAATTATGGAACTTATTCTTTTCCTTGTTCTTTTCTTTTTTATTTTGTTTTTTGTATTTCTTTCTTTTTATTTTGTTTTTTGTATTTCTTTCTTTTTATTTTGTTTTTTGTATTTCTTTCTTTTTATTTTGTTTTTTGTATTTCTTTCTTTTTATTTTGTTTTTTGTATTTCTTTCTTTTTATTTTGAGTGAGGTAAAGTGGACTATGTTTACTCACCTCGAAACAACTCAAATATCTGACGTTTAAATTTTATATGATTGAATTTCACTCACATTTTCTTGAACTTCGGCCTTAACTAAAATTCAGGGAAAATGACTTAGCTTCAGTTATTCTTCGAACACTGCATATCTGAAGTTATTTCGAAATGGATAGATTTATAACTTTTACGTATTGCAAATATGACTTAAATGATGATGATCCAAAAATTTACTATTTGTATATTTCAACCTTACAAAATTAAAATAATATCATAACATAATAGTTTGAAAGAATTAAATTCATGATTTACTCCTTTTTACTTATATCAGCAATTTATTCTTATCTTTACACTTTCTTCAATGAAATGTGGATATCTCAAGTGTCAAGAGTAGGTTGTGACTTAGGCGATTTTTATTTTTCACCCGTATAATATTTGAGGAAAAATAGTCTTATATATTTGGGACCTAATATTTAATCAAATTTATCGGTTAGATTTAACATAAATTATAAATAAATATAAGCGAACTCACACTAGTACAGTCTATTTAAATTTTTTGAGGTGTAATTTTTGTTATTTCTAATTTATTTATTAAATTAAGAGTAACTGAAACAGATGCGGTGCGCTATGCAACGCCTAACCTTTTCTCCCCTGCTCCTCTTCTGGTTGTGTTATTACCAATCACGCGTAATCCCCGATCCAGCCGCTCCGATTCGAGCGAGAGCCAAAACAGGTTCGGCGTGATGTAAGCTGCAAGTCCCATTCTTGGCCTAAACCAACTACTATTATTTTTCGACCCTCCCCTGCTCCCCGACCTAGCATCAAAACATAGAAAAAGAAAAGGAAACCGAAGTTTTAAATTTGATGTGATTTTGTAAAATGGTTTAGGACCCTGAAAAAAAGAAGTTTGCTGAAGAGTTGATAGCTTACAGCGATACGTTCGTGAAAGAAGTATTTGGTAACCTTAAAAAAGATGTTGAGAAGCATGCTGGTAAGATTCTTGAACATTTGTGTTTTGAAGCTTATTACTATTTAGTAGGCCATAATATTAAGCCCTCAAACTTGATCTCAGAGGGCAAGTATGCTCCAAACTTTGGATGTGCACGAGTAGGCACCTCAACTTGTATAAAGTTAAACACGTAAATACAAATACTGACGTGGTCACATAAATTTTGAAGGTGTCTAGATGATCATTTTGTAAGTTGGAGTATTCAACTGATAACGTGGAGACAGGTTGAGGTGTCTACTTGTACACACTCGAAATTGGAGGGCATACTTGCCGGCTGAGGCCAAGTTTGAGGGTTTGTTTATGTATTATGCCTTATTTTGTAATTTTGTCATGAGAAGTTAACCATGGTTCACACTTGCACCAGGGCCTCAATTGACTACTTAGGAAAAGCTCTCGACAAATTTGATGATGGACCTTTCTTCCTTGGTCAATTCAGTCAGGTCACTTATATTTATACTTTGTCGAGTTAGACTATTATTTTGAAACCTCATCGCACTGAACTTGAAACTGTGGTGCATTAGGTCGACATAGTGTATGCACCCTTCATTGAAAGGTTCCAAATCTTCTTGGGAGAAGTGTTTAAGTATGATATTGTTGTTGTGCCTGTGTTCAAAAAATCAGGAAAAACAGAAACCAAACGGAAAGACAAAAAACCAGAAAAAA
Organism: Anisodus tanguticus; assembly: GCA_034509755.1. Lineage (NCBI taxonomy): Eukaryota > Viridiplantae > Streptophyta > Magnoliopsida > Solanales > Solanaceae > Anisodus > Anisodus tanguticus. Next base: position 53,623,884 of record CM067540.1, on the reverse strand, counting down.
CAGAAACTGGAAAAATAATACGAAGTAAGAAAATATCCGAGACCACGAGAATTCAATGTGTGTCCTTAAGGAATTTAATCCCCTCTTGTACCCGAGGTTATGGATTACTTCCTCCCGGGATAAAACGGATATACTGTCGCGGGGAGTAGCGGTACGTCAAACGCCTTCGACTTCGACTAACTCAAAGTTGGCAACGAAACACGGTAAGACTCGATAGTTTTATTTGTGAAAAAAGAATGCGAGAATTTCGGATGCAGAAATTTTTGGTTTTGGTATCTTTAAAATGAGGCATTGCCTTAGTTTATATAGCCTTGAAGGTGCCTCTTCGGAATAGGTTGGTGATTTGTTCGGAAAGGTTGCCTTCCATTTCTCATTCACACCAACTTGGCTAGTTTTATTCATTAACTAGCTTTAACAATCCCCCACATGAATGGGGAATGGCTATATGATGAAAAACATGCATGACAAAAAGCGTGTGATTCGTAAGCAAGGATTAATCGCATCCGGATAAGTAGATTTCTCTTTGAACTTTCCGTAGTGAACATATGTCGGATATACTCGGTCAATCGGTAGATGTGATATCCTTGAACCGTCGAGCTTTGGTGTATACCTAGACAACCACATGTCACACAATTAACCCTTTAACCGTCTTTGGTTCTCATTGTTTTGTTCGTTTCGGACCATGAACACTTGCACTGGTTCATAAGTGCGTAGAGAATTGGCCTTACATAATTCTCCTTGAAGCGGCTTACACTTCACACTTACATAGGTGATTCCTAAATGTGTCATCCCGTAGATACACTATTTGATATACCCCGTACCAAACTTAGGAACCATTAAAAAGCCGCAATGCTTTATCCTGTATGCGAACATTGTCTCATCACGAGAATGGACCAAAGAGTTATTGTGACAATGTTGAACCGTCATTAATGACTTTGTTTGATCTCTTTGAACCTAGATCTTGGGATCTCCGGTCTTCTAGGTAGAGTTACCGTCACGATGACTTGTCCTCGGCCATAGTCCCATTCCCCTTGATGATCTTTCAACTACCTCTCTAGTTAGGCCTTTAGTTAGTGGATCCGACACATTATCTCTTGACTTAACATAGTCAATTGTGATAATTCCACTAGAAGTAGTTGTCTAACGGTATTATGTCTTCGTCGTATGTGACGAGACTTTCCGTTGTACATAAGGCTCCCGCTCTTCCTATTGCCGCTTGGCTATCGCAATGTATGCATATAGGAGCCAACGGTTTGGGCCAAAATGGAATATCTTCTAAGAAATTCCGGAGCCATTCGACTTCTTCACCGAGCTTTGTCTAAAGCTATGAACTCGAGATTCCATTGTAGAGCGGGCGATACATGTACATTTGGATGACTTCCAAGACACTTTGCTCCTCCACCTATGGTAAAAACATATCTACTTGTGGATTTAGTTTCGATTGAACCGGTGATCCAATTTGCATCTTTGTATCCTTCAATAAGCTGCGGGATACTGTTATAATGCAAAGCAAAGTTTTGAGTATGTTTTAAATACCCCAAAACTCGTTTCATCGCCGACCAATGTTTTTGGTCGGGATTACTAGTGTAGCGACTTAGTTTACTTATAGCACATGCAATATCGGGTCGCGTACGGTTCATGATATACATCAAACTTCCCAACACTACGGCATAATCCAATTGAGAATGACTTTCACCTTTATTCTTTGCAAGAGCAAGGTTCATATCAATTGGCGTCTTTGCAACTTTAAAGTCCAAATACTTGAACTTTTCAAGTACCGTTTCAATATAATGACATTGAGACAATGCTAGACCTTGAGGAGTCTTATGGATTTTAATTCCCGAGAATTAAATCGGCAACTCCTAAGTCTTTCATATCAAACTTACTAGCAAGCATGCGCTTAGTAGCATTTATGTTAGCAATGTCGTTACTCATTATCAACATATCATCCACGTACAAACAAACAATGACTACGTGGTTTGGAGTGTTCTTAATGTAGACACATTTATCACACTCATTTATCTTGAATCCATTTGTGACATTGTATGGTCAAATTTTGCATGCCTTGTTTGGGTGCTTGTTTTAGTCCGTAAAGAGACTTAACAAGTCGACACACCTTCTTCTCTTTCCCTGGAACTACAAACCCCTCAGGTTGTTCCATGTAAATTTCTTCCTCTAACTCTCCATTTAAGAAGGTTGTTTTCACATTCATTTGATGGATTTCAAGACCGTACACGGCGGCTAACGCTACTAACACCCGAATAGATGTAATCCTCGTTACCGGCGAGTATGTATCAAAGTAATCAAGACCTTCTCGTTGTCTAAACCCTTTAACAACTAGTCTTGCCTTATATTTATCAATAGTACCATCAGCTTTCATTTTCTGCTTGAAAATCCATTTGGAACCAAAAGGTTTATTCCTTGGAGGAAGATCAACCAATTCCCAAGTATGGTTGTTTAAGATGGATTCTATCTCACTATTGATTGCCTCTTTCCAAAATTGAGCTTCCGATGAAGACATAGCTTCGTTGAAGGTTCGAGGCTCATTCTCCAACAAAAATGTTAGAAATTCTGGTCCAAATGAAGTAGACGTCCTTTGACGTTTTTGCGTCTCGGTTTTTCCTCATCAGGAATATTTTCCTTTGTTTCTTCCCGAGGTCGTTTAGATTCTTTGCTAGACGACTCACATTCCTTTTTATACGGATATATGGTTTCAAAGAAGTCGGCATTATCGATTCAATTACCGTATTTACTGAATGTCGGGATTTTCGATTTGTGAACCGAGAAATCGATATGCCTTACTATTTGTGGCATATCCTATGAAAACACAATCAATGGTTTTAGGTCCTATTTTTACCCTTTTGGGTTTAGGAATTTGCACCTTGGCCAAACACCCCCACACTTTGAAGTATCCCAAATTGGGCTTCCTTCCTTTCCACTTTTCGTATGGAATAGATTTTGTTTTGCTATGGGGCACTCGATTGAGTATTCGGCTAGTTGTTAGAATGGCTTCCCCCACAAGTTACGGGGTAAACCGAACTTATTAACGAGGCATTCATCATTTCTTTCGGGGTTCTATTTTTCCTTTCCGCAATTCCGTTTGATTGTGGCGAGTAAAGGCGATTGTTTGATGAATAATGCCATATTCCAAACATATTTGTTCAAAAGGAGATTCATATTCACCGCCCCTATCACTCCTTATCATTTTAATCTTTTTGTTAAGTTGAGTCTCAACTTCGGTTTTGTATTGCTGAATGCTTCAATTGCTTCATCTTTACAATTAAGTAAATAAACGTAGCAATACCGCGTACTATCGTCAGTAAAAGTTATGAAATACTTCTTTCCACCGCGAGATGGGATTGACTTCGTGTCACAAATATCTGTATGGATTAAGTCTAAAGGACTTGAATTCCTTTCAACTGACTTATAAGGATGTTTAACATACTTAGACTCAACACAGATTTGACATTTTGATTGATTGCATTCAAACTTAGGCAATACTTCCAAACTAATCATTTTTCGCAAGGTTCTGTAATTGACATGTCCTAAATGTGAATGCCATAAATTATTTGACTCAAGTAAGTAAGACGAAGCAGAAACTTTATTATTATTGGCAACGACCATTACATTCAGTTTGAAAAGGCCCTCTGTGAGGTAACCTTTTCCTATGTACATCTCGTTCTTACTTATTACAACCTTGTCAGAAACAAAAACACACTTAAAACCGTTCTTTACTAGAAGTCCGGTAGATACTAGATTTTTCCTAATTTCAGGAACATGACAGACGTTGTTAAGAGTCACCACCTTGCCGGATGTCATCTTCGGCGGTATCTTTCCATAACCTTCAATTTTGGCCGTTGCGAGAATTTCCCATATATATGGTATCGTCGGGCCGGCGGGAGCATATGAAGCAAAGGCTTCTCTAACGACACAAATGTGGCGAGTGGCGCCGAGTCAATCCACCACTCTTTCGGATTTCCCACTAAGTTGCACTCGGACAACATAGCGCACAAGTCATCAACTTCCTCGTTTGTTTCAACCATATTAGCCACGACCCTTCTTCTTTACCTTTTTCGGAGCACGACGATACCGCAACTTTGTGTCGATTTTTCCACAATTGTGGCGGTTTCCCTTGAATTTCTTCTTGTTGGGATAGCTCCTTGGTCCCGATGCATTTTTCCTCTTTTTCGGATTAGTTGGGGCGGTTTCAACAATATGTGCTCCCCCTATGGTTGATCTCACATTTGCCTTCTTCTCCATTTGCCTTGTTATCTTCCTCGATTCTCAAACGGACGATGAGATCCTCCGGTGTCATCTCCTTTCGCTTGTGTTTCAAGTAATTTTTGAAGTCCTTCCATGAAGGAGGCGGCTTCTCTATTCTTGCCGCAACTTGAAACGCCCCACTAATCACCAAACCTTCGGCGAGTAGATCGTGGATGATAACCTGCAACTCTTGAACTTGAGTAACAACGGACTTGCCATCTACCATTTTGTAGTCCGAAACTTGGCGGCGATAAATTTCTTTAATCCGGCATCTTTGTTTTATATTTCTTTTCCAACGCATCTCATAGATCTTTTGATGTTTCCACATTACTATAGACGTTGTAAAGATCATCCTCCAGTCCGCTAAGAATATAATTCTTGCACAAAAAATCGAGTGCTTCCATGCCTCGGTTACAACAAAACGTTCATTATCGGTGTTGATTCGGCAAAATCGGAACGACCTCCTTAATAAACTTTTGGAGGTTTAAAGTAGTTAAATAGAAGAACATCTTTTGTTGCCAACGTTTGAAATCAATTCGGTGAATTTTCCGGGCTTCTGTCGGAGCGGTCTTTGGTGCGATACGGCGGAGGACGCGGCATTGCTCGTAGAACCAACCATGGGGGCTAGTGTGGCGATGGCGAGTAGCATTCAAATTTGGAGTCATGTCTCCCATTTCGTCGCAAACGAAGCAACGAGAAAAAGTTTAATAAACGGTGAAGACTTCAAACCGAATCGGTTTTGACAACGGCGAGATGTAATACACAATGGTGAAGATTTTATTTCTTCAAACCGAATCAAGGTTACACAAACGATTTAAAATCCTTGAAACGAAATGCGATAAATTGTATGTTGTATACTTGATGAAATTTTTATATCTTCAAATCAAGTACCCAAATGAGTAGAAAATTATGAAAACTTTAATCTCAACCGGAGTAAAAAATTCGAAGATTTTAGTCTCCAAACAACATATTAGTTCGTTACACCGAAACAACAAACACCCTTTTTTTTCCCGATAAATTGTATGTTGTATACTTGATGAAGTTTTTATATCTTCAAATCAAGTACCCAACGGAGTAGAAAGTTATGGAAACTTTAATCTCAACCGGAGTAGAAAATCCGAAGATTTTAGTCTCCAAACAACATACAAGTTCGTTACATCGAAACAACAAACATACACCTTTTTTTTTTTCCCAGTAAATTGTATGTTGTATACTTGATGAAGTTTTTATATCTTCAAATCAAGTACCCAACGGAGTAGAAAGTTATGAAAACTTTAATCTCAACCGGAGTAGAAAATCCGAAGATTTTAGTCTCCAAACAACATACACTTTTTTTCCGACAACGTTCGTAATTGTTAAACAAGAACAAATGAACACGAAATAATGATTAAATTCCTTAAGCTTGTTGTTGTGCTGTGTTCAAAAAATCGGGAAAAACGAAACCAAACGGAAAGACAAAAAACCGAAAAAACAGAAGCGGAAAAATAATACGAAGTAAGAAAATATCCGAGACCACGAATTCCTTTGTGTGTCCTTAAGGAATTTAATCCCCTCCTTGTACCCGAGGTTATGGATTACTTCCTCCCGGGATAAAACGGATATACTGTCGCGGGGAGTAGCGGTACGTCAAACGCCTTCGACTTCGACGAACTCAAAGTTGGCAACGAAACATAGTAAGACTCGATAGTTTTATTTGTGAAAAAAGAATGCAGAATTTCGGATGCAGAAATTTTTGGTTTTGGTATCTTTAAAATGAGGCATTGCCTTAGTTTATATAGCCTTGAAGGTGCCTCTTCGGAATAGGTTGGTGACTGTTCGGAAAGGTTGCCTTCCATTTCTCATTCACACCAACTTGGCTAGTTTTATTCATTAACTAGCTTTAACAGATATCACATCTGGAAGGCCAAAACTAGAAAAATGGATAGAGGTCCGAGTACTCTATGCTAACCTTACCTGCCTTAAAGTTATGCCCCATAGGCTGCTTAGGGATGGCAGTTGAGGTAGGGCAGGGCGGGGCGGGGCAAGCTCTTAATGGTGCAGGGCAAGGAAAGACTTAAACGGGACGGGACAGAGCGGGACGGATCAAGATTAAATTTGTTGACAAGTTAAATGGGGCAGGGCAGGTGGTAGGTTTTGAAGAAAAATAGGTCCAAGCCCACAAAAACTAATAGGGAATAACTGGTCTGGCTTACTTTCCATGAAAATCCCATTACCCAGTACTATTACTTGTTGTGTTAGTAATTTAATATTTTCCTCTTTAAATCAACTTTATCCATCTCTATTTCAAAACAAAGAGTATTATGATTAAAAAAAAAATTAGTCTACAATATAAATGATTTGGTGTAATATTTTGCATCATTGAATTGGAAGTTCAAGAGATTAGTCTTCTCTACCATTTAATCTTTTTAAACTCGAAGTAGATGATTCATCAACTAAAGCTATTTTGCACATCAAGTTAAAAAGAAGCAACAGAAAAAAGAAGAAAAAAATTGGCAAAGTAAAGCTGAGCAACGAGAGTTATACTCTAAATCATACTTCTTCTGATTACTAATCATTAACATTCAAAATAAAAAATTAAGAGAAATAAAATGGAGCAAAGACTAAACGGGGCAAGGCGGGGGATGGCTTAATAGGGCGGGGCGGAGCAAGGCAAATTTTAAAAAAAATACTAAATGGGGAAGGACAGATCGGATCAAAATCTTAGCGGGTCAAAGTTTGCCCTGCCCCTCCCCATCTGCCATCCCTAAAGTTGCTTTATGATTGCCGAACTAGTTTAGGATTGAGGCAAAATTGTCTCGGAATTGATCAATTTGTATTGCTCAGTGTTTTAAGAGGCGGGGGCGTGAGGTGAGACGTTTTATGCAGCGCATGGTGAGGCATAAGTCTCGAGACATACGGCGTAAGTCGCATGGATCTATGGGGCGTATATCTTTAATTTTATAATTTTATTACTAAAAAATAAGTAAAGGTAAAATTTTCATTAAAATTCTATAAATAATTCAAATACATCACCAATAATATAAAAAAAATATTATAATTATTATTTGAGAAAGTTAACAATACAAAAAAATGATAATAGCATGGATAATCTTTAGAATGAAATCTTCATCTACGTCATCATCAATCTCCATATCAATTAATTATCCCCACCTTCAACTAATATTTTCACTATATATTTCAAAGAAAGACAAGGGTAAAAGGTATAAGAGCAATGACAAAAAATAAATAAAGTTGCTTCGGAAGCATAATGCTATGAAATCTATATCCTACCAATTTCAGACATTATCATCTAAAAGAACTATTTATGGCAGTGTTATTTTCAACTAGAGTGTCTTTCTTTATTTATTTGTTTTAGGAAAAATCACTACAACATAAAACTCATGATAAGATAAAGTATAAATATCATTACATCAATAATAAAAATTATAATCTATAAAAAATATTTTTAAGATAATAAAAATCAAATTTAACGACCGTGCGTACGCTTTTACGCTCGGAGCTTATGTTTTTGTGCCCGAGGCTTACGCCCCAAATTCTAGGGTGTGCGCCCTATTACGCTCCAGAGCGTTTTTGGTAAGTCCCACCCCCAGACTTTCCAAGAGACTCGCCCCGAAAACTCCTTTAAAAATACTGGTATTACTACACAATTGCCCTACAAGAAGTGAACAAGTTTGATGGTTACAAGCAGACAAAAGTTGATACCAAGATAATGGTTGACTTATATAAGAAATATATTTGGTAGTTACTCATATGCAGTGTTTTAAGGGGCGGCGTAAGCCCCGCTCTGGAGCTCGCCCCGAGACTCGCTCCAAAATACTTTTAAAAACACTGATATTGCTACACGATTGCCCTGCAGGAAGTGAAGAAGCTTGATGGTTACAAGCAGACAAAAGTTGATCCCAAGATAATGGTCGACATGTAAGAAAGAATATTTGGTAGTTACTCATATGCAATGCTTTAAGAGGCGAGGTGAGGCATTTTACGCAGCATAGGGCGAGGCGTAAGCCTCGAGATACGGGATGTAAGTCTCATGGATCAACAGAGCGTATGTCTCATATATACTCAATTTATAATTTTATTACTAAAAATAAGTAAAAGTAAGTTTTCATTAAAATTCTGCAAATAAATTCAATAAATAACCAATAATATGAAAATAATTATTATAAATATTATTTGAGAAAGGTGACAACACACAAAATAATAATAGCCTAGCTTTAAAATGAAATATTCATCACTTCATCGTTAATCTTCAAATCTATTAGTCTTTTCCAACCTTAACTAATATTTGCACTAAGTTTTAAAAGAAGGAGAAAGGAAAAAAGTGTAAAAGCAATGACAAAAAATGAATAAAGTTGCTTCATGAACAAAGTGATATGAAATCTCTATCATATTAATTTCATGCATAATCATCTAAAATAAATTATTTATGGCAGTGTTATTTTCTATGACAGTTGTTTTATTTCTTTATATATTTTAGGGGAAATCTATACAACATAAAATCATGATAACATAAAGTATAAATATCGTTATACCCATAATAAAAATCATAATTCACAGCAAAAATATTTTTTAAAATAATAAAAATCAAATTTAAAGTTTGTGGCGTACGCCTTTACGCCCGGGGCTTATGCTTTTGCACCCGGAACTTATGTCCCAAATTCTAGAGCGTACGCCCTATAAATCTACGCCTTTCATTTGCACCCCGAAGCATTTTTGGTAAGCCCCGCCTCGGGGCTCTCCCCTGGACTTACCCCAGAAACGCCTCTAAAAACACAACTCATATGTAAAGAACTTTATATTTTTGTAAGAATGGATGTTGGGCCTAACTCAATCCCAAAAGTTAGCTTATAGGGTGAGGATTGTCCAAGTCCATATAAGGAGTCCATGTTTCCATTTCATATCCGATGTGGGACTCTTAACACTCCCCGCCCGCCCAGACCTTGTTAACTGGAGCGTGGATAATATAATTTGGGGGCCCAACATCGGTGAACAAAGAATTGGAATGGGTCTAGCTCTAATATCATGTAAGAATGGATCTTGGACATAACTCAACCCCAAAATCTAGCTTATAGGGTGAGGATTGTCCAGGTCCATATAGGGAGTCCATGTTTCCATTCCATATCCGATGTGGGACTCTTAATAATTTTAATTCGGTGTGAACATTCTATGCTAATTCTTCGTCATTTGTTCATTGCAGGTGTAAAACTGAGTAACGCTCAATCCATCAACGTTTTTAAATTACGAACAAGTGGTTTGTCGTGCTCCGTTCATGTCAATGACTTGAAGGATTATGCAGTAGTAACACATAAGTAAAGTGGTTCTACGTTTGTTATCTGTGTAGATTGTACTTGAGACTTGTTGCTTGTGAAAGACTACATAAGTCCACGCTATACACAGCCAAAACCGTGTATACCAAATGTCCATATTTTGTATATATTTTATCATAATTAGTAGAGTTCTTGTACATGTATAATTATGGTAGTAGTCTTGTACTAAGAAAAGCTATTAGTCTTGTATTAGGGAAAGGTAGGTTTGATTTCCTTAATTAGATATTGTATATATACATTTTCATTAATAAAAATAATCAAGGGATTATTCTCTTTCATGGTATCAGAAGTGTAGGGCACAATTTCCTTCTCCAAAATCAACTTTCGCCGCCTCTTCTTGGTTTTCGAGTTCCGGCCACCGGCCGAGCACCTCCTCTCTCTCAAATTTTCATCCAAATCTCTAATTCTCACCTTGTTCTTTCATCATGTCTACCACAAAGAACATGTTTCATCCTGCCCTTATAGTCTCCAACATCAAGAACAACATCCCTATCATTCTTGAGATGGAAAATGTCCAATACGTGACGTGGGCAGAATTATTTAAAGTTCGCGCATACTCTCATCGAGTCCTTCATCACATCATCCCCTCACAAACAAGCAAGGAGAAGGTGCCTACCACTTATGATGAAATAGAGTTATTGGCAACTCTTGATGCTACGGTACTCTATTAGATTTATTCCACATCTCTACTGACCTCTTGCAGATTATTATTGAACCCGACGCTACATCAATTGACACTTGGAATAGGTTGCGTAATGTATTCCAAGGTAACAAAAATTATCATGTCGTGACCCTTGAGAAGGAATTCTCCCAAATCAACATGGAGGATTTTCCTAATGCTCAGCCTATTGTAAGCGGCTCAAGGAGTTGTTGGATCAACTCAAGAATGTTGGCACGCCCGTCACGAATGATCGTCTTGTTCTTCAGATGGTTGTAGGCCTATCCAAGTCTTATAATGGCATTGGAACTCTTCTTCATCAAAGAAATCTTCTCTCGCCATTCTACCAATCACGCTCTATGCTTAGCTTAGAAGAAGTCGATTTGACTAAAAAGGCGGCAACTGGCACTAATTTTGCTATGATGGTAGCCACGTCTGATGACTCTCACTCATTCTCGGACAATCTAGCCAAAACCATAACAACGGTGGCAACAAAAATGTCCAAAATTAGAAAAATTGTGGCATAAATCGCGGTGGAAGCCACGATGGTGGCAGCAGCAGTGGTGGCAGACCGACGGGTCGTGGCGGCAGGCAGGGCACCGGGTCACTGAACCCATGATAGTAGGCCTGGCTGTTGGGCAGTGACATTGGGCCATGCCATGGGCTAATGGGCAGTGTCCCATGCCGCCCTGCCCAGCTCCTTCGACTTGGGCTAGTCCCAACTTCCAGCAGCAGAGGCCAACTGGGCCAGTGCACGGCAACCGGCAGCAGGCCTTCGCCGCTACCGGCTCAACGGTAGTTCCGACCCCCACGGATATCGAGGTCGCAATGCATACACTTGGATTAAATCCTCCATATGCATAAAGGTACATGGACACCGAGGCCACTTCTCATATGAAGTCCGCATCAGGTAATCTCTCATCTTATTTTAATTTGAGTAAAAATTATGGCATTATTATTGGTAATGGTCATTCAATTTCAATTCGTTGTTATGGTCACACAAATTTATATCCCTCCAACCCACCTTTAGCCTTGAAAATGTCATTCATGCTCCTCACTTAATTTAAAATTTTGGTGTCTATTCGTAAATTTACAACTGATAATTGGATTTCTGTTGACTTTGACCCTTTTGGATTTTTTGTGAAGGATTTCACGAAGGGAATCCCTCCAATGAGATGTAATAGTCAGCGATAGATTTATCCTATAACTACCACCAACACCAATTCCACCACTCCAGCCATACCGTCAACGTTTGTCGCTCTTGCACCTTCCTTGTGGGATAAACGTTTGGGTCATCCAGGGGCATTTGTTCTTTTTTCTCTTAATAATTTTATTGAATGTAATAATACATGTGGTACTAATATTTGTCCTTCTTGTCTGCTTGAGAAATATGTTAAATTACCGTTTGTAGCCTCAAATTCTAGTACTTTGTTGCCTTTTGATATTATTCATAGTGATTTGTGGACATCTCCCGTTTTAAGCTCTTTGGGCCACAGTTATTATGTATTATTTTTGAATGATTATTTTAATTTTTTGTGGACCTTTCCTTTATCTAAAAAATCTCAAGTTTTTTTCACATTTCTAATGTTTAGAGAATTCATCTGTACCCAATTTGAACGGAAAATTAAAAACATTCAATGTGATATTGGAAGAAAATATGATAATGGGCCATTTCGGGAATTTTGTAACTCTAATGGTATATCTTTTCAGTTTTCTTGTCCTCATATCCTCACAAAATGGGAACGCTGAAAGAAAATTCGTACCATTAATAATATTGTTCGAACTTTACTAGCTCATGCTTCATTACCACCTTCTTTTTGGCATCATGCACTATAAATGGCTACTTACCTACTTAACATACTCCCTAGCAAATGATTAGCATATCAATTTCACCTAAAAATCCTTTATCATAAAGATCCTTCTTATTCTCATCTTAGGGTGTTTGGGTGTTTGTGCTATCCACTTTTTCCATCCACTACAATTAACAAACTTCAAACCCGTTCTACCGCTTTGTGTTTTTGGGTTATCCGTCTAATCATCGTGGTTACAAATGTTTTGATTTATCCTTGAATAAAATCATAATTAGTCGTCATGTTATTTTTCATGAAACTCAATTTTTGTTTGCAAAATTTTATAATTCTGTGTCTCGTTCTTATACCTTTTTGGATTATGGGCTCTCACTTTACATCCTCCAACAGTGGGCCCAGCCTAACCGTGATAAATTTCTGCCTACTGGCCCAACTGCTCTCTGCCCGAGTCCCACTTCTCGGCCAGCAGGCCCACTGCCTGCTGGCCCATTAAATTTTTCTCCTAATTCAGATTATCGGCCAGCAGGTAGTCAATACCGTGTCCTCCTAGTTTCGTGTCTCGGCTAGCAGGCCCACTGCCTACTGCCCCAAATACTTTCCATCCAAATCTCAATCCAGTCTCTCGTCCAGCAGGCCCACTACCTACTGGCCAAACCCAGACACCCCGACACCATCCCTAGTCCAATCCACTTCTATTCCGAGTCAAGGGGTCGTTACTTGTAGCCAATGAGGTATTTTTAAATCGAAATGATATTTTAATCTCAATTTGAATGATATTTTAATCTCAATTTGAATCGTTACTTGTAGCCAATGAGTCAAGGGGTCGTCACCCCTACCACGTAACCCAATGTCTGTCCTTCACAACACAAATTGGAAAATGGCCATGGATGATGAATGTAATGCTCTTATTGAAAATAAGACGTGGGAGTTGGTGCCTCGTTCTCCTGGTGTCAATGTTATTCATTCTATGTGGATTTTTACTCATAAGAAAAAATCTTACGGTTGTTTTAAGAGGCATAAGGCCCGTCTTGTAGGTGATGGCAAAACTCAACAGGTTGGCGTGGATTGTGGAGAGACATTTAGTCTGCTGGTCAAACCGACAACCATTCGCACTGTTATTAGTATGACTCTCTCGAAAACATGGCACATTCATCAGCTGGATGTGAAAAAGGATTTCTTACACGGTGATCTCAAGGAGACAATATACATGCATCAACCCTTGGGTTTCAGGGACCCCGATCATCCTAATCGTGTCTGTTTGCTCAAGAAGATATTGTACGGGCTTAAACGGGCCCCACGGGTCTGGTATAAGATGTTTGTAGTTTATGTGTCTACTATTGGATTCTCTCACAGCAGGTCTGGTCATTATATGTTCATCTATCATCGTGGTACTTCTATGGCATACATTCTGTTATATGTGGATGATATTATATTGATTGCCTCTTCTGATAACCTGCGCAAGTCTATCATGTCTCTTCTCAGTTCAGAATTTGCTATGAAAGACTTGGGGGCCTTGAGTTATTTTTTAGGTATAGTTGTGACACGTCATGCAGGTGGCCTATTTTTATCACAAGGAAGTATGCGGCTGAGATTATTGAGCGAGCTGGCATGTCATTTTGTAAGTCCTTTCCTACTCCGGTTGACACAAAACTAAAGTTGAGTGTTAAGTCTAGCACCCCTTACGAGGATCCCTCCCACTATCGCAATCTTGCAGGAGCTCTTCAGTATCTTACTTCATATTCATTTTGAGGGTTTATGTCGACAGAAGGCAACAATCTCAATATTGTTAGCTTTTGAATGACTTTCTATTTAACGTGTCTTAATCTATGATGGCATAGATGCACGGATTATAAATATATCATGCATTTGGCTACAGACATACTGTACCATTCTTAGTTATTACAGACCTGTTGGACTAGTCTCAAACCAGCTTGACCAACAGTGTCCCTTAAACCAAGTTTGGGACATGTATCACCTCATCTTAGAGTGATCCCATTCCCTGAAGTCCTATTAAGAACAACCTCTCCAACCCCTTCTACTTTAGAGGTGACATTGTTTCACATGAACAACCTCTTGCCCGTAGTTAGGGCGTAACCGGATCATATATGATCTGGATACTCTGGCCCACTCCAGTTGCTTTGGCAGACTGAGTGTCCAATTTCTTTTCTTCCTTTCTTTAGGCCTTCAGATCATTTAAGACCTGCAAACTCTGGCCCACCACACTAGATGTCCATTACTTTTCCTATGTAATGAATTCTGGCCCCACTCCAGTCGCTCGTAGGCTTTGTATGACTGAGTGTCCAATATCATCATATCAAAGGAATTTTGGCCCACTCCAGTCGCCCGGAGGCTTTGTATGACTGAGTGTCCAATATCATCCTATCAAAGGAATTTTTGCCCACTCCAGTCGCCCGGAGGCTTTGTATGACTGAGTGTCCAATATCATCCTATGAATGATCTTTTGCCAAATAGTGTGACAGGCTCAACGTCTTTAGCTTTTAGACTTCTTCCGTTATGATTGGTTCCCAGCCAATTCTTGGCGCTTACTTAAGAGTGGTAACAGTTTTCACACAGTTAGTGGATCTTTCTCCATAGTATGTGCGAACATATTTTACACACTTTTAATAATTACACTTAAAAGAACGGATCTTTTTAAGTCGTTTACAAAGTCCAATCCTTAAACGGGAAAGAAGAAGAGATTAAACTTCTGATTTTAAAGCGTAAGGAATATAAATTATTTCGTAAAACATTTTCATATTCCTCCTTACTTTTAAGCCATTTTTAATCAGACATCATTTAATCTTTATTCTTGACAATGAAGAAAATAACTTATCCCAATCTCGGATTCTGGCCCACTTCAGTCACTTCATCGAACTGAGTGTCCATTTCCTCCTTACCATAAGTCGGATCATTTGTCTCGGATAGATATAGGCCTTCTGCTGCAAGATAGAACCACATCTTCAGCCTTCTCCTCTTGTCCCAGTTGACATCCTCAGCCTCTCGTGAGCGCTTGTTCCCACCACTCTCATGAGCGCTTGTTCCCACCACTCTCATGAGCGGTGACACCATGAACACGTTGAACTTCAACGACATCATCATCACTCTCTTCAAGTAGAAAACCACAACCATATCCAGATTTGGTCACACAACTTTTGACCGACATCTTTCGAACACTAATACTAATACACTCTTGTCTTAAATTATTGGCTTTCTATTGTAGTAAAACAGTACGGGAAGTAAATAAATATTACAAGTGTTCGAAAGGATAAACAAATAGGCAATGTTCAGAACTGCCGCAAGCTTGTTGAGTCTTGAATCTTGATAACCTGAAATCAAGAAACAACTAAATCTGGATGGTTAGAACTGTGTGCTGAGTCGAGTGATTGCACTCTGTCCTTAAGACAAGATTGCCCCGTATATATGCTTTTACGTTAGCGGGCAATAGTCTCTCAAGATAAAACAACACTTTAATCTCAACACTACAAAGCAAATAGGTTGAGTCTGACGAAGAAAACAAATACGAATCGACTTGTTGAAGAAATGGAAAAAGAAGGAAGAGTTTCTGTTTTAGTCCCAACGTTTTGGACTGAATTTCAGTGTCTCTTCTGTTCGTCTCTGTGTATATAAATGTTGTGTCGTTTTTGCTGGCTGTTTGGGTGTTTATTTCTGTTTTGTGTATTTTTCGTGTGTTCCACAATTGAGCCAAACAGCTCAATATATAGCATGGAGGAGGGACTCCTCAATTGCCAAAACAAGGCTGTTAATAGCCATTAGGAGGGTTGTTAATAGCCATTAGGGAGGCTGATTAATGGCAAGTTTAAGGCCATTAACGCCCCAAAAATCAACTCCAACGGTAGGCAGAAACACATGGGATACCCCTTGGGGTCCCAAACTCTTAGCCAATTATGAGACTTATAAAGAGAGCAATTCTTCATTTTCCCACCGATGTGGCAGATTTGTCTCACACCATATTTTCATGCTTCAAACACCTTACTTCGTGGACCAATATCTCTTTCATTTCTCAACGAAAGTTGACGATTCTTGGCCCTACGGTCATCTACTCACTTAGTAGATTATGCATGTGTGAAGAGACAAAACCTCCAACATGCGGAACACTAGTGTTTAATTCATTAAACATGGGTGAACGCACCTCCCCGCCAAAGGCAAATTTCCAACATACATTACCAGACACTATTGTGGTACAGGATCCAAAGGGCAAGTGTTTCACGCAGCAAGTAGTCTATGAGTGAAAGCCTATCTACTGCAAAACCTGTTTGATACTAGGTAATGACTGTGAGTATGATAAGAAACAGAAACAAGAGAGGATGAAGACTATAGTTGAGAAGCCTAAGACTGCAGAAACAATGGCAGCCTAAAGGGACAAGCTAGGAGAAGAATGTAATAATTAATGTTGCACCAGTTCACAATGCTAAGGAACAAATAGTGGGTGGTCCTGGAGTTCAAAATCAGTAGCAAAGTTGGCTGGAATCAAAGGGCAAATCAGCTACAAGAGGTAATCATCCAGTAGCAGCAGCTAAAGTGGTCACTACTAATGGGTTTAGTCCCCTTGCAACTAGTGAGCAAGATCAAGATGGAAGGACACTGACAGAATATGGGCAATACAGCACTAGAGATACAGGGAGTGAAGGGCTTGAACTCAACATTCCTCTATGCAAGTGATCACATGGAATGTTAGTGAACTCAACTAGTTCTACAAGAAAAAAGAACTTGGAGTCTTTATAAGGGAGCATAATATAGGAGTAATAGCAATTGTATAGCATAAAGTTACAGAAATAAATGCACATAGAATTATAGATAAAGTAGCTAGAGGATGGAGCTGGTGTGCTAATTACAATGCAGCTGGAAGGGAGAGAATTTGGGTACTATGAGATCAGAATAAAGTGAGGTTCACAATGGTGGAAGCACATGAGCAACATATTCATGGAGATGTGTACATCTATTCTACTAATAGAAGCTTCAATATGACTTCTGTCTATGGACTCCCCACCATAAAAACTAAATGTGCATTGTGGATATTCATTTGGCTGAACTAAGGCTAACAGGTTGTCATTTCACATGGACTAATAGGCGGATTGAGAACAATATTGATAGAGTTATTATTAACCCTGAGTAGATGCTGCAGTGTCTACATATGGAGGTGAATATTATGTCTAAGCGATTCTCTGATCATTCTCCTTTATCAGTTACCATAGATATGCAAGAAACAAGAACTCCTATGCCTTTTAAATTTCTAAATCATCTTGAAGAGCATGCACAATTTGGCCCAGTAATACAAGAGTGCTGGACTAGACCAGTGCATGGGGTTGGCATGGAAAGAATCTGGAACAAACTAAAGAAAGTAAAAGCTGAAATAAAGAATTTAAATCAGATGGAGCTTGCAGGTGTCAAACAGAAGATTATAGACACTAGGGACCAGTTTATGCAGCTCAAAATCAGCAGGAGGACAAAATGTTACACATACAGAGGACTGGAATGGAGCTACAGTGTGCAAAATCCTATGAAACATTTGTAAGAAGAAAGAGAAGTTGTGGGTTAAGTGGGTACATGAGTATTATGGGAGAAGGAGACAAAAAACACTTTGGAAAGAAATCCCAAAAGAAGCATCATGGATGATCCAAAAAGTGGTGAAGGGACAAAAATACATCATAGAAGCTGGTTTGACTATGGACGATTTGGAGAGTGAATAAATTCTCTATAAGAAAACTGTATGTCAAACTAAAAGAAGAATTTCAGGAAATTAGTTGGAGACGACTTAATTGCCATAATAGTGGACCACATAAATGGACCTTCATATGTATCTAACAATTCTAGGTAGAGTATATACCAGGGACAGACTGTTTGGACGGGGGATTATCGACAATATGGTCTGTCCAATTTATGGAGATGCAGATGAAAAAGTGAAGCATATCTTTTTTCAAAGTGGAATACTTTATAGAATATGGTCTCAATTATTATAATGGTAGAGATTGCTAAGAGCTCATATGGGGTGGAAGAATGAAGTACATTGGACTAGCATTGTGTTTAGGGCGTGGGCGTATATCGATTCGGTTCGGTTCGGTTTTGTATCCGAAAAATATGAATCGAATAAAAATTGGTTTTTTTAAAAAAAAAAACGAATACTACTTTTTTTTAAAAAAAAGAACCGATATGTTCAGTTTATATCGCCGAACGTATCGGATTATATCGGTTTTTTAGTGGGTCGGGTCGGGGAATTTTTTTTAAAAAAAATGAATTTCCAAAACTGAAATTGACATTCACACCTACACTACCATGAAATTTCGACGTTGAAATCTATTGTGTATCGTGACATGCTTACTAAAGAAAAAGGAAAATTAGAAACCGATTTGGGGGAAAACACAAATTGATTGGGAAAACAGACGTTTTCGTAAAAATTGGCTGCGCTGTAGTTTGGGCCGGACCTGTCTCGAAAAAAATACCCAAAATCAAAAAAAAATCGGGTAAAACGGACATCTGAGCGCAGAGTTATGACCATTTAAAGTTTCACCAATTTACAATTACTTTCTCTCCCTATTTATATCAATGCTTCCGTGATATGTTAATCAAGTTTATGTCGCATTCTACTTCCATAAAAGCTTCATAGATTGACTTCAATGACTATGATTCAAGAGATAGTAGTAGCTTAAAATAAAAAATAAGAATAATTATATATTTATTCGATTTTTTCGGTTTGGTTCGTATCCAAAATTAAAAAATCATACCGAATCACTAAATCCTGATTCGATTCGGTTAGATTTTTTCGATTCTCCGGATTTTTTGCCCATCCCTAATTGTGTTGAACGGCAAGAATAGTGTATCACATGATATTTGCCGGGGAAGTCTATAATATTTGGCTTGAAAGAAATCAAAGGGTGTTCAATAACATAAAGAGGCAACTCGAAGCAATAGTTCGATTGATTATTCAGGATGTATTCAAGAAGGCTAATGGAAATGTGAAGATGACAAAAACTCTGGAACTCTTAATTTCTACCCTTAGTCAGTAGCTTGTATTAGGAAGGCAGGTTTAGTTCGTTGGCTTGTAGTGGATTGTTTGTGTCCATCAACTAGTTTTTTTTTAGCTGTATAATTATATACTTGGTAATAAAATTGATAGTTACCAAAAAAAAAAAAAAACTTCCTTTAAGTCAATATATGTGTTACCTTTCGGATTTTAAGATTCAAACAAATCTTTTTTTTACCGTAATGTTCTTCATATATTTTGAAGTCTTAATTATTATGACTTATATAGTACTTTTTACGTAGTTACTAAATATATAAATTTTATTTTTAAAAAAAATAAAAAAATCATACTTAAATTTATGATTAAAATTAAATAATTTAACTCTCAAAATTTAAATCGTGCCACATAATTGAGACAGAGAAGTAACTACCCACTATGAACATAGTGGACCGTGCTACTCTTTTTGACTCCCTCATTTCCCCTTTCCATAAGCCCTATGTAATAAAAAAAAAAAAAGTAGCCTGCATAACCCTAACCGTAACCAAACTATCCTAAAATCGCCACTCAGCGAGCAAAATGGCGGCTGTGTTTAAGCAATACTCATTCTCCATGAATCTCAAAACTCCATTCCCATTCCGTTCAAGTCTTTTCTTCTCCTTGATCAAACTTTCCCATTTTCCATCTCCTCTTTCAATCCCACAAGAATCCATTTACCATCAACTCCTCAGCATCCTTTCACATCCAAATTGGCAAAAATAGCCATCTCTAAACAACCTTATTCCTTCACTTTCCCCATCTCATATATCCCTATTCTTCCCTCAAAACCCAAATCTTAATCCTCATATTACCCTTTCCTTCTTCGATTATCTCTCCCGTATCCCTTCCTTTAAACCCAATCCCCAATCCTACGCACCCTTTTACGTATTTTAATTTCCAATAAGCTTTTTCGGGTCGCGGAAAAAACCTGACTTTCCATGATTAAATCATGTAACACACAAAACGAGGTCGTTTTTGTGATGGGTTTTGTGTTAGAGATGAATAAATGTGATAATGGGGGGTTGGTGTTTAAGCTTAATGGGTGGGCTTATAATACATTGTTGATGTTGTTATCGAGGTTTGTGATGGTTGATGAAATGAAATCTGTGTATAATGAGATGTTGAATGATATGATTAAGCCAGATATTTATACTTTTAATACAATGATTAATAGTTATTGTAAATTGGGTAATGTTGTTGAAGCTGAGGTTTATTTGAGTAAGATCTTGCAAGCTGGTTTGAGTCCCAATACACACACGTATACATCGTTTATATTGGGGCATTGTAGGAAAAAGGATGTAGATAGTGCTTTTAAGGTTTTTAGGGAAATGTCGAAAAAGGGTTGTCGACGAAATTTGGTTTCACATGTACGGTTCTTATTGATGCGTTGTGTCGATTGGATAGGTGGGTAGAAGCATTGAGTTTGTTTAATGAGATGAAGGAGAAAGGCTGGGAGTCGAATGTTCATACTTACACTTTCTTGTCGATGGTTTGTGTAAAGACTCAAAACATGATGAAGCAAGAAAGTTACTAAGTTTGATGTTGGAAAAAGGGTTAGTTCTGAGTGTTGTGACATACAATGCTTTGATTGATGGATACTGTAAGAAAGGTTTGGTTGATGTTGCATTAGATATTTTTTACATGATGGAATCAAATAATTGTGTCCCAAATGTACGTACGTACAATGAATTGATTTCTGGCTTTTGTAGGATGAAAAAAGTGCATTAGGCAATGTCACTACTTGATAAGATACTTGAGCGTAAACTGTCTCCTAGTAATGTCACGTTTAACTTGTTAGTTCATGGACAGTGTATAGTAGGGGAAATAGATAATGCATTTAGGTTGCTTAGATTGATGGGGGAGAATGGTTTGGCTCCTGATGAATGGACTTATGGTACTCTAGTTGGTGGCTTATGTGAAAGAGGTAGAGTTGAAGAAGCTAACATTGTTTTTAGGGGAAATAGATAACCTCGAAGCTTCCTCGAAGCGTCCTTCTCTACAGAGTCCAATAGCAAGCAAACTAAAAACTGTATTTGGAGGACATCCATGTTCCCCCATTTTATCCAAGAGTGTAAGCGAAGTTTCATATTTCACTACTTACGTGTGGAAAGTAGTGAAATATGAAACTTTGCTTAAACTCTTGGATAAAATGGGGGAACATGGATGTCCTCCAAATACAAATGTTTTTAGTTTGCTTGCTATTGGACTCTGTAGAGAAGGACGCCTCGAGGAAGCTTCGAGGTTAGTTGATCATATGCAGAGTTGTGGCATGTCTTCTTGTGAAGATATATACAACTCAATGGTAAATTGTTTTTTGCAAGTTGAGAATGTATGATGATGCATCAAGATTTCTTGACACAAGTTTTTTTTACCACGCTTAAGAGTCATATAAGCTCCTTATATATGTGGGTTGTATGATGATGGAAACAATGCTAAAGCGAACTTTTTCCAGCTTCTTGATTGTGGGTACAATAATGATGAAGTAGCTTGGAAGGTTCTAATTGATGGGTTACTTAAGAGGGGACTTGTAGATAGATGTTCTGAGTTGTTGGATATTATGGAGAAAAATGGTTCTCGGCTTAGTTCTCAAACATATTCATTACTGCTAGAGGGCCTTGATAGAGCAGACAACAAATAAAGTATGAAACTCCTACTATTTGTGATTCTCTTCCTGAATAAAGATTTTCCATTTTCATTCTTGTGGGCTATACTTTTTAATGGGAGTTTGCCTTCCATGAGATCAGTTCGGAGTCAGCGTGTGGTAGATGCAGCTATTTCTGACCGGTAACAGGCAAGTAACCATTGCTTTCTTAACATTTTCTTCTATTTCCCTGTCTATTTTCATCTTTCTCATGTTCTTTATGCTTTTTATTTAAGTGGAAGGTGAATAAAATTGTGAAAAAATTATGTCACTTTCTGGTTCTAAAATATGTTTTATTGGATTCTGTTTCAAAATGCTGTGAACTATTTATGCTTTTGTCATTTTATTGCTCACTTGAAATATGCTAGGTGTTTGGTTTTGATGAATGATCCGTTTAGGCTAGCGATTGCAAGTTGCTACTGTGAAGAAAGGCAAAAAGAGGGAGATTATTAATGTTGGGTTTGGTGTTGTGACATTTGAACCAACATATCCTTTTAAGTACTAATTTGACTGCATAAAAATGTTAGGACAAATGTCACAACATTAAGACCAACATTTTTTAGAACAGATTTGTCTTACTTCACGTTAAGAAGTATTATTTTACTGTGAAGTAAAAATGACTTAGGCGTGGTGAATTGGAGTTGTGTAAAACGTGGGAGAAAGAGTCAAAGCTTGGGGAAGAAGTCGAGTAAGGAACAAGTCAAAGTTGTTGAGATTTTCACTCCTTAAGCATCTACCAAAAGCTGCCCATCTTTTCCTCAACTTTCACAACCGATCGATGAGTCTTTCAAGGGAAATCTCTACTATAAATAGAGAGGCCACAACAGTGTATCGATATCCAGAATCAGATTGCAAAAATACCAAGAGACCTCTCGGGATTTCATCTCAGAAATTTGGATCACAAGTGTTGTCTGTGTGTGTCGACAACATTCTGTCCAACATTACAATTGTTGTTTAGATTCTAGATTAGTTTTGTATGAAGTGATTGTAATGAGAGGTTGTCTATGTCTACATAGTTAGATTTTTCAAGCAGAAGTCATCTGCGACTTCAATTTTTAATTCTTTTCCGTTTTATATTGTAAATCTGTAAATAAAGGAATTTGTATTTTTGTATATAATATATATACAATACATCTGGTCATTGACCATCATAAGTTATATAATATATATAACTTATTATATAACTTATGAAAATTTTAAACCTTTATGTTCTTTAAATTCCGCTGCATTTACTCTTTAAAGTTTCTGTTTTGCCAAGTGTTATTACCGGTGTCGGACGACATAATTACCGACATTCGAAAACAAAATTGGCATTCGATTTATTTCATCTTTTTGTTTTTACTTTCCGTAGCTTTTGACACCCCAACAAGGTTAATATTTTCCAATAACTTGATCTAAATGTGAAGATGTAGTCAAATAAGAATTGCACTCATTTTCTATGAACTGAATGTTTATGTGCTTGGAAACTAAAAGGTTTGTGGGAACTCACTGAATGGTTATGTAATGCTTCTCTTGGATCACAGTAGATTTGACTTGATCATATAAATAAAAATAAACCAGTTTCTTGAAAAAAGCACTACATTCTATTTTTATGTTCTTTTTCCCCAAGGAGCTCTAAATAGGGTGAAGGGCTATTAGATTATAGCACAAGCAACTCCTTATATTTAGAAGTAACTGATTATTTGGTTGCATTTAAAAGTCAGCCTCGGTATGTTAGGATTGTTTTATGGCCCCATAATATGGTTGTTAAGTTAGCTGGAGTGGGCTGGGATTTGGAAGGTAAATTTTCTATGTTGTACTATATCATATTAACATGCTCAGCTACCTTTCTACCATGAATTTTAGAAATCAACGATATAGAGGAAGTACCTTTGTCTGTAATTCATAGTGGTAAAATGTTCTTATACAATTTCTATTGCTATGACATTTTATAAGAGCATAGAAGTGCTAACTACCTTTATTGTGGGACTAGTTCAATCAGTACCAGTTCTAATTCTCTCCATGCTAAAGTATTACAACTTCTGCATTCATAAGAGCGTGGGATGCACAATGTCGGAAAGATAAGATTGCTTCAAAGTCTCCCGTGGTCCTGTGCTGAAATCAGCCAACTGTCCTATTAAATTTTGGCGTTGCTACAGGTGTTTTTTTTCTTA
The DNA here is from genome assembly GCA_034509755.1 of Anisodus tanguticus. NCBI lineage: Eukaryota > Viridiplantae > Streptophyta > Magnoliopsida > Solanales > Solanaceae > Anisodus > Anisodus tanguticus. Next base: position 53,600,019 of record CM067540.1, on the reverse strand, counting down.
TGGTTGGGTTGATTATTCTGGTTTAATCTATCCACATTCTGTGGCATCTATATCAACGTAACAGCCTTGTCAAGCATTTGATGCCTATGTTTCTTGGTGCCCGTCTTTCGCCGTCCAGTGCAGTATTCATTTGTATGTGATGCTTTTCTTCTTTGACCAAGTTATTGTATCTTGTTGCTTGAAGGTTATTTTTGCTTTAATTTTTTTTTTTCTTTGGAAGTATTTATTAACTGTTTTGCTGCTACAAATAGGGTGTCCGACTACCACTCTTCCCTCATCTTTTTTCTATATTCGTTTTGATTTAATTTCCTTGTCATGATTGGCAGGGTCTAGCTGACAGGCTCGTGAAATTGCTCTTTTACAATGGAGAGGCACTTGAGAGGAGCTCTGCACACCTTCCCTTGGCTGCTTGAGGTTTTGGAGTTTTTTTTCACCTTCTGTTTCCCAATCTACTTGTATTTGAATGGCATACCAAGTAGCTTGGAGAGTTATGAGAACACAGGCTTGTATTGAAAGGATAGGAGCTCCACAGTGAGCAGCATGGAGTTGAGACTACTTTTCTGTGATCGACTCTTTTGTTAAATTCTCAAAGCAATTGCCCTAGTTTATTGGGTTGATCGCAGATAAATAAGATACTTGATTGTCACTGAACATCTTTTTTGGCTGCGTGAGTAATAGTTTTGTTAACGACTTGTCGCTTAACTAGTTTGAGTATGTTTAACTACACAACAACAACAGCATACCCAGTGAAATCCCACAACGTGGGGTCTGGGGATGGTAGAGTGTACGCAGACCTTACCTCTACCTTGGTAGGTAGAGCGGCTGTTTCCGAGAGACCCTCGGCTCAAGACAAAGCATAAGCATAAGCAAGGCAAACACTTGAGTATGTTTAACTATTGATCTGAAATACACTTCTACGAAGAGGCCGTTTTCTATGGTTATTTTGTGGAAAATTTAGCTGGCTTCAACTGGTTTTAGTCCTGACGTGCCAAGCAATTTAATTTTATACCCAACTTGTCTATGCTATTTGTGCAGATGAACTTAAGACCTACATGGCTATAATGGCCCAGTTTACATTCTGTTTCCAGCAGTAACTAGGAATCCAGTACTTATTTTTCTGGGGGATAAGTGATTAGGAACCAATTTCATATATCCTTCTTTACTCAAACTAGAAACAAAATCAGGTGATATTCTGGTCAGCAAAGCCTTCTTCTTTCCTCCTAAAATTGATGAAATCCAATCAGAAGTTCCAAATCTACCTCTTCAATCTGAAGTTCCTAATCCTTTTAAGATCTTTAGATAATACACGACTCAAACCAATTTTCTTCTCGAAAGAACTTGCTATTGACACATTTGTCAAGGGTGTGATTTAGCGGCCAATGAGGCTGTAATGGATCATGGTAGACCATGCTTCAAATTCCAACGGAGGTGAAAAATGCTAGGTAATTTTTTCTCATTTATCTATAACTTCGTCGACACAAAAACTTAGTACTTGTGTTGGTGAAAAGTGACACTATCGTTAAATAATTGAAGTGCATGCAATATATTAAATAAAGAATTACATTTGCATGACTGGCACAAGCTGACTTGGATAACCCGCGATCTTTGTAAAACACTATGAGGGGGCTAAAAGTTATCTTTTCTAAGGGTCATATTATAACAAAATATTTGCTAGAGGTTATATAGTAGGAATATGATAGATTGTAGGACCTAACTCTGGATAATACGAGAAGTCATACAATTAACCAAATAACAGGATGTAAACATTTCATCCTCTAAAGTAGCAGAGCATGAGATTGCACGGAGTAGACAGTTTCTCTCATCTATCCTATTTTGTTAACAATAAGGATAGAATGTCTGATGAATAGTCCTGTGAAAATTCACAAATTGGTCTAACTATATAAAAACTATGGTGAGTTATCAGTAATCACTACCGGCATGCGAATAAAAACTCCAAAATTATTTTGTATTTCAGATCGAACTTTTTTAACTCATAACAATCTTTCATGAAGGAAAGCTAAGTATACTTTGCATAAGCTATATATTATATAAAACTAGGAATAGACAATCGTACGTGGCATTTCTCTATGGCCAAGGACTCTATTTATCTTTTTTCTCATTTTTTAGCTTTTTATATCATTTTAAATTATTTTATTTTAATTTAAAAAGCCATCTACATAACTCACGTCCCTTCATCTTCATAACTTCTACTCATAATTAGTATTAGTAATTAATTTCATAATTTATAATTTAATGTACAAGTTATGACACCTAATTAAAATCACACCGACATGGTATTCTCATTCCAATAAATGGATAGTATTGTAAATGGATGGGGAGATCAAAAGCACAAAATGAAGAAAATGTTAATAGAGAATGAATTGTTTCCATGTCAGGTAAATATTTATATTAGCAAGTGAGCGAGTGTCTTGGTTCTTTTATTAGATGAATATCTTTAAGAATGTTTACTTTTTTTCACCCTTTAAATTATTATGTTATAGAATTTCTATTCTTCATCTTCTTTTTCAATTTGTTCGTGACACAAAATTATTGAGAATGGTCAAAATACCTTTTAGTTTAATCTAGAACTTTTATATCTATACCCTTTAATATATGAAAATTAAAATATATAGAGTTTGTTGCTTAGATAATTTTGATTGGTAGGCTAAATAATTCTAGCAAAATCTACTACCATCTATATCGATATATATTATTAAGGTAGACAAAGGAGAGTGACATGACACTTCTCTTTGGCCAAAAAACACAATTATCTTTTTTTTCTTTTTTTTTTTAAAAGTTCTTATATTTTCTATTTATCTTATTGTTGCCATGAACGTCCTAATTTTTGTAAGAATAAGTGATGTTTTTGGGAAGATGATATGGCACTATTTATTGATCAGGATTTTGATTTTTCCTTTTCCTTATATGTTACACTTTTGTCTTCAAAATTCTCAATTTAGGTGCTCCACTAAAAAAAACGTTTGTCTCTTACGCCAAGCCTCCGCTTCTTCATCGAAAATGACATTTGATACAAGGTATGTTGCTATTTTTGTTCTCCTTCATGCTCTTTATAATGCTCTTTATAATACTCTTTAGTTTATTTAAAAATTGCTAGAATATTACTGATTTATGAACTTTCTTTTTTCAATATTTGTGAAAAATAGTTATGGTAATAGATCTTTTCCCCTCTCTGGTCAAGAATAATTATTTTTTCCTTTATTGTTTTGGCATTTTTTCTATTTCCCCTCATTTACATATGTGCTATGTTAAAAAAATTCAAAAGTCACTTCTTAACTCTCTTAATTATGATTAATTGCGCTATGTGTTAAAAATGTTAAATGAAGAAGATGTTTAGGAAAATGAATGAACAGAAGGTCATTTTACCTATTTAAGGTGTTTACACACAATAACTTTCAAAATCAAAGTGAAGATAAATTAAACGTTACACATTTTCTAACTCTTTGTCTTGCCGTTCGTTCATATTTCTATACGAGACATTTGAAATTGGATTCTACATGGCAATTAACAAACATGAAGAAACAAGATCGACTTTCTCATCTTTTAAATATTTTTCATGCATTATTCATCTCTTCAAGTTTAGAAATTCAGCTAAAAAGAAAGTCATTTTTTTACAATAGCTATATTGTATCATATAGACTTCTGTGTGGTAGCATAGTCATTTAGGTGTTCCAACGTTCTAATTTTGATTACATATAATTGAAAGTCAATACTAATCTTAACATCATTTATTTGTGTGTAATTAAAGAGAATACTACATAGATTTCATAAACATAAGATGGTTACCACTTTCAAATATTGTATCTCCTCTTTTATGAAGTTGTATTTTCCTTCTTGGTTTGGTACAACCAACCCAAAAAGATCATTATATGTATACCTTTCTTTCGGATCGTTTTCAATGAAATTGCATCTTATAATTATATAATTTGTTAATAAGGAAAAGAAGTTCGGATCTAAGCAAAATAAATTATCTCATTTATCTCGACGTAATTTATACCTTACCTCTATCTTGGTAGGTAGAGCGGATGTTTCTGAAACACCCTCGGCTCAAGACAAAGCATAAGCACAAGCAAAGCAAGAGAAACGGCCAGACCCGAACAAGAAATTTAAATCAGGATATTTAAACCAGAATCCTTAATATTTGGCAGAGAGCTCCACCTTAAACAATATATCCTTAAAAAGTGAGCAACTATATTTAAGTACAGTACAATATCCTTCAATAAAAATGCTATATTGCAATCAAATATGTCACTCGAGTCTCTGGTCATTGGCCAGTCTCTGTGATATTGCAATTTGCAATCGAATATTCCACTAAGATGCACAAGAGTCTCCGATCATCATCGGCCAGTCCAACCAACAGTCTTATTTGTTGTAATCCCAAAGTTCATTGGATCTTGCGGAGGTGGCGGTGGAGGTCTAGGCATACTTGGCTTCGCAGGGTCAACAAAAATTACCCAGCCATCTAAGAACTTCGCATTCATTCCTTCACGAGCCTTCTCCGCTTCTTCTATTGTTCCATAACTAACAAACCCGAACCCCTTTGATCTCCCAGTTGCTCTATCAGTAATTACTTTTGCTGTAAATCAACACATAGCAAAAAAAATCGGTGAATGCTTATCACAGTTAAATCGGAATCTAGCAAAATAAAGAGGAAGATGAGAAGGAAATTTCTTAGTATTACCTTCAGTAAGACTTCCAAATTGTTCAAATGCTTTTTTAAGGTTTTCATCACTAGTGTATCTTGAAAGCCCTGCACCATGACATATCAAAGGGAAGGAACCATAAAAAAAGAGCTTAGACTAAAAATGGACTATTTATTTTTCCACTTTCTTTTAGCACTTGTATAAGGGGGTTTTACCCAGCGTCAATAAATTATGCTTTATCAAAAGATTTTCCAAATTCTATTTCTTAATATGCAATGTTCTTCCAATTTTCCTTCTCTTTCCGTTTTACAATTGTTTATCATAGAAGAGTTGCAAAAATCATGTCATTTATAGGCAGATGTCATCATCCACAGCAACATCACTTGAATACTCATTCATTATGAAGTTGGAGCATCTTTGTTAGTGCAGTAGTGCTGAAAGGCATCACACTAAAGATTCTCTATTCAAGATTTTGCGGATTGAGGAGGCTGAAAGCACCTTTTACTAGATCATGCGGAATGCAAAAGTAAAAAAACAAGAAAAGCCAAGTTAGAACGAAAAACACTCAGAAATGTTTCAGATGGTAACTAGAGTTCCTCCAAACAGTCAGCGACTTTTCTTTTTCCCCCTTTTTGGATGAAGCAAAACTGCTAAAGAACTTCAGCCAGCAATCTTAATACCAGACTGAAGTGAAAGGGGAAACTCCAAGGTACACCTCACTCGTACCTTGGATTTCGTCCTTGTTTTCTTCTGCAGCAAGTTTGCAAAATTTCCATATACAGTGAAGTACTCTCCTTTTACAAGGTAGGAATAACTTCTCTACTTCAGATAAGACAAACAAATAAGCCTGCCATGCACGAAAATGTTAGGCCAAGTGGAAAGGTAAGGGTTGTGGGTAAAAGTTAAAACAGCATTAACTATCAACTTACATAAGCCAGACCTGGACGTTTTCTCACAATAACAAGTTAAAATGATTCTGGTATTCAATTCAAAAGACCATTCAACCCATAATAATAGTGCATTTCCATAACATGCTGTAGCAGATATCCTCCTCTAATAACAAGAAATAGAATAGACATAAAAAGGGCAGCCCGGTGCACTAACTCCCGCTGTGTGGCTATAAAAAGTTTTAAGCAATTAAAAATATACAGATCCAAGCACCAGGGAGACATTCACACAAGATAGACTGAAGAAAACCAAATCAAGCAAATTAAACTTATAATGCCTCAGAAATCTGCAATATTGCCAGAGCATATATGTCTATAAGGATGAGATCAAGAAAAATATTAGTTTTAGAAAACCTCTATTTTTCCCTTGAGGCTTCAAGTACCTCGGGTCTATTATCCAAGGGAATGGAGAGATTGATGATGATGTCACACATCGTATTGGGGTAGGATGGATGAAATGGAGGCTCGCATCTGGAGTCTTGTGCGATAAAAAAATGTCACCAAAACTTAAAGGTAAGCTCTATAGGGTGGTGGTTAGACCGACTATGTTGAATGGGGCAGAGTGTTGGCCGGTCAAGACTTCGCACACCAAAAGATGAAACTTGCGGAGATGAGGATGCTGAGATGGATGTGTGGGCATACAAGGAGGGATAAAATTAGAAATGATAATATCCGGGACAGAAAGGGAGTGGACTCGGTGGAGGATAAGATGCGGGAAGCAAAGTTGAGATGGTTCAGGCACATGCAGAGGTGAGACACAAATGCCCCGGTGCGGAGGTGTGAGAGGTTGGTTATGGACGGGTTCAGGAGGGGTAGAGGTAGGCCAAAGAAGTATTGGGAGAGGTGATTAGACGAGATATGGCGCAGGTGCAACTTACTGAGGTCATGACCTTAGACAGGGAGTTATGGAGGACACGAATTAGGATAGAATGATAGTAGATAGTTCAGCGTAGTCCGACTTACGCTTACAAACTGATAGTTGTAGTGTTATTATTGTAGGCCCACTTAGCCCATCATACTAGTAGGTGCAGTATTGCTTTACAAGTCCATGTCGTTTGATTTCTACTGCTATGTGTTTTCTAGTGTACTTTATTTATCTTATTTACCTGCTTATTGCTTCTTTTTTCAGAATGCGCTATCATGACTTATTCGCTTTTGATACCAACATTTTCAAACTGCTTTAAATTTCTTGTTCAGGTCTGACCGATTCTCTTGTTTTGCTTATGCTTGTGCTTTGTCTTGAGCCAAGGGTCTCTCGGAAACAGCCGATCTACCTACCAAGGTAAAGATAAGGTCTGCATACACTCTACCCTTACCCCACGTTATGGGATTTCACTGGGTATGTTGTTGTTAAACTACTTAGTGTTGGAATGAAATGATCTTGAACATAGCAGAATGGATATAGAGTATTGATATAACCGACCATAACAATTTCGGAATCAAGGCATATTAGTACCAGTGTATGCTAATTGATTTTATAAATGACGAGGATCTGGAGTAAGAGGTAACTTCACAGTAGTGAGACTAGTTTATTGGTACTTACTGGATACACTTGGCCTCCTAGATTACTGATATCGGCCCCACCATGCTCGAAGACCACCAAAGCAATTCAGATTTTTTTTGTATCTCTTGTTTATAATTTCTTTGTCCCAATTAGTCATATAAGTCAAGTATTTCCATTTGTGCATCAAAACTTGAAAGCATAACCATTGGAACTGATAACCTTGAACTAAACCAACTTAGTACTAATACTTTCAACCTATATAGAAACTAGTAATCACTAGAACTTCAACGCACCAAACTCCTATTCGACAAAGGACCATGAAACAGTTTGATAGGAGAAAGAATAGAAGAATACTGAAAATGCTATAAATAATACTCCCTCCGTCCCATTATATATGACACTCTTTCTTTTTTAGTCAGTCTAAAAAAGAATATGACACATTTCTATATTTAAAAATAATTTAACTTTATGAGATGATTTACAACAACAAAATATATAAGGCCTTGTTTTGGATCAAATAATTCAAAAGTTTCTTTCCTTTCTTAAACTCTGTACTCAGTCAAACACCATCATACAAAATGGGACGGAAGGAGTAGCAGATACCACAAGATGTTACATATATCAGAATTATCCAAGTAAAACTTCCAAAAACTCAACCTTTATCTCATTATATTTCTTCATACGAATTAAAATTTGTTAGTTTTAACGTGTCAAGCATATTAACTAAATTTTGTAAAGACAAATATACAAGAAACTATCGATATCAATTCATTCAATAACTATCACGACAACTGATTAACCCAATAAGCAAAAAAGCAGTACTGAAACTAACAAGAAAAAGAACTAAAAACCAAAATTAAATTGTACTAATTCTCTTCAATATCAAAAATTTCTAGCCATGAACATATATCATAATGACCAATAAACCACAAAAGTATTCATAAGATTTGTGTAGGTTGATGCACATACCACTGACAAAAAGCTTTGGACTTGTTAGGGTTGAATTCAATCGTATTGAAGAAAATTGTGATTGAAGAATCATTGAAGATCCACTGAAAATGCGACGAAATAATGCCATTTTAATAACGATTTTTTGAACTGATTGTGTATTTCTGTGGATTTTATTGAGACCAAGTTGTTTTGCAAGGGTTTAGGGTTTTATTATAGAAATGAATGGTGAATTGATAAGCCTACGGGGTCAAATAGTTATTTTGACAAAGTAGAGGACCCTCCGTGATAAATAAATACTGTAAGTGTAACCTATTCTTTAGGTCGAAGGGTTCGCGAACTGAGTTCTCTCTCTCTCTGCCCAATGTTTTCCTCTTTTCATTTGTTTCCCTCTCTATTTCAAAATTTACATATTTTTACAATAACTTTCATTACTTCACTTTAGTTTTTAGAGCCTTAGTCAAAATTGTTCATTAGCTACGGTGAGTAGTTTATTTGGTCTTTCAAATATAATTTAAATATCTTTTAGGGGTTATTTGATAATATAACTCAATTTAAGTGTCTTAATTTGACTTGATACGAAATTAAAAAATAAAGATAGACTTTAGAATCTTATGGTCTTAAATTAAAAATGTGTGGGTCTTTTAAATTTTGTAATCTTAAACTTGTTTTGAAATTATAAAATGTACTAAATATAGAAAGAAACACTATTTATTTTTTTAAAAAGCAAGACACTTAAATTGGAACGGATGGAGTTGTATATGAATTAGCTTTATGTATTATTACTTGTTTTTATTTTTTTCAATCTATGTATAACTAATACGATCATTAATTATACATCGTGTTTGGTAGTATTTTCTTATGTTTAACTAATACATAGCATTGTGATATTAGCAATGCATGAATTTTTAATACATGCATAAGAATAATTATAGATACAATTGCCCCTTAAATTCCTCACATAATATAGTATGAAGACTATTTTTGTAAACAACTAAATTTCTTTTAGAAATTATGAAATGTATGTCATTTATAATATATCAAACCAGCATTATTAATACATGTTATTCAGTACTGTATTATTTTTATACACCCTGCCACACGACCCTTAATTTCTTAAACCTGCTAAAGTGAGGACCTTTGGTCCAACTATTAGATTGAACTTAAAAACTAAATATGAATATAAAAAAATATGGCAAAAATCGATTGACTTTCGAATCGATTAAAATTTCGACCGGCTCGAACAACTTGATTCCTATTTTTCAAATAAATAAATAAATAAAATCGATTGAGCTCCAATTTTTTTTGCATCAAAACCCGAAAAAATAAAAGACCAACTGAACTCGATTGGTTCTTCAATTGATTTATTAAAAAAGTTTGATCAGAACAGGTGTACCATCAATTGCTCCTATAGCATTCTTAAAAATGGCCAATATCGTTGATCATTTTTAATTTTGGAATGACAATCACGAAACATAGGAAAATGTAATGAAGGTGGTAGAGTTGTTGATGAAAATTAAAGAGGGTAATGAAGGAAAAGGTAAAAATCCAAATTGAAATAAATGTAAAATTGATTCTACTCACCTTAGAAGCTAGAAATTGGAAGAGAAGAATTGATTTTGGAGAGGAAATTCAAACACCCAAATTTTGCTCATTTTCACAAAAATAGCAACCCAGAAGCACCAAAATCGAAACCAAACATGCACTTAAAAGCCTCAGCAACTGGGAAAAACGTTACTTGCGACCAAGACTTTTGCATTACATATCACAGATATGTTTTATGCTCCCTACTCAGATTTTGGGTAGTTTTATCCTTATGATTTAAATCTAGGCCCAATACATAAGTGGTCCCTTAAAGTTGCCCTGATTTTTCATTTTGGCACTTCAACTAATGCCGGTTCATGTTAGACACCAGTATTGATCATAGGAGTGAAAAAACTAAAAAGTGATTATAAAATACTCAGTAGTATGTTCGGTGTATACAATACATATATTGTATGCCTTAATAGCGTACAAGTGTGATTGCAATTATTCTTACTATTAATTAATAATGATTTACAAAATGTGAAAAGGTATATTTCCCAAAGCTAGCCAGGATTTTAATTTATGGATTCTTGACCACAATTCTTGTAAATGCATTGAAAAATTTCTGGTTCTTTTTGGTCTGTACAATTTTCAATCTGGATATGAAAGCAAGCAATATTAGCTCAAATTCTGTTTATAGGCAAACAATCACGTAGCTGCATTAAACGTGCCAAAAGAAGAAAAAACGAATAAGTAAGAAAAGGAACGCAACAGCCACATTTTCCTAACAAAAAAAGTTTTGAAAATGTTGTTTGGGTAAATAATGAATTTTGGGTCTAATTCAACTTTAAAAGCAAACAATGAATTAGGATAGACATGACCTAACTCAACTCCAAAAGCTAGTTCATGAGGAGAGGATCATCCAAGTTCATATAAGGAATACAAATTTCCATCCCACAATCGATATGGGAGAATCAACCGTTTGTGCTCGAACCTTTTTGAAAGACAATATCATTATTTTTAATTCGATTTGTGGTTCTCATCTTTTTTAGAAATTACACATTTTAAAAAATATAACATTACATACCTATTTTACATTATGAAGTACAATTGAATGAAAATTTGCCGTAGGAAAATCAGTGTCTTCCCTATAATGCTATAAGGATTCTTGCACATGCTTTATATGAGCATATTGATTATATGTATTGTACATGTATAGCAATATGTACCTGATGGTACGATATTAACCTTACAACATTCATATTCTTGTTTTGTTATTTTTTATCGCAAATTGACTAGTTTTACCATGTATATTGCAATCCTTCTCCTTTATTCGAATTTGCAACAATTGCTCCCACATGCAGAGTTGATATTTTATTTTATTTTATTGTTAACTTTTAAATTACAATTTTCTTGGAAAAAACTTCCTTATACAAACAATCTATTTCTCAAAGCCACTATAATTATTTGTCAGCGACTCAATATGTATTCTATTTCCTATTTTTAGCAGGGCGGAGCTAGAATTGGATTGGCAGAACTTAATAGATTTGGATAAAATCTTATATTTATGTAAAAAAAAATATCATTTAAAATTGATAAATAATTTATCGAGAACTTAATAAGCTATCTTTCTAAATTACAAAATTCATAAACTCAAAATTTTGAATCGGCCTCTCATCAAATATACTCCCTCTGTCTCAATTTATGTGAAGGAATTCAAAGTACGAGCATCAAATTAAAACATTTAAATTTGACCGTGAATTTAAATATAACCTCTTTAATTTTTTAAAATAAAATTTATATGTTTAAAATTGAATAAAAAATGCTACAAGTGGACATATCTTGAAATTGCAGATATGATGGTAAATTATTGGAGTGTTTTATCACACGTTTTTTATTTGTCAGTGACTCATTTCTTTAATGATCAAACCAGCAATTTCAAGCTATAGTTTCATGCTGATACTCACCGACTCTTAGCAGGCATTTGGCCATAGAAATAAAAAAATTACTTTTTAAAAAAAATTTAAAGTTGGAGTTAGAATTGTATTTGGTCATAATTTTTACAAATAATATTTATTTGTTGGAATGGATTTTTTCTTAAAAATATAATATATGATTTATATTCCCAATTTTTACAAACTAGCAAAATCACTCAAAACAATTAATAAACATAACTAGTGTGTAAACATTGTCCGTCAATCATTTCCTATTACATTAAGTATTATTTGTATAGACTTTCATTAATATGATGATATAATCAAGTTCACAATTATTCGCATCTTCAACATGTACCGTCATTAATTACGGGCATGGGCTTGTTCACTGATGCATACGAGCTACATAACTAAAATGATTCATTGCGTTTCTTTTCGCCTACGAGCTACTAAATATTATTACACTTCGTCAATTTTAAATATCATTGCAAAGATTCATTAGTACTGAAAATTATCAACACTGGTAATACATATTTTTTAATATAATTCTCCTACATTGTGTGAACAATCTGTCCCCGTCGAACATGCATTTTCCGGTCAGCTGAATTAAGTGGGTCGAAATTATAAAAATAAAAAATATAGAGTAAAATTTGAAAAGTGAAAGACAAAAAAATAACCAAAAGCAACAAGTGAAATTTGTGAAAACAAGGTATGATGTGTTTTCTAAATTCCAAATACAACTTCAAATTGTATTTAAATTTTTTATGACCAAAAGCTAATTTTCCAAAAAAGTATAAAAAAATAATTCAAAAAAATAAATAATTCTCATAATCAAACGAGTCCGAAATATTCTTGAACAAGTAAAAAATAAAAGGGGACGAAAATGTTTCAGGCAAATAAAACATTCTCTGCAGTCTGCATTAACCATTAACAGCAGCTATTTGCCAATAGCAGCTAACATTTCCTTTTTTAGTCAACTTCTAGAAAAGATTTTTTGAAAAAATGTGGACAAACAAATAACATACCAAAAAATAGGGTCTGGGAAAGAATACGATGTACATTATTATCTCTGCCTTTGTGTATAGAGAAGTTGTTTACGATGGACAAATCATTTTTAACAGCTACCAAGTAAACAAACATCTGGAAGGTCTTTTTTGAAAAAGAATCTTTTATCCTACAATGGCTTCTTCTTGATCAAGCTATGTTAGAAGAAGCAATAAAAGATTCAATCTTTGAGGAAAGAAAAGAGCAAATGGTTTCACCATTAAGTGGAATCCCCCAACTAAGGAAAGCCCATTTCTTGAAACCCATTGTTTCTTTCATTGAAGGTCCAAATTTGAAGCTTCCTTCACTTCCTTTTTCTGCTGAATCTGAATGGCCATTGAAAGTTGCCTTCAATGGCTGTAGACATGACCAAAACAAGTGGAAAAAATGGGTTGAAAACATGGAGTCTATTCATCACTCTGTATGAAAAGCTGCTGGTATTTATGAAGCCATTATGGGTTCAGTATACAAAATTTATATAGATAAAGATTTGTTATTTGGGTTGGTAGAAAGGTGGTGCTGTGAGACTAACACTTATATTTCCATGGCGTGAAAGTACGAATTACTCTTGAAGATATGATGATTTTGGGAGGGTTCTCTGTTGTAGGTAGCCCTGTTTCATTGCCTCTTCAATCCTCCGAGTTGATAGAAATCGGAAAAAATCTTGAAAAAGCGCGTAATGACCTTATCAGATTGAAGGCCGATAATCATAGTAAGTGGTTGAATCTTTTCATGAACAGTGAGAGAAATTTTGAACATGAAGCTTTTCTTTCGCTTTGGTTATCTAGATTTATGTTTCCAGGTAATGAGTTTGATAAAATAGGTTCATATGTTTTTCCTGTAGCTGTTAATCTTGCCAGAGGTACGCGATTAGTGCTTGCTCCTCCTGTTCTTGGTAAGTAAAACCTCTATAAATGAATATTTGGGACCTGAAAAAATTGTTATCTTATATGGACTTATTAATTTATAGAATAATTTTTATTTTGTATATTATATTTCTCAAATTAAACAATTAATTTTTTTTCGATAACTAAGAAAAGAAAATAAATAAACAATTAATTAATAATGGTGCATTTTGTCTTCTAATTGTTCATTGGTTTGATGATAGAATGACAGTTAGAAAAGTGTTGCTTATAGTAGACAATTGCCCAACTCATCCAAGGTTATTGAAGGTTTGAGAAATGTTGAATTGTTCTTTTTGCCTCCAAATACACCATCAAAAATTCAACCATGTGATGCTGGAATTATTCGAACACTTAAGATTTATTATCGGCGTCGTTTTTATTCTAGCATCTTGGAAGACTATGAGATGGGAGCAATAAATTCTGAAAAAATTAATGTCCTGGATGCTATCAATTTTATTAATGCTGCTTGGAATATTGATGTGAAGGCCACAACTGTCGCAAATTGTTTTCGACATTGCAAAATTCAATCCGAGGAAGGTATGCTTCTAGAAGAAGAAACCGGTGATGTTGAAGGCATTCAAAGATTAGAGGAAGCTATTTCTAATCTACATTATAGAAATGTCATGAATGTAGAGCAGATTCTGAATTATCCTAGTGAAAATGAAGATTTAATGGAATCGCCTACGGACGAAGAAATTATTCAAGGAGTAATAGGTATGGAAGATGATGACAATCAAGATCCAGATGATAGTAACGTTATACCACATGTTTCTCTAAAAGAAGCTTTTCTTGCCATAGAGACTTTGAAAAATTACTTGCTTCAAAATGAGAAGAATGTGCCGAATGTAGTTTATACCCTCCAAAAAGTTAAAGATGAAATTGAGTTCAGTTCGCATGAAAAGAAGAACCAATTGACTATAGATACATATTTTAGGAAAGCATAAAATTTGAAATAAAAATTATTTAGGAAGTGCTTTATTTTATGAATTATATATGTAATTTTCATACGTATTTAATGAATTATTATTTTATATTTTCAGTGGGCCTCAAGGAATTTTAAAAAAATTATTATCTTATGCATTTATTGAGGTTATTATTTTATCCCATTGGCCCAAGTCGTGACCAGAAAAAATTATTATTTAATCGAGGTTATTAATTTATCGAGTTTTTACTGTATAGGAATTTGAGCTTGTTAAAGCAAACTATGATAATTGCAAGTAATGGAAATGATGGAGACAGTTTTAACATTCTAGAATTTACTCTTTTGGCGCCGTTGTTTTTTGTTCAAGTTTGGGCTTGGGAGAGATTACTGCCTTTACAGCCAGAGCAGGCTAGGAATTACAATATGGTTAGCGGGGTGAGAATAGGACGATGGCATAATGTAAAACAATCGGGTGTGACTAATGTTAGGACTACTATTGACTCGTCTGGAGAGACATTTTAATGGAGGCCATATGCCTTGGCTGTGGAAGGTTGGTTAATTCCCAAGTTTTACAAGGAAAAAGTAGAGTGGGCAATTGTTGAAGGAAAAATTTTGGACCAAGAATTGAAGTCTTTTGTTCGATGTTTGAGGGTGTGTGAGCTTGTTGGTTTAGATTGTCAAGAACCTTATCGACCAAATCGTGTAGCAATGCAGTTTGGACATGATCAAGACTTTCCTAAATGGATTCCACGGTCACCTTTAAGTTCAAAACTTGCCTGGTACGACTATAGCAGGCAAATTGATTGTGATTTAAGGTTATACTATCCGTCTAGGTTGTCTAAATCGGATGTTACTACACAGTATTTGAAATGGTGGAGAAAAGAAGCATTGTTTCTAGCTGATGCATTCGAAGGATTGTTGCGTGAACGAAGGAGTAAAAGAAGATTAAAACGGCTTTCTAACCTTTATGGTTCTCCTGTTTTTGCTCCTACGTTAAAGCAGGTGAAAATAGAAACTGATTATGATGTTTGTAATGTTCCACCCAAAGTGGACAATTACCCTGATGTTCCTCCTGGTTTTCCTCCCAAGTGTGATGGGGAAAATGACAAGAAGATCTGTTGGAGATTCACAAACTGACTATGCACATGATAGTAATGAGAGTAGCAGTGATATAGCTCATAATCTTGTGATCAACGAGCAGAAAAGAGGGGAAACAACAAGCTGTGATGATCTTACAATGGTTATAGAAGTTCGTCTTTGCAGGCTCGAGAGATAAGCTGCTTCGCGCAAGAGATGCTAGATTCAATATAGTACGATTTCAAATGCCTGTTTATTTTCCTTATGTGTGGTTTACTTGAATAGTTTAGTTCTAGTTTTTGAAGTAAGGAATCTCTACAATGTTGTTGCATAGTTATCAAAAGTTTAGTGAATCCTTTGTAAAGATCATTTACTTCAAAGATGGCCCTTGAAGATTTATTGTTGAGTCAATGGTGTAAGGAATGCCTTAATTTACATGTCTTCTATTATGAAGTAGAATATGGTATATGATAATAGAATAGGATAGAATATTTAGTCATAATTATGTATATTTTGTATATGATAGGTGTATATCTAGTCATTTATTACCTTAATTCTAGCCTAAGATTATGCTTGTATTATGAGTATATTTACTATTGTCACGACCCAAACCGGAGGGTCGCGACGGGCAGCCGGACCCTACCCGCTGGGTACCGCTAGACATACATTTTCACATCTAATCATAATAAATTAATCACGGCCACAAGGTTGTTCCCCAATTCTTTACCTACATATGAAAATAGTAAGCATGTAAAATCTTAATCAGAAAACCAACCTATATATATATATCCCCAAGGCCGACAAGGTCATACAAAACTACTACACACAGGACACATGTCTACAAGCCTCTAAAGAGTACACAACATCAAAAGGTCGGGACAGGGCCCCGCCATACCCATATGTACATGCAAAAATATACCGTACCGAGACTAGACCGGCACTCCGAAACAAGGGGAGTGCTCCCAAAATCCATTGAGTCAGCAACCTACTAACGTGGATTGTCGCCCTGTCTACGTGAACCTGCGGACATGAAACGCAGTGTCCCCCGACAAAAGGGACGTCAGTACGACTGATGTACCGAGTATGTCAGGATGAACAATAGCATAACAGGGATATAACAATAAACTGAAACAGAAACGGCCGACCAATAGTGAATGCCCTTGAGGCCCTAATACATATGCCTAGATGTTATGCACAATGCAAATGTGGTATACATATAAATATTGGCCACACATGGGCATCTTTCTTTCCATAACAGCCTCGGTGGGCATCATTTCATTATCATATTGGCCACACAAGGGCATCAATATTGGCCTCACATGGGCATCTTTCTTTTCGTGATATATGTACCAGCTGCAGGTGGTAACGCGAATATAACGCCTTTTCCTTTTCCCCATCCCCTACATATATGTATTGATACCATATAGTAGTGTATATAACACAAATGGGTCCAGGGTAATACATGAATATAATGCAAATGAAAATGCATGAGTGACAATAAAACATTCTGAATTTACCGGATGACATAATATCCTTGTACCTTCAGCTAACATAGGGAATATCAACATCTTTCCCACATACCTCAATAAGGATTTAGGAATATATTTAGACATGCTTTTAACCTAGGAATCAATAATACGAACATTCCTTAACTACTAAGAGTAGAGTAATTTATGGAATAATATCACGGTTACGTTTCGTTACATGGAACATGCCAAAAGAATGAAATAATTAGCCTTAACATACCTTGAATATCCCCCTCCGATCCGCTTTCAATACAAACCGTTGCCTATGGAATGAATCACCCCGCTGCAATTAAGGAGTAAAACACGTTGCTACGTTACAATTTCCATGAATTGCTACCCGTAATATAGAACTTAGGTTGCTGCTTTACAATTCCTATAATTTGCAAAGACTTGTATAAGTTTTGAAGTGAAATGTTTTGTTTCTATTTCGTACAAAAGGGGTTGTAGCTATGCATTTCCTTAAAATGGAATGAGTTATTGCATGCAAGGTCTTAGGGGACTCTTTATCTAATGACCCACGATTTCCCCCCTGTTACCTGTTAGTCCCGCAATCTGCTACTTACTAAATTATTAACTTAGTCATCTAGGTAGTCTACTTAAGGATTACACGTAGAGACATTATTCCTATAACACTTATCACACTAGCTTTAATGTTAATCATTTTGTCCCCCACTTAACACTATTAATCCATTCCACAATTAATCAATTACACACATAATTAATTTCGTGATCCCAATTCACTTAAATCTTAATGACTTATAAGACCTTCATATACGCAATGTCATAATTTTGTGATGACACTAGTACATTGCCTCTTTATGCACACACCAAATTTATTTTCGATCCCCGTCGTCACACTTGTTACGTCCAAAATTATTTCGGGGTTTTATCCTTTTATATTCTAAACTCTTTATTAGCATACGCAAATATAACATAAATTTCCCGAGGCCCGGGTCCACTTGCCTACGTTTAGATGCTCAAACCATCGCTCAAAATTTACGGGATGTTACAACTACCCTTTTGGAATGAAATAATCAAGGAACATATTTCTTACATGGTATCAGATTCTAGGGAAAATTCCTAAACCCTAAAAATTATCCCTTCACCGTCCCGTCCCGTCCCGTCCCGTCCCGTCCCGTCCCCCCCCCCTTATTTGTGTGCCGTTGTCCACTTCCGTCCTCTTCTGATAGCCATGTCTGACTCAAAATCAAATTTTCATCCAGCCCTAGATGTTTCCAACATCAAAACCCATGTTTCCATCACTCTTGAGATAGAAAACGTCTACTATGCGACATAGGAGGAACTCTTCAAAATTCATTGTCGGTCACACCGGATTATCCATCACATAATTTCGCTGGAAAAAGGCAAGGAGAAGGTGCCGAAAACCGAGGATGAAAAGGAATTATGGTTGACTCTCGATGCGACGGTCCTTCAGTGGATTTATGCCACAATTTCGAGTGATTTGTTGCATACGATTCTTGAACCCGACTCCACGGAAATGGAGGCTTGGGATCGATTATGTGATATATATCAAGATAATAAAAACTCCCGGCCGTCACACTTGAGTAAGAATTCTCCACCACAGACATGGAGGATATCTCCAATGCATCCGCATATTGTCAACGGCCCAAGGTTTTGTCGGACCAACTCAAAAATGTTGGGGCACCGGTAACTAACAACTAGCTCATTTTACAAATAGTTGTCGACCTCACTGACGCATATAGTGGAATGGGTACACTAATCCGCCAAAGCAACCCTCTTCCACCATTTTACTAAGCCCATTATATGTTCATACTAGAAGAAGCGGGCTTTGCCAAAAAGACGGCCACTATGTTGAATTCCTCCATGGTTGTCGCTCCGTCCGATGATAACTCGTCACAATTTGAAAATTTGCCGTCAAACCGTAGTCAAAGGGGACGAAATGGCAATAATGGAGGTCGAAAATACGACAATGGCTGCGGTGGTGGCAAGGATGGCGACAACCGACGTGGCGGATATGGTGACAGCGGTGGTAGGGGCAGCGGCCAGCAGCAGCAGTCCGGTCACACGTGGCAGCTGCGGGCACAGTGGGGTAGTGGACCGACATCTTGAGCCTGGCAGTGGCCTTGGGCCATTCCGTCTTGCCCTTTTCCTTCAGGAAGTTGGGCCAAGCACAGTCCGCGTCCCACTGGCCAAGCGCAACCCAGCATACTTGGGCCACTGCCGAACCAGTGGCTGCAGGCCCACACGGCAGTGGCATCCCCAACCTACATCGAAGCTGCGATGCACACTCTTGGACTCAACCCGCCAGATGCATACTAGTACATGGACACTGGAGCAACGTCTCATATGATGTCCTCACATGGTAATCTCTCATCCTATTTTAATTTGAGCAATAATCATGGTATAATTGTCGAAAATAGTCATTCAATTCCAATTCGTGGTTATGGTAATACATACTTGTCTCCCCCGAACCCACCGTTAGTGTTAAACAATATCCTTCATGCTCCTCACATAATTAAAAACTTAATTTCAGTTAGAAAATTTACCACTGACAATTCAATTTCTGTTGAATTTGATCTTTTTGGGTTTTCCGTGAAGGATTTTCAGACCGGGACGCGTCTAATGATATGTGATAGTCGGGGCGAGCTATATTCAATCACCACAACCGCACATCAAGCCGCATTACCATCCACTTTTGCATCTTTAGCTCATTCTTTATGGCATGAACGTTTGGGTCATCCGAGAGCACTTGTTTTTGTCTCCCTTAAACAAAATAAATTTATTGGGTGTACTTGAACTCGTAATTCTCATGTTTGTCACTCATGTTCTATTGGAAAACATGTTAAGTTGCCTTTTGTTGCTTCTAATTCATGCACTGCTATGCCTTTTGATATTATCCATAGTGATATTTGGACATCTCCCGTTTTGAGCTCTTCGGGCCATCAATATTATCTTCTTTTGTTGGATGATTACTCTAATTTTTTGTGGACATTTCCTTTGTCTAAAAAGTCACAAATGTTTTCCACATTTCTATCCTTTAGAGCATTCATCCGCACTCAATTTTAATGGGACATTAAAAATATTCAATGTGATAATGGTAGAGAATTTGATAATGGGTCATTTTGGGATTTTTGCAAAATTAATGGTTTATCTTTTCATCTCTCTTGTCCACATACCTCATCTCAAAATAGAAAAACGGAAAGATAAACCGAACCATTAATAACATTGTTAGAACTTTACTTGCCCGTGTCTCTCTACCACCATCATTTTGGCATCATACATTACAAATGGCAACCTATCTCCTCAACATACTTCCAAGCAGTTAGCCTACCAATCCCCTCTCAAAATTTTATACCTAAGGGACCCATCCTACTCTCATCTATGGGTATTCGGGTGCTTATGCTATCCTCTTTTTCCTTCCATTATCATCAATAAACTTCAACCCCGGTCTACTCCGTGTATTTTTTTGGAATATCCGTCAAATCATCGTAGTTACAAATACTATGACTTATCCTCTAATAAAATCATCGTGAGTGATCAAGTAGTTTTTGATGAAACAAATTTTCCCTTTGCCAAATTGCATTATTCTGTGCCTCCTACCTACGAATTTCTTGACGATAGCATACCCTCGTATTTGGTCCACTGGTTGGCTTCACAAACAGGCCCAACCATTTCGGCCAGCCTAATTAATTCAGGTAACTCATCCCAACTATTTTCTCCTCAAACTCAACCAACTGGGCCTGCCTGCCCGAGCTGGGCCTCTCGCTGGCAGTCCACTGGGTAGTGGCCCAACCTCATGCAATGGCGGCCTAGCATGCACAGGCCCACTCCAGGGCAATCTGTTACCTACTTATTCCAATATCATGTCCTGTATCCAACCAACTCCAATTCCGGCCCAACGGCCAGTCACTCATAGTCAATATGGGATTTTCAAACCAAACAAAAAATATGGTCTTCACACCCATGTTACCAATTCACTGTTGCCTCGTAATCATATGTATGCCCTTAATGACCCTTAATGACCCTAATTGGAAAATGGCTATGGATGATGAATATAATGCTCTTATTAATAATAGGGCGTGGGATTTGGTGCCTCGTGCTCCTGATGTTAATGTGATCTGGTCGATGTGGATTTTTAGTCATAAATAAAAATCTGATGGTATATTTGAGAGGCATAAAACCCATCTTGTAGGTGATAGAAAGACTCAACAGGTTGGTGTGGACTGCGGTGAGACTTTCAGTTAGATGGTCAAACCAACAACTATCCGCATGGTACTAAGTCTGGCTCTTTCGAAGGCATGGCCGCTTCATCAGCTTGATGTAAAAATGCATTCCTGGATAGAGAACTCAATGAAATGGTGTATATGTATCATCTCATGGGGTACAGAGACCCCACTTATCCTAATCATGTGTGCCTACCGAAAAAATTCTTGTATTGGCTCAAACAAGCTCTTCGGGCATGGTACAAGAGGTTTGCAGATTATGTTTCTAATATTGGGTTTTCTAACATCAGGTTTGATCATTCTCTATTCATATACCGTCAAGGTAATGATATAGCTTACATTCTTCTATATATGGATGATATTATATTAATTGCCTCATATGATGCTCTTCACAAGTCTATTATGTCTCTTCTTAGCTCAGAATTTGCAATGAAAGATCTAGGACCACTGAGTTACTTCTTGGGGATAGTTGTAACACGTCATGCAGGTGATTTATTTTTGTCTCAAAATAAGTATGCAGAAGAGATCGTTGAATGAGCTGGCATGTCCTCGTGTAAGCCGTCTTCCATTCCGGTTGATACTAAACCAAAGTTGAGTGCTACTTCCAGCATGCCATATGCGGATCCATCACATTACCGCAGCCTTGCAGGAGCCCTGCAATATCTTACTTTCACGAAGCCCGACATATCTTATGTTTTGCAACAGATTTGTCTATTCATGCATAACCTGATGGAGGATCACATGCATGCTATCAAGTGCATTGTGCGATATATTCAGGGCACTCTCGATCATGACTTGCATCTATATCCGTCTTCGACAACCACTCTTATTTCTTACACAGATGCAGATTGGGGTGGATGTCCGGATAACAGACGCCCCACATCTGGTTATTGTGTATTTCTCAGTGACAACTTGATATCTTGGTCCTCCAAATGGCAATCTACCTTGTCCAGGTCCAGTGCCGAAGCAGAATACCGAGGAGTTGCCAATGTGATTTCTGAATTTTGTTGGCTACGGAACCTTCTTTTGGAGCTCCACTGTCCGATTCCGAAGGCGACATTGGTTTATTGTGATAATGTTAGTGCGATTTATCTCTCAGGGAATCTGGTTCAACATCAACACACTAAACATATTGAGCTGGATATTCACTTTGTTCGCGAAAAGGTTGCTCGTGGACAAGTATGTGTCTTACATGTCCCGTCACGGTATCAGATCGCCGATATTTTTACAAAAGGTCTTCCGCTGGTTCTATTTGAAGATTTTCGATACACTCTCAGCATACACCGACCTCCCGCTTCAACTACGGGGGTATGATAGAATATGATAGAATATTTAGTCATAATCGTGTATATATTGTATACGGTAGGTGTATATTTAGTCATTTATTACCTTAATTCTAGCTTAAGATTATGCTTGTATTATGGGTATATTTACTACCCTTTGTAGTAAAATAATCAAGGAAGATATTTCTTACCGTATATTGTTGCATAGTTCTTCAGATCGTTGTACTATGAATTAACCTACTAGTACAATCTACATATCTGATGCAAAATTGTATTTGTCAATTTTCTGTTGTTGCTTCTTGTTTGTGTTCTTTAAATACTACTCGCTCCGTCCCAAAAAAATTGTCTTAGTTTAACTTGGCAAGGAGTTTAAGAAATAAAGAAAGACTTTTGAAATGTGTGGTCCAAAATAGGTCTTAGATATTTGTGTGGCTGTAAATTATCTCATAAAGTTAAATTGTTTCTAAATATAGAAATGTGTTAATCTTTTTGGAACAAACTAATAGGAAAAGTAAGAGAATTTTTTTGGGACCGAGGGAGTATCTGATTTGAGTATGTACTACTCCTATCATGTTTCTGTTTTACTCTTCTTGCTTTAGTTAATGTGCATATCCTCTAAACGAGAGTTGCCTCTCTGGTCCAGTGCACTGTTACTGTTGCTATTGCATTTAACATGATGTCCTTATTTAAAATTTGAATGCCTATGATGAAGGTTATCTTTTATTTTAGCAAAATCTTCACAAACTAGTTCATTGACTTCAATCATTCATCATCTAGAGAAGGTAAATCTTCACAAACTAGTTGATTCCCATTAAAACATCCATTATCTACAGATGTTTTATGTGATTAATCATTTACTTTCCTCTTATGGTAGTTGATGTCTATTTAGTTTTTTAGTGTTGTGTTACAACTTGCCTGGCAAAAGAAGCTGTGCAACAGGATGAGAGCCTTATTAAGTAAAAAATTGAAGCAAAGAAGATTACTTAGGGGGGTTTGGTAGCTAGTTAGGAGGCAAGTTATTCATATATTAAATTATGTATAAATAATACCATGTTTGATATATGGTTAGAAGGTAAGTTATTCATGTAAAAAATTAATACGGTGTTTGGTTTGCAATTTAGAAACTCGCATAACTAATACATGAATAAGCTATGAGAAAATTTATGTATTATTTTATGCAAGATAGAAGATGGATTAACTAATAGATGAACCTTGCATAAACTAATTGATAAATATGGTAATATACTGTGATATACACTTACCTTAAATAAGTGTATATCACGGTTTTGTCCTCAAATATATTGTAAATATTTTGTATTAATTAGCATTGTATACTTACCATAAGTATAGGATTCTTATACTACTAGAATAGGGTTTTGGAAGTATAATAGGAGTAGAATTTTCCTATTATGTAACTATGTAAATTGTATATATACTCTTTCAATTAATGAAAATATCAATGGATTATTTCTTTCATGGTATCAGAAGTCTAGGTCTTTTATTCCTCTCTCCACAAATTTTGTCGACCTCTCCAAATTTTCGTCGATTTGCCTCGAGATCCGAGCCTTCTTTCTCGGATTTCATGCCCGACGATACCTCCTCTCTTCCTATATTTTTCTTCTCAATCTTGCGTTGCTATTATGGCTAAGAACACGTTTCACCCTGCCCTTGCTGTTTCTAACATCAAGAATCACATCCCTATCATTCTTGAAATAGAAAACGTCCATTACGCGACGTTGGCAGAACTGTTCAAAGTTCACGCACGCTCGCATACCATATTATCCCCGCGGCCCCTACGGATACGGAGATGCCCGAACCTGAGGATGATCCTAAGTTATGGACAACCCTTGATGCTACTGTTCTTCAGTGGATTTAATCTACTATTTCTACCAACCTCTTGCAAACGATTATTGATCCTGACGCTACGGCGAAGACTACTTGGGATAGAATACGTGATATATTCCAAGATAATCAAAATTCTAGAGTTGTTACACTTGAGCATGAATTCTCCAACGTCAACATGAAAGATTTCCCGAACGTTTCAGCTTATTGCAAAAGGTTGAAGGAATTGGCGGACCAACTCCGCAACGTTGGCGCGCCCATGTCGAATGATCGTTTGGTCCTACAAATGATTGCAGGACTATCTGAGGCCTATAGTGGTGTTGGCACGTTTCTTCGTCAGAGCAGCCCTCTTCCGCAATTTTATTAGGCGCGTTCCATGCTTACGCTTGAAGAAATCAGCTTGGCCAAAAAGGCGGCTACCGGTGCTAGTCCCGTAGTCATGATGACGTCTTCCACAAATTCTCCAGGTTTTGCTGATAATTCGGCCTAAAATAGTACTCACGGTGGTGGCAAGAATTCTCGAAAAAATAATGGCAAAAACCGCGGGGGCAAACGCGGTGGTTTCGGTAGTGGCGGCGATGGACAGAACACTGGCGGTGGGCCCCATCCCGGGAACAGTAGACCACCGCCCCACTGGTCCCAGCCCTGGGCCCCCTGGCAGTGGTCTTGTGCCAGTGGGCAGTGGGCCAATGGATCCCAATTTTTGGCGTTTCCAGCCCCAAGCCAGTGAGCTGGCCAGCCCTCGTATCGGCCCAATATGCAGTGGCCCAATGGTTTCCACAACTCCTCTGGCCTGGGGCAGCAAGCAGGTGTGCTTGGGCCTCGGCCTCCGCAAGCCTATCATGCAGCGGTCCCCACCCATACCGATATTGAAGTCGCGATGCACACGCTTGGATTGAATCCTCCGGACCCGAATTGGTACATGGACACCGGCGTCACTACTCACATGACGTCGGACCCAGGTACTCTCTCATCTTATTCCAATTTGAGCAACAATTGTTGTATAATTGTTGGTAATTGTAAGTCAGTTCTAATTTGTGGTTATGGTCATAAAACTTTGTCTCCCCCCATCCACCCCTTATCTTGAAAAACACCATTCATGCCCCTAAACTGATTAAAAATTTGGTCTCTGTCCGTAAATTCACTACTGATAATTCTGTTTCTATTGAATTTGATCCGTTTGGATTTTCTATGAAGGATTTCAAGATGGGGAGTCGTCTCATGAGGTATGCTAGTAAGGGAGATCTTTATCCTATCACGCCAAGTTTCGGTCTCTCGAGTCAAGTCTTGCCATCAACCTTTACGACCCTTGCTCCTTCCTTGTGGCATGCTCGTCTAGGTCATCCGGGGTCGTCTATTTTATCTTCATTAGATAAAAATAATTTTATTTCTTGTAAGGATATGCGTAGTAGTCCGAATTGTCAATCTTGTTCTTTAGGAAAAATTATTAGATTGTCGTTTGTAGACTCTAATTCTCATACTTTTAATACCATTTTATATTATTCATAGCGATTTATGGACATCTCATGTTCTCAGTTCTTTGGGTCATCGATATTATGTTCTATTTTTGGATGATTTTTCTAATTTTTTATGGACTTTTCCGATAGCGAAAAAATCTCAAGTTTTTTCACTTTCTTAAAATTTAGAGCATTCATTAGAACCCAATTCGAACGGGAGATTAAAATATTCAATGTGATAATGGAAAAGAATATGATAATGGGGTATTTCGGGAGTTTTGTGCTAATAATGGGATCAATTTTCATTTTTCTTGTCCTCATACGTCTTCACAAAATGGGAAAGCCGAACACAAAATTCGTACCATTAATAACATTGTCTGAACTTTATTGATTCATGCTTCTGTACCCCCTTCCTTTTGGCATCATGCTCTGCAAATGGATATATATCTTCTTAACATTCTTCCTTCCAAAGGTTGACATATTCGTCCCCTCTTCAAATTTAATATAATACGACTCATTCATATTCACATCTTAGGGTCTTTGGGTGCTTGTGTTATCCACTCTTTCCTCCACCACAATTAACAAACTTCAGGCCCGATCTACCCTTTGTGTGTTTTTGGGTTATCTGCCAAATCATTATGGTTACAACTGTTTTGATTTATCCTCTAATAAAATCATCATTAGTCGCCATGTAATTTTTTATGAATTCCAGTTTCCGTTTACTAAGGTTAGTAATCTCGTGCCTAGTTCGTATAATTTTTAGGATGATGGTATATCCCCGTATATTATTCACAATTTTTCGAACGTATCCCGCACCCCAAATCCGTCTGCGGGCCCACTGTCTGCTGCTTCTACAGTCCCGTCACTGCATCCCGTCGTGGGTCCAGAAACTGGGCCGCCCCCCAGCCCAATTCTGGCCCAATTCTTGTTCCAGTTTCAGCGACAGAAACATTGGCCAGTTCACGTGTTGCGCCAGCAGGCCCACTGCTTGTTGGTCATTCCGTCACTAGTCCCGTTATTTCCCAAAGTTCATCCAAGTCTCCCCCGAGTCATAGACCATTGACTCGTAGTCAACGGAGTATTTTTATACCAAAAATACATTTTAATTTTAATTCTAATGTTCTTAAATCACCCTTACCCCGTAATCATGTGTCTGCTTTAAATGACCCGAATTGGAAAATTGCTATGACCGATGAATATAATGCTCTTATTGATAATAAGACGTGGGAGTTGGTGCCCCGTCCATCTGGTGTTAATATTATTCGGTCGATGTAGATTTTTGCTCATAAGGACAATTCTGACGGTTCATTTGCGAGGCATAAGGCTCGTCTTGTAGGTGATTCTAAGACTCAGCATGTTGGTATGGATTGTGGTGAGACATTTAGTCCGGTGGTCAAGCCGGCTACCATTCGCATTGTGCTCAGCTTGGCTATTTCGAAAGCATGGCTCATTCATCAGTTAGATGTGAAGAATGCTTTCTTACATGGTGATCTCAAGGAGACGGTCTATATGCATCAGCCCTTGGGGTTTAAGGATCCCAAATATCCTCATCATGTATGTTTGTTGAATAAGTCATTGTATGGGCTTAAGCAATCTCCACGGGCTTGGTATAAGAGGTTTGCAGACTATGTTTCGACTATTAGGTTCTCTCACAGCATGTCTGATAATTCATTGTTCATATATCGTCGTGGTTCTTTCTTGGCTTATATACTATTATATGTGGATGATATTATCTTGACTGCCACTTCTGATGCATTACGCCAGTCTATCATGACAATGCTCAGGTCTGAGTTTGCTATGAAAGACTTGGGGGCCTTGAGTTACTTTTTGGGGATTGTTGCCAATCGTCATGCAGGTGGGTTGTTCTTATCCCAGAGGAAGTATGCAGCTGAGATCATTGAGAGGGTTGGGATGTCAAGTTCACTTCCACTTCGGTTGATACTAAACCCAAGTTGGGTGCTGCGGCTAGCTCACCTTATGAGTATCTGACCCGCTATCGCAGTCTTACAGGGGCCCTTCAGTATCTTACATTCACGAGATCAGTTATTACGTATGTCGTACAACAGGTGTGTTTGTTTATGCATGATCCCAGGGTTGAGCACATGAATGCACTCAAATGCATTATTCGGTACATCCAGGGGACACTTGACTATGGCTTACATTTATATCTTTCGTCGACGTCTACACTTGTCTCGTATACAGATGTTGAGTGGGGTGGCTGTCCAGACACTAGACGGTCTACGTCTGGCTATTGTATGTTTCTTGGTAATAACTTGGTCTCCTGGTTTGCAAAGCGTCAGTCGACTTTATCACGCTCTAGTGCAGAGGTCGAGTATCGAGGGGTAGCAAATGTGGTCTCTGAATCCTGTTGGTTACGTAATCTTCTATTAGAGCTTCATTGTCCTATTCAGAAAGCTACCTTGGTTTATTGTGCTAATGTTAGCGTCATCTACCTTTCTGATAATCTCATTCAGCACCAGCGCACTAAACACATCGAGATGGACATTCACTTTGTTCGAGAAAAGATAGATCGGGGACAAGTACGAGTCTACCATGTCTCTTCCAGGTATCAAATTGCATACATTTTTAACAAAGGTCTTCCGTCCGTACTTTTTGAAGATTTTAGGGACATTCTCAGTGTACAAAGACCGACCGCTATGACTGCGAGGTGTGATAAATATGATAATATACCGTGATATACACTTACCTTAAATAAGTGTATATCACGGTTTTGTCCTCAAATATATTGTAAATGTTTTGTAATAATTAGCATTGTACACTTACCATAAGTATATGATTCTTGTACTACTAGAATAGGATTTTGGGAGTAGAATAAGAAATATGATTTTCCTATTATGGAAATATGTAAATTGTATATATACTCTTTCAATTAATAAAAATAATCAAAGGATTATTTCTTTCACTAATAATACTTGCATAACTCTCTAATTAGCTACCAAAGCACCCCTTATTATCATAAAATCAGAAAACTTTTGGAGACTATGAATTTCTGTTTTTCTTTTTCTTCCTTTTTTTGTGTTTTAATGGGATACTTTTCTAGTTAATGTATCGTTATTTTTTTATCCAATTTAGTTATCTTATTCCTTGGGGGTCGTTTTTCCTTTTTCTTCCTTTTTGTGTTTTAATGGGATACTTTTCAAGTTGTTGTGTCGTTTTTTTTATCCAATTTAGCTATCTTATTCCTTAGGGGTCGTTTGGTAACTAGTTAGCATAGGCAGATATTAATATTAGTAATGTAGGTATTAGTTATTCAGATATAAGTTATGCAGGTATTAGTTATGCATATATTAATTATGCAGATATTAATTATGCAGGTATTACTACATGTATTAGTTATGCGGGTTTCTAAATTGCAAACCAAACGTCGTACTAATTTTATACATGAATAACTTACTTTATAATTAGCTACCAAATGCGATATAAATATGTAGAAATTAATACATGAATAAGATATCTCTTTACTAGCTATCAAATATATTATAAGTTATATAAAAATTAATACATGAATAAAGTTTCTCTTTACTAGCTACCACATACCCTGATTTTATCTAAAAATCTCAAGATGTGCACATATAGTACAAATAGCAGCACTCTTACTCAAATATGATGGAAGATTTCCTTTGTATTTGTTCAACAAGACAAAACAAATCTAGAAAACTATTTAATATATTGACAATAACACTAAGTTTGCCGCGGGCATTGCCCCACTAGTTTTTTCATGTGTGTCGGTGGCTTGACTCGATTTTTTTACACTTGTTTTGTAATTATTATTTTTCTTTCAATTTATGTGATGTCAATTAAAAATATTGACAATAACTAGTGGTGGCATAAAATTCGTTGAACCGAAAAAACTGAACTGACGGTTCGGTTCGATTTTTATTCTGTTAAAATAATTTTAAAAATCAATTTAAAAAAAAAAACAAATCTACCAGGGTTAAATAATTCGGTTCGATTCTTTAGAATTAGTGATGAACCGAACCGAAAAACCGGGGCTAAACTTGTAATTAACCATATTCAATATAAATTAAAATTGAAACATTTGCCCTAAATCGTTTTGGATGTGCTACTGCCGACTGCCTACTGGGCTACTGCTATCAGAGCTCAAAGAGAAAAATCATATCTTATTTTTTATTTTAGGCTACTCCTATCTTGAATCATAGTCATTGAAGCCAATTTATGAAGCTTTTATGGAAGTCGAATGCGGCATGAACTTAATTAACATATCACGGAAGCATTGACATAAAATGTAGGGAGAGAAAGTAGTTGTAAATTGGTGCAACTTTAAATAGTCATAACTCTGCGCTCGGTCAAACTACGTCACATTTTTTCGGATGTCCAATCAATTTATGTTTTCCCCCAAATCGGTTTCTAAGTTTTCCTTTTCTGTAGTAAAGATCTCACGATATACAATAGATTTCAACATCGAATTTTCGTGTTAATGTAGGTGTGAATGTCAATTTCAGTGTTGGAAATTCAATTTTAAAAAAAAAATCCTCTGACCCGTTTATTTTATTTCAGTGTTGGACTTTTATTTTGTGAGGATGTAAACTTTAATTTGGAGTTTTTTACATGTTTTAATAATATGTGTGATGCAGACTTTATATTTTTGGACTTTAAATTAATTTTTTTGGACTTTATATTTGCTAATTATGATACACTTGAATTGAAAAAACTGATATAAATCGATACGTTCGGTAATATAAACCGATATAATCGATTTTAAAAAAAAATGTTTGATTCGGTTTTTTAAAAGAAAAAATGAATTTTATTCGGTTCATACTTTTTTATACAAAACCGAACCGAACCGAACCGATATACGCTCACCCCTAACAACAATACTAAATTTGCCGAGGCCGTTACCGCACTAGTCTGTTCATATGTGTGACTGTGAGTGACTTGACTCGATTCTTTGGCCCTATTATTTTTATTATTTCCTATATTTCAATTTATGTGATAACATCACTATTTTGGGAGTCAAAGAAGTTCTTCTTTGACCATACTTATTATTATGACGACGTATAGTATTTTTTTTATAGTTTTCAAATATATTTTCATTTCCAAAAACTTAAAAAGTATATGTTAAAATTCAAATCGAAAACTAAGGACTTTGACTCTCATGCTCCGGACCTTTGCCACACAAAATTGAACGGAGGGGTCACTACATTTGATATAGGATACTCTGTATGCTCATTATTCATTTTGATTTTTTTTAAAGCTAACAACTCTTCTATATTAATCCTATGAGTAAATTTTGCTTAACCTACTCAAACATTATCAGGACCTCATTTGGAAAAGTAAGTGAACAAAACGAAATATACATTGACATGTTTTTCAGAAGTTAAAAAATATACCTAAATTACCATATAAAGGTTAATTAATCTAAAGTTGTCTCTCAAGGGGGTTGGCTGGATATGTAGCTGTTAAATACATATGTTTGAAACTTTGAAAGCCACTCTCCGGAAATATATTTTGCATGAGTGTTCTAATTACCAAAAGATACTTCTCAAGAAAAACGTTTTCGATCAAAAGTAAGAAAATAACTTCCCACACTTGTGAGCGAAAATATTTTTCTTAGACAACTTTAATTTTTAACTTGATGCAATATATTTGTTCAAACTAATACTCACTAGTACACAAAATATTCGTCAACACACTCCAATTTGCTAATATTATTACTAATAGCAGTATGTTTTTTCTGAAAACATTAAATTGTTAGCTCATTTGGGGTCGTAAGTACGCAGACAAATTATTCCGGGATTATAATCCTGGAACTAATACTCACAACAGGTTTTTGAAACCAGAAGAGGTCTTTATTTTCATTTTTTTTATCTCCATCTAGGAGATGGGATAAAATAATCCCAAGGTTAATGGGATAAGGCGGGATATCCCATTAAGTTTGAACTTCATTTTATACTTTGTTTGGTACAAGAGATAAATTTATACTTTCTACCAAACATGGTACAAAATTAATCCCAAAGTTAGTGCTGGGATATCCCAGCTTATGCTATGTACCAAACGACCCCTAGTGGAGTATCAAGACACACCATTAAACAAGGATACAACAATAGTTTCAGGGCTCAGCAAAAACAATAACAGATTGTTACTTCCTCCTTTGTTAACCCAATCACTACACATATTCAATCATTCATCACATCAATGAAAATCTGAGGCTCCCGTATGAGATATATCCTACATTACTTTCTGGCAAAATTTTCTCTGTATGCACCGCAAAATGTACAAAAGGAAACTACAACTGCAAAAAGAAAGGGGGGTAAAAACAATGTTTGCCCCATGCACGCATGATAAAAGGTCAGCATGCCTCGAGGACTTCAGACGAGCAGTTCCTCAGCTGCTCTTTATACATCTGCTGAAAACTAATCTATAAAACCGACAACTACTTTATGAAAACATAGCGGTAAATAACGAATAGGAAATACTCGTCCTTGCATCTAAGGATGATCCCAATAAGGTCCGTCATCAACTTGATGTGCCTCCAGAAACACCTCCCCTCATGTACTATTTAATCACCTAGAAACTCAAATTCATCGGCTAAAGGAGCATTTTGCATGTTCTAGGTATCAAAGAAAAGATTGTTCTGCAATGAGAAGCGCCTCTTTCTCTATTTCCAGCTCCATTTCAGATCAAAGAGTATAATAGAGGTCTCCCTTCTTAAATAAGAGTGCATACAATAGCATTCTAGCCTCCTTGTTGCACATTCTCCACAATGAATTACAATTCATAAGCTGTCTGCTGTACTTCCTTCTCCAACATTGACGTCCCCTTGAATATCGTCAACTGGAAGTCTCTTGAATACTTCAGATACTGTTAAAACAGTTAAAAAATATCAATAAACAGCTAGTAAGATTTTCCTATCGGAATGGAAAAATAGATTTGCTAGTAGAACAGGTGAAGTAAGTCAAACATTGTTTAGCCATAGGCACAAGAAAGCTCCTAACAAATATTAACCAAACCCAACTTTGATTCCTCATCCATGATACACAAAGAGAGCAATAAATATAGGATTTCAAACTACTCTAACTACTGCCCTCCGCTAGCAATCTGTCTTGTGACCATGCTTTGATCAGTAAGGCGTAAATTCAGTTCAAAAGAATCCACTCACAAAAAGAAGTCAACATGAAAAGAGAAGTTAGGGCAAGACCTTTTAAGCTTATGCATGCTAGTATTCCCAGACCAAATATTCCTCAAATTGGCCTTACTGCACCTAAACATCCTACAGCTTGCACTTGTTCCAACTCTTGAATCGGCAAATGAGAAATTGGCTCATGTGCATAACTTGACTTTAAATCTTAACTAGTTTCCACACTTTCCAGTAGCCTTGAACATTATACAGCTTGAATCTAATCTCCACTTTTTTAAGAAAATTGAATCTATTATTTAACTTTTCTTTGACAAGGAAATCTAGTATTTAACCCTTAACACTATCCATGATGCAAATGGAAAATCAGGTAAACAAGGTAAAAATAAATGATTTGTCAAATATGAATGTTAAAGATCCACTCACGCGTTCATCAGTCATCTTTCTGAAACCCAGTTTATTTGTCCAAATGGATTCAGCCTCCTCAGCAGCAGGCAGAACCAGGTTTTTAACATGCATCGAAGATAATAGAATCTCAATACATCCAAATAACGCCTGGAAATAACCCTACAAAAGAACCACAAGAACCATCAGCTTGTGTTCCAAAGAATAGGATTATAGCTTCAGAATCAGCAA
Source organism: Anisodus tanguticus (assembly GCA_034509755.1). NCBI lineage: Eukaryota > Viridiplantae > Streptophyta > Magnoliopsida > Solanales > Solanaceae > Anisodus > Anisodus tanguticus. The sequence continues at coordinate 53,566,487 of CM067540.1, read as the reverse complement.
GCAAAACCACAAAAAAGCACAGCAAAGGAGTCAAGTCAAACAGAGCTTACTTTCCCTTGGTTTTCTCTACTTGTAGCCACCAAAGGGAGTTCAGCAACCTCTTGCCCGAAAATCCTGAGAAGACCAGCCGATACAACTACTGACCTGTGGCCATTTAAGCACATAATTAATAACTCCGGAAAGCAGAATAGTATATAACTCCAGATCAACTATAAATGCATAATCTTGAGCAGGCATGTATTAGCATTACATGAAACCAGTAAAATAACTTAGAAATCAATGACTTACTTTACAATCAAAACGATGCAATACATTCCCCCAAATTCTTGACCTGAGATGTTTCTCCTACATGAGACAGAAATATAGAAATTAGAAAAGTCAAAATGTATGCGATTCATAGAGCAAGTTCTCGAGTTCTGGAAGCAAAAGGCAAAAGCACACAAGCAGGCCAAAATATCCAAGGTAATAATCAGCAAACATTAACTTAGCAACTTCTTTGACATAAGTTTCAGACTAATAGACTAGAAATAAGTTGGGACTTAGCTATTTTCATTACTCATTTACCACAAATCATTCTGCAAAATTATTATACACTTAAGTTGCTAATACACTAGGAACTATTTCCTTACGTACTTCAGGTACAAATATCTGTTACACCGGAACAAAATAGGTTATTTCAATTTGGGGAAAAAGAAACCGGGGGAGGGGGGGCGTGGTAATATTACCCGTATTCACTTTAGGTTTAGAATTCTTTTATACCAATTAATATTCTTTTGTTTAATTTTAAGGATCACTTTAGGCTTAGGACACTTCTACAAAAATTGCCGTAGGCCACAAAGGAGAAAAAATAGGTTTAGGATTCAGCAATTAATATCACTTTAGGTTTAGAATTCTTTTACTGATTAATGTTATGTCAATTTCTAGAGTTTTAAACCAAAAGTATTTAGAATAAAAAGGAGGTGAAGAAAGCCACTTTCACATTCTTTAACATGAAACCCTGATAGTGTCAATAATTGTGGAGGTAAAGTTTCTTGTATATTTAAAAGCATGAAACCCCTTAGCAAAATGTCGTTGGCCTTTTTTTAACCTTTCAAAATAGATTTTAATTGGACAAAATTGTCATTTAATTAATTTCCTAATATTTAAAACTTTTTTTCAACTGGTAACTGTAACATTTAAAACTTTGAAATCAACTAAATTTTGTTTATTAAATATTTTCTTATTTGAAGAATGTATCAAGTCCTAATTTGTAGGATTTTAAGATCAATTAAAATTTTACCTTACATAAAACACTTTCTTATTTGAGTTATGCAACAAAATTATTGTTGAGTCCCACATCGACTCACTTAGGGATGGGAGGTCTCTTTATATGGTCTTGGTAATCCTCCCCTCATGAACTAGCTTTCGAGGTTGAGTTAGGCCTAAGGTCCATAACATGTATCAGAGTCACGCCCCTCCCAAATCATTGTTTACCCGATGCTTGGGCCCCATCTTATTTTATCCACACTCCATATGTCCAGTCTTGGGCGCGCGGGGGGTTGAATCCACATCAGCTCACTTAGGGATAGGAGGTCACTTTATATGATCTTGGGCAATCCTCCCCTCATGACTCGTGATCGAGCTTTTAGGGTTGAGTTAGGTCCAAGGTCCATAACAGTTACTCCCTCTGTTCCAATTTGTTTGTCTTACTTTTCTTTTTAATTTATTTTAAAAGGATGCCTCTTTCTGTTGCTATTTGTTATTTCTTGTTCTTTGACTATCGTATTACTTTGTGGTTGTTACTGCTCCTTTTTGTGGTCGTTACTGCTTTATCATGCTTTTATAGTATGTTGTGATGGTTTATTCGTTTCGTTATTTCTTTTTTTCATACTGCTTTGAATTGCTTGTCCTTGTGTTGAAGGTCTACGGAAACAACCTTTCTACCTCTCACGGTAGAAGTAAAGTTTGCGTACACTTTACACTCCACAGACCCCACCTTATGAGAATTCAATGGGTATGTTGTTAAAAAAGAATGTCTCTTTCCCTTTTCGGTGACTCTTTAATTTCAACTTTACATATGGTATGTTTAAGACCAGAAGATTAAAGGGATGTTTGGTACATTCTACATATTTTTTATTTAAGACCACAAGATTCAAAAATCTTCTTTAATTTCTTAAACTCGGTGCCAAGTCAAAACCAGACGAACAAATTGAAACAGAGGGAGTATAATTATTTCCCTCTGTAAAATACTTCCCCTAATATTTAGGATTTTGAAATTAGGAAATGTATTTGCCTCGATAACAAACTTGTTGCACGCTACATATTATTTGTCAATAAATTGTTTAAAATTAGATAATGTGGATGAAATTTTGGCAGGATTTCTTACTTTGTTGTGCTAGCTAAATAGACCAACATACATCATTTTTAGGAACTTAGCGTGTCATTTTTTTTTAAACGTGTAACTATAAAACTCATGTCACAACATTTGTTTCAATCAAATACACTTTTTATTGCATTTATGCACAAAGATGTAAATATGTATTCTAGAAGTACTTCTAAATATAAAGTCTCCATTATCCTCCATCATTATGCTCTTTATTGTGGCTGGACTCCTCTATTCATCTATCAATCTCGTTTATGAATGTTATGATGGCCAGGCCAACATCAAATTCTAGAAGTACTTACAAAATGATACTTAACAATTGCACATCATGTTCAAAACATCTAATTTATATCAAGTATATTTTGTTAATTAATCGTAAGAGAAAGAAGTAAGAGAAAGAAGATAATCGGATAACTTCGGTAAGTGAAGGCAAAGCGAGAAATCACAATAAGATATTTGAGGACTTATGTGATGCATGATTCCTTCTTTTAACAGGCTTGCAAATTAGGATCAACATTCACCATTTTTATGATGTTACACTTTTTTTCTTTAATTTTTTTTATAATTCAAGCACACATATTAAATTGTGTATTCCTTGTTCGGGCATGTGAAGAGTAGGTGTGAGGATGCGCCAGTTAGGAAGTGTGAAAGATTGGCGATAGCAGGAGCTAGGAGAGGCAGAGGTAGGCCAAAGAAAAACTGGGGGAAGGTGATTAGACAGGACATGGTACAGCTTCAGCTGACTGAGACATGTCCTTAGATAGGAAGATTTGGAGGTCAATGATTACGATAGAAGTTAGTAGGTAGTTGAATTTTGTCGCACTGTGTGAGAGGTAGGGGCTAGCCTCTTCATCTCCTCTTCTCCTTTTCTGTGTAGTATTACTTAGGTTCTACGTAAATCCATATTTTTATGTGTATTATTATGTGTTGCTTCATTTGTTTTGTATCCTGATATCTTGTTGTCTTATTTTTCTTGAATTTTCGCATTGACTACGTTTCTTTAGAGCTGAAGGTCTATCGAAAATAACTTTTCTACCCCCACAAAGGTAGAGGTCCTACCCTCCCCAGACCCCACTTTTCAGATTACACTGGGTATGTTGTTGTTTATGGATATAGAAAAGCGTACCCTAAGACTAGTTATCCTAAATGGAGGCTACTAAAAGATCAAACACGAGAATAATTGTCTGCCAAATTTTCTAATACAGTTCATGAACAAGAAAACTAAAACATCAAGTCTCTAAGAAAAACTTGTGTGTAACACTAGGATTATAAGCGAAGGAATACTCACCCATAAACCATAACAGGTATAAGATCTCGTCCAGATTTGGCAACAATAGGATCAAAGCACTCCTGCACAGATAGACAAAAATGCAATTAAAATTAGGCAAGCAACTTGAATTAGGAAAACTTTGACACATAGTTCAAGAATAAGTTTTTTAAATATTCAATTAATGAATAAGTGGGACAAGTGCACATGGAAATTCTTCTCGTTACACCTATATCTGTCAATCAGTTGTTCCTGCTCCATCAAGACTCAATTATTCAATTTTTTTATAAGTAAACTCAATTATCCAATGATGTGGTTGTTAGAAGGATTTATATGTTTCTAACAATGGTGTTGCTGGTCAGCCTGGCATTCTGTCGAGATTTCTTGAGTTATACTTGCGGAGTGAAATCTACAATACAGTTCAGTAATCAATGATATCAAAGGAATCACCCACTTTAGAGAACTTTTGCAGACTTATTGATAATTCTGGAGAAAATATTGGCCTAACAGTTATATTTTGGTCTAACAGCGAATAGCATGGGATAGAAAATGTCACAACATTATTGCAATTTGAATGACTCGGGTAGAAAAAAAGAACCCTAACTTCCACACATATTATTTCAACACCATGCATAATTAAGTAGCTTTACCATATGTCTTAAAACATCTATGTCCAGTTATAGCAGTTGTTAGAATAGAAATTGGATTTCATATATAGTATCTTACTCGGAAAAGGATTGTATGTAGAATAGGAATAGGATTTCATATATAGTATCCTACTAGGAAAATGATTGTAATGGAGTGTCTATAAATAGAGCTCAGTGTAACCACGTAGATACACACAACAATTCAATAATAACATTTTCTCTCATATTTTCTCAGGTATCAGAGCTTCTACGATCTTGGTAGAGAATCAAAGAGCTTATGTTACCGGCGAGCGACACTAGCCAATGTGTGTCGCACGTCAGGATAAAGATAATTGTAGAGTGAAGATTGTAGAGAACTTTTAGATATTTATAAATAAAATATTCTCTCAAAAAAAGTAGGAATGAAAAGTGACGTGTGAACAGTGTTTTCTGCCGTGAATAGTAATTTCGATGTGCACAGATATCAGATTCCGATCATCGAAACTAGGGTTCCGGCGAATTCACGCTGCCTCGGGACATTCTTTTAAGAATTGATTTTAGTGTCAGCATCGCGTAGAGATTCCGAGCTGACTCATACCACTTTCTTCGAGGTTCGACAACTTTTCAGGCAACTTCTTTTACCGTAGGGTCGTGCCATCATTGCGATCCTACTCACAAAATACCATCACAGTCTCGTGCCTCGATTCCGGTAACTGTTTTGCGTCCCGTAGGGTCGGTGCCATCATTCCGATCCTACCCATAAAATACTATCACGGTCACGTGCCTCAATTCCGGCGATTGCTTTGCGTCTTCTTTCATAGCATTAGTAAGAAAGTATCTGTTGTGCAATATTCCAGCAAAAAAAAAAAAAAAACCACCACCGCGCATAATTTTTCTGGTGATTGCTAGCGTCACATCTCTATCCAATGGTGTTGTGCAGAATCCGGTACCATCACAACATAGATCAGGTTCAAGCTAGTAAAAGACTAATTGTTGTGCAAATTTTCAACAATTTCCAGGAAAGCTGCAATATTTTCAGTGACAACATAATTATACGCTACAAAATTACTTTCGGGTAGTGTTGCGCAAAATCCAACACCACCACAACGTAGATCAGTCTCTTCCAACCAAAACTCAGTCAGCGGCTCCGACAAATACCCACTCACGCGTCACCACGTGCCAGCTCCGACTAGCGCGTCAGATCCACGCGCTGCGCATGCACCTTTTTTCGGCCAGATCCACGCGCCGCGCATGCACCTTTTTTCCGGCGAGATCTCGGTAATTTTCTTCTTGGATTATCTTCGTCATATTCCATCAATCTTTCAAGTCAGATTTCATTACGTCTCGATTTTGATAAGTTAAAACTCCAAAAATATGAGAATTGAAAGTTCAAGTCCTATGATTACTTCAAAACCCTTGAGGAGAAGATCAGAAAATCACACATCGCAGTCCACAAAGAAGTGACGAAGAGGAGGTTGTCTTGAAAGATCTCAACCTAGATGTAGCTATTGTAATAGGCTTGGACACATTCGTGAAGTATGCTACTCGCAATGATGATCTGGAGAAGAGAGAGTTTATATGGAGCAACCACCTGGTTTTGTTGCGGGGGGGCTAGCTTGATCTGCCGATTGGGCCGAGCACTTTATGGTCTAAAAAAATCTCCTCGAGTATGGTTTGGAAAGTTCAGCACGGTAATTCAGGAGTTTGGCATGGCTCGTAGTGAAGCTGATCACTCAGTGTTTTATCGGCATTCCGCTCCAAATCTGGTATTTCATGAGAGGACTAAACACATTGAGATTAACTATCACTTTGTGAGAGAAAAGATACTCTCCGGTGATATTGTTACAAAATTTGTGAAGTCGAGTGATCAGCTTGCAGATATTTTCACTAAGTCCCTCATTGGTCCTCGTATTAATTAAAATTGTAACAAGCTCAGTACATATGACTTGTATGCACCAGCTTGAGGGGAATGTTAGAATAGAAATTGAATTTCATATATAGCATCCTACTAGGAAAAGGATTGAAATGTAGAATAGGAATAGGATTTCATATATAGTATCCTATTAGGAAAAGGATTGTAATGGAGTGTATAAATAGAGCTCAGTGTAATCATCTAGATACACACAACAATTCAATAATAATATTTTCCCCCATATTCTCACAGCAGTTATGTAAAATCTCCATTGATTCACAGTTTCAGTAAGTGTCCTCTTTATGCTCTGAGACGTCAAAAAAGATTCCAACTGGTGCTCAATACTAATAATAAAAAGCTCACCCTAAAGATTGTTGCTGCACTGGAAAGAAGAGGTAGATGCTCCGGGAAGCGACTCTTCCCACTTAAGATTCGCCACTGAATGTCATTTGTAGCTGTATCTGTTAAACATCTCTGCACATGCTTCTTAGTTACGGCAACTGCTGCAGAAGCTGGAATGACCTCAGCTCCCTTCAGAACACAATTCTGAAGTACCACATAAACTTTATTGCAGTCATTGCAACAAAACCATTTATCCTTCGGGAGTTCCTTTCACCAATTATAAGAAGCATTTATTAGTACTAATGGACAACATGATCACTGTTATCCAACATAAGAAAGAAACTACTCACTTTCAGATCACACAGCCCACTTTCCCGCAGACACCCAACATGGTATTCTTTCTCACACTGCATATGCACACGCAAAAAGAAATTCAAAATAGGAAGCTGGGGAAATGGCACCACAAGAAAGAAATAATAGAGAGCAAGGTTATTAAAATAGTGGCAGAACATTGGAATATGGCAAGTAAACTGTTGATCAAGTCATACCTGGTCACAGAGCATAACTGTCCGATCATCAAATTTGGCAACGCTGAAGTCCGGGGTCCTAGAAATATATGGTGGAAAAATGAGTTCAAGGGTATACTTGGGCACCCATTGGATATTGTTTTGCACAAGCAAACCGGACAAAATGTGACAACAAAGTCAACAGATAAAATAACATAATGGCCAGCATGAACTACATAGTAGGACAGGACAAATTCTTCGACACTATCCCAACTATTCAAGTTACTTGTAATAATGAATCATAGAAGCAGTTCCTCCATCTGCTAGTACTAAATATAATGTATCCCACTGTTGACAAAGGTGAAACCTCTAAAAAGCGTTCCAGGTCTAATGGGAATTTAAGCGCAATCAAAGTGTGGGCTTTAGTAAAAAAGGCGCAATGAAGGGAAAAATAAATAAATATAAATATATGAAAGTAACAAACTCATTCATAGTGTTTTCCTTAACAATTAATATACTTATTATCCGATTATATTGTTGTTTAGTACCGCTCTATTCAAGATATAACTCATGGGCAATGAGGCCCACGCTTTAGTGCCTTGCCTACACTGAAGTGCAGCTTAAACAACACGAGGCGCCTCCCTGGGCTTCAGGCCTTAAATGAGCCTTTGACAACACTGATGTATACTAACTTCCAACGACAGCATCGCCACACGACCACTTGTTACAATTTTTTTTTACACTGAACATGACCACTTGTTACTAGATGCGTAAAATCTATTGATGATTAGTTCTTAAATCAATTTCATTCTTGAAGTACTAGGAATACCTAAATGCAGACTGCAATGAAACCTAGGCAAGACATACTCAGGGGAATGAACCACACCTTGAGAAGAATACTATTGGTTCTTGCTGTAGAAGAAAGAGAAAAGATGAGCCTAGCCCATTGGGTTTAACCAGTTTTATCACAATGGACTAGTACTGCATCAAATAATGTACTACCAACTTGTGTGAAGGCCTAAATTTATTATAGATCTCTTAGAAGATATTCAAACAAGGTTAAAGTGTAAAACTAATTTTATTCATCACAGAATGTTCTTAATCACAAAAGTTATATAAATGGAAACTAGGGTTATTAAATTTTAAATGCTCTCTGAAGGACCACAACTGCAACAAACCTGCAAACAACGCACCCACCACCTTCAGATTCTGGAGCTTTAACCACTCTTGTCAACCGTATCATAATTGGTCCTGCATCTCCTGCAGCTTTCCTACCAGGGACAAATTTGTCTCTACAATAGGAACAGAGCCAACCACTGGTCTGGGTACACTCTAGACCTAAACAAGCTGCAAGCATACAGGTTTTGTATGAGCGGAAGTATAATAGAGAACTAAAAATCAGGAAGTCTGGCTAACCAAATTGCTTCAGACATGGATTCATTTTTAATCAAATAAGTGAAAAGAGCACTAAAATGTGATTTTTTCAATAATACTTTTACCTAATCAAAAAAGATGTGATTTTTAAGATAATATAAAGATTTAACCATGTGCAAATCTATCAGTTTACCAACCAGTACATAGTAGAAAGACAAGAAGATTAATCACAATAGCGAACTTTGTCAAACATTTGCGCAAAAAGAAAGCACCTGCATGAAAAGCCCGAGGACACCCTTCACAGCAAATCAGTTCTCCCGCATCGCCACATATTGTACACATATCATCGCTGTTATTGGTGGCAATACTTTGACCATTTGCCAGCATTAATGCTATATCATGTAGGGTAAGTCCACTGGAAGTATAGATGTGACGGTACCTGATCATTGACAGAATAATTCAGATCACTCTCGCTTTTTTCATATTATGCAAATAATAGTCTTTGAGAACTACGTACGGTTGACGTTTAGCTGCACATCCAGCATGAGCCTCAAACTGGGAAGGACTTATCTGTTTAGAAAGGATAACAAGGGTGGAAGTAAGCAGCTTTCTGAAATTTATATGCATTATACATATACATACATTACATAATACATATAAACATAATACTCATACACGTGCACACATATGTATACACACACACATAATAATATATATATATATATAAAAAAAAAAAAATTAAGTATACACATTAATATATGTATGTATTTGTATATAGTTGGTTTAATTTTACCACAGATGTGTGTGAGCGTGTAGGTTATAAAATTTACCTCAGTATCACAACAGCTACAGACTATGCCATTCCCCTGCTTGTAACCCCCCAGAACTTTCTGCACAAATATTTCCATTGCTCACACATAAATCATAATTATGGCAACTGCTACTGAATAGCCCCGAACACAATAAAAATTAAGAAACCAATGCACAATAAAAGGATGATACTAAGAGTCGAGATAAAAATGAATCTAACCTTCCCCTTAGAATAATATGACAAATCAGTACCATCTGGAAGTCCATTTGGCATGAATAGCGATCGGTGCAAGTCATTATCCCTACGTATATTAAAAAGATCGACGATAAATGCTCAGCCAAAAAGGAGAAATCCTTTTAAAGGAAAATAGAGAAGGATACCTTTTTTTTGTGCCACCTTCAGCAGGTTTCTTTGGCTGTAGTTTTGAGATGGAAAAATTGCACCTTGGCCTGTCAAAATAACCGCACCATTAGCAATAACAACATAGGAATATAGATTAACATAGAGAATGACCAGTTGCACAATAAGATAAAAGTAAATAAAGTGATGACAAACTTTTTAACCACGTGCTTCCATGCCTCCGCTGTCTCCATACAGCTAAATTGATTTGGAGGGAAGTTGTCAATATAGGAGTACGAAGCAGGATAAAGGCCATCTTCCATCACCGGATTGCAATCACTGAAGTCCACCCTGATATAATGCAAAGTTACAAAGAAAATGAATATGAAAAGTTCCACAGCTCCAACACCCAAAACCACTCAATATCATTATTACATAAAAACCTCAATCTACACATAGATAAACTCCAAAACAGAACCAATAAGCCCATGCCCTGGAGACCTGGATCTAAGTTCTAACTTAAGCAATTCTAAACCCTTCTATCAATCTCCAACAGTAACTGAGAAAAAAGAACTTATTATGATAATGTAATGTTATTTGTGTTACTGCTAAAAAAACTGATCAAAAAAACTGAGGAAAAAGAAAGGTACTGCCAAAGAACTGCAAAATGGGTCATATTACAAAGGGAAAGAACGATGTGGTTTGGCGTTGCCTGTTTTAGAAAGTTTCCTCGAGGTCTCAACTTATAAGTTTTGATATATCATGTGGTGACAGATGCCCGAAGTCAATATATAAGCTGGCAACCACAACATAGGTATAGCTTGTCCCAAATCAGCGGTGACTGACCGTAAGGTTTTAGATGAACACTAAAATTGACCCACTAGGATGAAATACTAGTAAAAAGATGAGATCATAAAGTCAATTTGGTACTCTAGAATGCATCTAAAGGAGGCCTAGTTGGTCCAAGATGCACATTTGGATTATTTGGGTTGATCAGATATTCCTGTAACATTGGATTTACTATCCCAATATGCATGACTGATGGAAAGCTAGATGTGGTTTCCCAGCAACGGACTTTGAAACAGCCTTTTTTTTCTTTTTTAAGATTCTTCATGAACATACATTCTTCTGTCAGTGTGGCAAGTGTAAAACTAAAAGGATAAGACTTAATTCAAAACAGTTTTTGCTCTGTCATTTTTTTTAAGGTCAACAATATGTTGGCAACATCAATCAATCAACTATGCTTCAACCTCAGATTAGTTGGATCAACTATATGAATCCTCTACATCCATTCCCCTCTGTTTAGGTTAGGTCTATTTCATGTATTCGGAGATAGGATATTTCTACACTGTTAACCGACCGCAAAATGCAAATTTCCTCCTTTATCTAGTTTAGTATGGCTATGCTATGTGAAACTCATAGAGGTGAAGTTTTAAAGGAGCAGAATTTGACATTTACAAGTTATCCAACATTCTACCATTTTTAATTTGTGGTAATATCTTTTGCGGTGCTATTCCAAAACAACTATCTTCAATAAAAGTGAACTCAAGCATTCATACTATAAGATAGCACCGCAAAAAGATATAGCAAATGAATGACCAGCCCAAAATATTTTGACTTGACACAACTTATTTCAATTAACAGCATAGAGCACTTACACTCAAGTAAAATCACCATTTAAGCTAAATTGTAATCAGAACGGTGATACAGGTAAGATCAACACATGATCATCCTAGAATCATATTATAAGGAACCTTCAATTGCACATTTTATCAAACATCCAGCTACTGACAAAACATAATGTTCAGTTGCTGAAATGCCTGGTCAGAAATCAACAATTCATTTCCTTGAAGATAACAATTGTCGATTCCACATCGTTCACGTGATTGGAAAAGCAGAAAAAGATGACAGTTAAATTAAATCAACTGATAAAGTCACATAAGGAACACTATGAAACTGCAAGGCTTTTCATGTTTTTAGTCGCATTACAGCTGTTCAAGGAACAAAAACACAGTGGTCAATGGAGCATAAATTGGATACTATTCAAGAGGATGCAAGATTTTTGTCTCCTTTTCCTTCTACTACAACCCAGAATAAAATAAAATATCCCACCCCAAGAAAACTGAAAAGAAAATAAGTTAGGGTGGAGGAGCAAAGACCAGAATCAAAATATTAAAACAATTTTAAAATGTACCTTGGCTTATACTGATACATCCCTGAAGCCTTTCCATGAGAATATTGGTCAGCACTAGCCACCTCATAGTACTGCAGGAGTTTTGCTGCAAAAATAGAAGAGGATATCATAAATCATCACACAAGACAAGAACTGATACTCTATGTTCACTCCTCATACTTGCACTATTCGTCGCCCCCTCTGCATCCACTGGTTCGGACAGTCTTATATCATAATCAAGACATTATTATCCATATCTATACTAACAACGCCTCAATACCCTAGAATAGCTACCTTGGACTCTCCTGAAGATCTAAACACAAATTTTCCCCTACGTTACCACAACAAACTTACAAACCCTTGTGCTATGTTTGTAAACTGCATTGCTCTGCACAATACTCTCAACTCGACTTTTTGTCAACTTTACTGGAGAAAGTGCTTAAAAATATCATCATACATTAAATTTTATCAATCTAAACTTATCGTGGATAAATAAAAAGTTATTTAAAAAGTATCAGTATGCATCAAGCGTGTCACTAATTCTTGCTGCAGAAAAAGGAACTGTCTCACTTGTGGAAATACTTAAGCCGGTCATATTATATTTATTTTCTACGGAGTTTGAGCTTGATTGTTTATTGAAACGAGCATCATCTAGAGTAGAGGTCTATGATGAATAAGCAGAAATATGGTGATTTCATCCCCCCCCCCCCCCCCCAACCCTTCTCCATGACCATGCACAACAAACTACAACGTAAATTAGCATATGGAAAGCATGAGAATCTCTTCCTACATACTTATTCCTGTCATCTTAATTATCAGAGCCCTTCAGAAATGAAAAGTTAAATAAATAATTGAGACATAAGCATCAAACCACCTTTCCAAGCCTCCAAATGTTGCTCATTAATAGAAGAACCAGCCACGTCTCTTACAACTTCTTCTAGTTGACTAAGTGGTGCAGTCTTCAATTCTTGAATTATCCTGTAAATAGGTTTCCCGTTCTCCAAATAAATATGATTGTTTGGGTGTCTAGTCTTGCCCCCAGCATGCACTTCAAATTCGTAAGCACTAAGAACCTGCTTAGACATAAATCTGTTAAGTATGTTCATTAATGTGCACACAGACGAACTTTCAATATAGACAGGAAACTCACTCTACAGAAATTGCAGATTGAACAACCACACAAGTACCCGCTATCTTTTATAATTCCAGGAAGCTCCCTCTGACAGTCATTTATAAAAGTGCTTCAGGCTTATTAGAAACCACTAAATTACAAGTATAAACAGAGAAAACCACAAATTACCATCCCGGAAGTTGAAATGTACTTCACCAATGCTCCTTCCAAAATTCCCGTTGATAGAAGCTTCTTGACATTTGTCGGGTAAGCCTCAGAAGTGACCTTCTTAGACATTTTTAGTTCCATGTTTGGAGGACATAAAAAGGGATCTCCATGTCGATAGAATGCTCCATTTGTGCTTGAAATCCAATGTGGATTCATATCCTCAGATAACAAAGGATTCCATGCATGTGCTTCCCTAAACCCATCATCAACCCCATCCGTCACAGGTGGAGCAGCTGAAGCAGATGCATTACCATAATCCTCCTTCCTTTTGCTAAACTTAAATGTAATCTTCCTGACACCAGTTGTGCTAAATTCCTTTGGAATTTCAAGAACCACAGAGGACTTAGCAACTGCCTTAGATGCATCAATTTGATTATGTTGTTCCTCACTGACACTCTCCTCCGCACTTGAATTCCCCGACGAATAAGATGTAATCTCTCCAGAACCACCTTGATTATTACTCAACAAATCCACCCCTTGACTACTAATAGTCTGGAAACTTGAAGTATTCTCTCTTGGAGACAAATTTGGATTCGAAACTTCAGACAGCATATCATCATTCGAAGCTTCCTTCACGTCAATCCTTACATAGGGCTGAACATCACAATTGTTCAACTTCTTCGGATGCTTCTCATCCGACTCCATTTCCTCTATGTTTAAAGTTTCATGTTCACGATTCGTAGCACAACGTTCTACTCCTATACCATCTACAGTTTCGGGTTCACGATTCGTGGCACAACACTCTACTTCTACACCGTCTACAGTTTCACGTGCACGATTCGTAGCACAACATTCTACTTCTACACCATCTACAGTTTCAGGTGCACAGTTCGTAGCGTGATTCATTGCACAACTATCTATTTCTGCACCATCTAAAGTTTCAGGTTCATGATTCGTTGCACAGCGTTCTACTTCTACACCATCTACTTTTTCAGGTGCACAGTTCGTAGCGTGATTTGTGACACAACTATCTAATTCCACACCATCTGAAGTTTTAAATTTCTGCTTTTCGACACATGGCTCCGGTTCAGTAGCACCTACAACACATTGCCTGTCACACTTCGAATCAACATTTACCGGTTTCTCAATTTCCATCATCCCATATGTTTCAGGTTCACGATTTGTGGCACAACATTGTACTTCTACACCATCTACTTTTTCAGGTGCACAGTTCGTAGCGCTATTCGTTGCACAAATATCTAATTCTACACCATCTAAAGTTCTAAATTTCTGCTTTTCGACACACGTGTCCTGTTCAAGAGCATCTACAACACACTGTCTGTCACACTTTGAATCAACTTTTCCCGGTTTCTCAATTTCCATCATCCCATATGCTCCAAGTTCACGATTCGTAGCACAACATTCTACTGCTACACCATCTACAGTTTCAGGTGCACAGTTCATAGCGTGATTCGTCGAAAAACAATCTAATTCTACATCATCTAAATTTTTAAATTTCTGCTTTTCGACACATAGCTCCTGTTCAGTAACACCTACAACACATTGCCTGTCACACTTCGAATCAACATTCACCGGTTTAACAATTTCCATCATTCCATCATTCATTACCGCGATACAAACTTTGCGTTCCCCTAACCCCATACCGATTATCAAAAACACCTTATCCAAACTCAATATTACCAAACTACTCCACACAAAAACATCCACAGCACAAATTTATTCAGAACAAACTATAACAGCAATCTAACCCATTCCATACTTAAAAGAAACAAACTAAAGGTACTTAACCGCCAAAACAGAAAACTAACAATTCCTCCTCCTATGCAAAAACCACCAAAATTGAATTAGTATATGAATTTAAACCTACCTCCACAGCTCAAAACTCAAAATATCCCAAATCTGAATAATCCAAATATACAGAAACACAAAACAATTGCAAAAATAACCAGATCTGAGAACTCAATGCATAATTTGATTATTTTTTTAAAAAGGAAAGATTTATGGCTAGGGTTTTGCAAGATTATTATAATTAATTAAGGATTTCAAATCAAGGAACAAGAAGGATTATGAAGGGAAATAAACAACTGATTATTTCTATTTCGATTTCGCGGGTATGACAGAGAGGAGAGAAAATATAAAACAAGGGCAAGTGTGAGATGAGACTTAGAAGGATCGAGAAAGGTGAATAGATAGGGTCATGGGTAGGGCCCATTTCAAATATCCTATCTTATTTTACCACGTGGCAGCTTCATGATTTTCCCATTTAGAAATACTCCTATCAATTTTTAAATCGAGAAAATTATATCTTTTAAAATTAAAAAAAAAAAAAAAAACAGGAATAACCTAGGGTTAATACACTTTTCTATTGGTTTTCCAAACGGATTCGCGTAGGGCTCGAACTCGCCTCTCTATTTAAGGGAGCATCAAGCTTATTGTACTACATCCTTGGATGATAAGGTTAATACACCTACTTGGATATGGCAGTGGATTCTGGACTCGGTCCGGATTCGATGAATTCAGATCCGTTTTATAGGATATGAATTTTCAAAATTTGGACCCGACGGATCCGGATCGGACCCGTATCCATTTCTGACGGATCGGATCTGGATCTGGATCTGGATCTTGTGTTTGAGATCCGTATCCGGTCCAGATCCGACCCGTGTATTCGCTCTTTATTAAATATATGCATAACCTATAATGTAATTTTATAAGTATTTTTTTAAAAAATTTCATAATTTCTGTATTTTACATTTAGGTTTGGAGTAATGGATATTGAAAATTTTAGAAAGAACTGGCTGGAACAGCAATTTTATTACTCCACTAATCACCATCAGCTTCCATTCTCACACCTCTTAGTTTCCTTGAATAAATAAATTAACAGACCTCTTAATTTATTGTATAGATATAAATTAGTGTTGTAATATATTTACTTTTTATGTTTGCTTCAATATGACTTTAATGTCTTTCTACTCCAAAATGGTTAAATGAAACAACTTCATTAAATACCATGCATTCTTTAACATACTCAAATTATCTCTTGTTTACTTATTTAATTTTCTATCTATCATAATGAAAAATGCATTTTGTTACAAGTATATGTACATGTTTCTCAGATTTAATTAGGTATTTATCATTTTATGAGGCTTCCTGGTTTTTTTTTGCTGTTATAGAATCAAGGACACATTCATTTGTCTACAGCAATATAGGGAGGCCAAAGATGTCATCGTCCAATTCTCCATGTGCATCATGCAAATTATTGCGTCGAAAATGCACTCAAGAATGTGGATCCAGATCCGATCAGTGGATCCGGATTTGGATCTAATTTTTATGGACCCGATGGATCTGGATCCCGAATTTGGATTCAGGTATGAAAAACGGATCTGGATCTAGTAGGATCCGGTCTAGATCCGATCCGTTGTCATCCCTACACCTACTATAACATCATTTGGTATTGAAATCTTATTTCATTGTTATACACAAAAATTACTTAAGAACTCGTTTTAAAAATTCTATTTAAAATTAAAATTTCAAGAGACATTCATAATTCCTTAATTAAGAATAAAAATTTTAAAAACACTAATATAATATTAATAAATCTATTACATGCAAAGATTTAATCTATGAGGCACGTACTTTAAAACCACTTAAAATTTAATTCTTTTCGAGCTCATAAAAGTTTTTGACGTTTTGATTTCTTGTTGGAACATATAAATTTTATTTGTATGATGTCTAGATCAAAATGTAATTAAAATATTACTTTTTGGTTACTATAAAGTAATAAATACTTTTAAAATATTTATACAAGGTTTGTTATAGAGGTGTAATTTGATAAAAAATGTGTCATTATAACGATGGTTATTGTTATTGTAAGTAAAGAAACGAAAGGGTTATAAAAAGGTCAAGTGTAACATAAAAACTATTTCAAATTAAACGTGCTTTTTCTAGTGACCTGTTGTTAGAAATTGTGATTGATACAGAGAGATGGTACTTGAAAGTTAGAAATTAGCTAATCCATGTACTAGAAAGAGTAGAATAACTTAGCTAAATAAATATGTTAGGGAAAATGGTTAAATTTGCCCTCCAATTATGTTTTATGGAACACTTTTGCCCTTCAACTATGTTTTATGAAACACATTTGCCCTCCGTTAAACTTTGGAATCAAATATACCCTCATTGTATGCAAACTTGTTAAATTTCCCCTTATTTGGACGGAAAGTTGATGTGTACGCCACGTTGGATCCACGTGGGCAGATATTAAACATAACCTAACCCTACCTAATCAGCCCCCACCGCCCTCCCCCTCAGCCGCTACATCACCGCCGCCGTCACCACTTTGAAACACAACCTAAAAACAACATTATGCGCAAACAATGGATTTCTATATCCAAACAAGGAGAAATTACAAGTTTCTCTTCTTATTTGTTTAATTTTCTTACATATCTCATGTTATTTCTTTCTTGCTCTTGATTTTGGCCTTAGCTTTTGGGTTCGAATTAAATTTTTTATTTTGATTTCAGTTTCTTAGTAACTTCCTATAGCTTAGAATCCTCCATTTTTTTCGGCAAAGAAGGTGGTGTGGCGGTGGTGGCAGATATGAAAAAGAACGATGGTGGTAGAAGAAAGACATGGCTGAAGAAAAGAAAGGGAATGAGAATAGTGGCGAGCAGCGGTGCGTTAGTGGTGTGAAGCTCGTCGGAGCAGTGACGGGGAAGAGGGAGATGAGCAACACGATGGTGGTTTGGGTGTTTGTCGTTGGTGGGTGTGACGGAGCTGGTGGTCCGGCGTCGCAGTTTGTTGTTGTTGTGGTGGTCGAGGTTGTGGTGGTGGTGGTTGGCCGGTTTGACGTCGAATGGGTTGTTCGGTTGTTGGTTCGTGGCAGATCTGGTGTTTGTCAGTGGTTGCGAAGCATCGATGGATGTGGGGAGTTGTGATTCGCCGGAGACGATGTGAAGTGGTGGGCCTGCTCGTGGATCTGGCTGGAGTTTGATGGGGTTCACCGGAGTGTTTGTTGGCCGTTGTGATGTTGTTTGGTTTATGGTGTGGTTGTGCTGGTATAGTGGTAGTGGTGTACGCAATGGGGTGGTCGGCGTTGGTTGTTGGAGGTCGGAGTGGTGGTACGGTTGTGGTTGCTAGATGGGTGTTTGTTGGTGGTTGTGATGGTACATGGGTCGTTTGGTTGTTGAAGCAGTGGAGGGGCGATGTGGTGTGGTAACAGTGGTTTGGGTAGTTGGGTGAAGGTCGGCGGCTAGTCGACGATGGCGGTGGAGCAGCGGTTGTTTGGTATGAGTCCCACATGCCATGTGTTTGATTGTCCTCCACATGGATCCAACGCGGCATCCACGTGGATCCAACATGGCGTACACGTCAATTTTCCGTCCAAATGAGGGCAAATTTAACAAGTTTGTAAACGATGAGGGTATATTTGATCCTAAAGTTTAAATGAGGGCAAATATATTTCATAAAACATAGTTGGAGGGCAAATTTGACCCTTTTCCCAATATGTTATTTTGTAGGGATGAAAGTTGATCTAATTTGATTTTCATACAAGCACTAACATTAAATTGGGGTCAAAATGCTATGGCCTTGCTTTTTCGTAATAAAAAGTTTGAAAGTTTCTCATAAAATTGGGGCAAAAGTTAATTAGAGACGGAGCTAATATTTAAAGTTTATGATTGGGAATTATAGTTTGTAAGCTATTAAGTGCTAAATTAATAATTTATGTATATTTAATAATTTTTATAAGAATTTTAAAGTTTTGACTAAAGCTATTGTTATTGCGCATTTTCTCTGTCCCACTTCGTTTATCTTTTGCTTATAAACAATGAGTTGACTATATACAACATTTCTCGTATTATAATGATACAAAGAAATAGTAAAAAAAAATCGACAGTCAAAACTTTACTTAGTCAAGATATTGGAAAGATAAAAGTGCAAAATAATTTGACACTGAAAAATTAGTATTGTCAAATAAATATTTTCATTCCTTAACGTAGCGAATTATGTAGGCTACTTTCTTTATCTTAGAATAGTTTTCTTGTTATGCAAGCTGAACCATACAAGTACATAATTTATACCCGAATGATTCATTTGAATTCGCACGGCAATTACTATTGAGATTCTAGCCATAATAAATTGAAGCATATTACAAGGAACCTTTCAAAAAATTAAATTTTTAAGGAGGCTTCAGTCCCCACTAAACTTGGGGTTTTCTTCTTTTCCTTTTTCCCTATTTGGGGTTGGTTCATACCGCTGGCAAGTTTTATTGTACTTTAAAATAAGCCAATTTTTATAGCAGTATAGCATTAAAAATTAGTGGTTAACAATTAGAGGTCGTTTGATAGCTAGTAAATATACACTTTATTACTGTCATAACCTATACCACATTTGATAGCTAATAAAGAAACACATTATTAATGTATTAATTATGCATAGTTATACTATGTTTGGTAGCTAGTTAAGAAATAAGTTTTTCATGTATACAATTATTATGACCTTTGGTTTGCAATTCATAAACCCGCATAACTAATACATGTATAAGTTATGAGGGAATTTATGTATTATTTTATGTGGGTAGAAGATGGAATAACTAATACATGAATAATTAATACTCCCTCTGTCCCAATTTTAATATCTTACTTTTCTTTTTGGCCTCTTCCAAAAAAAGTGTATCTTTCTACATTTAATAAGTTTTATAATTTCAATGCAAGTTTAAGACCACAAGATTTAAAAGACTCACGCATTTTAAATTTAATATCACAAGATTCAAAAGTCTTCATTTGTTTCTTAAACTTTGTGTCAAGTCAAACTAAGACACTTAAATTGAGACGGATGAAGTACATGAATATAAAGTTGAAATGATAATATTACCCTTATCATTTTCCACTTAAATACTTTCCTTTTCTAAATATATAATTTTTTAATATAACATTTTATATGTTTGTAAAAAACATAATATTTCAATTTTAATTGTAAATATTTTAATTTTAAAAAGTATATAATATTCATTAACTTTTAATATAACAAATCAACATTTAAAGAAATAATTTTAGATGCATAACTAAACCCTGCATAAGTAAACCTTGCATAACTAATACATGCATTACTAATACTTGCATAATCCTAACCAGCTACCAAATGACCCCTTGGGTAATTTGTGTTGGAAATTTGTCTTTGATGGGGAGGTGCATCCACCCATATTTAATTAATTAAACACTAGGGTTCCGCATGTTGGAGGCTTTGTCTCTCCATACGTGCATAATCTACTAAGTGAGTAGATGACCGTAGGGCCAAGAATCGTCAAATTTCGTTGAGAAATGAAAGAGATATTGGTCCACGAAGTAAGGTGTTTGAGGCATGAAAATATGGTGTGGGACAAATCTACCACATCGGTGGGAAAAAAGAAAGAATTGCTCTCTTTATAAGTCTCTGATTGGCTAGGGTTTGGGACCTCAAGGGGTATCTCATGTATTTAAATGAGGGAGGACCTAGATGTATTTGGGTTCAAGGCTAAGCCCACACGCGTGCCGCCACCGCCCGTCCGTCCGATCCGGTCTCGGGCTCGGGTCTCGGGTCACGGGTCGTGGGTCGTGGGCTTCTTATGATATTATCTCTTTGGACTCCAAAGTGTTTAATATTTACAATTTGGTCCTTGGAGTTTCTAGAATGTTGAATTTGGGAACGACGGAAGGCATAAACTTTCTGCTTACCGTTGGAGTTGATTTTTGGGGCCGTTATTGTGCATTAACCAGCCATTACTTGGCTGATTAACATCCATTACTTGGCTGAATTACTCCATCCTTCAATGGCCATAAACAACCATTACTTGGTTGTTTACTCCCTCCTTCAATGGTCATTAACAACCATGTCTTGGCAGTTGAGAGGTCTCACCTTATGCTATCTATTGATGCTTTTTGGCTCAATTGTGTAACTGAGAAAATACAGAAAAATGAGACAGAAATATACACACAGAGACAAACAGAAGAGTAAAACATAAACTCTTCCTTCGTTTTCCATTTCTTCAGCAAGTCGAATCATATTTGTTTTCTTCGTCAGGATCAACCTATTTACTTTGTAGTGTTGATATTAAGTGTTGTTTTATCTTGTGAGACTATTGCCCGTTAACATAAAAGCATATATACGGGGCAATCTTGTCTTAAGGACAGAGTGCCATCACTCGACTCAGCACACAGTTGTAACAATCTAGATTTAGTATTTCTTGATTTCAGGTTATCAAGATTCAAGACTCAACAACTTTGCGGCAGTTCTGAAGATTGGCAATTCGTTTATCCTTTCGAACACTTGTAATATTTATTTATTTCTCGTACTGCTTTAAAATATCCAACAAATTTAAGACAAGATTGTATTAGTGTTCGAAAGATGTCGGTCAAAAGTTGTGTGACCAAATCTGAATATGGCTGTGGTTTTCTGGTTGAAGAGAGTGATGATTATGTTGTTGAAGGTCAACGTGTTCATGGTATCACCGCTCCTGAGAGTGGTGGGAACAAGCGCTCACGAGAAGCTGAGGATGTCAACTGGGACAAGAGGAGAAGACTGGAAATGTGGTTCTATCTTATAGCAAAAGGCATATATCTGTCCCAGACAAAGGATCTGAATTATGGTAAGGAGGAAATGGACACTCAGTCCGATGAAGTGACTGAAGTGGGCCAGAATCCGAAATTGGGATAAGTAATTTTTCTTCATTGTCAAGAATAAGATTAAATGATGTCTGATTAAAAAGGCTTAAAGTAAGGAGGAATATGAAAATGTTTTCCGAAATAATTTATATTCATTACGCTTTAAAATCAGAAGTTTAATCTCATCTTCCTTCCCGTTTAAAGATTGGATTTTGTAAACGACTTAAAAAGATCTGTTCTTTTAAGTGTAATTATTAAAAGTATGTTCGCACATACGAGGGAGAAAGATCCACTGACTGTGCAAAAACTGTTACCACTCTTAAGTAAGCGCCAATAATTGTATGGGCACCAATCATAAGGGAAGAAGACTAAGAGCTAAAGACGTTGAGCATTTCACACTATTTGGTAGAAAATCCTTCACAGGATAAAATTGGACACTCAGTCATACAAAGCCTACGGGCGACTGGAGTGGACCAAAGTTCCTTTGATATGATGATATAGGACACTCGGTCATACAAAGCCTCCGGGCGACTGGAGTGGTGCCAAAATTCACTTCATAGGAAAACTAATGGACACCTAATGTGGTGGGCCAGAGTTTCCAGGTCTTAAATGATCTGAAGGCCTAAAGAAAGGCAGAAAAGAAATTGGACACTCAGTCTGCCAAAGCAACTGGAGTGGGCCAGAGTATCCAACTCACATATGATCCGGTTACGCCCTAACCACGGACAAGATGTTGTTCATGTGAAGCAACGCCACCTCTAAAGTAGAAGGGGTTGGAGATGTTGTCCTCAATATGACTTCAGGGAATGAGATCACTCTCAGATGAGGTGATACATGTCCCAAACTTGGATTAAGGGACGATGTTAGTCAAGCTGGTTTGAGACTAGTCCAATAGGTCTGTAATAACTAAGAATGGTACAGTATGTCTGTAGCCAAATAAATGATATATTTGTAATCCGTGCATCTATGCCACATTAAATTAAGACACGTTAAATAGAAAGTCATTCAAAAGCTAACGAAGTTGAGATTGTTGCCTTTTGTCGACATAAACCCTCAAAATGAATGTGAGGTGGACGAAGAGGCAAAATCATCTTTCCATTCCGTCAAAGGAATAGCGAAAGAAGCACTGCTCCTCTAGAACTTAGTCACACCTACTTGGGTGATTTGAAGTTTATACAAAAATAGAGGGGGGAGACAAGTACGTTGTGACCTTCATTGATGATGGTACAACGTATTGTATCCTTTGTTTGTTGAAAAGAAAAGATGAAGTTGTTAAAGCAGATAAGCGCTACAAAGCAGAAGTTGAAAATCAACTAAGCCTACGGATTGAGGAATTTGTAGTGATAGAGGGGGAGAATGTGAAGCATCATTGATTAAACGACTGCTCATTACTCACCTCAGTCTAACGGTGTTAGCCAAGCGCAAAGTCGTACGCCCAAAATATGTGGGGCAAGGCGATCCTTACCGCTAATGTGATTCTCAACAGAAATACTCATAAGGATAAGGATAACCCTCCGTGTGAGACATGGAAATGATCTCACATACAAAATGTTGTGATGTAGGGTGGCTTGGTAGAGGTTGTATTATTGAAATAGGTCAAGTTGGACCTAAGACTGTGGATTGCATATCCACTGGATCTGCAAATAACAGTAGTGCTTATCGCCTCTTGGCGTCAAAGAATGCTGAATTCTTTGAAGATAACTTTCCTTGAGATGGAAAAATGAGTTATTGCTCGAGGTTAACAAGAACCCGCGAGGGCCTGACTGTCCGGAACTAGACGTTCCGCATCTACAGGACTCAGAAGTTACTGACTATCCGGAACTTAATATTCCAGATCTACAAAACTCAGGGATTCTAGATGTTGAACCGAAACGGAGCAAAGAGGGGACAGAGACTTGTTCCAGGCCTTCTAGCTTCTATGGTTGAGAACGAACCGTTGACAATTAACAAAGAATTGTCATCTCCAGAAGCGCTGCTTTGGAAAGATAGCCGATTTCATGGCATACCACCCTTGTGTAGATGCGGAGGACCCATGCGCCCTCTCTACTGCGTATATGGACGTCGTCCATTGGATGCTAACTTTTGATGGGTCAAGAACCCATAAATGAGTCGGAGCCGAAATAACGATAACCAATCCTAGAGATAAAATGTGGAGGTTCTCTTATCGGCTAGATTCTGAATTGACAAATAACCAAGCTGAATACGATGCTCTCATCATGGGACTTAAACTCCTAGTCTTTATGAAGGAGAAGTGCATCAAGATTCATGGAGACTCTCAGCTGGTTATCAAGCAACTGGCTGGGGAATATGACTGAAAAAATCCAAATTTATTGGCCCGTTACAGAACGACTAGCAGGTTACTTAGTGGGTTCGCATCATCTACGTTAAGTTATGTTCCCAGGGCATGAATGTTGAGGCTAACGACTTAGCACAAGAAGCTTCTGGCTTTAGAAAGTCTCTACTCACTCTAGAGTGTGATGAGATGCCAGCCGAAGTGCTAGCCATAGACCAGATCGACTCGTGGAAGCAGGTGTTAATCAACTACTTAAAAGATCCTTCCACTTGCAAGGACCTTAAGGTTAAGAGGAGAGCCTTGAAGTATGTTCTCATTTATGATGATTTTACAAAAAGGAGCGTAAGTGGAGTGCTACTCAAGTGCATTGATAAGGTAGAGGCCTTAAGAGTCATAGGAGAAGTTCATAAAGGAATATGTGGATTACACAGAGCTGGGCCAACGATAAAATGGTTAATTGATCGCCATGTCTATTATTGGCTTACCATCACGGCTGATTCCTTTCAATACGCAAAAGGGTATGAAAAGTGTTAGAGACATGGACCAATCCAACGGGTACCAACCGAGTTGTTGCACCCGATCGTGAAGCCTGGCCTTTCAGAGGATGGGCTATGGACCTCATCGGTAAGATTCACCCGCAATCGGCTAAAAGACATAATTTCATTATTGTGGCTACCGATTACTTCACTAAATGGGTAGAGGCACAACCGATGAAGAGGTTTCATCAAACAAATGTCATTTAGTTTATCCAATACCAGATCATATATTGATATGGTATTCCTGAGATGATTACAACCGATCAAGGAACGATGTTCACTGGTTCTAAGGTGGCAGCCTTTGCTGAGAAATTCAGGATCAGGATGATCACATCCTCGACTTATTATGCACATGCGAATGGACAAGCTGAGGCAGCTAACAAGCTTATTGTGGACATAATCAGTAAAAATGTAGAGGATAGACCAACAGTATGGCATCTCACTTTGAATGAAGCTATTTGGGCAATCAGAAACTCTAAGTCTACAACTACTGGGACAACACCTTATCGGCTAACCTATGGCCAAGATGCAGTGTTGCCCTTGGAGGTTAATGTTAAGTCATTACATGTGGCCAAACAGAATTTTTTAAGCTTAGAAGAATATCAGCAGACCATGCTAATGGAGTTAGATCAGCTAGATGAAGATCGACTGATGGCCCTAGAACGAATCGAAGCCGGTAAATGGAAAATGGCCAAACCATACAATAAACATATTAAGCCTAAGAGGTTCGCTGAAGGAGACTTGGTTTGGAAAACCGTGTTGCCGTTTGGAATGAAAGATCATAAATTCGGCAAATGGTCGCCAAATTGGGAAGGACCCTTCGTAGTAAGCCAAGGGATTGTTGGCAACGCATATTGACTAATAGACATGCATGATAAAGAGCTTGACAGAAATGTAAATGACAAATACTTTAAAAAGTATTACCCTTCGATTTAGGGTATGCATGAGTAAACAATAGCCACATACCGACTGTCTGGTCACAAAAATAGACCCTTCGCTTTGGGGTCAATAAAAATAGGAAGCCAAGTTGGTTGGTGTTTCACTATCTAGAGGTTGTGCTACATCATCAGTTACAGAGGTCTCAGGATTAGCCGAATTTACGACTGCTTGGTCGTCTTGGGTAGTTGCAGTCATTTTCTCATCCTCAGCCGCACCAACAGCTACTACTTCATCTGCTCCTACTTTTTCTGGGACTCCCCTTTTTGCATCCAAAAACGACTCAGCCACTACAACTAATGGGGTCTCTATAAAAGCTTGAGTGTCGGCTGCTAGAGTGTCTTTTGGCTGCTGTTCAACTTTTGATAATACCTCTTGAGTAACAGAAGCAGTGATGGCTTCGGATTGCAAATCCATGAGGATGTCGACTGGCAATTGAGCAACAGGATCAACTGGCAAATGAGTAGTCATAACCGAAGAATAAGTTCCATCGGATACCACTTGGAAAAAACTTACAGGGAGTGTTGGCGTTGCTTGAGCAAGTCTATTTTTCCACGCAGTTCACTCATTATCCAGTTGGGCCAGCTGTTCACTGCCCGCTTTCTGATCCAATTCCCAAACCACATGTTGGTTACCAAGTTCATGGATCTTGTTATCTAAATGAATGCCCTGCCGAAACAAAGAAGAGCAGAAGGAATCTTGGGCCTTAATAGTCGATTCCAAGGCACTTATGGCCGGAGAAATAACCTTTATCTCTGCCTGGATCCTCTCCAAATTGGCTCGCAGTTTTGACTGCTGCTCCTGCAAGTCATTCATTCGGCTGACATTCTGTTGCCTTTCTGCATTCACCTCATTGAAAGAAGTCTAAATGTGGTTCTTCTCTTGCCGAAGAGACCCCAAGTGTTGCAGAGCAGCGACCTCCTCATAATGGCTATCTTTGGACGTTTTGTGTAAAGCAAACAAGTCATTTAGAGACAAAGCCATGTCATTATAGGCGGTTGCCAAAAACTGGGGAATCATTTGCTTCTTTTGACAATCGGAACAGAGAAGCCCTCAAAGCATGAAACTCTTCTTTGTTGGTCGGGAATCCCCTGGCAAGAGACTCCTCAACTTGCTCCCGATGAATGCCAACAGGCGAAAATATTGCAGGTGCAATTTTGACTGAGCCAAAATATTATAGAAGCACGTCTTCAGGGGCGATCTCGGTTACCGCTTCTGAGTCATCAATTGGATTAGTTTCAGTCAGGGGATTATCTCCAGCCATCTCCTGTACAGAAAGGACAGGTTCAGAATAGAGGCAAATGTTTGGAAACGGTGAAGGACCAAACATAAGAGAAAGGGTATACCTCTACGACTGCATCAACATAAAAATCTATGTCTGCCTTTATATGAGAAATTTTGGCCTTGAGGACAACCGATAATGGATCCTGCGGATGCATGGAAGCATGAGACGAAGAAGACGACCCTCCAATATGAAGAGGTGTATCGAACACTTTCTGCGACCGTCTGCGTCTTGTTAGTTGTTGTCCCTAAAGGGCAAACAAAAAACATAAATATTGAAAGATAGCCGATGCGAGGGTATTTGAGCCAGACAAGGGATATACCTCGATTTCCTCCTCTTCCTCAGCAGAAACAGGAACTCTGGTTCTGTGAGATCCGTTCTCACTACGATATCGAATGACAACCCCTCCGCTTTGCCTGGGTTGCTTAGGAACATATTTTCTGGGTAACGGGGATTCGTTGTTATAAGTGGTCTCCAGATCGACAAACGCTCGGGGGGATTGAGTTGCTGAAAAATGCATAAGAGATGTTAGCCGAAAATTCACAAGCATAATCTGGCCGATACATATATAGAAAGTAATTTACCTTTTCTCTTCATTTGCCACAACCTGATGGAAGACCTTGAGGCGGCAGGTATAACCGATTTAAGGGGAGCAACTTTCAGAGGGGCTTCTTTCGTCCACGGTTTAGAGGTTTCTTGGGTCTTCTTTTTATTTGACAGGACCAGCCGATCACAGTAGACATCTAGAGGAGACTGGAAGAATTTCTCTTTGGCCGTATTCCATAAATCGTCAAAAGCAACAGTAGTATTTGCTCTCAGGGGAAATGACTGCCAGTCAAATCGGGCGATCCTATCAAGATTGTGATCGGCTATTTTCCTTGCCTGATTTGCATCAAGAAGGCAACATTGGGTTGAACAAATAATACTACGGTGAGGCCATGGTACGTGTTGAGTGAGACTAAATTGCCTTGCCACAAAGTTTGGCCGATATGGCTCCATGGTCAACTTATTTTCCTAGAGGTGGGCTTCAAGCCACCTAATAGATCCATAGCCGTAAGAATACGCCCCCATGTGAGGGCCATAGTTCTCTACTGAGATAATGTAAGGTTGTCATAGGCTACTTGATGGACCTAATCGGGGGTGGCCCATCTTTCGATGACCGGTTGCCAATCTATGTAATGGTCTCGAGAAAGACCATGCAGGGTGGAGACTGTAGTGAAAGCGTCCTGGGGCACGAAGGGTGTTTTCCTAAGAGTATCGGCTAGCACCGGCGGGTTTAATGGAAAACGGCTGTCATCAAAATCATCATATAAACTCTGGGAAATACAGGGTGATCCACAGCTGAAGGAACCATAGGGGACCGACTAAGGTATCCAGATTTCTGGAGTCCCTTAACCTTGCATGGGCATCGCCTAAAGATAAGTCAAGAAGAGAGATGCCCAACTGACATCTTCCCCCGAAACGGCTAGCGCCGCATAAATTTTCAGCTCCTTCACGACTACACAAGATACTGCGCAGACAAAATATCGGCTGAACCAAAAGAGAAGGAAAGCATGATGCTCGACATCATCGACTGGAAGAGGCGATATTCAGCTATTATTGGTCATGAAGTGGCCATAGCCGAAAGAAGTCTTTGAGACCTTGATGCCCAAGTCGGCAACATCTATATCGCTTAAGACAGGCGCTTGGGCACCCAGTATCGGAAGACTAAGTATCGCTGTCACGTCGAGTAGTGTGGGGGTCATCATTCCCTAAGGGAAAACAAAGGCGTTGGCAGTGGTCGACCACAGTAACCGAGGAAAGCGTATATGAGACCAATGTTACAGGAGAGGTCAAACTCCGACAGTGCAATGGCGTCATAGAGACCCATGCGTCTCCATTCGGCCTCTCTGGCCGACTTCACTCATTCCAACCAATCAGAGTATTTGGTAATCTTGGCCGGCCAGGTATGCATGCTAGCCGAATAGCAATTGCCGGTGAACCAATCGCAGGTAATAGGAAGGTCATAGTTTGCCGGGCTAAGATGCCGAGAAAGAAGGAGGTCGCCCTGTTCAAAAGTACCGTAGGGAGCAAGAACCAGTTGTTCATCGATGAAGGCAAAGGTAGGGGGTTAGGTCATCAGCAACCAAATTGGAGTTATCTGATCCCTGATATGGAGGGGAAGATGAAAACATGGTTTTCTGATTAAGAAAATAGGGTTCTTTGGAGAAGGAACGGAATTTGGGAACGGCTGAAGATTAAGTGAGAAACCTCTGGGGGTATCTCTCCTTAAAATATCTTTTTTTAAATATGGCTGACACGTATCGGGACTACTTTCTTTCAAACGTGCGGTTGAAATGCATCGGAAGTCAGTTGTGGAAGCCGAGACGCCTCTGTTGAAAGGAAGAAACTTTTTAGAGAATCATCATTGCATGCATTTAGGACAAAAGTGATTGAAATGACACATGCGGCTGCCACATGAAACGACGACTATTTTTGAATACATCAACTCAATTGCTGTACTCGAGTTAATGTAGTGGGGCAATTGTTAACACTCAAAAATACTTTTAAGTGTTTAGGCGAATCAAGTGACAGTCGAAGGTGGAAACCTCAAAATGAGCAGGCAACATAATTCTAAGTCGATAACCGAACTGACTCGTAGTCGAATCTATTAGTCCTAGCCCTCATCTAGAAAAGCTTAATTGACTATTATGGTAGCATGGCCGAGTCACAATTCCAAGAAACGACTGAGACCCACACACATTTGGACGCCTCGAATACAAGTCAAAGAATCTTCTAGACCCCAAGAAATAGTAACAACCAACAACAACTAGAAGAAAGTGCCATTAATCGTGCAAGAGAAAAACAATGAGTAAAAATCGGCACCACCTCCTCATAGTTGACTAGTGGATTTTGTGGGTAATTTAATGGCTAACATAGGGGATCACGTTTTATGTTTCTGGTACTATAAATATAGGATCATTTGTACAGAATAAAAAGACAACCAATCAATCAAACAACTGATTTTACATATCTTCATTTTATCTTTATCGTCTTTACTGCACTCTAGCTGTATTTATGTTTCTTACCACTTAGTTTACTCAATCACCATCCTAACGCTTTCTGGAGTAGTTGGGGAACCCATCGCTGAAAGTTAGTGTTCCGCTTCCAGCTCGAAATCGCTTAGTTAATGAATCAATTTGTCATCCGATTTCGTCAACCGATTGACGGCAAACATTTCGGAAGGGAACAAGTGGACAAAAATACCCTTAAACTAAACACAAGAGATTTATTTTTCTTCTTCTTCTTAGCTAATCAAATAAATTTGATGATGAACATATACTGTGTGAACAGTAACTTCTTAATAGAATTCATGTCACCATTTAGCTATTGATAACACTCATTTAAAAAGTTTATAAGTTCACAATATAAACTCTACAGGTTGAATGTATCCAACACATAAAATAAGTTACTCACTCCGTTCCATAATAAGTGGTGTTTCTAGCTTATGCACACTCCTTAAAAAAAATTCCACTCGTAGAAAATTATGAGTGTTTTTACTAATTTACCCCTAATTAATGTCTAGAAAATAAAAAAAATACTATTCTTGGTTATGTAAATAAGGATAATTTTGAAAGAATAAGGTTAATTTATTTTTGAAATCCTTAAACACCACTTATTTTGAAATAAAATGAAAAGCCTAAAACACTACTTATTACGGAACATAGGGAGTAATTAAAAGTCTAAAAAAATTGTTAATTAATTAAAAGGCCATTAAGTTAATGTAGTTGATTGATACGTGTAAGCAATGATCATAACATTAAGAGTTAAATGTTTAGTAGTTAATACTATACTCCATTTTTACTAAGGAGTGCAACTAATTTTCTTATTAAATAATTATAACTAATTTATTATGTTAAGAAGAATTTAGGATTATAGGAATTATTTATTATAGTAAGAATAATTTAGGATTATAGAAATTATTATCATAAAGAAAGCCTTATACATTAATTTTGTGTTTTGTTGTGCTTGAGTTAAATTAGGATTTTAAAGAAATTGTTACTTATTGAAGACAAATATAAGTTAACCTAATTCATCTTGGAAAACAAGATAAAATATTATATATAATAATTTGGTTCTTTCCAACATAGAAAAGCATTAGACGACACAAGTTTGAGTCTCAAGATTAATCTTATTTTTGTGTGTGTAAATTCTAATTTCAAGAGGTAAGAAAAAACCGGGTTAATTGAACCGGAGCTAACATATAACCGGTCCTTATAATAGGACGTTACAATAAACCCGAACATCTCATCCTTTAGCTTCTTCTTTGCAGGTTTTAGCCTTTTAGGTCAAAAAGATATAGCGGTCGGCTAAATACATCTAAATTTAGTTATACATTAATTTCTCTAATTTTATCATAAACTTCCTTATCGATGTTAATTATTTTTACATGTTAATCTATTTGTTTGTCCGCTTTTTTAATTAGTTTTTGTTGATAAATAAAAGTTTTTAGTATAGTGAACTCGATTCGAGTATGTGCATCAACGTGCATATAATGCATTATAACATAATTTTTTTTAAGTGAATAGTTTGCCTTGAGGTGGTGCAGTAAATTTTCAGATTTGGAGTTGAATTTGCATCTTAGTTTATGAGTAATTTTCGTTGTTCGTCTCTTTTTTTTTTTTTTTTTTTGTGGTTGATAAATGGAGGTTTTAGCATTAGTGAACTCTAGATACTAGTACGTGCGCCAACGATGCATATAATGCATTTGGATCAATAATTTTTGTTTTTTTATGAATATTTTACCTTGAGGTTATGCGGTAATTTGCATCTTAGTTTATAAGTAATTTTCATTATTCGTCCTTTTTTATAAAATTAAAATAGAAAATCGTGAGGGTGGTGGATGAGCGAGGGTTTGGTGGAATGGTAGTGTGAGGTGGGGTTAGGGTGGATTTGGTGGTGTGGGGTAGGGGTGGGTGAAGATGAAGTGCGTTCGAGGGTGGTGTGAGATTTGATTGGGGGTGGGTGGTGAGGGTGTGGTGGGTGTGGGGGTAGGGTTGGTGTAGCTTTAGTATTCTCTTTAACCAACCAAATATGAGAAAATAAGTAAGAAATTTAGTTATTTTTTTCACTAGCCAATCGAACATGAAAAATAAGTACTCCATGTATCCCAAAAAGAATGAGTCACTTTCCTTTTTAGTCCGTAAAAAACAAAAAAAACATATTTTCTATTTGACAATAATTTAACTTTAAACTTTACATTTTACACAAAACGAGATTCTATAACCACAAATATCTTTGCTTATTTTAGACCATAAGATTCAAAAATATCTCTTTATTTCTTAAAGTACGTGCCAAATGAAAGTACATCACATAAATTGAGACGGAGTAGGTTTAGAGAGTGACAACACTCCTTTAAAAAGCGTATAAGTTTTTTCATATAAATTCTACAGGTGAATTTTATATCAAAACCATGAAATAAGTTAAGTTAAAGTCTAAAAAATATTAGTTAATTAAAAGGCCATTACGTTAATGTAATTGATTGATATGTAATCTTTTGTCATAATATGGAGAGTTAATTAGGCATTTGATGCTAAATTCAAATTTTATAATTAGTGCAATTGAATGTTTTATGTGAAATAGTAGTACATTACACTAAGAATACTTTAGGATTATAAAAATTATCATCACAAAGAAAGACTTATATCTTAATTCTGTGATTTGTTACTTGGTTGGAGAGAAATATATATATATATTTGGGTCTTTCCAACCAGAATAATAATAATAATTCTTAGAAAGCATTAGACAACACAAGTTTGAGTCTCAACATTAATCTTATTTTTCTTTTGTGTAAAATTCTAATTTCAAGAGGTAAGAAAAAACGGCTTAATTGAACCGGAGCTCACATATACCCGGTCCATATAAAAACACGTTACAATAAACCCAAACATCTCATCCCTTTAGCTTCTTCTTCGCAGGTTTTAGCCTTTTAGGTAAAAAAGATACCGCGGTCGGATAAATACATCTAAATCCAGCTATATATTAATTTATCTAATTTTATCATAAACTTGCTTATCGATGTTAATTACTTTCACATATTAATCTATTTGTTCGTCCTTTTTTTGATTATTTTTTGGTTGATAATTGGAGGTTTTAGCATAGTGAACTCTCGATACGAGTATGTGCATCAGCAATGCATATAATGCATTTGGATAAGTACTTTTTAATGAATATTTTGCCTTGAGGTTGTGCGGTAAATTTTCAGATTTGGAGTTGAATATGTATCGTAGTTTATGAGTAATTTGCATTGTTCGTCCTCTTTTTAAAATTATTTTTGTTAATAATTGGAGGTTTTAGCATATAGTTGAATTTGTATCATAGTTTATGAGTAATTTTCGTTGTTGTCCTTTTTAAAAAAAAATATTTTTGTTAATAATTGGAGGTTTTAGCTTAGAGAACTCTCGATACGAGTATGTGCATCAACAATCCATATAATGCATATGGATCAGTAATTTTTTGTTTTTTTAGAATGAATATTTTGCCTTGAGGTTGTCCGTTAAATTTCCGATTTGGCGTTGAATTGGCATCTTAGTTTATGAGTAATTTTCATTGTTCGTCCTTTTTCTAATATTATTTTTGTTAATAATTGGAGGTTTTAGCATTGTGAACTCTAGATACTAGTATGTGCATCAACGATGCATATAATGCATTTGGATCAATAATTTTTGTTTTTTATGAATATTTTTCCGTGAGGTTATGCGGTAATTTGCATCTTAGTTTATGAGTAATTTTCATTGTTCGTCCTTTTTTTCTAAATTATTTTTGTTTATAATTGGAGGTTTTAGCATTGAGAACTATCGATACTAGTATGTGCATCAAAATGCATATAACACCTTTGGATCAGTAATTTTTGTTTTTGTGCGGTAAATTTTCAGATTTGGAGTTGAATTTGCATCTTAGTTTATGAGTAATTTTCGTTGTAAGTAAGGTGTTGATGGCGCAGCCTTATGGCATTAGAGTTTGATAATGTCATTCTTTCAGTGGAATAATCTTTTTAATGTCATATTGTTATTTTAGTTGGAAGAACTTGTCTAATTATGTCTCATCTAACTATTCATCTTCAGGTGAAAGGTCTAGTTTTCTAGATCCTCTCAATGGCGACTTTTGCCAAACCCGAGAATGCTTTGAAGCGAGCTGAAGGTTAGTTCTTTCTGTCATCATCCCGTTTGGTAGTTCCATTTAACAGAAGTAATATTGATATTTGCTCTGCTAGTCAAATTGTTACTTCCAATTTGTCTTAGTTAGTTGAAGATATGACGCTGAACGCAGCTTGTCACATCAATATATGGCTCATTATCTCAAATGGCTAGACTGGGATCTGTGAATGGTTGCATGTGTAGGCTATATAGGGAGGGGGTCACATATATCCCCTTACGACGCTGCATGTAGTACTCCAATATATGACATTATCTCAAATGGCATGGCTGGGCTGAGATCTGTGAGTAGTTGTTGGTGTAGGCTACTGGCTATATAGGGAGTGGGTCACATATATCCCGGGGGGGGGGGGGTGACGGAGCATTTACGTAAATCTTAGGTGTCTTAAAAGTTTTAAATTTAGAAGAGTTACAAGCAGAAACTTCCAAACACTGCAGCAACTCTGTCCATATATCTTTAAGTTTCTATATTGGTTGTATTGGTCAATCAAAAGCACTCACTTGCTCTCTTTAGTCTTTAATCATTCCTGAGCTTAATGTCCTGCTGCAGAGCTGATTAATGTTGGACAAAAGCAAGAAGCGTTGCAAGCACTTCATGATCTTATTACATCGAGGAGGTATAGAGCATGGCAAAAGACACATGAGAAAATAATGTTCAAGTATGTAGAGTTATGTGTTGACATGAGAAGGGGGAGGTTTGCCAAGGATGGCCTAATTCAATATCGTATTGTCTGTCAACAAGTGAACATTAATTCACTGGAGGAGGTGATAAAGCATTTTATGCATTTAGCCACTGAGCGAGCTGAACTGGCTCGCAATCAAGCACAGGCCCTAGAGGAAGCTCTGGATGTGGAAGACTTAGAAGCTGATAAAAGACCTGAAGATCTTATGTTGAGTTATGTTAGTGGGGAGAAAGGAAAAGATAGATCTGATCGTGAACTGGTCACTCCCTGGTTTAAGTTCTTGTGGGAGACATATAGAACTGTTCTAGAGATCTTGCGCAATAACTCAAGGTTGGAGGCTCTGTATGCTGTAAGTACCCTTCTCCATTTCTTTCCTTGTTTCCTATTCTCTTTTTCTTCTAGGATTTTGGAGTCAACCTCATACTGTGTCTATGTCGACACATGAGGGATTTGAGGATCCTGACTTTTCAGTATCTTGTTTAGATAGTAAGTTACTGATCAAGTTGTTTCAATGTTATTAAAAACCATTGCTTCGTCGTTTAAAGTGAATAATCGATGCAAAGTGAGGCACTTCATGGATGCTTCAAACAATAATGCGCAGAGTTATCCAAACGAGAAGTGACGATTCTTTGAATCTCAACTCAGGAGTTGGATCAATATTGCACTACTGTATATTGGATGTTGATATTAGTTGTTTAATGGTAGCTAAATTCTTGTATGCTATATAATCTTCTGTAAACAGTGTGCTTCACCTCTTCGCTTCTTGTAGTTTTGCTTCAAACCCCTCGGCCTTGTTGCTGTTGAAATTAGTTGGTTGTTTATCCTCTTTTTTTTTTCCTTGTTTACTTTTGAGTCAGTGGCTACCCTGAAGCAGCCACTAATGCTTGCGTTAGGGTAGGCTGTCTACATCACACCCTTGGGGTGCGGCCCTTTCCGGACCTTGCTAAGGCGGGATGCTTTGTGCACCGGGCTGCCCTTTTTTACTTTTGAGTCTGTAGTCTGCATGCACTATGATTTTATTTGCTTCTTGTCAGAAGAACAATCCTTATTCATTTACTGCTGTTCACGTTGACTTATCTCGATGCAATGGGCTTCTATCTGACAGCATAAATTGTTTAATCAGATAGCTGTTTCTTTGGTATTATCTGTGTTTTTTTGTTTATAATCATAGGATGGGATCTTGTGTGCAACTTAAATGTTACACCTAATTCCTGTTTGTCCTGCGTGCCATTTCAGCTGGCTGCACAGTTGTTGAGTGTTGACAATAATTTCTATATTCGTTCCAATTAAATTTTAGGCATATATTTTGTTGGTGCAACAAATAAAATTGAATTAAGTTCTCTTGACCCAGATGACGGCGCACCGTGCCTTTCAGTTCTGTAAGCAGTACAAACGTACAACCGAGTTTCGTCGACTTTGTGAAATCATACGGAATCATCTGGCAAATCATAACAAGTGGAGAGACCAGAGGGACCGTCCGGATCTGTCGGCTCCAGAAAGCCTACAGCTGTATCTGGACACAAGAATTGAGCAACTGAAAGCTGCAACAGAACTTGGACTTTGGCAGGTTTCTATTAGTTTCTCTGATATCATATACATATTCTTATTGGAGAGGGATAGAACTTTCACACACTTCCAATGGCATTTTTGAGCTTACTTTGAGATGCATGGATTTGTTTGTCACCTTTTCATTTGGACATTATGCAGGAAGCCTTTCGTTCTATTGAAGACATATATGGATTAATGTGCATGGTCAAGAAAACCCCTAAACCATCGTTGATGGTTGTGTATTATGGCAAGCTAACAGAAATATTCAGGATCTCATCAAATCATCTTTATCATGCTTATGCATGGCTCAAACTCTTCTTTCTTCAAAAGAGTTTCAATAAGAACTTAAGCCAGAAGGATTTGCAGTTAATAGCATCTTCTGTTGTTTTAGCTGCACTGTCTGTGTCTCCTTATGATCAGTTATATGGTGCATCCCATCCGGAGCTTGAAAATGAGAAGGAGAAGAGTTTGAGGGTGGCCAATCTCATCGGCTTTGATGTTGAACCCAGAGCAGAGAAGAGAGAAGCGGTAATTTTTTTTTAATAAAAATAAAGATGCGGTAAATCAATGTTGGTTTCTTATATAATATCTGTCTTAATTTTTAATTGCTCACCTTCATTTCCTTTCTGTTTTTCCCTTTTCAGGTTTCCCGGTCATCGATTCTCTCGGAATTGGTAAGCTAATCTCCAACGAAGTTCTTTTAGATATTTGCACCTCGGTGTGTTTTTGAATTTAATATATGAAAGGATATGCTCCTCAAAATCTTTCTTTTTTGGGTGGGTGGTTGGGTTTGGGGGGGGGGGGGGGGGTGGAGACTTCGTATATCTGTACAGATGAGCCTCGTGTCCTACTGTTTGATTAATCTTCCATTTTAATTAATTGTCTTGAAGTTCCTGTTGTTTTTTCTTAATTTCTTTTCATGGATATAGGTGTCCAAAGGCGTGATGGCATGTGTCACCCAAGAAGTAAAAGATCTTTATCATCTGTTAGAACATGAGTTTCTTCCTTTAGATCTGGCACTGAAAGTGCAACCCTTATTGAACAAAATCTCGAAGTTTGGGGGTAAGCTATCTTCGGCTTCTTCAGTTCCTGAAGTGCAACTGTCCCAGTATGTTCCAGCCTTGGAAAAGCTTGCAACTCTGAGGTTGCTCCAGCAGGTTCTCGCATTTATCTTTGGAGTCCTTTTCTATTTGGCATTTTGTCTTACATTTTAACTAACTTAGAGTGTGGTTATTTTCCTTCTTTTTATATTTACAGGTATCTCAGGTGTACCAGACAATCCAGATCAGTAACCTGTCTAAGATGATTCCATTCTTTGACTTTGCTGCTATTGAGAAGATTTCTATGGATGCTGTTAGACATAATTTTGTTGCCATTAAAGTTGATCACATCAATGGTGCTGTCTTCTTCGGTAAACAGGTACAATTGTGCTCACTGGATGTTCTTCTCTGTGCTTCTATGTTGGTTCTGAGATATCCTGTCCGCCTTATAATTATCTTTGCTGAGCTACATGATTTTTTCTCCCTATTTAAATAGAATCATTGGCTTAGTTCACTACTAACATTTTCCTTGTTTTGTTTTCTAATAACTTGTTTTGTTTTCTAACTACTCTTGTAATTTACATAATCTAAGTTTTGCTACGCATGAACAACAAAAGCTGAGGTATAGCTGGGATCAAATTGCTGGGCTTCATCTTAAGTTTTTTCTCTGTAAATTGGGCATCTTTAAGTGTCACTCAAACACTCAAGCTAGCACAACAAGTACATATCTTGCTTGCTAGATCGAATGTGGGCTGAATGGTGTAGGAGAGTTCTGAAGACTTGTTTTAGCAGCTTAGCGCTTTGTTCTTCTTCTGTATTTTGGGACATGGGGATGTGGCATCAAGTGAGAAGTTTCTTCTGTTCTTTGTTAAGTTTAGCCATATACCTCTGTGGTTTAATACATTGAACAAGTGTTACAGAACATTTCTGTGTGTGTTTCCCTAAATGTTCATGTGAAAGGATTTCTGTAATTCCAATGAAGTTATGTATACTTATCTTGGTGCATCTTCTTGGCTTATACTGTCATGCTTAGCAGCTTTTTTTGGAATGCTAGGGGGTGGACGGCCAGCCCAGCCTTTTCCTCTTCTTCCATTTCAACTGTTTTTATTTTTTAGTTTCGGATTCAATTTGTTTTATCCTTTTGCCTTACGTGGTGATAGAAATAGTAGAATGATTTGTCGTGCTTCTATTTATATTTTTGTTTCCAGAGTATTGAGGCTGAAGGTCTCCGGGATCACTTATCACTTTTTGCTGAATCCCTTAGCAAGGCAAGGTTAATGATCTATCCCCCTGCGAAGAAAGTTGCCAAGCTTGGGGATGCCCTCTCTAATTTGGCGGAGATAGTGGAGAAGGAGCACAAGAGACTCCTGGCGCGGAAGTCCATAATTGAGAAACGCAAAGAAGATCAAGAGCGTTTACTCTTGGAAAAGGTATTCCCTTCTTGAGGGTGTTGGAGTTTCTTGCTATCATTGTTTTCTTGATTGATGAACTTCTGTTGACATTTCCTTTAAGGAACGAGTCGAAGAGTCAAAGAGGCGAGAACATCAGAAGATGACTGAAGAGGCCGAGCAAAAAAGGATTGCTGCTGAGCTAGAGCAAAGAAGGAACCAAAGGATTCTGAAAGAGATAGAGGACCGAGAACTCGAAGAGGCCCAAGCAATGCTGCAAGAAGCTGAAAAGCACAGCAAGAGGAAGAAGAAGCCAGTCTTAGATGGAGTGTGTACAAACCTTTTTTGGTTGTTTTTCAGACCTCTAAATGGAAAATCTTATCAATGGTAATCTAAGTGCAGGAAAAGATGACCAAACAGGTTATCATAGAGTTGGCATTGAATGAGCAACTCAGGGGAAGGCAGGAAAAGGAGAAAAAATTGCAGAAGTTTGCCAAAATAATGGATTATTTGGAGAGAGCGAAGAGAGAAGAAGCAGCGCCTCTTATTGAATCTGCATTTCAACGGCGTTTAGCTGAAGAGGCGGCTCTTCATGAGCGTGATCAACAGGTATGCATAAAATTAGCACGTGTTTGGCCAAACCACCATAACCTATTCTTTCACATTTTCCTTGAAAGATTTTATTGGAAAAAAGTTTGGCTTTTCTTTTTGTATCTCCTTTTTGGTCAACTGTTATTGATAACAGATCTGGGTTTACAACAATCTTTGCAGCAAGAGATTGAAGTGAGCAAACAACGACATGCTGGGGACCTTGTAGAGAAGAGGAGGCTGGGCCGCATGTTGGAGAACAAGGTCTGTTGATCTTAATCTTATGATGTGGTTGCGTTATGTTTTAGTATCTTCGGACAGAGTATTTGAGTTATGATTTTAAAGGGGCAGTGCCTTTAATATTTGCTTCAACCAACTGAATTCTGTTAAGCCACTGGCTGTTGGGGACAAAATTACTTAAGGTTTCTGTCGAAAAAGGTTTTATGGCATAGTTTGCACTTGATTCATGCTAGCCTTGCACCAACAGCTGATATAGGCTTGATTATGCAGAGAATATTCCAAGAAAGAGTTGTTAGCCGCCGGGAAGCTGAATTCAATAGCTTGAAACAGGAGAGACATGAACGAATAAACCAGATAATTCAGACAAGGAAACAGGACAGGGACACTAGGAGGAAGCTGATATACTTTTTGCGAACCGAGGAAGAACAACAAAAGAGGTTGCAGGAAGAGGAGGAGGCGCGGAAACGTGAAGGTATCCTTCTGGTTAAAGATGCATTTTATGCAATGAATTTTGCTTGTCATTGAAGTGTGTTTCACCAAAAAGTTTATGCTTTTGCTCAACTCGGCTTCTCTTTTTAGCAGCAGCATTTTGTGTCATTGCTTATTTATGCGGTTAGCTGACCTTTTTGAGTTTATGCATACTGCTTGTAATGTGGTCTTATCTTCGCAATTCCTTTCGTGCACATGTTATTGTCTGGTTTATAATTCTCAAGTGTTTTGGAGCTATTCTGATCCCTCTCAAGTTCTTATTTTCCTCTCATCTATCCTCCCCTTTTTCTTTCGGGGTTGTGGTTGAGTTGTTATTTGTTACTCCCTCCGTCCCGATATATGTGATGTACTTTCATTTGCCACACACTTTAAGAAATAAAGGAAGACTTTTGAATCTTATGGTCTAAAATAAGCCAAAGATATTTGTGTGGTTATAGATCATCTCGTTTTGCGTAAAAGATAAAGTTTAAAGTTAAAATGTTGCCAAATAAGGAAATATGTCATTCTTTTTTGGACGGAGTAAAAAGGAAAGTGAGTCATTCTTTTTTGGGACAGAGGGAGTATCAATTTAGCATCCTATTACAATGTTTTGAGAATTTTGCAGAAGCGGAGAAGCAGAAGAGAGAGGAAGCTGAACGGAAGGCCAAGCTAGATGCAATTGCAGAAAAGCAAAGGCAACGAGAGCTAGAACTTGAGGAGAAGAAAAGGCTGGAGAGAGAGGAGGTCTTGCGGAAATTCACGCCTGTGCCATCAAGGCCTGCTGAGCCTTCAATCGTAGGTCATCCCTCAGAAGCTGGAGGATCTGCTCCCGCAGCTGCACCTACTCCGGGGAAGTTCGTGCCCAGGTTCAAAAGGGAGAAAATTGATGAGGCAGGCCAGGCTCCACCTCCCGAAACTGATAGGTGGGGCAGTAGCAGCAGGCCTGACGATCGACCATCTGATAGATGGGGGCGTGATGAACGAAAGCCTCCCTCGTTGGGTGGTGGCTCAAGGACCAGTTGGTCATCTTCTAGGCGCTGAATTGCGGGGAATCACGTTGCTGCCTTGATCAAATGATGCATTGTCGGGATATTTATTTCAGAAATTCAATTTCGCGTTTTGGCTGTTAAGAAAATTTTGTTATGGCGTTTTTTCTTGTGTTGGCTCAAGAGTAAGCATTTATTGAGTAGGATAGTTTTTTGGACGTTGTAGAGCTTTAAAGTTTTGATGGGTTTGAACTAGGGGTGGCTAGTGGCCCGGGGCGGGGCGGGTTGTGACCAATCCCTGCGGGACGGTGGAGGGTTAGGACGCGAGCTTCGGTGGGCCAGGATTAGTGGGACGGGTCGGGTCGCGGGATTCGGGGGATTTTTTTAAAAATTGAATTTCCAACACTGAAATTGACATTCACCTACATTATCACGAAATTTTGACGTTGAAATCTATTGTATATCGTGAGATTTTTACTAAAGAAAAGGGAAAATTAGAAATCGATTTGGGGGAAAACACAAATTGATTGAGAAAACAGACGTTTTCCTAAAAATTGGCGGCACCAATTTGACCGGCCATGTCTTGAAAAAATATGCAAAATCAAAATAAAAATCGGGTAAAATGGACATTCGAGTGCAGAGTTATGACCATTTAAAGTTGTATCAATTTACAATTACTTTTTCTCCCTACATTTTATATCAATGTTTCCGTGATATGTTAATTAAGTTCATGGCGCATTAAACTTTCATAAAAGCTTCATAGATTGCTTCAATCTAGCCACTCAAAGACAAATGTATCATTAAATGCCAATAAGGCTTCATAAATTGACATTCACAACGCATCTTATGTTGCTACTTTATTTGTTCATAATATGATTATTGCATGATGTTCTATTAACAATTCTTACATGCTATTCAAGTTTTCCGAGTCCTCGTAAGCTCTACGAATAATTATTTACATTATATAAATGATAGCATTACTGGAGTCAATAATTTAACTCAAAAGAATTGACGTTCACTATTCACAATTTACAGCTTCTGAGATAGTATGAAGATTTGTGAGAAAAATGAAGAGAAAATGAGTTATTTATAGTTCGAAAATTGGATTAAAGTGTAAATATACTAATTTAAGGGTTAAAAATAAATATTAAGGGGGTAAGGGGGGTTTATGGGGTGGGCGGCAAAAATGGCCGTTGCACAACGACCAAACTCTAAATTTGGCCGTTATTGCAACGGTTAGTTTTGCAAAGGGGGATGGGGGATCGGGACGTGGTCGGGGCGGGTCCGGCGGGACGAGCCCAGGTCCCGTCCCAGTTTCGAATCCCGACACCGTCAATTTTTTTTTGTAGGGGGATCGGGGCGGGATCAGGGCCGGATCCGGATTGGGCCGAACCGGCCCACTGACCACCCTTAGTTTGAACTAAATTAAAACTTTTTTGTTGTGAATAAGCATGTGTACGATCTTTCCTTCACATTATTGTCGATGGATTATTGTTTGATTTTCATTCTAGCTAATCCGTGTCTACTTAAATAACTGGAAATTGTTTGGGTGAAATAAGATTTGGACGTTCCTATTGAAATGCCAAAAAAAAATAAAAAATGTCGAGAATATTGTATCATGTTCCCCTTTCTATGGGTGGTTAACACAAACTCCTGGGAAATATTGGTCTTTTAATTTGTCGAAATTTTATTTTAAAACGAAAAGAAAAACATTAAACCCAAATCTAAAAAGTGTGTAAATGAGCTGTCTGGAAATAGAATCCTCAACAATTTATGAGCCAACATAATAAATATAGGATTTGCATTATATGCATTTACAATGTACTAATGTTTTTTCTTATATTCCGTGTGTTATTTAGCCTATAATAATATGTTATTTATCATTTTTATTAGCGAATATTCCCCAGATATTCGCCATATATTGTGTAATTATGAATATTGTATATTTATAGTATATTAGGATCCTTATCGAATTAGGATTCCTCTCTTGTACACACAATATATTTTGTAATAATGACAATACTCCCCAAGGGAAATTATTACAATCTTACATAGTATCAGAAGTCAAAACCCTAGGGTTTCTTTAGTCTTGCCATCGCCCCCCCTCTCGGTTCCAGCCGCCGGTAACCACCAAAGAAGAGTATTTTTTCTCTTTTCTTCTTTCTCCACTACAATGATCGATCATCACACTCCCATCGAGGCTTCATCCACAACAGTCGTCACTTCAGACATCCCAAAACCATATTTTTCTCCATCTAATCGTCCTGCACTCACCGTCTCAAACATCAAACACTGTCTCCCAATCATTCTTGATCAAGAAAACTGTCAGTACATTCCATGGGTTGATCTTTTCCGTATTCATGCATGTCTCTACAACGTGCTCGACCACATAGATGACTCCTTCCCTCGCCCCCCTGAAGTTGACGACGTTACTTGGCTCCGACTTGACGCCGCTGTAAAACAGTGGATAAATGACAGTATTTTTTAGGATTTGCTTCTCACTATAATGAAAATTGGCGCATCGGCCCGCGATTTATGGCTTCGGTTGGAAGAAATATTTCAAGATAATAAGCACACTCGTGCTGTGTATTTGGAGGAACAATTTAATACCACACGTCTTGAAAATTTCTCCAACATGACTGAATATTGTAAACAGTTAAAACTTGTGGTGGATCAACTCTCCAGCATCGGCACGCCTGTTTCTGAAACTAAGATGGTATTACAATTAATTGCAGGCCTTTCGAAAGGTGAATACGATACTTTGGCCACCATGATTCAACAGGCGGATCCGTTAGCAAGTTTCAACAAAGCCCACTTACAATTGTTGCTAGAAGAAACTCGTCGTGCTAAGCAGGACGAGCACAATCAAAAGGCGTTGGCCGTCGAAATTCCCCCGCAAAATCACATTCCTGCCGGCTCACCCCCGCCAGAAAATTCTTAGTCGCGGCAGAACCGCGACGGTAGGGGTGGGAAAAGCCGCCGCGGCCAGCAGCACCAGCTGCAGCAGCCACATCCCAGTCCACAATACCAGTGGAACGACCCAGCAGTCCAGTTCCACTTTCAGAATTGGGCCTCAGCGCCTGGGCATCTACAGGCCCAATACCCCCTTTAATCAGCAGGGGCTTTTGGGCCCGGCTCTAGCACCTCGGCCAGTCCATTATCCGCAGCAACATGCCCACTTCACTCAGGCCCAATACCAGCAGCCCTCAGTCGGACTGCCCCCCCACTGATTTGGTCCAGGCTTTCAGCATTCTAAATTTGCAGCAGCCCAACGAAAATTGGTTCATGGACTCGGGCAT
This sequence comes from Anisodus tanguticus, assembly GCA_034509755.1. Taxonomy (NCBI): domain Eukaryota; kingdom Viridiplantae; phylum Streptophyta; class Magnoliopsida; order Solanales; family Solanaceae; genus Anisodus; species Anisodus tanguticus. Next base: position 53,522,362 of record CM067540.1, on the reverse strand, counting down.
CACATCTCACCTCACTCGCTCTGCATGTAATCATTTTACACTGTTTCCATTAAAGCACCCTCAATAAATTACTGTTGGCAATGGTAATCACATTCCAATACAGGGCCATGGTACCTCCTACACAAAACCACCACACCCAACCTTGTCCCTTAAAAATGTCATGTATGCTCCTAATATCATTAAGAACCTAGTTTCTGTCCTCAAATTTTCTCGTGATAATTCTGTCTCTGTTGAGTTTGAGCCGTTTGGTTTTCCTATGAATGATCTTCGTACGAGGACCCATCTTACGAGATGCAATAGCGCTCTCTCCAGTCTCCTTTGCTGCTATCTCTCCGTCCGTGTGGCATAATCGGCTTGGCCACCCAGGTACTCCAGTTTTTAATTTTCTTAGATGCAATAACTTTATCAGATGTAATAATGGAAAACTTGTCCAACACTGTGTTTCTTGTTGTTTAGGCAAACATATTCGTCTTCCGTTTAAATCATCTACCAGCATTACTTTTTCACTGTTTGATATTATTCATGCTGATTTGTGGACTTCTCCTGTTCTTAGTTCCCTTGGTCATAAATATTATCTGGTCTTGTTAGATGATTTTCCCATTATGTTTGGTTGTTCCCACTTAAATTTAAATCGAAAGTGTTTGCAAAATTTTTTGAGTTTCGTACCTTTATAAAAACACAGTTTGAAAAATCTATAAAATCATTTCAGTGTGATAATGGTCGTGAATTCAATAATTCTACGTTTCACCGGTTTTGTAGCAATAATGACATGGTTTTTCGTTTCTCCTGCCCCCACACCTCACCTCAAAATGGTAAGGCTGAACGCATCATCCGCACCATTAATAACATGGTTCGTACTCTCCTGTTTCATGCCTCTCTTCCTCCGTCCTTCTGGGTCTATGCCGCCAAAATATCCGTTTATTAAACAACTACTTAATGATTATTATAAAGATTTGTTTGTTATCATTTTACGAGTAACCTATGTAAATAATTTGTTTCATAAAATTTTATGAGAGATATGATTTTATAGTCCTTTACAAATTTATTTTTAATTTTATGTCTTTTTATAAGAAATTTTCTGAAAAAACTATTTTCTTCTATTCAATTTGTAAGTGGAGAAGAAATATCATTTCCTCAAACTTTAACTCGTGAAACTATACCATATCTTTCTGATGCCAAGTCCACTGCCTACCAATAACTATTTTTTCTTTATTGTTGCATCTCTCCATTGCTATCAAACAAAATTCCTAATAATTAGATTTGGTACTTACAAGCAAGAATAATGCCTTCTCCACATTCAGAGGCAAATATCTCTCATTCCATAACAACCTCTCATCAATTCTTCTAATTCTTATGAGACCTTATAATGGCCTCTCATCACTTTGAAAAGACATTTGATACTCTAAAGTTAGACATTAATTAGCTTGCTTCCCTGATAATCTTATTTAATAGGGTTATTAGCATCTTTAATCTCTCGAGTATTAGTCAATTCTGATTTTAGCCCACGTGATATCTGATCAAAGATATTTAACGTTCAACTAATTGAAATGTGAACTATTGATCCTTTTGATTGTGATAGTTCACAAATTTACATAATTATCGACCGTTTCATCATTTAGTTACCTATTTGTTATGTTATGTTGGTATTGTTGTTCCATAATTGAGGATAATTTAATTCTAAAAATAATTTAACTATAACAAATTTCCTACTTAAAGGGATCAAAACACACATTTTAATTAATTCAAGATTAAATGTGATGAGTCATAGGCTGGTGGAGCAGTATAAGGAGAGGAAAAGAGACTTACATATGGTTTTCATCGACCTCGAGAAGGCATACGACAAAGTCCCTAGGGATGTTTTATGGAGATGTTTGGAGGTTAGAGGTGTACCTGTGGCATACACTAGGACAATCAAGGATATGTATGATGGAGCCAAGATCAGGGTACGGACATCAGGAGGAGACTCGGAGCACTTCCCAGTGATGATGGGGCTGCACCAGGGATCAACTCTTAGCTCATTCCTATTTTTCTTGGTGATGGATGGACTGACGTGACAAATCCAAGGGGAGGTGTCATGGTGTATGTTATTCGCAGACGACATAGTCCTGATTGATAAGACTCACAACAGAGTGAATGCTAAGCTGGAGGTTTGGAGACAGACTCTGGAGTTTGGGTTCAGGCTGAGTAGGACCAAGACAGAATACTTGGAGTGCAAGTTCAGTAACGGGAGCGACCTTGAGACAGGCGTGGATGTGAGGCTTGGTACTCAGGTCATTCCAAAGAAAGGGAGCTTCAAGTACCTCGGGTCTATTATCCAAGGGAATAGAGAGATTGATGATGATGTCACACATCGTATTGGGGCATGGTGGATGAAATTGAGGCTCGCATCTGGAGTCTTGTGCGATAAAAATGTACCACCAAAACTTAAAGGAAAGTTCTATAGGGTGGTGGTTAGACCGACTATGTTGTATGGGGCGGAGTGTTGGCCGGTCAAGACTTCGCACACCCAAAAGATAAAAGTTGCGGAGATGAGGATGCTAAGATGGATGTGTGGGCATACAAGGTGGGATAAAATTATAAATGATGATATCTGCGGCAGAGTGGGAGTGGCCTCGGTGGAGGATAAGATGCGGGAAGCGAGGTTCAGATGGTTCAGGCACGTGTAGAGGAGAGACACAAATGCCCCAGTGCGGAGGTGTGAGAGATTAGCTATGGACGGGTACATGAGGGGTAGAGGTAGGCCAAGGAAGTATTGGGGAGAGGTGATTAGATGGGATATGACTCATGTGCAACTCACTGAGGACATGACCTTAGATAGGGGGTTATAGAGGACACGTATTAGGGTAGAAGGGTAGTAGGTAGTCCAGTGTAGTCCTACCTACGCTTACAAACTGGTAGTTCAAGTATTATTATTGTAGGATGGCTTAGCCTATCATACTAGTAGGCACAGTATTGCCTTATAGTCCCTTGTCGTTTGATTTATGCTGCTATGTGTATTGTGTTTGTCTTATTTACTTGCATTAGTTATTGCTTATTGTTGTTTCTTTTTCTTTTTCAGAATTCGCTATCATGACTTATTCACTTTGTTTGTCTTACTTTGCTTGGGCTTGTGCTTTGTCTTGAGCCGATGGTCTCTCGGAAACAGCCGCTTGGAGTTAAGGTCTGCGTACATTCTACCCTCTCCAGGCCCCACATTGTGGGATTTCACTGGTTATGTTGTTGTTGTTGTTATTGAGTCATGTATTACAAGGATCGAAATCAGAATTTATCAATAATTGTAGCGTCAAAAGTTCTGTGATCCCATTTAATTACTACGTATTTATTATGTCAACTGCTACCCTCTTTATATATACATGTACATGTACATGTACATGTGTTTACATATTAAGAAACTCATTCATTATGGAGTCCACACTTCAAGAAAATAATCCTCATTTCCAAGCCACTGAAATGTCAACCAATCAACAATCATCAACAAATTTCATGGGGAAATTGACGCAAAATTTGATTTTCAGATAAAAAATGGGCTGAATTACATGGTGCAATGGGTGATTTAGGCACATATATACCTATAGTCTTGGCTTTAACACTAACCAGTGACTTAAATCTTAGTACAACATTAATATTCACTGGTGTATACAATTTTGTTACAGGTGCAATTTATGGTGTACCAATGCCTGTACAACCTATGAATCTATTGCTGCTGTTGCAATCAGCAACCCCGAATTCGGTATACCTGTAGTTATGGCTGCTGGAATTTGCACTGTTGGAATTTTATTCATGTTAGGTGTTACAGGATTAATGCAACTTGTTTATAGGTTAATTCCTATTTCTGTTGTTAGGGGAATTCAACTAGCACAAGGGTTGTCATTTGCTATGACTGCAGTTAAGTACATTAAAAATGTACAAGATTTCGCTAAGTCGAAATCTAAAGGGGAGAGGGAATGGTTGGGTTAGATGGATTGTTATTGGCTTTAATTTGTGCTATTTTTATTGTAATTGTGAATGGGGATGGTGAACAACAAATTGAGAATCAAGAAAGTACAGAAACAGGTAATATGAGGTAAAGGTTAAAGTAAGTAATATTTTCTCTTCCTTCAGCTTTTCTTATATTTTTGTTAGGTGTTATTTTGGCTATTATAAGAGGGCCTAAAGCTGTGAAAGGATTCAAATTTGGTCCATCAAGAATTACCATTGTGAATATTTCCAAACAGGCTTGGAAACAAGGGTTTATTAAGGGTACAATCCAACAACTACCTTTATCTGTGTTGAATTCTGTTATTGCTGTTTGTAAACTGTCAACGGATCTCTTTCCGGAGAAAAGGGAAATCGTGGCTTCTTAGGTATCCGTGACGGCGGGTTGATGAACCTAATAGGGTGTTGGTTTGGTGCCATGCCATGTTGTCATGGTTGCAGGAGGGCTAGCAGGGCAATACAAGTTTGGTGGTAGGAGTGGTGGGTGTGTGGCACTTCTTGGTGTGGCTAAGTTGGTTTTAGGGAGCTCAATGGTTAAAGTTTTGACACAATTTCCTGTTGGGGTTGGGGTTTTGGTGGTACTTTTGTTGTTTGCTGGGATTGAATTGGCTATGTGTTCAAGAGATATGAATACCAAGGAAGAGTCATTTGTGGTGCTTGTTTGCACATCAGTTTCATTGGTTGGTTCAAGTGGAGCATTGGGTTTCTTGTGTGGGATTGTCGTACATTTGGTTCTTAAAATGAGGAAGATGGGTAGTGATGGTGGTCAATCTTGTTCTAGTGTACTTTGGTTCACAGAAACCCATAAGCAACTTGCAAGTTTGTGTCTTGTAACTAAATAAAGATGTGTATACCTTCTCTTTGTTTATTGTTTTTTTATAACGGCCGTTTGAATATTTCTGATATAAGGTACTGTCTTTTGTTCTCCGCTTAGCATATTGTTTGTTGTAGTTACTTTTTTTCCTTCTATTTGACCTGTTTTGTTATTGCTTTTATTCTTAGCCGATGGTCTATCGGAAACAAACTTTATATATCTCAAGGTAGGGGTAAAATATGTTGGAAATTAGTCTTTGGCGGGAGTTGCGACCGACCAACTTTAACGGCTTAAACACTAGTGTTACGTATGTTGGAGAATCTGGTTCTTCACACATGCATGATCTACTAAGTACGTAGATAACCGTAGGGCCAAGAATCGTCAAATTTCATTGAGAAATGAAAGAGATATTGGTTCACGAAGTAAGGTGTTTGAAGCATGGAAAGTGTGGTATTGTGTTCAATTCTCCCTCATCGGTAGAGGAAGAAAGAATTGTTGTGTATATAAGACTCGAAATTGGTTTGGGGTTTGAGACTCCAAGGGGTATCCCATGTGTTTAAAGGAGGGAGGACCTAGATGTGCTTCGGTTCAAGGAAAGACCACACGCGCGCCGCCGCCGCCCGCCCGTCCGTTCCGGGTTCTCGGGTCCACGGGCCACGGGCCTTCTGATATTATCTTTTTGGACCAGAGAACTTTTCCAGAAGTACAGTTTGATCCCAGAAGTTTCAGAAGTACAGTTTGGACCAGAATTCTTTCAGATGTACAGTTTGGTCCCCGAAGTTTTCGAAAATCGAATTTCGACGGTCGTAACGAAACGCCAAGCACTCAATTCGGTCATTTATTTTGGCTGAATTACTCCTCCTATAATGGCCAAATCCGTTGGTCTTTCACCATTTATGTTGGTGACTTTACTACCTCCATAATGACCATTATTTGGCTATTATGGAGGCAGTTTTTCAGTCCCCTCCCTCACCTATATAAACACCCCCTTACACCATTGTTGAGCAACATATATGATACACGAAAATACAGAAGCATACACAACCAAAATAGTTTTCTTCCTACAATTTCCAAGCATCATTTCGTTACTCAATATTCTTCACGGTAGCATTTGAGTTTCCTTTGCTCAAGTGTTCCATTGCTGTTTTATCTTGGGAGACAAATTGTCCAGGACGTATAAAGGATACATACGGGGCAATATTGTCTTAAGGACAGAGTGCCACACTCGACTCAGCAAAAACAGTTTCCATTTTTCCGTCTTCAACAAAATTGTAATTTCAGTTTTGTGGTTCTATTGTAATTTTCAGATTTCTAGCTGAATTATTGAATCTTTGTTTATCCTTTCGAATACTTGTAATAGTTATATACTTCCCGTACTGCTTTATAAAGTACAATAGTGACGAGAGACCCAACAAAATATGCGTACATTCTACCCTTTCCAAACTCCACTTGTGGTATTAGACTGGATATGTTGTTGGTGTTGCTGGTTTGGATATTTTATCGGATACCTGCTACCTCCTACCTCCTACTAGTACAAATATCAGATAACTTTGTTCATCAAAGCTTAGGTAGATTAAAAGAGATTACCTAGTATTTTTTTTCTCTGTTACCTATGTCTTCAAGATTTTCACCCACTTCATTGATTGCTAGGCTCCCCACCAATACATCTAACGGCCGAGTAATTCTATCCATGAAGACTTAGGTAGGTAGAAAGAAATTACTTGGCGTTTCTTTTTTGTCGCTGCTACTTATATGTTTATAGGCCTTAGAGATGAGACCATCCTCTCACATCATTTTGTTTACCAGCACAAACAAGGATCAAATAGTTTTGCACTTTGTTATTCGTATATATTTTGAAAACGGTATATTACCAATACTTCGTCGGAATGAGATAAGAGAGTATACTTCAAGATACACTCTTAATAAGAGGTCCCAAAAAATTAGAGTAGGGGGGAAAGTTTCTTATCAGTTTATAAAATATCAAACACTTTATGAGTTAATTTAGTAAGGTTACTAAACTAATTCTATCATGTAAAAATTACCGAACTTTGCAAACATTGCTCAGAGTAAAGTCAATAAACTAATTTTATCACGTAAAAAATTACTCACTCCATCCAAATTTATATGATGGTATTTGAGTTTACTAGCATGGAATTTAAGAATAACAACAACAACAACATACACAGTGAAATCACACACCGTGAGGTCTGGGGAGGGTAGAGTGTACACAGATCTTACCTCCACATTGGTAGGTAAAGCGGCTGTTTCCGGGAGACCCTCGGTAGCATGGAATTTAGGAATACAATGGAGATTTTTGAAATTTGTGGTCCAACATAAGTTAGTATAACTATAAATCACCTCATTAAGAATAAAATATGTTTTTTAAAATTAGTTATTACTAAATATAAAAATATATCCCTTTTTAACATTATATAATAATAAAAAAATTACATAAATTGAAATGGAGGACGAAGAGAGTGCTGAACTTTGTGCACCTTGCTCAGGATAAAGTCAATAACTAATTCTATCATGTAAAAATTAGTGGACTTTGCATACCTTACTCTAGGGGTGTTCATAGGTCGGTGTGGATCGATTATTAGCTAAAATTAAAATCAAATCAATGTAGTTGATTTTTTAATTATTCAAACAAAATCAAATCAAATATACTACATATCCATCGGTTTGGTTGTTGGTTTGGTTCGGATTTTTGGTTTTAAGAAAATGATATTTCTCTCTTTCATTTTTTTTCCTACGGAAAGACTTTTTCATACTTGTCCAACTTATAATTTGTTATTATTACTTTTTTTTTATTGTGGAAGCTATAAGTTTCTTGGATTATGAAGAAAATATCTTAATATCTGTAAGCTTTAATCAAGTGAATAAAGTTTATAAGAAATACAATCCTTTTTAGGTGAATCTCATAAATATTTTTTTGAATTAATGAGATTGAATTTCATGGATCTCTTTTAGTTAGAAATGAGCTTAAGGTGTAAAATTCATTAGCTTATTAGAGATAAAAAAAGTAAATAAAATATTTAAAATTACTTATAAAATTAATATATCTTATATATATAAATTATGTATACGATTTATCGGTTCGATTGGTTTTTTCTTCGATTTGTTTTTAATAAAACCAAATATTATCAATTTTTAAAAATTAAAAAACAAACTAAATCAAAACCAAACAACAAGTGATTTATTTGATCGATTTGTGATTTGAATCGGTTCCTAATCAAACCGTTAACACCCCTGCGATTTACTCTGAGTAAATCACTAAACTAATTTATTTTTGCTACATATTACTAAACTAATTCTATCACGTAATAAATTAGTACTGAACTTTGCACACCTTGCTCATGAAGAAATTAAATGCTTTGTCCTTCAAATGGGTTGATCTTTAATTTTTGACTTTAAAATTGAATCTTTTGTGGGGCGTAAATTCTTTAAGGACGTTGGACATAATTTATAAAATATTATAATACAAAAATAATTATTTATTATCAAGGACAAAAATTAAAGACCAACACAAAATAGGGACGAAAGTGCAAATAATCCCTATGCTCATATAATGAATTTGGTTGTAAAACCCGCGAGCTCACACCGAAAATCCTAATACGCATGCAACATCATATGTCGCCACGTGTGATTCATTTAAAATTGAATATGCAAAAAATATTTTCGATTTAATTTCAATAAGTTGTATATACAAACTTATAAATTTACAACAAGAATTAGTAAAAAAAATGCTAAATCTAGAATTTACCAATTTAATCATATAATCTGATGTGATAGCAAGGAAAGATATAAATTTTGGTAATTTATTTTGAAAATAAATATTTAGATGATCTTCACTCTCACGATTTTTTTAATTAGTAAAAAATGCTACTATAATTCATTATCTGAATTACTGTTAATCTTCATATTTATCATTTATTTGTTAAAAAGTTTTGAAGATCAACAATACTAATTAGAGATTTTGATACGTGATTTGCATAAGAATTGTTCAATAAGCGTGGGGCATTAGAGGGTGGTTAGCCCAGGCGCTTGGGGCATAGCCCTCGCAAAACAAGGCCTCAACCATGAATACCATTGCGTTTTGCAAGTGTCTCGTCCAAGAGTAACTCCCAAAATAACTTTTTACAACTTGTTTGGATGTTTGTTATCTAATATATTGTATTCTGTTGTTAGTTTACATATAATATTTATTTTAATTATTTCTTAAATTTTATTGTATCGTATCCAGGGGCGTATGTAGTATATTAGGTGGGTTTCAATGAAATCCCTAACTTCTGACGCGAAGCATAAATTTATGTGTTAAAATTTATTAAAATTGTAAAAATGTAGGCATGAACCCATAACTTTTAAAACACAATGGGTTCAACGCTAAGAATCTTAAAAGGTTGAACTCCTTAAGTTTAAATCATGTATCCGCCTCTAATCGTATCGTTATGCAATGAAAAAACTCTAATTTTGTGTAACAATCGATTTGGTGTGATTGCGTCGTTATTATATTTTTTTCTCATTTTATCTTTACTTACAATATTATCTAATAATGTGGGGATGCAACCTGTATGTAGGATAGGACAGCCAGTTGCATTAGGGTAGTAGCTAGGGAGGTGTTGGGGGTCTCGAGAGGTAGCCGTGGTGGGCATCGATAGGACTGGTGGTGGAATGGGGAAGTTCAAGGGAAGGTGGAATCAAAGAAGGTGTCGAATGCGAAGTTGGTAGAAAGCAAGGATGAGGTGGAGAAATGGATAAATAGGGAACTATATAAGATGCCGAGGAAGGAGGCGAAGTTAGCGGTTTCGGTGCCAAAAATGATAGCTTTTAAACGCATATATGTCGAACTAGAGGACAAAAACGGGGATAAGAAGTCGTTCAGGCTAGCCAAGACGAGGGAGAGGAGGACACGTGATTTGGATCAAGTGAAATGCGTCAAGGACGATGATGGAAAAGTATTCATGGAGGAATCTCTCATTAGACGGAGATGACAGTCATACTTCCATAAACTTTTGAACGAAAAAGGAGACATAAATATTTTGTTGGGAGATTTTAAACATTTTGAGAGGTGTCGCGATTTTGGGTATTGTATAAGTATTAAGGTTGAAGAGGCTAAGAGTGTTGTTCGTAGCATGTGCAGGGGAAGAGCAACCGGGCCTCACGAGATTTATGGGAAATTTTGAAAGAGCACAGACACGTCAAGTTTGGAGTGGCTGACTAGGTTTGTTTAATGTCATATTTAAGACGGCGAGGATGTTCAAAGAATGGAGGTCGAGTGTAATGATTCCTTTATACAAGAACAAGGGCGATATCCAGAGTTACAACAACTATAGAGATATCAAGTTGCTAAGCTATACATGAAAGTGTGGGAAAGGGTGGTGGAGATGAGGGTGAGGAGAGAAGTGTCTATTTTAGAGAACCAGTTCAGATTCATGCCAGGACGCTTGACTACATAAGCCATTCATCTTGTAAGGAGACTGATGGAGCAGTACAGGGAGATGAAGAGGGACTTACACATGGTATTCATCGACCTAGAAAAGGCTTCCGATAAAATTCCAAGGGAGGTCCTATGGAGATGCTTGGAGGATAAAGGTGTACATGTGGCGTACATTAGAGCGATAAAGGACATGTATGATGGAGCCAAAACCAGTGTAAGGACATTAGGAGGAAACTCAAAGCACTTTCCAATTGTGATGGAGTTGCATCAAATATCAGCTTTTAACCCATTTTTATTTGCCTTGGTAATGGATGGATTGACGGGGCAAATTCAAGGTCAGGTGCCATGGTGTATGCTTTTTGCGGATGACATAGTCATGATCAACGAGACTCGCAATGGAGTAAACGCTAAGCTAGAGGGTTAGAGACAAATTCTGGAGTCTAAAGGGTTTAAGTTGAGTAGGACCAAGACAAAGTACTTGGAGTGCAAGTTTAGTGACACACACACCACATGAGGCTGACGTGGAAGTAAGGCTTGTTACTCAGGACATCTAGAATAAAAGTAGCTTCAAGTATCTTGGGTCTATTATACAAGGCAATGAGGAAATTAATGAGGATGTCACACATCATATTGGTGCAGTGTGGATGAAATGGAGGCTCGCTTCAGAAGTGCTATGTGATAAGAAGATACCACCTAAATTTAAGGAAAAATTCTACAAAGTGGTGGTTAGACCGACTATGTTGTATGGAGCGGAGTGTTGTCCAGTTAAAATCTCTCACATTGAAAAGACAAAAGTTGCGGAGATGAGAATATGGCGATGGATGTGTGGGCACACTAGGAGAGATGGGATTAGGAATGAGGTTATCCGGAACTAGGTGGGAATGGCCTTAGTGGAGGGCAAGATGCAGGAAGCGAGACTGAAATGGTTTGGACATGTGAAGAGGAGATACACAGATGCCGCAGTGCGGAGATGTGAGAGGTTGGCTATGAACGGTTTCAGAAGAGGTAGGGGTAAGTCGAAGAAGTATTGAGGAGAGGTGATTAGATAGGACATGGCACAGTTACATCTTACTGAGGACATGACCTTAGATAAGAGGTTATGGAGAACTCAGATCAGGGTAAAAGGCTAGTAGATAGTCTCACTTATCCTTTCATATTAGTAGTCGCAGTATTGCTCTATAGTTTCTTGTGCTTTGATTTATACTAGTATCTGGTTATTCTTGTACTTCGATTATCTTATTTTATCCGTGGTAGCTATTGTCCCTTTTTCAAATCGCTTTATCAGGGATTAGTCGCTTTTGTTATTTTCATCTTCATACTGCTTTGAATTGCTTTTAATTTCTTGTCCTTATCTGATCTATTTTCGTGTTTTCTCTTGAGTCGATAGTCTTTCGGAAACAACCTTCCTACCTTGATAGGGGTAAGGTCTGCGTACACTTTACCCTCTTCAGACCCCACGTTGTGGGATTTCACTGAGTATATTATTGTTGTTGTATCCTGCATTTTTATAGTAGCTCTATCACGTGCCCTACTTTTTTTTTTGTAGGTTCATGCTTCAAGTTGTTGATGTATGACATATATAAGGACGAAAAATTATACAATCTATCCAAATAGTGTATTCATCAAAATAAATATAACACAATATAATACAATACAATATAATACAATACATTATAAAGCAAAGGTAACAACCATCCAAACAAAGTGTTAAAACACAAATGTATTAAGCGTTTGGCCATCCGATATAAAATCATGATTTCATATTTTGATTTCAAATCAAGTTTGTTTATGAAATTTGCACAAATTTTTAATTTCAATTTCATATCATGATTACAAATCCCAAATTCTCCAAAAAAGCATGATTTGAGATTCCAAATCATGATTTCAAACTTTTAAATGTAAAACTTGACCCATAAGTTTATATTTTATAAAAAAGGATCCAAAAGTTGGTAGATATATTTACCAACCATTTATAGCAAATATTTAAAAAGTTCTGCAAGTTGATAATATATTTATAACAAAATTTTGTCTTACCAACCATTTCCAACTAAATTTACTTCTACAACTCATGTTTAGTTTTATTTTTATTTAACTAAAGTTCGATCAATAAATGTTGTATTTTTATAGGATGGTCTTCTGGTAGCGAATTAACTTTGTTATGAACTTTGATTTGCTCATATAGTAAGATTATATAAAAATTGAAAAATGTTTGATGATTTTCACAACTTGTGAGGTTTTTATGTTTAAATTCAAATTGCATGTACAAACAAAACTTCAACTTCAAATTATCCTGATTTCAAATTGTTGATTTATATAATGATTTTAAATAATGTGCAAACGCAGCCTAAAGTATAATACATCCAAATTATATACTTCCTTCGTTCCAAAAAGATTGACACTTTTTGCTTTTTGAGAATTGTTCTTTAACGGTAATTTTTTCAAATGTCTTTTAAATATTTTAAATTATTTATTATGATGACTTACAATATTTTTTACATAGTTTTCAAATATATAAATTTTATGTAAAAAAATTAAAGATTCTAAATTCTAATATACAGTTAAAATTAGAAAGTTTAACTTTTGAAAAGCAAAAAATGCGATTTGTAAACCAGCCGTTATCCACCTCATTGGTTAACAACTTCAGCTTCTCCTTCCTTCCCCCCCACCACACACACACACACCATGAATCCATGAATCCATGATCTGATCACTCCATCTTTCTCTATTCTCTCTTTCAGATCCGGATCAGGATCCGACCCATCCAAAGAAATCCAATGGCGGCATCACGTCGTCTCCGAGATCTCCAAGCCCAACCCAGCAACAAAATCTGCGTCGATTGTTCTCAAAAGAATCCTCAATGGGCCTCTGTCTCCTACGGCGTATTCATGTGTTTAGAATGTTCTGGAAAACACCGTGGCTTAGGTGTCCACATCTCATTCGTCCGATCCGTTACTATGGATTCATGGTCCGAGATCCAGCTTCGTAAAATGGAACTGGGCGGAAACGACAAATTAAACAAATTCATGGGCCAATATGGAATTTCAAAAGATACTGATATTATCACCAAATACAATACAAATGCTGCTTCCATTTACCGTGATAAGATTCAAAACCTAGCTGAAGGTAAACCCTGGAGGGACCCACCTATTATTAAGGAAAGTGTTAACAATAGCAGTAATAATAGTAAACCTCCATTGAGTGGTAGTAAAAGTGGTAATAATTCAGGTTGGGATAATTGGGATAGTTTTGATGATGGTGGCAATAATAATAATAATAATAGTAATATGAGGAGAAATATGACTGTGAGTGATTTTAGGAGTGGTGTAGGTGGTGCTGGTGGGCCTGCTAGGTCGAGATCGACTGCTGATGTTACGAGGGTCCAGTATGAGGCGTCTGCGGCGAATAAGGATAATTTTTTTGCTAGGAAAATGGCTGAGAATGATTCGAGGCCCGAGGGGCTACCTCCTTCTCAAGGAGGGAAGTATGTTGGATTTGGATCGAGTCCTGGTCCAATGCCGAGGAATAGTAATAATAATTCGCAAGGCGATGTTCTTTCTGTTGTTACTCAGGTATAAAGATTGAGCTAATTATGGCTGTGTTGGTTATTGTGTGTAGGATTTAACTTTTACACATTGACTGTGAATTTATGTTTGCAATACCTTGTTTGGTAGGGTGTATAAGAAAAAATACTGAATATTGTTGTATTCGTAATGCTGAGATTATTTTTTATTGACTGTTTGATTTGTTGTATTCAATAACATGCATTGCATAATTTCTAAATAGCACTGAATGGAGTGTATTAGAATACGAATAGTATTAGTATTTTTAATGCGATGATTTACTATGTATAAGAATAGTATTGAATAGTGTGTATAAGTAATATTGGTATTAGTTGTACCAGACATAAATTTGCAACCAAACATTGTACTAAAATTTAGTACCAGCATTATTCTACCTAATACAAATTGGCATATTATGGCTTTATAGTAACTTGTAGCTGGTTTTCTGCTGATATGTATCTTTTAGTGTAATTTGTTTAGCTAATTTACCTGCGCTAGTTAATATTTACTTTTTTGAAATGCGCTATCACGTCGTATGCGCTTTGATACCAGCATTTTCATACTGCTTTAAAGTTTTAAACTTTTCCCGAACTGTTAATCTTGCTTGCTTTACTTTTGCTTTGTTTGTGCGTATGCTCTAGCCGAGGGTCTCTCGGAAACAGCCGCTCTACCTACCAAGGTAGAGTTAAGGTCTGTGTACACTCTACCCTTCCCAGATCCCACATTGTGGGATTTCACTGGGTATGTTGTTGTTGTTATTATTATTCTACCTAATACCTACCACACGACCCCTTGAATAGTTTCTATGTGTTGTAGCTTGTTACTTATCTTATTTTCTCAATTATCTATTACTATTGGTTTATAAAATAAGCTGACATTGTAAAACATCACACTATCAATATATTGGAGTTAGAGGGTGTTTGGATTGGCTTTTAAAAAGTAGCTTATAAGCTAAAAGCCAAAAGCCAAAAGTCATAAGTTGGTAATACCCAACTTTTGATTTTGGCTTATTTTTGTACTTTTCATGCCTAAAAGTAAGTGCTTTTAAGCACTTTTTTTGATTGCCAAACACCACAAAAACTAGAAAAGTGCTTAAAAGCCAATAAACACTTAAAATAAGCCAATCCAAACACCCTCTTAAACTCATTTATGTATAGGTTGATGAGATGGTTGCTTGATGTGTGCAGGGATTCGGTAGATTATCTATGATAGCAGCCTCAGCGGCACAGTCTGCTGCGACTGTTGTTCAAGCAGGGACCAAGGAGTTGGGCTCTAAGGTACTTTGAATTTACTTTTATACTAAATTGAAGGTGTAGTGATCTTTTAATTTTGTGGAGATGCCTTCATACCCAAGTGTAGGAGGAAGTCTCGCTTTATCCAAACATAGGATTTACAATTATTTATCAATCTGTTTTGATTCTTGAAAAATGAAATCTAGATTATTTATTAGGAGGTAGAGAGATTCAACTTTATTTGATAAAATTGGGGTTCTAATGAAAGTAAGTGAGTTTATGGTATGGAGGATTCAATGGTATCATGGAGAAATGTAAAAAAACGAGGAAGAAGATAAATGTAGAAAAAGGGAGTCTTGAATGGCTGGAAAAAAGTATGGGAGAGTTGTCCTTTCAAAATCTAAGGGTTTGGAATTGATAAAAGAATGATCTAATGCTTCCAATTAATGAATCGGCAAATTGCATTATAAACTTCTCCTTGTCTTGGAAAATGTCAAATGGTCAAGTCCTAAGTAAAGTGCCACGGAGCGTTATGCTTAGTGATAACGTGTATTACTCATGTAGGTGATGAACCAAAGGAAAGTAGTGGATGCTATGTGAAGTTTAATTTTTGAAACTATGAAGATAGCATTTGCATAATCATCAACCTATATCTTTTTGTTAAGAAGTTGGAACTTCTAGATGTTGCACATACACACGTACACACACACGTGTAATTTTTGAATATTCTTCTGGCGATCACTATTTTGTAACTTGAACTTGTAGTTAATAATTTGGCTATTTTGTGGTGTACATACCCAAGGCCTGTGATGTATTAAACTTTTATGCTTGGCATACATGCTGATGATGAATGAGAATTTAAAGTCATTATAGCATCAGAGATTTGAAAGTTGATATTGGATACTTTTGTGTTGGGTCAGCATTGAGATTGGGCAGTCAGTAAGTCTTGAATGATGTTGCATGCAAAATTATCAATGTTCCACTTAGACTGGAGTCCTATGTTCCAGTCTCGTATATTATTGCAACACGTTTTTCACTGTTGTATATAGATATAGCCTTATATATCTATTTTATGTGGGATTTTGTAGAATGAAATTCCGATATTTTGGTAATCCTTGCTCATTTGAACCTGCACAAGGCCGGACCATATAGTGCTCCGATTCATTCCAACTTTTGGTTTAGTAGATGGAAGAATTGGGTGATACTCTTCACAAAACTTTTAGCCCTATTAGTCTAGTTTCCATGAAATCAGATGAAATGGAATTGGGACTACTATAGGAGATAAGATAGGTTGAGTGAAATATGCTCATGCTGTTTTACACTGGTATTTGTGCGTTCTTACTTTTAAGCTTCATAGAGGACACTTTAAAATGTGTTGAAGAGTTAATAGCTATACCGTGCGTTCTGAAATTTTGAGTTAATAGCTATTTGATATCTTTTTAAACTTTTTCTTATTTTTTACCCCTTGTGACACCCTAAGACCATACAAAGTAATAAGGCGTTTTGGCATCTTCGATTAGAAATGGTCAAATGGACCTATTTGCTCTTGTAAACCATAACGATCCATGCATATGTTATAGTAATGAGAGAGAGTTTTGGAAATGCTTAGTTTAATAAGTACTTATTAGTTTAGTTAGCTATGTGGCATCCCCCCATGAGGGATACCGCTAGGGATGTTAGGATTCAAGATTGTCTTTCACTATAATGGCCCTTGGGAGAAGCACGGAAGGAAGCAACTTTTTGTTGCACTATATCATAATCAAAATTTTCCTCCGCAATATTATGACTCTTTCTCCACCTTTTTTATTAAAACCCTTAATGGTAGAACTTCATAAATGTTTTTCCATGTGATATTCATTTAGGCTTCTAATTCGTGTATTGTATCCTTCTCGCGACTCCAGCCAAAAATGAAGAACTTCTCGTCTTGGGAGTTACTCTATATGAAAGTGAGCATCCGTATAGTTATTGTTTAGCCCTCTATTTTGAAATGAGAAAGAAGATAGTACAGTTGAATTGCATTATTTGGAACCAAGATTTGTAACTTCGAGTTTATAGAACTTGGCATCATAGGAAGAAAGGTTGCAATTAAACATATATATATTTCTATTATTTTATATCATTTAACTGAGGTGGAGTTTCTGCTGTAGTTCAAGTTTTTTTTTATTTGATCCTTCTCCAATCGCTTAAGAGTCCAAAGTGATTATTCAATGCTCCATAGGGATGAGAATTTCTTCAATATACTGATATTTTAATCTTGCAGGAGTTGCCCTCTCCCTCTTTCAAAGTACTGGTAGTTGTCTATTTTTCCAGTCCTCATTTCAGTTTTTGGTCATATAGCCTATATTTTCATCTCTAGTGTTTCTAGTGTTTAGACAAAGAGGCAGGGAGTTTTTAAATGTTCAGTAAGATGCTTGTGTGATCCCAATCTTACAGGTGTCAGAGAGTGGTTATGATTACAAGGTGAATGAAACAGTCAACGTTGTCGCAACAAAAACAACTGAGATTGGACAGAAGGGCTGGGGTATCATGAAGGGTGTCTTGGCTTTAGCTTCGCAGAAGGTTGAGGAATTTGCTGAGGGTCCAAACTCGAGGGATGATAGGTGGCAACGAAGTGAAAATCAACAAAACGGCTTTTATAAGGAATCCAGTCAAGTGTCTAAAGGATGGAATTCGTCTGGAGGAGCACAATCATCTGGTAGGCAATCCAATTCTGAAAGCTCGGGGTCCTGGGACGATTGGGATAGTAAAGACAACAGGAAAGAAAATTCTACTAAAGTGGCTGCATCCAGTAATGACGATGGCTGGGCTGGTTGGGATGATGGTAAGGATGATGATGGATATGATAATTTCCAAAGTGCATCCAATAATAAACATGTTGTTCATGGTGGAAAATCACAGTCCAAATGGACTTATGGAGGTTTCCTCTAAGAGTGGCAGATGCCACAACTTCTAGTAATTCTTTTCCCTTCCAAAATCGATTTCATCCAAATTACTTTTTGGAAGATATGTATCATTACAGACAGGATTGGGTTAATTGCCTCTCATGTAAAAGAAAAAAAGAGTGCAGGAAACAGAACATAGCTTACATTTGGATTTTTAACGACCATAGTTGTAGTTACTATTTTTTGCATTTCGGTCCTATTGATCGGAGATTGTCTTTCTTCATGTACCATTTCTTTGTGTTGTATACAGCTACATAATATATTCATTTGCGCATAAACTTCTTGATCAAGTTCTGGCGTCTTTTTATGTTGCTATCCATCAGAACTAGCATGTAAGGATATATGCACATGCATATTCTCTTGCGACCTTTTCTTTTGTTCTATTTTTCCTTAAACAGAACTGAAAGCAAGTAAATTGTTCTTGTCCTTGTTTGACATCAAAGGGGTTTGTGCCTGTGATAGACTTTTAGTTTCTCTCAGATTAAGTTCTGATCGTAAGCATATTGCATATCTCATTAGACTTCAACAATGATGCCAAAAAACTTTATGGATTCAGGAGCCACACTGTATCTCATATTCCATCTCCCTCAATTTCTGAACATTATCAAAGTAAAGGGATTAAACTTAATGAATCTTCATAACACTCTAATTTTAAGCATTGTTAACAATGGAGTAACTGTGCAATGAAATACTGCTTGCTGAAATAGGGCTGAATTGTTTAGAGGCAAGGCAAAGGGCGCAGGGAGCAGTTGATAAACAGGCATGAACAAGCAATGTTAACTGGTACACAACATGTTTCAGTAACAATGCATTCTGCCATTGGCGCTTTTTCCTTCCTTCTTTTCTTTACTTGGAAAACAATTTCTGAAGTTAATGCAGGAGGAAGAACAACAACAGTAACAAAGACGAAATGTTGGTTATATCTTAAACAACCAGATTTCGGATATTGACTAAATAAAACAAAAACATGAAAAACATATAAACTGGCGTCGCCCGGACTCGAACCGGAGACCTTCAGTGTGTTAGACTGACGTGATAACCAACTACACCACGACACCTATTTGTAATGATAATTTCAATTCACGAATATTACCTAAAAGTAATTTGGTGATACCTTAAGCTTTTTTCCCGTAAGGAGCATTTCGTACACAGGTTGAATCATTGAATTGCATTAGTAGAAGGGATTTAATTATTTAAAGCTCTAATCGGAGTTTTAAGTAACTATCATAAGTTTAAGTACCAAATAGTCAATCATATCAATATTTTACTCCCAAGATTTCATAGACAATTTTTCCCCCTTATTAACTAAAAATTGTTGAACTAATGAAGCTGTATAAGAAAATTTTGTCACACAATTTCAACAAACCAAGATCTGGGAAAAGGAATAAAATGGCTTAGAGCCAAAATTTGAGCCACATTTTGTTTGCTACTCTTTGTAGAATTGGCACTGCATCAGTCATGTCTAGAGATGGCAGTGGATCCTGGATCCGGTGGATCCAGATCCGTTTTGTAGGATATGGATCTTCAAAATTTGGATTCGACGAATCCGGATCGGACCCGGATCCGTTTATGACGGATCGGATCTGGATCTGAATCTTGTGTTTGAGATCCGTATCCGGTCCAGATCCGACCCGTGGATCCGTTCTTTATTAAATATATGCATAACCTAGAATGTAATTTTATAAGTATTTTCTTAAAAAAAATCATAATTTCTGTATTTTACATTCATGTTTGGAGTAATGAATATTGGAAATTTTAGGAAGAATTGACTGGAACAACAATTTTATTACTCCACTAATCACCCTCAGCTTCCATTCTCACACCTCTTAGTTTCCTTGAATAAATAAATTAACTGACCTCTTAATTTATTCTATAGATATAAATTAGTGTTGTAATTTTTTTACTTTCCATGTTTGCTTCAATATGACTTTAATGCCTTTCTACTCCAAAATGGTTAAATGAAATAACTTCTTTAAATACCATGCATTCTTTAACATACTCAAATTATCTCTTGTTTACTTATTTAATTTTCTATCTATCATACTGAAAAATGCATTTTGTTACAAGTATATGTACATGTTTCTCAGATTTAATTAGGTCTTTATCATTTTATGAGGCTTCCTGATTTTTTTTTGTTGTTATAAAATCAAGGAGACATGCATTTGTCTACAACAATATAGGGAGGCCAAAGATGTCATCGTCCAATTCTCTATGTGCATCATGCAAATTATTGCGTCGAAAATGCACTCAAAAATGTGGATCCAGATCCGATCCGTGGATCCAGATTTGGATCTTATTTTTATGGACCCGATGAATATGAATTTAGGTATGAAAAACGGATCTGGATCTGGATCTAATAGGATCCGGTCCAGATCCGATCTGTTGCCATCCCTAGTCATGTCTAGACCGTTTTGTAAGGAGTTCAGATTTCTTGAAAATTATTTCCTATAACATGCTTCTTACCTTACATAAGATTAAGTTGTGTTTTAAAAGAATGTATAATGTAAATGGTCTTGTTCAAATCTGGGAACTAATAAAAAAAAGAATATGATTTTCCTCATAAATGTTTGAGTGAAAACAAGAATTAGATCACATATCATAAATCTTATCTAATAAATAGAACTTAATGTATAAGCTACAAATGGATTATTTGGTACAACAAACCATATAAAATGTACGCAATATATAGTATGATGTATAATGATATTTGATATATTTGTATTTCTAGCCAAATTTTTTTCTTAGATTTACAGTAGTTAATTACTAATAAAGCACCTTCACATCTTGTGGCTGTAGTTTAGTGGTGAGAATTCCACGTTGTGGCCGTGGAGACCTGGGCTCGAATCCAGCAGCCACAAATTCTTGTTTTTGTCCTTTTTCCTGGCTCATTTGCATCCTCATACTCACGGAACGGCGTCATTAGGCCACTACCAGTGTACTCGAAGGATGAATTGTGCAAAAACCATTTTACTTTTTTTTTTCTAGCTTATTTGCATTCTCATACTCACACAACGGAAAAAAAAGTGGTATGGATTAATCAATCAAACAAGTGCGTCTCAATCTCAAACTAGTTAGGATCGGTAATGTTGAATCTTTATATATTCTACTTTATTTTGACCTATTTCATTCTGTAACTAGTAATTTGTCATAGATAATTTATAAATTGTCTAATTCTCGTGCTTACCTTCTTGAATATGATGTGAATTTAATGAAAAAAAGTTAAGCCTCAACTAGTTAGTATTGCCTATGATCCTTTGATCCATTATGTTATATTTTTAGCCAATGCAATATTGATTCTAAAGATTGTTCGCGGTTTTAGTTGTATCTTATTCCCTTTATCACATTTGATCACCATAATATTGCATCTATTGACCGATACATTTGAAGGTTTACTTAGAATGTGTTCAAATAAACTTAAGCAACCTTCTCTCAGTTTTTCTGTTCTTGCACATTATAAACTATCAGCTTCTCCCCATCCGCATTCACCAAAACTTCTTCATCTCTTATAAAACACAAAGGTTTCAAAAAGTCATAAAAATCAGGTCCATCAACAGAAAACTTTGTCCATGATTCCTCCACACCATATTCCTTCATCATCCAAACATCAACCTTATTACCCTTTGGAATATCAACCATACAAGAATATGTATACATCAAATTCACATGTGAGAAATTTGGAGAAAACATATTCTCCACACTTTCAAACACCGGAAGAAAACATAAGTTCTACTAGTATACAATATAAAACAGCAAGGTTGATTCAAAATGCTCCTTAGCAAAAATAATCTTTCAAGCATTTAGGGTCTCGAAGTCACTGATCCAACTAAATTAGATTGCATCGTAAAAAGTCCATTATGGAGATTTTAATGTTCCTTATCGAAGAAGACTGTTTTGAAGGCTCGAACACTATATTCTTATCAAGGTTAAAGAAAATTATACCATTCCACCTCAACTTTTGTTGGTCTCCTCATTTTACCTGAGGGAAACTAGGACATGTGAAATGAGGAGATTTCATACTACAACAACAATAACTACGACTGATTCCCAAACAAATTGAAATCGGCAGGAGATACCAGTCTCTACACAAAAGTTTCCAAACATATCAAAATTTTCAGGAGCTTGAACTTCCAAGTCCCTTGATTTCCCTTCTTCCAAATTATAAACTATCAACTTCTCCCCATCCACATTCAACACAACTTATTCATATGTTATAAAGCACAAAGGTCTCAAACAGTCATCAAAATCAGGTCCATCAATTGAAAACTTTATCAAAGATTCCTCCACACCATATTCTTTCATATTCCAAACACAAATTGACCTTTATCAAGACTACTTGGAGATGGCACTTCAACAATTTCCTCATCACTCAAAACAAAAGCACCAATAACAGATGAATAATCTGAAGTTTTACTAGCCAACCAATCCAAAGCACCATTCACAAAAACTCCAGAAGCAAGCTCTGCCACAACATGATCATAAGGTCAACTCTTAATTCTCTCCCAAGATCCAATTTTTAATGAGTAATTATCCAGAGTCTAAAATAGCTGGTTCATATTTATTATCACGGTCATAACAAGAAATCACAACAATCTTGTAGTCATCATTCAAAATATCATACCCAAATCCATGCATACTAAAACTACCACGTGGGTCAAGAGCAAAAGGGGAATTTGGGATTTTCTTGAAATTTAAGGTTATGGGGTTTATTACAACCTTAGTGTCATCTTCATTCAAAACCAATGTAAGATAGAATAATTTCCCTTAGGGATTCCTTTCATTATTCACAATATAAATAGTTGTACAAATGTTGATTCCTAATACAGTACGAATCCTAGCTTACCTTACAAAAGTTGATTCCTAATACAATTAGAATCCTAAGTTACCTTAAATATACATCTATCATAATTACAAAATATACAGAGACTATTCGGAGAATATTCGCTAATACTCCCCCTCAGACAGAGCGGGAGGAGGCCGAACGCTAAGGCTGGATCAGAAGTCGGTGAAGAGCTGTCGCGGTAGCCCCTTTGTGAAGATGTCTGCATACTGATAAGAGGAAGGCACGTGTAATATTTTGACTTGACCACGGACAACCTTCTCTCGCATAAAGTGGATATCCATCTCAATATGCTTAGTCCGCTGATGTTGGACCGGATTATGAGACATATAGATGGCAGATATGTTGTCACAATAGACTATAGACGCCTTGCGGAGTGGACACTGGAGCTCCAAAAGAAGATTTTGAAGCCAACAGATCTCAGTAACTACATTAGCAACACCGCGATATTCTGGTTCAGCACTCGAACGGGATAGTGTGGCATGCCGCTTGGCGGACCATGAGATAAGATTATCCCCAAGAAATACACAGTACCCTGAGGTGGAGTGACGTGTGTCGGGGCATCCTACCAAATCTGCATCCGTGTAGGCAAGTAGCTTGGTTGGGGCAGAGGGGTATAAATGTAATCCAAAGTCTAGTGTGCCCTTAACGTATCTGATAATACGTTTGAGGGCGGCAAAATGGGACTCTCGGGGGTCGTGCATGAACAGACATACCTGCTGATCGCCATATGCAATATCAGGCCTAGTGAATGTAAGATACTGAAGAGCACCTGCTAGACTCCGCTATAGAGTGGGATCAGAAACTGGCGCACCGTCATTGGCACTAAGCTTGGATTTTGAGTCAACCGGAGTTGGCATAATTTTACAATTTGTCATCTTGGCCCTATACACTATCTCTTTTGCATACTTACGTTGACACATGAAACATAGTGGCTGCAGATCTGGTCACCGATATACCCAAAAAATAACTTAGCTTGCCCAAGTCAGTCATAGCAAATTCAATTTTGAGTAGAACAATGATTTCATTCTTCAAACCGTCAGATGAGGTAGTAATAACAATGTCATTGACATATAATAGCAAATATGCAGTGCTGCTACCTCAGTGAAAAGTGAAGAGAGAGTTATCACACCTGCTATATACAAAACCAATCTGCAGAAGATACATGGCAAAACGATCATACCAAGCGCGGGGTGCCTGTTTCAATCCATACAATGACTTCCTGAGACGACATACAAACTGCGGAACTGCCGGATGAACAAAGTCAGGAGGATGATGCATGTACACATTCTCTTTAAAATCCCCATGAAGAAATACATTCTTGACATCAAGTTGATGAATCGGCCAATGTATGCCCATAGCAATACTGAGAACAGTTCGAATAGTGGCCGGTTTAACAACCAGACTGAATGTCTCACCACAATCGATACCCTCCTGCTGATTAGTGCCATTGGCAACTAGTCTTGCCTTATACATCTCTAAGTCACCACTGTATCTGAACTTGTGCCGAAATAGCCACATACACCGGTTAACATTCACACCTTCTGGTCTAGGTACCAAATCCCAAGTGTTCTGCTTGGTTAAAGCGTTAAACTCCTCGCACATGGCCGCATTCCAATTGGGGTCCAGTTTTACTAGTTTTGGATTTTTTTGGAATAGGAGATAAGGTTTGTGCGGAGAGGTTGAAGTGAACCTTGGGTTTGAAGATCTCGTGTTGTGCACGAGTCTCCATGCGATGAGAGGGCAGCAATGGGAGGTCGAGACTGGGGGTTGCAGAGCTACTGGGTCTGGACTGCTAGGCAGCAATGCTGCGGGACTGGTAGGCTGCGAGCAGGTGGTGTCTGGACTGGGAGGTACAAGAGACACTGCTGTAGGAGATTCTGCCGGGGGTGCAGTAGACCGAGAGTAGGGAGCTGAAGGCAGCAATAGTAGGGATGGGGCAGTGTCCACTGCCGGAATAGATGGTAGCGGTATTGTCCTTTGCCGGAGACACATCGACTGGAGTAGAGGAGACATAAGAGACTCATCGAGAAATGTGTAATCCGTGGTTTGAAATTTTCGAAGGTTTGAAAATGGATAGTTCGTCTTGTCAAATGTGACGTGACGTGAGATGATGACCTTACGAGTGGTTATATTATAGCACAAGTAACCCCGATGATTTGTGGTTGCGTGGGGCTAGTTTTTGAGGTACAGTGGAGGCTACGTTGGGGTAGCATAGGCATCCAAAAATACGTAGGTGATCATATGATGGTAGCCTACGGTATAAGATTTCGGTAGGGGTCTTGTTTTGGAGTGTGCTAGTTGGTAAAATATTAAGAAGGGATTCTACCATTTTAACAGCATAGACCCAAAAAGCCGATGGTAGACAAGCATGAAACAGAAGAGTGCGAACCATGTTATTGATGATACGTATAATTCGTTCAGCCTTTTCCATTTTGGGAGGAAGTATAGGGACAAGAAAAATGGAAAACCATGCCTTGTTTAGAACAGAAATTGTGAAATGCCGAGTTATTAAATTCACGTCCATTGTCACATTGGAATGATTTGATAGATTTTTCAAATTGTGTTTTAATGAATTTTTGAAACTCGAGGAAATTGGAAAAACTTCAGATTTGAATTTCAAAGGGTAAATCCAGACAAAATGTGAAAAATCATCTAAGAATACTAGATAGAATTTGTGACCCAAAGAGCTAACAATCAGAGATGTCCACAGATCAGCATGAACAATATCAAAAGGAGAGAAAATAACACTGTTTGATGACATAAATGGAAGACGAGTATGCTTGCCTAGTGGGCAAGAAAAACAGTGGTGGGCAATTTTCCCATTATTACATTGAATATGCTTAGAATTCCTAAGAAAATAAAAAATTGGGTCTCCGGGGTGTCCGAGTCTGTTATGCCAAGTTGAGGGAGAGATCGCCGCAAGGGATAAAGGTGCTTGCGGTCTGACAGCGGAAGATTGAATGAATGGGTAGAGATCTCCCACACTATTGCAGTGTGTAAGAATTTTCCCCGTATTGAGTTCCTTCACATAAAAACCAAAAGGGTCAAATTCGACAGACACATAATTATTGCTAGTGAATTTTCTAATAGAGATTAAGTTTTTAATGATGTTAGGGGTGTATAGGACGTGGTTTAGGGAGAAAGACGGGTGTGTATATTTGGTGTGTGTGTTAGCGTAACCTTTAATTGGAATGCGATGACCATTGCCGACAGTAATAAATTGAGGATACTTTAACTGACGTAGTTGAGATAAGTTACCTGACGATCGGGTGAGGTGAGATGTTGCTCCGGTGTCCATGTACCAATTTTCGTCAGGCTGTTGAAGGCTCACGGTGTTGTAGGCCTGGCCCAAATCAGTGGGGGCCAGGCTGCTGGGCTACTGCTCCGCGACCAGGGTGGGCCTGCTGCTGCTGCTAGTGGGTCTGCCTGGTGACTGGAGATGGGCCCAATAGGCCTGTCGACCAAGGTGCCGGAACCGGCCCCCCCGGTTGGGTATGGGGCCGGCGGCGAGGCCCGTTCGCTGGTTGGGCCATCTTGGTTTCGCTGTGTCCCCCACTGGAAATAGGCTGGATTGGTGCCTTGCGGTTGCTGCTGTCCAGCCCACTGGTTGCGTTGGCCCTTGCCGCAACCCTTGCCTTTGTTGTGGCGACCTCTAGCGCCACGACCTCCGCCGCTGGACTGTTGCTGCTGGTGGGCCTGCGGTGGTGGCGGGGTGGTGTTGGTTGTCGGTTGTGCTATTCCGTCAATGGCTAACGCCTTTTGATTATGTTCCTCTTGTTTGGAACGTCGGGTTTCTTCTATCAATAATTGTGACTGTGCCTTGGTGAAACTTGGTAGTGGGTCAGCATGTTGAATCATTGTTGCAAGAGTATCGTATTCACCTTTCGGTAAACCTGCAACTAATTGAAGTACTATCTTGGTTTCAAAAATAGATGTCCCGACGTTGGAAAGTTGGTCGGCTATGAGTGTTAGTTGTTTGCAATATTCGGACATGTTGTTGAAATTCTCGAGGTGCGTATTGTTGAATTGCTCCTCCAAATACACGGTCCGAGTATTTTTGTTGTCCTGAAAGATTTCTTCCAACCGTACCCAAATGTCACATGTCGTGGCACCTGTTTTCATGATAGTACATAACACGTCTTTTGAGATGGTGCCGTATATCCACTGTTTGACGATGGCATCAAGACGATGGCGTCAAGGTGATTCCATGTTGATTCGGCAATATCGGTGGGACGAGGAATGGAGTCATCAATATGGTCGAGCACGTTGTACGCACATGCATGAATATAGAATAGTTCTGTCCACATGGAATATTAACAGTCTTCTTGGTCAAGAATTATAGGGATATAATTCTTGATATTTGTAACTGCGAACGCCGGGTGAAAAGAAGACGATGATCGTTGAGAGGGGTTATCAAAAGTGCTAGTGGAGGAACCAGAATTTGTGGGGGAAGACATAGTGGTAATTATTACCGCCGACCGAGATGAAGGGAGAATGGGGGGTCGGCTGAGAGAGTTATTTGGAGAGGAGAGTAGGGTTTAGGCTCTTGATACCATGTAAGATAGAATAATTTCCCTTAGGGATTCCTTTCATTATTCACAATATATATAGTTGTACAAATGTTGATTCCTAATACAATACGAATCCTAACTTACCTTACAAAGGTTGATTCCTAATACAATTAGAATCCTAAGTTACCTTAAATATACATCTATCATAATTACAAAATATACGGAGAATATTCGAAGAATATTCGCTAATAACCAAGACCAACCCATTACAATATCCACATATTTCAACCTTAGTGTAAGTACTGCTTATTATTACTGTTACTGTTGCTTTTACTTCTATTTGAGCCGTGGTATACCGAAAACGACCTCTCTATCCGTTAAAAGGTAGGGCAAGATCTGTGTAAACTCTACCTTCCCATACCTCACCTGATGGATTGTACTGGGTATGTTGTTGTTGTTGGTCACTTGGGATTTATTGAAAATTGAGGGAGTTTATGATATTACTGAAAGTATGTATGTCCTAGAAACAATCATTATTAAGAACAAATGTTCTTGAACACATTCGTATTATTAATAAGATTAATATATTTATGATATTTGCAATTATTATTTGATTGTTTGTAATTATTCGTTAATGTGCATCCCTTGAGCTTACGTTGTCATTAATAGATTGAGATATTGATGATAGAGCGTAACTCTAAAATAGCATCGACTAATGATCATCGAGAATGGGATATGGATGATATGTTATAAGTCAACACGTGGTCTGCATCACATTCTTAGAGAATGTAGTATGTCTCACCTGCTACTAGTAATGGTTACTAGTGATGGACACATGGATACTTTTGGAAAGTATTGGTATACCCTGCTGATAAACTATTTGTTAGACATGTCTAGAGTGTTATCAGCGTGTGGGAGATAAATATCATTTGACTTGAGGTCATATTCTAAATATTTCTCTTGCATTGGCCAATGACTTGGTCGACCTAACATCACTCAGAAGTTAGTGTTCTCTCGAATATCCAATCGAGGAATGAATCATATTCTAGACCCAATTACCACCTTAGTTTACATCATAATACACCCAACACAAGCTGTATCTTATCCTATAAAGAGTTTAAGCTTAGGACAGGTTCAAAGTACATTACTCTGTATACAAGGTGCGTATTGACCTCAAGTCAGAAGACCTTTATCTCCCACACGCTGATAACACTCTGTACATGTATAACAACCAGTTTATTAGCAGGGTATACCAATACTTTTCCAAAGTATCCATGTGTCCATCACTAGTAATCATTACTCGTAGCAGGTGAGACACACTATATTCTCCCAGAATGTGATGCAGACCAGATGTCGACTTATAACATATCATCAATATCCCATTCTCGATGATCATTAGTCGAGGCTATTTTGAGAGTTACGTTCTATCATTAATATCTCACTCTATTAATGATAACGTAAGCTCAAGGGATGCACATATATGAATAATTACAAACAATCAAACAATAATTCAATAATTCCAAATGCCATAAATATATTAATCTTATTAATAATACGAATGTGTTCAAGTACATTTGTCCCTAATAATGATTGTCTCTAGGACATTCATACTTTCAGAATCTTCATCTTCAGTATTACCAGTTAATGAAGAAGATAATTTTGAACATATTATTCAAACCCAAGAGCAGCAACGAGAAGATGCTAATGCATGGAGAGCTAGCATAACTTTAGATATGTGGAGAAATGTTATTTAGGAGAACATGAAGCTACATCAAATTGGCTATTAAAAGATTGAAAAACTTGTATTGACTTAATTATAATTTCTTTATTATATTTTTCATTGACTCTTGTAACTTTGAATGTTTGCTTTTTATTTTATTGTTCAATTTCTTTGTTATGTTGAACCAATTGACTTTCGGGTATCATTAAATTAGACCATCGTTGCTCATCATCTGATTAAGTTGGTTGGTTAGCATCATAAAAGTAAAAAATTTACGTGGTCATTTCAAATCTTTATAAATCTTATGATAAATCTTTTAAAATTCAAACATGAATTTTTTTTATTGTCTTTTAAAATCTTTTAAGTCATTACATTCCAAAATAGTCTTTTAAAATCCACTGGACTTATTTATCCCAAAATAGTCTTTTAAAATCCTAATTGAATACACCCCCGTTACACTCGCTCGGACTCCCCGTCTCAAATTATTTTTTTATTTTATTTTATACGATCCTTAAGAAATAATAATAATTAGAAGGATATTTGACCTACATTTTATCCTTATTAAGTCTAATTATACTATCTCTCCATTACATATTTAATCTATTTATGTGTCACCTTCATTAATGAAAAAATTTAAAATAAAGAAAAATAATTAATTATGTCTTGAACTTCCAAAGCAACAAACAATTTAAAATAACTATTTAATAACTATGATAAATAATTTAAAATGATGAGAGTAGATACGTATCTGATTTTTAATCCAATAAATTCATATTCGCATGAAGAGTTCTACTTTGGAAGCAAAAGATTAAATTTTTTGTTATGATAATCCTCTCTTGCCATTAAATGTACGACTTATTTATATATTGAGTGAATCTTTTAACACATAGAATTTAAGTTAAAACTACTGAAATATAACATACTTTGCATCGACCCCTATTTGAGACTAGTGGCCATGATTTCAAATCATGAAATCAAATTGATTTAAAGTTAAAATTTTATTTAACATATAATTTGGATCTTAAAAGTTGATATTTTCCTTCATAAATGTGAAAACCCCACAACTTATAAAAACTATTAAAAAAATTTCAACTCTTATATAATCTTATCAAATTAGCAAAAAAGAAGTCATTCATCTTGTAAGGAGAATGCTGGAGCATTATTGAGATATGAAGAGAGAAATGCACATAGTGTTCATTGATCTTGAAAAGACTTACAATAAAGTTCCTAAGGAGGTCCTTTGACGGTGTTTGGATTCTAAGGGTGCCTATGGTTTACGTTAGGGAAGTTAAGGATATGTATGATGGAGCCAAGACCTGTGTTAGAACAATGATAGATGACTTAGAGCCCTTTTCGGTCATGATGGGGTTGCACAAGACGCACAGTGGAGTTAACGATAGATTGGAAATTTGGCGACAGACCTTGGGGTCTAAAGATTTTAGGTTAAGTAGGACTAAAAAGGGTACTTGGAGTGTAAATTCAATGATATGGCACATGAGGCAGAAGTGAAAGTGAAGATCGAAGATCAAGTTATATCCAAGAAAGGACATTTCAAGTATCTTGGGTCCATAATTTAAGGAGAAGTGGTGATTGTTAAGGATGTCGTGCATCTTATTGGGGTAGGGTGGGTGAAATGGAGGCTCGCATCCGGAGTGTTGTGCAATAAGAAAGTGTCGCCGAGACTTAAAGATAAGATTTTACAAAGTGGTGGTTCGACTGATATTATTGTATGGGCAGAATGTTGGCTAGTAAAAAATGCCCACATTCAAAAGATGAATGTAGCGAAGATGATGATGCTTAGATGGATGTGTGGTCATACTATGAGGGGTATGATAACAAATAAAATTATACGGGACAACGTGAAAGTGACTCCCATGGTAAATAAGCCGAGAGAAGCAAGACTGAGATTGTTTGGGCATGTGAAGAGGATGTGCGTGGATGCACCGATAAGGATGTGTGAGAGGTTGACGATAAGATGAGTTAGGTGTAGGGGTCGGTCAAAGAAAAACTGGGGGGAGGTAATTAGACAAGATATGGCGCAGCTCTAGCTCACTGAGGTCATGACCCTAGATAGAAAGGTGTGGAGGTCGAGGATTAGGCTAGAAGGCTAGTTGATAGCCGATGGTTCTCCCTATTACTAGTATCTAGGTAGTAATTGCTTAGTTTCTTTTCTCTATGGGTATTAGTATTTTTTGTCTTGTTTGCATGTATCTTGCTGCGTCGATACTATATTTTTACTTGTTATATTGCTTCAAATGCTTTCCTTTTTTGAGCCGATGGTCTATCGGAAACAATCTCCCTACCCCAAAGGTAGGGTTAAGGTCTGCGTACATCTTACACTCTCCATACCCGGCTTTGTGGGATTATACTAGGTATGTTGTTGTTGTTGTTTAATTCATAAACAAGGTATCGGAATATCCTAAGACGTCGTTAATAAATCATATATCTTTATGTTGTTTTGATTACATTATGTTATGGTGATGAACACATTACGTTATGTGGTTGTCCATTTAGTTTCTCAAGTTCAAATATGTTATGAATTCATTTAATTGTATGGATGCCCTTCTCATTATATGAACCATCTTAATTCATGTATCTATTAAAGTGTGTACTTAAGTCTTGTAACTCTTAGGATGATCACAACATCCTATAAATAGAAGTGTTCCCACATTATGTAAGATACACTTGAAGACACTTGTGCACTTGAAGAGACTTGAACATACTTGAAATAAGAAGAACGTCTTTTCCTTGTCTCATCTATTTCTTATTTTATATTGTCTTATTTGCTCTCAATTTACAACACGTTATTAGCACGAATTGCTCAAATCATAGTAGCTTAGCATCCTCCACGAGGCTCTAATTTCACTCCTATTTTAAAAGTTGATCCTACTTCTTCATCCGATATGTGTTTACAGTTTTATTCTTACCAATACTATAATATTAATAAGCTATACGGCAGAAGGCTTTTAACTTTGATTTTACACTAGTTTCAATTTCAAATATATGTTTAATATAATTTTCACTAGCTTCTGTCTGATCCTAATTTAGCTTTTAATAAATATAATGTATGCAATCATCTGTCACATGTTTAATACCAAAGGTTAGCATATTAGTTTAGTAGAAAAATAATAATTTATTTTCATGCAACCATGATTATATATGCTAGGATGTTTATCTAATGTTAACCCCTTGGAATGATTTATAATTGTTTAATTCTTTAATCTTCTAAACGAGATCATAAAAGGTAACAATAGACTAAGTAATTGGTATAAATGATGCTTTATTAATTAAACTTATTGAGATTATCTAATTACACTGTTGCATTTAGTATACATGATGTAATTTAATATTAAGCATTAATTTATTATGATACATGATAAAGTAACAATAGATGTAAACTTTTCTTTTGATGAGTTAGTATACCGCCATATGATTTTGAAAAATTTCACTGATAAAAGTTCTTATCTTTTCTAATTTATATATTTTTATGATAGTTTTCACCATGTCAAATTTATCAAAGCTTGAATTTGTGGGACTTGACATCTCTGAAAAGAATTATTTGTCGTGGGTACTTGATGCTGAAATACACCTTGCTGCTAAGGGGTTTAGTGATATTATAGTCGAAGAAAATGAAGCATCAAGTCAGGATAAAGAAAAAACTTTGATTTTCCTTCGCCATCATCTTGATGAAGGGTTAAAATGTGAATATTTAACCTTGAAAAATCCGTTTGAGCTATGGACTAGTTTGAAGGGACGGTATGACCATTAAAGGCCACGATATTGCCGAGAGCTCATTATGAGTGAATGCACTTACAATTTCAAGATTTTAAGATTGTAATTGAGTATAATTCTGTTGTACACAGGATCACTTCCCGATTAATATTAAGTGGGGAAACTATAAATGATGATGACATGATGGAAAAACACTTACTACTTTTCATGCCTCAAATATTGTGTTACAACAACAATACTGTGAGAAAGGTTTTCAGAAGTATTCTGATTTGATCTCATGCCTTCTGGTGGCTGAGGAACATAATGCCATTTTGATGAAAAATCATGAAGCCCATCCCACTAGATCTGCTCTATTTCCTTAAGCGAATGTGGTAGCGATAGATCATAATCATGGCCATAATAATGTACGTGGGCGTGGCAAGGATAAGGGCAAAGACAAGGGACGATATAATAATCGTCATGGTGATAGTCATAATAAAAGAGAGAACAATATGAATTCTCAAGGAAATCATTCAAGTAGCAACTGAGATTGTTGTAGTATAAAAGGTCACCGAAAAAGTAAATGTTAGGCGCCTAAGCATTTTGTTAGGCTTTACCAAAATTCTTTCAAAAGAAAAGAAAATAGAGGTGACACCTCTTCTACTAGTGCCCCGGTTGGAGTCACACTTAACTCTTAAAAAATGATGCTAAAGTAGGCCCTCACAAAAATATGATGGGAATGGTGAAGCAAATTTGACTTTGAAAGATGATGTTTTTGATGACCTCGATGATATTACTCATTTGAATGTTGAAGACTTCTTTGTAGATAAATATTAAAATTGAATAATTTACTGGAAAAAATCAGTTATGTTGTTGTTCTTATTTATGTGTTTTTAATTAACATGTTCTTCTTCATGAAGTAATTAAGTTTTCTATTGTTAGTTTCAATATCTCTTATATGTTTTTATTTTTAAGAAGATAAATAAAATTTTCATGTCTTCAATTGGATCTAAGATGAGTAGTGGAGAGATGTGCCTTCTGGACACTGCTACAACGCACACGATACTAAGAGAAAAAAATATTTCTCTCATTTGGTTTTAAAAAAGGCCTATGTTAATACAATATTCAGTAGTACAAAATTAATCGAGGACTCTGAAAGAACGACTTTGTTACTACCTGGAGGAACAATATTGGCCATTAATAATGCACTATATTGTAGTAAGTCTCAAAGAAACTTATTAAGTTTTAAGGTTATTCGTCAAAATGTCTATCATGTTGAGACTGTGGATGAAGAAAAGATTGAATACCTTTATATTACTACAATAAGAGCAGGAGAAATGTCTGTACATGAAAAGTTACCCGCACTTTCTTCTGGATTGTATCATACAAGCATTAGTGTCGTTCAAACACATTATGTGGTAAACAAAAGATTTAATGGTTCCAATAATTTTATCATTTGGCATGACCGGCTGAGTCATCCCGGTTCTAATATGATGCGCAAAATAATTGAGAATTCACGTGGGGATACTTTGAAGAACCAAAAGATTCTTCAATCAAAGGAATTCTCTTGTGTTGCTTGTTCTCAAGGAAAATTGATTATTAAACCATCTGCAATTAATGTTGGGATTAAATCCCCTGTATTTTTGAAACGTATACAGGGTGATATATGTGGTCCAATTCACCCTTCATGTAAACCGTTCAAATATTATATGGTCTTGATATGGCCTTTGTGAGATTGTGCTTATTATCAACTAGCAATATGACATTTGCGAGGTTTTGATATTTGCATCTACAAGATGGTCACATGTGTTCTTATTATCAACTCCCAATATAACCTTTGCGAGATTGTTGGTTCAAATAATAAGGTTAAGAGCACAATTTTTAGATTATGCAATAAAAGAATTCGTTTTGATAATACTGGTGCGTTTACATCTTAGGCATTTAATGATTATTGTATGTCCACTGAAATAATGGTTGAACATCCGGTTGTTCATGTTCATACTCAAAATGATCTAGAAGAATTATTGATTAAACAACTCCAGTTGATAGCTAGACTATTACAGATGAGGACAAAATTTCATGTTTAGTATGAGGCCAACCAATTATCATGAATTCTCCTCATTATTCAATTGGCTTTTGGCCAAGAGCTAAATATTTCACATCTTAGGATATTTTGGTGTGCTGTATATATTTTCATTACTCCACAACGCACAAAGATGGATCCCCAAAGAAAATTGAGGATATATGCTAGGTATGAATCTCCATCTATTATTAAATATTTGAAACCTAATACTGGAGATTTATTTACGACATGGTTTGCTGATTGTCATTTTGATGAATCAGTATACCCAACATTAGGGGGAGAAAATAAGTAGTTGAAAAAGGAGATAGATTGGAATGAATTATCACTATCTCATTTAGATCCCCAAACAAATCAATGTGAGCAAGAGGTTCAAAAGATAATTTCTTTGTAAAATGTTGCAAATCAATTGCTAGATGCATTTACTAATCTTTCAAGGGTTACTAAATCTCATATTCCAGCTATAAATACTCCAGTTCGATTTGATGTATCGACAAGACAAACGGTTAATGCAAATTAGTCTAGGTCACGTATGAAACGTGTTAGACCAATCAGTTCCAAGAGTAAAAATCTTCGAAAAGGAGTGAATAATCATAATATGGGAGCAATTTCTCAAAAAAGTCCCTATACATAACAAATGATAAGACCACATATGAAGTCCAAGTACCTGAAAATATTGGCAATAAAGAGATCTCAATAAAAGATGTGGAACCAAACTGATACCGTGGTCGATAATATTTTTGCTTATAATGTTGCTATTGAAATAATGCAACAAGATTGAGGATCTTAAGCCAAAATCTGTTGAGGAATGTAGACAGAGAAGAGATTGTCCAAAATAGAAGGACGTAATTTAAGCGGAATTGACTTCACTTGAAAAATGTGAGATTTTTGGACTAGTAATCCGAACACAAAAAGATGTCAAGCCAGTAGGGTACATATGGGTGTTTGTGCGAAAACGAAATGAAAAAGGTGAAGCTGTCAGATATAAAGCATGACTTGTGGCACAAGGATTCTCACGAAGACCTGCTATTGATTACGTGGAGACATACTCTCTTGTTGTAGATGCAATCACTCTCAGGTATCTGATAAGTCTGGCAGTGCATGAAAAACTTGATATCCTCCTAATGGATGTTGTTACAGCCTTATCTATGCTCACTAGACAACGAAATTTTTATGAAAATTTCTGAAGGACTCAAAATTGCGTAAAGCATACAAAGGCTCTCGAGAAACTTGTTTAATAAAACTTAAAAAATCCTTATATGGATTGAAATAATCAGGACAAATGTGGTACAATCATCTTAGCAAGTATTTACTTAAAAAAAGATACAAAAATGATTCCATTTGTCCTTGTGTTTTTGTGAGAATGTCTGAATCTGAATTCGTTATAATAACTATCTATGTTGATGATTTGAATAACATTGGAACTACTGGAGAACTTTCAAAGATAGTAGAATACTTGAAGAAATAGTTTGAAATGAATGATCTTGGGAAGATAAAATTTTGTCTTGGTGTGCAGATTGAACATTTAAGGAATGGAATATTTGTCCATCGATCTACATACATTGAAAAAATACTAAAGCGATTTAAAATGGATATAGCACATCCATTGAGCACCCGGATGATTGTAATTTCATGTCACGACCCCAAATCACCTACCATTTTCTACCTCGGTAGGTGAATCCGTCCCTTTATCAATAATTCAACAACAAATAAATAATTATAACAAGATAAATGGAAGTCTAAATCATAAATACTATAAGTGCGAAAGTACCATGCGAATACAACCCCAAGGAATGATCTAAAACAGTACAAGAGCCACTAATCGATACAAGTCTGAATAATACAAGTCTCAAAATACGATACTGCCTCCGAATAAAAAAAAGATAAGTAATAAGGAAGGAGTCTCCGGACAACGGATCCATCAAGCAGTGCACACCCTAAAATACTCGATAGCAGGCCTCAAGATCAATCTCGATGAGTGAATGTGAAATCGGTCACGTATTCTGCACTAAAAGTAATGCAGCAAGATAGTATCAGTACAAACATTATGTACTAGAAGGTATCATAGGCCGACAACAATTAGCTAACATATATAAAGAAAGAAACTGAAGAATAGACATGCTCGCAATCAAGTACAACACTACCAGTCTAAGAATAAACAACTCAAGTATAGAGTATCAAATCAGAATAGATGTAATATGTGAATATAATGATGAGTAAATATGCAATGCAATTGCCAAATGTAATCTCTATACATACATGCTCCGGAGGTAATATCTCCACGTCCCGACAGTTATGACCCATGGGGGACCCGCGAAGTCCCTGTACCAGTCACTCCGCACACACAATCTGGAGATGACTCTACCACGACCACAATGCTAGCTATTCCGTATACAGCTTAGAGCTGGCTACACTATCAATATGTGAAAAGAATCACTGATGTTTTCTTCTCACTTATCATCATCACGCCAATCACATATAATATCAGTATATCATTGAAACGAGGATGAATGCAATGAAAATGACAATATCAAGTGTATCATACCAATCCCCCAACCATGCTACACATGGACACCTATCACAATATCAGTATCAAGTCAAGTCCTTTCTTCTACCTATGATATTGCCAAGATAAGAGAGAGATAACTATATCACATGGATGATATGACAACTAAGTGCAATCCACTATTCAACACTCGTTAGCAAGCTAATAAATCACAAAAGGCAATAATCCCACAAATCAGTCAACAATATCAAACATAAGTAATCCATCCCAACTTTATACCCGAAGGCGTACATGCTTTCTCCGACAGTAACTAACTCTACATTTGCTTCGCTAACCGAAGTCTAACCAAAAGGTAAGTTGTAACCTACTCGGATATCGAGTAAGAGCCATACAAAAGATCACACCTGGACCTTGCTTTTTTAAGGATCGCGGTAGTACTCAAAGTCTAGACATTATTGAGATCTATGTTAGAAAAGGAAACTAACAATACCCATAACAATTAGACTATTCTTTGAACCCAAACCAAATAGGGAGAAAGGGAAACATGCCCACAAGGGTAAAACAGTCATTTTAACAGTGAAATATGCAATTCAACATTCTAGGAGTTCAATTCTACTAATCAATTGCTAAAATAACTCAAGACTAGGCCAATTTCTAGATTCAAGTGGAAACTCCCAATTTGGGTATGAATCCTAATTTTCAACATTCAAATTCATCAATATAGTGAAAGACTCAAGCCTAAAAGTAACTAAATAGTGAAATCCAAGCTTAAATTAGCAAAATCCATCAATTTATCTCACATTTAGACCTAATAATCAAATATACAACATTTAGTTGAACTCATCTTCTCTACTAATTTTTAAAATTTTCCACCATTAAATCAACTTAAGAAAGGTAAATGAAAGTAATATAAGGCTAAAGAAACTTACCCCAGGAGGAATCCACCTAAGAATGTCTGAAATCACCCTAAGAGTGCATTGGAGGAATATTTTTAGAATGGGAGATTAAAGACCTAATTTACCCTTAAAACGAATTCTGTTTTTCCTGTCATCCACTGCAGCGACAACTCGATCGCGGCCCCAAGAAATTTCATAGCCCTTCACCGTACCGGCCCGCTGAGGTGGTCCCAACATCCGCTGGGGCGCATTGAGACTTACCCCAACAAATACACCAGACACCAACAGATTTTCTGCTTTTACAATTTCAACCTGAAATCCGACAATCACCCGAGACCTCCCCGACACAAATCAGATATGCACACACATGTATCAGAGGTTTGTTTCTTTGGGTCAACCCCCAACAACCTAAAACCAACTTTCCAATCAATAGACGAAAACACTCCCGAGGGTCTTTGGAACCGAACCAACTATCCGACAAAGTCATAAAGGACCCTCCGAACCTCACGGAATCGACGGAATTTTGGAATTTTGGAAAATACCCGGTTACCTAAAAGTCAACTATCGGTTAAACATTTTCACTTAAAGGTTCTAATTTCTCAACTTCTACTATGATCGTCCGATAACTTTGGAAATTGGATCAACAGAGGTAAAATAGTCAAAACGCACGTAAGGTTTTACAAGATATGTGTACTCTTTTTCCTTGACTACGGATTTTTCTCACTGAATTTTTCCGAATAAGATTTTAACGAGCCATGCTATCTCTCAAACGGACATTCAAGGGGAGTGTTACAAATACATTACGTTATGATGATGAACACATTACGTTATGTGACTGTCCATTTTATTTTCCAAGTTCAAATATGTTATGAATCCATTTAATTGTATGAATTCCCTTCTCATTCTATGAACCAATTTAATTCATGTATCTATTAAAGTGTATACTTAAGTCTTGTAACTCTAAGGATGATCACAACATAAAAGTATTCCCACATTATGTAAGATACACTTAAAAATACTCGTATACAATTGAAGAGACTTAAACATACTTAAAATAAAAAGAAAATCTTCTCCTTGTCTCATTTATTTCTTATTTTATATTATCTTATTTGCTCTCAATTTACAATACATATTCCTTTTATAAATAAATACATCCCACAGCCCACCGCCCAAAGCCCTAAAGTCCCATAGCCCTAAGTACCCAACTTCTAAACAGGCAAAACCAAATCGGCAAATCCCGTTTTTCATCTCAGCCGCCCGCCGCCGTTGCTGCCGCCAGTTGTAAGGTGAAGTGGTTTTTCGTTAAGATGAAGGCTGTTCGAGGTGTCTTATGGACTGCCAATGCTTTCCTATCTCGTTATTCGCGTCATCATACTCAATTTTCCAGGACCTTTTCTGCACTTCCAGATATTGGTACGTACTAAACTATTTATTCAATTCTCTATCAAATTCCATAGTTTGTCATGCCAACTTGCAATTTTTATAACTGAAAATGTGCAAGTTTTAGTTTTCTTCTGTTTATATTGAATCCTATTATCGTTGTTAAGCAAATTTCTATTGATCCAATTTTGTTTTTTGTGCTTCCGAAGCTAAAATTTTAGAATTTTGGTTTACGTACTAGTTTTTTTAATTGATGTTCAAAATGATGTGTTTGTTAGTTTACAAATTTATAGGACACTGCATTTTTGCTGATTGAATATAGCGTGAAGAGTGAAGCTTCGCCTATGTGACCTCTTTTTTCGGATCTCTGATAATTTGAGGAGGGTACATAGGCATGCGTTAGATAAGCTATTCAACATACCTAGTGAAAATACCATAAAGTGGGGGTCTGGGTAGGGTAGAGTGTACATAGAACTTACTCCCTACCTTGGGAGGTGGAGAGTCTGTTTTTGGTAGACACTCGGCACAACAACAAACACTTTAAAGCATTATATATAAAAGAAAATCCAGGACACAATACTATGAAAAACATGATAAAGCTGACCGGGAAAAAAGTCATAACTACCATAAGACAATACGATAATCAAAGTACAAGATCAAAAGATAGTAAATTAGATAAACTATTCATATTTTCCAATTCAAAAAGAATATAGTAAGTTGTGTTAGCTTGAGGAGGACCCAAAAAGATTTTGAAGTAACAAGATAATAAGAAATCAACAAATAGGATAGAATGACAAAGATGCATTAGAAATAGAAGGACGGGGGAATAGACTTTTAGAAGAAAGAAAGGATGTTCTAACAATTAAACTATCATTTAAATTTTTTGTTTTGTTTTAAACTATCATTTAATTAGTTAGAACCAATCCAAAAAAGAAGAGATTGAATTTATAAATGGAATCCATACAATGATGAGTCCATGGAAGGCTCAAAGTGAGATACAAGGGAATAAACCCTAACACTCGCAAAAGGAGTACAATCCTTTTATCATTCGAAAACTTGCTAATCGAGGAATGAAGCCTAGATTATACTATTTATATTAGCTATTAGACCTATTACAGAAATGGCAACTTGATGAATGTGCCTTGAAAACGTGTCCACGATTGTTGTAAAGCGTGGACACGAATGAGCTGCCTTCCGTGGTGGATCCAACTTTGAAAGCCTGTCCATGGTTATTTCGAAGTGTAGACATAGATTGGATGCCTTCCGCGGAAAGGTCCCTCTCCACGCGAACGCGAAAGCATGCAAACGTGTCCACAGATAGTTGAAACGTGGCCACACATATATTTATGAAACTGTGTTCACCCCTGTGAATTGTGGTCACGAACGGAATGGAATGCCTTATGCTATGCAAGCGTGTCCATGGTTGTTGCAAGGCTTGGTCACAGATAGAATGTCTCCAGCTTTGAAAGCGTGTCCATGATTGAGGATCGTGGCCACGGTCAAGAGAATGCCCAGAATCTGCTCCCCATCTGATCTTCTTCGCTTTTTTTTGACTTGATCCTTAGTTTCCATGTTCCTTTGTAGCATTCCAATGTCTTGATCTCAATTTGTAGAATTTCTACGCTGTGAGTTCTCCCATATACCCCTGCTGATGCGTGCTTTTTACCATTGAATAAATAGAGAACACATCGTAAACGGATGGCATACTTGATCCATTTTAAATCAAGCCGGAGGTCTTTGAGCCTTTTACAAGCTAAAATCATAAACAAAAGCGACCCCTATCCCTCCCCAGCCCATAGAAGGGGTAAATCATACAATTTAATGTAGAATATTAGACTATCGGAAATAGTAGCTCGAGGTTTTCCTTGCTTGTGAACCTTTTTTTTTATAAGATTCCTTGCTTGTGAACCTATGAATTTTCTAACATGTAATGTATAAAAACTGATCTGAGTATTGGAAGATTTCAACTAAGAGCAGTATATCCAATCTTAGGGAGAAATACCCTTGATAATGCATATTAGTAGATGCCGTAGAGGGTTGTCTTAAAAAGGATGCTCTGAGCATGATAGTCACTTTGAAATTCTAGGAAAACGGGTGTTTAAGTGCGATATCTGTAAAAGCACTCTTAGTGCTTCAGTGAATACAGATATACCATTTTTTGATAACAAAAAAGTGTTGAGGAGGTGAAGTACTAAAGCTATGACCTTAAAAGTGGAAGTTCCTCCTTCCCCTATTCCCTTGGATGATAGATATCTCACTCTCAGGTAGGTTTACTTTTTAGAAGGTAAACAATTTATTCATTAGCACAAAGGCTTGTGCTGGAGCCATATTTACAGTCCAAAACAGCAAAAAGATGTACTTGTTCACCTTACGAGGACTCTATAATCTCTATAAAAAATGGATCTTCTAAAAAGCTTTCTCTACACCAAAATTGAAACAAAAATATACAATTCGTCTTAATTTTCTGTGTTGAATTGCCACTAACTTCAAAACATTCAAAGCATCTTGCATTTCTTTCCCTCCATATGGATATTCAAGCTGGAATTATCTTCACCTCTTCTTTTGTTTAATAATTTCTTCGTTGTTCCAGCACTTCAGCAGGTCACATGTAGACTTAGGTACGGACCATTTTAGACCAATCAATTTGAGAAATAATTTCCAAAGCTTATCAGTGAATGCACAATGCAAAAAAAGTGACTTGTAGTCTCATTGTCAGCATAAAACAAGCAACATCTGGAACTTAGTTGAATGCCCCTTCTCTCCAGATTCTCCTGTGTTAGGAAGCATCTTCAGCCACCAACCAAGTAAAACAAGTCACTTTTTAGGGGATTTAAACTTCCCATATATGTTCCAAAGGCCAATTGCATGCATGATGCCCTGTATTTGATAAAAAGTGACAGGCAGATTTTACTGCAAAGGTGTTTTTGCTGTTCCCTTTCCATAATAATGAATCTCCACTATCTCTGCTCTGATACCTTGAAACTACTTCAAGCTCCTAAAAAATCAATAGTTTTCTCAATTTTCCAGCCATTCAAATATATTCTAAAGTTAAATTCCAACCTTGTTATCCCCAATGTTGTCAAAGGCGAAAAGCTTTAAAAAGCTTTCTAAGTCTATTGGGGCTTTAAGCACAAAGCGCAATTAAATTGTGGGCTTTAGTAAAATAAGGAACAATGAAGAAGAAGAAAAGCAAAAATATGTGTAATGCAAGAAAAAAGCAACAAATTTATTCATAATGTTTCCCTGAACAATTAATATATCTCTTTGCTGGTTATATTTAGTTTTTTAATTAGCACTCGATTCAAGTAGAACTCATGCACAATGAGGCGCACGCCGTAGTTTCTTGCCTACACTGAAGCGCAACTTAAGCTACGGGAAACACCCTCCCTGGGCTTTCTTGAACTTCAGGGCTTAATCGTGTCTTAAATGAGTCTTTGACAATATTGGTTGTCCCCATACATCTTCTATAGTTGCTTGGGTGAGTAAATGTCTCATTTTGGTTATTTATTATACATCTTCCAAGATCACTCAAAAGTAATAATTGTCGAGTTATTTCTAAAAAAATAAGGTTTAGGAGTTTTAAAAAGGTGAACACGTTGGAGATACAATGACAATTGGCATCCTGTGATTGAACAGTGGAAGGAATTCTAACATGGTCAAGCATCTGTTGGATGACATTTGACTAGCCACACTGATCCTTTGTAAATCGTCGCCTTTCATATTGGGCAATCCAAACTGACATTACAATTTACAAATGTTATCTTCCAGACGCTTTAGCTTTAATCTGATTCTTCTTTATTGTGGAAAATCATGCGCTTCTTCATCATTGGTCATCATCAACTTTTTCATTTATATCCAACAACATACTCAGTGAAATCCCACAATATGGGGTCTGGGGAGAGTAGAGTGTACCCAGACCTTACCCTACCAAAGTAGGAAAGTTGTTTTCGAAAGACCCTCGGTTCAAGAAAAATCACAGAAAGAGGTTAGATAAGGACAAAAAATTCAAAACAGTATGAAAATGAAAATAACTATAGCAATTAAGCCATGAGAAAGTCATTTGAGAAAGGGACAATAGCTAACACAGATAAAATAAGATAATCGAATTAAGTACAAGAAATACCAAATAGTAGTAGAAATCAAAGCACATTAAACTATAGATCAATACTGCGACTACTAATCTATATTATTTTAAAAGCATGTATATAAATGTTGGTTGACCAACATATCCTTCAAATATTGAACGACTTTTATATCCCTAAAAAGTTCTAATCCTATTTATTTTTTTAAACCTAAAATCCTAA
This sequence comes from Anisodus tanguticus, assembly GCA_034509755.1. Lineage (NCBI taxonomy): Eukaryota > Viridiplantae > Streptophyta > Magnoliopsida > Solanales > Solanaceae > Anisodus > Anisodus tanguticus. Next base: position 53,478,454 of record CM067540.1, on the reverse strand, counting down.
AACTATAAACCTAGACCACGTTGTAATGAACAACACAAGGCCAAGAAGTCTTTTTATGATAGATGTCGTGTCTAGTATCCAAGGGACCAAGACAGAATACTTGGAGTGTAAGTTCAGTAACGAGAGCGACCGTGAGACAGGCGTGAAGGTGAGACTTGGTTAAGGATGGCAACGGATCGGATCTAGACTGGATCCTACTAGATCCGGATTTAGATCCGTTTTTCATACCTAGATCCGGATCTAGATCCATCGGGTCCATAAAAATCAGATCCAAATCTGGATCCATCGGGTCGGATCTGGATCTACTAGGGAAGAAGTTTGGACTAACATATTTTATTAATCCTAGAACCTGTGGTGAGAAATCGACAAGCCAGGTTTGTTTAATTTTCTTGTTTTTCCTTCTTTAATTTGTGCATCTATTTTTGTTTTTGTTTTGCAACTTCAGTACAGAAAAAAGAAAAATTACCAATTAAATAATTTATTGTCTTATTCAATAGTAATTAATTAAGCTGAAGCCACATGTAATAATTGTAATCTAGGCAATTTGGACGGATTCACAACACATGAAGTTAACTTTCAAGATATTAACAAAGCATTTTACTTACTTGAAGCAGGCAAAACACTGCGTTGTATCATTTGGATGGACAAATAATCATGTTTTCATCTTTCTATTCTGTTTGAACGTGGAATATAGCAAGAAGAGCATGGTCTTTTTAAATAAATGAAAATGTACAGTTTGAATACTCACTAAGCTTCTAATCATGAAATGGGAAGACACTTGTGCAAACATATAGCCTCATGGAATATGCGTCCTTCTAAGAACAAAAAAGGAACTTATTTCTTGCTAGTTTCCTTTAAAAAGAGTTTGTATGTACGTTGAGTGACAGATGATTTACCATAGATCCCTTCTCGAGCTGAATATACAATCATCAACACTATTATATATTTTTTGGATATATTTAATAAAAAACGGATCCACGAGTCGGATCTGGACGGGATACGGATCTCAAATACAAGATCCAAATCCGATCCGTCAGAAATGGATCCGGGTCTGATCTAGATCCGTTGGGTCCAAGTTTTGAAGATCCATATCCTATAAAACGGATCTGGATCCACCGGATCCGGGATCCACCGCCATCTCTAGGCTTGGTACTCAAGTCATTCCAAAGAAATGGAGCTTCAATTACCTCGGGTCTAGTATCCAAGGGGATGGAGAGATTGATGACGATGTCACACATCGGTTTGGGGTATGGTGGATGAAATGGAGGCTCACTTCTGGAGTCTTGTGCGACAAAAAGGTGCGACAAAAACTTAAAGGCAAGTTCTATAGGGTGGTGGATAGATCGACTATGCTGTATGGGGCGGAGTGTTGTCCCGTCATTCGCACATCCAAAAGATGAAAGTTGCGGAGATGAAGATGCTTAGATGGATGTGTGGGCATACAAGGAGGGATATGATTAGAAATGATGATATCCAGGACAGAGTGGGAGTGGCCTCGGTGGAGGATAAAGATGCGGGAAACGAGGTTGAGATGGTGTGAGCATATCATAATAGATACATGAAATATGCTACATACAAAAATATGAATTAATTTTGTTGTCTTATACGTAATTGTATGAACTTGAAACTGCTATTCCCAGAAACCACAAAACGAAAACTATCAAAATTTTGTTATCTAATTCTAATTAACCTCTTTATATTACAGTTCTTTGAATCTTTCACGTTTTTAGACAATGCAACTTATTTAACGACTTGAAGGAAATTATATTATTATTATTATTACATTACAAAATGGATCTTCAAGGCGAATTATTGATTGACTGTATATATACGTGCATTATAATTGACTAAATATTGACGTTCAGTTATTAACGTGCAACGGACATTCGCAGAAACTAGTATGAAAAGATAAGCGAGAGTATCATACCTACTAGCCTTCTACACTAATCTGAGTCCTCCATAGCCTCCTATCTAATTTTTCATTTATATCCATTTTCTCTTTTATCTACATTCTGGTAATGGACCCAACTTTCCTTGTCACTACACAGCCCCTGATGATAAGCAAAGTAACAATTCATTTGAGTCTGCTGAAGACTTTCAAAGACGAATTTTTGGTGATAGTACGGGAAACAGGCCAAGTCCAAACTCCTTTTTCAGAAAGCTCGATAGGGCTGAAAAGTCTTATGATAGATCTGGTCCAGGCTCCACGTTCAGTTCGGGAAACAGATCTAGTGTCCTGGATGGTCTGGATGAGAGTTTTGATACATTATCAGATGGGATGGATGGTAAGCTCAAGGAAGCAGCCAGATATTTTGAGTTTGATCCTGATGAAGTAGAGAAAGATGATTATGCTTACAGATCAGATATGACCTTTTGGCCCGGGAACACTTATGAACTCAAGGTATGAGTAATGAGGTAGCATTTCTTGCATGCTTTTAGCATCTTGAGTGTCATTTCAATATAAGGATATGTTTTACTGTGGTTTTTGTACATCGTGCACCCATTGGTGTTTCAACAGCTTCCATCAAACATTCAAATGTTTGGGTGTGCTAGAATTGTATACTCTTTAAGTGCTTATTTCTTAGTACACCTTATTTTCATGCTTTGTTCTCTGTGCAAGAGCAAAATTATGGATGGCATTAATTTGTCGCTTTAACTCAACCGTCCTCTTTTGCACTGTATTCTCTATGGTGCTGTCATGTCGACCTCTAAGCTTATCATTATTATCTGCAGGATCTTGATCTTAAAAAGCCAGGAGTTCGCAAGCCCAAAAAATGGGATGAATTTGAAACTACGACAGAGGAAGTTTTGCGCAAAGCTGATTTCAGGGTTGGTATTCTTGGTTCTGCATCACTTTGACCATGTATGTCTTTAAAATGTAACCATATATATGCACCCCAATGTCTGCACCGGGAAACACCCTCGAGCACATATATTGCTTAGTTGATATTCTTAGCCTCAAGTTTTCTTCTGGTTAGTTATTGTTACTGAATATCATGTTCCAAGTACTGGGATATTGCTTATAAACATAAAAGTGGTGGTGCCTTCCTCCCAAGTATTGCCTTGTAATTATGGCCCATTGTGAACCTTCTGACTCTTAAAGGAGTTATCTGATTTATACGTTTAACAAATTGCGATACAGAATGTGAGGTTCCTAGCTAACTTCATCACGGAGGCTGGAATTCTCATCAAAAGGAGCAAGGTTCGTAATCAAGTCCATTTGACTAATTTTTATGACTACTAAAAAGTTTCTTATTCATTTTTTTTTGCTCATGTATAGACTGGAATTAGTGCCAAGGCTCAAAGAAAGATTGCCAGGGAGATAAAAACTGCCAGAGCTTTTGGTCTGATGCCTTTCACGACTATGGGAACAAAGCACTTTGTATTTGGTAGAACAATGGAGGACCTTGACGCAGATTATGAATATGAGATATACGACCCCACTTTTGTCAATACAGAAGCTGGTCGGGAACCTCTTTAAGCCTGAAAAGATACTACTAGTTACTATTGGTTTAATTAACCACGGTTGTCCTTGAGAACGTGTATTTCAGTTATGGCTATGAAAAGATGCTCTGTTAGCTAAGATTTTGTTTCAAATTACATACTGCTCAAAGGACTGCCCTACATAATATTCGCGGGTTTCATTATTACATCAATGATTTAGCTGTTGGAGCTTCCTTCTTTGCGTGTTGTCTGTTGGTTCATTTTCGTGTACCAATTAGCTCCAAAGTGTAATTCCGAAAAGTTGCATAAACAAATAAATAATGAGTAGCAAATCATTTAGTTTAGCAATCACATTTAGCCGAAGGAGTTGTTTCTGGAATTGGAAGAAGACAATTTTTATAGATCTGCTCATGAACTATAGTAATGTTCTGTAATTCAGTGTATTAGATGAATGAATTTTGATGTGCCAAAAACATTTTCTCATGAACATGGAATTGTATCTGGCAGCAGGGTGCACTGATAACCTGGGTAAGACTTTACCATGCAGTATTTTGTACATGCATACTGTGAAGGGTTATCAATTGAGTAAAGGAGATCAGAGTTCTTTGTCTTTCATCAAAATGTTTCTCGAGTGTTTGAAATTATTGTTCAAGTCTATTTTTTTCTTCTTTTGAGGATGTTCAAAATCAATTTTGGGTTTACTTCTGTTTTCTGATAACTCAACTTTGGAACTCTTCTCATTAAGGGGGGAAACATATAATAAGGTGGCTTTGTTTTGCATAGCCTTCAAAGTTGAGACAATATAGAGTTAGGTGATACAATTACTTCCTTTGTTCAGATTTATCAGTTTGTAGTGTCATCACACTGGTTATGTTGTTGTTTTAGCTTGACATGATTGAAAAGAAAATATTTAGACTCAATGATTCAGAACTAAGGTGATTCTATTTCCATCTGCTATGATTTGGTTGAGAAAATTACTGTTACTAATATTAATGTGGGACTGGGATGTTCGTGTTTTTTTTGGTTTAAGCCAAAACCAATTCAATTTAGGCGGTTTTTCAATTATCAAACCAAACTAAATCATTATAATGCAAGGAAAATAAAAAATGATTTTTTCACTACCCTTTAATACGGTGGATTTAACATTTATTGTTGGTGCATTTGCAAGTGCCTAACCAGTCATAACCACTTTTTTGGTTTTGAACTAAAAAAAAAAAGAGAACTTTTTGGCGCCATCCTTACTCCTACAGTCCTACACAGTTTGGTTGATCATTTCTTGAACCGCATCAGTGCCGTTGATTCAAACCGTTGAAACGGATCCACGCCATTCACATGATTTTCTTCACCGTCCCCAAACGAATCATCTTCGTCGTCTTTGAGATCTACAATTGCTTCATCTGTTTTTCTAGAACTCTGAGAACACCTCAGACGAATCATGATCTTCCAACAGGCCACACAAACTCCTCGAATTCGCTCTTCACTTTCATCTTTCTACCTTGTTTCTTCATAGAGCTGTTCATTTTCGCGCGAATTGCAGAGAGTAGAGATAGATCGAAGTAATCTTCTAATCTCTCATTATTCGTCACTTTAACAGCTCTCGATTTTCTCCTTTTCTGTAATGGATATGTATCTAAATTCGATTGCGAAGAGTTCTCATGCTGTAATTCATACCTGTGGTAACAAAAACATCCAGATTTCGTATGAACACTTTGCAAATTCATTATCATAAACTCTACAATTCTCCACTCTATCTCGGTTTATAAAAATAGCTCGCAGTACCCCTATCTATTTTGACTACAAACTGGAAAACATATTGCTATATAAATCCTAACCAGATATGAATTAAAATATCAAATCCTAACTAATTTTGGTTTCTTACCACTTTGAATTATTTTTTTCCTAACATATATGCATGCATAAAGCTAAATTGAACAGATAAATTAAAGGGATTACATATGAGATGCGATGATAGAGGACGAAGAATGAAGCTGAGTAAGGCGTTTGTGAATGTCTTCAGTTGTGGCGAGAAGACTTGAAGCTTCGACTTCATGATTATCTAGCTTACACTTGCTCATGGTGGAAAGGTTGTAAAAAGAATGACAGTTTGCAGATAATGTTCCTGCCAGAAGATTTTATGTACCGAGTTTCAACAGAAACATCGTTACAAATTTTCACCTTTGGTCCCAAATAAAGGTTCTAAGTGTTAAAATTGTAGATTTGTATTAATCTCCCTTGGGGAGTCTTTCTCATTAATACAAATATATATAGTGTGTACAATGAGGAATCCTATTACAATAACGATCCTATATTTACCATAATTATACAATATTAAATATGGCTAAATAATACACATTATACACATTAACACACTCCCTCAGTCGGAGCGGGAGTAGGCCGACGCTAAGACTGGATCTGAAGTCGAGAAAGAGTTGTCTGGGAAGGCCTTTCGTGAATATATCTGCATACTGATCTGAAGAAGGCACATGCAACACCTTAACATGACCGAGAGCAACCTTCTCATGAATAAAGTGAATATTCATCTCAATATGTTTGGTTCGCTGATGCTGAACCGGATTATGAGATAAATATATGGCGGATATGTTATCACAATAAACCAAAGACGCCTTACGCAGGGGACACTGAAGCTCCAAAAGAAGGTTTTGAAGCCAACAGATCTCAGCAACAACATTCGTAACGCCTCTATACTCGACTTCTGTACTTGAACGAGATAAGGTGGCTTGTCGCTTGGCAGACCATGAAATGAGGTTATCTCCTAAGAACACGTTGTAGCTGGAGGTGGAGCGTCGCGTGTCCGGACAGCCTGCCCAATCAACATTCGTATATGATAATAATCTGGTCGGTGGTGAGGGGTATATGTGCAAGCCATAACGTATCGAATGATACGCTTAAAGGCAGTAAAATGAGGCTCCCTAGGGGCATGCATGAATAAGCACACATGCTGAACAACATAAGCAATGTCAAGCCTGCTAAATGTAAGATATTGGAGTGCACCTACAAGACTCCTATAAAGAGTGGGGTCGGATACCGGAGCACCATCAACATCACTAAGCTTTGACTTAGAGTCAACTAGAGTGGACATGATCTTGCAGTTTGCCATTTTAGCCCTGTACACTATCTCCTCTACATACTTGCGCTGACACAAAAACATAGTATATGCAGAACGAGTCACTGATATCCCAAAAAAAATAGCTCAACTTCCCCAAGTCAGTCATAGCAAATTCGAATTTAAGCAATGCAATAATCTCATTTTTCTATAAATCAGAGGAGGCAGTAAGCACTATGTCATGCACATATAAAAATAAATAGGCAATGCTACTACCGCGATGAAAAATAAATAGAGAGGTATCACATTTGCTCCATACGAACCCAATCTGCATATTGTATTGTGCAAAACATTCATACCACGCTCGAGGGGCCTGTTTCAAACCATAAAGGGACTTACACAGATGACATACATACTGAGGGGCTGTTGGATGTACAAAACCAGGTGGCTGATGCATGTAAACAGTTTCTTTCAGATTCCTATGAGGAAACACATTTTTCACATCAAGCTGATGAATCGACCAATGTTTACCCAAGGCAATGCTCAGAACTGTGCGAATGGTAGCCGGTTTAACAACATGACTGAATGTCTCACCATAATCAATGCCCTATTGTTGATTAGTGCCATTTGCCATAAGTCTCGCCTTATATCTATCCAAGTTACCACTGTCTCTGTATTTATGACGAAAAAGCCACATGCAACAGATCACATTCACCCCCTCCGGTTTAGGAACCAAATCCCAAGTGTGTGTTTTTATTAAAGCGTTAAATTCCTCATGCATGGCCGCATTCCAATTAGGGTATTGTTTGGCTAATTTGGAGTTTTTGGGTATTGGGGAAATGGTTTGGGTGGACATGTTAAATTGGACTTTGGGTTTGAAAATTCTGTGTTAGGCTCGGGTTTCCATATGGTGCGTGGGTTTAGGTGTATAATGGGTACTTGGGTGAACGTGTGGTGGCGAGTTGCTGGTGGCAGAACTTGGGTCGCGATTTTCGTCGGATTGGCTGACGGTAAATTGAACTGGGTGGTTGTTGTCTGATGTTGACATCGGGGGAGGTAAGAGTGGCGATATGGGTGGAACGACAGGAGATAAGGCTGGTGTTGTCGGGTACAACGATGGTGGTGGGGTGGGTCTGTTTGGCTGGGTATCGATGGGGAGACTGATACCGGTGACTGGTACAGTGGTGGTGTTGGTGGCGACCAATGACTGGGACACAATGGGCGTCGATTGGGTGTCAGAGATAGTGACTGGAATCGATGGAGAGACAGTGGAAGCATATGGTGGTGACTGGTTTGGAACAGGGACACTGTCAGCGGCTACAACGTCGTGAGACTGAGACGGTGGCACAGTGGTAGTGCAGGAGAAAACGACGGGAGGAGAGGCAGTGCCTTTGTCGGGGGAACTGTCGGTGATGGCAGCGGCGTAAGTCAATGACGGTGACAAAATGTTGAATGCTGCCGAAACAATGGTAGCATGCCAGAGAGCTTGGTGGACAAGCAGTTATGTGTCCTAATCATCAAGAAATTTGTAATCAGTGACTCAAAACTTTTGAATGTTGTCAAACGGGAAACATATTCGACAAAAGTGATGTGGCGTGAGATTATGATTTTGTCGGTGGATAGTTCATAGCATAGGTACCCCTATGGTTCGATGGGAAGCCTAGGAAGACACACGGAGTAGATATGGGTGCCAATTTGTGGGGGGCCATGGTTGTCAAATTAGGGTAACATAGAGAACCGAAAATTCTAAGATGGTTATAGGTAGGGATCCAACGGTAGAGAATTTCGGTGGGTGTCCTATTTTTAATCGCACGGGTGGGTAGAATGTTGAGAATGTGTTCTATCATTTTTAGTGCATATACCCAAAAAGTAGGGGGGATAGATTCGTGAAAAAAGAGGGTACGAATCATATTATTAATGGTTCGAAAAATTCTTTTGGCTTTTTCATTTTGTGGGGAGGTATGGGGGAACGAGAAACGAAAGATCATGTCATTAGCCGCACAAAATTTATGAAATAAAGAATTATTAAACTCATGACCATTATCACATTGAAACTATTTTATGTCTTTTTCAAATTGCATTTTAACCAGTGTACGAAACTCAATAAATTTGAAGAACACTTGAGTGGATAGACCTAAAGAAAGTGAGAGAAATCATCCAAAAATACCAGATAATATTTGTAGCCTAAATTGCTAGTTATGAGAGATGTCTATAAATCAGCGTGAATAATATTAAATAGAGAGAAAGTAGTACTTATAGACATTGTAAATGGTAGTCTAATGTGTTTCCCTAATTGACAAAAGGAGCAACTATGAGAAAGGTTCCCTTTGTTACACTGTATTAAATTTCGGTTTCTAAGAGAATAAAAAATGTGAGAACCCGGGTGACCAAGTCTATTATGCCACGTAGAGGGAGATATGGTAGTTAAAACGGTGGGAGGAATAACACTAGCAGCGGAGGTGGGTAGGAAAGGATATAGGTCACCCTTACTATTGCATCTCGTAAGGAGTTTTCCGGTATGGAGGTCCGTTACAGAAAATCCAAACGGGTGGCAAACTTTTTAACAGAAATTAGATTTTTGATGATGTTTGGGGCATAAAAGACATTTTTAAGAGAGAAATGGGGATGTGGTGGTGGGGTAAGGGTGTGGCCCAATCCTTGAATTGGAATGCGATGACCATTAACGAGGATAATAGACTGTGGAGTATTTAAATTTCGCAGTTGAGTAAGATTACCAGAATTGTTGGTGAGATAAGACGTGACACCCGTATCCATATACCACGCATTATCGAGCTTCCGAGGAGTCAATGTGCTGAAAGCTTGGCCCAAAATGGATTGGGAAATTCTTGACTGGTTATTGTTGCTTCCGGTGCTATTTTCGGCCATGAAGGCTGCCAAAGAGTGGGAAAAAAATTAGGGGAGGGTTCGGGACATAGGCGCAGTGTATATGGGCAGAAACAGCCGTATATGAGGTGTATAACGCCTAAGGGAGGCTGTATACATGTGGTATACAGTGGCAATGAGGGTATATCAACCGTATACATAGTGTACATCAGAGTGTATAGGCTATATATGATGGGTATACAGCCTGGTTGAGAGATAGGGAAAGAAAGGAGGTTGTATATCAGCAGTATTCCCGCGGTATACAGTGCTTTTAGTAGAATTTGAGGGCTGGACAATTGTATATTTGCGTATATCAGAGGTATACCAGTTGGATACAGTCGATTCGGCGCCGGAAACGGATAGAGGTGGGCGACCGAAACTAGGTTTTAGGTTGGTAAGGATTTTTGGCTTCTGATACCGTGTAGAATTGTATTAATCTCCCTTGGGAAGTCTTTCTCATTAACACACATATATATAGTGTGTACAATGGGAAATCCTATTACAATAAGGATCCTATATTTACCATAATTATACAATACTAAATATGGCTAAATAATACACATTAACAAAAATCATTCTTAAACTTGTACTCCCCCCGTCCCATTTTAAGTATTTTAGTTTACTTAACATGGAGTTTAAGAAATAAAGGAAGATTTGTGTGAGGTCATTTAAATCTTGCGGTCTCAAACTTACCTTGTGATTGGAAAATTTACTAAATATAGAAAGACATTCTTTTTGGACAGACCAAAAAGAAAAGTAAGACACTTAAATGGGGACGGATGGAGTAAGTATTATTCTCTACGTCTCAATTTATGCGACACTTTTTATTTCGAAATTCAAATTATGTGAACTTCGATCAATATTTTAATATATACTTTTTACTACATCTGATTCATAATAAGTGTTCACTTAATTTTTTTAATTTTGGTTCAAAATAAATATCCATTTACGTAATAAAAAAAGAGATTAATTATTTTCTTTCAAATTTAGATAAATGAGTTTATTTTTATATAATAAAAAAAACTACATTAATTAGGTAGCATATTTAGTCAGATTGTTTATTTTTTTCTAGGAGTTAATTTTTTTAAGGGGTGTATAAAAGGCTAAGTAAATACTTGTTTTGAACTATAGGGAGTATCATATTAACTTGAGAAAAAATTTATTCAATTTATAATATTTTTCGTATGATTTTTGAATATTTAAATTTAAAAGTTAATTAAATTAACTTTCGATAAATGAAAAATATCACATAAATGGGGGGGGGGGGGGGGGGAAATCAGTTCACCTGGGTCTAACTCTCTAGCTAGGTAGGGATCTAGTAACTCAGTTGATTAGCTACATGAACTTTCACCTGGTTGGTAATGGTTCAAATCCGCACATTATAAACTCCTCCCCTATTTTTCTTACCCCTACCCTCTATGTAATAAATATTTTTTTTTTAAAAAAAAAACTCTCCAGCTAGCCCAACCCTACACCCGTATCCCTTGCCTAACTCCTACTATTACTCGGTCAATCAGGGGCCTCATGGCCCTGCCTAATGAATAACAATAGGGAGTTTAAGTTCACATTTATAGTTAAAAAAGTACTCCGTAGTACTACTATTTACCAAATTAACTCATCTATAAGATAATTATAGGTATATTTATTTATAAATTTGTTGTTAATTTGGTAAAAATAAGTAGCTAACTTGTTATCATAAATTTAACTCTATCCACTACTTTAAACTTTAAAGACTAAACTTTTTTTGTCTAATTGACATCTCTTTACCTAAAAATTATATTGCGTAGAAAGGTTATTTATTTATATAGATGTATTACTTACTTGGCTTCTTTGCGTGACCCCACTTTGTGGGATTTTATTGAGTTATTGTTATTGTAGTTGACTTTTTTGTGTGTTTACTTTCTTTTTATTTTAAATCTCTTTAATTAAATTCTAGCTCTGATTGACTGATATAAACAAGATTTTACAATGTACTTATATGTATAAATATTACTCCATAGTACTATGATAATAGGATTTACGCTTGCTATAAATATTCTTTTGGACGCGGATAGAGAGAGAAAAAGAAAGAAGACCTAATGAGAGTTTGTGCGCATCGGATCCTTCGCCAGGGCTAGCTTAAACAATCCAATGGTATCTCACATCAATATATTTTGACCTACCATTAAAAGTAGAGTTTTTGTCAAGGTGAATAACACTCTGACTGTCGCAATAAAGAACATACCTCTTTGGATTGGAGATGTGTTGAATTCTCAATTGCTTGAAGCAATCTTCATCATTCATAGACTCGGGCTTGTTATAAGCAAATACAGGTAAATGCATTTCTTGACAAATAGAAGATCTTTCATCTCGCCTTTACAAATATGGTAATTACTGTCATTTAAACAAATCATCTTGCTCATATTTACCTCCATCATTCAAATAGACAATCAACGCTATCAAATACAACCACAAGCTCTGATACCACTTTGTTGGAAAGAAACGAGCAATAACCAAATTGCACGACAAGATAAATACGGAAGGATACTCAAGTCAAAAACTTCCCACACTATCTGAACAAGAGGAGCAAACTAATTTGAAACACAAACAAATATATGGACAACATCTATACCAACAATTAAATACCAAAGCAAGCAAAAAATAAATCGAATGCAAGAGACACCAAATTTACGTGAAAAACCTCCTTCAATGTAAAGAGGAAACAACCACGGGACCTCCGCCCATAAAAGCTCTACTAAAATCAATAATAGTTACAACAATGTTCTCCAAATAGCTATAACATCAACGCCAAAGACGAAGCAACAATACATAAAAGATAACACCAAAACTAGTGAAGATATGAGAGAAATCACCCCAAAAAATGAGCTACTGTTCATGCTCTAAAACTAGAGCTACATATCACAAAATCCAATCTCCACCGTTAAAATCAAAGACCAGATGTTGATAACGCCCAGTTCAAATTTGAGTAGGATCCAACGGTTAACGAAACGGAAAACGATGTTTGAAGCGGACTGTTGTAGTAGATTTTCAATGTGCAAAAATCAATTTCTCTCTATATGACTGCTATGAATTCATTCATGTGTATATGAAATAAGACCTAAGTTGATTGTATATATAGTGAGTTTTAGGACAAAAGTGGGCTGATCCAAATTGAATTGGGTTTTATTAATTCAATTCCACGTAAGAAGGGAAAACCCAAAAATCCAAAATTATGTACCTTCCAAGGTAGGGGTAAGGCACTCCATCCTCTCACACTCCACTTATAGGGTTACACTGCCTATTTTGTTGTTGTTATTTGTGATCAATAACTCGAGAAAATTAGATTGTGAACACTGATGACTTTTATTTCCTTATACAGATGAGACTTTTGGATATTTCTGAAAGACAATAATTCCTTGATTATTTCCATTAGCTAATTAGCTTATATACATGATATACAATGGTAATTCTAAGCTACAATTATGGAAATTAATTATACACCTAACTAATATAAAATCACTAACAATCTTTCCCAAATCACTAATATATTTACATATATTCTATCACACCCCGCAGTCATAGCGGACGGTTGTCGTACGCTGAGACTGTCCCGTAAATCTTCAAACAGGACCAAGGGAAGACCCTTAGTAAATATATCAACAATCTGATAACATGAAGGGACATGCAAGACACGTACTTGTCCATGAGCAACCTTTTCGCGAACAAAGTGAATATCCATCTCGATATATTTAGTGCGCTGATGTTGTACATGATTCCCTGAGAGATATACCGCACTAACATTATCGCAGTAGACCAATGTAGCTTTTCGAATAGGAGAATGAAGCTCTAAGATGAGGTTACGCAACCAATAAGACTCAGACACTACATTGACGACCCTTTGATAATCAGCCTCCGCGCTAGAGCGCGACAAAGTATCATGTCATTTAGCTGACCAAGAGACCAAGTTATCACCGAGAAATACACAATAACCAGATGTCGAACACCTGGTATCTGGACATCCACCCCAATAATCATCCGTATAAAAAATGAAAGTAGATACCGATGATGGATATATGTGTAAGCCATGATCAAGAGTACCCTGAATGTAGTGCACAATGCGTTTGAGAGCGTGCATGTGTTATTTTCTCGAATCATGCATGAATAAACACACTTGTTACACTGCATAAGTAATATCGGGCCTCGTAAAAGTGAGATATTGAAGAGCCCCTGCAAGACTATGATAAGAGAGGAATCCTTATATGGTGTGCTAGAAGTAGTACTCAACTTCGGTTTAGTATCAATCGGAGTAGAAGATGGTTTATAGGCTGACATGCCAGCCCGTTCAATGATCTCTGCTGCATACTTCCCCCGAGATAGAAATAGACCACATGTATGACGAGTGACAACTATACCCAGAAATAACTCAATGACCCCAATTATTTCATAGCAAATTCTGAGTTGAGAAATGATATGATAGACTTGAAGTGCATCAGAGGAAGCAATCAATATAATATCATCCACATACAAAAGAATGTAGGACATAGACGTACCGTTACGGTATATAAATAGAGAATGATCAAACTTGTTGTGAGAAAATCCAAGAGTAGAAACGTAATCTGCAAGTCTCTTGTACTAGGCCTGAAGAGTCTATTTTAGCCCATACAAAGATTTCTTCTGCAAGCACACATGATTCAGATAAGCGTAAGTTGATGAATGTACTAGACCTGAGGAGTCTGAAACCCAAAGGTTGATGCATGTATACTGTTTCCTTGAGTTCTCTGTGTAAGAAAGCATTTTACACGTCCAGTTGATGAATGGGCCATGCTTTTGAGAGAGCTAGACTGGGAACAGTGTGAATAGTTGCTGGTTTGACCACCGAACTAAACGTCTCTTCACAATCCACGCCAACCTGTTGAGTTTTGCCATCACCTACAAGACGAGCCTTATTCCTCTCAAAACAAGCATTAATTTTTTCTTTATGAGTAAAAATCCATATAAAATGAATAACATTAACATCAGGTGGATGGGGCATCAACTCCCACGTCTTATTTTTAATAAGAGAATTATATTCATCATCCATATCCATTTTCCAATTCAGGTCACGAAGGACAGATAGGGGATTACATGGTAGAGGGGATTTAGTACCATTAGAGTTGAGATTAAAATGTCGTTTTGATTTAAAAATTCCCTATTGGCTGCGAGTAACTGGCCGTGAAGCTAGAATATGAGTGGGCTGGATTTGGGTGGGAGCAGTGGCCTGGTCCAGTTTCTGGCTGGACCGACCCGACCCACCACCCGATAGAGAGGGGACAGGTTGGCAGGGCAGTGGGCTGCCACTGGCTGGGCCTGGCGAGGTGGGTCAAGGTTTTGGCCTGGTAGAGTTGGTCTGCCATTGGTTTGGGCCGGTTGGTGTAAGGCGCTGGTCGGGTTGAGTTGGGCCAGCGGGCAGTGGGACAGCTGGTCCATGTGCCTCGGTGTAAGCTGGGCCAAATGATGGACCACATAAGGTGAAATCCCATCATTCAAAAAATCATATGAACGGGAAGTTGAACTATGCAACTTAGCAAACGGAAATTGGATTTCATCAAAAATGACATTGCGACTAATGATGATTTTATTATAGGATACATCATAGCATTTATAACCACGATAATTAAATGGGTAACCCAAAAAGACACAAGCGGTAGAGCGAGCTTAAAGTTTATTTATTGTAATGGAGGGAAAGAGAGGATAACATAAACACTCAAATACCCAAAGATGAGAATAAGAAGGGTCTTTTTGATAAAGAATTTTGAATGGAGATTAATAGGCATAGTTTTTATGAAATCTTGTCTCTCGAAATAGTTACTACACAACTTATGCCTGTTAACTTAATTTTCACAGAACTATACCGGACAAGTCATAGGTTCTATGTAACTTTGCCTGAATATGCATAATTTCAACCTTGCCTTGCGAAATAGTTACTACACAACTTATGCATGTTAACTTAATTTCTACAGAACTATGCTGGACAAATCATAGATTTTATGTAACTTTGCCCAGATAGGCATAGTTGAAACATTGTCTTATGAAATAGTTACTACACAACTTATGCATGTTAACTTAATTTCTACAAAACTATGTCGGACAAGGCATATGTTCTATATAAATTTATCCGAATAGACATAGTGTCTATGAAACCTTGCCTTTCAAAATAGTTACTACATAACTTATGCATGTTAACTTGATTTCTACAAAATTATGCCGGACAAGGCATAGGTTCCATGTAACTTTTGCCGAATATGCATAGGTTCTATATAACTTTTTCCGAATACGCATAGTTTCTATGAACCTTGCCTTGTGAAATAGTACTACACAATTTATGCATGTTAACTTAATTTATACAGAACTATGTCGGACAAGGCATAGGTTCTGCCCAAATAGGCATAGTTTCTATAAAACTCTGCCTTCCGAAATAGTTACTATACAACTTAGGCATGTTAACTTAATTTCTACAAAACTATGGTGGACAAGACATAAGTTCTATGTAACTTTATCCGAATAGGCATAGGTTCTATGCAACTTTGCCCGATAGGTAGAAATTTTACCTTGCGAAATATTTACTACACAACTTATGCATGTTAACTTAATTTCTAAAGAACTATGTCGGAAAAGGCATAGGTGTTATGTAACTTTGCATGAATAGGCATATTTTTTATGAAACATTGCCTTGTGAAATAGTTACTACACAACGTATGCTTGTTAACTTAATTTTTATAGAACTATGTCGGACAAGGTATAGGTTCTATGTAACTTTGCCCGAATTGGCATAGTTTCTATGAAACCTTGCCTTGCGAAATAATTACTACATAACTTATTTCTATTAACGTAATTTCTACAGAACTATGTCGGACAAGACATAGGTTCTATGTAACTTTGCCCGAATAGACATAGATTATGATCTATGTATTTGGGACAGCAGATCCTTTGGATTAATTGTTGTTTTACATATATAAATTAGAATGGGGAACAATTTGTATCAGTAGAGTTTGCATGCTTTAAGGTAGAGTTTGCTACCTTTAAGGTAGAGTTTACATGCCTTAAGGTAGAGTTTGGATTACAAGGTAGAATTTGTCTGGAAACTCAACCTTATAAGACAGAGTTTGTCGTACGCCTGAAGGCAACCTTAAGATAGAGTTTGCATGCCTTAAGGTAGAGTTTGGATTCGCAAGGTAGAATAAGGCAGAGTTTGCCTTATGCCGGAAGACAAACTCTGCCTTAAGATAGAGTTTGCATGTCTTAAGGTAGAGTTTGGATTCGCAAGGTAGAATTTTCGTGCAAACTTTACCTTATAAGGCAGAAGTTGCATTATGCCTGAAGGCAAACTTTGCCTTGTGGTAGAGTTTGCACGCCTTAAGGTAGAGTTTGCATGCCTTAAAGTAGACTTTGTCTGCAAACTCTATCTTATAAGGAAGAATCTGCCTTATGCCTAAATGAAAACTTTGTCTTAAGATAGACTTTGGATTCGCAAGATAGAATTTATTTGCGAACTCTACCTTATAAAACAGAATTTATCTTATGTCTGAAAACAAACTCTGCCGAATTTGTATGCCTTAAGGTAGAATTTGGATTCGCCATCAAGGGAAGAATGAACTGAGTTACAATTTAAAGAAAGTCTGAGAGAGTCTACAATAGACAATAGTGAACCAACTGAGTTCTCAGATGCAGACAAAAAAGAACTTATAGATTAACCATTCAAATTAACATGACTAGGCAACAATGCAACTGCAGTCGAAATTAAGACATGGGAATCCTTAGTTTGAATCTCACAATTAAGTCTAACATTCATCGATATACTCCGTATATATGTATAATGTTAACTATGTATAATTCCAAAAACATACTCACTACATAAGGTATGTATACCATTACTACATCCTTTTAGCATCAGTCTATCAACTCATGACAGATATTTGGATATGCTTAATATCATGTTGAATTATAAATACTATTTTACTTAATAGTTTAACTTAATAAAACAAAAACTCCTTGATTTATCTATTTTCGGTCAACAACATACTAATGGCATAAATTGCCGTTGTTTTAAGAAAATATTATCAGAACATATGATTGAGTTATAAACTCTAGAGCCATCGACGTGACGCAATTTCTCCAATTTAAGTACTCCTAATACATATATTCCACAATCCTCGTCTGGGTTCTGTTGGTTTAGAATTCAGGAAAATATATAAAATTGGAATTGAGGAACAATTTATATTGGTACAATTTGCATGCCTTAAGGTAGAGTTTGTGTAATTTAAGGTAGAGTTTGCATGTCTTAAGGTAGAGTTTGGATTCGCAAGGTAGAATTTGCCTGAAAACTCTACCTTATAAGGCATAGTTTGTCTTATGCCTGAAGGAAAACTTTGCCTTATGGTAAAGTTTGCATGCCTTAAGGTAGAGTTTGGATTCTACAAGGTAAAATTTGTCTGCAAACTCTACTTTATAAGACAGAGTTTGCCTTATGCCTGAAGACAAACTCTTCCTTAAGGTAGAGTTTGAATGCCTTAAGGTAGAGTTTTGATTCATAAGGTAGAATTTACCTGCAAACTCTACCTTAAGGTAGAATTTACCTGCAAACTCTACCTTAAGGTAGAATTTGCTACCTTAAGGTACCTTAAGGTAGAGTTTGATTAACAAGGTAAATTTTTTCTGTTTTGGATTCGCAAGGTAGAGTTTGCCTTATGCCTGAAGGCAAACTTTGCCTTAAGGTAGAGTTTTCATGCCTTAAAGATAGAGTTTGCATGCCTTAAGGTAGAGGTTGAATTCGCAAGGTAGAATTTGCTTGCAAACTCTACTTTATGCCTGAAGACAAACTCTGTCTTAAGATAAAAGTTTGCATGTCTTAAGATAGAATTTGAATTCACAAGGCAGAATTGCAGTGTAAAGAATGGATTTTAGACCTAACTCAACCCCAAAAGCTAGCTTATAGGGTAAGGATTGTCCAAGTACATATAAGGAATTCATGTTCCCATTTCATTTCCGATGTGGGACTCTTAACATGCAGTATTACAATTAGCGAATATTCTCTGAATATTCACAATATATTTTGTAATTATGATATGTGTATATTTAAGGTAATCTAGATTCTTATTGTATTAGGAATCAACCTCTGTACAACTATATATATTGTGATTAATGAAAGTAATCCCTAAGGAAATTATTCCAATCTTACATGGTATCAGAGCCAAACTCTAATCCCTACTTTTCACCTTCCAAGCCGCCGACCACCACCCAAATTTTTTTCTCCCTTCTTCTCGGCCAACGGCAACACCATTGCCACCATGACTCGCCCTACTTCCCCTTCCAATTCCGATTCTTTCACTGGCACTTTTGACAACCCCCCTCAACGTTCATCGTCTTCTTTTCATCCGGCATTCACCGTTACCAACATCAAGAATTTTATCTCTATAATTCTTGACCAAGAAGACTGTCAATATTCCATGTGGATAGAACTGTTCTATATTCTTGCCTATGCGTACAATGTGCTAGATCATATTGATGATTTTGTTCCTCATCCTACCGATGTTGCAGACTTGACATGGCAGACCCACACAACAGGCCCATCTAGTTGCCGCCCCTCAACACCCGCAAGTCAGCAGCCTAGCCCCCACCGATTTGGGTCAGGCCTTCAACACCTTGAACATTCAACAGCCCGACGATAATTGGTACATGGAAACCGGAGCCACGTCACACCTCACCCGGTCGTCAGGTAATTTATCTCAAATGCTTCGGTTAAAGTATCCTCAATTTATTACTGTTGGCAGTGGTCACCGCATTCCAATTGAAGGTTACGGTAACACACATACCAAACATCCCCACCCTCCTTTCTCCCTAAATCATGTCCTTTACATCCCTAACATCGTTAAAAACTTAATCTCTGTTAGAAAATTCACTCGCAATAATTCTGTGTCTGTTGAATTTGACCCTTTTGGTTTTTCTGTGAAGGATCTCAATACGGGGAAAATTCTTACGCGTTGTAATAGTGTGGAAGACCTCTACCCCTTCACTCAATCTTTCGCTATCATACCACAATCACCTATCTCCTTTGCTGCTATCTCTCCGTCAATTTGGTACAACAGACTCAGACACCCCGGAGACCCTGTTTTTAATTTTCTTAGGACTACTAAGTGTATTCAATGTAATAATGAGCAACTTGCCCAACACTATTTTTCTTGCCCGCTTGGCAAGCATACTCGTCTTCCATTTATGTCATCCAACAATGTTACTTTTTCTCCATTTGATATTGTTCATGCTGATTTGTGGACATCTCCGGTTGTCAGTTCATTGGGTCACAAATTTTATCTAGTATTCTTACATGATTTTGTTTGTCTGGATTTACCCACTGAAATTCAAATCTGAAGTTTTTGCCAAGTTCCTTGAATTTCAAATATTCATTAAAATACGGTTTGAAAAATCTATAAAATCCTTCCAATATGATAATGGACGTGAATTTAATAATTCGACATTTCACAATTTCTGCTCTAAACAAGGCATGCTTTTCTATTTTTCCTGGCCCTATACTTCCTCCAAAAATGGAAAGGCTGAACGAATTATACGTATCATCAATAACATGGTTCGTACCCTTTTGTTTCATGCCTGTCTTCCACCACCTTTTTGGGTCTATGCTGTTAAAATGGTAGAATCCCTTCTTAATATTTTACCCACTAACACTCTTCAAAACAAGACTCCCACCGAAATTTTATACCGTAGGATCCCGTCATATGACCAACTCAGAATTTTCGATTGCCTATGCTACCCCAATCTAGCCTGCATTGCCCCTCACAAATTAGCACTACAAACTACACCCTGTGTCTTCGTTGGTCTCGCGTCTAATCATAGGGGTTACCTGTGCTATGACCTATCCACCCATAAAATCATTATCTCCCGCCACGTCACATTTGACGAGACGTGTTTTCCATTTTCGAATCTTCGGAAATTTCAAACCACGGACTACACATTTCTTGATGAGACAGATCTGTCCCCACCAGTCAAATCATTGTTCCAACTTCATTCTACTGTTCCCGAGTCACCGTCGTCAGCTCCGGTGGTCTCATCTCCACCGGTGACCATCACCGACGACACCCTTGCACCACAGAGGTCCTCGCCACCTAGTCCTACGGTCGAACAACCACCTCCACCACCAATCACCGAGAGGTCGTCCCGAAACCCTCTAGCCGACACATCACCGCTCCACACTCAAATCGGTAACCTGCACCTATTAAAAACACCTAAACTACCAAGCTCCACCATCTCACCACACAACTTACCAACACCGACAATAAACCAATACCCCAACCAGTCTCCTCAACCCCCATTACCGGCGACTCCCACCATCCGAAATTGAATTCTGACCCCGTAAACCTGTAGCCACTAAACACACCTAATACAAACCATACACCACTGCCTACCAATCGTATGGAAACTCATGCTCAACATGGGGTTTTCAAACCCAAGGTTCACTTTAACCTCTCTACACAAACCATATCACCCATTCCCAAAAATCCAAAACTAGCCAAACTAGACCTTAATTGGAATGCGGCCATATGCGAGGAATTTAATGCTTCAACAAAGCAAAACACTTGGGATTGGTACCTAGACCGGACGGCGTGAATGTTATCTGGTGCATGTGCCTATTTCGTCACAAGTTAAAAGACAGTGGTGACTTAGAGCGGTATAAGGCAAGACTGGTTGCTAATGGCACTAATCAGCAGGAGGGAATTGATTGTGGTGAGACATTCAGTCTGGTTGTTAAACCGGCTACTATTCATACTGTTCTCAGTATTGCTATAGGCAAGCATTGGCCGATTCATCAGCTTGATGTCAAGAATGCATTTCTTCATGGGGATTTGAAAGAAATTGTGTACATGCATCACCCACCTGACTTTGTTCATCATGCAGTCCCTCAGTATGTATGTCATCTCAGGAAGTCCCTATATGGATTGAAACAGACACCCCGCGCTTGGTATGATCGTTTTGCCAGGCAGATCGGGTTTATATGTAGCAGGTGTGATTAGGGATGGCAACGGATAGGATCTGGACCGGATCCTACTGGATCCAGATCCTACTGGATCCAGATCCAGATCCATTTCTCATACTTGTATCCACATTCGGATCCAGATCCAACGGGTCCATAAAAATCATATCCAAATCCAGATCCATCGGATCCACGGATCGGATCTGGATCCACATGTAAAAAATTTTGAAGGCTGCAGTTTACTTCATGTTCAAAAACTCAAATTGCGGAGACAAATAGGAAGGCTGCAGTTTACTTCAGCACACAAACAAAGTAAAAACATCAATAGTTTGTCCAAAGCCACCGTTACAAACAACCTAGTGTTTCCTCTAACACCTGAAAACTTCAATAATTTATTGTCAAATGAAATTTTATAAACCAAAATACGAAAAGAACACCAAATAACCAAAAGCAGAACATTATATTCTGCAGCTTCTGCTTCCCTTGACCTCCCAGAATCATTTTCTTCTACTTATATTCTGCAGCTTCTGCTTCCCTTAAGCAAAACATTATATTCTCAGCCTTCGCTTCCCTTGACCTCCCGTAATCATTTTCTTCTACTTATATTCTGCAGCGAACACGCTTCCCTTGACCTCCTAGAATCATTTTCTTCTACTATTACTATTACATGATTTCAGAAGCCAAAAGCTTAAGATTTTTTAGTTTACAACCTCCTAAGAAACAAGGGTAAAAGATCTTGTCCAGTGAGTTGGCATTTCCAGTTTGGGATTTTCAGTTTGGCATTTCCAGTTTGAGATTTCCAGTTTGCCAAACTTCATAAACTAGTCTTCGAAATCACTAGTTTCAACGTCATCAACATCCTAAAATAACAAAGAAACAATCATATTAAAAAGAGATTACTAAAAAAAATCATCTCAAGAAATATTTATGATTAAATATATCATTTACCATATCAATATAGTCAACTACTTCTCCTTCTTCTTCAGAATCTTCAGTAACTATCGAACAAGCATGTGTGCCCTCCAAAGTACCTTTATTTGAAAGAAATTGAAAAATAAATAGAAGGTTCATGTTAGGGGAAAAATTGATATTAACATATATGAGAATAATCAATACATAAATAATAGATACCTTTAATGTCTTCGATCATCCAATTTTGCAAGCACATTAATGCCTCCACAGTTTTAGAGTGAAGCCTAGAACGATGAGAACTAATCACCCTTCCACCCATGCTAAAGGCACTTTCCGAAGCCACAGAAGAGACAGGAATTGCAAGGATGTCCTTGGCAATTTTCTGTAAAGTAGGATACATTTGATCCCTTTTCCACCAATTAAGTACATCAAAATCATCATTCTCGGGTATAGGATCATCCTCCAAGTAATGCTCCACCTCACCTCTCACATTCATCTTTATTTTCTTTGTTCTTTTAGCTTGAGCATATTCATCCTCATCATTATCACAAGACTCTGAAATTCCTCGTTTGCCACTTGGAAAAGGTTCTTGACTTTTATTTTCCTCACTTCTCATTTGATATTCAACCACAAGTTTATCAAGATTTTTTCTAACCTTTGCCACTTCATTATCAGTATCATCTTTGTACAATCTCTTAAAATAGTACTCCACACAATCCATTTTATTTCTTGGATCTAAAATTGAAGCAACCGCCAACATCTCATTAATATTATGCCAATATTTGTCAAACTTGTCAATCATATTTTTAGCCATCATTCTAATGGTCTCAACATCACTCTCCACCCAACGCCTCAAAGCAAGTCTTATCTCACACAGTTTTCGAAAAAACAAATTAGAAGTAGGATAATTTCTACCGGAAAACACTTTAGTGGCCTTGTAGAAAATTTCCAACTTCTCACAAACAAGTTTTGCCATCATCCAATCATTCTCACTAGGAATAACTAACTTGAGCTTCTTATTCATACGTTTTAACTTAGCAAATACATCTTGAAAAGGCAAAGCGGTATTAAGCATCAAGTAAGTAGAATTCCACCTAGTTTTGACATCAAGAACCACTCTTTTAGGTTTAGAAATATTCAAAAGCCGACAAGCCTCCTCAAATTTTTCAACCCTTTTAGGAGTAGACATCCAAAATAAAATGCAATCTCGAACTTTTTCAATTGCCGGATCAATTACTTCTAAACCATCTTTCACAATCAAGTTTAGAATATGCGCACTACACCTCATATGCAAAAACTCCCCACCTAACATTAGATACCTACTTTCCAATTTCTCCAATAAAACATTCATCATTGCATCATTAGTGGTACAATTATCAACTACAATCGATGAAATTTTGTTTTCCAAAGAATATTGAGACAAACAATCCATTAAAATCTTTGCAATAACCCCCTTTGTATGTGGACATGGCACAAAACAAAACCTAAATAAAAACATACATTAAACACATACAATAAACCTAAAAAATCAGCATTTATAAATAAGAATAAGCTCATTACCTCAAGGTTCGATTGCGTAAAAACCATTGTTGATCAATGAAGTGAGATGTCACGGCCATGTAGCCCCTTTTTTGGTTGGAAGCCGTCCACATGTCGGTAGTTATTGCAATTCTACCCTCATTATGCTCCAATAGAGCTTTAAGAGAACCCTCATCTTCATTGAACTTTTTCAAAATGTAACTCTTCAAAGTGTTCCTCGAAATCATCTTGAAATGAGTATTTAGACTCCTCACGAACCTTTTAAAACCTATATGATCTACAATGGATAAAGGATACTCATGAATCACCACCATACCAACCAATTCTCTCATTGAAAAGTCTTGATCAAATTCCTTTTCCTTTCCCTTTTCTTTAAGTTCTAAAGTAGTAGACCCATCGGCTTCCGTTTTAACCTTCAATTGTGTTTGACCACTAACTCCAATCCGCAAATGCTTTCCCGGACATGTCTTCTTAGAATGTTTAAGAAGATGTGAGGTTCCATTCGCACCATTATAAGAGAGTAAAGATGTACAATATTTACACTTTGCTACTATGACCCTATCAAAAGATTCCCATGCCTCGGAAGTGAGTTTCTTGCTTGTTAGTTTACTTAATTGACTATTTTCTTTTACTCCAACCTCAATAAGACCTTCTGAATCCATTTCTAAATCATCCACTCCACAAAGCAGAGGCACTGGAGGTGGGCTAAAAGAAGCAGCATGACTTTTATTAGTAGCATTTGCATTATTGTTAGATTGTTCACTATCCATTTCCTACAAGAAAATATTTGAATATATTACTTAACCACATATGACATAACAGAGAAGTATCATGCACATTTTAGTCCAATTAACATATTTAAATCTCAATACCGTAAAAAAAACCCAGTGCATTGTATATATACTCTTGACCAGTGCATTGTATATAATATAACAGAGAAGTATCAATATCATGCACATAACAGAGAACAATAATACACACACACATTATCTTTCCTTCACTAGAAAACCAGTGCCACTGCCAGTCTGCCACCATTACCTTCGATTCCCATACTCTCCATCATTTTTCCTAAAGAACAATAATACACACACACACACTAAACCAGTGCCACTGCCACCATTACCTTCGATTCACATACTCTCCATCATTTTTCCTAAAGAACAATAATACACACACACACACATTATCTTTCCTTCACCAGAAATTCACACACACTATATATAAATGACTGTTAATAAATCTTGTAAAATCTCAAAACATCAAATATTATATAAATGACTGTTAATATATCTTTCAAAATCCCAAAACATCAAATATTATATAAATAAAAAAATAAAACTAACAAAAAGAAGAACTAAAAAAAAAAGAACTAACAGAGGTTAAAAGGCCAAAAAAAATCGAACTCACCGTTTAATATAGCAGAAAGTATTGAATCTGATTTGTGTTACTACCTTGGAATCGAAAGGGGGTGGACATGGACTGTTGGAAAGTAAAGAAGATGGCTAGGGACTAGGGTTTTAGTCTTTGGTGTATGAATTGTCTATGAAGATTGAAGAACAGAAGAGAGATGGAGTGAACTGAGGACTGAGGAAGTGAGGAGACTTGCGGCTTCTTTTGATCTTTTCCCTTAGGTTAGGCTTAGCAGCTTAGGCATTTACATTTACCCTATTGTTGGCTAACAATTATAAGACGCATGGGCTGGGCCTTCGGTCCTTTATGGACTTGGGCCTGGCCGAAAAGATTAATTTGTTGGCTAACAGTTAAAACGCATGGGCTGGGCCTTCGGTCCTTTATGGACTTGGGCCTGGCCGAGAAGATTAAAGAGATAATGTATAAATGTTTAATCTATTTAATAAAATAACGGATCCACGGGTCGGATCTGGACCGGATCCGGATCTCAAATACAAGATCCATATCCATATCCGATCCGTCAGAAATGGATCCGGGTCCGATCCGGATCCGTCGGGTCCAAATTTTGAAGATCCATATCCTATAAAACGGATCTGGATCCATCGGATCCGGACCGGGTCCCGGATCCGCTGCCATCTCTAGGTGTGATAACTCTCTCTTCACTTTTCATCGTGGTAGCAGCACTGTTTATTTGCTATTATATGTGGATGACATTGTTCTTACTGCCTCCTCTGCCTGTTTGAAGAATGAAATCATTGCTTTACTCAAAACTGAATTTGCTATGACTGATTTAGGCAAGCTGAGTTATTTCTCAGGTATATCCGTCACCAGATCTGCAGCTACTATGTTCCTGAGTCAGCGTAAATATGCGGAATAGATTGTGTACAAGGATAAGATGGCAAATTGTAAAATTATGTCAACTCCGGTTGACTCGAAATCCAAGCTTAGTGCCAATGATGGTGCGCCAGTTTCTGATCCCACCCTATATCGGAGTCTTGCATGTGCCCTTCAGTATCTTACATTTACTAGATCTGATATTGAATATGCCGTTCAGCAGGTGTGTCTGTTTATGCACGCCCCGCGAGAATCCCACTTTGCTGCCTTCAAGCGTATTATCCGATACATTAAGGGCACATTTGACTTTGGACTGCATATCTACCCATCTACACCAACCAAATTGCTCTCTTACATGGATGCAGACTGGGCAGGATGCCTGGACACACGTCGCTCCACCTTGGGCTACTGTGTATTTTTAGGGGATAATCTTATTTCATGGTCCGCTAAGCGGCAAGCCACACTATCTCGTTCGAGTACTGAAGCAGAGTATCGAGGAGTTGCTAATGTAGTTGCTGAGATCTGTTGGCTCCAAAATCTTTTTCTGGAGCTCTAGTGTCCACTGCGCAAGGCGTCTATAGTCTACTGTGACAACATATCTGTCATATATCTGTCTCACAATCCGGTCCAACATCAGCAACATATCGAGATTGATATTCACTTTGTACGTGAGAAGATCGCTCTTGGTCAGGTCAAAATATTGCATGTGCCTTCCTCATATCAGTATGCCGATATTTTCACAAAGGGACTACCGTGACAGCTATTCTCCGACTTCAGATCCAGCCTTAGCGCCGGGCCTCCTCCCGCTCCAACTGAGGGAGAGTATTAGCGAATATTCTCTGAATATTCACAGTATATTTTATAATTATGATAGGTGTATATTTAAGGTAACCTGGGATTCTTATTGTATTAGTAATCAACCTCTGTATAACTATATATATTGTGATTAATGAAATGAATCTCTAAGGGGAATTATTCTGATCTTACAATTACCAACAAAAAAAATAACGGAATCCTCGTAAAAACACCTACAACAATGAGAGTTTGTATTTTTGCCTATGCATCTGCTTGATGCTTTTAATGAAATCTTATTATAAAAAGAGGAATCAATCACGTAGGATTTGCAATCATTCGTGTACAAATACAAGCTGTTCTTAATTCAATTTCTTCCACTAGGCGTGTTTGAATCACCTACTTCAAATGCCAGTACAAGTTCACAAATGGAAAATTGATACTCTGAAGTGCCAAATCAAAGAGAGAAAAAAACATTAATTTTTTAAACCAATTTTGCTCGCTTTTCCAATTAAGGAACTTGTTTGCTAAGCCTGTCTTCAGTAACTGCAGCCCATTCCCACCTCACAATATATAAGAATAAAGTGGGTATGAAAACAGGAAACAAGAGCTTTTCTTTTCCTTCAATCTGACTTGGTGAATATGTGTACGTGCATATAATCAAGCACAACTAATCTTGTGCACCCACACATGTCAAGCTTTTTGAGCCTAGCGGTTTAGTTAAAAGTGTTGGCTGTGGTTCAGGTAGGAAAGTATCAACGAAACAACCAGAGACATGTTTCCATTTTCCTGTTTATCTCTCTCAAATTATAATACTCCTCTCAACCTTCCTACTTACTCTCTACTTATCCTACGCACCCCACTGAGAAACGAAGCCTTCGTTGGAGTTGAAAATACCAAGATATCGAAAAGATTGATCAACGGCTGAGATTTAACATACTCGAAAGAATGGATGGTCAGAAAAGCCAGGCGAAGTTAACGAGGACACAGTCTTCACTTCTACTGTCAACAATCCACAGTTTTTAAAACATTGTTGATACGTGGTTGATCAAAAAGAAGAGAAAGATAAATGAACCTTAGACCATGTGAGATGGGAGGGTAATTTCGTTCTAATATTATTGACTTAAGAATTAAAGGATAAAAATTTAAAATATTTAGATGTGAGAGGCAAAAATTAAAGACAAGCCCAAAATAGGGCATTTGTGCCAATGAATTAAATTATCAGTCTTTGCTATAATAGCAGTCATTAGTTAATTAATAAGGTCACCACATTTTAGAGATACCAAAGAAACTGTCCAGTATTTTTATCTTTCACGTACGTAGCTGACTTCCCCTCTCCATGCATATGTAAATTATTTATCTCTTTCTTGATTTCTGTTTAGCAAGTCATGCTCCCCTCAGCATTTTAGTACCAATACTATATTAGTAGAAGTTAGCAAGCTGATACTACTATTTTTTCTACCATATTAGACCAATATGTTGCTCCTTTTGAATATTTCACAGGTCACAACTTACTATCATGACTTTGATGGCTTCATTGACTATCTCACAAAAAATATATTTTATTAATAAAACTTGTGAGTACAACTTTGTTGTCTTGATTCTTTGTGAAGGGGAAAGTCCCGAAGGCGAAACCCCCCACCTGTACCAGAGGCTCCTTGGCCAGGTGGGATGTAAATCGAGGGATATGCGCGAGTGGCATCCCTGCAAGGGAGAGGACCAACGGGACACGAACCCAGCAACAACCCTCGCAATATTTCAACAAAGACTGTCACCACACGGATTCGAACCCGCGACGTCGGAGTGGTTGTACCCCAATCACCTTGCCACTTACCAACTCGCATGTGCCCCTGGGGGCTTGTTGTCTTGATTCTTGTGACCTCTAATTTGTTTCCCTTGATTCGAGGGATGAAGTGTTGTTGGAAATTAGCCTTTGGCGGGAGTTGCGACCGACCAACTTTAACGGCTTAAACACTAGTGTTACGTATGTTGGAGAATCCGGTTCTTCACACATGCATGATGTACTAAGTACGTAGATAACCGTAGGGCCAAGAATCGTCAAATTTCATTGAGAAATGAAAGAGATATTGGTTCACGAAGTAAGGTGTTTGAAGCATGGAAAAGTGTGGTGTGTGATCAATTCTCCCTCATCGGTAGAGGAAGAAAGAATTGTTGTGTATATAATACTCGAAATTGGTTTAGGGTTTGGGACCCCAAGGGGTATCCCATGTGTTTAAAGGAGGGAAGACCTAGATGTGCTTCGGTTCAAGGAAAGACCACACGCGCGCCGCCCGTCCGGTTCCGGTTCCGAGTTCCGTGTTCCGTGTTCCGTGTTCACGGGTCGCGGGCTGTGGGCTGTGGGCCTTCTGATATTATCTTTTTGGGCCAGAAAACTTTGCCGAAGTACGGTTTGATCCCGAAGTTTCGGATGTGCGGTTTGGACCGAATTCTTTCGATGTACAGTTCGGTCCCCGAAGTTTCAAGATGTACAGTTTGGTCCCCGAAGTCTCAAGATGTACGTTTGGTCCCCGAAATTTTTCGTAAAGGCAGAATTTCGACGGTCCGAACGAAACGTCCAAGACTCAATTCGGCCATTTATTTTGGGTGAATTACACCTCCTATAATGGTCAATCCGTTGGCAATTTTCTCCATTTATGTGGTGGCTTTACTACCTCCATAATGGTCATTATTTGGCCAATAATGGCTGTTATGGAGGCAGTCAAACAGTTCCTCTTCCTCCTATATAAACACCCCTTACACCATTGTTGAGGCACACTTGATATACACGAAATTACACAAAGCAGAAAGCAAAACAGTTTCTTCCTAAATCTTCCAAGCATCATTTCGTTATTCAATATTTTTCACGGTAGCTTTTGAGTTTCCTTTGCTCAATAGTTCCATTGCTGTTTTATCTTGGGAGACGAATTGTCCAGGACGTATAAAGGATACATACGGGGCAATATTGTCTTAAGGACAGAGTGCCACACTCGACTCAGCAAAAACCGCTTTCCAGTTTTCTTGTTCAACAAAATAGTAATTTCAGTTTTGTTGTTATATTGTAATTTTCAGTTTTATAGTTGAATTGTATTTTCAATTCTTACATACGCAGTTACTTGTAATTTCCATTCCTGCAATCCTTGTAAACCCCAACAAACTTAAGACAATATTTTGCTTACGGTAACTGCAATAACATGGCTGAAAATATGACCGATGTTCTTTGCTATCGCCGTCGCCTCTCGAGGCAATGTTGCCGCCTTCCTCGCTATCGCCCAAGGCAAGTAACTCCGCGGCTTCACCGCTGCGCTGCTGCTGCTGCTCCTGTTCAAGGCAGTAACACTGCTGCCTTCTCGACTGTTGGAGCTCCACCCTCTTCATCACACCACCATGATCGCCCTGAAAAATTCATGGGATCAGAATTCAAAAGATGGCATTAAAAGATGCTGTTTTACTTAACAGTTATGGGCATGGCCCGGTTCCTTACGGAAGATCTTCCACAAGCTGGAGATGAAATGGACTCTTCGCCCAATGAAACGGGTGAAGGGGGCCTTGGTATCCATGTCATTAATGGCATGAAGATGGTTCGTGACGCATGGAATCATAGCGATTTCATGTGCAAGAACTATATACTGAACTGCTTAGCAGACCCTCTCTACACGGTCTATTGCACCGTTGGCACTGCCAAAGAGCTGTGGGAAAAACTGCAAAAGAAGTACAACGCACAAAATGCGGGTACTAAGAAGTTCATCGTTGGGAAATTTCTAAAATTCCAAATGGTGGACAGTAAGACAGTGATGTCCCAAGTCCAAGAATTCCAAATGATTTTACATCACCTGGATTTGGAAGGACTAAAACCAAATGAGCAGTTTTTGGTTGCATCGCTGATTGAAAAGTTACCTCCTTCATGGAATGAGTTTATGAGTTACTTGAAACACAAGACAAAGGAGATGACCTTTGAAGAGCTTGTTATCAAAGCGCAAATCCGGGAAGATAATAAGAAGACCTTGCCAAAGGGTAGACAACATGCCGAGGCAAAGGCGAACTGGCCGAGGCCAAAGGGAACTCAAGCAAGAAGCGGAAGTTCCGAAAGACGACAAAGCCCCCTGCAGCGAGAGTTGTTCGAGGTAATTGTCATCACCGTGGGAAACCTGGTCATAGGATCAAGGAATGCCGCAAGCTCAAGACCGAGCAACAACAAGAAAGCCAAGTCAAAAGGCAAGGCTCAAGCAAACGTCGTCAAGGACACGCTCCTGGATGACATGATCGAGGAATTCTCTGCGGTGGTGCTAGAAGCCAACTTGGTGGAGAATCCGATGCGGTGGTGGGTGGACACGGGTGCAACAAGACACATCTGTTCCAACAAAGATGCCTTCTCCACGTACACTCCGGTCTCCGACAAGAAGTCGTTCATGGGCAACAACGCTTCCTCGGACGTGCTAGGGGTTGGAAAGGTGGTCCCGAAGATGACTTCCGGCAAGGAACTCACTCGAAGGAAGTGATGCACGTCCCGGATATTAGAAGAAATCTAGTTTACGGACCTTTATTGGTTAATGCTTTGGTTTTAGGCTAGTGTTTGAATCAAATAAATTTGTACTCACTAAAAATGGCACATTTGTGGGGAGGGGCTTCGTCTGTGAAGGCCTCTTCAAAGTGAATGCCATGTCCGTATTGCGTCAAGGAAATAAAGTTGAGTCTTCTTCTTATTTGCTTGAGTCTTCTAATTTATGGCATCATAGATTAGGACACGTAAACTACAAGTCTATTCAAAGGTGGTAAAGATGGAGTTGTTGCCTTCTATCGACATAAACCCTCAACATAAGTGTGAGGTGTGCGTAGAGGCAAAACTCACCAAGCTTCCTTTTCGATCCGTCGAAAGGAATACCGCTCCTCTAGAACTTATTCACACAGATATATGTGATTTGAAGTTTGCACAAACTAGAGGGGGGAACAAGTACTTTGTGACATTTATAGATGATAGCACAAGGTATTGTTACCTTTACTTGTTGAAAAGTAAGGATGAAGCCTTTGAAGCGTTCCGACGTTACAAAGCGAGAAGTTGAGAATCAACTTAGCCTACGGATTAAATCCATTCGTAGCGATAGAGGGGGAGAATATGTAGCGCCTTTTGAGGAATATTGTGACCAAGAAGGCATTATTCATCAAACGACGGCTCCATACTCACCTCAATCAAACGGTGTGGCGGAACGTAAGAACCGCACATTAAAGGAAATGATGAATGCCTTGCTTATCAATTCCGGACTTCCCCAAAACATGTGGGGAGAAGCGTCCTTACCGCTAATACGATTCGAACAGAGTCCCACATAAGGGTAAGGACAAAACTCCATATGAATCATGGAAAGGAAAGAAACCCACCTACAAGTATTTTAAGGCGTGGGGTTGTCGGCAAAGGTTGAAGTACCTAAGCCAAAGCGAGGTCAAGATTGGGCCTAAGATCGTAGATTGCATATTCATCGGATATGCAAATAACGATAGTGCTTATCGCTTCTTAGTGCATAAGTCGATATTCCGGATATCCACCAGGGTACAATAATGGAATCAA
This sequence comes from Anisodus tanguticus, assembly GCA_034509755.1. Taxonomy (NCBI): domain Eukaryota; kingdom Viridiplantae; phylum Streptophyta; class Magnoliopsida; order Solanales; family Solanaceae; genus Anisodus; species Anisodus tanguticus. The sequence continues at coordinate 53,446,024 of CM067540.1, read as the reverse complement.
GGAATGCTCTATTCTTTGAAAGTACCTTTCCTAGAAAGGAGAAAGACATAACCTCTCGCAAGCGAAGTTATGCACAAAGCTCTCAAGAACCGGGAGTCCTTGACCGCCGGATCTAAATGGTTCGATCTAGCGAATCTCGAGGTGGTGAACATCCGGAATCTAGTGTTCCGATTCTCGAACTTGGAGACTCCGAGAGATGGATCTAAGGCGAAGTAAAAGGGCCGGGAAGGATAAATCCTTCGGTCCCGACTTTGTAGCTTATATGGTTAATGATGAACCAAGGACAATTGCTCGGGCGTTGTCAACTCCGGAAGCACCGCTGCGGAAAGAAGCTATTGAGAGTGAAATAAGCTCCATTCTCGCATAACCATACTTGGGAGTTGGTTGATCTTCCTCCGGAAATAAACCGTTGGGTTGTAAATGGATACTCAAACGGAAATACAAGGCGGATGGGTCTATAGACAAGTACAAGGCCGGGTTGGTAGTCAAGGGCTATCGACGGACGAAGGCTTTACTACTTTGACACATACTCTCCGATATCCCGGATGACATCCATACGGGTATTTATTGCGATCGCGACTTTGCGTGACCTTGAGATACACCGGATGGATGTTAAGACGACCTTCCTAAACGGTGATTTGGAAGAAGAAATTTATATGGACCAACCCGAGGGGTACGTGGTTCAAGGGCAAGAGAAGAAAGTCGTCGACTTATCAAATCTCCGTACGGGCTGAAACAAGCCCCGAAACAATGGCACGAAAAATTTGATAGTACTCTACTATCGAAGGGGTTCGCCATTAATGAGTGTGATAAATGTGTTTACACGAAAGGTAACTCGACTCATTTGTTATGATATGCCCGTATGTAGACGACATGTTGATCACGGGAAGCGATCCTAGGGTAATCCTAGAGACTAAGAACATGTTGAAACAATGCTTCGACATGAAAGATATGGGTATCGCAGATGTCATCCTAGGGATTAAAATCTCTAAGACGTCCGACGGACCGGTCTTATCTCGGTCTCACTACATCGAGGATGTTTTGAGAAAGTTCAAGATGTTAGACGGTTCTCCGATAGCGTCACCAATGGATACAAATCAAAAGCTTGATAAAAATCTTGGTGCACCCTGTATACCGGGAGCGATATGCACAGGTGATCGGTAGTTTGATGTATATCACAAACCGCACCCGACCCGATATTGCTTATGCAAGTCAATAAGTTGGCTAGGTTCACCCGTAATCCAAGTGATAATCACCGGAAGGCATTGAATCGGGTATTACAATACCCGAAATACACGTTAAATTTTGGGTTGCACTATTCGAGATATCCAAATTTGTACTAGAGGGGTACGGTGATGCAACTGGATATCCGATATAGAGAACACCAAGTCCACCAAATGGGTATATATTTACAATTGGGTGGTGGGGCCGTGTCTTGGAAATCCTCTAAGCAAACTTGCATCGCCCGATCCACGATGGAATCGGAGTTTATCGCTTTAGACAAAGCGAGGAGAAGAAGCCGAGTGGCTTCATGACTTCTTAGAGGATGTTCCGTGTTGGAACAAACCCGTACCTTCGGTAATGATCCACCGCGACGGTCGGTCGGCTCTAGGAAGGGCACGGAATGCTATGTACAACGGCAAGTCTCGTCATATTCAACGGAGGCATAAGACCGTTAGGCAACGATCACCACGGGTATAATATCCATTGATTACATTAAGTCAAAGGATAATATAGCGAGACCCATTGACAAAGGGCTTACCCAAAGATCGGATGGCTTGCCTGTCTAGGGGAATGGGCTTAAAACCCAAAATATAAGGGCCAATACGGTGGTAACCCAACCTTACGAGTGGAGATCCCGTAATTTGGTTCAATGGGAAAACGAAGTTGTAAAGGTTCGATTGATCGCTTCGGTGGAAGTATGAGCACTTCGGATAGTGATTTTCGAAAAGAAACACTAAATCCAAAGTCGTTCCCGCGATAGACGTTAAGTGCTATCTGCGCAGTATGGGTAAAGGTTAAGTTTTCAAAACCGTAATGATCCTCAACAGTTGAGGTTAGGTTCTTGGGAAACTTTTAATGGTTCCTAACACTTGTGAAGTGGGGTATAGCAGGATACCTTGTAGGAGACCACCTATTTAAGTGCGAGGACAAAGCCGCCTCAAAATGAACGCACTTAAGAATCCAAGACGTTTTCCATGGCCAAAACGGACAAAACATTACGAAGAAGAGAGTAAGGGAATTTGTTGTGTTGGTATCATTGTCTTGGCTTACACTAAACACCGACGGTTCAAGACATCACGTTCACGCGCAAAGAAGTAAGTAAGTCCGATGGTATTCAACTATGGAAGGTTCAAAGCCGAGGCTACCTCTCCTTATGCAACATCGGTCCATTTGAAATATTGTTGGAAATGAAAAGACACCATGTGAGTGCGCCAAAATCTCTTTCAAGAGGGGATTGTTGGAAATTAGCCTTTGGCGGGAGTTGCGACCGACCAACTTTAACGGCTTAAACACTAGTGTTACGTATGTTGGAGAATCCGGTTCTTCACACATGCATGATATACTAAGTACGTAGATAACCGTAGGGCCAAGAATCGTCAAATTTCATTGAGAAATGAAAGAGATATTGGTTCACGAAGTAAGGTGTTTGAAGCATGGAAAAGTGTGGTGTGTGATCAATTCTCCCTCATCGGTAGAGGAAGAAAGAATTGTTGTGTATATAATACTCGAAATTGGTTTGGGGTTTGGGACCCCAAGGGGTATCCCATGTGTTTAAAGGAGGGAAGACCTAGATGTGCTTCGGTTCAAGGAAAGACCACACGCGCGTCGCCGCCGCCCGCCCGTCCGGTCCCGAGTTCCGAGTTCCGTGTTCCGTGTTCCGTGTTCCGTGTTCCGTGTTCCGTGTTCCGTGTTCCGTGTTCCATGTTCCGTGTTCTCGGGTTCACGGGTTCACGGGTTCACGGGTTCACGGGTTCACGGGTCGCGGGCCGCGGGCCGCGGGCTGCGGGCTGTGGGCTGTGGGCTGTGGGCCTTCTGATATTATCTTTTTGGGCCAGAAAACTTTGCCAGAAGTACGAGTTTGATCCCGAAGTTTCAGATGTGCGGTTTGGACCAGAATTCTTTCGATGTACAGTTCGGTCCCCGAAGTTTCAAGATGTACAGTTTGGTCCCCGAAGTCTCAAGATGTACGGTTTGGTCCCCGAAATTTTTCGAAAGGCAGAATTTCGACGGTCCGAACGAAACGTCAAAGACTCAATTCGGCCATTTATTTTGGCTGAATTACACCTCCTATAATGGCCAATCCGTTGGCAATTTTCTCCATTTATGTGGTGGCTTTACTACCTCCATAATGGTCATTATTTGGCCAATAATGGCTGTTATGGAGGCGATCAAACAAAGATCCCTCTTCCTCCTATATAAACACCCCTTACACCATTGTTGAGGCACACTTGATATACACGAAATTACACAAAGCGAGAAAGCAAAACACAGTTTCTTCCTAAATCTTCCAAGCATCATTTCGTTATTCAATATTCTTCACGGTAGCTTTTGAGTTTCCTTTGCTCAATAGTTCCATTTTGTTTTATCTTGGGAGACGAATTGTCCAGGACGTATAAAGGATACATACGGGGCAATATTGTCTTAAGGACAGAGTGCCACACTCGACTCAGCAAAAACCGCTTTCCAGTTTTCTTGTTCAACAAAATAGTAATTTCAGTTTTGTTGTTATATTGTAATTTTCAGTTTTATAGTTGAATTGTAATTTCAATTCTTACATACGCAGTTACTTGTAATTTCCGTTCCTGCAATCCTTGTAAACCCCAACAAGTGTATCTCCTTGTGATTTACTTGCTCGTCAAGAAGAGTTAGTAGCGCTTCAGACTTGAGGAATAACCATGTATAGATGATTCTCTTTGAAATGTTCTTCAACCTTTGTTTCATAAGTGTAGTACAACAAATACTAACATGAAAAAGAAAACATTCCACCACCATTTTAACTTCAACTTTCCTCTTAGTCACTTCAGTTGCTTTCAGCAATATTATGCCACTATCCTTATTCCTCAGTGAATATTTCTTGGATATGGTATTCAATAAAACTTTGTTGCACTTCAAATTATTCTCCAGAAAAGACTTTGGAAACTAGAAATAAGCAACAGATATGGAAACAAATGAACAAATTATACAAAGTCAATATGAAGGCAATTTATTGACATTTCTACAGTATCCAAGCAAGAAGTTTCTGCCTCCATCTTATGTAGCAGCTGAACCTGTGTGCTACAAACAGTACATCCACAACGGGGTAACAATCGTTAACAGAAAAATAAGTTTGATCTTTTCCATATATTTCCTTTCCTTTCTAAGGATAAGAGTTCAAATTTTCTCTAGTAAAGCTGATTTACGCGGATGATTTCCATATCTTTCCTTCGAAAGATATAATGATAATTGAGACATCATCATAGTATCTTCGACGATCTCCTGGTGGTATGTCAAGTAACTCATGGAAATCCATGCCTGCAAAGTCCAGAAACAAAGTTCTCGAGTTGAATTGCTTTAGAGAAATTAATATTTACCAATCGACGTACAAATATGGTATTTGTAATTACCAACTTTCTTTGCAGCTCTGAATAACACTTCTTCGACAAGATGCTGGGACGGATCTCCCTCTGGGAATATAGACATGAAGGATCCAACTTCAGAGACTGCTTCTTCATTGGTGATGTATTGGTAAAGCCCATCAGAAGATAAAATCAACAATCTATCTCTTGGGCTAAGCTTATGATGGTAAAGTGATGGTAAACAGTTTATGTAAGGGGAATTTCCTGTTGGTGTTCTATTGTACTTTATAAAGCAGTACGGGAAGTAATAACTATTACAAGTGTTCGAAAAGATAAATAAATGGTCAATCTTCAAAACTGCCGCAAGCGTGTTGTGTCTTGAATCTTGATAACTGAAAGAAATAATGCCCTTGATTATTTTCATTAATTGAAAGGCTATTTATACAAGTTACATATTTTCATAATAGGAAAATCCTTTTCCTATTCTACTTCTAAATCCTTATTCTACCATAATTCTAACTATACAATTATGGTAGGTGTATAACTCTAATTAAGGTATCCTATTCATAATATACTACAAATATACAATTTGGACTTCTTGGCCGAGATGGGCCTGCTGGAATCATTTGGACCGCCGCCACCGAAATGGGCTCTTTGGATCTGCGCCCCACTGGCCACTGCTTTGTTATTGCTTGTATACCTGTGATGTATACTGCTGTATATTCAGTGTATATCACAGGTATATTACCTCTGTTTAACACACCCCCGCAGTCATAGCGGGCGGTTTCCGAACGCTGAGACTGTCCCTAAAATCTTCAAAGAGAACCGCTGGTAGACCCTTTGTAAAGATGTCTGCAATTTGATAACGAGACGGGACATGACATACACGAACTTGACCCTTTGCAACCTTTTCACGGACAAAGTGAATGTCCATTTCGATATGCTTGGTGCGTTGGTGCTGAACTGGATTACCTGACAGGTAGATTGCACTAATGTTATCGCAATATACCAAGGTTGCCTTCTGAATTGGACAATGAAGCTCCAAAAGCAAATTACGTAGCCAACATGATTCGGAGACCACATTCGCTACCCCTTGATATTCTGCCTCGGCACTTGAGCGGGATAGAGTTGCTTGACGTTTGGCTGACCAGGAGACCAAGTTGTTGCCAAGGAACATACAAAGAGCGAAGTCGACCGTCCGGTGTCGGGACACCCACCCCAATCGCATCCGTGTAAGAGACAAGTGTGGATGTAGATGAAGGATACAAGTGCAACCCATAGTCTAGTGTCCCCTGAATATACCGAATGATACGTTTGATTGCATTCATGTGCTCAACTCTAGGATCATGCATGAATAAACACACCTGTTGAACCGCATACGTAATATCTCGGTCCGGTAAATGTAAGATATCTTTGGAGGGCTCTGCAAGGCGCGATACCGGGTCGGGTCCTCGTATGGTGCACCCGCTGCGGCACTCGGCTTTGGGTTTGCATCAACCGGTGTGGAAGTGGACTTACAGGATGACATCCCGCCCTCTCTATGATCTCGGCAAACATACTTCCGTTGAGACGAAACAAGCCACCCGAATGACGTTTGACGGCAATCCCCAAAAAATAACTCAACGGCCCTAAGTCCTTCATAGCAAATTCGAACCGAGCATGGCCATGATAGGCGACGCAAAGCATCGGAGGAGGCAGTCAAGATGATATCATCCACATATAACAGAATATAGGCCAATGACGAACCACGGCGGTAGATGAACAAAGAATTGTCTGACCTGCTGTGTGTGAACCCAATAGTCGAAACAAAATCAGCAAATCGTGTATACCAGGCACGTGGGGATTGCTTAAGCCCATATAATGACTTCTTCAACAAACAGACATGATGAGGGCGGTTGGGATCCCTGAAACCCAACGGCTGATGCATATAGACTGTTTTCTTGAGGTCACCATGTAGAAAGGCATTCTTGACATCCAACTGATGGATTGGCCAAGTCTTTGAAAGAGCCAAGCTAAGCACAGTGCGTATGGTAGCCGGTTTGACCACCGGACTAAACGTCTCACCACAATCAATTCCAACCTGCTGAGTCTTACCATCACCAACAAGTCGCGCCTTATGTCGAGCAAAGGACCCATCTGAATTCTCCTTATGAGCAAAAATCCACATAGACCTGATAATATTAGTACCATATGGACGGGGCACCAACTCCCACGTCTTATTATCAATAAGAGCATTATATTCATCAGTCATAGCAATTTTCCAATTTGGGTCATTTAATGCGGACACAGGATTGCGGGGCAAGGGGGATTTAGAGACATTAGAATGTAAATTAAAATGTCTTTTAGGTGTAAAAATGCCCCGCTGACTACGAGTGACCGGTCTATGACTCGAGGAAGAATTAATGGAATTTTGGGAATTTTCTGGGCTCGGGACGGACTGGCCAGCAGGCAGTGGGCCTGCTGGCCCAAATCGGTAGATCTTGGGCTCGGTTTGGACCGGTTCCTCCAGTGGGCTGGACCGGCCCAATAGCCGGAATCATTACGGTGTTGGTGGAACAGCAGGGGGCGACGGTACTGTGGGACCAGCGGGCAGTGGGCCCGCTGGAGGATTTTGGGCACGGGAGTTGTCCGAAAAATTCCGAATAATATACGGGGATATTTGGTCATCCAAAAAATTATACGACTTAGGCTCGGGAGTATGAACTTTTGTAAAAGGGAATTGGGTTTCATCAAAAATGACATGACGATTTATAATGATTTTCTTGGAGGATAAATCAAAACACTTATACCCACGATGATTCGACGGATAACCCATAAATACACATGGAGTAGACCGAGCCTGAAGTTTGTTAATTGTGGTGGATGGGAATAATGGATAACACAAGCACCCAAAAATCCGAAGATGAGAATAAGACGGGTTTTTATTATATAAGATTTTGAGAGGGGAAGAATATGTCAGACCTTTAGACGGAATTATGTTAAGAAGGTAAGTGGCCATTTGTAGAGCATGATGCCAAAAATACGGAGGTATGGAGGCATGGATTAGGAGAGTTCGGACAATGTTATTGATGGAACGAATTTTGCGTTCGGCTTTCCCATTTTGTGAAGATGTATGAGGACATGAAAACCGAAAATTTATCCCATGAGTAGCACAAAATTCTCGAAACTCCCTATTGTCATACTCCTTCCCATTATCACATTGAATATTTTTTATTTCTCTTTCGAATTGAGTACGAATGAGCGCTCTAAATTTTATGAAGACGGAAAACACTTGTGATTTATTCGCAATTGGAAACGTCCACAAAAATCTAGAATAATCATCTAAGAAGAGAACATAATATCGATGACCCATTGAACTAAGAACAGGAGATGTTCATAAGTCGCTATGAATAATGTCAAATGGCATAGAAGTATGATAATTGGAGTCTACAAATGGTAACTTAACAATTTTTCCTAATGAACAAGACTCGACAAATTGGAGTACGACTCGTACCCTTACAAGAAATAAAGCTATTTTTATCTAAAAGCGATAAAATAGAAGATCCCGGATGACCCAAACGAGCATGCCACATGGAAGGAGAGATGGCGCAAAAGGCGATGGCAAGGTGGACTCGATGGTGAAACCGGGCATGATAGGATACGATCTCCCCTACTATCACACCTCATGAGATGACTCCCCGTCTTGAAATCCTTCACAGAGAAACCGAAAGGATCAAATTCAACGAAACCAGAATTGTCATTTGTGAATTTTCGGACAGACACTAAATTTTTAATCAATTTAGGAGCATGTAAAGTATCTTTCAAGATGAGAGGTGGATTGGGAGGAGATAACGTTTTCTGACCATACCCTAGAATTGGAATAGAACTGCCATTACCAACAATTATTCCCCGAGGGGTGCTCAAATTGTAATAAGATGAGAGAGTACCTGATTCGGAAGTCATGTGAGTAGTGGCCCGGTGTCCATGTACCAATTTTGGTCCGGTTGAGTTAATCCCAACGTGTGCATTGCGGCCTCGATATCGGTCCGAGTAGGGCCTGCGCATGATGGGCTTGCGGAGGTCGGGGCCCAAGAACTCCTGGCCGTGCTTGGACCCGGCCCGTAATCGCTACTACTGCTGTTGTTGGGCCACGCGGCGATGGGCCGCCACCGCTGGGCATTGGGCCTGGATTGTTGCGGCCCACCGGCCGCCGGAATTTCCCTCTCGCTCTTTGGTATGGGCTGTTGGCCCACGGTCCATGCCCGCCATCGCTCCACCTTGCCATGGGCCCCACCGCTGGGCCCATGGGGGTGGTGGGCCTTGTTCATCGGATGGGACCCACCGATGTTTTGCCGACTACCGGAACCTCCACCATTACTACCGCGTTTGCCCCCGCGGTTTTTATTATTCTTGCGATTATTCTTGCCTCCACCATTATTATGGTTTTGGCCCGAATTATTAACAAAAAACCGACGGATTCGGAGAGGATGCCATCATGACAACCGAACTCGCTCCGTAGCCGCCTTTTTAGCCAAACCGGCTTCTTCCAACGTAAGCATGGAGCGTGCTTGATGGAAGTCGGGAAGAGGGTTGCTTTGGCGAAGGAGAGTGCCAACACCATTATAGGCCTCCGAAAGACCGGCAACCAACTGTAGAACTAGACGATTATTTGTTACTGGTGCGATAACGTTACGGAGTTGATCCGCCAATTCCTTTAGTTTCTTGCAATATGCAGAAACGTTCGGAAATACGTCCATACGAACGAGAGAGAATTCTGCTCGAGTGTGACGATACGGGAATCTTTGGTTGTCTTGGAATATGTCACGCAATCTATTCCATGCAGCCATAGCCGTGGTATCGGGCTCCATAATCGTCGTAGAAGGTCCACCGAAATAGTGGCGTATATCCACCGAAGAACGGTAGCATCAAGTGTAATCCACACCTCAGGATCCTCCGCAGGACGGGGTCTAGCGGGAGGAATTATGTGATGAAGAACTTGATAAGAGATAGCGTGAATTTTAAACAACTCCGCCCACGTTGCATATTGAACGTTTTCCATCTCAAGAACAATAGGGACACCGAGCTTGATATTGGAAAGCTGACGAGCGAGGGTGAAAATTGTTCTTAGACATATTTGAAAGAACAAAGAAGGAGGATAAATTTAAGAGAGGTTTTTGAGAGCGGAAGACGAGATATTTGGAGAGAAAAACCCGAGGGAGGGGGGGGGTTCTTGGCCAAAGAGGCAAAAGTTTGAGAGAAGAAAACTTTTGGTTTAGACCTAGTCTCTTGATACCATGAAAGAAATAATCCCCTTGATTATTTTCATTAATTGAAAGGCTATTTATACAAGTTACATATTTTCATAATAGGAAAATCCTTTTCCTATTCTACTTCTAAATCCTTATTCTACCATAATTCTAACTATACAATTATGGTAGGTGTATAACTCTAATTAAGTTATCCTATTCATAATATACTACAAATATACAATTTGGACTTCTTGGCCGAGATGGGCTCTTTGGAATCTATTTGGACCGCCGCCACCGAAATGGGCTCTTCGGATGGCCACCCCACCGGCCATCGCTTTGTTATTGCTTGTATACCTGTGATGTATACTGCTGTATATTCAGTGTATATCACAGGTATATTACCTCTGTTTAACAATAACCTTGCAAAGCCAATGTTGAGAACTGTCGCAAGCATGTTGTGTCTTGAATCTTGATATCCTGAAATCAAGAAACAACTAAATCTGGATGGTTACAACGTTGTGTGTTGAGTCGAGTGATTGCACTTTGTCCTTAAGACAAGATTGCCCCGTATATATGCTTTTACGTTAGCGGGCAATAGTCTCCCAAGATAAAACAACACTTTAATCTCAACACTACAAAGCCAATAGGTTGAGCCTGCTGAATAAAACAAATATGAATCGACTTGCTGAAGATATGGAATAGGAAGGAAGAGTTTCTCAATACTCTTCTCTTTTTTCTCTGTGTATATAGTAGGGGTGGCCAGTGGGCCGGGCTCGGGTCTGGCGGGCCGGGTCTGGCGGGGTCGGGGTCAGGGCGGGACGGGAGAAGGGGTCAGGGTCGGGTCTGGCGGGACTTGCTCCAGTCCCGTCCCGATCCCGATCCCGTCGGTATCGGGTCGGGGCGGGGTCGGGCTCGGGGCGGGGTCCGGCGGGTTTTCCTTTTTTTTTTTTTTAAAATAACATATGTATTAAAAAAAACTCAATAAACAAAACAAGATAGTGTAATAAAAACATCCCAAGGCTGTTTTTGTGCCTCTTATATTATTTAATAGACATATGATTTTTTTGTAATACAATTGTCTAAAATCTAAATTGCAACTTTGTGATGTTGTCCAAAAGTTGCAAATTACATAATAAAATTGCAATTACAAAAATTACATTCTAAAAAAAACCTGTTCTAATTGCTTGATGATTTCCTGTGGTTCTTCGGTTGAAATTGGTATTTGTTGGTCAAATTGATCCACGTCGCTTCCACTACCTTCGGTTAAGATTTCGTTGTAGTTTTCATCTTCTTCTTCGTTGATCTCCGGTTGACCGCACCTTCTCCGCTCCGCTCGTATCCAATCTCTCGAATAATACGCAATTTCCAAGTCGTCTCCGGCGCTAATGAGTGTGTCTGTGTGGTCTCCTATTTGATATATGCCGGCAGAAAAAACGCTTTCGAGACGCAGTTGATGACGCTTGAATGTTCAAAACATCTCGGGCCATCAATGAAAGTGTCGGAAAGGTCTTCTCATTCTCCCTCCAGTATTTCAGCAAGTCTTCATGTCCATCTTCATTGATAACTTCTTGATACGGTACAGAACCCTGCAAAATAAAAATATCCAACTCGCTAATTTGGTTAGTAGAGGTACGGCCGCACATTCTATTTCTGAGGCTTTCAATACTAGCCGCAGAAACAACATGTCTTTTGTGAGGTTGTGTTGAAGATGAAGAAGATGGTATGGAAGCCGGTAAGTTACTAGCATTTTCTTGTTGATAAAATCTATATATTTTTTTGCATTGGTTTTCTACGCTAGACAACACTTCTTCTTTAGTTTGTTCAATAGGTGGTAGGTGATTTAGATTTTTGGGACTTAGAGGTGGTAGTACTTCTATACAATCGTAAATAGTTTCAATTAGTGCTTTAGTACTGTCTATTTTAATAGTAGGATTTAATACATAACCAATAATATAAATAGAGGGAATAAGAATAAAATATTTTTTTATTTTGACAAACATTTTTTTAATAGCTGCCTTATAAGCTAATTTTTCCATATATTCACCAAGTAATAAAAATATTAGAGTTATATAAAACAACATAGTTGAAATAGTAGGATAATATATACCGGAAAATTCTTTTGTTGCTTGAAAAAATTTCTCTAAAAATACAATAAGTTCGGAAAATTTTACCCAATCACTATCTAAAATCATATCAGCTGGATTTTTATTATGGGAGTTAAAAAATAAAGTTATAGGTTTTCTATAGTCATAAGCAACAAGTAGTTGCTCGTATAAAGAATTCCACCTAGTGGATACTTCTTGTGGAATTTTTCTATAAGGTAGTCCACAATCGTGACAAGTTTTTTTATATTCTTTTCTACGTTGTACTTTATTACTTTTAAAAATAAAGTTTATAGCAAATTGTATTTTACTAAGAATGTCATCAAAAAGTGATAGACCATCCTTTACAATTAAGTTATAAATATGGCACGCGCATTTTATATGAAAATGATCTGGAAAAGATGGAGTTAAACTATTTTTTAAAATTGTAATTGCGTAATTGTTAGAAGAAGCGTTATCTAATGTAATAGTCATAATTTTATCGGTTATTCCGTAATAATGGCACACTTGATAAATATTATCTGCAATAAAAGTACCAGTGTGCCTATCATCTATATATCTATACGCTAAAATACATTTTTGCATAGACCATTTATAATCTATCCAATGACAAGTTACAGTTAAATAATCATGGCCGTTAGTACTACGACCTATATCAGACGTGATACATACTTTGCCATTAAAATGATATAATGAAAAACGTAAATATTGTTCATATTCATGCGTGAATTTAAATACATCTCTCTTAACAGTTGATCTAGGAAAACCGTTAAAAGCAGGATTATATATATCTCTAATGTAATGAATAAAACCGGGAGATGAAGGAAATGAAAAGGGCAAACCCTCCACAAAGACAACTAATTTTGAAATTGCTTCCCTATCTCTATGTTTATTGTATTTAGAGCCTACAATTCCCCCCGTCATAGGGTTAATTTGACCCAGTACTTGGTCCGGGACAGTATCAGTATGTGAACCTTGTCCCGATGGAGCGGACGTTTGCGCACCCGGTTTTGAAGCCTGGTATTGGGCATACCTAGCTGGATGAGCACTTACTACGTGTCTAATTAAACCCCCCCGTCACACCGTGACCTTTTCCAGTTTTAAATTTTAAAACATTTTTACAAATTTTACATATAGCTACTTGATTCTCTACGTCCCTATCAAAAAATGTCCATGCATCTGATTTTAATTATCGTTTTGTTGGACCTCGTCTCATACTAGGGGGAATAGGAGGTATTTCGGTTGAAGGTGCACTAGTGGGTGTGGTGTCATCAACATTAGTGGGTGTATCGTCTAAATTAAAGTCTTCTTGAGTTCCAGAAAACAACTCCTCGTCTAAATCTAATGGTATTGTAGGAAAATGTTGAGTATCAACAAAATCATCATGTGTAGAAATAAGATGACTAGAAGAAGTACCCTTGCCCTGGTTGCCCCTACTAGAAGAAGTCTTACCCTTACCCTTAAACATACCTCTAATTCCTTCCATTTTAATTATATGCTAACAAATAATTAAAGTAAATGAAATTAAGTGCGCTAAATAAAATAAACAGATAATAATAATTTAATGAAGGAACGAATGTACCAAACGCCGACGTAACGTCGACGTGTAATCGAGAGGTTGAAAATTGAAACTTTGCTCGATGGAAGATCCTCAAGCTAGTTGCCAAATTCACTCCCAATTCCCAAATGAATAAATAAAATTGAATATTTAGCAAACAATGTAGACTTGTAGAGAGATATATTGAGAGATTAGAGAGATTGTAGGAAGATTTGTGAGAAAGATGAAGAGAAAATGAGTTATTTATAGTTGGAAAATTGGATTAAAGTGTAAATATAATAACTTATGGGTTAAAAATAAATATTAAGGGGTAGGGGGGTTGGGGGAGGGAGGGAGGCCTAAAATGGCAGTTGGCCAACGGCCAAAATCTAAAATGGTCGTTGGTGCAACGGTCATAGTTGCAAAGGGGGACAAAAGGCGGGGTCGGGGTCGGGACGGGGTCGGGTCGGGCGGGCTTGGGGCGGGCTCGGGTCTGGCGGGACGAGACATTGTCCCGTCCCGAGTTCGAGGCCCGCCACTATTTTTTTTTTAAGCATGGTCGGGGCGGGACCGGGGCGGGCTCGGGACGGGGTCGGGTCGGGATCGGGCCGTCCCGGCCCACTGGCCAGCCTTAGTATTTAGTGTGTCTCTGTAGTGTATATCTTGTGTATATGTGTGGGTTTGCTCACTGATTTTCGTCACAGTTTGCTCACTGTTTTAAGCTATTTTGTGGCTGTTTTGCAGTCTATATTCCTCACTGTTTTCAGTCAGTTTTCTGCCACTGAATTGAGCCAAAAGAGGCTCAATATATAGCATGGAGGAGGGGCTAAACAACAGCCCAAAACGTGGCTGTTAATGGCCATTATGAGGGCATTAAAACAGCCAAGTAATGGCTGTTAATGGCCATCAAGAGGGGCTGAATTATGGACATGAAGGAGGGTGATAGTGGAGGAGTTAATCAGCCAAGTAATGGCTGATTAATGCCTCAAAATGCCTCAAAACAGTCCCAACGGTAGGCTTTCTGCCTTCCGTCACCTTCCCAGAAACTCTGGGGACCAAACTGTAAAATATTAAACTTCAGGGAACAAACTGTACATAAGAAACTTCAGGGATCAAACTGTACATCTGGCAAAGTTCTCTGGTCCAAAAAGATAATATCAGAAAGTCCCCACAGCCCACAGCCCACGACCCGTGACCCGTGACCGGACCGGACGGGCAGGTAGTGGCGGCGCGCGTGTGGGCTTAGCCTTGAACCCATGCACATCTAGGTCCTCCCTCCTTTAAACACATGGGATACCCCTTGGGGTCCCAAACCCTTTACCAATTAGAGACTTATATAGAGAGCAGTTCTTCATATTCCCACCGATGTGGTAAATTTGTCCCACACCACATTTCCATGCCTCAAACACCTTACTTCGTGGACCAATATCTCTTTCATTTCTCAATGAAATTTGACGATTCTTGGCCCTACGGTCATCTACTCACTTCGTAGATCATGCATGTGTAAAGAGACAAAGCCTCCAACATGCGGAACACTAGTATTTAATTCATCAAAGATAGGTGGACGCATCTCCCCACCAAAGGCAAATTTCCAACAATCCCCTCTATGAAAGAGAGATTGTGGCGCACGCACAAGGTGTCTACATTTCATCAATCTTTCAGCGAAAAGATATTGCATCAGGAGAGGTAGCTTTCGCTTTGAACCTTCCCTAGTTGAAACCATCAGACTTACTTATTGCGCGGTGAACGTGATGTCTTGAACCGTCAGTGTTTAGTGTAAGCCAAGACAATGATAACAACACAATAACTCTTCTTATTCATTTTCATTCTTACATTTTTGTCCGTTGTGGCCATGGACACACTTGGATTCTTAAGTGCGTTCATTTGAGACGGCCATCCTCGCACTTAAATAGGTGATCTCCTACAAGGTATCCTGCTATACCCCACTTCACAAGTGTTAGGAATCATTAAAAGTTTCCCCAACCTTAACCTCAACCATTTGAGAATCGTTAAAGGTTTGGAAGCTTAACCTTTACCCACCATGTAGGTAGCACTTTAATGTCTATCACGGGAACAGCTTTGGATTCATGTTTCCGTACAGAAATCATCATCCGAAGTGCTTCTTGCTTCCACCGAAGCGCTCAACTGAACCTTTTGCCGCTTAGTTTTCCCATTGAACCAAATTCTTGGGATCTCCAATCAGTATGGTTGGGTTACCACCTCAAAGGTTCGTATTGATTGGGTTTTCAGCCCATTCCCCTAGACAGGCAGAACATTTGATCTTCGGGTAATCCCTTAGTTAGTAAATAAAGTAGTGACACCCGTGATGATCAACTGCCATACGGTCTTGTGTCTCCGACAGATCCTGACAGATATGTTCAGACGCCGTCATCCGTGTCCTTCCTAAAGCCGACCGGCTAGCCATAGTGTATAATTATTGAAGGCACGGGTTTCTCCCAATAAGGGACGTCCTCTAATGAGTCGTGAAGTTACTCAACTTCTTTCATGTTTTGTATAAAGCGATAAACTCCGATACCATCATGAATCGGTCGATACAAGTTTGCTTAGAGGATTTTCCAAGACCCACCATACACATTTACTTGTGGCTTTGATGTTCTTCAGATCTGATGTCCAGTTTGCATCAATGTGTTCTTTCAGAACCACTGGGCATCCAGAATACTATAATCCGTAGATAAGCGAATAATTCAGATATCGTCATATCCGACTTAACGCCGTCTATTGATCATGTATTAAGATCATCAGTGAACCTTAGTTCAACTGATCTGTTTGTAGGCCGATACCAGGTCGGTTGTAGTGTGTACAATACATTGAACTACACGTGACCTGAGCATATCGCTCCTTGTCTATGGGTGCACCATGATTCCAATCAGTTCTATGATTCATATCCATTGGTGGCTTCAACGAGACTGTCAACTATCGACCAGTCTGTTAGATGTATTAGAAATCCAATTCCTAAGATGTCATATGTGATACTCATATCTTTCTTATCGAGACTTTGTTTCAATATGACTTTTACTTTCAGACTGTTGATTCTCCAACTGTTGGCTTTCTAACTTCAGAGTCAATGTTTCGTGGTCGATTCATTGTTTGTTTTATATCGAAAGTTTCGGGACCAAAATGTAAACATTTCAAGGACCAAAATGAAAGTTCAGGAAGAAGCCCAACAGTCCAGCAAACCAATTCTGATTCTCTTCTTCCAACTCTTCGATTGGGAAGGCTGTTTCAACATCCATGCCACGCAAGACTGCAATGGCCCAGGATGTTAAGCTACTCGCAGAGGAGCACTTGTACAAGTAGCCGAGGCTTTGAACTCGTCAGTAGATCCATCTACTTTGTACTCACTTTTGAGTATCCTTTTTCACAACCCAAATGTTCTTTTCCCGGAGGAAGATCAACCATTACGCAAGTATGGTTCTATATGAGGAAATCTATTTCTCTCTTTGTAGCTTCTTTCCAAAGCAGCGCTTTCGGAGATGACAATTATTTGTTAATTGTCCATGGTTCATTCTCAACCATACAAGCTAGAAGGACTTGGAACAAGTCTTTGTCCCATTCTTTGCTCCGTCTCGGTTCAACATCTAGAATCCCTGAGTTCTGCAGATCTGGAATATTAAGTTCCGGATAGCCAGCAACTTTCGAGTCCTGTAGATACAGAACATCTAGTTCCAGACAGTCAGGCCCTCGCGGGTTCTTGTTAACCTTGAGCAATTACTCCTTTTTCCTATTTCAAGGAAAGTTATCTTCAAAGAATTCAGCATTCTTTGACGCCAAAAGGCGATAATCACTACTGTTATTTGCAGATCCAGTGGATATGCAATCTACAGTCTTAGGTACAACTTGACCTGTTTCGGTATTCCAACTTTTACCAAGCCATCCCACATAACTTGGGCGTACGGCTTTGCGTTTGGCTAACACCGTTGGACTGAGGTGAGAAATGAACAGTCGTTTAATGAACGATGCTTCACATTCTCCCCCTCTATCACTACGAATTTCGCAATCCATAGGCTTAGTTGATTTCCAACTTGTGCTTTGTAGCGCTTATCCGCTTCAACAACTTCATCTTTGCTTTTCAACAAACAAAGGATTCCATACGTTGTACCATCATCAATGAAGATCACAACGTACTTGTCTCCCCCCTCTATTTTGTATAAACCTCAAATCACCCAAGTAGGTGTGACTAAGTTCTAGAGGAGCGGTGCTTCTTTCGCTATTCCCTTGACGGAATTTGGAAAGGTGATTTTGCCTCTTCGCCTACCTCACATTCATTTTGAGGGTTTATGTCGAAAGAAGGCAACAATCTCAACTTCGCTAGCTTTTGAATGACTTGCTATTTAACGTGTCTTAATCTATGATGGCATAGATGCACGGATTACAAATATATCATTCATTTGGCTACAGACATCCTGTACCATTCTTAGTTATTACGGACCTGTTGGACTAGTCTCAAACCAGCTTGACCAACAGCGTCTCTTAAAGCAAGTTTGGGACATGTATCACCTCATCTTCGAGTGATCTCATTCCCTGAAGTCCTATTGAGGACAACCTCTCCATCCCCTTTGATTTTAGAGGTGGCGTTGCTTCACATGAACAACCTCTTGCCCGTGGTTAGGGCGTAACCGGATCATATGTGATCTGGATGCTCTGGCCCACTGCAGTTGCTTTGCATACTGAGTGTCCAATTTCTTTTCTGCCTTTCTTTAGGCCTTCAGATCATTTAAGACCTGCAAACTCTGGCCCACCACACTAGGTGTCCATTACTTTTCCTTTGAAATGAATTCTGGCCCCACTCCAGTCACCCGGAGGCTTTGTATGACTGAGTGTCCAATATCATCATATCAAAGGAATTTTGGCACACTCCAGTCACCCAGAGGCTTTGTATGACTGAGTGTCCAATATCATCCTATAAAGGATCTTCTGCCAAATAGTATGACAGGCTCAACGTCTTTAGTTTTTAGTCTTCTTCTGTTATGATTGGTGCCCAGACAATTGTTGGCGCTTACTTAAGAGTGGTAACAGTTTTCGCACAGTTAGTGGATCTTTCTCCATCGTATGTGCGAACATACTTTACACACTTTAATAATTACACTTACAAGAACGGATCTTTTTAAGTCGTTTACAAAATCCAATCTTTAAACGGGAAAGAAGATGAGATTAAACTTCTGATTTTTAAAGCGTAAAGAATATAAATTATTTTCATATTCCTCCTTACTTTAATCCATTTTTAATCAGACATCATTTAATCTTTATTCTTGACAAGTAAGAAAAACTACTTATCCCAATTTCGGATTCTGGCCCACTTCAGTCACTTCATCAAACTGAGTGACCATTTCCTCCTTACCATTATTCGGATTCTTTGTCTGGGACAGATATAGGCCTTCTGCTGCAAGATAGAATCACATCTTCAGTCTTCTCCTCTTGTCCCAGTTGACATCCACTAGCACACTTGACAACCCCTCTCAACGTTCAGTATCTTCTTTTCATCCGGCATTCGCCGTTAACAACATCAAGAATTTTATCCCTATAATTCTTGACCAAGAAGACTGTCAATATTCCATGTGGATGGAACTATATTCTACATTCATGCATGTGCATACAACGTGCTCGATCATATTAACGAATTTGTTCCTCGTCCCACCGATGTTACAGACTCAATCTGGCGTCGTCTTGACGTCATCGTCAAACAATGGATCTACGGCACCATCTCCAAAGACCTGTTGTGCACTATCATGAAAACAGGTGCTACGACACGTGAATTTTGGGTCCGGCTAGAAGAAATCTTTCAGGACAATAAAAATACTCGGGCCGTATATTTGATTGATTGAGATGCACTTGATTGATTGATTAATCCATACCATTGTTTTTCGTTGTGTGAGTATGAGAATGCAAATAAGCTAGAAAAAAAAAAAGTAAAATGGTTTTTGCACAATTCATCCTTCGAGTACACTGGTAGTGGCCTAATGACGCCGTTCCGTGAGTATGAGGATGCAAATGAGCCAGGAAAAAGGACAAAAACAAGAATTTGTGGCTGCTGGGATTCGAGCCCAGGTCTCCACGGCCACAACGTGGAATTCTCACCACTAAACTACAGCCACAAGATGTGAAGGTGCTTTATTAGTAATTAACTACTGTACAACTAAGAATTTTTTTTGGCTAGAAATACAAATATATCAAATATCATTATACATCATACTATATATTGCGTACATTTTATATGGGTTTGTTGTACCAAATAATCCATT
Organism: Anisodus tanguticus; assembly: GCA_034509755.1. Lineage (NCBI taxonomy): Eukaryota > Viridiplantae > Streptophyta > Magnoliopsida > Solanales > Solanaceae > Anisodus > Anisodus tanguticus. Next base: position 53,426,338 of record CM067540.1, on the reverse strand, counting down.
TGTAGCTTATACATTAAGTTCTATTTATTAGATAAGATTTATGATATGTGATCTAATTCTTGTTTTCATTCAAACATTTATGAAGAAAATCATATTCTTTTTTTTATTAGTTCCCAGATTTGAACAAGACCATTTACATTATACATTCTTTTAAAACACAACTTAATCTTATGTAAGGTAAGAAGCATGTTATAGGAAATAATTTTCAAGAAATTTGAACTCCTTACAAAACGGTCTAGACATGACTGATGCAGTGCCCAATTCTACAAAGAGTAGCAAACAAAATGTGGCTCAAATTTTGGCTCTAAGCCATTTTATTCCTTTTCCCAGATCTTGGTTTGTTGAAATTGTGTGACAAAATTTTCTTATACAGCTTCATTAGTTCAACAATTTTTAGTTAATAAGGGGGAAAAATTGTCTATGAAATCTTGGCAGTAAAATGTTGATATGATTGACTATTTTGTACTTAAACTTATGATAGTTACTTAAAACTCCGATTAGAGCTTTAAATAATTAAATCCCTACTACTAATGCAATTCAATGATTCAACCTGTGTACGAAATGCTCCTTACGGGAAAAAAGCTTAAGGTATCACCAAATTACTTTTGGGTAATATTTGTGAAGTGAAATAATCATTACAAATAGGTGTCGTGGTGTAGTTGGTTATCACGTCAGTCTAACACACTGAAGGTCTCCGGTTCGAGTCCGGGCGACGCCAGTTTATATATTTTTCATGTTTTTGTTTTATTTAGTCAATATCCGAAATCCGGTTGTTTAAGATATAACCAACATTTCGTCTTTGTTACTGTTGTTGTTCTTCCTCCTGCATTAACTTCAGAAATTGTTTTCCAAGTAAAGAAAAGAAGGAAGGAAAAAGCGACAATGGCAGAATGCATTGTTACTGAAACATGTTGTGTACCAGTTAACATTGCTTGTTCATGCCTGTTTATCAACTGCTCCCTGTGCCCTTTGCCTTGCCTCTAAACAATTCAGCCCTATTTCAGCAAGCAGTATTTCATTGCACAGTTACTCCATTGTTAACAATGCTTAAAATTAGAGTGTTATGAAGATTCATTAAGTTTAATCCCTTTACTTTGATAATGTTCAGAAATTGAGGGAGATGGAATATGAGATACAGTGTGGCTCCTGAATCCATAAAGTTTTTTGGCATCATTGTTTTAGTCTAGTGAGATATGCAATATGCTTACGATCAGAACTTAATCTGAGAGAAACTAAAAGTCAATCACAGGCACAAACCCCTTTGATGTCAAACAAGGACAAGAACAATTTACTTGCTTTCAGTTCTGTTTAAGGAAAAATAGAACAAAAGAAAAGGTCGCAAGAGAATATGCATGTGCATATATCCTTACATGCTAGTTCTGATGGATAGCAACATAAAAAGACGCCAGAACTTGATCAAGAAGTTTATGCGCAAATGAATATATTATGTAGCTGTATACAACACAAAGAAATGGTACATGAAGAAAGACAATCTCCGATCAATAGGACCGAAATGCAAAAAATAGTAACTACAACTATGGTCGTTAAAAATCCAAATGTAAGCTAAAAGTTGTAACCTCAAAAAATAATGATCCTCAGAACAGTTTGTTCTGTTTCCTGCACTCTTTTTTTCTTTTACATGAGAGGCAATTAACCCAATCCTGTCTGTAATGGTACATATCTTCCAAAAAGTAATTTGGATGAAATCGATTTTGGAGGTGAACGCAATTGCAAATACAGTAATAAGTTAAGAAAAGGTTTTTTTTTTATTTTTGGCCCGTTGTCCGTAATTAATTACGGGCACTAGTCAAAATATTCAAAACGTATACACTGATTATGTATATTATATGAATATTTTTTGTATACAATATGTTTATCGTATGTATATTTATACTTAAAAACTTACAAAATTTATACATTTGATAGCTATTTTGAGCGGTCCAAAAATATAAGTATCTCATAAGAAAATGTGGCTTAGTGAAATCAAGAAACCATTTAAGTCGCACCCACAACATGATCGCGTTAGAAGCATGCTATTCAGTTCAGGTAAAATGCAGTTGCAAATATAGTAACAAGTTAAATTATTATGAGCAAAGATGCAGAGTAACATTAAGCTTAAACTTACCTCTTTCAGATAACCTGCCCCGAAAGCTCGAGTAACCTTCAAAGAACCCTTCACTCTATCATTTCTCATGACAGAAGCGTCATCAAGATGCTCACTTCTAATCCTAAGAACTTCCTGAAATAATTCCTAAGACAATCTCAAAGAAATGTACATGAAACATGGGAAACTTTTTGAATATATTTAGACATGCTAGAATTCGTACCTCTTTAATAGATGTGGTATGATCCATGGTGAGTTGACAAGAAATAAGATTAGATTCAACTCTATAGAGTGCATCAATGTTATTTATTCTCTCCTCGTTTATCCGGTCCAAATTGCCATCGGATTCAGGATTTTGAGCTAAAATTGCTCTGCTATCTCCAACATTCATCAAGTAAACATCCTTATCATTCAACAGCATAACTAAAACACAAGATCCCATTAAGGCCAACTCCGGATTCTCCTTCATCATCGTATCAGCCATCTCCAAATACGAAGCCTCAGTTTTCCTTAACGCCTCTGATAACGCCTTCAACACATCGAAATTGTCAATAGCCACAACTCCATTTGTTCCCAAATTGTTCAACTTCTCATCAAATTCTTGATTCTGAACAAAAGATTCCCACATAACACCTGAATTTTCCAATGGAACAGTTCCATTTTTCGTCGATTCATAATAGATTTCTTGTTGGGTATTGATATTGGTGAATGGGAAAATGATTGGAAAGAAAAGTGGGAGTTGTCCCACATCGGTAGTGGAAAGAAAAGTGGGAGTTCCCTCTTGCTTTATAAAATAAGCATTTGTCTCACATCGGTAGTGGAAAGAAAAGTTCTTCTACTTATAAATAGAATTACTCCTTCTTGTCAGTAAAAGGGTTGAGGGGGCAAGGACCCCTGGCGCCGTCGTCGTCGCTCGGCTCGGCTCGGCTCGGCTCGGCTCGGCTTCTTCTGCATAAACAAATTCTGTGTGATATACTGCTGTTGAGTGGTTCGCCGCTACCGGAATTTGGAGTACTACTATTCTGGTAAGATAATCGTTCTATCCTGGGAGGGGATATTCCATCAACCTCGAGTACTGTGAGGGGAATAATTTCCTTAAGGACACACTTTGAACTAAGTGGGCTCGATTATATTCTGAAAAATATTTTTATTTTTCCAACACTGATTCTGTTCATTTTTCAATTATTATTGTTTACTGGTTTTTTGGAATACAGATTAATAACAATCTTAAGGAAATTATATTTTTAGATTAATCTGTATTTTGTTTTGGAGACTAAAACCTGTGTGGTTTTCTACTCCGTGTGAAATTTCATATTCTGACTTGAAGACATAAAAACTTTGTTGGAATATTAAAGTTCATACTTGTACAACGATTTGAAGAACATAAAAACTTCATTGTTGCTGTATTCTGGTTTGGAGATTAAAACTTGTGCAGTTTTCTACTCCATATGAATATTAGTATTCTGACTCGAAGATATAAAAACTTCGTTGGAATACTTTAGTTTCATAATTATACTTGCAATTTGAAGAAATAAAATCTTCATCGTTTAAGTACGTGATTGAATTGCTATTCGGTTTTATTAACTAAAACAGTTTGTCGATTTGTGATGACAAACGAATAATGGCAATTGAGACCGGAACTACCTCTCGCAATTACCGCACCGGCGATTACTCCTACAACCCGTATCACATTTGTGCCCAGGGCTGAGAAACTGCGAAGTTCACCGGTGCCAACTTTAAAGGATGGCAACAAAGAATGTTCTTTTGGCTTACCACCCTTGGTATGCAAAAGTTCACCAGTGAGGACCCTCCCGTGCTCTGCGCGCCGACATGCGACAACCAAAAGTTCATGGTTACCGAGGCTTGGAAACAGAGGCTGATTTTTTGTGCAAAGGCTACATTTTGAGTGCCTTAGAAGATGACTTGTACAACGTCTATAGTGCGGTAGAGACCTCCGAAGAACTCGGAGTGCACTTGAAAAGAAGTACAAAAGGCGAAGATGCTTGCTTGAAGAAGTTTGTGGTTGCCAAATTCCTAGACTACAAAATGGTGGATGGAAAAACCGTTGGAACCCAAGTTCAAGAGCTTCAACTTATCTTCCATGACCTTATTCTTGAAGGTATGGTAGTAAATGAAGCATTAAGTGGCGCAATGATTGAGAAGTTGCCGCCCTCATGGAAAGATTTCAAGAATTATCTTAAGCACAAAAGAAAGGAAATGAAGTTGGAAGATCTTGTGATTCGTCTCAAGATCGAAGAAGATAACAAAAGCTTTGAGAAGAGGTACCGTAAGACTTCACCAATTGAAGGGGCAAACATCGTTGAAGATCTTGCTACGAAAAAGAACAAGAAAAGGAAGAGGCCTTCGGAAAGGAGAAGGATTCCAACAAGAAAAAGTTCAAGGGCAACCGCTTTAATTGTGGGAAAGTGGCCACAAAGCCCCAGCATTGTCGTCTCCCGAAAAAGAACAAGGGAAAAGGACAAGCCAATATGGTGGAAAAGAATGATGATATGGATGATCTGTGTGCAATGCTATCGGAGTGCAATTTGGCTGGAAACCCAAAGGAGTGGTGGCTTGATTCGGTGCCACTCGACATGTTTGCGCTACAAAAGAAGCATTTGCAACCTATGCTCCCCCGGACCCGAAGAGGTACTTGTTTATGGGAAATACCGCAATGTGACCAAGGTTGAAGGATATGGGAAGATACTTCGAAGATGACTTCCGGCAAGGTCCTGACTCTCAACAATGTTATGCACGTTCCAATAATTCGGAAGAATTTAGTTTCAGCCGGACTACTCGTCAAAAACGGGTTTAAGTGTGTGTTAGTTAGTGAGAAAATTGTAATAAGTAAGAATGATTTGTTCATAGGAAAGGGCTACCTCACCGAGGGCCTTTTCAAACTCAATGTAATGGTTGTTGACAGTATTAATAAGAATTCAGCTTCGTCTTACTTATTGGAGTCAAATGATTTATGGCATGTTCGTTTAGGACATGTCAACTACAAAACCTTGCGAAAATTGATTAATTTAAAAGTATTGCCTAAATTCGAGTGTAATAAAAATGTGAAATCTGTGTTGAATCTAAGTTTGTTAAACATCCATATAAGTCTATTGATAGGAATTCAAATCCTTTAGACTTAATTCACACAGATATATGTGATATGAAGTCAATACCATCTCGCGGTGGGAAAAAGTGTTTTATAACTTTTATTGACGATTCCACTCGATATTGTTATGTGTATTTGCTTAATAGTAAGGATGAAGCAATTGATGCATTTAAGCAATACAAAAACGAAGTGGAAAATCAATTGAATAAAAAGATAAAAATGATTAGAAGTGATAGGGGTGGAGAGTACGAATCTCCTTTTGCAGAGATATGTTTAGAATATGGAATTATTCATCAAACTACGCCCTTACACACCACAATCAAATGGAATTGCGGAAAGGAAAAACCGAACATTAAAGGAAATGATGAATGCCTTATTAATAAGTTCCGGTTTACCGCAAAGCTTGTGGGGGGAGGCTATCCTTACAGCTAACCGAATACTCAACAGGGTGCCCCACAAAAAACACAATCTATTCCATATGAACTATGGAAAGGAAGAAAACCCAACTTGAAATATTTCAAAGTGTGGGGTGTTTAGCAAAGGTCCAAGTTCCTTTGCCCAAAAGGGTAAAAATCGAACCAAAAAGCTGTGGATTGTGTTTTTATTGGCTATGCTACAAACAAAGCAAAGCTTGTCGGTTTTTGGTTCACAAATCGGACAATCCCGAAATACATGTTAATACGGTAATTGAATCAGATAATGCTGAATTCTTTGAAAATATTTATCCGTATAAAAGCTGAATGTGAGTCGTCCGATGAAAGATCTAAACGACCGCGGGAAGAACCAAAGGAAAATACACCAAGTAAAAAGGATGCAAGGCGTAGCAAACGTCAAAGGACATCTACTTCCTTTGGACCAGATTTTGTGACATTCTTGCTTGAAAATGAGCCTCAAACATTTAAAGCGGCGATGTCTTCTTCGATTGACATTTTGGAAAGAGGCGAGTCAATAGTGAGATTGAATCAATTTTGAACAATCATACATGGGAATTGGTTGATCTTCCTCCGGAAATAAACCTTTAGGATCAAAATGGATTTTTAAAAGGAAAATGAAAGTGATGGCACTATTGACAAATATAAGGCAAGACTTGTGGTCAAAGGTTATAGACAAAAAGAAGGCCTTGATTACTTTGACACATACTCATTTTGGTAACAAGAATAACATCTATTCGGGTGTTAGTGGCATCGGCGGCCGTATATGGTCTTGAGATCCATCAAATGAATGTCAAGACAGCTTTCTTAAATGGAGAATTGGAGGAAGAAATTTACATGGAACAACCTGAGGGTTTTGTGGTTCCTGGTAAAGAAAGGAAAGTGTGCAAACTTGTTAAGTCACTTTATGGACTTAAACAAGCACCCAAACAATGGCATGCGAAATTTGACCAAACAATGTTGGCAAATGGATTTAAGATTAATGAGTGTGACAAATGTGTTTACATTAAAAATACTCCAAATCATGAAGTCATTGTTTGTTTATATGTTGATGACATGTTGATAATGAGTAGAGATATTATCGATATAAATGCTACGAAGCGTATCGGCTAGCAAATTTGATATGAAGGACTTAGGAGTTGCTTTGATTTGATCTTAGGTATCGAATTCATAAAACTCCACAAGGTCTAGCATTATCGCAGATCTCATTATATTGAAAGAGTACTTGACAAGTTTAAGTATTTAAATTTCAATGTTGCAAAGACTCCAATTGATGTAAGTTTTGCACTTCAAAAGAATAAAGGTGAAAGTGACTCACAATTGGACTATGCACGAGTTTTGGGAAGTTTGATGTATATTATGAATTGTACACGACCGGATATAGTATGTGCTATCGCAAGTGAGTCGATTCACGAGTAATCCCAATCAAACTCATTGGATGGCAATGAAACGAGTCTTGGGGTATTTAAAACACACCCAAGACTATGCTTTGCATTATAACAAATATCCCGCCGTGATCGAAGGATATAGTGATGCAAACTGGATCACCGGATCATCTGAAGTTGAATCCACGAGTGGATATATTTTCACCGTTGGTGGAGGAGCAGTGTCTTGGAAATCATCAAAACAGACATGCATCGCCCGCTCTATAATGGAATCTGAATTTATAGCTTTAGACAAGGCCGGTGAAGAAATTTGAATGGCTCGGAATTTCTTAGAAGATATTCCATTCTCGGCCCAAACCTTTGGCTCCTATATGTATACATTATGACAGTCAACCAGCAATAGGTAGGGCAGGGAGCGTAATGTACAACGGAAAATCTCGTCACATACGACGAAGACACAATACCGTTAGACAACTCCTCTCTAGTGGCGTTATCACGATTGACTATGTAAAGTCAAGAGATAACGTAGCGGATCCGCTTACAAAAGGCTTATCTAGAGAGGGAGTTAGTAGATCATCAATGGGAATGGGGTTAAGGCCGAGGACAAGTCATCATGGCGGTAACTCTACCTAGCAGATCGGAGATCCCAAGAGCTAGGTTCAAGGAGATCAAACAAAGTTGTGATCGACGGTTCAACATTGTCAAATAACTCAACCCATTCTCGGATGAAGACAATGTTCGGAAATAAGGATAAAACCTTATGGCTTGTTAATGAGTTAATAAAGCATTAAGGTTCTTTAATGATTATCTAAATGCGGCGAGTGTATGACCAGATAATGTGGCTATAGGACCACGTGTTTAGAAATCACCTATGTGAGTGTTAAGTGTAAGCCGCTTTAAAGGGGAATGACAAGTAAAGGCCCATTCTCTACACACTCATGAAACTAGGAGGTGTTCATGGCTGAAACGAACACAACCGTGAGAACCATAAACGGTTGAGGGTTGATTGTGTGACTTATGTTGTCTAGGTATACAACAAAGTTCGACGGTTCAAAGATATCAAATCTACCGATTGATCGAGTATATCTGATATAAGTTCACTACGAAAAGTTCAAAGGGAAACCTACTTATCCAGATGCAGTCAATTCTCGCTTGTATATCACACTTGTCCGCGCATTCTTTTATATTATAGTCATTCCCCATTCATGTGGGGGATTGTTGGGTATTGATATTGGTGAATGGGAAATGATTGGAAAGAAAAGTGGGAGTTGTCCCACATCGGTAGTGAAAAGAAAAGTGGGAGTTCCCTCTTGCTTTATAAAATAAGCATTTGTCCCACATCGGTAGTGGAAAGAAAAGTTCTTCTACTTATAAGTAGAATTACTCCTTCTTGTCAGTAAAAGCGTTGAGGGGGCAAGGACCCCTCGCGCCGTCGTCGTCGCTCGCTCGGCTCGGCTTCGGCTCGGCTCGGCTTCGGCTTCGGCTTCGGCTTCGGATTCGGATTCGGATTCGGATTTGGATTTGGATTTGGACAAATGATCTGATTGATTGATAATCTTTTTGGACCAAATTTTCTTTAATTTTTAATTATTTAATTAAATTAATTAACTTATCCAATCCTACCCGTTAGTGACCCTGACCCGCGACCCGGCTGAACCGCGACCCGATTTCTTTTCATATTTAAATTTTCCACCAGTTTTCAGTGGCTGCTCAGAAAGGTTGCAAACCTTCAGAAATAGTACTTCCATGGCTATAAATTCGTTTGATTCCTCAGAATTTTACTTACGAATTTTCTGAACAACACAAACTTCTTCTTCTTCTGCATAAACAAATTCGTGTGATATCTGCTTTGTTGAGTGGTTCGCGCTACGGAATTTGGAGTACTACTATTCGGTAAGATAATGGTTCTATCCTGGGAGGGGATATTCCATCAACCTCGAGTACTGTGAGGGGAATAATTTCCTTAAGGACACACTTTGAACTAAGTGAGCTCGATTATATTCTGAAAAATATTTTTATTTTTCCAACACTGATTCTGTTCATTTTTCAATTATTATTGTTTACTGATTTTTTTGAATACAGATTAATAACATTTCTAACTTGTCATTCCAAAGAAATCTCTTGAGCTCGTTGAGGACATTTGAATAAAGATTGTTTACCAGAAAATCAGTAGCATCAGGCCCGTTAAACCCGTCATAAATCCTAACAAAAACCCAACCATGTTCATCAGAAACCACTATATGTACTCTGTTTTCCCCTGAGCCCATTGATTCTCCAAAGGGAGGGAAGTGGAGCTCCGCTCAATTGGGCCAGAGAGAAATCTCCTCTCGATCGGGACTCGAGCTACTGGGCCCGACCGAACAGAGTCAATTGTATTCCTATGAATAAGCTGAAGAGGAACAGAGTATAATGAAGGCGAGCTTTCGAAAGCTGAAGAACTTACATTGTAAGGGTAGAGATCGAGAAGGGCAATAGAGAGAGGCGTGGAGGTGCTGGCGTAAATGGCGGGGAACGTCGTCGTTTGGCTGTTATTAGTGGAGATGGTAGTGTTGGAGGAGAGAAAAGGGTCTTGTTGAATGTAGCAAAAAGAATGGCCTAAAAATTGATGGGAGAGATCGTTTTCTCCAACGTCTTTGGAGAAACAGAGGTTCAATTTTCTAAGCCCATTTCCCATTTCGAGTTATTCTCTATGCTTCTGTAAACATCTATAAAAAGAAGATAGGAAATCCAACAGATTCTTGACTCAGTTTAAAAGAAGAAAGAAAGAGTTATTGAATTTATAAAGGTTCAAATATGGTGGTTCATATCATGTGCTTTTAATTTTAACATAACTACTCTTATTTAATTCAGGAAAAGGTGGACTGGGAGTTGACTTATGATATAAAAGAATAAAATATTATTAGTGCCTATGTTTTTTTTTTTTGGGTGGGGGGGGGGGGGGGGGGGTTGACATTGATTTTATTAACGTTTGGTTGAGGTTTTTTTTTGTGAGTTGAAGCTTGTGATTTTCTTAAACATTTGATATTTTTGAAGTTAAAAGGGCAATTTGAGAGCATTGATTGGAGCCATATTCGCAAACTACCGTTAATTCACATGCACCTTAATTATTCTTTTTATTATTATTATAATTATAATAAATATCAGTTAAAATAGTATTTCTCCGATCTAATTTATATAGCATCATTTGATATGATATAGAGTTTAAAAAAGAAAGAAAGACTTTTGAAATGTATCGTCCAAAATAAGTCTTTTATAAATGTGTGGTTGTAAATCATTTCACAAAGTTGAATTATTTCTAAATATAGAAATGTGATATTCTTTTTAGGACAGACCAAAAAAAATGGTATCACATAAATTAGGACAGAGGGAGTATTTTTTTACCAAACAAAAATTAGATAACTATGTATTTGTTATCTTTTCGAGTTGAGCTAACTTACGCGTATGTTGATTATTTCATTAAGTATCTACTACTTTCCATCAGTATATATATCGAATAATTTTATCCTTCAAAACTTAGACGGATTAAAAACCCTAATATTCTTACTGTTGAGATTTGAACTGAGACTTTATGATTTGATTCTCTCGTTTCATTTATCACTAGCTTATGGTTTGATCCACTTTATGAAACATAGGTTTGAGTTAAAAGTGATTTTTTTATATAGAAAAAATGTAACAAATGATTTTGCAAAAAGGGTTTGATAGAATAAATATAATTTTTATGTTGTGTATGATCGTGTTTAAATGCATATCGGTTGAAGTAGATTTACGTTAATCAATCAAAACATGCCTTTTCAAACTGTACAAGCTTCCATGGGCGGCTCTAATGCTAGGCCGGTGAGGCCATTGCCTTAGGCCCCAAAATTTGAAGGCCCCAAATTTATTATAAACTATTATTATTTTTACTATTATTATATACATAATTATTATAAATAAAAGTGATACAATATATTTTTGTATTTAATTGAGGTTATTTTATATCAATAAATTTATAAACTATGATATTTTTTTCACTCATTAATTAGTATATTTGCTTTACTCTTCACCTCATACCCCACCTGGTGGTGGGACTATAGTGGGTATGTTGTTGTTGCTTCACTCTTCAATTTTAATTTTATCTTTTTTATATAGGAATTAAGTTATATGCATTGTCAACTTAATGGATTTATTTTACAATCTTTTCTGAAATCGCATGCACAAAAATATTCGTGCACCGGTTTTCTTTTAGTGTAATTCTTTACATTATATTATGTTATTTATAATTTACTTTACCTAAACAATGATGAGTGCTACTTAATAGAATGAACATACCTTTATTGTTTAAATTGATTAGAATGTATAAATATTTTTGACATTATCAATGCTCAAAACTTAAATTATTACGTTGTGTACGTTCAATTCTCTTTCTTGTTTGTGATTATAGCCAAATCAAAATTTTCACTTTGAATTTCGGACCTCAACATCCGATAATCCACCACTTAATTTTAATTTGTCCTCATCTTCCTAGTTTTTTTAAAAAAAAATTGCTATTTTTATCTTAAATAATAATTTATTGTTTAGAAAGCAATTTCTTTGTTAGTGTATAAATTAATTTTATAAAATAAATTTAAAAGCCTCTCAATATGTATCGCCTTAGGCCACGAGATCCGTTGAGCCGCCCTGCAAGCTTCTGATGTGTTCTCACTTTAGCATTCATCACATAGTTATCCACAAAACTCATTATCCCAAGTAAGAGCTATACTGTTGACCAAACAATTTAAAGGCCCTGCTCATTAATTTTACAAGGAAAAAAAGGATACTCAGGTTTGTTGTATATGTCTATTTGGACTAGAGTTTTCGGATTTGAGCCTTGATATGGAAAAATTCTTGGTAGAGAGTACTTCCCCTAGAAATGGACTCTACTCGACGTAAATTCGGATATAGTCGAGCTCCAATGCAGATACCGAACACGGAATGAGAAACAAAAAAAAACTGTTTGGATGAAAGATAAGAATTTTACTTCATGGGGTCTCAAATATTAATCATTTTAGTAAATTCATTTTTGTAATAAGAAAAAATTATAATATGGAATAGAGAGCAAGAAGAACACATGTATTCCGCAAGATCATGTTTACAAATAGACTAAATCAAACTTAAATGAACTACTGACTTTCTAAATTGAATCAGATATCCTAAGTTGAATTTTATATGTCATTCACATTATATAGTTGTGACTCAAATTAACCTATCCCTGTTTGGATGGTTGTTTCATGTGGTTCATTATAGTATTATTTTTTTATGACATCATGTTTGTTTCTATTGTTCTTAAAATTACGTTGTATGATATTGTAAATCTGTTGTAATTTCGTGGTTATATAACCATAAATTTCATTTACTCATTATACCCCCACCCTACCACCACGCACTACCCCTCACAACCACACACCCCTCCACCACCCCACCCTACCACTACCCACTATCCCTCGCCACCACCCCACAACCACCCACCACCCCCACCATACCCCCACATTACCACCTCACCACCACCCACTACCCCTCATCACCACCCTCACCTATACCACCACCACCCACCCCTACCATCACCCACTATCCCTCACCATCACCCCACCACCTACCCCACCCCCACCCCTACCTCCCACTCCACCCCACTATCTACTTATCTTTTAAAGTTTCTATTTTATCTTTTATTTTAGTTTTACTAATATATAAAACTAGTTTGTAATTAATGGATAAAGTGTATTTTAGTAAATTTATATGTTATTATACAATATCATACAGTCAAACCAAACAATAAAAAAATTATTAAACCACAAAATACAGTCTATCCAAACATTATATTTATTAATAGAGTATAATACCATACCATACGATACTATACATTATGAAACCATGGATAACGACCATCCAAACAGAGTCTTAAACTAAAAAAAAATCACATTCTTTATCATTTTTTCCCTTTTCAATTTTTGACCAAAAAGAAGAAAAAAACATAACAAAGCTCATGTTAATGTCAACTACATATTTCCCATAAATGCCCAAGATTGCAGTTGTAATTTTAATTTGTAATTGGCAGCATTCAATTCATTGTCATCTACAACATTATCATCCTGATCTATAGAGGAAAAAAGAGAGTAAGTTTGACATGTAAAATCTTTGACCTTAGAAGAATGAATCATAATGTCAGATTACAATGGGGAGACTATTAATTAATATCTCAACTGAAAATAAATCTGTTAAACAAGGTAATATACCTGTGATATACACATAATATACAGAAGCGTATATCACAGGTATACAGAAGCAGTGGCCCAGCTCACTGGTGGACAGTGGCCCAATCGGCAGTGGGGTTGTGGCCCATCTCGGGAGCCCAGCTCGGCAGAGTGGCAGAATTACAAATCTTGTATATATGGTATATATATTTGTAGTATATTGTAATGTAAAGGTTACCTTAATTAGTATTATATAATTACCATAATTGTATAGTTAGAATTATGGTAGAATAAGGTTTTAGGAATAGAATAGAAATAGGATTCTCCTATTTTGTAACTTGTATATATACCTTTCAATTAATGAAAATAATCAAGGGGGTTATTTCTTTCAAAATCAAACAAAAAAATTGACAAATTAGTGAAAGTAGATGCTGTGAGCAAATAGGATTGTATTGCTTGTCAATATGTGCTACACTAAAAATTTACATCACAAAAAATTGTGATGGGATGGATAGAATCAAGGGCAGATACACCTTGCCTATCACCTCGCTTTGCCGAAATTTTATATAAAAAGTGACCCGCTTGTTACTATAGTGATTTTTTAATTTGTTTACTTTCTTCAAACGTTGAAATCACTTGCAAAGAATATAACTATGTCATTGGATAGGATTCCTCCACTTAACCGGAGGTCTCAGGTTTGAGCCCTGAGAATTAAAAAAAACTTAATAAAAAGGAATTTCTCCTTTAATGATTCTTATGCAGCACGAATCTAAATTAATTAATGAAACCCCAAAATGGGTATCAAACGTCAAGTGGGCCGGGTAACCAAATAAACAATACAAAATTTACAAAATATTAAATGATAGAGTAAAGTTCATTTTACCCCCTTAACATATTGGGTTCGGGAAACAATACCCCCTTCACATCTTGAATGGAACAATAACCCCCCCCCCCCCCTTGATCTTAAACCAATGGCTAGAAATGAGTTGGATTATTGCATATATTTTTAATTGTGAGGGGATCGGGGCAGTCTGGGTCTGTGTGCTGATTATCGGGTCGGGCTCACGGTTTGGGTTAATATTTGTGATTTGGTGTGGTGTTTGAATCGGGTTTTGGTTCTGTTTGTTGGGTAGTTGGCTGGGTACGACGGTTTCTGGGTTCGGCAGTGGGTTTAGTGGTGGCATCGATCTGGGTAGGTTGATATGGGTAGTGGTAGGGTATGGTGATGGTGGTGGATTGGGACTGGAGGGGAGGTTTAGGGTTGTGTTTATGGTGGTACGACGATCCTCAATAGTATAATTAGTGACATATTTTTTACTAATTAAAAAATTTGAGTAATGATATTCTATAACTAAAATTCATACATCTCTTTTTTGTTCTTCTTTTTCCTTTTGATTTTCAAAACACGATCATTAGGCTTCATGGTATATTGTTTTCTAATTTTAAAGTTCAAATCTTAATATATCTCGTTATTTATATTATTATTAGTATTAAAAATTTACTACAATTTTTTCATGTTATACTTGAATATTCAAAGTTGTAAACCATTTATTGGTAAATATTTAAATAAAATGTAATAATCTCCAATATAAATGCAATTAATAACTGATACGATATTTAAAGTTTTTGAAAATTACTTTAAAATATTAATTTAAATACGATTTTATCTCATAATACAAGAGATGAGAGAGGCATTATTTATTTATCTCAAAATTTCATAATTGTTAAATAAAATTTCTCACTTATATATATTGTTGAAGATGTTTTTAGTAACTTTCATTCTAAACCGGAAACTCGTATAAAATGCTATCATAAATTGAAAGTCATTTTTGACATTGTATTTTTTTGAAAACTATTAGGCTTATGATATGTAAGAATGATACGGAAATAGAATAATTTTAAAAAAAACTGAATAGTTGAAATGACCTTTTGTTCTTTTTGGTCAAATCAAAATAAAGTTTTCAATACTAAAAATACTAAATAAATGGATCAAGATAATTTGAAGCTCTACCAAAAAAAATTGCAACAAAATGAAACTTCAAATATCAAAAGGAAAAAAAAGTATGAAATTTTGAGTACAATTCTATTGCTTATTTTTTATTTTTTTGAAAATTATTTATGTAATAATTCATATTAATTGTAGGTCGTTCTTGACATTTTAAAATATATGCAATAATTTAATTCATTTCTAACCATTGATTAAGATCAAGGGGTTTTATTGTCCCATTCAAGATGTAAAGGGGGTATTATTTCCCAAACCTAATATGTTAAGGGAGTAAAGTGAACTTCACTCTAAATGATAAGAAAAGAAGTTGATTACTTAAAAGACACTCGACTATTGAAATAGGAAATTAAAGTCACTTTTTCTTTAACATAAAAGTCACTTAACTTTTATTATTTTACTCAAAAAAACTACTTTTCTTTCTTTTATTTAAAAAAAATCACTTATCTTTTACTAATTCACTCAAAAAGTCACTTAAGCCGGAATTACATATATACAACTACTACTTTTTACTGATGTGACAACTGATCTTTTAATTCAAAAAATGAAAAATATTAAACCCCAACTCTTTTACTAGCCCGATCAATTGAATTCGTTTTAAATAAACCCATTAAAATTAAAGCACTTTACATTAACATTTTTCATTTTCACCCTTTGGTGATAATTATTGAAAGAAGTTGAAATGTGAAGGAATTGGACATGCTAGAATTAGCGGTTACTATATTTAGAGGGCAAGATGGAAACGGTTAGCGGACAAATGTAAGGACAAAAAATAAATCATGTCCATTATTTTCCAACCCATCAAACAAACAATATAAAATTAGTATTTCTTCTCTCAATTTTTCTTTTTCTTCAAATTTTCGATGTTTCTCCTATTGTTAGGCTGTGCAATGCCACTGACCCTCTTTGTTATTCGCAAAGGTACGAGGATGACAAACATTCAAAATGTCTAATTTTGTCCAATTTCCCTTACACATTGATATCAATTCGTTATGTTGCTTATGTAAAATTTTAAACCAATTTTCTGCGGTTATTTTATTTCATAGATCTCATAATCGATTAGGCAGAAACAAAATGAAATTTAAAAGTCTCATTCTTGATAAAAAAAAATCCCAATTTTATTCAGTTTCTGCAAGGTCTATAGTTATGTATTGGTAATAAGACAAGTTCATGCATGCATTATACTCTTGAATCAGTTGAATGAACCCATATTATGATTTATGAATATCAAACATGAAATTTTACTTATTAGATCTCGTTAGATGTAAGGTACGGGTTTGCGTTTACGCAAAATATTTTCCAAGAAGGGAAATCATTCTCTGGATTATTTTTAGATGTAATTTGGTTGGGTATAAAAAAGTAGTCCCTCCGTATCAATTTATGTGTGGTGTTTGACTGAAAGAAAGACTTTTAAATATTTGGCCTAAACGAGTCATGGGCATTTGTGTGGGCTCTAAATCATCTTATTAAGATTAACATGAGAAATTTAAAATTAATTGTTTTTAAATAAAAAGTATGACATTGGGACAGAGGAGTAGGTGACATATGATAATTGTACAAAGCGTAAGATAGGTATTAAATCAATCTTTTGGTGATATTTGTGAGTATTAAAAGTTGATAATAATGTTTTAAGTGTTGATTGAAATGAGATTGAATAGTAGTAGGGTATTTATAAAAGATTACTTATGTCTATAGGTGAGGGAAGTTATTTTCTCCATTTCGGTAGAAAATATTTTCTAGATTTTAAGGTAACCGAACGGTTAACACATTTTTCGTCACCTAAACACAACAATAACATACCCAGTGTAATCCCACAAGTGGGTTATGGGGAGGGTAAAGTGTACGCAAACCTTACCCCTATCAAGGTAGGTTGTTTCCGATAGACTCTCGGCTCATAATAAAGCAATAACAAAACAGGTCAAACAAGATAAAGGAAATAGTAACTACAACAAAACAGTATATACTAAAGCTAAGAACAAGAAACGGTAAATAATAATAGAAATCGAAGTATATTCGACTACTAGTAAAGAATGACAAGCGAGACACCACGCTACCTAAACACATAAGTGGAAATGACTTCAATTCAATAAAAAAACTCTCCAAAATTAGAACCGTAAACTGCATTGATTTCTATCAATCTTGTTGTATTGCCATTGCTATGTCTAATCACCCCTCAAGGTTTATCAAAGGTCAACTCATTTATCTTCTCTTTCTTTCTCTGCTTAATACTTCTTAGCTAGATTGGAGATAATCAACTAAGTTAGGCTCACGAATATGTCAGGAAACAATTAGTGGGTAGTCAAGAATCTAGTAGTTGTTGTGAAACTTCTATTTCCTCTCTGAAGTTATTTACATGTTCCATCAATGGTTTCTTTGATCTATTTCAACTGACTGCTGGGTGAATTCTTATTTTTCCCTTCCACTTTTAAATGCATTCTATTATCTCCTAGTTGATCCTTTGGTTTTGGCTAATTCGGTTTCATCACATGTATCAGGTGTAGGATGTTGGAAAATCTTACTCAATTAGGTACTAGTACATGTAGCTGGTTCACAAAGAGTATACTGTAACACATGGGGAAGGGATTGCGACACCGAGATTCTAGTTTTACTCGAGAAAGTAGTTCTCCAGGATGCATGTTTGGGATACTTCATCATTTAAGTCACCAGCAACATCGGTGGCATCAAGTCAGGAAACGCCTCCCATACATCAAACAGGCTGGTGGAAAGCATATTGCTGGTAAGAAAAGAACATTAGTTGTTGGTAGAATGTTTTCCTCAGGTAGAAATATAAATAGTGTCTCTCATTTTTTCATGCTATATAGAATTTCCAAAAAATGAAGGGGTACATGTACAAGAATTAAAGTACTAATGTTGACGAGTAACTATATTCCTCGATTCTTTGTTGTTCTTCAGCCTATTGATTGTGAACTAGTATGTCCATATTCTCCTTATCCTTTTAGTCAGTGAAGCCAGTAATTATGCTAAGAATGTTCAAGGTTTAATATATATGTATAAAAAGTAATTTGTGATCTACATATGCAGTATAATTGTCTATATTGTTAGTATAATTTTCCGAAAAAAGGTGTTCACTTACCGTATAATTTTCTATATAATCAGAATAATATATACTATTTTCTTGTTTCCAGCGGCAGGAGATCATGGAAGTAATGCAACTGCTAACGTTCCAGAAAAAGTCGATATCAAATCGGATGATTCCCCCGTAAGTTTCTGCAAAGTAGTATTCGCTTCTTCTGATACATGTACAAATAGACAACATATGTAAACATTTGCACATAACTGTATGTGTTAACAAACTTTTTTATTTCAGGTTGTAGTGAAAACAGCAGGGTCACAGCCCAAAAGTTCAATAAAATCTCGTTTAAAAACATTGATCACGAAAGAGCTAGTATCTAGAAAAAGGGTCCAACATCGCCGTAGTGTGTCCTGTCCTACAAGGATGCCGCTGGAACAAGTTGCTTCTAATATAAAGCCTTCTCCACAAATTCGTTTAAATGATGACACTTTGCAGCATCCTCAGAACGAGTATTCTTCCGTTGCAAGTTTGTTAGATCCACCTATGACGAAGAAAAGAAAGGATGGTGTTACCAACAACACATGTGAGTTGTGTGCTGCTATGCTTGATATGAATCACTTAAATCAATGTGATACTAACAAGAACGGGAAGCAACCAATTACAAACTTGACTCTTCGCCGTACACAATCACTTTATTTTAGAGAGCGGACTAAAAATGCTTCAATTGAAGAGTCGAAGCTATTCTTGGATGCTCTTGATTTACTAAACATGAGAGAGGAGTTATTCCTTAAAATATTACGGGACCCAAATTCTTCATTAGTGCATCAGTTACATGGTAGGCATGCATCCAAAGGCTTAACCAAGTCCGTGTCATTTCCTTCCCGTCTCTCACTCGGAAACATTGCCAGATCAGCAGAAAAGTTGAATAGCCATTTAGTAACATCATCAAATTTGTGTAGCAAGGAGGAAGTAGCAAAATGTGTGCCGGCAAGTTCACCTGGTGCCAAACATAAGCGCCACGATAGTAAACTTGTCCTTGCACGTTTCAGGAACTTGAAGGACAAAATAACACATGCGCTTAAGGAGAGCCGTAAGGAGAAGCGTCGAATTATGATGGACGCTGTCCTTCATAAGGTTCCAAAGGATGTTAAAAAGGGAACCAATCTACTCGAGAAGCCAATTGCAGATGGAAATGACGGATACTTTCCAGAAAGTACTTGTAACACTGCTCACCACCATTCTCCGTTTAGCAAGAGCCAGACGAAATCCTTTAAAAGGACGTCATCGCTCAATGACTCATTAGACAGCTATAATAGATTACTTGAGTCCTGCTCCAGTAAGGACGAAAAACAGCAAAGCTCCGAAAGTTCAAGTTTGAGAGCATGTAGATCGCCGTCACCAGCTAGAAGTAGGACCATAGTCCTGGAGAGGATTCTTTCTCTGCCTGATCTTAGGCATTACCCGTCTTTCCGAACTGAGGACGCTCCCGGATCCAGTTATTCAGAAACAGTAGATACAGCTGCATCCAGCAACAACTTAAATTTAGGGGCTAATAGGTCTGATGAACAGAAGTCTCTGGATATTCCTTTAGGTTCAGAAAAGAAAATTCAGCAAGATTCCAGTTCAGACTCCAATACTCCAGAAGATCTTCTTGATGTCAGCAAGAATTCCGATGACTTTGATGCCTTCAAGATAGAGAAGAACTCTTTTCCAGTTGAGAACGATATGGAGGAAAATGCATCTCCTAAATCCACTTTAGATAAACTGATTCCTACTACTTCGCCTGATATGATAATTCAAGAAGCTACTACCATCCCAGAAGATCTCCCCTCCGAAGGTATTATTTTGAGGCAATCTTACAGTCTTCTCCCATTATCCATCTATCTTTCTAGAAGAAGATATACACCACGAAAATGCTTTCCACAATGCTCTTTTTACCTTCTTTTTTTATGTGCTGCATCTTTCAAAAACTTGATACACTTATCATTTGGTGTTAACAGATATACCTCATTTCTCTGTGTTAAACACAAGCTGTCCACATGAAAGCTAAACATGCATTAATGTAATAATGTGGTGCTTTTCTAAGTCGTGCAAATTATATATGTTCCTTCATGTGTCATCTATGCATATATATTGTAAAGATATGGCACATGGGTCTAACTCAACCCCAAAAGCTAGTCCATATAAGTAAATCACTAGTCCATTCCCCAACCATTTGGGACTCTAACCCACTCTAACAGCCCCCTTCACGCCCACGCCCGACTGGAGCGTGGACCGGGAACCTAAACGGGAATGGACCTGGCTCTGATACCATGTAAAGATATGGCACCTGGGCCTAACTCAACCCCAAAAGCTAGGTCTTGTGGGGAGGATTGCCCAAGTCCATATAAGCAAACCACCAGTCCATTCTCCGACCAATGTGGGACTCTAACCCACTCTAACATATATATATATATACGTTTCTCTATTCTCTAATAATCAAGATTGGTTGCTTAGAAAGTTATGTAAACCTACTATTTTGCAACTCTTTTTTGTTTGGAAAATTCAGGTAGAAATGGAGATTTCAATTGAGAAACAAAATGTGTGTTATGTTTACCCTGGTTAGGGGGAGGGGGTGGGGCCGTAAAGGAGCAGACAACTCCGGAAATTAAGATGATTCGAGTTTTGTGTTGTATTGAGAAAAATATTTAGTTTTTCTTCATATCCTTAACTTCTAAAAATTTTGCTGTAAAGTTTTCATTGGCCAACTAACAAAATGAATCTAACATGGATCCTCAGGTATAGCGGAAAATGCATTTGATACCAATGAAGAAGGAATATCAGCCTATGAACAGATGAGAAGTCTATTGCAAATTCAGGTGGACGAAAGAAATAAAGCCGAATTCAATTATGTAAAAGATGTGCTGGATCTATCGGGCTTCAGTGGGAATGAATTTATGAACCTTTCAGTATTTAAAGAAGTGGGAGGATGTTTTCTTTCTCAACCTGACTGTTCAGGATATGCTGAAGAAAGTGGAAGCTGTGATCAACTTCTTCTGTTTGATTTAATCAACGAGGTCTTATTACAACTTTACGAGAGATCATCTTTATACTGGCCAAAGGCGTTAACTTCTCGTTCTTATATCCATCCAATGCTGCATGTTGGCTACCATCTGCTTGAGGAGGTGTGGAAAGATATAAGCTGGTGGCTCAGCTACAAGCTGGAAAATGATCAATCACTACTTGATGATGATGCAAGCCGTGATCTAGCAAAAGGCGACAATTGGATGAACCTGCAGTTTGATGCAGAGTGTGTTGGGTTGGAGCTCGAGGATCTCATATTCGATGACCTTTTAGATGAGCTAATTTTCATCGACGTTTATTAGGGCTAGCAACATTTCTTCTTCATAGAAAATTGCTTAGCCAGTTCTCTCGGTTGATCACGTCGAGAGTATAGGAAAAAACTACTGATGAGTAAATATTTCTTAACAAAATTGTTCCAGACTCTACAACTCTAGTAGATTCGGTTATTAAGCTCGAGGCAATGTATAAGAATATGTAGTTGAGATATTGTATTATAAGCAAGATTTGTAACTAGGACATACTTCCCTTAACAAAATATGCAACTTTAGCCTTGTTCCATTGAGTGGAAAAATAGATGTGTTAGTTATAGCCTTTTCTTCCCGACATTCAACCCCCTTGTTCAAGTGAAGATCTACATGTGATTGTATTTTATCGATTCTAAATGTTTGTAATCTATGATTTCTTTTTTATCTAGGGACTGACACAAAGTATTCAAATGTTATCTAAATTCTAAAGTGAGAAGAATGAAAAATGTATACTTTTTTTGTAGTTGTGTTGATAGGAGGTAGCAGATATCCGTAAAGTTAATTGAGATGCACGCAAACTGACCCAAACACCATAGTTATAAAAAAAATATATGAAGACGAAGGTTGAATTCCATTAGATCGTGTACTCAAAGACATCCCAATGGATCTCTTTCTTTCTTGTTCATTCCTTTTCGTTCAAGTACATGTGAGTAGTAGGTCTGTATTCGACCTATTAAGTTAAGGTACATCTTGAGTTCAACAAGCCCGTCTAGCTCAGTTGGTAGAGCGCAAGGCTCTTAACCTTGTGGTCGTGGGTTCGAGCCCCACGGTGGGCGTTATTTATTTTTGTTCTTCTTTTTGATGAATTTTTGGTAAGTTCAAGGTTGAATTTTCACTAGGGTAAGTGTTCCAACCAAGATTGCTTGTTCTTCAAATTAATCGAGTTCCATTACTACTAAGTCATTAATTAAATCCATCAGAAATTTCTCATATAAAGTTGTAATAAGACTTCATTGGTTAGATCAAACTGAAGTCATCACAGCTGCCACCTTCATTTCAACTATGATATGCAATCTTGCTGTATTTATCAAATTTGCTCCTAACCAACATTCCACGCTATTGGATTATATGATAAACACATTATTAAGAAAAAGATGGTTTCCCCGGACAAAATAAGAGAAAGATTTTTATCATTTCTTAGCCGGGGGGGGGGGGGGGTCTTACCAAGATCAGCTACTACTAAACCCTTTATAGGCAATACTAGTAAAAATGAATATCCAATTTGAATGAATTGAGTTTGAATGAACATCCGAAAAGAAAAACAATTAGGAGCTATTTCACGCTAGGTTCTATTCCTTTATTTCTCCATGTTTTTCATACCCTTGTTTTCTTAAACAAGAAAATGAGTCATGGCATTAGTTGACTTAAACGAGTTGGAGTGAAGCAACCTCAGATAGCTACCGGGCATAGAATTAGCTTTCCGGTTTGACTCTGCTACCGGGCTTTGGGGAACGGTAGCCGCTTTGGAATCAGACAACTTTACTATGAAACTAACTCCCCAAAACATCCATAACCTGCCACAGTTGTGCGAGCTCATTTGATCAAGGAGCACAATATTTTTTCTTAAATAAAATAAAAGATATCCAGAAGATTAGAAGGCAGATGAACTAGCTGGAACTGTGAGAACAGTGCAAAAGTAAGCTAAGATAAGATCAAAGCGAAACTCAAAAACCGAGCATCACTCTTCAACATACTGTTGATTAGATCTCAATTTACATCTTCACAGCAAAGGGTATCTTATTAATCATATGGCTGCTTAGACTATAATTTACACCTCTAGGAGACAAATTTGATGGATCAAAATTACATTAAAACGCACTATTTATTCACAATGTCTATACAGTAAGGTGCGAAAAAATAGCCGCTCCACCACCAGTCACTTTCATGGAATACGAAACGCCCCATTTTGGTAAAAGCAAATCTTTCTCTGCCGCAGATGTCAACGCCTACTGATCTGCCAGAGATGTTTTATACTTTTAGCAAAAACTATACAAATGAAGCGATAAACTAGCATATCTAAACCATCAAGGAATTTTGTTTTCAGGGGAGAACAAAGACCGGAAAAAATAATGAGAGGACTGATCAGGCGCCTGCGAGTTGCAGTAATTTAAGACGGTCAAAACAAGAGAAGAATCAAAGGAAGCCAATAAAAAAAGACTCATCAGCAACATTCTATGACATTTTTCAGCAGAAAATTTGACTGGAAAGTGCAGAAGAGAGCATTTTTATCTCCAAGTTCAACTCGCCCTTGGTTAAAATGATTCTGGCTGTCCTCTTTTAGTATTTTTCCGTGTTAAAACTTTCTGATTCTTAACAAATTATTATGCTTTGATCTAATTACCCGCAAACTATATCGATGACATCATCTAAAGAAATTTAAACCTAGTGAAATGTTCTAGATTAGATGGCAATATTACAAACTCATTTTGAAGCCCATAACATATAGGATAAGGTTACCCTGCTCCCGGCAATACTTTGCACAAAAAGTATGCAACTGTCTTCATTTTGAGTACCTTTCCAGCTAAGGTTTTGTGCATAAAGAAAGGGGAACTTAAATGAACCAAATTCTTCAGGTAGCTTATATATTCCAATGAGTATGTTTGTCAAGCGAACCAGATGACAAAAGCAATTACTCTTGAAACATATTATGGACTAGCAATAAGTTCTTAGCAGACAACCAAAAGGAAATTATGGGGAAGAATTTTTAGGAAAACTGGTTAATTGTAATTAATAAGATTTAAAAAGAAAAGTAACCAACTTTTAGATTCTTCAAAATGAGGAACAAGGAAGATTCGGGATTTGAAAATATTAGAGTATTGACATAGGAACCTGTAAAAAGAGTGAACTAATGCATAAAGAGGATGAGAACTCTCAAAGAGTAAATGAGCAAATTCACAGTCCACATAAGAGTGATTATGTGGTTGTCCGCTCCTAATGATTAACTTCTTAGTTTGATAGTAAATAATTTCCTGTACGCATATAGTGAAATTTTGCTCACAAAATCAGGGATGTAGACACTAGAGGCACTACATCTGAAGCAAAATTTTATCAGAAAAAAAGAAAGAAATTACAGACTAACCTCGATAACCTGTATATTAGATAGTAGCAGACCGCGGAACACTGGACATGCTCTGTCTGAGTCAAAACTCGGGACTGGACAGCTGATAACTTTTTTATCATGTTTGACGAATTCCATGGGCCTAGTTAGCCTGCATGAGTCCAGACAAGGAAAAAAGATGAACTACTTGTCAGTAGACAAATATACAGAATATGGAAATCTTGAACCGACCTTTACCAAACCTTATGAAAAAAGACGAGCTAAAGCATGAAAAAAGTGCCGATATTCGTCTGACGAAGCACCTTTGGACTCCGATCTATTCCATGAGAAGCCACCTAAAATGTCGATTCAAATAAATCAACAAATTGCTACGTTTAGAGCTACGCAATAAAGATAACTGTGACTCGATGTTTCTCAGACTACAACGCCTGATTTAAAGCAATAGTTATGCTCATTCAGATATCAAAAGACAGGAATAAGGCTTCCTTGTTATGAAGAAGATAATCAAAATAGTAACTAACATCAAAGAAGAGGACAATTAATACCACAAAGGGGAATAAGAAAAAGTAGGATCCTATTAGGAGACAACATAGTACAGGACATGCAATTACAATAAGTCTAGCTTAGGCACGTTCGACAGTAAGGAACCATGAACTTTGCGAAAGGGAAAATATGATTCTTACCTGCTCAATTTTCAGTAAATTATACTCACGTCATCCCAACTTATGTAATAGTGTTTGACTATGCACGGAGTTAAAAAAGGAAAGAAAGACTTTTGAAACTTGTGGTCTAAAACATGTCACAGATAGTATGTGGCTATAAATCATTTCATTAAGGGTAAGATGGGAAGTGCTTCTATAAATTATATCATTAAGGGTAAAATTTTAAGTTTCAAATGAAATTGCTTCTAAATATAGAAAGTGTCATTCTTTCTAGGACAAATGAAAAAGGCCAGACTATCACATAAAATGGGACAGAGGGAGTACATCGATATATATATTGGTGAAAGAGCCTTAACCGTCTAAGCAGTGGCTAACTGGTTGCACTATAAGACATTTCAAAGCTCAAAGGTGCACAGTATATCATTAACCCTAGCTTTTAAGCCATACTACTTTTTCCGATGCTTTTAACAGCTTTTTCCATTAAACCAAAGACAATCAGAGAAAGAAGAAACTCTACTGTTCTTTTCCTCCATAGCTCATTGGCATTTCTCTTTACCCCCTTCTCTTGTTTTTAACTCCAAGGTTATTAATCATACCACCTAACAAATAGCACAATAAGATAAATTCAGTCACAGAAGCAGTAAATTATGCAAATTTCTTTTCTATACCATATGAGTTAAGGCTGCATAGCGTTCCTCATTTAGGTACAATGGCTTCCCACGATGCATTCCGGTATCCTGCATGTATAAAGAGAGTTTTAAGACCCAAATGGATAACCAACAAAGACCATAGCACTGCACATGTATGTCTATCCACACTAGTCTCGACAAGGATTAAAATTAATTTGACCCGCAAAAAGGAATACAAAACAGAAGCAAAGAAACCACTTAACCATCGGATCCTAAGAAACATCTTGTAACAGATTAAGTCGGACTGTCACAAATTGGACACTCTAGAGACATTTCCTACAATGAATTCGACCCGGGCCAAATTTCTTCTCACTTTTTAACTTGAAATATAAAAGTAAATAAATAAGTAACAAAAAATTGAAGACGATTTGACGGTACAAAGAACCTTAGCTAGCAATATTTTTAAATAAAAAGTACCTATTTTAATTGTTTCAGATTTTGCGCTTGGGGGCTCAAAATGGCCGGCAAACTTCATAATAGAAACTAAACTGCTATGTGTGCTATTTTGAATAGCAATGTTTTTTAAATAAAAAGTACCTATTGTAATTGTTTCAGATTTTGAGCTTGTGGGCTCAAAATAGCCGGCAAAACTTCATAATAGAAACTAAACTGATTCTGTCCTACACAAGTTCCATGGTACTCCACTTATACATTTTTTAGTTTGTGAATTTAAAATTGTTTGGGACTTTCTTAATGTGCCCGACTATGTAATTCCTAAAGAATTTATCTGAAAGACTAATACAATTATACAATATGTACAAGCTTTGGCCCTTCAAAATGAAGTTTCAGATGCTTATTAGTTTGTCAACTTTTAATTTCTCTTTAACAATTCTATTTTGAATCTGGCATTTGGTCTATGATCGCAAACTTGGCATCTAAACTAATGACTTGATTCCTAATATGACTAATAAGTAACAGTCCAATTATTTGCAACACATCTATTATTGAACCACAGAACCTGAAATGAAGAAAAATTATGCCATATTGCATATATCAAACAATCACTCCTTTCTTCCCAAATCAGGTGGCCAAATTAGACAAGTCAACAGTCCAAAATTTAATTGTATACAAACATAGAGGTTTTCAAAGTGGACGTAATGAATAGAATTGGAGATTAATACAGCTTGTTGATGAATTTATACATTTATTTATATACCATAGATGGCCTGATCTATTTTGATAGATCAAACGAGATAAGAGCCTAAGCGGGCAGGAATAAACTGTTCTGCCATGGAGAGAGGTAGTGGATCCATGTCACCTTTTTGGTAGTATCATATTTAAAGAACATTAACAAAAGCTAGGCAATTCATTTTCAAAAAGTGGACACATCATTGGGACAACACCAAGAGGGAAATATAATAGTTATTTTAGAATAGAGTTAGTATAAACTGTTTTAAAAATAACATGACTATATATTTTTGCACTGTGCAATTACGTGTACATATTACGTGACTCTTAAAAAGCTTCTCAATTTAGTGCCAGAAACATGTGTGGAACAGAAAATACATGAAGAATGGAAACAATGACATAAAGACTATGTGACATAACAAGTACATTAGAGTTAGCTCTATGAGAAAAATACAGCCACTGTATTTCCATTTCTTACTGATTTTGATATGCTTTATTTGAGCCGAGGGTCTATCGGAAACAGCCTCTCTACTTTCTGCGTAAACACCATCCCCTCCCCAAACCCCATTTGTGGGATTACATTAGGTATGTTGTTGTAGCTCTATGAGAAAAATAGTAAGGGGTAGAATGAACCCTTGAAGATCATTGTTATCTTGAACCCTTGATCAATACTAAACACTAAACCCCCCCCCCCCCCCCCCCCCACAAACAGCATTTACAAGATGGGCATTAGGTGGCCTTCTAAATAATTAAGGATTTTGCTCTAATTTAAAAGTTAATATATGACCCCACAATTCAACTTCAAAAATTGAAGTCCAAAACAAACTGGCTGTAAAAAAGATATGAATTACCTGATTGTCTACCCCCTTTATAGAACATTTTCAAATTAGAAGCAATTAAAAGAAAAATATTCATATCCAAGCGATCATTAGGTCATAACAAGGGATTCAAATATTATCGAATTCAAGGCTTCTCAATTAGAACCTTTTACATATCAAGTTTACAAAGAATTTCACATTTCAATTTTTTGTTGGTTTCTTCCCGGGATTTTTAGAAACTTGTTTGGAGTGGTTAGAGAGTATCCTACCACCTTCTTGTAAAAAATGATCACTTTTCCATTCTCCGTGACACATATACCTAAGCTCCAGCATCGCCCCAAAAAGAAAAAGCTGGAAGACGAAATTAAAGGAATAGAACCATGAATTGCTGTTCCACATCTTGGAGTGAAAACAAGATATGCCTACCTACACGTGAAGCAAAATCTGTTCTTCTGCTCTAAGCTGGATCCCACACCCAAAACCAAAGTTGATATATTCAATGGCGACACACAAAGAGAGAAACAGCAGAAGAAGATGGATGTTGGGTTGCATTATAGAGCTGTGAATTGGAGAGAAAGTAGCATGCCAGGAGGGTGGGGAAGGGGTTGGCATTGCGGAAGACTGTAAGAGAAAGAGGATGGTCAGGGGAGACGTGTTTTGGTCAATTATGAAAAGTGATTTGTCAGAAGATACCTACAAAGAGTCCACCATTTATAACCAGTTCCAACTCTACTTTCAGTTTGTGGAGAAAAACACGGAAAACAACTTCAGTGCCTTACTGAATTTACTCCAATTCAGGACATTCTTGAGACTTTCAGTGATTTCTCCTTAGGTGAAACAATCTATTTTCCCCCTTCTCCATATTCTTAGAAAATGAAGAAGAAAACGAAATTGTTGTCAACCAAACACAAATCTTCTGCAATCCAAGCCCTTTCATACCATGCATGGTTAGCTAAACCGCTAACTTACCTCTTCACCAAATGCGTCCAAGTATGGGGAAGGCCACGATGCCTGACGAGCAGATCTTTGAAGCAACACTGTGGTTTTCTGTAGTGAAAGGATAAGTATAAGTCATTCTACTTGTCCTAAAAGACGGTGTTGCATCAAATAGATCAAGACACAAATACAAGAGAGAAAAGGAAATATCACTTACTCTGATTAATAAGAACACCCCAGTACCTGCTCCACATACCATTGCATGTGTTTGGCACCCACTTTCCCTGGCGAAATCAAATATGTCAGACATAATTCCGAGCACTATCAGAAGAATAAAAGATGCATTTGAACCTGCAGCACGGCTTCCAATTCGGAGAGCAGAGTCTACCACACAACAAGCACAATGCAGGCTCCTCCGGAACAACTCCACAGTCTGGGCAATGTTGTTTAATATACCTGAAAG
The DNA here is from genome assembly GCA_034509755.1 of Anisodus tanguticus. Classification (NCBI taxonomy): domain Eukaryota; kingdom Viridiplantae; phylum Streptophyta; class Magnoliopsida; order Solanales; family Solanaceae; genus Anisodus; species Anisodus tanguticus. The sequence goes on along the minus strand of CM067540.1, from coordinate 53,396,948 downwards.
TAGCATCAGCATATCCAAAACATTCAACGGTTATACAAAGATAGTAGACAAATCAAATATTGTATTACAAATATAGTAGAGAAGTCAAATACAGTATTTATGCATGTAAATAACCAACCTCTGTAGGAGATCCTGGTAAAGATGAGGCAAAAGCATCAATTTAAATGGGACTGCAGGGATAGCATACATAATACCCTTTAGTCTGCGAGCTTCAAACTGCTTGGAGAAACGACGCAACCATCTTGGAACCACAAAGCGTATTATGTTATCACTAATAACATCATCAAGTGAGGGAATCTTAAATAACTTTTCCAGCTTTTCGATCTCATTGAACTCAACTGCAATATTTTCCCCACATTCCGTTGTTTCACCCATGGAATATGGTAATCCATCTAATATGTTACTCCCGCCACTAAATGGTACTGATGTAGAAGAACGAATCAATTTCCACAACAATGCACATCTTCTTAGATAAGGAAAACTCAGGCTACGAATTGCATCTTTGACATCATGAGTTTCAATATGATTAGAATCAAAATATTTGTAAGGAACTCCATATTCCTCCATTATTATGTAGATGTCAGTAACTAGAGAATCACTACATCCTGACTCAGTCAAACTAGTTTGCCGCTTCCTGCAATAGGTGATTACACTCTGAAAAGAAGACAATGACTTAGCACCCTTCAAGCAAAAAAAACACAAATGTGTAGCAGACAACGATTGAACGAAGAAAATATGAGGTAACCTGAGTAATAGTGACAACATAGAAAAGATGAACAAGAGACAAGAATGATTCCTCGCACGACAGAAATGGGCACGGGAGGCAGTATAACACCAACATTAGTGATGAAAAAGCATCATGTGCAAGAACTGGATGAGAGGCTCGTTTCCAGAACTGAATATCAGGGTACTGTAACTCCGTCTCAGAAAATTCCAAGATGTCTTGTATATTGCCTGCAAAGCACACCAACAATCATAAACTGCTTCTACATTCCCCTGACATCAATTACCACTATATCCATGTTTCCAGGATCTCAGCTTTATCCTTTATAAAATAATGAAAGCACAAAGCAACTTATGGAGCAGGAACCATACCTCCAACAGTAGGACTCTGTAGAGGCTCATCTGCAGAAGTGCCTAAGCATATAGACTCCGCAAACAGCTGAATTCCTCTTAACCTCAACAGGACATTAAGTGAGCTCTTTGTCCGTGTGCGTTGTACAATACTTAGTAACAAAGATAATACAAAACAGTTTGAAGATTTCAGTTCTTTGTACAGAGCACCAACGCTGTAGTTTGGAGCTAAAGAAGTCTTCCCAGATCGAGCAGCGATTTCTGTCGATACAAGTGAGTACTTGAGTGTGTCAAACAATATCAGGGAGTGGCTAATCCTACCAGATTCTGAAATCTTTTCCTTGTCCGGGAAATACATTTCACATAATACCCGAACCACAGATTCAAGATTTACTCTCATCTGCCCGAATTGCTGAAGTGGAAGACTCTGTAAGATCTCTCTACTTCCACCAACATCGGCTGCACTTTGCAGGAGAAATAAAGCTTCTTGAAAACGAAGCACCGAAAGGCCTACAGCATCTGATGGACCATTTGAAACAGACGGTGTTGACCTTTTAGTGTCAGCAGGTAATGCTGGCAGAACTGAGTTGGCAAGTCCACGGCATACAGGACAGAGGAACTCCCCCTGAAAAAACAGCAAAAATGACAAAATAATTTAGTATCAACTCCATCAGAGAACAGAGAGTAAGATTAGAACGGAGTTTTTGTACCTGATCCGGATCTACAATATGACCCCCTTCAAAAACAATTCTTCTGGTATATCTGCATAAAAGATATGAGACAGTTACTGCCCTAAACTTGCAGAAGTGGAGGGAAGACCTACTACGGAACACATTAACACATCCAAATAGTAAGTCTAATACAAGAAACCTATTTAAGTTTGTGAACGAAATACTAGAATAAAGCAGTCTAAAGTACATGGTCAGCAAAAGGAAAACAGCCCTATGACAGAGAAAAAGAGAATTACGCCAAATAAGAAAAAGGAGCAGAAAAAATGATATTGGCCAAGTTATATTCACTTCGATGGTCAAACAAGACAGTCTCAGAAGTACAAAAACAAAAAGGAATGGATTAAAACCACAGCTTACAAGGAAACGCACCCTCTTTTTTGGTTAAGAAATTAATACCTTTCCTTTAGCGAAGATAAATAGCGGTCAAGACATCCTTGATGCACAGCATGCCCACAGGATGAAAGACATATTCCATCACAATCTGATGGACCAAATCCATTGTATGTTGGAAGCAGCATACTTGACTCCAATTGTGCCTTGCGGCTATTCATTGATGCAGAAGGACTACATTCTTTTGAAAGAGCAGAAATGTATCTTCCAAGCAAAAGTGACTCGGCACTCCCATTATCACCCGATGCTGGAAGTTTCTTATCATTTTTTAAAAGATCCCGATGCCATGAATTAGCATCCATTTCTTCCCGAATCAACGAGTACATGTGTTCTTCTAGCATCTCGAAGGAAGAGGATGTCTTTTTCTTTACAGGGCTTGATGCGCAAGAAGGTTGAATGTTCTTCATTGAGGGGAATTTTTCCTTGATATATTCCAGAAATGCTTCCACTTCCTTAGGTTGTCCTTCTAAAGCAAACTCATTTACTTTATTTTGGATTAATTGCATTAACCAAGATGATGAAATAATTTCTGAACTTCTTGAGAGATCACTCCTTTCAGATGAAATGTCTGTCATTTGTTTAGCACGAGATGAAGGCTCTTTCCCAGGGCGGCGAGTTTGTTCCCATGAAGGAGGACCTCTGTTGGTGAAACTGAGAAGCCTGGATTTCTTATCACAGGAATCACGATGAAATAAGTATTATTCCACTTTATCAGGGGATAAATTGAAGTTCAATAATAAGATAAATCACCAGTCATATCCAACTAGAAGAAAATGATAGCAACACATAAAATAGAGCCACCTACCTGAAGAAGAATTAGATAAGATAGAGGACTTCCAGAATTTGGATCATGGCAAAGAGAGCAAATAACAGGAGTAGCTTCTTCAGATCTAGGTCTGCCATCTGAATCGGATAACTCTTTGCCATGTTTAGAATCATCTGCAGTAGCATCTGTTGTGGAATCAATGCTTGCTAAAAACTTGGATTGTTGGACCCTCATCTTCTCCTGTAAAGTAAGCATGGAGTACATTGAGAAAGTGACAGAGTCAAACAAGACTCTCCCTATACTATTGTAAAGATATGGCACCTGGGTCTAACTCAACCCCAAAAGCTAGCTCATGAGGAGAGGATTGCCCAAGTCCATATATACAAACCACCGGTCCATTCCCCAACCAATGTGAGACTCTTGCCCACTCTAACACCCCCCCTTCACGCCCAACGACCAACTGGAGTGTGGACGGGGAGCCCAAACGGAATGAACCTTGCTCTGATACCGTGTAAAGATATAGCACCTGGGCCTAACTCAACCCCAAAAGCTAGCTCATGAGGGGAGGATTGCCCAAGTCCATATAAGCAAACCACCAGTCCATTCCCCAACCAATGTGGGACTCTTACTCACTTAACAACTATTAACTGAAAACAGAAGAACTAAATTTTCTCTAAATCTACTATGGTATGGCAACATAGCACAATGGAAGTATACATTATAATGACAATGACACAAGCAACTTTCTAAATCTATGATATGTTAGAACGGAATTTTCTAAATATAACAACATACCTAGTGAAATCCCACAACGTGGGGTCTGGGGAGGGTATAGTGTACGCAGACCTTACCTCTACCTTGGTAGGTAGAGCGGCTGTTTCCGAGAGACCCTCGGCTCAAGACACGACAAGGCATAAGCACAAACAAAGCAGGAGAAACAATCAGATCTGGTCAAGAAATTTAAAGCAGTATGAAAATGTTTGTATCAAAAGTGAATACGTCATGATAGGGCATCCTGAAAAGAAAGCAGTAACTAACGCAGGCCAGCTTCAACTTTAGGGAGAAAAGTACATTGCAACACCACCATTGTTGTTAGCGCCAAAGAGCTCTTGTATGAGGTCAATGCATGTCAATGAACAGGAGATGCATAATAAAAAAAATGTTTTAAACAAGCATGTAGAACTATTACCAAGATAATTTATGGTGAACCTTGAACACAAGATTCTTGCTTAACCGTGCCAAATAATGCATCAACCTCATCCAAAAACATACTGCTAAAGAAGGCGAAATTAACTAGTCCTCCATTTATTTTGTTTTTATGATAAGCATGTGAATAGTATGGGCTCATACTTGGATTCCACTTGTATAAGTAGATGGAGGACTTCCCTCCTAGGTTAACCCTTCTAATCAATTGTCACTACATGAATTCTACTTATTTCCTTATTCTCTGTTCTTATCCAAAATGATGTTACCTTGAGGTTAGACCTCCAAGTCTTCCATCCTGGCATATCCTTGCACTCCCTTGAGTCTCAGCAAGGCAACTTCTGTCATATGCATGTGGGCTTCTAATCCATGAGGTTTCTTAGTCTGAGTTAGAGAATACTAAGTTTATGTTTAAAAATTACACGCTTATATATTTTACACATGGAGAATGCCAAAACCTCTAAGCCGGATAAGGATCATTATTTTTTTCATTTGGTACAGACCACCACCCCAAACCCCCTACCTAGAAATCCAACAGTTGCATGTTTCCCACTTTGTGCCTTTGGTGACTCAAACCCCAAACCTTATGGTTGGAGCGGGTCTTTACCATTAGGCTATTCCTCCCTTGTTGTATGCCAAATAAGGAATTTCCACTTATCAAGTCTTGAGATACGTAGCTAATAGCAAAACACAACACAGCATCAAAATGAACAACTTGAGGCTAATTGTCTAGAGAGCAAAAAACAGATTATCCGTAATTAGCAAATTATTGAACAACAAATCATTAACTTCTCTCGTGTAATCTCACCAGTATAGCAGCTTGTCTCTCTCGAGCTTTAGCCTTATGCTTATCACTGTCTGAAAATGATCTGAAGCTATTTGTATCACCACTTGGAGAGGATCGAGATAATTGATTGACCACATCCGGAGCAAGGTCTTGCAGTTTTTTCATGCATTCAGGTTGTAGTTCAGCAAATTTCTTAAGAAGACTTTCAACCAAAGATAAGACGTTAAGTTTTCCAGCCTCTACAAGGTAATTTTCTTTCTTGTGTTTCCTCGTCAACAAAACGAGAAGGGACAGCAAACTCTGATCACCAAATTTACCCACTGATATTTCTTCACAAGATAGTGCTAAAATTGGAATAACATCACCCTTATAGCAACTACGTTCACCAGATTCCCTATGTGCATGACATATATCCAATGCTAGTGACATCAAATGCAGTGCTCTTAACAGAACACCATCTGGAGCACGTGAAGCATTTGATGCATCAGAAAACACAGCATATGATACAACAGCGCGGACAATTTGGAGGACTGTCCTACAGGTAGCTACTTCATCTATACGACCAAGAGGTGGATAAATCCTGCTCCATCCTGGAAGTTGAGTGGTCAATGCCGATGCATTACAGAAACGCATATATCTTTCTTCGGCTACTTGCAAGTCCCTCGAATTCCAACGAGGATGGTACAAATCCAGTTCCTTCCAATAGGGCAACCTTAGTTTGTACATACCCTGTGATAGATAAAGAATTAGAAACATGGACAGCAAAAATGATCAGATTGGTTTCCCTTGAAATGCACAAGGGTTAAAGAATGAACCAAATGTCAGATATAAACCTGATTCATGCCAGATGGATTTGAATACATCGCTATTCTGTCCAAAACTTCCTGAAATTTATCAATCTTGGACAGATCAGGAGGAAGAGACTTCACCAGCTGACTATGAGTGGCATCACCAATTGATAGTCTATATACTAATTCTCTTTGTAAACACTCGCTCGAGGTCAGCCCACAAAACCGCCGTTCTTTCACTATTTGAATAATAAGAGTAAGCATCTCTTGAACTAGAGCCGGTTCGTACCTAGAAAGAATGGCCAATGGTATCAGACAGAGCAAGTAGTAGATGCTTGGAAAATGTACCTATGAGGTTCCAAAGCATCACATATTATCAATACTGAACATATACAACAAAATAAACTATCAATAAAACATACAATGCAGATCTCATGTGAATTAGATCTTGTAAGTCTAGCTAACCATAGCCAATCTATGCCCATGTCCAGCAATAGCTCAATGGAAAGACTATATCAATCAACTCAAAAAAAGTATAGCAACTAAAAACCCGATACAAACCCAAACTCCAGTTGTTCTTTTTTAGGCAACTAAAGACCCTGCAGCAAACAATCTTGAAAGGAGTTTCTTTTTTTTTATTGGATCGTCAAAGTCATGTGAATCCTAAAGGATGACGTAACCTGCAGATGCTAAACACATCCCTAGATATATTATTTTTCCAAACATGTATAATGATCTCTATAGGCATGATTTAGAAACTTTTTAGAAGTATGCACAGTGTACAGAGTCGAGTAGGTACAACTATAACAGAGCATACAAGGTGCATTACCATGTCCCTTCCTTCATTTAGTACATTTTTGGATATTAAAATCAAGGTAAGGTTCAATATTTACCTCCTCCCCCCTCCCCCATCACCCCCACCCCACACACACACACACTTCAACAGAGAATTTACTTATAAAAAGTATGTCCCTAGCTATTGTCGAATCTTTTTTTATCTTATTGACTTTTGAATCCTGTACCATCTTGGTATTTTTTTAAAATAAAATATTACCTCATAAAAGAAAAAAGGATATCCAGATTGTGCAGACATCTCTGCCATGAAATAGGACACAATTTAACATATTTGGCTCCAGTGGAACTATAAAACTTAAAAACTTTAACAAGAGCAGTGGCACAACGACATCTTCTATCATTTCTTGGGTTATTTTCTGTTTGTTGTTGGAGAAGAATTGTTTTTAGTAGCAGTAAGAAAATATCAAAAAAATCTGGAAAGAACAAATGTAACTAAGTAACATGTCCTGTAAATATTAATAGCTTTGGCTCCAGTGGAACTATAAAACTTAAAAACTTTAACAAGAGCAGTGGCACAACGACATCTTCTATCATTTCTTGGGTTATTTTCTGTTTGTTGTTGGAGAAGAATTGTTTTTAGTAGCAGTAAGAAAATATCAAAAAAATCTGGAAAGAACAAATGTAACTAAGTAACATGTCCTGTAAATATTAATAGAAAAAGCCATCATAATAATGTATTCTCAAGAGAAAAACTATGATAAAAAATCTCAAAATATATAAAACCATCAATATTTTTCACTACCTCTTTTTCAAAATGGAATTGCTGTGTAAAAATGTCAGGAAAGATGTAACTAACCAAGGATTTCTTTCTACAAGGATTTAACCACTGTTTAATATAGTAAACGTGTATATCAATTAACAAGACTAAGGCCAGTACTAATCACAAAGATTACCTTTGCACAATTAAGTACAAATTATGGAACATGATTATTCTGACAATGACCAATCTAAGTGTCAAGATCATCCCTTATGTACTGATGATATACTTTAATAGTATATCATCAAATTAAAGAAAATAGTGTTTTATACTTAATACTAGAAGCAAAGACATAGTGGATGAAAATTGAAGTCGCTGAGGAAAGTAAAAGGAAATTGAGTCACATACTCACTAGGACGTTCAAGATTGAAGGATAGGTAATTTGATAGCTCAAAACGTTCTAAAATTCTCCTGATATATAAATCAGCAGGGGCTAGTGCAGCACAGCATTGCAGCAGAAAGAGGTCAAGCTCCAAACCCTGCTCAGACCTGTACAAAAAGTTCAGAAGAAGATTGGCTTAATACTATCTAAGGAATCTTAAAGATTAAATCTCATATAGATTAGCATATCAAAAGAAATTCCTTATTGTTCATCGTAGGACCATGTATAAAGATTGCACATTGAACTATTTACATACCAGCGGACAGAGCGATACCACTCACAGGATAATATGGCAGCATCACCGTTCCTACGCCACATTCCAGCATGAACCTGAGCACAAAACACCCTAATCCGAAGAGCATGTTCCATAATGAAGGCAGAAAAACCCTGTGGGTGGTAGCCTCCCAGAATATGGCCAAAAAAGTCATAATGGACAGAAGATGACAAATTAGCAGAACTAGAACCTGGTTGTGCAGTCTCCCCATAACATTTGCCTAGTGCCCTCTGTAAAACCATTGAAAGTAATCGATGCAACGGAATGTGAACAGATACATCCTGCAAACTAACTTTATATACTATATCAGGCCATTCAGACAAACTCAGTAACCGCAGAGCTTCTAATTCAGATGCATTATCTCCTTCCAGAGTACTGTCATCATGACCACAGCGAGCTGCTTCTTGGCTCGAACTCTGGCCAGAATCCAGGGTAGTCCGACCATTCAGGGAAGGATAAGAATATTGTTTAATATAACCTTCAGCAGAAGTTGAGAGTCTAACGTCATTTGAAGGAGGACTCTGAGATTTAAAGATTTCTCTACCTCTTCTAAACTTTGAAAGTGTTTTTTTCAACACAGAGAAATTATTTCCGGGAGTAGAACTTGTTTTCGGACATAATATGTTAAGGAAAGGTCCCGAAGTGTTATCGACTATCAGCCAATTTTCAATGGCCCTCAGGCAATCGAATGTTAAACATAAAACAGATGATGATACTGGAAAACTATCATATTTTACTTCAGGAACCCTAGATGCATGTTCTAATGGACTCCTCCCAGTCATACTACATACAGAACTTTCCTGTGATAGCCTTCCAACTTTTGCATGTCTTTGGCTATCTTGGTCTTCAAAATCTTCTGTGTGTGTGTTGAAGAAAGCATCATCAGCATCTTCTGTACTACTCATAGAGAAAGCACCGCCTACTAAAAGAGAGTGAATATTTGCAATAGAATGACCTAAAACAAAAGGCAAATGCATATTCTCACTCTCTTCTTCAACATGAATGCCAGTTTCTCTTTTTTGTGGCTCCGTTCCTTGCACGAAAGCCAATAGTTTCATCCATGTTCTCAATATATCTCGTCGATCATGAGTCACATATCTAGGTACAATAGAATGACTCATGACAAATCGAATATCTTCTACCACGCGGAGAGTAGTTTCGTACAAATCTGCCCATTTCATTACCTGAACAACCAAGCAATCTCAGCAAACCAACGACTGGCAATTCAGAAATATGGTAATACCACTAACAATAAAGTACTGAGAAGACCATAAAAGTCAGGTAGAAGGAGCAGAAAATCAAACAAGACCAGTTATGTCACCACTGTATAATTTTTTTAAGAAAAACTAGTTGTGCATTTGCAAAGAGCCTAAGGCCCTACAGAAACAAAATTCATATCGAATGTTCATATATTTCAGATGACATCCTTGTTGATTGGTGGAAGTAAGCCCAAGAAAAGAACCAAACCTAAAGCATCTACAAGCATGCACATTTTCTCACAAAGAAAATTACAGCGTATGCACCTTTTCTCTTACATGTTTCTCTTAAGTTGAAGCCACATACCAACCATCAATTAACTTCCAGAACTATCAAGAGCAATTTACGCTCAGATGACCTGCTAAAGATAGCCATCAATACATTTACTCTGTTACAGAGGAGAAAAGGACCAAGAGGGGAGCACTTGAAAAATCCTCTTAATCAATCAGTCGAGCGTCTCGCCAAACATAATATAGAAGCATATTCTATAGGCTAATAAAGTACATCAGAAACCGCAATGGTGAATAATCTGACAAAGGAGTGCTTCCGAAAATTCATTAAACAGTAAACTGCCAAACTAAACTTAGACTATACATATTAATTCACACTCGAAAACATAGCACTAAAGAGCATTTGACCTTGGGAAATGTATAATGACCCTTGAAAAAACTCCTAATTCCTAAGAACTTGCAGTTGATACGTTAAATACTAGCTCAGGATATCGCTTTTTTTGCGTGTGCCACTGAAATAGAGAATAAATTCGCAGCCAACAGTGTCACTATCGGTTGATAAAGTTAGAATGAAGACCACATCGAATCCCAACATAGGCAAAAAGCTAAGTGATTTTTCCCATCTACCTAATCTTTGGTAGGAAAGTCACTCCAAAGTCGATATTCCTCGTATTGGTGATTACATGATAGAAGTATACAACAACAACAACATACCCAGTGTAATCCCACAAGTGGGGTCTGGGGAGGGTAGAATGTAGGCAGACCTTACCTCTACCTTTGTATAAAATAAAATAAAAATAAGGCAAAATATGATAAAATTAAATAAATAAATAACCCTCTATGTTATTAATTAAGGTTGTGTAGGGTGTCTATTATTTATTTTTATGACAAGGGAACCCGCAACCGCTACCCTTCCCCTACGCACAGTGTAAACCTCGCTCCAGTGCAATAGCACGCAAACCACATAGGAGAGATAACCCGCACTAGGCAAGCCCCATGTGACGAGGTCGACCCAGAAGGCAAATCCCCTACTATCTACGACAGGGGGTTTCGAACCTGAGACCTCCATTATGGAAGCCCCATGCTAAGCCAACTGAGCCACCCTTGCGGGTGTAGAGTGTCTATTATACTTCTCTCTTCTTCTTTTTTTGATAAAGTACACTTCTCTTAACTCAAAAGCTCTTTCTTTAAGTAGGATACTAATGGATAGAGTTCAATGCATTTAACGAAAAGAAACTCCCTAGATAAAGAAAGAATATGTTTCGTAATTAACCAGCACAGAGGACTAGTGGAGTATGAGGCTGATCCAGAGAAGAAAATAAAAGAGCAAAGCAAAGAAATTCCATTTTGATCGTTAGGTCAATTAATACAGAGGAGATTCAAAACCAAACTTGGCCATCCAAGCCTATCTATTCAAATTAGATGAATACAGGTTCTTGTTCAGGAATTAATGGCCTTCATTTCACGCACTTGTCTACATATTGCAGAAACTAAAACAATTTTATGTATTATGATTCCAACTTATTAAGAGAAATTGAGCATTATGACTTCATTTCAGCTTTTACATTTGACGTAATTAATACCTTAATCTATCCATGCATAGGAAAAGTCAGAGCAGTTATGCGGAGATACCAGAAGAAGTCTACACCTAATATACAAAATATTGCAGAAGAATCATACATACATCTCCATACATGAACAAGGACCAGCCTATTCAGTAACATAAGCCATAGGGCAGCCAGGTGCGCACTAAGATCCCATTATGAGCGGGTCCAAGAAAAGACCGGACCATATTGGATCTATTGTATTTGTACAGGAGGCTCTTTCCACGGCTTGTAGCATGACCTTTTGGTCAAACGGCAGCAATTCTTACTATTGCACCGAGTCCTCATATTAGTAAATAAGCTACACAAGGAGATTCTTAGACATGTCTAAACGTAGAAGGAAATAGGGTTAAAAAAACAAGCTATTACAATTTAACAAGTATATAAATATGTTTCTTATCGGGGGGAAAAACAAGTACATAAATAAGCTTATATCAGAACTTTACATTTCACACAATAATATAATGATCCTGAATTTAGTATAATTATCCAAATGATGCTTATCGATAAATCAAAAGCATACAGCATTACCTGCAATTTACCATCTTCTCCGGTGCAAGACACAAGTATGTCCCCTAAACATCCCAACAGCATCGGCAGAAGATTCATTTCCTTCACAAGACGTGGGGTCAAAGTAGGCACCGTAAATATTTGCACTGAGAATGTTGATAGCAGTGGATATTTGTTGAAAACTGTATCATTACATTCCCTTACTGCCTCATTCACAACAGTTGGGTAATAGCTCAGAAATACTTTTGCAAATTCATATTTAAATTGAGGTTCACCCAACAATTTCAACAGCAATTCATGAATCTTCTTGACATTTTCTTCAGTGATCATGAACCTCTCTGCCCTCACAAGAATATCTAGTAACCCTGCTGAAGAAGATATTCTCCTAGAGATAAAACTAAGCAAACTTTCACTATGCTTACAGAACGTCAATAGCATCTCCACCACTGAAGATGTTAACTCATCTGTAACCGTTTTGAGCTCAGTAGTATGATCATTTCCTCTTGGATTTTTTCCAGATATGCTTTCTGGAAATAGAAGCCTTTTTCTCCAACAAGACAGTAATAAATCAAGGACAGGCCCCATAGAGTTTGCAAACTCCTCTGGAAGAGGTTGTATCTGCTCAGCACCTTTGTGCTTGGAACAAAACCCTTCACGTTTCCAAGCAGTAACATCTCCACAATCACAGCAACCACCACCTGTATAAATGATAGAGTAATCGTGGTCCTTGTGGTTCCCATTCTGGAAACATGGAACGCATATTGCACATGTTGGATCATGCTCACATGTACGGCAACGATACGCAATGTCGTTGTTACCCCAAACGGCCCCACAAACACCACGCTGACCAGTGTCTGCCAGTTTCTCCAGCGCTCTACTTGGTTCACCGTCAAACATCAACCATTGTATCCAATCCATACTTTCTTGGAATAAATCTTTAACATTAACGCTTGAGCTGACCGTGGATTTTGGAGACTCTATTTGCTGTTCTGTAATAACCTCTATTGCCTCCTCGTTAGTAGGCAAAAGTGCAGAGACCAGCACTCCCATCTGAGACTTATTATTCTTCACGTAAGCAACTAAACCAGGCTGTAGTTGTTCCAAATTCTCAGCAGGAACTCCAAGACTGTCAAGCCTCTGACAAGAGAACAAGGGGTTACATATCAAGATCCATTCGTAAGAACTAAGAACCAATTCCCTCTTCTTAAACCAAGAAAAAATAGGGAAGAGATACAAATAACAGGAAGGGATCAAATCTGTTCTTCTTTTCTTCTTCTCACAATTCACTTGTCGTATTTATTGATATTCCGTATAAAAACTAGAAATGGCAGAATTTACTGTCGAAAATCAGGGTAATGCAAGATACCCCATCATTGTGCTGACTTTCATTTTAATCACGACAGTTAAAATGTACAATAACTAGTCAACTAGGGTTAATAAAATCACACCATCTAACCTCCCCCACCCCAAACAAAGGGGAAAAAGGAAAACAGAATTTTGGGGTAGACGATCAAAGGGGTATCCTGCACAGTTCTATGAACGGGAAGAGGGCAGGCATAGTACTGAACCATAAAAATCACGAAAGTCGTAGGGAAGCATTTGCACTTTGTCCCAACCTTCAATAGCCAATTTTGAAAGATACACAACACATATCCAAGCTATTTTTCCTAAATATATCATCTAATAAAAACTAAGAACTATTGAAATGACATGAGAATAGAGCGGAACAAATATAGTGGATTCATACAGCCGAACCCAACTAGTTTGGAATTGCGGCATAGTTGCTCGATTAATTGATATCGTCTAACAAGAAGGCAGCACAAATTAAGAGAGCAACAAGTACCATCGCAATAAAACATGTACACCATCATTGCATCTCTGGGTAAATGAGTTTCCAATATGTAAAAGCATAAAAGAGAAAAAGATAGGGAAGAAAGTTGTCCTGTAATTATATCTATGTTCCTTGTCCTTCTTTTTTTGAGAAGGTAACATAAGTCTATGTTCCTTATCCTCAAAACTTCTAATCCTCCTTGATGCCACCTGAAAAGGACCGTGTCTAGGCAAAGGTGTTCTTTGTATTTGCCTCTGTCCACTTCGGACCTCATTACAAGTTGATCCATTTTATGAGCCCAAATCCCAATAATTTCGAAATGTTAAAAAGACAGTTATATGCCTCACTGTATCACCATTTACGTAACATCTTAGATAGTGACAATGAATTGGGAGTCATGCAATTGTTGTTTTACCACCAAAATCTTTCTTCTATATCAATCATCAAATACTGGATATGCTTCTCCCATTTTCACCTGCATAACCTTACTTTAATTGTCGTACCACTCACCGTTATGAATACTCCATCACCCATTGATGAGCATCTGATTCTTTCTTCCAACAACATAAGCTTCTCCTCCTAGACCAGCTTCTGTTGTAATAACTAATGAAACTTCAAGACCATTATAGCAGAAGTATGGTCCGTCAAATAATTTTAAGTCTCCATATAGCCTCAAAAGCACGAGGCTCTTCGAACATAGGAATAATCCCCACCACCACCACCATCACAACCCCCCCCCCACCCCCCAAAGGTTAACACTCTTCTTTTTAGCTACCTAAAATCCTGCCCTCCACGTAGCCATCCTTCAACTTCCAAAGTACAAGACTACTGTACATTCTCAATCATAGGATTAACAGTAAATCAGCTTCAGCCAAATAAGTTCCATTAGTTATGACCAATAACACAAATGTGATTACCTTCTCACCCAACACCAGTTCTTGGATCTTCCATTCAGCAACTTAAGACTAGGATTTAAGAAAAATTGCTTCTAGCATAGATAGGTCCTCTAAGTAGAGTCATAATATTGCAAAGCCCATTCCCTCTTCTTACAGATAAATAAGTGTGGTGCAGACTCTCTAAGTAACATATAATTGCAGATGCAAATGTTCAAAATTATTCGCTCCAGCTGTTATTATTGATTTTCTTCTCCCTTTATCAGAAATGTACTATGGTCTGCTAAACATTTCAATAACACATGTCAATTCACTGGGAAGTATGAAAAGGAGAGACAAAGTCTCCATCGGAATGTTTATCTCCCTCACCCCCTCACTCCCTCACCCCTCACCCCATCCCGCCCTCAAACCCCTAACATTGTCTTGCTTTGGAGCCTAATTCCAAATAAAGGAAAAAACAAAAAAACAGAACAAATATAGAATCACTATATGAATCTTATAATAGCTTCAAGCTGCAATCCAATATGAAAAAAAAAGACATCACTTTGGATTTATTAAGCAGTAGAAGACACAATTTTGCAAAAAAAATTATTTGAAAATGAGAACAAATATAGAATCACATATGTATTCTATAACAGCTTCAAGCTGCAATAGAATACGAAAAAAGACATTATGTTGGATTTGTTCAGCAGTAGAAGACACAAAATTTGCAAAAAAAAAGCATTATTTGAAAATGAGAACAAATATAGAATCACTAATATGAATCGTATAACAGCTTCAAGCGGCAACGCAACATGAAAAAAGACATTATTTTGGATTTGTTCAACACAAAGACACAAAATTTTCAAAAAAAATGGATCAAATGCAAAGTACATGACGCATTGGCCAGCTGAATTATCTGGCAGATTAGTCAACCTACTTACAAAACTGGTCCAAACACCAGTATCATATGAAAAAAGGACATCATGTCGGATTTGTACAGCAGAAGACACAAAACTTTCAAAAAAAACATTATTTGAAAATGAGAACAAATATAGAATCACAATATGAATCGTTTAACAGCTTCAAGCTGCAACGCAACATGAAAAAAGACATTATTTTGGATTTGTTCAACACTAAAGACACAAAATTTTCAAAAAATGGATCAAATGCAAAGTACACGAAGCATTAGCCAGCAGAATTAGTCAACCAACTTGCAAAACAGGTCCAAACACCATTATCATATGAAAAAAAGACATTATTTGGATTTGTTCAACAGTAGAAGACACAAATTTCAAAAAACAATATTATTTGAAAACGAGAACAAATATAGAATCACAACATGAATCATATTAAGACACATTTTATTATTTGTCAATAATTTAACTTTAAATTTTATTTTTTACGCGTAACGAGATATCTATAACCCATGTTCAAAAGTATTAACTTATTTCTATCTAACTCAAACTAGATCATATAAATTGGGACGGAGAGAGTATCAAAAATGAAATGATTACCTGAAGAATACGGTCCATATGGGTGAGCGTATACGACTCAGGTGACGAGTCAATATCCATTTGTAACATTGACCGAATCCAATCGGCGCAATTACAATTCACAATTCCACCAATTTCTACTAAACTGTACTGTCAGTTTATTATAAGTTGAATAATATCAAGTAATAATTGAAACCCTAGCTTAAATATAGAGCATCAGATCTTTAAATCACAGATTTTTGATATGTAAAATTGGAAATTCTAATAATTGTATCTGGAACAATCTGTAATACTAGTACTACTCTTCGTTTTTTTTTTTTTTAATCTGGATAAAGCCTAATTGATTACGTGCTTTATTTTTATTCTGACTTTTTAGCCTTTAGTAATTTGTTTTTGGCGAAAACTGAGACTTTTTTTTTTTGTTTTTTTTTTCCTTTTTTTGGAAAAATGAAACTAGGACACCGTCTTAATAAATTTAAAAAATAGGTCAACAACTTTGCGAAAAGAAAAAGAATCTCTCATAATGTTTGGTAAACGTTTTTATATTGTTATTAATGTATTGGTGAAAATATTTTTAGGGAGAAGACTTTTAGACTAAACACGTGGCGGAAAAAGAAGGAATTAGGGTGCATTGAACAGGTCAAAGGTTGTGTGTAGTGGTTTTCGGAGATGGCTCCATAACCGGATGCGTTCTTCTACTCCCGGGCCCATAGAAGCTGGGACTCGTTGAGTAGAAGGATAACGCACATAACGGTGGCATTTTGAGATTTGGGATCAAGTTTAATCCCATCAAGAGTCCATGATCTCTGCCCACGGCAAAAACGTAAGTGAGTTAGAAAAGTTAGTTAGCTAGCGTTTGGTTATATATTTTTTTTAAAAATTGAAAATTTTAATTTGGGTAAAGTTTTTCAAGTTTTGAAAATTCGTTTGGTCATAATTTTTCAAAATATATTTTACTTTTTTGTTTGAAAAACATGAAACATTCAATCATACAAAACATATATATTTGCTAATTCCAAATTATGTAAAACACAATATTTAAATAACAACTTCATTAAAACCATGATAGTATCAAGAAATTCATATGCAACCAACCACATATTTAAAGTCAATGACTTCACATATGTCCTTTAGGTTAAATCAAATTAACAACTCAAACAGATAGTATTGGAAAAGGTCAATTCAATTTTACAATCACCTTAAATAAGGCCTAACAATTTTTTTCACTGTTAAGAAAAAAAAAATTGTACAAAATTATACTATAGTTCATTTTTCTCGCAAACCAACACTTTGATTTTCACGGCTATGATTTCTACTCTAATAGAAACTATAAACAAAAGAACAATCTTTGATTCAACCAATAAACATGAATCTCCAATTTCAACATCCAAATATTCATAAAAGCTAAAGGGGTTCGTTATAACATAAATATATGGGCCTTTTTATAAAATATAAAGGTTTGAGATAATTTTTAAAAGTTTTGAAAAGGACAAAATACAAATCTTGACCCAAAAACAGGTTTGAGCCCGAGTTTGAGATTTGAAGATTTATTTTCAAAATCTGTCAATTTTTTATGGCCATACAAAGATTTGAAAAAATAATTTCAAAATATGCCCCCAAAATCTATGGCCAAACGGAAGCTTAATGTAAGGTTGTCCAGTAGACCGGGCCGGCCCGATCCCGATCCCGACCCCGACCCCGACCCCGATCCCCCTAAAAAAATTCTATGGTGTCGGGATTCGAAATCAGGACGGGACGTGGGCTCGTCCCACTTCGACCTGACCCCATCCCCCCCTCCCCCTTTGCAAAACTAGTCGTTGCAGTAACAACCAAATTTAGATTTTGGTCGTTGTGCAACGGTTCCAACAACCATTTTTGCCCCCCCCCCCCCCCCCCCCCACACACCATAAACCCTTCTACCCCTTAATATTTATTTTTAACCCCTAAATTAGTATATTTACACTTTAACCCAATTTTCCAACTATAAATACCTCATTTTCTCTTCATTTTTCTCACAAATCTTCCTATAATCTCTCAAATTATCTCTCTACAAGTCTGCATTGCCTACTAAATATTTTATTTTATTTGCTCATTTGTATAATTGTATCAAAGTTCAAAAATTGGGACTGAAGTTGGCAACTAGCTTGAGTATTATCCATCGAGCAAAGTTTCAATTTTCAACATCAATTACACGTCGACGTTACGTCGGCGTTTGATACATTCGTTCCTTCTTTAAATTATTATTGTTACTTTATTTTAATTATCGCACTTAATTTCATTATCGTTAATTATTTATTTACATAATTAAAATAGAAGGAATTAGACGTATGATTAAGGGTAAGGGTGCTTCTTTCTAGTAGGGTAACAAGAGCAAGGATACTTCTTCTAGTCATCCTATTCCTAGTCAGGATGATTTGATTGATTACACTCATATAGATGAAACTGATTTTTTTAATGACATACCATTAGATGATGAGATATATTCTGCAACTGAACCAGACTTTAATTTAGACGATAATCTAGATGACACACCCACTAGTGCACCTCAAACTCAGGCTCAGACTGAGTCTCAACCTGAAACTGCAACTGCAATGCCTCATATTCCCCCTAGTATGAGACGAAGCCCCACACAACGGTCATTAAAATCACCTGCATGGTTATTTTTTTATAGCGACAAAGTGAATCAACTAGTTAGATGTAAAATTTGTAAAATTGTTTATCAATTTAAAATCGAAAAAGGCCAGGGTGGGACGGGAGGTTTATTAAGACATGTACAAGGCTTTCACAAAGCTAAGTGGGATGAATACGATGCTACAAAGTCAGGTGCGCCAATGCGCTCTGAGTCGGGACAAGGTTCACATAGTGTCCCGGACCAAGTACAAGGTCAAATTAACCCAACGACAGGGGGAATTGTAGGTCCTACATATAATAAACACATAGATAGGGAATCAATAGCAAAATTAGTTGCGGTGGAGGATTTTCCTTTTGCATTTCCTTCCTCTCATGGTTTTATTCATTACGTAAGAGATATGTATAATCTTGCTTTTAACGGTTTTCCTATATCAACTGTGAGGAGAGATATTTTTAAATTTGCACATGAATATCAACAATATTTACGTTATGCATTATATCATTTTCCTAGCAAAGTATCTATCACTTCTAATATAGGCCGCAGTACTAACGACAGTGATTATTTAACTGTAACATGTCATTGGATAGATCATGATTGGTCTATGCAAAAATGTATTTTGGCTATATTGATGATAGACACACTGAAACTTTTATTGCACAAAATATTCATGAAGTTTGCGATTATTATGGTATAACCTACAAAATTATAATTGTTACGTTAGATAATGTTTCTTCTAATAATTATGTTGTGAGACTTTTAAAAGATCTATTAACTCCATCTTTTCCTAATCATTTTCATATAAAATGTGTGTGCCATATTTATAACTTAGTTGTAAAGGATGGTCTATCACTTTTTGAAGACATTCTTAATAAAGTACATTTTTGCTATAAACTTTATTTTTAGAAGTAATAAAATACAAAGAAAAAATAATATAAAAAAATTTGTCACGATTGTGGATTACCTTTTAGAAAAATTCCTGAATAAGTAGCGACTAGGTGGAATTCTCTATATGAACAACTACTTGTTGTTTACGATTATAGAAGACCTATAATTTTTTTTTAACGCCCATAATCGAAATCCAACTGATATGCTTGTAGATAATGATTGGGAAAAAATTTCAGAACTTATTGGATTTTTAGAGAAATTTTTTCAAGCAACTAAATAATTTTCTGGTATATATTATCCTACTATTTCACTATATTATTTTATATAGCTCTAATATTTTTGTTACTTAGTGAATATATGAAAAAACCATCTTATAACGCACCTATTAAAAAAATTATCAAATTAAAAAAATATTTTTTTCTTATTCCACTATTTATATTATTGGTGTTGTATTAAATTCGACTATTAAAATAGACAATTGTAAAACACTTATTGAAACGATTTATGTTTGTATAGCAGTACTTCCACCTCCAACTCCAAAAAGGCTAAATGAATAACCACCTAAGGAACCAACTAAAGAATAAGTTTTGTCTAGCATACACGATGAATGCAAAAAAAAATATATGCATTATCAACAAGAAAGTGCTAGCAACCAATCGGCTTCTATACCATCTTCTTCTTCTTCAATACAATCTTATAAAAGACATGTTGTTTCTGCGGCTAGTATTGAAAGCCATAGAAATATAATGTTTAATGGTTCCACTCCTAATCAAGTTAGCGAGTTTGATGTTTTTGTTTTGCAGGATGTTATACCGTACCAATCAGTTCTCAATGAAGAATGACGTGAAGACTTGCTTAAATACTTGAGGGAAAATGAGAAGACATTTCCGATACTAGCAAAGATGGCCCGAGATGTGTTGAACATTCAAGCGTCATCAACAACGTCTTAAAGCGTTTTTTCTGCCGGAAGATTTCAAATAGAGAGCACACACTCATTAGCGGGGAGACAAGTTGGAGATTACAGTTCTATTTAGAGATTGGATACGAGCAGAGCGTAGAAGGTGCGGTCAACCGGAGATCAACGAAGAAGACGATGAAAACTACAACGAAATCTTATCCGAGGGAACTGGAAGCGACGTCGACCAATTTGACCAACAACTTCCAATTCCAACTGAAGAACCACAAGACATTGGGAAGAAATTAGAAAATGTGTTTTTAACTATGTAATTTTTTAATTGCATTTTTACTATGTGATTTGCAACTTTTGAACAACACCACAAAGTTGTAATTTTGAAATTGTATTACAAAAAAATTATATTTCTATTAAATAATATAAGAGGCACAAAAATAGCCTTGGAATGTTTTTATTACATTATCTTGTTCAATTTATTTAAGTGTTTATATTCACAGTTTTTTTTAAAATTAAGTATCTAAAAAAACCAGGAATCCCGGACCCGATCCGCCCCCGCCCCGTCAACACCGGTCCCCTTTTACGGCGGGATGTGGGACGGAATGGGACATCGGCTTGTCCTGCCAGTCCCGCCGGACGACCGATCCCGACCCTTTCCCCAGCCCCGCCGAGTCCCGTCCCGCCCCAAACCCGGCCCCTTGGACAACCCTAGCTTAATGTAGTCTTTCCATTAAGACTCTCGTGATCTTGGATTGTATCCCATCTAATTTTTCACACTGAATATTGAAAAACTCTACTTTTTTTATGTGAGTGGCAATCGTTCAAAATTATTTGACAACGACATTCATCACTAGTCTAGGAGATCGAATAACATTTTTTTTTATTTTATTTCTCACTTCTTTGATTATTGTAGCCTAGCTACTCTCGATTCACATAATGCTCTCTTGGAAAGTATCTTGAATTAGGTTAAGGAGCAAACCACCGGATTTATCATATTCCTAAGGATTCACTAATAATCAAGGGAATTGATACATAAAAGTATTATCCGCAGTATTGGAAGCTGAGCGCAACTCCTGCGTCAATCCTAAAGAAGTTCCTGGCAAAATTATGATGGCACAACTGATCCCATGTATCACATCATTGCCTACACAACCGAAATAAAAAGAGATGATCTCATACAGGTAGAAATTGAATTTGTGTTGGTTAAGAAGTTCGGAAAATCCTTACTAAATGAGCATTAGCCTGGTAATCCTTCTTGTCGTGCAACTCTGTTGGCTCGTTCGCAAAACTAGTTGATGTTATTAATATGTATACAAAAATATCTTTAAACAGAAACTGTAAAATAATTCTGAAAACATAAATAGAATCTTAAATATGTCAAATCAGTAAGTATAATAGTTAAGAATATAATCGAGCCCATTGAATGTACAATATGTCTTTAAGGAAGTTATTCCCCTCAATGTATTAGAGGTTGTGGACTATATCCTCTCAGGATAGAACGATTTACTCACCGGTGTAGCGGTACAACAAACTCTGGCGACTCTTTTCGTGGAATATCATTGAGAAATAGGAATCTGGGTTATCAAAGGATTTTCTGCGATTATTTCCAGTATGGAATGAGTCAATCATCCACTTTGGTATCTTATTGAACAAAATGGTGATATTGTTCCTCCATTGATCAAGAGTTTTGATTTTTAGAAAGTATCATGATCGTCCAATAAGAAGGGTTTCAATTTTTTTAAATGAATAATTTGAAGACCTGTTGATTCTAACAAGTGATTGCATAGTTGATCATTCGGACCTTTCAATTCATATATTTGACTTCTTCTCTTCTCCCTACTTACTATCCTTACATGTGACTTCGTCCTTCCCTTTTGCTCATAAGTAATCTCTTCCCAATCAATTGATTGAGATGATCTGAATCATCAAGGACATCCCTATATTTTTATGTATGTCAATAGGAACTTCGATGGATTGATTTGGATATGATAGATTTATCATCTCAGGTTAATCAATTCAATGATCAGCGAACTCACTCAACGGTTGTAAATCACACGAGAATTTAATATTGTGCAGGGAGAAGAAGAAGAAAGCAGAAAATTAAAAATTCGTAAGGAAATTCTGAAGATCAACATATTATATATAGCCATGGAAGTGCTGATTCAGAAAGGTTGCAACCTTTCAAATGGCGGAAAGTTTGAAAAAAAAATGGGGGAAAAATGATGCGGTTCATAAATGGATCTGGGTCATAACCCGGATCACTATTTGAACAATTAATTAATAATTAAATAATTAATTAAATAAATAAATAAATTTTATCCAAAAAGATTAATCAATCAATATATCATTTGACCGAAGCCGAAGCCGAGCGAGCGACGACGACAGCGCGAGGCTTGACTTCTTCTCAACCCTTTAATAACAAGAAAGAATGCTTCTTTATTTAAGCACAAGAACTTTCCTTTTCACAACCAATGTGGGAGAAATATTTCATCCAAAAAGCAACAAGGAACAATTCAAAGTTCATTTTTTCCTTCATATTTTCCCCTCAATTTCTCATTCATCTAACACTTAAACCCAACCCCCTCCCCCCCACATGAATAGACGATGACTATAAGATAAAGGAATGCACAAACAAGTGTGTGATTTACAAGTAGGGATTAATTACATCTGGATAAGTAGGTTTCCCTTTAAACTTTTCGTAGTGAGCTTATATCAGATATACTCAGTCAATCGGTAGATTTGATCGTTGAACCGTCGAGATTTGTCGTATACCTAGATAACATAAGTCACACATTAACCCTTAACCGTCTATGGTTCTCACGTTTGTGTTCATTTCGGCCACGAACACCGCCTGGTTTCATTAGTGTATAGAGAATGGACTTTTACTATCATTCTCTTTGAAGCGGCTTCTACTTCACACTCACATATGTGATTTCTAAATGTGTAATCCTATAGATACACTATCTGGACATACAAACTTAGAAATCATTTAAAAACTTTAATACTTTATTAACTCATTAAAAAGCCCTAATGTTTTATCTTTGTTTTTGAACATTATATACATCATGAGAATGGTTTGAGTTATTTGAGAATGTTGAACCGCTATTCATAACTTTGTTTGATATCTTTGAACCTAACTCTTGGGATCTCCAGTCTACTAGGTAGAGTTATCGCCATTATGACTTGTCCTAAGCCTTAAACTCGTTCCCCTCGATGACATTTCAACTGCCTCTCTAGTTAGGCCTTTTGTAAGTGGATCCGACACGTTATCTCTTGACTTTACGTAGTCTATAGTGATAACTCCACTAGAGAGTAGTTGTCTAACGATATTGTGTCTCCATCATATGTGACGAGATTTACCGTTATACATAACACTCCTTGCCCTACCTATTGTTGCTTGGCTATCACAATGTATGCATATAGGTGCCAAAGGTTCAGGCCAAAATGGAATATCTTCCAAAAAGTTCCAGAGCCATTCAGCTTCTTCACCGGCTTTATCTAAAGCTATAAATTCAGATTTCATCGTAGAGCGGGCGATGCACGTCTGTTTGGAAGATTTCCAAGACACTGCTCCACCACCAATGTAAAAACATATCCACTTGTGAATTTAACTTCAGATGATCCGGTAATCCAATTTGCATCACTATATCCCTCAATTATGACGTGATATTTATTATAATGCAAAACATAATTTTGGGTGTGTTTTAAATACCCTAAAACTCGTTTCATTGCCATTCAGTGAG
Source organism: Anisodus tanguticus (assembly GCA_034509755.1). Taxonomy (NCBI): domain Eukaryota; kingdom Viridiplantae; phylum Streptophyta; class Magnoliopsida; order Solanales; family Solanaceae; genus Anisodus; species Anisodus tanguticus. Next base: position 53,372,971 of record CM067540.1, on the reverse strand, counting down.
TTTGATTGGGATTATTTGTGTAACGACTTAGCTTACTAATAGCACATGTTATATCTGATCGCGTACAATTCATGATATACATCAAACTTCGTAACACTCGTGTATAGTCCAATTGTAAATCATTTTCACTTTCATTCTTTTGAAGTGCAAAACTTACATCAATCAGAGTCTTTGCAATATTAAAATTCAAATACTTGAACTTGTCGAGTACTCTTTCAATATAATGAGACTGTGATAATGCTAGACCTTGTGGAGTTTTATGGATTCTAATTCCTAATATCAAATCAGCAATTCCTAAGTCTTTCATATCAATTTTGCTAGTCAGCATGCGCTTAGTAGCGTTTATGTCGGCAATATCTCTACTCATTATCAACAAATGTCATCAAGATATAAACAAAAAATGACTTCATGATTTGGAGTATTTTTAATGTAAACACATTTGTCACACTCATTGATCTTAAATCTATTTGCCAATATTGTTTGGTCAAATTTTGCATGCCATTATTGTTTGATCAAATTTTGCATGCCATTATTTGGGTGCTTTTTTAGTCCATAAAGAGACTTAACAAGTTTGCACACTTTTCTTTTTTTACTAGAAACCACGAAACCCTCAGGTTGTTCCATGTAAATTTCTTTCTCCAACTCTCTATTTAAGAAAGATGTCTTAATATCCATTTGATGGATTTCAAGACCATACACGGGCGTCAGTGCTACTAACACCCAAATGGATGTTAACCTTGTTACCAGCGAGTATGTGTTAAAATAATTCTCTTTGTCATAACCTTTAACAACAAGTCTTGCCTTATATTTGTTAATAATGTCGTCAGCTTTCATTTTCCTTTTAAAGATCCATTCGAACCTAAGGGTTTATTTCCGGAAGAAAATCAATCAATTCCCATGTATGGTTGTTCAAGATTAATTCAATCTCACTATTGACTGTCTCTTTTCAAAATGGTGAATCAGAAGAAGACATGGCTGCTTTAAATGTTTGAGGCTCATTTTCAAGCAAAGACGTCACAAAATCTGGTCCAAATGAAGTAGATGTCCTTGGACGTTTGATATGCCTTGGATCTTCTTTATTTAATGTATCTTCATTGGTTCTTCCTAAGATCATTTAGAATTTTTGCTAGACGACTCACATCCGATTTTATACGGATAAATGTTTTCAAAGAATTCAACATTATATGATTCAATTATCATATTAACATAGGTGTTGGGATTTTTGGATTTGTGAACCAAGAATCGACATGCTTTACCTTTCGTAGCATATCCAATGAAAACACAATCCACGATTTTTGGTCCTATTTTGACTCTTTTGGATTTATAAACTTGTACCTTAGCTAAACACCCACACACTTTGAAATATTTCAAGTTGAGTTTTCTTTCTCTCCATTTCTCATATGGAATAGATTGTGTTTTACTGTAGGGCACTCTGTTGAGTATTCGGTTAGCTGTAAGGATAGCCCCCCCCCCCCCCCCCCCATAAGTTCTGCGGCAAATCATAACTTATTAATAAAGCATTCATCATTTTCTTTAATGTTTGATTTTTCTTTTCCGCAATTTCATTGGATTGTGGTGTGTAAGGGGCAATAGCTTGATGAGTAATTCCATATTCTAAACATATCTCTTCAAAAAGAGATTCATATTCTCCACCCCTATCACATCTTATCATTTTTATCTTTTTATTCAATTGATTTTCAACTACATTTTTGTATTGATTAAATGCTTCAATTGCTTCATCCTTACTATTAAGGAAATAAACATAGCAATATTGAATGCAATCGTCAATAAAAGTTATGAAATATTTTTTCTACCGCGAGACGGTATTGACTTCATATCACAAATATTTGTATGAATTAAGTCTAAAGGATTGAAATTCCTCTCAATAGACTTACAAGGATGTTTAACAAACTTAGATTCAACACATATTTGACATTTTAATTTGTTACATTCGAATTTAGGCAATACTTCTAAATTAATCAATTTTACAAGGTTTTATAATTGATGTGTCCTAAACAACATGCCACAAATTATTTGACTCCAATAAATAAGACAAAGCTGAAATTTTATTAATACTGTCAACAACCATTACATTAAGTTTGAAAAGGCCTTCAGTGAGGTAGTCTTTTTCTACAAACATCTCATTTTTGCTAATAACAACTTTCTTAGAAACAAAAATGCACTTAAACCCATTTTTAACGAGCAGTGCTGTAGAAACTAAGTTCTTCCTAATTGTAGGAATATGGAGAACATTGTTGAGAGACAACACCTTGCCGGAAGTCATCTATAAACATATCTTCTCATATCCTTCCACCTTTGTTGCAGTATTTCCCATGGAAAGCTCTTCTTTGGGTCTGGCAGTAGCATAAGTAGAGAATGTTTTTTTGACAACACAAACATGTCGAGTGGCTCTTAAATCAATCCACCACTTCTTTGGATTTTTAACTAAATTGCATTCCGAGATCATAGCACATAGATCATCTATTTTATCATATTTTCCACCATTTTTGTTTTACCCTTCTTTTTGTGCTTCTTGGGGGCGCGACAATCAGGAGCCATAAAAACAAAAAAAATCATTTTTTTTTGGAATTTTGGAAGTTGGAGTTGGAGTTGTGTTTGACCATAGTTTTTGCAAATAATATTTGATTGTTGGAATGCACTTTTTATATAAAAAAAAAAATATAAAATATGATTTATACCCCCTCAATTTTTAAAAACTAGCAAAATCACCCAAAATAATTAATAAACATAATAGCTTTCGGTGTCCTTATAAAGACAATCTGAAATCATTCAGCAAATCGATTTACTTTGCATATTGATTCAACGTGTGATTACATGGATGTCAACTCATGTATTATAAGTGAGAAAATTAAGCTCCTATTTTGCTTTGCAATACTATTTTTTTCAGACCATAAATGATCATAATTTGCAAATAGGCTATAACACCAAGTAGCTTGGAAAAGGAAATGTAAAAAATCTCCATGCCAAACACTAATTTTTGAAAAAACTAGGGTAAAAACTTTTAAGGTAGAGTTTGAAAAACTATGGTAAAAATCTCCATGCCAAACACTAATTTTTGAAGAATTAGGGTGTCCTTTTTATAAAAATAAAAACTTTTAGGGTAAAATTTGAAAAAAGTAAGATAAAAGTAACGAACAAAAACTGAAAATGGAAAAGGTAAAAAAGTGAAAACAAGGTTTTGGTTGTTTTCAAATTGTTGTATTTGGAATTTTTATGGCCAAACACTAATTTTTGAAGAAAAAAAAATCCGAAAAAGTGAATAATATTTATGGCCAAACGGTCCTAAGATTCTTATGAAGAACTTCAAAATTCTAAATTTGATATGATCAACTATAAAAAAAATTGAAGGTTCAATTTTAGGGCGAAAAATATTTCAATACCAATTCTACCAAATTTAAGCGAAATTGGGAGAAAAATATCAGGAAAAAGTAGAAATTGATATTTTTACTAAAAGAACCATTTTCAATAAATTAAAAGATTCATGTAAAGAATGGATCTTGGGCCCAACTCAACCTCAAAAGCTAGCTCATGAGGGGAGGATTGTCTAAGTCCATATAAGGAGTCCAAATTCTCACTCCATTTTCGATGTGGGACTTTTAACACTCCCCCGCATGTCCAGACCACGTTAACTGGAGCGTGGATGACATAATTTGGGGACCCAACATCAATGAACATAGAATTGGAATGGGTCTGGCTCTGATACCATGTAAAGAATGGATCTTGGGCCTAACTCAACCTCAAAAGTTAGCTCATGGGGGGAGGATTGTCCAAGTCCATATAAGGAGTCTAAATTCTCATTCCATTTCCGATGTGGGATTCTTAACACTCCTTCGAAGTCCGGCCAGTTGCAGCCGAGGGCCTAGTGGGGCAGTAGACCGGCACCGTGGGCCTGGCAGTGGCCTTGGGTTGTGCCTCCTTGCCTCTTACCCTTGAGAAATTAGGCCAGGCCCAGTCCGAGGCAGCTGGCCAGCTGCAGCGCAACAGCCAGCAACCCAGATACTTGGGCCACTGCCGAACCAGTGGCAATCGATCCACTCGGCAGTAGCGACTCCAACCGATATCGAGGTCGCAATGCACACTCTTGGGCTTAATCCGTTCGACACAAACTGGCACATGGACACCGGCCCATCACACGCCAGCCCAATATCACTTCCCCTATCCAACCAACTCCAATTTCGGCTAGTCACTCATAGTCAACATGGGATTTTCAAACCAAACAAAAAATACGGTATTCACACCCATGTTACCAAATCACCGTTACGTCATCATCTTGTGTCTTCTCTTAATGACCCGAATTGAAAAATAGCTATGGATGATGAATATAATGCTCTTATTAATAATAAGACTTGAGATTTGATGCCTCGTCCTCCCGATGTTAATGTGATTCAGTCTATGTGGATTATTAGTCATAAAGAAAAATTTGATGGTACACTTAAAGGCATAAAGCCCGTCTTGTAAGTGATGAAAAGACTCAACAGGTTGGTGTCGACTGCGGTGAGACTTTCAGTCTAGTGGTCAAACCAGTGACTATTCACACGGTACTAAGTCTGGCTCTTTCGAAGGCATTGCCTCTACATCAGCTTGATGTGAAAAATGCATTCCTGCATGGAGAACTCAACGAAACGGTGTACATGTATCAAGATACCTCACTTATCCTAATCATGTATGCTTACCGAAGAAATTCTTGTATGGGCTCAAACAAGCTCCTTGAGCATGGTACAAGAGGTTTTCATATTATGTTTCTAATATTGAGTTTTCTAACATCAAGTCTAATCATTCTCTCGTCATATACCGTCAGGGTAATGATATAGCTTACATCCTTCTGTATGTGAATGATATTATCTTAACTGCTTCATCTGATACTCTTCGCAAGTCTATCATGTCTATTCTTAGCTCAGATTTTGCTATGAAAGATCTAGGGCCATTGAGTTACTTCTCCGGGATAGCTGTAACACGCTATGCATGTGGTTTATTCTTATCTTAAAAGAAGTATGAAGAAGAGATTGTTCAACGAGCTGCCATGTCCTCGTGTAAGCCGTCCTCCACTCCGATTGATACTAAACCAAAGTTGAGTGCTACTTCCAGTAAGCCATATTCTGATCCATCACATTACCGTAGCCTTGTTGGCACCCTGCAATATCTTACTTTCACGAGGCCCGACATATCTTATGTTGTGCAACAGATTTGTCTATTTATGCATAACCCAATGGAAGATCACATACATGCTCTCAAGTGCATTGTGCGCTATCTTCAGGGTACTCTCGATCATGGCTTGCATCTATATCCGTCTTCAACAACCACTTTCCTTTATTACACAGATGCAGATTGGGGTGGATGTCCGGATACCAGATGTTTCATGTCTGGTTATTGTGTCTTTCTTGGTGACAATTTTATATCTTGGTCCTCCAAACGACAAACTACCTTGTCTAGGTCCAGTGCCAAAACAGAATACCGGGGAGTTGCCAATGTGGTTTCTGAATCTTGTTGGCTATGAAACTTTCTTCTAGAGCTCTTCTATCCTGTTCCGAATGCGACATTGGTTTATTGTGATAATGTTAGTGCGATTTATCTCTTAGGGAATTCAATTCAACATCAATGCACTAAACATATTGAGCTGGATATTCACTTTGTTCGCGAAAAGGTTGCTCGTGGACAAGTACGTGTCTTACATGTCCCGTCACGCTATCAGATCGCCGATATTTTTACAAAAGATCTTCCGCTGGTTCTATTTGAAGATTTTCGGGATAGTCTCAACATACGCCGACCTCCCGCTTCGACTGCGGGGGTGTGATAGAATTAATAGAATATTTTATCATAATTATTGGTACATAGTATATTTTGTATATGGTAGGTGTATATTTAGTCATTTAATACCTTAAATCTAGCCTAGGATGATGCTTGTATTATGAGTATATTTACTACCCCTTGAAAATGAAATAATCAAAGGAAGATATTTCTTACAATCCACATCATCAATTAAGCTGATAGCTCGAAATAATCCAAATCCAGTTCTATAAAATAAAAATATAGAAAAAAGAGAAATTGATTTAAAACAAAGAAAAATATGTGGCCTATAATTTCATCATAAAAACTGTTGGCCATGATGAAGACTCCGGGCGAGAAGAGATAGAAGAGAATAGATTTTTAAAGAATGAATTAAGTAAGAAAGAAAAGAAATACTCGTGTGTTTCATTTTATATGACACTCTTTTATTTTAGTCAGTTCAAAAAATAATAATATTTTTTATATTTAGAAATAATTTAACTTTATGAGATGATTTATAACTTAAAAAATATATAAGAATTATTTTGGACCATAAATTTTAATTTTTTTTAAAACATATAAAATGAGATGGAGGGAGTTATAAAAATGAATAAAAAGTAAAGAAAATTAATTAAGACAAGGAAGTTGGCGAGAGAATTTAACCTTGATGTGATATGTGAAGGTGCATGTAGCTATTAGTGCACCAAGGTTCTCTCCTAATCTTATGACATGTTTGATCAAACTTTTTAGATAAATTTATTTTGAGAAGTACTTAAAAAATATTAGTGAGAAATAGTTTATAGTTGACTAATCAATTTGAAAAAGACTTTTAAGCAGCAAATAATATTTAATCAAACTTCTAAAAAAGTGCTAAAAATATATTTTCTCAAAGTATTTTTCAAAAAAGCTCTTTTAGAAAGAAGTTACCTTTTCGGCTTCTCAAAACACATCTCCTGCTTTTACATAAAAACACATTTTCTAAAAATTAAACAAATTTCGAGGTGTTAGGGAGTACCATTATTGCTCTTTTTATTGTTCAAAACTTCAAATATTTGTTGTATTCCAAAATATTTGTCGTTTACATTAGATTTGTCTCTTTTTTTCCTTCCTTGGAGAAGAAACATTTTATTCATAATATTTGGCTAGCTATGTTCGGTTCCTCGATTCGATTTTATCAAATTTCGATTTAATTTTTTAATTTTAATTTTTTGAAAGTGGACACTAAACACTGAACCAAATTAATTTGATTCGATTCAAATTTTTAAAGTTTGGTTCGATTCGATTCGATTTCGTTTTTTTCTAGTTCGATTTTCTAACCTTAACAAGTGCCCGAAGCTGTATCAGCTCCTTTACCAAATCCAGTAACAACTGTGTCAATGCCTTCTTCCTACTATGCCAGCACCGATACCTAGAGAAATCAACTATTACAAGAGTACAAGAGTCTTATTCATCAACACGGAGGAGAAAGGCAAGAAACATTGCCACCACAATATAGCAACAACCGAAGCAACCAACAATTAAATTCAGTCAAAGAATCGCAAAACAATCAACAATATAGCAATAACCGGAACAACCAACAATTAAGTTCAGTTCAAGAATTACAAAATAGCTATAATTTAAGAGATTCAAAACCTAAGATAATGAAGCCTTGCATCTATTTTGAAATTTCTCATGATTCACCAACAAACAAAAGGGGAATCCAAATATTCATGTTAAATATACACAATATACACACGATATACACGTGTATATTGTGTATATTTGGCTCTCGGATTCCCCTTGTACCGTGTAGGATTAGTAGTATTTTAGTATCCTAATTTAGGTAATGTTGTAATGTAATTAGTATTGTACACTTACCATAATATTTGAATTACCATAAATGTATAGTTAGTATCCAAGTAGAATAAGGTTTTAGGAGTAGAATAAGAATATGATTCTCCTATTATGGAAATATGTAACTTGTATATATAACCTTTCAATTAATGAAAATAATCAAGGGATTATTTCTTTCATGGTATCAGAAGTCTAGGACTAAATTGCTTCCGCGCTTCTCCAAGATTTCTCTCGGTTTTCGTGCCCCTTCTCAGCAAAAAACTGCATCGATTTATGTGCCCTTTCCTCGGATTTCGTGTTAACTTTTACCTCATCTCTTCACAAATTTTCTGCAAAATCACCTATTGTTCTTTCGCTATGTCGACGACAAAGAGCACGTTTTCTCCTGCCCCGTGTTGTTTCTAACATCAAGAATCACATACCTCTCATTCTTGAAATAGAAAACGTCCAATACGCGACGTGGGCCGAGTTGTTTAAAATTCACACTCGCTCGCATCAAGTCATCCATCACATAATCCCCGCGGCTCCTGAGGATACGGATGTGCCTCAACGTGAGGATGATCCTAAGTTATGGACAACGCTTGATGCCACCGTCCTTCAGTGGATCTATTCCACTATCTCTACTGATTTGTTGCAAATGATTATTGAGCCAGACGCTACGGAAATGACTGCTTGGGATAGGTTGCGTGACATACTCCAAGATAATCAGAATTCTAGAGTTGTTACTCTTGAGCAGGACTTTTCCCACGTTAACATGGAAAATTTCCCGAATGTTTCAGCGTATTGCAAAAGGTTGAAGGAATTGGCGGACCAACTCTGCAACGTTGGTGCGCCCGTTAGTGAAGATTGTCTGGTTCTACAGATGGTTGTTGGCCCCTCCGAGGCATTTAGTGGCGTTGGGACCCTACTTCGTCAAAGTAACCCTCTCCCAACGTTCTATCAAGCCCGCTCCATATTTACTTTCAAAGAAGCCGGAGTGGCTAAAAAGGCGGCTACCGGTGCAAGTCCCGTGGTCATGATGACGTCCTCCACAAATTCTCCAGGATGTGTTGATAAATCGGGCCAACACCGTGCTCGCGGTGGCGGTAAGAATACTAGGAAAAATAATGGAAGAAACTGCGGTGGCAAACGCGGTGGTAACGTCAGCAGTACCGGCGGCAGTAGGCCCCACCCCATCAATAGTGGGCCTCAGCCCCACTAGTCCCAGCCTTGGGCCCCATAGCCGTGGGCCTGGACCAGTAGGCAGTGGCCCAATAATCTCGATTGTTCAACGCCTCCAGTCCAAGGTAATTGGGCCCAATTTCATCCTTCTTTTCGGCACAGCTACTCCAGCCCAGCCTCGGTCCAACGATCCAGTGGGGTACCGGGTCAGCAGGGAGGCAGGCATGGGCCCCACCAGGCCCATCATGTAGCGGGCCCCACTTTTACCGACATCGAAGCCGTGATGCACACGCTTAGAATAAATTATTCGGACCCAAATTGGTATATGGACACGGGCGCCACTACTCACATGACATCCGATTCAGGTACTCTCTCGTCTTATTCCAATTTGAGCAACAATCGTGGTATAATTATTGGTAATGGTAATTCAATTCCAATTCGTGGTTATGGTCATAAAACATTGTCTCCCCCTCATCCACCTTTTATTTTGAAAAATATCCTTCACGCTCCAAAATTGATTAAAAATTTGATGTCTGTCCGAAAATTCACCAATGATAATTCTGTGTCCATAGAATTTGATCCATTTGGGTTCTCTGTGAAAGATTTCAAAACGGGAGTCCTCTCATGAGGTGTGATAGTAGGGGAGATTTTTATCCTATCACGCCATGTTCCGGTCCATCGAGTCAAGCCTTGCCGTCAGCGTTTGCAACCCTTGCTCCTTCCTTGTGGCATGCTCGTCTAGGTCATCCAGGGTCGTCTATTTTGTCTTCCTTAGAGAAAAACAATTTTATTTCTTGTAGAGGTGAGCGTAGCACTCATAATTGTCAATCTTGTTCTTTAGGGAAAATAGTTAAATTGCCATTTGTAGACTCTCATTCTCATACTTTAATGTCATTTGATATTATTCATAGCGACTTATGGACGTCTCATAGCGACTTATGGACGTCTCATAGCGACTTATGGACGTCTCATGTTCTTAGTTCTTTGGGTCATCGGTATTATGTTATATTTTTGGATGATTATTCTATGTTTTTTTGGACGTTTCCGATAGCGAAAAAATCTCAAGTTTTTTTCGTCTTCTTAAAATTTAAAGCATTCATTAGAACCCAATTCGAACGAGAATTCAAAAATATTCAGTGTGATAATGGCAATGAATATGACAATGGGGTGTTTCGGGAATTCTGTGCTAATAATGTGATCAATTTTCATTTTTTTTGTCCTCATACGTCTTCACAAAATGGGAAAGCCGAACACAAAATTCATACCATAAATAACATTGTCCGAACTTTATTAGTCCATGCTTCCGTACCCCGGTCTTTTTGGCATCATGCTCTACAAATGGCTACATATCTCCTTAAAAAGGTTTGACATATTCTTCTCCCTTCAAATTTTATATAATAAAATACATTCATATTCACATCTTCGGGTTTTTGGGTGTTTGTTTTATCCTTTATTTCCGTCCACCACAATTAACAAACTTCTGGCCTGGTCTACTCCGTGTATGTTTTTGGGGTTTCCGTCTAATCATCGTGGTTACAAATGCTTTGATTTATCCTCTAATAAAATCATAATTAATCGCCATGTAATTTTTTATGAATCCCAATTTCCATTTGTTAAAGTTAATACTCCCGTGCCTAGTTCGTATAATTTTTTGGATGATAGTATATCCCCGTATATTATTCACCATTTTTCAGACGTATCCCGCACCTAAAATTCTCTAGCGGGCCCACTGCCCGCTGGTCCTACTGGTCCGTCACACACTGCAATTCCCAGTATAGTCACTGGGCCAATTTTAGCGATTATGCCAATCCAGCCCAATTCTGGAACTGGTCCAGTTCCTGCGTCTGTTTACCGAGTTGGGCCAGCATGCCCACTGCCTGTTGGCCAGTCCGTCCCAAGCCCAGAAATTTCCGAAATCCGCCCAATTCTTCCTCGAGCCATAGATCGGTCACTCATAGTCAACGGGGTGTGTTTAAACCAAAAAGATGTTTTAATTTACATTCTAATGTCCCTAAATCACCCTTACCCCATAATCATGTGTTTGCCTTAAATAACCCGAATTGGAAAACTGTTATGACCGATGAATATAATGCTCTTATTGATAATAAGAAGTGGGAGTTGGTGCCCCATCCATCTGGTATTAATATTATCAGCTCCATGTAGATTTTTGCTCATAAGGAAAATTCAGATGGTTCATTTGCCCTACATAAGGCGCGGCTTGTGGGTGATGGTAAGACTCAGCAGGTTGGTGTAAATTGTGGTGAGACGTTTAGTCCGGTGGTCAAGCCAGCTACCATTCGCACTGTGCTTAGCTTGGCTCTTTCGAAATCATGGCCTATTCATCAGTTAGATGTAAAAAATGCTTTCCTACATGGTGATCTCAAGGAAACAATCTATATGCATCAGCCTTTGGGATTCAGGGATCCCAAACATCTTTATCATGTCTATTTGTTGAAGAAGTCCTTATATGGCCTTAAGCAGTCTCCACGGGCCTGGTATACGCGGTTTGCAGACTATGTTTCGACTATTGGGTTCACTCACAGCAGGTCGGATAATTCTTTGTTCATCTACCATCGTGGTTCGTCCTTGGCCTATATTCTGTTATATGTGGATGATATTATTTTGACTGCCTCTTCCGATGCCTTACGCCAGTCTATCATGACAATGCTCAGCTCTGAGTTTGCTATGAAAGACTTGGGGGCCTTGAGCTATTTTTTGGGGATTGCTGTCACTCGTCATGTAGGTGGGTTGTTCTTATCTCAAAGGAAGTATACAACTGAGATCATTGAGAGGGCTGAGATGTCATCCTGTAAGTCCACTTCCACTCCAGTTGATACTAAGCCTAAGCTTAGTGTCGCGGCCGACGTACCATATGAGGATCCGAACCACTATCGCAGTCTTGCAGGGGCCCTTCAGTGTCTTACATTCATGAGGCCAGATATTATGTATGCTGTACAGCAGGTGTATTTATTTATGCATGATCCCAGAGTTGAGCACATGAATGCACTCAAACGCATCATTCGGTATATTCAGGGTACGCTGGACTATGGTTTGCATTTATATCCCTCTTCGACATCCACACTTGTCTCGTATACGAATGCTGATTGGGGTGGCTGTCCGGACACCAGACGGTCTACGTCTAGCTATTATATGTTTCTGGGCAATAACCTGGTCTCATGGTCTGCGAAACGTCAGTCGACATTATCCCGATCTAGTGCTGAGGCCGAATATCGCGGGGTAGCTAATGTGGTCTCAGAATCATGTTGGTTACGTAATTTACTGTTGGAGCTTCATTGTCCTATCCAGAAAGAAACCTTGGTTTATTGCGATAATATTAGTGCCATCTACCTTTCTGGTAATCCGGTTCAGCACCAGCGCACTAAGCATATCGAGATGGACATTCATTTTGTACGCGAAAAGGTTGCTCGTGGTCAGGTACGCGTCTGCCATGGGCCGTCAAGGTATCAAATTGCCGACATCTTTACAAAGGGTCGTCCCTCGGTCCTTTTTGAAGATTTTAGGGACAGTGTCAGTGTTCGAAGACCACCCGCTATGACTGTGGGGTGTGTTAAATATACACAATATACACGTGTATATTGTGTATATTTGGCTCTCGGATTCCCCTTGTACCGTGTAGGATTAGTAGTATTTTAATATCCTAGTTTATGTAATGTAATTAGTATTGTACACTTACCATAATATTTGTATTAACATAAATGTATAGTTAGTATCCAAGTAGAATAAGGTTTTAGGAGTAGAATAGGAATACGATTTTCCTATTATGAAAATATGTAACTTGTATATATAGTATTTCAATCAATGAAAATAATCAAGGGATTATTTTTTTCAATTCAATACCGAAGAATCGGAAACCCAACACAGAACACCGAATCGAATACCGAATTTTATGAAAATAAGATTCGTAACCGAACCGTAACACCGACTACTGAAAATCGAAAAACCGAATTAATTCAGTTCGATCCATTTTTTCGATTTCCGATTTTTATGCCCACCCCTAAGCTATACTATTACTTCATCTATTTCAAAATATTTGTCTTACTTTACTTTTTGATCTATTTAAAAAAGAACGTCTCTTTCTTTTTTTGGCAACTCTTTAATCAAAACTTTCCACATGACAGGTTTAAGACCACAAGATTAAAAGATATTTTGGTACTCTACATTTTACATATTGTTAATTTAAGACCATAAAATTCAAAAATCTTCTCTACTTTCTTGAACTTCGTGCCAAACTAAAATCAGACAACACATTTTGAAATGGAAGGAGTATATAGTTAGTCTAGTTGTCAAAAATTCTGACGTTGTTTTACTTCATGTGCCATCTGTTTATTACTCCCTCCGTCTCAAAATATTTATCGTAGTTACTAAAAATAGTTGTATCAAGTTATTTATCGTTTTAGAAGTTCAAAGCACAATTAATTATTTTTCTCCATTTTACCCTTTGTCATTAATGAAGATGACACATAAATAGATTAAACATTTAATAGAGAGAGATTATAACTTAGACATAAATAAGAGTAGAGTAGGTCAAATACCCCTCTAATTAATATTTCTTAAGGGACGTGTAAACCAAAAAGTGACAAATAATTTGAGACGGAGAGAGTAGATACTAGATGCTTAAATTGGTCTTATTTTTATCTTAAGTAATGGGGTCTTTAGGTAGGATAAATTAAGAAAGATAATTTCAACATCAAATATTAATATCGTATTTAATGAGTTGAGAAAATAATTTATATATAACTATTGCATCGTTTTGTTGACCGTATTCTTGCAGCCGCATAATTTAATATCCAGTGCGCACCCAAAAGGTAGATAGCAGATGCGGGTTTCTTTGGAGATTAAAAAAAAAGAATTCGGTCAACCAAACAAAAACATATACGTATTATTTTATATGATATAATGTGGAATAGGATACTTTCTTACAATAATAAGAGTTTTAAGGACAACAATGTCCTTAATGTAAGTCATATTTACATATATACCTTGTATTATTGTCGGCATAATAACTATATTTACATTACTCCTACAATTCATGCATTACCATCTCTACTATACTAATCCATGCATTATAATATAATATATGTATTACTAATTCCTGCCTAACTGACTTCTAGATAAATATTTGCCTCAGACCAAATTGCAAGTTACTTTAGTAGGAGTAATAAGTATTACAATTGATAATCTAAAATAAACATTTGATTTAACATTTTTTTACAGTACTAGAACTTAATTTCCTAAATTTAATGATGACAAAAAAAAAAGAGCACATTTGTTTATAGAATCTGTGGAAGCAAGCAAGGCATTTTTTGTCAGGTCTTAAACTTATACTATGCCAGTACTACACTACTACTGCAACGACAACAAACTATTAATGTAATCCCACAAAGTGAGGTACCATGAGAATAGAGTATATGCATATCATTGTGTTAAAAGGCGATGGCGTAAGACGGGGCGTTTTATATATGCCTCGGTGAGGCGTAAGCTTCGAGGCATAAAGTGTAAGCCCATGAGTATTTAATTTTTAGTTTTTTATAAAATAATATAATTACAATAAATATTTTTAAAAAGATAAAATTATATAAAAATAAAAGAAAATTATAAATAAATGAAACATATTAACTTTCAAACAATGAAAAGATCACAATTTCTTAAAATAATATCAGTATCATACTATTTATTTTATCTCATTAATCAATAAACTTTATCAATATTTTAACTAAAACGTAACTCCTTCATGAATAAAAATGAAATTACTTTCAAATAGCGAAATAATAAAATATGTTAATTTTGATACATAGGACAAAATACCAATGACAAGTGAAAATTTACAATTCGGCTATGTATTTTTAAAAGAAATATTAAGTGATATTTACCCTCACGATGTTCTTAAATAGTAAATATGCAATATTACGACTTGTTATTTGAGTTACACCAAATCTTCTTATTTATATAGATGAAAAACTATTAAGTATCATTCATTTGTTAAAGAATTATGAGGGTCAACGATTTTAATTAAGAAGTTTAACATATAATTTGTGTAAGAACTATTAGGCGAGCCTCGAGAATTGGGCGTTAGACGTGTTTAGGACATACAGTCGGACGCTTAGGGCGTAAGCCTCATGGGAACTAAGTCCCGCACGTGAGTCCCGGGGCGTTTTGCTAGTGCCCACCCCGAGGCGAGTCTTGAAATTACCTTTTAAAACACTGATGCAGATCTTACCTCTATCTTGAGAGGTATAGTGACTGTTTCTGAAAGACCTCGGCTCAAGAGAAAGCATAATAAAAGATGTCAGACAAAATCAATAAATTAAAGAAATTAAGGCATAATACTTAGAATAAATATTATGAAGAAAAGCAATAGCAATTACAACAAATTAATACCGTAATCAAATACAAGAGGAGCATATAATAACATAGATAAAAGGACAAAACTGAAAGGATATTATTAAACTTACTACCTACTAATATTCTACTCTAATTTCTTTCCGCCACAACCTTCTAATGCAAGGTATGACCTCGATAAGTTCTAACTGCACTAAAATATACTAGTTGAGTACTAAATAAAGCTAAATAATCAAATCCTAAATATGACTGCTTAGCGAGAATATAGCAACCGAGACATACCAAAATCAGACAAAAATCCAACAGCTAAGCAATAACAGATAATGTTGAAACTAAGTTCAGCCATTAACAGTCTTTTAGTTTGATTATTAATTGGATCAACAACTAGTAAAATCCCCTGCTTAATTTTTCAATCTCTTTTGGTTGCTTGTTCCTTCCTATTCTGAGCTGCTAGTAGTAAAGACAAACAAGCTAAAAAGCAAGTCAACCATTACCAACAAAAAGTCCAAAAAAGACTTCATTTCACAGGTATTACTACTACATACAATCAAGAAAGCCAAGTGGGGTTTTAAAAAAGACTTCATCCCTGTACTTTTTATATCCAACTTTCTTGTCATAATTTCTTTTCATTCATAACCAAGTGGGGTTTTAAAATTACAGCCCAATTCATTACTTATAAAGTTTCAGTCTTTTTATTTTTTATCTTCAAAATTTGTTGTCATATTGTTGAAGTAGAGAAAGAGGAACGTTCTTGGGTTCACATTAGATCTGGAGTTCACGGACCTTGTGGGGTTTCTATTGAAGTAGTAGCAAAGATGAAAGCTTGAGTTTTTGCTATTTGTGTGGTGGCTAGTTGAGCTAAAAAGATTGCATCTTTTTTGAGGTTCTTGCTCTAATGGGGATTTGTCTGAGTAACCAAATCAAGGCTGAGACCACACTTTATACTGCTTCAGGTATAATAAGTGCAATTTCTTGTTGTATAGTTTATTTTTGAAAGGTATGATTTGTTAGCTCTAGTACTGTTACTGCTTTGTCCTAGTACAGTTGCAAGAGTTTGATGTAAATGAGTAATTTGGTGAGTTCAAGTCTTTGCTTGCTTCAAAATTTCATGTTAAATATAGGTTGTGTAACGTGATATACACTGAATGTATATCACATGTTTTGTACATATTAGGTCTCGGATTATGGTCCACGGTTTTGTACCGTGATTAGGCAATAGTTTAGTTAATGTTGTGGTATAATTAGTATTGTACACTTACCATAACTGTATTACCATAATTGTATAGTTAGTGTCCAAGTAGAATAAGGTTTTAGGAGTAGAATAAGAATATGATTCTTCTATTATGGAAATATGTAAATTATATATATAGTCTTTCAATTAATGAAAATAATCAAGGGATTATTTCTTTCATAGTATCAAAAGTCTAGGTCAAACAACAATTTCTCTCCCAAAAATTCTTGTTCTTCGGCCAAGCATCAACCGAGCCTTCCTCCTCGGTTTTGCCATTTTTTCCCGCTCTCAAAATCTCTCTTCCAAATCCCTCTATCACCTATTGTTCTTTCGTTATGTCTACGTTAAAGAACACGTTTCAGTCTGCCCTTCTTGTTTCTAACATCAAGAATCATATCCCTCTAATTCTTGAAATAGAAAACGTCCAATATGCGACGTGAGTCGAGTTGTTCAAAATTCACGCTCGTTCGTATCAAGTCATCCATCACATAATCCCCGCGGCTCCTGATGATACGGAGGTGCCTACACGCGAGGATGATCCTAAGTTATGGACAACACTTGATGCCACCGTTCTTCAGTGGATTTATTCTACTATCTCTATCGACCTATTGCAGACGATTATTGAGCCAGACGCTACGGCAATGGCTGCGTGGGATAGGCTGCGTGACATATTCCAGGATAATCAAAATTCCAGAGCTGTTACCCTTGAATAAGATTTTTCCCACGTTAACATGGAAAATATCCCAAACGTTTCAGCATATTGCAAAACGTTGAAAGAATTGGCGGACCAACTCCGCAACGTTGGTGTGCCAGTTAGTGAAGATCGTCTTGTTTTACAGATGGTCGCTGGCCTATTCGAGGCCTATAGTGGCGTTGAAACTCTCCTTCGTCAATGTAATCATCTTCTGAGGTTCTATCAAGCCCGATCCATGCTTACCTTGAAAGAAGCCGGTTTGGCGAAAAAGGCGGCTACTAATGCTAGTCCCGTAGTCATAATGACATCCTCCACTAATCCTCAAAATTTTGGTGACAATTCGAACCAAAACCGATCTCACGGGGGCGGCAAAAATGGCCGGAAAAATAATGGGAAAAATTGCGGGGGCAAATGCTGTGGTTCCGGCAGCAGTCGCGGTGGCCAAAACAGTGGCGGTGGACCCCATCCCGGTTACAGTGGGCCACCGATCCACTAGTCTCAGCCTTGGGCCTCTGGGCCGTGGGCTTGGACCAGTGGCCAGTGGCCCTACATCCCAACACCGCAAAATTTTCCAGCCACTGGCCAGTGGGCTCCCCAGCAGCCTCGACGGCCCACTGCCTACTGGGCCAATAGTTCAAGCAGCAGTCACGCAGGAGTTCTTGGGCCCCTGCCTCCGCAAGCCCACCACGCAGCAGGCCCCACTCAGACCGATATTGAGGCCGCGATGCACATACTTGGTTTGACTCAATTGGACCCGAATTGGTATATGGACACCGGTGCCACTACCCACATGACATCCGATTCAGGTACGCTCTCGTCTTATTCCAATTTGAGCAACCCTCGTGGCATAATTGTTGGTAATGGTAATTTTATTCCAATTCGTAGTTATGGTTATAAAACCTTATCCCCCCCCAATCCACCCCTTATCTTAAAAAATACCCTACATGCCTTCAAATTGATTAAAAACTTAGTATCTGTCCTTAAATTTACCACTGACAATTCCGTTTCTATTGAATTTTGATCCATTTGGTTTTCTCTGTGAAGGATTTCAAGACGGGGAGTCCTCTAATGAGGTGTGATAGTAGGGGGGATCTTTATCCTATCACGCCAAGTTCCAGTCTATCGAGTCATGCCTTGCCGTCAACGTTTGCAGCCCTTGCTCCTTCCTTGTGGCATGCTCGTCTTGGTTATTCGGGGTCGTCTATTTTGTCTTTGTTAGATAAAAATAAATTTATTTCTTGTAAGGGTACGCATAGTACTCCGAATTGTCAATCTTGTTCTTTAGAAAAAATTGTTAGGTTGTCGTTTGTAGACTCTAATTCTCATACTTTAATGCCATTTGATATTATTCATAGCGACGTATGGACATTTCCTGTTCTTAGCTCGTTGGTCATCGGTATTATGTTATCTTTTTGGATGATTATTCTAAATTTTTATGGACTTTCTCGATAGCGAAAAATCTCAAGTTTTTTTCATCTTCTTAAAATATAGAGCTTTCATTAGAACCCAATTCGAAAGAGAAATAAAAAATATTCAATGTGATAATGGTAGAGAATATGACAACGTGGTATTTCGGGATTTTTGTGCAACTAATGAGATCAATTTTCGTTTTTCTTGCCCTCATACATCTTCACAAAATGGAAAAGCCGAACACAAAATTCGTACCATTAATAACATTGTCCGAACATTATTGATTCACGCTTCCGTACCCCCTTCGTTTTGGCACCATGCTCTACAAATGACCACATGTCTCCTTAGCATTCTTTCTTCCAAAAGGTTTGACATATTCTTCCCCTCTTCAAATTTTATATAATAAGACATCTTCATATTCTCATATTCGGGTCTTTGGGTGCTTGTGTTATCCGTTATTTCCGTTCACCACAATTAACAAACTTCAGGCTCGGTCTACCCCTTGTGTGTTTTTGGGCTATCCGTCTAATCATCGTGGCTACAAATGTTTTGATTTGTCATCTAATAAAATCATCATTAGTCGCCAGGTACTTTTTGATGAAAATCAATTCCCGTTTGCTAAAGTTAGTACTCCCGTGCCTAGTTCGTATAATTTTTTGGATGATGGCATAACTCACGTATATTATTCGCCATTTTTTAGACGTATTTCGCACCCCAAATCTGCCAGCGGGCCCACTGCCCGCTGGTTCTCCCGTAACATCACGGTCTAATAACGTCGGTCCAACAACTGGGCCGCCTCCCCAGCCCAGTTCTGGCCCAGTTGCTGCTTCTACACATAATCCAGTACCAACGTCCGCTACTGTTCCCAGTTACCGACTTGGGCTAGCAGGCCCACTGCCTGCTGGCCAGTCCGTCCCACGTCCAAAAAATTCCCAAAATCCGTCCCCTTCTTCCCCGAGTCATCGGCTGGTCACTCGTAGTCAACGTGGTATTTTTAAACCAAAAAGATATTTTAACTTAAATTCTAATGTTTTTAAATCACCCTTACCCCGTAATCCTGTGTCTGCATTGAATGACCCGAATTCGAAAATTGCTATGACCGATGAATATAATGCTCTTATTGATAATAAGACGTGGGAGTTGGTGCCCCGTCCTTCTGGTATTAATATTATTAGGTCCATGTGGGTTTTTGCTCATAAGGACAATTCAGACGATTCATTTGCACGACATAAGACTTGGCTTGTGGGTGATGGTAAGACTCAGCAGGTTGGTGTGGATTGTGGGGAAATGTTTAGTCCGGTGGTCAAGCCGGCTACCATTCACACTGTGCTTAGCTTGACTCTTTCGAAAGCATGGCCTATTCATCAGTTAGATGTAAAGAATGCTTTCCTCTATGGTGATATCAAGGAAACAATCTATATGCATCAGCCTTTGGGATTTAGGGATCCCAAACGCCCTCGTCATTTCTGTTTGTTGAAGAAGTTCTTATATGGGCTTAAGCAGTCTCCACATGCATGGTATATGCGGTTTGCCGACTATGTTTCGACTATTGGGTTCACTCACAGCAGGTCGGATAATTCCTTGTTCATCTACCGTCATGGTTCATCCTTGGCTTATATTCTGTTATATGTGGATGATATTATTTTGACTGCCTCTTCCGATGCCCTACGCCAGTCTATCATGACAATGCTCAGCTCTGAGTTTGCTATGAAAGACTTGGGGCCTTTGAGTTATTTTTTGGGATTGCTGTCACTAGTCATGCAGGTGAGTTGTTCTTATCTCAAAGGAAGTATGCAACTGAGATCATTGAGAGGGCTGAGATGTCATCCTGTAAGTCCACTTTCACTCCAGTTGATACTAAGCCCAAGCTTAGTGCCGCGACCGGCATACCATACGAGGATCCGACCCGCTATCGCAGTCTTGCAGAGGGCCTTCAATATCTTACATTCACGAGGTCAAATATTACGTATGTTGTACAGCAGGTGTGTTTGTTTATGCATGATCCCAGAGTTGAGCACATGAATGCACTCAAATGCATGATTCGGTATATTCAGGGTACGCTGGACTATGTTTTGCATTTATATCCCTCTTCGACATCCACACTTGTCTCGTATACGAATGCTGATTGGGGTGGCTGTCCGGACACTAGACGGTCTACGTCTGGCTATTGTATGTTTCTCGGTAATAACCTGGTCTCATGGTCTGCGAAACGTCAGTCGACATTATCCCGATCCAGTGCCGAGGTCGAATATCGAGGGGTAGCTAATGTGGTTTCAGAATCATGTTGGTTACGTAATTTACTGTTGGAGCTTCATTTTCCTATCCAGAAAGCAACCTTGGTTTATTGTGATAATATTAGTGCCATCTATCTGTCGGGTAATCCGGTTCAGCACCAGCGCACTAAACATATTGAGATGGACATTCATTTTGTTCGAGAAAAAGTTGCTCGTGGTCAGGTATGCGTCTGTCATGTCCCGTCCAGGTATCAAATTGGCGACATCTTTACGAAGGGTCTTCCCTCGGTCCTTTTTGAAGATTTTAGGGACAGTGTCAGCGTTCGAAGACCGCCCGCTATGATTGCGGAGGTGTGTTAAATATAGGTCGTATACACGTGATGTACATTCAATGTATATCACGTGTTTTGTACATATTAGGTCTCGGATTATGGTCCACGGTTTTGTACCGTGATTAGGCAATAATTTAAGTAATGTTGTGGTGTAATTAGTATTGTACACTTACCATAATTGTATTACCATAATTGTATAGTTAGTGTCCAAGTAGAATAAGGTTTTAGGAGTAGAAGTGGAATAGGATTCTCCTATTATGGAAATATGTAAATTGTATATATAGTCTTTCAATTAATGAAAATAATCAAGAGATTATTTCTTTCATTTCAAGAATCAGAAGAAAGGAAAGAAAAAAATGCCCTAAAGCTGCAGAAGATACATGTCACCAAAAAAAAAAAGGAAAAAACATTGCAGAGAAGGAGAAAAAATGGAGATCAAGGGTGTGTTTGGTATGGAGAAAATTTTCCAATTTTTTCATGTTTGATTGGTTAAAATTTTTGAAAAACATATTTCCGAGGAAAACAAGTTCGATAAGTGTCATTATATACTGACGGTCTCCTCCCCGCCTTCCAACACCCCCTACCCCTGCTTCTATAGTGTTTGCGTAGTATATATATAATGTTTCCCCAGACCCCACTTTGTGTAATTTCACTGGGTATGTTATTGTTGTTGCTTTTAGGACAATGTTTCACGTTTACTTACTAAGCACCAGAAAATAAGTAAGAAAATCACTTACTTTCCTTGAAAAAACATTTTCCTTCATACCAAACACACCCCAAATACATCCAGAAGCAGAATCTGTTTCTGGTCACTGTCAGGTTTTATGGATAACTAATGTATTGTCTGATTTGGGTTGATGATAGCACATGGACACTGTCATATTCTCTATGCCTTTAGGTTATCGAATGTCATATGTTTCTGTATGCGTCATGTTCATGAGTCTAACAGGTTGGTTTACTCGGTCAGGTAAGGCGCCGGGTGCTTGTCTGCCTCACCCAGGTTTGGGGTGTGACAAATTTATCATTTATTTGCAAATTGCAAAGGTTACATTTGCTCTGCTCCAAAGAGCAGTAATAGTACCTTTGAAAAGGTTTCTGTTTTATGTATGGAAATTTGCTTGGTCTGTGAAGATTAGTAGTACTTGCTTTCTACTTTTGGATGTACATCTTTATTTCATTTTCTTTCTGTCTTTTGATTGCATTGTAAAAATGTATTCTTTTAGGGTTGGGTTCAAGAAATGCCAGTGGAAATGGTACCGATAACAGTAATTCGAATAGTAAACGCTCAACAGCTTCCGTACCCCCAACTCCTCGGAGTGAAGGTGAGATCTTGCAGTCCTCCAACTTGAAGAGCTTCACCTTCGGTGAACTCCGAGCTGCAACAAGAAATTTCCGTCCTGACAGTGTAGTAGGAGAAGGAGGTTTTGGTTCCGTTTTCAAAGGGTGGGTCGATGAGCATACTCTTGCAGCATCAAAGCCTGGCACAGGGATTGTGATAGCTGTGAAAAAGTTAAACCAAGAAGGGTGGCAGGGGCATAGAGAATGGCTGGTGAGTAGAAGCTTTCTTCTACTTGGAGTTGCTCCACATCTGGAGTTAATTTTTTTTGTAAAAAAAATTGTCAATACTGTGAAATCATTGTTTCGTGGGCTTATCTGCACAGTTTGTTCTTTAAAGCATATTCCCTCGTCCCAACTTATGTGAAGGTGTTTGACTAAGCACAAAGTTTAAGAATGAAAGGAAGACTTTTGAAACTCGTGGTCTGAAATAAGCCATAGATATTTGTATGACTATAAATCATCTCAGTAAGGGTGAAATGGAATGTTTAAAGTTAAATTGTTACTAAATACGGAAGGGTGTCTTTCTTTTTGGGACTGGCTAATGTCACATAAATTGGGATAGAGGGAGTATTTATTACTGGACTTTGCTAGGTAACCTCAACATAGATTTGAAAAAAAAAGCAAATCTGATCAATAAAATCATGAGAATAAGATGAGTTGATTTGCATCTAACTCTCAGTCCTTATATAGTATTTTGCTACAATTTTTTGCTACTTATTATAAGCGATGTACCTTATGTTCTCGACCTTACAAATTTGCAGGCTGAGATAAATTATCTCGGGCAACTACATCATCCAAATCTTGTGAAATTGATCGGTTATTGCTTAGAGGAAGATCACAGGCTCTTGGTCTATGAGTTTATGCCTAAGGGTAGCATGGAGAATCATCTATTTAGGAGTGAGTTCTTCATCTGTTTTATAGTCTTCCACCTTTGTAATTATTTCTAATTCATCCGAACAAGCCTGTGAAGTCCTTGATGATAAGAGGGTTTTTGATTTGAGTCAGGAGGTTCATATTACCAACCACTTTCTTGGAGCCTTCGTATGAAAGTTGCACTTGGTGCTGCAAGGGGCCTTGCATTTCTTCATAATGCTGAAACAAAAGTTATTTATAGAGACTTCAAGACTTCTAATATTCTGCTGGATTCGGTATGTGCATGAATATCATTTCAAAGGGTCACTTTACACTGTCCGTCCTCTTAAACCATGGATGATGTCGAACTCTTTCATTTTTTCAGATAATCTTTTTTGCACTCAATTTAATGCTTTACATCGACAGGACTACAATGCCAAGCTTTCTGATTTTGGGTTGGCCAGGGATGGTCCGACAGGTGATCAGAGCCATGTGTCTACTAGGGTTATGGGAACTTATGGATATGCTGCTCCAGAGTATCTATCCACAGGTTTGTCTCCGTGCTACCCAATTTCATTTCAAGTTCATCAGTTACTGTGTATTTAGTTCCATTTACGTGGCTGAGTTTTCTGTGTATGAACTTCATGTGTACATTTTCAATACTCATTTCATCCTGTATAGTACTCCCTCTGTCCCAAAATACTTGTCACGTTTCGCTTTTCAAGAGTCAAATTACATGAACTTTGACGAATACTTTTAGATATAATTTTTTCACCATATTGATATAAAAAAATTGCAACTTAATAGTATTTTCGTATGGTTTCCGAATATCCAAATTTAAAATTTAAAATATTGAACCCGAAGATTAGTCAAATTGACTATCGAGAAGCGAAATGTGACAAGTACTTTGGTACGGAGGGAGCATATCTGGATACAGAGTTCATATGATTTGATGAGAGTATTTAACATATGAACAGGGTCCTTTTTATAAATTAAAATTTAATTATAATACGAATGAGCTACTCTTACATCTTATTTCACCTAATAAACATTAATATAGATGTTTATGCTCCGAAAAGTAAAATCTTGGACAAGTTTGTTTCCCATTTTCATAAGCAGTCGTTATTGGTACTTGTTATAATGCAACCAACATCTAAGCTAATTACTTTCTCTTTGATGGAAGGTCATCTTACTGCCAAGAGTGATGTATACAGCTTTGGGGTAGTTCTGTTAGAAATTCTATCTGGTAAGAAAGCAATAGACAAGAATCGACCCACAGGGGAACATAGTCTTGTTGATTGGGCAAAACCTTATTTGACCAACAAACGTAGAGTCTACCGTGTTCTAGACACCCGTCTTGAAGGACAATATTCACTCAGTCATGCCATAAAGGTTGCTATCCTTGCTCTTCAATGCCTATCAATGGACCCCAAATCGAGGCCAACAATGAATGAAGTAGTAACAGCTCTAGAACAACTTCAGGAGTCCGCGAAAAATGATAAAAAGGACCGACAGGTAAATCAGCAAAACCGATCAAGTTTTGCGCTCAAGAAGTACCGCAGAAATAGCGCAGAAGAGAACCCTGCGAAGGCAAAGTATCCAAGACCTTCACTTTCACTTTTTTGATAAAAGGAGGAAAGAAAGTTCTCGGCGTGCTGTTATTAACATTCTTTTCTTCAAGAACTTCTAGCATATAACTAAGACAATGTCTTAAACAAAGATGTACAGCTTGTCCCTTTTTTTGTTCTTTTGGGTTTTAGTCTGTTGGATAATAGCTGTACTCTAGATTTATGTGTTCTGTTTATTAGTAGTGGAAGTTTTACCTACCAAGTTTGTATTCTGTTTGAAATCTTGATATTTCCTATTTTATGTATCATGGTCCTTGAAATGGAGATGAAGGATTACAGTAATCAGTATAACAGGAAAACATTGAATCCCATAGTTAAAATTAGCCCATAGAATTTAGCACTTTTTGAATGGAAGAGTTGATAATTAAAATGATTATTTTCTTTAACAATGCACCTAACATTTTGAGATACTGCAGAAGGGAGTTTGTGCTTGCATCAAAGCTTTAGAGATTGTATGATGTATGGAAATTTAGTACTGTTATTAGAGGAACTAGTGGGTCACTTTCCTTTATGTTCACTCCAATCATGTTGTTAGGTGTGCTTACGAAATCTTATACTGGTAGTTGAAAAGAAAAGGACCTTGCATATAAGGTGTATAATACTTATAATACTTTTAATGATGTAGAAGAAATGTGCCGCGGATAATATTACATGATAAGAGTATATTTGGCAATTTTAGTCCAACTAATGATGTTAGAGTTAATGATTCGGTGAGACAAGTATGTAGATGGTAGAGTGATAGATGGGGCTTGGCTTACCGATTCACTACATTACCCGTAGCTTGGAGATGCATACACAATTGAAGTTTGTAGGATTTGATGGCCATAAATACTCGGATGATATTGGGTAACACACTATGATTCTCCAGATTAGCTCATGGAGATTGTTGGGTAGAATTGCCTACACTTACCTTTTTATTATTTGATGGTATAACTTATTTAACATTTTTAGGTCGTTAGTGCATAGTACTTGTTAAAACCGGCCTCCTCACTCCTCGATCTTCTACTTTGGATCTTCCTAAAATGATTATACGACACGACAATTTCCTTATTCCGACTTAATTTGCTTTCTCAATTCGTCCTGTCAAAAGAGAATCTGCCTCGCATGCTCAACTTCGGAACAACCTATGACAATCATGAGAATTTTCTGGTTCGGTATTTTATAGGTACAACGATTTGTACGTTTATGTTTTATAATTTTTCCAACTGCCTTTCTTAGTTATCCATCCCCCTTTCAAATTTTAGTCCATGCCATAAACTTGTCATATTACGTATTAGAGAAGTGAAGAAAGATTTGTAGGTTTTGAATGCTTTTTGTTTGGAGATATGGAATAGTATTAGTTTTTCTACATTTGTTCTCCAGAGCAACATCGTATTCTTTTATTGTTTATAGAAGTTTGTTTGATTTAGAACAATTGTGTATTCGATAAGGATTTAACCAAATCTTGCAAGGGCTCTCTTGTATATGTTGAATTATATACTTTGAGTTCGTTCATCTAAATGCTTACATATAGTAAAAAAAAAATGACGTTGAATTATGACGAAGACAGGGAGAAAGAGAGTGCGCGCGCACATGTTTATGAGAATTTACAAAATTTGACAATCATGGAAGAGAATCTGCCTCAACTCCTCAATTTCGGAACAACTTATGACAATTCTGAGAATTTTCGGGTTCGTTATTTTATCGGTTCAAGATTTGTACGTTTATCTTTTGTGTTATGTGAATTCCCAACTTATCAAGCCTTTGGTTACAGTGTGATTTACTTGAAGGTGGACATCACAATGGTAAGAGTGTATTAATCTCACTTGGGAGTCTTTCTCATTAATACAAATATATAGGT
Organism: Anisodus tanguticus; assembly: GCA_034509755.1. Taxonomy (NCBI): domain Eukaryota; kingdom Viridiplantae; phylum Streptophyta; class Magnoliopsida; order Solanales; family Solanaceae; genus Anisodus; species Anisodus tanguticus. Next base: position 53,346,274 of record CM067540.1, on the reverse strand, counting down.
GTATAATGTTGAATCATTCTATAATAAGGATCCCAATCCTACCATAATTATACAATATAAAATATGGTAAATATGTAACCTAGTACACTAGTACACGTGCTAATACACCCCCTCAGTCGGAGCGGGAGGAGGCCAGACGCTAAAACTGGATCTAAAGTCGAGGAAGAGCTGTATAGAAAAGGCCCTTTGTAAATATGTCCGCATACTGATATGAAGAAGGCACATGCAATACCCTGATATGACCAAGAGCAACCTTCTCACGAACAAAGTGGATGTCCATCTCAATGTGCTTGGTTCGCTGATGCTGAACCAGATTATGAGACAGATATACGGCGGATATATTATCACAATAAACCAAACACGCCTTACGTAATGGACACTGAAGCTCTAAAAGAAGGTTTCGAAGCCAACAGATCTCAACAACAACATTAGCAATGCCTCTGTATTATGCTTCTACACTCGAACGAGACAGTGTGGGTTGCCTCTTGGCAGACCAAGAAATAAGATTATCCCCTAAGAACACACATTAACCTAAGGTGGAGCGTCGTGTGTCCGGAAAACCTGCCCAATCAGCATCCATATATGATAGCAACCTGATCGGAGTTGAGGGGTATAGATGCAAACCATAGTCGAGTGTGCCCTTAACATATCGAATGATACATTTGAGGGCAGTAAAATGAGGCTCCCTGGGGGCATGCATAAATAAGCATACCTATTGGACAACATAAGCAATATCAGGCCTGGTGAAAGTGAGGTACTGGAGTGCACCTGTGAGACTCCTGTAAAGAGTGGGATCTGACACTGGATCACAATCCAAAGCACTAAGCTTGGATTTAGAGTCAACTGGAGTAGCCATGATCTTGCAATTCGCCATTTTAGCCCTGTATACTATCTCCTATGCATACTTGCGCTGACACAAAAATATAGAATCTACAGATCTAGCCACTAATATCCCCAAAAAATAACTCAACTTCCCTAAGCCAGTCATGACAAATTCGGTTTTGAGCAATGTAATAATCTTATTTTTCAATAAATCAGATGAGGCAGTAAACACAATGTCATCCACATTTAACAACAAGTAAGCGGTGCTATTACCTCGATGAAAATTAAAGAGAGAATTATCACATTTGCTACATACAAACTCAATCCGCATAATGTATTGTGCAAAGCGATCATACCACGCTCAAGGAGCATGTTTCAAACCATAAAGTGACTTACTGAGGTGACATACATACTGAGGGGCTACTGGATGGACAAAGGCAGACGGCTGGTGCATGTAAACAGTTTCTTTCAAATCCCCATGCAGAAATGTATTCTTCACATCAAACTGATGAATATGCCAATGCTTACCCATAGCAATACTCAGAACTGTGCGAATGGTAGTCGATTTCACAATCGGACTGAATGTCTCACCACAATCAATACCCTCCTGCTGATTAGTGCCATTGGCCATAAGTCTAGCCTTATACATTTCTAAGTCACCACTGTCTATGTCTTTGTGATGAAAAAACCACATGCATCGGATCACATTCACCCCCTCCGGTCGAGGAATCAAATCCCAAGTGTGTTATTTTGTTAAAGCATTAAACTCCTCACACATGGCCGCATTCCAATTTGGGTCTAGTTTGGCTAATTTTGGATTTTTGGGAATTGGGAAAATGATTTGTGTGGATAGGTTAAATTGGACTTTAGGTTTAAAAATACCGTGTTGGGCACGTGCTTCTATATGGTGTGGGGGGGCAGTGTGGGTGTTTGGGCTGGTTACCGGGTCTAGATCACGGTGCGAGAGTGGGTCTAGGTACGAGTGAGGTGTGTCAATTTGGTTGCTGGGTAAGGCTGCGGGTCGGTTAGTTTCTGGGTTCGACGAAGGGTGGTGTGAAGATACCGATTTTGGCAGATCGATATGAGGTGAGACGGAGGATGTGGGGTATGATGTTGGTAGGGGGTTGGGACGGAATAGTTGGGTCGGTGTTTTGAGAGTTGTGGTATGGTGTGGGGTTCTAGTGGCTTGGGGGGGTTGCGGGATTGCCATGGGATGGTGGAGGTGACATAGTGAAAGGGACGACGACTGGTGGTGAAACCGAGACGGTGGGCTGATTGCCGGTGATGACAGTCGACGGTATTTGTGACGGAGAACAGGACGGTGACGGGGACGCAAATATGCGGTCGGTCGTGTTGGCTGTAGGTGGCAGAATCGCAGAGAGGCGGTCGGTGGTGGTTGTAGTGGCTGGCAGATGTGGTGTTTGGGTGGTGGATTGACATAGTTCGCTGAGAATGACGAGGGAGATGTCAGACTCGTCAAGAAAGGTATTGTCCTTTTTTCGGAATTTTTGAATATTCGAAAAAGGAAAGGTGGTCCCGTCAAACATGACGTTACGACAGACATGAATTTGACGAGTGGACAAGTCATAGCAGAGATAGCCCCTATGATTAGACGGGAAGCCTACGAAGACACACGGTGTGGTTCGAGGTGCTAATTTGTGAGGGGTAGTGGAGGCAAGATTGGGGAAACACAGACAACCGAATATCCTTAGGTGGTTGTAAGAAGGGATCCGACGGTAAAAAATTTCAGTTGGGTCATATTATGAAGGGTGCTAGTACGTAAAATATTTATAATGTATTATACCATTTTGACTGCATAGACCCAGCAGGATGGAGGAATGGAGGCATGAAACAGTAAAGTACGAACCATGTTATTTATGGTGCGGATGATTCGTTCCGCTTTACCATTTTGAGACGATGTGTGTGGATATGAGAAACGAAAAACCATGCCATTGTTTCTACATAATCGGTGAAATATCGAATTATTGAATTCACGACCATTATCACACTGAAAGAATTTAATGCATTTTTCAAACTGCGTTTTGAAAAAGGTACGAAACTCAAGAAATTTGGAAAACACTTCTAATTTAAATTTGAGTGGGTAGATCCAAATAAAATGAGAAAAATCATCTAATAAGACAAGATAATATTTATGACCCAGTGAACTAGAGATAGAAGATGTCCACAAATCAGCATGAATAATATCAAAAGAGAAAACGTAACACTTGAAGATGATTTAAAAGGAAGACGAACATGTTTGCCTAAAGAACAAGAAACACAGTGCTGGGCAAGTTTCCCGTTATTACATGTAATAAAATTATTGCCTCTAAGAAAATTAAAAACTGGGGCTCCTAGATGGCCAAGCCTATTATGCCAAGTTGCCGGAGAGATAGCGGCTAGAGAAATGGGGGAGCATGAGCTGGAAGCGGAGGTGGATGAGAATGGATAGAGATCCCTCGTGCTATTGCATCTCATAAGAGGTGTCCCCGTATGAAAATCCTTCACAATAAAATCAAAAGGGTCAAAGTCAATAGAGACGGAATTATTGCAAGTAAACTTTCGGACAAAAAATAAGTTCTTAATGATGTTCGGAGCATACATGACATTGTTAAAGGAAAAGGGTAGGTGAGGTGGTTGTGTGTAGGTGGTACCATAACCCTGTATTGGAATGCGGTGACCATTGCCAACAATAATGTATTGAGGAGACTTTAAACGGAATAGGTGGGAGAGGTTACTTGCAGACCATGTGAGGTGAGATGTGGCTCCTGAATCCATGTACCAATTTTCATCGGGCTGCTGCAAATTTAAACTGCTGAAGGCCTGACCCAAGTCAGTGGGGGCCAGACCAGTGCGTTGCATCGGTACTTGGGCATGGGCGACGTGGGCCTGATAGTGAGACGCCTGGACAGAAGGCCTGTACCCAGGAATTGGGCCTAGTACGCTAGGCCGCTGGTACTAGAACTGGGCCTGAGCAAACCCAAGGTATGAGGCCCAGTTGCCAGGTTGCTGAAAAGAAGTTGGGCCGATCCAAAGTGCTGATACTGCTGGGGCTGGAAATCGGGTTGCTGCTACTACTGCTGGTTGGGTTGCTGGCTGTGGCCCCCTTTCCCGCGCCCTTTACCACATTTTCCACCACCGCGGCCTTTACCGCCCCTGCCGCTGCGGTGGTTCTGCGACTGAGTTGGGTCCGGCAGTGGCGTCTGGCCAGCGGTAGTGGTGCCCTGCGGAGGCGTTTCAACTGCGAATGCCTTTTGGTTGTGCTCGTCCTGTTTAGCACGTCGGGTTTTCTCCGAAATTAATTGGGAGCGCGCCTTGTTGAAACTCTGTAGGGGTCGGCTTGTTGAATCATAGTGGCGAGAGTATCATATTCTCCTTTTGGTAAACCCGCAAAAAATTATAGGACCATCTTAGTGGCGGAAACGGGTGTCCCCATGTTGGACAATTGGTCTGCAACTAGTTTCAATTGTCTGCAATATTCGGACATGTTGGAAATTTTTTTGAGTCGTGTATTATTGAATTGTTCCTCCAAATACACTGCTCGAGTATTTTTGTTGTCTTAAAAAATTTCTTCCAATCGAATTCATAATTCACGAGCCTAGGCACCTGTTTTCATGATAGTGTGGAAAAGGTCTTTAGATATGGTGCCATAGATCCACTGTGACCATAGCGTCGAGACGACACCATGTCGAGTCTGCAATTTCTAGTGGGCGAGGGATATCGTCGTCGATATGATCAAGTACGTTATACGCACAGGCGTGGATAGTGAATAGTTCAACCCACGAAGAGTACTGACCGTCTTCTTGACCTAGAATTAGAGGGATGAAATTCTTGATGTTCGTGACGGTAAAAGTAGGGTGGAAGGAGGATGTGGAGGAAGGAGGGGGTTATTATCAACGACTATGGAGGATGCGGAAGCTTTGCGAGAGGTGGGAGGAGACATGGTGACCACAGAAAGAGAAAAGAGATTTCGAAAAGAGGAGGGCTGCCGACGGCTGGCAGGAAAGAAAATTAGGTGATTGTAGGATTAGGTTCCTGATATCATGTAAGATTGTATTAATCTTTCTTGGGGAGCCTTTCTCATTAATACAAATATATATAGGTGTACAATGTTGAATCTTTCTATAATAAGGATCCCAATCCTACCATAATTATACAATACAAAATATGTTAAATATGTACACTAGTACACGTGCTAATAAGAACATTGCTGATCTTCTCACGAAGGCACTTCCTCAAAGCAAGTTCGATCACCATGTAAACACAATCAGCATATTCATTATTTAAGTCACTGTCATGCTTATGAGAATATTGCATATTCTTTGAATATCAAGTTTTTGCTCATATATTCCTAATCTTTTTTTTCAGAGAGTGAAGGATGAGGTGCTAAAAAGGAGTTTACAGCATTACGCTGACTATGTCAGGATTAGTTGTTACTGTCACAAAATACTATACTTCATTTACTTGATTGCTTGAGAAGAGACTTTCAACTTCTTCCTTTACGGAAATCATATGTATATGCTCTATACAAGTATATAGTATAGTATTTAGGATTAATTTGTGCTTAACTTTATTTAATTTAAGTTAAACTCGAAATTTTTTGCCCTCATAAGTCTGGCCGAACTGCCAATTAGATGGTGCCACGTTGTATGAGGTAACATATCGATGGTCACTGGCTTAGACTATAAAGGAGAGTGCTTGACCATCGAGCAAAGCATTTGATTGCCAATTTTGACCCCAATTTCCACTCATAACTATCCATTTTGTGTTAGTACCTTTGACTTAGAACTTGTTGAATGTCACCTGCACCTGCCACGTTGGTCACTATGATCATGTTGAAGTAACGGAAACCGTTGATTGTGAATCTGATTCCTCCTTGCTTCTTGCATGGAACCCTGTAATTTGACCAAAATAATTAGAAAAATAACATGAAATAATATCTAAAATAGATACTGTTATAGTAATTAACTATAATTAAGTAGTTGTAGAATATATAAAAAACACATGTTGTGCATCGTATTTCTCGCGGCGTAATGAATATATTTTCTTATGAAATACTCCTCCCTTTCTCTTTCAAATTAATTATCATATTTCGTTTCAAGAGTCAATTTATTTAATTTTTAAAGCTTTGAATTAAATCAACATAATATTTTAATCCAATGGTCGGTGAGTAGCCAGATAAAAAGTTACACATTTCATGTAATTGAACCCCTTTCACGCTCATGTCACGTCGAGGTACTGCATAAGAAAAAAAATAGCGAAATTCGATAGACAGAGATTTAGTTATTAAGATATTACGTCCTTATCGTATTTCGTACAGATTTCGATAATTGATCGAGCTAAAGTTTACCTAAACATGTGACCTAGTTGTGTAAATACTTTTTATACTATCACTACATGATTTAGCTTAAAACTCGTTTAACCCAAGCTATGTAAGAAAACTTGAGGTAAATGTCGAGCAACAACATCTCCTAAAATAATCGTTTCCTATGAGATGAAAATCATTCAGTATAAGTTATATATATCAGCATCTCATGAATAAACCATGAGGGCGGAATCCCTTAATCCAATATGCTTTTAACACACACATATATAATAATCATATGTAGTTAGGCGTGTCTATAACAATCATCCTCTATAATTAATATTTCACTAACAATCATATTTTTTTAAATTGATTTTTCATGTTATATTATATAATATGTTCTCTCTAACAACTTTTGATATAACAATAAAAAAATATCAGAATAACGACGTTGTTATATAGAAGTTTAATTGTATATTAGGGTTGGAAGCAGGACTAACCGGCGGTATGTTACAGGGAAAATGCCGGCACGGTACTGAGCGATTTGGAGGAACATAGGCATGGCAAGGTCGAAATGAGGACGGAGCGGGTTACACCAACCTCCATTATCATTTGGCAAAGCAAAGTTTGGTGGACAGAAATGAAAGTATGTATGCCCTAGAGACAATCACTATTAGGGACAAATATACTTAAACACATTCGTATTATTAATAAGATTAATATTTATGATATTTGCAATTATTGAATTATTGTTTGATTGTTTGCAATTATTCATATATGTGCATCCCTTGAGCTTATGTTGTCATTAATAGAGTGAGATATTAATAATAGAACGTAACTCTCAAAATAGCCTCGACTAATGATCATCGAGAATGGAATATCGATGATATGTTATAAGTCGACATGTGGTATGCATCACATTCTTGGAGAATGTAGTATGTCTCACATGCTACGAGTAGTGGTTACTAGTGATGGACACATGGATACTTTTGGAAAGTATTGGTATACCCTACTGATAAACTATTTGTTATACACGTCTAGAGTGTTATCAGCGTGTGGGAGATAAAGGTCTTATGGCTTGAGGTCAATACACACCTTGTTTATAGAGTAATGTACTTTGACCATGTCCTAAGCTTAAACTCCTTATAGGATAAGATACAGCTTGTGTTGGGTGCATTATGATGTAAACTAAGGTGGTGATTGGGCCAAGAATAAGATTCATTCCTTCATTGGATATTCGAGAGAGCACTCAACTTCTCAGTGATATTAGGTCGACCAAGTCATTGGCCAATGCAAGAGACATATTCAGAATATGGTCTAGTTGTCGACTAATATAGATGAGATAAAGTGATCAAATCATTTGGATAGACACATGACAAATCCTAAGTTTGATCGAGTGTGTCGCGAATGAAAGGAATTTATCATCTCACATAAAGGTTATGTTTGCTGGATTCATGTAAACGTACTTCACATATTGAGTTCGTCGTACGGCGCAGTCTAGGAGTTCCGTATGGACCTTAATTGGATTAGTGTCAATATATGAAGGCTTATAGGGTCACAATATGTCGATTGTCTCTTCGATCTAAGAGTGTATTGAGAAAGTATTAAGTATTCAATTTGAAATCGAGATATTTAAATTGATAATAACTATGGGATAATTTCTATTTGATGGAAATTATTTAATTAAAGTCAAAATTGAATTTTGGATTTAATTAAATGTGCTGAATATATATTAACGAGGAACGTCAGGCGCCGCGGCGCCTACTAGGCTGGGCTGCAGTGCTGACCTGGCAGTGGGCCCAGTCAGACTGGCCCAATGCACCTCGATTTTTGGGCTAGACTTAGATCCCAACCTTAATCCGATTTTTGACCTAAAATAACTATATGTATAGCACTAACCTCATTGATATTATACACATATTCTATTAAATAATTCTAGACTTAGAGTTTAGAATAAAAACTCTCTCAAACCTCTGCCAAGATTTTCTGGCTTTATTGACAGAGGAATACATTGTAGCAAGGTGCTTGCAATCAAAGGGGACAATCGCGTGTTCGCCCTTAGTAAAGATTCCAGATAAATAACATGTAAATGTTCTTCGTTAAGTTTTACTTTACATGTTTTGATTGTCATATAACCATACCAGAATGAATTGTTGGGGTAAGTAAACAAAATTTTAAACTTCCGTTGTGCTTTACTTATCTGTTTTGAACCCAACAAATACCTACAGTGGTATCAGAGCTCAGGCTGGTCCAATGGTTATATAACAATTGAAAAAAAAAATGGGTTAAACATAAATTTGGTTTTCAAACTGAATTAAAACAAAGCTTCTTGAAATCCTACATATCTTGACTGAACAATTAACGTTTTGATGTCACCCTAAACTATCGACTATGCTAAATCGAGGAAGTCATCCCATTCTAACTCTGACTAAGCCAAAGTGCAGATAACCAGTTCATTGCGAACATGGTGCACGGAGAAGAACATGTAGGAATGAATGATGGTCGATATGTGCGTTATTGATAATAGTGGGTGATGATAAAGGATCTGTGATCTGATCCCTAAATTGGATTTAGGGTTTGGACGATTTTTAGAAAATCAACACGGATACGTTATGTCAGGACGTCGGCGCCGCGACCCTATGGTAGGGAGTCGCGACGCCTGCTAGGGTTTCAAGGCGACGCAACGGCGCCTGTCACGGTGACAGGCATGAGCCGCAACTCCTGTCCGAGATCTGGGTTTAAAAGCTTCGTTTTAAAATTCTGGACTTACTGGACAGTAGGCGCCGCAACCCTAATGCATTGTAGAAGCCGAAAGGCTTCTGCCTTACCAGCGCCGCGACCCTAATAACTAGCGCCGCGGCGCTAATGCATTGCAGAAGCCGAAAGGCTTCTGCCTCACTGGTATACTCATTCCAAGTATAGTTTTTTACTTTTTTTACCACAAGTTGGTACTCCCAATTAGTTAAAAAAACTCATCTTTATTTTTGTTTTTCAGTAACTAATAGTCGATTTTAATAAAATCTCTTGTACTCAATGTTAATCCCTTTTTTTTTTGTCTGAAAAGCTTGTCTTTTGAAACTCTTCATTCATATAATATTTTGAATTAGCAACTCACTCATTAACTATATGATATTCTAGTATCTTTACGCAATACGTGCAATTTCCTTAGTAAATAAGGGGAAAACTATCAGAAATTGATACTGCATTTTAGAGAAGGAAAATCATAAAATAAAATAAAATAAACCGTCAGAAGGGAATCTTGTCACGACATGGTGGAGTACTCAATTGATAATTCATTAACCTCGAAAAATAAAAATATAAAAGTTAAACGTAATTAGGAGATATCTTGAGCCAGCCATTTAATTGAATGCTCTCACCTGACAATCATATAGAAAAATAAATTAATCATATGTTTTCATTCCTAGCTGAATTATTATATTAATCGCAATTAATTAAAGTTAATGCGTTCTCTAAGCAAAGGACGGTACTTGAGATTCCACTTGTTCCGTACCACTTTCTTAGCAAGGGAAGGAATGTGTTGTAAGTAAAACTTGCTCATAAATTATTCTATTTTCATGAGTTGACCTTACTTTTTAAGAGAACCATGTTATTTAATTCTCTTAATTTTACAGCTTTTGTAATTTTAAGAACTATATTTTGGTCAAGAGTTATCATTGGCTTAGATTTGCTAAATAAATAAAAAGAAAAAGAGAACCATCTTGTGACGCCCATGACAGAGCACAACGATCAGGACGTGTCAAAGAGATAGATTGATAGACTTCTAGCTAGACTAGCAAGGTTTCGAAGAAGGATGCACATGATAACTTAGGTAAATTCCAGCGGAATGAGAGAGGAAAGCGAAGTGTTTTATAAGGTATAATTAACACAAGTTCACATGGTACATGCGCTTTTAAACTCAATAATGGTGTGGTGAAGGGACAAATTTGTGAAGTCTGTTGGGCCAAAGTGAATAATACGTCATGAACTTAGGCCACGACACATCTTTCACTATAAAATATGTAAGAAATTTAATGCATGAGAGGAAGGAAAGAAAGTTGGGCAATGACAGGGAAGGTTGATGTAAGATCGTGATCATGTGAATGGACGTTTCAAGAGGACTAGCTAGACAGGGAATCACACAAAATGAAAACTTGATCTGTAGGCTGTATATATATTTTCAAGCAGATTTAATTTCAGTTTCATAGGCTCACATCACATGTATTGGAATTTTCCATATACTATTGTGGAAAATATGTTGAAATCATTGTTAAGGGGTGAAACTTCAATTGCAATCACAATTAGGAGTTTTCACTTAATTTTGTTTAGGCCACCTTTGAGGCTTGGACTGTGATGAGTAGAAATTTCGAGAAACCAATAGATGTATTATGGTAAGAGTAGTTGAAGTTTTAAGTTTTATTTACTAACACTATAACACAAATTCTGGAGAATTGCAATATAGTTGAGTTAAACGTTGAAAATCTTTCCCAATTATACAAAAGTTGCTAATGTTACAAGCCTGTTATTTGACCAGAAAAAGAAAGGGGCAAGTGCATAGATAGCCGATTTTGAGGACCACTATTTAAGCCATAGTCAAAGTATATAAATTTTTGTGTATTTAGTCATTTCAGAATTAACTTCAGACTTACGAAATTAAAAAAAAAATTACGTCTGAGATACAAACTTCAGTCATTTTTATTTAAAGTTAGTTTTGATAGTCCCAACTTCAGTCCGTATGTCTGAAGCTTGATCAACTACCGAGCCTTATTTTAGACCCAAAATATTTTTCAAACTTAATAAGCCTAACATAAATCTTAGTTGAAGGCTTTTGTATTATATCTCACCCAAGTACTTTCAGATTCATGAAAGGAGCAATATCAAAATGAATAAAAGCTAAATACTTCATAATTATAGAAAGATGTATAAGCTCATTTCCATTCTTAATTTAATTCGGACGAGTTGACAAATTTATCTTTATATATTTCATATTTCTGGTCGAACTGAAACTTATTTTACGTTCAAAGTTCAATATTATTCTCTTTTTTCTTGAATCATTGGATACAAAGACTTGTTCAATAAGCTGGAGAAGAAAAGGATGATGATAAAAAGAGGAGGAGCTCTTTTGTCTAAGTTTATTTACACTGTTACAAGTTAAAATAATTTGGAACAACCGAATATAACTTCAATAGTAGGCGAAAATTGGCTAGTGACTCAATTTTTTCAAAAAGAAAATAAAAAAACTTTATCACTAGATGTCAGGATGATTTATAAGAATGACCTTGAAGTGGGTGGTCTTATATTTTTTATCTTGCTCGCCTCATGGGAAAAACTTTAAGTTTAATAAGTTTTGACTTTTGATCTTGAAAGTTTTCCCATAGGACAAGCGGGGTTAAAAATTCAAGATCACCCATTTTCAAGATTATTAGATGTAATTTCCTGCCCAATATATATGTTGCAATTTTGGATGTCAAGGCCCAAAATGAGCATTGACTATAGACTGTTTCATATTGTTCTTGCCTCTAAGTAGCACTTCAGAGTGGATTTGGCCCATTTTAAGTCTAGTTCTGTCCAGGCAAACTACTAAACCAACTCATATTGGGTCAGCCCATTTAGCAAACCGAAATCAGTTCCAGTCATCTAGCAATGGCGCTGCAACATCAAAGACAGTATCACCTTAGACTTGCTTTCATATATTCTTTCTAAAAACTAAATGAAAGAGGGGAAAAAAAAAGAGCCACAAAGATACTAAACTTAGTATCGCAAAATATTAATATATAAACTAGGAGTACAAAAAATATGATCGATCTATGTTTCAATATATAAACTGCGAGTACAAAAATAAATTAAAAAGAACTTGTATGGGGTTCTTTTAGAACACATTTGATGTAATAATGTAATAGATCTCTGTGGGTTCGAATCCTGGTGGGAGCAATTTGCTCTCTTCTGGGATAGGACTTTGTAGGTAAGTTGCCTTGTTCTCAAACACTGGTCATTCAGGCACATCCCGCGATTTACTGGTAGTAGTGCTGAGGGATCGGGACTACTATCTCCAGGAATAATCAAGCGTAAGTCGGGAACTGGATATTAAAAAAAATGTAATAGATCTCTTGTTTCGGTGCTGGGGTAATAATGCATTTGATACATATACATTGTAAACACCAATAAAGTTCTTAGAATTGGTCAGTAACAATGTCCCCAGTCCCGCAGCCTCGAATGCAGTGGCATAAATAATGTTATGTTGGGTCCTCTGGCAAAGATTACACGCCTAAGCCATACTGTTGAACCTTCTAGGAAATAATCTGAAATGACTAATTACAATTTGAATTGTAAAATGAACTTACACGAATATTTTATATTTTATCTGTCAATCTTTTGTATTATTTTTTATCGATCTCTAGTGACGTGATAAAATAAGTAACACATTAACAGTTGCAATTGTGGCAATCACCAGAGTTTAAAGCAATTTGATGAATCTAAGCACAAAATTAGTCCCCCAAGTGTTGGGGTCGAAAGAATCCAGGCGTAATGCGAAAGCTAATAATTACAAATCTTGATTGACAATAAATCAGATTACAAAGATTACTATCAAAAGATTTTATTAAATGATATGTGTTTGGTCAATTGACCTACATATGATAGAACTAATTTTTGTGCCATAAATCCATTGAAGGACTATAACATCTAAACAGACCATAATTTTTTGTCAACCGTTGTGGTGTCCGAAGAAGATTCGGAAGGGATGATATGGTCTATAACTTCGTATGCACGGCAATGAATTTTGAATAACTACACCCAAGAAGAGTATTGCCCCTTTTTCATCTCAAGTGTGATAGAAATAAAGTTCTTGACGTTGTTTACGACAAGAGCTTGATGAATTTTTTTATTGTCGGACATTATTTTCCACGAAAAATAAAACAAGAATAAGAGAAGAAGAAAAAGTATTTTGTGATTGATGGAAAATTGGTGGAGAAACCCTAATGGAATCGGCTAGGGTTGGGTATAGAAGAGAAAAAAGAAAACCAAAATAAGGAGGTTTTTGGTTATTTAGGGTAGCCGATGGGGTGGGTAGTTATTTAGGGTTAGGGTTTATGTTTAGGGTTTGTAGAAAACTCTAAGTGTTTGGCCGAAAAGAAGGAAGTTTTCGGTTTTTGGAGGGAGGCCGACAGAGGGGGGTGGGATTTAGAGAAAAACTATTTTGGCTCTTGATACCATGAAGGAAGTGAATTCCATGGTTTATTTCATTCTAATATTGAAATATATATGTACAGGTATACAATGCTAATATTAAGGAAGACATATCTAATCATCCTAAATGAATTGATACTAATTTACAATCATATCCTAATCTACTTAAATTATGTGATTACAATATATATGATTTGATTATAATTTGAGATAATTATGGAATGATCCCATAATTATCCTAACAAACAATATTGACTAAACAATGAACTTATTTTTGATTGGTCTAGCTGTGTCACGCTACTCTCAATCATGTTGAGTCCTTCATGATTATTTATATTCAAAAGTTAAAGTTTTCATTTATTTTATTGATTTTTTTCCGACAACTTTTTTATTCTAATTAAGATAAGTCTTTGGAGGAGCAACAGAGAAGTGTTTTGCGTCTTTATGATTGATCAAGATTTGAAATTTGAAATCAACCTCATCCATGACAATGAGAGGATCAGACTGTTTATATTACCTCTTTTGAAACTTGTAGGTACGAAGAAATGATTTTTTCTCGTTTATATTTACATGCTAAAGACTAAAGTCTTCATGATAAGAGGAATATTGCCAATATATCAAAACTTTTATACTTTTGGAATGTAAAAAAAGTGTAAGGATCGGGGATCGGTGTATAGTGCGAGATATAGATCCGACATAATTTAATAATTTTTATATCTGTTTTAAGTAATTAATAATTTCAAATCCAATAATTTAAATTTCAAATCCTAAATTTGGTTTTGTATAAGGATAGTCTACTTCTATCGAGATAAAAAAAAATCTTATGGGGTTGTTTGGTGTAAGGTATAAGGTCGGATGAGGCTTTGGGTTTTTATTCCGTGTTTGGTTTGAGGTACAAATTAAACACTAGTATAAAATTATACCAATCTATGGGATTAACTTATTCCATCTCCCAGGTAAGATAACTAAAGTACCAAGATTAGTTATCCTGGGATAATATTATAAAACGATCATCTTACCCCTAAACCCCTTGATCAAAATGTGTTTATGTTTTTGTTGATTTGGTAGAAGTGTATTAATCTCCCCTCGATGAGTCTTTCTCATTAATATAAATATATATAGTGTGTACAATGTGGAATCACAATACAATAAGGACCATATATCTACCATAATTATACAACACTAAATATTACAAAATATATGGAGTATATTGACTAATATACGTCAATACACCCCCTCAGTCGGAGCGGGAGGAGGCCATACACTAATACTGGATCTGAAATCGAGGAACAACTGTCTAGGAAGACCTTTCGTGAAGATATCCGCATACTGATACGAAGAAGGCACATGCAACACCTTAACATGACCGAGAGCAACATTTTCACGAACAAAGTGTATATCCATCTCAATGTGCTTGGTTCGCTGATGCTGAACCGAATTATGAGATAAATATATAGCGGATACGTTATCATAGTAAATCAAAAGACGCCTTACGCAGGGGACACTGAAGCTCCAAAAGAAGGTTACGGAGCCAGCAGTTCTCAACAACAATATTGGCAACGCCTCTATACTCTGCTTCTGCACTTGAACGGGATAAAGTGGCTTGCCTCTTGGCAGATCAAGAAATGAGATTATCCCCTAAGAACACACAGTACCTGGAGGTGGAACATCACGTGCCTGGACAGCCTGCCCAATCAGCATTTGTATATGATAACAACCTGGTCGGTGCTGAGGAGTATAGATGCAATCTATAATCAAGTGTGCCCTTAACATATCGAATGATACGCTTAAGGGCAGTAAAATGAGGCTCCATGGGGGCATGCATGAATACACATATCTGTTGAACAACATAAGCAATATCAGGCCTAGTGAAAGTAAGATACTGTAGTGCACCTGCAAGACTCTTATAGAGTGTGGTATCGATCACTGGATTACCATCAACAACACTAAGCTTTGATTTAGAATCAACCGGAGTGGACATAATCTTGCAGTTAGGCATTTTAGCCCTGTACACTATCTCCTCTACATATTTACGATGACACAAAAACATAGTCTCTGCAGATCTAGTCACTGATATCCCCAAAAAGTAACTCAACTTCCCCAAGTCAGTCATAACAAATTCAGTTTTAAGCAATGCAATGATCTCATTTTTCAACAAATCAGATGAGGCAGTAAGCACAATGTCATCCATATATAATAATAAATAAATAATGTTACTACCTTGATGAAAAATGAATAGAGAATTATCACATTTGCTACATATAAACCCAATCTGCATGATGTACCATGCAAAGCGATCATACCACGCTCTAGGGACCTATTTCAAACCATAAAGTGACTTACGGAGACGGCATACATACTGAGGGGCTGCTGGATGGACAAAACCAGACAGTTGGTGCATGTAAACAGTTTCTTTCAAATCCCCATGTAGAAACTCATTGAGAGGCAGACTATTAGTGAGGACAAGGAATCATAAATTTGAATTTATGAACAAAGAGTAAGAATTTTGTTCTTGGGAACTAGAAATCAGAAAAAATTAAGAAGCCGTCGGTTTTGATGATACCGAGGGGTTGCGAGAAGAAGAAAAACATGGTTTAGGTTTGACTCTTGATATCATGTACAAGCGTATTAATCTCCCCTCGGGGGTCTTTCTCATTAATTTTTTACAAATATATATAGTGTGTACAATGTGAAATCCTAATGAATTAAGGATCCTATATCTACCATAATTATACAATACTAAATATTACAAAATATATGGAGTATATTGAGCAATATACGTTAATAGATTTTAGTTTTAATCTCAGCACATATTTAGCTTCAGTTTCTGCAATATTTTGTTTTAATATACCCAATTTTTGGACTTTTTTTTTCCAGTTCCTCGTTTTATACACTAGTTTTTGTATATATTTTTTGTTTTCGTGACTAAATGGTTGTTAAATTCCCATTCTTGCGTATAGATAATAGTGAATGTTATATATCAATATATGATTCAATTATATCTAAGTTATTGAAATATGAAGGTTAAAATTGAAAGCAAGAAATTTATCCAACTTCAAATCAAACATATTTTAAATTATATCTAGTATATTTCATTTTTAATCTAATGAACCAAACAATATAATCTTAAGAGTGTAATTCTGGGATAATTTTACCCGCGAACCAAACGAATCCTTTGGGGAAAAAAGAACAAAAATGTGATAAAGCCTAAATGTGTAATATTGCGTTGGGCCGTCCCCTTAAAGTAGCCGCCAAGCTGGAAGCAAAAATGAAAGACCAAAACAAATAAAGTAAAGTATGTACAAAACAAAAATCGAAGCTTAGACGCTTAAATATATCTATCTCTTTGAATAGAAGATTCAATTCATCGATAAAAATGTCAATTTTTGATTTCAATTATATAAGAAAAAAGAAAAAGAGGACCCGCCACTGACATCTAAATAGTCTTCAATCCCTTTAATTCTCTCAATTTTCGATTTCAAAATTCTGGGTTCATCAGATCTTGCTTGAAAATCTTATTTTTCCTCAAAAAAAATAAAAATAAAATTCCTTTATCGACATGGCGGCCAACAAAGATGGGAATCAAACCGGTACTGGTAGTGGTGGTGGTGGTGGTGGTGGTTTCTTTTCCTCTATAGCTTCGAGCTTGTCCAATTTTGGTAGTGCTATGTCTAAATCTGTTAATGGGTAAACCCTAATTTAATGAATATTTTTTATTGTAATTTACTCCGAAATTTACTGTAAATTGAAAATTGCCTGCAGATCGGAAACTTTGATATATCTTTTTGCTACTTCCCCCCCTAAAGTTTGATATTTGCTGTTTTGTTTACCAAAAAATTGTGTCTTTTACTGATTTGCTGATTTGATAAGTTCTAAATTGTAATTCCTTGTTTCAAGTTGAATGTAATAAACACACCAAAATCCTTTTTTTTTACTTAGATTCATTTGATGAGTGTAATACCTTGGTGCTCAAAGAATCTTATTTTTTCATTACGTGTCTTAGTTCAATCTCTTTTTAAATTCCTATAGTACTTAAGATGAAACTTGAACTTGTAACCTCGGAAATTGTGTGAATAAGTTATTTCTATAACTGCTTAGCTGTTTACGTTACAGTATTAGCCTGTAGAAAGTTGTTTAGGGACAATTAGCTGCAAGCTTGAAGGAGGCATTTCAGCCTGTTCACGCTATGCCTTATTTCTTGAATTAGCTGATCTGATAGTTATTGGTATGATTTATTCCAACTTCCAACTGAGATGAGTCAGCCAACAAACTGAATATTTCGGTAAAATTCCGCTTAATATTTTCAAAATTAATGCACAATGCACTTGCCAACAGAAAGAAATAGGTACAAGCAGAGGTTAAAACTCACCGCCTCTACAAAATGCAGCTCAAGAATTAAAATATTCCTCGAACTAGTTTTGGGTGGAGTACTGTTATTTTAGAAGCAATTGGAGTTGTTGCTGAGTTAGCAAAATGGAAAAATGAACAGGCAAAGTTATTGGGCTGTTGCTTTAAACATCCTCTAATACTGTTATGAAACTTGATACTCCTATACCAAGCTTGTTTTAGTTTTTCTAATATTTTTCTTTTGCATGTGTTCAGTTTCCAAATAAGAGAAGTTATGCCTTCACCATCTTTGTCTCGTACGAAAAAACTGAGCCTCACCTGCCTGTTTAAGATCCCTGTACTATTTCTGGTATGAAACAAGAAATGTCGGCGATTAAGTAAACTTTACTTCCTTTTGAAACATGAAGATGCAAAAAACTTTAAGTAATGGCGACAGTTTATCCTCCATGTAATTGTGGGATTATCTTGTTACTCAATATTTATGCATGCCGATAATAAATTGCTCTCTGCCTCCCTCTATCCCTTAATTTTTTTTTTTGATCTTAAGAAGCTTTCCCATATATGATACCTGATGAGACAACATACAAATGTTTATATTTATGGATAGAATGTACCACTTCCAACATATGAACTGAAGATTTTAATACCCTGGTACAGAGTGTGGAGTTTTATCGATATAGTGGTTTTCATTTGTTTTTCTTGGCTCTTATTGGGCTTTAGTGAATGAATATATCATCAGTTTCCTTTGTCATGCTTGATCAATCTCCATCAAATCGCAATACTCCGTTACTTAGACAAATTGGAATCTTATGATATACCAGATCTTCTCCTTAGTTCTAGTAACTTTTGATTTCTATTGGCGTTTTAGTCATAAGCTGTTATTGTTCCAGCTTGCTTGGTTATGAAGGGCTGGAAGTCGTAAATCCTGAAGGAGGTAATGAGGATGCTGGCGCTGAAGCCCAACGAGGAAGATGGAAGGCAGAGGTATTCACTCTTTTCTCATCTAATCCCGATGGGTTGGATGTGTCCATGGTGTTTGAGTAGCTCTCTCATTATTTATCCTTTTTTCTATGATCTGTAAAGAGAATGAATTTTCTAGTTTCCCTACTCTCCTTTTGTTGGCTCAATAAATTGTTTATACCTCCAGTATATTTTTGGGAAGAAGTTGACTTGGTTAATACCTATGGACAAGAAAAAAGCTTAATACCTGCACCATTCCTATGTTCCTCATAGTTATCCAAAACCGTAGGAGCAACACCAGGACACACCAAGCTTTGCTTCATCTCCTTTTGCAGTCACCTCCAAATAATACTTTCCATATAGCAGATACAGATATATGCTGTAGGCTTTTGGATCGATAATGACCACGTATTCCTTGGAAAGCTATTTACTCGCGTAAATGCTAGTTTTTGTGCGGTTAGCAGAGAGATGGAGCTTCTATCAAGAAGAAGAAAATTGTATACTAGACCTTCCCTCATAGGAGAACCAAGCAAGGGATGAGTGCTTGCGCTAAAGCCGGTGTTTCGTTCCCCTTTGCCACATTTGACTCCTATGGCAATTATATTAACTTAGTTATAAGTTCGAAAATGAATAGTTTCTGATTCTTAATAATTAACCGACTTTTGTCAATGGACAACTAAATAGGAGGAGCAGCACCAATGATTTTTTTGGGGGAAATTTGTAGATTTTTGTTGAGTTCATTCACACTTCTGAGGTTTTTGCAGGATCGTGATAATTATTGGAAAATGATGCAAAAGTATATAGGCGCCGATATTACCTCGCTGGTGACATTGCCAGTTATTATTTGTGAGCCTATGACCAACCTTCAAAAAATGGCAGAGGTCTGTTTTCAATTAATTGCAGGCTTGCAGCTTACTGCTGTATTTTGCTTTAATTTTTAGTTGAGGATTATACTGATGTAGCAATTCTATTGACAGTTGATGGAATACTCCTATCTACTGGAATTGGCAGATGAGTGTGAGGACCCACACATGAGATTAGTGTATGCCGGTAAACAATCTACTGCTGTAGTGCTTAACATCACTCCTATTTTGAATACAGTATCTCTTGCTTAAATATGACAACGGACAATTTGATTTTCCAGCAACATGGTTCATATCCTTATACTATGCCTTACAACGCACATGGAAGCCCTTCAACCCCATTCTTGGTGAAACTTATGAATTGGTTAACCATGCTGGAATCACATTTATTGCTGAGCAGGTGAGACGTAGAGTGAATTCTTCTCCCGGGTCAAGTTTCAACTTGGTCATGGTTTCCTTGTCAGATGCCAATCATTTTTTTTTTGCTGATGATATTAAATCTTGTACTATCAGGTTTGTCATCACCCCCCAATTGGTGCAGCACATGCGGAAAGCGAACATTTCACTTATGATATAACCTCGAAGGTGAAATCCAAATTCTTGGGGAACTCAGTTGAAGTCTATCCACTTGGCAGGTAGGACCTACTATATCGAATTTCCATTTTTTATTTATCAGGATGTCAAATTTCCTGTTTAAGAGAGCATGTTTTTTTGGTTGTTTTGTTTATAAGACCTTAAGAGAACCTTAAAATACCCAAAATTCTGGAGATGAAGAAGTTATTAGTTCTTCAATGATCACTTAAAGAGTTCGGGTAGTTGCTCTTGGAGGACCTTAAAAATAGAAGCAGCTTCGTTTAGCCACTAGGGTCTGTTTGAAACATGTCCATGTTTGTGTAACAGATATGATAATGCAAGTTACTACAGGTTTACTTCTGGCTGGATGACGGTTCCTTTTGTTTTTGCTAAGTCCAAGTGCTGCTTAAGTGTAGAATTGGAACTATTTAGTGAACTTCAGGATGTAGCAAAAATGTCGACTAGCATGCAGGACAATGTTTCAGATATATATCTGTGAGGTGATTGCCTTTTTGTGACCTGTCCCTGATGTATAGCTGAAAGGACAGCATGCACAAACTTGATACATTGGGAGATCATCAACTCATCTACCACTATGTTTTCACTTCCTGTTACATTATCCACTCTATTACTTATAATTTTGTTGCCTGGCCCCTATTTCTGGTTTCAGCTAAAATTGTTCAGTTATGTTGCAAATTGTGGACAAAGTCCTGTATCTTCAATTTTGGTTCATTCTATTGATGTGCAGGTCAAGGCTCACACTGAAAAAGTCTGGTGTTGTCCTAGATTTGGTGCCTCCTCCAACAAAAGTTCACAATCTTATATTTGGGCGAACTTGGATCGATTCACCTGGGGAGATGATCTTGACAAACTTGACGACAGGGGATAAAGTGTTACTGTATTTTCAACCTTGTGGCTGGTTTGGGTATGATTGATGATATTGTCACTCTTCTCTTCACCTGTTTAATGTTTCATTGCAACAAAGTGCTTAGAATGCTTTCCCTTTCCATGGATCTTTTAAAAATACACCCATTAGATCAGTTAAGAACCAAGCAGTATGTAGTGTAAAAGGATGGTTTTCCTTCAAATTTCTTTCACTTATTCTGGTAATGCTGAGCATAGTAAGTAATAATTGCTCTCATTCTTTACCGCCCAAATTAGCGCAGAGTGGAAGAGAGAGTTCAAGGGATAAATGCCCAACATAAAATTTGTAATATCAGAGGATGTAATAGAGATTCTAGGTACTCCACACACTGCCAATTAGGTCTCAATTGGAAGCTCACTTTTTCCATTAGTATGGTTTCATAATAGGATGAGTTCTGCGCTTGTTTCCTTGTGAAGTTTTGACTTTGAGATCCAGTTTCTTGGAGACTTTGTGATTGAATCCTAGTTGCTTATAGCGATTATGACTTGTTGCCAACTCTCTGCGCTATCAAAGAAACTGTCAATTTAGTGCTGTCTTTAGCTTAGATAAATGATGTCAACTAACGTTATCATTTTCTCTCTTTCTTCGAGTAAAAATGTTAATGTTTCTAGCTTTTCTGCTATATGGTTTTCATACTAGCTTTAAAGTAAAGCATATTATGTCCATATTGCACTTCAATATTTGTGTGTTTAAACTGTCCTGCACCAAGCCTTGTCCCTGGGCGAATAAGTTCATGCCTACTAGAATGGTGAATATTATTGGTTTCTATATCCGGGTCCTAAGACAACTAAATTACATATTCCTTGCCAATGAGAGTCTGTATAGAAGATGTTCTCACTTATTTTTCTTAGTTTCTTATTTTTTCTATTTTTTTCTTATATAAATCTGATTGCGTATCAAATATTTTCCTTCTCTTCCAATTTTTCTTAACCATCATGTTTTTGGCAGTGCTGGTCGCTATGAAGTTGATGGATATGTTTACAACAATGAGGAAGAACCCAAAATTTTGATGACTGGAAAATGGAATGAATCTATGAGTTATCAACCCTGTGATTTGGAAGGGGAACCCCTGCCAGGCAGCACTATGAAAGAGGTGAAATTCAGCTTTATTTCTTCAATATTAACCCTTAGTCCGATGCAACTTTTCTTTTTCCTTCTTTTTCTAAGCTGAAATACTGTTTACTTTGTTTAATTGGAACCCCTGGTCAGATCTGTCCTTTTCTCTTCATGACTTGAAGTATGTTGATTCCTCCAGAGTTTGCAATAGTAGTTGAAGTTTCTCAACCAAGATTAGTTAGGTTACAGTATGTGTCATATGTTTGCCATTTCCAAATTGTAGCTAGGACAGATTACAAAGTGCTCACCCCCCCCCCACCCCCCCCCCCCCCCCCCCCCCAAAAAAAAAAAAAAAGAAAAGAAGAAAGATTACAAAGTCCTCCATGCTTGATTTGGAAAGCCTTTCTCTTGCTTAGGCAAGCCACATAGTCAAAATTCTGAAGGACTGAATATAAACTTAAGATCCATAAAATGTAAATTTTGCTGTTGTAGACTTGTAGTCGACGTTATAGTAAACTTTCGACCTTCAACTCCTGTCATAAAGAAAAAAAAGAAAGAGGAGAGCCTACAGAAATAGACATAGTTACCTGCTGTGCGGAAAATGTCTGACATAAGCTATGATATCTATCAGTCACGTAGACTTTCATCGTTCCCAAATTTGTATTCCTGTGATCTAGAGCCTGTTTGGACTGGCATATTTTTGGTGCTTTTAAGCCAAAATAACTTTTAAGCACTTTGTAGTGTTTGGGTAAAATAAAAGTGCTTCTAAGCACTTGTTTTCAAGCCCTAACTTATGGCTTTTGGCTTATAAGTCAAAAGCCATAAGCTCATCCAAATGGGCTCCTACCGGATTTTAAAATTTATTTTACTATCCAAGTAAAGTAAATATCTCATAAACGGAGCAAGTAATGCTTAGGACAACCCCTGCTATGACTACATTTTAGAAATGCAAACGTAGAAAGTGGAAGCAAAAAACACTCTAGTCTATTTGAAATGCATCTTATATACAGGTGCTGCTATGACTACATTTTAGGAATAGAGACGTTAAAAGTGGAGGCAAAGACACTCTAGGCCACATGTTCACATGTACGCATATCATTGAAGTTGGGAAATTTTATGATTTTACATTGAGCTCTTGAATTTATTTGAACTGAAACCTTATGTGGTGAAAGTATTTTGGTTCATCAGGTTACATGAAGCTTGATGGCATCTTATGATATCTAAAACGATGATAATTGTGGTCAAATGAAAATCATGGACTATTAATTTGACTAAAATTTTCACATATTTCTTTGCTTGTTCAGGTCTGGAAAGCTGCTGATGCTCCTAAAAATGACAAATTTCAGTATACATATTTTGCACAAAAGATTAACAGCTTTGATACTGCACCTAAGAAATTATTAGCATCTGATTCTCGTTTGCGCCCTGATCGTTCAGCACTTGAGAAAGGTGACGTGTCCAAAGCTAGTTCAGAAAAGAGCCGGTATGCCCTTCAATCTCTCTCTATCTATCTAAGGTGTCTTTTTGTCAATCTGCATGTTACTTTCTTTGCCTTTGTGTTCATTAGTGAACTTCTAGAATTTCAAATATTAAATTTAGAGCATTGGACCTTTCTGTGGCAGTTGTCTGTATAATAGAACTCCACTTTTCCTCTGATTATACCCTTCCTTTGTAGTCAGGGCGGAGCTTAGTTTGAAGGGAGTTCAATAGAATCCTCTTCATTGAAAAATTATACTGTGAAAATTGGGCAAAAGCTAATTTTTTTTTGGTTATATATAAGTTGTTGAATCCCTTTTGACACTAGGGAAAGTTCTAGTTAAGCCCAAAGGAGGTTCAAAATTTTGCTTTAGGTCATAGGCTCAAATCCAAGTGTCACATTTTAAACCCCTTGTATAAATTCCTGGGTTCACCATTGTTTGTAGTGACTAGTGAGCCATATTTGCACACGGTCTCGATGTTAAAAGATGATCATCCAGTTTGTCACCTTTTTAGGTGTAGCAATTTTTATCCTGAGGTGGACTTCAGGGTTTCTCCAAGGATCTCATTTCCTTGTTGATCATAGACATTTTCAAAAAACAAAATAAAAATAATTTGATCTACTCTGGCTTCATTAACACACTTGGACAGGAAAGAGGGGAAAAAGAAGTGAAAATCCCAGGTGGTTATAGTTAATATTACACAGCTAAACAAACAGTTCAACTTGTATCATAAAGTTCTTCGTTTTACCACTGGCAAATATTTTTTGGTCGAACAAGAAATAACTAGCCCTCTCCTGTCTCAGGTCTTCCGTCATATTTAAATTTTTGCTATTCGGTGGCAATAGTCTCAAGCCTCTTACCATATACTGGTGTATTTGATTTTATTTATTCAGTTTGGAGGAGAGGCAGAGAGCTGACAGGAGAACAAGAGAGGCCAAGGGCGATGAATTCAAACCAAAATGGTTCAACTTCTCAAATGAAATTTGTCCTACACCTTGGGGTGACTTGGAGGTGTACGAGTACAATGGCAAATATCATGAACATCGCGCTGCTATTGATAAATCTGACCATGTTGAAGAGGCTGATGTTAAAACGACCGAGTTCAACCCCTGGCAATATGAAGATTCAGTAGTTGCATAATTAGTTGTTTCTCTTATCTGTATCTTGTGCTTTTTGCATTACCTTTTCTTCTTTTACTTCTGTATTAGGCCTATATTAGGTCTGCATTCTTTTCGCAGGGAGTTAATTCCTACATTTTCAATATCTTGAGATTGATAAGAATTTTGTACATGTGGTTGCACTTGAAATTCGGCTCTGAGATTTTCTTATACGGGCAATAAGTAGGCAGTAAATAACGATTTCACTGTAGGCTAAGAGACAGCTTTAAGGCTACCGAACAGGTTTCCTCAACCATACTATTCTGGAAGTTAAGGTTATCACCTTTTTTATTTATTTAAATTGACAAAATCTCTGAAATTTAACTTGTACCTTTTGGTTCGAGTAAAGGGTGCTTGAGAATCAATTGCATATTAACGCTCCAGTGTTTTACAAGGCCATATTTTCATTGCTTTCTTACCCCCCTTTTTGATGTTCATTAATTTATTGGATACAAGAATAGAGAGAGCAAACAAATTAAGCATTATATAAATGAAAGTGGGTGTTAAGTGTGTTTAAGCAATCATCCAGCAAGGCATTAGCCAAGTGAAGTTTTAATTTATCAAGCATGTGTCTGACACTATAGTTTCCACCACTATTAATTTAAATGCTCAACTGGTATATAACTATCTGTCCATCACTTACTGGTAAGTTCTTTCAGATTCTCTTGATTATGCTCAGTATCATGGTTGACTGGTTGGTCAAAATCATGCTAATTAAAACAAAATTTCAAATCTGTCAATTCATGATGGCGAATTCATTCTACTTTAGCTTAAAAACCTAATCAAATCATGTTTAAATGATACGTATATAAGTGTGCTGGAGACAATGATCATCAACTAGTTGCTACAATGAAAGGCAAAGTTCATTGCATTTAGCTATAAAATACTGGTTGAACAAAGCAGACATCTTCAATTTGCCAGGAGAATATATAGTATCAGTACATAGCAGAAACTCTATATATTCTACATTTGGCACTCTGACTCCATCTTTTCTTTTTGAAATTCAACTTCTTCCTGAGCCTTTTGCTATATTGCCTTTTCTGTAGGTCTAAACTGCAAGGTTAAGCACATGTCCTTAATAAACTTCAAGGTTATAAAGAACATTGTAAAGGGAAACTTTCTGGTGCAGCATCGTGAACACGAAGAACACAAGATACCTCTGGGTAAAGCTGTGGGAGGGGTTGGAGAAGTTAAAAAAAAAGGATATTTAGATATAGAACTTCTAACTACAACATCCTTTCAGAATTGCAAGGTCAATCACTGTTATTTCTGGTCTACCTCAATGTAAAATTTAAGCGAGAATGACTTCCAGATTTGAGATTACACCTACAATTCTTCTTACATGACTTCAGAAAGTTTTCAAGGGTTGTAACTTATCGTGCCAATACCTAATGAGCTAGGAGAGACGTTTCGTGAATCAGTGAGTAAGAAATTACCAGGGAAACAATTCTGAACGAAATAAGCAACTCAATCAAGTCTTGATATTAGCTTGTGAGGCTTGTTCACAGTACACCAGTCTCAGTAGAAATCCCAAGTGTAAACGATCTTTAAGTTTCGTTTTCTGGTCTAATTGACAATGTTGACTTAGTATTTAAATCCAGATATTAGGTATACGAAAAGTGACTCAAGTCACCTCATTCTTGCCTCAAGCTTATACGCATCCAAAAGAAAAGAATTTGCCTTTTGGTCCCGGTGAAATTGGATCAAGTGGCACTTCAAATACATTATAGGGCTAAGAATGCTACTAGGGTACCACAAGGTAGGGGAACCAAATTCAATATCACATCGTTGATACAGTCTCGAGCATAACTTTAACTCCAATTGAAGCTAAGTTTTAATAAGAATCCTTTTGCAGTATGATGTAGAATGTTAAGCACACAGAGAGCACAAGAATTTGATACATTATGCTGCAAGTAAAAGTATGATGTTTGCTAACAATTCTGAAGAAAATCAGGAATAATTCTGAATATGCAGTTTTCACTTCTTTATCAGGAGTTACTTTTCTGGATGTGCCATTCTAATACAATACAACAACAACAACAACATACCCAATGTAATCCTACAAGTGGGGGGTCTGGGGAGGGTAGAGTGTACGCTGACCTTACCCTTACCTCGTGGAGGTAGAGAGGTTGTTTCTGAAAGACCCTTGACTCAAGTAACGCATATCAGAGTAGGTTTAAAAGGATGCTATTCTATTACAATAGTGAATTTAAAATGTGGTGTATGAATCTCTAAGTAACAAAAGTAACTAACTCTCAAATGTGGTCTGCTGCAGGTACGGTTTAGATGTGGTTCCCTAATGCTTAGCATTAGCCCTCTAAGAACACCAAAGACTTGCATTCTACACGACTTGAATGAACCTTCATCATTGATGACTTTTTGCTCAAGCTGATTGTGTAGAACCTACTAGAAGATAATCTATAGATATAAAAGTGAATTGCATAAAACAACATATGTTCTAATTCATATCAGCTAGAGAAGAATGTTACTTCAACTTGCATTACAGAATACATAAACAATGCTTATATACTTTTTACAATATCAAGGTTTTGCATCACCAAAAGCCAGATATACCTGTATTTTTATCTAATCAAGTGTCATTCCTGTGGTGGACTTTCCTCATCGAACCATCTCGGGGGATCAAAACCAGATCCTCCTGTCATGTTTGAAAATGTACAATAAGCGACATACTAACATCTTCCTCCAAGATTAATCAACAAAAATAAAAGTACCTCACTCAGATAAAAAATAGAATATGCTAAATTTTACCACTTCATTAAGCAGGATAAATATAGTTGCTGAAAAGCTTCAGAGTCAGAGGCAGATGTAGGCCTTTTGGCTATGGCCTACGGGTACCTCTAAACCCATAACATTTGACACGGAATATATATATGTAAAAGCTAACTAAAATCTCAACAAATATTAGATTTGAACCCATAACTTCAACAGTAAATGAGTTCAATATTAAAAATCTTGCAAGTTGAATCAACTAAATTTAAATCCTGAATCGACCTCTGTAATCAGAGTGATCTCAGAATTTTAACCTAAAGATGAAACATCATTACCTAGAGGGTTACAGCGACAAAGACGCCATGCAGTCAAGACTGTCCCTTTAACAACTCCATATTTCTTGTAAGCGATCATGGAGTATTCACTGCATGTTGGTACATACCGACAACTTTTTGGCATTACTGGTGAGATTTCCCCTGCTTAACAGTCAATGATTGGTTACACAGTCCTCCTGGTCTTTATACATAAAAAGTGAGAAATTCGAAATAGCTCAATAAAATCAGGAGAACAAAAAGTCAAGTTTTGCCAAGACATATCCACAACTTACTTTTATAGAACTTGAGCATTGATAATGCAGTTTTGACCCCTGGATTATCTATTTCATCATCTGAATTCAGAAAGCAAGCACCAAATTTCAGCAAAATGCAATCAACTTCTTCGACCCAAAAATCTGTTAGAAATTGAGGGTATCCCAAAAGGAAGAATCCCCTATTTTTCTCTACTTATCATTCATTATTATGTCTCCTCTTGAAATAGTCTAACTGGCCGCTACCCAGTCTTTGGAGTAACACCTATATATAGATGGCACTATAGTGAACAATGACATAGATTTCCAACTCTACTTTCTATTTCTTCTCCTTCTTCTAAGCTGGGTTTTTCTCTCTCTTGCCGTTTATAACGGAAAGAGCGTGTTGTATCCTGAGGATACGCCTTATGTTATTCACCGTGTGAAAGATCCTTAACGATAGTGTCATTGACACGCCTCAAGCTAAATTATGTTCTTTAAAGTACTATCTTTTATAACATAATCTCCCTTCCTGGTGAATAAATTGAAGATCCAACTCATAGCACTGTGTGCACTTGTTTGTACTGAACTAATAAATGCTTAACATGTGCTTTTTACATAATTTTTTGATCACTTAATCATGATGAATTGTATGTATTCTCACCTTAATTTATCACAACTTGGTGCAAACACTGTGTACATGCAAGTCTTTCTCTTGCAGCTACTCACTTGGATTGGGATTATACAACTAGGGTATATTTTAAACATGATTAAATTAAGGTAAGAAGGAGAGCCTTGGAGTAACTGGTAAAGTTGTTGCCATGTGACCGGGAGGTCACGAGTTCAAGTCGTGGAAACAACCTCTTGCGGAAATGCAAGGTAAGGCTGCATACAATAGACCCTTGTGGTCCGGCCCTTCTCTGACCCCGCGCATAGCGGACGCTTAGTGCACCGGACTGCCCTTTTTTCCTTTTTATTAAATTAAGGTAAGCAACCACCTTAATTTTAGGCATTTTAAAAGCTTGGCCTATGGGTTCGACATAACTCAATAGTTTTGGCTCAAACCTTGTATTTAAATTAAAAAATTCACTTAATATGTACAAACAATTTATCAAGAACCCAATAAGCTGTACAATAACATATCCAGTGTAATCTCACAAGTGGTGTCTGGGAGGGTAGTGTGTACCAGACTTTACCCTTCCCTGAGACTGAGGGGTAGAGAGGTTGTTTCTGATAGAAACTCGGCTCAAAGAAGAATCTGATAAGCTGTATTTTTTAAAATTCAGAACTCATAAATCAAAATTTTAGCTCCGCTTCTGTTAGGCACATACCTTGAGAGTTACTCTCGCCGGAATCCGACCCACTAACGATACATAGGCTCCGACTCTGCCGCCCATATTTCTACAACAAAAAAAGAAAAGAAAAGAAAAGGAAAGTCCATATTATGGTTAATTAAGAACCGAAAGGTAAGTGGTAGAGTTGTGAAATTGGAAGTACTTGTCTCAGTGGAAAGAACAGATATGACTGCTGCTTCCTGTAGGATGAGGAAATGAAGCTGGAATTTGTTGAAGAAAAGGGTTTACAGTGGGAGTAGCTGTCGAGGGACAAAGCTAGCGCCATTGATGGATGAGAGGAAAATGGCATTTCTTGATTAGCTGGGTGGCAGGTGCTGCAACTTATGGTGAGAATGAATGGCTATTGGAGCATTAATTTGTTACTCTCGTCTCGTCTCAATTGATGTCAATTTTCAAAATTCAGATCATGTAATCTTTGATAGACGTTTTATGTATTTTTTACTTTCTAATAATTTTTAAATATACTAATCATAGTCGGATTCGACCAAATAAATAGAATGGCAAGCTTCATTACCATTCGAAAAATCCCATCAGTTTGAAACTCAATCCTAAACTTCGGAGTGGCAAGGCCGAGTTTACCGTACCTCCGTCCCCTACGTTAGGCGGCCGTAATATTTTGTTACGTTCTACCGCTGTTACGCCAGAATAAAAGGTTCCAACAAAAATCGGGATTTTAGTAGTAGGCGGCATCCCCTCTTAGTTTTGAGTAGGCGGAACCATTCTGTTTTGGTTCTTCTCCACGGGTGATCCAGGACTTTTCCTATTATTTTTTCAACTGAGATTTCGATATAGAAGGATCTCTTTATTTCGTCCCAGCTCATTGATAAAGTTCTTCAAATCCCTTGCTCTAGGTTTTGACTGGTTCGAAAGGACCAGGAAGCAGATGTCTATTCAATAGATTTGTTCGACCTTTCTTTCATTTAGTTTGAACCACCCGAAACAAAAGGAAAATCAGGCTAGGAGATGACTCGTAATCGTCTTTCTGTTTTTTTATTTTAATTTTATGTTTACCATCTTGCTTGCTGGACTAAAAAAAAGAAGCTTTCGAGTATTCCACAATGCATTTTTATGTTATGATTTTAGTGGTTTTAACGACCCTATCTTATCCTATCTTGATTACCCCAATTCCCCTGTTCGACAAAAGTTGCATTTGTAAACAATAATCGGATTGTAGCGGGTATAGTTTATTATTCTATTTAGGACAGAAAGAAAAAGATCTGCCTTTTGCGGGGAGAATCGCTCGAAAGCACGGGATGGGCATTCCCTTATGCTTTCTTCTTGCTGCTTTGTTTGCTCTTTCGAATAGAAGGTAATATTAATTTCAAGATATTAAGTAGCTTTTAGCTCTCGTGACAATTTGTGAACATTAAACAACAAACAATATTTGTGAAAAATTTAACAGTAGATAGAATAAAAATAGTACTAAGTTGTAGCCGAGAAAACTTACCTATCCAACAAAAGTTGTGAAATTGACTTGTAAATAATTGAACATCAAACACAGGTAAGATTTGCTCGTAAATAATTTAATAAAATAGATAGCAAGTTGAGGCAAAATTTGTGAACAATTTAAGCTCGATTTGCTCATCCAGCTAAACTTATGACCAATTCGCTAAACTTGTGAGCAGTTAAACATGCGTAATATTTTCATTCTTCCAATCGTATACCACCAAAGCAATTTTTTCGCAAAACTTTCTTAAACAGGGACAAAATTTAAACAATGGCTTCATCTACCAGATTTAACCAACATATTTAACGTGGCAGAAGATGATTTAGCAACTAACAATAGCTAAATAACAAACAGATTAGAAACCTCTCTTGCTCGCAAGAAAATACTTAGAGACGCAAGTCATTCTCCATGAAATTTCAATGATTCCAGCCTACAATATTGCTCCAAAAAATTGTTAACTTTACTCATCTGTAGTTGCATGTATTACAACCATTTGAGCTACAACAGAAATCTCTAAGTTAGCTTGGATATGGAACTTCTTTTTGTACATCACGTAAATAAGCACTATAACCCCAACTATGAACAATACTAGTAACCTCTATGTCCCAACTGCTTCAATTCAGTTACCTTAGACTACAATGCGACTGCCGATGGAGGACCGAACATCTGTTAGAACCAATAGAAAACAAAAACTTGATGACTGCCTCCGTGTTGTATCTTTTGGCAGTCTGAAACAGGGCTCTTCTTAGCTCCTTTACACGAAGAGTGCAGCTGCTACTTTACACGGTAAAAGTTAGACTTGCACAGCTGCGCCATGCTGCTTTGGCGATCAAACACTTTACATCTCTGTCGCAAGATGTATCAGAAACATTCATTTTGATGCTTCTGTCACAGGTACGTTATCAAGTGCTGTCCGAAAATGAAGGCCAGAACCAATGTGTCGTGTGGAGGGGAATGGCCAGCAAAGGACATTTGGACCTAGAACCTGTATTGCCAAGGAAAACCAATTCACACATTCATATAAATTAGATAACAAGTGCGAGAAAGCACATAAGTCTCAACGGATATACTATAGTAAAACAAGAAAGTTACATACAGCAAAAGAGAAAGGGAACACCAATAATTTTGTAATAAAGAAAACGAGAAAGCTGAAGGTTTATCGTGAAAGAAAGGAGAAGAAACATGTGGAAGAGAGAAATCAAGAGGAATAATCTCTTACTGATATCAAATTCTCGTATGCACCAAGATCATATGGATGTGAATAGACACAACCTCCCTTTTCAGCAACGCACATTGCTCTGACACCTTCTTGGTACTGCAGAGCATGAACAACCTTATTAGTGCTTGTACACATAATATGCCACTGAAAAGAATTGAATTATTTATGATACTGCAGTTAACAAACCTCAATTGTTGTCTTGTTTTGCAAAATAAGGTAAAAATGCCAACACAGGAAAAAGCCCAGTGCCAAACTTAGAGGGACTAGTATAAGCCCTGAGATAATTAGAGCATCAATCAACTTCTTTTATTGCTATTCATGATTAATTATTAGAATATTCAAAATATAAGTGCTACTCGAAGTATGCACAGCGACATGTGCAAAATCAACTACTTTTCTTGCTGTTCTCAAACAAAGCATGTGCAAAATCTAGAATCCTGTTGCTACTTGTATATGGTGGACAGTTTGGAAAGAGGGAAATATGAGATGTTTTGAAGCCAAAACTAACTCAATTCAGAAGATAGTGGAACTGTATAGTTTTGCTTGCCTTTTGGTCAAACAAGACCTACTAATAAGGCAGAATTATCTTAGACTTTACAGAATTATTCCAAAAATAGATGGGGATGCATGCTTGCACACTGTAAGCTACAGTACAGTCCTAGTGCTGGTATTGTTGATACTTAATAAAACCTTACCTTCTAAAGAAAAAAAGTTGTAACTTATAAGGAAAGTAACTTTTTGGTTCTAGGGATAAACAACATGATCGGTGAAATTAACAAAATAAAGATGCAATCTTGCAACGAGGGAATAACATTTACTGGAAATTTCACAATCCTAATTCCTAACATAGAGCTAAGGCAGTACTCTATAGATGGTATAACTGCTAGCTGAAGTAACAAGAAAGGACGAGCAAGTGGTGTTTGCACCAGTCACATTTTCATTCCCGTATCTTCCGGAAAAAGGTATTCAATTCCATGATTTGACAAGATGGGAAGAACACCAATAAATGGACTGAAAAGTATATGGACAACCAAAAGTAAGGAATAGCAGAACAGAAAGATTCTTTCTTCCGATTTATAAATAGAGTGTTGGAAATTTGCCTTTGGTGGGGGTTGCGTCCACCCATATTTAATGATTTAAACACTAGTATTCCGCATGTTGGAGGCTTTGTCTCTTCACACGTGCATAATCTACTAAGTGAGTAGATGACCGCAGTGCCAAGGATCGTCAAATTTCGTTAAGAAATGAAAGAGATATTGGTCCACGAAGTAACGTGTTTGAGGCATGAAAATATGGTGTGGGACAAATCTACCACATCGGTGGGAAAATGAAGAATTATTCTTTTTATAAGCCTAAAAAATGGATAAGGGTTTGGGACCCCAAGGGGTAACCCATGTGTTTGAAGGAGGGAGGACCTAAGTGTGCTTGGGTTCAAGGCTAGCCCCACACACGCGCTGCCGCCGCCCGCCCGTCCGGGCTCGAGTCTCGGGTCGTGGGTTGCGGGCTTCTGGACCTCTTAACACCTCTCCTCCTCCTAGACACAATATATTGAGACCTGAAACAAATTTGAGGGGGAGAAACAAAAGAACAGAAACTCCTCTTCCTTTTCCATTCTTCAGCAAGTCGTTTCATGTTTGTTTTCTTCGTCAGAATCAACCTATTTGTTTTGTTGTGTTGATTAGTTGTTGTTTTATCTTGGGAGACTATTACTAACGTAAAAGCATAAATACGGGGCAATATTGTCTTAAAGACAGAGAGCCATCTCTCGACTCAGCCACAGTTGTAACAATCCAGATTTAGTGTTTCTTGATTTCAGGTTATCAAGATTAAGACTCAACAAGCTTGCGGCAATTATAATCTTGGCTGTTAGTTTATCCTTTCGAACACTTGTAATATTTATTTACTTCCCGTACTGCAATTATATCCAACATAGAGTAGTATTGAATTTTCATACACAGTAGGCATGTTTTGACACACTTTTGTAGTATGCTTCTTCTTGTAATTATCATCTAACTCCATATCTTTGCCAGTTAAATGTCCATTCGCTGCTCAATAACTAATCTCCTTAAAACTTGGGGAATTAATCTCCGCAACCTTAAAATTTGGCAACAAGCACAGTAAAGAATCAAACTAGTACACCAAAGCCATATCTCTCCTTCACTTAGCATTAACAAGAGTGAAAGTATATTTATGTCCTAGAGATAATTTGTATTAGGACAAATGTACTTTATACACATTCGTATTATTATTAATGGAGATTAATATTTTGACATTTCCAACTATTGAATTATTAATTGATTGTTTATAATATTCTATAATATGCATCCCTGGAGGTTACGCTGTTATTAATAGTGTGAGATATTAATATTATAACGTAACTCTTAAAATAGCCTCGACTAATGATCATCGAGAATGGGATATCGATGATATGTTATAAGTCGACATGTGTTCTACATCACATCCTTAGAGGATGTAGTATGTCTCACCTGCTACGAGTAATGACTACTCGTGATGGACACATGGATACTTTGGAAGTATTGGTATACCCTGCTGATATTGTTTGTTATACTTGTCTAAAGTATGATCAGCGTGTGGGAAATAGAAGTCATTATACTTGAGGTCAATATACACCTTGTCTACGAAGTAATGTACTTTGATTATGTCCTAAGCTCAAATGCCTTATAAGTTGAGATACGACTTGTATTGGGTACATTACGATGTGGATTAAAGGTGGTAGTTGAGCCAAGATTAGGATTCATTCCTCGAATGTATATTCGAGAGAACACTCAGATTCTCAGTGATATTAGGTTGACTAAGTCGTTGGCCAACGCAATAGACATATTTAGAATATGATCTAGTTGTCAACTAATATAGATGAGATATAATGATTAAGCCATTTGGATAGACACTTGACAAATTTTAAGCTTGATCGGGTGTGTCGTGAATGAAAGGATTTTATCTTACCACATAGAGGTTAAGTTTACTGGATTCGTGTAAACGTACTTCACATATTGAGTTCATCTTGCGGCGCTATTTAGGAGTTCTGCGTAGACCTTAATTTGATTAATGTCGATATGTGAAGGCATGTAGGGTCACACTATGTCGATTGTCCTTTCGATCTAAGGGTGTATTGAGAGAGTATTAAATATTAGATTTAGAATCGAGATATTTAAATGAATAATAATTATTTTAATTAAGTCAAAATTGAATTTTGAATTTAATTAA
Organism: Anisodus tanguticus; assembly: GCA_034509755.1. Taxonomy (NCBI): domain Eukaryota; kingdom Viridiplantae; phylum Streptophyta; class Magnoliopsida; order Solanales; family Solanaceae; genus Anisodus; species Anisodus tanguticus. Next base: position 53,311,068 of record CM067540.1, on the reverse strand, counting down.
GAATGTGCAGAAAATAAATCGAGACAGTGCAGGAACACGTCAAGCGCCACGACGCCCATACCCTAGGGCCGCGGCGCTAATGACCTAATCTGCCTCGATTTTTGGGCCAGGCCCAAGGTCAAACCCTAATCCGGTTTGACCTAATTTTCACCTATAAATACAGGCATCCACTTCATTATTCACACACTTGATTTCATATAATTATTCTAAGTCTCAGAGACTTAGAATTAAAATACTCTATCGAACCTCTGCCGGATTTCCTAACTTTTCGAAGGAGAAATACATTGAAGCTTGGAGCTTGCAATCGTAAGGGCATTCGCGTGCACACCTATAGTAGATAAAGATTCCAGATAAATACAACTTGTAAGTGTTCATGTTTATGTACAGGTTTTGATTGTCATATAACCATACCAGAAGTAATTGTTGGGGTAAGTAAGAACAAAATTTTAAACTTCCGTTGTGCCTTACTTATGTGTTTTGGACCCAACAAATCCCTACAAACAGAAATCACATTTAAGCAAGATTTTTTGACAGAATGCTTATGTTTCCTCAAGTTTTTCAATTATTGAATGAACACTTACAAGAAGATTACGTTTTATATTCTTAACTGTTTTCTAGGTAAGCAAACACCACATCAATGGACTTATGGCTTAAAGGAAGAGGTAGTCTGGTATGTAAATTATCATTCTGTAGTCATTTTCCTCTCCCAAATCACTAAAAATGACTCCAACCCTAAAACATTTTCTTTAACACTTGAAATTATCACTAAACAATATTCTATATCCTATATTATTTTACTACCATATTTATCCAACTTGTTTGTGTAGAATAGTGTAAATCTCCTTGCCGGAGTACTCTTATTAATGTAATATATATAGAGTATACAATTGTAGTTCTAATGGAATTAAGATCTCTATTTTACATTAATTACACTAAATATTAATTACATAATATATTGTGAATATATATGGAATATATTCACTATCACACTCCCTCAGTCGGAGCGGGAGGAGGCCGAACGCTGAGACTGAATTTGAAGTCAAGGAACAGTTGCCGAGGAAGCCCCTTTGTGAAGATATCTGCGTACTGATATGAAGAAGGAACATGGAATACCCTAACGTGACCCATTGCAACCTTCTCACGAACAAAGTGAATATCCATCTCAATATGCTTGGTTCGCTGATGCTGAATCGGGTTACGAGACAAGTAGACAATATATATGTTATCACAGTAAACTAAAGATGCCTTACGTATGAAACAATGAAGCTCAAGGAGATTTCGGAGCTAACATTGCTCGGCAACAACGTTCACAACTCCTCGATATTCTGCTTGCACTCGAACGGGAAAGAATCCCCTCTCTCCTCTCTCTCCCCAACACAACGGTAACAAATCAGATCCCCACCCCCTTCCCCGACGGTAACCACCTCTGCGACCAGGTAACCTACTCCGTCCGGCGACCAGGTAACGCCGCCGGATTACCACGCCGGTGACTTTTTTTGGCATCTTTTCTTTTCTACTTCTTCTTCATATTCTCTTTTCCGGTGACTTTTTTTTCTTCTGCTGCCACTCGGATCAGCGTCCAGGTTACTAAGTTGCTCTGACGCCAGCTCGAACAAAGCAACTCCATAGATGAACCATATTTTCGTGCAGAGACTGTGCAACGCCGCCAGATTACTATGCCGACGACTTTTTCCGGCATCTTTTCTTTTCTACTTCTCCTTTTCGGCGACTTTTTTCTTCTTCTGCCACTCGGATCAATGGCCAGGTTACTAAGCTGCTCCGACGCCCGCTCAAACAGCAGCTCCGGCAGTGAATAGTACTCCGGCAGTGAACAATATTTTCTAGGCAGAGAACAGGTTCTACCCAACTGGAGTTGGTACCTCCCGTCGCCCTTACTGTTTCTTTGACAATTCCAATAGTTCTTTTTTCTCTTTTATTTTATTTTGTTCTTCTTTTTCTCCTCGATCTACACAGGTACTCGACTATTTTAGTGAAAACTCAAGTGAACAGTACTTCTGGTACCGATGAATAGTGATTTTCACTGACAAACTGGTTCGATTCAACTAAAATTGGTACCTCCGGTTGCCCGTATCCATTCTTTGTCATTATCCGTATTGTTAAATTTTGCTGCTTCGTTGTATTGATTCGTGACTTTACGTTCTTGCATTTACCCTTCTTGTCTTTAGTTATAGCATTCTTGGCGTAGTGATTTTACCTGCCTCTAGATTCTTGTTAACTTGTGCTTGCACTTTGATCCCTTCTTGTTTTAGGGTAAACATTTGAGTAGTCAATTATTTTATATTTGCTTTAGTGGCTTTGGTAACTGATGGTAGACTAGGGTCATGTTCTCGATCGGGGACGGGGACGAAGGGTAGTGGGGTAAGGGAGAGGCTAGGCTGAGAATAGGATATTGGAGCATTGGGACTTTAACGGGGAAGTCCATAGAGCTAGTTAAGATTCTTAAGAAGATGATGATTAATATAGCCTGAGTCCAAGAGACCAAATGGGTAGGACCTAAGGCTAAGGATGTAGACGAGTATAAGTTATGTTTCTCGGGTAGGTCGAAGTATAGGAATGAGGTAGGCATTTTAGTAGACAACGAGCTAAGAGATCAGGTGGTAGAGGTTAGGAGGGTCAATGACAGGATGATGATGATTAAGTTGGTAGTTGGAGGGTTCACTATGAACATTATTAGTGCTTACACGCCACAGACGGGCTTGGGCGAGGAGAAGAAGAGGCATTTTTGGGAGGTTCCTGAAGAAGGATGAGCACTTGGTGACTTTCCGTAGTTCGGTGGCTAAGACTCAGATATATTTTTTGCTCCTTAGGAAGGTTGACAAAGGTTTTTGTAAAGACTACAAGGTTATTCGGAGGGAGGATCTTACAACCCGAAATAAGCTTTTGGTGATGTATTTGGAAATCAGGATGGAGAAGAAGAAGAGCGTTGTAGATGACAGATTAAGAATCAAATGGGGGAGTTTGACCATGACTAGTGGAAAAGAGATGGGGGAGAGGTTGATGGCCAAGAGGGCTTGGGGAGTAGTGGGGATGCCACCAGTATGTGGTACAGGACGGCCAGTTGCATTCGAGATGTAGTTAGAGAAGTGCTTGGGGTCTCGAGGGGTAGCCGTGGTAGCCATCGAGGGGACTGGTGGTGGAATGGTGTAGTTCAAGAGAAGGTGGAAGCGAAGAAAGCGGCGTATACGAAATTAGTAGAAAGCAAAGATAAGGTAAAAAAGTTGACGAATATAGAACTGTATAAAATGGCGAGGAATGAGGTAAATCTTACGGTTACGATGGCAAAAACAGTGGCTTTTGAACGCTTGTATGTGGAATTAGAGGAGAAAGGCGGGGATAGGAGGTTGTATAGACTAGCCAAGGCAGGGGAGAGGAGGGCCCATGACTTGGATCACGTAACGTGAATCAAGGACGAGGACGGAAAAGTCCTGGTGGAGGACGCGCATATTAGGCGGAGGTGTCAGTCTTACTTTCATAAACTCTTGAACGAAAAAGGAGATAGTGACATCGTGCCGGGAGATCTGGAGCAATCTGGTGGTCTCATAGAAGTCCACATCTCTTGAGACTAAATATTCATGGTTTTCTAAGTCATAAAATCTCTAACCTTTCTGTCCGTAGGGGTATTCCAAGAAGACACACCTATGACTCTGACTCTCAAACTTGTCTCTTATTCTTCCCTTCGTGTGTGCATACTATAGTGACCCTAGCACCCTTAAGTGATCATAATGAGACACCTCTCCGTATAAAAATTCATAATGCGTTTTTCCATTCAAAACCGAATATGGTGTTCTATTGATCAAGTATCCCGCAGTCAAAACACATTCTCTCCAAAATCTGATCGAAAGATGACCCTGAAATCTTAATGCTCGTGCCACATTAAGAATGTGACAGTGTTTTATTTCAATTCTTCAATTCTGCTGCGGCGTTCCTGTGTAAGAAGTTTGGAAAAAAATCCCATGTTCGAAGAAGTAAGTCTTCATACATGTGAACTCAGTTCAGTTATCACTTCTAACATTTTTTCACCTTCTTACCAAACTGCCTATCCACCAGTGCGAAGAAATTTTTCAAGGTTTGGGACACATCTTTCTTATCAACTAAAAAAATCCATACAGCTCATGACCGATCATCCACAACAGTCAAAAAATATGACGCACCACAAGAAGAAGGTGTTCTACATGGACCTAATAAATCACAGTGAATCATGACAAAGATATTGGAAGCTATATTGTCACTCGAAGGAAAAACACTTCTTGTTTGTTTTGCCCTTTGGCACACATCACATTCTTTATCCGAACCAACACTACTTTATTTTAAACCTAACGCCATAATAGACTTTGTCACTTATGTAGAAGGATGACCTAACCGTTTGTGCCAAAGATCGAACCAATCAACTGCCTCTAACTTCATAGCTCGTATAGTACCTTCAGACGTGATAGATACTTTTCCAGGAAAATGATATAATGAATAACGTAAATACTGTTGATATTCATATGAAAATTTAAAAACGTCTCTCTTAACAGTTGATTTAGGAAAACTGTTAAAAGCATGATTATACATATCTCTAATGTAATGAATAAAATCAGGAGATGATGGAAATGAAAAAGGCAAACCCTCCACAACAACTAATTTTGATATTGATTCTCTATCTCTATGTTTATCGTATTTAGGGCTTACAATTCCTCCCGTCATCGGGTTAATTTGACCCTGTACTTGGTCCGGGACAGTATATGAACCTTGTCCCGACTGAGAGCGCATTGGCACACCCGACTTTGTAGCCTCGTATTCATCCCACCTAGCTTTGTGAAAGTTTTGTACATGTCTCAATAAACCTCCCGTCCAACCCTGACCTTTTTCCATTTTAAATTTATAAACATTTTTATAAATTTGACATCTAACTACTTGATTCTCTTGGTCCATATCAAAAAAAGCCCATGCATCTGATTTTAATTTTCGTTATGTTGGGCCTCGTCTCATACTAGGGGGAATATGAGGCGTTCCAGTTTCAGTTTGAGGTGCACTAGTGTGTGTGTCATCTACATTATCTTCTAAATTAAAGTCTGGTTGAGTTGCGGAATATATCTCATCGTCTAATCGTATATCATTAAAAAATTCAGTTTCATCTATATATGTGTAATCAATCAAATCATCCCGTCTAGGAATATGATGACTGAAAGAAGTACCCCTGCCCTTGTTACCCTACTAGAAGAAGCACTTATACCCTTAAACATACCTCTTATTCCTTCCATTTTAATTATGCTAATAAATAATTAAAGATAATAAGTGCGCTAATTAAAATAAAGTAACAATAATAATTTAAAGAAAGAACGAAGATACCAAACGCCGACGTAACGTCGACATGTAATCGATGTTGAAAATTGAAACTTTGCTCGATGGATGATCCTCAAGCTAGTTGCCAACTTCACTCCCAATTTTTGAACTTTGATATAGTTATACAAATGAACAAATAAAATTTAATATTTAGTAAACAATGTAGACTTGTAGAGAGATAGATGGAGAGATTGTAGGAAGATTTGTGAGAGATGAAGAGAAAATGAGGTATTTATAGTTGAAAAATTGGGTTAAAGTATAAATATATTAACTTAGGGGTTAAAAATAAATATTAAAGGGGTAGGGGGAGGCAAAAAATGGCTGTTGCACAACGACCAAAATATAAAATGGTCATTGTGCAACGACTATTTTTTGCAAAGGGGAGGGGATCGGGCAGGACAGGAGCGAGACCGGGGCGGGTCGGTCGGATCAGGCCTGGGGCGGGACGAGCCCAGGTCCCATCCCGATTTCGAGTCCTGTCCCTTTTTCTTTTGTCCAGGCGGGATCGGGGCGGGGTCAGGCAGGGACCGGGCCGACCCGGCCCACTCGCCAGCCATACCTTATATAGAGGTAAGTTTTTCCTTTACCTACTCTAACAAGAAAACCTTATTCTAATAAGACTACCATAATTACAATTTACCAAATATACTTAGACTATGATTCTACCATAAAACTATTAGAGTTAGACTAGGTTTTCAATCCGGGTCCAGACTAGGTTGGTCCGTTAATACTTACTTTCCTTATTAGTTTATCCCAAAAAATTGACACATTTCTATATTCAGAAACAATTTAACTTTATGAGCTGATTTACAACCACATAAATATACAAGACTTGTTTTGGACCACAACTTGGCCCAGGAGGTTAAAAATGACCACCTTTTTTGTAACCTCTGTTGGTTAACATAACGCGATCCCCAGTTTGGTATGGATTTTTAAAAGAACACTTAGATATCATTTGACTGAAGCCGAGCCAAGTGTGACGATCGGACGCTAGACTTTTTCATAACCTTTTAAGTTACTACAAAAATTAGCCCCTGATTGAATCCAGTCCTAGTTCGAAGGTTGTGAGATGGTCGAAATGATTATTGACCGCTTCGCCAGCAAAACTGCCTATAATGCCAACAAATCCAATGTCTCCAGGGTGCATCTACGTTATCTATACCCGATAAATTCTTCTATTTCCTCTAATGTGGGACAACATTGCTTCATTTCTCATTCACACCACCACAAAACCTGAAATATTCGTCGAAATGTTTGAATCTAGTCAGAAAGAATTGTTGCCAAATATATGTTCAAAGCCAAACATCCATGCCCCAGAAGTCAGGACAATATATAAGCAACATAAGATCAATAAAGAGTAAGGAACAATAACCATTTATTCTCACTTGCATAGAATATAATTGTCGCTCAAAATTTTTCAGAAGACAAGTCAATTCTTCATCCTCTCCTTAGACTATGGCATGACTTTGCCAGTCATCAGTTACAACAAAAATAAATGTTAAAGGCAACACTCACAAACACATAAAGGAAAAAACAATATTGATCAAGACAAGAAATGAAAGTGCAAAATCTTGAGACTTGAAGGTCAATTCTGCAAATAGAAACCAAGAAATCAGCATTGTGGGAGATCAGATGGAGGAGGAAGCAGTTTTTGATTGGGAAGCTTTCCATCTAAGACAAGCCATGCCATCTTCAATCCCCAACTTGTATGCACTTCCAAGTGACAATGCATGAACCAAACACCTATAATTCAAACATAATTAGTTACATTAATCTTTTTAATTTTTACTAATATAAAAATTCTTGAATTCTTAAAACACTCATACTCCCTCCGTTTTATTTTGTGCAACACTGTATTTGGTAAAAAAAGAAAAAGTTTTGAAACTTGTGGTCTTTAATGTGTCATGACCGTTGTGTATGTGGCTACAAAAATCATATCATTCGGGTTAAACAAAATATGTAAAGTTAAATTGTTTTCAGACATAGAAAGATATCATTTTTGTTAAACAAGCTAAAAAAAAGTAGTAGTGCCACATAAAATGAAACATAAATAGTGATTTGCCCTACTAACCTGGATTATCTGCTAAAAATCGAATGGCGATCCAACCACCAGATGGCACACCAATAGTGTTCCTCTCAACAGGATCAATGAGATTGAAGTTCGCAGGATCCTTATTAGAATCAAAGTTACCAAAACCTTGGCCAACAACAAAGAAATTGAAGCCATGAAGGTGAAGGGGATGACTTTCAGCACCAAGAATGCTTGTATCTTGCATGATTAGCTCAACACTTGTATTAAAAAGAAGTACCAAAACTTTAGTATCATTGTTAACCATTGTGTTATTCGGAGGATTCCCAGTATAATTAAACCAATTCAAAGGATTGACAGGGAAATAAGGGCTATAAACACCCTTTGATTGTCCAAAGAAATGAGATTGGAGCAGAGCAGTTGTAGGCTGTACAAATGACACATTGTTTATCGACGCTGCAAATTTAGTCCCGTTAGGACCTTGGCAAGTTTGATTTTTGTCACAAGGGTTTGTGCCAAGGCCTACTGTGAAAAAGAAACGCTTGTCAACATTTTGTGGAACTTTTGCAGGAAATTTAGAGCTAGCCAAACTTCGAAGTCTCTTACTAAAATTAGTAGCAAAAGAAGTGTCATTTAAAGGAGGCAAAATAGGCTTGAATAGGGGGAGTTTCTTCATTGATTTGGTCAAATGAAGTGTTGGCGATTCGTATTCAAGAATTCCAGCAACAGTGGAGTTGTCAAAAGTGCCTTGGCCGGTGACATAGGGTCTAGCAGTCATGAGAAAAGTAGCACCAGGGTATTCAGATTTGGTTTTCAAAAGAACATTTGTGGTCTGTCCCGGTGTTATAAGTACTGTTTCAGTCTCAAATGGTTTGACATATAATGCATCAGCTTCAACTACTCTGAGTGTATGATTTGCAATGCTGAAGAAAAGTTCATCATTGAGTGCAGCATTGATCATACGAAGAAGGTATGTTTTCCCTGGATTAACCTTTAGCTTGAATGTATCTGCCATAAACCATAAGTTAGTGTTATGAAATATACCTATTACAATCTCGTATAGAATATATTGATAGTGTAAAATTCTTGTATATTTATAGATTAATAATTGACTAAAGAAAAAATTGGATATACTAAAAGTACCTTTTGCAGAGCAATTGTACAAGAGCCCTGGAAGGCCATTGATTGTGTAGGCATCAGAGACATTTGGGCCTCCACCTGTTTGTAGAGCTTGGCTAATGATAGTCTCAGGATCAGCATTGAACCATTCTCCTACAACATCAAGAAATCAATACTCCATTAGGGATATTAATTCAGATGGAGTAATTAATTGGATCATAAGAACTAATTTGATTTTGTGTATAGACGTTTAATTGAGTAGTACCAAAGATGATAGGGACTTCCTTGTATGGTTTGACAAAAGGGTAAGAGACATTCTTCTTAGGAAGGATAATTAGAGGACCATAAAGAGTAGATCTTAGCCATGAAATATGTGCATGCCACCACAAAGTCCCTCTTTGACCAATAATTGTGTAGTTGTATACATAAGTTTGGCCAGTTTGAATGGGACATTGTGTTATGTATGCAGGTCCATCTGCCCATCCATTACGAAGTTGTCTAACTCCATGCCTGTTAAGAGGAAAAAAAATTACTCATGAAACACCTAAGCAATTAGTAGAATATAAGAATAAGAGCTAGCTCTTCAAATTTTATTTTCTTTAATGTTTCTTTTGAAATAGGTATAATGTAGAAAGAGTTTGACTTTGATATACTTACAGTACAATAGATTTTTTTTCTAACTGGTAACTTAAAAGATAACTATAAATGGTTCAAAGATATTGTACCAATGAATGGTAATGTTGTTAGGGACATGGTTGATGACTTTTATAAGGAGACGATCACCCTCCCTTGTCACAATACGAGGCCCCGGGAAATTTCCATTGACTGTTACTATGCTCTTTGTATGGCACAATCTTGTCACATTTTGCATTGTAATCTACATGAATAGAGAAAAAGAATATTAGCATCAGTAAGAAAAATATGCACATTTGCTAGTATAAGATAAGTAGAATGGACTCTTGATATCATACATTGAACTCATAGTGTCTGGTGATGGATTGTGCAGGCTGAGGGATGAGACATAATGCTAGAAAAACAATAATAAAGAATATTGTCATGGGAACTAAAGATGGAAAAATAGAAGCAGCCATAAATTTTGATGCCTCTCCTCTTTAGAATATATTGTAGTATAGTTGGATGAAAGCTAGCTCAAAGAGTGATGTATATATAGGGGAAATATTGATGGGGTGCTTGGTTAATTAGGTGATGATGAATATAGTATAGTTTAAAGGAAGAGAAATCAGGAAGAAGTTAAAAAAAAATTGCACATATTATTTCTAAAAATTGACCAGCTACTGCAGATGGAAAACAACTTTAGAGTGTTGTCAAAGACAATCTAGCTCTATATATTTTAATTTTATATTTTTCTGAGGTTCTAAAACTTTCCTTCGTTGTGATATATTAGGGCATCCAAGAACTTGCATGATATTTACTATTTTTACATCTTTATATACACGATTAGTGTAAAGATATTTTTGCATTATCTGGTCACTTGATCAAGTAATAACTATATCTAAAGCATCCTTAAATTGTGGATTTGTAATGTTAAAAATAACGCAGTTTACTTGCTAGAACAAATAAAGGTAGTCATAGTATAAACATTTCTTATATACTGACCGTTCCTATAACTTAAACTCATATTTTCATATATTCAAGGTAGCCACTACATGTGCATGGTTTTCTTTCTTTTGTACTATTTTAGTTTCCTCTTTGTGAAAGTATAAGTCTGCGCTTTGTGATAAACGGTTAAAATTTTGCATCATTTTCCCCTTGTCTAATGTCTGCACAATATAGTTAGAAAAAAGTTGAAAGATTCTTTGTCAAAGACAAAAAAAATGGATCATTAAACACAATGTTCCTTCAGGGAGATCCGACTTAAGAAAGAACATCAGATGGAATTAAATAGAAGATAAATACGGAATACAATATACACATAAATGTTTTAAAGCCAATATTTAATTAAGAAACTACATTGCAAATCATGCAAACGTGTCAATTATTTGTCCAAGAAAGCTTGTGAAAGTTTCTCGTTAGTGTTTTCATCCAAGAAGTTGTTAAATGATCGCAATCAGTAACGTACTTGCTTGTAATATAGATTCATATTTCCTAATTGAAAATAAAGATTCATAATTGTTTTAAGTGTTTACATTTGTACACACCCTCTTATCAGATCGTAACACTTATCAATTGATAGGTCTAATGATAGTTACATATGCTTTCTTATCAAGTTAAATCATTGGGTTGTAATCTTATTAAACTTTCAACAAACTTGTTCATTGATAAACTAGGCACATGGTCATATTAAATAAGCATGTGTTCAATAAAATAATTATATACGATCAAACCTCTTTATAATTGTCATTCGCTATAACATCATTTCACTATAACAACGTGATTTTCTCCGGACCGATTTTTCATGTTATATTTTACTTCTCTATAACATCATTTTAATAATATTTGTGAATTGAAGTATATTATGTATAAAAAAATAAATATCAAAATATTTATGATAATCATCATTAATGTCATGCACATAGTAAATTTTAAGTATGAATATCTAAAAAGGAAAAAAAAATTCTCATAGTGATCTGATTTAGACTTGAAAAATTCTCAAAATCATACATTTTCTATCTACCGATTTTGTATAAATTTGATACTTATTTACTTTAATTTTAAATGCAAATGTTCCTTAGATTTCAATTCTTTATCGGAATGGTACAACTAGTCATGGATTTATTTGTAATTTATTAGTTTTTTTAATTTTAATTATTGAGATATGAAAATCAATTGAGATTTTAAAATTAACGAGTATATTATTTTCGTTTATAGCATAAAAAGTACAGAAAAATAATTATTTGCGTACTTTTGTATATAACAGCTAAATGTGATCTAAACATCAAATGTCAATATACATATATAACAACACCTCACTATATCGGCCATGAAATTCTCGGACAAACGTTGTCATTATAGACAAGTTTACTGTATATGGCATTCCATTTATTAATTAGTATCATAGAAACTAATGCATTTTAATTCCACCATGCGTGTAAGCTTTAAGCAAAACGTTATGTTGTCTAATACTGTTTGTAAATGATGAAGAGGCAAGAACATGACTGTGATGCCCCTAGTATAAATGATTCTGAACCAATTTTGAAGTAAAAATGTATTTGTGAAATTCTATTACAACAAGTTATGGCAATTCATCAAGATTTTGTGGCAAAATTCTTGCGATTCACTACATGACTTGTGTGGGTTAATTTGGTCAGAAATCCTAATACATTTTGTGACAAGAAAAGTTTTGCTCATTATTTCAAAATTATGGTTATTCGTCAGGATTTCGTTACCTAATGTTAACTGCAAATCCATTTTATGTATTATTTTTTTTTTTAACGAGGTCAAAATTTAGACGGTGACATTGAAAAATCTAATTGTGCGAATCTCCCTTCGAAAAAACAGAGAAACAAAAAAAACATTAGTGTTGTAAGATACATCAAGAAGGAAAGAAATGAAGAAGCTAAAATTGGTGAGAAAGGGTTTTCATCCTTTTGGTATATCACAAGTCTAAGTAGTTAACTGGACACAACAATAGTACTTGGAAAGATTGGGTGTAGGACCATTTTGTATGTTAAGCTATTTTATGGCAAGCAATGACAGGCCGGCTTTTGCTTCATTTTACATCCCTTCGTGCCAATCCAAATCTGACTAGTCACTATTCAAACTACACCAACATTCTATCCACACCATCCTACCTACCCCTAAACTAGGGGATCTACACTTAAATTATGAGTTCAGTAGAATTCAGTAGCTTTGGTCCAAATTGTGTATTTATTATTAAAATTCACTTTATGTATTGTAAAATCTTCACAAATGACTATATTATGAGTTTTTTTTTGCCATAGCTACACTTTTGCTAATTACATTTCGTAGATACAGTAACATGTATTCAGATTCGGCTGTATTTCGCTGTATTCAAGTCAGGTGTATTCAACTCAGTTGTATTCGTTTGTAGCTATTTTTACGTTGTATTCAATTTTTTGTATTTAAAAATCGATTGTATTCAAACACATAACTGCAAAAAAATATTGTATTTAAATTCGTTTGTATTCAAACAACATAAATACAAAAATAATACATGGATATTCAGATGTATTCAAAATTTATTGTATTCATTTGTATTTGTATTTGTATTCAATTTATTGTATTTAAAAATCGATTGTATTCAAACAACATAAATACAAAAAAAAAAATGTATTCAACTTATTGTATTTAAATTCGATTGTATTCAAACAATAGAAATACAAAAAATACATGGATATTCAGTTGTATTCAAAATTTATTATATTCATTTGTATACAAAAAAATCTCCTTCGAAACACAGGCGAAAAATATATAAAAAAACACTATTTTACACTAAAACAATAATGAATACAATCAAATACAAATACACTCAGATCTGAAATACAAGAAATAAAATACACTCCAATCAATTGGTTCGCCGGAGTCCAATGTGATTTTCCGGCGCCGGCTATATCTGAGCCACCGTTTAGATTTGAGAAAATACACTCCTGCACCGCCCAGATCTGAGAAAATACACTCCAGCAACAATGATACAGGCGCTAGTTAGATCTGAACGGATAATACAATGAGAAATACACTCCGCCGTTTTCAACGACTAGATCTGAATGGACAATACTATTTCTTTCCCACCGCCATCAACGACGAAGTCTGTCGCCGCCATCGACGATAATGACGTTGGAGCTAGGAGGAGGTAGATAGAGACGGAGAGAAAGCGGAGCTCCGGTTGCTCATCGGAGGAGAGATCTGACAGTTGTGTGAAGGAGAGAGAGAGGAGAGAGGTGTTGTAGTCGTGGTTCGTCGCCGGAGCTCCAGCAGTGATATGGCGGCGGAGAGAGGGATGGAGAGAGAGAGGTGAGGGAGGAGAGAGGAATGAAGGATAAATACAAGCCATAAACCTAATGTATTTTGGTATAGTTATGCATGCTAATTAACATATAACTTTTAGTTATGAGATGTAATTAACACAAACTATAGTTACTAAATATAATTAGGTATAATAGTTAGTCATGCCATGCAAATTTTTCTAATATATTTATTGAAATTCACATAGCGGAAGCTTAGTACACCGACTGCCCTTTTTATCCAAAACCTAATAAACAAAAGAATTGTGATCCAAAATTTATAAACTTAAAATTTTGAATTCGCCTCTTTTGACCAAATTCTAGAAAGAGAGAAGGAAAGTAGGTAAATTACATAAAGTTCCACTGTTTACATTCAGGCTAACTAGAAACAGAAAACAAAAAAAAACACGATAAGCTACTCGTATATTTGATGAGAAAATTGGAAGAAGCTTCACTAGAGTGCTATCTAGATAAATACCTAATAAAACAAAAGTTGACTACATTTTCTAGTTTCTTCATGCACACATCATGGGTACAAGATTAACTTAATGTTGGGTTTGGTGTTGTGACATTTGACCCAACATGTCTTCAAAAGTACTGATTTGAATGCATAAAAATGTTGGGACAAATGTCACAACATTCAGACCAATATTTTTTTATAACAGTTTTGCCTTACTTCACGTTAAGCAGTGATATTTTTACTGAGAGGTAAAAATGACTTAGGCGTGGTGAATTGGAGTTGTGTAAAACGTAGGACAAAGAGTCAAAGCTTGGGGAAGAAGTCAAGTGAAGAACAATTCAAAGTTGTTGAGATTTCGACTCCATGATCTTCTCTAACAAACACACTGGTTGCCCACCTTTCCCTCAACCTCCACAATTGATCGATGAGCTTTTCAAGGAAGACTCTCTACTATAAATAGAGAGGCCACAACAGTGAATCGATCATCCAGAATTAGATTGCAAAAATACCAAAAGAGCTCTCAGGATTTCAACCCATAAATCTAGATCACTAGTGTTGCCTGAGTGTGTTGACAACATTCTGTCCAACATTACAATTGTTGTTTAGATTCTAGATTAGTTTTGTATGGAGCGATTGTAATGAGCGGTTGTCTATGTCTACTTAGTTAGATTTTTCAGGCAGAAGTCATCTGCGACTTCACATTTTAATTCCTTTTTGTTTTATCGTGTAAAATTGTAAAGAAAGGAATTTGAATATTTGTATATGAAATATATACAATACTTCTGGTCATTGACCATCATAAGTTATATGTTGATATAACTTATAAAAATATAAATCTTTGTGTTCTTTATTTTTCCGCTCCATTTTACTCTTAAATGTTTTCTGTTTTATCGAGTGCTGTCACTTATGTCAGACGACATTGTCGTTGACATTCGGAAACAAAATTGGTATTCGATTTATTTCATATCTTATTTTTACTTTCAGTAGTTTTTGACACCTTACAAGTGTTATCAGAGTCGACACTTAACACAATAAGTGTTTGGTCCTGTTGTCATAAGCTATGGATTCGGCAAATCCGATTGTTGGTAGACTTCCTATTTTAGATGGTTCAAACTATGCCTATTGGAAGATTCGCCTACGTTCTCATATCAAATCAATTGATGTTAGGTCATGGAGATCTATAACCAATGGGTACGTTGTTCCTATGTTGCCACCGGATGAGGAAGGTGACATTCTTGTTAAACCTGAATCCGAATGGACTGCTGAAGAAACCAATAATGCTAGCTTTAACGAAAAGCCCTTAAATGCACTTTTTGGATGGGTTGATCTTTATATGTTCAAACTCATTCAAAACTGCCCCATAGCTAAGGACGCATGGGATACTTTACAAATTCATTGTGAAGGTAGCTCAAGTGTCCGTCGAACAAAGCTACGCATACTCATGAGTAAATATGAACGTTTAAGGATGAAAGAAACGGATGATATTAAATCTTATTTTGAAAAGTTGATTGACATCTCAAATGAATGTCAAGTGCTTGGTGAACCATTAACCAACACTGAACTTGTTGAAAAGGCTCTTCGTTCTCTTCCTGAAAAGTTCAATTTAAAGATTTGTGTCATTGAAGAAGCTCACAATCTTGCCACAATTGACCTTCATACCTTAATGAGCATTCTCAAAACCTATGAGATGAACATTGAGACTCAAAAGGAATTGTATAAAAGCAAGAATGTGGCACTTCAAGTTCAATCCTCGGAGAGTCAAATCGAAGAAGAGGATGACAATCTTGAAGAAATTGGTGATGGTGCAAATGTTGCCTTACTCACTCAAAAATTCAATTCGATGGTGAGGAAGTTCAACAATGAGAGTATCAATCTAAACCTAAAGAGCACAAAAACCAAGTATTCAATCAAAAGCCCGCTAGATTCCTTCCAAATGTATAAAAAGGAAATCAACTAAGAAGAACCAACTCAGATCGTACCAAATTTGATCCCAAACGACTTGAGTCTGTACAATGTCATGCATGCTCAGGTTGAACTCATTATGCTAACGAATGTGCAAAAGAGTCTATGGGTTTCTCTTAGTGACAACGAATGAGAAGAGGATGGAGATCAAGAAGTCAAATCACAAGCAATGATGGCCACTGTTTACGAACAGTCTCTATCTGATAATGAAGATGTCGTATGTAATATTGTCTTAGATGTCAAGACACTTGCTCCAACATTAGCAACGACATCAACACCCTCAGCGACATCCGAAAGGTATGAATTCTTTAACTATTCTGATGTTAATTGCTTTAGTGATTCTATTTCTGTTAGTAAGGCTGATTGTATGAATCAAGTTGAATGCAAAGATGATATGATTAATGAATTACAAAATATTTGTAAAGCCTTAATCATATATCCAAGCAACTTGACAAAAAGGTAAAATCTTTAACTCGTGAGAATGTTGATTTAAAAGGCACAATAACCCAACTAGAGGTGGCACTTACCAAAAAGGATACTGAATGTGGTAAGATTCGTGCAAAACTGGATTTAAGCCGAAGCAACCTTCCGCAAGCTCAACACAGGGACTTCGAAATCGAATGAGATACTCAACCTTAGTAAACCTTCACATATAGGTATTGGATACGAAAACTCTCTTAAATCGGATGCTCTAATCTCTGACACAAATGAGAAAATGTGCTTTGTAAAAGAAAAAGGAATGAATAATAGGTTCTCGTATATGTCAAAGAATATGAAGTTTGTATGTCATCACTGTAACTCCTATGGACACTTAAAACCATACTGTTTCAAACTTCAAAATTCTGTGAGCAAAATGTTGCCTAAAATGTTGTCCAACATTCCGGATAAACATCGAAGCAACATTTCTGAGCCAAAAGGTAAAAAATATTTTAAGAGAGTTTGGGTTCCTAAAGGGGATGTAACTTGTAATGTTTCCATAACTGCATTAAGAACTAACATTTCAGGTTCTTGGTACTTTGATAGTGGATGTTCTCGTCACATGACAGGTACAAAATGTTTTCTAAAGAACTATGAGTCATTCAATGGAAGAAATGTGACTTACGGAGGTGACAGTAAAAGCAAAATAATTGGAAAAGGGATCTTGGATGTTCCTGGATTTCTAGCCTTAAGAAATGTCTTACTCGTTGAGGGCTTAATGACTAATTTGATTAGTATTAGTCAACTGTGTGATGATAATCTTGAGGTAAAGTTTAATAAGAATGCATGTGAAGTTACAAATAAAGCTAATGAATGTGTCATGACAAGTACTAGAACAGGTGATAATTGCTATCTTGTTGTAAGACAAGAAACATGAGATAATGCTAAGATAGATGACACAACACTATGGCATTAAAAGTTGGGGCATGTCAACTATCGCAATTTAGAAAAATTAGTCTCATATGAAGCGGTTAAAGGCTTACCCAATCTTAGCCATAAAGGTAAAACTGTCTGTGAGGATTGTCTGAAAGGTAAGCAAACCCGTGTCTCTCATATTGTTGTCCAACACGACGGACAACATTCAGTGGAAAATGTGCAGACTACCGAAGAATCAGATGTTGCCCCAAATGTTGCCACACCCGAAGCAACATTTTAACCTGAAATAGAGACCACAGAGGCCATGGATGAGGAGTCTAATGCAGAATTGATAGATCAAGTTCGAAGGGACCCCTAATCAAGGATTAGGAAGAATCATCCCACATGCCAGGTGATAGGGGGAGTTTTTGAATGAATTAAAACAAGAGGAAAAGAACCACTCAACTACAGAGAAATGGTAAGGTATGTGTGTATGTCAACCATATACCGAAATGTTAGTCTTTCTTGTTTTATATCTACGTTAGAACCAAAAAATATTTTAGAAGCACTCAAAGATAACTTTCGGATTCAAGCAATGCAAGAAGAGCTTGAACAATTCTCTCGAAATGAAGTCTGGAACTTAGTTCCACGTCCAAATAATACAAATGTAATTGGAACTAAGTGGATTTTTAAAAATAAATCAGACGAATCGGGAACAATTGTTAGAAACAAAGCCCGTCTAGTTGCACAAGGCTATACTCAGGTTGAAGGAATCGATTATGACGAAACCTTCGCACCTGTGGCTAGAATTGAGTCAATTAGACTTTTACTTGCTATTGCTTGTTGTCTAAAAATTACTTTACACCAAATTGATGTCAAAGGTGCATTCTTAAATGATTATCTAGATAAGGAAGTCTATGTTGAACAACCAAAAGGATTTGAAGATCCTTACCGTCCACACTATGTATACAAGCTCAAAAAGGCTTTGTATGGATTGAAACAAGCTCTTCGTGCATGGTATGATCGTTTAACTAACTTTCTTCTTGAAGTTGGTTTTAACCGTGACGAAACTGATAGTACTTTATTTATTAAACGACACGGTGTAGATATTATAATTACTCAAATCTACGTAGATGACATAGTTTTTGGGTCGACCTCACAATCGTACCTAAATTCATTTGTTGAAGCTATGTCATCAACATTTGAAATGAGCATGATTGGGGAACTAACTTTTTTTTAGGCTTGCAGCTAAAGCAAAGTGATGATGAAATTTTTATCTCACATAGTAAATATGCCAAGAATCTAGTTAAGAGATTTGGATTGGAGAACGCTAAACAAATGAAGACGCCAATGGGTTCGTCACAGAAGGTATGTAAGGATAATGTTGGTGAAAATGTCGACCCAACATGTCTTCAGAAGTACTGATTTGAATGCATAAAAATGTTGGAACAAATGTCACACCATTCAGACCAACATTTTTTATAACAGTTTTGCCTTACTTCACGTTAAGCAGTGATATTTTTACTGAGAGGTAAAAATGACTTAGGCGTGGTGAATTGGAGCTGTGTAAAACGTGGGAGAAAGAGTCAAAGCTTGGGGAAGAAGTCGAGTGAAGAACAAGTCAAAGTTGTTGAGATTTCAACTCCATGATCTTCTCTAACAAACACATCGGCTGCCCACCTTTCCCTCAACCTCCTCAACTGATCGATGAGCTTTTCAAGGAAGACTCTTTACTATAATTAGAGAGACCACAACGGTGAATCGATCATCCAGAATTAGATTGCAAAAATACGAAGAGAACTCTCGGGATTTCAACCCAGCAATCTGGATCACTAATGTTGTCTGAGTGTGTTGACAACATTCTGTCAAACATTACAATTGTTGTTTAGATTCTAGATTAGTTTTGTATGGAGCGATTGTAATGAGAGGTTGTCTATGTCTACTTAGTTAGATTTTTCAGGTCGAAGTCATCTGCGACTTCACATTTTAATTCATTTTTGTTTTATCGTGTAAAATTGTAAAGAAAGGAATTTGTATATGAAATATATACAATACTTCTGGTCATTGACCATCATAAGTTATATCAACATATAACTTATGAAAATGTGATATAACTTATGAAAATATAAACCTTTGTGTTCTTTATTGTTCCGCTGCATTTTACTCTTAAAGGTTTTTTGTTTTATCGAGTGTTGTCATTTGTGTCAGACGACATTGTCGTTGACATTCGGAAACAGAATTGACATTCGATTTATCTCATTTCTTGTTTTTACTTTCAATAGCTTTTGACACCTTACAAAGATTTTTTATTTGGCAATATAAATAGTGACGTATCGACCTATTGTGACAATTCCATTTGTGAGAGTTTGAATCTTAGGATATTGGTGATTTTAAGACTTTACTCCCTACTTTTCAAATTGATCATCATTTTGTTCTATTTTCAAGCAGTTTCAGTCTATTACTATATAAATACGTATCATTATTTAAAAAATGTATCAGTTACACATATATAAGGAGTTCAATTTATGATACATATCAAAAGTCCATTCTCCTTCTTTACTCATAAATCGACCCTATTAGCGGTTATAGTAGCAATATGCCAATATGTATGAAACACTAGATACAATTAGATGATTAGTACTAAGAGAAGAACTCAATAACAATTTGCTTCTCTAATTGCCTGCAAAATCATGAGGTAACAATGTGATTAACTACTCTTACAATGATTAGTTACAATATAAAGGGCTTGAAAAACAACATAAGAGTTAAGAAGCAAATCAAGATCTAATGCCCTGCTACTATTTCATCATCACTCGAAGGATCCTACAAAATTGGTACTCTGGTTTTTCTGTTTCACTTTGACACTTGATGTATGCTTTTTGACCAATGCTACACTGTGCATAGTGTACAAGAAACCGACGGCATACGATTTTAATCAGAAGAGAGATTTCAAGAAACGGCAAATCTATTCACTCTATCGATAACAAACCACGCCTTCCGTCTTCAAACTAGGCCATACTTGTGAGTGCAGAATATGTGCCAATAACAGCAGAAACCAGTCCCACCATTATAATGAAACTGCAAGCTGCAAGCTAAATAATACAAAAGGAACCAAAAAAAAAAGGTAAAAACAATTACTTCTAGCATAGGTGAAACGAATTATTTTCTCTAGAAAAAGAAGAAAATATACCTGAAATCGCGTGATTCGATCCTTGGTTAATTTGATGTAGCATGCACAAGGAAGTATTATAGACTGAGACATAAACAAACAAATCATGTTGTTACTTTTGCCAATTAGCTTCATATATCGAAAAATGCAACAATTTTATTAACTTACCACAAGCATTACTAGTGAAGATCCAATTAATGACATTACAGAACCTGCATTGAAGTTTCGAAAAGAAATATCTTAGTGCTAAACCTGATTACTAATATATTAATCATTCTAAAAATTGCAATATTAGAAGAAAATACTTACCAAAATATGGAACTGACAATGAAATGGCCAGTGTTGAAAACACCAAAAGTGTTCTGATGAGTATGGATACACCATAACTTCTAAGCTGAGGTGAAGGTAAGAATTCTTCTATGCCAAAAGCTACTGGAGTAATTGTTATCGCGTATTTTGTTAAAGGGGTTACGACCTGCAAGAAAACATAATTTTTATTCAGATTTTCAATGATCATCCAACATAAAACAGCGGGAAAAAAATCAGTCTTTATGAGAAAAGTATAGACTAAAGCTAATATTATTCTTACCACTGTCCAAGCTGCAACTTTTGAAGTAACAAGTTTTGCTGGCAAATTCAAAGTGAACTGCGGTTTTGTGTTTTCACCAAACATTAAAAAGCCACAAACTGCTACTCCGAGGTACGAAAAGAAGGCAATTGAGAAGCTGCATCAATATGAGCCAACACTAGTTAAATATCTAAACCTTCAATTTGCAGATGTACATTTTTTAAACAATAATGTATTCTATATTTCAGTGCGTAATTCATGTAATTACCTTATAAAAAGAACAGAAGGAAATCTTGAAGGTTCTTTCATCGATGAGTAGATATTAGGGAAAACTGAATGGCTGCCATAGCAGAAACTATAAAGACCAATTGTGACGGGCAATTTTGCAATGTTTAAAGCTGTTCCGCTTGGATGAAATCCGACTTCATTGATTACACCAACCCATAACAAGCATATCACTACTAGAATCAGTGCAATCACTCCACCGGCTGAGTTACAAGCATCAGAATTCAACACGTTAGAACAAGTCGAACATCTTTGAAGTAATTCAAGAAATTTTGAGGTAAATTTAATGATCGATACCTGAAATGATAGACAGCAAACTGAGATTTCTAAGCCAAACTGTTGGAAGTATGACGAGCGTAGAAATGATCGCACACATTTGGTAAGAATCCAGATGAATTCCAGCAAATTCCATGTGACTATTTGGAAATAGGGCACCAAGATTGTCACTCATCATAATCAAATATTCTATGCAAGATGACTGCAAAGAAGAAAAGATCGTTCCAAGTTATAGACAACAAACACCAGTACAATGAAGTTGAACGCGAGAATTAGATACTTACATATAGTTCTGCATACAATGCTATCTGCATTGATTGAAAAATCCAACGTTAGTAACTAAACGAAAATCTTGCTCTGCAAATTGAAAAGACATAAGTTCATATGCCGCCAAAATTTATCATACTCACAGCTATAAATATTCGACCGAACAATCCAAAGGCAGCTTGTCCAATATCCGGATAGGTTTCAATACCAGGAGAACTTTCTAAACATTTTTTCAACAAAATTCCAGTATATAAAGTAATGACTCCAAAAAGAAGCAGCAAGAAAAGGCTGCACCATCCCCCTTCTTTGAGTGCATAGGGAGTTGAAAGGATCCCTATGCCACACAGAGCATTTATAGCTGCATCGTAAAATCAATCCACATTAAAACAAACAAATTTGGCATGAAAAGAAAAAGAAAGCAGAATATAGTCGGGTACTAATCTACTGATATTTTAACAAAATAACTGGACTTTGAAGAGAAACATAGATGAAATTTTAGAAATTAGTACCTATAGAGCAACAGTACATGACAAATATAGCTCCAGGATATACAAATGCTTGAATTACAGTAACCTATTGTCTACAGATTGTCTGCTAAATGCTTTAATAGATGTCTAAACCTTTTATTTTACACGATCAAAGACGTTCTAGCATGAGTTTCAAATACTACACATGGTAAAGAGAGTGCAACAAAAATGGACAATCTTTAGACTCAAATGTAAGATGACAAAATCCGCTTGCGAAAGATAGGACACACTGATAGTAAAACAATAAGCCATTAAGGAAAAAACAACAAGATAACATAGATGTCTAAGGTGCAACTCAAGATGGCTAGTCTTTAAACACAAATGTTACGATGACAAAGTTCCGGAACAAAAATAGGCCATTTTACTAGTAAAACAATAAGCCACCAGTATATAAACGATGAGAAAATATTTGTGTCTTACCATTAAGCACTGATTGAGTATATGAACATTGCTGTGATGGTGGCAATTCGGGTGCTGAAAATATAGCTGAAGAAACGATCGATAACTTTGAAGGATTCA
Organism: Anisodus tanguticus; assembly: GCA_034509755.1. Classification (NCBI taxonomy): domain Eukaryota; kingdom Viridiplantae; phylum Streptophyta; class Magnoliopsida; order Solanales; family Solanaceae; genus Anisodus; species Anisodus tanguticus. The sequence goes on along the minus strand of CM067540.1, from coordinate 53,288,287 downwards.
AAGGTGGAACATCTTCCTTGTCTAAGCTTTGAGAAGAAATGAGAGGTTTACAAAGGGAATGTTGAGGTGTTGGATTCTGAGACCTCAAATATGCTGAACTCAACAAGGAGCTGCCCTTTAAAAAGCTTAGTGAAGGAGGTGTCACACCTGTAAACATGTCCATTGACTTCCTACATATACAATAAAAGATTCAATCTTGATCATTTTGATTTAAAAAGTATACAAAATTCAAGTAAATTCACAACAAGTATATATGTCAGAAAGATTTTAACCTCATATATAGGTTCACTCAATGACGGAGCCAGGATTTTCACTAAGGATAGTAAGAATATAAAGAAGTAAACATATGAAGAACTCAAGAGTGTTCCCGCAAAGGGGTGTCAATTGATTCCCTTTGGACTTGGACAAGGGTAGCTCTGCCCATAGATTCACTTGTCTAGCCATTTCATCAAAACATATATGCATAGTGAAAATTGGCAAATATAAAACTAAACAAATACATATAGGCATGCCTATGAAAGGCAATGTGAAACAGAGAAAAGAGTAACAGAGTACTTATTGTGTTAAGAATGAGTTTCTCCAAATGAATTGTGCAAACATACTCTCTCAAAATTTTTTGCAATTAGAACTCCAAAGCACATGATGGATTTATCAACCATTCACAAGTTTTTTTTCTGATGTATATTGATTTGTCAGACCAGTTAGTATGTCCATTAGAACTTCCAAATCATATTTTGTTTTACTAATCAGTGCAAAAGCTAGGATATACGAGTTTGTTCATAAATAACAAATTGGCTAATTTATGTTTCTTCTAAGAAATAATGATAAAGAAATTTATATTTTAGAAAAATCAAATAAAACTCATGGAGATGAAAAACTGAAATTTCTGATACTCCCCAGCCATTCCTAAGTTCAATATTTGCATTATTACTAACCAAAAATAATATTTTACCTTTACACCACACAGCCATCTTTCTCATCATAGCTAATTAAAACTGAAAACCATAGATGAATAGCCAAAGTACACAATCTAATTCAAGATACGATGTACTCCAATACACTAGGAGTAATTAGTCAGAGTGGAAATCTATATGCAACACAATACAATCTATATACATGTCACTATTTGTTTATTATAATTTTTTTAATAACATTAGTCTTTGAACCAACTTGCTCGCATCTCAACTATCCCTCATGTTCATGTAAAACCTCCCACCAATATATTATGTACTCCAAGCACGGAGAAATCTATATACAATAACAACACAAAATTTAAAGACTCACATAACAGCCTAGTTAGACATGTCACTATTCGCAGGGGGTGTCTTTGGGCCCGTGCGAGGTGTGCCACCGCACAGGCCATTTTAGGGGCCCCTTTTTTCACTTTTTATTAAATAGTATTAGCCAGAATTTATTGTAAAGGCTCATAATTCGCAGGTCTTAGCCCAATCTAATTATTGAAATCGTATATTTAATTATATTAAAGACCCACTTTTACGAATTAGAACAGGGCCCCAAAATGTTTGAGACGGCCCTGACTATTCGTCTATTTTTTTTTTTTAAAAGCATTAGTGTTTGAACCAACTTGCTCGCATCTCGACTATCCCTCCTGTTCATGTAAAACCTCCCACCAAGAAAACAACCTCCCACCAAGAATCGAATAACTATGCCAATGCTTAGCCAAACATGGTGTTTTTCTGTAATTTGAACCTCGTTTCACCACTTTATTGACCATTACTATTCATCTATTTTACGTGCATAAAAAAATTAACAGAATTTACTAAACGAAAATAATAATACAAAAATACCTATAACTTTGAGGCCAAGAAGGAGAATCATGATTTCCAATTTGGCTATGAAAAGGTGCCTGTGGAGAGTTATTGGTGAGATCAGATCCACTATCATCGTCTCCATCAATCGTATCATGTGCCTCATTCTCTTCATCGTCCGTTTCGATTTGCAACACCCTGTCTGCTCCAAATTCTTCATCTAGCCTCATCCCCATATCTCTTCCTCTCTAATATATTCTTGTTATTCTATCTATATATATATATTCAATCATGCAAAAATAAAATTTTCTTTTCTATTTGTATAAAATGGAAAAGAGGAATCACAAAGGGATTCAAATTGGGAAAAGAGAAAAGTGAGACAATTAAGGAGAAGGAGATTGAGATATGAGAGTTGTGTTTGGTTTATGTTTCTTTAAGAATGAAACAAAAAAACAATTAAGTTTGAGATTTGATTAACGGCAACATGAGCTGTTTATTCCTTTTTATTAAAGGTTATAGTCTTTGTAGTTGTACTAGGTTACGGCACAGGTAATTTATTAATGACAAACCCATTTTGGGAAAAAGTAAGTAATTAGGATATGATTATAAAAAGAGAATTCCCTAATCAAGATTGATAACAATGATAAGGTATTCCTTTAAAAGGGGAAAATATAAGCTTTTTGTGTCGTTTAATTAATTAATTATTTCTTTCGTCTTAATTTATACTTTTTTTAATAGCTGCACCTGAGAATACCTATAACTAGGGTTGTTCATAATAATCCGATTCGATCGATCCGATCTGCGATCCGGTCGATCCGATCCGAAAAATCGGATATCCGATCCACTTTTTTTAGTTTCGGATATTTCGGATCGGATATCCGGAAAAAATCGGATCGGATACGAATCACAATTTCTTTACTTTCGGATATCCGAAATATCCGATTTTTTTTTTTAAATTTTCTTTTGATTTTCCCTTGGATATGTTGTTGTTGTTTTTATTTTTCCTAATAGTTAGGCTGCGTTTGTGCTTTTCGGTTTTCATTTATTTGATTCTTATGTTTCTTTCATACCTTCATCAAAAAATAAATGGAAAGAATCAAGTTCTTCTTCTGACAAACTTTAATATTGTTACTAATTATATAATTACTTTAAGTATTACAGTAGATAAGGAGATTGGAGTGGATCCGAAGTAAATGATGCAATCTTTCAACTAAGTATTACAGTAGATAAAAAAAAATTAGAAGTCAATCGATTCAAAATGAAACAAAACTTCATTTCCTTCTCGTCTTCACTATCCATTTTCCTTAAAAAAAAAAGTAGTAAGTGAAGGAGCTTGATTTTATGTCATGGCAATGTAAATAATGATATTTTAAGACAATGCATAAATCCTTTTCATATCGTATAACTTGGTAGAAATTCTTGTTACGGGTGGACGATTAACGATAGCATTATGCTGACTGTAATTATCTTTCCTTGTTACTCCAATCTTTGTGTGAGATTTTAAGATAAATTAAAATAGGATTTAAATAAAATATACCGGCATTGCAAAGATTTTTTTATACTATTAATAAATTTTAACATGTGATAGCAAGTTAATTGTCATTTCTTACCAATTTAAGCTTATCAAGAGTTCATATACAACCAATTAATAAGTTATCTAATTGTGTAAATATTTACAAATAATAATATGATCGGAGGATTGAACTTCCATTCTGTGTTTAGAGTTATTGTTCGGTGATGTTACAAAGTGAAGGTGTTTGGTGGAAGGAAAAAACACGGCATTGACGCAAATTAACTACTATAATATATCAAAAGTTTAAGAACTTCATTGCATATATTATATTCAATATGACAATATAAAATTTTCGGATATCCGGTTATCCGATTTTTTTCGGATCGGATTCGAATCGTAATTTTATCGATCCGAAATTATTGGATATTCGAAATTTCGGATCGGATCGAATAATCCGAAATGAACAGCCCTACCTATAACTTCTCACTAGCAATCGGTGCATGTCCACCAACGCCATGACGAATGAGATTTGAACGTGGGACCTCATACTTCTCAACTCATTTTATTGATCACTAGGCTACACTCTTGGATGCTTAATATATATTTGTCCTCATTCATGTTTAAGTTTATTTTTTTGTTTAAAATTTACATTACATATTATCTTCTATGATATTTTGGTTTTTTTTTACACTACAAGAAAATATAGAATTGACAACAAAACTTCAGGAATAATAAATATATTATTACTACAAAATGTAAATGGTAATAAAAATTTAATATATTGTTGCTAAAAAGTATAAATGGCAACAAATTAAATATGTAATTGTTGCGAAAACTTTTTGCATCGGAAGTTATTTCAAAGGTATGCAACAACTTTATTGTTGCGGAAAGTACTTTTGACAACAACATCCAACATATGACAACAAAAAATATTGTTGGCAAATACCTTTCTTCGTATTTTGGTTTCTCGTTTTAGTAAATTCTATTGGAAATTTACTAATGTGGAATTAAGTTTATCCCATTATTTATGACTCAAACAATTGGGGCCCCGCACGACGGAAACGTCGTTTCCACACACGTGCACTCGTAGTGCCAAGTATCATAAATTTCGTTAGTGAAAGAGATATTGGTACGCAAGTAAATGTTTGAGACATAGAATAATGGACGGTTATTGGCTAAATAACAAGTGTTCCACGTCAGTAAACGAATGAAGGATTGTGCAAAGTGTAAGATGGCGCGGCACCGGAAAGGGTTGCGGCACCACCCGGACGGAATTCCAAAAGTTTGGCTGATTATGGAGAGGTTTTGGAGCATTAAAATGACAGTTTTTCCTTCATAAATCAGTCATTATTTGGCTGCATTAATTGGTGAATTAAAGGGCCATTACATGGAATTTAAATGGTCATTACATGAGCACTTGAAGAGGCCATTCTTACACTATTATAAATTGAGGTCTTTGGCTCAATTCTACACACACTTTTCAAGAACAACAATTCTGAAATTCTTGTTGCAAATCCTCTCCTCTTAGCAATCTTTTGTTATTTGTTTTCTTCGCTAGAATCACTTGTGTTTGCTTTGCACAAATGATAGTTTGTTGTTTTATCTTGGGAGACTATTGTCCGCTAACGTAAAAGCATATATACGGGGCAATCTTGTCTTAAAGACAGAGTGTCATCACTCGACTCAGCACAGTTGTAACACTTTCAGATTTAGTATGTCTTGATTTCAGTTTATCAAGATTCAAAGAGCTTTCTGCAAATTGGTATAAAGATTCAAGACTGATTCAAGAACTCAAAAAGCTTGTTGTTGTCACAATTCTTATTTACTACAAGCTTGTTGCTATTGTAATCTTTGTGGTTTATCCTTTCGAAGCACTTGTAATAGTTATTTACTATTCCCGTACTGTTATTTATCCAACAATTTTAAGACAAGATTGTATTAGTGTTCGAAAGATGTCGGTCAACAGTTGTGTGACCAAATCTGGCTATGGTTGTGGTTTTTTTGTTGAAGACAGTTCCATTAACAGTTTTGTTGACAGTAACACTATTTCTGCCAACAAACTAGATTATGTTTTTGATGTTGAGATTCAGAGCGCTTATGTTGATCATGTTGTTGACGGTCAAGGTGTTGATGGTGTCACCGCTCCCGAGAGTGGTGGAAACAAGCTCCCACAAGAGGCTGATGATGTCAACTGGGACAAGAGGAGAAGGCTGAAGATGTTGTTTTATCTTGTAGCAGAAGACCTATATCTGTCCTAGACAAATGATCTGAATTATGGTAAGGAGGAAATGGACACTCGGTCTGACTGAAGTGGGCCAGAATCCAAAAGGTCTAAGTTAATTATCCTTCCTTGTCTATAATGTGTTTAGATAATATCTGAATAAAAGTGTGTAAAGCAAGACTAGGATTATGAAAGTGTTTTCATTGAAAACTTATATTCCCTACACTCTAAAATCAGAAATTGGATCTCCCTCCTTCCTGGTTAAAGATTGGTGCTGGAAAACAAAACTTAAAAGATCCATTCTTTTGGGTATAATTATTAAAAGTGTGTAAAGTATGTTCTCACGTACGAAGGAGAGATATACACTGATTGTGAAAACTGTTACCACTCTTAAGAAAGCGCCAGGAATTGTCTGGGCACCAATCTCAACGGAAGAAGACTAAAAGATAATGACTTATCTTAAGACGTTGAACCTGTCACACTATCTGACAGAAGATCCTTCATTTGATAGGATGGTATTGGACACTCAGTCATACAAAGCCTACGGGCGACTGGAGTGGGCTAGAGTTTTCAAGTCTCAAATGATATGAAGGCCAAAAGAAAGGCAGAAAAGAAATTGGACACTCAGTCTGCAAAAGCAACTGGAGTGGGCCAGAGTATCCAGATCACATATGATCCGGTTACGCCTTAACCACGGGCAAGAGGTTGTTCATGTGAAGCAACGCCACCTCTAAAGTAGAAGGGGTTGGAGAGGTTGTCCTTAAAAAGAACTTCATGGAATGAGATCACTCTAAAAGGAAGTGATACATGTCCCAAACTTGGTTTTAGGGACGTTGTTAGTCAAGCTGGTTTAAGACTAGTCCAACATGTCTGTAATAACTAAGAATGGTACAGTATGTCTGTAGCCAAATGAATTATATATTTGTAATCCGTGCATCTATGCCATCATAGATTAAAGACACGTTAAATAGAAAGTCATTCAAAAGCTAACTAAGTTGAGATTGTTGCCTTCTGTCGACATAAACTGTCAAAATGAATGTGAGGTAGGCAAATGGGCAAAATCACATTTTCATTCCATCAAAGGAATAGCGAAAGAAGCACCGCTCCTCTAGAACTTAGTCACACCTACATGGGTGATTTCAAATTTGCACAAAATAGAGAGAGGAGACAAGTACTTTGTGACCTTCATTGATGATGGTACAACGTATTGCATCATTTGTTTGTTGAAAAGCAAAAATGAAGCTGTTGAAGCGGATAAGCGCTACAAAGCAGAATTTGAAAATCAACTAAGCCTACGGATTGAGGAATTCGTAGTGATAGAAGGGGAGAATGTGAAGCATCGCTTATCAAACGACTACTCCTTACTCACCTCAGTCTAACGGTGTTAGCCATGCGCAAAGTCGTACGCCTAAAATATGTGGGGCAAGGCGATCCTTACCGCTAATGCGATTCTCAACAGAACTCCATATAAAGATAAGGATAACCCTCCAAGTGAAACATGGAAAGGATCCCACCTACAAATGTTGTGATATGGGGTGGCTTGGTAGAAGTTGGAATACCGAAACATGTCAATTTTGACCTAAGACTGTAGATTGCATATCCACTGGATCTGCAAATAACAGTAGTGCTTATCGCCTCTTGGTGTCAAAGAATGCTGAATTCTTTGAAGACATCTTTCCTTGAGAGAAAAAGAAATAATTGCTCGAGGTTAACAAGAACCCGTGAGTGCCTGATTGTCCGGAACTAGACGTTCCAGATCTACAGGACTCGGAAGTTGCTGACTATCCGGAACTTAATGTTCCAGATCTATAGAACTCAGGGATTCTAGATGTTGAACCGAGACGGAGCAAAGACTTGTTTCAGGCCTTCTACCTTGTATGGTTGGAAACGAGCCATGGACAATTAACAAATAATTGTCATCTCCAGAAGCACTTCTTTGGAAAGAAGCTACTTGAATTTTGTGTACTTTTTAAATTTGGAAAGAAGCTACTTGAATTGTCTGAAAGCGCTTTTTCTGTCGGCAGATATCAAATAGGAGAGCACAGACACTCATTAGCCGGAGACAATTTGGAGATTGTAGTATTATTCAGAGATTGAATACGGGCGGAGCAGAGAAGGTGCGGTCAACCGGAGATCAAAGAACAAGACGAAAACTACAACAAAATCTTATCCAAAAGTGGTGGAAGCAACGTGGAGCAATTTGACCAACAAATACAATACCAACTGAAGAACCACATGAAATTATCAAGAAACTAGAATAGGTTTTTTTCAAAATGTAATTTTTTTAATTGCAATTTTACTATGTAATTTGCAAGTTTTGAACAACACCACAAAGTTGCAATTTTGACAATTGTATTTGTATTACAAAAAAAATCATGTCTATTAAATAATATAAGATGCACAAAAACATCTTTGGGATATTTTTATTACACTATCTTGTTTAATTATTGAGTTTTTTTTTTATATATATATGTTATTTTTTAAACTAAGTGCAAAAAAAAAAAAAAACCGCCCCGATCCCGCCCCAACCCGATTCCGACGGGATGGGACGACGGCGAATCCCGCCTGTCCCGATCCCGTCGGTCCCGACCCGATCCAACCAGATCCCGCCCCTCCCACCTTCCCTTCCCGACCCGATCCCGCCGGTCCCGACCTGACTGACCCGATCCCGGCCCACTAGCCACCTATAGCCCAAACTCAAATGACCCGCCCAACCGCCCAAGGTTTCATGGGTTTGGGCAAGAGTGATTTTGATGATGGGTTGGTTTAGGCTAGCCCAAGTTGTCCCATCATAAATCAGCAGCCCAAATGAACCCATGATGATGTCCAAATTTGACCCACGAAAATGCTCAATCTTAACGATTAGAGCTCCACTCTAGATTAAGTTTTTTGTTTATAAATAATTATTAAAAAATTCTTTATTATTTCGGAACAATAAAAATACACCAACGCTGCCCCCTACCTTGCCTACTCCACCCCACCCCACCCCTACCTCCCTTATAACAACTGTCACCTAAGTACTGAATCACCCTCACATCTCTGTCCCCTACCTTGCCTACTCCACCCCACCCCTACCCCCATCTACCCCCACCTCCCGCCTTACCCCCCACCCCCACTTTCCCTACCCCATTCTCAAATTTCTATTTCATATTTTTTTACTTTTATAAATAATTTATGAAAAAAATTTCTTACCTCCCCCGCCCTACCCACACTTACCCCCCTCCATTCCCACCCTACCCACACCTACCACCCCACCCCATTGCCTTACCCCATCCTCAAATTTCTATTTCATTTTTTTTACTTTTATAAAAAATTATGAAATTTTTTCTTACCTCCCCCTATCGCCCTAACCCCCCACCTCCCTCCCATCCCACCCCACCCCATCCTCAAATTTCTATTTCATATTTTTTATACTTTTATAAAAAAAAATTATTAAAAATATGTATTTTCTTAAGTCCCCCCTACCCTTCTCCATGCCCCACCTCATGCCCTACCTCATCCTCAAATTTCTATTTTATATTCTTTTTACTTTTATAAAAAAAAATTATAAAAATATGAAATTTTTCTTACCTCCTCCCCACTACCCCCTCCACCCCATGCCCTATCCCCATCCTCAAATTTCTATTTCATATTTTTTTACTTTATAAAATAATTATTAAAAATATGAAGTTTTTTCTTCCCCCAACCTCCCTGCCCTCCCACACCACCCCTGAAGTTTTTATTCTATATATTTATTTCACTTATATATAAAATTTTATTAAAAATGAAATTTTTTTCGTACCCCATCACCCAACCCCCTCGCCCACTACCCCCTCCCACCCCACCCCAAATTTTCTATTTTATATATTTATTTTATTTTTATAAACCTTTTATAAAAAAATGAGAAATTTTTTCTTACATCATCTTCACCCCCACCCCCGAAGTTATTACTTTATATATTTATTTTAGTTATACAAAATTTTTATAGATAATGAGAAACTTTTCTTACCCCACTACTCAGTCCCCTCTCACCCCCCACTACCCCTGCCCTCCCACCCATTATTTTATATATTTATTTTTCTTTTATAAAAAATGAAAAAATTCTTTAAAATATTATTCTTATTTTAAAAATAAAGATATGAAAACATTAAATATCATACAAAATAAAATAACATCATAAAAGGTAAATTTGAAATTTGTAAAAGTAATGAGTCAAGTTAGAAAAATTGGGTCATGACCCATCATTTAACCCATCTTGACCCGTCTATCTTAACCCATGTAAGCTTTGGACGGGTTGGGCATTGACCCATCTATGAATTCAGTCCATCTTAACCCGCCCAACATCAGCCCAAACGGCCCATCTGCCACCCTACGGTTAAGTAAATATCGAGTCGAACAAATTTCCACGTTGCTTCCGTTATTTGTCTGATTCAGCAATTCATCTTCCTCTGGCTTCTTTGTAAATTATCTAATTATATTACCAATATTCTATTCCAAATATTTCATCCCAAGAAGATTTGATGAACGAAAATGAAACGGACAAACTTCAAATGTCTCAACGACCTTTTTTGATTATATTTACTAGCTTTCTTCGAGTATATTATAGTCGAAGCTTTAAATTTATATATTGTATCTGAGTTCCTTTGTTAACTAAAAAGGGGAAATGCACGTCTCCCCTTGAAATGGGTGGGATAAACCTCACCTTATGCTTTAACCTGTTTTAGAACATATAACATACAAGCATAAGAACTGAACGTTTTTTTTTTCAAAATAATGCCCACACCAATTGAAAATTTGCAATTAACAACTAAAAGTTTGCATCTTCAGAAGCAATTAAATAGAAAATAAAAACGAGTTAGAAGAAGAAAGCTAGCTATTTGAGATGAAAGGTTATTTGCGTCATAAAAGTTTCATTAAATGAATGAGAATAAAAATTAAATATTTAAAAAATGAAGAGTAAAAATTAAAGACCACTCCTTTTGAGTGTAGTCAGCGCGAAAACTTGCACTTGATAACGTTCTTTTACCTTTTTAGGAAGCAAAATGCGACAATTATTTTGAGACTGAGGGAGTATAAAATTTGAGTTAATATTTAATACAGTTAAATCTATCTATAATTGTCATTCACTATAATAATATTTCACTATAACAGACTGATTTTCTCCGGAACTGAATTTTCATGTTATATTTACTTGTATATAACAACGTTCTACCTATAACAACAATGACATTCATTATACCGGTACACTCTTTATAAAATTACATCTATATAACAGTCATACTAAAGTATTGTGTAATAATATTTGTAAAAAGTATATTATGTATAAAAAATAAAATATCAAAATATTTATGACAATCATCAAATGAAATATTGAATTCCTTTTTGTTGAAAGTTTGGAAAAAAATCTCCATCTATTCAAGCGTTATATTATCACTTAGAGACTGAAATATACGAAACAACCTACAATTGTAGAAATATCATTCTCTATTGTTGGAGAAATATCGAAATTATACTTACAGATGAAAACCTCAATATTAATAGTGAAAATTTAGAACTTGTTGAAGATGTTGGTAGTGAGTCATCACTTATATCCCAAATCTCATCTCATAACACCAATCAAGCAATTGATACTACCACTTATACAGAGTTTGGCGCAACTCTTCAAATTCTTGAAACTTACACTGATAAAAAGATTATTGCACAAGCGATTGGAGTGGAATAACAAGAGACAACAGATACAGAAGGTGACAACGAAAGTGTTGATGAAGAGCCTCAACCTATTGCTACTTGGGGTGAGATAGAAGAGTCAACTGTTAAGCTCTTAGACAGCCTTCACTTAATTCCCTTTTGCTGAAAGTTTGGACAAATTTTTTCGTCAATTCAAGCGTTATATTATCGCTAAAAGACTGAAATTTACGAAACAACCTACAATTATAAAATTCGTACGTCAAACTTGAAATTGTATTTAAATTCTCAGTTAACTTTAAATGCAAAATTTTAATGTTGGGTTTGGTGTTGTGACATTCTACCCAACATATCGTTTTAAGTACTAATTTGAATTTAAGAAATGTTGGAACAAGTGTCACAACATTCGGACTAACATTTTATGAAAAAACGTTTTGCCTTACTTCACGGAATGAAGCAATATTCGTGGAAATATTACTACGAAGTAAAAGTGACTTGGCAAGGTAAATAGGAGCTGATGAAAAACGTGGAAAGAACAAGTCAAAGTCGTTGCTATGCTTGAGGAACAAGTTCAAGAAGTTAGAGAATTTTGCTCCATGATCTTCTCCAACAAACACACCGGCTACCCACCTTTCCCTCAACCCTCACAACAAATCGATGGACTTTTCAAGGAAGACTCTCTATAATAAATAGAGAGGATCTTGAAGTGAATCGATATCCAGAAACAAATTGTAAAATTATCAAGAGAGCTCTCGAGAATTCATCTCAGAAAGCTGGATCACAAGTGTTGCCTGAGCGTGTTGACAACATTATGTCCAGCATTACAATTGTAGTTTAGATTCTAGATTAGCTTTGTATTGACCAATTATAATGAGAAGTTGTCTACGTCTATTTAGGTAGATTTTTCAGGCAGAAGTCATATGCGACTTCAACATTTAATTCCTTCCGTTTCATCTTGTAAATTTGTAAAGAAAGGAATTTGTAATTTTTGTATATAAGAAATATATACAATACTTTCGGTCATTGACCGCCATAGGTTATATAATATATATAACCTATGTAACTTTTAAATCTTTGTGTTCTTTATTTTTCCTCTGCATTTACTCTTTAAAGTTTCTGTTTTATCGAAGTGTTGTCACTGGTGCCTGATGACATTGTCGCCGATATTCGGAAACTGAATTGACATTCGAGTTAGTTTATTTCCAGTTTGTTTTTATTGTCCATAGCATATCCGGACCTAACACATATGTTCCTTAGATTTCAATTCTTCATCGGTATGGTATAACTACTTATGGATTTATTTGTAATTTATTAGTCTTTTTAATTTTTAATTAATGTGATATGAAAATCAATTGAAATTTTAAAATTAACAAGTATATTATTTTCGTTTATAGTATAAAAAGTTCAAAAAAATAATTTTTTTCATACTTTCATTTATAACGGCTAAATAAGATCCAAACATGAAATGTCAGTATTCATATATAACAACACCTCAATGATCCTGAAGTTTTCCGACAAACGTTGTCACTATAGAGTGATTTGATTTAACTACTAAATTCTATGAACCCGTATCTATTACCTGGATCCGCGCCGATCCGGAGGGCCTACTAAGCATCAAGTAACATGTGATGTTACTAGTTAGGAGTCATAATTTTGAACTTGCAAATATTCTGTGTCAGTTTGTCCTATTATTGGTGCAATTTGGATCGTTGAAGACCAATTCAAAAAGTTGGAGTAGAAACTCAAAATGTCATGAATTTGATATTTTCGAGTTTTTTTTTCTAAATAAAATTTGTAATCAGAATAATAGTAGAATAAATTTTAATTTTCTAATTTCTAGTTAAAGTAAATTTTGAACTATTATAAATAGGAATGTTGCACCTAATAGGATGCATGATATGTCAATTTAAGCATCAGAACAAGTGTAACACAAATCAACTAGTTTAAAATGTTGCATCAACTTTTGTGTTAAATTTACTTGTTCAAATCAACTCAATAAGAAACTTGTAAAAAGATTTAAACAGAAAAAGAGGATTTTGAATGAGGATGTAATTTTACTCTATTGTATAAGAATCTTTCTTTAATATAACTTAATTGTATAGTTAAAGATTAAAAGACATTTTTATATATATAAAAAAAAAAGCAGCAAAAAGGTGGTGATCAAAAGAAGTTTTGTGCTGTGGATTTATGACTGAATTTTTTGGCTGAAAACAAAATTTTTAGCCTTTGAATTCCTCATTATAATTAATTATTCTGCAATTAGTTCTTGATTTTCCTTTCTCATTTTTTACTTGTAATTTCAAGTGTAATACTAGCATATTAATTGTACATAAAATAACTCAGTGCCCCCTTTTTTGAAAACTTATTCTGAATAATATTAAATAAATTGCTTAATCTGTTTAAGGTTACACCTAAAAAAAATTAATATATTAAGACTAAAATGTCCCCAAACCATTTATACTACGATCCTTTGTCATTGTGTTAAGAACTTTACAAAAGTAGTGCGAGGAAGATTTATGTACCTCACATGTGAGTTAGAAGTTCCTCAGGTACAATGTAACTATGCTCATGTTGCTCAAGAAAGAATTAAGAGCGAGCAAAGAGGAAATAAACAGTTTTTAAGGACTTGCTGATTTATTTGTTGGTACCACCTTTAAGGATCTTTGGTTCTTGTACTTGTCTAATTAATGTTCTAGTGTTCTAAGGTAAGGGCTGCTTATTGGGCAGATCGGACGAATAATTACGCTTAACGGGTCGGCTTATCGGTTATCGGTTATCGGTTTTTAGATGTACTAATTCACGATAAGATATCGATCGCTTCGGTATCAGGTTAACAAATATCAAACGATTATCGAACGATATATCGGCTAATTTCTTATCATAACTACTCCACCCACTTTGAACTTTGTTATATTCAAACTTACACACACCTAGTGCGTTTCATTTATTACTTTACACCATTCAATTGCAAAAATAAATCCTCAATGAGATACTGTTGTTTCTTTTTAAGCCAGAAGCCCAGAACTATATATACTTGGATGATTAAGTTGGCATGACTGCAAAAAAAAAATTTAGGTGGCAGGGCTCTCATTTTGTTTTTCATTTATTTTTGTCCCAAAAAATATTAATGAGCTGATTAGCAAACACACGGGAATCTTTGTATATTTTTAAAAACTTTGGGGTTAAGTTTTAAACTACCAAATATCTAAGAATTTAGGCTCCAAACCGATCGATCATCTTCACTCCCTCCAAATCCCATCGTTTGATCTTCCCGCTCGTATTAATACACAAAACTTGAGAAATTATTTGAAATTCTTCAACTTCCTTAGAAAGCTGCGATTTCAAGATTTACATTACCTTGAAGAGATATATAGGTATGTAACCCTAATTTTATCCTCTCTTTTTTTAGTTTTCCGATATTGATTTGTAATATTTCATTTTTTCACATTTTTATTATATTCACGGCTAGGACGAAAAATCTCGGAAAAGATAATGCGGAGAGTAAAAAAAAAAACAAATAGTAACAAATTTGTTAAGAAGGGTAAATCGGCGGTGGAGTCCGCTGAAAATAACAAGAAAGATAAAAAAATTGAGAGTGGAGGAGGAAGGAGAAGAGTTTTTGCTTAAATTCATTAATAAACGAAAGAAGGTTTTTAATAAATGAGTATAAGAAGAAGAAGAAGAAGAAGAAGAAGAAGAAGAATCAGAATCATCATCATCATCATCAGAAGAAGAAGAATCAGAATCAGAATCAGAATCATCAGAAGAAGTGACCGTAGAAAGGTATGGATCTCTGCTTAATTTCATTAATAAACGAAAGAAGGTTTCTAATAAACGAGTATCAAAAGAAGAATCAAAAGAATCAGAAGAAGAAGTGGCCATAGACTTCCCAATGTATGAATATCTGCTTAATTTCATTAATAAACGAAAGAAGAAGAAGAAGAAAAAAAGAAGAAGAAGAAGAAGAAGAGGAAGAAAAAGAGGAAGAAGAAGAAGTGGAAGAAGAAGTGGCGATAGACTTCGAAGGTATGGATTGATCATATGGAGGGCTAAATTTGGTGGTAATTTCCCTGGCAAGATCTCAGTAAGGTCTAGAATGTCAATTTTTTTTCAAATTGATACAAATTATTAAAGCTCAAGGACTTACTGAGTATTTTGAAATTTTTTATTTTGGCCACTTCATGTCATTGTCAAGTCTATGGAATGGATTTAATGAAAAAATTATTCATTCTCTTATTCGTCAAGCTACGGATAATAAGAAGAAGCATGAGATGTGGTTCATAGTGGAGGGAGTGTCCTATTATTTTGGGTTGAGAGAGTTTACACTAATCACATATTTGAATTACAAAGCTTTTCTCAGGAAGGAGACTAGGAAGACCGTTTTCTCAGGAGGTGTGAGTTTTTGGAATTAACTAAGAAAGCTTACCGGAAATACGGGGTTAACCACTAGTGCGTTATTCAAATTGGTTCAAGAAGAAGGTACATTGACCGATTTAGAGAAGCATACGGTTGTAATGATTGTGTTTGTCCATACCATTTTGTTGGCTCGCAATGTTGTGAAAAATGTTGATAAGAAGTGGATCACCATAGTGCATAGCATTAAATTCTTTGAGAAATTTCCATGAGGCAAGGAATGCTTAAAACTGACCTTTGAATATTTGACGAAGCTGGACATTCTCAAAATGTACCGAGTATCTTGTCAGTAAAAGCAACCACCACAATATGCTCTTTATGGCTATCCCTGGGCCTTCATGTAAGTATCTTATAATGAACCAATATGCAGATTATATTATTATAGATTAGTGATTGCTATTTTAATGCTTATTCTATTTATTTACTATAGGCATGGGCATACGAAGCTATGTCATTTGTTGGGAAAACCGTTGCTCTATCTAAACAACGTCCTTTGCCGATTCCAAGGATTTTGAGATGGTGAACGGAGGAGAATCCCGAACCTATTGATCTTTTCAGATACGTAACTGAGTGTGTGATAATGATATGAACCTATTAATGTATTAGAACTTGGATTGGTGATTTCCTATTCTGATTTAATTTGTTGTTGTTTTTGTTTACTTTAGGTGGTGAGGCCTTTTTTATAACCCGATGATATATAGAAGATTAAGAAGTACATTAAAGATCTTGTAGATTATGACGATGAAGTACCAGATCGAATATTGATGCCCTAAAGAGGGAGATTGGTGATACACGTCAATTTTGCGTTAAAATAGAACTTGCATCTAGTTTGGGGCATGAAGACCAAGTTGAAGATCAAGATCTTGTAGGAAGGGATAAAGATACGTGCGGCCATTGTGGTCGTTGACCAAGTGTCATTGCAAATAGATTGACATCAATCAAGGATGAACTAGCTGCTATTCGCAAATTGCCGGAGACAAAATTAAGAAGGCATTCTAAATGTGTTTCTTCTTCGGTTAGGTCCAGTAGGAAGAGGATCCGGAAGGCATTGCAATTTGTCATTGCTAAGAAAACCAAAGGTAATGTCAACTTCTGTGACTTTTAAGTTAGTTAGTAGAAACTATTATGGTCTATTGTCAATTTCTGTGTTATTCACTTATGTTACTTTTGAACCAGTGAATACTCTTGATGGTTCTCCTTTGAGTCATCCTGACCATGTTGATGATGATCATGATGGCCCTTCTAGTCCTTTGCCTGATGAAGTTGTTGATGCCAGTTTCAAGACTCTTCCTTTGACTGATCTTGCCCATGTCCATAATGATGATGGCCCTTCTAGTCCTTTGCCTGATCAAGTTGAGGATACTAGTTGCAAGACTCTTCTTTCAAGTATTTTGCCTGTTCAAGTTGATGATGCTCGTTGCAAGGCTCTTCCTGGTGAGGTTGCTGATTCTGCTATTGATAGTGAAGATCGATCACCCGATGAAAGAAGTATTGATGTCTTAGCATAGATACATGACGAGGATGACATTGAAGAGTTTGGAGATGCTGCTCAAAATGGCTATGAGACTGCCAATGAAAAAGTTGTTTGAATTTAAAACAATTGTTTAAGTTAACTTTTGAAATAATTATTTAAGTTAACATTTTGGAACAACTATTTAATTTAAGTTAAGATGTTGTTGGAACAATTATTTAAGTTCCTTTTTATATAGCTACAAGTTACTTACCATTAACAATTCAGTAATGATAAATATTGATTTGTTTTTTTTATACTCGTCATTTCATAATTTTCACTATCACAATTCGCCAGTTATTATAGCGAATGTTTTGTGTATTGCGTATAGTGGTGAAATAAATTTACCTAATGAATCTGTTATTATAATGACTGTTTTGTTTATTGAGTCTAGTATTTTATTATTATAACGGATTTTTTCCTAATGTAGTAGTTATTATAACGAATGTCATGTCCAGTGGTGAAATAAATTTGCCTAATGATTTTTAAAATGAAGCAGTTATTATAACGATTGTTTTATCTAGTGAGTCTAGTGTTAAATTTATCTAATAATTTAGCAGTTATTATAACGACTATTTTATCTGGTGAGTCTAGTGTTAAATTTGCCTAATAATTTAGCAGTTATTATAACGACAATTGTATATAGTGAGTCTAGTGTTAAATTTGCTAAATAATTTGCCTAATTATTTAGCAGTTATTATAACGATAATTTTATCTAGTGAGTCTAGTGTTAAATTTGCCTAACAATTTAGCAGTTATAATAATGACTGTTTTATCTAGTGAGTCTAGTGTTAAATTTGCCTAATAATTTAGCAGTTATTACAACGATTGTTTTATCTAGTGAGTCTAGTATTAAATTTGCCTAATAATGTAGCAGTTATTATAACGCATGTCGTGTCTAGTGAGTCTAGTTGTAAAATAAATTTGTCTATTTCAAATATATGCAAACGTAAGAACTGTCAACAACAACAAAACAAAACATAAACTTAAATATTGAGATATTTAGGCAAACATAAACTTAAATATTCATCTATTGAACAAAAAAAGGGCCCACACTGCCATTAGAATACATTAAAATTTAAAAAAGAGGAGGGGAGTTGGGGGGAGGGGTGATCAAATCATCCATTTCAATCCCCGCCAAAAGGCATATGACCCTTAGTATGCTAGCAATGCGCGTGACGTTCATCTCCTGGCACTGAGCATCCTCGTTGATGCGTTGTACTAGGCGATTCAGGCCAGCTCTTATGTTGAGATAGTCTGGACAAAAGTTTCGGTGGTTTCTGCTTGAAGGCATTTTTTATCAAGTTAGAAGAGAAATATAAAGATTGCAATTGAGAAGAGTAAGAGGTGTGGGTGTTGAATTTATAGGAGTGAAAATGTGTTGTTTCATGATTTAGGTGTTGTTTTGTGCTTTAGTAATCAATTACGTTGATTGGTGCAGTGATCAATTAAACCACAATGATTTACGAAGTGATTTGACAAGGGGAAGACAAACAGTTGGATTTTTTTAATAATTTTTTTCTTGGATATTAACTTTCATGGGCGTTTCATATGATACTAATAAAATATAATTATAAATGTAAGGTTTAAGTTAAGAATCACTTAAATTTATAAAAATTTACAACGGTGACTAAAATATATATTAAAAGGCATGAAAGTAGTGACTTGATATATTAATTATTAGAAATTATGTGTAATTACATATTATCTACGACATAAGTTACACTTCAAATATTAGATAACTCTGTATGAACTTGTAATATTGATATTAATATCTATGTTTTTTTGTAATATATCAACAATAATGATTTATTTTTATAATATTTCAATAATAATGATGTTTTAGGTCATGTAAATACAAAATACCATGAGATAACTATTTTGATAATCATGTTTTTGAATTAAAAAAGACAATTTATGTATTAATTTGGGGTTTTGTGTTTGTGATCTTGAATATTCTAATAGACCGTTCATCTGGATACAATAAATTCACCTGCAAGTTGCTCTAAATAATCATTGCATATATTAATATGAGTACACATCTTTTCATGTCACAAAGCACCTAATTAAGTAGTTTGTTTCAACTATTATCAATACTCACATCTTGATAAGCTTAAAAGGTAAATATTAAAATTTGTTTTTGTAGACTAAATTTAATTTTAAATACCAACATATTTTGATTTTGTTGGGGTAAATTATAATAGCGTGTAGTAATATTCAAATATAGTCCATTAGAATACACACTTATGAAACCTCTCAAATTATGGTGTTGCTTCACGTAAAGGTGTATTGTTCGGGTTAAATTATTAAAGCAATAGTCCTTATGGTATAGTACAATCCAAATACAGTCTATTAGAATACATAATTCTGAAACCTATCATAATAAGGTGTTGCTTCATGAAAAGATGCCTTTTTCGGGTTAAATCATTAAAGCAATAGTCCTTATGGTGTAACAGAATCCAAATACAATCTATTAATACTTCTGAAACCTCTCCTAATAAGGGTAATTGTGAATGTCACTACACTTTGTGAAGCATGATATTTATAGAACTGAAAGGACACCTTGAAATGTAAAAAGGCACCTTTATGTGAAGCATTGCCTTATTAAACTGAAAGGAATAACTTATCAAACGGTGTCTAAATGGTGTACCAAATGACTATCAAATGACATAGCTCCAGCACCCCCGAGCTATGTAGAATGAATGATAAGCCGCTTGTTATGGAATTTTGCATGTATAAAAACTGACATAAGGGATACAAATGATGAGATCAACCGATGCAATGTTAGAGATTGAGGTTATGAGGGATGGTTGGAAGAACTCAACCGATCCGGCCCGACCCACTAGAAAAAACCGATATAATATGATACGTTCGGCATATAAATCGAACATATCGTTTTTTTTTAAAGTTGTATTCGGTGTTTTTTTTAAAAAAAAATGATTTTTATTCGGTTCATATTTTTCGGATACAAAAACCGAACCGAACTGATATACGCCCACCCCTAACGAGGAATGGCCCATTATTTTCTAAACCAAAATATTGAATGGGGTTTTAATTTTAGGGTTTACAATAGAATTTTATATATGTAGGGTACATGTAAAAATGATAATTCTCAACGGGTTAATAGTTTATCCGATAAGAAAATTGAGTCATCCGTCACCGCACCGATAAGTCATTAGCTATAAAATTTTAATCCGTTCACCAACCGTTAATCCGATAACTCAATACCAATAATCCAATTTTGCAATTAAATTATCGGTTACGGTTCAATTTTAAACAAGTTCATCCTTGGGTCCCTTATGTGCCAGACAACGGAGAAAAGGAGGCTCCTCTAACTCTTGAATTTGAAGGAACGCCAACATATGAAGTGGCAGTGGAGCAACATATCGTCGTCCTCCTACAATATATTGGTCTGGTGGCCTAATGTTTTTCGCCAAGAGCTTGTTTGCTGACAATTAAGTGATCTAACATGATATATTCTAGTTAAGCGTGCTAAGTTAAAAAGAACGAAAATACCATCTAAGTTAATATTAAAGGAGTCATTTCGCTTCAATTACTGGATTTTTCCTGTAAGCAACAAAATTCGAAAATGAACAATATTGATAATTAATGAGTATCTACCCGTGATATACACTTCCATAATTGGTGTATATCACGGGTGTGTGGCACGATTTAGTGTAGTATATTAGGTACGATTTGTATTAAATTAGAATTGTACACTTACCATAATTGTATAATTATTGTACAAGTAGAATAAGGTTTTGAGAGTAGAATAGGAATAGAATTTTCCTATTATGGAAATTGTAAATTGTATATATACTCTTTCATTAATGAAAATAATCAATGAATTATTTCTTTCAAATATGAATTTAAGTGACCGAAAACTAATTATAGGCATCAAGCCTGTAATTTTCGATTAGTTCAATGTTTTTTTCCCCTCCTCTCAGGTTGATGACTCGAACTCGCAACTTTCGAATTAAAAGTAAAGGACGCTTACCATTTGAGTAACCCCTCTTGTCGATTAGTTCGATGTTTATTTAGTATATAAAGAAATTTTACGGGTCGGATACTGAATCGTGTAGGAGGTTTACTAGTTTGTAAGGAGGACCATAAAGCTGCTCCACTACCATTTCTAGAATAGTTAGGAGTTTAAATTAAAAGTGACATTAGGTAACTGAAACATGAAATAACTTTGACAATTATCGTTGGAGGAGAACATATGGATGAAAGAGATAAGTATTAACGACTAACAAAAAAAGGGGCCTCGTACATGAATGACCTTGTAATTTTCGGTTGATGTCTCAACGTCACAATTGGCCCTTATTGTTGGTGGGTTAAACTATTGTTTCAATATCCGTTACAGTTGAGTTTGGATCATTCATACAAATGTCCCTATTTCTGGGTGATCTTTAATTTTTTTCCCCTCAAATTTGTAATATTTAGTTTTTATCCTACAACATTTTTTTGGAGCGGTATTTGAATATAGCAAGGCATAGTTTACATGTAACTTCGATAATATATCATAACATCCACACAAATTATAACGTACAATGCAAACTTTCAGCACTCAACATAATCTGAAAAACGACATAATTTGAGATTTCGCTCAACATAGTTCAAGTTTAACTTCGTCATATGTATCATATCATCCACACAAATTATGTCGGACAAAGTATAATTTTCATAACTCAACATAATCTAAAAAATACTACAAACTATGACGCATAACTTAATTCCTACAGAATTTAATTATGTTGAGCGAGGGAAAAATTCAGTTTTTGAAGATTAAAATGTGATAGAAATTATGTCTTGTGAAGCAGATTTGAATATTTTATTAAATAAGTAGAAGAAACAAAAATTAAAGACCACTTATATGAGGGGGGGGGGGGGGGGGGAATTAAAGACCAGTGCGTTTGAAGGAATTCCGTGCAAAATATGTTTGAGTTTCAGAGGGAACATTTTCACAAATGACCTTATTTGAGGCGACTATTTAAATTCCGTCCCTCTTAACCCATTAGGCTAAATTTGTCTGAAGTAAATAACTCGTCATGCATACCATTGACATTGAGCATGCCTTGGAGGTTCAGGGGTAACTTCTCAATATACTGAAGGTGCTGGATTGTTTAATACGTTACTGTTTTTGTTTGTTCGTGTCTTGTTTAATGTTGCCAGATTATATTGAGTACTTCTAATTACTTTTTATTTATATGGAGCGTGTTCTCCTGGCTTCATCATAATCTCACAAATGTTGGATGAGCTACATGAACAAATTGAATCAATTATTGTAATAAGTTCTTACAGTCATTTTAATCTTCACCAGAATAAGAGAAAATAGAGTGATTTCGTAATAGTCACCATTGTTAGATAGTTTGCGGTATATATGATCTGGGATTGTCCCACAACATTAGGCAATAAGAGTTTAAGGACTTTATATACATACTCCCTCCGTCTCAATTTAATTGTTTTAGTTTAACTTGACAAGGATTTTAAGAAACAAAGGGATATTTTTGAATCTTGTGATCTTAAATTAAAGATGTGGGGATCTTTTAAATATTGTGGTCTTAAACTTGCCTTGAGGTTGAAAAATTTACTAAATATAGAAAGAGACACTCTTTTTGAGACAGACCAAAAAAAAAAAACACTTAAATTGGGACGAAGAAAGTATTAAAATCTTGATATTTTCAGATTTTATTTAAAATCTGAATTTAAATGGATATGTCTGTTCATGAAAAATCATGACTATTAATAATAGTCACTTTTCTAACTCTATAAATAAGACCTTCATTCATGAAGTGGCTATGAAAATTTGAAGATATAATCTGGGCTTTATTGTATCCTGAAGTGAATTGCATGTATATTTCCCAATTCGTATACGGTCAATATCTCTTTAAGGAAAATCGATTTATTCACGCCTCAAAACCATTTCTTCTTCAATTATGTTTACCTATTTTTCTAACAATCTTAAAGAGATATTGTGTTATAGAAAGATGATGACTACTTAACGTGGGTAGTTTGACAGAGCACGAATTCAAAACTGAATTCAATGTTTTTTCCTAGTGAAGAGGATGTTTCTGACTCCGTCGCAGTAGTTGAAGTCAGGCTATGATGTTTCTAATAATTTGAAGATTCACCATGATGCTCCAACATATCATTTTGCAAGGTGGTAATTGTGGAAAATTAATAAATTGAGAGCAAAGCAATCAAGGCACGACATAAAGGAGATAGCGGTGTCTTTAATTTTGAAATACCTGACGCAATGATTTTGATTTTGATTTTGATTTTGATTTTGATACGGCAAACTCGGTCAATGATGGGATCAAGAAGGAAACAAAAAATATCAGATTTTACCTTCTAACTTCACTCATTATTTATTTATGAATTTCTACCCTTTATGATTTTTGTGAAATTAATTTTCATAAATAATAGGGTAGATGACCCACTTGTGATAATCATGAAATGCATTTTAAATAAGTTTAGGAATAACATATTTAATATGCTTTATAATAACAACACCAATATCATACCTAGTGAAATCCCACAACGTGGTCTGAGGAGGGTAGAGTGTACGCAAACCTTACTTTTTTTTATAATAACAACAACAACATCATATCCAGTGAAATCCCACAACGTAGGGTCTGAGGAGGGTAGAGTGTACACAGACCTTACCTCTACCTTGGTAGGTAGAGCGACTGTTTTCGAGAGACTCTCGGCTCAAGACAAAGCACAAGCAAGCAAGAGAAATGGTCAGACCCGGACAAGAAATTTAAAGCAGATTAAATTATCATGACATAACTATGTTGCATAAAGATCATGTGAATTTTATTTTCAAGTTGTGGAATGATATATATAAATCCCTCTATTTCATGGATAATATCTATACTTGAAAGTCGTTAGAATAATTTGAAATTTATAGAAATGATAATTTATTACTAGATCATTTTGCGTTCATTAAAAATTGAAAATTTTGTCTTCTTATTGAATGCTTATGTGTTATAGTATTCGAAGTTTCGAACGTTGTAAATTGGTAAAGGCTACGAAGGATTAGTTGGAAGTCCATTGAAAAATTGTAGTCTGTTATTAAAATACATGTGTTACAGCATGAACGTGATGATCTACTGATGTTAATTAGATGTCCACATAAGTTATGAAAAGGACATTTGAAATATTTAATGTGTGGGTGCTAATTGGCTTATGATTGATAGCCAATAATATATGAAGAAGTTTAAGAAAAAGGAATTATTTCTTCAACTCTCACAAAATATATCTTTGAAGTATATTTGATATGGCAGTGAATGAATTTATAATTTGGTCGGTCTTGATAACGATAAGTTGAAGAAACAACTCATTTGAAATTTGAATATGTTTGGTCATACGTCTTTTCAGAAAGGTTGTGTTCTTTCATGAAAGGGTGTCACTTGAAATGTTATGTTCTCTCGTGTAAAGATGTCACTTGAGTGGTTGTAACTTTTATAACAAGATAAAATGTGTTTGTTAAAAGACAACCCTTTGTAAAGACAAGAAAATATAATCTTTAAAGTGAAGAACCACCTGATGATAATGATAAAAATTCATATAAATTGAATTTGTTACACTAGTGAAGGTGCTATAATTTGAACATCAAAATAGACTTGTATTCCATAATAATATATTTAGCATACAAATGCTCGAAAAGAAATAGAATGGTTTAGAAATATGATTTTAAATGTTGTGGCCACAACTGATACAACCATTCTAAGCTATTTATATATGCAATGAAGCTATGAAAAGAGTAGCCAATAAATGGATATGCAATGAAAAGTCGAGGCATATGTGTCTGTGATATGCCTATGTAATCTTTTCAATCTGTCATGAAAATAATTTATGTTGATCTTGCAAGATTTATTAAGAAGAAATGCAATACAAATAAACTGTCAAGGAATAGGCTAATATCCTTAAATTATAACATAAGTGATGGGACCCCAACTTTGAGTTAGTATACACTCTAACAATACAAATTCAACAGGTAATAACAAGTTACTTTGTGTTGTTAAAGTGCGAGTCTCCTATTTTAGAGCCTTGATTCTGATGTACTGCATACTGTTATGTGAGGAGTTAATGAGTTGTTAAATGCTTTATATAACAGAGGCACAGTGACAAACTCCATAGTACAAACTGTTACGAAGAGGGTGAAATTATTTTTAATGAAATTAGTAAATGTCTATAGTAACAGGGACATAATATCTAATTTCATCTATATGAATATTGAAGTGGTGCCGCTTCAAATCAAGACTTAAAAGGTTGGTCTTGTAAATATTCATGGAATCAGGATGAGCACATGGCCATAAACGTGCTAAAGCAAATACTGAATTTTCTAAACTACTAAATAATACTATGTGTGTGATATTTTCGATTTTGGCATATGGAGTTGTGGTTCAAATCTTTAAAGATACCAAAAACTTGGTCGGAACTTTAAAGTATTTACACTAATGAAAAGTTCAAATCTATTATAAGATACTCTCCGATATGCATGATATTATAAGAAAATTTACAAACTAGTGGAGGATTGTTAGATAGTTTATAATATATATTTATATATATATATATATATATATATATATATATATGACTCTATAAATAAGATCTTTCTTTATAAAGTGGCTATGAAAAAACTGCAGGTATAATTTGGGATTTATTGTATCCCGAAGAGAATTACTTATATTTTCCCCAACTTATATACAAACAATATATTTTTAAGAAAAGTCGATTTATTCATGCCTCAAAGCCATTTCTTCTTCAATTATATTTATCTATTTTTCTAACAACTATTACATATTGAGCATGTTGAATTCATGATCTCACATATGGTGGATGAGCTACAGAAAATAGCTAACCCTGATTAATTTGGGATTAAGACATCGTTGATTGACTAAGGTGTTGTCAGCATGCAGCAAATGCAGATGATTTTTTTTAAACTACTTCCATTAAAACCGAAAAACAAAAAATAAACTAGACAAGAAAGTATCCCTTAATAGGAGGGAAGTGACTCTTCAATCACATCTTAAATATATGTTGCTCGCTACTTTTCAAAAATATTATCTAGTGTGTATCAGATCCTTCAAAAGTTATGTATTTTTCAAAGGATCCGACATGAAGCAATATTTCTGAAGGATTTTTGAGAACATATTCCCCATAATCGGGGACAAGGGCTCAGCAACATAATCCTAAATTGCAGGGGAATTACATAACAAAATATAAACCTCTCTCACTTGGGAGGACAGAAAGTTACGAGATATCGCGGAGCCCTACACGTGTAAAGGCTGGAAGAATCATCAAATGCATAACTATAAGCCTTGGGGCAAATAGCCTTAAAGAGATGTGCAAAAACAGTTGGCTTGCAAGTTTTGGGATCTGCATACTGTCCTGTGCAGCAGTATTTTGGTGATTGTAAAGCCAAACAAGCACTCTTACACCCGACAACTTTGTCTCCGGACTTCACTTCCAGTGCTGATGGACAACATATGTTCAAATCAACTTCACACTGTGCTATCCCACAACCAACGCCCCCGCCCACAGGCTTCATCGACACTGGCAAGTTGAACCCATCGACTAAGCTTACATCGTAGAAATGTAAGGGCGAAGTCGATGAGCCTAGTGTCATTTCCACTACAGTAGCCGGGGGCTCACCTCCTAGCCCCCGACACTGTAACTGGCCACCACAATTGCCAGTGTCACATTTTCCTTTCCCGTTTCCATCGAAATGGCAGTTCTGCCTCCCCCATATTCTCCCCGACCACTTGTCAGGCACGTCGAGGACTATTTCCTCGCCACTGTTGAGGTGAAAACCACCATCTTTTAAAGTAGTCTGCCCTGCACCACCGAGAATCCCGGGCCATATGCTTTCCTCGCAGTTGTTTACTAAAATGACTTGTGTTCCATCTGCAGTAGAAAAAAGAGTGTAGAACTAGTCAGGTTCATTTTTTTACTTCTTCATTACGGACAGATGCAAAACCAGAATTTTGAGTTTATAGGTTCTGAATTTTATAAAATACAACTTACTATGTCCTGAATAAATTATATACATATTAAGCGAATTTCATAACATAAAAGGTTTTGATCAAAGCTATTGGTTCTGCCGAACACATAGCTTTCGCTCTAGTTCTGCCCCTGACTACAGACAATTAGAGAAAATGAGTAAAAGTTAGAGAATTACCAGTGCTAGAAAGGAAGAGAAATATGCAGAGCAAATTATGGATAAGATAAGGTGAAAGAAGCATTTTGGAAGTGTATGACTAGAAATTGGCTTTAGTAAGTGAGAATGATCAGTTGTGGACAAGAACTCAAGGTATTTAAGTACAATTTTTTCTTAGTAGAGAACATTCCCCTTTTGTGGATAAGTGCTTGTGTGCTTTCTTTTTGCCTCTTTTTCTTTTTAGTTTTTTATTCTTTTAAATTTTTGAACATGATTGTTTTGAGTTTTAATTTTATATACATCGTCAAGTATAAAATATTTTTTACACTATCAGGTCATTCAAAGAATATTTACAGGTCTTAAAATGTGAGATTTTTAATCTTGAAAATAAGATAGATTATGCTACGATAGGAGATGTAGCCTAATAGGTGTAAAAAATTCTTATATGTATATACCTTAAACTCTTGTTAACCTTTTATTTGGAAAGAAAAGGCATATATGCATTGCTTCAAATGGAGGACTTCCACTTGCAGTACTGTTTCAAATGGCAGTGCCAAAATATAAGTTCACATGGTTAAACTTTGAAGAAAATGGTCTCTAGGGCTTTACAGTTCAAGATGAGTCATGATATGTTTGAATGTCCTTTATTAATCAAAGCTGATTTTGGCCATGACTATGTATTTTGTTCAAGATTCTTTTTACCTCAACATTGGTTAATGTAATCTACTTTGTTTAATTGGGAATTAAGTGAAACAAATGATTTATCAGGTTGTAGATAATCTACTTTATTTAATTGAAAATCAAGTCGAACAAAAGTTTTATCAGGTTTCATAATGGTTCATGATGAATGAGCGGACGGCACACAAAAGATTCACATAACTAATTCTCTACCTAGTTTGAGATTGAGACGTAATTGATTGAAAATATTTAGTTGTTGGGGCTAATCACAATCATGTTGAGGTCGAAATGGGATTGGATATTTTCAACATATTTATAACTTGTCTAATTGTCTCCTTGTAATTTTTAATTTTTTCCTCACAAGGATTTATAAATTATTAAAAGAGAATGAAAACAAAACAAAAAACACTTTAAACTGTTCTACTAAAGTAGAAACAAGATTATTTTTTATTCTAAAGAGAAGTTTGTTGTAAACTTTTCTATTGTGTGTTGTAGAAGCAATCTTCTGATCCTTGTAAAGGGAAAAGGAGGCAACTCACTAAATATTTATATCCTGACATGATAAAGAACTGTCTTCTATTATCCGGAATGAGGGGATTCAAAAGAAATGATATTAATTCTAAAGAGTATTATTTTTTTATTTTTTTTATTTTTTTTTTATTTTTTTGATAATCCAGGTTTCCATTACCCAGACGTCCTGGAGGTAATAGCACCGGTCCTTCAACAACTATCACCAGGTAAATCGCGGGATGCGCTCCGGTGGCCAGTTTTCTGGGAGCGTACAACTGATCAATGAGACAAGGTCAAATTCCCCAACATGCAGAATTTCTTCGTGCTTGCGGGGAATCGAACCCACGCTGTCCCATGCCAGAGCGCCTTATAGCGCCCAGGCTTTGCCACTGGACTATGCCCCGGAGGACTTCTAAAGAGTATTATTATTCTTGACAAGGAAGGTTTTTATTTAGCTGTAAAGTGTGAACCTATACATAACTTTCACAGTAGCTAGAGCCTAGAGGTTAGATTGGAATCTGTCATATCCATACCCACTTGTGAGTAAAATACATATAACAAACATAGAAAAGAAAGCAGGGAAGGAGTAAATATCAAAATATATACTGCTATATCGATCGCAACAATTAGTTAATAAATCATAAAAGGTTTCATCTTATTTATTGTTAAATTTTGTAGTTAGAATTACTTCGCTCAGACTCTCGCGCTCAGCGCTCATAAAGTTTTGGTCTAGTGGTAAAAATGCATCATGGTGTGCCGGCAGACGCATGTATAGGGTTCAGATGCGACCGGAGACAAATTAAAAGCTACTTTTAAGTGGGGAGGGATAGACGTGCAACATGTCATCCACGGAATTTCAGATCGTGTGTGAATGACCCGGAGATTTCTCAATTATTAAGAATAAAATGATGCTTAATACTAACTCCCCTACCATTTTTGCGAATTTGGCATGTGTCTGAATTAAGTACATCAATTTTTAAAGCTTAGATTTTGACATTGAGACTATTGGCAAACAATTGTAAAACGAATCAGTTAGGCAACCGTTGCAACTGAATGAACTACACCATGATCTTTAATTTGTTTAGACAACTGCATTGGTCCTGGAGGATAATTTGTATATATATATATATATATATAACGCATGTACAAGGTTATTCTTTTCTCTGAAGTGTCATCATCGATGCTAGAAAGCTGTAACAGTTGTTATTAGCAGTCCAAGCGATCTCTCATGATCAAAGGGGTAATCATTTTTGTTACAGCAGTCCTTTGGTCGAGCCGAAACCATTCCCGGACAGTGATAGAGGAAGAACTAGCACGAACGAAGAAAAGCAAATGATAAAAGAAAACAAATATTATTGGACTACCACAACAACCTACAACAGTTCTCAGTGCATGGTAGATCCAGGAGTTGGTCCAATATAACTCACATTTGTTTTAATGATTAGCGAAAAGACAGATTAAAATGAGGTGATCCAGTGAATCAGAGATGAGTCTTCCGGAGATGCACGAGATAAAACTCGATAATAAGAATATACTTCACTAAAACAAAATCTCAAATAAAGATGACTACTCTGTCTTTAGGACTCGACTCATTAAAAAACTTTACCTTACTCGACCTGTGACAACAAAATCAGGACCTCTGTTCCATGTCGGAACCTCTATCTATTGTGAAGGCTCGAATGTGTATACTGAAAACTTCGCGTCCACTTGACAATAAGCAATCTGATGGACAACTCAGAAATAACATATCAAAGCCAGTAAAGCTAATATTTACTGACCATCCATACACCAATCTTGATGATGATTCACTGCAACTCATATGAGGAAAAACTGAAACCCAATCTTCCCTCATTTGTGGATTTCAGTTCCAACTTCTGAAAAGGGCTGCCAAAATAAATCCAATCACTTCCTCATCAACTTCAGAAGTATGACGTTTACAATAGATGGGCAAGGTTCATGAGAACAAAATAGATACTCCATATAAATAGGAAAACCTTAAAGAGAAAGACCTTGGTAAAAGATGGTACCTGCTATTCGGATCGTAATAGAAGCCATTGATGGAGCCATCACTACAGGAAAAGCAAACATAGTAAAAACCAGCTATTGTCAACCCACAGTCTGTTCCAACATTCACGAAGTATTGTTCTTTCCATCTCTGCACAGCCAAAGTCAGAATGGTAACACATCACGAGCGCTGCAATCAAGATCCCTTACCGTATAAATCAGTAATAGAAGACATGTTACCATGAATATATATGGGTAGTTACTCAGGTTCAGTGATTTACCGCCATCGACCTCCACTTGACTCTGTAAAGGGCAGAAAAGATCAAGATGGCTGAATATCTGCATTTAAGGGTGTTTGGTATGAAGGAAAATGTTTTCCGCGGAAAATGTTTTCTTGGAAAATAAGTGGGTTTCTAACTTATTTCCTTAGTGTTTGGTAAATAGGCAGAAAATATTATCCCAAAAGCATTTGTACATTAATCAGGCAAACACTATTGGGTTTGGCATGGGAGCTAAGGGTGTGGGGATGGGAATGGCATTGAGGGTGGGGTGGGGTGGGGTGTGTTGGAGGGTGGAGATTAGACAATTAGTGTGAAACGCCATTTATAGAGCTTGTTCTACTTTCACTAAGAAGTCATTTCCTCATTTTTAAGGAACTTATTTTCCTAGAGAAAATGTTTTCAAAAAAAAAAACTTGACAACCAAACATGAGAAAATTGGAAAACATTTTTCAGAAAATGTTTTCCTCCATACCAAACACACCCTTAAGGGAGTAGCTGCTAGTGCTTACCAGAAGGGGTGAAAACGATGGGAACTTGGTCCAGTGCTTTATGTCATCTTCTGATCTGATCATAAAACCAAACCAGTTAGATAAACTTCTATTTTTGTAAATTATTCAAATCATTTGGAATAAATATTGGTCAATGTAGAAAGAGGAGGAAAAGAGCATACGTGGCGCCCCATTTGCCAGTGAAGAAAGTATAGTTCTTGGTATCAACAATTTCCCCTTCCCAGAAAGTAACTACCTGGTATTACCACGAAGAACTGGTGTTATACTACATTTTGGAGGTTGGCCCGTGATAGAGATATAAAAGAGCACTCAAAACATATTGGTTAACACTCCTTTTACCAAAAGAGACGAATAGCAGAAGATAAAGTTTCAGTTACAAGCTGAAGACTAATCACAACTTGACAAATCACTTCCACAGTAAGTTTATTCTCAATGGAAGCGAACCTGCTACAGCAGCTCAACTAGAATATATTGAGAATTAGGTCACTACTTGATTGTTTAACGCTAATAGCAGAAGGAAAAAGTTCTAAAGGATAGACGAGGAGACCCAGCTTCGAGTAACCAAACTTACAGATTCCGTGTTGCCTGGTTACAGCTACAGTGTATCGAGAATTAGGTTACGTATATTTTATTTTTTAATAAGTGAGAATTAGGTAAGTACTTGATTGTTAGAGGTGAAAAAGAGAAGAATCAAGTTCAAGGTAAGATAAGAGATAAAGCTTTGAGAACCAAACTCACGTATTTTCAGAGTTCAACAAACACGTGTTGAAGAAAAGACTTAAAAGCTCTAACAAGAAAATAACATTAAAAAGAAAAAGAAATATTAAATTGTGTGAAGAAGAATTTTGATTTCACTTATAAGAGATATAACTGCAGAATCTTTGACAATGATTATTCATTCCTGAAATTTCCTTTCTTCGTTCACCTATCAATGACATTTTCAAGCAACGTCTTCTCACCTGTGTAGCTTCATACGAATGCAGCCAAAAGGTTAAACCTTGTAGAGATGCCTGTATTCTTTAATGTAGCTACATATTCATGTATCAAAGAAATTTAATGAGGAAGAAAAGGGAAAAGAGATCTGATGCTCATTGAAGTAAAAGCAAAGGCTTCTTACTGGTGTATCTGCCATAGGAACATTAAGAGCTTCCATTGTACCACAGAGATATCCATGATCAAGGTCACAACCTTGAATTCGTACATTTACTCTCCAAGCTTCATCTTTTTGCTGACTTGAGACGTTCTGAGTCCCAGAAAATGCCTGGAATAAAGCAATGCAGTGAGAAATGATGACACTTCTCACTTGTTTGACAAGCTGAACAACCATAAACTGTAAATTGTAACGCTTCACGGCTAGATTAGTAGCAAAAAGGTACAATCAATAGGAAGGATTGAAACACCATGATGCCTTTTTCACGATTAGCCAAAACGTGACAGTGAGAAGCATGCCCCCTTGCAGCACTTGATCAGTGGGTCTATCAGATGGATGCCCATAATGCTTTCGTGAAAGGTGACCTTCTTGATATGGCCTACATGCAGCTAGGAAATGAACAAGGTGTGTAGGCTACTAAATCACTTTAGGGTCTCAAACAAGCTTCAAAAAATGAAATTTGAAGCTCACTGACGCTTACTGAAGTTAGATTTCAATCAAAGCAAGCATGATTACTCTTAGTCTACCAAGAGGTTAGGTAGTAACATTCTGATCATTCTCATCTTATACAATTTTGATATGATACAACAAGCAAATAACAATTTTTTTGAAATCAGGGATAGGGGAGTTCATATTCTTCTCTGGTATAAAGTCCGCAGAAACATAGAAACAATCATACAACAACAACAACATACCCAGTGTAATCCCACACATTGGGGTCTGGGGAGGGTAGATTGTACGCAGACCTTACCTCTACCTTGGGAGGTAGAGAGGTTGTTTCCGAAAAACATAGAAACAATCATACTTCCATCAAAAGAGCAATGAGCAGATTTATTGACCAAAGGTGTAGGCAAACAGCAGCATCACCCAATGGTTTCCAAGTTGGGAATGAAGAAGATTTTTCATCCCTCAACTCGAGGGGGCGTATTGAAGGTCCACAAAGATATTATGGCTACTTCTGCACTATATCTCGGCTAGAAATGAATGGAAACAACCAACTTGTAATGGAATCATAAATATTTAACTAGAGTAAGTTGATTAGTTGGTTAGAGGAAAGCAGTATATACATGTGCATAGATAAACTTTTTTGTTCGATTCAGTTTCTTATATTTTTCCTCAGCCCTTTACCTTTTTATATTGGATGAAGTAATTGAATTCATTGCTGACATCAGGAGGATGCAAAGGTAGTTACAAAAGGTGTGTACAAAAAGTTTCATGGTAGCCCTAATACAGTTGTTCAGAGTAGTGTTAGAATCATTGTGAATATTCCAAAATCTATGTAAATATAGTAGGTAGCTTAATTTACTTCTATTATAATTAGGTATTGATTTCCTTTCCTTTTTAGGACATGTAAACATAGTTATTTAAACCTCAATAGCTTGAGGGAATAATCAAGGCGAATTCTCTTATTTTCTCTTCCACTTAACATGGGAAGTTCTCTTTTTGGAGTAATCAAGCTCAGGTCGAGTCACAGTGTGCAAGAAAAGTATGAATGGGCGAGAGAATAGAGGAAGGTATCAAAAATGGCATGATGACGAATTTTGAGTCCTTTCAAGCTACTAATAAGGTCCTTCGATCTGGTAGTATAATTGAAGGAGAGAAGGAGGAAGTAGGTTCTGTAAATGACTGGACAGGGAACCAAAACCCACCTATTTTACCAAATACCTCCACCCTCATACCACTCTCCCACCTCTACATACCTTTCCCAAACACCCCACAGACACCCTACACCCCACCTAACTACTCAGTCTACAATACACACCCCGCATATTTTCAATCGCCTCCACCACTTATCAAAATCAAAACCCACCATCCTACTAATAACCATACCAATCACAAAGACCCCGAGCCAACTTTTAAGAAGACCACCTAAGCAATACACCTCTCTTGCTGAACCCATAGCACAATTGTATGAGAGATTGAAAGTTGCTGGTTACATTACCCCTATCCCTGCAATAGTGCCAGATACACCACCATAATGGATCAATACCAACAAAACTTGTGCTTATTATTCTGGGATGCAAGGGCATAAAACTCAGGACTGTTGCTTGCTGAAGGATAAGATTCGAATATTGATTGACACCAAGGCAATACATCTCAAAGGGCCTACACCAAATGTCAACAACCCACTCCCAAATCAAAGAGATGTTGGGGTGCATATGATTGGTGTTGAAGAAGAGTAGGACTGGGAGGGTTCCATCGGACCTGTCCATGAGGTCAATCTCCTCCCGTTCCCGGACCAATCACCAGCCTGGACCCTCTTTGCTTATGATTTTGAGGGAAGCTCGAGAACAAGAACTGATTGTGTCTAAGGGGAGTAACTTTGAGACCGGCAGTGACTCGCCATCTGCTGATGAGCCATTTTTGAATCCCCTCTGCTTTTGTGCTGAA
This sequence comes from Anisodus tanguticus, assembly GCA_034509755.1. Taxonomy (NCBI): domain Eukaryota; kingdom Viridiplantae; phylum Streptophyta; class Magnoliopsida; order Solanales; family Solanaceae; genus Anisodus; species Anisodus tanguticus. The sequence goes on along the minus strand of CM067540.1, from coordinate 53,253,506 downwards.
ATTGAATGGATAATTGAAGTGGCCTATGAGGCACTATGACAGAAAATGCTCATTCTCCAGCTTCTCCTTGAGTAGGTCTTGTTCTGCTTCAACATTATTGATCGATTGCCATTTTGAGATCTTTGCAGATTCCATGTAAGACTTGGAATGATTTGCATAAAGACGGAACCTTGGATCTACATAGGTTCCCACATACCCTTGTATCTTCCCAGCTATATCTCCCCATACTTTATTGTAACTGGCTTCTGGAATAATAAGAGCAAATTTTTTATCCCCAAGTATAGATTCGATTCTTACATATCAGCCATAGTTGTTACAGTTCTGTATGACTCTAAATATGTAGGCCTTCAATTTTCTACCTCATCTTCGCCATTAATTACCGGATTGAAGTGAAGCTTGTATCAGTGCTTCACATACCCACATACCCACTGGAGATTGCTTTCATTAATTCTAATTTTTCTTCTAAAACACCTGCTGCTTTCTACAAGAACAAACCAATGCTCAGCTTCATCATTGATATTAACTAAATCAAATGTATTTCCGCTCGATATGAATGTGATCCCTCGATCCATAACTAGGCAATGATAGGTTTCCACCGGAAACTAGAATGCCGGAGTCTGGAGATGAGAAGGGGAGAGAGAGAACTATTGGCCTGATCCCCAAGAGAGAGGCATTGTTAACTTTTCCAATCGAAAGGATGTAATGGAACAGAATTTGTGATGCATCCCCCCAAAAAAGGGAAGATAAAGCTTCAGACTTATAAAACAGTTTTACAAAATCAAATTGGATGTCGGAGCTTTATATGCATATCAAATTGAACATCAGCAACTCTCTCAAGCTCATTCCTCTCTGATTGATTCTTCGAGTTACCAGTTATTTTGCTTACCCACCTTGCCGACTCATCTCTCTGTCTGGTTGATCATGGTCTTTGAGTACTTAGCATAATGCTTTTTATTGAAACCTCGTGTCAATAGACGAGACAACGAAACAAACTCTCTAATTTAAAACCAACTGAATTCAAGTAATGTTGGAAGGAAAAGAAAATAAAAATACAGCACTAACATTACAGGACGGCATTTATGCTATCGGAAATGCATTTCATATTAAAAAAGCAGAAGCTCACCTGTCCGACACTTAGAAGTGTACAGGCTGAAGGCAAAGTATTTCCTGAAGTTCCTCCACCTTTTGTAGTCGAAAGAAAAACGAGCATTTGAATCATCCAACAACTAATTACTACTTAGCAAACACAATCACATAATTTGACACCAAAAGGTACAAAACTTTACTGAACACTACATACTAACACTATGATAATTAAACATACTGAAATCAGAAATTGAAGAAATCCAATTCAAATTACACTTAAATCATTCAATTGGGAAAAGTGAGTGGCCTACATCTTTTCAAACAATCTTCAAAGAGAAAATAGACAGGAAAAAAATGCTAACTTTGTCTGATTCTCAATGAAAATAACTAAATAATGTTCGATTTGAATTCAAAAGTTACATAAAAAGTACTTCATCCGTCCCAAAAAGTTTGGCACATTTCTATATGTAGAAATATTTACAACCACACAAATATCTAACACTTATTTTGAACCATACACACTTCAAAAGTCTTACTTTATTTTTTAATCTCCGTGACAAGTCAAACTAAAATAATCTTTTTGGGACGAAGTATTATATGTACAATAGTTAACAATTCAAAATGTTTAGAAAGTATTTAAAAAATTTCTGGTACTTTAACTATCCATGTCCAAATAGTAATTAAGACAATCTTTCTGGACGGAGGGAGTAATAAATTAACAAATAAACCCACATTAAAACAAGCCCTAAATATTAAACTCAGTTTCTATATCCATAATCAAACTTGCAACTTCGATTCAGAAAACAGAGCAGATAAATTATGTGATTACCTGAAGGCCGCGAAGGCGTCGAAGAAGCTTCCACCACTCTTACAGGCATTTTCAGAACTGGATTTGAGCCTTTGCCTTTTTTGGTTTAGTTTATAATATACTTTAGTTTTTTTAAAAAACATTTATGGATGTGTGTTGATTGTTCTGTTTGGTTTGGCGTCATAAGAAACAACTAACAAGTGTCTGGAAATAAATTGAAGTTGTTTATGTGCTATTTGATTAAATAATATAATAACTGATTCAATATTAAAAAATGACATATTTATATATTTAAAAATAATTTTATTTTATTATAAAAATAAATTACTGACATATTCTTATAAGCATAAAAATATCATAACATATTAATTGATTCCCTTGTTGATGTTTACTGATGCCTCGATGGGGAGCAACGATACTGCATAATGAGCCAGGACGTGAAGTATAATCTCATACTCAATGACGGACAAACCTCTTTGCTCCAGAGCCCCGAACTCGTGCCTCCTCTTATCCCTCAAGCTACGAGGAACATACTTCTCCGAAAATACCTGATAAAACCGAGTCCATGAAAAAGGAGGCGACTCAGGTAGTCAACACTCAATATAAAGGATCTCCACCACTGCTTAGCATCCTCGATCATCTGAGAAGCAACATAGTCGACCCGTGTGAATCCACCAAACTCAGCTTGTGAAGGCTCTCATGACAACCAACAATGAACTCATAAACATCCTCATCGGGGTATCATAAAATCAGGGAGGGAGGATTCATCTTGGTAAATCTCTCAAACATCTTCTGCTCCTCATTAGTCATAATCGGCACGACAACTGGCCGAGGAGCAAAATTAGGCAATGGAACCTCATCAATGCGGGGAGCCATAGTGACAGTCGGTTGTGCTCCCGAGGTATGGAACGATCAAGGGCCTGGCCCATCCGGTAGTAGTCGGGAAGGTGCTTGCCTAGGCCAAGCTCTCAAGGAGACTCAGAATGCGCACCATGGCATTCTGAAGCACTAGCGTAGAAATGATCTCTAGTGATGCCTGGGCAGGTCCCAACTCCTCCTCCTGAATAGGCTTATCCTCATGCTTTACCTCCGGCTCGGGAGATGCCGATATAGCACGAGCCTGATCAGCTACTGGTGCTCGGCCACTGGTCGGTGCCGCTCCACGGGGTCTATCCCTATCACGACTTCTGCCTCTGTCGCATGCCACGCCCCTAGCTGCAGGCACAGGTGCCTCATTTCTAGTTGCATTCACGTGTGTCCTCACCACCTGTGAGAGAATAGAACAATGAAGTTTAGATACTAATTTGTACAAACTGGCACGAAAAGAATAGAATAAGTGAAGTTTCCTAAATATCATATAGTCTCTGGAGGATGAGTACGGACGTCTACGTGCCAATCCACAAGACTCTACAAGACATTGCTCTTATACTCATGACACCGATGATCTAGGAGCTTTGATACCAATTTGTCACACCCAAATCACGGGCCATGATGGCACCTACACTATCCTCGGTAGGCGAACCATCTCCAACATGTCAAATCATTTGAATTGAAAATACGGAAAAGATAAATACACTTAATATCATTTAACAGACTTAAATATATAGAAAAGTCCGAAAGTGGACTTAGTCATTATAAAATCCAAAACCTGATCTAATTCGTACAAGAGCTTCTAAAATGAAATACAAGTCTCAAAGGACTTAAATGGATAATTGTTGGTAGAATATGAAATAGACAGAACAACATAATAAGAGATCCACGGCTGCACGTCCGTCTGGTAGCTCACCTTAAAATCTCTGATGAATAGCCTTGGGATCAACCACGGGGCCTGAAACTGAAATAGGGATCTGTATCTGCATAAAGTACAACAAGTGTAGTATCAGTACAATCACTAGCACTTTGTAGATATTATAGACCGACAACGATCGAAAACACGCATATAGCACATAAAGACTGAACACTCAACAATTAATGAACTAGAACATTTATGTCTCCAAATTTAACAAGGGAAATCATATTTCGTGTAGTCATAATAGATAGGTATACACTTCAAATAGGATAAGTGCAAGGATGAATAAATGCACTGAAATGCGCTAGCCAATAATATTTTTTGGTGTTGTCTTTAGAAAACAAATAGCTTCTTCCCACTCCTTTTTGGGTGTTTCTTTAATTTCAATCTTTTCTTATTATGTGTTTCATTTTCCTTTTCCAAATATCAAGTCATTTAAAAGCTATCTATATGTTACTTTTTACAATAAACTATAAATTAGTAATATAAAAAATAAATCAATATGCTACAATAAGTAAAACTACATTTGTTGAGCCAATAGTGCTTTACACTGATAAGGAATAAAAGTTTAAAAATCTTTTCTTTATTTGTTTTTTCCCTTTAATATCTACAATATTGGCAATTTCAAGATTTTGATGCATAGTAACAGAGTTTATATTTGGTTCGGTTGTAAACTTTTATAAAGTAGGATTTGGTCTAAGAGTCCACAAATATGGTTATAATGCTTTTACATAGTTATTAGGTTCCAAAATAATAGTTCTTGCTTGGATTTTGTAGATGTCTTTTTCGAGGACTGATTCCTTTGCAAGCTTTCTTTTTGCCTACGTCTTTCCTGAACCAAATCCATCCTTCTGAGTCATTCTAAATAAGTAACGAATCATATTTCTTAGACTTTTAAAGGGTGTAACAAGAATTGCGACATCGAAGATGCGCCTCCTAGTTACATCCTCTTCATCTCTCACGACTGCAACAGCCTCATCGAGTACAACAATTGCATCCAACATTTTGATTATTGTAAGGGCAAATGGTCGCATTTTTTTTGTGTGCAATCTAAAACTAGCTTGATCATATCAGCTCTATTGCACCAACTAATCTTCAACCTCTTGCTAATTATATCATCACCATTTTCAACTTTACTAGAGGTGTCCTTTTGTCCAAAGAGAATTTGTAGAAGTATCACCCCAAACGTATAAATTCAAGGGACGACTTTGCATTAGTTGCGCCATCATTGTATTTGAACGTGTCTGGACCCGCCTTTTAAAAATGGACATTGATTGCACTGCCCATTATCATCAATCAATATGTTTTGAGGTTACCCGCAAGGGTAGCCAAGTTGGTGTAGCAGTAGACCGCGGGAGCGCAAGGTCACGAGTTCGATCCCCTGCATAAACCTTTTTGGTTGAGCCCTGTCACGCATGGCTTGCCAAGTGTGGTTAATCGGTGACGTGGTTTGCAGGCTATTGCGTCAGTCCGGGGTTTACCCTGTGCGCACTCGAGAGAGTAGCAGTTGCGGGTTCCTTCGTCAACAAAAAAAATATGTTTTGAGGTTTAATGAGGAAGTCAGTGTGTGCTATATTACCTTGACAACTTAAATTTTATTGGTCAATCCAATCCTTCAATTTTTCTTAATACGTTCCCCTTCTTCATTAGCGGGAGAATAATCAATATTTTCAAGACAACAACTGAACTTGTACCCTGCCTAAGACTTCTGCCATACCCTATTATGCAGATAAAAGACTTGTGCAGTAATTGAAGGCAAATTTTGATCTCATCTTCAATGTACAAGCTTGAAACGCCTAGTCGTTGTGTGATCTTCAAGGCATATTTTTTAGAGGCCACCCTAATAGGTTGTTTACATTATCGCATTCGTATTGAATGACCCAATTATTACTTGCAAAAATAACCCATAGAGTTTTCATGCAATTGTCGATAGAATTGGGATCTTCTATTACCTCTCGATCATAATTGTAAGGATTGTAAGATAATGATAAAATTAGTTGGGCCTCAATTCTGTCAAAATAGACACGTAGCTCTTCAAAATATCATATACAATTAAGCAATATTATCGTCATGATCAGAGGAAAAAACATTTTTTGATAACAATTCCTTATCTGAAAAGTTTTGAATCAAGATAGGACGCCATAATACTTGTCTAACAAATATGCGTTACCACCCAATGTACCAAATTGTCAAAGATAAAGAAGTAACAAAGTAATCGTAAATTGATGCATTGAACACTTGAAAGTTGAAAGTTTTTACTTGATCTTGTTAATTGTAAGTTTGCAAAAACAATTAAAGTGGAAATGGCTAGCAAACTAAGAGAGAAAATGAGAAGATTGTATGAAAAATATGATAAAAGTAGGAGATGTTTATCGGTGAAAAAAGGATTAAAGTTCAATTTATAAACTTTGAGGTTAAAAATAAATTGGGGGGTTTGGGGGTAGGGGAAGTGAAAATGACATAAGGTACCTACTTAATACTTTTTATTACTAAATATATAGATAATTTTCCTTATTTACAAAATATAACAATATTTTATGAAACATGACGGATTTTCATCTTTCATACTTTTTTTCGTTTTTATCAATTTTTTTATTAAAAATTAATTGTTTTAAAAATAGTTAATATTTTCTTTTTTTTAAAATAAATTTAAATTAAGAAAAATAATTTTTTTTCTCATGGCTTAAAAAATCAACTCAATTTATTTTATAAAATTGTATGAAATATATATATGTGAGTGAAAATTTTATTACAGTTTTCATACATAAAATTGTGAGCGAAATTTTTAAGTCTTGAGTATTGTATGAAAGTTGTATACAATGTTGTTGTAGTTGTATTAATTTTTCAGAAACCTAATTGAACTTTATACACGGAAAATGTGAGCGAAATTCTAAGTTTTAAACGGTAGGGTTTTGTTGGGTTCAAAATATATAAGTAAAGCACAATGGAAGTTAAAATTTTTGTTCTACTTACCCCAACAATTTATTCTGGTATGGTTATATGACAATAAAAAAGAACTTAATAATGATAAGTCACAAAACTAAATTACTCTTACCAACGTGATAAATTATACTCCATATGTTTCAATCTATTTGTTTTAGTTTGACTTTGTATGAAGTTTACAAAAATAAAGAGGATTATTGAATCTTGTAGTATTAAATTAAATATGTGTGTAAGTATCAAAATGCCATAATCTTGTGATCTTATAAATTAAGAATGTGTACAAGTATCAAAATACCATTTGAATTTTGTGGTCTTAAATATGTCATGTAGGATGTTGGGTATAAAGAGTTACTAATTATAGAAAATGACATTTTTTTTAAACAGACTAAAAAGGAAAGTAAGACAAACAAATTAAAACGGAGGAGGTACGATTTGTTCACTTGATTTGGTAGTAAGTGGTTAAATAAATTGAGTTGATCATTTTATTTGGTAATAAGTGTTTATCGAATATGCAATTGTGGAAAAAGTAGGAGATTGGCATTAGTGAAACCAAATAGAGACATAAACTAAAGACTAAAGTAGTAATATACAAACTATGACAAGATTATCTTAAATAATAATCGTTCTTCTCATGCATTGTTATGTAATCCGACCATAATAAGTCATCACAACCATTTGGTCAAGAAGAATACTTCAAAAAATTAAACAAAAAAGATTTTATCTTTAATTAGTATAAAAATTTGTACCTCAAAAAACAATTAAAAATAATAATTAGTACGTAATATTTTCTTCCAATGATTGGGATTGATAAGAAATAACGTGCAAAGTACGTTCATAATAACTAGTCTATTCTAAAAGTGGGAAACCTCTTATTGAAAGTTGGATTACGATAAAACCCTTCAAATGTTGATCGACCAAATTACCCCTTATCTAAAAATAAAATTACTCTTACTACTTTTTACATTTACTTTAAATTGCTCTTATTGTGAAATTACTCCCTATTAAAAGTAATATTTATCATTTGACATTTCACCTCCTACGTTGCAAAGCTATTGAGGTTCTTCAGTTATCAAATTAAATAGTTGATGAATCCTCTTATTTGGTATTTAAGTTGGAGGGATATAAGAATGGGACATGGCCAGTAGCCAACCCTGTTATCACCTGTGCTTCCGCCTCCGAGGCTGATTTTTCTAGCACTTTTGTTGCTGATTCCTGTATTGATATTTTAGGTAACCTTTCTGCCCTTTCTAACTATTTTCATCTTTTAACTATCTCTGTGTGACTAAATGCAATAATCCAAGAGGAGAGTCATCGGATTCTGACCCTTTTTGCCACCACAATTGTTAGGGTTTTGATTATAATTTTCCGAGAATGATGGAGAGTCATCGGATTCTTGGGACGTGGCAGCCACCATGGAGGAATGTGCTCCGGTTGAGGCTTTTTTAGCCAACCTTGAAGAGTGAGCATGGAACGGGCTTGATAGAAAGGAGGGATATGATTGCTTTGACGAAGGAGAGTTCCAACCCCATTATACGCTTCGGTGATGCCCGCAATCATTTAAAGAACGAGATGATCATTCGTGACCGGTGCTCCGACGTTCTTAAGTTGATCCGACAATTCCTTTATTTATTGTGGTCCCAAGAGGCGTAATAACCTAAAAGCTGTCCAGGCCTAAACAAGACAGGAAAACGACAATTCCTTGAGCCTTTGACAATATGTAGAGGCATTCGGGAAATCTTCCATAGTTGTATGAGAAAATTCTTGCTCAAGTGTTACGGCACGAGAATTTTTGTTATCTTGGAATATATCACGCAACCTATTTCAAGATTCCATCGCCGTTGCGTCGAATTTGATAATTGTATACAAGAGGTCCGTAGAGATGGTGGAATAAATCCATTGGAGGACAGTAGCATCAAGAGTTGTCCATAACTCCATGTCATCATCGGTGATTGACACTTTATCCTAGTCTTTTTCCGGTTTGACGATGTGATGAGACTTTATGAGACCTTGTGTGAATTTTAAAGAGTTTCGCCCATGTCGCATATTGGACGTTCTCCATTTCAAGGACAATAGGGATGTTGTTCTTGATGTTGGAGTCTGCAAGAGCAGGATGAAAGGCACTCTTTGTGTCAGACATGACTGACGAGAGAAGAATTGGGCGGCGGAAGGGAGGTAAAGCTGAGAAGGGCACGGCGGAATTTTAGTGAGGAGGGAGGAGAGGAAAATTTGCCATAGATTACTGATACCATAAAAGAGAATAATCCTTGCTCATTTTCATTAGCTAATTAGCTTATATACATGATGTACAATATTAATTCTAGGCTACAATTATAGAAACTAATTATACACCTAACTAATACAAATCACTAACAATCTTTACCAAATCAGTTTTAAATGAAAGAGAATAATACATTTATTATTTTCATTAGCTAATTAGCTTATATACATGTTGGAAATTTGCCTTTGGCGGGAGTTGCGATCGACCAACTTTAACGGCTTAAACACTAGTGTAACGTATGTTGGAGAATCCTGTTCTTCACACATGCATGATCTACTAAGTACGTAGATAACCGTAGGGCCAAGAATCGTCAAATTTCATTGAGAAATGAAAGAGATATTGGTTCACGAAGTAAGGTGTTTGAAGCATGAAAAGTGTGGTATTGTGTGTAATTCTCCCTCATCGGTAGAGGAAGAAAGAAGTGTTGTGTATATAAGATTCGAAATTGGTTTGGGGTTTGGGACCCCAAGGGGTATCCCATGTGTTTAAAGGAGGGAGGACCTAGATGTGCTTCGGTTCGAGGAAAGACCACACGCGCGCCGCCGCCGCCCGCCCGTCCCGTCCCGTCCGGTTCCGGTTCCGAGTTCCGAGTTTCGGGTTCCGGGTTCTCGGGTCACGGGTCACGGGTCGTGGGCCGTGGGCTGTGGGTCTTCTGATATTATCTTTTTGGGCCAGAAAACTTTTCCGTTTAAAGATTGGATTTTGTAAACGACTTAAGAAGATCCGTTCTTTTAAGTGTAATTACTAAAGTGTGTAAAGTATGTCGCACATACAATGGAGAAAGATCCACTAACTGTGCGAAAACTCTTACCACTCTTAAGTAAGCGCCAAGAATTATCTGGGCACCAATCTTAACGGAAGGAGTCTAAAAGCTAAAGACGTTGAGCCTGTCATACTATTTGGCAGAAGATCCTTCATAGGATGATATTGAACACTCAGTCACATAAAGCCTCCGGGCGACCGGAGTGGGCCAAAATTCCTTTGATAGGATGATATTGGACACTCGGTCATACAAAGCCTCCGGCGGGAGGTGGGCCAAAATTTCTTTGATATGATGATATTGGACACTCGGTCATATAAAGCCTCCGGCGACCGGAGTAGGGCCAAAAATTCATTTCATAGGAAAAATAATGGACACCTAGTAAGGTGGGCCACAGTTTCCAGGTCTTAAATGATCGAAGGCCTAAAGAAAAGGCGAGAAAAGAAATTGGACACTTAGTACTGCCAAAGCAAGCGGAGTGGGCAGATTATCCGGATCACATATGATCCGGTTACGCCTAACCACGGGTAAGAGGTTGTTCATGTGAAGCAACACCACCTCTAAAGTAGAAGGGGTTGGAGAGGTTGTCCTCAATAGGACTTCATGGATTGGGATCACTCAAAGATGAGGTGATACATGTCCCAAACTTGGTTAAAGGGACGCCGTTGGTCAAACCTGGTTTGAGACTAGTCCAACAGTGTCCGTGATAACTAAGAATGGTACAAAGTATGTCCGTAGCCAAATGAATGATATATTTGTAATCCGTGCGTCTATGCCATCATAGATTAAGACACGTTAAATAGCAAGTCATTCAAAAGCTAACGATGTTGAGATTGTTGCCTTCTTCGACATAAATCCTCAAATAAATGCGAGGTAGATGAAGAGGCAAAATCACCTTTCCAAATTCCGTCAAGGGAATAGCGAAAGAAGCACTGCTCCTCTAGAACTTAGTCACACCTACTTGGGTGATTTGAAGTTTATACAAAATAGAGGGGGGAGACAAGTACGTTATGACCTTTATTGATAATGGTACAACGTATTGTATCCTTTGTTTATTGAAAAGCAAAGATGAAGTTGTTGAAGCGGATAAGCGCTACAAAACAGAAGTTGAAAATCAACTAAGCCTACGGATTGAGAAATTCGTAGTGATAGAGGGGGAGAAAGTGAAGCATCGTTTATTAAACGACTGCTCATTTCTCACCTCAGTCTAACGGTGTTAGCCAAGCGCTAAGTCGTACGCCCAAATTATGTGGGGCACGTCGATCCTTACCGCTAATGCGATTCTCAATAGAACTCCGCATAAGGATAAGGGTAACCCTCCGTGTGATACATGGAAAGGATCTCACATACAAATGTTGTGATGTGGGGTGGTTTCATACCTAAGACTGTAGATTGCATATTCACTGGATCTGCAAATAACAGTAGTGTTCATCGCCTCTTCGCGTCAAAGAATGTTGAATTCTTAGAAGATAACTTTCCTTGGAAAAGGAAAAAGGAGTAACTGATCAAGGTTAACAAGAACCCGCGAGGGTTCGATCGTCCGGAACTAGACGTTCCGTATCTACGAGACTCGAAAGTTGCTTTGGATATCCAGGAACTTAATACTCCAGATCTACAGAACTCAGGGATTCTAGATGTTGAACCGAGACGGAGCAAAGAAGGGGACAAAGACTTGTTCGAGTCCTTCTAGCTTGTATGGTTAATAATGAACCATGAACAATTAACAAATAATTGTCATCTCCAAAAGCGCTGCTTTGGAAAGAAGCTAAAGAGAGAAATAGATTCCATATATAGAACCATACTCGTGTAATAGTTAATCTTCCTCAGGAAAAGAACCTTTGGGTTGTAAAAAGTGCTCCCCTGTGAGTAGCTTCACATCCAGGGCCATTGTAATCTTACATGGCATGGGTGTTGAAACAACCTTCCAAACTGGAGAGTTGGAAGAAGAGGATCAGAATTGGTTGCTGAACTGTTGGGCTTCTTCCTGAACTTTCATTTTGGTCCCTGAAATGTTAACATTTTGGTCCCGAAAGTCTCGATAAAACAGAAACAATGAATCGATCACAAAAACATTGACTCGAAGTTAGAAAGCCAACGGTTGGAAAACCAACGGTCTTAGAGTGAAAATCATATGGAAACAAAGTCTCGATATGAAAGATATGAGTATCACGAGATGACATCTTAGGAATTGGATTTCTAAGACATCTAACGGATGGTCGATAGTTGACGATCTCGTTGAAGCCACCAATAGATATGAATCATAGAACCGATTGGAATCATGGTGCACCCATAGACAAGGAGCGATATGCTCGGGTCACGTGTAGTTCAAATGTATTGTACACACTACAACCGACCGGTATCGTCCAACAAACAGATCGGTTGAACTAAGGTTCACCGATGATCTTAATACATGATCAATAGAAGGCGTTAAGTCGGATATGACGATATCCGAATTATTCGCTTATCTACGGATTATAGTATTCGGATGTCCAGCGGTTACGAGAGAACACGGTGATGCAACCGGACATCGGATCGAAGAACACCAAAGCCACAAGTAAATGTGTATGGTGGTTCTTGGAAAATCCTCTAAGCAAACTTGCATCGACCGATTCATGATGGTATCGGAGTTTATCGCTTTATGCATGAAAGAAGTTGAGTAACTTCACGACTCATTAGAGGACGTCCCTTATTGGGAGAAACCCATGCCTTCAGCAGTTATACACTGTGGCTAGCCGATCGGCTTTAGGAAGGACACGGATGACGGCGTCTGGACATATCTGTCACGATCTGTCGGAGACATAAGACCGTATGGAAGTTGATCATCGCGGGTGTCACTTCCTTATTTACTAACTAAGGGACTACCCGGAGATCAAGTGTTATGCCTGTCTAGGGGAATGGGCATAAAACCCAAAAAATATACGGACCAATACAGTGGAAACCCAACCTTACGAACTGGAGATCCCAGTAATTTGGTTCAATGGGAAAACTAAGTTGTAAAGGTTAAGTTGATCGCTTCAGTCGAAGCATGAGCACTTCGGATAGTGATTTCGAAAAGAAACACCAAATCCAAAGCCGTTCCCGCGATAGACGTTAAGTGCTATCTGCAGTATGGGTAAAGGTTAAGTTTTCAAAACTCGTAATGATCCTCAACGGTTGAGGTTAGGTCTTTGGGAAACTTTTAATGGTTCCTAACACTTGTGAAGTGGGGTATAGCGGGATACCTTGTAGGAGACCACCTATTTAAGTGCGAGGACGGCCGCCTCAAATTGAACGCACTTAAGAATCCAAGACGTTGTCCATGGCCAAAACGGACAAAACATTACGAAGAAGAGAGTAAGGGAATTTGTTGTGTTGGTACCGTTGTCTTGGCTTACACTAAACACCGACGGTTCAAGACATCACGTTCACCGCGCAAGTAAGTAAGTCCGATGGTATTCAACTATGGAAGGTTCAAAGCCGAGGCTACCTCTCCTTATGCAACATCGGTCCCATTTGAAATATTGTCGGAAATGAAAAGACACCATGTGAGTGCGCCAAAATCTCTTTCAAGAGGGGATTGTTGGAAATTTGCCTTTGGCGGGAGTTGCGACCGACCAACTTTAACGGCTTAAACACTAGTGTAACGTATGTTGGAGAATCCGGTTCTTCACACATGCATGATCTACTAAGTACGTAGATAACCGTAGGGCCAAGAATCGTCAAATTTCATTGAGAAATGAAAGAGATATTGGTTCACGAAGTAAGGTGTTTGAAGCATGGAAAGTGTGGTATTGTGTGTAATTCTCCCTCATCGGTAGAGGAAGAAAGAAGTGTTGTGTATATAAGATTCGAAATTGGTTTGGGGTTTGGGACCCCAAGGGGTATCCCATGTGTTTAAAGGAGGGAGGACCTAGATGTGCTTCGGTTCGAGGAAAGACCACACGCGCGCCGCCGCCGCCCGCCCGTCCCGTCCCGTCCGGTTCTGGTTCCGAGTTCCGGGTTCTCGGGTCACGGGTCACGGGTCGTGGGCTGTGGGTCTTCTGATATTATCTTTTTGGGCCGAAAACTTTGCCGAAGTACGTTTGATCCCGAAGTTTCAGATATACGATTCGGACCAGAATTCTTTCAAATGTACAGTTTGGTCCCCGAAGTTTCAAGATGTGCGTTTGGTCCCTCAAGTTTCAGAATCCGGACATCAAAGCGGTTGCCAAGCACTCAATTCACCCATTTATTTTGGTGAATTACTCCTCCTATAATGGCCAAATCCGTTGGTCTTTCACCATTTATGTTGGTGGCTTTACTACCTCCATAATGGCCATTATTTGGCTATTATGGAGGCAGTTTTTCAGCCCATTCCTCACCTATATAAACACCCCTTACACCATTGTTGAGCACACTTGATGTGCACGAAAATACACAACCGAGAAAAAATCTTCTTCCTACAACTTCCAAGCATCATTTCGTTATTCAATATTCTTCACGGTAGCTCTTGAGTTTCCTTTGCTCAAGGGTTCCATTGCTGTTTTATCTTGGGAGACAAATTGTCCAGGACGTATAAAGGATACATACGGGGCAATATTGTCTTAAGGACAGAGTGCCACACTCGACTCAAGAAAAAACAGTTTCTATCTTTCCGTCTTCTACAAAGCGGAATTTTCAGTTTTTCTTGTGTAACAATTGTAATTTTCAGATTTCATGTTGAATTATTGAATCTCTGTTTATCCTTTTGAATACTTGTAATAGTTATATACTTCCCGTACTGCTTTATAAAGTACCATAGAGCAAAATCTCCCAACAATACATGATGTACAATATATATTCTAGGCTACAATTATGAAAACTAATTATATACCTAATTAATACAAATCACTAACCATCTTTACCAAATCACTAAATATAATTACATATATTTTACAGTAATGAGGAGAATGAGGACGATGATGACGTATTGAAGTATTTGAAAATAAGAACTCACTCTGCACCTGCTAAAGATGGAGTCAATCCCGAAGTAGTTGCTGATGTAGAATCACAAACCTGTGCGATATGTCAATCAGAGTATGAACACGAAGAGGATATAGGGACATTGCAGTGCGGACATGAGTATCATACGGACTGCATCAAACAGTGACTGTTGAGGAAGAAAGATTGTCCCATGTGCAGAGCTTCGGTTTTGCCTTCACAAGAACAGAGATTATAGAGAGGCATTTACTCGTCCCAACTTACCAATCATGTAATTCAATGGCGCTAATGTGAAGATTATTTTATTACTGTATGATTTTGGTCAATCTGTGAAAATTTATTTTTTCTTTTGTAAGGGCGAAGCAGGTCCTTGGTTTTTGTATATGTGTCACGTGATTAAACATAGATATAACATAGACTAGTCGTTTTAAATTGTGCATACAAATTAATAACACACTTTTACCTGTTGTTCTTAAACATTGTAAAATAAGCAATAAGTAGATCATTGGAGAATGACAAAAGCCCACTAAAAAAATACTCAAACTTTGCTTGCTGAACTGAACAGATTTCATGGATTAACAATTTATATCCTATAGCCACTATCACAAAAGTTCCTCTGAAAATTTAATGAGATTGGTTCCTTCATCACTTGTAAAAGGTGAATCAAAGTTTCCTGCATCCACACAATAAATGAAAATTTTAAGTCAGTCCTATTATCATCTACAATCTTAGCGTTAAAACATTTGAAACGAATATCGAACCTTCTTTAGAACTTTCCAGTGTTAATGGCATCTGCATTTGCATCTCCAAGTGCTGCCTCTTTGAGGTATGTGTCAGCCAATTGAACTCTCTTCACATTCTCTTGCTCTTGGACAAGCAAGTTCCCGTACTCGAGGAGCTTATCAATTGTCATCTTTGGTTGCTCAAAAGTTGGAGGTCCATCAATTGAGTTCAATAGTTTTTCCCCAACCTGTTCGATTCCAGTGCCTTCAATCCACTTTCTAACTTCATCGTCGTATACTCTTGCCCTCAGAGCACCAAAGAAGTCTGTTTCAAGAAAAAATATGCCGATAAGTCATCATCATTTGGACGTCCTTTTTATATAGTTACAAATTTGAGTGTTCTTACCAATAGATTGTCCAGGGAAGGCGTCAACAAGCCTTACAACGTGCTCATCAGGTACACTGTCAGTTCTGAAAATTCCTTTGCATACACCAATTCTATCCTCCCTGGTTGGTGCCCAGTAGAACTTTTCCATACGACCATCACGGATAAGAGGGGCATACAATGTGGAGAAGTCGTTACCAGTGACTACAATAGGGACCCTTGCATTCTCTTGCTTGTTGTACATACCGGGGAGCTGGACATTCGTCGGGTTATCAGCAATGTTCATGAGGGTGGCATTCACCATCTGGTTGTTAACTGTGTACTGAGTAGTTCCACCCATTCTACCAGCTCCTGCATCGAGATCGTTGATGAAGAGGACACACATGTTTCCTTTCCTGATGATTTCTGCTGCCTCGCGATACCTTTGCCTAATCAATTTTGCTGGCTCTCCTGCATTTCCACTTTCCAGTTCTCCAGCACTCATCATGATAGGGCTGCAAATAATCAAGACGCGAACATAGTTGAGTAACTTTTTTCTGAAAATTTATTAACTTGATCAAGTCATTAATACTTACTTGATTCCCATTTTTCTGAAGACAAGCTCACACTGGAAGGACTTTCCTTGACCTTTGCCTCCCCAGATACCCAAAATCAGTGGTACCTGTAAGAAAATTTTGACGAGATTAAATCCATTCAACTTATGCTATAAAAGACTGCCGGGAAGAATTTCTAATCCAAATTTTAATAACAGACCTTGATGTTGGGCAATTTCAAGAAGTTCTTTGTGATGTGAACAACTAGCTTGTCCATGAAAGCAGGAGCAATATAGAATCCATCAAGTTTGTTGTCCAAGTTGTATCTGGAATTAATAATCAGGTGAATATTTTCATTTTAGGTTCATATTTTTGGATTGACTATATTTATACCTAACTTTTAAAAATTAGTCGAGGACTTACTGACGAAGACCCTGGCTGAGGTATTCGTAGGAATTCATAATGGCGTGGTGAGTACCTTGACCCGTAGGAGCCTGGAAAAGACTGTCAACCATACCCTTACCCCTTGCTATGTCCTGTTGATCATCGGATGCATCCATAACAAGACCCTTCCATCTGTCCCCATCGGTCTGTTTCTTCTCGTCTATTTCTTGTTCTTGGGCTACAATCCTGAAGCTCCTGTTTGAAAGCTTGGGGATGGAAGCGCCTTTGGCGTGCACCTTCTTCAAGGTTTTACCAAAGAAGGCGGTGCTCGGAACTGAAGTTCCAGCAACAGAGTTGTTCAAACTCAACTGCACCAATGACGTTTTCTTAGTAAGAGGCACTTACACATAGTACTTAAATTTCTTGAACAAAGTACAGAATTTACTGCTTCTTCTATATGTACCAATCTTAAAACATGAAACATTCCCAAATAAATCCATTAAGTTTCTTGCTAGTTTTCCACACACAAACCAACTTCTAGTCTTTAACTAAGACAAATTTAAAATATACTACTCTTGTTCTCACTCCTATATTTCTTTTATACATCCCATTTGACAGTGTATGACCAATCATTAGTGGGAATTTACACAAATGTCCCCTTTTAGCCCTTGACACTGACAAAATATTAGATTGTTATTTAGCGTTTATAAAATTTTAGAAGATTTTGGGTGTGTTTGGTATGAAGGAAAATGTTTTCTATGGAAAGTCTTTTTAGAAAATATTTTCTTGAAAAAAAGTGAATTTCTAACTTATTTTCTAGTGTTTAGTAAGTAGACAAAAAAATATTATCTCAAAAGCCTTTATATTTAATTTAGCAAAACATTATAGGGTGGAAAGTGGGAGCTCGGGGGTGGCGAGGGTGTGATGGTCAAGGGTTGGAGGTTGGGGGTATTGAGCGGGTAGGGGGAGGTAATGAACTTTGAGTGTCACTTATAAAACTTATTTTCTCTACTTCCATTAGATAAGTTATTTTTCTCATTTTCAAGAAACTTGTTTTTTTAGAAAAAATATTTTTCAAAATATTTTAGCCAACCAAGCATGGAAAAATTAAAAAATATTTTCCTCCATACCAAACACACCCTTTATGTTTGCTCAAAGGAATCTTTAGACCATGTTAAAAGATCCATAAACTTACATAGAAATAAAGGTAGGACCATTTACTAAACAATTTGCTAACTAGTGTACATAATATACAATTCCAATAGTTTAACTTGTAGTTAATTTTGTTTCTAGTAGAAATTCACGGCATGAGATGGACAATTAAATCCAAAATAGGAAAGCTGGAACCTTAATAAACAAACAAGAATCATTATTGTTTCCTAGCTAAAACAAATGTAAAGAGTCTAAAGACATTAAATTCCATTATTTAACTAAAAAACAAACAAGTTGACATGTGTTTAATTATGAAGAGAAATATAATTACCGGTACTTTGTTGGCAGCTGCAACAGTTGAGACAGAGCTAGCCATTGTTTTTTTTACTACTCTGAAAATCAAACAACTGATCACAAGCTCTTAAATATTTTGCTGAGTTAATTAAATTAGTTGATTGTTGAATAGTATGGGGGAAGGGGAGAGAATTTATATAGCACAAGTTATTTGGAGGTATATGAGAATGTTACTGCTTTTGGATTACGAATTCCTACTGACCACACGATGGTGGATTGGCTATATTACGTGGACATTTTGATGAGGACTTATTAGTGACAATTGGATATTTTTTTTATTTTTATTTTTTTCTCTTGAATGTCCTAGAAACTAGATTAACAACAAAATGAGACTTCTCGAAACTAGTTGGTTTTGAGGTCAATATTTAAGCTATTTTCCCCTCCATAATTTTTCTAGTTTTGTTATTCTTTTCCATATTTCTTCTTGTAGAATAAGAAAATTTGAGGCAATTATTGTACCACTTTCCCCCTTCCACCAAAATTTTCCAAAAAAGAAAAAGGGAAAGGACTTATGCAGGAGAAAAGGCTAAAAATTGCATGGCTGAGTGTGCAAAAAATAGAGTACACTTGGACTCGTAGCCTATTAGACCAAGCTTTTATAACTTAAAAGTATTTTTTAAAAGAGTTGAGTTGTTTGATCAACTTATTCGGAAATGTAAGATTTGTATTAATCTCTCTTGAGAAGCCTTTCTCATTAATACAAATATATATAGTGTGTACAATGTAGAATCCTAATACAATAAGGATCATATTTCTACCATAATTATACAACACCAATAATTACAAAATATATGGTGAATATTCTACTAATATTCACTAATACACCCCTCATTCGTAGCGGGAGGAGGCCGGACGCTGAGACTGGATCTGAAGTCGAGGAATAGTTGTCTAGGTAGTCCTTTCGTGAAGATATCCGCATACTGATATGAAGAGGGTACATGCAACACCTTAACATATCCTATTGCAACATTTTCACGAACAAAATGTATATCCATCTCAATGTGCTTGGTTCGCTGATGCTGAACCGGATTTTGAGATAAATAAACGGCGGATATGTTATCACAGTATACCAAAGACGCCTTACGCAAGGGACACTGGAGCTCCAAAAGAAGGTTTCAGAGCCAGCAGATCTCAACAACGACATTTGCAACGCCTCTATATTCTGCTTCTGCACTCGAACGGGATAGGGTGGCTTGCCTCTTGGCAGACCATGAAATGAGATTATCCCTTAAGAACACACAGTAGCCAGAAGTGGAGCGTCGCGTGTCTGGACAACCTGCCCAATTTGTATCCGTATATGATAACAACCTGATCGGTGCAGAGGGATATAAATGCAATCCATAATCAAGTGTGCCCTTAACGTATCGAATGCTATGTTTAAGAGCAGTAAAATGAGGCTCCCTAGGGGCATGCATTAACAAGCATACCTGCTGAACATCATAAGCAATATTAGGCCTGGTGAAAGTAAGATACCGAAGAGCACCTGCAAGGCTCCTATAGAGGGTAGGATCGGATATTGAATCACCATCAACACCACTGAGCTTCGACTTAGAGTCAACCGAAGTGGGTATGATCTTGCAGTTTGCCATTTTAGCTCTGTACACAATCTCCTCTGCATACTTACGCTGACACAAAAATATAGTATATGCAGATCTAGTCACTGATATCCCCAAGAAATAACTTAACTTTTCCAAATCAGTCATAGCAAATTCAAATTTAAGCAGAGCAATGATCTCATTTTTAATACATCAGAAGAGAAAGTAAGCACAATGTAATCCACATATAACAACAAATAAGCAATGTTACCGCCTCGATGAAAAATAAATAGAGAATTATCACACTTGCTGCATACAAACCCAATCTGCATAATTTACTGTGCAAAGCAGTCATACCACGCTCTAGGGGCATGTTTCAAACCATAAAGAGACTTACAAATACGACATACATACTGAGGGACTGTTGGATATACAAAACTAGGCGGCTGGTGCATGTAAAAAGTTTCTTTCAAGTCCCAATGTAAAAATGCATTCTTCACATCAAGCTGATGAATCAACCAATGCTTACCCATAGCAATACTCAGAACTGTGCGAATGGTAGCCGGTTTAACAATCGAACTGAACGTCTCACCCAATTCCCTCATGTTGATTAGTGTCATTGGCCACAAGTCGCTCCTTATATCTCTATAGATCACCATTGTCTCTGTATTTGTAATGAAAAAGCCACATGCATTGGATCACGTTCACCCCCTCCGGTCTAGGAACCAAATCCCAAGTGTGCTGTTTTGTTAAAGCATCAAATTCCTCACGCATGATCGCATTCTAATTTGGACTAGTTTGGCTAATTTTAGGTTTTTGAAAATTGGGGATATTGTTTGTATGGATAGGTTAAATTGGGCTTTGGGTTTGAAAATCACGTATTGAGCACGGGTTTCTATATGGTGTGTGGGGGCAAGGGTAGTGTGGGTATTTTGGAGGGGTGCGGATTACGTTGGTGGCGAGTCAAGAGTAATGGTCTGGGATTGAGTCGACAGGTCTGCAACAATGACGGGAAGATGTTGGGCTGTGTCGGTGGGGTATGGGTGATTAGGGCTAGGCACCAGTGACTAGTTGGGTGTGGTGGGGTATCGATTTAGGTCGATAGGTTGGGAAAGGGTCGGTGTCGGGTCTGGGTATGGCGACGGTGACGGTGTTGGGTGAATTTGATGGGGTCGTCGAGGAGTTATTTCTGGGTTTGGGTGGTCAACGGGAGGGTTGCGGACATGTAGGGGTGACACAAGGGTCGGCGAACTGACATATGAGGTGATTTCTAGGTTTGGGTGGTCGACGGGAGGGCTGCAGACATGCGGGGGTGACACAGAGATCGACAAACTGATTAGCCGGTGGGTGGAGGAGACGGAACAATGGTGACGGAACAATGGCGACGGAACAATGGCTGTAGTGGTGGTGGTACGGACTGACGCTGGTGGTGGGAGACTCGATGGGGCACGGGTGTCTGCTGCGGAGTCCGGCAGTGTCGGAGTTGTGGGTTCCGGCAGTGTCAGAGTTATGGGTTTCGACCGTGACGAAACAGTGGTGTCATGGCGGAGTAATATGTTGTAGATAGGGGAGACTGCAGACTCGTCTAGAAATGTATAATCCGTGGTTTGAAATTTTTGGATATTTGCAAAAGGGAAGATTTCTTCATTGAACGTGACATGACGAGACACAATGATTTTGTGGGAAGACACGTCATAGCACAAATATCCCATATGATTAGGCGGGAAACCTAATAACACACAAGGAGTGATGCGAGGTGAAAGTTTATGCGGGGCGGTGGAGGCAAGATTCGGGTAGCACAAACAACCGAAAATTCGTAAGTTCTCATAAGTTAGGATCCTACGGAACATAATTTCGGCAGGTGCTCTATTTTGAAGGGTTTGCGTGAGAAAAATATTTAAAATATATTCGGTCATTTTCACAGCATATACCCAAAATGGAGGGGGAGGAATGCATGAAATAGGATCGTACGAACCATATTATTGATAGTGCGAATTATCCATCGGCATTGCCATTTTGGGAGGAGACGTGTGTCACGACCCGACCTGACGGGCCGCGACTAACCGCCCTAATGACGTCATTATACTAACCTGTCACACATAATCCAACTAACACTTAATTAGTCTGAAATCCAGCAACATAACGCTGCAATAACAACATATGCCAGGGTAGGCAAGCCGACAAGGCTGCCTTTACCCCCGAATGTACCTGCCTCCTGAGGAGTCACAACTAGCCAACACAATATAACAGGCAAGCCGACAAGGCTGCCAACAGATAATATCACATATACACGGGAACACCCCCAATATAGAGTACAATAATATGGCTGACCGAAACAGATTTCTGACCCTTACACCAGTGCAACCCACAACTCTCTACAGACCTCTACAAGAAGGATAATGACATATGACGGGACAGGGCCCCGTCGTGCACCTAAATATACATAAATAAAAAAGTTAGGGTTCCGTACAAAAATGGTAAAGCTCTGGATCAAAGGAGCTTTCCAAACAGCTGCGCAGGAACCTAAACCGGAGGATCACCATACTGAGCACCTGTACCTGCGGGCATGAACGCAGCCCCCCGAGGAAAGGGGGTCAGTACGAAATAATGTACTGAGTATGTAAAACATGAAGCTGTAAAAGAGATCATAAGTAGCCAACAGAAAACAAGAGATCAATATAAAAATCAGGATCCAAATCCAACTGTGCCATAAACCATAAAAGTCAGTTGTGCCTTATAAAAATGAGAGTCAAGTCCAGAAAACATGAATGCATGTCCATATACATATATATACCTGTAACGTAACCCAGCCCACTAGTGCGGGACTCGGTGGAATCATATCATAACCTGGCCCATACTGGGACTCGGTAAAGTCATATCTCATCTATGGATCCATCCTACGTAACCCGGCCCTCTAGTGAGGGTCTCGGTGAAAAATGCAAGGTTGTGCACTAACGTAACCCGGCCCGGGACTCGATGAGGTGAAGTAGTAACACTTAGCATGAGTAGATATCATGAGTAACCATATGCAAGTAAAAATTATCATTTGACTCTCAATAAAATCATTAATAATGTCATAATAAACTCTTTGTTGAAAAATCATAGGCACTTCTCATAACAATCCTCTTTAGGAATTAAACTGTATAAGAATCAAGTACGTCCGCCGTACTTTCATTAAATCATGCAAAAAGAAAGAAGTAAGGGTTTCACATACCTTTTAGACGAACTAATCCACCCAATATTAGAATATGCCTCGTTATAGAACTTCAACCTATAATAATGGTAATACGTTCGCCAATTTTATGATTACTAGCATACTTTATATCGAATAACGACTCCTTATTCTATAAAAATTCGGGCAGCACTTCCCCTGTTTATACATGTTTCCACAACTTCCAAACGAGGCTAATAACATCAATAACCAAGCACCAATTAAGGGCACAACCAAAACAACAATAAAGGAAATTTACACACCCACTTCTCATGTAAATTTAGCCTCTTAATCCACATTAAAAACAACCCACAAAATAGTCCATGTTCCAACAACAACGAGGGTAGAATGTGAAGCTTTTCTACACCTTTCTACACCCTTATTCCTTTAGGATTTACATTAGCAATTACCACACTTAAACATGCATAATGGTGACTACTAAATTTTCAGCATTATAACACCACAAAACAGTCCCTAAAACAGTCCATATACATCACAACATGTCCAACAATTTCATGCAAGTTCTTGGCCACAACATGTCATAATTCCATAACTCTTATCTTAATTCCTATAATCCAATTTCGTATTTCAATACTTCCATATAACTAATTCCAACTAAATCTCAATGTTTCCTTTCAATTTCATCATGCAATTAGTGATAATAACAACAATAACCAACGAATCCAACAACACCAAAATCTGTCCCAAATTGGCAACTAGCCCAAAATTGTCACATGCAATGCTTAAATTCCAATTTTTCCTTAACACAAATTCATTACCTTAATTCTAACAACATGAATTCCAATTATACCATAGAAAGAAAAAATTTTATACCTCAAATTCGTCCAAAACAGTCCACAATTTTCTGCCCACTGCTTGTCCGAAAATCCCCACTGTTTTGTAATTTTTTCCCTTTTTTTTGTTCACTTCTTCAACTCCAATTGACATGCAAGTGTTCTACAATGTTAAGCCATCATCCCTACACATTTTTCTTCCAGAATTTCATCCCAAAAATTTGAAATTTCTGGGCATAATCTCGGCCCAGCAGTGGCTGTTTTGCCACTATTTTTGCCATTGTTTTTGGTGTTGTTTTGCTTCTAATTTTTGGTGAAAATGTAGTCTAGGAAGAGAAGATAAAAACCTCAAATTGGGTATGGGATTGGGTATTTTTCGGCTGAGCTTTGGAGGAGAGAATGAGAGTTTTTTTTTTTTGGTTAAGTTTAGAAAGAAGATGAAGAGGTGAGTGTAGGTATATAAAAAAAAATCTGATTTTTCCTTTTTACACTTTGGTCCCCAAGTTCTTCAATTAATAAATCTTAAACCCACCTCTTTTGATTTCCGAGAATTTCATAAAGCCTCGTATCCTCAATGTCATAATTTATAATACAATACTATTCCATAACTCCATTGGAATACATTAAACTACTAGGATTAATTCCCGTCGTCACATGTATAGCACTAAAGAAAAACTATTCCGGGATAACATCCGTTTATACACTAATTTCCCGTATTAATATATGTAAGTGTTCCGTATATTCAATATCCGAATCTTACTTCCTTAATGACGTTCTTAATTATCGTCTTAATCTTACGATGTGTAACAATGTGGGGACACGAGAACCGGAAACCATGCCATTAGTAGAGAAAAAATTGTGAAACGCGGAATTATTGAACTCACGGCCATTATCACATTGAAGGGATTTTATGTCTTTTTCAAATTGTGTTTTGACATAGACACAGAATGCAAAAAACTTCAGACTTTAATTTAAGTGGATATACCCAGACAAAGTGAGAAAAGTCATCTAATAAGACGAGATAAAATTTATGACCCAGTGAGCTAGTAATGGGAGATGTCCATAAATCTGCATGAACAATGTCAAATGGAGAATACGTAACACTTGAAGAAGACTGAAACGGAAGGCGAACATGTTTGCCTAAGGGACAAGAAAGAACTGTTGGGCAAATTTTCCATTATGACAATGAATTAAATTATTGTTTCTAAGAAAATTAAAAAAACAGGAGCTCTTGGGTGTCCAAGTCTATTGTGCTAGGTTGAAGGAAAAATTGTTGCTAAAGCGGTGGGAAGGTTGACACTAGCAGTGGACGTGGATAGGAAAGGATAAATATCACCCTCACTATTGTATCTCGTAAGGAGTTTCATTGTACGGAAAATCCAAATGGGTCAAAGTTAATTGATATAGAATTATCGGTGGCAAATTTTCTAATAGAGATTAGGTTTTTGATAATGTTAGAAGCATATAAGACGTTATTCAGGGAGAACTGGGAATGCGGTGGTGGGGTTAGTGTGTGGCCAAACTCTTGAATTGGAATGCGATGGCCGCTTCCAATCATAATAGTTTGTGGAGTATTTAAACTTCGTAGGTAAGGAAGATTACCAGAATTGTTGGTGAGGTGAGACGTGGCGCCCGTATCCATATACCACACATTATCGGACTACTGAGGGGTCAATGTGACGAAAGCGAGGCCCAAATTGAACTGGAAGGGGCCTGGAGGGGACTGCTGAGCTTCAGAAAATTATACAACACCAATAATTACAAATATATGTTGAATATTCTACTAATAGGAAATAATAAAAAATTCTTATGAAATAGATTTCCTAAAATCACTTTTATAACCTTGATCAGACACAAATTGTCGTTTTAATATATATATATATTAACAAAAGTACTATTTTTCAAATTAATTAGTAAAACACAATATTATTCTCCAAAAATCGTTTTTTTGAAAAACACTTGACAAAAAAACACTTTTTCTAAGATAAACAAATTTTGAACTTGGCCAAACTTGCTAATAAGCATGGGAATTAATGCACTACTCCAGAACTTAACCATTACAATTTTACTCCATATTTATAGTGCAATGGTCTCACCTTCTCCATATTGTTTCTAGCCTATTTTATTCTGCTCTATCTAACATTTTTAATGACCTAAAAGACACAAACATTGTGCACTAATCCTATATACCCCATCGAATGCGACTGCCCTTTTCCATCTTTTTTGTTTTCCTTTTTTCCTATTTCCTATATATTGTGTTTTCTTTCATCTGAATTCCTAGAGTTGAAAAGTAAGCGACCATGCTGTAACTCTATCTTAAGAACATCACATTGCATTTAAATCATTTTTCTTGGTTATCAGCAATACATTTTTTTGCTGTTTTTTACTTGGTTTACGCTATCAATTGCGGGGTTTAATTAATTTGAAATCGGGCCGAAATTTTCACTTTAATTTGTGGTGAACCGTTCTCTGTTAAAGGCGATTTTATTTTCGAGGCTCAAACTCGAGACCGCTGAATACTTACTACTCTATCACAACCTTCAATTGTATCAGCAATTGAAGGAAATTAATTCCACAAGTCCTTTCATTCCAAGATTACAATATATATATACAAATATACAAAATCAATCTAGGCAAAGAATATGCTAATCATTCTAATTATATAATATTTGATTTGATTACATAAGTATGATTTGATATGATGGAGATAATTTGGGTGTGATGAAGATAATTATGGATTATGTCCATAAGTATCTTAACAGTCTCCTGCAGTCTTAGCGGGAGGTTCTTGTATGCTGAGACTGTTCCTAAAATCATCAAATAGTACGCACGGAAGACCTTTCGTAAAAATATCTGCAATTTGATAACGGGACGGTACATGGAGAACACAGACTTGTCCACGTGCAACCTTTTCTCGGACAAATAATATATCAATTTCTATGTGTTTTGTGCATTGAAGCTGGACAAGGTTACCTGATAAGTATATCACACTCACATTATCACAATAAACCACGATTGCTTTTTCGATCAGACAATGAAGTTCTAAAAGAAGATTACGGAGCCAACATAATTCAGAGACCACATTAGCTACCCCTCGGTATTCTGCTTCAACACTCGACTGAGACAGTGTCGGTTGACGTTTCGATGACCATGAAATGAGGTTGTCTCCTAAAAATACACAATAACTAGAGGTGGAATGCAGTGTGTCCAGGTAACCACCCCAATCAACATCTATATAAGATGTGAGGCTAGAAATGGTAGACTTATACAAATGCAACCCAAAATCAATAGTACCCTTAACATACCGCATAATTCAATTAAGAGCCCCTATATGCTCTTCTTTTGGATAATGTATATGTAAACAAACCTATTGAACTGCATAGGAGATATCAGGTCTTGTGAAGATAAGATACTACAATGCCTCTGCTAAGTTGCGGTAATGTGTTGGATCACTGTATGGAGTGCTTGTAGGGTAACTCAATCTTGCCTTTGTATCAACCAGCGTATGTGACGGTTTGCACGAGGACATGCCGACTTTGTCAATGATCTCCTTTACGTATTTGTTTTGACAGAGAAATAGACCACCTGCATATTGAGTTACAACAATTCCCAAAAAATAGTTTAAATGCCCAAATCCTTCATAGTAAAATTCCGAAGCAAGGAAGGTCATAATAGACTGGTGAAGTTAGTCAGATGATGCTGTGAGAATGATGTCATCCACAGAGAGAAGAATGTATGCCATGTCATTTCCCTTCTTATAAATGAATAAAGACAGATCGAACTTGCTGTGTGAGAACCCCCGTGTGGATACGAACCCTACAAACCTGTTATACCACACCCTGGGGGCTTGTTCAAACCATATAATTATTTTTTCAACAAGAGAACATAATCCGGATGAGTAGGATCTCGAAAGCCCAAAGGCTGGTGCATGTAAACTGTTTCCTGTAGGTGACCATGTAAAACAGCATTCTTGACATCCTGCTGTTCGATGGAGCATGATTTGGATAGAGCCATACTACGAACAGTCCTGATAGTTGTTGGTTTAACTACTGGACTGAATGTTTCACCGCAATCCACGCCAACCTGCTGAGACCTGCCATCACCAACAAGACGAGTTTTGTGTCTCGCAAAATAACCATCAAAATTCTTTTTATGACAGAAAACCCTCATAGAACGTATTATGTTCACATTATATGGACGGGGCACTAACTTCCACGTCTTAGTTTTAATAAGAGCATCAATTTTGTCTAATATGACAACTTTCCAATTCGGGTATGATAGGGCCGCTTTGGGATTTTTTGGAAGTGGTGATGGTTGGACCAAAGATGTTAGGTTAAAATGATGCTTGGGTCGAAAAATCCCGTGCATGGCACGGGTTTCAACAGTCCGAGGTGGGACCGATACATATGGCTGGGGCAGTGGGCTTTCGGTTTGTGAATTGGGCCGAGATGTGGTTATATTGTGGGCTAGTGGAGTTGGGCCAGATGGCGTGGTTGGGGAATTGGATGAGAGAGCAGTGGGCTCCCTCATTGGGCCTGCCAATCATGAGAAATAGACTGGGCCGAGGCCAAAGAGGAGGAAGTAGTGGGCTCCTCGGCTCAGATTGGCCCAATCCTATTTCGATGTTGGGCCGATGCATTTTGGGATGGTCCAGCTGAAGCACTATTGGGTTGGGAATGTAGATGGTGATTTAAAATTGGATGTATTCCAACGTCCAAAAATTCTTATGAAGACGGGGACACCACGTGAGATTTAGCAAACGGGAATGTAGACTCATAAAAAACAACGTGACATGAGATGATAATTTTCCCATTAGACATATCATAACACTTATATCCCCTATGATTTTGTGGGTATCCAAAAAAATACAAGGAGTGGAACGGGCTTGAAGTTTGTTTATGGTTCTGGACGGAAACAAGGGATAACATAAACACCCAAAAACCCTCAAATGTGTATAGGAAGGAATGCGATGGTATACCATTTGTGTGGGTGATAGGTTTGAGAGTAGCTTGCGAGGAAGAATGTTTAAAAGATATGTGGTCATTTGAAGAGCATGATGTCAAAAAGACGGTGGTGTGGACGAATGCACAAGAAGTGTGCGAATTAGATTGTTGATTGTTTGGATTTTTCTTTCGGCTTTTCCATTTTGAGGAGGAGTATGTGGACATGAAAGACGCAAGGACATTCCATTTAGGTGAAAAAATTCCTTAAATTGGTCATTTATGAATTTCCTCCCATTGTCACATTGAAAATATTTAATGAATTTCTCAAATTGGGTTTTGATAAAAACACTAAATTGTTTAAAAACAGTAAAGACCTGCGATTTATGTCCTATGGGAAATGTCCATAGAAAATTCGAATAATTATCCAAAATAAGAATATAATACTTATGACCTGCCGAACTTAAAATTGGGGATGTCCACAAATTACTATGCATGAGATCAAATGGCATAAGAGTATTAGAAGCAGATAACGAAAAAGGAAGTTTAACATGCTTCCTAAAAACACAAGCTTGAAAAACATGAAAGTCCTTAAGTTTGTTACAATTAATAAATTTATTATTTCTAAAAAAATTGAACACTGGTGTTCCCGGGTGTCCCAACCGGTTATGCCATAAAATAGGAGAAATAGCTGCGAAGGTTGATAGATTGGTGACTTGGTTATTGGTAGTGGCAGTGATGGGATACAAATCCCCAGTAATATTACTGTAAAGAATGGATCTTGGGCATAACTCAACCGCAAAAGCTAGCTTATATGGTGAGGATTGTCCAAGTCCATATAAGGAGTCCATGTTCCTATTCCATTTTCGATGTGGGACTCTTAACACTCCCCCACATGCCCAGACCTCGTTAACTGGAGTGTGGACAGTATAATTTGGGGGCCAACATCGACGAACAAAGAATTGGAATTGGCATGGCTTTGATACCATGTAAGAATGTATTAATCTCCCATCATTATTAAAAATTTAATATATGTCCAGAAATTTACTCGTAATAATTCAGTCTCTGTTGACTTTGATCCTTTTTGTTTAACTGTGAAGGATCTTCGTACGGAGACTCCTTTTATGAGATGCAATAGCACGGGGGATCTCTATTTGTTCCCATCCATCTCCACTGCCAGTTCATCCATATCTCTCGATGCTATCTCTCCGTCAACTTCGCATAATAGGCTTGGACACCTAGGAGCCCAATTTTTAATTTTCTTAGAGGAAATAACTTTATCAGATGTAATAATGGGAAACTTGCCCAACACTGTGTTTCTTGCTCTTTAGGCAAACATGTTTGTCTTCATTTTAAGTCGCCTTTAACTGTTACGTTTTCTCCCTTTGACATTATTCATGCTGGTTTGTGGACGTCTCTCATTCCTAGCTCACTGGTTCATAAATATTATCTAGTCTTATTAGATGATTTCTCTCATTTTATTTGTATTTATCCACTAAAATTTAAGTCAAAAGTTTTTGCCAAGTTTCTTGAATTTCATTTTTTTGTTAAAACACAATTTGAGAAAGCCATCAAATTTTTTCAGTGTGATAATGATCATGAATTTAATAATTCCATGTTTCATAAATTCTGCAAAAATAATGGCATGGTTTTTTGGTTTTTGTATCCCCACACCTCCTCTCAAAATGACAAAACATAACGAATCATTCACACCATAAATAACATGGTTCGTACTCTCCTATTTCATGCCTCTCTTCACCCCTCATTTTTGGTTGATGCAGTCAAAATGGTGTAATACGTCCTGAATATTTGCCTAATAGTACCCTTCATAACATGACCCCAATTGAAATACTATACCGTCGGATGCCCTCTTATGATCACCTTCGGATTTTTGGTTGTCTTTGTTATCCAAACCTTGCGTCCACCGACCCTCATAAATTAGCACCCCAAACCACTCCATGTGTCTTCGTAGGTTTTCTGTCTAACCATATGGGCTAATTGTGCTATGACCAGTCCACTCATCAAATTCATGTTTCTCGTCATGTTACGTTTGATGAGACAATTTTTTCGTTTGCAAATATTCAAAAATTCTGCAACATAGACTATACCTTTCTAGACGAGTCAGACACCTCCTCCGTCATACTTCGTGAACTGCGTTAGTACACCACCACCACCAATTCCCAGTCACCGCCACTGCCACCAGTCGCTTCTAATACCGGCAGTCCCTCTGTACTCTTACGGTCATGCCGGTTGCCTCCCCCACCATCGGCAATCAGTCGGCTGCCTCCCCCACCCCATCCCGGTATTTTTTCTCCTACCCATCGGCATAATTCACCGTCGAACCAAGTGTCGTCTCCTGCCACCAGCATTCCAATCGACCAACCTCACCCAGCTACTTTACCGGCCACCCTGACCCAACACAGTCACCAGACCCAAACCAACATCTCCCCACCATAGACCTTGGAACCTCCCTCCTCCCATTTTTCATCACCGACAATATCACCAGGTAACTCAATCACCATCAATCTACCCAGTTCCTCACTGACATCGAGCCCGACATCAATCCCAGAAACTACTGCCCCGATATATCCTCGATGACCCGACCTAACCCAACAGTCAACCTATCACCGACATTGCCTCGTGTAACCCGGAACCACCAATACCTTAGACCACCCACCTACCCCTGTCCCCACGCACCACATGGAAAACCGTGCCCAATACGGGATTTTCAAACCCAAAGTCTACTTCAACCTGTCTACACAAACTATATCCCCAATTCCCAAAAACCCAAAGTTAGCCAAACAAGACCTTAATTGGAATGCGACAATGCGTGAGGAATTTAATGCTTTAACAAAACAACACACTTGGGATTTGGTTCCTACACTGGAGGGGGTGAATGTGATCTGATGCATATGGCTTTTTCATCACAAATACAGAGACAATGGTGAGCTAGAGAAATATAAGGCGAGACTTGTGGCTAATGGCACTAATTAGCAGAAGGGTATTGATTGTGGTGAGATATTCAGTCCGGTTGTTAAATCGGCTACTATTCGTATAGTTCTGAGTATTGTTATGGGTAAGTATTGGCCAATTCATCAGGTTGATGTGAAAAATGCATTTCTATACAGGGATTTGGAAGAAACTATTTACATGCACCAACCGCCTGGCTTTATCCATCCAGCAGATCCTCAGTATGTATGTCGTCTTCGTAAGTCACTTTATGGTTTGAAACAGGCCCCTTGAGCGTGGTATGATCGCTTTGCACAGTACATTATGCAAATTGGGTTCGTATGCAACAATTGTGATAATTCTCTATTTATTTTTCACCGAGGTAGTAACATTGCTTATTTATTGTTATATGTGGATGACATTGTGCTTACTACCTCCTCTGATTTGTTGAAAAATGAGATCATTACATTGCTTAAAATCAAATTTGCTATGACTGACTTGGGGAAGTTGAGTTATTTTTTGGGGATATCAGTGACTCGTTCTGCAGATACTATGTTTTTGTGTCAGTGCAAGTATGCAGAGGAGATAGTGTACATGGCTAAAATGGTGAGCTGCAAGGTCATGTCCACTCTGGTTGACTCTAAATCAAAGCTTAGTGATGTTGATGGTGATACAGTGTCCGATCCCACTCTTTACAAGAGTCTTGCAGGTGCACATAATATCTTACTTTCACTAGGCCTGATATTGCTTATGCCGTTCAGCAGGTGTGCTTATTCATGCATGCCCCTAGGGAGCCTCATTTTACTGCCCTTAAGCGTATCATTCGATACATTAAAGGCACACTTGACTATGGATTACATCTATACACCTCAACACCGACCATATTGTTATCATATACGGATGCTAATTGGGCAGGTTGTCCAGACACGCAATGCTCCACCTCTGGCTATTGTGTGTTCTTAGGGGATAATCTCATATCTTGGTCTGCCAAGAGGCAAGCCACATTATCCCGTTCGAGTGCAGAAGTAGAGTATCGAGGCGTTGCAAATGTTGTTACTCAGATCTGTTGGCTCCGAAACCTTCTTTTAGAGCTTCAGTGTCCCTTAAGTAAGGCGTCTTTGGTTTACTGTGATAACATATCCGCCATATTTTTATTTCATAATTCAATTCAGTATCAGCGAACCAAGCATATTGAGATAAATATTCACTTTGTTCGTGAGAAGGTTGCTTTCGGTCATGTTAAGGTGTTACATGTGCCTTCTTCGTATCAGTATGCAAATATCTTCACAAAAGGTCTTCCTAGACAGTTATTCCTTGATTTCATATCCAATCCTAGCGTTCAGCCTCCTCCCGCTCCGACTGAGGGGGTGTATTAACGTATATTCTAAAATATACTCCATATATTTTGTAATATTTAGTGTTGTATAATTATGGTAGATACATGATCATTATTATATTAGGGTTCCACATTGTACGGTTCCACATTGTACACACTATATAAATTTGTAAAGAATGGATCTTGGGCCTAAGGGATTGCTTTGTTGAATGAACGTAGCAACACCATCAAATTATTCATTCAATCCCGCAATTAGTTGGAGAACTAACCTTTGATTTGTCACCGATGCACCAATATTTGAAAGTTGATCGGCAAACATTTTCAACTCTTGACAATATGCGGAGACGTTTGAAAAATCATCCAATTTTATATTGGTGAATTGGTTTTCAAGATATACCGTCCGAGAAATTTTATTATCTTAAAAAATATTTGTAAATGCTCCCGCTCCTAAGCTTGTTGAGCCGTAGAGTCTGGTTCCAAAATGGTGTGCAAAAGGTCATTTGAAATGGTGCCGTAAATCCATTGAAGGACTATAGCATCTAAGCGAGACCATAAATTTTTGTCAACAAGTCTTCGATGAAGACTTGGGAGGAAGAATATGGTCTATTACTTCGTATGTTCGGCAATCGATTTTGAATAACTCCGCCCAAGAAGAGTATTGCCATTTTTTCCATTTCAAGAGTAATTGAAATAAAGTTCTTGACGTTGTTTACGGCAAGAGAAGGATTGAATTTTTGTTTATCAGCCATTGTCACCCAAGAAGCCGAAAAGGGTAAGGGATGGGGGGTTGTATTTCAGTTATGATAGTGTTTAGGTAAAACCCTAGTTAGGGTTAGGGTTTGATAGGTCGAAACTAGGTGGTTTTCGGCTAGGGTTTAGAGGGGTTGAAAGTTGATTATTTTCGGCTAGGGTGGGATGAGGCCGACGGTGGTTAGGGCAAAAGAAAAAAATGGGGGGGGGGGGGTTAATTTGTGGCTCTGATACCATGAAGGAAATTAATTCCATAAGTAATTTCATTCCAAGATTACAATATATATACAAATATACAAAATCAATCTAGGCTAAGAATATGCTAATCATCCTAATTACATAATATTTGATTACATAAGTACGATTTGATATGCTTGAGATAATTTGGGTGTGATGAAGATAATTATGGATTATGCCCATAAGTGTCTTAACAACAATATATGGCCATAGCAATTCATAGCACACGAGAAATTTATATCCTAAAGAACCATGAGCTCTCAAGTTCAAATTTCAGTAGAGACAAAAACATTTGGTGATTTCTTTCCATCTGTCATAGTTTTGATGGACAGAATGATCTGGTACCTATTGCTGGTGGGAGGTGGCAGATATCCCATGAAATTAATCGAGGTGTGTACAAGCTGATCCGGACACCATCATTATTAAAAAAAATGTATATCCTAAATTCTAGAAGCTCCTATCGGCAATTATGTTAGCACAAAGGTTCACCATCCACTTGGCTGCTTTCTGATCAATAAAACAATATGTCCACGACCTTGGAAAAGTTCTATGCTTGATTTTCTTGAACTACTACTACCTTATTGCTTATCTTTGCAGGTTCTTGTGAATAATTGCACTTTCACTACCCTTTGGACCACAACCTTCGATGGTATTCTTTTTTAGTGTTCATCAACCAATAATAATTCAAGATCCACAAGGTTTAGAAGCCCTCTTTCCTTTTCCTCATATTTTTCTACTTAATGTTTTGATTCAATTCACTTTATGCCACGAAAAAAAAAGAAAGGACATTGCTTGGTCGTCATCAATTACCCTATAGAATATTGCGTTTGTATAGTTTGGTATAATTAAAGGAATATTTTACCTGCCTTTTATTGATTATTATGTACAATATATATAGTGTTACATAATTATTTATATGACTACAAATTAGGTAACTAATCTTCCTAATTACAATCGCAATATAAATTTACCTAATATAAAAGATATACAAAGATACGGGAATATTCTGGAAATATTCTATCACACCCCCGCAGTCGAAGCGGGAGGTTCTCATACGCTGACACTGGCTCGGAAATCATCAAAAAGTATGCGCAGAAGTTCTTTAGTAAATATATCAACAATCTGATACTTTGAAGGAACATGAAAGACACGAACTTCTCCACGAACCACTTTTTCACGTACAAAGTTAATATCCATTTTAATGTGTTTAGTGCGTTGATGTTGAACGGGATTGCCGGAGAGGTATATCGCGCTGCCATTATCACAATAGACCAATGTGGCCTTGCAAATTGAGCAGTAAAGTTTGAGCAGAAGGTTACGTATCCAACAAGACTTAGAGACAACAATCGTGACTCCTCTATACTCGACTTCGGCAATGGATCGAGACAGAGTAGGTTGTCCTTTAGAAGATCAAGAAAGCAAGTTATCTCCGAGGAAGACATAGTAACCTGACGTGGATCGACGAGTGTCCGGACAACCACCCCAGTCAGCGTCAGAATAAGAGGTGATACCAAAGAGTGTGGACTTGTACATGTGGTGGCCAAAGTGAAGAGTACCTTGTACATAGCGCAAAATACGTTTGAGCGCATTCATATGTGCATCCGTCGCGCTGTGCATAAGTAATCATATTTATTGCACGACATAGGATATATCTTTTCTCGTGAAAGTGAGATACTGTAATGCTCCTGCTAAACTGCGATAGTGAGTCGGGTCGACATACAGAGAATCCGAAGAGGCACTGAGTTTGGAATTAGTGTCCACCGGTGTATGGGCCAGTTTGCAAGACGTCATACCTGCTCGGTAAAAGTCTCTTCGGCATACTTTTTTTGATAAAGAAATAAGCCACATGCATGTCTCGTAACAGCAACGCCAAAAAAATAGCTTAGGGGGCCCAAATCCTTCAAAGCAAACTCAGAGGCAAGGAGTGACATAATGGATCGACGAAGTGCATCAGAATATGTAGTGATGATGATATGATCAATATATAGTAGGATGTATGCCATGTCATTACCTTTGCTATAGATGAACAGTGAATGACCGTATTTGCTATGGGAAAAACCGATAGAGGATACAAAATCAGTAAACCGTTGGTACCATGCACGAGGAGCCTATTTCAGTCCATAGAGTGATTTCTTCAAAAGACACATATAATCTGGATGAACCGGATCCCTGAATCTCATATGCAGATGTATATATACAGTTTTATGAAGGTCCCCATGCAAGAAAGCATTTTTGACGTCAAGCTGATGAATATGCCAAGATTTGGATAAAGCAATAATGAGAACGGTCTGAATAGTCATCGATTTCACCACCAGGCTGAAAGTTTCATCACAATCCACTCCCACCTATTGAGACCTACCATCACCTAAAAGACGGGCCTTGTACCTCTCAATCGAACCATCATATTTCTTTTTATGTTAAAAAATCCGCATAGAACGAATAATATTAGCATCAGGAGGATGAGGTACTAGATCTTACTTATTATTTTCAATAAGAGCATTATATTCGTCAATCATTGCAGTTTTCCAATTAGGATCAGACAATGCATCT
The DNA here is from genome assembly GCA_034509755.1 of Anisodus tanguticus. Classification (NCBI taxonomy): domain Eukaryota; kingdom Viridiplantae; phylum Streptophyta; class Magnoliopsida; order Solanales; family Solanaceae; genus Anisodus; species Anisodus tanguticus. The sequence continues at coordinate 53,217,072 of CM067540.1, read as the reverse complement.
TTTGGATTACGAAGAACAAGGAAAGGGTCAATCGAAGTGGACAAGTTAAATAGTCATTTGGGTTTGGAAATGTCGTGCATAGACGGGTTTCCATTATCCGTCGGGGTGCCGCTGGGGGTTGGAAGGGATCTGGAAGGAGTGGCTGAGACATGGCAGCGGGATTGGGAATAGTCCCGGGAGTGAGAGTATGGGGCTGAGACGGGGTAATGGTGTCGGGGAGAGGGGGGCTAGCCGAGAGGCAGCCGATACGGAAGGCTGAGTAGGGCTATTCCGAGGCTCCCATTGTGGGGTTGGGTGGACTGCCCGCCTCGGGATGACGGTGATGGGGCCGGTTGCCGATGATGGTGATGACTGATTTTTGCAAGTGATGTATTAGAAGGGGATTTAGGCCATCATTTAGAAAGTCATAGGAATTTGGAGGTGGAGAATTGAGTTTGGCAAAGGGGAATTGGGACTCATCGAATATGACATGCCTAGAAATGATTATTTTTCATCTTGAAAGGCCTAACAATTGTAACCTTGATGATTGAGGGGTAACCAAGAAAGACACACGGGGATGACCAATGTTGCAGCTTATTGATTTGAGTGGAGGGATGGAGGGGGTAGCATAGACATCCGAAAGTTCATAAATACTTATAGAAAAGATTCTGAAGATAGAGACTTGAGTGGGTGACTTGTGTTTGAGAGACTTGTTTGAGAGAATGTTCAAGAGATAAGTTGCCATTGAGAGGCTGTAATGCCAAAAATAGGGGGGATAGAGGTGTGGGAAAGAAGGGCACGAATTAAGTTATTTATGGTTCTAATTTTTCATTCGGCTTTTCTATTTTGTGGAGAGCTGTGTGGACAGGAAAAATGAAAAATAAGGTCGTGTTTGGAGCAGAACAGTTTGAATTGTTGATTATCGAAGTCCCTTCTGTTGTCACATTGAATACATTTGATATTCTTTTCAAATTTTGTCTTTATTAAAGCACTAAAGGAAGAAAAAATAGAATAGACTTGGGACTTATTACCAATGAGAAAAGTCCATAAAAAGTTGGAATAATCATCCAAAAACAACACATAATTTCTATGCCGGTAGTACTTAAAATACGAGAAGTTCATAAATCACTGTGTATTATATGAAATGGCATTAAAGTACATGTGGATGAAGAATAAAATGGCAATTTGACATGTTTCCCATAAATGCAAGATTCACAAATAGGAGTATTGAAGACATGTTTGCAATCAATAAATTTATTTTTGCTAAGGGAGCGTAAAACGAATCTCCTGGGCCCCGGGAGGATGTCGGGTAGGGGCATTGGAGAGACGAAAAGAGGTTTGTAAAGGTCCACGGAGCCCATGGTGGGTAGGCGGCCCGACGGCGGTGGTGATAGGATAAAGGTGGCTATCGGCGGGGGTATTCCATCTACCGGTGCGGAGCATCGTTTCGATTCGGCCACCACGATTTCGGCCAGAATTTCGCCCTTTGTTGTTATTCCGGAATTGTGAGCAATGTTTTGGATCGTGGGATTATCGGTGCCGCCGGTGGTTGCGGCTCACTTGGTTTTTTGGATTTCTTCAAGAATGAGTCTCGAATGGGCCTCATAGAATAGAGGCAATGGCGTGCTTTATTAGAGGATGGTAGCGACGCCGTCATAAGATTCATTCAAACCCGCAATGAGTTGCATCACCAATAATTGATTGGTGACCGGTGCACCGACGTTGGAGAGTTGATCAACAATCATCTTAAGTTCTTGACAATAGGCCGACACATTAGGAAAATTGTCCTACTAAATGTCTTTGAATTCATTTTCCAAATGCAAGGCATATTGTGTCTTATTATCATGAACACTACTTTCCAAGCGCTCTCACGTTTGTCGTGCAGTGGCGTCGGTTTCAATTATTGTATGCAATAGATCGTTCGAGATCGTGTCGTAGATCCATTGTAGGACAACCGCATCTAAGCGGGACCAAAGCTCATCATCAGAATCATCAGGTTTTTCCAAGGGCTTTGATTTTGGAGGGATGATATGGTCGATGACTTTGTACACACGACAATGAATCTTAAATAATTTCTCCTAAGATGAATATTGAACCTTTTCCATCTCAAGAGTTATGGGAATGAAATTCTTGATGTTGTTAACTACAAAAGCAGGATGTAGTTTAGGTTGTTTAGCTATTCAAAATTGGAGAAGAAGAGAGGAAGTAGGTTGCCGAGAAGTCGAAGAAAGAAGGAGGAGGACGGCCGAAAAAGGGGAGGGCTGCCCAGGGGGGCGGGGGGCGGCTAGGGAGAAAAATTTAGGATTTGACTTCTGTTACCATAAAGGAATATGTTCTATGCCTTTTATTGATTATTGTATACAATATATATAGTGTTACATAATTATTTACATGGCTACAAACTAGGTAACTAATCTTCCTAATTACAATCGAAATATAAATTTACCTAATATAAAAGATATACAAAGATACGTGAATATTCTATTAATAATGAAGAGTCATTTTAATGAAAACAAATTCATAAAAAATGCTTTTTTGTATTTTTGATTGTTGAGTAGAAAATATTTTCAGGAAAACATATGTTAATAATAATGTCTCTGTGTTACATACCATATCAATCTTTCTTGTCTCTATGTGAGTTAAAAAAATATGACGCTAAAATTTAAGATAATTGTAAAGAAAAATGACTTCAGTTCATCATTGAGAAACATAATTTAATTTTCCCATTTGATTGAAAACCATACACCAAATATAATTTATACGTGGAAAAACATTTCCTCAAAAATTGTTATGCTAATTATACACATTGTTTGCACCGTCTTTAATTATACTGCATATTATCCTTGAAATTAGGCTTATTGTTATAAGTGGACTTAATCTGACCCAAGAAGGTAGAATGGGCCTCTAGTTTTATCATGCTCTATTGACCTCCAGTCATTGTAGAAACAGTTTATAGATGCAAAACATCAAATTTTAATAAAATTGCTGACTATAAGCAGTTGGCAAAAAGATGAAGAAACAAAAGATTAAAGAATGTTGAATGAATCCTTCTACTCCCCTTTTCACATTTTTCAGCATGATTGAAATTGTTCAACCAAAGCGCCACATATTTCTTTCTCGATTTTCAAGCTTATGAATTACTATAAAACTAAGAGTTTTTGTTTATTTATGATTTCGCAAAGTCAAACTAGGTGCATGAAGTCAAACGATTAGGTGAATATGTAAATGGGAAATGACCTTTAGATATTTGTGAATAAAAAAGAGAAGTAAATTAAGAAAAGTTTCACTTAACATTAGCTAACTCCTCAAAATATCAAAGTCTCAATCAAGTCATGCCAGGTCTAGCTAAGATTTATAGTCTAGTGGTATCGATGAAAATCTCTCACACAATAGCAGTCTGATCAATTCTAATTACTCCCTACGCCAAAATGTGAATGCAGAAAATGACGGTAGATCTAAATTTGAATCATGCACTTATGAGACTAGGCACTAGATAATTAAATAGATATACTAATGATTACAGGAAAAAAAAAAGAGCATGACTTACCAAATCATGTGGATTAGATTGTTTAATCAAAATGACAATTACTTAATTGTTATAGTCAAAGATGCCTTCATTTAAGGCATCCCTAAATAATAGAAGTAGAAGAATCAATCAGTGCAATTTCTAAATATTATTATGTGTAGCTTAATTACTAGGCTAGGAAATATCATTAGTTTGGATCAATTATAAGCGACCTTTAGTTTATACCGGAATCCGGTCTTGTAAACGTTTTGTATTTGCATCAAAACTCAAATTTTTGAAAGACATGGAGAATAAAAACTGTCAATGTTCACAATTTACTCAACATCAGCATGATGAGAAATATTGTTCTATATCTTCTGCTTATTGTCCCAAAACCTGGCCTGACTTGGTTGGACTTTTAGGTGATGAAGCTGCAAAGATAATTGATGCAGAGATTCCAAAGTTGCATATCCAATTCATCCATCCGCCTTGGGCGATAACTCAAGATTTTTGTTCCTCAAGAGTTCGGATTCTTGTTGATCGTTTCAACAGAGTCGGTATGCCTCCAAGCATCGGCTGATCCTCTGCGACTTGATTTCCTTTTAGTCCAAATGAATGAGTGTTCTTGTGCCTTGTGGATTATAATGCTATAGAATCACTGTTTTGTCATTGGTTTTGATTTTTCCTAAGAAGTTTGGTTCTATGTACTGTGTCACTGTTTTAATTGGTGTTTGTAACTTGTAAGGATTGGTTTCTATGTTTTGGACAAGTAATTTCTTTCTGAACCTTTTCTTTCGGTTCTTTCATAATAAGTGTTATGTAACATCAACATCCTGCCTATGGTGAGGTTCTAGTGATGGGTCAAGTCTGCTCCAGCCGGAGTCATGATCGAACGTGACGCTTGCTTGATGGATTTAATTAAGAAATAGAGTTACATTCTTGCAATGAGTTATAGCTTTTGGCATTATGATAAGTTTTTGATCCTAACAACTAGTATTCCTAAATAGACTCTTATTCATCATTTACAGGATCTATGCAGCACAATTTGGAATATGTTGATTTCTTTTTTCATAAGTTTATTCATATTTACACAGGAAAACGGTGAATTAATCATAAATCAAAACCTTGGGAAATGAAGAAATCAGTTAAATACATACTCAGCATGAAACTTTTGCCATCTAAAAGAATTAGCAAAATTGAAAAAAGTAAATCAAGAAATAGTATTTGTATAAAAGTAGTAGTAATTTCTTTTCCACAACCCAATGAATCCTAGCTAATATGTGCCATTCTCTAACTATATGAATTGAAAAATTCACCAGTTTTTTCAAGAATCACGATTCGCTCCATTGGCGATTTTCACACTTGCAAATGCAACTCAACCCGACTAAAATATCAGCAATGGCAGCTTCCGTCTTCTCTTTATCCGAATAATGCAACGTCTGCAGCAACAAAACGGAAGGCTTGATATCAAACTTTGTCTTCTCTAAATTCCTTTCAAGTTGCCAATTTATCGTGTTATGAGCCATCGGCGCTAGCCATTCCATAATATGCTTCAAAGCATCCCTCCACCCCTCGGCTAAGGACTCGTCCTCATCCATACACTTCAAATTCTTGCTCAATTTTGCCCTCACCGTTTTCTTCAAATTCCCGGGCAACATTTGATACAAATTTTCTCGCGAATTAAGGTAAACGGTTTCTGATGGATTCGAATACTTCTCGACTAATGTGATCACATTAGCATAACGTAGCGCGAGCCCTGACCCTCCAACAGTCGAAGGCCCCGCTGCATGAAACACCCTATTGTTTTTCGCCAATTTTTCCGACCCAAAACCGTCGTCTTCACATAGGAAAAAAATTAATTTTCGGCTATAAAACCTAACCAACGTAGGGTTAGACGTGGTCGGGATTGGTCCTGACCGCGAAGTGATTTGTTCCCTTATTGGTTCGATCAAACAATTCTCCGGTTGGACTTTAAGAATCTCTTTCCGTTGCGACAAACGCATGTTGCGCAACGAAAGAGAGGGGAGAACAGGAATGTAAGGCCCGAAAACAAGGCAAATTCGAGCATATATTATACAAACAATTCGCGCCATGTGACCGACACTTTTATCAAACGTTTGATTCCATAAAGAAATTTCCCTGAATTGTCGAACTTGTTTCCTTTGTTGTTCAAGTCTCGAATTAAACATGTCCAAATTAACTTTCTGTAACTGCCCTGATGATTTTCTTTCCTTCCATTGTTTCATTTTCCGTTCAGATATCTCCAACTCTGTTAGATTCTCCAACGCCGCGTATAATCCTGACGTTGCATTGATCAGTTTCTCCATTTTGTCAACCCTTTTTTCAATCTCTTTCGACCCGTATTCGAGTTTTCCAAAATCAATTATGCCTAACTTAAGATCCGTATATACAAGATCGAACCTATTCAGGACAAAACCATTGCATTTATGGCCTAATCGTGCTACGGCTGCAGCCGCCTTGTCAAGATCTTCAAGCCTCTCAGCACACGCGAGGCTTAATAAAAATCGTTCGTCTTTCGAATTCAAATAAGCCACACCACGAGACTTCATTTCTGTTTTGAGCTTTGAAATCTCGCAATCCGAAAGAGATTTGTATAAACAAAGCAATCTCGACATGATTTTCGCGGTCTCGAATGCTAAGATTCCCATTTTAGTGGCATCATCTGATATTTTTGAGCTCTTATTGTTGTATGTTGTACTGAGCCAACCCATTTTTGCAAAACCAACCATTGTAAGATAGATAGATAGATAGGTAGATAGATTGATAAATGGTATGTTGTATATAGAAGCAATGTTTTTTAATGTTTTTGTTATGAGTATTGATAAAAAATAATGGTGGAAGCTGCAAGAATGATGAGTATGGAAATGGAGGGTATTTGAGGAGGAGGAAGAGCAGAAGAGAAGCAGCTTCGAACGATCTTCATTGGGTGTGTGTGGATTATGATGACGCGTTTATACGGTTGGACATATATATCCCTTTTTGATTTGGACAGTCCGCCAAAAATTCAAAAAGAAAATTCCAACAATTTATGTATATGCAAAATAATTATTTTGGCCCTACGTAAAAAAAAAAGGTCAGCCTGGTGTATATGATATTCTGCGTTAGTAGGATCTGGAGAAGAATCGCACTCAAAGGGGTGTAATATAAATAATTTATCCTAATGCAAATATTAATTACTATTTACATAGTATAATTATAGCCCCCTCGTAGGGGCGAAGTTAGAGTGTCAATTGCGAGTTTAGTTAAACTTAATAGCTTGGTTCAAATCTTGTATTTATCTTATATAATATTGAAATATGTATGAATTATTCATTACGTAGAACATAAAAAATTAAAATTAGTAAGTTTCGAATTCCGGCTCCAGTATGCCTCAGCGTTCCCCCTAGTACTACTAAGATGAAGAAGAAGAAAAAAAGAGAAAAAATATTGACAGGTTGGTCAGTTGAATTTTAATGAAGAGGGAGATATTCAGATTGACTTTTTGCTCTTTTTCTGCAACTGTTAAGGGATGGATGCCCCGTGTGAGGAAACTGGTTCTGCCAGTTAGGAAACAGTTGGATTCGTTGATTTTCAACTATTGCTGGCCAGTGGGCCAGGATGGCCCGGTCCCGCCCCGAACCCGAGTAGTAAAAAAAAATCGGTATCGAGACTCGAACCAGGACGGGACAATGTCTCGACCCGACCCGTCCCGCCCCAGTCCCGCCAATTCCGACCCGATCCCGATCCCGCACGTAACCCCCATTTGCAAAAATAATCGTTGTAAAATTTGTAAAGATGTTTTAAAATTTAAAATTGGAAAAGGTCACGGTGGGTTTAATGAGACACGTAGTAAGGGCTCATCCAGCTAGGTATGCCCAATACCAGGCTTCAAAACCGGGTGCACAAACGCCCGCTCCATCGGGACAAGGTTCACATACTGATATTGTCCCGGACCAAGTACAGGGTCAAATTAACCCTATGACGGGGGGAATTGTAGGCCTTAAATACAATAAACATAGAGATAGGGAAGCAATATCAAAATTAGTTGTTATGGAGGGTTTGCCTTTTTCATTTCCTTCATCTCCCGATTTTATTCATTACATTAAAGATATATAATCCTGCTTTTAACGGTTTTCCTAGATCAACTGTTAAGAAAGATGTATTTAAATTCGCCCATGAATATCAACAATATTTACGTTATTCATTATATCATTTTAATGGCAAAGTATCTATCACGTCTGATATAGGTCGTAGTACTAACGACCATGATTATTTAACGGTAACTTGTCATTGGATAGATTATAAATGGTCTATGCAAAAACGTATCTTAGCGTATAGATATATAGATGATAGGCACACTGGTACTTTTATTGCAGAAAATATTTATCAAGTGTGCCATTATTACGGAATAACTGATAAAATTATGACTATTACATTAGATAACGCTTCTTCTAACAATTACGCTATTATAATTTTAAAAAATAGTTTAACTCCATCTTTTTCAGATCATTTTCATATAAAATGCGCGTGCCATATATATAACGTAATTGTAAAGGATGGTCTATCACTTTTTGAAGACATTCTTAGTAAAATATAATTTGCTATAAACTTTATTTTTAAAAGTAATAGAGTACAACGAAGAAAAGAATATAAAAAACTTGTCACGATTGTGGACTACCTTATAGAAAAATTTCAGAAGAAGTATCCACTAGGTGGAATTCTTTATACGAGCAACTACTTATTGCTTATGACTATAGAAAACCTATAACTTTATTTTTTAACTCTCATAATCAAAATCCAGCTGATATGGTTGTAGATAGTGATTGGGTAAATATTTCCGAACTTATTGTATTTTTAGAGAAATTTTTTTAAGCAACAAAAGAATTTTCCGGTATATATTATCCTACTATTTCAACTATGTTGTTTTATATAACTCTAATATTTTTATTACTTAGTGAATAAATGGAAAAACCAGCTTATATTGCAGCTATTAAAAAAATATTTATCAAAATAAAAAATATTTTATTCCTATTCCCACTATTTATATTATTGGTGTTGTATTAAATCTGACTATTAAAATAGATGGTACTAAATCACTTATTGAAAGTATTTACGATTGTATAAAAGTATTATCACCTCCAAGTCCAAAAAATCCAAATCACCCACCACCTATTGAACAAACTAAAGAAGAAGTGTTGTCTAGCGTAGAAGACCAATGCAAAAAAAAATATAAGTTTTACCAACAAGAAAGTGCTAGTAACCTACCGGCTTCCATACCATCTTCTTCATTTTCAACACAACCTCACAAAAGACATGATGTTTCTGTGACTAGTATTGAAAGCCTCAGAAATAGAATGTGCGGCCGTACCGCTACTAACCAAATTAGGGCGTTTGATATTTTTGTTTTGCAGGATTCTGTACCGTACTAAGAAGTTCTCAATGAAGATGGACGTGAAGACTTGCTGAAATACTGGAGGGGAATGAGAAGACCTTTCCGACACTTTCAATGATGACCCGAGATGTTTTAAACATTCAAACATTATCAACTGCGTCTGAAAGCACTTTTTCTGCCGGCAGATATCAAATAGGAGACCACAGACACTCATTAGCCGGAGACAGCTTGGAAATTGCAGTATTATTCAGAGATTGGATACGAGCGGAGCGGAGAAGGTGCGATCAACAGGAGATCAACGAAGAAGAAGACGAAAACTACAACGAAATCTTATCTGAAGGTGGTGGAAGAGACGTGGATCAATTTGACCAACAAATACCAATTCCAACCGAAGAACCACAAGAAATTATCAAGAAATTAGAACAGGGTTTTTTTCAGAATGTAATTTTTTTAATTGCAATTTTATTATGTAATTTGCAACTTTTGGACAACACCACAAAGTTGCAATTTCGACAATTGTAATACAAAAAAATCATGTTTATTAAATAATATAAGAGGCACCAAAACAGCCTTGGGATATTTTTATTACACTATCTTGTCTTGTTTAATTATTGAGTTTTTTTTTATACATATGTTATTAAAAAAAAAAAAAACCGCCGGAACCCGATACTGATCCCGCCCCCGACCCGATCCGACCCGATTCCGACGGGATCGGGATGGGACTTCGGCAAATCCCACCAAACTCGATCCCGCCTGACCCCGCCAGCCCCGATCCCGCCCCCTTCACCCGTCCCGCCCCGACCCCACCCCACCCCACCCCACCTGACCCGAGCCCGGCCCACTGGCCAGCTATATTTTCAACTGTCGTTTGAGTCATCTTGTTGGTTTTGTTGTGTGACTTTCTCATTTTTCGTTACTTGGTCTTATTTTGGTAACGTATTCACTTTCTAGGCTCATTCCAACTTTGTTAGATCATGTTAGTTGGAATTCAAGACTATATCAGTGCTTTATATTCATTTTTATTTAAGAGATATATCGTAATTAAATTATTTTTACGCAAGTAGTTAGCTTAGCATTTGAATCTCCTTCGTAGAAAAATTATATGATATATATAAAGTTAAATTCATTATTTATGTATATATAATAGATATTGAATCTCTTTAATTATTTAGTGTGTTTAATTTTTTATTATACTGCATAGTTTGATTATGCACGATAGTTATGTAAGAAAATATAGACTTTTAGAAAACTCGTTGTCTTAAATACATCATAACATTGGTATGATGGTAAAACTTTTGATATGTCTTAAGCATGTCATATTGTTATAACATTTGTATGACTATAAAAACTTGTCATTGAGAATGTGTTTGGTATAAGAAAATGTTTGTCATTGAAAAGTTCTCTAAAAAACATTTTCTTGAAAAAATAAGTAGATTTTTTTTTTTACTTATTTTCTGATTTTTAGTAAATAATCCAAAAAATATATTATCCAGAAAATAGTTACTATATGTAATCTAGAAAAATAGTAAGGGATGGAATGAGGTAGGGGGAGTGGTGGGGGAGGGTTTCGGAGGTAGTGAGGTGAGGTGGTCAAGTGGGGATGAGGTGGTCTAGACTGACCAGACCAAACCAATTTATGGTTCTGTCATATTTGACATCCATGAGTGAAAGTCATTACTCATTATTTACTGATAAAACTATAGAGCATCTCAAAATTGAATTAATCAATTATATACTATAATTACAAAGAATGGTTCTCTTTGCATTATGCAATTTGATTATGCACGAATTTATGTAAGAAATATAGACTTTTAAAATATGTACAGTTAAATAATATTTATGTGATTGTAAACTTTTGATATTTGCAATTTTAAACATGCCATATTTTCATAATATTTGTGTGAATAAAAAGCGTTTTTCCTGAAAAATATTTTTAAAGAAAATAAATAGAATTTTTTACTTATTTTCTAGTGATAAGTAAATAAAAATAATATAATTTTAAAAGTATTTATAAGTAATTTAGGAACATATTAAAGGTGGAGTAGGGTGAGTGGGGGTAACGGGGTGGTTTGGGGTGTGTGAAGTGGTCAAGAGATGGGAATGAGGTGATCTAGACTGACCAAACCAAACCAGTTTATTTGGTCCTGTCATATGTGACATCCTTGAGTGAAAGAGTCACGACTCAATATTTGCTGATAAATATATAATGCATCTCCAAATTGAATTAATAAAAAATATACAATTAATATGAGTCATGAATGGTTCTCTGTTGCATTATCCAATTTGATGTTAACTAATTACGTTTTACTTAGTTTTTTTCTGTAGTTATCTTGTAAGTCTACATATTACCTCCATGTTATTTATGTGACACTATATATTTTATATTTAATTCGTTTTAAAAAAAATTAATTTAAAAAAAAATTAACTTTAATACTTTATTTTATCATTTTTTTGGCAATTAAAGGAACTTTTCATTACTAAAGTGAATATTTACAGCTCAAACCAAAACTATTGCAAAGTAGGTGGACATCATTCCCAGCACCTTGCTCGTTTTCTACTTATAACTCCTAATGGCATCAGTCCACTCTATCTACATCACGGATAAGAGTCTAGACTACTCAATCGTGGCTTCAAACTTCCTCGTAAGAACAGCTCTTGCACAATTATCTTGACAATCACTGTAATCCCTCGTTGCTTGTTTTGAAACACTATGAGATTCCTTTTCTGCCAAATATGGTATACACTTGCTGCTAAGCACATTCAGAATATCTCAGCAGTGACACTTCTTCCATTACAATGTGTAACAACCCATGCAAGTTCTTCATCCCACTCCAATGCCCCTCGCTGGATACCTTGTCATTTCAACAGCCTTTGTCACACTTCCCTGCACAATGGACACTTGAAGAATAAGAAGGAGACACTCTCTTCCTCCAGCTGACATACATGACAAATGGAATTGTTGCATATTCCCCACTTGAAGTCCAAGTGTAACAACCCAAACCGGAGGGCCGTGACGGGTACCCGGACCTTACTTGCTGAGTACCACTAATCATACAATTAACATCTAACCATAATTAATCATAGGCCCCAAGGGCCGTCACAAAGTACCATGCTGACACATAGAAATGATAAACTGGAAAGAAGCTACATAAAATCTTACAAACAGACGAACTCAACCCATGCATATATACATACTAAGGCCGACAAAGTCATACCTGACTGCTATACATAAGACACTGTCTACAAGCGTCTAAAGAGTACGCAATATCATATGGTCGGAAAAGGGCCCCCATAACCCATATGTACATGCAAAAATACCGTACCGAGATTAGACCGCCACTCCGAAACAAGGGGAGTGCTCCAATGTCCATTGAGTCAGCGACCTACTAATGCGGACCGTCACCTTGCCTACCTGAGCCTGCGTGCATGAAACGCAGCGTCCCCCGACAAAAGTGATGTCAGTACGACTGATGTACCGAGTATGTCAGGCATGAAAAATAGCATAATAGAGACCTGAAAGTAACATGAGACAAGAAACATCGACCAGGAGAGAATGCCTCTGAGGGCCATAATATGCCTAAATGCCATGCACAATGCGGTCATACATATACATATGCGTATATAACGCCATCAAGCCTCTGTGGGCATCTCATCATATCATATCGGCCTCTGTGGGCATAATCATTATCGTGTATATTTGTACCAGCTGCAGGTGGTGGTGCGTATATAACGCCTTCCCTTTTTCCATACCTCATACATATATAATGCATACATTTAGTAGAGTATATAACTCATTTGAGGTCAAGGTATGTACATGAATATAATGCATGAATGATATAATAATAAATCATTATAAGTTTGTCGGAGTGATGTAATATCGCTTCACCTCTGATTAACATTATGAATATTAACCTCTTTTCCATATATCTCAATAAGAATTTAGGAACATATTTAGACATGCTTTGAAAATAGGAATGAATAATATGAACATTCTAAACTACTAAGAGTAGAATCATTTATGGGACACTATTACGTTAACGTTTCATTACATAGAACATGCCTAAAGAAAAAATAATTCGCCTTAACATACCTTACTTGATGAATCTATGAACCATCTTTTTACTTGAACTTTCCAGGAACCATGCTTGCTACCGATTCATCATGGAAGGAAAACATTTGTTTCTATAATTAGAAAGCACATATATGCTTTGCTAAGTTAGGAGATGAGTACGTTTTGTAACAAAGAAAATTCTATTTGCTAAACGAATTTGCTGGAAATATATATCTTCAATTGTGAGTGAGTTGAAGTAGCTCTTTATTGAACCAAAAATAGTATGTGACTGGTCATATAAATCCCCCTACTAGACTTAGACTTCTATTGTAATAATAAGATAATGATGCCTAACTTATGTAGTTATAATGGTGGAAACAAATTATACAATTCTTGCATTTAATGACTAGTGGATAACCATCTACAATCAACAAATTGTATTAATCATCACTCGCCACTTTCCCATGGTTACACGTGTTATCCACCATTCATCAACATATCTTGTTCACCCTACACATATCCACTAATTCCACTATCCCTTAATTTATTTATGTACTTAAATAGCATGCCGTCCCTTGTCCATGTCACACATGAATTAGTCCGCACTAATAGTTATCAACCATTGACCAATTAAATTATTAGTCTCCTACTGAAAATTCAATAATTAACCAATTACATACATAATTAATTCTGCTTCTAATTCACTTAAATAGTAATCATTTTAGCACACTTCATCTCTCCATTAGCATAGTCATGTGATATACCACTAGTCCGTAGTCTTTTTTGTCGTACACAAAATATCATTTCTAGTCATCGTTGTCACACTTTTTAAAATCTTACATTATTTCGAGACTACATCATTTTATATACTAAGCTTTTTATTTGCATACGTGAATATGCCATAAATTTTCTAAGGCTCGAGTCTACTTGCATACGTCTAGATGCTCAAACCATCACCCGAAAGTGCAGGGTGTTACACCAAGGCACACTGGCTGCCGGCCGGCGGCCGCCGCCCGGCGGCCCAGTAGTTTTTGTCCCAACAGCAGCAGCTGAGGTCCAGCAGGTTTTGGGCCACTACCGAACCAGTGGCAGGAGGCCCATTCGACAGTAGACCTGTCCAAAGGTCGGATCGGGTGGCTTTTTTTTTCCTGCTTGCCCAACCTTGACCCTATTTTTTTAAAAATATTCTGACCCTGGCCCTGGCCTTGATCCGTAGGAATTTTTTGGCGGGCCAGGGTAGGGCAAGCAGAAAAAAAATTATAAACCGATTTGGGGAAAAACACAAATTGATTGAGAAAATGGACATTTTTCTAAAAATTGGTTGCGCCAGACCGCCTTATAGTTGTTTGACCGGCATGTCTCGAAAAAATACGCAAAATAAAAAAAAACAATCGGGTAAAACGGACATCCGAGCGCAGAGTTATGACCATTTAAAGTTTCACTAATTTACAACTACTTTCTCTCCCTACATTATGCTTCTGTGATATTAATAGAACGACTAATAATATAAATAAATAATTAATAATCAGCTACCATTTTTATCTTATTTTATGTCGAGCTCAATGTAGATTAGAGCAATACATATATTATAAAAACATGCATTATTTCACATATTAATGGCAAAAATATATATAAGTACAAAATAAATATTAATGAAGAAAAAATAATATAAATTATATTTAAAAAAATATGCGGGTCGGGGTCGGGCTGGGTTAGATGGGTAAAATATTCTGACCCTGGCCGACCCTGACCCTGATCGGGTCCCCGCTTTTTCTGGTCGAGTGCCTCGCGGGTCACCTATAAGCTGACCTTGGCCCTGGTTTTTTCGGGTCGGGTCGGGCGGGTCCCCGACCCGGTGGACAGGTCTATTCGGCAGTGGCTAGCCTAACGGATATTGATGCCGCCATGCACACTCTTGAACTTAATCCGCCAATGCAAATTGGTACATAGACGTCGGAGCGACGTCTCATATGACGTCCTCCCAAGGTCTCTCATCCTATTTTAATTTGAGCAAAAATAATGGTATCCTTGTCGAAAATGGTCATTTAATTCCAATTCGTGGTTATGGTTCTACTAAATTGTATCCACCAAACCCACCGTTGACTTTAAAGAATGTCCTTTATGCTCCAAAATTGATTAAAAAATTAGTTTCAGTTAGAAAATTTACTACTGATAATTGAGTTTCTGTTGACTTTGACCCTTTTGGATTTTCCATGAAGGATTTTCAGACGGGGATGCGTCTAATGAGATATGATAGCCGGGGTGAGCTCTATCCAATCACCACACCCAATCATCAAGCCAAGTTACCATCCACCTTTGCAGCCTTAGTTCATTCATTACGACATGAACGTTTGGGTCATCCGGGAGCACCTGTTTTAGCCTCCCTTAAATAAAATAATTTTATTTCATGTACTCGCACACGTAATTCAAATATGTGTTGTTCTTGTACGCATGGAAAACATGTTAAATTACCATTTGTTGCTTCTAATTCATGCACTCTTATACCTTTTGATATTATCCGTTGTGATATTTGGACATCTCCCATTTTGAGCTCTTCGGGCCATCAATATTTTTTGCTTTTGCTAGATAATTACTCTAATTTTTTGTAGACATTTCCGTTGTCTAAAAAGTCACAAGTTTTTCCACATTTGTCACTTTTAGAGCATTCATCCTAAATCAATTTGAACGAGATATTAAAAATATTCAACGTGATAATGGTACGGAATTCGATAATGGGTCATTTTGGGATTTTTGCAATGCAAATGGTTTAATCGTTCGTCTTTCATGTCCTCATACCTCCTCTCAAAATGGAAAAGCGGAAAGCAAAATCCGAACCATAAATAACATTATTAGAACCTCCATTGCCCATGCCTCTCCACCACCTTCCTTTTGACATCACACACTACAAATGACTTCCTATCTCCTTAATATACTTCCAAGCAAACACTTATCCTATCAAGCCCTTCTAAAAATCTTATACCTAAGGGACCTATCTTACTCTTATCCACGGATTTTCGGGTGATTATGCTATCCTCTTCTTTCATCCACCACGATCAATAAACTTAACCCCAATCTACTCTGTGTGTTTTTTAGATTATCCCCCCAATCATCGGGGTTACAAATGTTACGACTTATCCTCTCAAAAAATCATTGTGAGTCGTCACGTAATTTTTGATGAAGCGGCTTTTCTATTTACCAAAATACTTGGGTCCGGACCTCCTACATATGATTTTTTGACGATGGCATACCCCCGTATTTGGCCCAACATTTTTCTTCTCGTCCAAGCCCCACTATTTTGGCCGGCCCATTAAATTTGGGTGAATTGGGCCCTGAAACAGTGGCCCGACGTCGCCTCTCTCACGCGCCGCCGTTCGGGCCTTCTTGTCTAAGCCAGTTACTTTTGGGTCCACTGGGCCTCTGCCTGGCAGCTCATTGCCAAGCAGCAGTTTGGGTCACGGGCCAACACCCATAAATTTGGGTCATGGCCCAAGTCCCTCCCCACTGCCGGGCAGTCCCGTTCTACCCACTAGCCCACTTCATCTTCCGGCCCAACGGTAGTCACTTGTAGTCAACACGGAATTTTGAAGCCCAACACAAAATCTGGTCTTCACACCCGTGTTACCAAGTCACCATGCCTCGTAATCATGTGTCTGCCCTTAATGACCCGAATTGAAAAATGTCTATGGATGATGAATTTAATGCTCTTAGTAATAATAGGACGTGGGATTTGGTTCCCCGTCCCCCTAATGCTAATGTGATTCGGTCTATGTGGGTTTTCAGTCACAAAGAAAAATATGATAGTACTTTTGAGAGGCACAAAGGCCATCTTGTAGGTGATGGAAAGACAAAACATGTTAGTGTGGATTGCGGTGAGACTTTCAGTCCGGTGGTTAAACTGACAACTATAAGAATAGTCCTTAGTCTGGTTCTTTCGAAAGCATGGCCGCTTCATCAACTTGATGTCAAAAATGCCTTCATACATGGAGACCTAAATGAAATAGTGTACATGTACCAGCCTTTGGGATACCGACACTCCACTTCTCCGAATCATGTGTGCCTTATGAAAAAATCATCATATGGGCTCAAACAGGCTCCTTGGGCCTGGTACAAGAGGTTTGCAGATTATATTTCACATATTGGGTTTTCTAACAACCGATCTGATCATTCTTTGTTCATCTACCGGCAAGGTAATGATATTGCTTACCTTATTTTGTACGTAGATGATATTATATTGACTGCCTCATCCGATGCTCTTCGCAAGTCTATCATGTCACTGCTTGGCTCTGAGTTTTCCATGAAATATCTAGGGCCACTAAGTTATTTCTTGGGGATAGCTGTGACACGTCATGCATATGGTTTATTTTTATCCAAAAAGAAGTATGCAACAGAGATTGTTGAACGAGCTGACATGTCCTCATGTAGGCCGTCTGCAACTCCGGTTGATACTAAATCGAAGTTGAGTGCCTCATCTGGCAAGCCATATACCAACCCATCACATTACCGCAGCCTTGCAGAGGCCCTGCAATATCTCACATTCACGAGGCCCGACATCTCCTATGTTGTACAACAGGTCTGTCTATTCATGCATAACCTGATGGAGGATCACATGAATGCTCTTAAACGCATTGTGCGGTATATTCAGGGCACTCTAGATTATGGCTTGCATTTATATCCGTCGTCGACGTCCACCCTTGTTTCCTACACAAATGCTGATTGGGGTGGATGTCCGGACACCAGACGCTCTACGTCTGGTTATGGTATATTCTTTGGTGATAACTTGATATCTTGGTCCTCCAAACGGTAAGTGACGTTGTCCAGATCCAGTGCCGAAGAAGAATTCCGAGGCGTTGCCAATGTGGTGTCTGAATCTTATTGGCTCCGGAACCTTCTTTTAGAGCTCCACTGTCCAATTTCGAAGGCGACATTGGTGTATTGTGATAATGTTAGTGCTATTTATCTCTCTGGGAATCCGGTTAACCACCAACACACTAAGCATATTGAGCTGGATATTTACTTTGTTAGCGAAAAAGTTGCTCGTGGACAAGTGTGTGTCTTATATGTCCGGTCACACTACCGTATTGCTAATATTTTTACAAAATGTCTTCCGTTGGTTTTATTTGATGATTTTTGGGACAGTCTCAGCATACGCCGACCTCCTGCTTCGACTGCGGGGGTGTGATAGAATAATATTGTAATTATTTAATCATAATTGTAATTGATTATAGTATATTGTATATATGGTAGGTATATATGTTAGTCAACTAATGACTTAATCCTAGCCTTAGATGAAGATTCTACCCTTAGATGATTATTGTATTTTGAGTATAATTACCACACTTTTAGAATGTAATCATGGAGGAAAATATTCTTACACAAACCATCCTTCCCCGTAGAACTTTCGTGAACTCACCCCTGAAAGACTTGTATAGTTCCTTGATGAAAACCTGAGGCATATTGATAGATTCAGGCATAGTGATCCTAGCTTTGATAATGTATTTACTTGCCTTCAGAATCTTCTGCAGCACCCATGAAGCTTGCTTGCACTTAGTGCTCCAAATCAAGTCATTGCTCCCATAGTATGCATGCACCCAAAGCACCCACATCCTATTCTTCTTTTTGCATAAATTCCACAGCTGCTTACTAATAGCTGCTTTGTTCCAAGTCTCTATCTCAGTGAAGTTTACCCCCCCCCCCTCCCCCCAGCAACTTTCGGCAAGCACAGGGTCTGTCAAGCAATTAGAGCTTTATGAGACTTCTCCAGATCCCCCGTCCATAAGAAACTTCTACAAGTTGTCTCAATTATCTTAATAATCTTTTTAGGCAATATAAAGACTTGTGATTACCAGAATGTTTGGATAGAAAAGAGAACACTCTTAATGAGTACGACTTTTGCAGCATATGATAATAACTTACTGGTCCAACTTGTAATTCTATCAATCATACTATCTAAGAGGGCTTGGCATTGTATCACTGACAACCTCTTCGAACTAAGTGGCACCCCTAGGTATCTAAAGGGAAGTTCCCCCTTGGTGAACCCTAGTGTGTCCAGTATTTGTTGATGTAAATAGGGATCACTCCTCCAAAATAAACACAACTCTTATCCTTATTGACAAGCTTTATATAAAGCCATGGACACAAATATTATCAAAACTACAAGTTTCTAAAGGCGTAAGGGTTATACCGCACAAATATTATGAGTTGTGACATGTTAGACATAAATTTCAAGAGTCATCGTTTCTTTTTAAAATTCCGTGCCTAGTCATATAAGCTCAAATAAATTGAATGATGGAAGTAGTAAAAAACACTCCCTCCGTTTCAGTTTATACGCATACTTCTCTTTTTAATACGTTCCTAAAAGACTAAAACACTCCTAAATTTAAAAATAATTAGCTTCAAGAAGTCGTAACTTTAACTTGAATGTATAAAGAATTGATGGTATGTTCTCTTCTAAAAGCTGATTTTAGAGGTACTGGTCAATAGCCTGTTTGACCAAATTTTTGAGATCTGCATATTTTAAAAACTATTTTTTTGTTAGAAGTATTTTTAGAAAAAGTACTTTTGAATAACAGCTTGTGTTTGGCTAATCAATTTAAAAAATATTTTTATCAATATTAGAGCAGTACTTTGTTCATTGTCAATGTTCCAAAAGTTCTTCGATCGAACTACTGTTTTTAGCTTCTGAAAATTGTTTCTGCTACTACTCAAAAACACTTATTTAACCCGCCAAATACCTCAACTTTTTTTAAATAAATAAGCATTTTTTTAAAAAAAAATAGCGCTTTTTAACTTCCCAAACAGGCAACTAATCTCTATGTACTTTGTATTTGTTTGTATTACTAAATTTCATTAAAAGGAAAAAAGGATGAGAACTTAATTGAGCATTCAAACATGTAACAGTGTAAGCCAAATTGTAATTTCTTATATTCCGGCCTATCCTGTGTGAATTCTCATATTTTTTCTTTTTCCATTAACTTTTTACTGTTATATATCCTAAAAGAAGTGTACATCGTAAAACGATGGACGTAACAAAGAATTCATTCCCAGCAATATAGAAGACTTCATGCAAATCTGGCTGTTTATAAGTAAATTAATTAGTCTTGTTACTAAATCAATACATTGCATACTTTTACCAGTCTATAATGATAGGAGTAGTATATAAAGTGAAAACTGGAAAAGGACGAGTCAGTGTGAAAACATAGAGATGGACAAAAGAATTCCAACGAAGAATTATCAATGTTTAATATTTTATAGTAAGTGTGAAATGTAAGTACATGTTTTATTATTGCTTAATGCGATATCCCAATCTTATTATCATTTAATAAGATGATTACCGACCTGCCAAATCTAAGAACTAATTGACTAACGATTTATACAAATATTATCATGCACAATCAATTTTCATGTTCATAATAATATTGCAGAGTTAACCATAACATATTGCCAATTTTCTTTTTAGAATTTAGCATCGACGGCAACACTATAATGAATAATTTCCGATATAAAATGATTTTTTTATGTTTGACCACAGTTTAGTATTAATATTTTAAAAAAATTATTCACACATTATTTTAAAATGTTTCATTGGCAGGTGACATTAATGATGTTATGTGGTACAATATTTGAACTATACCGACCTGAAAACATGATATATTTCATATTTGAATTCCTCTCGAATTATTATTGACACCTTACGAGAATTTTCCAAGAAACATTTCATGACATATTATATTTGTTGACTTGAGAACATGGAATTTAATATTGTAGGCCCGCTAATTAATATAATACCTTAATTCAGAAAATTTAAAATAATCACCACGACATTTTCTTGTGCTATTTTTCGTCGCTCCTTTTGATACTCTCTCTCATAAATTTATCCAAATGTCGAATTGTTAATGTTAATAAGTTCTTGCTACGACGGAATCATTTTTCAAAAAAAATATTTGATGAGAATTGTTATACTAGTATTAATTAGTTATAGAAAATGTTTTCTTCACCATAAAAGACGTTATTATTAATCTACTCACCCGAAAATTGCATCAAAACACTCTTCGATTTGCTAATATTACATTAATTCTCAATTTATTTTTTTGAGAAAAATATTTCCACTCACCAACGTCCAAACACCGATAAATATTTTCCTTAAAATAAAATATTTTTTAAATGAAAAATGACTTTCACTATACCAAAATCTTGTAAGAAGCATAATATATTAACAGTACAAGTTATATATCTGGTTATAAAGAAGAGGAAGTTCGTTTCGAAGAACATAGAAAAATTCGAGTTGGTTTTACACCTATTAATTTCTTCGATTATAACTTCATATAAAATAGTCTTATTACAACTGGTTGTATATTTTTACCAATTGGGAATCTTTATCGAAAAAGAATGAGTCAGTGTGAAAAAATAGATACATATGGACTGCGACAGTGAAATGGGAATTTTGGCATTGAATATATTTGACAGTAATGAACACGTAAACCACATTAGATTCCAAGGCTGTTTTGGTAAAAATGAATGATGGAATTCATTAAGAAATGCAATAGGAAAAATCCTTGTTGGTTCCTTGAATTTGACGGGTATTTAGTAATTTAACTGATGACCACCCTTAAGCTTGCTCCACCAACTTGTGTGATATTTAACATATTGACGACTCTTTTATTTATTTATTTTTATATAAATTAGTAATTATTATTATCGAATATTCACCGTATATTTTGTAATTATGATAGATGTATATTTAAGGTAACTTAAGATTCTTATTATATTAGGAATCAACCATTTAAGGTAAGTTAGGATTCGTACTGTATTAGAATTCTTATTGTATCACAGTAGGTGTGTCTGTTTATGCACGACCCCCGAGAGTCCCATTTTGCGGCCCTCAAACGTATTATCAGATACGTTAAGGGCACACTGGACTTTGGATTACATCTCTACTCCTCTGCCCCAACCAAGTTTCTCTCCTACACGGATGCAGTTTGGGCAGGATGCCCAGACACACGTCGCTCCACCTCAGGCTACTGTGTATTTCTTGGGGACAATCTTATCTCATGGTCCGCCAAGCGGCAGGCCACGCTATCCCGTTCGAGTGCTGAAGCAGAGTATCGCGGAGTTGCTTGCTGAGATCTGTTGGCTCCGAAATCTTCTTTTGGAGCTCCAGTGTCCACTGCGAAAGACGTCTATAGTATATTGTGACAACATATCTGCCATCTACATGTCTCACAATCCGGTCCAACATCAGCGGACTAAACATATTGAGATGGACATCCACTTTGTACGAGAGAAGGTCGCCCTTTGTCAGGTCAAAATATTACACGTACCTTCCTCCTATCAATATGCAGATATTTTCACAAAGGGACTACCGAGACAGCTCTTCACCGACTTCCGATCCAGCCTTAGCGTTCGGCCTCCTCCCGCTCCGTCTGAGGGGGAGTATTAGCGAATATTCTCCGAATATTCACCGTATATTTTGTAATTATGATAGATGTATATTTAAGGTAACTTAGGATTCTTATTGTATTAGGAATCAACCATTTAAGGTAAGTTATGATTCGTACTGTATTATGAATCAACCTCTGTATAACTATATATATATTGTGAATAATGAAAGGAATCTGTAAGAGAAATTATTCTATCTTACCATTATATTGGATACAATGATATTTTATAATGTTTTAAAATTTGTGAATTCGTTTTTACTTAATTAACAAATCGTGTCAGATGATAAAACTATACTATTTTTTGTTTCTGTTTTCTGTTGGTAACACTTCTTGCTTTCACTTTCACGTACTCATTGATTGCTTCTTTCGCAGTCAATTATTGATTTTGTAGTCATTTTCACAGTAAGGTAATAATCCATTTTAAATCATGTTCCGTCTACGACCAAAATTTTCACATTATCCTTACATCAAATTATTCCCTCCTCATTAACTTGTCTATTACTCCATTTTATTAAGAAAAACAACTATGAATAATTTTCTATCCATTGTAATTTTTTCATGTAGGAAGTGAATACGTCGTAACTCTTGCTTGATATGTTCGCTCCTGATTCTATTGTGACTAACAGTTGACCATTTTAATTTGTTTGTTCATTCGTTTATTATGTATTTCCATGAATTGTTCTTTTGAATAGTGACAAATGTTTTGGGTTGTAAAAACTAATATATAGTTTTTTTTTGGTATAGCACGAAGAAAATGACACTTTCTTACGAGGAATTTATTGGAAAATAAGGAAGAAGGCGGCACATTGACTTGTATCTACTATAACGTATATAATTTTATCATTTAATTATGATTAATCAAAATAATTTTTATAGTAATTTATTGCTTAATCAACTTCTTTTCCTGATGTTATTTAATCACATCGAATCAATATAATTTGGTGCAGGCATATAAAATTGAAGTATTAACCTAAATAGGAATTCTACTTATGTCGGTCAGAAATTAATCAAACATTAGGATTCTCTGATTATCAACTTTTACTATTAAAGTACATGTTTGGATTTGTGTGTGAACCTCTGATTCTTGACTTGTCTTTAAATTAGTTAAATTCCCATCTTCATTTTGTCATCTCATTCCAGTACGTACGGTTATGAATAATTGCAAAAATCGAAAATGACAAGAGAAGTTTCCTGGTAAGCTCTAAAATCCAAATGGTGCTGTATGCTACCTAGCTTTCAATAATGGTTAATGACTACTAGTGTTTCCGTTGCTTATTCAATTTTTATATCCATTTTCTTTAATTTTAGTATAAACTTAAGCTTCGGCTGAATCGATCACGGGCCCTTGTGGTCGACAAAATTTTTCACTTAAAAGTCTCAAGTAAGCTTTTATCATTTAGACACCTCAGATGGGACCTACTCCATTTAGACACTTTACACTATGTATGTGAAAGAAATAACCCCTTTGATTATTTTCATTAATTGAAAGGTATATATACAAGTTACAAAATAGGAGAATCCTATTCCTATTCTACTCCTAAAACCTTATTCTACCATAATTCTAACTATACAATTATGGTAAGTGTGTAAGACTAATTAAGGTAACATTTACACTACAATATACTTTCCTAATATATAATACCCTACACTGTACGCTGCCCGTGATGGGCCTCTGGCTAGATGGGCTTACGGCCGTGCCACGCGCCACCGCCGTCGTCCATAATGTGTCGAAGGCCATCGCACCGTACCCGTGGTATGCACTATGTATACCAAGTGTATATCACGGGTATATATACCTTATTTAACACACCCCCGTAGTCATAGCGGGCGGTCTTCGAACGCTGGGACTGTCCCTAAAATCTTCAAAAAGGATTGCGGGTAGACCCTTTGTAAAGATGTCTGCAACTTGATATCGAGACGGGACATGGCATACGCGAACGTGACCCCGAGCAACCTTTTCACGGACAAAGTGAATGCCCATTTCGATATGCTTAGTGCGTTGGTGCTGAACCGGGTTACCTAAAAGGTAGATGTCACTAATATTATCGCAATATACTAAGGTTGTCTTCTGAATGGGACAATGAAGCTCCAAAAGAAAATTACGTAACCAACATGATTCTGAGACCACATTAGCTACCCCTCGATATTCGGCCTCGGCACTTGAGCGGGATAGAGTTGCCTGACGATTCGCAGACCAGGAGACCAAGTTGTTGCCAAGAAACATACAGTAGCCAGACGTCGACCGTCTGTTGTTTGGACAACCACCCCAATCAGCATTTGTGTATGAGACAAGTGTGGATAGCGAGGAAGGATATAAATGCAAGCCATAGTCCAGTGTACCCTGAATATACCGAATGATGCGTTTGATTGCATTCATGTGCTCAATTCTGGGATCATGCATGAATAAACATACCTGCTGGACGGCATACGTAATATCCGGTCGTGTAAAAGTAAGATACTGAAGAGCCCCTGCAAGACTGCAATAGCGGGTTGGGTCCTCGTATGGTGCGCCGGCCGCGACACTAAGCTTGGGCTTTGTATCAACTGGAGTGGAAGTGGACTTACAGGATGACATCCCAGCCCTCTCGATGATCTCAGCTGCACACTTTCTTTGAAACAAAAACAAACCATCTGAATAACGCTTGACGACAATCCCCAAAAAGTAACTCAAGGGCCCTAAGTCTTTTATAGTAAACTCAGAGCTGAGCATGGTCATGATAGACTGGCGTAAGGCATCTGTAGAGTCAGTCAAAATGATATCATCTACATACAACAGAATGTAGGCCAAGGACGAACCACGAAGGTAGATGAACAAGGAATTATCCGACCGGCTGTGAGTGAACCCAATGGTCGACACATAGTCAACAAATCGTGTATACCAGGCCCGTGGTGACTGCTTAAGTCCATATAAAGACTTCTTCAACAAACAGACATGATGAGGATGATGTGGATCCCTGAACCCCAACGGCTGATGCATATAGACTGTTTCCTTGAGATCCCCATGTAGGAAAGCGTTCTTGACATCCAACTGATGAATAGGCCATGCCTTTGAAAGAGCCAAGCTAAGCACCGTGCGAATGGTAGCCGGCTTGACCACCGTACTAAACGTCTCACCACAATCTATCCCAACCTGCTGAGATTTACCATCACCCACAAGTCGTGTCTTATGTCGAGCGAATGAACCATCTGAATTTTCCTTATGAGCAAAAATTCACATAGACATGATAACATTAATAACAGAGGGACGGGGTACCAACTCCCACGTCTTATTATCAATAAGAGCATTATATTCATCAGTCATAACAATTTTCCAATTCGTGTCGTTTAAGGCAGACACAGGATTACGGGGCAAGGGGGATTTAGAGACATCAGAATGTAAATTAAAATGTCTTTTAGGTGTAAAAATACCCCGTTGACTACGAGTGACCGGTCTATGACTCGAGTGAATTTTGAGAATTTGCTGGGTTCGGGATGGACTGGCCAGCAGGCAGTGGGCCTGCTGGCCCAAATCTGGAAGCAGACACAACGTCGAAAAAGAATCGGGCCCGGACCAGTTCTAGTGTTGGGTGGGATCGCCCAATCACCGCGGCCCAGTGAGAAGACTAGGCAGAGCTGACCGAGACGGCCCAGTGGGACCAGCGGGCAATCCCCTTGATTATTTTCATTAATTGAAAGATATATATACAAGTTACAAAATAGGAGAATCCTATTCCTATTCTACTTCTAAAACCTTATTCTACCATAATTCTAACTATACAATTATGGTAAGTGTGTAAGACTAATTAAGGTAACATTTACACTACAATATACTTTCCTAATATATAATACCCTACACTGTACACTGCCCGTGATGGGCCTCTGGCGAGATGGGCTTCGGCGCCCACCGCCACCGCCTTCGTCCATAATGTTTGAAGGCCCTTTGCACATCGTACCGTGATATACACTATGTATACCACGTGTATATCATGGGTATATATACCTTGTTTAACCGTATGTAAAAGATCAACTGTAGTAAATTATTTACCATTTACTTC
Source organism: Anisodus tanguticus (assembly GCA_034509755.1). Taxonomy (NCBI): domain Eukaryota; kingdom Viridiplantae; phylum Streptophyta; class Magnoliopsida; order Solanales; family Solanaceae; genus Anisodus; species Anisodus tanguticus. The sequence goes on along the minus strand of CM067540.1, from coordinate 53,190,674 downwards.
AAGTTGCTAATCAGTAACATTAACTAGAGTTATCTACATAGTTATATCCCATCAGTGCTTATAACTTGCACTTTAATATGGCGTGTTGGCAGATTCCTAATTATTCCTCTGGACTTGCAAGAAGATTACCTATTATTTCTTTCCAAATGTAATCATCGAAAGGGCTCTTTAAATTATTGGACTCGTTGACTGACAATTTTTTATAAAATGTGATCATGCTCAATATTCAACTTTCTTAACTGTACATCAACCCAGAAAATATTGAATTATCGATGCATTAATTGTCATAAAATTCTTCAGCAGTTGCATTGTTCGAAGTTCGCAAGTCGCATCTCTGCAATTATATATTTCGGAGAATAGTTTTTTTTTTTGTTTGGCAACTAATTAGTGTTTAATTAGCATTTTATGAGAGGAGATCAAGGTTGTTAATTAGGTACATGTAACAAATTTTCAGAAAATTTGTCGCAAGTGATCACAATTGATGCTATCTAGAGGAAATCAGAGTACAGTACTTCCTGCCTATTAGAGATACATATATAGGCCAAGTTCTTTACATATGTTGCAACATGGATGTTCGTCCTATGAACATTTCATGTACACTTTACAGCTTGGATTTTTTTTTTTTGTCATGTACTACCAAAACATTTTCTTTTTATTTGACAGCAGCTACAAAGTATCTAGGAAATAGGTGAACATATTTTTTTTATAATTTCAATAAAAGAACATGATTTTACTGAGATTCTTGTGGGTTAATTTTTTTTTTTTGGTCTCTTATAAAAATAACATAAAATTATAAACAAGTGTGTAAAGAGCTTGATCCTATACCTTTAGCCGAAAGCGAGATATGTGTGAAAAAGAATATGAAAATGTGATGGCGTCAAGACTTGACTATTAAAATGAGCACGAGAAGAAGGGGTGGAGTCATAATAGAAGTTACGAGTTTGGCAGAATTCGGTAGATTTAGCTCAATCTTTGTGTTTATATTCAGTTAATATAAATGGTATATTCTAATTTATTGGCTTTTACTGGTGATTTTACTAAGGTTACTGACTTACTCTATCTTTGAAATTTCTTTGTTTTTTAAAGAACTTAAGGTATCGAGAACGATTTAAGGATTCAAATTGATTATTTCTTCATCATTGACTTATACGGAATATTCATGAGATGTTATCATTTATTTTGAACTATTTCTCAATATTGTTTCAATTAGACTTATTACTTATATATTTTGCTATTAACCATTGTCCCAAAGACACTCATTGAGTACCCAGTACTCAGGTATACTATTATTGTTTTTTATGGTATGTTAGGTAATGAAGAAGAGCAGGTTCATGATACGCGTACAGAGTAGAAGAACTTGTTGCTTTCTAGACTTATTGGTGAGCCCACACCCTAGTTTGTGGGACACCCTATCTATCTAGTTTACTGCTTTAGTTTTCGGGATGCGTCCCGAAGTTAGAGTATTATTTATCTCTCATAGAGGCTCCATAGATAGACGTTTATACTGTGGATAGATGTTGGAGTCATTGCCTGACTCATTGGGTGTTGCTACAATTATGATAATATATTTATAATAGACTTCCGTAGATTTTATTTCATAATTGTGATCATGATTGCATCTAGCTATTTATACCTTATTTGTAATGAAATATTATTAAAAGAGGTAAACGTTTAGTGATTTATAAGCTGCTTCCGGTGTTGTTCATAGCATCGAATGTCTATTACGTCCAGAGTCGGGTTTGAGGCGTGATAAACTTGGTATCAGAGCTCTAGGTTTAGAAGTGTCCTAGGATTATATGTGGAGCTATGTCTAGTAGAGTCTTCTTCATGCAAACTGGCCACCTATATGGATGTATGACTACCATGATATTTTAGGTGTTTCTTACTCTTCTTGATTCTAGATTGTGATATAGAGCTTGAACTTCTCTTTAGGATCGTTCTGACATATTCGATACTTGTGCCTCGCAGAATCGATTTTAACTCGTGCTGCAGCAGCTGATCATGTGACAATGGTTCTATTGAGTGCACATTGGTTGTAATGTATAGTGGGATGGATGGTACAAAGTCTTTTGAAATTCAATAATAGGTGTATACATATGGTGATTGTAAGGTGTAGTTGTTGATCTTTTGAGACAGGTAAAAAATGGCATTGTCCTAAATATAGGGAAAACTCAGTTTTTCATTCTTTTCTTCTCTTAATTTGTATTTCCCCCCCCTCTTTAAGGTCATATGAGTGTTCGTTTGGTCAGTCTATGAAGGCTCGGTGTAAATATTTCTCTTTCAGTTTCTTTTGTTTAAATTTTTACCACTATATTTAGTTTCCATAATGTAGCATATATTTCTCTAGTTATATAGTTCTATAGTTCTACAATACCGACAACAAAATGTACTTGTACCTATTGTCATGTACTATATGACAATCCCGCCAATACGGAAACAAGAGCCGAAAGCAGAATGTCAAGTAAAACTATGCAACACGGAGTTGATTTCCAAAAAGAATAAACTAAGAAAAGGAGAAACAAAGGTTTTCATTACTAGAGCTTATCAATGAGTTAAAATATATCTAACCAGAACATTATTGCTAACAAAATTGATGACTAATTATCATATTTAAGGACTATATTACTTGTATCCAAAGCTCAAAAGCGAGAAGGGAAGAAAGAAATGTTTAAACTAGCATGACCGCTAGAAAAAAGGTAAGGATTTAAACCAGGTGAAATGTATTAAGAGTGATCCTCACAAGTTTTGACAGGAGATAATTGATAGAAGACGATATACACGGCCAAACCGTGTATATTAAAAGGCCGGGTTTTGTATATTCTTTTATCATATTTGTAGAATTCTTGTACAAGTGTAATTATGGTATTAGTCTTATTAGAAAAAGTTATTAGAATTATCGTAGGAAAAGGTAGATGTAACACCCCGTACTTTCGGGCGATGGTTTGAACAGCTAGACGTATGCAAGTAAACCTGAGACCGAGAAAATTTTGTTATATTTAGGTATTCACATCAAGAGCTTAATATATAAAATGATGCAGTTTCAAAATGATTTAGGACTTAAAAGTGTGACGATGGTGGTTGATAATAATATTTGGTGTATTTAATTAAAAGGGGGACTGTAATGGAGATTGATTAATATTTTTTGTTGGATAAACATTAATGGGATTTTCTCCAAGTGTCCATTGACTAAGCAATCAGTGATGACTAAGGGATTGGGTGGCATGTTGGTGGAAGGTAGTAAGTGATGTGGGGCTCATGATTTTCTTTGAATTAGAGAATTCTATCCATTATATGTAGTAATTTTTCAACGTATTACTCTTTCCCAACTTGGGCCTTCTCACATTTGATTAGGGAAAAAAAAAGAACGTACAACATCATATTGTTTAAACTTTTCTCATTTTAGATCTTATCTCTTAAGCAATGTATCAGCAACATTGTTCTATATATGATACATTCATTTTATGTCAATATGGGATCTCCATTTCCTGGAAGCAACACGAGTTTGTAAGGAATAATTGTGTCCTTATCGTTGACAAAAAATCACATAAAGGTATGTTAAGGCAAATCCTTCTTTCTTTTGGCATGTTCTGAGTACGAAACGTAAACATAATATTGTTCCATAAATAATCCTATTCTTAGTAGTTAATGATGTTCATGTTATTCATTCCTATGTTCAAAGCATGTCTAAATATGTTCCTAAATTTCTATTGAGGTATAGGGGAAAAAGGTTAATATTCACAATGTTAATCGGAGGTGAAGCGATGTTACGTCACTCCGATAAGTTCAGAATATTTTATTATTATTCATGCATTGTATTCATGTATTACCCTTGACCCACATGTGTTATATACACTACTATATGGTATGCATTATATATATGTAGGGGATGGGAAAAAGGGATACGACGTTATATATGCACACCACCTGATCAGCTGGTATATGAGGATGACTATATCCACAGAGGCCGAAATGATATGACGAGAGATGATGTTATATATATATATATATATATATATATATATATATATATATATATATATATATATATATATATATGTATGACCGCATTATGCATGGCACTTAGGCATATTATGACCCTCAGAGGCATTCTGCATAGACATGATACTTATGCATATTATGGCCCTTAGAGTCATTCTGTACTGGTTGGTTGTTTCTTGTCTCAGTTTACTTTCATGTCTCTGTTATGCTATTCTTCATACCTGACATACTCGGTACATCAGTCATACTGACGTCACTTTTGTCGGGGGACGCTGCGTTTCATGCCCGCAGGATCAGGTAGGCAAGGAAAAGGTCTGCACTAGTAGGTTGCTGATTCAGCGGATACTGAAGCACTCCACTTGTTTTGGAGTGGCGATTTAATCTCGGTACGGTATTTTTACATAGACATATGGGTATTGAGGGGCCCTGTCCTGACCTTATGATGTTGCGTACTCCTTAGAGGCTTGTAGACAGTGTCTGGTGTATAGTAGTCATATATGACCTTGTCGGCTTAGTATGTATATATATGTGTAGGTTGGGTTCTTCTGTTTGCAGGATTTTACGTAGCATCTTTCTAGTTTATTATTTTTATGTGTCAGCAGGTTACCTCGTAACGGCCCTCGTGGACCATGTTTAGTTACGGTTAAGTGGTAAATGCATGATTAGTGGTATTTGACAAGTAAGGCTCGGGTGCCCATCATGGCCCTCCGGTTTCGGTCGTGACAGTAGAGTTATTTTCCAAAGTTAGGAATTGTATATTTGTATATATACCTCTTCATTAATGAAAATAATCAAAGATTATTTCTTTGATGGTATCAGAAGTCTAGGGCAAATATTTTCCTTCTCAACACCCACAATTCCGCAGCCCTCTCTCTCGATTTTCGTGATCCGGCCATCGACTGCTTCTTTTTTCCTTCCGATGTCTTTCCAAATCCCTAATTCTCCTCTTGTTCTTTCATTATGTCTACCTCAAAGAACACGTTTCATCCTGCCCTTACAGTCTCCAACATCAAGAATCACATCACTATTGTTCTTGAGATGGAAAACGTCAAATACACGACGTGGGCAGAATTATTTAAAGTTCACGCACGCTCGCATCAAGTCCTTCATCACATCATCCCCTCGATAACAGGCTAGGAGAAGGTGCCTACCCCCGAGTATAACCCTGTGTTATGGACAATCATTGATGCTACCGTTCTCCAATGGATTTATTCCACAATCTGTACAGACCTTTTCAGACGATTATTGAACCCAACGCCACAACGATGGAAACTTGGAATAGGGTGCGTGATATATTCCAAGATAACAAAAATTCCTGTGTTGTCACTCTTGAGCAGGAATTTTCCTATGTCAACATGAAAGATTTTCTGAATGTTTCAACATATTCTAAAAGGCTGAAGGAATTGGCGGATCAACTCAAAAACGTTGGTGCGCCTATCACCAATGATCGCCTTGTTCTTCAGATGGTTGCAGGCATATCCGAGGTCTATAATGGCATTGGGACGCTTCTTCGTCAAATTAATCCTCTCCCATCGTTCTACCAGGCCCGTTCCATTCTCACATTAGAAGAAACAGGCTTGGCTAAAAAGGCGGCTACCGGAGCAAATTCCATCATGATGATGGCCACGTCAGACAACCCTAACTCATTCTCAGAAAATTCTAGCCAAAACCGTAACAAAGGTGGAGGCAAAAGGGGGTCAAAATCAGAAAAATGGTGGCAAGAACCGCGGCGGTGGTCGCAGCAATGGCGGTGGTCGGAACAGTGGCAGCAGTGGTGGAAGTGGGCTGGCTGGGCTACAGAACCACTGGCCGCAGCCTTGGGCCAACTGGCCGTGGGGCTGGGCCAATGGCCAGTGGCCCAACTCGCCATACCCGTCGAATTTTCCAACTTCTTGGCCCAGTTCCAGAATGCTTCCAGGCCCAATTTTCCTGTCCAATTCCAGCATGCAACCACTCAACCTGCTGGGCTGTGGCAGGAGGCTGGCCTACTTGGGCCTCGGCCTCAGCAGGCCTTCGCTATTGCGGGCCCATCGGTAGTTCCGATGCCCACATATATTGAGGCCGTGATGCATATACTTGGATTAAATCCCGCGGATACAAATTGGTATATGGACACCGGTGCCACTTCTCACATGACATCCGCACTAGGTAATCTCTCATCTTATTTCAATTTGAGCAACAATCGTGGTATAACTGTTGGGAATGGTCATTCAATTCTAATTCGTGGTTATGGTCACATAAATTTGTCTCCCCCGCTTCCACATCTAGTCTTAAAAATGTTCTTCATGGCCCTCACTTAATTAAAAATTTAGTGTCTGTCCGAAAATTCACAACTGATAATTGAGTTTCTGTTAATTTTGACCCTTTTGGATTCTCTATGAAGGATTTCAAGATAGGGATACCTCTAATGAGATGTAATAGTAGGGGAGAGCTTTATCCAATCACCACCATCACTATTTCCACGAGAAAAGCCACACCTTCAACGTTTGCCGCTCTTTCTCATTCTTTGTGGCATGCACGTTTAGGTCATCCGGGGTCATCTATTATTTCTTCTATGCAAAATAATAATTTTATTTATTGTAAGGGTACGCGTAGTACTCCAATTTGTCCTTCTTGTCCATTAGGTAAACATGTTAGAGTATCTTTTGTAGTTTCTACTTCTAGTACGTCGATGCCTTTTGACATTATTCATAGTGATTTATGGACATCTCCCGTTTTGAGTTCTTTGGGCCATCGTTATTATGTTTTATTCGTGGATGATTATTCTAAGTTTTTGTGGACTTTTCCTTTATCTAAAAAATCTCAAGTTTTTTCCACATTCTTAAAATTTATAGCTTTCATCCATACCCAATTTGAATGGGAAATTAAAAATATTCAATGTGATAATAGTAGTGAATATGATAATGGGCCATTTAAGGAATTTTGTGACACTCATGACATATCTTTTCGATTTTTCTGTCCTCATACGTCCTCACAAAATGGGAAGTTCGAAATAAAAATTTGTACCATTAATAATATTATTCGTACCTTAGTAGCCCATGCTTCCTTACCTCCGTCTTTTTTAGCATCATGCCTAACAAAGGGCTACCTACCTCCTTAACATACTCACTAACAAAGGTTTAGCATATCACTTCTCACTTAAATTTCTTTACAATAAAGATCCATCGTATTCTCAGCTTAGGGTGTTTGGGTGTTTATGTTATCCGTTTTTCCCGTCTACTACAATTAACAAACTTCAAGTCCGTTCTATCGCTTGTGTGTTTTTGGGTTATCCATCTAATCATCGTGGTTATAAGTATTTTGATTTATCCTCTAATAAAATCATAATTAGTCGTCATGTTATTTTTTATGAAACCCAATTTCCGTTTGCTAAATTGTATAGTTCTGTGACTAGTTCGTATAATTTTTTGGATGATGGGCTATCACCGTATATTATCCACCATTTATCCGAGCTATCCCATAACCCAAATCCTCCACTAGGCCCACTGCCTGCTGGCCCAAATACGATCGATCCAGTCCTTGAATCTCGGCCAGCAGGCCCACTGCTTGCTGGCCCAATTTCTTATGGCCCACTTATTCACGACATTGTTCCCGTTTCTCGGCCCAATCCCAGTCTTGGGACTGTTCCCGAGTCACAGCCAAGTTCCTATCTTGGCCCAACTTCTACCTCCGAGTCTGGGTCCGGTCTGGCTCCAATTTCTGGCCCAAATAATTCTTCCCAACATCCTCTTTTTCAGCCACCTAATGTTGGGCCAGCAGGCTCACTGCCTGCTGGCCAACCCACTTACTTCCTGAAAAATACCCAAATTCCGTCCATTTCTATCTCGAGTCAAGGGCCCGTTACTCATAACCAATGGGGTATTTTTAAGCCAAAATGACATTTTAATCTTAATTCTAATGTCACTAAATCACCCCTACCACGAAATCCAGTGTCTGCCCTTCATGACCCGAATTTGAAATGGCAATGGATGACGAATATAATGCTCTTATTGAAAATAAGACGTGGGAGTTGGTGCCCCGTCCACCTGGTGTAAATATTATTCGTTCTATGTGGATTTTTACACATAAAGAAAATTCTTACGGTTCTTTGGAGAGGCATAATGCCCGTCTTGTAGGTGATGGTAAAACACAACAGGTTGGTGTGGATTGTGGAGAGACATTTAGTCTAGTGGTCAAACCGACAACCATTCACACTGTGCTTAGTCTGGCTCTCTCGAAAACATGGCCCATTCATCAGTTGGATGTGAAAAATGCTTTCTTACACGGTGATCTTAAGGAGACAGTATACATGCATCAACCCTTGGGTTTTAAGTATCCCAATTATCCTTACCATGTCTGTTTGCTACAGAAGTCTTTGTATGGGCTTAAGCAGGCCCCACGGGCTTGATATAAGAGGTTTGCAGATTATTTGTATACTATTGTGTTTTCTCACAACAGGTCTGATCATTCTCTGTTCATCTATTGTCATGGTACTTCTCTAGCATACATTCTGTTATATGTGGATGATATAATTTTGACTACCTTCTCTGATAATTTTCGCAAGTCTATCATGTCCCTTCTCAGTTCAGAATTTTCTATGAAAGACTTGGGGCCCTTGAGTTATTTTTGGGGTATAACTGTCACTCGTCATGCATGTGGTCTATTTTTATCACAGAAGAAGTATGCAACTGAGATTATTGAGCGAGCTATCATGTCGTCTTGTAAGTCCTCTTCTACTCCGGTTGATACCAAATTGAAGATGAGTGCTACTTCTAGCACACCATATGAGGATCCCACCTACTATCGTAGTCTTATAGGGGTTCTTCAGTATCTTACTTTTACGAGACCAGATATTACTTATGCAGTACAACAAGTGTGTTTATTTATGCATGATCCGCGGATTGAGCACATGCATGCGCTCAAACGCATTATACGTTACATACAGGGCACACTTAATTATGGAATGCATTTATATCTATCTTCTGTCTCTACTCTCGTGTCTTATACAGATGTTGATTGGGGTGGATGTCCAGATACCAGACGTTCCACATCTGGTTATTGTATGTTTCTTGGTGATAACTTGGTATCTTGGTTGGCAAAACGTCAGCCTACTTTATCACGATCCAGGGCGAAGGCCGAGTATCGAGGAGTAGCCAATGTTGTGTCTGAGTCATGTTGGCTGCATAATCTTTTATTAGAGCTTCACTTTCCTATTCAGAAAGCTACCTTGGTCTACTGTGATAATGTTAGTGCCAACTATCTCTCTGGGAATCTGGTCCAACATCAGCACACTAAACATATCTAGATTGATATTCACTTTGTTCACGAAAAGGTAGCATGTGGACAAGTATGTGTCTTGCATGTCCCTTCAAGGTACCAAATTGTTGATATCTTTACTAAGGGTCTTCCCTTGGTTTTGTTTAAAGATTTTAGGAACAGTCTTAGCGTACGACAACTGCCCACTATGACTGCGATGGTGTGATAGAAGACGATATACACGGCCAAACCGTGTATATCAAAATGCCGGGTTTTGTATATTCTTTTACCATATTTGTAGAATTTTTGTACAAGTGTAATTATGGTATTAGTCTTGTATTAGAAAAAGGTATTAGAATTATAGTAGGAAAATGTAGAGTTATTTTCCATAGTTAGGAATTGTATATTTATATATATACCTCTTCATCAATGAAAATAATCAAGGGATTATTTCTTTCAATAATGAGATCAAAGAGAAATAGAAAGATTATTTTGATTAATTGTTCAACTCGCACCAAGAGAATAATTTTCACTTTATTAATAAATATTACAGGTGTTTATATCAAATCATATTAATAACTTACCATGATTAAGTAATTTAATGAAATGAATACACATTATTTAACGATGATCAAGTAAAGAAAATGTAACTTGAAATTAGAATTAATTAAACAAAAAGGAAAAAATACAAATATATGCAGAATGATTGTGTTTTGATTTTCTTTACTAAGTAGTCTTACATTATATATTTGGTTTCACTTTTTGTATTATTATTTTTTTAGCTCGACTAAGTTTATAAAAATATCGAATTTGTCAGTTTAGATGTTGACCGCGCGAAGCGCGTATATTGACTAGTTATTTACTAAAACAGCAATCATCACGTCATTAAATAAAAATAATTAGTTACATAAAATTAATAAGTTTAATGTTTTTGAACACTAATCATATATTGATTGTGATGAATAAATCCATTGATATAGATTACGTTGGTACTTAGTAGAGTAGCTAAAATAATTAAACTGTACTCGAGATTTTCATCCCGCTTTGATATAGTTTTCTTTACCAGTATTTGGTTGATATGGTAAAAAAGTTAAAAATCAATAATTGCCAATCTATAGATATTTGGTAGTGTGGAAATGAAATAAAGTGTGCTGGTACCATCTTTTTTTCTGTTAAATATATAATGACAAAATATTCAGAACAACAATTGTAGGTGTCAAAAATGAGTCACTTGGAGATTAAAAGTATTTTCTTCTCATTCATCCTTTATAATGTTTTTCTTCAACAGTAAACAACTAAATTTTTATTACCGACGATTATGATCTTCATATTCTCAATTGCCTCCCCAACAAAGACGATAAACGGTAGGAGTTTTCATGAACATATATGTAGTCGTACGTTGTTCTTTTGTCATTTTTGGTGGAACGAAAAGGGAAATATATTTGATGCTTTAGGTAATTTTTTGAAGAGAGGGTACAAGAGGATGGCTTCTACTTTGGGCCTCACCTTTCACTTGTCCAAGCCTTTGTGAAATTACATGATTGGCAATTAAACATCCATTTAGATGATTGATTTATGCAAATGTATTTTTAAGGTCAATGTTTAGATTTTGTTCCTATTTTAAAAATATTCAAATAAATCCTGTGAAAAATTACCTCTTTCGGACAACGTTAGACTCGTTCTAATGCCTGCACATATAGTTATCAATTTACTCACGAAACATGAAATAGTAGTCTAATGTTTATAATTACTTACAAAATTTTAGTTCGTCGTTTAACGTTTCCTCATAAGATTTTCAGCGTGCTAAAAAAGGATCTTTAGACCGTGGTCTAATTAAAAGGTCTATCAACATTAAGAGAAACAAAAATTACTCAATTGATACAAAAAGGGACAACCGATAAAATTTCACCTTTTAGATCTCCTCTAATTTTTTTATTATATACCTAATTTGTTGGTATTTTTAAATAATCCAAGTCTAATTTCTTATGCTATTTCGCATAACTATGTGCTTTTTGGTGTTTTGGAACTTCAACTCTACTTTATTGTTGTATAAATTGACAGTAGCTTCTTCTAATTTATAATTGTTGCATAATCGCAACAGCTATGCTTTGGTGCATTTAACAACTTCTGTGAAATATATAAAACAATAACAAGGGAAGAGCATAAACGTTGACAAAATCTAATACAAAAGCTCCTAAGGTGATATATAAGAAAACATACAATGGTACGTTATGAAAGAAAAACTTAGAGTTGACAGAACAGGCTTGCCCAACCAATTTAGCCCAATCCTCACGAGCTATGTAGAATTTGATAGCATAATCTAGCTAGCTCAATCCTCACGAGCTACGTATTCGTGTTCTGAAAACTTGGAACCAGTAGATCTAATCGAATCTCGATCATGCGAGAGCCCAACCAAGTGGAAAGCACAGTTTTCCGATGGTTTATGGGACCGGCAACCCTACATTAGAACGGTCTTAAAATACTAACCCAACTTACTCCAATCCCTTCATTAGAAAAACTTCCATTGTGGTTCAATCGGGCACAACTCAAGTTACATGTTACTCCTATAAAAAAATATCTATATATAGTATAGTTGTTTTATTATGTAAGCCAAGTTAGAGAAGTAAATAGAAATATTTCAGCCACTTGTTTTCAAGAAAATATCATCGATTAAGAGTGTTCTTTTTCTAAAATATTTGAACATTTCGTATCAGAGCAAATATACTTTCGAAAGACATATGAAGAACCCGAAATCGTTGAATATTTGAGAAATGAATCTTCAAATTAAAATAAATTTGAACGAGATTAGCTACTATAGAATGTTAGGCTAGAGAAATACCAAATTGACGAAAGTATTTTAGTAGGTGAAACTATATATCAAGATTTCAAAACTTTAATAATTTTGAAGTATTATTTTGATGGCAAGGAGCCTAACAAATTAAAGGTGTCAAAACCTTGACAAAGCACTTACTTATATTTGAACTGTATATCGAAGAATCTTGAGTAAAAGAGGTAGCGGATGATCTCACTACCTTGAGAAATATATGGACAAAAAAATCCACACTCTTGTCTATCAGCTAAATAATTGATTACTAGATGTTTGAGAAGGTTTCTTGGTATGAAGCCAAAGAAAAGATAATGATGATGAATAGGAGAGTACATGGAGAAGATTTGATAAATGAGCGAGTCACCTAAAAAAAATATGATTATAGAATGCTTTCTATTGAAGAGCTCAAAGATTTAAACACCATGACCTTTGATGAACTTGTCCGATCTTTACAAATTGATAAAGAAAGACTAAGTAAGCCAAAAACAAAGTCGATTGATCATGCTTAACAAGAAAATATTTTTAAAAAAGGAGAAAGATTAAAAATATAGCTCTGATCAAAGAGGCATTGGACGTGTACGAGATAGAGGATGACTCGAGAAAGAAACCGATCTTGAGTTTGTGAAATCACAAGACCAGGTGAGTATCTTCGTCAAGCTACTAAAGATTGGTGTCTTCTAGAATGTCTCTTGGAGTGAGAATCTAGTTTAAACGGGGTAGTATTTTGAAAAATAAACTAAATTCATTCTAAGTACATAGATTTTCTTAGTTCATGTATTAGAAAATTAATGGAAATTAAAAATGCATATATGGTTGTGTATATGTATTTAGGAAAAGGGAGGGGTAGAATTAATTAATTTGATACACATGTATTAGAAGAATATCATTGATTTAGAGGTTCTCACTTCTCACTTCCCCTTGTCTTCAAGAGAATATCATTACTTCAGAGTGTTCTTCCTCTCAAAACAAAGAAAAGTAAAACAAAACAAACAAACAAATATAGACAGCACGCTTTCCCTTTATAAAGAGAATTACAGTTGGTACACCTAAACTTCAAGATAACTATTTCTGATCCAAAATATATAACTGAATCAAACATCTTTCTTAGTGTAGGTGTACAAGCATGCGTACTTATCAAAAGTTTAACGTTTAGGAATAGAGAGAAAAAGAACAAAATATATAACCATATTCTTTTGTTGATTTAGATCGTTATTACACCCTAAAAAAGTGAAAAAAAGAGTAAGTTGTAAGGATGAGTAAAGAAGTACCTCTGTGAGGGATTATATCAAGTATATATATTTCATCATGTTAAAACAAGTACATACAAGTCTTTGATCGAGGACCCATGGCCAGGCTAGCATGGAGAGTACGGGTTCGGCAAAATCTAATAACCTTGATTCATACCGTGTATATTTATCAGATCCCATAAACTTCAAATTCATAACCTAGTAACTTCAAACCTTAGATCCGCTTATGTCAAAGACTCAGGTGGTTCCATCCCTAATCGAAGCTCAAGGTCCAATTCTGAAACAGGACGTAACTGCATGTCAACACAAGTGCTTTCTTCTTTAATTAATGGAGTCTCCTTGAATAAGGGTAACTGCAAAAGATCTCCAATAACCACTTCATGATTATGATCATAATAGTTCACCTTGGATGTAGGAAGATCATTTTCTTCGTCATAAGTAACACAAGGCCTTTTCGAGGGGCTACTAATTATATTTTCATAGTATGATGATACTTCTCGTTGCAACGAGTCATCATTTACAGGAGCGGGAGGAGGACGAGAAAGATGATTATGATCATAACTCACCTTGGATGTAGGATGATCATTTTCTTCACCATATGTAACACATGGCCTTTTCGAGGGGCTACTAATTATTGTTTCATCGTATGATGATGAAACCTCTCGTTGCAACGAATCATCATTTGTAGGAGGAGGAGGAGGATTAACAGAGTTGTTGATGTCCAAGGAAAGCAAGTTTCGATCACTTGAAAATTCTCTAAGCCTGGCTCTATCTCTTCTGTGGATGTTCATGTGTCCACCTAGTGCTTGTGCATTTGAGAAACCTCGTTTACAAAAGCTACACCTATAAAACTTAACATGCCCTAAACCTAGTAATTCCTCGGAGCTCCATGTGATTATTTGGTCGGATTTCTCAGAGTTTGAAGGATCAATCTCCATAGGATTAATTGAAAGGGTAGGGATGTGAAGAGGGGAATAAAGAGATAATTGGACCAAAATTGAGAGAGGATCAGGTCATGGTCGGCAGAGAATGAGAGTTTTATAATTGACAAGAATAGAACAAGCATGCTTGATTTCGTATTTAAGAAGATTAATAACTATGACTATAATATGAAATTATCTATCTAATTAAATAGCAAGTTGACACAATTATCCTATTGAATATTTTTAATAATTGTTAACTAATTCCTTTTAAAAAAAAAGTTATGAATGTCTAGTGGTCCGGGGTAAATAATGGATGACAAGGGAAGGGCAACGTGTGAATCGAACCATGTTATATATGTGCTAAATTATGTGACTGACTCACCTAAAAGTTTAATTGTTTGAAAGAAGACTAGTTCATTTATTAATATGCCAAGACCTATATGTTAAAGATACATCCGATATACGCAATATCGGATGAATATGGTCTCGGTTATGGGCTCAGTTTTTTGTATATATTTTTGGTAATGTTTGTTGTAATAGTTTAGGGTAAATATTACATTAATTAGTATTGTACACTTATCATAATTGTAGGAGTCTTGTAATACTAGAATAGGGTTTTTGGGATTAGAATAGGAATAAGTTTTCTATTATGGAAAATTGTAACTTGTATATATACTCTTTCATTAATGAGAATAATCAAGGGGATTATTTCTTTCATGGTATCACGCTTGTTGATCATGTGCGGGCTCACTCTTCTTTGTGTATCAAGTACGTGAAAACTCTTTTTATAATGAATAGCCGAGAAACTTGAACATAAAACTTTTACCTTCTATATATACCATGTTGGTTATGTGATTGTCTTGTCTAAAAGTTTATATTATTTTTTATTTATAGAGATAGGACACATTTATTTATGTTAGATTTACAACAATGTGGAGCTTTGATTTTAGAAATAACAATATTCCATGCGACTTAATTAGCCTCATCTCATAAACTTGCTAATGAATGATTTAAAGATGTAGCTTTTAAGCTAGCATATTTAACCTTATTTAATTTTACTCACCAAAGGATACCAATATAGTAGATTACAGACAGCTTATACCTATGCAAAGCTCTGAACTAATATTTTGCTGGCAGAATTATATTACAAGAGTTAAAAATCCTAAAAGTACCAACATATCTAATTCGACAAAGAAATTACTATACGTAAAATAACATTAAAAGTGTTTGTTGAAAAAGATGAAATTTTTAAAAAATAAAAGAGAGATTAATGTACCTAAGAACTTATTTGATCGTTGTGAGCATTACGAATGAGTCACACTTTGGAAGAAGCTGTAATATTTATAGGTACTAGAATCAGTTTTTACAGTATGTGAATTTCGGAGGAAATCCCCATCTTTTCTTGTTATAGTTAATGGTAAAGAGTATCTTGGGTCTAACTCAACCCCAAAAGATAGCTTGTAGGGTGAGGATTGTCCAAGTTCATATAAGGAGTCCATGTTCACATTTCATATCCGATGTGGGACTCCTAATACTCCCCCGCGCGCTCAGACCTTGTTGACTAGAGCGTGGATAATATAATTTGGGGGGCCCAACATCGGTGAACAAATAATTGGAATGTGTCTGGCTCTGATACCATGAAGGAATAGATCTTGGGCCTAACTCAACCCCAAAAGTTAGTTTATACGGTGAGATTGTCCAAGTCCATATAAGGAGTCCATGTTCACATTCCATATCCGATGTGAGAGTCTTAACATTAATATCCATGAACTTCTTTCATACAATGTAATAATGTACAAAAACTTAATTATTATAAGTATCTAAAGGAACATGTTCCCTTGATTTCACTGATTGATGATTTACAATATATAGTATTTAGAATTTACCTTGCTATAAACTAGGTAAGTAATCAACTTAATTATAAAAGTAATATAATTCTACCTAAAATAAGAGATATACAATTAATGTAAGCATATTAAGTGAATATTCTATTACACCCCCGTAGTTGAAGCGGAATGCTCACGTACACTGAAACTGGCTCTAAAATCATCAAACAGAATGCGCGGAAGTCCTTTGGTAAAGATGTCAGCAATCTGATAACTGGAAGGAACATGAAGGACATGAACATGCCACGAGACACTTTTTCGCGAACAAAATGAATGTACATCTCAATGTGTTTGGTGCGCTGATGTTGGATGAGATTGTCGAAAATATATATCACATTAATATTGTCGTAGTAAACCAGTGTTGCCTTTTGAATCGGGCAGTGAAGCTCAAGTAGAAGGTTACAGATCCAACAAGACTCAGAGACGATGTTGTCTACACCTCTGTACTCTGCTTCGGCACTAGATCGGGATAGTGTAGGTTGCCTTTTGGAAGACCAAGACAATAGGTTATCTCCGAGGAAAACACAGTAATCGGACGTGGAGCGTCGGGTGTCAGGACATCCACCCCAGTCAGCATCAGAATAAGCAACGAGACCAGTGAGAAAGGACTTGTATAGATGTAAGCCGAAGTGCCCTGGACGTATTGTAGAATACGTTTGAGGGCATGCATGTGTGCTTCCGTCAGATTGTGCATGTGCAAACAGATTTGTTGCATGGCATAGGATATGTCTAGTCTCGTGAATGTGAGGTATTGTAGGGCCCTAGTTAAGCTACGATAGTGAGTCGGGTCTGAACACTGAGGGTCGAAATCAGCGTTGAGCTTGGAATTAGTGTCCAATGGCGTGTGGGATGGTTTTCAAGATGTCATGCCTGCACAGTCAAGAATGTCTTCGGCGTATTTCTTCTAACACAGAAATAGGCCGTCAGAATGGCGAGTGACAGAGATGCCCAAGAAATAACTTAGGGGCCCCAGATCCTTCATAGCAAACTCAAATAAAAAGAGATACATAATGGACTGGAGGAGGGCATCAGATGACATGGTGAGGATGATGTCATCAATATATAATAAGAGGTAAGACATGTCTGGACCCTTGTTGTAGATGAACAGGGAATGATCGGATTTGTTGTGTGAAAAATCGATAGAAAAGACATAATCGGCGAACCGCTGGTACCATGCTCGAGGAGCCTATTTCAATCGATAGAGCGATTTCCGCAACAGACACATATAATCCGGATGAATTTGAATCCTAAAACCCATAGACTAATGCATATATACCATTTCATGAAGATCTATATGTAAGAAAATATTCTTGACATCAAGTTGATGAATGGGCCAAGACTTGGATAGGGCAATACTGAGTAGACCCGGATAGTAACGGGCTTTACGACCGGGCTGAATGTTTTATCACAATCCACTCCCATCTGTTGTGACATGTCAACACCTACAAAACGGGCCTTATACGTCTCAAAAGAACCATCAGATTTCTTTTTATGTCTAAAATTCCACATAGAACGAATAATGTTAGCATCAGCTGGACGGGGTACTAGGTCCCACGTCTTATAATCAATAAGAGAATTATATTCGTCAATCATTGCGGCTTTCCAATTAGGGTCGGACAAGGCATCCTTCGGATTACGAGGGACAGGGGAAGGAACAACTGAAATAGATAAGTTAAATAGTTGTTTAGGTTTGGAAATTTCGTGCATGGCATGGGTTTCCATCGTTCGTGAGCGTTCTTCGGGACGCGGGATGGGAGGAGGGGGTGTCGCGGGACTACCGTGAAGAGGAGTAAAGGCAGGGGGTGGCAGGATCGGCTGACCAAGGCTCGGTTTGCCGAGAGGTGGCTGTGGTATCACCCTGAGATGGGTTGTTCCGAGCCATCGTCTGCCGAACCAGGTGGGCAGCGTGTCCCGGACTGACCGTGGTGGGTTCAGGTGCCGGGGATTGGGTCATCGAATTATGTAAATGATGAATTAGAATGGGGTTCAGGCCATCATTTAGTAAGTCGTAGAAATGCCGAGGTGGACAGTTTAGTGAGGGAAAAGGGAATTGAGACTCATCGAATAGGACATGGCGTGAAATAATTATTTTACGGCTTGATAAGTCATAGCAAGAATAACCATGATGATTGGTGGGATAACCCAGAAACACACACGGAGAAGATCGGGGTTGGAGTTTGTGAGTGGTCGGATGGAGAGGATAATAGAGACATCCGAAAATACGCAAGTGTTGGTAGGAGGGGTTCCTATGAAACAGAACTTGAGTGGGCGACCGTAGAGCTAGAAACTTTTTGGGATTATGTTCAGGAGATGGGTGGCCATGGAGAGTGTGTAATACCAGAATTGATGGGAATTAGGACACTAATTAGGTTATTTATGGTTCGGATTTTCCATTCGGCTTTATAATTTTGGGAGGAGGTGTGAGGGCAAGAAAAATAAAAGGTAAGACCATTTTTGGAGCAAAACTATTTGAATTAGTTATTATCGAATTCCCTGTCATTGTCACATTGAAAACATTTAATGCTCTTTTCAAATTGTGTTTTTATGAAAGCACTAAATGAGGAAAAAATGGGGTAGACCTGGGATTTATTATCAATTAGAAAAGTCCATAGAAAGTTGGAAAAATCATCCAAAAACAACACATAATATCGATGGTCGGCCGTACTTAAAATAGGAGAAGTCCACAAATCACTATGTATATCGAAAGGCATTAAAGTACAATATGTGGATGGATAAAATGGTAATTTAAGATGTTTCCTGAACACACAGGATTCACATATAGGAGTCTTAGAAATACAGTTGCATTGAATAAAATTGTTGTTCCTAAGGGAGCATAAAACAGAGTCTCTTGGATGTCCTAATCTAGAATGTCATAAGGAAGATGAAAGAGCAGCAAAGGTTGATGGAATTGAGGTTGGTTTGTTGGCGGCGTTTAAATAGGGTAGAGATCTCTCATGCTGTCACATCTCATTATTCGTCTCCCTGTCGTAAAATCCTTCACAGAAAAAACAAAAAGGATCAAAGTCAAGGGAAACATTATTATCAGTTTTGAAACGTCACACAAAGATTAGATTCTTAATGAGTTTAGGGGCATGAAGAACATTTTTTTTAAAATTAGTGTTGGATGTGGTGGGGATAAAGATGAATAACCAAAACCACGAATAGGAATGCCTTGTCTACTATCAATAATAATATTCTAATTTAAATTACTCAAATTATAATAAGACGAGAGAGTACTTTGAGATGCCTTCATGTAAGATGTGGTACCTGTGTCCATATACCAATTTTCGTCTGAAGCGTTGAGTGACATTATGTTCATAGCTACCTCAATGTCAGTCGGTGCATAAGTTGACGGCGGGGGCCTGTGCTGTGTAGGCCTGTTGTAGACGTGCGCCAAGTATGTCAAGTTGGACTTGTCGGGTCAGAAGTGGAGTCTACGATGATGTCGGATACGGGCCAAGAGGAGAGGCCTAAGATGGTGGGGCCCACATGGCCCACGGTGGTAGGCAGGGCACGACGGAGGTTGCTGCCACTATCGTGGTCGTTGTTGGGTGTTTCTTGTCGACGGGGACTGCTCCTTGCCGCCACCGTTGCTTCCAAAATTCTGTCTACCATGACCCTTTCCGAACTGCTGCCCTCTGCGATTGTTGCGGATCGATGCGGCCTGTTGCGGGTCCTCGGGTCGGTGGTGCTGGCTGCCGAAATTGGAGGCCCTGCCGTCGACGGAGGGCCCGACCGTGGTGGTGAGGACGGCATTTGCAATGCTGTCCTGAGTGGTGTTGCGCTTGATTTTTCTATTTCCTCGAGAATTAGATTCGAATGGGCCTTATAAAATGGTGGTAACAGCGTGCATTGTTGAAGGATGGTAGCAACGCCATCATAGGATTCATTCAAGCCTACAATAAGTTGCATGACCAATCGTTAATTAGTGACTGGTGTGCCAATGTTGGAGAATTGGTCTGCAAGCATCTTGAGTTCTTGACAATATGCAGACACGTTGGGGAAATCGTCTTGATGAACGTCTTTAAACTGATTTTTAAGGTATAACGCACGTTGAGTTTTGTTGTCGTCAAAAATACTTTTCAAACGTTCCCATGTTTGGCGGGCAGTAGTATCAGTCTCAATGATTATGTGCAACAGATCATTAGAGATCGTGTCGTATATCCACTGGAGGACAGTTGCATCCAAGCGAGACCAAAGTGCATCATCAGAAGTCAAAGTCGAGGGTAGGTCTGTGGACTTTGATTTAGGATGGACGATGTGGTCGATAACTTCATAGACACGATGATGAACTTTGAACAGTTCCGCCCACGAGGAGTATTGACCCTTTTCCATCTCAAGAGTCACAGGGATGAAATTTTTAATGTTGTTGACTGCAAGTGCATGATAGAATTTGGTTTTGTCAGCCATGGAAGATGAAATTTAGGAGGAGAAGGGAGAGAGAATGGCCAAGGCTAGGGTTCCGTCGTGGGAGGTGGTGGCCGGGAGGGGGTCGGCGGATTTCGGGAAGGATTTTTAGGGTTGGGCTACTGATACCATAAATGAATATGTTCTCTTGATTTCATTGATTGATGATTTACAATATATAGTATTTATAGAAATATTTACCTTGTTACAAACTAGGTATGTAATCAACCTAATTACAAAAAGAATATAATTTTACTTAAAATAAAAAATATACAATTAATGTAAGAATATTCGGTGAATATTTTATTAGTATCATTAAAAGGTTCTCGAAGGGCTTCTTGTGTAGAGGATACAGAATTATACTTGCTTCATGACTAGATATATGTACAACGTACAGTAAGAGAGCTGACCATGAATTATTGGAGCTTTGGTTAATTAAATTAATAGCATTGAACTTGAACACGACTTATATTCCTACACGCTTAGAGAACAATGCAAAGTCAATGAAATATTTTGTGTATGACTTTAATTTGTCAATGGCTTCCTCACTTGTTCACAGTGGAGGTGGTTTGAGAACATATAAAGAAAGGGTCACCAAATGAATTAGTAATTTGGAGTGGTAGGATTCATTGCATTCGCAAATATTCTCAATCTTCTTTCTGTTGCCGCCCATGTTTTAATTTCTTTTTAATCTACAATTTCAACCTACTCATGAGTATTACAAAGAAAACAAAACTATATTTGTATTATGTTTCTTCTTCTTTATATATAGTTCTATTTAATGTCCAAGGGATATCTGAAGTACTGCAAGTAAATGAAAATACTTTCAAGAGTTATATTTTTTAAATAGGGAAAGTCACATTTGGCCGCTCGTAAAAGATAATTACACTTGCAAGTCATATTTATAAAAATTAAAATATACTAGATTAAAAATTCCTTTTGAATTTGGTAAAGTTTACGGATGTAGGTAAAAGTGTATCAGAAAGAACAACAATAGTTCCACATGAAGGTCCTTATATGGAATGTTAAAAAGATCGGTAAAGTCGGGTTAATCAAGAAGAAAAAGTTGAGTCGAGAGATGACTCTCTTTCTTTAAGATAAAACTTCCCCGTATAGATGCTTTTACGGTATTGGACAATAGTCTCTCAAGATAAAACAGCGACAACCAACAATACAAAGCTAGTAAGGTTGATTCTGGCGAAAAAAAAGAATATTGAACATATTGCAAAGAGAGGAGAGGATTTTCTCGTTCCTCTCATTTTGTTTTTCGTGTGTATTAACTGAACGGTAATTTTCAATTTATAGATGAAGAAGAGGGCGGATTCTGACTGTTCAAGTCAGATCCGTTGGCTGACGCCGTTTGGAGAAGATAGAGTCGTTGCAACATTTCTAAAATCTTCAGGGACCAAAGTATAAATAAGAAATATTTAGGGACCAAAAAAGAATTCCGGAAGACAACCCACAGCCCGAGACCCGAGACCCGAACCCGTGCACCGGACCGGACCGGGTGGGCAAGCGGCGGCGGCGGCGCGCGTGGGGCTTAACCCCGAATCCAAGCTCACCTAAGTCCTCCCCCTTCTTAAAACTTGAGTCACTCATTGGGGTCTCAAACCCTTACTCAAAATTATAGTTAATATAGTCATCAATCCTTTCATATTCAACCGATGTGGGAGTTCTATTATTTGGCCAAACCAATCCATCTATTTGTGTCTCAAACACCTTACTTTGTGCATCAATATCTCTTTCATTCCTCAACGAAATTTGAAGATACTTGGCACTAATATTATCTACTTATTTAGTAGATTAGGCGTGTGCGAAGAATGATGTTTCCGACATGCGGGGCCCATGTGTTTAAGTCATTAAAGTTGGGGAAAACTCAATCTCATATAGTTAAATTTCCAACAATCCCCCCTTGAAAGAGAATTGGTGCACACGAGGTGACAAAGTTCAGCAATCTTTCAGCGGAAAGATATTGTATCAGGAAATGTAGCTTTCGGCTTTGAACCTTGCTTAGTCGATTACCATCGAATTTACTTACTGCACGGTGAACATGATGTCTTGAACCGTAGTGTTTAGTGTAAACCAAGACAATGATATCAACACAATAACTCCCCTTATTCATTTCTTCTTATAGTTTTGTCCGTTGTGGCCATGGACAACTCTTGGATTATTAAGTGCGTACATTTGAAGCGGCATGTCTTCGCACTTAAATAGGTGATCTCCTATAAGGTATCCTGCTATACCCCACTCACAAGTGTTAGGAATCATTAAAAGTTTTAGAAACTTATCATTTACCATTTATGCATGTAGCACTTAATGTCTATCGCGGGAACAACCTTGGAATTATAAGAATAATAATCCGAAGTTCTCTTACTTCTAGTGAAGCGCTAAAACTAAACCTCTACAGTTTAGTTTTCCCATTGAACCAAAATTCTTGGGATCTCCAGTCAGTAGGTTGGGTTACCACCATAAAGATTCTTATTGTTTGGGTTTTAAGCTCATTCCCCTAGACATGCAGAATATTTGATCTTTGGGTAGGCCTTTAGTTAATGGATCCGCTATGTTATCCTTTGATTTGACGTAATCAATGGAAATGACATGACACCCGTAGTGATCAACTGCCTAACGGTCTTATGTATTCGATGAATATGTCTAGACATGTCGTTGTACATACTATTATGTGCCCTTCCTAAAGCCGATTGGCTGTCACAGTGAATCATCACCGAAGGTACGGGTTTATCCCAACAAGAGATATCTTCTAAGAAGTCGTGAAGCCATTCTGCTTCTTCTCATGCTTTATCCAAAGCAATAAACTCTGATTCCATCATGGATCGGGCGATGCATGTTTTCTTAGAGGACTTCCAAGACACAGCCCCACCATCAATTGTAAAAACATACCCACTGGTGGATTGGTGTTCTTTATGTCTGATATCCAGTTTGCATCACTGTATCCTTCCAATATGGCTAGATATCTAGAATAATGTAATTTGTAAGTCAGCGAATATTTCATATATCGTAGTATCTGATTTAACGCCTTCCAGTGATCAATTCCAGGATTACGAGTAAACCTAGCCAACTTATTGACTGGACAAGCGATATCGGGTCGGGTGCAGTTTATAATTAAACTGCCAATGACCTGCGCATATTGCTCTTGGGATACGGGTGCACCACGATTCTTATCAATTCTATGATTCATATCCATTGGTGACATCATAGGGGGACTGTCAAACACATCAAATTTCCTCAAAACATCTTCAATGTAATGAGATTGAGATAAGACTAGACCGTCAGATGTCTTAGAAATCTTAATTTCTAAGATTACATCTGCAATACCCATATATTTCATGTCGAAACATTGTTTCAACATATTCTTGGTTTTCAGGATCAGGTTTAGACTACTTCCGGTGATGAGCATGTCATCTACATAAATACATATCATGACAAATGAGTCAGAGTTCCCTTTGATAGAGATACATTTATTACATTCATTTATAGAGAA
The DNA here is from genome assembly GCA_034509755.1 of Anisodus tanguticus. Taxonomy (NCBI): domain Eukaryota; kingdom Viridiplantae; phylum Streptophyta; class Magnoliopsida; order Solanales; family Solanaceae; genus Anisodus; species Anisodus tanguticus. Next base: position 53,166,651 of record CM067540.1, on the reverse strand, counting down.
ACCTTTTTGATAATAAAGTATTATCAAACTTTTCATGACATTGTTTCGGGGTTTGTTTGTGTCTGTACAGAGAATTAACAAGTCGACATATTTTCTTTTCTTGTCCTGGAACCACATACACCTCGGTTTGTTCTATGTATATTTCCTCTTCCAACTCTCCGTTTAGGAAGGCTGCCTTAACATCTATTTGATGTATCTCAAGGTCACGCAAATCTGTAATGGCTATGAATACCTTTATGGACGTTAATCTAGACACATGGGAGTATGTGTCGAAGTAATCGATGTCTTCCTTTTTTCTGTAGCCTTTGACTACTAATCTGGCCTTATACTTGTCAGTAGTTCCATCTGCTTTGTACTTTCTTTTGAGTATCCACTTACAACCTAAAGGTTTGCTTCCCGGAGGAAGATCAACCATTTCCCAAGTATGGTTTTACATGATGGAATTTATTTCGCTTTCTATAGCTTCTTTCCAAAGCGGTGCTCCTGGAGTTGACAATGCTCCCTTAATTGTCCTCGGTTCATTTTCAACTATATAGGTTAGAAAATCTGGACCAAAGGTTTTGTCCTTTTTGGACCTTTTGCTCCGTCTTGGTTCAACCTCTGGAACCCCTAAGTTTTGTAGATCTGGAACATTAAGTTCTAGATAGTCAGTAACTTCTGAGTCATGTAGATCTGGAACGTCTAGTTTCGGATAATCAGAAACTCCCGGGACTTGTTGATTTTGAGAATTTTGTTCATAACTTCGTTTGCGCGAAATTATTTCTTTTTCCTTTCGAGGAAAGATCTGTTCAAAGAATTCAACACTCCTTGATTCCATGATCGTACCTTCGTGGATATCAGGTATCTCCGACTTATACACTAAGAAGTGATAAGCACTACTATTATTTGCATATCCGATGAATAAGCAATCTACAGTCTTAGGTCCAATTTTGACCTGTTTTGGTTTAGGTACTTCGACCTTTGCCAAACAGCCCCACACTTTCAAATATTTGCAAGTGGGTTTCTTTCCTTTCCATGATTCATATGGAGGTTTATCCTTACGTTTATGCGGAACTCTATTGAGAATTGTATTAACGGTAAGAATCGCTTCGCCCTACATGTTTTTTACCTAAACCAGAATTGATAAGTAAAGCATTCATCATTTCCTTTAACGTACGGTTTTTGGGCTCGGCAATACCGTTAGAATGAGGCGAGTAAGGAGCGGTCGTTTGATGAACAATGTCGAATTGAGCACAATATTCTTCAAACGGTGCAACGTATTCTCCCCCTCTATCATTACGAATTGTCTTAATCCGTAGGTTTAGTTGATTTTCAACTTCTGCTTTGTAACGTTTAAATGCTTCAAATGCTTCATCTTTACTTTTCAACAAGTAAACATAACAATACCTTGTACTATCATCAATGAAAGTCACAAAGTACTTGTTCCCCCTCTAGTTTGCACAAACTTTAAATTACATATGTCGGTGTGAATAAGTTCTAGAGGAGCGGTGTTTCTTTCGACTGAATGGAAATATGATTTGGTTAATTTTGCCTCTATGCACACCTCACATTTATGTTGAGGGTTTATGTCGAAGGAAGGCAACAATTCCAACTTTACTAACTTTTGAATGGATTTGTAGTTAACGTGTCATAATCTATGATGCCATAAATTAGAGGATTCAAGCAAGGAGGTAGAAGGCTTTATTTCATTAGATGAACGGATTACATACATAGTATTCATTTTGAAAAGACCGTCACACGCGAAGCCTCTTCCTACAAATATACCATTCTTAGTTATTACAAATTTGTTGGACTCAAAAACTAGTCTAAAGCCAGCCTTGACCAATAGTGGCCCTGAAACCAAATTCTTCCGGATGTCAGGGACGTGCATCACTTCCTTCATAGTAAGCTCTTTGCCTGAAATCATTTTGAGGACAACCTTTCCAACCCCTTGCACTTCAGAGCTAGCATCGTTGCCCATGAACAACTTTTTGCCCGTGATTGGGGCGTAAAAAGAGAATGTACTCTTGTCAGAGTAGATTTGACGAGTTGCACTCGTGTTTATCCACCATTGCCTTGGATTCTCCACCAGATTTACCTCCAGCACTACAGCCGAGAAATCCACAATTATGTCATCAAGGTTCGAAGGACCACCCTCGTCTTGTGCAACGTTAGCCTTGGCCTTGCCTTTGTTCTTGGCCTTTTCCTTCTGCTCTCACTTCAGTTTGCGGCACTCTTTTATCACATGGTCAGGCTTTTCGTAGTGATGACAGTTTCCTTTGAACCTCTCCCTCGGTTGGCTTTTGTCGTCTCTCTGGAACTTGCGCTTTTTGTTAACGTTTCCTTTTGAATCATCCAGATTCGCTTTTGCCTCCATTGTCTGTTTTTCCTTAGATATTACCCTTTTATTGTCCTCATGTATTTGCAGTTTGATGATAAGGTCTTCAAACCCTATTTCTTTTATCTTTAATTTAAGATAACTCATGAATTCATTCCATGGATGAGGTAATTTCTCAATCAAAGACGCAATCAGAAACTGCTCATTTGGCTTCATTCCTTCCAAATCCAGATGATGAAGAATCATTTGAAACTCCTGGATTTAGGACATTACTGATTTACCATCCACCATTTGAAATCTCAGAAACTTTCCAATAATGAATTTCTTAGTACCCGCATCCTGTGCACAGTACTTTTTCTCGAGTTTTTCTCACAACTCATTTGTCGTCTTCACGGTGCAATACACAGTATAGAGTGTATCCGATAGACCATTCAGAATGCAGTTTTTGCATATGAAAGCATTATGATTTCAAGCATCCAGTGTTAACTTTAGGGCATTTGTGACCTGGATATCTTCGCCCACTTCAGTCATTGTGTTAGACTGAATGTCTATTGCATCCCCACCAGAAGGAGGATCTTCTATCAGAAAGCGTGACAGGTTCAACGTAGTAAGATAGAACAACATCTTTTATTGCCTTTTTTTGAAATTGGTACCCAGAAACTTTTCTGGGCGTTCGCTTTGGAAACTGACAAGAGCAGAACCATTGGCAATGGTTGAAGAAGACATCCTTCGAATACTAAGAAATATTTTTTTTCTTAAAATGTAGGTAAAAGTGTATCAGAAAGGTTAATCAAGAAGAAAAAGCTGAGTCGAGAGATGACTCTCTTTCTTTAAGACAAAATTGCCCCGTATAAATGCTTTTACGGTATTGGACAATAGTCTCCCAAGATAAAACAACGACAACCAACAATACAAAGCTAGTAAGGTTGATTCTGGCGAAGAAAAAGAATATTGAACAGATTGCAAAGAGGAGAGCATTTTCTCGTTTTGTTTTTTCATGTGTTTTAACTGAACTGTAATGTTCAATTTATAGGTGAAGAAGAGGACGGATTCTGACAGTTGAAGTCAGATCCGTTGGCTGGCGCCGTTTGGAGAAGATAGAGTTGTTGCAACGTGTTTGAAATTTTCAGGGACCAAAGTGTAAATAAGAAACATTTCAGGGACCAAAAAAGAATTTCAAAAGAAAGCCCACGACCCGGTTAGGGAGGCGTGTGTGGGGCTTAACCCCGAACCCAAGTTCACTTAGGTCCTCCCCTTCTTAAAACATGGGTCACCCCTTGGGGTTCCAAACCTTTACTCAAAACTATAGTTAATATAGTCATAAGTCCTTCCATATTCAACCGATGTGGGAGTTCTATTATTTGGCCAAACCAATCCATCTATTTGCGTCTCAAACACTTTATTTTGTGCATCAATATCTCTTTCATTCCTCAACGAAATTTGACGATACTTGACACTAATATCATCTACTCATTTAATAGATTAGGCATGTGCGAAGAAACGATGTTTCCAACATGCGGACCCATGTGTTTAAGTATTAAAGATGGGGAAAATCCAATCCCATATAGTTAAATTTTCAACAACAGCAACCTCCCTTCTATTACTTTAACTTGTGTGGAACGCCTTTCTATTATTAAATTATTAATTAATTCAACGGCACGACCTTCTACTAAACGATTAGATTCTTTCAAACCAGATTCTACTTGGGTATTAGGCCCACATATATGACTACTCACTCTAGACATGATTGGTGTATCTATTTTGTTTAATCGGAGCATGTTCTGTCAGTTAGCAGTTTCAAAACATTGAATGTAACATGGTGTCTTTAGAATTCTGATGGTGCGAACAAGCTAAGGATGACAACAAAGTTAATTTAGGGTGTATTTGGGACGAAGGAAAATGTTTTTTACAGAAAACGTTTTCATGCAAACTGATTTCCATTTCCTGAAAATTAATAAGTGATTTTTTACTTTTTTTAAGTGTTTATTAAGTAGGCAGAACATATTATTTTTAGAGCATTTATATATAATCTAAACAAACACTATGAAGGTAGGGCATCATAAAAAAATTGTTATTTTCCAACTACAAATTTTTAGTCGGAATTTTTGTAACTTTTCCGACTATTATAGTCGGAAAGTTTAAATTTATAATTTTAGAATTATTATTAATTTTATCCGACTACCGACTACTTTAATTGAAAAAAAGTCATTTTTTAGTGATTACACTCTTTACAGGTGCTATTCCGTTCTCAGAAGGATAAACAAGTGATTATTGAGATGAAAAATTTATCTTTGCTTTGTATGTGTTGGTACTTTATTGTACTTTATAAAGCAGGACGGAAAGTAATAACTATTATTAGTGTTCGAAATGATAAATAAATGGTCAATCTTCAAAACTGCCGCAAGCGTGTTGTGTCTTGAATCTTGATAACCTTGCAAAGCCAATGTTGAGAACTGTCGCAAGCTTGTGGTGTCTTGAATCTTGATATCCTGAAATCAAGAAACAACTAAATCTGGATGGTTACAACGTTGTGTGTTGAGTCGAGGGATTGCCCTCTGTCCTTAAGACAAGATTGTCCCGTATATATGCTTTTACGTTAGCGAGCAATAGTCTCCCAAGATAAAACAACACTTTAATCTCAACACTACAAAGCCAATAGGTTGAGCCTGCCGAATAAAACAAATATGAATCGACTTGCTGAAGATATGGAAAAGGAAGGAAGAGTTTCTATCTTCTCTTCTGTTTTGTCCGTGTATATAGTGTGTCTCTGTTGTGTATATCTTGTGTATATGTGAGGGTTTGGTCACTTGTTTTTCAGTCACGAATTGCACTGAATTTCGCCACTGTTTTGTACAGATTTTGGTCACTGTTTCGTGCTCTTTTGTGACTGAAATGTGCTGCTATTTTCATGTGTTTTCGCTCCCGTTATTGAGCCAAAAGAGGCACCAATATATAGCATGGAGGAGGGTTGTCCAACTGCCCAAACATGGCTGATTAATGGCCATTAGGAGGGCTGTAATGGCAGGTTTAATGCAATGAAGGAGGGTTGATTATGATCATTGAAGTAGGTGGTTTATGGAGTAGTTAACAGCCAAGTTAATGTGTTTCTGCCTTCCGTTACTCCCAAAATCAACTTTTCAGAAACTCTAGGGACCAATCTGTACATAAGAAATTTCTGGGATCAAACTGTACATCTGGCAAAGTACTCTGGTCCAAGAAGATAATATCAGAAAGTCCCCACAGCCCACAGCCTACAGCCCGCGGCCCGTGACCCGTGACCCGAGCCCGAGCCCGGACCGGACGGGACGGGCGCGCGGTGGCGGCGCGCGTGTGGGCTTAGCCTTGAACCCAAGCACATCTAGGTCCTCCCTCCTTTAAACACATGGGATACCCCTTGGGGTCCCAAACCCTTTACCACATTAGAGACTTATATAGAGAGCAGTTCTTCCTATTCCCACCGATGTGGTAGATTTGTCCCACACCATATTTCCATGCATCAAACACCTTACTTCGTGGACCAATATCTCTTTCATTTCTCAACTAAATTTGATGACTCTTGGCCCTACGGTCATCTACTCACTTCGTAGATCATGCATGTGCGAAGAGACAAGGTCTCCAACATGCGGAACACTAGTGTTTAATTCATCAAAGATGGGTGGATGCATCTCCCCGCCAAAGGAAAATTTCCAACAATCCCCTCTAGGAAAGAGAGATTGTGGCGCACACACAAGGTGCCTACATTTCAGCAATCTTTCAGCGAAAATATATTGCATCAGGAGAGGTAGCTTCCGCTTTGAACCTTCCCTAGTTGAAACCATCGGACTTACTTACTGCGCGGTGAACGTGATGTCTTGAACCGTCAGTGTTTAGTGTAAGCCAAGACAATGATAACAACACAATAACTCTTCTTATTCGTTTTCATTCTTACGTTTTTGTCCGTTGTGGCCGTGGACACACTTGGATTCTTAAGTGCGTTCATTTGAGACGGCAATCCTCGCACTTAAATAGGTGATCTCCTACAAGGTATCCTGTTATACCCCACTTCACAAGTGTTAGGAATCATTAAAAGTTTTCCCAACCTTAACCTCAACCGTTTGAGAATCGTTAAAGGTTTGGAAGCTTAACTTTTACCTACCATGCAGGTAGCACTTTAATGTCTATCGCGGGAACAGCTTTGGATTCATGTTTCCGAACAGAAATTATCATCCGAAGTGCTTCTTGCTTCCACCGAAGCGCTCAACTGAACCTTTTGCCGCTTAGTTTTCCCATTGAACCAAATTATTGGAATCTCCAATCAGTATGGTTGGGTTTCCACCGCAAAGGTTCGTATTGTTTGGGTTTTCAGCCCATTCCCCTAGACAGGCAGAACACTTGATCTCCGGGTAGTCCCTTAGTTAGTAAATAAGGAAGTGATACCCGTGATGATCAACTGCCATACGGTCTTATGTCTCTGACAGATCCAGACAGATATGTCCAGATGCCGTCATCCGTGTCCTTCCTGAAGCCGACCGGCTAGCCATAGTGTATAACTGCTGAAGGCACGGGTTTCTTCCAATAAGAGACGTCCTCTAAGGAGTCACGAAGTTACTCAACTTCTTTCATGCTTTGTATAAAGCGATAAACTCCGATACCATCATGAATCGGTCGATGCAAGTTTGCTTAGAGGATTTTCCAAGACCCACCATACACATTTACTTGTGGCTTTGGTGTTCTTCAGATCCGATGTCCAGTTTGCATCACCGTGTTCTCCCGTAACCGTGGACATCCAGAATACTATAATCCGTAGATAAGCGAATAATTCAGATATTGTCATATCCGACTTAACGCCTTCTATTGATCATGTATTAAGATCATCAGTGAACCTTAGTTCAACTGATCTGTTTGTAGGACGATACTAGGTCGGTTGTAGTGTGTACAATACATTGAACTACACGTGACCTGTGCATATCGCTCCTTGTCTATGGGTGCACCATGATTCCAATCGGTTCTATGATTCATATCCATTGGTGGCTTCAGCGAGACTGTCAACTATCGACCAGTCCGTTATATGTCTTAGAAATCCAATTCCTAAGATGTCATCTGTGATACCCATATCTTTCATATCGAGACTTTGTTTCAATATGACTTTTACTTTCAGACTGTTGATTCCCCAACTATTGGCTTTCTAATTTCAGAGTCAATATTTCTGTGGTCAGATTCATTGTTTCTGTTTTATTTGAAACTTTCAGGACCAAAATGTAAACATTTCAGGGACCAAAATGAAAGTTCAGGACGAAGCCCAACAGTCCAGCAAACCAACTCTGATACTCTTCTTCCAACTCTCCGGTTGGAAAGGCTGTTTCAACATCCATGCCACGCAAGACTGCAATGGCCCATGATGTTAAGCTACTCCTAGGGGAGCACATGTACAAGTAGTCGAGGCTTTGAACTCGTCAGTAGATCCATCTACTTTGTACTCACTTTTGAGTATCCTTTTTCACAACCCAAAGTTTCTTTTCCCGGAGGAAGATCAACCATTACGCAAGTATGGTTCTATATGAGGGAATCTATTTCTCTCTTTGTAGCTTCTTTTCAAAGCAGCGCTTTTGGAGATGACAATTATTTGTTAATTGTCCATGGTGCATTCTCAACCATACAAGCTAGAAGGATTGGAACAAGTCTTTGTCCCCTTCTTTGCTTCGTCTCGGTTCAACATCTAGAATCCCTGAGTTCTGCAGATCTGGAATATTAAGTTTCGGATAGCCAGTAACTTTCGAGTCCTGTAGATACGGAACGTCTAGTTCCGGACAGTCAGGCCCTCGCGGGTTCTTGTTAACCTTGAGCAATTACTCCTTTTTTTCTTTTTCAAGGAAAGTTATCTTCTAAGAATTCAGCATTCTTTGACACCAAGAGGCGATAAGAACTACTGTTATTTGCAGATCTAGTGGATATGCAATCTACAGTCTTAGGTACAACTTGACCTGTTTCGGTATTCCAACTTTTACCAAGCCATCCCACATATTTTGGGCGTACGACTTTGCGCTTGGCTAACACCGTTGGACTGAGGTGAGAAATGAACAGTCGTTTAATGAACGATGCTTCACATTCTCCCCCTCTATCACTACGAATTTCGTAATCCATAGGCTTAGTTGATTTCCAACTTATGCTTTGTAGCGCTTATCCGCTTCAACAACTTCATCTTTGCTTTTCAACAAACAAAGGATTCCATACGTTGTACCATCATCAATGAAGATCACAACGTACTTGTCTCCCCCCCTCTATTTTGTATAAACTTCAAATCACCCAAGTAGGTGTGACTAAGTTCTAGAGGAGCGGTGCTTCTTTCGCTATTCCCTTGACAGAATTTGGAAAGGTGATTTTGCCTCTTCGCCTACCTCACATTCATTTTGAGGGTTTATGTCGAAAGAAGGCAACAATCTCAACATCGTTAGCTTTTGAATGACTTGCTATTTAACGTGTCTTAATCTATGATGGCATAGATGCACGGATTACAGATATATCATTCATTTGGCTACTGACATACTATACCATTCTTAGTTATTACAGACCTGTTGGACTAGTCTCAAACCAGCTTGACCAACAACGTCCCTTAACCAAGTTTGGGACATGGATCACCTCATCTTAGAGTGATCCTATTCCCTGAAGTCCTATTGAGGACAACCTCTCTAGCCCCTTTGATTTTAGAGGCCTTTCTTTAGGCCTTCAGATCATTTAAGACCTGGAAACTCTGGCCCACCATACTAGGTGTCCATTACTTTTCCTATGAAATGAATTATGGCCCCACTCCAGTCACCCGGAGGCTTTGTATGACTGAGTGTCCAATATCATCATATCAAAGGAATTTTGGCCCACTCCAGTCACCCGGAGGCATTTTATGACTGAGTGTCCAATATCATCCTATGAAGGATCTTCTGCCAAATAGTATGACAGGCTCAACGTCTATAGCTTTTAGACTTCTTCCGTTAAGATTGGTGCCCAGATAATTCTTGGCGCTTACTTAAGAATGGTAACAGTTTTCGCACAGTTAGTGGATCTTTCTCCATCATATGTGCGAACATACTTTACACACTTTAATAATTACACTTAAAATAACGGATCTTTTTAAGTCGTTTACAAAATCCAATCTTTAAACGGGAAAGAAGAAGAGATTAAACTTCTGATTTTTAAAGCGTAAGAAATATAAATTATTTTCATATTCCTCCTTACTTTAATCCATTTTTAATCAGACATCATTTAATCTTTATTCTTGACAAGTAAGAAAAGCTACTTATCCCAATTTCGGATTCTGGCCCACTTCAGTCACTTCATCAAACTGAGTGTCCATTTCCTTCTTACCATTATTCGAATCTTTTGTCTGGGACAGATATAGGCCTTCTGCTGCAAGATAAAAGCACATCTTCAGCCTTCTCCTCTTGTCCCAGTTGACATCCTCAGCCTCTCGTGAGCGCTTGTTACCACCACTCTTGGGAGCGGTGACACCATGAACACGTTCATCATCATCACTCTCTTCTACCAGAAAACCATTGCCATATCCAGATTTGGTCACACAACTTTTGACCGACATCTTTCGAACACTAATAGTAATACAATACAATCTTGTCTTAAATTGTTGGTACTCTATTGTACTTTATAAAGCAGTACGGAAAGTAATAACTATTACAAGTGTTCGAAAGGATAAATAAATGGTCAATCTTCAAAACTGCGACAAGCGTTTTGTGTCTTGAATCTTGATAACCTTGCAAAGCCAATGTTGAGAACTGTCACAAGCTTGTGGTGTCTTGAATCTTGATATCCTGAAATCAAGAAACAACTAAATCTAGATGGTTACAACGTTGTGTGTTGAGTCAAGGGATTGCCCTCTGTCCTTAAGATAAGATTGCCCCGTATATATGCTTTTACGTTAGCGGGCAATAGTCTCCCAAGATAAAACAACACTTTAATCTCAACACTACAAAGCCAATAGGTTGAGCCTACCGAATAAAATAAATATGAATCGACTTGCCGAAGATATTGAAAAGGAAGGAAGAGTTTCTATCTTCTCTTCTGTTTTGTCTCTGTGTATATAGTGTGTCTCTGTTGTGTATATCTTGTGTATATGTGAGGGTTTGGTCACTGTTTTTCAGTCACGAATTGCACTGAATTTCGCCACTGTTTTGTACAGATTTTGGCCACTGTTTCGTGCTCTTTTGTGACTGAAATGTGCTGCTATTTTCGTGTGTTTTCGCTCCCGTTATTGAGCCAAAAGAGGCACCAATATATAGCATGGAGGAGGGTTGTCCAACTGCCCAAACATGGATGATTAATGGCCATTAGGAGGGCTGTAATGGCAGGTTTAATGCAATGAAGGAGGGTTGATTATGATCATTGAAGTAGATGGTTTATGGAGTAGTTAACTGCCAAGTTAATGGGTTTCTGCCTTCCGTTACTCCCAAAATCAACTTTTCAGAAACTCTAGGGACCAAACTGTACATAAGAAACTTCTGGGATCAAACTGTACATCTGGCAAAGTACTCTGGTCCAAAAAGATAACATCAGAAACTGCCCACAGCCCGTGACCGAACGGGCGCGCGGCGGTTGCGCGCGTGTGGGCTTAGCCTTGAACCCAAGCACATCTAGGTCCTCCCTCCTTTAAATACATGGGATACCCCTTGGGGTCCCAAACCCTTTACCACATTAGAGACTTATATAGAGAGCAATTCTTCCTATTCCCACCGATGTGGTAGATTTGTCCCACACCATATTTCCATGCCTCAAGCACCTTACTTCGTGGACCAATATCTTTTTCATTTCTCAACTAAATTTGACGATTCTTGGCCCTACGGTCATCTACTCACTTCGTAGATCATGCATGTGCGAAGAGACAAGGTCTCCAACATGCGGAACACTAGTGTTTAATTCATCAAAGATGGTGGACGCATCTCCCCGCCAAAGGCAAATTTCCAACAGTATGTACTGTATGCTTCAGTTGTAGTACTATAGCAGTAGCCTGTTAGAGTTTGTTAATGACTAGATTAGGAGTTAGTTAGTGGCCAGCTGTTGCAAGCTGTAAGTTGTTAAGCGATTAAGCATAGGATTAGATATTTTCTACTTCTCGATACTCTGTGAATGAACTGAGCTTTTATTTTCCATTGCTGCTCGTTCTTAAGCTCCAGTTTTGATAGTGATTTAGGTATGATTTTTTTTTACTGATTTAATTGTAATTTGCAGGAAGTATTGTACGGTTCGATTAAGGAGATTATACAAATCGCTAAAGTTCACTCACGGACGTTTGAAGCACACTAAGCGTCCAATTTTAGTAACTACGGTCACTGAAGTGAGGTCTGTGTCTATTTGTAGTGTTGATTTCTATAGCCTGTTCGGTGATTTGACAGAGAGAATATGTACCTGCACGGAACATGTAGGGATTTGTTTATACTTATTGCATGGAACATTGGTATTATTGAAGTTTTTGTTGAGTTCTCCCAAATCGGTGGGATAAGTGGTCTTTGGTCTCCTTATATTGTTTGGGCATTCTTTCTATCTTTAAGCTAGCTTTTGGAGTTGAGTTAGACCAAAAATTCATTCACGTGGTATCAGAGCAGGCCAAAGGTCTGTTGGTACTCTATCGTACTTTATAAAGCAGTACGGGATGTAAATAACTATTACAAATGTTCGAAAGGATAAATAAATGGTCAATCTTCAAAACTGCCGCAAGTGCGTTGTGTCTTGAATCTTGATCACCTTGCAAAGCCAACTTTGAGAACTGCCGCAAGTATGTTGTGTCTTGAATCTTGATATCCTGAAATCAAGAAACAACTAAATCTGGAAGGTTACAACGTTGTGTGTTGAGTCGAGGATAGCCCTCTATCCTTAAGACAAGATTGCCCCGTATATATGCTTTTACGTTAGCGGGCAATAGTCTCCCAAGATAAAACAACACTTTAATCTCAACACTACAAAGCCAATAGGTTGAGCACCGTCGAAAAAAACAAATATGACTCGACTTGTGAAGATATGGAATAGGAAGGAAGAGTTTCTCTTTACTCTTCTCTTTTGTCTCTGTGTATATAGTGTGTCTCTCGTAGTGTATATCTTGTGTATACGTGAGGGTTTGGTCTTTGTTTTTGACGATTTTTAACCTTTGTTTTGCTTTGATTTTTCAGCCTTTGGTTTCTTGATTTTTTCACCCTTTGGTTTGCTTATTTTTCGAGTGTCTTTTTCGTCTGTTTTGTGGCCTGTTTTTCATCTATATTCTGCCACCGAATTGAGCCAAATGAAGCTCAATATATAGCATAGAGAAGGGGCTGTCCAACTGCCAAAACATGGCTGTTAATGGCCATTTAGGAGGGCATTAAAATAGCCAAGTAATGGTCGTTAATGGCCATTGAAAGGTCGCCCAATCGCCCAAGTAATGGGCTGTTAATGGAGGAGTTAATCAGCCAAGTAATGACTGATTAATGCCTCAAAAAACAGTCCCAACGGTAGGCGAGAAAAAGTCTCCGAAATTCTAGGGACCAAACTGTAAATATTGAAACTTCGGGGACCAAAGCGTACATATGAAAGAATTTCGGGTCCAAACTGTACATATGAAACTTCGGGGATCAAAGCGTACATCCGGCGAGTTCTCTCGGTCCAAAAAAATAATATCGAAAGGCCCACGGCCCACGGCCCCACGGCCCCGTGGCCCGTGGCCCGAGCCGGACGGGCGGGCGGCGGCGCGCGCGCGTGTGGGCTTAGCCTTGAACCCAAGCACATCTAGGTCTTCCCTCCTTTAAACACATGGGATACCCCTTGGGGATCCAAACCCTTTACCACATTAGAGACTTATATAGAGAGCAATTCTTCCTATTCCCACCGATGTGGTAGATTTGTCCCACACCACATTTCCATGTCTCAAACACCTTACTTCGTGGACCAATATCTCTTTCATTTCTCAACGAAATTAGACGATTCTTGGCCCTACGGTCATCTACTCACTTCGTAGATCATGCATGTGCGAAGAGACAAGGTCTCCAACATGCGAAACACTAGTGTTTAATTCATCAAAGATAGGTGGACGCATCTCCCCGCCAAAGGCTAATTTCCAACAATCCCCTCTATGAAAGAGAGATTGTGGCACACGCACAAGGTGCCTACATTTCAGCAATCTTTCAGCGAAAAGATATTGCATCAGGAGAGGTAGCTTTCGCTTTGAACCTTCCCTAGTTGAAACCATCGGACTTACTTACTGCGCGGTGAACGTGATGTCTTGAACCGTCAGTGTTTAGTGTAAGCCAAGACAACGATATCAACACAATAACTCTTCTCATTCATTTTCCTTCTTACGTTTCTGTCCGTTGTGGCCATGGACACACTTGGATTCTTAAGTGCGTTCATTTGAGTCGGCCATCCTCGCACTTAAATAGGTGATCTCCTACAAGGTATCCTGCTATACCCCACTTCACAAGTGTTAGGAATCATTAAAAGTTCCCCCAACCTTAACCTCAACCGTTTGAGGATCTTTTAAAGGTTTGGAAACTTAACCTTTACCCACCATGCAGGGAGCACTTTAATGTCTATCGCGGGAACAGCTTTGGATTCATGTTTCCGTACAGAAATCATCATCCGAAGTGCTTCTTGCTTCCACCGAAGCGCTCAACTGGAACCTTTTGCCGCTTAGTTTTCCCATTGAACCACATTCTTGGGATCTCCAATCGTATGGTTGGGTTTCCACCGCAAAGGTTCGTATTGTTTGGGTTTTAAGCCAATTCCCCTAGACAGGCAGAACACTTGATCTCCGGGTAGCCCCTTAGTTAGTAAACAAGGATGTGACACCCGTGATGATCAACTTGCCATACGGTTTTATGTCTCCGACGGATCCTAAAAGATATGTCCAGACGCCGTCATCCGTGTCCTTCCTGAAGCCGACCGGCTAGCCACGTGTATAAACGCTTGAAGGCACGGGTTTCTCCCAATAAGGGACGTCCTCTAAAGAGTCGTGAAGTCACTCAACTTCTTTCATGCTTTGTATAAAGCGATAAACCCCGATTCCATCATGAATCGGCCGATGCAAGTTTGCTTAGAGGATTTTCCAAGAACCACCATACACATTTACTTGTGGCTTTGGTGTTCTTCATATCTGATGTCCAGTTTGCATCACAGTGTTCTCTCAGAACCGCTGGACATCCAGAATACTATAATCCGTAGATAAGTGAATAATTCAGATATCGTCATATCCGACTTAACGCCTTTCTATTGATCATGTATTGAAATCATCAGTGAACCTTAGTTCAACTGATCTGCTTTGTAAGACGATACCAGGTCGGTTGTAGTGTGTACAATACATTGAACTACACGTGACCTGAGCATATCGCTCCTTGTCTATGGGTGCACCATGATTCCAATCAGTTCTATGATTCATATCCATTGGTGGCTTCAACGAGACTGTCAACTATCGACCGATCCGTTAGATGTCTTAGAAATCCAATTCCAAAGATGTCATCTCGTGATACCCATATCTTTCATATCGAGACTTTGTTTCAATATGACTTTTACTTTTAGACCGTTGATTCTCCAACCTGTTGGCATTCTAACTTCGAGTCAATGTTTCGTGGTCGATTCATTGTTCTGTTTTATCCGAAACTTTCGGGACCAAAATGTAAACATTTCGGGGACCAAAATGAAAGTTCGGGAAGAAGCCCAACGATCCGGCAAACCAAATCGATTCTCTTCTTCCAACTCTACGGTTGGGAAGGCTAATTCAACATTCATGCCACGCAAGGCGCAATTGCCCTGGATGTGAAGCTACTCACAGGGGAGCACATCTTACAACCCAAAGGTTCTTTTCCGGAGGAAGATTAACCATTACGCAAGTATGGTTCTATATGATAGAGTCTATTTCTCTCTTTGTAGCTTCTTTCCAAAGCGGCGCTTTTGGAGATGACAATTATTTATTAATTGTCCATGGTTCGTTCTCAACCATACAAGCTAGAAGGTATGGAACAAGTCTTTGTCCCCTCTTTGCTCCTTCTCGGTTCAACATCTAGAATCCCCGAGTTCTGCGGATCGGAATATTAAGTTCGGATAGCCGCAACTTTCGAGTCCTATAGATACGGAACGTCCGATTCGGACAGTCGAGCCCTCGCGGGTTCTTGTTAACCTTGAGCAATTACTCCTTTTTCCTTTTTCAAGGAAAGCTATCTTAAAAGAATTCAAAGCATTCTTTGATGCCAAGAGGCGATCAAGACTACTTTCGTTATTTACAAATCCAAAGTGGATATGCAATCTACGATCTTAGGTCGAACTTGACTGTCTCGGTAGTCCAACTTCTACCAAGCCATCCCACATCACAACTTTTGTATGTGAGATCATTTCCATGTCTCACACGGAGAGTTATCCTTATCCTTATCCTTATGCGGAGTTCGTTGAGAATCGCATTAGCGGTAAGGATCGCCTTGCCCTACATAATTTAGGCGTACGGGTTTGCGCTTGGCTAACACCGTTAGACTGAGGTGAGTAATGAGCAGTCGTTTAATGAACGATGCTTCACATTCTCCCCCTCTATCACTACGAATTTCTCAATCCGTAGGCTTAGTTGATATTCAACTTCTGCTTTGTAGCGCTTATCCGCTTCAACAACTTCATCTTTGCTTTTTAACAAACAAAGGATTCCATACGTTGTACCATCATCAATGAAGATCACAACGTACTTGTCTCCCCTCTATTTTGTATAAACTTCAAATCACCCAAGTAGGTGTGACTAAGTTCTAGAGGAGCGATGCTTCTTTCGCTATTCCCTTGACGGAATTTGGAAAGGTGATTTTGCCTCTTCATCTACCTCACATTTATTTTGAGGGTTTATGTCGAAGAAGGCAACAATCTCAACATCGTTAGCTTTTGAATGACTTGCTATTTAACGTGTCTTAATCTATGATGGCATAGACGCACGGATTACAAATATATCATTCATTTGGCTACAGACATACTGTACCATTCTTAGTTATCACAGACCTGTTGGACTAATCTCAAACCAGCTTGACCAACAGCGTCCCTTAAACCAAGTTAGGAATATGTATCACCTCATCTTTGAGTGATCCCAATCCATGAAGTCCTATTGAGGACAACCTCTCCAACCCCTTCTACTTTAGAGGTGGTGTTGCTTCACATGAACAACCTCTTACCCGTGGTTAAGGCGTAACCGGATCATATGTGATCCAGATATTCTGGCCCACTCCAGTTGCTTTGGCAGACTAAGTGTCCAATTTCTTTTCTGCCTTTTCTTTAGGTCTTCAGATCATTTAAGACCTGGAAATTGTGGCCCACCTTACTAGGTGTCTATTATTTTTCCTATGAAATGAATTTTGGCCCTACTCCAGTCGCCCGGAGGCTTTGTATGACTGAGTGTCCAATATAATCATATCAAAGGAATTTTGGCCCACTCCAGTCGCCCGGAGGCTTTGTATGACTGAGTGTCCAATATCATCCTATGAAGGATCTTCGCCAAATAATATGACAGCTCAACGTACGTAACTTTTAGACTCCTTTCGTTAAGATTGGTGCCCAGATAATTCTTGGCGCTTACTTAAGAGTGGTAACAGTTTTCGCACAGTCAGTGGATCTTACTCCCTCGTATGTGCGAACATACTTTACACACTTTAGTAATTACACTTAAAAGAACGGATCTTCTTAAGTCGTTTACAAAATCCAATCTTTAAACGAAAAAGAAGATGAGATTAAACTTCTGATTTGTTAAAGCATAAGGAATATAAATTATTTTCATATTCCTCCTTACTTTAATCCATTTTTAATCAGACATACTTTAATCTTTATTCTTGACAAGTAAGAAAAACTACTTATCCCAATTTCGGATTCTGGCTCACTTCAGTCACTTCATCAGACTGAGTGTCCATTTCCTTCTCACCATTATTCGGATCTTTTGTCTGGGATATATACAGGTCTTCTGCTGCAAGATAGAAGTACATCTTCAATCTTCTCCTCTTGTCCCAGTTGACATCCTCAGGCTCTCGAGAGCGCTTGCTCCCACCAGTCTTGGTAGTGGTGACACCATGAACACGTTCATCATCATCACTCTCTTCTACGAGAAAACCATTGCCATATCCAGATTTGGTCACACAACTTTTGACCGACATCTCTCGAACACTAATAGTAATACTATACAATCTTGTCTTAAGTTGTTGGTACTCTATCGTACTTTATAAAGCAGTACGGGATGTAAATAACTATTACAAATGTTCGAAAGGATAAATAAATGGTCAATCTTCAAAACTGCCGCAAGTGCGTTGTGTCTTGAATCTTGATCACCTTGCAAAGCCAACTTTGAGAACTGCCGCAAGTATGTTGTGTCTTGAATCTTGATATCCTGAAATCAAGAAACAACTAAATCGGAAGGTTACAACGTTGTGTGTTGAGTCGAGGATAGCCCTCTATCCTTAAGACAAGATTGCCCCGTATATATGCTTTTACGTTAGCGGGCAATAGTCTCCCAAGATAAAACAACACTTTAATCTCAACACTACAAAGCCAATAGGTTGAGCACGTCGAAAAAAACAAATATGACTCGACTTCTTGAAGATATGGAATAGGAAGGAAGAGTTTCTCTTTACTCTTCTCTTTTGTCTCTGTGTATATAGTGTGTCTCGTAGTGTATATCTTGTGTATACGTGAGGGTTTGGTCTTTGTTTTTGACTGATTTTTAGCCTTTGTTTTGCTGATTTTTCAGCCTTTGGTTTTCTTGATTTTTTCACCTTTGGTTTGCTTATTTTTCGTGTCTTTTTCGTCTGTTTTGTGGCCTGTTTTTCGTCTATATTCTGCCACCGAATTGAGCCAAATGAAGCTCAATATATAGCATAGAGAAGGGGCTGTCCAACTGCCAAAACATGGCTGTTAATGGCCATTTAGGAGGGCATTAAAATAGCCAAGTAATGGTGTTAATGGCCATTGAAAAGGTCGCTTATTCGCCCAAGTAATGGGCTGTTAATGGAGGAGTTAATCAGCCAAGTAATGGCTGATTAATGCCTCAAAAAACAGTCCCAACGGTAGGCGAGAAAAAGTCTCCGAAATTCGGGGACCAAGCGTAAATATTGAAACTTCGGGGACCAAAGCGTACATATGAAAGAATTCGGTCCAAACTGTACATATGAAACTTCGGGGATCAAAGCGTACATCTGGCGAGTTCTGCGGTCCAAAAAAATAATATCGAAAGAAAAAGGCCCACGGCCCGCCCCACGGCCGGACGGGCGGGCGGCGGCGGCGCGCGTGTGGGCTTAGCCTTGAACCCAAGCACATCTAGGTCTTCCCTCCTTTAAACACATGGGATACCCCTTGGGGATCCAAACCCTTTACCACATTAGAGACTTATATAGAGAGCAATTCTTCCTATTCCCACCGATGTGGTAGATTTGTCCCACACCACATTTCCATGTCTCAAACACCTTACTTCGTGGACCAATATCTCTTTCATTTCTCAACGAAATTAGACGATTCTTGGCCCTACGGTCATCTACTCACTTCGTAGATCATGCATGTGCGAAGAGACAAGGTCTCCAACATGCGAAACACTAGTGTTTAATTCATCAAAGATAGGTGGACGCATCTCCCCGCCAAAGGCTAATTTCCAACAAGGTCCTGGGATGACCCAAGATCCATTATTTACATGGTATCAAAGTCAGACTCATTCCAATTATTTGTTCATCGATGTTGGGCCCCCAAATTATATTATCCACGCTCCAGTTAACGAGGTCTGGGCGTACGAGGGAGTGTTAAGAGTCCTACATTTTGGAGTTGAGTTACGCCCAAAATCCATTTTTTATAGTTCTAGTGCTCCAATGAAGTTCCAAATTGTGAATGTTCACTTTTGCAGATAAATTTGCTCTTCTTGCTTCTTCACCATTTCCAACATTTTCACTTCACCTTTGTGGTTGTGTAAGCCTTAGACATATGTGTTTACTTTGATGCGCTGCAGCACCATTGTCTTTATAGATAAATGTTGGGCCATTTTGATTTGTCTAACCCTCTTAGTTTTGTAGTACGTCTATGATCAGCAAATTCTATTTTGCAACAAGGATGTGCAGATCTGTCTATTCGTCCCTCAAAATCATTCAAGGTGCAGTTTATATCTCTTATAGTTCAGTTGGTTTATTTTTTTCATCTTTGCTGCGCTGCAAATCCTATGAGTCGTGCTTATTATTATGGTCTACTTACTTGCATTAGCCACTGGCAACACCAAACAAGGATGACATATTTTGATAAAAAATCAATGAAGGTGTTATTTGAGAAATAACTGAAAATCTTTTGATAGTAAGGAAAATCTGCCTGTTATCACATGGTGCAAGTCTTTAGGTTATCCAGAAAAGATATGATAAAGGTCTTTAATCCACTTCTACGAGCAAGTGAATAAAGCTCATCCACTTCTTACTGGATGACAATTTAGACCCGTTTTTGTAAAGAATGAATCTTGAGTCTAACTCAACCCAAAAGTTAGTTTGTATGGTGAGGATTGTTCAAGTCCATATAAGGAGTTCATGTTCTCATTCCATATCCGATGTGAGACTCTTAACAGTTTTGAATGACAATTAAATACTTAGACTTGATTTGGATGAAGCTTGAATTTTAGACTTGATTGAATGGAATTTGAAGGTTTAAGGCTTTAATTGTCTGAATTTTATAGATTTGATTGGAATTTGAATTTTATTGTAATTTGGTAGGTGGTGTAGCTAATAAAGCAGAATTTTGCTGGAAAAAAATGCAGATATTCCGACTACAAAAGTTGGAAACTTATGAATTAATTATTTAAATGTTCCGACTACATTAGTCAGAAACATATAAATTAATAAATAATTATTTTAATAAATTTCCGACTACTGTGGTCAGAAGAATATAAATTAATAAATAATTATTTTAATAAATTTCCGACTACTGTGGTCAGAAGAATATAAATTAATAAATAATTATTTTAATAATTTTCTACTACAATAGTCGGAATTTTCAGCAATTTTTGGTAGTCGGTGAAGATAGGAATTTTCCGACTACGGTAGTCGGAAATAATTTTAAGACCATCGTTTTTTCGACTACTCAAAAAGGGTCGGAAAACCTCATTTTCCGACTACTTTCCGACCATTTTGGCAGTCGCCGACCATTTTGGCAGTCGGAAAATAGCTGATTTCTGGTAGTGGGAGTGGAGGTGGATGTGGCGGGGTGTTGAGTGTGGGGAGGAGATAATTAGAGTGGAATTCCACTTATGAAATTTATTTTTCCTACCCACACCAAGGAAGTCATTTTTTAATTTTTTTTTACAAATTATAAAAAATGAAAAAAAAATCATACCTCCCCGACCCTTACCCTGCCTGCCCCTCCCCCCTCCATTTTCTATTTCATATATTTTATCTTACTTTTATAGAAAAATTATAAAAAGTGGGAAATTTTTCTTACCCCACCCCCACCACCCCGTCTGTCCCCCCAACCCCCTCCCCCACATTTTCTATTTCATATTTTATTTTTATAAAAAAAATTCTTACCCCCCTCCCCGCCCCATTTTCTATTTCATATATTTACTTCTATAAAAACATGCATATGAAAAAAATTATAAACAATACACTTGAAATAATATTACACTTATTTATATAATATGGACTAATCCATAACCAACTCATCCATTTATCACCCAACTCATATTTTACCCACATAAAATATGAGTGAGTTGAAATCCAATTCATTTTTGTTTACATCATTTCAACCTACCCAAAATATAAATCCAACCAAATCCACTCATTTGTGACCCCTAATTATACCAAGTGTTATTGGACCGGCATGAGAAAAAGAGTAGTTTCATTTGGAATTACCCAAACAAAAATAACTAGTTAACATAATAAGTGGATATATGTTGTTAGGTGATAAATTCCTCAAACGCATTAGCCTAATCTACAAGAATTTTTATAGATTTCAGAAACGTGTATGGTGACATTTGAAGTAGAAGACTATGCCTGCCTAAATTGTTTAATTGTCAAACATTATGGTTAAATTAATTTGACTCAATTGTGACACATATTTATTCTCTTTCATTGTATGTCGGCTGCTGATATATCTGTTGGCAGTGCATGATCTCAATAAGCAAGTCGCATGATACTATTAACGTCATCTTAGATATTGACACTTCTCCTTAATCCTAAGTAGGCTAATAATTAAACTTTTAAGCCTTTTTATTATTACAGATATTGTAAAAGCTTTTACATAGAAAATGTAATATAATTGATTTCAACGGGTTAGGTTTCAGTTTCCATTTAATTTCCTATAGAAAACTAGGGATGTGCACAGTTTGGATATATTCAGAGATTCGAATCGACCCACGCTATTTGGATGGTCAGATTTCTGATTTTGGATATTTTGATTCAGATATGGTTATGTTCTTTCAAAATTTTGGATTTACAGATCGGATAAGGATTGGTACAATTTTAAATCAATCCGATCCAAAATTCAAAATATATGGGTACATATAAAAGTTACACTTTCATTTTAGATTATTAGACATTTGTTTGGGATTTCAGTTTATTTTATTGATGATTGCAATTTATTTTGTTGATTTTTTGTTTAATGAACTTTATTATACATTGGTTGATGAAGATTATTAAGTAGGTGTTGGGATGTTGGCGTGATATAACAATGCTATAAGCATCTTAATAAGGCGTACAATTTGATCCGAAAAATCAAGATGTTTACTCGAACCAAATATCAAAAATCCGATCTGGGGTTAATTTGAATTGGATTTGAATTGCATTTTACATAATCCAAAATTCAAAATGTGCTAAATTCGATTCAATCCAACCGATGCACATTCCTATAGTGAACGTAGTAAGTGTAGACAAGACGATGTGCGTCGGTCATCCGTTATTAATGAAAAACTTTATTATATGCCGTAATACAAATGACATTAATTGTGTGAGACTTCTTTGTTTCAAAATAAAAATTATCAAATTTCTTACACTTTCTGATTTATAAACTTTGAGTTCACTTTTTGTGAGATAAAAAAAAAAAGACTCGGCACAATTATTATATATTGTGTGAATCACATAATAAAAAGTTACTCTCAAGGTTTCCAAAGATTTGTTAACAGTTTTTCTGTCACTGAACTTGGGCGGAATAAAAATGAGTTCGTCACCTTTCTTTAATTACAGCTAATTTTACTGACCTGATAGTAACGCCAATTACAAAGAGTAACGAATTAAGGCACGCTTTTTTCTGCTTATGCAAGCGGCACGCTAAGCCCATACAGATATCAGAAATATAAAGAACCGTTCCTAGTTAATTGGACAGGCCGATTGCTTTGTCACCATACATATATATATATATATATATATATATATATATATATATATATATATATATATATATATATATATATATATATATATATATATATATATAGTGTTAGACCTAAATATAAGAACACACTTGGAAGCCAAATTAGAGGTATGTTTCGTAGTGGAATTAATTAATTTGACCTGCCGTATGAAGTTAAAGGTGTCGGATACTTGTGCTACAAGTGTTCCATATACATGACCTCATTAAACTTATCTAACTATCTAAGAGCTAGATTTATTCGAGCCACCAATAATTAAAGGATTTCTTTTTGTTTTTGTATATTTTGCTTGTCTATCTCGTGTTTCAAGGAAAAGTAATGTTTTTGGTCCCAATTTATTGCTTTAATCCAGTTTTAGTCCATGTGCTCTTCAATTGAACACATATGAACCTTAATTAGATAAGGTGGACGATT
Source organism: Anisodus tanguticus (assembly GCA_034509755.1). Taxonomy (NCBI): domain Eukaryota; kingdom Viridiplantae; phylum Streptophyta; class Magnoliopsida; order Solanales; family Solanaceae; genus Anisodus; species Anisodus tanguticus. The sequence continues at coordinate 53,143,591 of CM067540.1, read as the reverse complement.
TTTGAATTGCTACTTTTACTGCCACAACACAATAAAAGTGGACCTTTTCTTTTGGGACATTGGCACATACATATTAAGTCATATTACCAAATTAAACCAGGGGCCAGGACTAAGTATGACAATATAGTAGACCAAAAAATTGACATTTCATTAGCCAACTCTTCCAACAAGTCCACTCGTCATCTCCCAAAACCGACGGTCGTGACCCACTGCAGAAGCTCTACTCGCTCTCCTTTGTTTTGTTGCCTGAGAAAGATTGATTCTCTACATTGTCATCCAAAAATACTTTTTTATGTTTTTTTTTTTTAGTGGATGTGGTTAGAATTGGTTGAGTTGAGAATGCCTGAACGAGGCTATACACAAATTTTGAGGAAGATTGGAAATGATTTGAACTGGCTTGGAATCAAATTTAAACTTGAAAAATATCAATGCAATAAGTGTCTATCACATTGTATATCGTGTATATCACACATAGATTCTCATGAATATATATATATAAACATGCATGATATACAGGAGATAAACATGCATTGACATACATTAGGATATACACGGATAGAATTGCCTTCAAGCATCTTCAAAATGTTTCCAACAAAACCTAAAACACTTAGTCGAAGTAAATCACAAATACATAGATCGAAAAATTCTAACCAAACTTCAATGATTTTTAATGATGTTTTCATGTCCTTTAAGTTTCGTTACATTTTCCCAAAGATATTCTTCTTCATCACAATTTGATGGTTAGGTTGAATGTTTGAGTAAAAAAGAAAATTCCTGCATCATCTAGTGAGGTTGTTTGGATGGAGATCACTGATTCAGAACTTAAATTCGAAGTTAACGACATTGATTAGAAGGTTGGATAAAGTTTTGAGCTATTAACAAAAAGAAAGAGAAAGTTCAGAATTCCAGTTGCTGAGTTTTGAGTAATAAATTTGGTATTGTCAATGAAGAAGTATTAATTTGTGCTGTTGGAGTCTACCAATTTTTTAAACTTAAATTGTCAAACATCGCCAATAAAAGAAAGTTGGGCTATAAAAGAAAATTCAAATGTCATATATAATCAAATACTTTCCCTGATTCAGTTTGTTCGTCTTATTTTTTAGTCCATTTAAAAAAATTATTTTCCATTTTTGGTAATTATTTAATTTCAACTTTTCATATGACATTGTTTAAGATCACAAAATTAAAAGATATTTTGATACAATATATATATATATATATATATATATATATATATATATATATATATATATATATATATAATATCTTTAGTTTAAAATTACAAGATTTAAAAGTATTTTTTTACTTTCCTAAATTTCCTTGTTTTTATTTCCTTGCCAAATTAAAAACAGACAAATAAATTGAAACAATGTAAGTAATACTTACAAAAATATGCTTAAATCAATCATTATAAACGAGATTGGATCTCGGGCATATGGTCAACTATATCCATAACACAACCCACCAACGAAAAAAGATTTTTATAAATAGAATAAATTACTTTCTCCGTCCCAAAATACTTATCGTCCTTATTAAAAATATTTGTCTCAAAATACTTATCATTTTATTTAACGAAGATAAAATTAAGTAGTTTTTTCTCATTTTCACCTTGTAATGGAGAGGAGCCAAATCCGTATTAATTAGCAACACATAGGTTTGCATCCTTGATAGAGTAAATGTTTATTAAGAAGAGATAATGTGATGAAATTTGTTAAGAGAGTATAAGTATTTTTTAAGGAACGCGTAAATGAAAAGAAAAGTATTTTGGACTGAGGGAGTACTTTTAATTTAACAAAAATCATGATAACCTGACACGATTCTCCAGCATCTAAAAATTTAAAATTATCGTGGCTCACTTAATTTGGTTTGAAGAGTAGTGTGTCAATATAATGGCGGATGCTATAAAGTACTTTGAATTGAATATTGGAGCTAAGATTCCGTCAATGGGTTTAGGTACGTGGCAGTCCGAACCTGGTGTTGTTGGACTAGCTGTTAAGACTGCTATCAAGGTTCTTTTTCTAACTGATATTCATTTAATTAGTTTGTTTCAATTTTTAAGCGGATTTAGAATGAGAACGTATACTTATATGGATAAGTTAGCTTTTGAGATTGAGTTAGGTCCAAGATCATTCTTTATATGGTATCAGAGCCAAACTCATTCTAATTCTTTGTTCACCGATGTTGGGCCCCAAAATATATTATCCACGCTCCAGTTAACAAAGTCTATACGTGCGGAGGAGTGTTAAGAGTCTCACATCGAATGAGTACCACATCATATATGGTGGAATGAGAACATGAACTCCTTATATGGACTTGGATAATACTCACCTTAGAAGCTAGCTTTTGGAATTAAATTAGGCCATTCATTCTTTACGGTTACTAATTTACATTTTTTAAATCATAAGTTAAGATGAGAATGTGGATTCATTAACTATGTTTTAGTGATATGAGTGAACGTCAAGAAACCTATCATGTATATTCGATTGAAACATGGGGTGCGAATAAGTTTTTAGCCTTGATAGCAACTTTTATTTACTAAATACTTGTGAATACATATTAATTAAAGTTTATGTAAAACACATATGTCAATGCACCTTTCCCCGAGCCACAATAGAAGTTATGGGTTTGGCAGAATCCATTAATTTTAGCTTAAGCTTTGTATTTGTATTAAAATATTCAGTTAATATATATAAATAATATATCCCGAACCCAGTAAGTAAATAGCATTGTGGTTTAGAATTCATAAACTTAAAATCTTGGATCCGCAGCGGTCAATGCCAACTGTACCACATTAAGACACGGGATTCATTTTCGGTGATGTATTTAGGATCACTGATTCAACTGTAAAATTGTCCTTCTCACATAATTACTGATATGATTAGAGTTTGGTATAACGTCTCCAATGTGGAAAAAATTGAAGGAAATGTGTCCACATTTGGTGCTAATATACTTTTATGGATCAATTTTAGAAAGTCACCCACTTTGAAGTGTCGCTTGCAGCTACTAAGCGGTCCCATTACAATAATCTTGAATTATTATGCATTGACAGCATTGTGGTTAGCAGGGGATGATTGTGCTCAAGCTTATAGCAATGAAAAGGAGGTAATTTGAGTTAACGATAAAGCAAATATAGGCATTTCACAGATAAATGTCTGTTGCATTACACATTTTATTACAAACGGACTTGTTAATCTATCACTTGCCAAGACACAATATAAAGTGCTATTTTGAAATGTCTGTTTCTGCCAATGATATCTTGTTACATGTTCCTCAAATGCTGGTGCAGGGTGAAAACTTTTATGAAATTGTTAAATATACACGGTTATGTCCATGGTTTGGGCTACTAATTTGGTATTGTTGGTTGTAATATTTTAGTGTAAATATTACATTATTAGAATTGTACACTTACCATAATTGTATAGTTAGTATCCAAGTAGAATACGGTTTTAGGAGTAGAATTGGAATACGATTTTTCTATTATGGAAATTATAAATTGTATATATACTCCTTCATTAATGAGAATAATCAAGGGATTATTTCTTTCATGGTATCAAGAGTCTATGTTTATTTTTCTCTCCCAAAATTTCCGTCCAAACTGCCCGGAATCCGACCTCCCTTCCTCGGGTTCCGTGCCCGGAAATTCTTTTTCTTCTCAAATTTCTTCTTCTGAATCCCTACATCACGTCTTGCGTTGCTATTATGGCTAAGAACACGTTTCACCCTGCCCTTGTTATTTCTAATATCAAGAATCACATTCCTATCGTTCTTGAGATAGAAAACGTCCATTATGCGACGTGGGCCGAATTGTTCAAAGTTCATGCACGCTCGCATCAAGTTCTCCATCATATTATCCCAGCGGCTCCTAAGGATACGGAGGTGCCCAGACCCGAGGATGATCCTAAGTTATGGACGACACTTGATGCTACTGTTCTTCAGTGGATTTACTCCACTATTTCTACCGACCTTTTGCAGACGATTATCGAACCAGACACCACGGCGATGGCGGCTTGGAATAGAGTACATGATATATTCCAAGATAATCAAAATTCTCGTGTTGTTACCTTGGAGCAGGAGTTCTCCCATAACATGGAAGATTTTCCCAACGTTTCAACATATTGCAAAAGGTTGAAGGAGTTGGCAGACCAACTCCGCAACGTTGGTGCGCCAGTCACCAACGACCGTCTTGTCCTTCAGATGGTTGCAGGCCTTTCAGAGGCATATAATGGTGTTGGCACGCTTCTTCGTCAGAGCAGCCCTCTTCCGCAATTTTATCAGGCTCGTTCTATGCTTACACTCGAAGAAGCCGGCTTGGCCAAAAAGGCGGTTACCGGTGCTAGTCCCGTAGTCATGATGACCGAGTCCAATTTTCCTCCGTCCGGTTCCAACAACTCGGGCCAATACCACAACAACGGTGGCGGCAAAAAGGGTCAGAATCAGAAAAATAAAGGAAAAAATCACGGCGGCAACACAGGTGGCAGCCGGAACAGTGGCAGTGGTGCCTCTCGGGTCGGTCAGCAGCAGCAGTTTTGGGCCCCACAGTGGCAGTGGGCCAGCCAGTTTGGGCCTAACAGTGGCGAGTTTCCAGCTTACTACCCGGGAAACTGGGGCCTAAATTTTCAACAGCCCAGGCCCAGTTTTCAGGGTCCAGTCTCGGGTTTTAGGCCATCTTATGGGCCGAGGCAGCAGGCCAGCGTTCTTGGGCCCCGGCCCCCGCAGGCCCATCATACAGCGGGTCCCACACCAACCAACATTGAAGCTGTCATGCACACACTTGGATTAAATCCACAAGACCCGAACTGGTATATGGACACCGGAGCCACGATCCACATGACGTCCAACCAAGGTACTCTCTCGTCTTATTCCAATTTGAGCTGCCCTCGTGGCATAATTGTTGGGAATGGTAATTCAATTCCAATTCGTGGTTATGGTCATAAAACATTGTCGCCCCCCATCCACCACTTATCTTGAAGAATAGCCTTCATGCTCCCAAATTGATTAAAAATTTAGTCTCGGTCCGAAAATTCACCATTGATAATTCAGTGTCTATTGAATTTGCTCCATTTGGGTTTTCTGTGAAGGATTTTAAGATGGGGAGTTATCTCATGAGGTGTGATAGTAGGAAAGATCTTTATCCTATCACGCCAAGTTCCGGTTTCTTGAGTCACGCATTGCCATCAACTTTTGCAGCTCTGGCTCCTTCCTTGTGGCATGATCGTCTAAGTCATCCAGGGTCATCTATTTTGTCGTCCTTAGATAAAAACAATCTTATTTGCTGTAAGGGTACGCGTAGTACTCCGAATTGTCAATCTTGTTCTTTAGGAAAAATTGCTAAGTTGTCATTTGTAGACTCTAATTCTCATACTTTAATGTCATTTGATATTATTCATAGTGATCTATGGACGTCTCATGTTCTTAGTTCTTTGGGACATCGGTATTATGTTCTCTTTTTGGATGATTATTCTAAATTTTTGTGGACTTTTCCAATAGCGAAAAAATCTCAAGTTTTTTCCATCTTCTTAAAATTTAGAGCATTCATTAGAACCCAATTCGAACGTGAAATAAAAAATATCCAATGTGATAATGGCAAAGACTATGACAATGGGGTGTTTCGGGAATTTTGTGCAAATAGTGGGATCAATTGCCCTCATACGTCTTCACAAAATGGGAAAGCCGAACGCAAAATTCGTACCATTAATAACATTGTCCGCACTTTATTAATTCATGCTTCCATACCCCCGTCTTTTTGGCATCATGCTCTACAAATGGCTACATATCTTCTTAACATTATTCCTTCCAAAGTTTGACATATTCGTCCCCCCTTCAAATTTTATATAATAAGACACTTTCGTATTCACATCTTAGGGTCTTTGGGTTCTTGTGTTATCCACTCTTTCCGTCCACCACAATTAACAAACTTCAAGCCCGTTCTACCCCGTGTGTGTTCTTGGGTTATCCGTCAAATCATCGTGGTTACAAATGTTTTGATGTATCTTATAATAAAATCATCATTAGTCGCTATGTAATTTTTTATGAATCCCAATTTCCGTTTGCTAAAGTTAGTAATCTCGTGTCGAGTTCGTATAATTTTTTGGATGATGGTATATCCCCAAATATTATTCACTAGTTTTCGGACATATCCCGCACCCCAAATCCTCCAGCTGCCCCACTGCCCGCTGGTCCCACTGGTCTGTCGCATGCCATTGTCCCCAGTCTCGTCACTAGGCCAGCTTCAGCAATTGGGCCAGTCCATCCCAATACTGGAACTGGTCCAGTTCCTGCATCCTCGGCTGCCTCTACTTACCGTGTTGGGCCAGCAGGCCCACTGCCTGCAGGCCAGTCCGTCCCGAGTCCAAAAAATTCCCAAAATCTGCCCAATTCTTCCCCGAGTCATAGACCGGTCTTTCGTAGTCAACGGGGTGTTTTTAAACCAAAAAGGCATTTTAATTTAAATTCTAATGTTCTTAAATCACCCTTACCCCATAATCATGTGTCTGCGTTAAATGACCCGAATTGGAAAATTGCTATGACCGATGAATATAATGCTCTTATTGATAATAAGACGTGGGAGTTGGTGCCCCGTCCATCTGGTATTAATATTATTCGGTCTATGTGAATTTTTGCTCATAAAGACAATTCAGACGGTTCGTTTGCAAGGCATAATGCTCGACTTGTGGGTGATGGTAAGACTCAGCAGGTTGGTGTGGAATGTGGTGAGACGTTTAGTCCGGTGGTCAAGCCGGCTACCATTCGCAATGTGCTAAGCTTGGCTCTTTCGAAAGCATGGCCCATTCATCAGTTAGATGTGAAGAATGTTTTCTTACATGGTGATCTCAAGGAAACAGTCTATATGCATCAGCCCTTGGGGTTTAGGGATCCCAATTATCCTCATCATGTCTGTCTGTTGAAAAAGTCCTTATATGGGCTTAAGCAGTGTCCACGGGCCTGGTATAAGAGGTTTTCCGACTATGTTTTGACTATTGGGTTCACTCACAGCAGGTCGGATAATTCCTTGTTCATCTATCGTCGCGGTTCTTCCTTGGCTTATATACTATTATATGTAGATGATATTATCTTGATTGCCTCTTTCGATGCCTTACGCCAGTCTATTATGACAATGCACAGTTCTGAGTTTGTCATGAAAGACTTGGGGCCATTGAGTTATTTTTTGGGGATTGTTGTCACTTGTCATACAGGTGGGTTGTTCTTATCGCAGAGGAAGTATGCAGTCGAGATCATTGAAAGGGCTGGGATGTCATCCTGTAAGTCCACTTCCACTTCGATTAATACTAAACCCAAATTGGGTGCTGCAGCTGGCTCCCCTTACGAGGATCCGACCCGATATCGCAGTCTTGCAGGGGCCCTTCAGTATCTTACGTTCACGAGACCAGATATTACATATGTCGTACAACAGGTGTTTTGTTTATGCATGATCCCAGGGTTGAGCACATGAATGCGCTCAAACGCATTATTCGGTACATCCAGGGGACACTTGACTATGGCTTGCATTTATATCCGTCATCGACGTCTACACTTGTCTCGTATACTGATGCTAATTGGGGTGGTTTTCCGGATACCAGATGGTCTACGTCTGGCTATTGTATGTTTCTTAGTAATAATTTGGTCTCATGGTCTGCGAAACGTCAGTCGACTTTGTCCCGCTCCAGTGCAGAGGCCGAGTATCGAGGGGTAGCCAATGTGATCTCTGAATCATGTTGGTTACGTAATTTGCTTTTAGACCTTCATTGTCCTATTCAGAAAGCGACTTTGGTTTATTGTGATAATGTTAGTGCCATCTACATGTCCGGTAATCCGGTTCACTTTGTTCGCGAAAAGGTCGCTCGTGGACAAGTACGCGTCTGTCATGTCCCTTCCAGGTATCAAATTGCAGACATCTTTACAAAGGGTCTTCCCTCGGTCCTTTTTGACGATTTTAGGGACAGTCTCAGCGTACGAAGACCGTCCGCTATGACTGCGGGGGTGTGTTAAATATACACGGTTATGCCCATGGTTTGGGCTACTAATTTGGTATTGTTTGTTGTAATATTTTAGTGTAAATATTACATTATTAGAATTGTACACTTACTATAATTGTATAGTTAGTGTCCAAGTAAATAAAGGTTTTAGGAGTAGAATAGGAATAGGATTTTCCTATTATGGAAATTGTAAATTGTATATATACTCCTTCATTAATGAGAATAATCAAGGTTCAAAAATAATCTGAAAAGCCATAATGAGCTTTGAGGAGAGAATTTCATTAAGATTGCATTTTAATTGTCATGTTGGCTTCGTTAACTAATAGACATGCCACTTCCTTGCAAACTATGTCTAGCATTTGCAGTCTCCTGTCAAAATCGGATTAACATCTTAACCTGTGAAGCTTCGAACTCCTTTTTTATGCCATGTTTATGGTTTCGCTTGAGATCACTCTTTCAAACACATGTACCGGACAAATATAATGCCGTTTGTTTGAGCTATGATTTACTCCTATAGAATGTGTAACACGATCAGTGTTTGTGTTCCTCTTTTCTAAATGAACTTGTAACTGGAAACATTTCATCTGCTAACTTTTTTTTCTTTTCATTTATTTAGATTGGTGAAGTTCTGAAGAGGCTTTTCAACGATGGTGTTGTCAAGAGAGAAGATCTCTTTATTACATCCAAACTCTGGTAATCAACATTCAAAATAAGTTGATAAAAGATATCTTTTTCTTCGGTTCTCACCCTAAATATAACAGAGTCGCATTTCTGTCCTTTTGGAAGTTGACTTATTGAATGCTTGTAGTCTCATCAATTATTAATCATCCTTCTTTCCTTTAGCGTTGTTGAGTTCTCTCTCTGTATCTTTATCTCTCTTCTGTTCTGTGATGCAATTGTGCTTTTGATGTATGCTTTACACTTCCTAATATTAGACAAATGAATAACTACTCTAAGCTACCTTTAGTAATAGGATCTTTTAATTCCTTTCAGTTATATGCGCAAGTGTCCTTTTTATGTTTTATGTCAAATGCGTGTCATAGTTGATTCAGATGACATGCATTCAAGCAATTGGAAAGTTGGCGGTCTATGTTTTTTTCCATTAACTTTTATCCTTTGTGCTTATTAAAGATATCACAGATTTGTGATGTATGAACTTGTGTAGGTGCACTAATCATGCTCCTCAAGATGTACCAGTGGCGTTCAAAAGAACTCTAGATGATTTGCAACTTGACTACATTGATCTGTACCTTGTGATTACTGTTTAACAGAAGCTTTCCATATGCTACTCTTTGTGATGATGACTAGATGCTTTGAGTCGTTAAACTTCTGAGTGACTGACATCTTCATTTCCTATTCGTTTTTATCTTTTTTGAAGATTCACTGGCCTATCCGGATGAAGAATGCTGCCGATCACTTTAAACCTGAAAATCTATTTCCAGCAGATATACCTAGCACATGGCAAGCAATGGAGAAACTTTGTGATTCTGGGAAAGCTAGAGCTATTGGCGTTAGCAATTTCTCTACTAAAAAGCTGGAAGATCTTCTCAAAATAGCTCGTATTTCTCCTGCTGTTAACCAAGTGGAGTGCCATCCGATATGTCAGCGGACGAAATTGAAGGAATTATGCGTATCCAGGGCAGTGCACTTCTCTGTAAGCTCACTATCTAAAAGTGGTTTTCAGATCTGCATATATTTTAGTCAATTTCTGCTTGGAACTGGTTGATGTATTACTAATAATCAGTTTCATAAGTAGACTGCCTATTACATTCATTTATTTTAGTCTTTTAATATATTTATTATAATCTCAGGGTTATTCACCCCTCGGTTCTCCTGGTTTAGTATTCCTTAAGGTCATATTGTACTTCCTAAAAGTACTCATGAATCCAGGATCAAACAGAACTTTGATATTTTCGACTGGTCCATACCTGATGACTTGTTCGCCGAGTTCTCCGAAATTCAACAGGCGAGCTGTTTATGTTTTCCTTTCTTATTCGATACCTAATGGGCCGTCCATTTCTTTGGTATGATAAAGGTTGCAATTGTATATCAGTCCCTTATGTTTTATCAGATTCCGATGTGAAAATGCACATGGACCAAAAATAATTGGCTACATACCTTCTCAGGAGATAACATCCCCTATTGTTAAACAGAGCAATATACCTGTGATATACACCCAATATACAAGAGTGTATATCACAGGCAAATGGAGCAAAGCAGTAGCCCAGCCCACTGGCAGTCACGGGACCAGCCCACTGGCAGTCCACAGAAGCCCACTAGCGGACAAATTACAGAATGTAATCTTGTATATATGGAACATATATTTGATGTGTATTGTAATGTATTTGTTATCTAAATTAGGATGATACACCTACCATAATTGTATAGTTAGAATTATGGTAGAATAAGGTTTTTAGAATAGAATAGGAATAGGATTCTCCTATTTTGTAACTTGTATATATACCTTATCAATTAATGAAAATAATCAAGGGGATTATTTCTTTCATGGTATCAAGAGACTAGGTCTAAAACTAAAGTTTTTCTCTCCCAACTTTTGTCCTCTCTTTCTTTCGGCCGAGACACCCCCCCCCGGGTTTCTCTTCCAAAATTCATCTTCCGCTCTCAAAAACCTCTCTTAAATTTCCCTTCCTTCATTGTTCTTTCAAGATGTCTAAGAACAATTTTCATCCTGCCCTCATGGTTTCTAACGTCAAGAACAATATCCCTATTGTCCTTGAAATGGAAAACGTCCAATATGCGACGTGGGCGGAGTTGTTTAAAATTCACGCTATCTCCCATCAAGTTCTTCATCACATCATTCCTCCCGCTACACCTCTTCCCGTGGAGGATCCTCAGTTATGGATTACTCTTGATACTACCGTTCTCCGGTGGATCTACGCCACTATTTCGGTGGACCTTCTAAAGACGATTATTGAGCCGGATACCACGGCTATGGCTGCCTGGAATAGATTGCGTGACATATTCCAAGATAACCAACATTCACATGTCGTCACACTCGAGCATGAATTCTCTCTCGTTCGAATGGACGAATTTCCAAACGTTTCTGCATATTGCAAGAAACTCAAGGAGTTGGCAGATCAACTCCGTAATTGGTGCACCGATGACAAATAATCGTCTCGTTCTACAGTTGGTTACCGGTCTTTCGGAGGCCTATAATGGTGTTGGAACTCTCCTTCGCCAAAGCAACTCTCTTCCTGAATTCTATCAGGCACGCTCCATGCTTACATTGGAAGAAGCCGGTTTGGCTAAAAAGGCGGCTACCGGAGCAAGCCCCGTCGTCATGGTGGCGTCCTCTCCAAGTTCTTCGGGTTTTGTTAATAATTCGGGCCAAAACCATAATCATGGTGGCGGCAAAAATAATCGTAAGAATAATAACAAAAACCGCGGGGGCAAACGCGGCGGTTCTGGTGGCGGTTCCGGTGGTCAGCAAGCAGGCGGTGGGGCCCAACCAGGGAACAGTGGCCCACCACCCCCCTGGTCCTAGCAGTGGGGCCCATGGCAGTGGGGCTGGGGCAGTAGGCCGTGGGCCAGCAGCCCTTATCATTCGCGCGGAAATTCCGGCCGGTGGGGTGGCCAACACCCCGGTGGCGCCCCCGGCGGCGGTGGCCCACGGCGGCGGCGGCAGCAGCAGCTATGGCCCAGCTCCATCACGGACAGGAATTCTTGGGCCCCGACCTCCGCAAGCCCATCATGCATCAAGCCCCACTCAAACCGATATCGAGGTCGCAATGCACACATTAGGGTTAACTCAACCAGACCCAAATTGGTAAATGGACACCGGGGCCACTACTCACATGACTTCCGAATCAGGTACTCTCTCATCTTATTCCAATTTGAGCACCCCTCGGGGGATAATTGTTGGTAATGGCAGTTCTATTCCCATTCTAGGGTATGGTCAGAAAACGTTGTCTCCCCCCAATCCACCCCTTCTCTTGAAAAATACTTTACATGCTCCTAAATTAATTAAAAATTTAGTGTCTGTCCGAAAGTTCACTACTGACAATTTTGTTTCCGTTGAATTTGATCCTTTTGGTTTTCTTGTGAAGGATTTCAAGACGGGAGTCATCTCATGAGGTGTGATAGTAGGGGGGATTTGTATCCTATCATGCCCGGTTTCAGTCCATCGAGTCAAGTCTTGCCGTCAGTTTTTGTAGCCATCTCTCCTTCCATGTGGCATGCTCGCCTGGGTCATCCGGGATCTTCTATTTTATCAGTTTTAGATAAAAATAGCTTTATTTCTTGTAAGAGTACGAGTCGTACTCCACTTTGTCAGTCTTGTTCATTAGGGAAAAGTGTTAAGTTGTCATTTGTAGACTCCAATTCTCATACTTCAATGGTATTTGATATTATTCATAGCGACCTATGGACGTCTCTTGTTCTTAGTTCATTGGGTCATCGATATTATGTTCTCTTTTTAGATGATTATTCTAGATTTTTGTGGACGTTTCCAATTGCGAATAAATCACAAGTGTTTTCCGTCTTCATCAAATTTAGGGCGTTCATTCATACTCAATTCGAAAGAGAAATAAAAAATATTCAATGTGATAATGGGAAAGAGTATGACAATAGGGAGTTTCGGGAATTCTGTGCTAATAATGGGATCAATTTTCATTTTTCGTGTCCTCATACATCTTCACAAAATGGGAAGGCCGAACGCAAAATTCGTTCCATAAATAACATTGTCCGAACTCTCTTAATTCATTCCTCCATACCTCCATATTTTTGGCATCATGCTCTACAAATGGCCACATATCTTCTTAACATAATTCCGTCTAAAGGTCTGACATATTCTTCCCCCCTCAAAATCTATATAATAAGAACTCGTCTTATTCTCACCTTAGGATTTTTGGATGCTTGTGTTATCCGTTATTCACATCCACCACAATTAACAAACTTCAAGCTCGGTCTACCCCATGTGTATTTTTGGGTTATCCGTCGAATCATCGTGGTTATAAATGCTTTGACTTATCTTCCAAGAAAATCATAATTAATCGACATGTCATTTTTGATGAAACCCAATTTCCTTTTGCGAAAGTTCATACTCCCGAGCCTAAGTCGTATAATTTTTTGGATGACCAAATATCCCCGTATATTATTCGGAATTTTTCGGACATCTCCCACACCCAAAATTCTCCGGCCCGCTGGTCCCACGATCCGTGCCCGGTTTCGGCCCTTTGGAACAGTTCCAAAGCAATTGGGCCGATCCAAAGACAATTCAGGCCCCGGTCCGATTCACGCCACGGTTTCACGATTTGGGCCAGCGGAGCCCCGCTCGCCTTGGCCGCCGATTCGTCCGAGCCCAGAAAATTCCCAAAATTCCCTCAATTCTTCCTCGAGTTATAGACCGGTCACTCGTAGTCAACGGGGTATTTTTACACCTAAAAGACATTTTAATTTACATTCTGATGTCTCTAAATCCCCCTTTCCCCGTAATCATGTGTCCGCCTTAAATGACACTAATTGGAAAATTGCTATGACCGATGAATATAATGCTCTTATTGATAATAAGACGTGGGAGTTGGTGCCCCATCCATATGGTATTAATGTTATCAGGTCTATGTGGATTTTTGCTCATAAGGAAAATTCAGATGGTTCATTTGCTCGACATAAGGCGCGGCGTGTGGGTGATGGTAAGACTCAGCAGGTTAGGATAGATTGTGGGGAGACGTTTAGTCCGGTGGTCAAGCCGACTACTATTCGCACTGTGCTTAGCTTGGCTCTTTCGAAGACTTGTCCTATTCATCAGTTGGATGTCAAGAATGCTTTCCTACATGGTGATCTCAAGAAAACAATCTATATGAATCAGCCATTGGGTTTCAGGGATCCAAACCGTCCTCATCATGTCTGTTTATTGAAGAAGTCATTATATGGGCTTAAGCAGTCTCCACGGACCTGGTATACAAGGTTTGCTGACTTTGTTTCGACTATTGGGTTCACTCACGGCAGGTCAGATAATTCCTTGTTCATCTATCGACGGGGTACGTCCTTGGCCTACATTTTGTTGTATGTGGATGATATCATTTTGACTGCTTCTTCCGATACCTTACGCCAGTCTATCATGGCCATGCTCAGTTCCGAGTTTGCTATGAAAGACTTAGGGCCCTTGAGTTACTTTTTGGGGATTGCCGTCAAGCGTCATTTAGGTGGTTTGTTTTTGTCCCAACGAAAGTATGCAGCTGAGATCATCGATAGGGCTGGGATGTCATCCTGTAAGTCCACTTCCACTCCAGTTGATGCAAAACCCAAGCTTAGTGCCGTGGCAGGTGCACCATACAAGGACCCGACCCGCTATCGCAGTCTTGCAGGGGCCCTACAGTATCTTACCTTTACCAGACCGGATATTACGTATGCGGTTCAGCAGATGTGTTTATTCATGCATGACCCCAGAGTTGAGCATATGAATGCAATCAAACGCATCATTCGGTATATTCAGGGGACACTGGACTATGGGTTGCACTTGTATCCTTCATCTACATCCACACTTGTCTCGTACACAGACGCGGATTGGGGTGGTTGTCCGGACACTAGACGGTCTACGTCAGGATATTGTATGTTCCTTGGCAACAACTTAGTCTCCTGGTCTGCAAAGCGTCAGGCGACTCTATCCCGCTCAAGTGCAGAGGCAGAATATCGAGGGGTAGCTAATGTGGTCTCAGAATCATGTTGGTTACGTAATTTGCTTTTAGAGCTACATTGCCCCATTCAGAAGGCAACCTTAGTATATTGTGATAATGTTAGTGCCATCTACCTCTCATGTAATCCGGTTCAGTACCAACGCACTAAGCATATCTAAATGGACATTCATTTTAACCGTGAAAAGGTTGCTCGGGGGCCGGTACGTGTATGTCATGTCCCGTCAAGATATCAAGTTGCAGACATCTTCACAAAGGGTCTCCCCTCAGTACTCTTTGAAGATTTCAGGGACAGTCTCAGCGTTCGAAGACCGTCCGCTATGACTGCGGGGGTGTGTTAAACAAAGCAATATACCTGTGATATACACCCAATATACAAGAGTGTATATCACAGGAAAATGGAGCAAAGTAAAGAGCCCACCCATTTGGATCACGGGACCGGCCACTGGCAGTCCACAAAAGCCCACTAGCGGACAGATTACAGAATGTAATCTTGTATATATGGAACATATATTTGATGTGTATTGTAATGTATTTGTTACCTAAATTAGGATGATACACCTACCATATCTGTATAGTTAGAATTATGGTAGAATAAGGTTTTTAGAATAGAATAGGAATAGGATTCTCCTATTTTGTAACTTGTATATATACCTTATCAATTAATGAAAATAATCAAGGAGATTATTTCTTTCACCTATTACCGGGAAAAAACAGGAAGGAAAGAAAGAAAAAGAAACAACACCACTATACATTATTGCATTTGTTTGAAGAGTGGTTTATTGGGGTTAAGAGCTTCGCAATCAGCACTTTGATATTACTGACTAGTAATAGACAAACTATAAATGCATGCCTACAAAGGTGGAGCTAGGGTTCATCTGGACCCCTTCGCTAGAAAGTTATACTATACATACAAGGTTAAAATTACTTTTTATGTATATATAGTAGATGTTGAATCCTGTTAGCTTCTGCATTTGTTTTCTTCTTTATCTTTTGATTCCCCTAGTGAAAATTTCGCTGCTCATACCTATATGTGTGAACCATTGAATTAAACTTTGATGATTGAAGATTTTCTCTATAAATGCATCTACCAGATATACTCATCAAGAACTTTGCTGGATATATTTTAACCGGCATTATTTTTGCATTGTGCAGGCTAGCCTGTTTAGAGTCACTCCATTTGCGAAAACTCTTGCAGAGACATTGGATGGTGAGTTTTAGAGTTACAGATAAAAGTTAGCAGAATGGCCAATGTGAATCCATTTCATCTCGTAGATGTAGGTCTCTTGTACACTCCTATTGTTTCCTTTTACATAGGAGAATCTACAGTTACATAATATTTTTTATGTCCCTTCAGGGGCATCCGATAAAAAAGAGACTAATATTTTTCATCATTTGATTTGCTGTGGACATGTTGTGATCATATTAAAGGGCCAATTTCAACTTTATATTGTAGTAGCATACCATCTTTGCGCTTTGAGTTGTACAATGAACATCCTATTGTTGTATTACTGCTTTTATTTCTGTGGAAGTTAAATTTTGTGCATTGCAAGTAAATATAGCGCGTTCAATACATGGTCTTCTTGGATACGATGAAACTGGGTAAATTTCACAAATGGTCATACAACTATAGGTTTACTTCACGGGAAAATACATAGAAGTTTTCCTTAAATATCACGCACCAACTTCATGTATTCTCCTGTGCAGAAAACCTATAGTTGTCATAGTTCAAGGAGGACTTCATGTATTTCCCTTTTTTTTGCACCAAAGTTAACACAATTTTATTTTGTCACTTAAAAGTGCAGAGCACTATTATTTAAGTAACCAAATGACCATAATAACTGGACAATGCAACTTTCATGGGCCTTTTCAGTTGTGTGAACGTAAGTTTCGGCAAACTAAAGAGGATTTTCTTTTATATAGCTCCACTTTCTCTTTCACTTTCCCATCAAAAGAAAATGGCCAGACTATTATTCCCTTCATCACTGATTTTTCTCATAATCTTATGTGTTACTACACTTACAAAGCTAGCCACAAGCCAATCCCCCTTAGTGTCTAACTTTTGTCATAATCGACCAATCCAAGATCCAAACTTTTGCTTAAAGATTCTTGAATCAGATCATCATTCTAAAGGGGAGCCTTGGAGCAACGGTAAGTTGTCTCCATGTTATATGTTATAGGTTCGAGCCGTTGAAGCAACCACTAATGCTTGCATTAGGTTAGGTTATCTACATCACACCCCTTGTGGTGAGGCCTTTCTCCGGACCTACGTTAAGACTCTGCTAACGCGGGATGCTTTGTGCACCTGGCTGTCCCTTTATCATCATTCTAAAACAGCAAAAAGTGGTCATGATCTTAAAAGATTAACAATTGATTTGGGATCAAATTATGCCAAAGCAGTAACAAAGAAGTGCTTATCACTCTTGCAAAGTGAAAAAGATCCAAATATTAAAGCTGCTTTGAGTGCTTGTGCTTCAGCATATGATTTGCTCAATTTAGATTTTGGTAGCATAAGAGCAGCTTTTCAATCTGGAAGATATATAGGTCAACAAGGAGCAGATGCTAGGCTTGCTGTTTCAAAGTGTAACATAGCCTTTAATGAGAAGAAATTGGCATGTCCTCTTGCAGATGACAATAATAATTTGTTGAATTTCATTCAGATTATCCTTGCTAATGTCATGTAACGTTTTTCATTCCATGAATATGGTTGAAAAGTTTTTACTTTATCATATGTCGGAGTTTAAAGTGGGGGAATTTCACTAGAAATGCCCCATATGTACTATGATTCATATATAAATTGCAAAAGCCAGTAAACCAGAGGTAAGAATTTCACAGAGTTTACAATCCCTAGGCTGATCTGTCAGTACATATTAGCGGACTATTACTATGGAATTCAGCTGCTGAGATGAAAGGAAACTATACATTGCACTGCTAACACCACATGAAAAGCCAAATACATGATAGCAATATTCCAAAACTGTTATTTCAATACAAATAGGCCAGAAACCATTACACACATCAAAATAGCAGCAGCAAGTTTTTCAAGAAAATAAGTAAATTGTTGAAAAAATGGGTAATGAGCAGCTATTAGTTTGATGATTTACTGTCTTCTGTATAACTGCAATTTAATCAACAGTTGTTGACTTATATAGTGTCAAACTGCCATCTAAAGAAGTCTCATCAAAGTAATGCTGAAGAGCATACTATTTTAAGTTGAGCAAAATTTGAGATGCAGCAAAACATATAGTTGCATTTTCACAACTCACAGTAGTAGTAGTAGTACAGCAGGTAAAAGAGGTATATGGACGCTCAATGTCACAAGGCATGGTGCAATAAGCATAAAATCAATAGGAAGACAAATCAGATTTGTATAATAGGTGATAAAATGCCACGAGGATACAGCTGAGATATCAGTCTCCTCACTCAAGATATGGTCGCTCAGCAATCTCGAACTTGATCATGAGAAAACTTTATTCTGTTCATATGTTCAGATAATTCAGTACGACTATTGAACATCTTCCCCTTTTGGTCCTTCGATCTGTTCATCCAAGATTATAGATGGCTTTCATTTTATGCTAGTCACAAGCTTAACGAGTAATTTTTTCACCATATAGTTCTCAAAGCCTCAGAAGGTATCATGGTTAGCGTAACTGATAAAACTATCCGCAAATAACAGTTCCTACTGACCCTAGATCCAAATCTCTCTTTGGCATTATATATAACCCAGGCCTTTTATAATGCTCAAGCTGAGTCAATCCAACCTCGAGGTTTCATAAACTGAGAAACAGGCATACCATCTCTTCTTCAATAATTTTTCTAACAAGTATAAGAAATTGCAGGAAGAGGAGCCTTGGAGTAACTGGTAAAGTTGTTGTCATGTGACTAGGAGGTCATGGGTTCAAGCCGTGGAAACAGCCTCTTGCAGAAATGTGAGGTAAGACTGCGTACAATAGACCCTTGTGGTCCAGCCCTTCCCCGGATCCCCCGCATAGAGGGAGCTTAGTGCACCGGGCTGCCCTTTTTTTTAATAAGAAATTGCATGAGTGAATAGAAAGGGATACTACCTCTGCTCTAGAATATGCACCAGCTAATTAAAACCAAAAAGAATGTAGAAATGTACCAGCTACTTAAAGATTCACTAGAACAGTCAAAACCAATGCCAGGTAGTTCAACATATGGTCTAGCAGCTTAAATCTGAACTTACACTAGGTAGATCAAACCATCTGCCTATCAGGTCAACATTTCATTAGTTTTTTTATCAAGTCGGTAAGCATTTCATTATTTCCATATCAAACTGGAGAGAGATTTCAGGAAATACAGGATAGACCAGTATTTTCCTTTTCATTAAGGAAGGAAAATAGACTTATCCAGCAAGCATGTAAAATCCCGAATCATACATATTTGCTACTATTTCAAGACTGATTAGACCATGTTAATTTACAGATAAGACAGAGAAAAATATAATGAACGAATCAGTACATCTAAATGGCAGATTATGGTAGAGAAACTGGAACTCCAGTGAAACTACAGCTCACTATAATTGCGCCAGACAGCTCGGAATTCTTCACGGAATGTATTGAGGCGAGCCTTCAAATTAGGACTCCTGAAGCTTGCATGAGCAAGAGTGGCTGAAAGAGAGAGAGAGGAGAGAGTTTTATTCAATCATTACATAGACTTAGAACAAAAATTACAATTAGGAAGAGGGAACTTACCAAGAAGGCCAATACCGAAAGCCCATAGGACTGTTAAGAGGCCACAGGAAATAAACCAGAGGAAGAAACTCACTGCATAATTGCACAACAGTGATCAAACAGAATTTTAAATTACAAATCCCAAAGATTCAACAGGAAAGAAAAAAGAGAGAAAGGAAAATAAAAAAATAACAGAGAACAAACACTTCTAATACCTATAGAAAATACAAAGACAAACACCCAACGAGGCCTTCCACAAATGAATATTGCTCTTTTAGTGGATGGACGCCCTCGAATAACCGGCCTGAACATTATCAAAAAGTATGTCAGCACTCAGCACTGATACAGCCTCGGTGTGCTTTAAGAATTTCAATTATACATGCATACTCACGTGAGTGCAGGCCTCATTTTAGCAGCTAAATGAGGTGAAAATTGTCTGACAGTTCTAGTCACCTTTTCACTAAAAGTACCTGCAAAGCTGCGGGAACAACCCTTAGCAACATTAACATAAGCAGGAATAAAGAATGAATGTCGTTATCAAAACATAATTCTTCAGTGGAAAATTTCATTTTTGACAATGAAAGATAATATCCAAAATGTGCTGTGAAGAATTTACAGGAAAAGTATCACTATGCATTATGTAATAAACTCACAAAGTCTATCATGGCCTATGTGTCATATGTAATAGCAATGTTACACCAAAATAAAAAAAAGAAGTAAAGAGATACATTTTGTATGGCAAAATTTGTTTCACATGCATCTCTGAACAAACACCACAGTGAGGAGGTGCGAGAGGTTGGCTATGGTGGGCCTTAGGAGAGGTAGAGGTAGGCCGAAGAAGTATTGGGTAGAGGTGATTAGACATGACATGGCAAACCTGCAGTTTACTGAGGACATGACCCTAGATAGGCGAATATGGAGATCAAAGATTAGGGTAGAAGGTTAGTAGCTAGTCGAGTGTTGTCTAGTTTTCCCTATCAGTAGTATTATTAGTACTCCCCTACTATCTTATGCTTCGATTTTATTATTACATGTTGTTTCCTTTGCTTCGGTTATCGTACTATTTGTTGTTGCTATTGTTTCTTCTCTCCATTATTTTCACTACAGTATCTACTGTATTTTCCTTTCCTGATTTTGATATGCTTTACTTGAGCCGAGGGTCAATCGGGAACATCCTCTCTACCTTCACAAGGTAGGGGTAAGGTTGCGTACGCACCACCTTCCCCAGACCCAACCCCAATTGCACTGGGTATGTTGCTGTTGTTGCATCTCTGAACAAACAGACAAGTCTTAACCAACAGAAAGTAAAACAGACAGTTGAAATCGACTAATTCTTCTAGCTATTGACGCATCACCAGGAAAACTGAAACATCAAGCTGACACGATTGCTTTTCCTTCTTGTCCAGCCTAATATGAAGCATGAAAAAAATATTGACCAGGGAAAAAACGTAGGAAAATTTTTAAGGAGTCCAAATGACTAGCATCATTTTCTCTCCATACAGAGGGTAGGGTATGCTAATAGGTAATGAATTTCGTTCGCTACTGCACCCCTGCATCAGGAGGATATTATTTTCACTTTGACCAAACCAAAAGTTGCAGTTTTAATGCCAAATAAGTCTCCAAGAAAATAACTCACGGATGGAAAAGCTGGTAATTTTTAACCCTTCGATATATGGGGGCTTTTGAAAATTATGTCCAAAGAACAGAACTTCTAATTTTGGAAATGTATCAGGTTTAGTTTAAATAAAAACAAATGTAACCTCCACAAATACGAGAAAGAAGAGATGACCAAGAAGGAGAGAGATGTCAAAGGTGTTAACTCACACTCAAGCTAATCCACGTCCCATGTGTTAACAAAAAAATTTAAAAAATATTTCATTTGTTGTATTACTTTATCTCGAAAAGGTCCAGATTTTCCCCTCGCCTATGGACTTTCCTTAGCGTTGCCCACCGATAGAAGTTGGTCACAGGAATACCCTTGCCATTACCATATGTATCATAATACATTTCTTTGCTACCAAAGCTCCAGCTTGCCTATTTAATCCGTGCTGGCTATTTAAACTTGTCATGTTCGCGGACAATAAAAAAACCACCCCATTTATCCATTTAACCCCCTCTCCTTCACTTTGTTTATTCTACCAATTTACCCCTTCTTCGACCTGTCATTTCGAAAATCCAAGGCAACAATGCAAATATAGGCAAATGATATGTAAACTAAAACTCTGACGGCACACAAAAACCTCACCACGAATAAAACAGCGATAAAATAGAATACCTGTCATTTAGAAAAGCAATACAAAGCGCTGTCAGAAGCGCAGCAACAATTGCAAGTGGCCTCCTTAGAAACCCCAATGCTACAATACAAAATGCAAAAAAATGTACTTGTGAGTTCCAAATAAAAACTGAATTTCTAAACTCATACATATAACTCAGTAATTTTTCCTTACCAAGAATAACCACAATCATAATAAAGTAATTCGTCCTGTAACTGCAAAAACAAAAGAAGAAACATTTTAAAAGTAATTCAGAACAACCTGAATTGGTAAAGCTTCCTATCAAAAAAAGCCTAAATTAAACCGATTACTTAAAGACATTTCATCTATTAAATTTGTAGTTTTGTCAACAAACATACGAAAATTGTTGCCTCTAATTTGTGCATTCAATTGCTAAATAAATAAATTCCATAACCACAACCATAATAAAGTAATTCATCCTGTAACTGCAAAAAGAAAAAAACACACTTTAAAATGCAATTCAGAAAAACCTAACTCCCTATAGACCCTCGGCTCAAGTAGCGCATATCAAAGCAATTGGAAAAAGAAAATATAGCAGTAAAGAAGACACAACAAAGAATAGGAAAAACCTTATTTAGAATTCCGGAAAAAAGGCACAGATACCACAGCACTAATAACCGGAGCACAAGAAACAACAGGTATTATCAGAAATCAAAGTATAAGAAACTACGAGAATACTGCTAATAGAAAAAAAAAAGACAATCAGTAAAGAAGACATAACAAATAATAGGAAAAGCCTTACATAGAATTCCGAGAAGAAAAAGGCACAGAAACCACATCACTAATAACCGAATCACAAGAAACAACAGTTATTAACAGATCGAAGAATAAGAAACCACCCCCTGTTTGGATGGTTGTTTCCCGTGGTTCATTATTGTATTGTTTTCTATGAAACCATGTTTGTTGCTATTGTTCTTAAAATTATGTTGTGTAGTGTTGTAAACCCGTTGTAATTCCATGGTTATATAACCATGAATAAACCCATTTTTTGTAACCATGAATTTGATGATTTTTGTGTGGTTACGTATTTCATTTACCCATTATCGCCACCCCATTCACCCCTTCCATTACACCCAAACCCACCAACCCCACCCCTCACTCCACCCCCACCCCCAAAGACAACCGGTCTATTCGGGACCTCCTGCAAGCCTTCTGTGATAGAAACCCCACCCCCACCCACCCCTCCACTACTCCCACCACCCACCCATCCACCACTTATTTTTTAAGTTCTTATTTTATCATTTACCTTAGTTTTATTAATATATATAAACTAGCTTATAATTTATTAATATATATAAACTAGCTTGTAATTAAGAATTAAGAATATTTTAATAAACTTACATGTTATTATACGGTACCATACCGTCAAATCAAATAATAAAAATGTTATTAAACTACAATAAATGACATGTCTATCCAAACATTGTAATACTACTGGTATGAAAGGAGAAACAAGTAGGATGCACCAAACTAACAAACTACAACCACGCATGCGAAAAATTATTACTTCTAATTCGTGCAATCAATCTCAACTCGTACAAGCTGATTAAAGGTAATTGGAGAGAAAAACGTACTAGTATAGATTACACTTGAGACGACTGTTCCATTTGGAATAAGATCGGGGGAAAGTGAACCGAGTGAAGAATTCAGATAAGGGACGTGGTGGAGATGACCACTCTACTTCGCGTAGAGCCTCAATTAGATCCTCTGTGCTCACATTTCCCCAATCCATTGAATTCAACGAAGGACAAAGGGAGAGAAAAAACAAAGGAAGTGGAATCTGGAAGCTTCTGAAAACTCAATATGTGTCCTGCGGAGAGTAGTGTAATGGTTTGAGTTTTGTCCAGTGGAATGATGAAGATGAAAATAAACAAGTACTAACGTCTGGTTGGGTCAAAAAAATGTGGTAAAGTGCAAAATGTCTGTCTGAGCCCGGGTTCGAACCGGGGACCTCTAGTGTGTGAGACTAGCGTGATAACCAACTACACCACCCAGACACATCTGTTAGATAATTTACGTTAAGTCATCAAGACCTATGTTCGTTATCCATGTCAGGACTATTTAATCGTAATCATTTCCAATAAAAATTATTTCATACTACAAAATTTTTGCTTGAAATATCTAACTCTTCTAATCA
Organism: Anisodus tanguticus; assembly: GCA_034509755.1. Lineage (NCBI taxonomy): Eukaryota > Viridiplantae > Streptophyta > Magnoliopsida > Solanales > Solanaceae > Anisodus > Anisodus tanguticus. The sequence continues at coordinate 53,119,843 of CM067540.1, read as the reverse complement.
AATAACCCCTACGCTCTTCATTATTAGCCGGCAATTATATTACAGAATTTTTTATAGTATGATTGAAATGGCAGTCGTGTGTAGACTATATTCTATATTTTAGAAGCCAACAAGGTGTTAGACGAACACTGCAGAACTTAATTGTACAAGATGTTGTGTGAATTGTACTGTGTATTTAGACTTATCTTATTGATGAACGGACACTGCATATTTCTTATTTCAAACCACGTGTACCATTTCAGATACACAATGTCACAATAGCTGCGTAATAACGAAGTCCAGTTCTCCACTCTCAATTCTTCTATTTCTTCTTCTTTCTCCTCTCTTTTTATGTACAGAATTCATAAGTAGCTCAAACTCTTAAAGTCTATATTTGAGCTAATCCCAGGTTGATAGCCAAAATGCCACAACATGATAGACGAATTACACCGGATATCTAGAAACTAAACCTGAAAAAGAATAATTTCTTAATTGTTTTTTATTAATGTCAAAGGTATATATATACATGATATATAATATTTAATTATGAAAATTAAATCTACTTTTTTTCTATTACAAAACTAATACATTTTCCTAATACAAGACTACTACCATAATTACACATGTATAAGAATTCTACAAATATTATAAGAGATGAAACCGTGTATATATGGAAAATATATACACGGTATACATAGTAGGGGAAACCGTGTATATTGAGTTCAATATACACGGTATATTCTATCATGCCCCCGCAGTCATAGTGGGCGGCTGTCGTACGCTAAGACTGTCCCTAAAATCTTCAAACATAATCAAGGGAAGACTCTTAGTAAAGATGTCATCAATTTGGTACCGTGAAGGGACATACAAGACACATACTTATCCACAAGCTACTTTTTCGCGAACAAAGTGAATATCCATCTCGATATATTTAGTGCGCTGATGTTGGACTGGATTCCCAGAGAGATAGACCGCACTAACATTATCGCAGTAGACCGAGGTAGCTTTTTGAATAGGAAAGTGAAGCTCTAATAGGAGATTACGCAACCAACATGACTCGGACACCAAGAGATCAAGTTATCACCAAGAAACATATAATAACCAGATGTCGAACGTCTGGTATCTAGACATCCACGCCAATCAGCATCAGTATAAGATACGATAGTAGATACGGAGGATGGATATAAATGCAAACCATAATCAAGAGTGTCCTGAATGTAATGCACAATGCGTTTAAGAGCATGCATGTGCTTATCCCTCGGATCATGTATAAATAAACATATATGATGCACTGCATAAGTAATATCGGGCCTCGTGAAAGTAAGATGCTGAAGAGCCCCTGCAAGACTGCGATATTGGGAGGGATCCTAGTAAGGTATGCTAGAATTAGCACTCAACTTTGGTTTTGTATCAACCGGAGTAGGAGAGGACTTACAGGATAACATGTCAGCTCTCTCAATAATCTTAGCCGCATACTTCGTATGTGATAAAAATAGACCATTTGCATGACGTGTCATAGCAAATTCTGAACTGAGAAGAGACATAATAGACTTGCGCAGTTTATCCAAAAATCTAGTCAATATAATATCATCCACATATAATATAATGTATGCCAGAGAAGTACCACGACGATAGATGAATAGAGAATGATCAGACCTGCTATGAGAAAACTCAATAGTCGACACATAATTTGCAAACCTTTTATAGCAAGCCCGAGGGGCCTGTTTAAGCTCATATAAGGACTTTTTCAGCAAACAGACATGGTTAGGATGATCGGGGTCCCTGAAATCCAAGAGTTGATGCATGTATACTGTCTCCTTGAGATCACCATGTAAGAAGGCATTTCTGACATCCAGATGATGAATGGGCCATGCTTTTGAGAGAGTCAGACTTAGAAAGTGCGAATGTTTCCGGTTTGACCATCGGACTAAATGTCTCTCCACAATCCACGCTAACATGTTGAGTTTTGTTATTACCTACAAGATGGGCCTTATGCCTCTCAAAACAACTGTCAATTTTTTCCTTATAAGTAAAAATCCACATAGAGCGAATAACAATGACACCATGCGGACAGGGCATCAAATCTCACGTCTTATTTTTAATAAGAGCGTTATATTCATTATCCATGACCATTTTCCAATTCGGGTCATGAAGGGCAGACATTGGGTTATGTGGTGGGGGTGATTTAGTGACATTAGAATTGAGATTAAAATGTCATTTCGATTTAAAAATACCACGTTCGATATGAGTAACGGGCCATTGACTCGAAATAGAAGTATATTGGACTTGGGATGGTGTCGGGTTGTCTCGGGACTAGCTAACAGGCAATGGGCATGCTGGCCGAAGGGCTGGATTGACAGACTGTATAATTGGACCAGCAGGCAGTGGACCTGCAGGCCGAGAGACTGGATCGGGGGGAAAATTTATTGGGCCTGCTGGCCGAAAAATAGGACCTGGACAGGGAGTAGTTGGGCCAGCAGGCAGTGGGCCTGCTGGCATATGATGTGATGAAAGGGGACACACAATCACATAGCACACAGACATATAATAATATCACAGAAAGTACGGGCTTCATACCCCAATCACGGATCCAAAGAATCATACTATACTATCAGCTAGTGCCCAAAGCCTGACATTCTTCTAAGTAATTTCAAGCACAAATACCCATAACATGGCACATGTACCCGATACAAGTGCTCGTTCACCTCACAAATATCGGGACCTCCTTATAATCCCCATTACTCTCATATTTAGTTAATTCATTTAAACTAATCATGACGCTTAAGTAAGGTACAAGATCTCAACTTGCCTAGAATGAGTCTGATAACCTCAAGGAAGCTTTATCTTTTTGTAATGCCTCCGGAAGGTGCCAATCCACTTGAAGAATCTTGAAAATCTCCTCAAAAGCTCTCCAAACCGAGACCCCAAGCTCAAAGTATGAGAATAAATATCAAAGCTTGAAATGAGGTTCTAAGAATCTACCCAGGTACCCCTCTTTTGCGATTGCGGGACCTATCCACGCAATCGCGAGGATACAGAAAAATAAACCATCGCGATCGCTGCAAGAGCCTCGCGACCGCGGCAAGAGCCTCGCGACCGCGGCAAGAGCCTCGCGACCGCGGCAAGAGCCTCGCGACTGCGATGACCCAATCATCAACAACACGCGATCGCGCCACGTTGCATTGCGATCATGAATACAAACATCAGTAACCACTGAAAACATATTTTTTTTGATTCCTTCACCCTGAAATCTGAGACTCATCCGGAACCTCCCGAATACAAATAAAATATTCATATTAACTATAAAGCACGCTATGAACTCACTCGCGTTCTCGAAATCGTCAGGGTCATCTTGACCAAATGTTTGACCAACGCACACTTTAAAGCTCTTATGGTTAAAATTTCAATCAAACACTCAAAATGCTCCCGAGGGCCTCGGGAACCGAACCAAGGTCTCGACCAGACCATATCCGACATTTCGGACCTGATGGAATCAATGAAATTTCGAAAAAGACTCAAATGCCCTCAATATTGACTTTAGTCAACCAAAGCTTATTTCTTAACTTAAGACTTTCCAATTTTCACTATCTTACCCAAAACTCTCTCAAAACCCCCCCGGGACCCATTTCAACAGTCTACCCAAGTCATAAATCACGTTCCGGAGCTTCCTGTGGATTTACTCATGATGCAAAAGCTGATAGGAAAGAGATTTCTAGTGTTCAAAATAAAATCAGTCCTCCTTTGGATTGTAGCAACATCACACACAAATCAGATATTATTGGTTCTAGTCCTGGCCAACACCGACATTCAGGAGGCAAGCTGAAGGATTCTACAATGGACCATAGACTATATCCAAGAGGTGCTCTTTGCAGTAATGTTCCCAATTTTCTCTTAATTCCTTTTGCTTGTCCTATAATTAGTTTTGTCAGATTTACATATGCTAACGTGGTATTCACCTGATTGACTGATTCAACAGTGGCGGATTCATTCGAGTTGATTGAGCAGGAATATGTCCTTGTATCTCGGTCCCTCATGGACTCATCTTCTTCAGCAGGTGCTTCTAGGCTTAGCAATGCACCATTTAGATCAAGTTGTTCCCTGCAAGCCTCTCGGAACATAGACTCCAGACTAGGTGAGCTGGTACTTATTGTTGGTCCTGTAACTAATAGCATAGGTCCTCTAATAAGGTTGGAAAGTCCCTCTACTGCTCCAGGAGCTTCACAAGGATCCACAGATATTGTAGACCCTCTGGAGCATCCAACTGATGGCATAGCCAGAATTGAGTCACTGCAACATTCTGCTTCTGCTATCACGGAGTTAGTAAATGAGAAGGCAACTCACATTAAAGGCATTTCTGCTATAAAAATGTGAAAAGTGCTCTATCTGAATATTCTAGGTAGTTCTTAGCATGCAGGGGTGGTGGGAGAACAGTTTAGTCATCTTTTTTTTTTCTCATATGCTTCACCTTGAGAACAATATAGTTCTCAGGCATCCTTGTCACTCGTTTAGCATTGATTTAGTGCATCCGAGGTAGGAGTCTAACATCTTTGCTCAAGCTGGAACCATTCAAGTTTAATCAACTTTTTCATCCCCGTGTACTTCTAAAGTATATTTTGAAGTTACCTAGGCATGATGAAGATGTATATGTCCTAATCGTTTATCAATGATAAAAAGTTGAAGTATGAACATCTTCATCTAGGTGCAGATAGACGTACACACGGATGAAGATGTATATGTCCTAATCGTTTATCAATGATAAAAGGTAGAAGTATGAACATCTTCATCTAGGTGCAGATAGACCTTTCGTTTATTTTTTTTGCTGTTTATTCCTGGAAATTGTATTAAACACATCTATTGTTGTGCATTATGTTCAATATCTTAAGTTTGAAATCATTTCCTGTGTGTCTGAGTTGGAAAAATCTCTTCTGTGGCAAATGTGAGTAGAAGGTGTATTGGCACAAACTCGAGTCGCTTCTGAAGTATGTTTACATCTTCACATACATAAAGTCAACCTTTTAATTCCTGAAAAACCTTTTAAAAGAATTTGATAAAGCAAAACGGATCCTTTTCCCTGGCGGACCAGGTCATTTACATGCTATCACGTTCTATTTTGATTTGTAATTTATTATTGAAACTTCATTAATTTATCTGTCTAGGTAAAATAAATTTCTAATATATTGGAGATATCTAGTTTTCCAAGTTTGACTTAACCAAACATCACATACATGAGATCAACAACCAACTGCCCTCAATCCCAAACTAATTGGGTTGGCTAATGAATCCGTAGTATCCATTCTGCTCTGTTCCTTCCTATTTTATTCTAACACTAGATAATTCATCTTTTAAAGCAGGATTTGTCCAAACCTAGATGTTCTCTATATCTTGCACGTACCCCAAGATACACAAGTTTTGATTACACCGGACTTGGTGCAAGTGTAATGCTAAGATCTAAGCCTAATCACATCTAGTTGATGTCTCCTATTGTGTTTTGTTCTTTAATTCCATATTGATTCGAGAGATTATAGGTTTTCTGAGACGAACTCCCTCTGATGTTAAGTTTATACAGACCCTTTTTTCACTTTCAATCATAATAGTTGCACCTACTGAACATATGAAGGTCCGTGTGGAATATGACCAAAATCATCTTAGATGACCTCTTATTTTATTCTTTATGTGCTACTTGATGTGTTGCTCGATGTGATCATCTCTAATATGTTCCATTTTGTGTGATTCAGTCCATGTTAACTTTGTATTTCTATGACATTTATGTATGTTGAGCTAAGGCAAAACCTTTACCCCCACATAACATTACTGGGGTCACAAATTTATATGAAACACTTCTTTCACTTTATAGGGTATCTTCGTATCGTATACCACTCCCATAGGGCTGCTCCATATTAGCCAGCTGGTTCTATAAAATTGCCTTTTCACATTTCTGAGAGCGTAAGAGAAAAAAAAAAGAAGATGAAAAATAAGGAGCTGTGATTTCTGCACTGGATTTACGGGTGTGTCTCTGGTTATACCACAGAAGATCAACAATCTGTTGGAAGTTTGGCAAGCTCAAAGAGTAAAAAGAAGTGTAAAAAAGATATGGAGGACTATTCCCATTTGCATATTATGGACTGTTTGGCTGGAAAGGAACAAGACATGCTTTGCGGGGAAAAGACCGCAGATTGCTAGAGTAAAAAACAAATGTATCAAAATTTTGCTTTTTTGGTGTAATAGCAGTACTCTTGATAGGTTGGACCAATATTTGGATTTCTTGGATCTTTTAGGGGGGAAATGTAGTATGATTGTGGAGATGTTGTAGCTTTGTCTTGTACTTGGTCCTGTACCATCTTGGTGCTTTACTAATGAAAACATTTACCTATCACAAAAAAAAATCAAGTCTTCTGGTAAAACTTTACTCCGAGTCAATACTCCTTGTTTCTTTACAACTATAGGAATCGCCGATCAGGTTAATATTTCTTGAATATGCACCAACCTTTGTTAATATCAGGGTGATGCTAAATGTTTGAATGCTGGTGAGATCATTTTATCTGTATCTGCATACTCTTTAGAGAGTTTTTTGCGTTAGTGTACACATTCAACTTCTCAATGTTCACTAGCTACTATGTTCTAGAAGTACTGCCTCCTCGGGATTCCTTGTGGCTTGTCTGCTGTTAATCTATTATTGGATCATTACTGATGTTTTTTCACTAATACTTCTCTGTTCTGTTTATAGATTGCCGCAGGTAGGCATCTGGAAGCATTTTCAATTGAGCTTGTCATGCTTGCAATATGGAAACAAGCCTTGCACATTTGTCATACGCAAGCGGCATCCACAAATCAAGGAAGGTCAAACCAAAAAACTACCAAATTGAGGGAGATTTTGAGGGACAGTCGAGTTAGTCTCAACATTAAAGAGGACACTTGTAACATTTTGGGGCCAGCGAATGTGTTCTCCCATATTGAAAGAGCATTTCTGAATGAAGTTGGGAAGGCAGAGGAACTTGCCAAACATATAGAGCCTGGTAAATATTTGGACTTGGTGAAAGGAAAAAGTGCCTGGTATATATTTGGTGAATGAGTACTGAAACTTGTGTCCATATAACAAAAAAAAGTAGTGAAACTTGTTCTGCGTGCCTTCCTGTTTTATTTGACCTTTTCTGCTTCATATGTGCCATTATTCCAGGTTACTGTGCTTTTGGCTTGTTCTTTGTTTCTGTTTCCTCCCTTTCTTCTAGTAGGATGAGTACTAGCTCTAATATGCCTGGCTTAGCTTTAATACCATTGTTGATCACGAAAAATATGCTAGCAATCTTGATGGTTTCTGAGAAGGATCTGGAGATATAGAAGCTGCTGCTTATATTACCTTTATCTGCATCAAATGTTTTCTTTAGCTATTGTTTTACATCAGGGCTTCGTAGTTGTGGTAATGTTTTTAAGTTTTTTGCTTGAAGAATGATTCATAGACCTACTTTCTATGGCCGTAGCAAATAAAAATAAAGACATTTATGTCTGTTTGTTGCTTGTTTCTAGGAAATACAGAGGTTCTAGATGCAATGGAGATGATATTTCAATCTGCACTAGACCTCGGCAGAAAGGGCGCTGTAAGTATTTATTTTATCTTGGTAGTTTTTGGTTGAAGTGGACATTTTTTGTGTGTGGAAGTGGAACTAATTCCACTTGCAACAATATACAATTGTCACCATGTAACATTCGGATGAAAATAAATCTTTAAATCTCTAAGATTCAATTTAAAGGATTTACTGGATATTGAAATATGTGGCAGGTTGACGAGTACATGTGTCGGACTGAAAGTGCATTAGTGTTTTATAATTCAAAAGCAGTGCGCTTGTTAGCATTCCTTCAAGAGGAAGCACCATCACTCATTCTAAACCCTCCATTCTCACTGACAAACTCCGATCACTGTAGGCTTGGAAGTTGTATTGATGTTCTCAATAACAGGCGAAGTGTTTCAAGGTCTCAAATCATGACTCTGCTCAAGTGTGAGGATCAGCACTGCCCCCTGTTGATAGATCGAGTGAAGGAAATCTATTTATATATAATGACGATTAACAACATATAACAACTTATACTGTACAGTTATTATTTCACTAATATAAAGAAAGGGAAAAGTTCCTTTTTCTTCAAAATTTTCAAGAATTTGAATTCCTTGGACCAGTATTTACAGTATATTGCTTATCTCCATGATACTGTAGCTCATTCAAGAATTTGAATTCCTTGAACTGTGTTAAGGCATCCTATTCAATAGACTATCCAAAACCAATAGAATAAGGCTTATCAGAAAGAAAAAGATACATGCTAATAGTGCCTCAATATGTGAATGACAGTGCTTACCTTGTAGTCATTGCTAATAACAATGCAACACAGCATTCGACAGAGGAAACGTATTGTATATTGGCAGTGAGGAATAGGTAATCTACATCCCAAGGACTAGAATTGCAGTTAAAAATTAAACTGATCTAAACCTCAGGATGCAGATTACCTGACCCTAACCCAATAGTAGGCATATATGCTCCAAAAAGTTATATTCAAAGATGAAAAAAGGAAAAAACCAGGAGCAAAGGACTAGTTTCTTGCAAGAAACACTGATGAAGATGTGCATGAGAAGTAGGGATATATACAGTGCTTCAAAATTCTACAACTTATATTAGAAAGCTAAGATAAGGTTTAATGATCATATTCCTCTTTAAGCCAATGATAAGACAAGGAACTTCCCTTTTTTTAGGCAATTGATGATACTTACTTGACTGCTTTTTCAACAAGGACGCATGCCTCAGACTGGAGGATCTGGCATCCGCGAACATTGAAAAGGGGAGAAATGAAAGGACCGACGCCAATTATTTAAGTTATATGCAGGAGATTCATATCAAGGTGGAGGTAAGGTATGTGAACACTCTACTCTCCTCAGACCCCACGTAGTGGGAATTCATTGGGTATGTTATTGTTTTCCAAATACCCCTTAGGGTATGTTATTGTTGTTGTTTGCAGGAGACTCATGGTGTGAAAAATATTCAAACAATCAGATCATCTAAAAGATAATTCCACATAATTCTATTTAACATTGATTGGCAACTTAGAATAAATAGTACTAAGTAACATGCTATAACAAGTTAAACATAATGATTGAATAAAGTATTATACTAACTATGGGCGTGTTCGGTATGGAGAAAAATGTTTTCCATGAAAATGTTTTTCTGAAAAATATGTTCTTGAAAAATAAGTGAATTTCTTACTTATTTTCTCATGTTCGGTTAGTTGGTAGAAAATATTTTTTGGAAAATACTCACACAAGCCCCACCAATCCCACCTTATACCACACCAACCCCCACCCCACCCCCACCACCCACCCCAATTAAATCCCACCCGCACACTCGAACGCACCTCATCTTCACCCACCCTACCCCACACCACCACCACCCACCCCGACCCTCACCCCACACCACCGCTCCATCCAACCCTCCCAAATGTTTTATTTCATATACTTTATTTTACTTTTATAAAATATGAGTAATATTTTCTTACCCACCCCACCACCACCCACTAATCCCTCGCCCCCGCACACTCCCACCCCACACCAAATTTAACCATGCAAACTTCTCATTTTTATAAAAGTAAAATGAAATATGAAGTAGAAAAATTGAGATGGGTAGGGGGGGGGGGGGGGGGGGGGCGTAGAAAATTTTAAAAAACCTTTTCAAAACTTCTATTATAAAAAATTAATTTTTGGAGGGGGTGTTATAGAAAACCAAAAAAAAAAATTCAAAATTTTTTATAAAAATATTTAATTTTTGGATGGGGTGTTGGGGCCGAGGGGAACAAAAAAAAATCTTTTCAAAACTTTTTTATAAAACAAATCAGTTTTTGGAGGGGGTGGGGGTGTGGGGTTGGGGTGTCGTAGAAAACAAAAAAAAAACTTTTTTATAAAAGAAAATTAATTTTTGGAGGGGGTGGGTGGGGTGGGGGGAAGGGGGCTGGAGTGTCTTAGAAAAACAAAATCAAAACTTTTTGATAAAAAAAAAAAAAAAAATTGGAGGGGGTGGATGGGAGCGGGTGTGTGTGTGTGTCTGTGGTGTAGAAAACCAAAAACGAAAAAAAATTATTTTTTTTTCAAGATTTTTTTTTGAAGGGGGGATGGGGTGGTGTAGAAAAAAATTGGGGTGGGGGTGGGGGTTGGGGGTGGGTGCGTGGGGTTGTGGGAGAGGTTGGGGTTTGATGGTTGAGGGTGGGTTGGGTGGTAGTAGAGTGGTCGGTGAAATGTCACTTGTGAATTTGTTTTTTCTACTTTGATTAGGAAAATCATTTTCTCCATTTTTAAGGAACTTATTTTTCTAAAGAAAATATTTTCCAAAATTACAAAAAAATGTTTTCCTCCCTGCCAAACACACCTTATGTATAACTGTTTATAACTTAAATCCTTACAATAATCGCTGCCGTGAATAATTTAAGCCTGAAGGCATGAAGCGTTGCATAAATATTTGTTAAGAATATTTAGCTGGTTGAATTCATGATACTACCGCAATGCGAGATTGAGGTACAAGAGTAACAACTTGTAGATCTTAAGAATATGTACATCTTCACGTCAAGTTGTCAATGTATTCTACCCACCAAATGAGTGAATGGGTTCACACCAAATATTTTAAATTTGAATTGGATTGCAAACGATGTTATGAGGTCTATCTATCAGTAGGACTGAACTATTCTTGTCCAAAGAGAGTTAACTGATATTTTTTAATTAAATAATTATACTGACGTAGATAGGTAAAATATTTTTTCTTATATTATATGTTGAACTCTTTGACACTGTGTTCTCGTCCCGAATTCTACCTTCTGCCGTTTTATCGGTTGATGAAATCGGGAGACAAATTGATTTCTTAACTTAAGCGATTTGGGTTGAAAATTGAACTATAATTTCCAGCAATGGGTTCCCCAACTACTTCAGAAAGCGTTAGGACGATGGTGTGAGTAAAGTAAACTAAGAGGTAAGAAACATGAATACAACCGAGTAAAGTAAAGTAAATGATAAAGTAAAGGATAAAAGATAAAGATAGATAAAATTTAAGTTGTTTGATTGATTGTGTGTGTTTCTATATACAAAAATGTGTTCTATTTACAGTACAAAAACAGAAAAAAAAATTGTACAAATGTGCCCCCATGTCAGCCATCAAGTAACCCACCAAGTTTAATGGCCGACTATGGGGGAGGTGGCGTCGATTTTCTCGCCCTCTACTCCTCTTGCTCGGATAATGGCCCCTTTCTTTTAGATGTCGTTGAAAAGAAATCGTTGGCCATTATCGTTTATGGGGTCTGAAAAACCCTTTGACTTGGTTGTTGAGGCGTCTGCGTCTGAGTGAGTCCCAATCATACCTCTAACTAACAGCTCGGCTGAGATGGCTTGGTAGCCGATGAAGTTCTTGTAGTCGAGGGCTAGGAGTAAATTCGGCTCTAGAATAGTTCGACTGTCACTGAATTCGACTAAACACTTAGCTATTTTTAGTGTTACCAACTGTCTCTAGACTCTTGCCTTTCCTCTGAAACTGTATTTTTCTGTACATGAGACTGTTGGAGGTAATCCTTCGGCTGAAGCCCACCCAACTGATGGCTCAGAGGTACCAACCGAAATCATCCCGAAAGATGTGCTTCTGCGCTACTTTGGTTTAGTCGACACCGTATCTCCACCAGCTTCGCATGTTAGCGTCCATCGAGAGCGAGTCGAGGAATCTCTCGCCAGGGGAATTCCAACCACCAAAGAAGAGTTACTTGCTCTGAGGGATTCTTTGATCCGATTGTCGAAAGAAACAATAGATTCCCTGGCTCTGGCAGCCACTTACAATGACATGGCTTTGGCTCTGAATGATTTGTTTGCTTTATATAGAACGGCCAAAGATAGCCATGATGAGGTTGTCGGTGCTCTGCAACACTTGGGGTCTCTTCGGCTAGAGAAGAACCGTATTCATACTTCTTTCAATGAGGTGAATGCAGCTAGGCAACAAAATGTCAGCCGAGGAAATGATTTGCAGGAGCGGCTGTCCAAACTGCGAGTTGAGTTGGAGTGGATCCAAGCGGAGATAGGGGTTATCACTCTGGCCATAGGTGTCTCAGACTCGGCTATTAATGCCCACGACTCATCCCGTTCTTTTTTGTTCCGATAGAGCCTTCAGTTGGATAGCAAAATCCAAAAACTCAGTAACCAGCAGGTGGTTTGGGAGCTGGATCAGAAAGCATGTAGAGAACGGTTGGCTAACCTGGAGAATGAATGGACTGCATGGAAAAGCCGTCTAGTCCAAGCAATGCCGACAAACACTGCTCCCTCGCCAATTGATCATGTTGCTGAGTTGTCAGCCGATACCCTTATGGACTTGCCATCCGAAGCAGTCATTGTTTTTGTTGTTCAAGAGGTATCGGTCGATACTCAAGATTCTACCGAAGCCCCATCAACTGTAGTGGCTAAGCCGTCGCTGGGTGCTGAAAGAGAGGTCCATGTAGGAGCAGGAATGGCTGAAGTAGTGACTGTTGATGTGGATGGTGATGAAGAATAGACTACATCAATTAGGGAACACTAAGCAGTTGTTGATTCGGCTAATCCCGAGACTTCAATAGCTAATGAAGTAGTGCAGCCTTTGATTGGTTCAAAGCCGACCAATTTGGCTTCTTAATTGTATCGACCCCAAATCGAAGGGTCTTGTTATTGTGACCAGGCAGCCGGTCTATGGCTATCGTTTGCCCGTACATTCCCCAAATCGAAGGGAAATTAGCCTCTTTTGTGACCAGGCAGCCGATCTGATAGGTAATATGTCTACCATTTATATTTCTTTTCCATGCATGTTCATCGCTTGATCTGCATTGCCGGCAACCCATGAGTTCGCTACGAAAGGTCCTTTCCTAGTTTTGCAATCATTTGCCGATTTTACGATCTCTCATTTCAATCGGCGGGATGATTGTCAAACTAAGTCTCCTTCGGCAAACCTCTTTAGGCCCTATATGTTTGTCATATGCTTTGGCCATTTTACGTTTACCAACTTTGACTCTTTCTATTATTGTCAGTCGTTTTTTCTCCAACTGACCCAACTCCATTAGAATGGAATATTGATATTCTTCCAAACTTAGAAAATTTGGTTTGGCCATCCATAATGATATTAACTTTTGAGGACAACACTACATCTTGGCCATAAATTTAACCGATAGGATATCATCCTCATAGTTGTAAATTTGGAGTTTTTGATTGCCTATTTCATTTAAGACATGTCTTTGTAAAAAGAGTTTATTCAAACTTTGCACAAAACATACACAACGTAGGGTACAACATAACACTCGTGTTTTGTACAAGCTTAGAACAAAGACAAACAAAGCTAGGCGAAAAATTCCTATCGGCAGCTCAAATGTTGTTGGCCGACATATCTGGTTTCCCGTCGTGGTTTCCCATCTGCGATACTTCGACTATCCTTGTCTCAGAATTTTAGGGCGGTCAGCCGATGCCACAGATCATGTATGACTTGGGTTTTCTCAACCATTTAAATCCTCCAAGGTAAGCCGTGGTTCGTCTAATTGTTTTATTTCAAACCCTCGTGAGGTAAGACTACAGGATTCCCAAGATCCTTCTTCATACTGCTCTGTGACAGCTATGAGAGCCACATAAGGTGAGTAGAGGATAGCCTCTATGTTCTAAACCCCTAGCTGGAACGGGTTATCATCCGCTGGGATGATTTCTATTTTGTCCCCTTTTCAAAAGATGAGCTTTTGATGCATGGTAGAAGGAAGACATCGGCTAATGTGATTCCAGTCCCTGCCCAGCAGAATGGTGTAGGACGGATTGCCATCTATTACAAAGAAGGCAGACCTGACCGTCTTAGGACCTACAATGATTTCTGCTACTAGAATCCCCAATGCTTCAGAAGCCTCTCCCATAAAGCTAGCCATTTTCATGTTAGTTGGGATGAGATCTTCTCTGGTTTTGTTGAGGCTTTTCAAAGTAAGCATCGACATCACATTCAGCACAACCCTATTATCAACGAACACTCGGCTAATGGTTTTGCCGTTGATGTAAGCCTTTACATAGAGGGGCTTGAGGTGTTTAACCATATTTTCTGTAGGTGCACCAAACGTAGTGCTCAAAGCATCCCTAGCCGTGGTATCGACTATTTTTGCCCATTCTGCATCTTCTACGTAAACATCACCTTCTAGGCTATCCAGCGCGGAGCGGCTGACCCATAATTCACATGGGATTAGACTGACCATTTTAATGTCTTCCCACATCTCGTTAACCAGATCTTGGATAAATAAATCGAGGACAGAATCTCCTCATTCATTCAATTCGGCTGACCAGTGTTGACACCCAATTTTGTCCCGTCTTTTCTGATTTATTTGCAATTTTAAATATTTTTTAACCTCAAAAACAATATTAATATATGGCATATATATATATTATTTTTTATATCATTATTTATTATTATTATTATTATTCTATTTTAAGCATTAAACATTTTGCAAATATTGTGATTTACTATTATCACATCGTTATATCTTATTTTAAATAATTTACATTTTTCTTCAATGCATTTTTAATATTAAACCCCTTTTTATATTTTTAAACTCATAACCCATTTATTTTCTAACCCAAAACAATTTTACCCAAACACCCTCGTTGATGTTAAACTCGACCACCATCTGTTTGGTTTTAGGGAGTGGTTCCTCATCTATTCGAGGCATGCTCAGCTACCGATTGGTTGGCATCCGTACTTGCCCCCCAGCCTATGCCTGGCGTTGATAGGGGCCTTTCCGAACCTCATGGTTTGTTCCTGAAGTTCTCGTTCAATGTCCCTCGAGTATTTAGGGCAGCCATGAAAACTGCTCCTAACTGGCTGCCTGTCATCACGAATGTCATATAGGATGCCTAACTGATTAAACATAGAGGTCCTTGTGGCTTTCTCCCCTTTGGTAGGTTTCTTTGGGACCCCCACCCTTTTCATCGGCTGTTTCCCCTTGGTGTCCCTTGACTCACCGAACTTAGCAAAAGATATCATAGATGTTGGTACTACGGGAAAGGGGTCAGTATCAATGGACATTTCAGCCATACTCTTATCGGCTAGCTTGAACCTCCCCTCCTTGATGCCCTTTTGGATCGCCTTTCTAAAGATCACACAATTAGAAGTAGAGTGACTGTATGAATTATGTCACTTACAGTACTTCTTATCTTTTAGTTCCTCGGCAGGCGGAATCCTATGACCATCAAGCAGCCGAATCTGCTTATCTTTGAGCAAATGATAAAAAAATTGATCTGCCCTCGTGATGTCAAACGAGTAACTGATCCTGTCATAAATGGACTCGTCTCCTTGCCTTTTACAGCTTTCAAGGTTGGGCAAGAGTAAACTTTACCCTAACAATCTCGGCCACCATTGCGTCTGCCGTGCAATCGGCTGACTCTGAGTCGGACTCATCCGCTTCAATGATGGATACCAAGTGGGAGCCTCGATTTTGGCTGGCTCTTCTCCGCTCCTTTTCCTAGACGTACTGCTCTATTTGGCTAGCCTTTTCGTCTAACTGGCTCAGGTCAGAGCAAGATTGTCCTACCAGCTTCTCCTTTAACTGAGGGTGCATGTTGTTGATTATCATGTGGTCACACTCAGACTCGGGGGAGTGTACGATGCATTTTCCAATATTCTTTCTGAATCTCTCGATAAAATTCCAGCCCATTCATCGACCTGCTACTTGATATTCGTTAGATCAGTCACGGTAACCTGAGGTTGGGGCCAATAGAACCTATCATGGAAGCAACCCTCCGTGTCAGTCCAGCTCTGTACGGAATCAGGAGCCAAAGAGAAGTACCATGCGAAGGTTGTTTCCGTTAGAGAGAGATGGAATAGCTGCAACTTGTGATACTCATTCTGGTCAACCTCGCCGCATTGGGCAGTAAATCTACCGATGTGCTTGATAGTGGATTTACCGTCGTCCCCAGAGAAGATGGCAAACTCTGGTGTTTTGAAGTCCCTCGGCAAAGGTGCTATCTGATCTACCCAATCGGGGTAGGGCTTCTTATAAAAAGACATGTCCAAATGTTTCAGTTAGATGCCGAAGTACCTCCGCATTATATTAGCAATAATCTCTGGGTTTATCAGTTGTGACGTCCCCTGCCGATTCTCTACTGGATTCGGCTGGTAGGCGTTCTGCACTGGCGGCCTCCATTCTGCACTTTGTTGGACATGGTTGTGAAGGTTGTAGGTGGCTTGCTGGCCATTACCAATAGGTGGGGTAATGCCCCATGACTGCTGTTGGGTATGGCCACCAAAGCCTATAACCTGAGCTCCTGGAACGGCTAACGGAGCCTGAGGATAAGGTGGAATTGTGTTCTATGGCTGCTCTCCTCGGACGTCGACTGTTCTTAGAAAGTTTACGCTTCCTGGAAGGTATGGATTGCGTACCAGCAATGACTGCTGGAATGGTATTCCGCTATAAACAACGTCACCAGATAGTTGAGCTAAGTCATTGCCAGGGGCCATCGGCTGGCCAACGTTGTTCGCCTGCATCGTAGGGCCGTTTATAGAAACGTACGGCATAATGGGCGGCAATCCAAAGTGTCCTGGAGCCTAAACTGGTCTCTGAGCCATGTTGATCTGCCCATACTGTAGACTCGCTTGGTCAAGTGGCATGTTTTGCCCCCCAAGGTTCAGCGGCGACCATGCAGTGTGCTGGTTGTCGACGATAGGGCTTGTGTTCCTAGGTGCGCTATCGGTTGTGCCTGAGTGAGCACTGACGATGCACATGCGACTGAGGAACAACACCGGGAGTCACGGTCTCATGTTGAATAGCACCGCTCGTCAGAGGGATGGCAGAACTAGCCGAACATTCTCCTGGGTGCATTCGGTTGGTTTCCATCTCCCTCGCTTGCTGAACCTCATTATGTACCATCGACTTCACAATGTCAGCCAACTATTTAGAAACTTGGTACATAATATCGTGGATGCCCAAGTCAATCTGTTGTCTAATAAAAAACATTGTCATTATGGATGGACCTTCAGATTGGCTAGATTCTACCACAGCTTGGGTTGATGGAGGAAGTGGAGGGGTATCCACTGATGTAGGCATGCCCGCGGAGGATGCTGGTTCGGTGTTCCTTCTGGGAGGATTTTATTTAGGATGTGGACTGGACTCGATGTTCATTTTCTTACCGAACCTTAGGCGCATACGCAGAGAATGATCTTGACCTGGAGAATCAAACTTTGCTATTAATTCACCTATGGTCCCACTGGGCGTGCCAAATTTATTCTCGCCCCGAATTCTGCCTTCTGCCGTTTTATCAGCTGATGAAATCGAGAGACAAATTGATTCCTTAACTTAAGCGATTTGGGCTTGTAACGGAACTCTAATTTCCAGCAATGGGTTCCCCAACTACTCCAGAAAGTGTTAGGACAGTGGTGTGAGTAAACTAAGAGGTAAGAAACATGAATATAAAGTAAAAGTAAAGGATAAAAGATAAAGATAGATAAAATTTGAGTTGTTTGATTGATCGTGTGGGTTTCTATATACAAAATGCGTTCTATTTATAGTACAAAAAGAGAAAAAAATTGTACAAACATGCTCCCCATGTCAGCCATCAAGTAACCCACCTAGTTTAATGGCCGACTATGGGGGAGGTGGTGCCGATTTTCTCGCCCTCTACTCCTCTTGCTCGGATAATGGCCCCTTTCTTTTAGATGTCGTTGAAAAGAAATCGTTGGCCATTATCGTTTATGGGGTCTGAAAAACCTTTTGACTTGGTTGTTGAGGCGTCTGCGTCTGAGTGAGTCCCAATCGTACCTCTAACTAACAGCTCGGCTGAGATGCCTTGGTAGCCGATGAAGTTCTTGTAGTCGAGGGCTAGAAGTAAATTCGGCTCCGGAATAGTTCGACTATCACTGAATTCAGCTAAATACTTAGCTATTTTTTAGTGTTAACACACTGCGTATATATACTTTTTATATTTTAACTGTCTTTAGTGAAAATTATGATGCTATCATTGTTGTGAGACATTTGTTTTCTTTAAGCGTTTAATAGAAGTTTATTTCTTTGGAAAAAAAATATTTTTAGACCAACTTTTGACCAATGGTTTAATTTGAAATAAGTCGACGAGAGTTTCCTATTGATAAATATTTTTGTTTTAAAGGAAATTAAGCCCTATCTACTTTATTTTCCTTCCCTTGTCTGTGTTTCCTTAAAGTTTCTTCTTATTTGTACTCTGACATTTCTATTTTATTTGTTTTTCATTTGCTCCTTATTTTGTTTTGGGAAAAGGTTTAAATGTACGCCTCAATTTTGTGATATAGATCATATGTGTTCTTCGTGAAAAGTGATGCATATATATCTCTGCCGTTAACAAATGATACAAATATATCTCTATTATTACACAAATGACACAAATATACCCTTTTCGCTAATAAATAGTTTTTTTAAAAAAAATATTTAGCTTATTTTTAATTTTAAAAAATGTCACGTGGCTTTAAAAATAAGTCTATCTATTTTTTTAGTAGAATTATTTTTATATAGCCACATGATAATATTTTTATTGTGGGTCGGGTCTGATTCGTTTAAAAAAATATATCTTTGTGGATTTAAAAAAATAAGTCTACCTATTTTTTTTAAACGAACCGGATCCAATCCACCAGAAAAAAATTACCACATAACTTTAAGAAAAAGTCTACTCAAGAAAAATGGGTTGACTTTTTTTAAAGCCACGTAACATTATAAGTTAAATGATTTTTTAGAAATATTCTGTTAATAAATGTATATATTAGTATCATTTTATAATGACAGAGTATATATGTATCATTTTTTTAACTAAAGTTTTGCTTTATATCACAATTAGAGGGTATATTTACACCTTTTTCCCTTTTGTTTTTTATACTTGCACCAACACTCCCTCGTTTTCTTTTTTCCGTTGGCCAAGTGCCCCCTCTGTCAAAATTTATGTTCCTTCTCTTTCTTTTTATTTAAATTTAATGTTTTCCTGTTGATCATTCCTACGATCGTCATAGTCCCGATTTGTTCCATGTAAACATACAATTCCAATTGTCCAAATCATCGGTCTGGTACTAGATGTAGCCTTTTCCCCTAGGCAAGATGCCGAATATTTATAACGCTCTGGTAGATCAATGTCGAGATAGTGTTGGTCAATCAATTAATGTTAAACGTATCGCCAGCAGAATTAGAATCATAGTTCAGTGGATTATGAAGCAGGTTTCTAATCTCTACTTCTTTTTTACTACAATGTTGATCTTACTGTTCTATCCGTATTACCTAAGGTCCTGATTTTTGTGATGTAGGAGTATTATACTCCATCTGTCAAATATTACTTATCCACATTCCTTTTTAAAAAAGTCAAATTATATAAATTTTGACCAACTTTTTGAGATATAGTTTTTCTATGATATTAATATTAGAAAAATTGCAACTTGGAGTACTTTTTGTGTACTTTTTGGATATCTAAATTCTTAATTTTAAAATATTGAATTGATCTAATCCAATTTAGCTCCAAAGATTAGTCAACTTGACACTCAAAAAGCGAAACATGACAACTAATATGAGACAGAGGGAGTATATGTGGAGCGTGGATGTATATATGTGAGAGTGGGATACTGGGGTCCAAAGTTTAAAGCTTTCCTGTCCCTAGAGGCGGAGCCAGAATTTTTAGTTTATGAATACTAGTAGTCGTAGTATTATTCTTATATTGCCTTGTCTTTCGATTTATGTTACTATTTGTTATTTCTTGTATCTCAATTATTATATTATTTTGTGGTAGTTACGACTCCTTTTTTCAGTCAGCTTTATCTTGCTTTCTATAGTATTTCATGGTTTTTTATTGTATTATGTTGTGGATTGCTTGTTCTTGAGCCGAGGGTCTACCGGAAACAACTTCTCTACCTCCCAAAGTAGAGGTAAGGTCTGCACCCTCTCAGACCTACTTTGTGGGATTTCACTGGGTATGTTATTGAATTCTGAACCACAACCCTTTTTGCTTATTGGGTTCGGGATAAATTAATGGAACTTTTAATACAAACATAAGGTTTGAGCCAAAGCTACTGGTTCTGCCCAACACATAGCTTTAAGCTGGCTTTGACCTTGCTGCCACCTATTTTGGGATAGACATCCTTTGGGGGCTAGAGGAAAAGATACAAATATTTGGCAGGCATCATTGACAAGTGTGAAATGAAGCTCGTTCCCTGGAAGAGACAATACTAGTCTTTTGGGGGTAGTTTGAGATTAATTAATAGTAGTGTTGTTTCCATTAGGTTAGGTTGTCAACATAACACCCTTTAGGGTGCGGCTCTTTCCCGGACCCTGCTAACGCGGAATGCTTTGTGCACCGGGCTGCCCTTTTTTAGTGTTCTTGACGGGATGCCAACTTATCTGATTCCAGTGTCATTGATTGCTATTCCTGCTGAAGTCAAGAAGAGGATAAATAGGCTAACCAGTTCATATGGCAATGAAATGCCACTAACAGAAAGTTGCATTTGGTCAATTGGCAGAAAGTTCGTAGGAAAAAACAAGGGATTTGAGAATTCACAACAAGTGCTTTTTATACAACTGGCATTGGAGGTTGAATGATGACAAGAATGCCTTATGGAAACTGATATTATTTCTAAATATGGGTATATAGCTCTTGTATTAAATTTAAATGCATTCAGAATTTGTTGTTTTGGAATATTGGGTCTTTTGCTACTGATATGTCAAACTTTCTGGACTTGTTAGAGTCTTTTGTCATGTAATCTGGACAAGTCCAATTTGTGTAACCTTTTCAGTACCAAGATGGTAGTGACTATTAATAAAAGACGTTATGTCAAAAAATTGAACACATATTTATGGCATTCGTCAAATTGCAACAGTGTTTTGTGCAAATGAGAAATTCTAATCATTTTTTAAATTTATAGGTACTTGTATTATGGTAGCTGAATATGAAATTCCAAAAAGTGCTTTGAATCAGGTATTTCTTTCATTGCCATAGAACTCATAGATGTCTTGTTTGTTCCTTGTTTTGCCTTTATACTTAGACCGTTATTTTGGTTTCTAATTATTTTCTATTAAAACACTACTTTGACTTAAGTATTATAGAAGTGGTTGTAGAAAAAGGTATCAAAGTACTGATTAGAAAAGTTTAAGTAAATTTGTTATTTTGAAAGTTGTGAAAGTTATATTAAAACAATTTTATTTAGCAGAATGGTGTTAAATTGTAGTTTGGGACATTCCAATGATGAAAAGAGAGTACTAATTACAATCTTGTGACGGTGATCTGACCAACCTTTTCGTAATTTTGATGAATTTAAAGTACTTTCTTTTTGTGATTGACACTGTTTGGAGCATTAAAAATAGGATGCTTGTGGTCTCCAAACAAAAGATTATCTTTTTTCTATGGATTGTTTACGCCTTTTCCCCTGTCTATCTTGTTTATACAAGTGCTTAACTTAAAGAAAAATATCTCTTGATTGTAATGTTCTTTTTTGCCTTGAAACTTCGATTTGTATCTAGTTTTCCTACCATACCTTCAACTGATATTATAGCTTTCTGACAGATTTCTTTATGAAAAGATGTTATCCCATTAAAGAACGTGCAAAATTCCCTACAATGAATTATCACTTCATTAAGGAGGTCACTTTATGAAGCAATTAGCTTTGTTATGTTCTCTTGGTCTTCTTCCTCTCAAAAAGGGGCAGCATATATTCCTTATATGTTGCTGGTGGATTAAGTTCTATAAAAATGACATGCATGTTACTAGAACAGGAAAGAAGGGAGAAGGTCGGTGATACTGCTTTAATACATGCATCCTTAACTTGTTTAATGTGGTTGAACATAGAATTAGCAACCTGGAGATCTTATATCCGAATCCCGACTATAACACTCTATATGAGCCCTTTTGCTCCATTCTTGGTGGCAATAGTACCAGATATCTATGCTTGCCGGACATAGCAGGCTATCAGATGTATTAGTCGAGGTACACGCGAGTTGGCTCGAACACTATTATCATTAAAAAAAATTGCATGCACTCTAACTTTCATAAAATTACACAGTTTTTAGTCTTGTTCTTGCTTCTAACTTTGCTTAATGTTTCGACTTAACCACATGTTGAAAATTGTATACAATTGTCATTGGAATATAGACATGGACCGAAAATGCAATGGGGATGACCCCTCCTCCGTCAACTTCTAGCTGTGAAGGAGTAGATGATCTCGCCCAATATCCTTTCAAAGATCTTAGCAAAATCTATGGAAACAGGTCTGAAGGGGCCTACGTGTAAGATTTGCCAACGCATGAGAAATATAATCTTTAGTCGGGTGTGTTCGGTATGATGAAAATTATAGTTTCCAAGAAAGTGATATGAAAAATATTATCCATCACAATGGGAAATAACTTCCCTTACTTTTAGGCACAAGTCATTTTCCTTTACAAATATCTCAATTGCTACTCTTGTTACGTGCTTTTGATCAGTACATAAACATTATTGTGAACTTAAATACTCAGAAATATCATCAAACTAGTATTGTCATAATCTGTCATCCACTTTATACAATTAATATGTGTCACCTACTTTTGCTTCAATCAAACACTGGAAAATGATTTAGAAAATCTTTTTTCCAAGATGAACATTGTTCACGGAAAGCATTTTCCATGAGAATTATTTTTCTCCATGCCAAACTCACCCTGCTGGGATCTAATGGCATTACTTCTTCTCACCCCAAACTGTGAAAGTCACTAGGCTTGATATTTGACATTCTTATTTGTTAATATCTCATCCTTTCTCTATAGAGGAAAGCAATTGAAGTGACTGGGATTCTACAACGAAATGGAGGAATTTTATTTGCTTTTAGCTTATCAGAATACATTGATATTACTGTTTCAGTGAAGTACTAAAAATCTAAATAAAGCTTGAGGAATATTTACATAAACTAAACCATTGCTTCACGGTTATCCCCATCATCGCAATCAGCTACAACCACAGTTGTCCTACTGTCCACATTCTTGTAGGTATATCTCCTTGCAACAAAAACATAGACACACAAATTTACTGCTGTGATGGTCGCCAACAACCAGTAAAAATAGTCAAGCCGGCTAGTGTTTAGATCCTCTCCAAACCAACTCTTGCCACTTATCTCTGTGATATGATCCACAATGGTTATCAAGAGGCTGCTAATAAAATTTGCCGCACCAATCACACTAAGGTAAAGTGCAATGCCCAAGCTTCTCATGGAATCGGGTACTTGGTCATAGAAGTATTCTTGCAATCCCACTAGGGCAAATCCATCACCTATTCCAAGAATAAGGAATTGCGGGGCTAGCCAAAACACACTCATTGAAGCTGAACCCTCGACTGGATTTTTATGAACAACATTCAGTCTTTTTCTCTCAACCAAAGCTGCAACTACCATAGTAGAAATCGAGAAGATCATTCCAATACCAATCCTTTGGAGAATATTTATGCCTCTCTCATTTCCTGTTTCCCTTCTCAGGAAAGGTACAAGGATTTTGTCATAGATAATGACGGATATTATCATGCCAACAGCTGTCAGGGCATAAATTGAGGCTGGGGGAATCTCAAATTTGTGAATGATCTTCCGATTCACTGTCATGCCTTGTTTAATGAAAAAAGTTGCGGCTTGTGCTACACATATACCAAATGGTAAAGTGGTTAGCCAAATAGGAATCATGTTGATAATTAGCTTCAGTTCTTCCACCTTGGTGACAGTTGCAAGTTTCCATGGATTCTGTTGCTGTTCAATTGAATCTTGTGTGACATCTAGGATTGCAGCTTTATCAAGGAACCTGTAAAGTAAAATCATAAATTGTTTTCAATAATATATTCCACCTTCCCTGAATAATTGCATAACCTAATCACGAGTAAGTCCTAATCTTACTTCAGCTTTCTGGTGTGGCTTAAGAGCCTCCTTTGGGTAGTTTCTGACTTGAGAACTTCATGTAGATGAGAAGGATTTGAAGGAAGTTGAATGTTTCTTTTTCTAATTGCAGCTACAAGCACGTTTAGCATGGGTGTTAATGGACTTCCAGTTGTCTTCCTGTAACGGTAGAATGGTCTCCCTGCATAGAAGATGGCTATACTAGAAGCCATAACTACTGTGAGTATTAGATCTGCCATGGCCCAGCTAACATGTTCTTGGACATAAACGATAAGAGTGACACCAAGAAATAGTCCACAGCATAACCCAAAGTTCCACCAGTTGAAAAAGGACATCTTCTTCCTTCTTTCTTCAGGATTTTCATCATCAAACTGATCAGCTCCAAAGCTCTCAATAGAAGGCTTGTGTCCTCCGGTTCCAATAGAGATTAAGTAGATCGCAAGTAAGAAGATCGGCTCGTGGATCTTATTCCTCGGTTCATCACAGAGGTTACTGTCACAAGGCTTTAAGATCGGGATCACTCTAGACATTGTCAAGAGAAGCAAGCCCTGATCCACATTTAAGCGATCAACAAGTAAGAGAGAATTTTAGTGTGTTACATAGGCAAACATCGATTTGTTACAATGTCTTAAAGTTCAATAATTCTAGAACCAAAGTTTGTGTTTATACAGAGATGATAATGTGATCCAATTTTCTGTTGTTTAAATAGTTGTCATTAGTTATCTATAAGTAGAGCATTATGATCAACCATTGAAAGCTAAAATATGATATTTAGCCAATGTCAGAATTTTAGCAGTTCATTAGTGTTACTACTCTAGTAGGGTCAACAGCTTTTGCACATGCTTTTCTTTATTTTAAGGTAATACTCTACACTGTCATTCCATGTTGATAATTGCAAGGAGCGGAAATTGTGGTTACCAGGAAGTAGACTGTGGAAGAGAGAAGAACAGTGGAGAATCTTCCCAAGTATGCATCAGCCAGAAAGCCTCCCAACAATGGCATCAAGGTGGTGACTCCTGCCCAGTAATTGACACTTTTTGCTGCTGTTTTGAGGTCTTGATGGATGACTTTTGTTAGGTATATAATTAAACTCGTGGCTATTCCAAAGTAACTCAGCCTCTCACTGAATTCAATCGCTGTTAAGGTAATGGTTCATCAGTATCTCCATATACATAACCATAAAGGAGCATGTTCAACAAAATGAAAAATCTAATGACATGTTTAATCTTAACAAATTAAATCACATATTATCGTGGGCCACAATATGGGGTAAATTTTTCTACTGCTTCGCTTAGTGACACATAGAATGCTTTTCATGTATAAGTTGTAATTCTTAATATCCTTATAAAAAAAAAAACTGGACTTCTTAGTATAAACAACGATGTATAGAACAAAACCTTTTTGTTAAGATACTCAATCTCAAGAAAAACCTTTGTGTTAAGATACTGTATAACACTTTGGGACCACTAGGATGGAAATTAGGACTAGGATAAATCTAGGACAATTGCAGAAGCAAGAGGTGGCGTCAATTTGTGCAATTTATGCTGATTGTGATTCATGTAGAGACTTTCTATTCAGTTAGCTCCTTAAGTTTAACTCTGGAAAAAGAAAAAATCTTTTCAGAGACCAGTGAGTTATGTACTTCTCCATTGTTTACTGGCTTGTTATCAAACCACGGCCAATCAAAGTGTAAAAAGGTCTATTTCTTGAACAAGCTGATCAAATAGCTAGAGCACTTAACAAGTGATTATCTTATTCAGTTTATTCTTGATTAGTAGTTTCCTGACAGATGAAATACTAAAACATATAAGTTTATGAGCATTTTTTGGGTGGTCATGATTGCTTAAGATAGTGCTCTTTTTCGCCTTTAGTTCTATGGATAGCTAAGGACTGTAATAGGACGAGAAAATTGTGTGTTCTGAACAATTTAAACTGAGGAAGCCATTCTAATTTTCTTGATTCTTCGAGTAATTATAAATCACGAGAGTGACAAAAATTAGACATATAAGTGAAGCTATTTGGTGTATGCCATTTGTTGGATAGAATTAGATGCTTACCTATAGTGAAGAGGGAGGCCTTCCAGACACCAGTTGAACTCCTAAGAGGAACTCGTCCTTTATGATCAACAGAAGAATCATAAACCAATTTTTGCTCATCAATTTCTACTGATTCTTCTGCTCTTTTTATCTGCTCCATTTCCACATTTATCTTATCCATTTTTTTGGCTCAAGATACCAAAGAAGATATATTGGTACTCAAGTTGTTGAGATAAGAAGTTGGTCGGTTTGTTCACTTATATAGGAAGAAATCCCTGATCATTGATATTGTCAAAGTTCCTAAGAATATGAACGCCAAGAAATGTGAAAGTAGATGGAATTTATTGGCAATGATTATTACTTGAGGTTGACAAATAAATCCTTCCACTAAACTAAAGCAGTCCTTGGCCCTTAACACAGGAATGGCATCGATGCTACAATCAGATTCTTCCATTTGGAAATCCTGCCACAAAAGTGGCGATGATAGATATTGCAGAGGCCTAAACTGACCATATTTACAAGAGGCGTCAGATAAGTGTTTTCACAGTTGTACTTCATTTTAGACCTCTGAAGATGATAACAAATGTGTTTATTCGCGTTGTACCTTGTGCTTATCTTTTATTTTGTTGATGGGATTCGAAACATCTCAACGTGAGTTGGAGCGCACATAAACTTAAAAGGAATACATACTGGTGCTTGAAATGTTGGATTTCACTCATTTATAGTGTTACATGAGATCCTATTGTACAAGTGTAATATTAAGGTCCTTGAGGGAAGTCTCAGGTTCTAATCCCAGTTATGTAGTGTGAGTTTTATCTCGACCTTTTAGGAAAAATTTACCCGACATATGTTCTTATGGGTTGGAGTATGCGGCCAGATGGATTAGTCGAGGTACAGGCTAGCTAGTCGAACATCAAACAAAGTGCATTAACTGAGATCTTTAGTCGATGGTCAAAATACCAGAAATTTTGCTGTAATTTCTAATAACTGTAGATAGATTCTTTTGTCTTTCTTGGAAATGCTATAAACTCATGAATCCCATTTTTGTCTGAGTTGTTTATTTTCCTTAATTCCTGGCTTGGTTCTTGTATGTTGGTAGCTGAAACATCTCCAATGTCAGAACAAATGTCATCCAACATCCAATCCAACACTCCAATGAGTACAAGTCCTCCAATGAATACGGAGGCTCCCGAGCACAATGAACCTCAGCAACCTGGCCAGTCATCTTTTTCATACCCCCAGAGAATCTGTCTATGGCGTTAGTGTTTAAAGGTTTTGATGAACCTTTAGATATTAGTTACCTTGGAGACAATAATAACCCTATAGATGTTGATGAAACTGCTGATTTACATCTTTGGGTAAAAGGCCAAGGTCCTCTACCTTCCCTACTCATAGATCGAGTAAAGTTTTTGAGAAAACAATCCAAGAAGGACCGAGTAACAAAAGGTCTAGATATGAAACATCTATACCCTCTTACTCGAGCAGTGCAAGTAAAGATACATACTGTGTATTTTCAACAGAGGAGAGTGAAAAAGAACCATATGCTTCAGTACAGCTAATGTGTCCCAAGAAGAGGAAATCCCTGATGAAACCCCATTGAAAAAATTCTTTCCAAAGGGAATTCCCAGACCTGCAAAGCCAAGTGCTGCTCCAAATGTTGCCATTGATGCCACAACATCTCAGGAAACATTTTAGCCAACATCTGCAGAGACACATACAACAACATCCTCCAACAGTACCGAATCCACCGATTCAGACCTTGAGGTATTCTATTATAAAACTAACTATGATATATGAGACTGTTACAAGAATAGAGTAATCAGGCCTCAGAAAGTAATTGATATTGCCTCTGGTACTGAATATGGACTGGTAGAATTCATAAAGGACAGCCAGCTCCTAGGATATGTCACTGAAAAAAGACTGTATGTTGATAATGTAGTAAGGTTGTTTTACGCTAATTTGAGCCCTGTTATAGAGAAGACCTCATCGAAGAAATTTGGGAAGATATATCTCTACAACAAGGTCTATCTGTTTACGCCTTCTATTATAAATCAATGTATGGGACTAGATGTTGGAGATAATATTAGAGAAGCAGAACAAGTCATAGACAATAGGGATGAAGTGATTGAATATCTCACTAGAGGTATGATGAAGAAGTGGATCCCTAGATGTCCAACCTCCAAACTAACAGCCTGTTTTCCACCCTCCACAAAATTTCTATTCACAATTGGCTTCCTTCAATGAATGAGTCAATTGTGACATCTGAACAAGCCACCCTGTTGTATAAAATTGGGAAAGGTTTAAAAGTTGATTTGAGAAAAAAGATATTTCATCAAATTGCCAACTTGAATCAACTTCAATCCTTCCCTTTCCCTCTCTTTATCTATAAAGTATTAACCACCCAAGGCTTTGAGCCTAAGAGAGAAGACACTTTAGGGAAGGCTCCTGAGCTTTACATTGTAAATAAAGCAATTTTGAAGAGCAAGGAAAAAGTCATTGACTTGCCTTGGAAGAAGGAAGCTGAAAGTGAAAATGTTGCCAGAAATGTCACCAACATTCCAGGAAACATTGGTCCATGACAGTCTACACTGTCTACAGAATGGCTTGTGGATCAAATTGGAAAAATCAACCAACAGATTTCTGAGGTTGATTCTGCAAGAAATTCCCTAATACAAGCTAGAGACCATTTTATGATGCTAATTTCTTCACAAAATAGGGGAGATGATGCTGGTGTAGGGGGAGGAAGCTAAAGGCTGTTGTGCAGAGGAAGGTGAAGTTGTTATGTAGGAGTAGAAAGTTGCTGGAAGCTGCTGCTGTATGATGAGCAATGAGGGATCTTTAGTGGATTGATATTGATATTTGTGGACAATGGTTTATTTCTATTTTGTGTTTTTGTATATATTGGATGATATGTGTACTCATATTTTTTTTCTTTTCTAATCCTATGAATCGGTATACATATGTTTTCTTGTATGCCTTCACATGTTAAGGGGGATCAGGACCTTGAAATTGTTGATCACAGATGTCGGAAAACATTTGTGACAACATCCTAAGTCAACTTTACATTTTAATGAATTTTGTGAAGAAAGGCAAAAGGGGAGAAATTGTTAATGTTGGATTTGGTGTTGTGACATTTGACCTAATATATCTCCTAAAGTATTGATATGAATGTGTAAGTATGTTGGGACAAATGTTGCACAACATTCAGACCAACATTTTCTGAACTGATTTTACCTTGCTTCACGCGATGCAGTAATATTTAAAAATGACTTGGAAAGGTAAAAAGGTACTGGTAAAAAGTGTGTGAGAAATAAGTCAAAAGTTGTTGCTTGTCGTGAGGACAAGCCAAATCTGTTGAGAAAATTACTCCATGATCGTCTCCAACCAATCCCACCAGCTGCCCACCTTTCCCTCAACCTCCACAACTAATCGATGAGCTTTTCAAGGAACACTCTACTATAAATAGAGAGCCTACTACAGAGAATCGATATCCAGAACCAGAAAGTAAAAATACCAATAGAGCTCTTGAGATTTCATCTCAGAAATCCGGATCACCAGTGTTGCCTGAGTGTGTTGACAATATTCTGTCCAACATTACAATTGATGTTTAGATTCTAGATTAGTTTTGTATGGAGCGATTGTAATGAGAGGTTGTCTATATCTACTTAGATTTTTCAGGCACAGGTCATCTGCGACTTCAACTTTTAATTCCTTTCTGTTTTATCTTGTAAATCTGTAAATAAAGGACTTTGTATAATTGTATATAATATCTATATAATACATTTGATCATTGACCATCATAAGTTATATAATATATATAACTTGTGAAAATTTACTCTTCAAGGTTTTTCTGTTTTGCTAAAGTGTTGTTACTGGTGTCCGACGACATAATTGTCGACATTCGAAAACAAAATTGACATTCAATTTATTTTATCTTGTCCTTTTATTTTCCGTAACATTTGACACCCTTCAACTATCATATGATCATTCACATTCAATGTTGATAGTTTCTTTGTTCTTCGGTTCTTCTATTCTAGCTAGTTTCAACTTACAACCCACTGAACTCCAAATATTCGATAATGACATCCAATGACAGCTTAATCACCATCTTTTCTTGTTACAAATATTTAGTTTCTTGGTATTTAAGCTTAATCGACTCTCGTATGAACACATCTCGTCATACATACATAAAATGACAGCACAAGCAAAAGCCCATCTTGGATACCAACTTGTAGAATATTTTGTTGCAATTATCTATTGAAAATCCTTTAGGAGGTGAGGATATCATATAAGGAGACTAAATATTCATATATTCCATATGATGTAGGAACTCAACACCCCGTATGTCTAGGGCTAGATATCTAGGGGTAGAAATACAAGATGTGGTTCAACATCGGGTAAAGTATGAGAATTGGGATGTGTATAAAAAATGAATCTCGAATATAACTCACTCAGAAAGCTGGCTAATGAGGTGATGATTGTCCAAAAGCATATAAAAAAACCAGATATCAACCACCCACGGCCCACCAGATGTGGGAACTCAACATCCACTCAAACTAGGATATTAGCAATCGTGGGTGGAAGAAGAAATTCATATAATGAGATTCGAAAAAATTATTAGTGTTACATCTAGGATCTTACCTTGTGACCTAAGGTAATATTTTTGAACACCTTTTATCACTGTACTAGAATCTTCTATTATGTCAAGAGAATTTAATTGTTCATTTATTATGAAAAAAATTATTTTTATCTTATATGTATATTACAATTTTCCGGTGAAGGAGTTTCAGTTGTGTCAGGAAAATATAATTTCAATTGAATAGGGTCATTTTCAATGCACTACTCATCAATTCTCGTCATTTATTAGCAAAAATAAATTCATAATAAGTTCTTCTCACATAGATTCTCCTTTCTTTGATCAATTATTCTCAAAGAAGATGCTGCGGCCTGCGCGTTCATAAATACAAACTTTATATATTGCAACGTGCTTCATATTGTTTCCAATATGTTGTTTTCATATATAGTTTTTTTTTTTTGAAGTATTATTTCAAACTCGATACGTGTTGTGTAGAATCCAAATGCGTGTAATATATGAGATTTTTGACAACTTAAATCACGTTGGACATGTAATTCAGATCTTGCAAGCTTCTTATATTTGAACATAATTGTTTTCTTCAAGTATAATTTGATTTGTGAAGCAAATTACATATCTTTCTAGTGGAGATCTAAAGTTCTTGATAAGAAAGGTTGACTTAGTTGGTCAAACAACCTCACTTCTAATTATAGTGGCTTGGTCGGCGAGACAGTTTCATGACTTACAATTGGTAGGTCTAAAGTTCAAGTCACATAGAAAGTAATTGAAAGCCATTTTCAAATAGTGACGGAGCTAAATGGAGCTTTTTGTTTTATAATATCCTTGTCGATAGTCTATTAGAAACAATCTCTTTGTCTTCCAAGACAGAGATAAGGTCTGCGTATATTGTACCATTCTCAGACTTTACTTTGTGGGATTTCACTGGATATGTTGTTGTAATTTGTTTGGCCAAATTTCTTGAAAGTTAATTCGAGTGAATCAATCTCTGTGCCGAGGTAAATTATTGCTTGTTAGGCAAGGGGGTAGTGAAATCCGAACTTACTAGTCTCGGTAGGATCAGAGGCAGATACAGCGTTTTGGCTACTGGTTCATTTGAACCCATAATTTTAATGACAGAGTACTGATATGTATCTAAAAATCAATTAGAATGTAATTCATAATTTTGACAGTATAGTAAGTTTAATGTTAAACCCATCAAATTTAAATTGTGAACCCACCTTTAGACATGATATGTATTAGAGTAATAAAAGAATTAATAAATAGAGTAATTAATGGTAAGGTATCATTACTTTTTCATAGTGACGAATATCATGTGTGTTCCTAAGACATAGAATTTGTTCAATTTTTGGGGGCGCAAAGGACGTGAAAAAGCATAAGAAATCTTGAATAAAAAATAAATGCAACTCTGATTATTCGGAATCGGTACTAGTTTACATCTCTGGTAGGGGCCAAGCAAGCACTTGTTTTGGAGGCTCTTAAGTGTTTGGCTAAAAACAAAAAGGTACTATTTGGATAGAAGCAAAAACAATTTTTGTGTTGTGGAGAAGAAGTTACAATTTTTTGTTTATATTTTGTTCTCGTCCGAAATGTTTGCCGTCTATCGGCTGACGAAATCGGATGACAAATTAATTCCTTAACTAAACGATTTTGGCTGAAAGCGGAACTCTAACTTCCATCAATGGGTTCCCCAACTACTCCAGAAAGTGTTAGGACGGTGATTGAGTAAACCAAGTTGTAAGAAATATAAATACAGCTAGAGTACAGTAAATGTCATAAAGATAAAATGAAGATATGTAAAATCAGTTGTTTGATTGATTGGTTCCTTTATTCTGTACAAATGATCCTATATTTATAGTACAAGAAAAATAAAACGTAATCCCCTATGTTAGCCATTAAATTACCCATTAAATCCACTAGCCAATTATGAGGAGGTGGTGCCGATTTTTACTTCTTGTTTTCCTCTTGCATGATTAATGGCACTTCCTTCTAGTTGTTGCTGGTTGTTACCGTTTCTTATGGTATAGAAGATTCTTTGACTTGGTCTTTGAGGCATCCAAATATGTGTGAGTCTCAGTCGTTCCTCGTAGTTATGACTCGGTCAGGCTACCATAATAGCCGATGAAGCTTTTCTAGTCGAGGGCTATGACTAATAGATTCGACTACGAGTCAGTTCGGTTATCGACTTAGAATTTTGTTGCATGCTCATTTTGAGGTTTCCACCTTCGGTTGTCACTTGATTCGGCTAAACACTTAAGGTATTTTTGAGTGTTAACAATTGCCCCCTACATTAACTCGAATGCGGCTGTTGAGTTAATGTATTAAAAAATAGCCGTCGTTTCCTGTGGTAGCCGCGGGTGTCATTTCAATCACTTTTGCCCTAAATGCATGCAATGATGATTTTTTCTGAAAAATTTCTTCCTTTCAACCGAGGCGTCTCGGCTTCCACAACTGAATTCCGATGCATTTCAGCTGCACGTTTGAAAGAAAGTAGTCCCAATAAGTGTCAGCCACATCTAAAAAAAAGATATTTAAGGAGAGATGCCCCAGAGGTTTCTCACTTAATCTTCAGCCATTCCCAAATTCCTTTCCTCATCCAAAGAACCCTATTTCCTTAATCAGAAAACCATGTCTTCATCTTCCTCTCCATCTTAGGGATCAGATAACGCCAATTTGGCTGCTGATGACCCCTACCTTTGCCTTCATCAATGAATAACTGGTTCTTGCTCCCTACGGTACATCTGAATAAGGCGACCTCCTTCTTTCTAGGTATCTTAGCCCGACAAACTATGACCTTCCTATTACTTGCGATTGGTTCACTGACGATCGTTGTCCGGCTAGACTGCGTACTTGGCCGTCCAAGATTACCAACTACTCTGATTGGTTGGAACGAGTGAAGTCGGCCAGAGAGGTCGAATGGAGACACGTGGGTCTCTATGACACCATTGCGCTGTCGGAGTTTGACACTCCTATAACATTGGTCTCATATATGCTTTTCTCGGTTACCGTCGACCACTACCAACGCCTTTGTTTTCCCCTGGGGAATTATGACCCCCACACTGCTCGACATGACGACGATACTTGGCATTTCGATAATGGAGTCGAAGCGCCTGTCTTAAGCGACATAGATGTTGCCGACTTAGGAATCAAGGTCTCAAAGACTTCTTCCGGCTATGGCCACTTCATGACCAACAACAACCGATTATCGCCTCTTCCAATCGACGATGCCGAGCATCATGCTTTCTTGCTCTTTTGGTTCAGCCGATATTTTGTTTGCACAAGATCTTATACAGTCGTGAAGGAGCTGGAAATTTATACGGCGCTAGCCGTTTCGAGGGAAGATATCAGCTGGGCATCTCTCTTCCTGACTTATCTTTATATGGCTCTTGGAGATGCCCAGGCAAGGTTAAGGGACTCCAGAAATCCGGATACCTTAGCCGTTCCCCCGTGGTTCCTTCAGCTGTGGATCACCCTGTATTTCCCGGAGTTTATTCCTGATGATTTTGATGACCGCCGTTTTCCATTAAACCCGCCGGTGCTAGCTGATACTCTTTGAAAAACACCATTCGTGCCCTAGGACGCTTTCACTGCAGTCTCCACCCTGTATGGTCTGTCTCGAGACTATTACACTGATTGGCAACCGGTCCTCGAAAGATGGGCCACCCCCAATTGGGTCCATCAAGTATCTAATGATAACCTTACATTCACTCAGCGAAGAACTATGGCCCTTACATGGAGATGTATTCTAATGGCTAGGGATATATTGGGTGGCTTGAATCCCACCTCTAGGAACAATAAGTTGACTACGGAGCCCTATCGGCCAAACTTTGTGGCAAGGCAATTCGGTCTCACTCACCACGTACCATGGCCTCACCGTAGTATTGTTTGTTCAACCCAACGCTGCATTTTTGATGCAAAACAGGCAAGGAAAATAGCCGATCACAATCTTGACAGGCTCGCCCTATTTGACTAGCAGCCATTTCCCCCGAGGGCAAATACTATTATTGCTTTTGACGATTGGTGCAACACGGCCAATGAGAAATTCTTTCAGTTTC
Organism: Anisodus tanguticus; assembly: GCA_034509755.1. Lineage (NCBI taxonomy): Eukaryota > Viridiplantae > Streptophyta > Magnoliopsida > Solanales > Solanaceae > Anisodus > Anisodus tanguticus. Next base: position 53,085,303 of record CM067540.1, on the reverse strand, counting down.
CTCTAGATGTCTATTGTGATCGGTTGGTCCTGTCAAAGAAAAAAAAGACCCAGGAAACCTCTAAACCGTGGACGGAAGAGGCCCATCTGAAAGTTGCTCCCCTTAAATTGGCTAGACCTGCTGTCTCAAGGTCTTCCATTAGGTTGTGGCAAATGAAAAGAAAAAGTAAAATGCTTTCTACATATGTGTCGGCCAGATTATTTTTGTGAATTTTTGGCTAACATCTCTTATGCGTCTTTTAGCAACTCAATCCCCCCAGCGTTTGTCGATCTGGAGACCACTTCTAACAATAAATTCCCATTACCCAGGAAATCTGTTACTTAGCAACCCAGGCGAAGCGGAGGGGTTGTCATCCGAGATCGTAATGAGGAAGAATCCCACAGAACCAGAGTTCCTATTTCTGCTGAGGAAGATGAGGAAATCGAGGTATATCCCTTGTCTAGCTTAAATACCTTCGCATCAGCTATCTTTCAATATTTATATTTTTTGTTTGCCTTTCAGGGACAACAACTAACAAGACACATACGACCGCATAAAGTGTTCAATGCCCCTCTTTATATTGGAGGGTCGTCCTCTTCGGCTCATGCTTCCACGCATCCGCAGGATCTATTATCGGCTGTCCTCAAGGCCAAAATTTCTCCTGTCAAGGCAGCCGAAGATTTTTATACTGATGCAACCGTAGAGGAATACCCTTTCTCGTATGCTTAGTCCTTCACTATTTCCAAACCCTTGCCTCTATTATGAACTTGTCCTTTATGTACAGGAGACGGCTGGAGATAATACCTCAACTGAAACCAACCCAATTGATGACTCAGAAGCTCCAACCGAGATCATCTCTAAAGACGTGCTTCTGCAATATTTTGGCTCAATCGACATTGCACCTTCACCATCTTCGCCTGTTAGCATTCATCGAGAGCGAGTTGAGAAGTCTCTTGCCAGGGGAATCCCGACCAGCGAAGAAGAGCTCCATGCTTTGAGGGCTTCTCTGTTCTGATTGTCAAAAGATGCAAAAAAATTCCCAATTTTGGCAACCGCCTATAATGACATGGCTTTGGCTCTAAATGACTTATTTGCTTTACACAAAATGGCCAAAGATAGCCATGATGAGGCAGTCGTTGCTCTGCAACACTTGGGGTCTCTTCGGCAAGAGAAGAACCACATTCAGACTTCTTTCAATGAGGTGAATGCAGAAAGACAGCAGAATGTCAGCCGAAGGAATGACTTGCAGGAGCAGCTGTCAAAACTGTGAGCCTATCTGGAGAGGATCCAAGAGGAGATAAAGGTTATTACTACGGCCATAGGCACCTTGTAATCGATTATTAAGGCCCAAGATTCCTCCAGCTCTTCTTTGTTTCGGTAGGGTATTAATTTGGATAACAAGATCCGGGAACTTGGTAACCAACATGTGGTTTGGGAATTGGATCATAAAGCAGTCAGTGAATGGCTAGCCTAACTGGAGAATGAGTGGACTGCGTGGAAAAATAAACTTGCTCAAGCAACGCCAACACTCCCTGCTAGTTTTTTCGAAGTGGTATCCGAGTGAACTTATTCTTCGATTATGACTATTCATTTGCCAGTTGATCCCGTTGATCAGTTGTCAGCCAACATCCTCTGGACTTGTAATCCGAAGACATTATTGCTTCTGTTACTCAAGTGATATTGTCAGAAGCCAAACATCAGCTAGAGGACACTCTAGCAGCCGACACTCAAGTTTTTATCGAGACCCCATCAGTTGTAGTGGCTGAGCCTTTGTTAGATGCGAAAAGGGGAGTCCCATAAGAAGTAGGAGCGGATGAAGTAGTAGCCGTTGGTGCGGCTGAAGATGAGAAAGAGATTGTGGCTACCCAAGACGACCAAGCAGTGATAGATTTGGCTAATCCTCAAACCTCTGTAACTAATGATGTAGTGCAACCTCTAGCTAGTGAAACGCCAACCAACTTGGCTTCCTAGTTTTATTGACCCCAAATCGAAGTGTCTGTTTTTGTGACCAGGTAGCCGGTATGTGGCTGTTGTTTACTTCTGCCTTCCCCAAATCGAAGGGAAGTACTTTTCACTTTTTTTAGCTGACTGTGACGAAGCTGCCGGTCTGTGGCTATAATTCATTCATATATTCCCCAAATCAAAGGGAATTAATTTCTTTTGTGCGCCCAGGCAGTCGGTCTGTCGCTTTTGTTTACTCATGCATACCCCAAATCGAAGGGTAATACTTTTTTAAGTATTTGTCATTTACGTTTCTGTCAAGCTCTTCATCATGTATGTCTATTATTCGATACGCGTTGCCAGCAATCCGTTGTCTTACTACGAAGGGTCCTTCCTAATTTGGCGACCATTTGCCGAATTTACGATCTTTCATTACAAGCGGCAACACAATTTTCCAAACCAAGTCTCCTTCGACGAACCTCTTAGGCTTAACATGTTTGTTGTATGCTTTGGCCATTTTTCGTTTACCGGCTTCGATTCTTTCTAGGGCCATCAGTCAATCTTCATCTAGCTGATCTAACTCCATTAGCATGGCCTGCTAATATTCTCCTAAGCTTAAAGAATTCTGTTTGGCCACCCGTAATGACTTAACATTAACCTCCAATGGCAACACTGCATCTTGGCCATAGGTTAGTCGATAAGGTGTTGTCCCAGTAGCTGTAGACTTAGAGTTTTGGATTGCCCAAATAGCTTCATCCAAAGTGAGATGCCATACTGTCGGTCTATCCTCCACACTTTTACTGATTATGTCCACAATAATGTTGTTAGCTACCTCGGCTTGTCCATTTGTCTGTGCATAATAAGGCGAGAATGTGATCATCTTGATCCCAAATTTCTCAGCAAAGGCTGCCACCTTAGAACCAGTGAACACCGTCCCTTGATCGGTTATAATCATCTTAAGAATGCCATATCTATATATGATCTGGTCTTGGATAAACTGAATGACATTTGTCCGATGAACCCTCTTCATCGGTTGTGCCTCTACCCATTTGGTGAAGTAATCGGTAGCCACAATAATGAAATTATGTCCTTTAGCCGATTGCGGGTGAATCTTGCCGGTGAGGTCCATAGCCCATCCTCTGAAAGGCCAGGGCTTCACTATCGGGTGCAATAACTTGGCTAGTACCCATTGGATTGGTCCATATCTCTGACACTCTTCACACCCTTTTGCATATTGAAAAAAATCGGCCGTGATGGTACGCCAATAATATCCATGGCGATAAATCAACCACTTCATCATTGGCTCAGCTCTGTGTGATCCACATATTCCTTCATGAGCTTCTCCCATGAGTCTTAAGGCCTCTGCCTTATCAATGTACTTGAGTAGTACTCTACTTACGCTCCTTTTGTTAAGATCATCATCAATGAGCACATACTTCAAGGCTCTCCTCTTAAGCTTAAGGTCCTTGCAAGTGGAATGATCTTTTAAGTAGCCAATTAACACCTGCTTCCAAGAGTCGATCTGGTCCATGGCTAGCATTTTGGCTGGCAGCTTATCATACTCTAGAGTTAGTAGAGACTTCCTAAAGCCAGAAGCTTCTTGTGCTAAGTCGTTAGCCTCAACATTCATGCCCTTGGGAACATAACTTAACGTAGATGATGTGAACCCACTACGTAACCTGCTAGCCATTTTGTAATGGGCTAACAAATTTAGATATTTGCAGTCATATTCCCAAGCCAGCTGCTTGATAACCAGCTGAGAGTCTCCACGAATCTTGATGCACTTCGCCTTCATAGAGACTAGGAGTTTGAGTCCCATGATGAGAGCATTGTATTCAACTTGGTTATTTGTCAATTCAGAATCTAGCCGATAAGAGAACCTCTACATTTTATCTCTAGGATCGGTTATCGTTATTCTAGCTCTAACTCCTTTCTGGGTTCTTGACCCATCAAAAGTTAGCGTCTAAGGGACGACGTCCATACACGCAGTAGATGGGGTGCATGGGTCCTCCGTATCTACACAAGGGTGGTCTGCCAAGAAATCGGCTAACACCTGACCTTTGACAGCCCTGAGTGGCCTATACTCGAGAGAAAATGCAGTGAGCTCGATTGCTCAATTCATTAGTCGTCCTTGCAAAACATGTCTATTCAATAAGTACCGGACAATGTCAATTTTGCAGAAAATATGAACCACATGTGGCATTAAATAATGTTTTAAGTTTTGTACAAGAATAGAATAAGGACAAACAAAGCTTCTCTATAGGGGTATATCTAGTTTCAGTCTCATTGAGCATTCGGCTAAGGTAGTAAACCGCCCTTTCGGTTCCATCATCGGCATCCTGTGCTAACAGGCAACCGATAGACAAATTTGCAGCTGAGATGTACAACTTCAACGGTTTCCCTGGCATAGGAGGCACCAGCACATGAAGATTTCTAAGGCCTTTTTAATTTGGTCAAATGCCTCTTGCTGTTTCGGGCCCCATACTAACTCTTCTGACCCTTTAAGCCAAAGCAAAGGTGAGAAAGCTTTTATTTTGCCATCTGAATTAGATATGAACCTCCTTAGGAAGTTGATCTTCCCTAACAAGCTTTGTAACTCCTTTTTTGTTCTGGGTGGTTCAGATTCCATTACTGCCCGGGCTGTGTTATGATCTATCTCAATACCTTTCTTATGTACCAAGAAGCCAAGGAAGTTGTCAGCCGATACTCCGAACATGCATTTGGTTGGATTCATTTTAAGATTATGAATTCTCATTCTTTTTAGTGCTTGTTCAAGATCGGCTAAATGATATTTGAAGACCTCACCACCACATCATCAATGTAGACCTCCACAGTTTTGCCGATCAAATTATGGAAGATGGTGTTCATTGCCCTCTGATAAGTAGCACCAGCATTCTTCAGATCAAACGATATAACTACCCACTCATAAATGGCCAAGGCTCCTGGACACCTAAAAGCAGTCTTGTGAATGTCCTCCTCGACTACTGCTATCTGATTATAGCCGGAGTATCCATCCATGAATGTTAGCACACCATTAACGACCGCCGAATCGACTAGCATATCATTTATAGGCATGACGTATTCATATTTAGGAGTGGCTAGATTTAGGTTCCTGTAATCAATATATACCCGAACTTTGCCATTCTTCTTCTTGACCCGCACAATGTTTGCCAACCATTTCATATACCGAGTCGTTCTGATAACCTGACTTTCAACAGTCGTTCAATCTCAGCTTTAATTTAAGGTATCAGCTGAGGGTGATATCTCCTGGGCGGTTGTTTATGATGTGTGAAACCCTCCTTAATTGACAATCTATGATCTACCAAAGTACGTGCCAACCTAGACATCTCATGATAATCCCATGTGAAACAGTCCTTATACTACAGTAGAAGAGCCGTTATGCTTTGTTTATCCTCATTCTTTAGCAAACCACTAATATGTGCTAGCCGAGAGACTTCCTCAGTACCCAAGTTGATATCTTCTAAGGGATCCTGAGACTCAAAACTAGGCATAGCCCTTCTTATGGGTGATTCAAGTTCCATCGGCAACTCAATGTCATCAGCTGCCAGTGTTGGTTCTCTGTTGTAGTCCTCTACCTGTATTGCCTCGGATATCCTTACTTCAGAACATAAAGCAGTTAACCGATGCCATAGATCACGTATGATTTGGGTCTCCACAATCAACTAACTATTCTAAGGTAAGTCGTGGTTCGACTAATTATTTTATTTCAAAACCTTGTGAAGTAAGATTGTAGTATTCTCAAGATCCTTCTTCGTACTGCTCCGCCACAGCTATGGGAGCCACATAGGGTGAATATAAGACAACCTCCAAGTTCTTAACCCTACTTGAAATGGGTTATCATCGCTGGGATGATTTCTATTTCGTCTCCTTCCTAAAAAATAAGCTTTTGATGCACGATAGAAGAAATGCATCAGCTGGTGTGAATCCAGTCTCTGCCTAGTAGAATGGCGTAGGATGGCGTGTCATCTATTACAAAGAAGACATATCTGACCGTTTTAGGACCTACGGTGATTTCTGCTACTAAGTTCCCCAAAGCTTCAGAGGCCTCTCCCATAAAGCTAGCCATTTTCATGTTAGTTGGGATGAGATCCTCTCTGGTTTTGTTGAGGTCTTTCAAAGTAAGCAGCGATATCATATTCAGCACAGCCCTATTGTCGATGAACACTCGGCTGATAGCTTTGCCATTAATGTAAGCCTTAACATAGAGGGGTTTGAGGTGTTTAACCATCTTTTTCGTAGGTGCACCAAATACAGTGCTCAAAGCATCCCTAGCTATGGTATCGACTATAGTCGCTTATTCAGTGTCTTCCACACACACATCACCTTTTAGGCTATCCAGTGTAGAGCGTCCGGCCCAGAACTCACATGGAATTAGACTGACCATTTCAATAGCTGCCCAAATCTCATCGGCCGAATCATGCTTAAATAAATCAAGGATGGAGTCTCCCACCTCGTCCAATTCGGTTGACAAGAAGTTAATAAATTACATCTCCTAGAGACATATAGGAACCATCCGAGGTTCTAATGCTTGGATCCTCTGCGCGATCTGTGGAACCATCTCGGCTAGGGATTCCTTCAGGATAATAGTCTCCCATCGAGGTTCCTCTATCGGTTTGTTATCAGGATGTATATTCAGCTCTGGTTGGTCCAAAGCTTCTTCATCATGCAACACCATCTCTGAAGATATTGAGCCGAATGCCCGCTCGATAGCCTCAGTTATGACAGACTCAGGAATTTCCTGCTTATCGGTCGCCTTAGCGCTGGATATCATGTTCAACGTTTGCTTCATCTTGCGCAAGGCTTTGGCATGTTGCATCCTTCTTTTTTGAGTCCTGGATACGACACTCGGTGGTGCCTCTTTCTTTCCAGAAGCTTGATTGACGAACCACTTTCCTTCCTCTATATTGGCGGTTGGCTTAATCATCCTCCAGGGTTTCGGCTGACATTCATCCCTCACTGTGATACGTAAGGAAAAAATGCCTTTTTTTACGTTGAACTCAACCACCCTCTGTTTAGCTATGGGGAGTGATTCCTCATCTATCTGGGGCACGCTCAACTTTTCATCGACCGGTAGCCATGCTTGCTCCCCAAGCCTGCGCTTGGGGTCTGCTGGGTCCCTTTTGAATTTCGAGTATTGTTTGTGAGGTTCTTGAGCAATGTGCTCTGGTTTATAAGGACGGCCACGAAAACTGCTTCCAGTTGGTTCCTTGTCCGTGTCCTCATAGATGTCACGTAAGCTGCCTAGTCGATCAAACACAAAGGTCCTTGTGGCCTCCTCTTTACCAGTGGGCTTCTTTGGGACCCATATATTTTTCATCGGTTGTTTCTCTTTGATATCGGTACTGTGGAAAATGGGTCAATATCAACAGACATTTCAGCTATGCTTTTATCGGCTAGCTTGAACCTCCCCTCCTTAATGCCCTTTTGAATTGCCTTCCTGAATACCACAAAATTAGAAGTAGTGTGGCTATATGAGTTGTGCCATTTACCGTACTTCTTATCCTTGAGATCTTCGGCAGGCAAAATCCTATGGCAATCAGGCAACCGAATATGTTTATCTTTAAGCAGATGATCAAAGATCTGATCTGCCTTTGTAATGTCATACAAGTAACCGACCTTGTCATCAGTTGAACTCGTCTCCTTGCCTTTCGTAGCTTTCAAGGCTGGGCAAGAATAAACCTTACCCTTGACAATCTCGACTACCATTGCGTCTGCCGTGTAATCGGCTGACTCTGAGTCAGACTCATCTGCCTCAATAATGGATACCAAATGGGAGCCTCGATTTCGGTTAGCTCTTCTTTTCTCCTTCTCCTGGATATACTGCTCTATTTGGCTAGCCTTCTCGGTTAACTGGCTTAATTCAAAGAAGGATTGTCCCGCTAATTTCTCTTTTAGCTGAGGATGCATGTTTTGATTATTATGTGGGCACATTTCGATTCAGGGAAGTGTACAGTGCATTTCCCAACCTTCCTTCTGAATTTCTCGATATAATCGGTAACCGACTCATCGACTTGTTGCTTAAGATTCATCAAATCAGTTACAGTGACCTGAGGTTAGGGCCAATAAAATCTATCATGGAAATAACGCTCCATGTCAGCCCAGCTCTGTACGGAGTCGGTGGTCAAGGATGAGTACCAAGCAAATATTGTTCCGGTTAGATAAACGGGGAACAACTGCAGCTTGTGATACTCGTTCTAGCCAACCTCACCATATTGGGCGGTAAATCTGTCGATGTGCTAAATGGTAGATTTGTCGTCATCACCCGAGAAGGTGGCGAAATTAAGCATTTTGAAGCCTCTTGGAAATTGTGCTATCCGATCTACCCAATCAAGGTAGGGCTTCCTGTAAACATGTATGTCCAAGGGTTTCAGTTGGATGCCAAAGTACCTCTTCATGGTATTCGCGATAGTTTCAGGGTTCATCAGTTGTGAAGTCCCCTGCTGATTCTCAGCTGGAACCGGCTGGTAGGCGTTCTGAACTAGAGGTCTCCATTTTGTACCCTGTTGAGCTGGGTTTTGAAAGTTGTAGGTATTCTACTAGCCATTACCAATAGGTGGGGTATATCCCCATTGCTTCTATTGGGCATATCCACCAAAACCTGCAACCTGAGCTCCTGAAACAGCTGACGGAGCCTGATGATAAGGTGAAATAGTATTCCATGTCTGCTCTCTCCGGACATCAGCCGTTCTTGGAAAGTTTGCGCTTCCTGGATGGTATGGATTGGGTACCGGTTGTGACTGCTATAATGGTGTCCCACTGTAGATAGCATCACCAAATAACCGAGTAGGATCATAGCCAGGGGCCACCGGCTGCCAATTCGACTGGCCAACATTGGTCGCCTGTACCGTATGGCCGTTTGTAGGAGTGTACGGCATAACGGGCGGCAACCCAAGGTGTTCGGATGCCTGAACAGGTCTCCAAGCCATATTGATCTGCCCATACTGCAGACTCGTTTGGTCGAGTGGCACAGTTTGCCCCCCAGCGTTTGGTGGCAACTATACAGTAGACTGGTTACCAAGTGATTGGGCTTATGCTCCTAGGTGTGCTATCGACTGTACCTGAGTAGGTACTAATTGATACACATTCGGCTGAGAAATAGCACCTGGAGTCACAGTTGCATGTTGCACAGCGCCACTCGTCAGAGGGATGACAGAACTAGCCGAACATTCTCCTGGATGCAGTCGATTGGCTTCCAATTCCCTCGCCTGGTGAATCTGATTTGTAACCATTGTCCTGACAATGTCATCCAACTGTTTGGAAACCTGGTACATAATGTCGTGGATGCCTAAGTCAATCTGCTGTCTAATGAATGATGTGGTCATGACGGTTGGACCTTCAGGTTGGATAAGTTCGCCCACAACTTGGGTTAATGGAGGAAGTGGAGGGGTATCAACCGATGTAGGCATACCCGAGGAAAATGGTGGCTAGTTGTTCCTTCTGGAAGGATTCTGTTTAGGATGTGGAGTGGACTCTGGGTTCATTTTCTTACCAGACCTTAGGCGCATACGCCAAGCATGATCTTGACCTGGAGAGTCAAACTTCGCTATGGAGTCACCTATGGTCCCACTGGGCGTGCCAAATTTGTTCCCGTTCGAAATGTTTGCCGTCTATCGGCTGACGAAATCGGATGACAAATTGATTTCTTAAATAAGTGATTTTGGCTGGAAGCAGAACTCTAACTTTCAGCAATGGGTTCCCCAACTACTCCAGAAAGCGTTAGGACGGTGATTTAGTAAACTAAGTGGTAAAAAATATAAATACCGCTAGAGTGTTGTAAAGGCGATAAAAATAAAATGAAAATATGTAAAATCAGTTGTTTGATTGATTGGTTCCTTTATTCTGTACAAATGATCTTATATTTATAGTACAAGAAAAATAAAATGTGATCCCCCTATGTTAGCCATTAAATAACCCACTAATCCACTAACCAACTATGAGGAGGTGGTGCCGATTTTTACTCCTTGTTTTCCTCTTGCACGATTAATGGCACTTCCTTCTAGTTGTTGTTGGTTGTTACCGTTTCTTGGGGTCTAGAAGATTCTTTGAGTTGGTCTTCGAGGAGTCCAAATATGTGAGGGTCTCAGTCATTCCTCGGAATTATGACTCGGCCAGGCTACCGTAATAGCCGATGAAGCTTTTCTAGCCGAGGGCTAGGACTAATAGATTCGGCTACGAGTCAGTTCGGTTATCGACTTAGAATTCGATTTCCTGCTCATTTTGAGGTTTCCACCTTCTGCTGTCAGTTGATTCGGCTGTCACTTGATTCGGCTAAACACTTAAAAGTATTTTTGAGTGTTAACATAATTACCAATTTTTTTTTTATTAATTTAACTCATTTATCTCACAAATAGAAATACAACTCTATTCTTTAATTTCAACCCGCTCTTCTCCTTGAGTGAATTTTTACCCATTGTGAATGATCAATGTATTTTAGTACTCTATTTAAATCATCATAAAGAAATAAATAATTATAGCATGTATCCAATATTATTAATTTTCTCTAACTGCATATAGTGACTTAAAACTTTAATAAACCTTAATAGTATCTTTTCCGTAATTTGAGACTCAAAAGTAATTTTTAAGAAGATTAAAAAAAAGCATTTTTTTTATCAAATATGAAAACCCCTTTTATATGAATTGATCAAACACAAATTGTTACTCATCAATATTACCTATTTGGAAAACTATTTTGACACAAATGCTTCTCAGAATAAGAAACTTGGTGAAACAAGTTCCTAATTGTAAACGTGTAAATATATTCCCTACCCATAATTAGAATATTTTCATATATTGTGTAAATATAATTATGGTAAGACTAGGATTCCTCTTTTGTATAGGCTTAGGATTCCTCTTTTGTATAGGCTTAGGATTCCTCTTTTGTATAGGCTTAGGATTCCTATTGTATAAGGGATGAATATTGTACTCTATATATACCTTGATATTAATGAAAGACTCCTCAAGGGAGATTAATATCATCTTACATGGTATCAAGAGCCAAATAAACAAAACCCTAAAAACCTTTCTCTTCCACAGCCGTCGGCTGCCTCTCCTACGCCGCGGCCCTCCCGGATTTTCTTCTTGTTTTTCGGGTTTTGTTCTTCCTTTCTTCTCTTCTCTAAATGGATATCCCTGATTCTTCCACACTTTCTGACGCCTCTACCTCCACAAATCCCACCACAAAGTCATCACCCCCGTCTCATCCCGCCCTTACTGTTTCCAACATCAAGAACCATATTCCCATTATTCTTGATCAAGAAAACAACCAGTATTCTCCCTGGGTTGAACTTTTTCGCAATCATGCATGTCTTTATAACGTGCTTGACCATATTGATGACACTATTCCGCGCCCTACGGAGGTTGATGATTCTATCTGGTACCGTCTCGACGCCGGCGTCAAACAATGGATATATGGTAGTATCTCTCAGGATTTGCTCCTTACTATCATGAAATCTGACTCCACAGCCCTTGACTTGTGGAATCGTTTGGAGGAAATTTTTCAGGACAACAAGCACACTCGTGCCGTGTATTTGGAAGAACAGTTCAACAAAACACGTCTTGAAAACTTCTCCAATGTCTCTGAGTATTGCAAGCAGCTTAAACTTCTAGCGGATCAACTCTCCAACATCGGCACGCCTGTCACTGACGATAAAATGGTGCTACAAATGATTTCTGGCCTTACTAAGGGCGAATATGATACTTTGGCCACCATTATTCAACAGGCAGATCCGCTACCGAGTTTTAACAAAGCTCGCTCACAATTGTTGCTCGAAGAAACCCGTCGTGCTAAGCGGGATGAGCACGCCCGGCGGTGTTAGCGTCGACACGCAACCTCAAGATCAGACGCCACCAGACAACTCCCAACAGCGGCAGGGCCGCGGCGGCAAGGGTGGAAAAGGCCGCGGCGGTAGAGGAGGCCGTGGTCGTGGCAAGGGTCGCGGTCAACAGAACCAACAAGACAGCGACAACGAGAGATCGCGAGAACAACCGGGGCTGCGGCTCCTAAGCGATTCGTCTACAGGCGCGGCGCGCGCCCTGGGCCCGATTCGAGCCGCGACGCTAAGTCCATTCCGTGCAGCACCATACAATCCGTATTCTTACCCCGGTTTGCTAGGCCCCGCTCCAGCCCCACACAAGGCCCACTTCATGCAAGGTCGGGTCCCGCAGCCCTCCTCCGGCATGACACCCACCGAGTTGGGTCGGGCGTTCAAACACCCTCTCTATGCAATGACGACGACAATACTTGGTACATGGACTCAGCGCCACATCTCACGTCACCCGGTCTGCGGTACTATTCCTAAACTGTTTCATGTAAAGCATCCTCAATATGTTACGTTGGTAGTGGACAACGCATTCCGGTTAAGGGTTATGGTACCTCATACACACAACCTCCTCATCCACCCTTCTCCCTAAAAAACACCCTATATGCCCCACACATGATTAAGAACCTCATATCGTCCGCCAATTTACTCGTAATAATTGCCTCTCTGTGGATTTTGACCCTTTTGGTTTTTCGTAAAAGATCTTCATACGGGGACACCTCTTACGAGATGCAATAGCACGGGGGATCTCTATCCATTCACTTCCACCGCCGCTGCCAGATCTTGCTCTCCCGTCACTCTAGCGGTTGTTTCTTCTTCAACCTGGCATAATAGGCTTGGTCATCCAGGAGTCCCAGTTTTTAATTTTCTTAGAGGCAACAATATCATTGCTTGTAATGGGAAACTTGCCCAAAATTGTGTTTCTTGCTCTTTAGGCAAACATATTCGTCTTCCGTTCAAATCATCTACTAGTGTTACATTTGCTCCTTTTGATATTATACATGCCGATTTATGGACATCTCCTATCACTAGTTCTCTCGGTCATAAATACTATCTTGTGTTGCTTGATGATTTTTCACACTACGTTTGGTTATACCCTCTTAAAAACACACTAGAAAAAGACACAGAAAATCAGAAAAATAGTGGCTGAAAAACAGTGATCAAACCCTCACGTATACACAAGATATACACTACAGAGACACACTATATACACAGAGACAAAAGAGAAGAGTAAAGAGAAACTCTTCCTTCCTATTCCATATCTTCAGCAAGTCGATTCATATTTGTTTTCTTCGCCAGGCTCAACCTATTGGCTTTGTAGCGTTGAGATTAAGTGTTGTTTTATCTTGGGAGACTATTGCCCGCTAACGTAAAAACATATATACGGGGCAATCTTGTCTTAAGGACAGAGGGCAGTTCCTCGACTCAACACACAACGTTGTAACCATCCAGATTTAGTTGTTTCTTAATTTCAGGTTATCAAGATTCAAGACACAACAAGCTTGCGGCAGTTTTGAAGATTGGCCTATTTGTTCAACAAGATTCAATTTCTGAATATTGAATATTTGTTCACCCTTTCGAATACTTGTAATAGTTATTTACTTCTCGTACCGCTTTATAAAGTACAATAAAGTACCAACAATTTAAGAGAAGATTGTATTGTATTACTATTAGTGTTCGAAAGATGTCGGTCAAAGGTTGTGTGACCAAATCCGGATATGGCTGTGGTTTTCTACTTGAAGATAGTGATGAAGATATTGTTGAAGTTCAACATGCTCATGGTGTCACCGCTCCCGAGAGTGGTGGGAAAAAGCGTTCACGACAGCCTGAGGATGTCAACTGGGATAAGAGGAGAAGGTTGAAGATGTGGTTCTATCTTGCAGCAGAAGGCCTATATTTATCCCAGACAAAGAATCCGAAATTGGGATAAGTATTTTTCTTACTTGTCAAGAATAAATATTAAATGATGTCTCATTAAAAATGGATTAAAGTAAGGAGGAATATAAAAATAATTTATATTCCTTACGCTTTAAAATCAGAAGTTTAATCTCATCTTCTTTCCCGTTTAAAGATTGGACTTTGTAAACGACTTAAAAAGATTCATTTTTTTATGTGTAATATTAAAAGTGTGTAAAGTATGTTCGCACATACGAGGGAGAAAGATCCACTGACTGTGCGAAAACTGTTACCACTCTTAAGTAAGCGCCAAGAATTATCTGGGCACCAATCATAACGGAAGAAGTCTAAAAGTTAAAGACGTTGAGCCTGTCACACTATTTGGCAGAAGATCCTTCATAGGATGATATTGGACACTCCGTCATACAAAGCCTCCGGGGCGACTGGAGTGGGCCAAAATTCCTTTGATATGATGATATTGGACACTCAGTCATATAAAGCATCCGGCGATCGGAGTGGGGCAGAATTCATTTCATAGGAAAAGTAATGGACACCTAGTAAGGTGGGCCGAGTTTCAGTCTTAAATGATCCGAAGGCCTAAAGAAAGGCGAGAAAAGAAATTGGACACTCGATCGCAAAGAAACTGGAGTGGGCCAGAGTATCTAGATCACATATGATCCGGTTACGCCCTAACCACGGGCAAGAGGTTGTTCATGTGAAGCAACGCCACCTCTAAAGTAAAAGCGGTTGGAGAGGTTGTCCTCAATAGGACTTTAGGGAATGGGATCACTCTAAGATGATGTGATACATGTCCCTAACCTGGTTTAAGGGACGTTGTTGGTCAAGCTAGTTTGAGACTAGTCCAACAGGTCTGTAATAACTAAGAATGATACAGTATGTATGTAGCCATATGAATGATATATTTGTAATCCGTGCATCTATGACATCATAGATTAAGACACGTTAAATAGCAAGTCATTCAAAAGCTAACGATGTTGAGATTGTTTCCTTCTGTCGACATAAACCCTCAAAATAAATGTGAGGTAGGCGAAGAGGCAAAATCACCTTTCCAAATTCCGTCAAGGGAATAGCGAAAGAAGCACCGCTCCTCTAGAACTTAGTCACACCTACTTAGGTGATTTGAAGTTTATACAAAATAGAGGGGGGAGACAAGTACGTTGTGACCTTCATTGATGATAGTACAACGTATGGAATCCTTTGTTTGTTGAAAAGCAAAGATGAAGTTGTTGAAGCGGATAAGCGCTACAAAGCAGAAGTTGAAAATCAACTAAGCCTACGGATTGAGAAATTCGTAGTGATAGAGGAGGAGAATGTGAAGCATCGTTCATTAAACGACTGTTCATTTCTCACTTCAGTTCAATGGTGTTAGCCAAGCGCAAAGTCGTACACCCAAATTATATGGGGTGGCATGGTAAAAGTTGGAATACTGAAACAGGTCAAGTTGTACCTAAGACTGTAGATTGCATATCCACTGGATCTGCAAATAACAGTAGTGTTGATCGCCTCTTGGTGTCAAAGAATGCTGAATTCTTTGAAGATAACTTTCCTTGAAAAAGGAAAAAAGAGTAATTGCTCAAGGTTAACAAGAACTCGCGAGGGCCTGACTGTCCGGAACTAGACGTTCCGTATCTACAGGACTCGAAAGTTGCTGGCTATCCGAAACTTAATATTCCAGATCTGCATAACTCAGGGATTCTAGATGTTGAACCGAGACGGAGCAAAGAATGGGATAAAGACTTGTTCCAGTCCTTCTAGCTTGTATGGTTGAGAACGAACCATAGACAATTGACAAATAATTGTCTTCTCTAGAAGTGCTGCTTTGGAAAGAAGCTAAAGAGAGAAATTGATTCCATCATATAGAATCATACTTCTGTAATGGTTTATCTTCCTCCGGGAAAAGAACATTTGGGTTGTAAAATGTGCTCCCCTGTGAGTAGCTTATCATCCAGGGCCATTACAGTCTTGCGTCGCATGGATGTTGAAACAGCCTTCCCAACTAGAGAGTTGAAAGAAGAGGATCAGAGTTGGTTTTTGCTGAACTGTTGGGCTTCTTCCTGAACTTTCATTTTGGTCCCTGAAATGTTTACATTTTGGTCCTGAAAGTTTCAGATAAAACAGAAACAATGAATCTGACCACAGAAATATTGACTCTGAAGTTAGAAAGCCAACAGTTGGAGAATCAACAGTCTGAAAGTAAAAGTCATATTGAAACAAAGTCTCGATATGAAAAATATGGGTATCACAGATGACATCTTAGGAATTGGATTTCTAAGACATCTAACGGACCGGTCGATAGTTGACGATCTCGCCGAAGCCACCAATGGATATGAATCATAGAACTGATTAGAATCATGGTGCACCCATAGACAAGGAGCGATATGCTCAGGTCACGTGTAGTTCAATGTATTGTACACACTACAACCGACCTGGTATCGTCCTACAAAGTAGATCGGTTGAATTAAGGTTCACTGATGATTTTAATACATGATCAATAGAAAGGCGTTAAGTCGGATATGACGATATCTGAATTATTCGCTCATCTACGGGTTATAGTATTCTGGATGTCCAGCGGTTCTGGAAGAACACAGTGATGCAAACTGGACATCAGATCTGAAGAACACTAAAGCCACAAGTAAATGTGTATGGTGGGTCTTGGAAAATCCTCTAAGCAAACTTGCATCGGCCGATTTATGATGGAATCGGAGTTTATCGCTTTATACAAAGAATGAAAGAAGTTGAGTAACTTCACGACTCCTTAGAGGACGTCCCTTATTGGGAGAAACCCGTGTCTTCAGCAGTTATACACTGTGGCTAGCCGGTCGGCTTCAGGAAGGAAACGGATGACGGCGTCTGGACATATCTGCCAGGATCTGTCGGAGACATAAGATCGTATGGCAGTTGATCATCACGGGTGTCACATCCTTGGTTACTAACTAAGGGACTACCCGGAGATCAAGTGTTCTGCCTGTCTAGGGGAATGGGCTTAAAACCCAAATAATACGAACCTTTGCGGTGGAAACCCAACCATACTGATTGGAGATCTCAAGAATTTGGTTCAATGGGAAAATTAAGCGGCAAAAGTTTCAGTTGAGCGCTTCGGTAGAAGCAAGAAGCACTTCGGATGATGATTTCTGTACGGAAACATAAATCCAAAGTTATTCCCGCGATAGACATTAAAGTGCTACCTGCATGGTGGGTAAAGGTTAAGCTTCCAAACCTTTAAAATATCCTCAAACGGTTGAGGTTAAGGTTGGGGAAACTTTTAATGATTCCTAACACTTGTGAAGTGGGGTATAGCAGGATACCTTGTAGGAGATCACCTATTTAAGTGCGAGGATGGCCGCCTCAAATGAACGCACTTAAGAATCCAAGTGTGTCCATAGCCACAACGGACAGAAACGTAAGAAGGAAAATGAATAAGAAGAGTTATTATGTTGGTATCATTGTCTTGGTTTACACTAAACACTGACGGTTCAAGACATCACGTTCACCGCGCAGTAAGTAAGTCCGATGGTATTCAACTAAGGAAGGTTCAAGGCGGAAGCTACCTCTCCTGATGCAATATCTTTTCGCTGAAAGATTGCTGAAATGTAGGCACCTTGTGTGTGCGCCACAATCTCTCTTTCATAGAGGGGATTGTTGGAAATTTGCCTTTGGCGGGGAGATGCGTCCACCCATCTTTGATGAATTAAACACTAGTGTTCCGCATGTTGGAGACCTTGTATCTTCGCACATGCATGATCTACGAAGTGAGTAGATGACCGTAGGGCCAAGAATCGTCAAATTTCATTGAGAAATGAAAGAGATATTGGTCCACGAAGTAGGTGTTTGAGGCATGGAAATGTGGTGTGGGACAAATCTACCACATCGGTGGGAATAGGAAGAATTGCTCTCTATATAAGTCTTAAATTGGTAAAGGGTCCCGCTCGTCCCGTCGGGTTTCAGGTTCCGAGTTCCGGGTTCACGGGTTCACAGGTCACAGGTCACGGGTCACGGGCCACGGGCTGTGGGCTGTGGGGACTTTCTGATATTATCTTTTTGGACCAGAGAACTCTACCAGATGTACAATTTGATCCCTGAAGTTTCATATGTACAGTTTGGACTAGAATTCTTTCATATGTACAGTTTGGTCCCTAAAGTTTCAATATTTACAGTTTGGTCCCCAGAGTTTCTGGAAAGCTTTCTGCCTACCGTTGGACTATTTTTTTGGATCATTAACCAGCCATTATTTGGCTGATTAACTCCTCCATTGACAGCCCATTACTTGGGCAGTTGAGCAGCCTTCTTCAATGGCCTTTAACAGCCATTACTTGGCTGTTTAATGCCCTCCTAATGGCCATTAACAGCCATGTTTTGGGCAGTTGATCAGCCTCTCCTCTTGCTATATATTGAGCCTCCCTTGGCTCAATTCAGTGACAAAAAAACAGACTGAAAACACACTAGAAAAAGACACAGAAAATCAGAAAAACAGTGGCTGAAATTCAGCAAAATAGTGGCTGAAAAACAGTGACCAAACCCTCACGTATACACAAGATATACACTACAGAGACACACTATATACATAGAGACAAAAGAGAAGAGTAAAGAGAAACTCTTCCTTCCTATTCTATATCTTCAGCAAGTCGATTCATATTTGTTTTCTTCGCCAGGCTCAACCTATTGGCTTTGTAGCGTTGAGATTAAGTGTTGTTTTATCTTGGAAGACTATTGCCCGCTAACGTAAAAGCATATATACGGGGCAATCTTGTCTTAAGGACAGAGGACAATTCCTCGACTCAACACACAACGTTGTAACCATCCGATTTAGTTGTTTCTTGATTTCAGGTTATCAAGATTCAAGACACAACAAGCTTGCGGCCAGTTTTGAAGATTGGCCTATTTGTTCAACAAGATTCAATTTCTGAATATTGAATATTTGTTCACCCTTTCGAATACTTGTAATAGTTATTTACTTCTCGTACTGCTTTATAAAATACAATAGAGTACCAACATTTAGTCCATCCAAAAAATGAATGTCACCTTACCTTATTTGGTAGTTATTTAATGGCACCACCTTTATTTTACCATTGTTGGGTCTCACTTAATTTTAGAAATGTACTTATTGTGAAGAAAAGTCAAAGTATAAAGTAAGGGTAATTCGGTAAACATAATAAAGTCTTCTCTTATTTTTAAACTTCATATCCAGTCAAATGATGCCACACAAATTAATACGAAAGGAGTAACAAATTTAATTTCTTTTCAATCGCTCATCCAAGATAGAGTTCTTGGATCTTCCATTCATAAAAAAAAACTTATGTAGATGACACTTTTATCGGCTAATGGAGCTGGCTGATCTAATGGGGGTACTTAAATAAGCAATTTACTTTCTACAATCAGTGGTGAAAATTAGTGATAATGTACGTAATTAGCAAACTCCAACTTTGTTGATTCTCATAAAAGATGGCCGTGGCTTGAAAAAAGTGGACCTGGTAAGGTCACTTCCAATATTTCAACCACGTTATCAAACAACATTACAAAAATGGACAAAAATCATTACAAACTTGTAATCATTTAGCACGAGAGCTTCACTATATTAGCAAAATCTTTAGTTTGTGTAATGAAGTACTTCTACTACATTAGCTTTGTGGGGGCGACGGAAAATGCTCGTTTGTGATTTGTTTCTTATATATGTCCTTCATTAACTTATCGACTCATAGAAGTCTCTGACAGTTAAAAAGGTCCCAATATATTTCTAAATAATTAAAAATGTCCAAATATATCCCAACTTGACATTTAACATTAATGAGACGATTGGTTTACAACAATCATATATATAAAACAAATCACAAACTTCAGAGACATTTTTGGCCCCTTCTTGTATATAAATCAACCCATCTGTAAATTATTCTTTTTTTTAAGTCAACCAATATGTTAATGATTTTTTTTTTTTGTGGTAAATTGGACAATGTGTAATTTTCATTTCTTTTGTAAACCAACTCATGTGTAATTTTTTTTTTTGTAAATAAATCCATTTGTAAATATTGATCTGTGTTTTGGTAAATCAACCCATGCATGTGTAAATCGTTTTTCTATATTATTCCATAAAGATGCTAAAGCATTAGGGTAGATGCATGATTGATGTCGTTGATCACTTTTCATTGGCTATTATATTGTCCGATGAATCAAATCTTTTTAGATGAGACTCATCCACATACTTTAACGTCTTTAACCTTTTGTTTGAAAAAGTGGGATATATTCTTCACAGATAAAATTCGTGTTATTGTTGAAAATTTACTAATGTGGAATTACGTTTATCTCATTATTTATGACTCGAACAATTGGGGCCCTGCATGTCGGAAACGTCATTTCCACACGTGCACACGTAGTGCCAAGTATCGCAAATTTCATTAGTGAAAGAGATATTGGTACGTAAGTAATACGTTTGAGACATAGAATGATGGACGGTTATTGGTCAAATGACAAAGTATTTCACGTTGGTAAACGAAGGAAGAAGTGTACGAAGTGTAAGATTAAACGAGTCGGAAGTCTCTGTGAAGGGCCGCGGTGCAGCCCCGTCGGAGCCGAGGCGCCGGAGCGCCGCAGCGCTAATTGGGTGATCAGTCACTTGAGCCGAGGCGCCGCGACGCTAATTCACAGAGCTGCGGCGCTTCGGAGGCAGAATGCTGCGACGGGAAGATGGAACTTTTGGGCTAGTTTTGGAGCATTGATTGTCCACTATTTAGCACATGAATTCAGCCATTATTTGGCTGAATGTAACCCCTCAATAAGTGTCATTACATGGCTATTGAAGGTCATTAGTTGGCTAGTTGAGGGGTCATCTCCTTACACTATAAATTGGGGTCTTTGGCTCAATTGTTCAACACACTAAGAAAACCACTACAGAATTTTCTGACATCTTCTTCCTCTCTAGCAAGTTTACTATACTCAAATTTCTTCAAGAGTAACACTTGAGTTTTCTTTGCTCATTTGTTAAGTTGATGTTGTATCTTGGGAGACTATTGCCCGACAACGTAAAAGGATATATACGAGGCAATCTTGTCTTAAAGACAGAGTGCCATCACTCGACTCAGCAAATCACAAACAGTTTCTAACGTTCTTGATTCATGTTTTATTGTAATCTTTAGTTTATCCTTTCTAGCAATTTATAATATTTACTTATTTCCCGTTTCCTGCCATTGTTGTAACTCACAGTTCTTACTGTGGGCCTATCATTAATCCAATTATGGAAGTTTGATTTTATTACTTTTTAAGGGGGCAAGATGTTAATTATAAGAGTGCGTAGATTAGTTTAATTGAGTGGAGACATGATTAGGGCGAACATGGCCAAAAAATACTTTCTACTTCGCAACATTTGATGTAGACAACAAAACTTTTGAATTGTGATGAGAGGAGGAGTTAGATGAATACCGGAGATGTCCAAAAATGCAATTTTTACCATTTTTGAAATTTCGGCCATTCTATTTTGAATTATTAGCTAAAGGGTAGTTTATGTATTGTAACCTTAATTAGAATCCTAGTATAACTAGTGTTTTCTTTCCTTTTTTAGGGGGAGCTTACTTTAATTATGAATGCTCTCTTTGACAGGTTAATGGTGGAATGTCATTGTTAATGACAACTTTACAGGGGTGTTTTCAAAAGGTATTATTTGCCACTTGAAGGTATTAAATGTGATAGTTTAGGTTCGTTTTGTTTGCTTAACTAGGGGTGCTTATTTGCTAATGAATATTCTAATTATTGTCTTCCAATTTGGGTCTATTCTAAATTCCTACTTGTTCTCATTATTTCTTGTCCACTCTTATCCCGATCTACAT
This sequence comes from Anisodus tanguticus, assembly GCA_034509755.1. Taxonomy (NCBI): domain Eukaryota; kingdom Viridiplantae; phylum Streptophyta; class Magnoliopsida; order Solanales; family Solanaceae; genus Anisodus; species Anisodus tanguticus. The sequence goes on along the minus strand of CM067540.1, from coordinate 53,063,816 downwards.
CATTCGGTGCTGTGATGGTGGATTAAAAAGATATTTAATATTGTTACAGTGGATTAACAAGTTGTTATGGTGTTTTGTGGCGGTAGTGCGACGGATGATATGTAAAATGAGGGGAAATGAGTTTCTATGTGTTGAAAAAATAATTAAATATCTCAAAAAGAAACATTTTATTCTTATCAAGATCAACTCTCTTAATATCTATTAATGAGCCTTTTATTTATAGTTATTTTGATTGCCAGACCCATTTGAATGAGCCTTGAATACAAATTCTTTATTGTCTTAATAACGTTTACTCATTTCATTCATAAAGACATTAAATATTATTTACCCTTTCAATTGTGGACGTTATTAGCTATCAGATTATGAGCCCATTTGCTGAACATTTGCTTCACCTATTTATTGTCTCAAACATTTTCTTTTTAGAGAGATACAGATCAAGAGTATACATAAAAAAATGGCTTCTTCCTATATTCTAAATTGCTGGGTATTATTTCAATATAAATCTTTGTTAGATTTTGGCTTCTAGTTTTATACTAGAAAAGCTTATTGAATTCTGGAGATATACCTATACCGGATGAAATATATTTAAGGACAGAATTGATAGAAAATAACTTAGTAGAATTGATAGAAAATAACTTAGTACAATCTGTCTAAGTTTCATGTATGCTTCTGCCTTGTTAGATTGTTATGTTGATAATTGAATTATGTTATTATAAAAAATTATAATTATCTAAAAGGAAAGTACAGTAAAACCTCTATAAATTAATACTCTATAATTTAATAAACTCTCTAAAATAATAAAATCTTCCGGTCCCGACTTGGGCCTTTGTAAAAAATCATCAAATTCGATAAGATAATAAGATAATAATTTTTCGGAAAATCCCTTTATAAATATTAGGTCCCATTAAAACTCTAAATTAATAATTCATAAATATTACAATTATAAATATTATGGTAATTTGCTAAAATATGAATCTATTGTTACTTGATTTTTCTTAAAATTTAAATCTAATTGGATTTCATCCCTAACTTTTTTAATTGCAACCAAGAGTTCAGGTGTCGAGTTCTCTAGCTGCAACAAAAAATTTTGAAGAGTTGTTGTCGCGCTCAAAGCCTCCTTTCTCGTGACTGGTTCCAATGGTATTGAATCATCTTCAGTTTCATCATTAGTAGGATCTTCAATAATATCAACAACAATTTCCTCTAAACTTTGAACCATTGAACATTCATCATTTTCACCCGGATAGTCCACCAATTTGTTGACGTCCATTTCATTGCGATAACCAACATCCTTGACCATATTCTCAAGCTCATGTAGGCTTTCTTCAAAGTTTGTCTCACTTGAGATTTCTTCATTTGAACGGATTTTAAAGGTCGAAAGCAATTTGCTATTGACACTTGAGAAACATTGGTTGTCCAAGCGGAGAGGCGCAAAATTGATGGCATCTAAAACATTAATCTTTTCAGGATTAGGTAGCCCCAACTCATGACCTTCCAGTAGATTTTTGTAGAATCTCCTACGATAGTGCATCTTGAAAGCTCTAATTATTCCTACATCACATGGTTGAATCTTTGATGTCATGTTAGGTGGCAAAAAAAATAACTCAACATTCCGTAACCCTTCAATATTTTTTGGATGGGTGGACAATTGTCAACCATCAACAAGATTCTTTCGCCATTCATTTTGTGATCAAACCAGCGAACATATTCATCAAAAAGCACACTAGTCATCCATGCCCTCTTGTTGACACGATAATGACAATTGATGCTGCTCATGTTGATATTTTTGAAGCAACGTGACTTTGCATATTTTTCAATAATCCATAAAGGAATTTTTTCCGAACCATCCTCGTTGCAACAAATAACAATTGTAAGCCTCTCTTTGTCTTGCTTTCTTCCCTCAAGTTGCTTGGTTGCAAGAGAGTGATCAGCTTGTAACCTATAAAACAGACATGTTTCATCCAAATTAAAAACATCTTTAATGGGAAATTGGTTTATTTTCTCCTTATAGCCTCAGTTTCATTTCCATGTCCTGCATGTCAACCGAACTACTTTCTCCAAAGCGACGGAATGATTTAATACCATGTGTTACCTTGAATTTTTCAAGCCAACCTTGAGAAAATTGATGTTCATGAGGGTGTTGAGGATGCAAAAGCTTCATTATATCCTTTGCTTTCTCCAAAATAATCTCTCCGGTCATGTTGACTCGATCTTGGTACTGAAGAAACCATTCATAAAGAACCTTCTCCATATCTGGATATTTCGCCGATTTGTGTCGCTTAATATCCCCACCCTTCTCAAAGTTGGCTGAAAGGTACTCCGATGATCTGTTGAGAGTGTTTGATATTGTACCTTGACTAACTTTGAAACGATATTTTTCATCAACCCACTCTTGTAAATCTTTTTGAGTGCATGTGGGATGGTCTCTCTTATACTCACATAATGCTTTACGCATTTGATCATTCATGGATGATTTTGCGATGCCTTTTAGATGAGAAGACATAGTTGGGTGTTATGAATTATTTTATTTCCATATTGAGATTTATATAGTATATGTTTCATTCATCATGCATGAATATATTTAATTGGCTATAATAGTTATTTAAGTACAACGAATTAATGTAAACATGTATACATTATTTAAGTAATTCCAATGAATTGATACATGCGTCCATGAATATAATAGTTAATTGTATACAATGAATTGATATTATACATGAATATATTTAATTAGTTACAAAGAATTGGTTGATGCATGAATATAATCAATGAAACATATATGAATTCATTTATTTTCAATACATATGTATGTACTAAATTTGCTGAATTTAAAAAGTCTCTCTTTTAATTAATAAAATATTAATTTATCGATATATTAATATCTCTCTAAATTAATAAAATTTCATGGTCCCAAAGTTATTAATTTATAGAGGTTTTACTGTAGTAGTGATTCTGATAATCTGATTCTTAATATGACTAATCTATATTTGTGCTTTTATTCGAGATTTTTAAGTAGTTCTTGGGTAGTAAAATTTAAAAATGGATTTATTATAAGAATGATGTTTTACAAATTTGAGATTTTATGGTGACAGTTTATTTTGGATAATGTTGTTATCACCAGGTGTAATGCTTACAAGTATTTGTTTCATGTTCTAAGATGAGTTGATAGTTTTTGTTGTCAGTAAATAAAAATGAGGTCTCCAATTATCTTGTCCTTTATCGGGTAGAGTAAAGGGATGATGGTGGATTGCTTTATGGACTAGAATATATGTGATTAAAATCAATTGAGAAGACTATATAATTCTTTGAATTATTTCAATTCTTTATGAAAGTTTTGTGCCAGTTTGCATAGTTTTGATTAAGTCGTGATACTCCTAAATGTAGAGAAGATTTAGAGAAATAATAATCCCGCTAAATAAAGATAAATTTGATTAAGCGGATGATATAATTATTGTGGTCATATCTAAAATGAATCTTGTAATTAGTGTGACACATTGGGTGTTAGACGACATTGATGATATAATTATTAAACGAATCTTGTGATTAGTGTGACACATTGGGTGTTAGACGACATTGATTTGTGCTAACAAATAATTTTGTGTTTTACATCTAAGTTGAAGAAGAAGAATGATTTATTTATGTTGGTGATTTTAGAACTACTCAAGTTCTTGGGAAAAAAAATTCTTCTTAAACTCACATTAATATTGAAATTAACTGAAGGGGTACATATTCTTTGAAAGAAATAATGTCTTGATTATTTTCATTAATGAATGACTATATATACAATTTACAATTTTCATAATATGAAAAATCATATTCCTAATCTACTCCCGAAACCCTATTCTATTTGTACAAAAAATTTATAATTATGGTAAGTATACAATGCTAATTATATACAAGAATATATTACCAAAACTACCTAAATATACACATTAATTGTAACTCCTTATTTGGCTTGTATTTCCGTGATATACACGGTATACACAAGACAATATATATACCGTGTATATCACGGGTATATTTATCACACCCCCGCAGTTATAGCAGGCGGTCTTCATACGCTGAGACTGTCCCTAAAATCGTCAAATAGAACCGAGGGAAGACCCTTCGTAAAGATGTCTGCAATTTGATACCTGGAAGGGACATGGCGGACGCGTACTTGTCCACGAGCTACCTTTTCGCGAACAAAATGGATATCTATCTCGATGTGTTTAGTACGTTGATGTTGAACGGATTACCAGAAAGATAGACGACACTAATATTATCACAATAAACCAATGTAGCTTTCTCAATGGGACAATGAAGTTCTAAGAGAAGATTACGTAACCAACATGATTCAGTTACCACATTGGCTACCCCTCGATACTCGGTCTCTGCACTAGAGCGTGATAATGAGGACGGTCGCTTTGCAGACCATAAGACCAAGTTATTACCAAAAAACATACAATAACCAGACGTGGAGCGTTTGGTATCTGGACAACCACCCCAATCAACATCTGTATACGAGACAAACGTAGAAGTTGATGACGGATATATATATGCAAGCCATAGTCAAGTGTTCCCTGGATGTATCGTATAATGCGTTTGAGCGCATTCATGTGCTCAACCCTAGGATCATGCATAAACAAACACACCTGTTGTACGACATATGTAAAATCCGATCTCGTGAAAGTAAGCTACTGAAAAGCTCCGGCAAGACTGCGATAGTAGGTGGGATCCTCGTAAGGTGAGCCAGCCGCAATACCCAGCTTGGGTTTAGTATCAACTGGAGTGGAAGTAGACTTGCATGGGGACATACCAGTCCGCTCAATTATCTCAGCGGCATACTTCCGTTGTGATAAGAACAACCCACCTGCATGACGTGTGACATCAATCCCCAAGAAGTAACTTAAGGGCCCCAAGTCTTTCATAGCAAACTCAGAAGTGAGCAGTGCCATGTTCGACTTGCGCAAAACATCAGACGAGGCAGTCAAGATAATATCATCCACATATAAGAGAATATAAGTTAGGGAAGTACCATAGCGATATATGAATAATGAATTATCAGACTTGCTGTGAGAAAACCTAATAGACGAAACATAGTCTGCAAATCTCTTATACCAAGCCTATGGTGCCTGCTTAAGCTCATACAAGGACTTCTTCAATAAAAAAGACATGATGAGGATATCTGGGGTCTCGAAAACCCAAGCGCTGATGCATGTAAACGGTCTCCTTAAGATCACCATGTAAGAAAACATTCTTCACATCTAACTGATGAATGAGCCATGCCTTTGAAAGAGTCAGACTGAGAACAGTGCGAATGGTAGCCGGTTTGACCACCGGACTAAACGTCTCACCACAATCTACGCCAACCTGTTGAGTTTTACCATCACCTACAAGACGAGCCTTATGTCTCGCAAAAGAACCATCAGAATTGTCTTTATGAGTAAAAATCACATAGACCGAATAATATTAACTCCAGAAGGACATGGCACCAACTCACACGTCTTATTTAAATAAGAGCAGCATATTCATCGTTCATAGCCAATTTCCAATTCAGGTCATTTAATGCAAACACATGGTTACAGGGTAGGGGTGATTTAAGAACATTAAAATTTAGATTAAAATGCCTCTTTGGTTTAAAAATACTCTGTTGACTACGAGTGACCGATATGTGACTCGGGGGAGAATTGGGTGGATTTTGGGAAAATTTCGGATGGGTGACGGACTGGCCAGCAGGCAGTGGGCTTGCTGGCCCAACTCTGGAAACCGAAGCCGGGTCAGAAGCAGAACTCGAGGCAGAAGAAGTTTCGGTATTGGGCTGGGCAACCGGCCCAACAGCAGAAATATGGGCAAAAATAGTGGGTTGTGGCGGGTCACTGGATCGTCCCATTAAGTGGTGCACAATCTACGGGGAGACAGCGTCATCCAAAAAATTATACGAACTAAGCACGGGGCTACTCACTTTAGCAAACGGAAATTGGTTTCATCAAAAATAACATGACAACTAATGATGATTTTATTAGATGATAAATCAAAAATATTTATAACCACGATGATTAGATGGATAACCCAAAAATACATAAGCGGTAGAACGAGCTTGAAGTTTGTTAATAGTAGTTGACGAAAAAAGTGGATAGCATAAACACCCAAAGACCCTAAGATGCGAATACGAAAGATTCTTATTATAGAGGACTTGAAAAGGAGACACATATGCCAACCTTTTGGTAGGAAGTATGTTAAGAAGATAGGTAGTCATTTCTAGAGCATGATGACAAAGGAAGGGGTACAGAAGCATGAACCAATAAAGTTCAGACAATATTTTTAATGGTACGAATTTTTCGTTCGGCTTTCCCATTTTGTGAGGGCGTATGAGGACAAGAGAAATGAAAAACTATTCCATTAGTTTCACAAAATTCCCGAAAAAACCCATTATCATATTCTTTGTCATTATCACATTGAAGATTTTTAATTTCCCTTTTGAAGTGAGTACGGATGAATGCTCGAAAATTTAAGAATGTGAAAAAAACCTGTGATTTTTTCGCTAACGGAAAGGTCCATAAAAAATTAGAGTAATCATCCAAAAATATAACATAATAACAATGGCCCACATAACTTAAAATGGGAGATGTCTATAAATCGCTATGAATAATATCAAATGGCATTAAAGTACGAGTAGTAGAGGCTACAAATGGCAATCTAACATGTTTTCCTAAAGGACATGAATGACAAATTGGAGTACTACGCGTACCCTTACAAGAAATAAAATTGTTTTTATGCAAGGAAGAAACAACAGACGACCCAGGGTGACCCAAACGTGCATGCCATAAGGAAGAAGCTAGAGCTGCAAAAGTATATGGCAAGGCTTGACTCGAGAGACTGGATGCGGGCGTGATAGGATAAAGATCTCCCCTACTATTACATCTCATGAGAGGTATCTCCGTCTTGAAATCCTTCACAGAAAATCCAAAAAGATTAAAATTAATAGAAACTCAATTATCAGTGGTGAATTTACGGACAAACACCAAATTTTAAATTAAGTTAAGGGAATGAAGGGCATTTTTTAAGACAAGAGGTGGATGGGGGGTGAGAGACAAAGTTGTATGACTGTAACCACGAATTGGAATTAAGATGCCATTACCAACAATTATGCCACGATTTTTGCACAACTTGAATATGACAAGAAAGTACATTGGTCGGACGTCATCTGAGAAGTGGTGTCGGTGCCCATGTACCAATTCGCGTCTGGAGGATTCAATCCAAGTGTATGCATGACGACCTTAATATCTGTAGGTGTCGGGATCAGATTAGGGCCCGTAGCATGGAAATCCTGCGGGGCCGAGGCCCAAGCAGGTCTCCTTGTTGTCCAGACCCAACACTGTTTCGGAACCCACTGGACTGAGGGACATAATTGGGCTTGTAAGACTGTTGGGCGGCCCACTGTCCAGGAAAAGTTGAGGCTGGAAAATAGGGGTTGTTGGGCCGCTGGCCACTGGCCCAGCCCCACTGCCAAGGGGCCCATGGCTGGGACCAGTTGTCTTGCGGCCAACTGCTACCGTGCCGAGGCCCACTGCCACTATCTTGGCCTCCCCCATCACTGTCGGTACCACCACGATTGCTACCGTAATTTTTTCCATTATTTTTCTGATTCTTCTTGCCTCCACCGTGAGTACGGTTTTGGCCCGAATTATCAATAAAACCTTGAGAATTATCGGATGAAGTCATCATCACCACGGGACTTGCACCGGTTGCGTCCTTTTTGGCCAAGTCGACTTCTTCTAACGTGAGCATCGAACGGGCTTGATAAAAAAAAGGAAAATGAATTACTTTGACGGAGGGGAGTCTCAATGCCATTATAGGCCTCAAATAGGCCTGCAACCATTTGTAGAACAAGACGATTATTGGTTACAGGCGCTCCAACATTACGGAGTTGGTCCGCCAATTCCTTGAGTCGTTTACAATAAGCTGAAACATTTGGGAAATCGTCCATGCGGACTTGGGAAAAGTCATGCTCAAGGATGACAACGCGGGAATGTTGGTTATCCTGAAAGATATCACACAATCTATTCCAAGTAGCCATAGCCGTAGTGTCTGGTTCAATGATCGTTTGTAAAAGGTCGGTAGAAATAGTGGAGTAAATCCACTGAAGGACGGTAGCATCAAGAGTGATCCATAACTGAGGGTCCTCCGCATGAGGAGGGATAGTGGGAGGAATTATGTGATGGAGGACTTGATGTGAGATTGTGTGAATTTTAAACAACTCTACCCACGTCGCATATTGGACGTTTTCCATCTCAAGAACAATAAGGATGTTGTTCTTGATGTTAGAAATAGTAAGGGCAGGATGAAACATGTTCTTTGACGTAGACATAACGAAAGACCAAAGGGATTGGGAAGAAAATTTGGGAAGAGAGGAGGTAAAATTGGCACGAAATCCGAGAAGGGGCACAGATTCCGAGGGAGTCTCGGCCGAGAAGGGATGGTCGGAAACCGAGAAATAAATTTGGGAGAGGAGCGGAAGTAATTTAGTCTTAGACTTTTGATACCATGAAAGAAATAAGTCCTTGATTATTTTCATTAATGAATGAGTATATATACAATTTACAATTTCCATAATATGGAAAATTCTATTCCTATTCTACTCCCGAAACCATATTCTATTTGTACAAGAATTCTATAATTATGGTAAGTATACAATGCTAATTATATACAACAATATATTACCAAAACTACCTAAATATACACAATAACCGTAACTCCTTATTTGGCTTGTATTTCCGTGGTATACATGGTATACACAAGGCAGTGTATATACCGTGTATATCACATGTATATTTATTATTCTTAATGTCTGGACTAATTTGATTTCTCTGAGATTATTACGAAAAATGAGGGTGAAGGCTCATTTAAATTTGATAGAATTGTGTTAACCAAAAACAATGTTTTTGTGGACAATGAATATTGTAATCATGATTTATCTGTGTAGGCTTACGATATTAAATTAATGTAAAAAATGCTAGTACATATGTTTACTTGAATCACTCATGTAATTTATTCTGTTGTGTTAAATTTGGGCATGTTAGTTCATCTTTAATGCAAGATCTTATTTTTAATTAATTTTTCAAGCATTGTTAAATGTGTGAAAACTTATTCTTTTAATATCTTTTTAATAAATTTTAATATGAGAATCATTTATTAAAACATGTCTCCAATGTCTGTTTTGTGAAATGTAATGAAACATTATGTGGTCTTAATGGTCTCTTCTCTGCATATACATAATATTATGTATTCATTTTGAAATGTGAGTAATATCTTTGTTATATTTTGGTGTATAAATGTGTAAAAAATATGATACCTTATAAGACTGGATAATTACTTATGAATTGTGAAAAAAATATTTTTTAATTTGAAATATTTAAAAGTGTGAGGTGTTTAGCTAAGGTAATACTACATGTTTCTAAAAAAAAGGAAAATATGGTCTAAATTTTCTTTTTATTGTATGTTGATACAATATTGTATGTACAGATTTTTGGTGATCAATAAATATGTGAAACAAAAAGAGTTGTTGAGGTTAGAATATTTTTTAAGAGTTGTAATATTTCTTATGCTCATGTTGTTCACAATGATTTTGGAAATGATGACTCCAAATGAATGGAAAAAAAAATTGATCATGATTTTCTCTTTGATAATATTGGAATTAATTATAGTGAATTTTCTCCTATATTAAAAGGGGCACAATGATGTGAAGTGGATCTCAAATTTTGTTGAGATTGAATACACTATTATGAAATTGAGTTTGTTATTTTTGAGTTGGTTGGTAATGAGGTTGAGTGGTTAAGAGACCTCTCAACGAGTATTTCAATTGAAATAAAATCAACATATTTGTGTGTTATATATTATGGTTGCCAAACAACAATAGTTATAGTGAAAAATATGATTTTTATTGACAAAGATAGACACATTCATTTGAGACATAGTGTGTTAAAGCAGCAGCTATGAGATAGAACTATTTTCATAAATAAATTATGTGAAGTCAGAGGTGAACTTGATCAATTCACAGAATATAAGAAACATCGAGGGGAATGAAAATTTTAAGTCAATTTGAGAAGATCAATAATGATGGTAACCCAACCTATGTGATTGAAAATCCCATGAATTATGTTCATATGGATAATAACAAACCATTAGTTGATCAAGTGTGCACTATAAAAATTATGTCCCTTCCTATGGTGTGTAAATATAGTGCAGTTCTGCAAAGCAAAGTGATGCCGAGTTAAACTCTTAATTCATTATCATATCATTTATATGTGGTGTATTGCTCTGCAGAATACACTTTATGGGTGGACCTATATGAGTGTGGAGTGTTGCCGCTTCTACGAAATTGTGACAGATTTCTAGAGCATTAATGAATATCAGGACACGCGCATGGCCTTTTAGCGCAAAACCGCGAAAACGACAAATATTGTGCGAGTATAATGTGATAGAATAATTCTCTGAGCTTACAAAAGAATTCTTGGTTCATAGAAATTCAAAACTTCACCAACTGTTCTATAAGTTTAATCTTATTTTATCTAAGTCTGGTTCATAGTCTACGCAACACCAGATTCGATGCAATATATTCATATTTGAAAACCCATCAAAATATCTTATTTCATTATATTCCTTGATTTTCTTTTTGAGATATGTGAGGGATTGTTGAAAAAATAATTAAATATCTCAAAAAGAAACATTTTATTCTTATCAAGATCAATTCTCTTAATATCTATTAATGAGTCTTTTATTTATAATTATTTTGATTGCCATAAACAGACCCATTTGAATGGGCATTGGATACAAATTCTTTATTGTCTTAATAATGAGTATTTACTCATTTCATTCATTAAGACATTAAATATCATTTACCCTTTCAATTGTGGACGTTATTAGCTATCAGATTATGAGCCCACTTGTTGAACATTTGCTTCACCTATTTATTGTCTCAAAACATTTTCTTTTTTAGAGAGATACAGATCAAGAGTATACATAAAAAAAAATGGCTTCTTCCTATATTTCAAATTGCTGGATTTTATGTCAATATAAATCTTTGTTAGATTTTGGCTCCTAATTTTACACTAGAAGATCTTGTTGAATCTTGGGGATACATCTATACCCGATGAAATATTCTTAAGAACAATATTTTTGACACGCTCTAAGCTATGAAGAATTTCCTACAAGTGTTCGTCAACAGGTATTTTTTGTAAGATTTTCAACACTATGATGGTGTATATTTTTGTATATTCACTCGGTATATCTATGTATCCTATTAGTATAGTGTGTGTGTGATATACATATGCTATATATACAGTAGTGATGCTATTCGATTTTAGCTCTGAATTTTGAGTTCAAGCCAATCTAATCATCTCTAATCTTCCTCAAATTTTGTATATAGCCTCGTTCAAACATTTAACGAATTCAAAAACCTTACTATATACAAATAACTACTACAACATTTCAGATCTCGAATTGAAGTTTCAAATGGGTCTTTAATGGTGCTCTTTTCAAAAGAATGTATACTTTAAGAAATAATAAATATAATTTGGCCAAACCCATCGCAAGCCCATCGTAGTCGTCCAAATTTGTCACCTAAACACCTCAAGTAACACTTATTTCATATAGACACTTTAAGTAGGCTTCCGCCGTGTCATTTAGACACTTTTTGTACTCAAATACATAGTGAGTATAACACACTCGTCAATGACGTGTCAAAATAACGAATTAAATGAAGACACGTGACATATAAACCAAAAATAATTATTAAAAATCAAAAAAAATATTTTCTAACAAAACAAAAAGAAAAAAAAAGTTACAGGTCTTCTCCATTAATGAGACCACCGACCTACACCCCCACACTTCATCTTCTCCGATGAGTTAATGCCGGAGCTCTTACGAAACCCAAGCGGGGACACCACTGTCAGTGCTCCCGTTTCCCTTCATCGTTCCAAACGAACACCAACCACAAGCAACCCAGCCCCCTTCAACTCTTCCTCCAGTCGACCGCCGACGGCAACCGGAACATCAACCATAACCCTAACCCTTGAAAACCGATCAGAATCTGCACAATCATCATTATCATCATCACAACATGAACAACAACCAATCGAAACCCTAACATTGATACTGAAGCCAAAGAGGAGAATATCATGGAAATCAGGAACTGTAGGCAATGAATTCCTCAACAAGAAAAGTTCCGAGAAATGTTGTATTTTCATTCTTGTTAATGGAGATTTCTACTAGAATGCAAGGAAGTGTTGGAAGGAGAGAGAAAGAAAAAGAAAATATTTTTAAAAAATAAATAATTGTAAAATTTAACCTCTTCACGTGTTTATTTGGGGTGCAATTCATCCAAATTGTCAAGTCAGCAAAAAATATCTAAATGACACAATATAAACCTACTTGAAGTGTCTATATGAAATAAATATTATTTAAGATGTTCAAGTAACAAATTTGAACGATCACGAGGGGCTAACGATAAATTCGGTCATATATTTTCATAACTTCCATTTCATAATATTTTTTAATCGAAAAGTAGTAACATAACTGTAAGTTGACATATTTAAGATTTCTAGTCATGTCATGGAAAATAGTAACACTGGAATAATTCTTTCTTGGTTATGGATTGCAAACTAACTTATTGCCTTCATAAACACATCCTTAAAAGGATTATTTTTAAGATTTCTAGTCCTTCCTCTTATTTAGACGTGCTAAAGGCATTTCGAATATCAAAAACATAATTTCCTCCTCCTCTGTCCCTCTTTTGGGTCATTAGGAATATATCCATCATAAGTATATGCATCTGATTTGTTACACAAAAAATAAACAAGAACTGTATTTGGAACAAAACTTTCTTAATTTCATATGGAGAAAACAACTACCTTATTGTGTTCATAAGAAATTGGATAGATGTAGGATATAGAACAAAATATATTTTTGGTTGTTAGGAGGAAAAAAAAGAACATTCATGCATATGGATTCAAATAATTGGTGTATTTTACCATCTAAATGGAAGTGAACAAAACTGTTGCATCTAAATACATAGTATGTTGTGAATATATACATAGGCATGACTTGCAAGTTGGCATTTGAAATCCATAGGAATGTTCAAATCTTTCTTATGGTCAAATTTACGGACACGATTCGAAGTTTTTTCATGTGATAAATGTTAAATCCTCTAAAATATTGAAATCACCTAATGCCGATGGAACCTTTATCTTCATATATGTCAAAATTAGGGATGTCCAGTGGGCCGGGTTGGCCCGATCCCGAGCCGCCCCGCCCTGATCCCCCTAAAAAAATATCGGTGTCGAGGTTCGAACTCGGGACGGGGCTTGAGATCGTCCCGCCTGCCCCGACCCGCCCCATCCCGACCCCTTCCAGCCCTGTCCCGTCCCGCCCCGCCAGCCCCCCTCACCCTTTGCAAAAACAACTGTTGCAACAACGGTCAAATTTTGATTTTGGCCGTTGTGCAACGGCTTAACGACCATTTTTGGCCCCCCTACCCCCTTAATATTTATTTTTAACCGTTAATATATTTACACTTTAACCCTATTTCTCAACTATAAATACCTCATTTTCCTCTTCATTTTTTCACAAATCTTCCTACAATTTCTCTAATCTCTCAATTTATCTCTCTACAATTCTACATTGCCTACTAAATATTATATTTTTTTGCTCATTTATATCAAAGTTAAAAAATTGGGAGTGAAGTTGGCAACTAGCTTGAGGATCATCCATCGAGCAAAGTTTCAATTTTCAACCTCGATTACACGTCGACGTTACGTCGGCGTTACGTCGGCGTTCGGTACCTTCATTCCTTCTTTAAATTATTATTGTTACTTTATTTTAATTATCGCACTTAATTTTATTATCTTTAATTAGTCAATGATGAAGGACATGGAGACTTGCTGAAATACTAGAGGCAGAATGAGAATACATTTCCGACACTAGCAAAGATGGCCCGAGATGTGTTGAACATTCAAGCGTCATCAACAGCGTCTGAAAGCGCTTTTTCTGCTGGAAGATTTCAAATAGGAGAGCATAGACATTCATTGGCGGGAGACACATTGGAGATTGCATTTCTATTCAGATATTGGATTCGAGCGGATCGTAGAAGGTGCGGTCAACCAGAGATCAATGAAGAAGAAGACAACAACTACAATGAAATCTTGTCCGAGGGAACAGGAAGTGACGTCGAACAATTTGACCAACAAATTCCAATTCCAACCAAAGATCCTCAAGACATTGTGAGGAAATTAGAAAAAGTATGGTTAACTATGTAATTTTTTTAATTGCATTTTTACTATGTGATTTGCAACTTTTGAACAACACCACAAAGTTGCAATTTTGAAATTGTATTACAAAAAAATTATATTTCTATTAAATAATATAAGAGGCACAAAAATAACCTTGAGATATTTTTATTACACTATCTTGTTCAATTATTGAAGTGTTTATATTTATTATTTTTTAAAATTAAGTGGCAAAAAAAAAACCCCAAATCCCAATCCCGACACGTCCCCACAAATCCCGGCCCATATTCCGGTGGGATGTGGGACGGGACGGGACCTCTTTCCGTCCCACCTATTCCGGCCCGCTGGAGCCTGCGTCCCGACCCTCCCACGTCCCGCCGGGACCCGCCCCGTTGGACTTCCCTAGTCAAAATCAAATTATAAATTACTAAAAAAGGTAAGTTATAACTAGGGATGGCAATAGTTATGATCTGGACCGGATCCTACTAGATCTAGATCCGTTTTTCATACCTGAATCCAGATCCATCAGGTTCATAAAAATCGGATCCATCGGGTCCACGGATCGGATCTGGATCCACATGTAAAAAAAATTGTCTTGCTAAGAATGTAACTTTGCTAAGAATTGTTTTTTGAACTGACAAATGATTTTTACTTAGCTAACAATTTACTGTGTTTCAATTTTGAAATGTTCATATGAGATATTTTGTTCGTTGTCTCATTTTGATTGTGAGCTATTAATTGAAAATATTGGACAATAACAATAGTTGTGAAAAATGCTAACTAGTATTTCCACAATGCAGAACTTGCATGTGCTTGGAATCTTCACAAATGAAGTGAATATAATTTTAACTATTTGTCTATGGAGATGTTTGTCATTCACTAATATAACATTGATTTTATTATCGAAGTTACCTCTTATTTTTTAGTTTTTGAGTTAACGCGGGGATAAATTAAACTTGTTTTGAGAATTAAACTTGCAAGGATGTGCTTAACAATTTTAAGAAAATACTTATAAAATTACATTCTAGGTTATAAATATATTTAATAAAAAATGAATCCACGGGTCGGATTTGGACCGGATACGGATCTCAAATACAAGATCCAGATCCAGATCCGATCCGTCAGAAACGGATCCGAGTCCGATCCTGATCCGTCGGGTCCAAATTTTGAAGATCCATATCCTATAAAACGGATCTGGATCCACCGGATCCGGACCGGGTCCAGGATCCACTACCATATCCAGTTATAACAAAATTTGTGACGTATTAAGGCCCAATTTGTCATGCACTTTATGACGGATGCTTTGTCACAATCTCGTTACAAATATTTATGATGGAACTGAAGATCCATCAAAAGAAATCTGCGATGCTTTGCCCCGAGACAACCATCTACTAGTCACAAGACCGTCACATTCTAGATTTTGTGACGGATTCAGGATGAATTTGTTCGTCACAAGTACTAAATTTTCTTGTAAAGTTAATGTAAAAATTACAATCCAGACTAAAATGCACGATTATGTGGTGAGGGAGCTCGCCATTGTTAGATATATTATTGACCGCCCGACCCTTTCAACCGACGAAAAATCTAGTATCTTTGGGCACTCTAGAAGCTCTTGTGTGAAAAATACACAAATATAGAGTTCTAAATGTTTTTCGAGGTGCTTTTTGTGGTTATAAAGACACATTAATCTTATACTCGTAATTTTTTCAGGGATTTATTAAGTCAACTACTGCAACAATGTCCACTTCAGGTCAATCTGACTATGACATCGTCAAATTATGTGAAAGAAATAATCTATTAATTATTTTTATTAATGAAATAATATATATACAACTTACAATTTTCATAATAGAAAAATTATATTCTTATTCTACTCCTAAAACCTTATTCTACTTGTACAATAATTATACAATTATGGTAAGTGTACAACTCTAATTTAATTACAACAAATCATAACCTAAAATAGACTACTAAACCGTGATATACACGACATGCATATACCGTGTATATCACGGGATTTAACAACCCATTATGCAACAATCTGCCCGTGATAAACACAGCGTATATACCGTGTATATCACATGTATTTATCACACCCCCACAGTCATAGCGGACGGTCTTCGTACGCTGAGACTGTTCCTAAAATCTTCAAATAGGACCGATGAAAGACCCTTAGTGAAGATGTCTGCAATTTGATACTTGGAAAGAACATGTAGGATGCGTACTTGTCCACGAGCTACCTTTTTGCGAATAAATGGATATCCACTCAATATGTTTAATGTGCTGGTGTTGAACCGGATTCCCAGAAAGATAAACGGCACTAATATAATCACAATATACCAAGGTAGCTTTTTGAATGGGAAAGTGAAGCTCCAAGAGAAGATTACGTAACCAACTGGATTCATAAACCACATTGGCTACCCCTCGATACTCGGCCTCGGCACTGGAGCGTGATAAGGTAGCTTGTCATTTGGCAAACCACGAGACCAAGTTATTACCAAGAAACATGCAATAACCGGACGTGGAGCGTATGGTATCAGGACAGTCACCCCAATTAGCATCGGTATACGAGACAAGTGTAGAGGCCGAAGATGGATATAGATGCAAGTCATAATCAAGTGTCCCCTAGATGTATCTGATAATGCATTTGAGCACATTTATGTGCTCCACCCTAGGATTATGAATAAACAAACACACTTGTTGTACGACATACGTAATATCCGGTCTCGTGAAAGTAAGTTATTGTAGAGCCCCAGCAAGACTGCGATAATGAGTGGGATCCTCGTAAGGGGAGCCAGCCGCAACACCCAGCTTGAGTTTAGTATCAACTGGAGTGGAAGGTGACTTACACGATGACATACCAACCCTTTCAATTATCTCAGCGGCATACTTTCGTTGTGATAAGAATAATCCACCTGCATGACGAGAGACATCAATCCCTAAAAAGTAACGAAAGGGTTCAAAGCAAACTCAGAACTGAGCATGGTCATGATAGACTTGCGTAAAGCATCAGTAGAGGCAGTCAAGATAATATCATCCACATATAATAGAATATAAGCCAGGGAAGAACCACGATGATATATGAATAATGAATTATCAGACCTGCTGTGAGAGAACCCAATAGATGAAACATAGTATGCAAATCTCTTATACAAATCCCATGGGGCCTGCTTAAGCCCATACAAGGACTTCTTCAATAAATAGACATGATGAGGATATTTGAGGTCTCGAAAACCCAAGGGCTAATGCATGTAAATGGTCTCCTTAAGATCACCATGTAAGAAATCATTCTTCACATCTAACTGATGAATGAGCCATGCCTTTGAAAGAGCCAGACTGAGAACAATACGAATGGTAGCCGGTTTGACCAGCGGACTAAATGTCTCACCACAATCCACGCCAACCTGTTGAGTTTTACCATGACCTACAAGTCGAGCCTTATGTCTCGCAAAAGAGCCATCAGAATTATCTTTATGAGTAAAAATCCACATAGACCGAATAATATAACACCAGACGGACGGGGACCAACTCCCACATCTTATTTTCAATAAGATCAGTATATTCGTCATTCATAGCCAATTTCCAATTCGGGTCATTTAAGGCAGACACTGGGTTATGTGGTAGAGGGGATTTAAAGACATTAGAATTGAGATTAAAATGTCGTTTTGGTTTAAAAATACCCTGTTGACTACGAGTAACTGCCCTTGACTCGAGGAGGAAGCGGGTGGATTTTGGGCAAATGGGTGGGCCGTCGACGACGGGCGGCCGGCCGGCGGTGGGCCACCGGCCCAATCACTGAAATTGGGGCTGGAATGAAGACTGGGGCAGTGGGCTGGACCACTGGAATAATACCGAGAGTGGTACTGGGCCGAGTGTTTGGCCCACTGGTCAGGTTCGACGGTATTGTAGGTCCAACGGGCAGTGGGCCCGCTGGCTGATTTTGTGTGCGGTACACGTCCGATAAATGGTGGATAATATACGGGAGAGACATTGTCATCCAAAAAATTATACGAATTAGGTCCGGGACTACTCACTTTAGCAAATGGAAATTGGGTCTCATCAAAATTAACATGTCGACTAATTATGATTTTATTAGATGATAAATCAAAACACTTGTAACCACGATGATTAGATGGATAACCCAAAAACACACAAGGGGTAGAACGGGCTTGAAGTTTGTTAATTGTAGTTGACGGAAATAGCGGATAACATAAGCACCCAAAGACCTTAAGATGTGAATACGAAGGATTCTTATTATATGGGAATTTAAGAGGGGATGAATAAGTCAATCCTTTGGTAGGAAGTATGTTAAGAAGATAAGTAGCCATTTGTATAGCATGATGCTAAAAGGAAGGGGGTATAGAAGCCTGGACCAATAAAGTTCGGACAATATTATTAATGGTACGAATTTTTCGTTCGGCTTTCCAATTTTGTGAAGACGTATGAGGACAAGAGAAATGAAAAAAATGCCATTATTTTCACAAAAATTCCGAAACAACCCGTCATCATATTCTTTGCTATTATCACATTGAATATTTTTTATTTCTCGTTCGAATTGGGTACGGACGAATGCTCAAAATTTTAAGAATGTGGAAAAACTTGAGAGTTTTTTGCTAATGGAAAGGTCCATAAAAATTTAGAATAATCATCCAAAATAGAACATAATAACGATGGTCCATAGAACTTAAAACGGGAGATGTCCATAAATAGCTATGAATAATATCAAATAACATTAAAGTACGAGAAGTATAGGCTACAAATGGTAATCTAACATGTTTTCCTAAAGGATAGGAATGACAAATTGGAGTACTACGCGTACCCTTACAGAAATAAAATTGTTTTTATGCAAGGAAGAAACAATGGACAACCCAGGGTGACCCAAACGTACATGCCACAAGGAAGGAGCTCGAGCTGCAAAAGTATATGGAAAGGCTTGACTCGAGAGACTGGATGCTGGCGTGATAGGATAAAGATCTCCCCTACTATTACATCTCATGAAAGGTATCCCCATTTTGAAATCATTCACAGAAAACCCAAAAGGATCAAAATTAACAGAAACCCAATTATCAGTGGTGAATTTACGGACATACACCAAATTTTGAATTAAGTTAGGGGCATGAAGGGCATTTTTCAAGACAAGAGGTGGATGGGGGTGGGGGGAAGACAAAGTTGTATGACCGTAACCACGAATTGGAATTGAGTTGCCATTACCAATAATTATGCCATGATTTTTGCTCAAATTGGAATAAGACGAGAGAGTACCTTGGTCGGACGTCATGTGAGAAGTGGCGTCGGTGTCCATGTACCAATTCGCGTCTGGAGGATTTAATCTAAGAGTATGCATTGCGGCCTCAATATCGGTCGGAGTTGGTGTGGGGCCCACTGCCTGAAAAGCGTGCTGAGGCCGAGGCCCAAGCACACCTGCTTGCGGTCCCGATCCAGATTGAAATATTCTAGTAAATGGATTGGGCCTGGTCTGGTACTGCATGGCCCATTGACTAGGGTAAGGACTGGGCCGAATGTAATGGTTGTTGGGCCAAGGGCCACTGGCCCAGTTCCACGGCTAAAGAGCCTAAGGCTGGGACCATGCGGCCTGCGGCCCATTGCCACTGTTCCGAGGCCCACCCCCGTTGTTGTTACTGTTCCGACCGGTGGCGCCACTGTTCCGGTCGCCACCGTTGTTGCCACCACGATTTTTGCCATTATTTTTAAGGTTTTGACCCTTCTTGCTGTCACCGTTGTTCCGATTCTAGCCCAAATTATCAACAAACCCATGAGAATTATCGAAGGATGTCATCATTGCTACGGAACTGGCGTCGGTAGTCGCCTTTTTTGCCAAGCCGGCTTCTTCTAACGTGAGCATCGAACGGGCTTGATAAAAAGGTGGAAGCGGATTATTTTGACGGAGGAGAGTCCCAACGCCATTATAAGCCTCAGAAAGGCCTGCAACCATTTGTAGAACAAGACGATTATTGGTAACAGGCACCCCAACGTTACGAAGTTGGTCCGCCAATTCCTTGAGCCGTTTACAATAAGCCAAAACGTGCGGGAAATCATCCATGCTGACTTGGGAAAATTTCTGCTCAAGGGTGACAACTCGGAAATGTTGGTTGTCCTAGAATATCATGCAATCTATTCCAGGTAGCCATAGCTGTAGTGTCTGGTTCAATGATCGTCTGTAAAAGGTCGGTAGAAATAGTGGAGTAAATCCACTGAAGAACGGTAGCATCAAGAGTGATCCATAACTGAGGATCCTCCACAGGAGGAGGGATATCGGGAGGAATTATGTGATGGAGGACCTGATGTGAGATAGCGTGAATTTTAAACAACTCTGCCCACATCGCATATTGGACGTTTTTCATCTCAAGAACAATAGGGATGTTGTTCATGATGTTAGAAACAGTAAGGACAGGATGAAACATGCTTTTTGATGTCAACATAACGAAAAACCAAAGGGTGATTGAGGGAGTTGGAAGAAAATTTGGGAAGAGAGGAGGTAGAAACCGGCTCCGAAACCGAGGAAGGGCTCGAAATTCAACGTAGCCGAGAGAAGCAGAAGCTTTTGGAGAATGAGGTATGTGAGGCCTAGATTTCGATACCATGAAAGAAATAATCCCTTGATTATTTTTATTAATGAAAGAGTATATATGCAATTTACAATTTCCATAATAGGAAAATCCTATTCATATTCTACTCCTAAAACCTTATTCTACTTGTACAATAATTATACAATTATGGTAAGTGTACAACTCTAATTTAATTACAACAAATCATAACCTAAAATAGACTACTAAACCGTGATATACACGGCATGCATATACCGTGTATATCACGGGATTTAACAGCCCATTATGCAACAATCTGCTCGTGATATACACGACATGCATATACCGTGTATATCACGGGATTTAACAGCCCATTATGCAACAATCTGCTTGTGATATACACAACGTATATATCGTGTATATCACGGGTATTTATCATTATGGTATACACAATTTGTATAGCATATGCATGCATTCTAATTTTTTTAAAATATCTTTAGAGGAGAAAACATTGAAGGAACTTGGATTGAACAAGGAAAAATCAAGAGGAATCTCTTATTTCCTTTCAACTTGTAAGATACACTGATATTACTATTTCAGTATCATACTAAAAATTAAAAGAGTTACAAATATATGTATATACTAAGTCATTGCTTTGCGATCATCTGCATCATCGCAAATCAGCTACAGACATAGTTGCCTTGCAGTGAACATTCTTGTACGAATAATTCCTCGCAACAATGACATAGACACACAAATTCACTGCTGTAATAATAGCCAACAACCAGTAGAAATAGTCCAGCCGGCTACTATTTAAATCCTTGCCAAACCAACTCTTGTCACCCTTTTCTGTGATATGATCCACAATAGTTATCAAGAGGCTGCTAGCAAAGTTTGCAGCACCAATTACACTTAGGTAAAATGCAATGCCTAAACTTCTCATTGAATCAGGCACTTGGTCATAGAAGTATTCTTGTAATCCCACTAAGGTAAATCCATCTCCAAATCCAATAATAAGAAACTGTGGGGCTAGCCAAAACACGCTCATTGAGCTCGAGCCTTCAAGTGGATTTTTGTGAACAAGATTAAGTCTTTTTCTTTCGACCAGGGCTGCAACGATCATAGTAGTAACGGAGAAGATCATTCCAATACCAATCCTTTGGAGGATACTAATCCCTCTCTCGTTTCCTGTTGCCCGTCTTAGGACAGGTACGAGGATCTTGTCGTAGATACTGACGGATACTATCATGCCAATAGCTGCTAACGCGAAAATTGAGGCAGGGGGAATTTCGAAATTGTGAACGATCTTCCGGTCCAGTGTCACGCCTTGTTTGATGAAAAATGTCGCGGCTTGTGCTACACAAATACCAAATGGTATTGTTGTTAGCCAAATAGGAATCATGTTGATAACTAGCTTTAATTCTTCCACTTTGGTCACAGTTGCAAGTCTCCATGGATTCTGCAGCTGTACTATTGAATCTTGTGTGCCATCAGGAATTGCAGCTTTATCAAGAAACCTACGAAAGTAGAATCACAAATTTGTTTCAATAATACCTAAATTGAATAATGGGATTTTTTCATTTTTGGCCTGTCCGCCGAATTTTATTACGGGCACTAGCAAAAAAAAAACTTATACACTGGTTATGTATATTATATATATATATATATATATATATATATATATATATATATATATATATTTATATATATATATTTATATATATATATATATTTATATATATTTGTGTATATAGTTGCATTTTATACTTCATATATAAAATCTATACATTGCTGGCTATTATTCTTTTGAGTGATCCAAAAATGTAATTATCCTTTGAATCGAGTTAAAGAGTATATGCATAAATTAGTCATGATTATGTTCGAATCTTACTTGAGCTTGTCGGTGTGACACAAAAGCCTCCTTCGGCTAGTTTCTGATTTGGAAATTTCGTATAGATGAGAAGGATTGGCAGGAAAAAGAAGATTTCTCTTTCTAGTTGCAGCAACAAACACTTGCAGCATTGGTGTTAAGGGACTTCCAGTTGCTTTTCTATAACGATAGAATGGTCTCCCTGCAACAAAGATGACTATACTAGAAGCCATAACTAATGTGAGGATCAAATCCGCCATAGCCCAGCTAACGCGGTCTTGTACATAAACAATTAGTGTAACACCAAGTAGTAGCCCACAACAGAGCCCGAAATTCCACCAGTTGAAAAAGGACATTTTCTTCTTTCGTTCTTCGGGATAGTCATCATCAAACTGATCAGCCCCGAAGCTCTCCAGAGAAGGCTTGTGCCCCCCGGTCCCAATTGATATTAAGTAGATCGCAAGGAAGAAAATTGCCTCGTGGATCTTCCTTGGTTCATGACAAAGGTCAGTGTCGCAAGGTTTGAAACTCGGGACCACTCTAGACATTGTCAAGAGAATCAAGCCCTGCAAGATCATTTTAGTGTTTTCTTAGGAAAAAGAATGATTGAAGAATTAACCTAAATAGTCTCCCACCCAACCACTTAAACTAAAAATAACCGGGGATTTGTAATGTATAATTCATGTATTAGCTATGTATAGCAGTGTATATTTAGCGTATAATCTATATATACCGGCTAGAAAAAAGTGAATCGTTTATCGGGTTGACTATTTTTGTAAAGATTCCTGATTTGGTAGTCAGTCATTATGTTCAATGCTTCTCCGGATAAAGTTGTATTCACGATTAGTTGATAATCTGATCCAGTTTTCTGATGCTCAAACAGGATTAGTTTTCAAAAACAAAAAAAAAAATGATATTTCAGCTCTATAAACAGAACACAGTTATCAATAATTGAATGTTAAAGCCAATTAATTGACCAATGTTCCTATACTAGTAGGCTTAAAAGCTTTGGCACATGATGTTCTTTAATACTCTTACTACAAGAAACAATGAAATTAGCTATGAACTTTGTGGTTAGTCTGTTGATAAATAGCTCATAGATAACAAACTATTTTGATAATCTGTCGATGAATATGATTAACAACAGATTTTGTTGTTTAGCTACAAAATTTGTACGTCGATAATTCCTGGCTTTTCAGCAGTGTGTAAGTGTCATTCCATGTTCTAAATTACAATGAGGAAAATTGTGGTTACCAGCAAGTAGACAGTGGAAGAAACAAGAACTGTGGAGAATCTTCCCAAGAATGCATCAGCCAGAAATCCTCCAAGCAATGGCATCAAAGTGGTGACACCAGACCAGTAATTGACACTTTTTGCTGCTGTTTTGAGGTCTTGATGGATGACCTTTGTTAGGTATATAATCAAACTTGTGGCTAATCCGAAGTAACTCAGCCTCTCACTGAATTCAATTACTGTTAAAAAAGGTGACAATTCATCAGTGTCTGATTTTGCATAACTATGAAGGAACATGTTAAAGAAAATGAAAAGTTAATCACCTCTTTAATCTTTTCTTAGCCATGAGATTTAGTATAATTGAGGGTGATGTCAGGGGTAAGCTCTTTTACATGTATAATTCAAGTAGAAATTTTAATTCTAAATATGAACAGTGATGTAAAAAACCATCTTGTGTCTAGATACTAAGATTTTGTTTCACTAGGATGGAATCTATCACTAGGATAAATCTAGAAAAATTACAAGCAGGCAAGGACGGAGCTAAGGGGCGCAAGGAAGTTCATCTGAACCCCTTGGAAAATTTACGCTGTATAAATAAGATCAAAGTTACTTTTTATATGTATATAGTAGATGTTGAATTTTCTTGACTTTTTCGTGCATTGGCTTCTTTATATTCTGTATTCACTTAGTGAAAATTCTGATTTCACCACGGTTGGCAACAGGTGGATTTAAATAGTGGAACTTATGCTTGGAATACAGTTATTATGATTCATATAGTGACAAAAAAATCTCTATTCACTTGATCTATTTTTAGAAAAACAGAAAAGGGTGTCGCGGACAGCAGTGAATTCTCCACTTGACAATAATAGGCCATTTACTATATTTGTCAAACCACTGTCAAGAGTGATAAGATTTTTGAGCAGTGCTGATCAGTATCTACAGCGCTTAACAAGCAGCCGAGAACTGTTCTGTAGTGTGCTTATGATCAACAATGTTCTGTCCAAATGGGGACGGGTTTTAAAAGTGGCAATTATTTGTTTGCTGAAAGATGAACTACTTGATCATGTTAGTATTACTTTCTTAGTGATGTTTTTATATTCTCGATAAAAGTCAGTCCAGCGTACGAAGCATTATGTGTTCACGTACTTCAAGGGTGTAATGTAGGCATCTTATAACTAACACAAGCATGAGTGGCTGGTCCACACTCGAACCCGTGAACATAGCTTTACAATTGCTCTAAAGCCTCTTATCGTATATGCTCGATGTAAAAGATAATTGAAGAGAACTAGTGACTCAAGGAAACATATGTGGAAAGAAAATAGCACGAAACATCTCATCAAGTGTCTGCTTCAAGACTGAACGATATAAGTTGAGGCCATAAAATTAAAGAAAATGAGATAAGATATATGGCATGTAGAGGGGACACTCGGTAACATTATACTAATAGCGCTTTTGAGGACCCCCAACGACATTGTCGGTTAAATGTTTTTTCCCCCCTTCAAAACAATTAATCATGCATGCCGTGAGCATCATCTATTCTAGCTAGAGTTACAGGTCAAAATGGACTCTCTTGTCAATTCAATTTTTTAAAAATATTCATTCTGCCCCAATTTATGTGATATGAGCGGATTCTGAGAGTCAGGCGAGTTGTTGTTTGATCGTAATTTTTTCATATATCTTTTAAAATATTAATTATTGTGACTTATAGTACTTTTTACGTAGTTTTCAAATATTTAGATTTTATTTCAATTTTTTTTAAAGATTATTTGTTCAAATACACAGTTAAAATTTAAAAATTTGAATCTCAAAAAGCAAAAAATATACACATAATTATAGATTAAGGGAGTAGCTCATAAGGTGAGGATAGACGATAACAAATGTTCTCAACCACTAAAGGAAACACTGTCGAATCCGTACACTCAGGCTGGACAACATAATATGAAGACACAATATTGGATAAATCAGTATACTAAAGTTGAATCTCCTTGGGGTTTTTCTGCATTTACTTTTGTATATTTTAGTGAAAATTCTGGCTTCATCACTCATGAGAATGAGCGTCTTGCTTGGGTAAAAAAATGAAAATTCGGCTTAATTGAATCTTAAAAATTAGCTTAAGAAATGATGATTGTCCATGATCATATTAAGGAAATAACAGTCCATTCTTTGAACCTAGATAACATAAGCTAAAGCTCTTTTTCACCTTAGCTTAGCCTTAGAATACTAGAACTGACAAGGAAAAAGGAAATGAACTGCAAAAGCCATTCTAAAATTTTCATATTTTACATAAATACAGAGTAAAGCTGCGTATAATTTTAGAACTGACAAGGAAAAAGGAAATGAACTGCAAAAGCCATTCTAAATTTCTTCATATTTCACATAAATGCAAGGTAAGACTGCGTGTAATAGACTCTTATGGTCCGGCCTTTCCCCGAACCTCGCACATAGCGGGAACTTAATGCACCAAGATCCCCTTTTCACAAAAATACTGACTATGCATGGTTATAGATACTTACCAATAATGAAGAGTGATGCCTTCCAGACACCAGTTGAACCCCTAAGAGGAACTCTTCCTTTATGATCAAAAGAAGTATCATAAACCCATTTTTGCTCATCAATTTCTCCTGATTCTTCTGCTATCTTTATCTCTTCCATTTCCACATTTATCTTATCCATTTTTTGGCTCTAAAATACCAAGAGGATATATAAGCACTAAAGTGTATGAGATAACAAGTTGGTGGTTTTTCAGCTTTGGTTTGCGCACCTTATATAAGCAGAGGAATATAGTCCCTGTTGACTGCTATTGACAAACGTTGTTTGAGATTATGTGAGCCAAGAATAATGTGAAAGTAAATAAATTTTAAAAATTGTTAATGATTATGACAGTGGAAGAAAGAACAAACAATCCCTTCCACAATTCCACTAAATTAAAGTGATCCTTTTGACCCTTAATTATGTATGTTGGACATGTGATTTCCATATATGATCTCTGACAATCTTTATCTCTTGAGCTAATTTTTTGTGATTGAGTTTGGCTCAACGTTTATTTCTTAATATAATATTAGAGTTAGGCTCGAGTCTGACCCATCCCAGTCCTGAGCGTGCAGAGATGTTGGATATTCCACGTGTTGATGGAATGTGATCCTTTGATCTCCTTATATAGTCTTTGATAATCCTCACCTCAAAAATAACATTTGCGGTCCAATCAGATTCTCCTATTTCGGATTCATGTTACAAAAGTGGCCATGATCAATCGATATGGTAGAGCCCTACAATAATTTTGATCATATATTTACAGAAAGTCTAAGTCTATATGTTTCTAGTTCGTATTCTATTTTATATAAGTGTATATATTTTGGTGTATGTATAATTTTGGTATCATGTCCACTAAAGAAGCGCTTTCGGATTTGGGAAAAAAAAAATTAGAGTCGGAACTTCATACATTTACAAAGTGTCAATAAACTTAAAGTCGTCAACTAATTGATCAGAAGATATATTTTAAGAAATTGATCCACCCGTCCCAAGATGTAGACAAATCATGCATCTATTTCTTTGATTGTGTCGATCTTATCCACGTAAAATTTAGCAACGGACAGTTTCTATCGCGAAACAATAAAAAAATTGTTAATTTTATTTAATAATAGATTATCAAAAATCATGTTAATTTACGAGCTATTTAACAATAAATATACAATAAATTTTATTGTTAATTTCTATTTCCTTTTTTAGTGATATATGCATCCAGACCTCCCCAAAACTTCCCTCTCCATCTGTGGATTTGCTAATGGATTATTTATTCCCCCTTCTAAAATTAATGATATATCAAATTTTAAGGAAGTGTAAAAGGAGTACTTGAGTTTTAGTTCTTGTTTTCTTGATGATGGAATTGGAATCTCCCGGAGTTTACACAAATTTGAAAGAAGGATAGACTACTCGAAATTTGAGATTTGGCACTGTATGTAAAGTGTTGCGAGAAATGTTATTGGGAAAGAGTGCAATATTGTCATCTTTAATTTTGCTTCATATATCAAGAATTTCCCTGTGATTTCTTGTAGCTGAAGTGAATATTTTTTAAATGGCTCTTGAAAGTAATGTAAATTCATCCAATCACAATTTTAGGGTTGAGCTAGAAGGTTATATACGTATTTGGTCGAATTCAGTAGCTTCAGTTTAAACTTTATATTTATATTAAGTAATCTATTAAATATGTATATAAATTAAATTCAGAATCAAATTACTAACGTCTAATATCTCCATCCTACTCCCCCGTCCCAAATTATGTGGTACTTTTCGTTTCTTGAGACTCAAACTATGTGAACTTTGATTCACATTTTAAAACGTATTTTTTTTATCATATTGACATGAGAAGAATTGCAACTTATAGTACTTATGTATATTTTTTGATTTATAATTATTAATTTTAAAATATTAAATTGATCTAATCCAATTTAACTTTAAAAATTAGTCAAATTAATTCTCGAAAAGTGAAAAATATCACATAATTTGGAGCAAACAAAGTAAAATTTTAAACTCATAAATTCAAATCCTACTCTGACATCAAATCTATGTGTATACTCCTTCTGTCCCAAAAAGAATGACTCGTTTTCTTTTTAATCCGTCCAAAAAAGAATGACATATTTTCTTATTTGACAATAATTTAAATTTAAACTTTATCTTTTACGCAAAACGAGATGATCTATAACCACACAAATATCTTTGACTTATTTTAGACAATAAAATTCAGAAGTTTTTTTATTTCTTCAAATGCGTGTCAAATGAAGTACATCACATGAATGGGGACGGGGGAGTACTATTGTTCTTTCCTTCGTACAGTTCACTTCCTGTCTTTTTGTACTTGCCACAATAAAATAATGATAGCAAATGAAGGCCATTAATGTAATTTAATTCCAGGAGTGCAGGAGATCACCACATCCAGTGTCTGATTATCATTTGGTTCATTACTCGTTGTTACGCTAATGTTGAATGATCATAGCTCAAGTCCATTATCCATAGCTTAATAACGTGAGGATCTTAGTTAATTATTTTCTAAAATAACTTCTGCAAATAAATAAGGTATCTGGAAGTCAATGCTAAGAAAAACCGATATTATTTTAAATTTAAATATGCCTTTCCCACCAGTAATTTCTAAGCAATTTTATTTCTGCTTAATCAGGCCACTCTGATCTCCATTATGATGTATGAACTAGTGGTTCCCGTAATCTCTAACTAATTAAAATGGAAAATATGAAACAAAGTTTGTTTGTTTTCTTATAGCATTTTTTGGTTGCTAAATAAGATAAATTTTATATAGACTAACTAGCGTTACAAAAAAGTGGCCCCTTCTCCTGAGTACTTGATTTGAAGTATCATTAACATAATAGTCATATATAAATGAAGGCAGGAAAGTAAAATGTAGTAGGATACTAATAACATTATTAGCATAACCATATTCAGGCAAAATATTAGCATGTCGGAAGATGTATTGCTCCGGTTGGCCTCCAGATCATCGTCAAGCTATAACCTGTATTTAGCAAAAATATGTGATCAGTATTTATGATTTATTTCATTGAGCATTAATATTATATTAATTTTGAAGACGGGGGATTTTCTGAATTAGAAATTTGACATGTAGTTCATGACGGGTTGTTGCACCATCAAGAATGTCCATATCTCAAATCCAAAGTTAACTTTGACATTTCCAAAAATGTTGATTCTTATTTATTTTGTTGAAATCAAATGCTACCTTAGTTTCTTGGCTACGTTCATTAGAG
The DNA here is from genome assembly GCA_034509755.1 of Anisodus tanguticus. Lineage (NCBI taxonomy): Eukaryota > Viridiplantae > Streptophyta > Magnoliopsida > Solanales > Solanaceae > Anisodus > Anisodus tanguticus. The sequence continues at coordinate 53,034,136 of CM067540.1, read as the reverse complement.
TTGTAATGGGAAGAAATCAGTATATATGTGCTCCAATAAGGTCAACTATTGTGAATGTGGCTAATATTAAAAAATAATATATCCCCCAATATAGCAAAAACAGCTACTATTGGAATGTTCGGCGAATTGCATTTTCTGAAATGCAATTATGAGTAGAAGAATTTTGTTTTCTTGAGAAGTGATGCACATGTACGTTTGACTATAAAATGATTCTTATCAAAAGTGATGATATACATATATAAAGTTTCAGATATACTCACGTCTCATAATTCTTGCCGGTGACTGGTATTATTCAGATTACGGCTACTATTCCAAACAACAAATAATGTGATACTGATTATATCAAAATTGAACAAAGTCTTCATTAAATCCACTAACGGACCTCTCATACGCTGTCATTTCCTAATGGTGACAGCCTTATACACAAGCCTATTTGATGGACTCGACTATAATGATAAATAATTAGGAAACATTATGCGACGCGACAAATATACAGATATATACGATACATAGTTATAATTTTAAAAAATTACGATACATAAGACATTTTAAGTTTTATAACAAAAATATACCGTGGATGTGTGTTTCCTTATTTGAAGCCTATTTTTTAGCGTATCAGTAATTACGCTCTAAACTACTATCTCTATTTATGAAATTTTCGCATGGAGTTGTCTACTAAAGAAAATATGTAAATGCTATTATTGTTGACAATCAAAACAAGGAAAAGTAATTGATGAGCGCAAAACACAATATAATTTTAAGTGTTTCGCTAGTCAAAGATAGTATAGTATTTAGATCGTCTCCACAGGGATTGATACAAACAATTACTCAAACGAACTTGCTTAGTATTATTCAGAAAAATTAAACTTAATTGAAATTATTGTGGTTATAAACCACGATTAACAACTAAAAAAATGTAAGTAAAGACAATTGATAACGAGAGAACGATTACTATCAAGATGAGAAATAAGGGTAATAGACAAGACATGTGTAAGATGATAATGGGGATATGATTTTGTTCAAGATTCACGTCTAAAGTCATGTTGATTCTCAGGAATTCAATAGTTATTTAGAGTATTCCTACTATTAGATTCCTCTTCCGATTAAACCTAAACTTTACAGAATAAACTAATAGCCGCCCAATGAACATATATGCAAGAATCAGTTAATGGTTTAGTCTCAAGGAAAAATGTCTTTCGAATATTTTTCCTCTTGATTCAACCAATAATTTCACGAAGCTCTTCCGATTACTTAGATGAAATAGTGATTCCAAACCAAAAAAGATAATGTAGAGAAGTTTGCTAAACTATTCCTCTTTCGATTAAATAAAATGGTAAACAATGCCGCAATTTAATTCAAAACTCCATAAACGAATTCAAGCATGAAAGAAAGAATTAAAATCCACAATTAATCATCTAAATATCACGTTTGTCAAAACCGTATAAGTAAATTACTCCAGTATAGAAGAAAAGAACATCGAAGAATAAGAACTAGAAAACATTACAACCGGCGATTGATCCAAACTATCGTATTGAATAAAATCGTGATGGAAAGTAACAAATTCGGTGTCTGACACCCTTCTATGCTCCTCCCTTTGTGTCGTCACTCCCCAAAACTAAGATAACCTAATTAGGATTAGCTAAAACATTATATAGTCCCAGAGGTGTGTTCGTAAAATATCAAAATTAGCCTCTAATTAAATTTTTTCATTGGCTCAGTGCGCTATTGCACACACTTCGCACAACTTGTTGACTCATGTTCTTGAATGCGCGATGTAACTCTCAGGTGCGCGATCACACACCTTTTTTTCTCCAACATCCTCGTAGGTAATGCTCTTGGTCTGCCTTCAATCAGTTTATCAGCTTAAGGCTTCGCTCTATTACATTTGTTGTAAGCTTTTCGGTCTTTGAAGTAAGGTTCAATGCCCGAGATGGCTTTATGGGTAGCAGCTTCCCACAGAGATGGCCTTGTAGTCAACTTCTATTTTGCTTGTTGGAAGGTTCATCCGGATCTCTTCCCAATCCGATTTCTCAATCCTTTGTTACAATCTCTGATTTCCTCTTAAAAGGCAGCCATGAAAAGTATGACCTGCAAGCATTTTTTTCTCCAATTTCTCAATTATTTCTTCTTTGTTTCATCCATTTTACTCTCAAGTAAGACTCTTCTTCACCTATATACAAAATAACGTAAATTAGCAATATTCACACATAATATCTCTTTCACATAAAATTCACGTCAAATAAGCTCATAAAATTTGAGGATATATAACCATTAGTAATCACCTGAATTCATCAATATGACAAATATGCTCTTAACAAAATTTCCTAAATCACACTAAAAACAAAATACCAAATTAATTATATTATTGACAAACCATTATTCAAACAAAATATGAAACGTTTTTTATATGTAAATCACATGCCGACCTAATTTAAGTTGAATTGAATTCTATAAAAAAAACGCACATAATTTGAAACGAGAGCTCCGAGCAAACTACGAAAACTGCATATTAAGAGCGGACAAACGTTTATCGAATTCTCTTTGTTGAAAAATTATACTTGTATGTTATTTAAATAACTCTTTTTTGTACTATATATAAAGATAAAATAATTTTTGTCACCTTTTATTACTTCCTATGTCCCAATTTATATGACATATTTTTTTTTTTAATCAATTGTAGAACGAATGATACATTTCCTTATTTAACAACAATTTAACTTTAAACTTCACATTTTGATACACAAATATATTTGGCTTGTTTTAGACTATAAAATTTAAAAATCTTCATTTATTTATTAAATTTTATACCCAGTAAAATTACATCATATAAAATTATAAATTAACACGGAGGGAGTGTATTTTTTTTTTTGGCACGTCGCATAAATAAGTAGAGGTGGCCAGTGGGCTGGGCTCGGGTCTGGCGGGACTTGCTCCAGTCCCGTCCCGATCCCGATCCTGTCGGTATCAGGGCGGGGCGGGGGCGGGGTCCGGCGGGTTTTCCTTTTTTTTTTTTTTTTAAATAACATATGTATAAAAAAACTCAATAAACAAGACAAGATAGTGTAATAAAAACATCCCAAGGTTGTTTTTGTGCCTCTTATATTATTTAATAGACATATGATTTTTTTGTAATACAAATACAATTGTCTAAAATCTAAATTGCAACTTTGTGGTGTTGTCCAAAAGTTGCAAATTACATAATAAAATTGCAATTAAAAAAATTACATTCTCAAACAAACCTGTTCTAATTTCTTGATGATTTCCTGTGGTTCTTCGGTTGGAATTGGTATTTGTTGGTCAAATTGATCCACGTCGCTTCCACTACCTTTTGTTAAGATTTCGTTGTAGTTTTCATCTTCTTCTTCGTTGATCTCCGGTTGACCGCACCTTCTCCGCTCCCCTCGTATCCAATCTCTGAATAATACTGCAATTTCCAAGCTGTCTCCGGCTAATGAGTGTTTGTGGTCTCCTATTTGATATCTGCCGGTAGAAAAAGCGCTTTCAGACGCAGTTGATGACGCTTGAATGTTCAAAACATCTCGGGCCATCAATGAAAGTGTCGGAAAGGTCTTCTCATTCCCCCTCCAGTATTTCAGCAAGTCTTCATGTCCATCTTCATTGATAACTTCTTGATACGGTACAGAACCCTGCAAAACAAAAATATTCAACTCGCTAATTTGGTTAGTAGTAGAGGTACGGCCGCGCATTCTATTTTTGAGGCTTTCAATACTAGCCGCAGAAACAGCATGTCTTTTGTGAGGTTGTGTTGAAGATGAAGAAGATGGTATGTAAGCCGGTAAGTTACTAGCATTTTCTTGTTGATAAAATCTATATATTTTTTTGCATTGGTGTTCTACGCTAGACAACACTTCTTCTTTAGTTTGTTCAATAGGTGGTGGGTGATTTAGATTTTTGGGACTTGGAGGTGGTAGTACTTCTATACAATCGTAAATAGTTTCAATTAGTGATTTAGTAACGTCTATTTTAATAGTAGGATTTAATACAGAACCAATAATATAAATAGTGGGAATAGGAATAAAATATTTTTTTATTTTGACAAACATTTTTTTAATAGCTTCCTTATAAGCTGGTTTTTTCATATATTCACTAAGTAATAAAAATATTAGAGTTATATAAAACAACATAGTTGAAATAGTAGGATAATAAATACTGGAAAATTCTTTTGTTGCTTGAAAAAATTTCTCTAAAAATACAATAAGTTTGGAAATTTTTATCCAATCACTATCTAAAATCATATCAGCTGGATTTTTATTATGAGAGTTAAAAAATAAAGTTATAGGTATTCTATAGTCATAAGCAACAAGTAGTTGCTCGTATAAAGAATTCCACCTAGTGGATACTTCTTGTGGAATTTTTCTATAAGATAGTCCACAATCGTGACAAGTTTTTTTATATTCTTTTCTACGTTGTACTTTATTACTTTTAAAAATAAAGTTTATAGCAAACTGTATTTTACTAAGAATGTCTTCAAAAAGTGATAGACCATCCTTTACAATTAAGTTATATATATGGCACGCGCATTTTATATGAAAATGATCTGGAAAAGATGGAGTTAAACTATTTTTTAAAATTGTAATTGCGTAATTGTTAGAAGAAGCGTTATCTAATGTAATAGTCATCATTTTATCGGTTATTCCGTAATAATGGCACACTTGATAAATATTATCTGCAATAAAAGTACCAGTGTGCCTATCATCTATATATCTATACGCTAAAATACGTTTTTGCATAGACCATTTATAATCTATCCAATGACAAGTTACAGTTAAATAATCATGGCCGTTAGTACTACGACCTATATCAGACGTGATAGATACTTTGTCATTAAAATGATATAATGAATAACGTAAATACTGTTGATATTCATGCGCGAATTTAAATACATATCTCTTAACAGTTGATCTAAGAAAACCGTTAAAAGCAGGATTATATATATCTCTAATGTAATGAATAAAACCGGGAGATGAAGGAAATGAAAAAGGCAAACCCTCCACAACAACTAATTTTGATATTGCTTCCCTATCTCTATGTTTATTGTATTTAGGGCCTACAATTCCCCCCGTCATAGGGTTAATTTGACCCTGTACTTGATCCGGGACAGTATCAGTATGTGAACCTTGTCCCGATGGAGCGGGCGTTTGCGCACCCAGTTTTGAAGCCTGGTATTGGGCATACCTAGCTGGATGAGCACTTACTACGTGTCTAATTAAACCCCCCGTCCCACCATGACCTTTTCCAGTTTTAAATTTTAAAACATTTTTACAAATTTTACATATAGCTACTTGATTCTCTACGTCCTTATCAAAAAATGTCCATGTATCTGATTTTAATGGTCGTTTTGCTGGACCTCGTCTCATATAGGGGGAATAAGAGGTATTTCAGTTGAAGGTGCACTAGTGGGTGTGTTGTCATCAACATTAGTGGGTGTATCATCTAGATCATCGTCTAAATTAAAGTCTTCTTGAGTTTCAGAAAATAGCTCCTCGTCTAAATCTAATGGTATTGTAGGAAAATGTTGAGTATCAACAAAATCATCCTGTGTAGGAATAAGATGACTAGAAGAAGTACTCTTGCCCTGGTTGCCCCTACTAGAAGAAGCACCCTTACCCTTACCCTTACCCTTAAACATACCTCTTAATCCTTCCATTTTAATTATGATAATAAATAATTAAAGATAATAAAATTAAGTGCGCTAAATAAAATAAACAGACAATAATTTAATGAAGGAACGAATGTACCAAACGCCGACGTAACGTCGACGTGTAATCGAGAGGTTGAAAATTGAAACTTTGCTCGATGGAAGATCCTCAAGCTAGTTGCCAACTTCACTCCCAATTCCCAAATGAATAAATAAAATTGAATATTTAGCAAACAATGTAGACTTGTAGAGAGATATATTGAGAGATTAGAGAGATTGTAGGAAGATTTGTGAGAAAGATGAAGAGAAAATTAGTTATTTATAGTTGGAAAATTGGTTTAAAGTGTAAATATAATAACTTATGGGTTAAAAATAAATATTAAGGGGTAGGGGGGTTGGGGGAGGGGGGAGGCCTAAAATGGCCGTTGGTGCAATGGTTATATTTGCAAAGGGGGAGAACTCGGGCGGGGTCGGGGCGGGGTCGGGTCTGGCGGGACGAGACATTGTCCCGTCCCGAGTTCGAGTCCCGCCACCATTTTTTTTTTTTTTTTGCACGGTGTCGGGGCGGGCTCGGGATGGGGTCGGGCCGTCCCGGCCCACGGGCCAACCCTATAAATAAGTGGTCCATTCAGGGAAACATTTCTGTATTTATCCATGCGGCAGCATCTTCTTCGGGAATAATAATAAAAAATGAAGAAAAAAACTAAAGTAAAATCTGTCAGAAAAAAAATCTATTGTACATGTAGTTTTGCTAATATAGGACGAGGAAAAGATGAAAATGAAATACTTGATGTGTCACACTTCGTTTTTAGTTGGTTCTAAATAAAATATACACTTCTAAATATAAGAATAATTAGTTTTACACTTTTATTTTGTATATGATAAGAATCTTTTATAATAATACAATTGCTATGCTATATTTAGAGTTATAAGTTTTAAAAAATTTAGACACACAAATATTATGATACTCTAGTTTAGATTATTAATTTTAAAAGTTTAATTCTTTTTTAAATTCTACATCGATTTAAACTATATTACATAAATTAATAAATAGAAATATATTTAAGGTACTGTGCTATAACTTTAAATGTACTCTTTTTATCCGCTTCTTGCGGATACACTTGGATCTAAAATTAAACACAATGTTCTACTCCCGTCTGTAATGATCCTGATTAGACCTACCTTCCAAGGTAGGGGTAAGGTCTGCGTATACTCTATTGTCTCCAGACCTCACCGTGTGAGATTATAGTAATACTGGATATGTTGTTGTTGTTGTAGCCCAAAAAAATCCGTGTCTGGACATAAATTCTAAATATTTTCACTTTATTTAGAATTTATTGATTTGCAGTTAAAGATGAGAGTCATGTTTGATTATACTTTTACGATTATACTTTTACAAAGATATTTTGAATAATATTCATGCTTAAATGTACTTATCAAATTTGAAATACGACTTCAAAAGTGAAAAAAATTTGAAAAATAGGTTATAAATTATTCTCCAAATTTAAAATACAACTTCATTTTCATGATCAAACATTAAATTTTCAATCAAATAATGTGAAAAAGAATTTCAGAAAGAAGTCAATATTTTTTATGATCAAAGGGGTCCTAATATAATTTTGAATGTGCTCCCCAAAACACAGACGTACTAGAATCTTCCAGTAACAGAAAATGTAGATGCGCTTTTATTGCTCAACTAATGCGACTGGCTGGCCATTACGCGTCTGGAAGCAACTAATTAAACTAAGGAATGAAGATTAGTGCTAATTTAAGCAAACTCCACTTTGTTAATTAAAAATAATAATGTAAATGGGTGGAAATGGTGGCCCTAGCTTCGAAACTTTTAGAGTGAGGTCAGATCACTACACTATATTTCCAATAGCATTCCCTGATAAATATCCCGTAATTGTCTGATTTGGACCGTGATATACACGGTATACATGACCGAGTATATCACGGTTTGTGAAGTTATTTTTAGGTAAGGTTGTTGTATTTAATTAGCATTGTACACTTACCATAATTGTAAAATTCTTGTACAAATAAAATAGGGTTTTGAGAATATAATAGAAATAGGGTTTTGAGAATATAATAGAAATAGGATTTTTCATATTATGGAAATTGTAAATTGTATATATACAAATTTATTAATGAAAATAATCAAGGGATTATATCTTACATTAGAAGAAGTCGGCTTAGCTAAAAACGCGACTGCAAGTGCAAATTCCGTCGTAATGATGAGCACGTCAGACGACTCTCACTCATTCTCCGAGAATTTTGGCCAAAACCATAACAACAGTGGCGGCAAAAGGGAGAAATCGCAAAAATAATGGCAAGAACCGCGGTGGCAATCGCGGTGGTAACGGAGGTGGCCGAAATGGTGGTGGCGGCGGAACTGGGCCTCGGGGTAGTGGGCACTAGTCCCAACCGTGGGCCCCATGGACATGGAACTGGGCCAGTGGCTCTTGGCCCAACAACAACTATTTTCCTCACAGCCCTTACGCGGGAAACCGTGCCAGTTCCAGCACCAGGCCAGGCCCAATTTCTCGGGTCCAGCAACTGGCAGAGAGTTCCATCTAGGCCGAGGCCGCATGCAGGTGTACTTGGGCCTCGGCCACCACAAGCGTTTCATGTAATGGGCCCCACGCCGACACCGACAAATATTGCGGCTGCAATGCATGCACTTGGATTAGCTCATCCATACCCAAATTGGTACATGGACACCGGCGCCACTTCTCATTTGACGTCCGATCAAGGTACTCTCTCATATTATTTTAATTTGAGCAAAAATTATGGTATAATTGTTGGTAATGGAAACTCAATTCCAATTCGCGGTTATGGACATACCACTTTATCTCCCCCACATCCACCTCTGGTTTTGAAAAATACTCTTCACGCCTCTAACCTAATTAAAAATTTGGTGTCTGTCTGTAAATTCACCACTGATAATTGGTTTTCTGTTAATTTTGATCCTTTTGGGTTTTCTGTGAAGGATTTCAAGACGGGGACACCACTAATGAGATGCAATAGTATGGGAGAACTTTATCCAATCACCAGTACTACCTTTTCCACGAATCAAGCCATGCCATCTACCTTTGCGGCCCTTGCTCCTTCCTTGTGGCATGCACGTCTGGGTCATCCAGGGTCGTCTATTATGTCTTCTTTACATAAAAATAATTTTATTTCTTGTAAGGGTGCACAGAGTACTCCACCTTGTCATTCTTGTCCCTTAGGGAAACATGTTAGATTACCATTTGTAGCTTCTTCTTCTCGTACTTTGATGCCTTTTGATATTATTCACAGTGATTTATGGACATCTCCTGTTTTTACTTCTGTGGGCCATCGTTATTATGTCTTATTTTTGGATGATTATTCTAACTTTTTGTAGGCGTTTCCCTTATCCAAAAAATCTCAAGTATTTTCCACATTCTTAAAATTTAGAGCATTCATCCGTACCCAATTCGAACGGGAAATCAAAAATATTCAATGTGATAATGGCAAGGAATATGATAATGTGTTGTTTCGGGAATTTTGTGATACTAATGGTATAGTTTTTCGTTTCACTTGTCCTCATACGTCCTCATAAAATGGAAAAGTCGAACGGAAAATTCGCACCATTAAAAATATTGTCCGAACTTTACTGGCCCTTGCTTTCGTACCTCCTTCTTTTTGGCATCATGCTCTACAAATGGCTACTCATCTCCTTAACATACTACCTACCAAAGGGTTATCATATGATTCTCTCCTTAAAATTCTCTATAATAAAAACCCTTCATATTCTATTCTTAGGGTCTTTAGGTGTTTATGCTATCCACTCTTTCCGTTAACTACAATAAACAAACTTCAAGTGTTTTGATTTATCGTCTAATAAAATCATAATCAGTCGTCATGTTATTTTTAATGAAACTCAATTTCTATTTGCCAAAGTGTGTAGTCTCGTGCCTAGCTCGTATACTTTTTTAAATGACCGGGTCCCACCATATATTATCCATCATCTGTTGGACCAATCCCATACCACTGACACGCCAGCAAGCCCACTGCCTGCTGGCCCACACCTCCTGTCCCAGTCTACTTCTACCTCTGGTCCGTCTTCATCAGGGTTGTCCAGTGGGCTGTCGGCCCAGGCCCCCATCCCAGCCCACTCCTAGCTTTGTCCTGTTCCAGTTCCTATGTCCAGTGTTGGGCCAGCAGGCCCACTACCTGTTGGCCAGTTCGTCACCGATCCAAATCTTACCCAAAATCCGCCCATTTCTACCTCGAGTCAAGGGCCGGTTACTCGTAGTCAATAAGGTATTTTTAGACCAAAAAGATATTTTAGTCTAAATTCTAATGTTCTTAAATCCCCTGTCCCGTAACCCAGTGTCTGCATTAAATGACCCGAATTAGAAATTGGCCATGAACGATGAATATAATGCTCTTATTAAAAATAAGACATGGGAGTTGGTGCTCCGTCCTTCTTGTGTTAATAGTATTCGGTCTATGTGAATTTTTACTCATAAAGATAATTCTGACGGTTCTTTTGCGAGGCATAAGGCTCGTCTTGTGGGTGATGGTAAAACTCAATAGGTTGATGAGGACTGTGGAGAGACGTTCAGTCCGGTTGTTAAACCAGCTACCATTCACAATGTTCTCAGTTTAGCTCTTTCCAAATCATGACTCATTCATCAGTTAGATGTGAAGAATGCTTTCTTGCATAGGGGTCTTAAGGAGACAGTCTGCATGCATCAGCCTTTGGGCTTTAGAGACCCCAATTATTCTCATCATGTCTGTTTGTTGAAGAAGTCCTTATATGGGCTTAAGCAAGCCCCACGGGCTTGGTATAAATGATTTGCAGACTATGTATCTACTATTGGGTTCTCTCACAGCAGGTCTGATAATTCTCTGTTCATATATCATCGTGGGACTTGCCTGGTATATATCCTATTATATGTGGATGATATTATATTGATTTCTTCTTCGGATGAGTTACGCAAGTCTATCATGACTTTACTTGGTTATGAGTTTGCTATGAAGGACTTGGGGCCCTTGAGTTATTTCTTGGAAATTGTTGTCACTCGTCATGCAGGAGGGTTATTCTTATCCCAAAGAAAGTATGTTGCTGAGATAATTGAGAGAGCTGGTATGTCCTCATGTAAGTATACTTCCATTTCAGTCGATACTAAACCCAAGCTGGGTGTTGCGACTGGCTCACCTTACGAGGATCCCACCCACTATCACAGTCTTGCAGGGGCACTTCAGTAACTTACTTTCACGAGACTTGATATTAAGTATGTCATGCAGCATGTGTGTTTATTTATGCATGATCCTAGGGTTGAGCCCATGAATGCGCTCAAACACATTAAACGATACTTACATGGAACACTTGATTATGTCTTGCATCTATATCCATCATCGGTCTCTACACTTGTCTCTTATACAGATGCTGATTAGGGTGGCTGTCCGGACACCAGACGCTCTACGTCTGGTTATTGTATGATTCTTGGTGATAACTTGGTCTCATGGTCTGTCAAACGACATGCTACCTTATCATGCACTAGTGTAGAGGCCGAGTATCGATGGGTAGCTAATGTGGTTTCTGAATCATGTTGGTTACGTAATCTTCTCTTAGAACTTCACTTTCCCATTCACAAAGCTACCTTGGTTTATTGTGATAATGTTAGTGCCGTCTATCTTTCTGGGAATCCGATTCAACATCAACGCACTAAACATATTGGGATGGATATCCATTTTATTCGCGAAAAGGTAGCTCGTGGACAAGTACGCGGCTTACATGTCCTTCCAGGTATCAAATTGCAGACATATTTACTAAGGGCCTTCCCTCGGTTCTCTTTGAAGATTTTAGTGACAGTCTCAGCGTACGAAGACCGCCCGCTATGACTGCGGGGGTGTGATAAATATCCTGTAATTGTCTGATTTGGACCGTGATATACACGATATACATGACCAAGTATATCACGGTTTGGGAAGCTTATTTTAGGTAAGGTTGTTGTATTTAATTAGCATTGTACACTTACCACAATTGTAGAATTCTTGTACAAATAGAATAAGGTTTTGGGAATAGAATAGGAATATGATTTTTCATATTATGGAAATTATAAATTGTATATATACTCATTCATTAATGAAAATAATCAAGGAATTATTTCTTTCATTCCCAAAATTGATAAAACCAGTTCACAAAATTATTAAATCCTAAGTTGCATATTAGCTTTGTGGTATACACTGGCGGAGTCAGGATTTGAAATTTATGAGTTCCGAAGTATAGTCCTTTGATGTTACTAGGGTCTAAATTAATAACTTGTATATATTCAATGAATTTGTTAAGGCAAATACAGAGTATAGAGAAAAATAATTGGATTCGATCGAATCCATAACGTACACACTAACTCCGCCCCTGGTGGTATATATTTGGTCTCCTCTTATGCTTTTTGACAATTCTCATTTCATAAGTAAGCTTTTGAAGCTGAGTTACACTTAAAGTTCATTTTCTTACTATTGTATCAAAGTCATATCCATTTCGCTTCATGATTTACCTTATGTTTGGGCCCAGGGGCGGATGTAGAGTTCGTCGGGTTCATCTGAACCTCATATCTTCAACAAGAAGCATAAATTTCTAAGTAATAATTCATTAAAATCGTAATAAATGTAGGTCTGAATCCATAATTTTAAAAGAACAATAGGTTCAATGCTAAAACGTTAAAGCTTGAACTTTCAGAGTTTATATCCTACCTCCACCTCTGATTGGGCCCTCATTTTATATCGACGACGCTCTAGATAGTCAAACGTGTGGGCGGTGTATGTTGTGTTCCCACATCCGTAAATGATAGGTTATTTGATATCTTTATATAATTTTGGATAACTAACTTTTATGAGATTGAGTTAAAGTTTATGATTTATTTTTTATCCTGTGCTTCTTTGCTTTTTCCCCTCTCTTTCTTTCTTTGATGGAACAGTGTTTCTGTGTCGTGTCGTTGCGTCAAGCAATTCCATGATGATAGTATGTTCATAATACCTACTTTGTGAACTAGTCCATGTACTTAATCTCTAAAGCACTATCATGCACTTAATCTCTTCTTTTGACAACTCCAATGAATAAAATCTTTGACATGACTATGAATTTGACTGATTGCCCTATTTGGGATTCAGATGTACCATCTTTAATTAAACTTAGGTTAGGGGTGTGGTGACTATGGATTTGACTGATTGCCCTATTTGGGATTCAGATGTACCATTTTTAATTAAACTTAGATTAGGGGTGTGGTGACTATGGATTCTTGATATATCCTTCTGTCACCAATTATCATTTCTTTGCCTCTTTTTTTTCTCCTTTTCCTTAGTATTCTTTTTTTTTTTTTTTTTTTTTTTTTTTTTGATAATCCAGGTTTCCAGGCTTGCGCCTGACTACTTCACTGATATTACCCAGACGTCCTGGAGGTAATAGCACCGGTCCTTCAACAACTATCACCAGGTAAATCGCGGGATGTGCTCCGGTGGCCAGTTTTCTGGGAGCGTACAACTGATCAATGAGACAAGGTCAAATTCCCCAACATGCAGAATTTCTTCGTGCTTGCGGGGAATCGAACCCATGCTGTCCCATGCCAGAGCGCCTTATTCTAGCACGTCCTTTGTATTGTTACAGAAGGAAAATTGAAATTTGTGTCTTGAATTAATGAATTGTATATTTTATTTGTAGTATTTATTCATAAATATTTAATTTAGAAGATTTACGAGTTTTTCCTTAGCAGAAAAATCTGCAATAACTATGACTCGTTTCACAAGTTGGCGGAAATCCTCACAAAACGGATAAATTCCTTTGGTCACTACCTAGATATCCTCTAAATTATGCAAAACGTTTTCTTTAAGCCCTAGTCATCATATTATGGTAAAAAACATCTATTCTTCAACACCCATAACGTTGTAATTATATGTTATAGATAGGGTTTAGGAGGAGAACAAATTAATAAGCTGCGGGGCTAATTAACACCCTCATGAATGGGTCAACCCAGTAACTATTCGAATATTGTTAAATATGAGGAGAGTATTGTCTGCTTTCTTGGTACATTGCTTTATATTACCAAATTGTCATTTTACAATATAACGTTACGTGATGCTCACTAATACTAATAAGTACGGAGATATGTTAATCTTTCATTATTAATAAGCATTCCCCTATATTTGACCTAATAAGCTTTCTTTATCTTAGAGTTAATGCCTAGTAAAGAATGAGTTTTTAGACATGTAATAGATCTTGAGGTATTATTTTTGTATTTACCTGATCAAATCCGCTGACTTGAAGATTACTTGTTAAAGTTGTTGTCCAATATGTGTTCAAAATCAATAAATTAAAAACTTAACTTAATCTGAGCAAAACTAAAATGCAGAAATTTAAATATTAGAGATCACAGAATTCACTGTGTTCTTAAAAAATTTAATATAAAAAAATTAAGCCTCTGACTTCACGCGAACTCAAAAATGGCAACGAATCACACAAGTTACTGACTTAGTTTTTATGTTGTAAAAAATGATGCAGAATGCAGATGGTTATGCAGAATATTTTTAATTCAGAAAATTGAGGCTAGTCCTCTGAATTTATAGCCAACAAAGGGTAGTTTGAACGGGTGCTATTGTGCCTTATAGGAAAAGTCACAACTCTTCATTTTCCATTTACACACAAAACAAAACAAAAAACTCAACAATCCCCCACATGAATGGGGAATGGCTATATAATGAAAAACATGCATACTAAAACCCGTGTGATTTGTAAGCAAGGATTAACTGCATCTGGATAAGTAAGTTTTCCTTTGAACTTTCCGTAGTGAACATATGTCGGATGTACTTGGTCAATCGGTAGATTTTATAGCTTTGAACCGTCGAGCTTTGGTGTATACCTAGACAACCATATGCCACACAATTAATCCTTTAACCGTCTTTGGTTCTTGATGTTGTGTTCATTTCAGCTATGAACACCGCCTGATTTCATGAGTGCGTAGAGCATGGGCCTTTACCTAACATACTCCTTGAAGTGGCTTACATTTCACACTCACATAGGTGATTCTTAAACATGTCATTCCATAGATACACTATCTGATCATATCTGTCAAACTTAGAAACCATTAAAAAGCTTAAGCTTTATTAATTCGCTAAAAAGCCTTAATGATTTATCCTTGTTTCTGAACATTGTCTTCATCATGAGAAAAAGTTGAGTTATTTGACAATGTTGAACCGTCATTCATAACTTTGTTTAATCTCTTTGAACCTAGCTCTTGGGATCTCCAATCTACTAGGTAGAGTTACCTCAATGATGACTTGTCATAGGCCTCAAACCCATTCCCCTTAATGATATTTCAACTGGCTCTCTAGTTAGGCCTTTTGTAAGTGGATCTGACATGTTATCTCTTGACTTTACATAGACAATTATGTTAAACTCCACTAGAGAGTAGTTGTCGAACAATATTGTGTCTCGATCGTATGTGACGAGATTTACCGTTATACATAACGATCTATGTCCTTTCTATTGTTGCTTAGCTATTGCAATGTATGTTTATAGGTGCCACGGGTTTGGGCCATAAAGGCAAATTTCAAAACCGTTCACCTTCTTCACCGGTTTTGTCTAGAGTTATGAACTCAGACTCTATTATAGAGCGAGCAATACATGCCTGTTTGGACGACTTCCATGACACCGCTCTTACACCAATTGTGAATACATATTCACTTGTGAATTTGAATTCTATTGATCTGGTGATCCAATTTGCATCATTGTATCCTTCAATAACTACAGGATATTTGTTGTAATGTAAGGCAAAGTTTTGGGTATGTTTTAAATATCCAAGAACTCATTTTTACTTATAGCGCAAGCTATATCTGATCGCGTACAGTTCATAATGTACATTAAACTTCCATATACCCTAGCATAGTCCAACTGACATTCACTTTCACCTTTGTTCTTTGCAAGAGCATGGTTTACGTCAATTGGAATCTTTGCATTTTTGAAATCTAAAGACTTGAACTTTTCAAGCAATCTGCCAATATAATGAGACTGAGACAATGCTAGACCTTGAGGAGTCTTATGGATCTTAATTCCTAAAATTAAGTCGACAACTTTTCATATCAAATTTTCTAGCTAGCATACGCTTAGTAACATTTATGTCAGCAGTATCTTTACTCATTATCAACATACCATCAACATACAAACAAACAATGACTATGATTTGGATTGTTCTTAATGTAAACACATTTATCACACTCATTAATCTTGAATTCATTGACCAACATCGTTTGGTCAAACTTTGCATGCCATTGTTTGGGTGCTTGTTTTAGTCCGTAGAGAGACTTAACAAGTCGACATACTTTCTGTTCTTTTTCGGGAACTACAAACCCTTTGGGTTATTCCATGTAGATTTATTCATTTAAATCTCCATTTAAGAAAGTTGTCTTAACGTCTATTTGAAGGATTTCAAGATCAAATATAGCGGCTAAAGCTATTAACACCCGAATGGATGTTATTCTTGTTATCGGTGAGTATGTGTCAAAATAATCAAGACCTTCTCGTTGTCTGAATCCTTTGACAATAAGTCTTGCCTTATATTTGTCAATAGTACCATCATCTTTCATCTTCCTTCTGAATATCTATTTGGAACCTAAAGGTTTGTTCCCAGGTGGAAGATCAACCAACTTCCATGTATGATTGTTTAATATGGATTCAATTTCACTATTGACTGCCTCTTTTCAATTTTGAGCTTCCGAAGAAGTCATAGCTTGTTTAAAATTTTGAGGCTTATTTTCCAACAAAAATGTCAGAAAATCTGATCCAAAGGATGTAGACATCCTTTGACGTTTACTAAGCATTTGATTTTCGTTACTTGGTATATTTTCCTTTGATTGTTTCTGAGGTCGTTTAGATCCTTCGCCATAGGAATCACATTTACCTTTATACGGATAAATAGTTTCAAAATTTTTGGCATTATCTGATTCTATTATCGTATTGGTATGAATGTCGGGATTTTCTGATTTGTACAACCAAAATCGATATGCTTTACTATTAGTGGCATATCTAATGAAATCATAGTCAACGATTTTAGATTCTATTTTTACCCTCTTGGGTTTAGGAACCTACACCTTTGCTAAACACCCCCACACTTTAAAGTATTTCAAGTTGGATTTTCTTCCTTTTCATATTTCATATGAAATGGACTGTGTTTTTCTATGGGGTACTCAGTTGAGTATTCATCATCTCCTTTAAAGTTTGATTCTTTCTTTCTGCAATCCCATTGGATTGTGGCATATGGAGTACTTGTTTGATGAATGATGCCATATTCCAAACACACTTCTTCAAAAGGAGATTCACATTCACCGCCCCTATCACTTCATATCATTTTGATCTTCTTGTCGAGTTGCTTTTCAACCTCATTTTTGTATTGCTTGAGTGCATCTATTGCTTCATCTTTACTATTAACTAAGTAAATAAGCAATAACGCGTACAATCGTCAATAAAAGTTATGACATGCTTCTTTCCACCGCGAGATGATATTGACTTCATATCACAAATGTCCGTATCAATTAAGTCTAAAGGATTAGTATTCCTCTCAACTGAGTTGTAAGGATGCTTAGAATATTTAGACTCAACAAAAATTTGACATTTTGATTTTTTGCATTCAAATATAGGCAATACTTCCAAGTTGATCATTTTCCGCAAAATTTTATAATTGACATGTCTTAAACGTAAGATGAAACTTCAACTTTATTATTATTGATAGCAATTACATTGAGTTTGAAAAGGCCCTCGGTAAGGTAACATTTCCCCACGTACATATCATTCCTACTTAGAACAATTTTGTCGGATATAAATACACTTAAAACCATTCTTCACTAAAAGTTCGGTAGAGACTAAGTTCTTCCTTATTTCTGGAACATGAAGAACGTTCTTCAAAGTCACTGTTTTTCCCAAAGTCATTTTGAGAGTAATATTCCCAACGCCTTCAACCTTAGCTATTGCAGAATTTCCCATGACAATCGTCTCTTCAGGCCCAACGGGTGGTGCCAAAATCAATCCACCAATCTTTTGGATTTTCAACCAGATTGCATTATGAGAACATTGCATACAAATCCTCCTATTCTTTATTATTCTCAATCATGTTGGCTTGATTTTTCTTCTTTTGGTTATTCGAGGCACTATAATCTGCAAATTTATGTCCAGTCTTGCCACAATTTTAGCAGTCTCCTTTGAACTTGTCTCCTCTGAACTTTTTCTTCTTAGAATTGTTCATCGGGCCATTCTTCCTTTTGTTAGACTTTAGTTGAGCAGTCTCAATAATATTTGCTCCTGATATTGTTAAACTACTACGAACCTTCCTCTCTGCAACTTTATTGTCTTACTCGATCTTTAGACGAATCACAAGATCTTCTAACTTTGTTTCCTTGCGTTTGTGTTTCAAGTAGTTTTTGAAATCTCTCCGCAAAGGAGGTAACTTCTCAATTATAGCAACCACTTGAAATACCTCATTCATATAATAAATACTTGCAATAAAAGTATTAACATGAATTATACCTTCAGCAAGGAGATTATGAAAAAGGATTTCAAGCTCTTGGACTTAGGTTCCGACAGATTTATTGTCCATCATTTTTTAGTCTAAAAATTTTGCAACTACAAATTTCTTCAAACACGTGTCTTCAATTTTATACTTCTTCTCAAGAGTATTCCATAACTCTTTTGAAGTCTTTGCAGAAATGTAGACGTTGTACAAGTCATCCTCTAAACCACTAAGGATGTATCCCTTGCACAGAAAGTTCGAATGCTTCCAAGCCTCAATAACGATGAAGCGCTCGTTGTCTGGTACTCCTTCTTCAGGATCTGGAGCATCTTCCCTTATGAACCTTTGCAAACCCAAGATGGTCAAGTAGAAAAGCATCTTCTGTTGCCATCCCTTAAAATTAATTCCAGAAATTTCCCGATTTTCTCTGCCTGTGGCGGTGCCGGAGCCAGGGCCGAACGACTAGAGGAGGACATTACTTGTAGTGCCAACCGTGGGGGTTGGTGTGCTAGTTCCAATAGCAGTGCTATTTGCAGTTTGGTCTCCCATGTCTATTCGAAAATAATACAAACAAAATTAACAAAATCGGTGAAGGTTTTATATCTTCAACCGAATGCACAAAAAATATTTACTCGATAAAGTTTTTATATCTTCAAACCGAATAAATTATTACAGAAGAAGATTTAATAAACCGGTGAAGTTTTTATTACTTCAAATTGAATCTTAAATTTGAAGTAGAAAATTCACTGATTTTAATCTCCAACGCTGGAGTAGTAAACCACCATGGTCAGAATCTCCAAAAGAATAATTGTTTATTTCTAAAAAATACTACTTTTTTCTATGTTAGGGAAGAAGACTTTTATTTTTAAAAATTACTTTTATATATCAGTAAAAAATACTTTTTTATATGTCAGGAAAAAGTACTTATATACATCAGAAGAAAATACTTTTATATGTCAGAAGAAAATATTTTTATATGTCAGAAAAAGTAGTTTTATATGTTGTAAAAAAATACTACATTTTTTCTTTCTGTAGCAGATTACCAGAAACTTTTTTAACACATAAATAGTATATATATAAAGTAAATTCCTTAAGATTATTATCCAATCAGTGTTCAAAATCAATATACCAAAAACTTAACTTAATCTGAGCAAAACGTAAAATGCAGAAACTTAAATATACGAGACCACAAAATTCACTGTGTGTCCTTAAGAAATTTAATCCCCTCAAATTTCGAGGTTATGGATTACTTTCTCCAAGGATATAACGGATATGATAGCGAATATATTACCATATATTCGCCGTATATTTTGTAATTAATATTAGTGTGTAATTATGTAAATTATAGATCCTCATTCAATTAGGATTCCTCTTGTACACACTATGTGTATTTGTATTAATGAGAAAGACTCCCCCAAGAGAGATTAATACAATCTTACATGGTATCAAGAGCCAAACCCTAAAACACCCAAACCTAAAATATATTTTTTTGACAACCGCCCTCCCTCTACACAACCGGCGACTCACCCTCCCCCTAAACCCTAATTTCTATTTCTCTTCCTAACCTAAATTTCGCCCCTCTAATGACTTCCATGGCTACTCCCACCTCTCCCGCGACTTCCTCTAAATCCCTACTCATCACCCACAACCCACCCAATCCCTCCTCCACTCCTTCTTTCCATCCGGTTTTTGCCGTCACCAACATCAAGAACTTTATTCCTTTAATTCTTGATCAAGAAGATTGTCAATATTCATCGTGGGTCGAAATCTTTCGCATTCATGCATGTGCCTATAACGTGCTTGATCATATTGATGACCTTTTTCCTTGTCCTAATGGTTGATGAAACAACATGGCGTCGTCTTGACTCCATTGTCAAGCAGTGAATTTATGACACCATCTCTAAGGAGTTGTTTCACACAATTATGAAAACCGATGCCTCAGCTCGTGAGTTATGGATACGGTAGGAGGAGATATTTCAGGACAACAAGCACACACATGCCGTGTACTTTGAGGAACAATTCAATAATACACGTCTTGAGAATTTTTCTAACATGTCCGAGAATTGTAAACAGTTGAAGCTCGTTGCAGACCAATTATCCAATGTGGGGACACCAATCTCTGAAACGAAAATGGTCTTACAACTAGTTGCAGGCTTACCAAAAGGCGAATATGATACTCTTGCAACTATGATCCAACAAACTGAGCCACTACCTAGTTTCAACAAGGCCTGTTCACAATTATTGTTGAAGGAAACACGATATGTCAAACATGACGAACACAATCAAAAGGCGTTAGCGGTAGAAAATCCGGCAACCAACTTCACCCCCACCGCCCAGCCGCCACCGCCGAATAACCAACAACCGCGGGGCAGCCGCGGTGGTGGCAGAGGCTGCGAAAACGGGAAGGGCGGCAGAGGCCGAGGACGAGGAGGTCATACATGCCAGTAGCAACAGCCCAGCCTTTCTGCTCAATGGGCCAGCCTAGGCCAGTGGCCCATCCCAGACAGTTGGGCCTCGACTTCATTCTCTTACCCGACTGCAGCGGCCCAATACCAAGTCCACTGGCAGCCTAGTATTCTGGGCTCTGCACCAGGCCCAAGATCAATGAGCCATCCGTCTCAGCAGGCCCACCTGATGACGGCCCAGCAACAGCAGATTTTTGTTGATACTCAATTTTATCCTATCTTTTCCGATTTATTTGCAATTTTAAATATTTTTGACACCTCAAAAATAATTTTAATATATATATATATACATACATACATACATACATACATACATACATATATATATATATATATATTATTTTCAATATCATTATTTGTTATTATTATTATTATTATTCACATTTTTACTATCGTTTTGCCTTTTAAAATCACAATCATAGTTTTTATCCTAATATTCTATGTTATTTTATTTTCGCAAAATTGCATCGCATTTTTATTCTAATTAAGCATTAAGTATTCCGTAAATATTATGTTTATATTTATTATCACATCGTTATATTTTTTATTTAAATAATTTACATTTTTTCTTCAAAGCATTTTAAACCCCTTTTTATTTATTTTAACTCTAACCAATTTCACCCAACACCCAAAACAATTTCTACCCAAACAAAACCCCATAACCCAAAAAAAAAAACACTCCACCATTTCGGCCCAAATTTAACCCCCCATACCTGACGACCCAATTCCCATTCATCCAGCCCAAACCCCCTAAAGCCCAACCCCTTTCTTTTTATTACCCCCTTTAATCCCCAAACCTAACCCAAAAAACCTAAAATAAAAATAAAAACCCTCCCTCTCTAAAAAAAAAAAGAAATCAGCCGCACAAAAAAATGGACTCCCCCACACTTTTTCATTTCCCCCCAAAACCGACATCGCCGAAAAACCCCACACCCTCTCCCAAAATCCGGCGAACCAATACCACACCCCTCGCCGACATCGCCGCCACCCCATACCCGTGACCCTGGCCCTACCTCCATCACCTCAACCCCAAGCTCCGGTGAGGAGCTTCTAGCTCCGATGAACCGGAGCGAACCACCGCCACCATCACTGCTCGGTGACATTTGACACGTTACACCTGGTTGCACGTAATCTTAACTTTCGCCTTTCACTCGTGCAGTTGGATTGACTAGTGACTTTCAATTCAACATTGAGACCGAGCCTTGCCTCTCACCTTTCGGTTCATTACAAAGAAATAGTCAAAAGAAAAAAGGTAGCTTTCGACGGACACAAGCCCTCGGGACTTGACACTTGGACACCGCCCATCACCGTGGGAACTACGATGATACTTGGTTTGTTGTGCTCTTCGCGTTTTCCAGATTTGACTGAAAAGAAAATTTCGGCATCGCTCCGGCATTTTCGCTGTGGAAGTGACGCCGCAGCCACTTATATTTTTTTTGCTATTGAATCTGACCGGAGGTCGAACTCTGGTGATACTACGGTCGTTTCTATTTCTCTTGTGGTTATATTGTTGTGTATTTGTTGGACTGATTTAACCTTATTTTGACATACTCCGACAAGTATGTTTTTCGGCGTGCTGGCTGATTTTGGATTGTTCTTAACATTTTGATAATTTGTGATAGTTCTAACCGGATAATTACTCCGGCGTTTGCCTCTGTTTGCTCCGTTGATTATTGCTCCTTTTTGGGACTGTGCTATGTTTTCAGTTATTTTCACCACTGTTCTACCATGGTGCCCACTATCATCTGCCTATTTCAACCAGGTCGGGTAAAATTTCTAGATTTTTGTGTTCAATATTTTGTTGTTGGTTATCTAAAAATCTGAGAAAAACTTATTCGGGTCGGGACTTTCGATTCGGGTCGGGTCATCGATCCGGGTCGGGTCAAGTCAGCCCGGTTTGGGTAAAATTTCCAGAATTAGGTTTTGATATTTTTGTTGTTGGTTATCTGAAAATCCAAGAAAACTGATTCGGGTATGGTCTGGTCTGTCTCGGGTCGGATTTTCAGAAGCATCTCGAATTCTATTTCGGTTCAAAAATTCAGAATTCGGGTCGGATGTTTTAATCACGGACTATTGATTTATTTTGGTATTTGAACATCCATGTACTCGGGTATTTTGTTATTTTACTTATTTGAACAAATACTATACTTTAGCCAATGAAATTGAATTTGAGGCATGTCCCGATTTCGGTTTTTACTGTTTTGGTATTATTTTGTTGATTTGAACATGATACTACATTGGTTGATGAAAAAATATCCGTTGATTTTTTAGGCCTCCACAGTTGGAAAGACGGAAATAAAACTTCTGGGCAAGGATGAAACTTAAATCTTTTTTCATCCGAGAGACCAACATGTTCGGTAGGCAAGGCAACTAAAATGACCAACGAGTCATATGTTCGCACCCACGACGTGATTAGAGTGATCTTTTCAAAATTTAAGTCTGAGCCCTCCGTAATCAAAACATTTACTATTTTGGGTACGGATCCGAAGTTATTTATATTCAATTATTTCTAACTGTTTGTTCTTGACAGCTTGCAAGGAACACATTTAAAGAAGACAAGATACCCCTCGGAGATGATTTATTTTATTGTTGTTTTATTTTCTTTAATTCAGCTTTATTTTATTCTGTATTGTAATAATATTTATTGTACTTGTGTAATTATTGAAATGTTTAGAATAGGTAGACTTAGAATTAATAATCTAGAAAGAGTAGATTTAAAATCGGAAACCGCTAGTTTATCTATTTTAGGCCTGTCGCCCATATTTTCAAAACGTTAGTTTATTTACTTTAGGTTCGTCGCTCATAACTTCAAAACGCTAGCTTATTTTTGAACTGTTCAGAATCTTCAAAACTATTTGTCACCTTTTATTCACACTATTAATCATACAAAATAGAGTTTTATTTTATACGATTCGTTATTAAAAATAACTTCCAAAATATCATTTTCTTTACATTACAAATAAGTTGTTTTTCTTCTTACAAAAATCACTTTATATATATATTTATAAACAATGGCATACAAATGCATCCTTTTATTAACTACTTGCAACATTATTTTTATACTTGTAAAAAACATCCATTTTCCTTAGCATAATAATTAACCTGAGTTTGACAGGATAACCGCAAGTTAGCGGATCTTAAAGGATGCCTAACCCCTTCTCTTTAGGATAATAAAGAACCCTTACCTAGAATCTCATTAGTTTTGCAGACAATAAAACCGGAGTTATTTTGCAGCATTTAGTTAACATTCAGGTGCCCTAATTCACCTTAGAATAATTAGGTGGTGACTCCTCAACAAAGTATTTTTTATCCAGTCCAGAGGGAATCGACCCATCACGTTGCTAGCTGTGGTAAAAAACTGGTGCGACAAATTTACATGGCTTGGCCCCGACTGATTTGGGCCAGGCCTTCAACTTTTTAAATATGCAGCAGCCCGATGAAAATTGATACATGGATACGTGAGCCACTTCTCGTCTCACCCGCTCCTCATGTAATCTCTCCAAACTATTTCATTTTAAGTATCCTCAATTTATTACGGTTGGTAATGTGTATCGCATTCCAATTCAAAGTTATTGTACCACCTACATTCAACCACCTCACCCACTTTTCTCCGTAAATTACGTTCTTTATGCTCCCAACATCATTAAAAATTTAATATATATTGGGAAATTTACCCGTAACAATTCCATTTCTGTTGAGTTTGACCCTTTTTTTATGTGATTGATCTACTTACGGGGACACCTCTTACGAGATGCAATAGTATGTGAGACCTCTATCCTTTCTCATCCACTTCCGCTGCCAGATCCCGCTCACATGCCTCTCTCGCTGCTATCTCTCCGTCGACTTGGCACAATAGACTTAGACACCCAGGCGCTCCTGTTTTTAATTTTCTTAGAAGCAATAATTTTATTCGATGTAATAATGAGAAACTTGTCTAACATTGTGTTTCTTGCCCTTTAGGCAAACATATTCATCTTCCTTTTCAATCATCTTTAAGTGTTACATTTTCTCCCTTTGACATTGTTCATGCAGACTTATGGACATCTCTCATTACTAGCTTATTGGGTCATAAATATTATCTCATTTTATTAGATGATTTTTTTCACTTTAGTTGGGTCTACCCACTTAAATTCAAGTCTGAAGTTTTTGCCAAGTTTCTTGAATTTCGTCTTTATATCAAAATACAATTTGAAAAAGCCATCAAATCATTTCAATGCGATAATGGTCGTGAATTTAACAATTCCATATTTCACAAAATTTTCACAACTAATGGCATGGTTTTTCATTTTTCGTGTCTCCAAACCTCCCCCCCCCCTCCCAAATGGTAAGGCCGAACGAATTATCCGCACTATCAACAACATGGTTCGTCTAATCCTTTTTCATGCCTCTCCCCCCTTCCTTTTGGGTCTATACAGTCAAAATGATAGAATATATCCTTAATATCTTACCTACCGGTACTCTTTATAATAAGACCCCCACCGATATTCTTTACCGTCGGATCCCCTCTTATGATCACCTTCGAATTTTTGGTTACCTGTGCTACCCAAATCTTGCCTCACGACCCCTCATAAATTAGCACCACGCACTCCATGTGTCTTCGTAGGCTTCCCAACTAATCATATGGGGTATTTGTGGTATGACCTATCTACATGTAAAATCCTCATCTCTAGCCATATCATATTTGACGAGACAATTTTCCCATTTGCAAACATCCAAAAATTCTGAAATATGGATTAGACCTTTCTAGACGAGTAGGATGCCTCCTCTGTCGTACACGACGAACTTCATCGTACCAGGGTCGCTGCCTCCACTGTTCAGTTACCACACCGGCCAACCAATTTGACAACCCCATTGTCCCCGTCACCTGCCACTCATCCTCCCGTCGACCATCTTAGCCCAACGAATGCCCCACCGCAACCCCGCCACAGTCCTCTCTTCCAGTCACACTCACCCACACCCAACATGTCACTATCATCGAACTCGAACCCCAATCAACCCTACTCCATCGATTTGACCCAAAACCCACCACATACCAATGCCATTACCCCGTCACCCACACTCTAGCAATCAACCTCTGACCCGAGTACCCAACAAACCGCACCCCACCCCTCTACCCAAACAACCCCTGCCCCCATGCACATAATGGAAACCCGTGCTCAACACGGGATTTTCAAACCCAAAGTTCACTTTAACCTATCCACACAAATTATATCCCCAATTCCTACAAACCCAAAATTAGCCAAACTTGACCCGAATTGGAATGCGGCCATGCGTTAGGAATTTAATGCTTTAACGAAACAACACACTTGGGATCTGGTTCCTAAGCCGGATGGGGTTAATGTGATTCGGTGTATCTGGCTATTTCGTCACAAATTCAGAGACAGTGGTGACCTTGAGCACCATAAGGCGAGACTTGTGGCTAATGGTACTAATTAGCAAGAGGGTATTGATTGTGGTGAGATATTTAGTCCGGTGGTTAAACCGGCTACCATTCGCACGGTTCTAAGCATAGCTATGGGTAATAATTGGCCGATTCATCAGCTTGATGTGAATAATGTGTTCTTACATGGCGACTTGAAAGAAACTATTTACATGCACCAGCCGCCAGGTTTTGTCCATCCGGAGGCTCCTCATTATGTCTGTTGTCTTCATAAGACAATGTATGGTTTAAAACAGGCCCTAGGGTGTGGTATGAGCGCTTTGCTACTTACATTATGCAGATTGGGTTCGTATGCAGCAAGTGTGATCATTCTCTATTAATCTTTAATCGAGGTAGTAACATTCCATACTTGTTATTATATGTGGATGATATTGTTCTGACTGCCTCGGCTGATGTGTTGAAAAATGAGATAATTGCTCTACTCAAATCTGAATTTGCTATGACTGACTTGGGGAAGTTGAGTTACTTCTTTGGGATATCAGTGACTAGATCTGCAGATACTATGTTCCTATGTCAGCCTAAATATGTAGAAGAAATTATGTACAGGGCTAAAATGGCTAACTGCAAGATCGTGCCTACTCCGATCGACTCGAAGTCGAAACTCAGTGTTGTTGATGGTGATCTAGTGTCTGATCCCACCCTTTATAGTAGCCTCGCATGTGCACTTCAGTATCTTACTTTCACCATGCCTGATATTGCTTATGTTGTTCAACATGTGTGTTTATTTATGCATGCCCCCAGGGAGCATGTATCGTTCGATACGTTAAGGTCACTCTTGATTACGAATTGCATCTCTACCCCTCTGCACCGACCAGGTTGATATCATATACGGACGCCGATTGGGCATGTTGTCTGGACATGCGGTGTTCCACGTCAGGATACTGTGAGTTCTTAGGAGATAATCTCATTTTATGGTCTGCTAAGAAGCAAGCCATACTATCCCGATCGAGTGCAGAAGCAAAATATAGAGGCATTGCAAATGCAGTTGCTGAGATCTACCGGCTCTGAAACCTCCTCTTGGAGATTCTTTGTCCCTTATGTAAGGCGTCTATGGTTTATTGTGACAACATATCTGCGATCTACTTATCTCATAACCCGGTTCAACATCAGCGAACCAAGCACATTGAAATGAATATACATTTTGTCTGTGAGAAGGTTGTTATAGGTCATGTTAAGGTGTTGCATGTGCCTTCTTCGTATCAGTATGCATATATCTTCACTAAAGGGCTACCTAGACAGATATTCTTAGACTTAGATCCAGTCTCAGCATCCAGCCTCCTCCCGCTCCGACTGCGGGGGTGTGATAGCGAATATATGGTAATATATTCGCCATATATTCTGTAATTAATATTAGTGTGTAATTATGTAAATTATAGATCCTCATTCAATTAGTATTCCTCTTGTACACACTATATATATTTGTATTAATGCGAAAGACTCCCTAATGGCGATTAATACAATCTTATAGGATAAACCTGTCAAAAGAGTAGCAGTACCTCAAACGCCTTTGACTTCACGCGAACTCAAAAATGGCAACAAATCACACAAGACACTGACTCGGTTTTTATGTTGTACAAAAATGATGCAGAATGCAGATAGTAGTGCAGAATATTTTTAATTCAGAAAATTGAGACTAGTCCTCTGAATTTATAGTCAACAAAGGGTAGTGTGAACATATGCTATTGTTCCTTATCGGAAAAGTCACAACTTTTCATTTTCCATCCACACACAAACAAAACAAAAAAACTCAAAGTTTGATCAAATTTAATAAATTCACCCTCTGAAATAAGTTTTGGTCCGAAAGGGGTAATATCAACCGCTTGACGGCTTTACGCCTATCCGAAGCATCCATTGTAATTATTCAATATCCCCTTTAACTTTTTGTACGATTTTGCTTCGGATTTCTGCTATTGTAGAGTATTGTGACGCCAGTCTCACGTTGATTAGGAGAGTGGGGCTTATACACGGCGTATAAGTGATTTTTAGTAACTCTCATGGTGTCATTGGGCTACTTTTACGGTTGAAGTTAAGGATATTTAGTGATAATAGGCTAATTAAAGATTTTGAAGAAAAGATGAAAGTAACACTATATTCACATGAAAAACGTGTTACGCCATAGATTTATCTGGAATCCCAGTTTTAAGTTAATAAGATATTATTTGCCTTTTTAGGAGGGAATGGTGATGATTAATGAGACATAAGTGCGTAAATCTAATTAATCGAGTGGAGAATTTCATGATTTGGGCAAAGATGGAGTAAACTTTCAACTTTCCATTACTTGGTGGAAGACAAATTATGCTCCCCAACACTAAACTTAAATAAATATTCTGACGAGGCACCATAGCTTCCTAAATTAAATTACCACACAATCTGGTCAAGTAGGAAAATAAACCAATAAAATAGTATATAGTTCTATTGTTTTGGGCCATTCTCAAATCTAAACCACATAGTTCTCCTCCTTTTGCCTCTATTTGGGTCGTTGAGAGTGTATAATAACGAAGTCAACCCCTAGTTGTCATACAAAGTACTCCCTCAGTTAAAAAAAGATTGAAATACTTTGATTTAACATAAAGTTTAAAAAATAAAAAAAGATTTTTGAAATGTATGGTCCAAAATAAATCTTAGATATTTGTGTTGTTGTAAATGATCTCATAAAATTAAATTGTTTCTAAATATATAAATGAGTCAATCTTTTTGGGACAAACTAATCAGAAAAGTAGGTCAATCTTTTTGGGACGGAGGAAGTAATATCTTAAGAGAGCACGTGTCGACGTATTGTTGGAGATTTTTTTTTTTGCTAAGTCGAGCATTTCATTGATAAAATAAGGAAAATTACAAAGTACAAATTGATAGAAACTAAAGATCCACCAAACAATATAGAGAACCAGGTTCTCTATATGTTCCCTCAAACAAAGCAGTAAGTAAATAACACAAGATATTTACGTGGAAAACTCATTGCTCAAAGGATTAAAAACCACGACCTACCAAGTAGGATTTTCAACTTCACTAACCAAGCAACTTCAGATTACAACCTATTGCGGCCTAGGAATTAAACTTTTAATCCCTCACCCCTTACAATACCTATATTATAAGCATCTTCACAATACTTATATTGTAAAGCTACAAACCTTGAATAACTCTAACCAAGAAGACAAACCAACAAAGGTTGAAATCTATCCTACCATAACATTTCTTAAAAGTAGTGTACGATTACAATAAAGAACAAAACATAAAAGCTCAAAACAAACTAAAGGATGAGGACATCTTTAGTTGTCAGGAACTGGTCCTTCAGTTTGTGGATAGCTTTGTTCTTGAACACTTGGAGAATCTTGTGGTGGCTACACTTTAATGTGATTCTAGGTTTTCAAGTGATGAGTAAAACATTGGAACATGTTGTGTATATATTGCGGAGCATGTAGGATGAGATAGGGACTACTCATCCCCTTGTTTGACCTCGGGCATGCCGCAACAGTGTTGATGTACTTGTGGCAGTGAACAGTATAGCTTTACAGCTGTTACTGTTGACTGTACGATGTACTAAGAGAACGGATAACAGACTAGATCCCTCTCTGGTTCTTCGACAGTTTGGCAAATCATCAAAACATACAATGTAACGTAGTTTATCAATTTCCCCATTTTTTATGATGACAAACTCAGAATTGATATTCCCCCCGAGGACCATGTTACCCACTTAATCCCCCTGTGAAACAGATCGATTTTCAAGCGTAACATGTTAACCAACAACAAAAATGATATTACCCGCGAAGACCAGGTTACCCACTTGTTATTTTCAAGCATAACAACATGTTAATATCCCCTTAACTTCCCCCTTTTTCACAGCACATTAATTTCTTTTTCCCCTTTTGGCATCATTAAAAAGAGCAATTAGCAGTACAAGCAAAAAAAATCAGCAATATTAACTCGGAGCCACTAGGGCGACACAACACTAGCAAATACATGAACAAGCAAGCTAGTGATAATGCACCAGACAAGAGTAATTTCCCAAAAGTAGATTAGAAGTAAAACACATAGTAGCCAAATCAGTACAAAATATAATAATTAAACTACTATTAGTGCCAAAGTCATTAGGAAACAACAGAACTAGGAATCAAAAGAATATGGCTTAAGAAAGAAGAATGAATGTGTGTTGGAAGAAAGGGATTGGGGAGGACGACTAGGGACATGCCAGTGCTTGAAGAAGCCTATCAACTCTCTCACTGTTAGTGTGATGATCTTGTAACATCTGATCTCAAAGCTCATCCACCTGTACCCACAACTTTTATTTTTTAACATGTAGCTTCGCATTTTCAGCCTCCAAATCGCGATGAGAACCAGGTTTCTGTGTCATTTCAACCAATTGAACTTTTAAAAGAGCATTCTCAACCTTAAGCCTTTGAATTTCAGTAGTTGCTGCTTCTTGAGATTCAATCAGAGTTGAGATGGTAGAAGTGGTG
Source organism: Anisodus tanguticus (assembly GCA_034509755.1). Lineage (NCBI taxonomy): Eukaryota > Viridiplantae > Streptophyta > Magnoliopsida > Solanales > Solanaceae > Anisodus > Anisodus tanguticus. The sequence goes on along the minus strand of CM067540.1, from coordinate 53,003,594 downwards.
CCAATACCCGCTTTCTTAGGTACACACTCACATTCTTCCAAAGTTGTCAAGGTGAACATATGCTTCTTTGTCCCTAAGGTAGCTTTTTCAGTTTGAACTTTGAAATGCACAAGTACCTTCATTAGAAGAAACCCATAAGGAAGACCATGTTTGCCTTCCCTAGTGTTCACAACTTTGATCATATGTTCAATCATGATGGGTGGCAGACTGATTGGTTCAAAATCTGACAGAGCCTCTATGACGACCAGGTCTACCACTGAGGTAGTAGAGCGACCTTCAGTCCGTGGAAATAACACTTTGTTGACAAATGAAAACATAACCTGGTACTCAGACTTAAGCTATTTTTTAGGAACCTTGCTTTAGTGGTAGACTCCTCCCTCTTGGCAATCATATTCTTGAAAGCAACTAAGGCCTCTCCAGACACAGTTCTCATCCCATCAGTCTGCACGCCCAAAATTTCTCCAAGTACTAACTCAGTCAATACAAACTCTGTCTCATTCACAGACAAGACCAGGGTATGGTCATCAATGTGGCATAAGTTTGCACAGAGTTCAGCCACCTCTACTTCATACACATTGGGTGCCGTGGAACAAAAAGATGAGTCCAATTTTGGAACTCAACCATCTCAAATAGTTTTTTCATTCCAAACATTCCAGCAAGGTTAAAATCAAACACTCTTCCAAGCAAAACCTTTTGATTTCACAAGTTTTCCTTCCTCTCCATTGCAAAACCTTTTGATTTCACAAGACTGGAGAGCTCCCTCATTTTTTCCTGTTCCATTTCTTCGAATTTCTTCTTACAAGTGGATTTTCTTCTTCATCCTCAACTTTTTCATCAATCAACCTACTTTTTATAAGTTGACTGTGCATTCTTTTTTATCTTTTCTCTTCACTTTCCAGTGACCTCGTTGTCATATTCATAGCCTTCTTCTTTTTTCTAGAAGGCTTTTGGGCAATGTGTTTTCTAAATTTGAAACCACCATTTTTCTTCTCTTCATTTTTCTTCTGTTTCATACTATCAGAGGTCTAACTACTCACAAAACTAAGTATAATGTCACCATCTAAATCAATGTCCTGAGTAGTGTTAGGAGATCTCGGTTCCTTTCTAAGAAAAAGATCTCCTAATGACACAATAAAGTTAGATACTACTTGAGAAACAACATCCACTCCTAAATTAACCCCTGAAGAACCTAGTGTCTCGTCCCAAGTAGGACCCTTTTTTAGTGAAGGTGACTCAGAGTCTTCTAGGGTTAAGAGACCAAGTCCCTCTTTCAATTCCCTTTTTTTTCCCTTCATTATCATTTTCACCCTAATCTCCCTCAATTCTCTCACTATCTCTCGTGACCCGTTGGGTATCAACAAGACCAGTAGTAATCCCAGATATGGACTTAATACACTTTATTGAATACACATTTTTGCCAAATCAGATGGAAATAGATTACTTAATTTTACAGATGTGTCCACAACAAAGTCCTTGTCGCCAACTTCAACCTGTCTTTTTGTAGTACCCAAAATGCTACTCATTTGCATGCCGCTCGAGATTAGGTTTTTATTCACTTCCATTTGTACCCCTGTTTCCTCACTCGGTTGACTTGTACACTCGATTTCATCATCCCTTTCGACTGATGCCTCTGATGATGGAAGAGATTTTGACACAGAGAATTTCCTCACTTCCTATTGAGTTGGGCTTTTTAATCTGACAAGAAATCACGGACAATGATGTGAGTTTCTTTGGGATTCGGCGCTCACTGGTTCTAGGAGGAACATAAATGGGAGATTTGGGGATGGGTCAGTGGTACTTTGGTAGACAGAGGTTGGGCATTTTAGAGGTGATGGTATGGGGTTCGTATCACCCAAGTTTGGAGTAAAAGGTTCTTGATGAGACATGGTAAACACTTGGTTAGAGAAGGAAGAGATGAAAAATATGGAATAATTTGGAAAGTCATTATGCTTGAGAGAGATGAAGGGGAAGAATGGTGATTTGAGAGTTTAAGAGAGGATAGAGATAAGAAAGGTGTATTTAAGAGAAGAAGGTGACAATTTTGATTTGGTGTAAGAATAGTGATCGGGTCAGTTCACAGACGATGCAACGCTTTTGAAGGTAAATTATTTTGAATTTTGAACGAGGGAATAGAAATGACTTGGAACCTCAAGTAATTCAAAACCATAAATAAGCACTGAAGACTACTAACCTGAATCACATGAACCAAGTCACCGGATAATTTTCTCAAAAAAATTCAAGTAAGAACTCTAAAGTGTGCAATATCACTTATGCTCAAGTTGTCCTGATCTTTCCATGCGTGTATACCTATAACAGTATATGAGTGAGTTAGATGTTGCCGAAATACACTTTTTAGCATTGTACCTTTCCTCATCTCATAGTCAATCATTGAGGGAACTTGTGAAGGACTAGTTAGTTGAGTTTGATCCAACATAACTTCAATCGATTTATTTCAGCATGTCTCTTGATTGATGCCTTCGATGAGATATCTTCTACCTGGTTCTTTGATTTCAACATCCATACTGTAACAACCCGTACTTTAGCTTTAGGGTACATCAGGGTAAACACATATTAGTTTAATAAGATTGAGGTCATTCATGAAGTTATAGAAGATTCATATCAATGTTGAAGAGGTTACGCGGGGATTAGAGGTTAAACGAATTAGAGAAATACGTTTCGTCAAAGTTCAGAATATGGAGCAGGTTATAAAGACCGTATAGAATTTTGGTCATATGATCAAGAGCTCAGTGTATAAATGGGCGAAATCCCAAAATAATTTAGGATTTAACAAGTGTTACGACGGTGATTAATAATAATAGTTTGTAGGTCCCAAAAGAGGTTACGGACTAATGCTATATCACATGATTATGATAATGAGTATGTGAAGTGTGTTAAAATGATTAATATTTAAGTGAAGTGAGATTAAGAATTAATTAAGTGGATACGTGTAATTAGTGGAAGACAAAAAGGGATATAGTGAGTTAGCATGGGATAAGTAGTAAATCCACGTGTAACATGGAAATTAGATTATAGTGACTACGCTTTAAAAGGAATAAGGTGGCATCTAAGCACTAATATACTAATTGAGGTAATTAAGAGGGGGAGACTTATGTGTCTAGTACATATCCATCTAATACTAGGATGTTGCCAACACATTATTTCACTTAGGGACAACTTCAGTTGAAGGAGACTAACACGAACAACAAGCAATTCACTTTGACAATTGCATTTTTTACTTAACTACTTCATACAACAACTTATCTCTTGGGAAGTTGTACTTAGGCAATAAACAATATCTTACAACGTGATTTATCTTTTGGGTAACGGCAAAAACATTTTATATTTTGTATGGGAGCAAGTTGTCTATTTTGGTTGTCGTAGTCATTGTTTCTTGGAATCTCATGGAGAACAGACATGTTCCATCTTGTTTAAAATTAACATGAGAGTTGGACATACTAGTTTCGTAGTAGATATTGAAGTGACAATATTCAAGGTATGTTAAGGCGAATCCTTCCCTCTTTTGGCATGTTCTAAGCTACGAAACGTAAACGACCCATAAATGATTCTACTCTTAGTAGTTAAGGATGTTCATGTTATTCATTTCTATTTTCAAAACATGTCTAAATATGTTCCTAAATTCCTATTGTGGTATATGAGAAAGATGTTAATATTCATAATGTTAATTGGAGGTGAAGCGACATTACGTCACTCCGATAAACTCAGAGCGTATTAGTATAATTCATGTATATACCTTGACCTCAAAGGCATTATATACGCTACTATATGTATGCATTATATATGTATGGGGATGGGAAAAGAGATACGACGTTATATACGCACCACCACCTGATCAACTGGTATATGATGATGATTGTGCCCACAGAGGCATGTATGATATGATAGGATGCCCACATAGGCTTGATGACGTTATATACGCATATGTATATGTATGACCACATTGTGCATGACACTTAGGCATATTATGGCCCTCAGATGCATTCTCTACTGGTTAGTTTTTTCTTGTCTCATGTTACTTTCAGGTCTCTATTATGCTATTCTTCATACATGACATACTCGGTACATCAGTCGTACTGACTTCTCTTTTATCGGGGGACACTGCGTTTCATGCCCGCAGGCCTAGGTAGATGGGGCGATGATCCGCACCAGTAGGTTGCCAATTCAGCTGATAACAGAGCACTCTACTTGTCCCAAAGATGCAGTCTAAACTCGGTACCGTATTTTCACATGTGCATATGGGAAAGGCGGGACCCTGTCCCAACCTTAAGATGTCATGTACTTTTTAGAGGCTTGTAGACAGTTGTCCTGTGTATAGTAGTCGTGTATGGCCTTGTCGGCCTTAGTATGTATATATGCATAGGTTGGGTTGTTCTGTTTACAGGATTTTACATAGCACATTTTCAGTTTATTATTTCTATATATCCGCAGGTTACCTCGTAATGGCCCTCATGGCCCGTACTTAATTATGATTAGGTGGTAAATACATGATTAGTAGTACTCGACAAATAAGGACCGACTGCACGTCATGTCCCTCCGGTTTGGGTCGTGACATACTTGGTATCAGAGTAGGTTTGTCCTAGGGAGTCTACAAGTCGTGTCTAGTAGAGTCTTTTTTATGGGTGTGTTGTACACCATACTTATATACATAAGGCTACAAGACATTTAGAATGATGGTTACCTCTCCTTCTTGTTCTAGATTGTGCATTAGAGCTGAGTTATAAGCATATCACTCCTGATATGTCTCGTGTTTATGATTCCAGCCGAGTGCCACCCGCTAGCGAGGGCCAGAGTGAGACCCACAGTGTGACTCCTTCGTATGATTCCCCGACTCCACCATCTATAGAGGAGTGCAGTGTGGGTGCAGTACCCCCAGTTTCTCCACCTGATCTCCAGATAGGATCTTGATATGCAAAGTGTTGTACAGTTATTGATTCAATTGGTGGCCGCTCAGGCCCAACGTCAGACTCTCAGTCTTTCTGATAGAGACGTCAGCGCGAGAGCTCAGGATTTCATCAACCTGGACCCTCCGGTATTCACGGGATCAGACTTGAACGTGGACTCATAAAATTTTCTGGATCAGATGTAGCGCACCTTGCGGTGATGGATTCCACTGATACTGAGTCAGGAAACTTTGCTTCTTATAGATTGCGGGATATCGCAGTGACTTGGTATGAGACATGTGAGCATTATAGGGGACCTCATGCCCCCACCAGCAGGATGGATAGAGTTTTGGAGGCCTTCTTACAACATTTTCTGTCGGTCGAACTTCGATGGGCCAGGCAAGACAGATTTCTACGTCTTGAGCAGGGCAGTATGAGTGTTTGAGAATATAGCTTGCAGTTTAATTCGTTGGCCAGATATGCTCCTAAGATTATAGCTGAGATGAGTGACCGGGTACATAGGTTTGTTACTAGCTTGGGGATGCACTTGGTCAATGAGTGTACTACGACTTATCTGATTCCGAATATGGATTTTACTCGAATTCAGGCTTATACACAGAATCTAGAGGATCATAAGAGATAACATCGGGTAGATCGAGAGCGTGATATGGGCCAGCATAAGAGGGCCCGATCCGTAGGTGATGTAGGAGTGTTTAGAGGTGGGCCTAGGCCACAGTTTTATATTCTTTTATCCTACCCGACAGCTAGTGCATCATTACCGATTTTGAGATCGAGGGTTGATCGGTTTGTTTAATCTGGAGCAGCTCAGAATTCACGAGCATCACGGTCTTATTATATAGGGGATTCTAGTCAGATGAGGTCAATGTTGACTCTATGTGACTAGTGTGCTAAGGCCCATTTGGGGTCGTGCCGACTAGAATCAGATGTGTGTTATTCTTGTGGTGATCCCGGTCATATTATGTGAGAATATCATATGAGAGGCAGAGGTGTTAGGGCCCAGCTTACCGGATCTGCAGTAGCTTCATCATCTTCAATACGCCCATCAGGGCAAAGTTATCAAAAATCAACCGGTCGAGGCAGAGGTAGGGGTGGAGAAACTAGCTTCAGTGGTGGCCATAACTGTATTTATACATTGATGGGTCGACAGGATCAGGAGTCCTCACCTGTTGTTATTATAGGTATATTATCAGTCTTTTCACATAATATATATGTGTTGTTAGATCCAGGCTCCAATCTATCAAATGTCACCCCTTTCATTGCCTGTAAGTTTGGTATGGAGCCTAAGTTGATAGAGAGCCATTTGTGGTATCTACACCAGTTGGTGAGTCGGTCGTAGTTAGACGGGTCTATCAGGATTGTGTAGTGTTAATTTGTAATCATCAGACCCTAGCGGATCTGGTAGAATTAGAAATGGTTGATTTTGATATTACTATGGACATGGATTAGTTGTCATCATGCTACGCTAATGTTGATTGCCGAACAAATATTGTTAGATTGCAGTTTCCAGGTGAGCTAGTCCTTGAATGGAAGGGTAATACTACAACGCCAAAATGTAGGTTTATCTCATACCTTAAGGCAAGAAAGATAATTTCTAGAGGTTGTATATACCATCTTGTTCGGGCCAGAGATGCCGATGATGTACCACCTACTTCTCAATCAATTTCGGTGGTTAATGAGTTTCTTGATATAATTCCAGACGAACTCGTAAACGTTCCTCCTGAGAGGGAGATTGAGTTTGGTATAGATGTGTTACCAGACACTCAACCGATATCTATCCCTCCTAATAGAATGGCTCCAGCTGAATTGAAAGAATTAAAGGAGCAATTAAAGGATATGCTTGAAAAAGGCTTCATTAGGCCCAGCATATCCCATTGGGGTGCACCGGTATTATTTGTACGAAAGAAAGATGGCTCGTTACGAATGTGTATTAATTATCGACAGCTGAATAAAGTCACTATTAAGAACAAATACCCTCTTCCCATAATTGATGACTTATTTGATCAGCTACATGGTGCAAAATGTTTCTCAAAGATCGACCTAGGATCAGGGTACCATCAGCTAAGGGTAAAAAATAAGGAAATTCCGAAAATGGCTTTTAGAATAAGGTATGGGCACTTCGAGTTCTTAGTAATGTCATTCGGGCTCACAAACGCGCCGACAACATTTATGGATCTAATGAACAACGTGTTTTGCCCATTTCTGGATGTATTTCTGGTAGTATTTATAGATGATATTCTGGTTTATTCTCACTCAGAGGTGGAGCATGCGGATCACTTACGGATAGTACTCTAGACGCTCCGAGATCATAAGTTGTATGACAAGCTCTCTAAGTGTGAGTTTTGGTTGAATTCAGTGGCTTTTCGTGGTCATATAATGTCAGATGAAGGTATAAGAGTTGACACTCAGAAGATTGAAGCGGTGAAGAATTGGCCGAGGCCCACGACTCCATCGGAGGTTCACAACTTTTTAGGCTTAGCCGGCTATTATAGGAGGTTTGTAGAAAGATTTTCTACCATATCAGCACCACTAACAAGATTGACACAAAAGGCCATAAAGTTTCAGTGGTCCGATGCCTGTGAGCAGAGTTTCCAGAAGTTAAAGAACAGAGTAATATTGACAACAGTCCTTACTCTCCTAGAGGGTCTAGAAGGTACGATGTGTATTGTGATACCTCAGGAGCAGGTTTAGGATGCGTACTAATTCAACATGGTAAGGTGATTGCCTATGCTTCAAGGCAATTGAGGAAACATGAGAAAAACTATCCAACGCATGATTTGGAATTGGCCGTTGTGGTCTATGCATTGAAAATTTCGCGGCACTACTTGTATGATGTTCATGTAGACAATTTCACGAATCATAAAAGTATGCAATACATATTTAAATAGAAAGAGTTGAACTTGAGACAAAGAAAATGGCTTGAATTATTGAAGGATTGTGATGTGGACATATTATACTATCCCGGTAAAGCTACTGTTGTAGCGGACGCGCTCAGTCGCAAGTCTATGGTCAGCTCGATGATGGTGCAGGCCGAGAGGAAAGAGTTGGTAAGAGAGCTCCATCAATTAGCTAGGTTGGGAGTCTGACTAATGGGTTCGGGGAATGATGGCTTTGAGATTCGGGATATATCAAAGTCGTCACTTATATCAGAAGTTAAGGACATTAGTAGGAAGACCCCATTTTAAAAAAAATCAGAGAGGGCATCCAACAAAAGAAGACCACAACCTTTGAGATTGACGGAAATGGGGTTCTCATGCACCAGGACCGTTTATGTGTTCCAAATATAGCGGGATTAAGAGACAAAATTATGACGGAGGTCTATTGCTCACGATATTCCATTCACACTGGATCTACTAAGATGTATCATGATCTCAATGGTATCTATTGGTGGAACGACATGAAGAGGAGCATTGCGGAGTTCGTAGCTCAGTTTTCTAATTGTCAGCAAGTAAAAATAGAGCAATAAAAGCTCGGCGGCTTGACTCAGAATATTGAGATTCCGATGTGGAAATGGGAAATGATTAATATCAACTTTATTATGGGGTTACCTCGCTTTTATCGTAAGTTTGATTATATTTGGGTGATTGTTGATAGACTGACCAAATCAGCTCATTTCCTGAGGGTCAAAACTACCTACACAACCGAGGACTATGCGAAGTTGTACATTAAGGAGATTGTTTACCTTCATGGTGTGCCTATTTCTATTATATCTGACCGAGGTACACAGTTCACAGCTAACTTCTGGAAATCATTTCAAAAAGGTTTGGGCACCCAAGTTAATCTTAGCACATCTTTCCACCCTCAGACAGACGGGCAGGCTGAGCGTACGATTCAAACGCTCAAAGAAATGCTACGAGCTTATGTATTGGACTTCAAGGGAACTTGGGATGATCATTTACCCCTTATCGAATTTGCATACAATAACAATTATCATGCTAGTATCAAAATGGCTCCATATGAGGCTTTGTATGGACGGAAATGTAGATCTCCTATTAGATGGTTCAAAATAGGCGAATCGAAATTATTTGGGCCTGACCTAGTACACCAAGCCATAGAGAAAGTGAAGCTTATCCAGGAACGACTGTTAACCGCTCAGAGTCGTCAGAAGTTGTATTTAGATGTGCGACGGCGGGACCTAGAATTCTAAGTGAATGATTAGGTCTTCTTGAAGATTTCTCCTATGAAGGGTGTAATGAGATTTCGAAAAAAGGAAAAGCTCAACCCAAGGTATATTGGGCCGTATCGCATAATTTGACGAATCGACCTGGCTTACGAATTAGAATTGGCTCCGGAGTTAGAGTTTGTTCATTCGATTTTCCATGTTTCTATGTTAAGAGCATGTATTGGGGATCCTTCCCGAATTGTACCAATTGACGATGTGAAGGTTACGGAGGATCTATCATATGAAGAGGTTCCTATTGCTATCTTAGATCGACAAGTACGCAAGTTGAGGACTAAATAAGTAGCCTCCGTGAAAGTTCTATGGCGGAATAAAAATGTAGAAGAAATGACGTGGGAAGCGGAAGAGGAGATGAGCCACGAATATCCTTACTTAATTCAGACCAACGCCGAGGTTCTGAGAGAAGCATAACGTGAGTTCTATTTCAGATTATTATAATTAATGCTGGATGATCATGTGAGGTCTGATATAATGATGTACGTTATATTATATGGCCCCGTAAAGCGGTGGTTGTGTTTCTTGGCTACGTGACGGGTATTAGTTATGTCACCCCAACATTTGAGGACGAATGTTCCTAAGAGGGAGATAATGTAACATCTCGTACTTTAGCTTTAGGGTACATTGGGGTAAACATACATGAGTTTAATGAGATTGAGGTCATTCATGAAGTTGTAGAATATTCATATCAATGTTGAAAAGGTTACGTAGGGATTAGATGCTAAACAAATTAGAGAAATAAGTTTCGTCAAAGTTCAGAATATGGAGCAGGTTAAAAAGATCGTATAGAATTTTGGTCATAGGATCAAGAGCTCAATATATAAATTGGTGAAATCCCAAAATATTTTAAGATTTAACAAGTGTGACGACGGAGATTAATAATAATAGTTTGTAGGTTCCAAAAGAGATTATGGACTGATGCTATATCACATGATTATGATAATGAGTATGTGAAGTGTGTTAAAATGATTAATATTTAAGTTAAGTGAGATTAAGAATTAATTAAGTGGATAAGTGTAATTAGTGGAAGACAAAAAGGGATATAGTGAGTTAGCATGGGATAAGTAGTAAATCCACGTGCAACATTGAAATTAGAGTATAATGACTAAGATTTAAAAGGGATAATGTGGCATCTAAGCACCTAATTGAGGTAATTAAGAGGGGGAGAGTTATGTGTCTAGTACATATCCATCTAATACTAGGATGTTGCCAACACATTATTTCACTTAGGGACAACTTCAGTTGAATGAGACTAACACGAACAACAAACAATTCACTTTGACAATTGCATTTTTGACTTAACCACTTCATACAACAACTTATCTTTTGGGAAGTTGTACTTAGGCAATAAACAATATCTTGCAACGTGATTTATCTTTTGGGTAAGGGCAACAACATTTTAGATTTTATATGGGAGCAAGTTGTCTATTTTGGTTGCTGTAATCATTGTTTCTTGGAATCTCATGGAGAACGGACATGTTCCATCTTGTTTAAAATTAACGTGAGAGTTGGACATACTGGTTTCGTAGTAGATATTGAAATGACAATATTCAAGGTTTGTTCAGGCAAATTCTTCCTTCTTTTGGCATGTTCTAAGTTACGAAACGTAAATGTAATATTGTCTCATAAATGATTCTACTCTTAGTAGTTAAGGATGTTCATGTTATTCAGTCCTATTTTCAAAACATGTCTAAATATGTTCTTAAATCCCTATTGAGGTATATGAGAAAGATGTTAATACTTATAATGTTAATTGGAGGTGAAGCGACATTACGTCACTCCGATAAACTCAGAGCGTTTTAGTATAATTCATGCATTATATTCACGTATATACCTTGACCTCAAAGGCTTTATATACACTACTATATGTATGCATTATATATGTATGGGGATGGGAAAAGGGATACGGCGTTATATACGCACCACCACCTGATCAACTGGTATATGATGATAATTATGCCCACAAAGGCCTGTATGATATGATGGGATGCCCACTGAGGCTTGATGGCATTATATACGCATATGTATATGTATGAACGCATTGTGCATGACACTTAGGCATATTATGGCCCTCAGAGGCATTCTCTATTGGTTGGTTGTTTCTTATTTCATGTTACTTTCAGGTCTCTATTATGCTATTCTCCATGTCTGACATACTCGGTACATTAGTTGTACTGACTTCCCTTTTGTCGGGGGACGCTGCATTTTATGTCCGCAGGTCCAGGTAGATGGGGCGACGATTTGCACCGGTAGGTTGCCAGTTCAGCTGATAACGGAGTACTTCACTTGTCCCGGAGTTGTAGTCTAATCTCGGTACGATATTTTCACATATGCATATGGGTATGGCGGGGCCCTGTCCCGACCTTAAGATGTCACGTACTCTTTAAAGGATTATAGACAGTTGTCCTGTGTATAGTAGTCGTGTATGACCTTGTTTGCCTTAGTATGTATATATGTATAGGTTGGGTTGTTCTGTTTGCAGGATTTTATGTAGCACCTTTCCAGTTTATTATTCTATATGTCCACAGGTTACCTCGTAACGGTCCTCGTGGCCCATACTTAATTACGATTAGGTGGTAAATACATGATTAGTGGTATTCAGCAAATAAGGCCTGACTGCCCGTCATGGCCCTCTGGTTTGGGTCGTGACACATACAAATCAACCCCTTTTTTGTCATTGTTCCTTATGAGATTGTGCCTACACTTAACATGTATGGTTCTCTTGAGTTTTACTGGATTCTTTTCCATATTTAGTGCACTTGTATTGTCACATAGTAGGGGCACGTTAGTAGACACTCACACATCCTCAAATTGTTGCTTTAACCATAGAAATTGAGCATATCAAGAGGCAACTACTACACATTCAACTTCTGCGGTAGAGAGAGCCAGAAAGATTAGTTTCTTTGTAACCCATGAGATAGAACATGATCCCCAATAGAATTTAAGTGAGCTCTCTCTGTCCACCAGACATCGAGCGTAACCCACATCAGCATACCCAACAAAGTCAAGGATTATCTCTTGAGGAATAGAAAAAAAACCAGGTCTGTAGTCCTTTTTATGATACATCAGACTTCCTTTTTCAGCCTTTATATGGGATTCCTTTGAACTTGATTGAAATCTCGCACATAGACCAACATTAACCATAATATCAAGGTCTTCTTGTTATCAATCAAAATGAGAGACCAATAATTCTTATGTACGTTATTTCCTTCATAGGAGAACCATGTTCATCCATGTTCAGCTAAGTATCAATAGCTATATGAGTATCAGCGGTTTTAGCATTCTCTATATCAAACCTTTTTCAGCAGATCCCTGATGTGGTTTTGTAGACTGATCACAGTGTCCTTTGGAGTTCGCTCAACCTGGTTCCTATGATAGTTCTGTCTCAAGGTTTGGGTACAAGGTGCCATACTTGTTTCCTCTCAACTGATAATGTTTATCCTGTGCTACTGCAGTAGAGATGATAGAAGCATTAGGTTCCTACGTACTTCTGGGAAAATATGCATCATTAACTCGCTTGACTTGGCTCCTCAGAACAGTCATTCTATTTGAAATCTCTCTGACCTCATCAGGAACCTTTAAAGGTTCCCCATCTTCAACTTCATCATTCTTTAACACTTTTAGCATTCAAACTTTTCTAAAAGCCTCTGTACCATTATTGAGAGCAAGGCATTTGCATCCAAGGCTTTCAGGCAAGTCATCTTTGGTTTTCTCTCATTGAGTAGTTTATAGGGAATTTTTTCAATCAAAGACCTTGTCATGTACTCTCTTCTTTATCGTGATAGAAGATCTGACCTGTTTCCTTTCAACATATTGAAACCCACCTTGTTGACTGTGAATTTGGTTTGTGACATCCGGAGAACCAGGTCCTTTATCATAGTTTACAAGCTTGAGTCAGCTGTCAATATTTCTTTATTTTCTCAATCTTGCTAATGTCAAGGATGTGTCATTTCTTTCATTCTCAAAAGGCACACTTCCCCTTTTAAGGCTTTGAAGAGAGAGAGACCTCTCTATTTCAGTCATATGCTTGGAGAAGTCATTGTCCATCTACCATTTTTGGTTGCCCCCTCTCTCCCTAGCCTGTAAGCAAAATCACTGATTGGATTTGGGAACCCAAACCAGCTTGGGTTCCTTGTAGTTGTAAAAATGATGAATCAGACTTCTTCTAACCCAAGTGGGCAAGACATTTTTTTCTCTTCCGGGGACCAGGTCCCTCCATCTTGACTCCATTCTTAACAAAATTCTTATTTTTCTAAAAAGACTCAGATCTGGCTTTGCAGGCATCATTGTAATGGCCAGTCTGCCCGTAATGAGTGCATAACTAGTTTTTAGTTGTGGAGACATATTTGTTGTGGGGATTATATGGTGTCTTTTCTTTTTTTAAAACTAAGTCCTTGACTACCCCCACTATTACTCTTATACATAGAGGTGATTACATCAGAGGACTAGGTCCAGTGAAGTGCCTTATCGAGATAAAATTTTACCCTTTTCAAATCTTCCTTCAGTTGACCATTCTTTTCAATCTCAGTAGTGAGACTCTGTTTCATTTTCTTAAGCTCATTTTCAATCTCCAAACGAGTCTCACTAGCTACACATTTTCCTTTAGAGGGAGTTTCCATACTCTTTTTCACCTAATTTTCCAACAGAATATTTTGTTGCGTTATCTCATCAATTTGTTCTTTCAGATATACAATGAAAACTGCCAAATCATTCCTATCTTGTTCTAAATAACCAATTTCAGCATTTAAAGCATTTTTTCATTAACAAGAGCATGATAAACATTGATTAACACATCTGCTAATGATATGATTTTCTTTTGAGAGTAAGCTTTCAAGTTTTTCTTAACATCAAGAAAGTTTACCTTATCGTGCTCATCATCATCATCATTCGTATCAGATTTGTCCATGAGTGCAAAGATTGACTCATATTCAGAGGGTTTATTTTTGATAGCCATCATTGATGTGTCCCATTGGTCATCATTGTCTTCAGATTCACTTGAGAAGTCTCCCAAGGAAACAAGAGCTTACTTCACTAGATCATCAGTTGCATCTCTCCTCCTAAATGTTTTATTAAAAACCTGATTTCTCTTAGCAATCTTGTCATTCTGATTGTCCTTTTTCTATTGAGGACACTCTTTAATGAAGTGACCATGTTTCTCACACTTGTGGCACCAGTTATCATTTCCTTTGAAGTTTCTGCTGGAGCTTCCTATTTTTGGGGCCCCACCATTTTTCTGAACTATCTTTTAAAATCTGTGAGTGATATATGCCATGTCAGCTTCATCACTGCTTAAATAACCTTTGGAATCTTTGAGAATCAAGTTTTTCTCCTTATTTGCCTCACTCTTTCTATATTCTTCCTGGCTATCTTCATCTCATAAGTCTTGAGATTTCCAATCAGCTCATCAATTGTCAGTGTCTTCAGGTTCTTGGCTTCATTAATTGCATTTACCTTGCATTCCCAACAGTCAGGCAAGACACCAAGAAATTTTCTAACCAGTTTGTTGGTTGTACTGACTTCTCCCATAAAGTTGAGCTCATTGATAATAGAGGTAAACCTAGTGTGCATCTCTTGGATTGACTCATCCTCTCTCTTTTTAAACAGCTCATACTCTGTGGTAAGCATATCGATCTTGGACTCCTTAACTTAAGTTGTTCCTTCATGAGTTGTTTGGAGAAATTTCCAGATCTCCTTAACAGTTACACAAGATGAGACCCGATTGTACTCATCTGGACCAATACCACAAACAAGGATCTTCTTAGCCTTGAAGTTTTTCTCCATAGCCTTAATATCTACATCATTGTACTCCTTCCTAGATTTTGGAGTAGCTGTAAAACCAGTTATATATGTGTTAATGGGAACATGAAGGCCATCACAAATGATGTCCCATAACTCAGAATCTTCGGCCATGATGAAATCGTGCATCCTAGTCTTCCACCACCCATAGTACTTTCCGTTGAACCTTGGTGGTCTGGTAGTCGATTGTCCTTCCTCTAAGTTTGGTAGAGAAACCATTATATAGATTCTCTAAGGGTTAACCTTTAGAAAGCACCTGTTATGATACCAATTGATAGAAACTAAGGATCCACCAAACAGTATAGAGAATTAGGTTCTTTATTTGTTCCCTCAAACAAAGCAGTAAGTAAATAACACAAGATATTTACTTAGAAAACTCCTTGCTCAAGGGATTAAAAACTCCGACCTACCAAGTAGGATTTCCAACTTTACTAACCGAGCAACTTTAGATTACAACCTACCGCAACCTAGGAATTAAACTCTTAATCTCTCACCCCTTACAATTCCTATAGTGTAAGCCTCTTCACAATACCTATGTTGTAAAGCTACAAACCTTCACTAACTCTAGCCAAGAAGATGAACCAACAAAGGTTGAAATCTATCCTACCATAACACTTCTTAAAAGTAGTGTAGGATTACAATAAAGAACAAAAGACAAAAGCTCAAAACAAACAAAGGACATGGACATCTTCAGTTGTCGGGATCTGGTCCTTCAGTTTGTGGACAGCTTTGTTCTTGAACACTTGGAGAATTATGGCGGCTACACTTTAATGTGATTCTAGGTTTTCAAGTGATGAGTAAAATATTGGAATATGTTGTGTATATATTGCGGAGCATATAGGATGAGATAGGGACTACTCATCCCCTTGTTTGACCTCGAGCATGCCGCAAATGGTCTTTGATGTACTTGTGGCAAGTGAACAAAGGAAGCTTTTTACAAGAATCGTTCACTGTACGATGTACTGAGAGAATGGATAGCAGACCAGGTCCCTCTCTGATTCTTCGATAGTTTGGCAAATCATCAAAACATATAATGTAACGTAGTTTATCAAGAATACAAGTAGAAATACAGTAGAAAATCATGTTTATAAGAAAATCAGGTATTGTACGTTGCATACCAAGAACACCACTAAAGCAAGATAAGGTATTCGTGAGAAAAAAAGAAGATAAGATCAACACATGTGAAACCATCTTGTTTATGTGAAATTCAAATGATAAATGATACGTCGATAAGATGCATTTTTTTCTTACCAAAATGTAAATCTAGTTCTGCTAATACAGGATGAGGAATGGATAAGAAAGACCTGCTTACTCGAATTTCTTTTACCTGATTTTTAGTGGGCAAGGTCTCGAATGAAGTACGTTTCATGTTTGAAAAGCATTACTACTATAGTATATACGATAAAACGAATACCATAACACGAACAACATTATTTTTTTCCTTATAATTTCTTTCTATGCTCACCCGAGATAGTATTCTTGTATCTTCTACTAATAAAGAATGCAGAGGACACTTTTATCGTTTACACAAATGCAACTGCTGGTGAGTGATGATAAATGCAAGATCTTCACCAAGAAATGTGTATGCGCGCGCATGTGAAATCACTAAAATTTTGACAAATATTAAATTATGAATCCATATAGAAATGTGATAGGTTCAGCAGTGAGAACTCTCTCTATATATATATAGGTTCAGTAAATTCATATGTAATACAGCCGTGATACTTCGATAATCCCTCTAGCTCCGTCCGATTGATGAGTAATATTGGGGCTAGAAGCAAATAATGCAACTCCGAATGAATATCAGTAACTCCTACTATAATGTAATCAAACTCCACTATGGTTAAACTCAAAAGAACGTTAACATTATATTGGGGACAAATGGCGGCCATGGCTTGAAACTTTTGGATGTGGTAACACCAATGTCGAACAACATTATCAACAACACTCAAAAATTGGGAAAAAATCATTAGAAGCATGCACCCATTTAGCACAAAATAACTTAAATTAGCAAAATCTTAATTAGTTGCATATATACTTACTATTAATTACTTAGTGGTGCATTTAGTTTTTTCTTACGTCCTATTTGATGGAACACTTTTGTCTTGTCGTGTCTTTAATTTTCTTCAAGCAATTCCATGGTGACGGTATGTTGATAAAGCCTACTTTATCAATTAAAACATGTGTTAATCGTCTTATTCATTTATGCAAATTAGATTTTCAAGCACGATATGGATGTGATTCGTGTCTTTAATTTCTTTTCCTTGACAAATCCAATGAATCTAATATTTTTAGTAGATGAGTAAAAGTTGACTGATTGCTGTCTTTAAGATAAGATTTATTTCCTTTTTATTGAGAGGTAATTAAGACGTTTGTGTAGGGTGTGTCGGTTTGTAGGATAGTAGATAAAATTAAAACCTATTTAGAATTGAATATGTGGTCATGAAAATGAGAAAAGAATGCTGACCTAAAAAGGAAAAGAGTAAAGTATCAATGCACACACATGAAACACGTTTTATTGTTAATGGTTTATCATTAATCCATAATTGGAACGTTAATATTATTTCGTTTCTGATTTTGCTAAATAAATACTGGTGATTACCGAGTTGACAAAGTGCTTAAATTTGGTCAATTGAGTGGACAATTTCATGATTTGGGCGAATACGGTCAAGGAGGAATTCTCAACCTTCCAACAATATATTGGTGGAAGACAAATTATGCTCCCCAACTAAGTAAAAATCGTGATTAGGCACCATATATATCTTAGCTTAATTAAATCATTACTCATTTCAATCCAGTACAATATGTATAATGATATTTTTTTTAAAAGAAAATGTTATATCTTTTTGAGCCCTTCCTTTGGATGTGATTACGTCATTCTCATATCTCAATAATAACTTGTTTTGGATTAGTACTTTCTTGATTTGACAGCTCAAATAAATCAAATCTACTAGGGACTCATTTATTTACACTTAATAAAGTCTTAATCTTAATTATTTAAATATAAGTCATCAAGCAAACCTACCCGATGTATGATATCATTACATGCTCTTTATATTGCAATGAGTTTAGTTTTGTGGTAGTGCTAAATATTTTAAACAAGTGTGGTTTTTGCGGGAACAAGGAAAGAAAAGCAACTGATGTTCATTTGTTACCACAAATGTAATATTTTTTCAGGTATGCTATAAAATAAAATAAAAAAATCTCTAGTACAGCCAGAATGATAGCCTAACTTGTGATAATTGACCATTAAAATCCAAACCGTTTAGAAAAAGCAAGACATATATAATTTGCTCGTATGTAAAAGAGGAATTTCTTAGCATGCAATTGAAATCATCAATACCTTTTTATGGAAAAATCACAAGTTAAATGATTCAATCATTTAGTCGGAACATCAACAAATTTGAAGTAGCACAATTATGACATTGAACAATTTGAATTGTCCAACTGTAAGCATGAATCTTGAAGTTTGACAAATATATAACAATGTTCTAATATGTTTCTTAAAAAATTTAAAATTTATTGCCCGCTGAGATATTATTTAACGATAGTTCTCTAACCGTCATGTTATGTTATTTTTCTTTTTATATTTTTAACTACATGTGAATTTTCAAATTAGACGACGGTATAAATTTTAAAATTTTCAATTTGATATTTTTGCTATACGATTTCTTACACTTTTATGTCAAAATAAATATTAATTGAATTCGCTATGGTTCAATTTTCTCTTTTTGGCTATACTTTTCATTCAATTTTGATTTATTCGGTTCCATAATCCAAATTTTTATCGAGTTAACACACATATTTCAGACGCACTAACAAGTTCATTTTTGAAGCTTGAATGTTAATTCTTAGGTTATGTTATAAATAATTTGATGTATTAATTTCTTAACTAGCACTAGACATATTCATTAATTGTGTGCTTACTTTTGTTAAAGGAGAAAAAGGAAAAGGAAAAGAAGAATCAATACTTCATTTTTAGTTTAGCCATAAACACAAGGGGACAAAGGTAAGGAAAATTCAAGGAAAATTCCTCTTTTACATACGAGCAAATCTATCTTTTTTGGTACCAAAAGTCATCTTAATACGTACTTTATCAAGTTCACTTCAATCGTCCATCGGTAACCTTCGTAACCAAAGCATCACGAAAATATTCAAAGGTCACCTTTGGATTCTTAAGTAGGGGGCAAGGAGGAGCATGCAACAATCTCTTTGCCGGATTTTGTATTTTTTGGTGAGAATTAATAATGTGACAAGTTTAATTAAAAAAAAAAATAGCTAAAACACTTAGAACCTGAACCAAGTTAATAGCCGACCCACCCTAAAACCGACCTACTACCTGACCCGACCTATTCCTTTTCACTCTAAAAAACTGCCTAAGCGCTCATATTTTTGCTCTCTCTTAACTCTTAAGTCATCTCAAATATGAGCACTTGGGCATTGTTTTAGAATGAAAAGGGAGAGCAAAA
The DNA here is from genome assembly GCA_034509755.1 of Anisodus tanguticus. Taxonomy (NCBI): domain Eukaryota; kingdom Viridiplantae; phylum Streptophyta; class Magnoliopsida; order Solanales; family Solanaceae; genus Anisodus; species Anisodus tanguticus. The sequence goes on along the minus strand of CM067540.1, from coordinate 52,984,236 downwards.
AAATGAGCACTTGGCTATTTTTTTGGAATATAAAGGAAGAGCGGAAATATAAGCACTTGGAAAATTTTATAGAATTAGTAGGGATGGGTCGGGTCAAGTAGTGGGTCAGTTTTAGGGTGGATTAAATTTTAATTTCATCCAAGTTCTAAATTAGTGTTTTAAATATTTTTAAAAAAAATTAAACTTGTCACATCATTAATTCTATCAGAAAATACAAAATCAAGCTATGATGACCATTAAAGTGAATTAGGTAAAGTAAAGTAAATTTTGGAAGAAAAAAAAAAGATAGATGACTTTCAGGACCTATGACCATTCAAACAATTAACTCCTCAAATAAGCGAGATTTGACTAGCGTTTTCAACTGTACTTTGGTTTCTTTTAATATTTTCTTAACCTACTAAATATTTAAAGGTTAATCATGAAATATGTTTTATCCTTTTCAAATTGGGTCAAATAAATTTGGTCTAAGAACATAAGCAGCTACCAACCCTAGCCTTTCTCGCCTCTCTCCTCTCTATAGCACCATGGTGATTTAGGGCGGTCATAGCTGCCACTAGAGATGGCAATGGATCCTAGACCCGATCCGGATCCGGTGTATCCAGATCCGTTTTATAGGATATGGATCTTCAAAATTTGGACCCGACGGATCCGGATCGGACCCGAATCCGTTTCTGACGGATCGGATCTGGATCTGGATCTTGTATTTGAGATCCGTATCCGGTCCAGATCCGACCCGTGGATCCATTTTTTATTAAATATATTCATAATCTAGAATGTAATTTTATAAGTATTTTCTTAAAATTACTAAGCACATCCTTGCAAGTTTAATTCTCAAACCAAGTTTAATTTATCTCCGCATTAACTCAAAAACAAAAAAATAAAGAGGTAACTTCGATAATAAAATCAATGTTATATTAGTGAATGACTAACAACTCCATAGACAAGTAGTTAAAATTATATTCACTTCATTTATGAAGATTCCAAGCACATGCAAGTTCTGCACTGTGAAAATACTAGTCACCATTTTCCACAACTATTGTCATTGTCCAACATTTTTAATTAATAGCTCACAATCAAAACGAGACAACGAACAAAATATCTCATATGAACATTTCAAAATTGAAAAACAGTAAATTGTTAGCTAAGTAAAAATCGTTTGTCAGTTCAAAAAAAAATTCTTAGCAAGGTTACATTTTTAGTAAGGTAATTTTTTTTACATGTGGATCCAGATCCGATCCGTGGACCCGGCGGATCCGATGGATCCGGATTTGGATATGATTTTTATGGACCCGTTGGATCTGGATCCGGATCTGGATTCGGGTATGAAAAACGTATCTGGATCTGGATCTAGTAAGATCCGGTCCAGATCCGATCCGTTGCCATCCCTAGCTGCCACTGTCTCTCCCCCGCCTTTGGCTGCGGGAGAGTCTCACCAAAACCCTACAAACAACAAGACAAACCCTACTTATGTATGTAGATTGAATCAAACACAACCAATCGTTAATCTTTTTCTAACTAGTTTAATACCTATGTTAAAATTTATGTTGGATGAACGATAAGCTTTCGCTAAGAAGGAGGGACTTCATCAAGCCATCGTGGTTAAATTATCCATGGGATCACCGAAATTGCCAATTTTAAGATCGATTTTGCCTAAGTTCTTCGGTATTAAGAGACATTGTCTCGTCGGGTTACTTGCTCAAAGGAAACTTCTTATTCGTAAGGATCAATATGATGATTTCGTGGCTTCATTATCAAGAGGCGTGACTTATTTCATGCACAACGGCAAAGAGCATCAAATTAGAATATTCTCATGGACTATTGGATTCAACCCTAAGGAGGAGACTTCACATGCGGCAGTATGAATTTTGTTTCCAAACCTATCGACGGATTTGTTTGCTAAGAGGTCTTTGTTTTCCATTGCTTCGGCAGTAGGAAAACCTATTATTTTGGATAAGGCCACACAAGTGAGACCAAGACCTAGCACAGCTAGGGTTAGGATGATCATCGACTTATTGGAAAAGCATCCGGATTGTATTTGACTTCAAAGTGTGGACAGAGTTACATGCAGATTTATTGAGGAGTTTCAGGAAGTGGTGTATGATAATTTGCCTCAATATTGCACCCATTGTAAGAATCAAGGTCATGATGAAAAGAAGTGTCGATTGTTAAATGGATAAAATGTAGTGGTTCAAAAAGAAGATGTTGCGACAATGGAGATTGAGTGAGCTTCGGTTGAGAAATTGCAAGGAGATGCACGTGATTATCTAAAAACTAAGAAGAAAAAACAAAAGGGAGCTAACATGGGAGATATTCCAATAAGTCGAGCATTGGCTAGGGTGTCCAAAAATCTAGTTGAAAGCTCACGGTTTGAAAAGGAAACTGCTCTAGATTTGTGTCCTAATATGAATGGGAATAAGGGTAGTCTGTTGAGTAATAGTAAGACTGAGGCAGTTCATTCTCTTAGTGGTAACAAAAATCATGAGGTTTCAGTTGAATAGGTGCAAGAGTTGGTGCAAGAGGTATATAAAGAGAAATTTTCTAGAGATAATGCTCGAGGTGAGGGCTGGACATTGGCCTCACGCAAATAATTTGTTAGTCCTCAAATTGGCAAAGAACTTAATGTGACAAAGGAACAAGGTCTTCCAACAAAGGACATTGTCTTTCCTAATACTTTTGAGGCTCTTTAAGGTAAAGAAAAACATCAATCTAGATCAGATAGTCCTAAACATCAAATTGCACATCCAGAGTTGGCAAACATACTAATGCAACAACAAGTTGTAAGCTTGGTTTGTCCCGTCCCCTTCTTAAATCTGTTGATAGTCACAATGAACACTTCGGCCTTTGAGATCCCTACTCAGTCTATGGATTCATTTGGTGAGAAACATGATGACTCTAGGAAACAATTAATACCCACAGAAAATGACCAAGATTTTGATAAGATTGTGGCCTCCACTACAGCACATTCAAGAAACAAGGTTGAAACGAAGAGTGACCAAAAATGTTGTACGAGTGTGAAGAGTTGGGTGGATATGGTATAGGAGGAGGGGAAGGTCTCATCCCCACCAATGAGCAGCAAGTCGAGTCCAGTAGCTCCAACATTTGTATATAGTCGTGTCATGGTTCTTCCATCTTTAGTAGTGGGGTAGCTTATGGCTCAAACAAGTGCACCTTTGAATGTAAGTGTTTCGAATATCCAATTGACCCTTAGTAATGTTCTTCATTCTTTAGTGTCATGCGATATGAAAAATTTGAAGGATATGGATAATCCTACTAAAATAAAGCCAATTGAAATAATGGCTTTGGTGGAAGATCTAATAGAAGATTTTGATGGTGATTTGGGCTTGGACATATTTTGTAATACCTTGTACCTTCAAACTAAGCATTGTTCTTGATTCAGGAGTTTAGAAATCAAGATGGGCAGTGTCGGGATTAAAATCCATTTCAGTTCAGTGATCAAAGTTTTACGTCATGTTTTATGGGTCGTAGATTGTACCATAAATGGATCAATCCCTTTCTTGACATTTGTATTTGGGAGAGAGAGTAGGTCATCAGGAAGACATCGAAAAGGGGGCGAAAAGAGTCTATTACCTTTACATACAATATTTCGGAATGTTTCATGGCTCTATCTATTTAAACTCTTTCTTTTGTTGAACCAAAATGATTTGTGCCAAAATAACATATGCCAAGAAGATCAAAGTCCTTGGATACATAATGAATCTAGAAGTACTATTTCTGCATCTCCCTGACCATTTGTTCAGTAAAGTAAAATAGGTTGGCCACCTTCAGTGAATACTAATGAGAGATTTCAACGACTAATTTCATAAGAGAAGAAAAAAGAAGAGTGAATTACCCCCGGGTGGCTGAACTGCAGGGATTTCTATTGTTGAGTCGGGTGAGCTAGAACCATTATAAATTCATGTAAAAGTGTCGACTACTGAACCATTATAAATTCATGATTTCCAGTCTTTTTATGTCATCCCTCATTCATGTTAAGCCCTAGAATGAAGTTCGTTTCCTCCCATCATTCTCATAGATCAAGGTAAGTCACTTCCATGTGTTCCAACACATTTATTAATGATTATAAGTAGATGCTAAGTGAAATTCTTCGTCTCTAACCTAGGAGTTTTAAGAAAACTCATCTCAAGGTTCAAGGTTCAGGCTTTTGGAATTCTTCATCAAGATTCTGACTTTATTACGAGTTTAGGAACAATAAAGGTATGTAGGGCTTCTATCCACGTGTGGAAACATATTTGTTCTTCCCACACCACTTTTAATCCATGAAACACGAATTACCTCAAGCTTAGGGTTATACTCTAATTCATATGACCCTAAATACATGTACAACTATATATCATGTTTATATTAAAATTTCATTAATTGTATTTATGATACGTCATTATGATTCTCATAAATCTGTTTGTAATCCATGAATACTCATAGTTTGAATTCCATGGGTTCTTAAACACAACTCATGAATCAATATCATTCCATGCTATGGATTTTACATGTTCTAGGTCTCTTGCAAGTTATATTATAGTTATACATGTTATATTATACTTATAAATCATATTTACAAGTTATGATTATGAAATCCATGGACTTCCAACCCACCTATATTCATGTTCATGTTTTCGGAGTAGCACGGATTATCGAGAAGGTTTAACACCTGAAACTACGTCTGTCATCGTAGGATAAGGATCACTTCGCCAAGTTAGGACGATTCCTTCATGTTACCCATTGTGGGTTATTGAGTCCATATATATCATGTTTTTGTCTTGTACCCCTACAAGGTATGAGACAGCTTAATTGATCGGGCAGAGATCAAACGCCATGTTCTCACATGGTGGTTATATGTCGGTTATACTAAAGCTCTCCCACTTAAAATATGTTACTATGTTATATTATGTTCATGTCAGATATTACTCATGCTCATGCTCATGCTCATGTTCAGTTTATAGTGTCAGCTTCAGTTCTTATTATTTCATGTGCCTTATTTATTCATTCAGTTGTTTTACATACAAGTACAATTCTAGTGTACATATGTCCCTATTTCCCGGGGCTTGAATTTCATGATGCAGGTACGGATTTACAGAATGACGGACCTACTCGCTAGGATTCTATCATATCAGCTATTGGTGAGCCCCACTTTATTTGAGATGCTATTTTTATTTATGTTCGAGTCATGTCAGCTAGTAGAGGTATGTCGAGGGTCTTGTCCTAGTAAACAGTTTAGTGGTCAAACTCGTGTTCATAGATTTCATAGACTGGTGTAGCATGTTATGTCAGATGTTCAGTATCGTATAGCCGTTTGGCTTCGTATGTATCATGATTTCTTACTACTTCCGCAATTATGCTAAAATAGTGTTTTTCTATATTATTATGATATCACATATAAGAAACGAACAATGACACAACCTCTCAATAGAAAGCCTCACCAACAATATTTATTCTCTCCTCTCCTTTTTTGATACACTGTAAATTACTAAGTAATACAATGCTTATTAAAGATAGAGCAAAGAACTTGAGAAGGTTGAGACGAAAGTGTAAGTTGTTGCGTACTTTTCTATTTCTAGACTTCTCGTATTTATAATCTTTAAGATTTCTGAGCGTTGTACCTTTATGGAATGATTTAGAGGATCTCATTCCAACAATAGCTTCTTCCAGTTGTTATGCTTGATCTTCAGCCTTGACTTGATTCATCCGATTATAAGTACTTGTCCAGATTCACTTTGCTCCTTGACTGGTAATAAATTTCAGCCGTAGTTAATATATGGAGATCTCTCACATCACACAATAATTATTCTCCATCCTTGGGTTGATGCTACATAGTTGATTTGTTTCTCAAAAAAATCTATTCTATTTCCTTCCAATAATATCTTTTACATAAATGAAGCAAGTGTATTCAAATTCAAATTTGAATATTTCCTCTCTTTCATAGAATATCTTCTTTTCAAAATAACTAATATTCTTCCAATTAATTTCTCTGAACTCCTTTTCTCGCTTGTACAAATATGAGCTTTTATTTAAGCAACCCAAGAGAATTTCAAGATCCTCTTCATTTCACCTTGGATCTTGATTTATATAAATTAGAATGTAATCACATTCGTATTCTTGAATTTGGACTTTAATCACTCTGAATGTGAACTCTTCTCTAAACTTGAGATTTCTTGCATATCTTGATACTCCATAAATTTTGGACCATCCTTAATTAACAAATCGATCTTGACCTTTTCCATTTGAAGAATATTTCCTTTTCATAGAATCGTAGTAAATATTATTTCCATGATTCCTCTACCTTGATTTGGATAAGTCTTTTTCTTCCCTATCTTCTCTCATAATTTCTCCTTTACCATATTTGTTTAGATCTTCATTAAATCCTTCTTCATCAGACAAATCTGTACCAAAAATAAATTTATCACAAATAAATATTCTTTTATTAAATTGTGTTGATTTGTTATCATCAAAATTAATAGGTGAAACATTGGACCTAACAGACAAGGTGAAAAATCATATTTTTATTGGACAACATCTCCTTGAAGATCTTACAATTGTAAAACAAAACAAGGGTCTGACTCTACATTCTTGCTTATTTTAATTTTTCACTATTTAAGTTTTATCATTTGTAAAATCATCATAAAGCGTGTTATAAACTCTGTGATGATCATAAAATATTTAGTTCTTTCTTCTTATAAATTATACACGCATGTTAATTAGTAGAGTTTTTTTTTCCCTCTCTTTTTTGAACAAATTAGAGCCAAAGCTGTTGGGAAATGACAGATCAATCACAAAGTTAATGTATTCCAGCAATATTTTAATATATATTTTTGTGCATGTTAACTCAAGGGTCCATCCTTTACAATATTTTCATATGTCAAATCGTGAAACTGTTTTTTATTTATCAAGGACACAGTAATTTGTCTATGCTCTGTCTCTTAAAAGATTAAAGACAGACCACAGCCTGTGAATTTCTATCTTGCTAGTTGATCGAGTCTTGAGAGTACTGGACCATTAATGAATGACATTATAAGGGTCTAAAGAGAAGTATTAGTATGATTTAATGTGAAAAAATAGGCAATTTATTGTTGAAAATAATACTCCCATGTGATATCTCAAAACCTTCTTGCTGGTAATATAATCCTTAAGTCAAATAGGAGTCTTAACAGTCCTGTTTGACCTTCTCCCTTCCTCTTGAATAGGTTCAATAGGTATAGCTGGTTCAATAGGCATATCAACGGGTACAACAGGTAAATTTAAGGGGCATAACAGACTCATCTTGCTCCTCATTTTGTATGAGAGATGGATCTGCTTCCACAAGTGGCTGATATTGATGTGGATCAGGTGATATAGCAGGTAGTTGAGCAATAGGAACAGGCACAATAACTGGATTCTCCTCATAGACATCCATCATTGTTGAATTATCAGGAAATATATTAAACTCTTCTTCTTTCATCCCTCTGAAAGGGAATATATCCTCTCCGAATGATATATCTCTATTCACAAGGAAGAAACCAGACTCCAAATCATACAACTTATACCCCTTTTGTGTATCAGAGTATCCAATTAATACAGTTCTTTTTGCTCTAGGTTCAAACTTGTTTCCTTTTGGCAAAGTGTTGGCAAAACAAAGACATCCAAATACACTCAAATGATCATAAGAGGGTGGCTTGTTATATAACATCTCATAGGGTGTTTTACCTTTTAATACAGTTGTTAGTAGTCTATTGATCAAATAAATTGCAGCTCTAACACATTCACCCCAAAATCTATTAAGAACAGAACTCTGAATTTTTAAAGCTCTTGCAACCTCAAGGATATGCCTATACTTTCTTTAAACCACCCCCGTTTTATTTGGGAGTATAAGGACATGAACTTTGATGCACAATAACCAAATAAACAAACAAATCATGACAACTGGAATTGAAATCTCTTTTCCATTATCAGACCTTAATGTCTTTACAGTAGTACTAAATTGGTTCTGAACCTTCAGCAAGAAATCATTTAACACTACTATCACTTCATTCTTACTCTAAACTGGACATCCCCAAGTATACCTGCTATGATCATATACAATGGTGACAAAGTAATTCTTTTTATCATATGTAGGAACCTTGTAAGGACCCCACACATCCACATATATCAACTGAAAAATACTACTAGTATTATGCTGACTAATAGAAAACTTCAACTTTGTTTGTTTTGCCATTGGACATACTTCACATGAATGTTGTACTTCTTTGTTTATCTTGCCACTGGTACATGGTCTGTTACATTTGTGGAGGGGTGCCCTAACCTCGTATGCCACATTGCACTATCATCTACTTCTTTGACTGCTCCTGCAATGACTTCTGCTTGTTTATTCTCCAACAATTACAAGCCCTAATTTTCTCTACCAATTGCCAATACCTTCCCATTATAAAGGCCCTAAAATACACAGAACTCGGGGTAAAAAGACGTTGAACAACAAAGGTCTCTTGTCAGTTTTGACACTAACATTAAGTTGAATTTAAACACTGGCACATAGAGTACATTTTTTGAGTTTGAGACACTTTAATATCTTTACACTTCCTGTGTGAGTAATTTGACATCTATTTCCAGTCGAAACCTGAACTCCACTATTTTCTAGATTACCAGTCTATCTCAATTCATCCAAAAATTCTTTATGTGGTGTAATGTGATGTGATACCCCTGAATCTATAATCCAATTATGTGATAAAGTTTTGGTCAACAAAGCAATTATACCTGTCATGTTTGCCTGAAATTCACATGAAGCACTGGCATTGCTGAGCATTGCAATGTACTACATATACTGCTCATATTCATCATCTGGAATACACATTCCTTGTGCTGTCTTGCTTCATTGATCTTGTCTACCTCAACTATTGAGTTGTGTGCATGTGATCTTGTTCCTGTGTTAGTATTCTGAGCCTTCTTCTTACTCTTGAAATCTAGTGGATATCCCACTATTCTATAGCAATCATCCTTCAGATGTCCCTTACAATGACAAAGTTCACAAAATGTCCCTCCTTGATATGTCTGAGCCTGATTATAGTTTTGATTTGGCCTAAAATTCTAACGAAATCCCTGATTATTCCTCCTGCCATCATGGTCAAGGACTCCTTATGTCCATCAACCACACGTAACATTCTTTGACTTTGTTTCTGTATCATTAGGACATAGGTTCACAGTTCAATAAATTTCTTCTGCTTTTACAAGCTATTAAAGGAACACCAAAAATCCATACAACCATAAGAAATATCTCCAACAGAATAAACAGTAAGTTATTTGTAATTTTGTAAGATTATGTCAGATGTGAAGTTGCTTGGTATTACTGGGAGCCCTTTTAGTGGCAGAGTTGAATGGGCTTTGAATTGATAGAAGAAGATTTACAAAACAACAGTCCTTTGCTTCTTGAATCCAATCCAATTCATAAGAAAATCCCAGTATTGTTGAGTCACTTGTTATTATTGAATATATTGATGAGACCTTTGAAGGCCCATTTATATTGCCTAAGGACCCTTATGATAGAGAAGAATTACATTATTTTACACCACTTTATCAGGAATTATATAACACTTCTTCTCTTAATAAGTTATAATAGAGAAATAACTTATTCTTCTGCTCCTAATTAATAGTAGGTCGAAATTTGTTATTGCTAATGCTTTTGGTTCATCTTATGTTAGGGGCGATTTTATCGAATATATCAAACACACATGTACACAAATTAAACAAGCATATTGGATTTTATTTTTATTTTTCTCAAAAGAACACAGCAGCATTGGAGATAACGACGTCGTCGGGGATACTAAAACTAGATATTATAAAGTAACTTTACCACCATTTCGTTTGGAAATAAACTAACCAATATTAACCGGAACTTTGTGTGAGTTTAGCACAAGAAATTATAAAGAAAATTTTGAGAAAAGCTCCCCCTAAAGATAAGTTTTAAATTGGACGACCTCCGGAAAATCAAGCTTGTATTGCGAATGCTCCAGCCTTAAACTGGTTACTATTTTTCCAAAAAATCCAGGCTCCAAGCAATCTTGTTTACTTGCTCGGATACATCAAAATTTATACTCAGTAGGAGCGACAAATGGGCGGATCAAATCGGATATAGACAGGTTGAAAATGGGTTAAGTTAAATGAATACTATGTTCAATCTTCCCATAGTTAACACAGATGAAAAATAAGTTAACTAACGGATAATATGAATATCCATATGGTGAGAACACAAGCAAAAGGTCAAAATAAGCTTAGACTTTCAATAAGCAAGAATTGGTGAAAAAAATAACATGCAAACAAATGGATATCCATATTATCCATCTGAAAATTCACTTTTTAATGAATAATATCCATATTTGATCCATTTTTAAATGATCAGTTATCCAACTCTATCATTTCTCATCCAATTCCGATGCACGTGTCACTCCACATACCTCTCTAGCTGCAATCTCTCCATCAACTTGACACAATAGACTTGGACACCCGGGAGCACCAGTTTTTAGTTTTCTTAGAAATCGAAATTTCATTCAATGTAATAATGGGAAATTGCCTCAAAATTGTCATTCGTGTCCTTTAGGGAAGCATGTTCGACTTCCGTTTAAATCATTTTTGAGTGTTACTTTTTTTCCTTTTGATATAATTCATGCGGATTTATGGACATCTCTCATTACTAGCAACCTGGGTCACAAATATTATTTGGTATTTTTGGATGATTTCTCTCACTTTCTTTGTGGTTTATCCTCTAAAATATAAGTCTCATGTTTACTCAATTTTTCTTGAATTTCAAGCTTATGTTAAGACCCAATTTGAGAAGACCATTAAAATATTTCAATGTGATAATGGTCGTGAGTTTAACAATTCCCCCTTTCACAAATTTTGTACAACCAATGGCATGGTGTTTTAATTCTCGTTCCCTCATACCTCACCTCAAAATGATAAAGTCGAAAAAATCATCCGCACCATTAACAATATGATTTGTACCATGCTCTTTCATGCATCTATTCCCCCTCCATTTTGGGTCTATGCACTTCACATGGTCGCCTACCTCCTTAATATATTACTTACACGTACACTTCAAAATAAAACCCCCATCAAAATTCTATTCCGTCAGATCCCTTCTTATGATCACCTTCGAATTTTTGGGTATCTATATTACCCTAATCTCGCCTCCACGGCTTCTCACAAATTAGCACCTAGGACTACTCCGTGCATCTTCTTGGGTTTCCCATCAAATCATAGGGAGTACTTATGCTATGATTTGTCCACAAATAAAGTCCTTGTCTCACGTCATGTCGCGTTTGAGGAGAACGTCTTCCTTTTTACCACAATCTAAAAATTCACCAACTATAGATTTCTTGATGATTCGGACACCTCCCCTCTCATTGGAAACGCAATCCATCACGTCCCGTCACTTCCCCTACCCCAGTCGACTGCCTCACCCACCCCATCATCCAACATCCGACCCACTGCCCCCGTCTCGGCCTCGTCGTTCTCATCGCCATCGATATTGCCCCACCCCCCGGCCCTATAATGGTAAATCCTATAACGGTAAATCTCGTGACCCCTCTGCCCCACCCTTAGTCCACAGTTCCCGAGACAGAAATCCAATCCACGGTAAATCCCGTGACCCCACTGCCCCACCCCCAGTCCACAATTCCCTAGACAGAAACCCAACCCACTCCACTGCCCATGACCCAACTAGTCCCGCTTCCGACCCACTGTATGGAAACCCATGCTCAGCACGAGATTTTCAAATCGAAAGTCCACTTTGACCAATCCACTCAGACTATCTCACCAATACCTCAAAACCCAAAACTAGTCAAGCTTGACCCAAATTGGAATGGAACCATGTGTGAGGAATTTAATGCGCTCACTACACAACACACTTGGGATCTTATCCCTAGACCAGAATGGGTGAATGTGATTCGTTGCATGTGGCTATATCGTCACAAATTCATATATAGTGGTGAGCTTGAACGCATAAGGCGAGACTTGTGGATAATGGCACGGGGCAATGAGATGGAGTTGATTGTGGTAAGACATTCAGTCCAATGGTTAAACCAACCATCATTCGCACTGTTTTGAGCATAGCTATGGGAAAGAACTGGCTGATTCATCAACTTGATGTGAAAAATACATTCTTATATGGGGATTTGAAAGAAATTGTATATATGCATCAACCGTCTGGCTTTGTGCATCCAGAGGCTTCTCAGTATATCTGTCGTCTTTGAAAGTCACTCTATGGCTTGAAACAAGCCCTCAAGGCTTGGTATGAGCGCTTTGCCACTTACATCATATAGATCGAGTTCGTATGCAGCAAAAGTGATACCTCACTTTTTATTTTTTATCGAGGTAATGACACTACATACCTTTTACTCTATGTGGATGATATTGTTCTGACTGTCTCATCTGATGTGCTGAAACACGAGATCATTACCTTGCTTAAATTCGAATTTTCTATGACGGTCTTAGGTAAATTGAGTTATTTTTTGGGGATTTTCAGTGACCAGATCAGCAAATGCAATAATCCTATGTCAGCGTAAGTATGCCGAAGAAATTGTATACATGGCCAAAATGGAAAACTGCAAGATCATGCTAACTCCAGTCGACTCAAAGTCGAAACTCAATGCTGATGACGGGGATCCGGTGGCCGATCCTTCCCTTTATAGGAGCCTTGTTGTAGCACTTCAGTATCTTAGCTTCACTAGGCCCGATATTGCTTATGTTGTTCAGCATGTGTGATTGTTCATGCATGCTCCAAGGGAGTCTCACTTTACCACTCTTAAATGTATCATTCGGTATGTTAAGGATACTCTTGACTATAGACTACATCTCTATCCATCTGCACCGACCAGACTGATATCATATACGGACGTTGATTGGGGCGGATGTCCGAACATATGCCGATCCACTTCAGGCTATTGTGTATTTTTGGGTGATAACCTCATCTCATGGTCAGCCAAACGACAAGCCACAAATATTCTTTCATTCGATAGAGAATACGCAAATATTCTCCATATATTATGTAATTAGTATTCTAGTGTAATTATATAAAGTAGATATTATCATTCGATTAGAATTACAATTGTAAACTCCTAAAAATATTGTATCAATAAGAAGACTCCAATCAATAAGAATTACACTATTCTATCAGGAATTATATAACACTTCTTCTCTTAATAAGTTATAATAGAGAAACAACTTATTCTTCTGCTCCTAATAAATAGTAGGTCGAAATTTGTTATTGCTAATGCTTTTGGTTCATCTTATGTTGGGGGCGATTTTATCGAACATATCAAACACACATGTACACAAATTAAACAAGCATATTGGATTTTATTTTATTTTATTTTTTCTCAAAAAAAAAAAACAAATTCACAAAAGAATACAGCAGCATTGGAGATAACGACGCCGTCGGGATACTAAAACTAGATATTATAAAGTAACTTTACCACCATTTCGTTTGGAAATAAATTAACCAATATTAACCGGAACTTCGTTTGAGTTTAGCACAAGAAATTATAAAGAAAAATTTGAGAAAAGCTCCCCCTAAAGATAAGTTTTACATTGGACGACCTCCGGAAAATCAAGCTTGTATTGCGAATGCTCCAGCCTTTGTTAAACTGATTACTATTTTCCCGAAAAATCCAGGCTCCAAGCAATCTTGTTTACTTGCTCGGATACTTCAAAATTTATACTCAGTAGGAGCGACAAATGGGCAGGTCAAGTCGGATATAGACGGGTTGAAAATGGATTAAATAAAATTAATACTATGTTCAATCTACCCATAGTTAACATAGATGAAAAATAAGTTAGCTGACGGATAATATGAATATCTATATGGTAAGAACACAAACAAAAGGTCAAAATAAGCTTAGACTTTCAAAAAGCAAGAATTAATGAAAAATAACAAGCAGACAAATGGATATCCATATTATCCATCTGAATATTCACGTTTTAGTGAATAATATCCATTTTTAAATGATCAGTTATCCAACTCATATTTAATAGGTTGTATTGGATGGTTACTTATTTTTTTTAACCATTTTTCCTGTCCTGATACTCAGCATCAAAAGTATTAGATTCAGGTGAATCGATATAATAATGCTACATTCACCCTTGAATTTAAGTGATGCACTTTAATTAGGTATAAAGTAAAAATAAGAAAGAAAAACTTTAAAATTATATGGTTATAAATTTATCTCATTACGAATAAAATAAATTATTTCTATATACATAGAGTATCAATCTTTTTATGATATATAACTACTAGAAAGGTATCATTGATGGACGAGTCATGCGTCTCTAGAAATTTCCAAGTAGCCAGCAATTTTTAATGGATACATTGAATAGAAGCTTCCAAGACTTCGGATTAAGTCGTCAGCGCAAATGCAATCATTTGATGAGTCATCATCAAGTGTGAAACAAGAAATTTCATCCAATTTTTCTAGCTATAAAAAAGAACACCTAGAAATACAACATACCAACATAACAAAATCATCAACATATAATACAAGTTGTGAGAATTAGAAGTTGTAAGAATATGTCAGGAGTGAAATTGCTTGGTGTTAGTGGGAGTCCTTTTAGTCGTAGAATTGAATGGGCTTTGAAGATTAAAGGAGTAGAATATGAATTGATAGAAGAAGATTTGCAGAATAAGAGCACTTTGCTTCTTGAATCCAATCCAATTCATAAGAAAATCCCAGTATTGTTGCACAATGGGAAGCCCGTTGTTGAGTCACTTGTTATTATTGAGTATATTGATGAGGCCTTTGAAGGGCCTTCGATATTGCCTAAAGACCCTTATGACAGAGCAATTGCTCGTTTCTGGGCGAAGTTTATCGATGACAAGGTAAGCTCAATTCTACTTTTATGCAAATAGCCTATGTTATATTTGTCACGAAGAATTAATCATTCAATTATTACTTTATTGATGAAATTAACTAAATATTTTTTGAAAAGTAAAAGTGACTCAACTTTATTGAAGTGTAACTTTTTTATTTTGTGAGGCAAAAACTCACTTTTTTTCTCCCAGATACTTGGCAAAGTTGTGCCATTTCTTTGTTAAAACAAATTGTTCAATGACATGTATTATGTTATACTTGGACAAAGTCGAGTGTCTTTTCATTTTTCAAAAGAAATTTAATAATTTAATACAGTTAAAGTAAAAATTGAATAACTATTCCTTAATACAGTTAGTCATTATTTTTGTTGTATTTAGTTATTATTAGAAGATGTTTTTTAATCAAGTGGGAGTAAAATGACTTCTCTCACTTATGAGCGAACGTCATTTTTCATTCAACTATTTTATTTTTAATTTCATATTTCTTACTCCAACTAAATTTTGACATTCTTATTAATCTTCAATAATACTTGTAAGAATTTTATCAAATTACTCTCTAATTAATCATTAGGATGATCATTCAAGTTTCTACATTTTTGTCAGTGCTTGCCAGCAGCGTGGAAAGCTTTGTGGAGCAAAGGAGAAGAAAAAGATAAAGAGGAAGCTTATGAGGTCTTTAAAATCCTCGACAATGAACTCAAGGACAAGAAGTTCTTTGGTGGAGACAACATTGGATTTGTTGACATAGTAGCAAATTTTATCGGATTTTGGGTAGGAATTGTTGAAGAGGCCACTGGAGTTGTGCTGGTGACAAGTGAAATCTTTCCTCATTTATGTGAGTGGAGAGATGAGTACCTTAATTGCAATCAAGTTAAGGAAAATATGCCTCACAGAGAAATGTTGCTCGGTTATTTCAAGGCTCGGGCTGAAGCTGAGGGCTACTAGCACTGCTAACAAATGAACATCTAAATCCAATTTCCTATGGATTTAATTTGAAGATGTTTTTTTTTTTTGTGGGAATAAAACTTGTCATTTTGAGAAATATACATCTAGCTAGTTGTCTGGGAATTAGACTTGTCATAAGAAGAATAAAGTTTTTTAAAGTTATCGGTGTTCTTTTTTTTTTTTTGAAAGACTTTATACTATATGGTTGTTACCTTATTGTTGTTTGAGATTTTATCTGTAAACAACAATTTATTTGCATATGTTAAACGAAGGATCTGGAAGAAATATAAGGAGGGCTTCTTTGGTTATCTCAAGTGCAAATAAACGAGAGAAAATACGAAACACGAGAAAATTGGAGATGCTAGCTAGTAAAAAAGAATATTATACAATATGCCATCCAAGATTTTAAGCATACAATGTATGAACTATGAACCATGGCTTTTTAAAAGCTGGCCAACCGGATGGGTTCTGGGCGGGGCGGGACGAGACCCAACAGGACGGGGGACCGGTACTAGGGCGGGATTGGCAGGTTCTGCCAGTGTCCCGTCCCGGCCCCGCCCCATCAAAAAAGGGACCCGGTATTTATCGGGTCGGGATCGGGTTTTCCGTTTTTTGTTTTCACTTAATTTTAAAAAATAACATATATATAAAGTATGAACAATTGAAATATGGCTTTTTACCAATTAAAGATTTAATTAGTGTTTTTTTATGATTTTCTTAGAACACATCGATTCCCTATAGTTCTATTGTCACGCCCTTTTTTCGATCATGCGCGGGTCGAATCGGAGTGCAATGTGTCAGTGATTCCTGGGTAAATGATTAAGGAGTCGCCACCTAATTATTTTATAGCGAATTAGGACACCTGAATATTAACTAAATGCTGCAATGTAACTCCATTTTTAAGGTCTGCGAAACTAATGAGATTCTAGGTAAGGTTTTTTATTATCCTAAAGGGAAGGGGTTAGGCATCCTTTAAGATCTGCTAACTTGCGGTTATCCGATCAAACTCAGGTTAATATTATACTAAGAAAAATGCATGTTTAAAGAATGAAGTTAAAAAGATGTTTGCAAATAATTAATGAAAGAGATGCATTGTGTACATGTATGCATTTGCATGGTATAAAAGAAAAATACATATAAAGTTGAAAAAGTATGCATTTATGACAATAAATAGCAAGGAGAAAAACGAATTACTTATAATGTCAAAGAAGTAATTTTTGGAAATCATTTTGAGTTGTACAATTAATAAAGTGAACAGAAGATGATCAAAGTTTGTTTTGAAAATTCTAAATATGCATGACAAGCCTAAAAATAAATAAACTAGCGGAGGATTTCTAAGTTTGAATTAACCGAGCCTACAAATGAATAAACTAGCGACGGTTTTTAAACTACCCTATTAATTATCCATTCATGGCCTAATTATTCTAAATATCCTAACAATCACACAAGCATTAAATAATTATTACAGACCCAAATAGAAATAACGAAATTAAAGAACAACAATGAAAGGGAATTAATGCGGATGACGATGTCATCTCGCCCTATTTGTTTTGAAATCCCGAGTTTGGAGAATGCAAGGAGTGTGAATGCGGGTCTTCGTTCGGCAGTGATCATGATGAGTCTCATAACGAGACTTTTCTTTGCTCCCGATGCATTTCATGTAAACGAAAGAAAGAAAAGGATTAGGAGACGGAATATGAAAATATGTACATAAGAAAATGTAAATAAATAATTCATGAAAAGTAATATGTTGTTAGGATTCAAGACGTAGGCAGGTGCAAAAAGAATATAGAGCAGGCCCAAAATGATAATTACCAAACTTATAAGAATAGACCAGTTATAGGGAAGACTTGGGGGTTCACATAAGGCCAAACAAAAAGAAAATGGATAGCAAAGACAAATCCAGTTTTGACAAGAGGAGAGAAGAACAATGCATATGGTTCAGAATTCAGAAATAAAATCAACGACAAACTCAAACACAGTAGGTAAACAACCTAGCCCACAACCATTCTCACCTCTAACAGTCATATTATCGTCAATTTTTATCACACATAATTGAGGCAAAATCATATAGAACCAATGACCATGTTCAAAATCAATGGGTGGGAAAGGAACATTTTCCTAATCTTCTCAAGGTCACACGAGGCTAATACAACAAAGACATACCTCAAAAGAAAAGTAAACATGATAATATTGCTAGGATATCAAAACAAGGACAAACTGCAGGCTGAGTTTCTTTCTATTACACACATATAATCAATAAGAGTAAGTTGAACAGGGTCTGAGGCATTCATTAAAGACATACACATACATCCCTAATAGGCAAACTAAACGCGTTCAAGATATCCTTTACAAAAACATGGGTCCTTAGGCCTAACAGGGAACCTGGTCATCCTATCAGTATATTAGGGATAGATCATTCCAAGGACACATTCATTATTCAGGGAAATTGACATGCTTACATAGGTAGATCCACAAAACATGGGAGGCAAAACATGATCCTAAGTAGGTAGTTTAGACATATATGCCCAATTTAACAGAGAATAAAAATGCATTTTTTCTGCTTCTGAATGAGGCCTGCTCAAGGCATTTTCTAAGATCTTTTCATTCATGCCTGAACAATTTCAATATCAAACTATACCCTATATACACATCCTATTACATGGAATATGGTTATAAGTTATGTGTGAAATGCAACAATGGCTATAGCTTAGTATGACATGGGTCAGTTTCAATGGATGCACAATACTAAGGTAAATATCGTTCAGACAATTCAGTAGATAAGGCACATACAAGAGAATTTTAAGATGTGTCATATGCTAATATGGGAACATTTCTCATCTAAACAGGCAAGACAAGTGTATAAACAATCCAGGAGACATATGAGATAAGGAAATGAACAAGTGATCATTTTAAGGACAACATCATAAAGGGCACAGAACCATCTAGTCTAGGCTGGACACACAAAGTCCTACTCATGCTATATGCTTGACACAATGACACTTACATATTTTAGGCATGAAGACCTCAAATAAACATGTAAATAAACCAACAGGTAGGGTGACATGACACTTCAAAGATGATATTTTTCTATATAAAATTATCCAAACTAGGCTAGACATATATGATCCCTAAAAAAACTAAATAGTACAATGAATATGGGGAGATCTGAGAGCTCATACAACATGACTTAAACTTGTTCCAAAATAATGCAAGAGGCCAACAAATGCACATTTTAACTCAGATCACTCGTTTGTCTAATAGAGTAGCTAAGAGACTTAGAAGACAGTTACATATTATCATAAAGCTACTATAGCATTAAGACATGTGAAGTCACACACACAAAGTTACCAAAAGTACACAGGTAGTTAATCAAATATGACATTTTCAAAGGTGATAGACAAATGTACCTGGTTGTGGTACTTATTACACAGAAATGACACATTCAATCATAATGGTCGTAGAGCATGCAAGTTTCATTCTTTTGTCTAGATCAAAACTTATGCATACAGATTTGCTAATATGTCAAGAGAAGTTCAAAACTGTAGCTAATCTATCATTCAATATCCAACAAAAGTAAATAACAGCGGGCAATCCACATATTTTATAAATTTCAGACATGTAAGGGAACATGAACAAAGTTTTTGTCAAGAAAACATCAAAATAACACACCCATCACATAATGTTGCACAAGAACTCAACACAGTATGCCTGGAGCACAAGCAAATTGGCTAAACAAGGTAAATATTACAAGATTCCCATTAAACTTGTTATGATTCCTCTAAAAGGAAGATGTACCAAGATTAAGACCAAACTAATTCCCCCAAATACCATACCTCCGGCCTTTTAAGGCATTGAGTATGAATCTATACCTTGAATGTAACACTTAAGTAAAACATGCATTAAGTTAATTCCAAACTGCAGTACTGGTCCAGAAGACCCTACCTTAACATAGATAACCTAATAAACTATTCATATTAGATTATAAGAGGGTTAGTATTACTTGACTTGATCCACACAAGGTTTATATATGAATACAAATCCTAAATTACTTAAGTTAAAACATGATAACCATACTTAAATTTAAGTACTCAATAAACAGAAACTGAACAAATCATACGACATGTAATACATCAAAATAAAACTGAGAGGAATTAGAGTCTACTGACCTTCTCCGGGCAGCGAACCGAGGCGTCGTTTCGAATCATCGACCCCACTCGGAGAAGTTTTGTTTATGCGATTGAAAAAGAACAAGAGCTTAAATATTTTATGGCTTTGCCGAGCCGGAAACGAGAGTAAAATAAAGAGATTTTGAGAATCAAAAGTTGCTTTTGTGAGAACACCAGATGGGTCGATTCTTTGCAACAGCTAAAAAACATAGGGTTTTGTTGTCTAAAAATCCCCCTTCCAAAAAAGAACCCCCCCCCCCCCCCACAGCCATAAAAGGGATATATTTATAGATGAATCAACAACTCATTTAAGAAGTTTGAATTTCAAACAAATGAAAAGAGGGGGAACTCTGAGGGTTCTGTCAGTGAAAAGATAATCCCCTTTTCAGGTCGGATTTGAAGGTAAATAGTCGTTTGAGAGTTGTTGAGGCTTCAATCTGGCGAGTATTGTCTTTACCAGTTGGATAGGGTGAGATACGAGCTTAATACCGAGGAATTTTCATGTTACTCCCTTCTCAGAGGTTTCAATAGACCTTTACAAAAGCTTTGAAAAGCTTCGAAAGGTGTGAGGGGACGAAAAAGTGTGATAAATGACAGGACAAGGCGGCGGTGGCAAGTGAAGGGGCGATTATCCGACGGGTTAAAGGGTGTTGGTGATGGAGATGGGTCGGTTTGAAGGTGTAGCCGGTGGTTTTTGGTTCTGGTTTTTGATGATTTTGGAATTGGGGTTTTAGGTTTAAAGGGTTGGGGCGATGGGTGATGGGCTGGTTTAGTGGGCCTGGGTCTTAGGCCGACGAGATTGGAGATTAAGGGGAATGGGTTTGGGTATAGGGGTGTTGGGTTTGAATAAAAAAAAAAGGGAAATGGATGTTGGGCCAACGGGTTTGGGCTTCAGTGGGTTGAAGAAATGTGGCCAATTTTGGGCTTTGGGGTGTGGGCTAGTTTGGGATTTTTTAGGGATTAAAGGGAATGGCCGGTTGGGCCAAAAACTTGGGCTTGGTTGGGTTGTGATTTTGTGGTGGGTTTGGGCTGGTTATGTAGAAAATAGGGGTGGCCAAATGGGCTGCCCCTTTTAAAATGGGTGGTTGTTTTAGGTAGAAATTATTTCTGGGTTGGGAAATAAAATGGGTTATGGATCTAAAAATACAAAAGGGATTTAATATTAAAAATGCTTTGAATAAAAATACAAAAAAAATGTAAATTATTTAGAATATAATATAAGATGTGATAATAATAAAACATAATATTTGTGAAATGCTTAATGCTTAATTAAAAATAAAAAATACGATGTTGTTTTGCTAAAATAAAATAATATAGAATATTAGAATAGAAACTATGATCATGATTTAAAAAGGCAAATGGTTGTAGAAATACGAATAATAATAATAATAATATATATGTATATATATATATATATATATATATATATATATATATATATATATATGCATATATGTATTTATATATTAAAAAAATGAGGTATCAAAAATATTTAAAATTGCAAATAAATCGAGAAAGATGGGACAAAATTGGGTGTCAACATCTATTATGGTTGTCTTTGATTACCTCACTAGTGGCTAGTTAAAAGCTCACCCGTCAGCTAACCTTCGATTTCGGAGATTAGAGCAGAAAAAATCTGTAACGGCAGAGAGATGTTGAAAGCCACTTGACTAATTGGAGAGGGGTTTCGCCTCTAATCCAAACGAATTTCTCTTTTTTTCTTTAAGATATTTCTCAAAACGAGGAGGTCATATAGAAAGTTTTTTTATTCATTTGTTTCGAACTTCGTGATAAACTCCACTCTATACTTCGTGATAAACTCCACTCTATCTCTCCCTCGTTACGAATAAAAAGGTGAAATGAAATACCAGTTATACACTCCATTCGTTCTACGAAACCTTGTTGATTCTGAACTTCGTTCGCGAAGGAGCCAGGCTTTTGATGGGCCAGCCCTATGAAGCGAATTTAAGATTTAAGTTTATAATTTTTTATTTTAGTCATTTGAAAATATTGGATTTTAAATTTATTAGTTGTATATATTAAATGATTTTTTTAAAATCTATGTGTTGATTGTATGTGTTGTTTGCATTATCTATATACATATGTACTTAGCTGACTGTATTTTGAAACTGTGTATCTGAGTACATCCTAATACACATTGATAGAAACTAAGAGTCCACCAAACAATTTATAGAACCAGGTTCTCTATCTGTTCCCTGAAGTAAAACAGAAAGTAAAAAAGATTTGAGCTCGGATCGCAGCTAACACCGCTCTGATACCATGTTAAACTAATAAAAGGAGAGGAAGAAATCAGTTATCCATTAATGGAGGATAATTGTTTGGAGAAGATGAGAGTTGTAGAGAGAAATATTGAGAGAGGGAGGTTTGAAAAATATCTTTTTTCATTCCAACGGAATACAAATGAGTTGTACAATGTCTATTTATAACAAACTAATCTAACTAACTAAATATCTTCTTGAAGGGTACGATCATTAAATACAGCTACGTACAAGTAGTCTACTGCTTCTATTATAACTTCATACTTCAACACTTAGCT
Organism: Anisodus tanguticus; assembly: GCA_034509755.1. Classification (NCBI taxonomy): domain Eukaryota; kingdom Viridiplantae; phylum Streptophyta; class Magnoliopsida; order Solanales; family Solanaceae; genus Anisodus; species Anisodus tanguticus. The sequence continues at coordinate 52,961,723 of CM067540.1, read as the reverse complement.
TACAAGGTCAAATACTAGGTGTTTCACTCTAATATCTTTTTGAATCCCATTTCCTTATTTCGCCATTGTAGTACAGTTTATTAAAGGAGAACACATTTTCTACCAGGTATTTATACATTTTCAGAACTCGAAGTCGAACTCGAGATATCAAAACCAATTTAGAGATGACAAAACAATAAACTTTAAATACTATTACGCGTAGCCAGGGGCGGAGTCAAGTGGGAGTAAGGAGTTCACCTGAATCCTCTTTGGCGAAAATTTACATTGTATATGCAAAGTTAAAATTAATATTTTTATGTATATTTAATAGATGTTGAATCCCCTTAGCTTCTTCGTGTGTTTATTTATTCATATTTTGAACCCCTTCTAGTGAAAATTCTGATTACGCCACACTGCATATAGCATATCTTATCCTATGTAATAATGTAACAAGAGATTATGACCGTAAACACAAATAACAAAATTCTAATATTGAATTGGTATTTGGAAAAATCCTTATCATAAGTGTGAGCTTATACCGTTTGTCTTAGCTAAGGTACGTTTGAGATGTGCAACAGGTTGGTGTTGTATCCAAAACTATGCCAACAACAATACGAAGCAATGTGGACAGAAAAAAACAAGAAATGGCAGCAAGAGTGTTTGGCCTAACAGTCGCTTCTTTTCTTTCTCCTTTCTCAACGGCTACTTCTTCTTTTTGTAGTCTCTGTATCTCTCTGTAATACTTCTCAGAGATACGGTACTACTGGAGATTGTGTAATACATGATTAAAATTACCTTTTCCTACAATTGGAACAGTAATTTGCACTTTGTGAACCCTAAAGTTTTTGATTTATAGTTCCCTGTGGACTCACTTGGGAGGAACATAATCGCCAACTCATACTCTGCTCCATCAGTGCCTATTTTGGAATATTGTCTCTTCACCCATTCTTTCTGTGAATTATAGTCTATACAGTCTCATTATAAGTAATTGCTGCATTATATCTGTTTTTTAGATAGAGAATAAGTGCCCCTTCTATTTTATTTTCCATTAAGGAGAACAGTAAAATTGAATATGAATTCAATTGTCCCGTTGAATTTTGTTCTGCTAATTATTTGGTGGCCATGGCTGTTTTACTCGAAAGGAGAAGAGGGTCGGCTTCTGGTCAACACGACTCTGGTCCAAACTTCTTCTGCTTTAGGAGCCATGTACCTACTGGCTAAGTTGCTCAGACTCGAGTGCGGGTATTTGATACGAGTATAGATTTGAGTGTCGGATTCATCAAAATTTAAATTTTAAGATTTGGGAGTGCAGATGCAGGTATGAATACGATTGGGAAATTCGACTAAGAAAATTCAAAATCTTAACAAATAGAGCTATAAAAGGACCAGAAGTTCAAACTCATAACACAGAGCTATAAAAGGACCAGAAGTTCAAACTCATAACACGACCCCTTGAATTCTTGATTTCTCTCTGTTTAGCCTGGAACATGAATATGCCATTTGTTGGAAATTTGTCTTTGGTAGGAGGTGCGTCTATCCATATTTAATTACTTAAACACTAGAGTTTCGCATGTTGGAGGCTTTATCTCTACACACGTGCATAATCTACTAAGTGAGTAGATGACCGTAGGGCCAAGGATCGTCAAATTTCGTTAAGAAATGAAAGAGATATTGATCCACGAAGTAAGGTGTTTAAGACATGGAAATATGGTGTGGAACAAATCTATCATATCGGTAGGAAAAGGAAGAATTGTTTTCTTTATAAGCCTAAAAAATGGACAAAGGTTTGGGACCCCAAGGGGTAACCCATTTGTTTGAAGGAGGGAGGACCTAGGTGTGGTTGGGTTCGAGGCTAAGTCCACACGCACGCCGCCGCCCGTCCGGGTTCGGGTCACGGGTCGAAAGCTTTGGGTTTCTGGGCTACTTCTGATATTATCTTTTTGGACCCCAAACTATTTAGTATTTACAGTTTCAGTTTGGTCCCTGGAGTTTCAGGAAGCAGCCAGAAAGCCAACAGTTTTGACATTAAACTTCTGAAACTTTTTGCACTTACTACAAAACGTTTCTGGCCACGAATACACATGATTACACCTCTTAAAGGACCTCTTAATCACATCTCCTCCTCCTAATCACTATATAAATATTTCTGAAACAAATTGAGGTGGATGAACAATATAGAGAAGAGAGAGGATGAAAATTTGTCCAAAAACTGAGCAGCAAAACAGAAAACTCTTCCTTCATTTTCCATTTTTCAACAAGTCATTTCGTGTTTGTTTTCTTCGTCAGAATCAACCTATTTGTTTTGTACTGTTAATTAGTTGTTGTTTTATCTTGGGCGACTATTGTCCGTTAACGTAAAAGCATATATACGGGGCAATCTTGTCTTAAAGACATAGAGTCATCTCTCGACTCAGCCACAATTGTAACAATCCAGATTTAGTGTATCTTGATTTCAGGTTATCAAGATTCAAGACTCAACAAGCTTGCGGCAGTTCTGAATATTGGTTAATTGTTTATCCTTTCGAACACTTATAATATTTATTTACTTCCCGTACTGCAATTTATATCCAACACCATTTCCCATGTCTTAATTTTGTTTTATCTTTCATTTGGAGAAATCAAAATCTTAATTCTTTTCCAAATTTGTCCATGGACTCCAATTAAAGTATCCAAAGTTCAAAAATTTAAATTTTAAGATTCGGGGGGTGCAGATCTATGTATGAATACGGTTGGAGGGATTCGGCTAAGAAAATTCAAAATCTTAAAAAATAGAACTGTAAAAGGACCAAAAGTCCAAACTCAGAACACGACCCCTTGAATTCTTGGTTTTTCTCTGTTTGGCCTGGAACATGAATATGTCATTTCCTATGTCTTAATTCTGTTTTATCTTTCATTTGGAGAAATCAAAATCTCAATTCATTTTCAAAGTTGTCCATGGACTCCGATCAAAGTATCCAAAGTTCAAAATTTAAATTTTAAAATTTGAGGTGCAGATCCAGATATGAATACAGTTGAGGGATTCGGTTAAGAAAATTCAAAACCTTAAAAAACAGAGCTATAAAAGGGCTAGAAGTCCAAACTCAGAACACAACGTCTTAAATTCTTGATTTCTCTCTGTTTGGCCTGGAACATGAATATGTCATTTCCCATGTCTTAATTATGTTTTATCTTTTATTTGTAGAAATCAAAATCTCATTATTTTCCAAATTTGTCCATGACCTTCAATTTTATCCACTGAGGGGCAATTTTGATATTAATTTTTTTGTTTGCTTGTTGACCAGCAACCTGTACCAACTGTTTGCTTCCTAAAGATAATCTTTTGTCAAATTTTTATCCTGCAAACTTGGAGCAATGTTTTCTATCTCTGCGTACCTTTGATTCATTGAGGCTTCTTGAGAAGATTTCTTTCTTTTTAACAAGGCTTTACACGACTAGAAGCAATCCCAAATATAGCCACCAGGACTGACTCGATAACTTCATCAAAATAAGAACTATAACCACGAATGCACATTTAAGCCCTCTTTAAACCTTCATAATTTTTTCAATGTTTGAAATTAGCCTTCAAAATCAGTTTTATCCACTGTCAATATTTGTTGTTTATGTTCTCATCCAATTCCGTAGCTTTCAATTCAAAAATCTTGATTGTATTTGCCATGGACTCTTCTTGAACCTTTGCAATCCTTTGAACATTTTCTATTTAGGTCTCATTAGCTAATTAGAATGGGAGTTATATGACAATATAATGATGTAGGAAAACTAGCATCTTTTCATAAGACTTCAATCTACTGGTAACAACAATGGTTAGATCATTGTTATGAGGCTTTCTTTTGCCCTAACTGAAAGTATACCGTGGTATACACGATATACACGGCATATACAATGCATTGTGTATACTGTGTATATCACGGAAACACAAAGCCATTGTCCGTGATATACTTACCAAACTGTCCATGATATACATGGTAAGTATATCAAGGTTTGGAGAATATTTTGTACCATATTATTTGTAATTAATTAGCATTGTATGTTGGAAATTTGTCTTTGATGGGGGGTTGCGTCCACCCATATTTAATGACTTAAACACTCGGGTTCAGCATGTTGGAGACTTTGGTTCTTCACACACGCATAATCTACTAAGTGAGTAGATGACTGTAGGGCCAAGGATCGTCAAATTTCGTTAAGAAATGAAAGAGATATTGGTCCACGAAGTAAGGTATTTGAGGCATGAAAATATGGTGTGGACAAATCTACCACATCGATGGGAAAAAGAAAAATTGTTCTTTTTATAAGCCTAAAAATGGATAAGGGTTTGGGACCCCAAGGGGTAACCCATGTGTTTGAAGGAGGGAGGACCTAGGTGAGCTTGGGTTCAAGGCTAGGCTAACGATCGCGCCGCCACCACCCACCCGCCCGGTCCGGGTCAGGTCTCGGGCTATGGGCTTCTTCTAATATTATCTTTTTGAACCCCAAATTGCTTAGTATTTACTGTTTGGTCCCTGGAGTTTCAGTAATGTTCCAACAACGGGAAAGCCAACAATTTTGATGGCATTAACCAATCTGATACGTTTTGTACTTGTTACAAAACGTTTCTGGCATGACTATACCTCTTAAACAGCCTCTTAACACCGCTCATCCTTCTAAACACTATAAAGATAAAACCTTTCTCTAATTATGAGGGTAGACAAAAAAGTAGAGAGAAAGAAAATAAAGATAAGACACAAGTCGTGAACAAGAGCAGAAACTCTTCCTTTTCCTCTAAATTTCCACTCTTCAGCAAGTCGTTTCACGTTTGTTTTATTTGTTAGAATCAACCTATTTGCTTTGTAGTATTGATTAGCTGTTGTTTTATCTTGGGAGACTATTGTCCGCTAACGTAAAAGCATATATACGGGGCAATCTTGTCTTAAAGACAGAGAGTCATCTCTCGACTTAGCCGATGGTGTTGTGATTATCTAATTGGTTGCTCAGTGTTTCAAGTGTGAACTTCAAACTCAAAAGACTCTAACCATTCAGATTTCTCAGCGCTTCTAAAAGTCACAAGTGTAGCAGTTCATGTTCTTGTATTTCTAAATACAAGATTCAGATTTGAAGTTCTAGTTCAAGATTAAAATACTGACAACTTCTTGTTGTAATCTTTGTTGTTTATCCTTTCGAAGCACTTGTAATATTTATTTACTTTCCGTACTGCTTTATATCCAACATTGTACACTTACCATAATTGTAGAATTCTTGTACAAATAGAATAGAGTTTTGAGAGTAGAATATGAATAGGATTTTCCATATTATTGAACATTGTAAATTGTATATATACTCATTCATTAATGAAAATAATCAAGGGATTATTTTTTCATGGTATCAGAAGTCTAGGTCTCACATACCTCCTTCTCCAAAAATTTCTACTTCTCTTGGCTGATTTGAATTCTGAGCCCTTCCTCGGTTTTCGAGCCGGTTTTTACCTCATCTCTTCCCAGATTTTCTTCCAAATCACTCAATCACCCTTCGGTCTTTCGTTATGTAGACGTCAAAGAGCATGTTTCATCATGCCCTTACTATTTCTAACATAAAGAACAACATCTCTATTGTTCTTGAGATGGAAAACGTCAAATATGCGACATGGGCAGAGTTGTTTAAAATTCACGCTATCTCACATCAAGTCCTCCATCACATAATTCCTCCGGCTATCCCTCCTCCTGTGGAGGATCCTCAGTTATTGATCACTCTTGATGCTACAGACCTTTAGTGGATTTACTCTACTATTTCTACCGACATTTTAGAGACGATCATTGAACCAGACATTACGGCTATGGCTACCTGGAATAGATTGCGTGATATATTCCAGGACAACCAACATTCCCGCGTTATCACCGTTGAGCAGGAATTTTCTCAAGTCATCATGGACGATTTCCCAAATTTTTGACTTATTGTAAACTGCTCAAGAAATTGGTGGACCAACTCTGTTATGTTGGCGCGCCCGTTACCAATAATTGTCTTGTTCTATAAATGGTTGCAGGCCTATCTGAGGCCTATTATGGCGTGGGGACTCTCCTCCGTCAAAGTAATCCACTTCTACCTTTTTGTCAAGTTCGTTCGATGCTCACGTTAGAAGAAGCCGATTTGGCCAAAAAGACGGCTATCGGCGCTAGTCCCGTGGTCATGATGACTTCATCCAATAATTCTCAAGGTTTTGTTGATAATTCAGGTCAAAACCGTGCTCACGGTGGAGGCAAGAAAAATTGAAAACATGTTAGATTATCGTTTGTAGCCTCTACTTCTCGTACTTTAATGTCATTTGATATTATTCATAGCAATTTATGGACATTTTCCATTTTAAGTTCTGTGGGCCATCATTATTATGTTCTATTTTTTGGATGATTATTCTAATTTTTTATGGACCTTTCCGTTAGTGAAAAAATCACAGGTTTTTTCCACATTCTTAAAATTTAGAGCATTTACCCAATTCGACCGGAAAATCAAAAATATTCAATATGATAATGGCAAAGAATATGATAATGGGTTGTTTCATGATTTTTGTGATACTAATGGCATAGTTTTTCGTTTCTTTTGTCCTCATACTTCCTCACAAAATGGGAAAGTCGAACGGAAAATTCGTACCATTAATAATATTGTCCGAACTTTATTGGTCCATGCTTCCGTACCCCTTTCATTTTTGCATCGTGCTCTGCAAATGGCTACTTATCTTCTTAACATACTTCCTACCAAATGTTTGGCATATTCATCCCCTCTTCAATTCCTATATAATAAGACTTCTTCGTATTCACATCTTAGGGTCTTTGGGTGCTTATGTTATACACTATTTCTATCAACTACAATTAACAAACTTCAAGCCTGTTCTACCCCTTGCGTGATTTTGGGTTATCCATCCAATCATCGTGGTTACAAATGTTTTGATTTATCGTCTAATAAAATCATAATTAGTCGACATGTTATTTTTGATAAAACCCAATTTTCGTTTGCTAAAGTAAGTAGTCCCGGGCCTAGTTCGTATAATATTTTAGATGATGATGTCTCCCCGTATATTGTCCACCATTTATCGGACTTGTCCCGCACCCAAAATCCACTAGCGGGCCCACTGCCCACAGGACCTCTTGTCCCGTCGAATCTGCCCAGTGGGCCAGTCCCTCAAGTCCCAGGTCCAGCAACTGGGCCGAATATCCAGCCCAGTTCTGCCCCTGCTTCGTTTCAAGTCCCGATCCAGCTTCCTGTGTTGGGCCATCATGCCCACTGCCTGCTGGTCAGTCCGTCACCCATCCGAATTATTTCCAAAATCTACTCAATTCTACCCCGAGTCACAGACCGATCACTCGTAGTCAACAGGGTGTTTTTAAACTAAAAATACATTTTAATCTAAATTCTAATGTTCTTAAATTCTCCTACCCCGTAACCCAGTGGCAGCGTTAAATGACCCGAATTGGAAATTGGCTATGAACGACGAATATGATGCTCTTATTGAAAATAAGACGTGGGAGTTTGTGCCCCGTCCTTCTGGTGTTAATATTATTCGGTCTATGTGGATTTTCACTCATAAAGATAATTCTGATGGCTCTTTTGCGAGACATAAGGCTCGTCTTGTAGGTGATCATAAAACTCAATAGGTTGGCGTGGATTATGGTGAGACATTTAGTCCGGTGGTCAAATCGGCTACCATTCGCATTGTTCTCAGTTTGGCTCTTACAAAGTCATGGTCCATTCATCAGTTAGATGTGAAGAATGATTTCTTACATGGTGATCTTAAGGAGATCGTTTACATGTATCATCCCTTGGGTTTTCGAGACCTCAAATATTCTCATCATGTCTGTTTATTAAAGAAGTCCTTTTATGTGCTTAAGCAAGCCCCACGGGCTTGGTATAAGAGGTTTGCGAACTATGTTTCATCTATTGGGTTTACTCACAGCAGGTCTAATAATTCATTGTTCATATATCGTCGTGGTACTTCCCTGGGATGATATTATCTTGACTGCCTCTTCTGATGCTTTGCGCAAGTCTATCATGACAATGCTCAATTATGAGTTTGCTATGAAAGACTTGGGGCCCTTGAGTTACTTTTTGGGGATTGCTGTCACTCGTCATGCAAATGAGTTATTCTTATCACAACGAAAGTATGCCGCTGAGATCATTGAGCGTGCTGGTATGTCCTCGTGTAAGTCTACTTCCACTACAGTTGATACTAAGCACAAGCTAGGAGCTGCGGCTGGCTCACCTTACGAGGAACCTACTCATTATCGCAGTCTTGCTGGAGCTCTTCAGTATCTTACTTTCACGAGACCGGATATTACGTATGACGTACAGCAGGTGTGTTTGTGTATGCATGATCCCAGGGTTGAGCAAATGAATGAGCTCAAACGCATTATTCGATACATCCAGGGAACACTTGACTATGACTTACATTTATATCCATCATCAACATCTACATTTGTCTCGTATACGGATGTTGATTGGGGTGGTTGTCCAGATACCAGACACTCCACGTCTAGCTATTGTATGTTTCTTGGTAATAACTTGGTCTCATGGTCTACCAAGCGACAGTCTACATTATCACGCTCTAGTGCGGAGGCCGAGTATCGAGGTGTAGCCAATGTGGTCTCTGAATCATGATGGTTACGTAACCTTCTCTTAGAACTTCATTGCCCATTCAGAAAGCTACCTTGGTTTATTGTGATAATGTTAGTGTCATCTATCTATCTGGTAATCCGGTTCAACACCAGCACACTAAACACATCGAGATGAATATCCACTTTGTTCGCGAAAAGGTAGCTCGTGGACAAGTACGCGCCTGCCATGTCCCTTCCAGGTATCAAATTGTAGACATCTTTACGAAGGGTCTTCCCTCAGTTCTATTTGAAGATTTTAGGGACAGTCTCAGCGTACGAAGATCGCTCGCTATGACTGCGGGTGTGTGCAAGTATACCGTGGTATACACGATATACACGGCATATACAATGCCTTGTGTATACCGTGTATATCACAGAAACACAAGGCCACTGTCCGTGATATACTTACCAAATTGTCCGTGATATACATGGTAAGTATATCACGGTTTGGAGAGTATTGTGTACCATATTATTTGTAATTAATTAGCATTGTACACTTACTATAATTGTAGAATTCTTGTACAAATAAACTAGAGTTTTGGGAGTAGAATAGGAATAGGATTTTCCATATTATGGAACATTGTAAATTGTATATATACTCATTCACTAATGAAAATAATTGAAAAAGAACTTTCTGCTACATTTTTTTAATCTAATAAGTGCTCATATAGGTATTTTGCAGAACAAAAAATTACTGGCAATGGTTGCAACATGAGTTTATTACAACGAAATTTGCAAGAGCTATTTTAAGTTTTGCCATATGGCCGCTTGCTAGAGGTTAAGTGGGTTTTCACCAACTACTTTAATACCAAAAATTGCCCCTCAGTGGAATTAACTTTGTATTAAATTTTCTTAGGGTCTTTTAACTGAAATTGAAGGTCAATAGTAATAAATTAAATAACACAATGACTAAAATCATAATATAACATTAACAGAGGGACTAAAAGTGTTATTCTCTCTATATAATACAAAATGAAATCCCCACTTATGACTTCAAGTCTCAATATGAGTTTAAATCATAATATATTATCGGTGAAATGTATTTTTATACTATTAAGGTCACTCAAAGACTATTTATAAATTAACCTTTTTAAAATACGGTTTATAATCTTAAAAATAATATAATTTATTTAATACAACAAATCAATATGACCTGATTGCATAAAAATATCTTACGTTGATAATATATATATATAACTTGAACTCTTTGCCTAAATGACAAAAGAAATAACAATTATATATGAACCAAAAAAAGAAATAACAAGTAAGTATAGAATAAAATTATCCCATGAATAGAGGATTTCAATTCACTCCAAAGGTACCCCCACTCGTTCCAGTTTTCACAACCAAAAGTATAGGGAAAATGATAGTTAAAGAATTTGTATAGTAGCATTTTCTTTAAATGGAAGGATTGGGCTGGGCTGGGCAGACAGTTGAATGGAAAAAGGCCCACAAATGAGCAAACAGTGGGCCATCACAGTTGGAATATTGGAGGGAAACCCGTGAAGAATCTGTGACCGTTGAATCCAAATCCAAATTGCATATTTTGCGCAGAGAGATTTGATTTGGATAAGTGTGTTATACTTTGGTATGAAAATGACATTTAGGGTTGTAATTTAAGAGGCAAACGATCAGCACTCTTTCTTTCGGCGCCAAAAGAATATTGAGTTTGAATCTCCTCACGATAACGAAACTCACTATCAAACAACTTGTCCTATTGAGGTACCAAAAATTGTTCGATTTGGGTGACTCGGAAATGAATCGATCATTCCGGTGACTAAAAGAGGGTTTAACTAGGCAAATTAACTAATAAGTCTTTTTTTATTTATCTAAGCGTTTAGTAGATAACAAAAGTGTTTATAAGTCAATATTAATCAAAAGTCATTAGTTGAGCTTATCATTTTGCAATAAAAAGTACTTTTAAATTAATATTTAGTCATTTTAATAAAAATATATATATGAAATACAATAACTGTTTATTATCCGTTCTAGCACTTCTATCAAAACACATAATCACTTCTTTATAACAACAACTTCAGCACCTAAAAATATTTTTTAACACTTGTACTTATAAGCTATTTTTAATCAATTGATTCAAACAGGTTTAAGTAATATCTGATGCTTTAGATTTAGACTACGGCAAAAAGAAACATGGATAGTCATTTTCTAATTCTTTGATCTCTGTCCTTTTCACTTTAAAACAGATAGGAATGCAGGAAAGTTGTAGCCCAACATGCCGTCCCACTTTGTTTTGTAGAACATATACTATATAGTTGATAATAAAGCACCGAATATTTGTTTTGTAATCTAATGGCATCTTAAGAAATTGTCTTAAATAGCATCTATTTTTTACTCTCAATGACAAATGTTTTTCTTCATGAATTAGGTTAATTCACGTGCAAAATCAAACAGGTCACATAGTTTACTGTTGTTGTACGCTATTTTGGGGCTTGTTGGTACTGGTTCAAATCGGCAGAAAATCAAAGAAAAACGCTCATTTCTACTCCCTCTGTACAAAAATATTATCTTATTTTTCTTATTAGTTTGTCCCAAAAAGATTAACATATTTAAAAATAATTTAACTTATGAGATGACCACACAAATATCTAAGACTTGTTTTGGACCATACATTTCAAAAGTTTTTTTTATTTCTTAAACTACGTGTCAAGTCTAACTATCACAATTTTTTGGGACTAAAAGAGTATATTAATCTGAAGTGCAAAGTCCCCACAATTCCAAGGGCCTGCTGGCTCCAGCTCAGCTTTTACTACATTAATACTAGAGGGAAGCGTTAGTAAATGTTAATGCCTTCGTTTCATATTTATTTGACGATTTATCAGGAGTCTAATGTAAAATTCTTGAAAAATTAGTGGTAGTGGAAAATAACAAAAACAATACCCTGTGTGTTTTATTAAATATGACATTATTTTAAAAAAATAAAAAATATGTTAATTTTGATGGTGACAGTGTACGTAAAAAATAAGGTGAACTTTTGCCCGTTGTCCATCTTTGAAATATTGTAAATGAACCCTTGCAACTCATTCTTTCTAGATCATGATCTAAAAATAATTTTGATCAAACTAAAAAATTTATGAGTATATATCAGATCACAGTCCAATATTTTCTCCATTCATTTACTGGTTCACTATACTAAAGCAAATTTAATTTTATTGTCCACTTTAGCATATCAAGAAAAAGGCAAGAAAAAAAATCTCTTGTTTTACTCTAAACATTAATTACTTATTTTCAAACTATTTTTCAAGTCTATTAAAATTATACACCAATTATTATGGGTGTTATGATAGCATATATACTTCATTTATTAATTTTAAAAAATGTGTAAAGTCAAAATAGACTGAGAAAATATTTATTTATAAGATTAAGGAATATATAAGAAAAAATAATAGTGGATGTAACATTATCCTGAAAGGTAATCACAAATAGTATATTTAGGGGTCGTTTGGTTGGAAGGTAAGTTATACATGAATTAGTTATACGGAGATTAGTTATACATGAATTAATTATACCGGGATTAGCTATACAGAGACTAGTTATACAAGGATTATTTAATTTCATAATTCATGTATAAATTTATACCACCATGGAGGTGGAATAAAGTTATACAACAATTTAGGTATAGATTTATATTGGTATCAGTTATACTGATATTGAAATGACAATCAAACACAGTAAAAGTTATGCAAAATTCTATATGGACATGCTGATACCAACCAAACGTCGTACTAAATTATGCAACGTTCTATATGTGTATTAGCCTTATACATGGGCCAACCAAACGACCCCTTAAAGTACAATTTTTAAAATTAGTACTCCGTCTGTTTTAATTTATATGATATTCTTTCTTTTTTAGTCAATTCTATAAAAAAATCTTTCTTTATTTAGTAATAATTCAACTTTGAATTTATCTTTATATCCATAATAAAATGATTTCTAATCACATAAATTTTATGAGTTATTTTAGATCGTAAATTTAAAAAAAAAATCATTTACTTCTTATGTAAAAGGCTTTCGTATAAAATGAACCGGAGTATATTATTTGCTTATCAGTGAATAATAGGCGGGATGTTTGCGTCCACTAAGAAAAAGGCGGAAAACAAGCGCCGGCATGAAAACGACGGGGCCGATTACGTAGCAGCTAAAGACGGCCACTAACCCTAACGAAATATCGGTTTGACTTAACCATACATTTCAACCGCCCAACCTTAACTTTCATATTACTGCCAATTTGGATTATCGTCAAAAGTTGAGATCCTTTGCTCACTTGTGGAAGGAACTCCAATATTACCAACATTCAAGAATTCTAATTTCACCATCTATTTACCTCAAGCGTTACGATTTTTTTATAAATACTTACTTGGGTGTTACATCAAACTTATGTAATTTGCTAGTAGATAAGTCATAAGTGATTATTTATTAATAATAAAAAAGTGCGGCATGGTGTATTAAGCTCTCGCTATGTATAGCGTTCGAGTTAGGATCGGATCACAAGGGTCTATTGTACCAGTCTTACCTTACATTTCTGTAAGATGTTGTTTCTGTTGTGAGATTTTGCTCTATGGTACTTTATAAAGCAGTACGGGAAGTATTTAACTATTACAAGTATTCGAAAGGATAAATAAAGATTTCAATAATTCAACTAGAAATCGAAAATTACAATATAACAACAAAGCGAAATTACGATTTTGTTGAAAGACCGAAAAATGGAAAGCGGTTTATCTTTGAGTCGAGTGTAGCACTCGTCCTTAAGACAATATTGCCCCGTATGTATCCTTTATACGTCCCTGGACAATTTGTCTCCCAAGATAAAACGACAATGGAACCCTTGAGCAAAGGAAACTCAAGAGCTACCGTGAAGAATATTGAGTAACGAAATAATGCTTGGAAGTTGTAGGAAGAAGATTTTTTACGGTTGTGTATTTTCGTGCATATCAAGTGTGCTCAACAATGGTGTAAGGGGGTGTTTATATAGGTGAAGGAGGGGCTGAAAAAGCTGCTGAAAAGCGCCTCCATAATAGCCAAATAATGGCCATTATGGAGGTAGTAAAGTCACCAACATAAATGGTGAAAGACCAATTGTTTTGGCCATTATAGGAGGAGTAATTCAGCCAAAATAAATGGGTGAATTGAGAGCTTGGACGTTTTCGCTTTGATTTGTCGAAATTCCAACTTTTCGAAAAACTTCGGGGACCAAGCTGTACATCTTGAAACTTCGGGGACCAAAGCGTACATCCGAAAGAATTCGGTCCAAACTACACATCGAAACACGGGATCAAAGCGTACTTTCCGGCAAAGTTTTTCGGCCCAAAAAGATAATATCGAAGGCCCACGACCCACGGCCACGTGCCCACGGCCGCGACCGTGACCCCGTGACCCGTGAACCCGTGAACCCGAGAACCGAACCGGAACCGGACCGGACGGACGGACGGGCGGGCGGCGGCGGCGCGCGTGTGGTCTTTCCTCGAACCGAAGCACATCTAGGTCCTCCCTCCTTTAAACACATGGGATACCCCTTGGGGTCCCAAACCCCAAACCAATTTCGAATCTTATATACACAACAATTCTTTCTTCCTCTACCGATGAGGGAGAATTGAACACAATACCACACTTTCCATGCTTCAAACACCTTACTTCGTGAACCAATATCTCTTTCATTTCTCAATGAAATTTGACGATTCTTGGCCCTACGGTTATCTACGTACTTAGTAGATCATGCATGTGTGAAGAACCGGATTCTCCAACATACGTTACACTAGTGTTTAAGCCGTTAAAGTTGGTCGGTCGCAACTCCCGCCAAAGGCAAATTTCCAACAATCCCCTCTTGAAAGAGATTTTGGCGCACTCACATGGTGTCTTTTCATTTCCGAAGCAATATTTCGGCGGACCGATGTTGCATAAGGAGAGGTAGCCTCGGCTTTGAACCTTCCATAGTTGAATACCATCGGACTTACTTACATGCGCGGTGAACGTGATGTCTTGAACCGTCGGTGTTTAGTGTAAGCCAAGACAACGGTACCAACACAACAAATTCCCTTACTCTCTTCTTCGTAATGTTTTGTCCGTTTTGGCCATGGACAACGTCTTGGATTCTTAAGTGCGTTCAATTTGAGGCGGCCCGTCCTCGCACTTAAATAGGTGGTCTCCTACAAGGTATCTTTGCTATACCCCACTTCACAAGTGTTAGGAACCATTAAAAGTTTCCCAAAGACCTAACCTCAATTTGTTGAGGATCATTACGAGGTTTTGAAAACTTAACCTTTACCCATCTGCAGATAGCACTTAACGTCTATCGCGGGAACGGCTTTGGATTTGGTGTTTCTTTTCGAAATCACTATCCGAAGTGCTCATGCTTCGACCGAAGCGATCAAGCGAACCTTTACAACTTAGTTTTCCCATTGAACCAAATTACGGGATCTCCGGTTCGTAAGGTTGGGTTTCCTTTTGTATTGGTCCGTATATTTTGGGTTTTAAGCCCATTCCCTAGACAGGCAGAACGCTTGATCTCACGGGTAGTCCCTTAGTTTGTAAACAAGGAAGTGACACCCGTGATGATCTACCGCCATACGGTCTTATGTCTCCGACAGATCCCGACAGATATGTCCAGACGCCGTCATCCGTGTCCTTCCTAAAGCCGACCGGCTAGCCACAAAGTGTAGAAGCGCGAAGGCACGGGTTTCTCCCAATAAGGGACGTCCTCTAATGAGTCGTGAAGTTACTCAACTTCTTTCATGCTTTGTATAAAGCGATAAACTCCGATACCATCATGAATCGGTCGATGCAAGTTTGCTTAGAGGATTTTCCAAGAACCACCATACACATTTACTTGTGGCTTTGGTGTTCTTCGGATCCGATGTCCGGTTTGCATCACTTGTGTTCTCTCGAACCGCATTGGACATCCAGAATACTATAATCCGTAGATAAGCGAATAATTCGGATATCGTCATATCCGACTTAACGCCTTCTATTGATCATGTATTAAGATCATCGGTGAACCTTAGTTCAAGGCCTGATCGTTTGTTGGACGATACCGGGTCGGTTGTAGTGTGTACAATACATTGAACTACACGTGACACGAGCATATCGCTCCTTGTCTATGGGTGCACCATGATTCCAATCAGTTCTATGATTCATATCTATTGGTGGCTTCAACGAGACCCGTCAACTATCGACCGATCCGTTAGATGTCTTAGAAATCCAATTCCTAAGATGTCATCTCTGTGATACTCATATCTTTCATATCGAGACTTTGTTTCAATATGATTTTCACTCTAAGACCGTTGGTTTTCCAACTGTTGGCTTTCTAACTTCGAGTCAATGTTTCGTGATCGATTCATTGTTTCTGTTTTATACGAGACTTTCGGGACCAAAATGTTAACATTTCGGGGACCAAAATGAAAGTTCGGGAAGAAGCCCAACAGTTCAAACAAACCAATTCGATCCTCTTCTTCCAACTCTCCGGTTGGGAAGGTCATTTCAACACCCATGCCATGTATGATTGCAATGGCCCTGGATGTGAAGCTACTCACAGGGGAGCACTTTTTATAACCCAAAGGTTCTTTTCCCGAGAGGAAGATTAACTATTACACACGTATGGTTCTATATATGGAATCTATTTCTCCCTTTAGCTTCTTTCCAAAGCGGCGCTTTTGGAGATAACAATTATTTGTTAATTGTCCATGGTTCGTTCTCAACCATACAAGCTAGAAGGACCGGAACAAGTCTTTGTCCCCTCTTTGCTCCGTCTTGGTTCAACATCTAGAATCCCACGAGTTCGCAGATACGGAATATTAAGTTCCGGATAGACAAGCAACTTTCGAGTCATGAAGATACGGAACGTCTAGTTCCGGACGGTCGAGCCCTCGCGGGTTCTTGTTAACCTTGAGCAATTACTCCTTTTTCCTTTTTCAAGGAAAGTTATCTCCAAAGAATTCGCATTCTTTGACGCGAAGAGGCGATGAACACTCTTGTTATTTGCGGATCCGGTGAATATGCAATCTACGGTCTTAGGTATGAAACCACCCCACATCACAACATTTGTATGTGAGATCCTTTCCATGTATCACACGGAGGGTTACCCTTATCCTTATGCGGAGTTCTATTGAGAATCGCATTAGCGGTAAGGATCGACGTGCCCCACATAATTTGGGCGTACGGCTTAGCGCTTGGCTAACACCGTTAGGCGAGGTGAGAAATGAACATTCGTTTAATGAACGATGCTTCACATTCTCCCCCTCTATCACTACGAATTTCTCAATCCGTAGGCTTAGTTGATTTTCAACTTACTCGCTTTGTAGGCTTCAACAACTTCATCTTTGCTTTTCAATAAACAAAGGATTCCATACGTTGTACCATCATCAATGAAGATCACAACGTACTTGTCTCCCCCCTCTATTTTGTATAAACTTCAAATCACCCAAGTAGGTGTGACTAAGTTCTAGAGGAGCGGTGCTTCTTTCGCTATTCCCTTGACGGAATTTGGAAAGGTGATTTTGCCTCTTCGTCTACCTCACATTTATTTTGAAGGTTTATGTCGAAGAAGGCAACAATCTCAACATCGTTAGCTTTTGAATGACTTGCTATTTAACGTGTCTTAATCTATGATGGCATAGACGCACGGATTACAAATATATCATTCATTTGGCTACAGACATACTGTACCATTCTTAGTTATCACAGACCTGTTGGACTAATCTCAAACCAGCTTGACCAACAGCGTCCCTTAAACCAAGTTAGGAATATGTATCGCCTCATCTTAGAGTGATCACAATCCATGAAGTCCTATTTGAGGACAACCTCTCCAACCCCTTCTAATTTAGAGGTGGCGTTGCTTCACATGAACAACCTCTTGCCCGTGGTTAGGGCGTAACCGGATCATATGTGATCGCGATACTTTGGCCCACCGGTTGCTTTGGCGGCATGAGTGTCCAATTTCTTTACTGCCTTTATTTAGGCCTTCAGATCATTTAGGACCTGGAAACTCTGGCCCACCTTACTAGGTGTCCATTACTTTTCCTATGAAATGAATTCTGGCACCACTCCAGTCGCCCGGAGGCTTTATATGACTGAGTGTCCAATATCATCATATCTAAGGAATTTTGGCCTACTCCAGTCACCCGGAGGCTTTGTATGACTGAGTGTCCAATATCATCCTATCAAAGGAATTTTGGCCCACTCTAGTCGCCGGAGGCTTTGTATGACCGAGTGTCCAATATCATCCTATGAAGGATCTTACGTCAAATAATATGACGGGTTCAACGTCATTAACTTTTAGACTTCTTCCGTTATGATTGGTGCCCAGATAATTCTTGGCGCTTACTTAAGAGTGGTAACGTTTTCGCACGATCGGTGGATCTTACTCCCTCGTATGTGCGAACATACTTTACACACTTTAGTAATTACACTTAAAAGAACGGATCTTCTTAAGTCGTTTACAAAATCCAATCTTTAAACGGAAAAGATGATGAGATTAAACTTCTGATTTGTTAAAGCATAAGGAATATAAATTATTTTCATATTCCTCCTTACTTTAATTCATTTTTAATCAGACATAATTTAATCTTTATTCTTGACAAGTAAGAAAAACTACTTATCATTTAATCCTTATTCTTGACAAGTGAGAAAAATACTTATCCCAATTTCGGATTACGGCTCACTTCGGTCACTTCATCGACCGAGTGTCCATTTCCTTCTCACCATTATTCGGATCCTTTGTCCGGGACGAGATATAGGCCTTCTGCTACAAGATAGAATAACATCTTCACTCTTCTCCTCTTGTCCCAGTTGACATCCTCGGCTCTCGAGAGGGGCTTGTTTCCACCGTCTTGGTAGCGGTGACACCATGAACACGTTCATCATCATCACTCTCTTCTACCAGAAAACCATTGCCATATGCAGATTTGGTCACACAACTTTTGACCGACATCTTTCGAACACTAATAGTAATACTATACAAATATTGTCTTAAGTTGTTGTGAGATTTTGCTCTATGGTACTTTATAAAAAAGATACGGGAAGTATTTAACTATTACAAGTATTCGAAAGGATAAATAAAGATTTCAATAATTCAACTAGAAATCTGAAAATTACAATATAACAACAAAACCGAAATTACGATTTTGTTGAAGGCGAAAAATGGAAGCGGTTTATCTTTGAGTCGAGTGTAGCACTCGTCCTTAAGACAATATTGCCCCGTATGTATCCTTTATACGTCCTGGACAATTTGTCTCCCAAGATAAAACGACAATGGAACCCTTGAGCAAAGGAAACTCAAGAGCTACCGTGAAGAATATTGAGTAACGAAATAATGCTTGGAAGTTGTAGGAAGAAGATTTTTTTACGGTTGTGTATTTTCGTGCATATCAAGTGTGCTCAACAATGGTGTAAGGGGGTGTTTATATAGGTGAAGGAGGGGCTGAAAAACTGCTGAAAGCGCCTCCATAATAGCCAAATAATGGCCATTATGGAGGTAGTAAAGTCACCAACATAAATGGTGAAAGACCAACTGTTTTGGCCATTATAGGAGGAGTAATTCAGCCAAAATAAATGGTGAATTGAGAGCTTGGACGTTTCGCTTTGATTGTCGAAATTCCAACTTTCGAAAAACTTCGGGGACCAAACCGTACATCTTGAAACTTCGGGGACCAAACTGTACATCCGAAAGAATTCGGTCCAAACTACACATCCGAAACTTCGGGATCAAAGCGTACTTCCGGCAAAGTTTTCTGGCCCAAAAAGATAATATCAGAAGGCCCACAGCCCACAGCCCACAGCCCACAGCCCGCGACCCGTGACCCGTGACCCGTGAACCCGTGAACCCGAGAACCCGGAACCGGAACCGGACCGGACGGGACGGGCGGGCGGCGGCGGCGCGCGTGTGGTCTTTCCTCGAACCGAAGCACATCTAGGTCCTCCCTCCTTTAAACACATGGGATACCCCTTGGGGTCCCAAACCCCAAACCAATTTCGAATCTTATATACACAACAATTCTTTCTTCCTCTACCGATGAGGGAGAATTGAACACAATACCACACTTTCCATGCTTCAAACACCTTACTTCGTGAACCAATATCTCTTTCATTTCTCAATGAAATTTGACGATTCTTGGCCCTACGGTTATCTACGTACTTAGTAGATCATGCATGTGTGAAGAACCGGATTCTCCAACATACGTTACACTAGTGTTTAAGCCGTTAAAGTTGGTCGGTCGCAACTCCCGCCAAAGGCAAATTTCCAACAATCCCCTCTTGAAAGAGATTTTGGCGCACTCACATGGTGTCTTTTCATTTCCAAAGCAATATTTCGGCGGACCGATGTTGCATAAGGAGAGGTAGCCTCACTTTGAACCTTCCATAGTTGAATACCATCGGACTTACTTCTATCGCGCGGTGAACGTGATGTCTTGAACCGTCGGTGTTTAGTGTAAGCCAAGACAACGGTACCAACACAACAAATTCCCTTACTCTCTTCTTCGTAATGTTTTGTCCGTTTTGGCCATGGACAACGTCTTGGATTCTTAAGTGCGTTCAATTTGAGGCGGCCCGTCCTCGCACTTAAATAGGTGGTCTCCTACAAGGTATCTTGCTATACCCCACTTCACAAGTGTTAGGAACCATTAAAAGTTTCCCAAAGACCTAACCTCAATTGTTGAGGATCATTACAGTTTTGAAAACTTAACCTTTACCCATACGCTGAGATAGCACTTAACGTCTATCGCGGGAACGGCTTTGGATTTGGTGTTTCTTTTCGAAATCACTATCCGAAGTGCTCATGCTTCGACCGAAGCGATCAACCGAACCTTTACAACTTAGTTTTCCCATTGAACCAAATTACCGGGATCTCCGGTTCGTAAGGTTGGGTTTCCACCGTATTGGTCCGTATATTTTGGGTTTTAAGCCCATTCCCCTAGACAGCGTAACGCTTGATCTGCGGGTAGTCCCTTAGTTTGTAAACAAGGAAGTGACACCCGTGATGATCTACCGCCATACGGTCTTATGTCTCCGACAGATCCCCGACAGATATGTCCAGACGCCGTCATCCGTGTCCTTCCTAAAGCCGACCGGCTAGCCACGAGTGTAGAACCGCCGAAGGCACGGGTTTCTCCCAATAAGGGACGTCCTCTAATGAGTCGTGAAGTTACTCAACTTCTTTCATGCTTTGTATAAAGCGATAAACTCCGATACCATCATGAATCGGTCGATGCAAGTTTGCTTAGAGGATTTTCCAAGAACCACCATACACATTTACTTGTGGCTTTGGTGTTCTTCGATCCGATGTCCGTTTGCATCACCGTGTTCTCTCGAACCATTTGGACATCCGAATACTATAATCCGTAGATAAGCGAATAATTCGGATATCGTCATATCCGACTTAACGCCTTCTATTGATCATGTATTAAGATCATCGGTGAACCTTAGTTCAACCGATCCGTTTGTTGGACGATACTGGTCGGTTGTAGTGTGTACAATACATTGAACTACACGTGACCCGAGCATATCGCTCCTTGTCTATGGGTGCACCATGATTCCAATCGGTTCTATGATTCATATCTATTGGTGGCTTCAACGAGACCGTCAACTATCGACCGATCCGTTAGATGTCTTAGAAATCCAATTCCTAAGATGTCATCTGTGATACTCATATCTTTCATATCGAGACTTTGTTTCAATATGATTTTCACTCTAAGACCGTTGGTTTTCCAACCGTTGGCTTTCTAACTTCGAGTCAATGTTTCGTGATCGATTCATTGTTTCGTTTTATCCGAGACTTTCAGACCAAAATGTTAACATTTCGGGGACCAAAATGAAAGTTCGGGAAGAAGCCCAACAGTTCAAACAAACCAATTCGATCCTCTTCTTCCAACTCTCCGGTTGGGAAGGCTGTTTCAACACCCATGCCATGTATGATTGCAATGGCCCTGGATGTGAAGCTACTCACAGGGGAGCACTTTTTATAACCCAAAGGTTCTTTTCCCAGAGGAAGATTAACTATTACACACGTATGGTTCTATATATGGAATCTATTTCTCCCTTTAGCTTCTTTCCAAAGCAGCGCTTTTGGAGATAACAATTATTTGTTAATTGTCCATGGTTCGTTCTCAACCATACAAGCTAGAAGGACTGGAACAAGTCTTTGTCCCCTCTTTGCTCCGTCTTGGTTCAACATCTAGAATCCCTGAGTTCTGCAGATCCGGAATATTAAGTTCCGGATAGACAAAGAACTTTCGAGTCATGAAGATACGGAACGTCTAGTTCCGGACAGTCAGGCCCTCGCGGGTTCTTGTTAACCTTGAGCAATTACTCCTTTTTCCTTTTTCAAGGAAAGTTATCTCCAAAGAATTCAGCATTCTTTGACGCGAAGAGGCGATGAACACTACTGTTATTTGCAGATCCAGTGAATATGCAATCTACAGTCTTAGGTATGAAACCACCCCACATCACAACATTTGTATGTGAGATCCTTTCCATGTATCACACGGAGGGTTACCCTTATCCTTATGCGGAGTTCTATTGAGAATCGCATTAGCGGTAAGGATCGACGTGCCCCACATAATTTGGGCGTACGGCTTAGCGCTTGGCTAACACCGTTAGACTGAGGTGAGAAATGAACATTCGTTTAATGAACGATGCTTCACATTCTCCCCCTCTATCACTACGAATTTCTCAATCCGTAGGCTTAGTTGATTTTCAACTTCTGCTTTGTAGGCTTCAACAACTTCATCTTTGCTTTTCAATAAACAAAGGATTCCATACGTTGTACCATCATCAATGAAGATCACAACGTACTTGTCTCCCCCCTCTATTTTGTATAAACTTCAAATCACCCAAGTAGGTGTGACTAAGTTCTAGAGGAGCGGTGCTTCTTTCGCTATTCCCTTGACGGAATTTGGAAAGGTGATTTTGCCTCTTCGTCTACCTCACATTTATTTTGAAGGTTTATGTCGAAGAAGGCAACAATCTCAACATCGTTAGCTTTTGAATGACTTGCTATTTAACGTGTCTTAATCTATGATGGCATAGACGCACGGATTACAAATATATCATTCATTTGGCTACGTACATACTTTGTACCATTCTTAGTTATCACGGACTGTTGGACTAATCTCAAACCAAACTTGACCAACGGCGTCATTCCTTAAACCAAGTTAGGAATATGTATCGCCTCATCTTAGAGTGATCACAATCCATGAAGTCCTATTTGAGGACAACCTCTCCAACCCCTTCTAATTTAGAGGTGGCGTTGCTTCACATGAACAACCTCTTGCCGTGGTTAGGGCGTAACCGGATCATATGTGATCGCGATACTTTGGCCCACTGCAGTTGCTTTGGCAGACTGAGTGTCCAATTTCTTTACCGCCTTTATTTAGGCCTTCAGATCATTTAGGACCTGGAAACTCTGGCCCACCTTACTAGGTGTCCATTACTTTTCCTATGAAATGAATTCTGGCACCACTCCGCCGCCGGAGGCTTTATATGACTGAGTGTCCAATATCATCATATCTAAGGAATTTTGGCCTACTCCAGTCACCCGGAGGCTTTGTATGACTGAGTGTCCAATATCATCCTATCAAAGGAATTTTGGCCCACTCTAGTCGCCCGGAGGCTTTGTATGACTGAGTGTCCAATATCATCCTATGAAGGATCTTCTCGTCAAATAATATGACAGTTCAACGTCATTAACTTTTAGACTTCTTCCGTTATGATTGGTGCCCAGATAATTCTTGGCGCTTACTTAAGAGTGGTAACGGTTTTTCGCACGATCGGTGGATCTTACTCCCTCGTATGTGCGAACATACTTTACACACTTTAGTAATTACACTTAAAAGAACGGATCTTCTTAAGTCGTTTACAAAATCCAATCTTTAAACGGAAAAGATGATGAGATTAAACTTCTGATTTGTTAAAGCATAAGGAATATAAATTATTTTCATATTCCTCCTTACTTTAATTCATTTTTAATCAGACATAATTTAATCTTTATTCTTGACAAGTAAGAAAAACTACTTATCATTTAATCCTTATTCTTGACAAGTGAGAAAAATACTTATCCCAATTTCGGATTCTGGCTCACTTCAGTCACTTCATCAGACTGAGTGTCCATTTCCTTCTCACCATTATTCGGATCCTTTGTCCGGGACGAGATATAGGCCTTCTGCTACAAGATAGAATAACATCTTCACTCTTCTCCTCTTGTCCCAGTTGACATCCTCGAGCTCTCGAGAGCGCTTGTTTCCACCGATCTTGGTAGCGGTGACACCATGAACACGTTCATCATCATCACTCTCTTCTACCGAGAAAACCATTGCCATATGCAGATTTGGTCACACAACTTTTGACCGACATCTTTCGAACACTAATAGTAATACTATACAAATATTGTCTTAAGTTGTTGTGAGATTTTGCTCTATGGTACTTTATAAAGCAGTACGGGAAGTATTTAACTATTACAAGTATTCGAAAGGATAAATAAAGATTTCAATAATTCAACTAGAAATCTGAAAATTACAATATAACAACAAACCGAAATTACGATTTTGTTGAAGATCGAAAAATGGAAACTGGTTTATGCTGAGTCGAGTGTAGCACTCTGTCCTTAAGACAATATTGCCCCGTATGTATCCTTTATACGTCCTGGACAATTTGTCTCCCAAGATAAAACAGCAATGGAACCCTTGAGCAAAGGAAACTCAAGAGCTACCGTGAAGAATATTGAGTAACGAAATAATGCTTGGAAGTTGTAGGAAGAAGATTTTTTTCTGGTTGTGTATTTTCGTGCATATCAAGTGTGCTCAACAATGGTGTAAGGGGGTGTTTATATAGGTGAAGGAGGGGCTGAAAAACTGCACTGAAAATCGCCTCCATAATAGCCAAATAATGGCCATTATGGAGGTAGTAAAGTCACCAACATAAATGGTGAAAGACCAACTGTTTTGGCCATTATAGGAGGAGTAATTCAGCCAAAATAAATGGCTGAATTGAGAGCTTGGACGTTTCGCTTTGATCGTCGAAATTCCAACTTTCTCGAAAAACTTCGGGGACCAAACTCGTACATCTTGAAACTTCGGGACCAAACTGTACATCCGAAAGAATTCGGTCCAAACTACACATCCGAAACTTCGGGATCAAACGCGTACTTTCCGGCAAAGTTTTTCGGCCCAAAAAGATAATATCGAAGGCCCACAGCCCCACCACCCCCGCCCGACCCCACGGCCCACGCCCCGCGACCCGTGACCCGTGACCCGTGACCGGACGGGACGGGCGCGGCGGCGGCGCGCGTGTGGTCTTTCCTCGAACCGAAGCACATCTAGGTCCTCCCTCCTTTAAACACATGGGATACCCCTTGGGGTCCCAAACCCCAAACCAATTTCGAATCTTATATACACAACAATTCTTTCTTCCTCTACCGATGAGGGAGAATTGAACACAATACCACACTTTCCATGCTTCAAACACCTTACTTCGTGAACCAATATCTCTTTCATTTCTCAATGAAATTTGACGATTCTTGGCCCTACGGTTATCTACGTACTTAGTAGATCATGCATGTGTGAAGAACCGGATTCTCCAACATACGTTACACTAGTGTTTAAGCCGTTAAAGTTGGTCGGTCGCAACTCCCGCCAAAGGCAAATTTCCAACAGTTTCTACGGCTTGAACTCATGACCTCATAGTTACATGACATCAATTTTATCAGTTACTTCAAGACTCTCATTCATATATATTAATTATAGTTAAATATTATTACATATATTTATCACATAGCATATATTCATTAATTTTATGTAAATACCAATTGTGTGTAAGCTTTTACCGATTTTCTTTTAGTTTGTAGCTTAAAAGGAAATCTAATACTTATTTTCTTTTTTAAGCCCATTTAAAGTTGAAGCTTAGCACAGCTCCAGTTTGGTGTTGAAGATGTTAATTAAGACAACTTATCATAAACATATTCAACCGCGCTTAACAATGTTTGGTATTGAATATGCTATAAGTTGTCGTAAAATTATGTACTTTCATGTAATCATATGTTAGAAATGTTAACAAACTAACATGCTTTTGTTTTTGAATTTAGGTTGAAAAGAGATTTTCTTATTAAAAAAAAGAAAGAAAAAGAAGGGCTAGCCCGCCCCAACCCGCGGCCCTTCTAAGGCTTGATTGGGCTAGCCATTTCAAATGAAGGGTCGGCCCGCCCTAACCCATCAATTTCCTTGGCCCGCGAGGCTTGAGCTGGGCTGGGTTGGCCCATTTTGACAGCTCTATACATAGCCTAGTAATTACAAAGACCTGTTTGTTTGTCATAACGTAACTACAGAGTACTCATCATCGTACTGTTTGGTTGCACAAGTGTAATTACACGGTTTGATTAAACTATAACAAAAATTAATTATCAAAAATTAAAAGTTAACATTTGACAAATATGTACCTTTATAAATGATTATTAAATTAGAAATTTAAGATACATATGTTTTGAAAAAATATATTAATTAAGAATTATATATGTGTAACTAATATTGTAAAAATGATATTTATTTCTCAAATTCATAAAATTTAAATTTAATTAATTATAGAAACTCAAAGCATATACGAATATCTGGATGACATGTTTGAGAAAAATATTAATATTGACAAATATAATATCATAACATTATTCAAGTATTTGAAAAAAAATAGTCTGTCATTTCTAATTGAAAAAGAACAGCATGCAATGTGAAATAACAAGTCAATACTACTAAACAAATAAATTAGAATCGAAAATATAATATTAATTTAAAATCTATTTTTCCTAACATTATACTCTTATGTCAAATTTTAACATAGCATAAAATAAAGTTCTAACATAATTTAAGTAATTATAATTCAAAAGAAAAGGAAAATATAAGTCTATAAAAAAAACATAAGTTTTTGACCTCATTTTAAAACGTTAACCAAATTTGTTAATTACTCACTTTTGCAAATATTAGGAAGTGTAGTTTCAAAAACGATAATAATAATGTAGTTACACTAAATGAAGAGAATAAAGAAAAATAAATAAGAAATTAAAATAATCCGAGCAATTAAATGGAATCACAAGAAGTAAAGGTTGAAAAATTAAAAGAAAGAATACGAAAGTTAAATAATGTAAAAAAGAAAAATATAAAATAAAATAATTTTAAAAGTAAATAAAATTAAAATAATAAAAAGGCGGAATGACCTGTGAGGCCCCTGTACTTGTCTATTTTTGTCATGTCAGTGCTCGTACTTACGAGTTTGCCAACTAAACTCCTCTACCCTTCAAAAATGAGCATTTTAATCCCCTTTGTCACGGCGTGTTCCTCACTTGCTCTGACATGAATGACACATTAGAAAAATTAATGCCACATCATATCCACATCATTGGCCATGTCATTTTTTATATTCATCTACCAAAACATATTTTTATCCTCTATTTACTTTTCAAAATTTATTTTTTACATATGAAAAATAAATTGGAAGTGTCTAAAAATGATATTTTGTAGATCCTATAACTATTTTTTCGGTAATAGCTCCGCCAATGAAAAATCAAGACTACAACATCTCCGTCGCCTCACCGGTTGTAAATCCCACCCCTCCCATAAAACAGAATTTTAGAGGCGGAAACACTCAATTTTTTCCATTTTCGTCTCTCCTTCACCCATGGATCCTTCACCTCCACGGATGAACAAATCAGAATATCTAAAAAAATGGAAAAAAATTAACTATATTGAATTCTAGGTAAAAATTAAATATTATTGATGGACAGGCAACATATATAGAAATGGAGTTCAATAAAGAACTTGAAGAGAGTTTTTCCGATTGCCGATGTTGAGTGGCCGACCATCTTTTTCGAAATGGATTTGCTTTTTTTTAATGATTGAATTGAAAATTGGATTCTCTCCCAAACATATGGGTCAAAAAGAGAATTTGAATGTTGGGGACCAGATTTGAATCTGAATCTGAAGAAGAAGAAGGAAGAGAAAGAGGAGGAGGAGAAGGAAAAGAAGGAGGAGGGGGAGAAGAAGAAGAGGAGAATGAGAGAATGAGAAAGAAGAAGAAGATGAAGAGGGAGAAGCAGGAGGAGCAACTAAAGTAGTAGTAGGAGGAGGATACGGAAGAGAAGAAGAAGGAGAAGGAGAAGAAGAAGATGTTGGAAATTAGCCTTTGGCAGGGAGATGCGTCCACCCATCTTTGATGAATTAAACACTTGTGTTCCGCATGTTGGAGACCTTGTCTCTTCGCACATGCATGATCTACGAAGTGAGTAGATGACCGTAGGGCCAAGAATCGTCTAATTTCGTTGAGAAATGAAAGAGATATTGGTCCACGAAGTAAGGTGTTTGAGACATGGAAATGTGGTGTGGGACAAATCTACCACATCGGTGGGAATAGGAAGAATTGCTCTCTATATAAGTCTCTAATTGGTAAAGGGTTTGGGACCCCAAGGGGTATCCCATGTGTTTAAAGGAGGGAAGACCTAGATGTGCTTGGGTTCAAGGCTAAGCCCACACGCGCGCCGTCGCCGCCCGCCCGTCCCGTCCGGTTCCGAGTTCCGAGTTTCGGGTTCTCGGGTTCTCGGGTTCACGGGTTCACGGGTTCACGAGTCGTGGGCTGTGGGCTGTGGGCCTGTCTGATATTATCTTTTTGGACCAGAGAACTCTGCCAGATGTACAGTTTGATCCCTGAAGTTTCATATGTACAGTTTGGACCGAATTCTTTCATATATACGATTTGGTCCTCGAAGTTTCAATATTTACAGTTTGGTCCCCAAAATTTCGGAGACTTTTTCTCGTAAATATTGGACTGCGTTTTGGAGCATTAACCAGCCATTATTTGGCTGATTAATTCCTCCATTAACAGCCCATTACTTGGGCAAAGTGAGTTGCCTCTTTCAATGGCCTTAATAGCCATTACTTGGCTGTTTTAATGGCCTCCTTTAAGGGCCATTACAGCCTTGTTTGTGGCTGTTGGACAGCCCCTCCTCTTGCTATATATTGAGCTTCACTTGGCTGAAAAAAAGAAGCAAGAAACATGCAGAAACATAGACAAAAATACGAAGGCAAAAGCGATCGAAAAACGATCACGAAAATAGCTCAAAACAGTGAGCAAATTGTGACGAAAATCAGTGAGCAAACCCACACATATACACAAGATATACACTACAGAGACACACTATATACACAGAGACAAAAGAGAAGAGTATTGAGAAACTCTTCCTTCCTATTCCATATCTTCAGCAAGTCGAGTCATATTTGTTTTCTTCGACAGGCTCAACCTATTGGCTTTGTAGTGTTGAGATTATAGTGTTGTTTTATCTTGGGAGACTATTGTCCGCTAACGTAAAAGCATATATACGGGGCAATCTTGTCTTAAGGATAGAGGACTATCCTCGACTCAACACACAACGTTGTAACCATCCAGATTTAGTTATTTATTGATTTCAGGATATCAAGATTCAAGGCACAACAAACTTGCGGCAGTTCTCAACATTGGCTTTGCTAGGTGATCAAGATTCAAGACACAACACACATGCGGCAGTTTTGAAGATTGACCATTTATTTCTCATTTCGAACATTTGTAATAGTTATTACTTCCCGTACTGCTCTATAAAGTATAATAGAATACCCAACAGAAGATAGGAGAGACATGGGTGGGGTCAGAGTGGGGGAAGGAAATTGAAGAAGAAGAAGAAAGAAAGGGAGTGGGGAGGGGATTTTCTTTTTCATCATTATGTTTTACTTTTAATTCTAATATTTGTTAAATTAAAATTTTGTATTCACTTATTTTTAAACGCATGTAACCGCACATTTTATCTGACTCATCAAAATAAATGCCACATAAGCGGTTAATGGTCAGAGAGATTTAAAATGCTTATTTTTTAGGGATAGAGGGGCTTAGTTGACAAAACCGAAAAAGTACAGGGACCTCTCAGGTCATTCCACCTAATAAAAAAAAAATTTAAAAAGAAAAGAAAGTTTAGAAAAAAATAATAATTAACCTTATAATTACACCAAGTAATTACATGTTGATCATATAATTACTTGACCTGACAAACTAGGGGTGGCCAGTGGGCCGGGCTCGGGATCGGCGGGCTGGGTTTGGCGGGATCGGGGCGGGTCAGGTCAAGCGGGATCGGGATAGGCGGAATTTGCCGAAGTCCCGCCCCGATCCCGATCCTGTCGGGATCCCGGGCTTTTTTTTTTGCACTTAATTTAAAAAATACATATATATAAAAAAAAACTTAATAATTAAACAAGATAGTGTAATAAAAACATCTCAATGCTGTTTTTGAGCCTTTTATATTATTTAATAGACAAATAATTTTTTTGTCATACAAATACAATTGTCAAAATTGCAACTTTGTGATGTTGTTCAAAAGTTGCAAATTACATAGTAAAATTGCAATTAAAAAAATTACATTCTGAAAAAAATATGTTCTAGTTTCTTGATAATTTCATGTGATTCTTCGGTTGGAATTGATATTTGTTGGTCAAATTGATCCACGTCGCTTCCACCACCTTCGGATAAGATTTCATTGTAGTTTTCGTCTTCTTCTTCGTTGATCTCCGGTTGACCGCACCTTCTCTGCTCCGCTCGTATCCAATCTCTGAATAATACTACAATCTCCAAGCTGTCTCCGGCTAATGAGTGTCTGTGGTCTCTTATTTGATATCTGCCGGCAGAAAAAGTGCTTTCAGACGCAGTTGATGACGCTTGAATGTTCAAAACATCTCGGGCCATCAATGAAAGTGTCGGAAAGGTCTTCTCATTCCCCTCCAAGTATTTCACAAGTCTTCATGTCCATCTTCATTGATAACTTCTTGGTACGATGTACAGAACCCTGCAAAACAAAAATATCCAACTCGCTAATTTGGTTAGTAGCGGTACGGCCGCACATTCTATTTCTGAGGCTTTCAATACTACCCGCAGAAACAGCATGTCTTTTGTGAGGTTGTGTTGAAGAAGAAGAAGATGGTATGGAAATCGGTAGGTTACTAGCACTTTCTTGTTGGTAAAACCTATATACTTTTTTGCATTAGTCTTCTACGCTAGACAACACTTCTTCTTTAGTTTGTTCAATAGGTGGTGGGTGATTTGGATTTTTGGGACTTAGAGGTGGTAGTACTTCTATACAATCGTAAATAATTTCAATAAGTGATTTAGTACCGTCTATTTTAATAGTCGGATTTAATACAACACCAATAATATAAATAGTGGGAATAGGAATAAAATATTTTTTTATTTTGATAAACATTTTCTTAATAGCTGTCATATAAGCTAGTTTTTCCATATATTCACTAAGTAATTAAAATATTAGAGCTATATAAAACAACATAGTTGAAATTGTAGGATAATATATACCGGAAAATTCTTTTGTTGCTTGAAAAAATTTCTCTAAAAATACAATAAGTTCAGAAATTTTTACCCAATCGCTATCTACAACCATATCAGCTGGATTTTGATTATGAGAGTTAAAAAATAAAGTTATATGTTTTCTATAGTCATAAGCAACAAGTAGTTGCTCGTATAAAGAATTCCACATAGTGAGTACTTCTTCTGGAATTTTTCTATAAGGTAGTTGGCAATCGTGACAAGTTTTTTTATATTCTTTTCTTCGTTGTATTCTATTATTTTTAAAAATAAAATTTATAGCAAATTGTATTTTACTAAGAATGTCTTCAAAAAGTGATAGACCATCCTTTACAATTAAGTTATATATATTACACGCGCATTTTATATGAAAATGATATGGAAAAGATGGAGTTAAACTATTTTTTAAAATTGTAATAGCGTAATTGTTAGAAAAAGCGTTATCTAATGTAATAGTCATAATTTTATCAGTTATTCCGTAATAATCGCACACTTGATAAATATTTTCTGCAATAAAAGTACCAGTGTGCCTATCATCTATATATCTATACACTAAGATACATTTTTGCATATACCATTTATAATCTATCAAATGACAAGTTACCGTTAAATAATCATGGTCGTTAGTACTACGATCTATATCAGAAGTGATAGCCACTTTGCCATTAAAATGATATAATGAATAACGTAAATACTGTTGATATTCATGTGCAAATTTAAATACATCTCTCTTAACAGTTGATCTAGGAAAATCGTTAAAAGCAGGATTATACAAATCTCTAATGTAATGAATAAAACTGGGAGATGAAGGAAATGAAAAAGGCAAACCCTCCACAACAACTAATTTTGTTATTGCTTCCCTATCTATATGTTTATTGTATTTATGGCCTACAATTTCCCCCGTCATAGGGTTAATTTGACTCTGTACTTGATCCGGGACAATATCAGTATGTGAACATTGTCCCGATGGAGCGGACGTTTGCGCACCCGATTTTGAAGCCTCATATTGGGCATACCTAGCTGGATGAACCCTTACTACGTGTCTCATTAACCCCCCCCCCCCTACCGTGACCTTTTCCAGTTTTAAATTTTAAAACATCTTTACAAATTTTACATCTAGCTACTTGATTCTCTACGTCCCTATCAAAAAATATCCATGCATCTGATTTTAATGATCGTTTTGCTGGACCTCGTCTCATACTAGGGGGAATATGAGGCATTTCAGTTGAAGGTGCACTAGTGGGTGTGCTGTCATCAACATTAGTGGGTGTATCATCTAGATCATTGTCTAAATTAAAGTCTTCTTGAGTTCCAGAAAATAGCTCATCGTTTAAATCTAATGATATTGTAGGAAAATGTTCAGTATCAACTAAATCATCCTGTGTAGGAATATGATTCTGTCTAGAAATAGGACCCTTGCCCTTGTTGCCCATACTAGAAGAAGCATGACCCCTACCCGTAAGCATACGTTTAAATTCTTCCATTATAAATTTATAATTATACTAATAAATAATTAAAGTAAATGAAATTAAGTGTGTTAAATAAAATAAACAGACAATAATAATTTAATGAAGGAACGAATGTACCAAACGCCGACGTAACGTCGACGTGTAATCGAGAGGTTGAAAATTGAAACTTTGCTCGATAGAAGATCCTCAAGCTAGTTACCAACTTCACTCTCAATTCCCAAATGAATAAATAAAATTGAATATTTAGTAGACAATGTAGACTTGTAGAGAGATAGATTGAGAGATTGTAAGAAGATTTGTGAGAAAGATGAAGAGAAAATGAGGTATTTATAGTTGAAAAATTGGGTTTAAGTGTAAATATAATAAATTATGGGTTAAAAATAAATATTAAGGGGGTAGGGGGAGGCCAAAAATGGTCGTTGCACAACGGCCAAAATGTAAAATGGTCGTTGGTTCAACAATTATTTTTGCAAAAGGGAGGGTTTCAGGCGGGATCGGGTCGGGACTGGCGGGCCTGGGGCGGGTCGGAACGGGTCGGGACGAGATATTGTCCCGTCCCGATTTGAGTCCCGATACCATAATTTTTTTTTAAAATACTCAGATTTCGGGGAGGGACCGGAACGGTGTCGGGACGGGACCGAAACGAAGTACAAAGTACAAATCATTTATCAATAAAATTAAATAATATATTTCTTTACAAAGCACGAAGTACAACAAGGAGTGGATGCCCACAATATGTGTGCTGCCACCCATATTGGCTGATCACAAAGGCGCTACCACGTTATCATTGATTTACGCTTTCATGTTACACGTTAATTATTTTAATTAATAGTTCCATCATTTACCTTGAAAATACACTTCCTCTGTCCCAAAAATACTTGTCATATATGAGAACATTATTTTAAATGTTGCTAATTAATACTTATTTCATCAATAATAAAAATTTCTTAAATATTACTAATTAATACAAAAATAAAATGAGAAAAAATTATTTAATTTAATAAAATAACAAATATTTTGAAATAAATATTTTTATTTTGGAACGGAGGAAGTATATTTTTTCAAAAAGTACAAGTACCTGTAGACTATAGTCTTCCACTTCCATACGTGGCCCCCGCCACTACTCTGACGTGGGAGACGTGCTTCAGGTACTAGCTTAAATCGGCGCGCACTTATCTCTCATCTTACCTGGCAACCGCGTGTAATCCAATCGCGGACATAGCAAGTGTGAAAACAAAACAAAACATCAAACATAAACACCTAGGATTTACAAGTTATAACCCCACAACATTATCTGTCTCTCACTAAATCCTTTTAATAAAACTACATAAACATCAACTGTCTCCACCAGTCTCTCATCCTACAAAGTTTCATTTTCTAACCTCTTTTAATTTTAACATGGATTCTAAGGAGTGTGAGTTTTGGCTACCACCGCAATTTCTCACTGATGATGACATTCTATGTGGGTTTAAGAATAATAATAACAGTAAGTTATACTTTGGGTGTGATTTTGAGAATGAATTCTCGTATGGGTTTAACATGTTTGGTCCTAACTCGGATCTGAGTTCACCAGTTGATTCAGTTGTCGGGTCAATCGAGACAGAAAGTGAAGAAGAAGAAGAAGAAGACTATCTCACTGAGTTAACTCGTCAAATGGCTTACTCCACTCTTGAAAATCATAAGGTATAATATTCTTTTTTGTTGTTGTTCATGTTTTTTTTTTTGTTTTATGGTTGTTTTGATTAACTTAGGCAGTGTTTGATCATAATTTTTGTGAAACTTTAAAAAAACAAATTTTTAAGGTTGTGTTGAAAATAGTTTTTAGAACTTGAAGTTGTGTTTGGACAATTTTAAAAAATTAAATAAAAATTTTGTGAGTTAACTTTTAAAAAATTCTTCAAAATATTTTTAAAAACTGATTAAATTTCATGGACAAACAATGTTTTCAATTTTTTTTTTTTTTTGTGAAAAAGGTTCCAAAATGTATGGCCGAATAGGATTAGTCTTGTTATTCATTTGAACTTATACTTTGGGGCTTTTTTTTCATGATTTTTTTTTTGTTTTATGGTTGCTTTGCTTAGAACTTAGGTAGTGTTTGGTCATAAATTTTGTGAAAATTGAAAAAAAATAAGTTTTTAAGGTTGTGTTGGGACATGCATTTTACTTTGAAAAAAAATTAAAAGTTTGTGATTACACCCATAAACGGGTTTGGACCTGTTTTTTGAACTTTTAAATTTTACTTCAAATATTTACAGAACTGATAAAATTTCATGGACAAACAATGTTTTCAAACTTTTTATTTCGAAAAAAGATTTCAAAATCTATGGCCAAACGGGGCTTAGTCTTGTTATTTATTTTTTAACTTGTAGGTTAAGAGTTTGTCAAGTTCACCACAGTCAACGTTATGTGGTGTGTTGGGGTCAAAACAAGGCTCAAATAGTGAAAGTCCAAAATACCCTTCTTTGATGGAAGGGGAGAGTAGAAAGGGGACAGTGGATTTGCTTTATGCTGCAGTTGGTGAGGTTGCAAGAATGAAGATGGAGGACAAAAATGGAATATGGGCTCCACCAAGAAAGACAAGTCCAGTTTATGTTGACCAAAAAATGGCTAAACCAAATCTTGGGTCTTTTTACTCTAATCAACAACCACCACCCTCTTACCAACAGTTACAAATGGCTCAAGTAAGCTTCAACTCTAAAAATAAACTTATGGTGTGGTTGGTAGGGTG
Organism: Anisodus tanguticus; assembly: GCA_034509755.1. Taxonomy (NCBI): domain Eukaryota; kingdom Viridiplantae; phylum Streptophyta; class Magnoliopsida; order Solanales; family Solanaceae; genus Anisodus; species Anisodus tanguticus. The sequence goes on along the minus strand of CM067540.1, from coordinate 52,926,564 downwards.
GAAAATATTTTTTAACTTTTCCATGATCGGTTTGTTAAATTTTTTGAAAAATATTTTCGACTAAATGAGGGGAAATGACTCCATATTTATTTAGATTATATTCAAATATTTTTTGCTTTACCTACCGATCACAAGAAAATATTGAGGAAACTACTTATTTTGAAAAACATTTTCCTTCCTACCAAACACACCCTTAATTGTTTTTATTCCTTCCAAATTTATTTATTTTTGTGTATTTGGAAATGCAGTTTCAGCGTTTGAAGCAACAACAGATAATGAAGCAAGCGCAAAGCGTATTGGGTCTTGAAAAAGATGGGTTTTTGCAGAGTTGGCCTACTCTGCAACAATCTCGCGCGCCGCGGCCGACTCTGCAACAATCTCACGCGCCGCGGCAGTCACGGCAGTCTGGCTCAGGCATGCGGGCTGTTTTTCTAGGAAATCCTGGACCGAAAAGAGTGTGTGCTGGAACTGGTGTTTTCATTCCTAGAAGAGTTGGAACTCAAACTGAAACCCGGAAAAAACAAGGTAACTTTTTTTAAAGTTCCCCCTGTTTTATGAACTTAAATTGCAAGTTTGAATAGAGAAATACATGTATATTATTTGGCTAACAGTGGGTTGGACTTGTTTTCCGTTATATTTTTTTAATTTTGCTTGTTTGGCACTACTAGTGGGAATGTGAGACTAGAATTTTGGACTGTTTTGGATCTATTTTTTCCTCTTAACTGGTTTTTTGACATTTTGTGTTATTTTGGGTGGGAATGAACTGTAAAGAAAGATTCAAATAGCATAATCTGATTTGGTTTGGCTGTGTTCTCAATATCTCATGTATTTACTTCTCTATGATTTTATTCTGTGGTGCTTATATGTTTGTCAATTTATTAACCAGGGTGTTCGACAGTTTTACTACCAGACAGGGTGGTCCAGGCACTGAATCTGAATTTGCAGGCTCAGGTTCAACCCAGATGTAATAATAATGGTAAAAACTATTATCCTCTATCCAAAATTAACTTTTTTGCAGATTTATTTTGAATATTTTTCTGATTTAAAATCATTTGTATAGGTGGTGTTTTGAAGTACCGGAATAATAATGTAGCGGTGGAGCAACAATGGCGGGGTTTGAGAAGTCAGCCACCGGCGTCAATCTCCCAAGAACTCCAGCTTCCTCAGGAGTGGACTTACTGACCAAGAAATTGTTTTTGGAAGTTTTAGAAGCAGAAAAAACTTGTCTGTAGTTTTTTGCTTGTGGAAATATGGTGAAAAAGATGGTTTTTTTGGGGTAGTATTTAGGATTTAAGATGAAGCTAATTTCATATTCTTCAAGGGTAGCAGCAGACAGGTTTTAGATTCAAGAAAAAAATGGTTAGTAGTAGATTTTTAGGTTCTGTTTTATTTGGTTTTAGATTAGATTATTATATACTAGTATAAGACAGAAATAAACTTCTGAAGTCAAGAAATGGAGAAAAGATGACTGGATCATGTTTTGCGTGGAACACTTGAAATACAGTCTTCTTTTTCTAAAGGTTTATCAGCAAATGTATGAGTATTTGCCGGGGAATCTATCAATAAATATACCATTAAGTATACTAATTGTTACTACATTTTCAATAAGCCTTTTGTTTTCTGTCTATTTCCCCCTTATTTGTACTTAGCTGCATTATTAATTGGTAGTGTCATACATGTTAACCTTTCGTTTGTTTCTCATTTTACTAAGGGCGTGTTTGGAAAGTAATCCATGTAATTGGAATTGGAATTGAGTGTAATTAGACTGTTTGATATGTTTGGTAGATCAAGTAATTATATGGTTAACAAAAAATTGGGAGGGGTAATTACACTCTCCATTAGAAGGGGTAATTGGGAGGGATAATTACACTCTCCATTAGGAGGGGTAATTACTAAGGTTGTTCAGTGGGCCGGGTTGACCTGATCCCGACCCTGCCCCGATCTGACCACGCCCCGGCCCTGCCCGATCCCCCTAAATAAAAAAAATTACGGTGTCGGGATTCAAAACTGGGATGGGACCTGGGCTCGTCCTTCCCGGGCATGTCCCGCTTCGACCCGCCTCGATTCCGATCCTCCTCTTTGCAAAACTAACCGTTGCACCAATGTCCAAATTTAGATTTTGGCCGTTGTGCAATGGTTCCAACAGTTCATTCTTTAAATTATTATTGTTACTTTATTTTAATTATCACACTTAATTTTCATTATCTTTAATTATTTATTTACATAATTAAAATGGAAGGAATTACACGTGTGACTAAGAGTAAAGGTAAGGGTGATTCTTCTAGTAGGGATAACGAGATCAAGGATACTTCAAGTCATCATATTCCTAGTCAGGATGATTTGATTGATTACACTCATATAGACGAAATTTATTTTTTTAATGATATACCATTAGATGATGATGACAGGAGGTTTATTGAAACAAGTACAAGGCTTTCACAAAGCTAGGTGAGATGAATATGAGGCTACAAAATCGGGTGCGCCAATGCGCTTTGAATCGGGACAAAGTTCACATAATGTCCTGGATCAAGTACATGGTCAAATTAATCCGACGACGGGGGAATTGTAGGTCATAAGTACGATAAACACAAAGATAGATAATCAATAACAAAATTAGTTGCGGTGGAGGGTTTGCCTTTTGCGTTTCTTTCCTCTCCTAGTTTTATTTATTACGTAAGAGATATGTATAATCCTGTTTTTAACGATTTTTCTAGATCAACTGTTAGGAGAGACGTTTTTAAATTTGCACATGAAAATCAATAATATTTACGTCATGCATTATATCATTTTTCTGGCAAAGTATCTATCACTTCTGATATAGGCTGTAATACTAACGACAATGATTATTTAACTGTAACATGTCATTGGATAGATCATAATTGGTATATGCAAAAACGTATTTTAACATATAGAATATTGATGATAGGCACACTGGAACTTTTATTCCACAAAATATTCATGAAGTTTGCGATTATTATGGTATAACTGACAAAATTATGACTGTTAAGTTAGATAATGTTTTTTCTAATAATTATGATGTGAGACTTTTAAAAGATCTATTAACTCCATATTTTCCTAATCATTTTCATATAAAAGGTGCGTGTCATATTTATAACTTAGTTGTAAATGCTGGTCTATCCTTTTTGAGAATATTCTTAATAAAATACAATTTGCTATAAACTTTATTTTTAAAAGTAATAAAATACAAAGAAAAAAAGAATATAAAAAAACTTGTCACGGTTGTGGATTACCTTTTAGAAAAATTTCTGATGAAGTAGCGATTAGGTGAAATTCTCTATATGAACAACTACTTGTTGCTTAAGATTATAGAAGACCTATAACTTTATGAGAAAAACCTATGCCGCTTGTACTCATAGAAAATGCAGTCGGGTGCGTATCGCGTCCTCCAAGAAATAGTGGATTTTCGGAGGATCTGACACGGGTGCGACAACATGTTTGGAGAGTCCGAGCAACATAGGCAATTTTTTTTGCTTGTGTTTAGGCTAATTCTGAACCCACTGATAGAAAATTGTGTTCATCTCGAACCATTAATACATATGCGAAACCTATGTTGCTAGGACTATTCAAAATTGCAACCGGATGCATGTCGGATCCTCCAAAAATAGTGCATTTTTGGGGATCCGACACGGATGTGGCAACAATTTTGGAGAGTCCGACCAATATAACCAGAAACTTTATGCTTGTGTGAGTGTATTAATTAGGCTCATTCAGAACCCACTGACAGGGGAATGCTTTTGTTCGTTCGGAGGAATTTGATGTAATTTTGTTGCATAGCATGGGCAATGGAAAGGAAGCATTGACTGCTTATCGGGAGATCTTGAAGAATGCTAGAACAAAAACAACGGTGCAGAAGGGGCAATCAAAAGGATTTACTTTAGGGAAAGGAGGCCGCAGAAAGAAACACAGTGGTAAAAAGGAAGTCATAGACTTAAGGACTCTTTTAATAAATTGTGCACAGTGCGTTGCGGTGATGATTGCCGAAGTGCAACTGAACTGCTTAAACAGATCAAACTCCATTCATCTCCTTTTGGTGATGGCAACCAGAGATTGGCTCATTGCTTTGCAGATGGTCTGGAAGCACGCTTAGCTATAAGGACCTCATCAATAGAAAAACATCAGCATCTGATTTTTTAAAGGCCTATCATTTGTATAGCCACAGTGTATAACTGTTGAAGGCACATGTTTCTCCCAATAAGGGACGTCCTCTAAGGAGTCTTGAAGTTACTCAACTTCTTTCATGCTTTGTATAAAGCGATAAAATCCGATTCCATCATGAATCGACCGATGCAAGTTTGCTTAGAGGGTTTTCCAAGACCCACCAAACACATTTTCTTGTGGATTTGGTGTTCTTTACATCTGATGTCCAGTTTGCATCACTGTGTTCTTGCAGAACTACTGGACATCCAGAATACCATAATCCGTAGTAAGCGAATATTTCAAGTATCGTCATATCCGACTCAACGCCTTCTATTGATCATTTATTAAAATCATCAGTAAACCTTAGTTCAATTGATCTACTTTGTAGGCCAATACCAGGTCGGTTGTAGTGTGTACAATACATTGAACTACATGTGACCCGCACAAATCACTCCCTGTCTATGGGTGCACCATGATTCCAATCAGTTCTATGATTCATATCCATTGGTGGCTTCAACGAGACTGTCAATTATCTCACAACTGAGCTTGGAGTTAGACCAGTCCATTAGATGTCTAAGAAATCCAATTCCTAAGATGTCATATGTGATACCCATATCTTTTGTTTCAATATAACTTCCACTCTCAGACTGTTGGTTTTCCAACTGTTGGCTTTCTAACTTCAGAGTTAATGTTTCTCTGGTCAGATTCATTGTTTCTGTTTTATCTGAAACTTCCAGGACCAAAATGTAAACATTTCAGGGACCAAAATGAAAGTTCAGGAAGAAGCCCAACAGTCCAGCAAACCAACTTTGATTCTCCCCTTCCAACTCTCCGGTTAGGAAGGCTGTTTCAACATCCATGCCGCGCAAGACTGCAATGGCCCTGAATGTTAAGCTATTCACAGGGAAGCACATGTACAAGTAGCCGAGGCCTTATACTCGTCAGTAAATCCATATACTTTGTACTCACTTTTGAGTATTCTTTTTTCACAACCCAAATGTTCTTTTTCCGGAGGAAGATCAACCATTACACAAGTATGGTTCTATATGATGTAATTTATTTCTCTCTTTAGCTTCTTTCCAAAGCAGCGCTTTTGGAGATGACAATTCTTTGTTAATTGTCCATGGTTCGTTCTCAACCATATAAACTAGAAGGCCTGAAACAAGTCTTTGTCCCCTCTTTGCTCCGTCTCGGTTCAACATCTAGAATCTCTGAGTTCTGTAGATCTGGAATATTAAGTTTCGGATAGACGGCAACTTCCGAGTCCTGTAGATACGGAACGTCTAGTTTCGAACAGTCTGGCCCTCGCGGGTTCTTGTTAACCTCGAGTAATTACTTCTTTTTCCTTCTTAAGGAAAGTCATCCTCAAAGAATTCATCATTCTTTGACACCAAGAGGCGATAAGCACTACTGTTATTTGCATATCCAGTGGAAATGCAATTTATAGTCTTAGGTCCTACTTGACCTGTTTCGGTATTCCAACTTCCACCAAGCCACCCCACATCACAACATTTGTATGTGGGATCATTTCCATGTTTCATACGGAGGGTTATCCTCATCCTTATGCGGAGTTCTGTTGAGAATCGCATTAGCGGTAAAGGATCGCCTTGCCCCACATATTTTGGGCGTACGGCTTTGCGTTTGGCTAACATCGTTAGATTGAGGTGAGTAATGAGCAGTCATTTGATGAACGATGCTTCACATTATCTCCCTCTATCACTACGAATTTCTCAATCCGTAGGCTTAGTTGATTTTCAACTTCTGCTTTGTACGCGCTTATCCGCTTCAACAACTTCATCTTTGCTTTTCAACAAACAAAGGATACAATACGTTGTACCATCATCAATGAAGGTCACAAAGTACTTGTCTCCCCCCTCTAATTTGTATAAACTTCAAATCACCCATGTAGGTGTGACTAAGTTCTAGAGGAGCGGTGCTTCTTTCGCTATTCCTTCGACGGAACTTGGAAATGTGATTTTACCTCTTCGCCTACCGCACATTCATTTTGAGGGTTTATGTCGACTGAAGGCAACAATCTCAACTTCGTTAGCTTTTGAATGACTTTCTATTTAACGTGTCTTAATCTATGATGGCATAGATGCACGGATTACAAATATATCATTCATTTGGCTACAGACATATTGTACCATTCATAGTTATTACAGACCTGTTGGACTAGTCTCAAACCAGTTTGACCAATATCGTCCCTTAAACCAAGTTTGGGACATGTATTACCTCATCTTAGAGTGATCCCATTCCCTGAAGTCCTATTGAGGACAACCTCTCCAACCCATTCTATTTAAGAGGTGACGGTGCTTCACATGAACAATCTCTTGCCGTGGTTAGGGCGTAACCGGATCATATGTGATCTGGATACTCTGGCCCACTGCAGTTGCTTTGGCAGACTAAGTGTCCAATTTCTTTTCTGCCTTTCTTTAGGCCTTCAGATCATTTAAGACCTGGAAACTCTGGCCCACTCCAGTTGCTTTGTACGACTGAGTTCCCAATTTCTTTCCTACATTTCTTTTGGCCTTTAGATCATTTAAGACCTGAAAACTCTGGCCCACCACACTAGGTGTCCATTACTTTTCCTATGAAATGAATTCTGGCCCCACTCCAGTCGCCCGTAGGCTTTGTATGACTGAGTGTCCAATATCATCCTATCAAAGGAATTTTGGCCCCACTCCAGTCGCCCGTAGGCTTTGTATGACTGAGTGTCCAATATCATCCTATGAAGAATCTTCTGCAAAATAGTGTGATAGGCTCATCGTCTTTAGCTTTTAGTCTTCTTCCCTTATGATTGGTGCCCAGACAATTCTTGGCGCTTATTTAAGAGTGGTAACAGTTTTCGCACAGTCAGTGGATCTTTCTCCCTCGTATGTGCGAACATACTTTACACACTTTTAATAATTACACTTAAAAGAGCGGATCTTTTTAAGTCGTTTACAAAATTCAATTTTTAAACGGGAAGGAAGATGAGATTAAACTTCAATTTTAAAGCGTAAGGAATATAAATTATTTCGTGAAAACATTTTCATATTCCTCCTTACTTTAAGCCATTTTAATCAGACATCATTTAATCTTATTTTTTTGACAATGAAGAAAAATTACTTATCCCAATTTCAGATTCTGGCCACTTCAGTCACTTCATCGGACTGAGTGTCCATTTCATCCTTACCATAATTCGGGTCCTTTGTCTGGGACAGATATATGCCTTCTGCTACAAGATAGAACCACATCTTCAGCCTTCTCATCTTGTCCCAGTTGACATCCTTAGCCTCTCGTGGGTGCTTGTTCCCACCATTCTCGGGAGCGGTGACACCATGAACACGTTGACCTTCAACAACATAATCAAAATCTCGTCTACCAGAAAACCACTGCCATATCCAGATTTGGTCACACAACTTTCGACCGACATCTTTCGAACACTAATAGAATCTTGTCTTCAACTTGTTGGATATGTAAAGCAGTACGGGAAGTAAATAAATATTACAAGTGTTCGAAAGGATAAACAAATAAGCCAACGTTCAGAACAGCCGCAAGCTTGTTGAGTCTTGAATCTTGATAATCTGAAATCAAGAAACACTAAATCTAGATTGTTACAACTGTGGCTGAGTCGAGAGATGACTCTCTGTCTTTAAGACAAGATTGCCCCGTATATATGCTTTTACGTTAACGGACAATAGTCTCCCAAGATAAAACAACAACTAATCAACACTACAAAGCAAATAGGTTGATTCTGACAAAGAAAACAAACACGAAACGACTTGCTGAAGAATGGAAAAGGAAGGAAGAGTTTTCTGTTTTTGTCCCAACGTTTCTGCTCACGTTTTGGACTGAATTTTTGTGTTTACTCTTCTGTTCGTCTCTGTGTAATATATAGTGTAGTCTCCACAATTGTGCAAAAAGACACCAATATATAGCATAAGGGAAGAGACTCCTCAACTGCCAAGTAATGACTGTTTATGGCCATTAGTGAGGGAGTTAATCAGCCAAGTAATGGCTGATTTAATGTGCAACATAAATGAGCTTTTAGGGAGGAGATTAAGTGCAGATTAATGGAGTTTTAACGCTCCAAAAATCAACCCAAACGGCAAAGGCAGAAACTTTCTGCCTTCTGTCATTCCCAATTTCAGCTTTCCAGAAACTCCAGGGACCAAATTGTAAATATTAAGCAATTTGGGGTCCAAAGAGATAATATCAGAAGAAGCCCAAGGCCCACGACCCGAGCCCGGACCGGACGGGTGGGCTGCGGCGGCGCGCGTGTGGACTTAGCCTTGAACCCAAGTACATCTAGGTCCTCCCTCCTTCAAACACATGGGTTACCCATTCGGGTCCCAAACCCTTAGCCAATTTTGAGACTTATAAAGAGAACAATTCTTCCTTTTCCACCGATGTGGTAGATTTGTCCCACACCATATTTATACGCCTCAAACACCTTACTTCGTGGACCAATATCTCTTTCATTTCTTAATGAAATTTGACGATTCTTGGCCCTACGGTGATCTCACTTAGTAGATTATGCGCGTGTGAAGAGACAAAACTTCCAACATACGGAACACTAGTGTTTAAGTCATTAAATACGGGTGGACGCAACTCCCCACTAAAGACAAATTTCCAACAGATTTAAACTCAACTCGGATGGTTGTAGCAAAGGGAATCCAGGCAGCTCAGGGGGATGAGGCATTCTTAGAAGTAATAACGGGCAGTTAATTATGGCCTATTCAAACTACTATAGAATTTGTACTAACAATTTTGCAGAGGTTAAAGCAATTCTCTATAGAGTTTGTACTAACTGTAAACGTGTAAATATATTCCCTACCCATAATTAGAATATTTTCATATATTGTGTAAATATAATTATGGTAAGACTAGGATTTCTCTTTTGTATAGGCTTAGGATTCCTCTTTTGTATAGGCTTAGGATTCCTCTTTTGTATAGGCTTAGAATTCCTATTGTATAAGGGATGAATATTGTACTCTATATATACCTTGATATTAATGAAAGACTCCTCAAGGGAGATTAATATCATCTTACATGGTATCAAGAGCCAAATAAACAAAACCCTAAAAACCTTTCTCTTCCACAGCCGTCGGCTGCCTCTCCTACGCCGCGGCCCTCCCGGATTTTCTTCTTATTTTTCGGGTTTTGTTCTTACTTTCTTCTCTTCTCTAAATGGCTATCCCTGATTCTTCCACACTTTCTGACGCCTCTACCTCCACAAATCCCACCATAAAGTCATCACCCCCGTTTCATCCCGCCCTTACTGTTTCCAACATCAAGAACCATATTCCCATTATTCTTGATCAAGAAAACAATCAGTATTCTCCCTGGGTTGAACTTTTTCGCAATCATGCATGTCTCTATAACGTGCTTGACCATATTGATGACACTATTCCGCGCCCTACGGAGGTTGATGATTCTATCTTGCACCGTCTCGACGCTGGCGTCAAACAATGGATATATGGTAGTATCTCTCAGGATTTGCTCCTTACTATCATGAAATCTGACTCTACAGCCCTTGACTTGTGGAATCGTTTGGAGGAAATTTTTCAGGACAACAAGCACACTCGTGCCGTGTATTTGGAAGAACAGTTCAACAAAACAAGTCTTGAAAACTTCTCCAATGTCTCTGAGTACCGCAAGCAGCTTAAACTTCTAGCGGATTAACTCTCCAACATCGGCACGCCTGTCACTGACGATAAAATGGTGCTACAAATGATTTCTGGCATTACTAAGGGAGAATATGATACTTTGGCCACCATTATTCAACAGGCAGATCCGCTACTGAGTGTTAACAAAGCTCGCTCACAATTATTGCTCGAAGAAACCCGTCGTGCTAAGCAGGATGAGCACGCCCAGCAGGTGTTAGCTGTCGACACGCAACCTCAAGATCAGACGCCACCAGACAACTCCCAACAGCGGCAGGGCCGCGGCGGCAAGGGTGGAAAAGGCCGCGGCGGTAGAGGAGGCCGTGGTCGTGGCAAGGGTCGCGGTCAACAAAACCAACAGCAGCAACAGCAACAGAGATCGCAGAACAACTGGGCTGCGGCTCCTCAGCAGTTCGTCTACAGCGCCGTGGCGCCCCGCCCGAGCCGCGACGCCAAGTCCATTCAAAGCACCAGCAGACCATACAATCCGTATTCTTACCCCGGTTTGCTAGGCCCCGCTCCCCCCCCCACAACAGGCCTACTTCATGCAAGGTCGTCCCGCAGCCCCTCCTCCGCATGACACCCACCGAGTTGGGTCGGGCGTTCAAAGCACCCTCTCTATGCAACAACTCGACAATACTTGGTACATGGACTCGTGCGCCACATCTCATGTCACCCGGTCTGCAGTACTATTCCTAAACTCGTTTCATGTAAAGCATCCTCAATATGTTACAAGTTGGTAGTGGACAACGCATTCCAGTTAAGGGTTATGGTACCTCATACACACAACCTCCTCATCCACCCTTCTCCCTCAAAAACACCCTATATGCCCCACACATGATTAAGAATCTCATATCCGTCCGCCAATTTACTCGTAATAATTTCGTCTCTCGTGGATTTTGACCCTTTTGGTTTTACCGTAAAAGATCTTCATACGGGGACACCTCTTACAAGATGCAATAGCACGGGGATCTCTATCCATTCACTTCCACCTCCGCCGCCGATCTTGCTCTCCCGTCACTCTAGCGGCTGTTTCTTCTTCAACCCGGCATAATAGGCTTGGTCATCCAGAGTCCCAGTTTTTAATTTTCTTAGAGGCAACAATTTCATTGCTCGTAATGGGAAACTTGCCCAAAATTGTGTTTCTTGCTCTTTAGGCAAACATATTCGTCTTCCGTTCAAATCATCTACTAGTGTTACATTTGCTCCTTTTGATATTATACATGCCGATTTATGGACATCTCCTATCACTAGTTCTCTCGGTCATAAATACTATCTTGTGTTGCTTGATGATTTTTCACACTACGTTTGGTTATACCCTCTTAAATTTAAATCGGAAGTGTTTGTCAAATTTCTTGAGTTTCGCAAGTTCATTCAAACACAATTTGGAAAAGGCATAAAATCATTTCAGTGCGATAATGGTCGTGAATTCAATAACTCTATGTTTCACCATTTTTGTACCAATAATGGCATGGTCTTTCGCTTCTCCTGCCCTCACACCTCACCACAAAATGGTAAAGCTGAAAGAATCATCCGCACCATTAACAATATGATTCGCACCCTATTGATTCATGCCTCCCTCCCTCCACCCTTCTGGGTCTATGCTGCTAAAATGTCAAAATACACTCTAAATATTCTCCCTACTAGCACTCTTCACAATATGACCCCTACCGAAATCCTCTACCATAGAATCCCCTCTTATGATCATCTACGAATTTTTGGTTGTCTGTGCTATCCCAACCTTAGCTCCACCGCCCCTCACAAGCTCCCTCCAAGGTCCACTCCATGTGTCTTTCTAGGATTCCCGCCGAACCATAGGGGCTATCTATGCTATGACTTGTCGACTCGTCAGATCCACATATCTCGTCACGTCACATTCGACGAGACCACATTCCCGTTTTCGAATCATCCAAAATTCCAAAAACAGGACTACTCATTTCTTGACGAGTCTGCCATCTCTCCCCTCATAATCGAACAACTCACATCCTCTGTTCCGTCGTCAGAGCCGTGGCGCCCAAACTTCAGAGAAGCCTGTCAACCTTCTAGCACCGCGACTCTCGATCCAGGAGCCATGACACCTCCGACGGCTTCGCCCCCACCCTCTCCTTATCCGACTTTACCCCCCGTCTCAGACACCACTCCGCCACCCACTGTCCCTACCCATCCAATGGGAACTCGTTCAAAGCATGGAATCTTCAAACCCAAAGTCCATTTCAACTTGTCTGCCCAGACCATCTCTCCACTTCCAAAGAACCCAAAATTGGCCAAACAAGACCCTAATTGGAATGCGGCTATGTATGAGGAATTCAATGCTTTAACTAAACAACACACGTGGGATCTAGTACCTAGACCTGAGGGGGTGAATGTCATTCGTTGTATGTGGCTATTTTGTCACAAGTTCAGAGACAATGGGGATCTCGAGAGGTATAAGGCCCGTCTTGTGGCTAATGGCACAAATCAGCAGGAGGACATTGATTGTGGTGAGACCTTCAGCCCGCTTGTCAAACCGGCTACCATCCGCACAGTTTTGAGCATAGCCATGGGCAAACATTGGCCGATCCATCAACTTGATGTGAAGAATGCATTCTTACATGGGGATCTGAGAGAGACAGTCTACATGCATCAGCCACCAGGGTTCACCCATCCAGCAGTTCCTCACTATGTGTGCCGTCTCCGTAAGTCACTATATGGCCTGAAGCAGGCCCCCCGTGCGTGGTATGATCGCTTTTCCAGGTATATCTTGAAGATTGAGTTTGTATGCAGCAAGAGTGATACATCACTTTTCATTTTTCATCGAGGTAGTAGCACGGCTTACTTATTACTTTACGTGGATGATATTGTTCTTATTGCCTCCTCCGACGGATTGAAAAATGAGATTATTGCCTTGCTCAAGTCCGAATTTGCAATGACTGATTTGGGAAAGCCGAGTTACTTTTTGGGGATATCGGTGACTGTGTCCGCCAATCATATGTTCTTGTGTCGCCGTAAGTATGCAGAAGAGATTGTGTATGGGGCTAAGATGGCGAACCGCAAAGAGGTGCCTACTCAGTTGATTCCAAATCTAAGCTCGGTGCTATGGATGGTGCTCCGCCTCTCGATCCTACTCGTATAGGAGCCTTGCAGTGCACTTCGCATCTCACATTCACCGGAGCCGGACATAGCTTATCTTTGTTCGGCAGGTGTGCTTATTCATGCATGCCCCTGGGAGTCTCATTTCATCGCTCTTAAGCGTATCATTCGATACATTAAGGGCACTCTTGATTATGGTTTGCACCTATACCCTCTCGCACCTGACAAGTTGCTTTCATATACGGATGCAGATTGGGCGGGGTGTCCGGACACGCGACGCTCCACCTCCGCTTTTGTGTTTTCTTAGGGGATAATCGATTTCTTGGTCCGCAAGCGACAGCTACCCTATCTCGTTCAAGTGCCGAGGCCGAGTACAGAGGCGTTGCAAATGTAGTAGCCGAGATTTGTTGGCTCGTAAATTTATCGTTAGAACTTCGGTGTCCTTTGCGTCGTGCATCTATTGTGTATTGTGATAACATCTCTCGCCATCTATCTTTCTCATAATCCGGTTCAACATCGCCGAACCAAGCATATTGAGATAGACCTACACTTCGTTCGTGAGAAAGTTGCGTTAGGCCATGTCCGAGTGTTACATGTTCCATCATCCTATCGCATGCGACATATTTACCAAAGGACTTCCCGCACGTTATTTCTTGACTTCGAGCCGCGGTCTCGCGTCCGGCCTCCTCCCGCTCCGACTGAGGGGGTGTGTAAACGTGTAAATATATTTCCTACCCATAATTAGAATATTTTCATATATTGTGTAAATATAATTATGGTAAGACTAGGATTCCTCTTTTGTATAGGCTTAGGATTCCTCTTTTGTATAGGCTTAGGATTCCTCTTTTGTATAGGCTTAGGATTCCTATTGTATAAGGGATGAATATTGTACTCTATATATACCTTGATATTAATGAAAGACTCCTCAAGGGAGATTAATATCATCTTACACTAACAGTTGATAGAGCACAATTTCAGCATAATTTCAGCCAAGATTATGGCTTGTAATCCTGTATATATTGTTAATCAAGTAATGAAGGCAACACCGATTTCTATCAATACCATTTGTGGTTTACATTTCTTGATTACACTTTTTACTGTCATTGCGAAGTGTTGTTGGTTACTGTATGATGTATCATCTCCTTTTTCTAATGCTCTATTATTAGTTTTTACTCCTGTCATGAGTTTGGAATTTATTTGTCTCCTTTCTTCAGTACATCCATGGACTTGGTGCTCGTGGGGTTCACTACTTACATCGACCTGGACCAACTATTCAGGACGTTGGCTTCTTTCTTCTCCCGGTAGGTTTTATTGATTGTTTTTCTATATCTGTCCACTATTTTGGAAAAGGTTTTTTTCTTCCTTGTAAATTTCCAGGAGCTTGGAGCAGACAAAGCTTACATAAGCGAAACTGTATTCACCACGATTTTTCTATCTTTCGTCTTGGTGAGTTGGTTTTCATATAAATCTTTCCATCATCAGCTAACACTGAATATCTTTGCTCCCTCTTTTTGTTAATTACAAATTTTTAGCTTCGAAATTTGGTGCATTCTGTGTCTCTCATCTATTATAATTTGTAGGTAAATGAAGACCGTCTAGGCATTCATAATCACAAGCATACTTGAATATTTTCAAGGCAAACTGTGAGGCCAAACTAACCTTGGTTTTAAAAGTTAAAAATAGGAAAACCTGGAGATTAGACTCTAAAAATTATAATGTGATGCTAGAATTACTTTCCATAACCCTCTACTGGCTATTAGTTTGTCTTATCATTTATAGTTTATTTATTTACCTATGGAAATGAATTTTGTATGTTCCTGATCTAATTATTGCTCATCTTTTGCTGCAGTGGTCATTCCATCCTTTCATTTTCAAGAGCAAAAAGATCTATACGGTTCTGATATGGTGCAGGGTCCTGGCATTCTTAGTTGTAAGTGCCCTCTTTCGTAAGTCAATTTTCAATTAAAATAGTTTTATTCGTCATCATTATATATGGTTTAACTTGGGCAAAGATAACTTTCTGTTCTCTTTCTATACAATACCTATGTTTGTTCTTTGCCCCCAACATTTAGAGAGAATGTTCATCTAATTTGTTAAATAATTGTTTGGTACAGGCTTGTCAATTTCTTCGGTTGATAACATTCTATTCTACACAGCTTCCTGGTCCAAATTATCACTGTCGTGAGGTAGAAAACTGGACCAATTGATGATTTGTTTGTTTGCAGTTTGGTTAGTGGTATCTGTGCGTTGTGCATCACCTTACAGTTGATTCTACAATTTCCAGGGTTCAAAGCTTGCCACACTTCCTCGGCCTAATAGTGTTTTAGAAGTTCTATTACTTAATTGTAAGTTGCATTCACGTTTACACACATAGTATGATTTTTGGGTCTTTGGTTATAACATTGTGCTTAAATGATCTTTATGGCAGTTCCCCGGGGCATGCTCTATGGTTGTGGTGATTTGATATTTTCATTGCATATGATATTCTCTTTAGTCTTTGTGCGGACATATCATATGGCACACAAAGGTAATATTATTGTTTTATCAAACTATGTTGCTTTTTTTAACGTATGGGAGTTAGGGCTGATGTTCAAATTTAGCTTTTCTTCTGGTGAATGTGGCTGTGCAAGTGCTATTATAAATGATTGTTTAATTTCATTCTGCAGGTTTATAAAGCAATGTGCTTGGTTAGCTGTTATTGCTCAGAGTTTTTTGATTGTTGCATCGCCTAAACATTACACTGTTGACGTTGTTGGAGCATGGAGAGTCAGATTTTTGGCTTGAGGTTCTGTCTTGCACATTTTTTGCAAATGTCTTACTTACTTGACCCATATTGTTTTCCTACAGGTACACTGTTAATCTAGTAGTGTTCTTCATTGATAAAAAATTATCAGGTTAGGCATTCAGTTTTGAACATCCCTTTGAGCAAATTCTTTGATCTGGTTTTATCTTCCTGTTATTGATACTCAAAAGAGAAGGGTAGTTTCTTGCAGAACTGCCGGACCGCACTAGTGCAGCCTCGTTGCTACGAGTAAGCAAGGATAGCAAGACTAAAGAAGAGAATCACAAACTTCTGAATGGAAATTAGGGAGATCCTGAAGATTGGGTATGGAGATTTATCCATTTTCATTTTCCAGTTAGATACAGTTAGTAGCTAATGAACTTTCTTTGACATTGCTTTTTCTTCATTGTTTATAGAGGCCTAGAACCCAAATCAAGGGGGTGATCATGGAAGATGGTAACGTGGTCCATGTTGAAACATCGATGAATGGTGTATAGACGATAATATACATAGCGAGCAACTAACAAAACCTGGTTGGGGCACTACTGTTCGATGTCATTACAAGTTGGGTTTCACAACTCATTCGTGGTGTTCTTCCAAGTCCAATAGTTTTGGTCCGTAGCATAGAATACGAAATCTAGATACGCGTTGAATGCCTCTGTGGTTCCTATACTTAAATTTCATGGCTTCAATCTATCGTGGAATTCGATTTTTCCTCTGATAATGTCATTATTTGCTAATCATGGTCACCACATTTTTTAGTACACGTGTTTATTTCCTAAAATTGTTGAAGAGAAATGGGAAATATGTTGAGATGAGTTGCAACAGCTCTGTAATATGAAGATTCATGATGAATTGGTAAATTTTACGCTGGCTGTCAGCCTACCGCAACCCTCCTTTATCCGGGCTTGGACCAGCAATGTTAGCAAGCTCCAACAGACTGGAGTTTTGGTCTGTGGCGCAGTTATTGTTGTTTAGTTGTATCAAATCTGCAGCTGATGGTAACATGGGGTGTACAGAGCATGTGATGATCCTTTATGCAAGAGCCAGTAGTGGCAAGTGTTTGGAAGCTAGATTATTAATAGATCAAAGTAAATGCTTTCTTTGGCTCAAGAACCATGTATTCCTTTTGTCCATAGTAAAGTTCTTTATGTATGGCCCCATTACCTGTTTGTTGCAAAAGGGCACCTAAATAGCACATGCCTGCCCCTTCTTTTGGGGCATACAGGCATTGCCTTTCTCCCACGACAAGTGTTATCTCACCCTCTGACGCCTGAATCAACAACTTTTATTTTCTCACTCAGATCGTCATCTCTTCCATTGATAAAGAACAATCAGAGATTAGCCCATGTGCCATTGGTCCTTGTGTCATCCTTTCTTTTCTAGTGAGAAATCAACCTACAGCGTATATTTTGGGGTACTTCTTAGAAGTTTCAGAAGGTTCACGTTTTGGTTTGACTTCGATTCTTTTCCTTTGATCTACGAGTTCTCTCTGGTTCATCCATCCTTAGCTAGAAGGTCTGGATTCGAATCTTGATTATGACTAACCTTTCCATAGGGAACACATTACTCTCATTAGCGTGTAAACCTACATGAATCTGCTTTTGCTTTTTTATTTTCCTTCTATCCCGGTGTTGTTTGAGGTATGCTTAAGTTCCAAATTTGACATAAAACGCCTATGGTTTACAGAGACGACTCGAGTTCAACTCAGATTGCGAAGATTCAAGACGCTTCTGTGGGCCGCAGTTCAGTTCTACGGACCGCACTTCCAGCCCCAGTTCAAGACAGTCCAAGCAAGGAATCACTCTACGAACCCTAGGTCCGTTCTGCGGATCGCAAAGTTGTCAGGCGGTGATATTTTTGTAATATTGGGTAGTCCAAAAATTGGGTCCCTATATATAGTACCTAGGGTTTTGTGATGGGACATATGATTTTATACCTAGATTCCAACATATCATAGCCACTTTTGAATATTCCTTGTCCCATTTTCACTATTCATCTTTTAGTTAATTATTTCAAAAAAAATTCTTAATTCATTGTGTAAAGATAAATATTGTTCGTCATTAATCATTGTAAGCATCCTTTTATATTAATTATGTCTTGTTATATTTATTATTGTGTTGTGTATTTATTACTTGCAATGAATGTCTAGATTTAGGTTGGGATTGTGATAAAATAATGGAATGTGGTAGTTGGGGTATTTGATAAATAATGAAAAAGGTATATTCATGTGGGATTCAACCATCCCTCATATGTAATGTTAAAGAGTTGGTTGCAAACATCTCTTTCTTGACTATTGTCTCAGTCAAACTTGAGAAAGGAGACTAGAATCTAGTAAAGGAGTATGTTGATTAAGACTTAGGACTTCAAACCTCATTTAATGATTCTCAACTTTAGTTAGAAGAGAATCAACTAAGGGTACATAATGAGTGTTCATAAATGTCGCACTTTAGAGCTTGAAAAAACCTAAAGTGAAATTAGGTGAGTCAATTGAGAAATTCCCGCCTAGACACAAGTCTCCATTACCCATACCAGAACCAATACACATACTTAAGCCCAAACTCAACACCACTTTCATGAATTGAGTCACAACCCTAACATTCCAATTACTTGATAATTTAAACCTTATTTAAGTTGATAATTTGAAGTAAATAAAATAAACAAATAAACAAACAAACAAACAACTTGGTTACCATAGAAGTAAAGTAATTAGTAAAGTTATAATACGTGCACAAATAGACTAGTTTCTCATCGTATTCCTTGTGGATTCGACTCCAACCTATTTGGGTTACAATATTTGACAATGGTCGTGTTATACTATTAAAGGTGTAATTTGGGCCAGATCAGAAACCTTAATTAATACTGCAGATTTTTTTCTCCTCTTCTTCTTTCTCCCAACAAATAGAAAGCACTCTCTTCTTCTTCTTCCGATGAAGAATTTCCAAGCGGATAATTTCTTGAGAAGAATGGTAGCGATCTTCTATAAAGTATTGGAGCAATCTCTGTAACTAAGGTACGACTGTAAACTGTGAAACTTTACGGTGTAGTTCGTCTTTGTATGTGATTACGTCGTCGACTAGTGTAACAAATGAGATGGATCTTGGGAGAACTATGTGTTCTTGTGAATTGTATGTTTCCTTCATTTTTTTCATACTACGATGTTAATTTTTTTTTTCTAGTTTTAGTTGTTGAAATTTATCTACATGACAAAGTTAATTGTATTTATTTTTATTTTATTGTGTGAATTTTTTTGCTTGATTAAATTATCACTATTTTAATTCTTACCTAAAATTTCAAATAAAACCTATCCTTCTATATTTCTATAACATTCTTTTTATTTGCATGTCTCTTTTCTCTTTATGTTCTTTTCTATCATTATTATATTAGCTATTACTTGATATTTTCTTAAGATAAATTGAACTAATTTTTTGAAAGGAAGATGTGATAGCAATTTTTTTATATTACAATTTATATGTATCCATCAAGGTATAATGTTTGAAATTTTTCAAGGTTTAATAGCTCGATCACTACTCACGTGAATTTTTTCAAGGTATATCACAAGTAGTAGAATAAAACCTCTATTTTTTATAAAATCTCTAGCGAGACAATTTTTCAGTAGCCGAATTTGATATAATTACTAAAGTTAATTGTTGTCACTAAATTTGTGTACCCTAAATCTCTTGAAATTACAAACTTAAAAAGAGTTCAAAGAAAAATGACATTGCTAATAAACTCAAAGTATCGGGTATGTCGTGATAAAAAGAACTACTATTATTAATAGTCCATTAAATTTAGAATTCAAACAAAAAATATCAAATTTAGAAAAGCATGAAAAAGTTAAATATAATAAACTTACATAATAAGTTTCATCCGTCGCTTTATTATAACCCTATGAATCTGCAATAGATGAGGATATAGTGAGTATTTATAGTCTCATGAACTATAAGAAGAAAAATTAATACCCCAAACACGATGAATTAACGATCAATGCATAAATAAAAAATTATAGCATATTCACATGTTTAAAACTCATTGTAAAATTGCAAATCAAGCAAACAACTAATTGCTACAATTTATCGAGCAAGGAAAATGTACAATTTACCAATAAACTTATAAAAAATTTACATTTTAACAACGTAAAAGAACACCAAAATAGAGACGACTTCTGCATTCGTAAGCCAAATCAGATGGGAGAAACAAAATTCTCACTGTCAGAACTTTCTTCTGATAATTTCTAATTGATAATTTTACATCCTATCTTCACAAATATACTGCAATTCTTAAACAAAGAAGAAATAATTTATGTTAGAGTAATTATGGGGCAATCCCATAATTACCTCTATTCTTCATTAATTATAATTGATAGTGTAATATATTGTGATTAGGATAATTGTAATTAGTATCTTATATTTTAGGTAAGGTAGATTAGTCTTCCATTAATCATGCATAATATGATTGTATATATATTGTACCATTGGAAGAATATTAATCAAGGAATTACTTTCCTACATGGTATCAGAGTCTAAGATCCTTAGCCATAATTCTTTACTCTCTCTACACGATTTCCTCCTCTCCTTCTCCTAATTTTTTCGGCCAACCCTACCAAAAACCCTAAACCACTTCTTCAACCTAGCAAAACCCTAGCCGCCATCTAAAAACCCCCCATCTTCGGCTACCTTCTATCCGAAACCCTAAGGGTTTTTCCACTCCCCAAACATCAAACACTACTCCTTTCATTCTCTAGTTTGATTTCTTGTGGACCAATGGCCGAAAAACAAACATTTCATCCGCTCTTGCCGTTAATAACGTCAAGAACTTTATCTACATAACTCTTGAAATGGAGAAAGGGCAATATACCTCTTGGGCAGAATTGTTCAAAATTCACTGCCGCGCTTATGAGGTAATTGACCATATCATCCCGTCCAAGTCACCGTCGGATACCACTACGGTGGACAAGAAACTATGGTCTCGGTTAGATGCTATAGTCCTTCAATGGATTTATGGCACAATTTCGAATGATCTTCTTCATACCATCTTAGAACCAAATTCTACGGATCAACATGCGTGGAAAATGTTACGAAATATTTTTCAAGATAACAAAGTTTCTAGGGTCGTTTATCTTGAACACTAATTTATAAATGTTAAATTGGATGACTTTTCCAACATCTCAGCCTATTGTCAAGAATTAAAGGTACTTGCAGACCAACTATCCAACGTTGGTTCGCCCATGACAAATCAAAGGTTGGTCTTTCAGTTGATGCGGGATTGAATGAACACTATGATGGTGTTGCTACGTTCATTCAACAAAGCAATCCGTTGCTTCCCTTTTATGAGGCCCGCTCGAGGTTAATTTTTGAGGAAACGCGAAAAGCAAAATAGGCATCTTCCGGAACAACCACCGCCGGAACCGCTCTCGTCTCCACCAACTCATCTTTCACAAATTTGGAGCCCCAAAATTCTGGTTCAGGAGGCCACTGTAATCGTTCTAATAATGGTAAAAAATGGAGTTCAAACCGTAACAATAAAGGAAAAATAACGGTGTAAAGGGACTGGGGAGAGGCAGTGGCTAGCCTGCCGGCGGCAATGGACATTCCGGACAGTGGGGGCAGTACCCACCGTGGGACTGGCCCCCACAGTGGGCTGCCTGCCATGCCCATATCCGACCTCATCATGGGCCTGACCTCCTCCATCTTCAAATCGCCAACCCGCTATTCTTGGATCTCATCCACAATATGCTTTTGCGGCTCAGGCACCATCTTCTATTAGTTATGCACCCACGGACATTGAACAAGCCATGAACAACATGCATCTAAGTGTTCCCGATGAGTCGTGGCACATGAACACAAGGGCTATGTCACACATGACGTCATCTCAAGGTAATCTCTCGTCTTATTTTAATATGAGCAATAATAAAAATATTATTGTCTGCAGTGGGCAGAAAATTCCAATTCGTGATATTGATCAAGTAACACTACCCTCTCCACACTCACCATTAATTAAAAACCTGATTTTTGTTAGACGTTTTGACAACAATGTTTATGTAAATTTTGATCCGTTTGACTTTTCTGTGAAGGATTTTCAGACGGGGATGCCACTTATGAGATGCAATAGCACGGGGGACTTGTATCCCCTCACCTCTGTTTCAAAAAATAGCATGAACAAACCATCAAACTTTGATGCCATTTCTCCTAATATATGACACAATCGATTGGGACACCCAGGAGTACAAGTTTTTAATAATTTTAGGAAGAATAATTTGGTTTCTTATAATAAACCTTTGGACTCCTCTGTTTGCCAATATTGTGTGTTTGGTAAACATGTTAAGCTTCCTTTGCATATTCTACTTCTCATACTTTTGTGTCATTTGATCTTGTGCATTGTGATTTGTGGACATCACCCGTTTTGAGTTCTGCAGGTCATAAATACTATATGCTCATTCTAGATAATTATTCGATTTTTTGTGGACTTTTCCATTAGGATATAAATCACAAACCTACACCATTTTAAAACAATTTAGTGTTTTTATCAAAACTCGATTTGGCAAAAGTATTAAATATTTTCAATGTGACAATTGGGAAAATTCATAAATACCCACTTTAATGATTTTTGTCAACAAAATGGGATGTCTTTGCGTCTTTCGTGTCCATATACCTCACCACAAAATGAGAAAGCCGAAAGAAAAATATGAACGCTTAATAATATGATTCGCTCTATTTTTGTGCATTCATCCACACCACCAAAGTTTTGGCACCATGCACTTCAAATGGCTACATACCTTTTAAATATTCTTCCTAGTAAATTGCTCTCCAATGTGTCTCATACACAAATGTTATATCATCATCTTCCGTCTTTTACACATTTGAGGGTTTTTGGATGTTTGTGTTATCCTTTGTTTCAGTCTAATTCCATTAACAAGTTGCAGGCTCGTTCCACTCCTTGTGTGTTTTTGGGATACCCACAAAATCATAGGGGATATAAATGTTATGATTTGACGAATGAGAAAATAATTGTCTGTCGTCATGTGATTTTTGATGAGTTTACATTCCCGTTTGTTAAGTATCATGTGGCATCCTCACCTTCATATGATTTTTAGACAATTGATTACATCCCATTTTACACCACCACCTAAATGTCCAAACCCATGTGGAACCAACCCAACAAAATATGCCACAACTTTCAGCCCAACCACTAAATGGGACTGGATCGGAGACCACTGCCTTATCACCGTTGGTCTCAGCCCAGTCCCATTTCCGTGGCAGGTAGGCCCAATTGGGGCAGTCCACTACTACCTCAATTACACCCTTAACCCAATCCGATTTCGGAGTCCAACCCAATACCGAAACTGCTACACCCTTTCACTTGGGCCACATTCCATCCCCTCGGCCCAATAACATACCCGAGAATCCTACTACCCACCAGCCTCGAACCATTGAAACCCGTGCCATGCACGGAATTGTTTGGCCCAAATGTCACTTTAACCTACTATCCTCCGTTCAACCATCACCTATACCAAAAAATCCCAAAGCTGCCTTATCAGACCCAAATTGGAAATCCACCATGTTAGACGAATTTAATGCTCTTATTGCAAATAAGACGTGGGAATTAGTACCACGTCTGTCTAATGTGAACGCCATTCGGTCTATGTGGGTTTTTTGTCATAAGAAGAATTCTGATGGTTCTTTTGCGAGATACAAAGCTCGTCTTGTTGGTGATGGCAGGTATCAGCAGGTTGGGGTAGATTGTGGTGAAACACTCAGTCCGGTGGTTAAGCCAGCAACTATCCGAACTGTTCTCAGCTTGGCTCTTTCCAAATCTTGGACCATTAATCAGTTAGATGTTAAAAATGCATTCTTACATGGCACCTTACAGGAGACAGTGTACATGCATCAGCCGTTACGTTTCCGAGATCATACACATCCAGATTATGTTTGCCTATTGAAGAAATCCTTAAATGGTTTGAAACAAGCTTATTGAGCATAGTATAACATGTTTGCAGGATTTATTTCCAAATTGGGATGATCTCACAACAAGTCTGATCAGTCATTGTTCATTTATCGGAAATGACCTGACACGACATATATTCTTTTGTATGTCGATGATATTATTCTCACAACATCATCCATTTCACTTCGCCAGTCTATTATGTCCCTTCTTGTTGCAGAATTTGCAATGAACTTGGGTCTGTTGAATTATTTTCTTAGCATTGCTGTCACTCAATATGTAGGTGGTCTGTTTCTCAGTCAAAAGAAATATGTCGATGAAATAATTGACAAAGCAGGGATGTCATCCTGCAAAACCTCACATACTCCAGTTGACACAAAGACGAAATTGAGTAAGGATGCCGGAACTCCATACAATGATCCTACCCATTACCGTAGCCTAGCAAGGGCTTTGCAGTAACTGACATTTACAAGACCATATATTTCCTATGCGGTTCAACAAGTTTGTTTACACATGCATGATCCGAAGGAGTAACATATGAGGGCTCTCAAAAGGATTCTGCGGTATGTTAAGGGTACTCTCCATTTTGGACTTCATATGTATAAGTCCTCTATCTCGAGTCTTTCAGCCTACACAGATGCAGGTTGGGGTGGCTGTCCGGACACAAGTCATTCCACTTCCGGTTATTGTGTATTCTTGGGTGACAATTTCATTTCATGGTCATCCAAACGCCAATCCACCCTGTCTCGGTCAAGTGATGAAGCGAAATATCGAGGGGTCGCCAATATTGTTGCTGAATCATGTTGGCTCCGAAATCTATTGCTGGAGCTACATTGTCCGATTGACAAAACAACAATGGTCTATTATGACAATATGAGTGTGATCTACTTATCTGACAATCGTATTCAGCATCAATAACACATTGATGGGAAAGCTGTGTAATTTCTTCAGCTCCAATTGGATTAGCTTGGAAAAGTGGACCCAATATTTTTCATTTTTAGTTGCCACGTTGTGTAAAAATCCTTTTTTTTTCTTCTGGTAGTTGTGAGGTTTTCTTTTTACAACAGCAACTTGGTTGAAAGCAATAGGGATTACTTTCTAATTTCTATGGTTCCATTGCAGTTGTTTGATTAGTCAATAGATGAGCTTCATTCAAATCTTATCACCTTCCTTTTCCAGCACCTTCGAAATTACTTTTTTCTATTACAACTAGTTTCTAAAGCATACACGTTGCGATTGATGCCTTGTCAATATGTAACAAAATTTTAAAACCTTTACAATAACATACCCATGGAAATCTCACAATATGAGTCTGGGAGGGTGGAGTATATGCAGATCGTACCCCTACCAAAGTAGGGAGACTGTCTCCAAAAGACCCTCAGCTCAAGCAAAAACATAAAAAGATGTCAGATAAGAATAAAAAATTTAAAGCAGTATGAAAATGAAATTAACGAAAGTGACTAAGCTATGATACAATAGTTTGAAAAAGGAATAACAGATACCACAAATAAAATAGGATAATCGAAGTACAAGCAATACTAGATAGTATCAGAAATCAAAGCACACTAAACTATAGAGCAATACTGCGACTACTAATATGAAAGGATAAGCGAGACTATCTACTAACATTCTATCATAATCTGAGTCATTCTTAACATCATATCTAAGATCATGTCCTCGATATGTTGTAGCTGCGTCATGTCCTGTCTAATCAACTCTCCTCAATACTTCTTCGGTTTACCCCTACCTTTTCTGAAACTGTTCATAGTCAACCTCTCACACCTGCGCACTAGAGCATCTGTGTCTCTCCTCTTCACATGCCCAAACCATCTCAGTCTCGCTTCCCGCATCTTGTCCTCCACCGAAGACACTCCCCCCTTTTTCTCGGATAGCCTCATTCCTAATCCTGTCTCTCCTAGTGTGCCCACATATCCATCACAATTTTTTTTTAAAACCTCAGATAAATAATATTAAAAATTATGATTGAGATAACTACACAAAAATTAACAAAAACACTACAAATTCCTTAGAAAGAAAAAAGCCATAACAGAATTATATGCAAGATAATGAACATGAGTTTGAAAATGCATACAACTTTATACACTATAACGTCGATAAATGTATACCCTTAGGATCATAATTCATTTATCGATAAATGAATATATTATTCATTTAGATAGTATTTTTATATTTTTATATTTTTTCTTATAATTAGTATTTTACATTTAATGTACAAGTGTATCTAGAGGGTAACGGTCAAAATTCTTATGAAAAACTTAATTACATTCATTTTCTTTAGACTCTAGATTAGGAATACATGCACTATCCAAGGATTAACTGATGTCATTTGTAATTTACGCTATAGAAATGTAATGGGCGTCGAACATCTTTTGAACTATCCTAACGAGAATGATGCAGTTATGAAATTACCTACAAACGAAGAAATTATTGAGTCTGTACTAAATGATGAGAATGATCCTGAACCAGATGATAGTAGCGTCATACCAAATGTGTCATCAAAAGAGGCCTCTCAAACAGTAGTCACCATACAAAATTACTTGCTACAACACGAGGAAAATATTCCAGAAGTTGTGCATGCATTACAAAAAATTAAGGATGAGATGCATTTTGGTGGAAGGAAAAAACAAACAACTTTAGATGCATTTTTTGAGAAGAACTGACTTCTTATATGAATATTGTTGATTGGATGAAATATTTTCGTTTATTATATATACATATTTTTTAATGAAATTTAGTGATTATTCATTTATGTTTACATTGGGCCTTTAAGGACTCAATTTTTTTTTATTCGTTAATGCATTTAGCGTGGTTATTCATTTAGCCCCTTTGCTCAAGTCGGGACCGAAGAAAATTATTTATTTGGCGAGATTATTCATTTATTGAGGTTATACTGTATTTTCCAACCCTCTCTGCTAATTGTTTTTCACTAATTAGTAGGAAAGAAATACTTCTAATTAGTATACAAGCCAAAACTCTTCCCTACATCAAACTTGAAACTAAATTAGATGAAATTAATTTAGCTCCAATTATCGATGAAGACGGCAAAAGATATTCACCATGAAAAAAAGATTGGTTGATTTTTCATATGGTCACTCAACTAGTAGTTATTGTCTTAGAAATACACTTTCTTTGCTAAAGAATATTGAAATCAAGAAAAAAGGTGAGTTTCTAATATGATAACTATTAGTTGAGTGACGATATGAGAAATCAACCTGATAGAAGTTTCGTAGTTGTTGATTACTTCTTCCAGATAAAAAAGAGTGTCTACTTAGTCATTTGCACACCTCTTAAGAAAATACTAACTTCTAGACAAAAATAGATAATTTGATTAAACTGTCCCTAATTAAATAGGTATTGTGATTTGATCACATAACACTTAATAGAGGCAAATTTTAAAAAATAAGGTTAATTTTTTTTTAATTTGATAAGTGAACACTTTTTTTGACATAAAAAAAGGCTAAGTGAACACTCTTTTTGATCCGGAAGGGTATTTAGAAATTGCAAGCTTTTCTTAGTGAAAATTCATAAATATATAAGTCGCAAAATCATATAATCTAAAATTATTTATAAACAAATATAGCACTATAATTCAGCACCAAAATTCTTACTTTCTTAAAATTTTGCTTCTTCATCATTGTTTATGAGATTATGGATATTTATTGGGCTGCATAACAGGATAAATTCATGAATATAGTAATTTAGTAAAATAAAGTAAATAAATAACAGACAAACTTGTCAATTTCTGTGGATTACATAATCGTTTTGGACTTCTGGTACATAAGAAAAATCAAGGAACAAAAAGTTAATGTATAAAATGTGGGGGAAAAAAGAAGAAAAAGACACTATAGCCAAAGAGTTTCTCACAGCCGTTCGTTTTATTATCAACACACGTCCATATAAAATAAAAATAAAATAAGAAATAATTTCTTTAAACTGACAAAAAAATACATCTAAACTATTACATTTTTGTGAATTTCTTATTTACTATCAAATTTTCATATTTTCTATCTGAATTATCATCAATTATTTATCAAAGCAACTTCAATTAGTATTTAATGATGTATGGTGTATACTAATTAAGATATGGTTTGATGAATAATTTGCAATAGTTCAAATAAAAATTCTCAAAAAAGTGATACTTTAATATGTTTGAGCATTATATATCTAAAATAAAAAAACAAATTACAGTGAGCTTTGGGGAGAACCTTAAACCTTTTTAATAAATATTGTGGCGGTAGAGAAATTATTTTCAATAAAACTGAGTTATGTCTAAAATAAAAAAAAAGTCATGTCCCTCCAAACTTCAAATCTATAAATAGGCGAGAAAGAGGCCTTTTTGCCTTCACAAAAATGGCCTTCTCACTCCATCTCCAACAATTCTTCCTTTCGCCCACCCAATTAATTACTAGCTCCCAACCAAAATCAATAACTAATAGACCTCTGATCTCCCTTAATTTAACAACAACAAGACGGTCCATTCATCCATTTGCCTTCAATCAAAACACCGCCAATAGCTTGGCTAAGAGTGCCGCTAATGCTTCGGATGAGGAAGTGTTGTTGCCTCCAGAACTCAGGCGAGAACTGATGCCGAACCATGTTGCTGTGATAATGGATGGGAATAGAAGGTGGGCTAAGATGAGAGGGTTGCCTGTTGCTTTAGGTTATGAAGCGGGTATTCGAGCTGTTAGGAAACTTGTTGAGCTGTGTTGCAATTGGGGAATTAGTGTTCTTACTGTCTTTGCTTTTTCCTCCGAGAATTGGTCCCGTCCTAAGGTAAAGTGAGTTAATAGTCAAAAGCACACATGAATTAGTATTATTTTTTTAAGTTTCACACCACAACTTTCAGTTTTTTTTTCTACCTGAACTATTAACATCTACGTGACTATGTATTAAAACACTATTAAAAACCTATGTCGAAGCTTGATTAAGCCAACTATTAGTTATTCTCTTTTTCTACCTTAATTATCACCATTGATAAAGACAACTATCAGTTATTCCCTTTTACTCTATATTTAAAAACATTATTAAAACACTCAAACATGATTGAGCCAATTATCAATTGTTTCCTTTTCCTACATGAACTATCAACTAGGTGTGTTTTAATACATAAATGGTGATAGTTCAAGAACGAAAAGAGAACAATTGATAGTTATTATCTCTCTCTCTTTTTTTAAGTGTTTGGATTAGTGATATTGGGTTTTGTTTGCGTTTTTCATTGTTGATCTTTTTTCTTTTGTGTTGATTACGCTATAGACGGAAGTAGATCTTTTGATGGGTTTGTTCAAAAGAGGACTGAAAAATGAACTTGAAGATTTTGCCAGGTAAACTTCCTATCACTTGACCAACGTACTTATGCGGATTTACCCAACTTTTTGCGAGGTTTGGCGCAACCCAATAAGCTTTGTCCCAAATCTTATTTTTCTATTAAGAAATTCACTTAATACAATAACAACAACAAACTCAGTGTAATCTCACTGGTGGAGTCTGGGGAGTTAGTATGTATGCATACCTTATCTCTACCTTGTGAAGGTAGGGAGGCTGTGATATACCATCAGCTCAAGAGGAAATGAAAAAGAAGCAGTAACAACAACAAGATAGTAAGATAAACGAAGCGAAAGAAACAATCAGATAGTACTAGAGATATAAGAATAAGCAAACGCAAGAATAATACTAATACTCTTGTTATGGAAAGGAATACGCCCGATAACCTACTAATCCTCCACCCTAATGCTCGACTCCACCCCCTCCTACCAAGGGTCTTCACTTAATATGGGTAGATAATCTATCTTGAAGGCAACAACAACATACCCAGTACAATCCCACCAAGTGTGGTCTGGGAAAATAATCAATATATCTCAAAGGCAATAAGCAAAAAGCTTTAAGACTTATTTGAGAATAATAAAAAATGGATAGTGTTCAATTGGAACATGAAAACATGACTAAATTGATCCTAGTTACTCTTCGGGGCGGAGTGGAAAAGGGGGATTCTGGAACGCGGAAAAGGATCCAATGAATTCGAAAGGATTGTATGAGAAACCGTATGAGGTGAAAATCTCATGTACGGTTCTGTAGAGTGGCAGTAAGGGTGACTTATCTGTCAACTTTTCCCCTATCGCCCCAGAAAAACCAAACTCTGCCTTACGCAAAGTTGCTAGAGAAAAAACCATAAACTTGAAATTTTGAATCTGCCTCTGTTCCCTAGATATTTGTAGTGTTTTATATATTGGTTTGTGGTTGTCTTTTGTCAACACTCACGAACAATGTGTTTGTTAATGCTAGCCTACGACGCGTAATGGAAACTAATCCCAATAGACATTTCTGCATTTAAACTCATACAACGTCCGGTTCGCAACATAAAACTCTTCACTACCACTGTAATCTTGCATAACTAATGGGTTTGCTTCCAGTATAAAATTCTACTTCACAAATGCATGGTTCTCTTATTTTATGCGTGATAGAATGTGGAACAATCAAAATATATTAGCAATACCCAGAAAAGAGTTTCTAAAGACAAAAATGCTCTTAAAGCAGACAAATTCGACGTAACAATCTCCACGTTACTTTTCACCTTATAACAATCCCTATATTATTATATCATTGCATAACATCATTGTATCATAATATTATAAAACTAGTCCGTCAGCCAAATGACCACTTAGTGAACAAAAGGCTGTGGCTTTAGTAATTCTTGTTTTGTGCTATACTACAATTTGTAGTATTGCCTCACAAGTCACAAGTAGCCAAAAGCCCAATATTATTGCTTTGCTAAGATCATTAGTTAGTTGAAATTACTGTAGAGATGAATACTTAACATGTTAAGACTCGTCGATTGAAAACTGACTTTTATTAGTGCAATTGCTTTGGTAAGATCATTAATTAGCTGAAATTACTGTCAAGATAAATGCTAAACGTGTTAAGACTGGTTGACTGACAACTCTTACTTAAGAGGCTCATTATGCCTTAACTGCAACTTCATTGGCCGGTACCAATTCTGATTTGCACTGCCAAAATATACATATTTGAATAACCTCTCCTCTTTTTTCTTCTTAAAGCTTCAACTTTAAGGTATTATGATTGACTCCAGTAAGCTCCCCAAGTCATACTTTATTGGATTTCTACAGAGCAGGGATTCAAATGTCTATAATTGGAGACTCCAGTAAGCTCCCCAAGTCATTACAGGACTTAATAGATAAAGCTGTCAAGACTACTGAGGGAAATTCTCGACTTCACCTCGTTGTTGCAGTTAACTACAGTGGACAGTATGATGTTGTACAAGCTTGTCAAACCATTGGTCAAAAAGTGAAGGATGGGATTATCGAACCCAAAGACATTAATAGTTTGCTAGTAGAGCAGGAGTTACAAACAAACTGTATTGATTTCCCATATCCTGATTTACTTATAAGGACTAGTGGGGAGCTAAGACTTAGCAATTTCTTACTCTGGCAGTTGGCCTACACTGAACTCTTCTTTTCTCATTCACAATGGCCTGAATTTGGAGAAGCTGAATTTTTGGAGGCTTTATGTTCCTTTCAGCAAAGGCAGAGACGCTACGGTGGACAGAGTTCCTAGCTTTATGCCATGAACTTTTGGATTAACTGTGAGGCTGAACAAAAACCTTATTAAGATGGTTGAAGGTCAGTTCTTATGTGAAACAAGTTTGGGGTATGTTACAAAATGTATATAGAATTTATTCTTAGTTATGTACACTATTTAGGCAGGGGCATATTTAGGTGGATGCTATGGGTTCACATGAATCCATTCTCCTCTTCCTAGTCTATATGTAGAAATGTCATATTTATACAAAATTACTTCAATATATATGTACGCACCCAAGCTCAAAGTGTCCTATAGTACAATAATTATTGGGTGTGCACCTCTACAAGTGAAATTGACGGTTCAAATTCCACGCATGTTTTGTTATTTTTTTCTTTCTTTTTCTAGAATTGAGCCCGGTAGTGTTTCTTTCTTTGTTTGATTTATTCTTTCAAAATTCCAAGTTTGACTTAAAATCTCTATTCTACTAACATCCTAAAAATTTGTGTAATTAACAGTGTGTTCGGTACAAAGGAATATGTTTTCCCAAGAAAGTAAGTGGGTTTTACTTATTTTCTAATGTTCAGTACGCAAGCAAAAAATATTATTCTAAAAGCATTTATATATAATCTATACAAATACTGTGGGAGGTGAGAGTGGGGGGTAGAGCTGTGGGGTGGCGGGGATGGGGCTACGGGGGCGGGGTGAAGATGTGGTGTGTTGGAGGGTGGGATGACACAATCAATGTGAAATGCCACTTTTAGAACTTGCTTTCCATCATTTTCATCATCTTTAAGAAACTTGTTTTCCTAGAGGAAATGTTTTCCAAAAATTTTGACCAACCGAACATGGAAAAATTGGAAAACATTTCCTCCATACCGAACACACCCTAAATCAAATGTCTTATATTAAAACTAGTTGCAGTGGACGATGTAGCATATAGTCAACCGGTTCAACTGATCCCAACATTTTCGGGTTTCGACACAGAGTAAGATATTTAAGTGAAAATCACTAAAATTGTAAAACAATTTAATTTTGAACCCATTATTTCAAAAGTGTAATGAGTTAATGGCAAGAACCTTTACCTAAAGGTTAAACACGTCAAATTAATGTGAAGTCTAGATCCGCCTTTTCATTATAGTGCACCCATCCTTTTACATTTCCTCATCTTACTGAGAGTTGCAATTACTTGATACCACTATGATGCATTTGATGTCATAGTTTGAGCAAGTGATACATGTAATAGTGTAACGATGGTTGATTGGCAGAAGAGAGGATCTTTTGCTATGTGTATAACCAGAGAGGCTGATCTAGGATTTAAACCTTATGAGTTCAATTTTTAACATTTAGACTTAACTCATTGTTCTTTTGAAATTGGGTTCAGAATTTAATGTTTATTGAAAATTTTAGTGGATTTTTGCGCTTGCTATATTGCTCGGACTCTTCAACAATACTGACGTGTTTGTGCCTCCAAAAGCTTGCTTTCTTGCACAAGCCTTATAACTTCAGGTAGCAAGAAACATCTGAACTTTTTTGAAGTTAGGGCATCTGGCCATTCAGTTTTTATTGCTTATCTGAATACTGATTGTGTTACCCCATCCACTCGGCGCACACTTTTTTTTTGCATATGAAAACATTTTGTGCTGCAAAATGTAACCTGAAGGAAGTTCCGTGCCCTGAAGTTGTTAAGAATGTTTCCAGTTACACCCTGAAGACTAATTAGTATTGATGTGCTATGATAATTTGTTACTTGCTGAGATTTCTTATTTGTAAATTGCAAGTTAAACCAGCTACTAAAAGGGAATCTTGATACAGTTAAACCAGCTACTAAAAGGGAACTTGATACACATGAAAATTAAGATTCCATATGAAACAGAACCACTAAATTAGTACCCTTTATGGGTGGAAAATGGATGTTTTGGGCGAACTTAGGCGGGTCAAAATGGGCTGAATCATTAAATGAGTCATTGCCTAACCCCCCCAACTTGACCCAATTTTTGTTCTTTCTTTTTTGGAGATACCAATGACTATTCTCGATCAATTATTCACAAACAAGTTTCATACATATTACATATCTCAAAAGTTAAAAATTTATCTAATTTTATAATCACAAATTTTTGAGTCTTATGTTTTCTTGCTACAGACTTTACAAACTTGAAGTGGAGGCTGCCAGGAGAAACTTTCAAGTCATTTCACCCAATGTTGAGGCTTGGTTAACTAATGTTAATAAGACTACTGCAGACGTGGCAGGTGTAATGCGAGGTAGAATTGAGGTTGAAAGGGGTTGCTTCTATGGTTGGTGTCCAAACTTTGAGCATTGTTTACAGGAAAATATCCAGATGTTGCTTTCCTTGTGAATCCTTTATTTGGGCCTAATACATGTTAATATGTTACTCTTATGCAGGTGAAGGAAATCCTGATAGAGGAGTCAAATGTTCAGCCCGTTAATAGTCCAGTTACAGTTTGTGGAGACATCCATGGCCAGTTTCATGACCTAATGAAACTCTTCCAGACTGGAGGTCATGTACCTGACACGAATTACATTTTCATGGTAAACCTACGGTAGATATCAGTTGTTATAGATGAGTTTTTCACGAACTTCCAGCTATTACTCTGGTTATGTCATCCTATTGTAAGATTCTTTTTTGTTTTTGGCCAGGGAGATTTTGTTGACCGTGGATACAATAGTCTAGAAGTTTTTACAATTTTGTTGCTCCTTAAAGCAAGGTATGGTACGGAACATTTGGGTGCAATTTGATATTACTTGTCCATGGTTGGTTTCATGTTTCTTTACTTGCTGAGAGAATTCAACTGGATGTGATCAGTCTTCAAACTGAAGGCAAAGATTATGCTGGTTTTCCTATCCTGCGCCACTCGCAGTCAAAATTGAAGCTGTACCTATTAATAATGATGAGGAGTTTGAATCCAGAAATTGAAAGAGGAAGAGTTCATGGAAGCTTTGAGAGATGAGAATGTTATTATACTTGGGATATGTGGTATGGGAGGAGTTGAAAAGACAACACTGGTTGAGAAAATCAGATAAAGGGTGAAACAAGAAAGGTTGTTCGATGAGGTTGTCATGGTAAATGTTACCCAGAAACCAGACTTGAAAAGAATTCAGGGCGAGATTGCAGGAGGGATGGGTCTAAGAAAATTAGAAGGGGACAATTTGTGGAGTCGTGGAGATCAACTGCGTTCAAGGTTAACGGGTCAGGACCATGTCGTCCTTGTAATCTTGGATGATGTTTGGGAGGCTCTTGATCTAAAGAGACTAGGAATTCCCAGTGGTAGCAACCACGACCATCGGTGCAAAGTGACATTGACAACACATCTCCGAAATGTTTGTGAAACAATGGAGCCTCAAAAGATCATGAAAGTTGGAACCCTATCTGAAAATGAGACATGAATTCTTTTTAGGCAGAAAGCTGGTAATTCGGTTAACAATCTTTCTTACACAGCAAAAGATGTTGCGAAAGAATGCAAAAGATTGCCACTTGCAATTATTACGATTGCAAGAGCGGTAAAGTGTAAAAGCAAGCCTTCATGGGAGGATGCCCTTAAACAATTACAAAGATCTGCATAAAAAAACCTCCCAGAACTGCACACATAAGTTTATTAATCTCTGAAGCTAAGCTATGGTTACTTGGAAAGTGATGATGTTAGGTACCTCTTTTTGCTTGTTCCTTGTTCGAGGAAGATAGTAATATTTTTCCTGAAGAATTACTTAGTTATGGAATGGGGCTTGCCATCTTTTCCGAAATGAAAATTTAGAAGAAGCAACAAAAAGGGTGTGTCATCTGTATGAAACATTGAAAGATCGTTTCTTGTTATCCGAAGGCTCCCTCGGAGGTTATATCAAAATGCATGATGTGGTTCATGACGTGGCTATATCAGTTGTGTTTGTGGGAAAACGTGTCTTTATGGTTAGTCATGATGTGAACTCTAAAGAGTTTCCAAGAACTTCTTACAAACAATACACTCACATTTCATTTGTCGCAAAAAGATTTGATGAGCTTCCTAAAGCAATATTTTGCCCAAGACTTGAGTTTCTAATGTTAACACTCTCTGGAAAGCCATTCAAATTACAAGATTACTTTTTTGTTGAAATGAGTAAACTCAATGTCTTAAGTCTGAGGGGAGCCAGATCCCCATTCTGCTTTTTCTAGCACCGGTTAGGTTTTTGTCAAATCTGAGGATGCTATTTCTGATTAATTTAAGGTTGGATGACATATCCTATATTGGCGAACTTGTCACTGTAGAAATTCTCAGCATTAGAGATTCTCATTTGAAGGTGCTGCCAGCGGAGATTTGAATATTGACGAATCTAATTATGTTAAGAGTTTTGGAATAAGGAAGAAGCACTTAAAAGGATTTCACCAGGAGTCTTATCAAGATTAGTTCGATTAGAGGAACTATATATGGGAACTGTAGAACATTCTTGAGGGAGCTGGTGGAATCCTTATCGAAATTGACTGCACTAAACTTATTAATTAAAAGTTCTGGAGATATGATTCACATTGACTTCGGCCATTCCTCCATGTTGACACGGTACGCTCTACAAGTGTGCCAGAGTTCCATTTACAACGACTGTTTACTCTCGGATATTTACGACAGGGTTATGGATCTCAAGGTCATTGATACCATCCCATTGGGTGATTGGATCTGCCACATGTTGAGGAAGGGTGAAATTGTACATTCAATTCGAAATGGCTCCAAGAATGTACTGACTTAATTGCTGCTTGGTGGATTTCAGAATGTGAAATCTCTCAGACTTGCTGGTTGTGATTCTGTTGAAGATCTACCTATACAAATATTGATTCGGCTGCAACCTCAAGAAATATTGTCTTCCCTGTGTTGGAATCACTGGAACTCCTTTCTCTTCCTAATGTCAAAGAGACATGCTGTTATCCACCTCCATCACAATTCTTTGTGAAACTTGGACGGCTTGTTGTAAGGGATCTGTTGTCGTTGACACATTTATTGAGGATCTGTTGTCAAAATAGTCTTCCATTCCCCAAATTCGAAAGACTGGATGTAAGAGAGTGTAATAGGTTACAATATCTCTTTCGTTTGTCCTTGGCTGGGAGTTCGTCAAAACTTGAAGATCTGACAGTAGCTTTCCCTGATGACGATGAAGAGGAGATGTCTCAGAGGATACATATCGAACCGGAAGGGAAGATGATTCAAGTAATCAAGTTCCCCAACTTATATGAGATGCACATTGAATTTCTGAAATGCCTCACTCACTTTTGCAATGACATTGTTGAGGTTATTGAATTTCCTCAGTTACGAATCATGCCACTTCATCGACTTACCTCAGTTCGAGAATTCCTGGCCTACACCCAACAAAAGCAGATCTTGCACGGATGCAAATCCTCTTTTTGATGAAAAGGTACACGTCTGCATATGATGTATCATGGAACTTTTTTTTCAAGTTTGTAGTTGGAGTTTTTTTATGAATTAGAAACAGAGGCGGACCGGAATTTAAATTCTACGGGTTCAATGTTTAAGGTTCTTAACATATAGGTTGCTCGGTCTCGGGTGCGGGTATCCGATACATGTGCAGATCTAGAGGTCGGATCCTTCATGATCTAAATTTTAAGATTCGGGGGTACGGATCCAGGTATGGATACGTGTGTGGGGATTCGGCTAAGAATAAATCAAATATCTAAAAATAGAGTTATTAAATATGCCTAAATTATGGTGGACTATTTGGAAGGAAAGGAATGCATGAATTTTTAAGAGCAAGTTTGAATTTGTAATTATTATAAAGTACAATGCATCTCCTTATTGTTTTTTTTTTGTGTAACTTTGTTATTGCAAATGATATAGAGGCTATGATTTCTTGAGTTCACTGCACAATCAACGGCGGTGTTGACCTGTAAATATCTTTAAAGAACCTTTTGGTTGCGTATTTTTTAATTCAATCTTTTAACGATATAAAGCATATGCCTAGATTATGATTTCCCCTTAGCTTTGTTTTGATATCGGAAATTATTGTGTCTCTCGAGAATTTCTCTATCGGTTTTGGTCAAAGTACCCAAAGTCGGTTGACCATACGGATCCCACACCCACACCCACACCCACACCCATGCCGTGTCGACACGGCATGGCACTGAAAGTGAAGAGTCCGGGTAACTTAGCTTAGCATTGAACCTATTATATTTTCGAAATTATGGATTAACACCTACTATTTGTTGCAATCTGAGTTAATTTTTACACAAACTTATACCCCGAGTTGAAAATACTGGGTTCAGATGAACCCGGTGCCATAAGGCTGCATCCGTTGTTGGAATAAAAATCACGTTAGTTCTAATTCAACCCTTTCATTTAATTAGTTATTCACTTCAAGTTTCAGGATGAGATATGGTTTTATTTTTTCTATTTGTAATTGAAGATATATTGAGTTTTCATTCCTTATAATAATGCAAGGCCTTCAAAATTTTCAGGTTTATTGTCCCAGCCTAGAACAGCTAAAACTCGATTATGCTGAAAGCATTACTGCTTTATGCTCTCACCAACTTCCAATGTTTCAAGTTTGCTGAAGTAACCAGTTGGAAGTTTTCTTTTTCCTGTTCAAAAAACTTCCAATTGGTTACTTCAGCAAACTTGTAACATTGGAGGTAAGTGGGTGTGGCAATTTGAGAAACTTGATGTCCTCATCAGTGGCTAGAGGGACTCTGAATTGCTGAATACTAAAGATAAAATACTGTTCATCAATGGATGCAGAAGGGAACAACGAGAAAAAATGACTAATGAGCCTTTATTTCCCCAGTTGGAGAACCTGGAGCTTGGCAAGATACCGAATCTGAGGCACTTCTTTCTGACTAAGCATCTTTTAGAATTTCCATTTCTTAGAAAAGTGGAGATTTATCGCTGCCCTAAAATGAAGATGTTTGTCCTGGGATCTGAGTACTCTGGGTCTGGAATTTCTATTTGTAGAAAAGACAATCAAAAAGCTGAGGTGAAAGATGATCCCAACAAAGCGATACAGAAGATCTTTAATTCGAAGGTTTGTCTTGGG
Organism: Anisodus tanguticus; assembly: GCA_034509755.1. Lineage (NCBI taxonomy): Eukaryota > Viridiplantae > Streptophyta > Magnoliopsida > Solanales > Solanaceae > Anisodus > Anisodus tanguticus. Next base: position 52,888,385 of record CM067540.1, on the reverse strand, counting down.
CCGCTGCATAACTTACTATACTTGTTGGATGCATTAATACATCCCTTCTCTAATGCTATCTTTCCGCTCTACTAGAAATAGTAATATTCAGATAGTTATATATGTTTTTTTCACGTGAAGCAACTTTCTTTTACTTGCCCAAATATTTCCCATTACAAAACTAAAAGCATCAGTGTACGCTCTTATCTTTCAAGTAATTGTACTTAGTAAGCTAATCATCTGTCCTTTAGCAATCTCTGTTTCCAGGAATAAAAGAAGCTAGTGATGGTGGAAGCCAGTGGATACTCGTATCACTGTTAAAAAGATCTCACAAATCTCGTGCCTAGCTAGTCTCGGATGTTCTCAAAGTATCATTCTGAACTCAAAGTCAGCCATAATAAGGAAAATAATGTAGGTATCGTTTCACTTTCTCAAGCGAATCTTAATTCCTTATCTAAAAATGTGTGAACATTTTGATGCATTTTAAAGAAAGACCTTGGTCAAAATAAAATTCTTTTTACAATCATGTGGTGAATGATTGTGATAAATGGAGAATCTAGTTATGGGAAATCGACAATTAGGGGATGGAGAACAGACACCACGACCTAGTCTTGCTGTGACGTCCAGAGATGTTCAGTATGTATGTACTGATTAGATTAGATCTTTCATTTGGATGGTTTCCTTTTATTTGTTTCATGGGTAACATAGGCAGCAGAGAGGTATCTCAGATACGTTGCAGAAAAAATTCAAGACTAAGTTTCAGCTGGTATAATCATCTTGAATCAATGCTAGAATATTGAGTAGACAATTGATGTATCATATTTAACCTATGTTGCTTGGATCCTCCAAAATGTCATTACACTCATGGCGAATGATCGAAAAATGCATTATTTTTGGAGGATGTGACACGGGGAACGGCATGATTAAACTGCATGATCCTCTTCCTTTAGTGACATTCTTCCTTACCATGGTACGTAAGCTTTCTAATCCTCCTATCTCTACCAAATCCTTCACTTTTAATAAATTGCTGCTATGTTTTAGTCCCTTAAATTGCTCATAAAGGGCCACCTACCTGGACGGGGAGCTACAATATTAGGTATAGGTTCAGACAAACCAAGTAGCTTTTGCTTAGACCCCTTTTTGCATAAGTAAATTCATTGAATTTGTATAAATATTTAATTGTGAATCCATACTACTTTGAATTGCTTTGAATTTCTTGTCCTTATCTGACCTCTTTTTATGCTTTCTCTTGAGCCGATGGTCTTTCGAAAACAATCTTCTTACATTGGTAGGGGTAAGGCCTACGTACACTCTACCCTCTCCAGACCATACGTTGTGGGATTTCATTGGGTATGTTGTTGTTGTTGTATTTAATTGTGAATCCAGTAACTAAATCGAGCTATAAATTCCGTAGAAAGTTCAGAACCTATAAACTTTAAATCTAACTTCCCCTCTAAGCATCTGCATGTGAAATTTTAAGAGGTGTTTACAAGATATTGTCCAAGTGTTTTAGTTTAAAGGCCTCCCCGCAATTATCAATTTATTGGATAAAAGGGTCAACTTACTTTAACTAATTCCTTTTCTCTTTCAAAAGAAGTAACTACCTCAAGTTTCAGCCTTTAAAGTACTATTATACCTCATGGCTTTAGTTTAGAGGTACTAATACTAACTGAAAGAGAATAATCCCTTGATTATTTTTCATTAATGTAATAGGTTTATATACATGATATACAATAGTAAATCTAGCTTATAATTACGGAAATCAAATATACATTTTCCTAATACTACAAATTACTATCATAATTACAGATGTACAATATCACTAATAATATCAAGGAATATATGTAGTATATTAGAAATATACTACGTATATTCTATCACAACCCCGCAGTCATAGCGGACAATTGTCGTATGTTCAGACTGTCTCTAAAAATCTTCAAACAGAACTAAGGGAAGACCCTTAGTAAAGATGTCAGCAATTTGGTACCGTGAAGGGACATACAAGACACATACTTGTCCACGAGTTACCTTTTCGCGAACAAAGTGAATATCCATCTCGATATGTTTAGTGCACTGATGTTGGACAGATTTTCAGAGAGATATATCGCACTAACATTATCGCAAGGTATACCAAGGTAGATTTCGAATAGGAAAATGAAGCTCTAAGAGGAGGTTACGCAGTCAACAAGACTCAGACACCACATTGGCTACCCCTCGATACTCGGTCTTCGCGCTGGAACGCGATAAAGTAGCTTGACGTTTAGTCGATCAAGAGACCAAACAATAACCAGATGTCGAACGTCTGATATCTGGACATCCACCCCAATTAGCATATGTATAAGACATGAGTATAGATACGGAGGATGAATATAAGTGCAAATAATAATCAATAGTACCTTTAATGTAACACACAATGCGTTTGAGAGCGTGCATGTGTTCGTCCCTCGAATCATGCATAAATAAACACACCTGCTGCACTGCATAAGTAATATCGGGCCTCGTGAATGTAAGATACTGAAGAGCCCCTGCAAGACTGCGATAGTGGGAGGGATTAGAATTAGCACTCATGTTCGATTTGGTGTTAACCGGAGTAGGAGATGACTTACAGAATGATATGTCAGCCCGTTCAATAATCTCAGCTGCATACTTCCTCTGGGATAGAAATACACCACCTGCATGACGAGTTACATCTATAACAAAAAAATAACTCATAGGCCCCAAGTCTTTTATAGCAAATTCGGAGCGGAGAAGAGATATGATAGACTTGCGCAGTTTATCAGAGGAGGCAATCAATATAATATCATCCACATATAACATAATGATCAGACATGCTGTGAGAAAACCCAATAGTAGATACATAATCTGCAAATCTTTTATACTAGGCATGAGGGGCCTGTTTTAGCCCATACAAGGACTTCTTCAGCAGACACACATGGTTAGGATGATCGGGGTCCCTGAAACCCAAGGGTTGATGCATGTATACAATTTCATTGAGATCACCGTGTAAGAACGTATTTTCACGTTCAACTGATGAATGGTCTGAATAGTTGCCGGTTTGACCACCAGACTAAAGGTCTCTCCACAATTCACGCCAACCTGTTGAGTTTTGCCATCACCTATAAGACGGGCCTTATGCCTCTCAAAACAACCATAAGATTTTTTTTTACGAGTAAAAATCCACATAAAATGAATCACATTGACACCAAACGGACGGGGCACCAACTCCCACATCTTATTCTTAATAAGAACATTATATTCATCATCCATGACCATTTTCCAATTCGGGTCATGAAGGGCAGACACGGGGTTACGTGATAGGGGTGATTTAGTGATATTAGAGTTGAGATTAAAATGTCATTTTGGTTTAAAGATATCCCGTTGGCTACGAGTAACGGGTCCTTGACTCGGAATAGAAATGGGTCGGACCTGGGTCGGTGTAGTGACGTCGAAACTGACTGGACTGAGATGGGGGGTCACGGGTTGGGCCAGCAGGCCCACTGCCTGCTGGCTGAAGAGGTTGGGTGACGGAAACTGGGCTAGCAGGCAGTGGTTGGCAGGGACTTACGAGAAAGAGAGATTGGGCCAGCAGGCAGTTGGCTGATTTGGGTGACGGAAATTTTCTCGGCCAGCAAGCAGTGTGCCTGCCGGTGTCTATTGGTCCAAATCCCGAGGTGTGGGCCGAACCAAATGGTGGACCACATACGACGATAGTCCATCATCCAAAAAATTGAAGGGTTGGACACGAAATTATATAATTTAGCAAACGAAAATTGGGTTTCATCGAAAATTGACATAACGACTAATTATGATCTTATTAGAAAATAAATCATAACATTTGTAACCACGATGATTAGACGGATAACTCAAAAACACACAAGCGGTAGAACATGCTTGAAGTTTGTTAATTATAGTGGATGGGAAAAGACGATATCACAAACATCCAAATACCCTAAGATGAGAATACGAATGATCCTTATGATAAATAATTTTTAGGAGAGATTGGTATGCTAATCCTTTGCTAGGGAGTATGTTAAGAAGGTAAGTAGCCATTTGTAATGCATGATGCCAAAATGAAGGTGGTAATGAAGTATGGGCTAGTAATGTCCGAACAATATTATTAATGGTGCGAATTTTTCTTTCGGTTTTCCCATTTCGTGAGGACGTATGAGGACAAGAAAACCGAAAAGATATGTCATTAACCTTACAAAATTCTCTAAACGCCCATTATCAAATTTCCTTCCATTATCATATTGAATGTTTTTAATTCCCCGTTCAAATTGGGTACAGATGAATGCTCTAAATTATAGGAATAGTAAACTTTAGACTTTTTAGATAACGGAAATGTCCACAAAAAATTAGAATAATCATCTAAAAATAACACATAATAACGGTGGCCCAAAGAGCTCAAAATGGGAGATGTCCACAAATCACTATGAACAATATCAAATGGCAACAAAGTACTGGAATTGGAGGCAACAAACGGTAGTTTAACATGTGTCCCAAACAGATAAGAAGGACAAATATTAGTACTATGTGTACTATTACACTCAATAAAATTATTATTTTTAAGAGGAGACGCTCCCGGATGACCCAAACGCGCATGCCATAAGGAGGTGCTAAAGTGGCAAATGTTGACGGTGTGGCTTGTTTAGTGGTGGTGGTGATGGGATAGAGCTCGCCCCGACTATCAGATCTCATTAGAGGTGTCCCCGTCGTGAAATCCTTCACAGAAAATCCAAAAGGATCAAAGTCAATAGAAACTCAGTTATCAGTTGTAAATTTTTGAACAAACACCAAATTTTTAATTAATTGAGGAGCATGAAGGAAATTTTTCAAGGCTAAAGGTGGGTTCAGGGCTGTTGATGGGCCCACATCAGCGAAGGCCTGCTGTGGCCGAGGCCCAAGCAGGCCAGGCGGCTGCCAGACCCATTCTGCCGAGACCCAGTCTGTTGAAGGCCATTGGGCCTGGCCCAATAGTTCGCTAGAAATGGACAGGGTAGAGTGGGCTACCCACTAGCCCAGCCCCACGACCACTGCCCACTGGTCCAAGGTTGTGGCCAGTGGTGCTGCGGCCAGGCCCATGCTGGCCGCCACCCCGTCCTCCGCCACTGCCTCCACCGCCGCCACTGCGGTTTTCACCACCATTTTCCCGATTTTGGCCCTTTTTGCCGCCACCATTGTTGCGGTTTTGGCTAGTATTTTCCGTGAAGGAGTGAGGGTCATCGGTGTCGCGTGACGTGGCCACCATCATGACGGAATTGGCTCTAGTAGCCACCTTTTTAACTAACCCTACTTTTTCTACGGTGAGCATGGAACGTGCTTGGTAGAACGGCGAGAGCGGATTGCTTTGACGAAGAAGAGTTCCAACTCCATTTTACGTCTTGGAGAGGCTTGCAACCATTTGAAGAACGAGACGATCATTCGTGACCGGCGCGCCAACATTCTTGAGTTGATCCGACAACTCCTTGAGCCTTTGACAATAGGTCGAGACATTAAAAAAATCCTCCATATTTATGTGGGAGAATTCCTGCTGAAGGGTCACAACACGAGAATTTTTGTTATCTTGAAATATATCACGCAACCTATTCCAAGCTTCCATTGCCGTGGCGTCGGGTTCGATAATAGTTTGTGAGAGGTCCGTAGAGATGGTGGAATAAATCCATTGGATCACCGTAGCATCAAGAGTTGTCCACAACTCTATTTCATCATCGGTGGTAGGCACTCTCCTTGCCTTTTTCCGGTTTGACGATGTGATGGAGGACTCTATTAGACCTTGCGTGAATTTTAAATAGTTCTGCCCACGTCGCATATTGGACGTTTTCCATCTCAAGAACGATAGTGATGATGTTCTTGATATTGGAGACTGCAAGGGCAGAATGAAATGTGTTCTTTGTGGTAGACATGATGAAAGAACAAGAGAAGAATTAAGGTTTTTGATTTTTTTTTTGAAGGGAGCGAGGGGGGCATGGCCGACGACCAAGTTGAGTAGGGCAATGGAAGGAGGATATTTTTGGAGAAGGAAAAGTTTGTCCTAGACTGCTGATACCATGAAAGAGAATAATCCCCTAATTATTTTCATTAATTTAATACTTTTATATACATGATATACAATAGTAAACCTAGCCTATAATTACGAAAATCAAATATACATTTTTCTAATACTACATATTATTACCATAATTATAGATGTACAATATCACTAATAATATCAAGGAATATACGTAGTATATTAGGAATATACTATGTATATTCTATCACTAACTTCAACGTGAATTAGATGCACGTCATGATTTGAACGTTGATGTAGGCAAAACTTCGATATTTAAATAGGAAATTGTAGATGAGAAAATGCATTATCCACCAAATATCGTGTGCTATTGTTCCTCGAGAATTTCTCGATTATAAAAAAGTACATATTTATTAATTAAAGTGTTTTTTTTCATCCTCTGTACAAGTGAACTTGTATTACGAGTCCCGTCACTCGTGAGATGATTTGTGTACCTAGAGCAAGAATTCAAAGATCATCTCGTGGGATTCTAATGTAAGAACTACAAGTTATTTAAACATGCACTTGATTTAAATACAAAACATGTAAATGTTTAAGAAATCAACACAATATTGTGGTTATAGTCTCATGATATATCAACAAGCTAAGCGTCAAGAAAAATGCAAAAGCGACTATTACTTTTGTTGTTTCATTATTTCCTTAAAAATCATCTAAGTAAATTTAGATAGGTTAGTTGCCCAAGAAATGGGTTGTTCATCACTCCACGGATAATGAGGTTGAATGTTTCTTCCAATTAAGAATTGTTGTTATGTCATTGTCATACACAACCAATCATATTTGGTCCTACTGCTAATTAAATGATAGTATAATCCATTATAACTAGAATTAAATAAAAAATGATGCTATACATCATTGGCTATATTGCTTTATTTTCCTCTTTAATGATGAAGATGCTCATCTCAATGATGTTGCTTCTGGATATGAAACGAGCAAAAAATAGAATATGCAGTGTAATCAAGTTGACAATTTCTACCATGGACCACCAAATGTAAAAAAATTGTAGTATTATATTCCACCTAGTAGTTGACTCAGACTAATAACCGCCTAACTATTTTTACTAGTATTAGTTAAATTTATCTCCAAGGAGCCTTTCGGTTTGGAAGTAAGTTATACAAGGATTAATAATGTAGAGAATGCAATATAAAAATTGTAATCAATGTTTTAAAAGGCCCCCACATGGGGCGAGACGTAAGCCCCGAGGCATGGGGCGTAAGCCCCATGAATCTTTAAGTTTTTAATTTATAATGTAGTAAATATTATAATAACAAAAATTAATGTAAAAAAGAAATTAATAGTTTAAAAAAATTAAATACATGATTAAAGAAACTCATAGAAAACAAAACTTCTAACATAATTTTACAAGTATAAATAATGTAATGATATAAAAATTATTGTGAGATGCAATCAACTCTAACATATTAACTTTCAAATAATAAAAGAATCTCAATTTCATAAAATATATTACTATCATATTATGCAATTTACCTCTCTAAAAGAAAATAATCAATAAAGTTTATTAATATTATAACTAAAATTTCACTCCTTCATGAATAAAAAAAATTACTTTTAAACAACGAACTAATGAAATATGATAATTTTTTAGACATAGGACAAAACATGAAGACCAATGACAAGTGAAAATGTAAAATTCGGCTTTGTATTTTTAGAAGAAATATTAAATGATATTCACCCTCACAGTGTTCTCAAATAGTTAATATACAATACTACGACTTGTGATTTGAGTTACTCTCAATCTTCTTATTTCTATAGATGAAAAAAACTATTAAGCATTGTTCATTTATTAACGAATTACGAGGATCAATAGTGTTAATTAAGGATTTTGACACATAATTTGTGTAAGAACTGCTAGGCGAGCCCCGAGCGTTGGACGTTAGGCATGTTTAAGACGTACAGTCGGACGCTTAGGGCGTAAGCCTCACAGAACTAAACCCACATGTAAGCCCCGAGGCGTTTTGCTAATGTCCCGTCCCAGAGCGAACCTCGAGGATAGTCCAAAACTACCTTTTAAAACACGGATTGTAACACAGAGAAAGGTATATACTTGGAGCTCAATTAACCTTTTAAAAACTCTTTCACGGACAATAAAAAATGTCGTATCCATATTCAGAATGATAAAGTGTTCCGATTAAGTTTTCGGGGGGACAACCGGACAAGGATTCCAAATTTCCAACGTCTTTGTTGGTGGTGGGTGAAGTGAATTTACTATAAAGTGTAAAATTCATTTTCTATGTATACTTCCTGTATGGAATTAAAGGGGATACGTAGTGTGTAACAATTTCATTCGAATTTAGTACTTTTAGTTTAGATATTATATATGTATCAAAAAATTTATTAAAGTATGAATAATAAATTTTGAACTCAATAAATGAAATAGATTATAAAAAAAATCGAATTTAAACTCTTAAAATATACCGTATAAGTAAATCAATAAATAGGGAGATACAGCTAGTTTATATGAAAGTTATTCCAAGCTTTTGCTGTTTTATTCTCAACTTTTATTTTGATAAAATTATAAACGAAAAGGATGTTCGCTACAACTTGCCACATGTTTTAAGTTAGGAGCCAAATTTGAAAAAGAAACATTCTAACTGGTTATGTTAATATATTACATCTAAATTTATAAAGAACCAAACATCAAATTAACAAAGAAATGGGACCTCGGCGGCTAATGTAACATTGCCGGCCCCATTCCCCATTGTGGGTTTCTGATTCACGTCAGAAAATTACATTTTATATTTTAATAATATGATATTCGATATCGAATAATATATCAACGGCAACAAGTTGTGAATCTTATAATCTTACGCTGGACAAAACATATTTCACCACCAAGTACATTTTGACTATTAGTCAACAAGGAAATCTAATTAGATTTTTCAAGTACGATACAAACAATTACGATTAGGTTTAGAAAATGAAAAGACATTTGCCTAACATTTGGAGTGAGTTACACTTTTGTCTCTAGGTGTAAGAAAAGCAAGAAAATAGAATTTGTAACTTTCCTGTTTAGCAAGTAATCATAATATTTCATTATATATCTCACTTTTTTGCTTTTATATGTCCCCAACTCTCTTCATATTTAAACACTGTATTTACTTTGAACATTTCATTTTATGCGTAATATGCTTCATTTAATTATTAAATGAAATATTTATCATTATAAATTCTAATGTTTTATGTATTAATAGTTTGTTTTTCCTAAATTTTTAATAGAAACATTATAGTAAAATATTTTTTATTTGATTCTATGATATTATTTCTTTATTAATCTATTAAAAAAGGAAAGAAATATTTTCATATCTAATTAATACTTAACTATAAGCTTTTATTTTACTCTTAATCAAATTTCCTTATAACTATATAAATGTTATGACATATTTAAATTAATAATTTTTAAAAGCCTTATAACCATACAAATATTATGATATGTCTTTGTATTTTCTTTAATTTTGTGGTGAGTCAAATTATGTACTCCCTCTGTTCCTTTATGTGCCCCAATATGAATTTTGAGTTAAATTTTTAGTTCTCACAATGAATTTGGATATGAAAATTTTTAGTTTTTTGAAATAAAAATTATATATTTAAGAATTATATAAAATATACTTAAATTATAATAATTCATAGTAATTAAAAAAAATTAAAAGTATAATCAAAGAAAAATTCATTTGATTTTAAAAATTTGAACGGTGCATATAAATTAAGAGGGATGAAGTAGTATTTAATTAAACCGTTCTCTAAATGCTAGACTTTACTTTGTTGTTCCCTCCCTCTTTTTTTTTTAACTAGTATTGGAGCCCGACTCCTTAACGAGGATTTTTTTACCTTCAGAATTTAAATTTAATATTTTTAATTAAGAGAGTAACAGTCTCATCGAGTGCACCACGTTCTTTTGTGGCCCTGTAAAGAGAAGAACAGATGTTGCCGTAGCAAGAGAAGAAGGTGACATTTGTCATACTGAAGGGTGAACCACGTTAAAATTATCTCTTAATTCATGTTGGTGGCTTTCATTAAATTATGAACGTTCGTTATTCATGATTCTTCCTATGCTGCCACGTATAGCTGCTTCAATATCTACACTTATGACATCCTTATAACAAATGTTGCTGAAAAGCCGTACTGTATAAAATTCACAGCGCCAGCACTAACTCAGAGCAGAATTTTTAATTAATGATATATGAAATGATTTTTTAGTCTCAACAAAGTTACAAGTGAAGTACATGTATGTTTGCAACAAAGTTTTGATGAGTGAAAAGTAAACTGAAATTACGAACAAAATATAAAAAATATAATATTTTATTGATAAATATTGTGAGTACGAATTTATTTATTTTCTTAATTCTTCTTTCCTAATATTTTTCTTTAATTCGAGGGCCTAAGAACGTTTGGTAATTTGATAAATACAGTATTTGATGCCTTGATCTCTTTGTTAATATCCCATGAATTTATGAGATTTTCGAGATTTGATATATTGATATCTTTGGGTATTTATGAGTTATTTGTGATGCCTTTTTAAGGAAATATGCGCCCCTTTATATAGGCGTAAGCTTGGATTGAGTAGATATGTAGCCTTCAAGAAACCCTAACAAATATTGGGTTCATCTTGTAGAGTCCCACAAAATCTCGATGTCTACAAATACCCCCTACTTCAAAACTTGTCGGAGTGTAAACTTGCCAAAACTCAAAGACGAGACTTGAAGTACTCATAAAAATGGAGTTTCCATATGCAATTTTGTGGCTTCATATTTTGTAGATCTGATTTGTGAGGAAAGAGATGAAGGGCAGATTTGATCTCACTGGGCATGTCAATTTTGTTTGCAATAAATTTTTGATGAGTGGAAAGTAAACTGCACCTACAAAAGTGAATTACATGTATTTTTATCTGATAAAAATGATTGAATTTATTTGTTTTTGTTCGTCATGTTTGCTCGATTTAAATAATTTTTATTTAAACTCGAATTACATAAATTAATAACTGAAACTTCGCTCATATATTACTGAAGTTCAACTATATGAAACTTCAGACATTATATATGAAGTTATACTTTGTCAAAGACTCTTTAGATATTATATATCTGAATTGTTTCCGAAATAAATACACATGCAAAAAAATTAAAAATGATCATAAATTAAATGACTACGTCAAAATCAATTACATGTACAATTCACTTGTGATTGAGCTATGATTCATTATTGGGACCAAAGTGACTAATTCATTTTAACCCAAATAAATTCATTTATTTAACATATAATGGATCAAAACCCTCCTTAAACTATCACATTGTTATTAGTTTCGTACTTATATTTTGTATTGTTTATGTTAAGCCCTTGAATTACAATTTTTAAGTTTTAAAAATTCATGGCGTAAACAACGTATAATTTAAGTATGAAAGTGATAAAATATGATAGTGTAGGAGGATTTTAACACCTGAAAGTTATAGTTTATTCCTAAAGGGATAATGTAAACATGACAGAATTCAAGTATGAAACCGACAAAAACGTGTTAATTTATGAAATTTTTGATTGATTGTCTTTATTTAAGTCATCCATTTTGATAATGGTAAAAATTTATTATATTCTCAATTTTATACCAAATTATATTATTTTTATATAATTAAATTGCTCCCTCCATTTTAAATTAATTTAAATTACGAAGGTTAATCTAATTAATGTGTGGTGTGAATTTAGACATAGTTTCTTTTTTATATATTTTTAAAAATTATATAAAAAGTATTATAAATCACAGTAGCTAACAATTCAAAATATTAGAAAGTATTTAAAAAAAATTATAATTATAAAAAATATCTAAATAGTAACGAAGATAATATTTTGGGATGAAGGAAGTAATTAACTGCAATTCATGGTTGAAGTGTATATAAAAATATATTATATACCAAATTTGACATCCACAATCACAAAACCACACTTGATAATTGGAAAGCGTGCTGTACAAGCGAAAGCAGCGTTGCTCCTTGCCTATCGGCTCGATCGAGAATATAAACAGAGTCTGTTTTTTTTTTTTTTTATTGGAAGTGAGTGCGTTAGATATTTTTGTTGAATGGGAATTATTAGGATAGGGTGATGAGGAAGTCTTTTAAAGATTCACTAAAAGCACTTGAAGCTGATATTCAGCATGCCAATACTCTGTATGTCTTTCTTTATTTATGTTACAAATTGGGATTTTTTTCTGTGTAATTGTGTTGTTTTGTTTCTTTCAAATAGAATTTCATAATCATAAAACCCTTAATTTTGGGGAATTCAGAATTATTTTGCCTAATTGTTGAGTGATTCCTCTCTACTTTTTTCCTTGTGATTAGCTTATTCTCTTATTTTTCCTAATTTTGGAACAAGATCTTCTAATATAATCGAGAGTAAGCTGGAAAAAAAAGTTGATAATACTAGTTTTATAAGAGTAATTGGGACCAACTGCTTGAATAATAAGTACAGCGCGGTGCACTAAGCTTCCACTATGCGCGGGATTTGGATGGGCCAGACACAAAGTTGTACGCAGTCTTACCCTGTATGTGTGCAACATGCGAGAGGTTGTCTGGAATCCGTGAGCTTCTGGTCACATGGCAGCAATCTTAACAGTTATTTCAAGGCTTACTTCAGCAGCTGCTTGAATATTCTTCTGATTTCTGATTCTTAAGATTCGTTTCTCCTTTGTAATATTGGTATTTTAACCTATTCGCTGATATTTTCTGCAAACTAGACTTGCAGGAGACCATTTTTTTTGTATTTTTAGCAGCCTTCTCTCTGTATTCTAGAAGCTATAATGTGTGAAGCAAATAGAGGTGGCAGAATACTAGCTATTTTTCAGTAAAAGTACATAAATAAAGAGATAAATAAGCATCTTTATTACCCCACAGACGGAGCTAGAGGGACGGAAGGGGTTCTACTTGAATCCCCTTAGCCGGAAAATCACATTGTAATTCAAGGTATATTTGTTAAATGTATATATAGTAGAGGATGGAAACCCCTTAGATGAAAATTCAGCCTCCGCCACTGGTTATCCCTTACCCTGAAAATAAGAATTTTGTGCCCTTTTTGTTTGAATGTTAGAAAAAAATTCTGTGGCATATTTGGACATGACTGGTTTTTTCGATATATACAGGGCTTCGGATTATCCAAGAGAATATGATGATGCTAGCCTTCAGATGAGACTATCATACAGTCCCTGTGCTCAATTTTTTCTGTTTCTTGTTCAGTGGACTGACTGTCACTTTGCTGGTGCTCTTGGATTGCTTAGGATCCTTATTTATAAGGTGATTTTTCCATTTTTATTGTTGCGTCGTCTTTCAGCTTTCTTGGTCATGAAAGTTGTCATATGATGTTTATTGCAGGCTTATGAGGATGGTAAGACAAGCATGTATATTCATGAGACAAAAGCTAGTATAAAACAGTTCTATGGTGCATCAACTTGGAAGCTCTTATTTAGTCTCCTCAAATTACTTACTCTCTCCGTCCCAAAATAAGTGTCCCTTTTCTCTTCTCAAGAGTCAATTTGACTAATCTTTGAAGTTAAATTGGATTAGATCAACTCAATATTTTACTATTTAAATTTAGATATTCAATAACTGTACGAAAAGTACAATAAGTTGCAATTCTTCTCATGTCAATATGATTTTTTTTTAAAAATGTTAATCAAAGTTCACACAGTTTGATCTTGAGAAGCGAAAAACGGCAGATAATTTGGGACGGAGGGAGTATTTTATATATCATAGAAGTATGAAGTTCATCGAATTGAGTTGTCATTGAACAGGTGTGATATTTCCCTCTTTGTTGCAACTTCAAAGGGGAATCACTGACGTTGATGATAGGAAGCAGCGAGAGATATGCGCAACCAAATTCAAGAGAGGTGATGAGATGAACAAAGGTAAGCTATCTGAAATCGAAATAGAGAGGGAGGAGGAATGCGGCATCTGTATGGAGATGGATACGAAGGTTGTCTTGCCCTCTTGCAATCACTCTTTATGCATGAAGTGTTATAGAAACTGGTAAGCCAACTTCTGTAATTTTTTAGATTTTCCACCTTTCTGTTACTTCATGCATATTGTATACTAAATGGGATGCTTAAACAATCTTTGTGACTCCTTTCCTTTTTGATTCTGTTTCATTTGACTTTGCGTGTAAGCTACACCCTGCATACAATGTTGAGTTTTCCGAGGAAGGAACTAAAAATAAAAAATAAACTTTCAGGAAGCTTTGAGTACTGAATTATTGTCAACTGCCAGATCATTGCATAATTTCGTTGTTGATTGAGTGTGTTGCGTGTCGATTGGAATACTTTAACTTGAAATACCTGCCTTTAATGATGGACACATATAATGTATGCAGATGCTCACAGATTTTATCACCCATAAGATTTTGTGGTCCAGCAATGCATTTTGAAGGATTTTTTTTGGCTTAAAGTAAATAAAGAAATATAGTACCTACTTTGAGCTAGGGGCGGAGCTAGAGGGGCTGAAGGGGTTCATCTGAAACCCCTTCGCCGGAAAATCATACTGTGTATAAGGTCAATGTTTTTTGTATATGTAGTAATGAACCCTCTTGGGGAAAATCCTGCCTCCACCACTCCTTTGAGCAGCACGTTGGACAAGTATGGAAGGATTTTACAAATGCTCTTCGCTAAATATCACATGGCTTGATATGCTTCTGGGCGACTTTTATCCTAAATTCTGCAATTAATAACAAGATAAAATTGGTGAAGCATCTCTTGAAGAATTTCTTGGTGAGACAAAGTGTTCTGCTGATTTAAATTCTACTTGTCCTAAAGGGCGACTCTGGCAAGGTAGATTTTCTTGCAGTGTCAAGCCTTAATCTAATCTCTGAAGATAATTTATTCTTGATTGGTCTCTGAAAGGTCTTCTGCTTAATGCTTATTATATCAGGGGATTCAGAGGGAAAACAGGAGAATTCTTCTTATGCTCTCATAATAGGACCCTTGCATCTGCATGCAAACGATAATTCTCCTATTTTTTGTGTGTTCTATATTAGCTTGTCTACTTGAATAATTTATCCATGTTGCATGATTTCTGTAGGCGTGCCCGATCTCAGTCATGCCCTTTCTGTCGAGATAGTCTCAAAAGGGTGGATTCTGGAGAGCTCTGGATCTATACCAACATATGTGATATCAAAGACTTGTCCACAATAACAAGGGAAAATATGAAGAGGCTTCTCATGTACATCGAAAAATTGCCTGTCGTCTATCCGGATCCAACACTCGTCTCTTATCCTCATTATTGATGAAGAATACTATAGGTTTAGGTAGATTGTACAGACAAGGCATTCTGTTTGTATATAAATTCCTTTTGAACATTTAATTATATGTACAGTTTGCTGGTCATTACCAGCAAGTCTTGATATGTTGGTTGCACCATATTTTTCACATTCTTGAAGGAGCATTTCATATTTGTCTTTTCGTTTTCCGGCTTTGTTTCGTGGCTATCTTGTTCTATGTTCAATTAATGTATAACAGCACACGAGAAACTTCTATCGTACTTTTAACATTTCCATGAATGATATCAGTCGGATCAAAAGTGTCAACTGTAACACTGAACTAGGTAAGAATCCTAGTTCAGACAGGTTATCAAGTAATTGTAAGAAGACATTCTATAAAGATGTATGTGCACCATTTTCTAAAAAGAGAAAAGGAGAAGCCAGTCCACCTAGTTCCACTGCAGCAATTTTAACAAATTACAATCCAACATAGGCAAAACCTTAATCTAGTACTAGTGATGTATCCATCTCAAACATAAATGTAAGCAGAAAAGAAAAGGATTATTACACTTAAAAATCGTGTCCCTCCTCTTCTTTTTTCCTACAGATCATCACGCATAAAGGTGGACACAAGCAAAAAGATTAATAATATCAAAAGTTGTTGACATGAGTACGTAGATAGCACTACTTTGTGACACTCTTAGCTAGGAGGTTTAATCACGAAGAAAAAGACTAAGCTCGCATGATTTTTCTTAGGCCTCACATTATCAAAAGGATCACTACATTTTATATGCCAACTTTTCTTTTTCCAATTATTAATGTCAGACTTTGTTCACACGCCCTATAATCGAGTTAAGTTGCACATGACTCATTTTATGAGCTTAACTAAGCATTAATAACTATCAAAGTTCACTACTTTTTTGGGTATGCGTTCCGAAGGCTACGAGTAAAAATAATAAATTGGCTCCGTCAGGAAAAGGCATTAAGTCGTGCCTCATGTCATTTGTCATCTTTATACTCGTCTTGCCGAATTATTGGTTCTGGTATAAGTTATTGAAACTAAATAAAATGTTAGAAATTTTTACCTACTAAATCAGTTAGTACAAATTGTATACAAGAATAACAAATCTTTTTAAAAGTAACAAATATAACACATTTTATAACAAATATAGCATTTTGAAAAGAAAAAAATTAAATATAATAATAAACTCATTTAAACGTATGTAACCCTCCATTAGTTAAGTGATCTATTTTCATCAATGCATTTTTATTGCACTTGCTCTTTTCTCTCTCTTCCATATTTCTCTTTCTCCCTCATAATTTTAGTGTTATAAAATTAGAGCAATATAAGAGAAGAAATGTAGACAAAGATGTAAAGAGGAGGAAAAAATTTCTTATCTTTCATACGAGAATATCACATTATTTATATGTTACAAAGAGTTTCCTCAAATTACAAGAATTAAATGGGTTCATTCACTTTGTACATGAATTGTCAAACATGTTACTGAAGGGACATCCACATTCAGTTGTAACATCATGTATAAGTAGAACATTCATTGAATGGACATCCACCAAATACAGTGGATTCTTAACACTCCCATTTGCATGTCTATAGATGATGTGCCTCGTTAAAATCTTATTAGGAAAAAATCCAATGTGAAAATTCTTATTTAAGGAAAAAGAGTGCACACATCTTGTAATACACATTGAGTGCTGACTCATTAAAAATCTTACCTGAAAAATTCAATTGGGACAAAACTTTGCTTAAGGGAAAAATAGTACAATGCGTATTTTGCTTCCCCTGATGAAAACTTCACTTGATATCTTAAAGATGATGTATTCCAATCTTGTATATCAGCTTTTCAAAAGTTGATGTTGGTAATGCCTTAGTGAAAATATCTACAAGATTATCACTCAAACGGATCTATTGAATATTTATCTCACCATTCTTTTGAAGATCATGTGTGGAAGACAGTTTTGGTGAAATGTATTTTGTTCTGTCTTCTTTGATATATCCTCCCTTCAATTGAGTTATGCAAGCAACATTATCTTCATACAATATTGTTGAAATCTTCGATTGCAACGAAAATTCACATAATTGCAAAGTTTATTAAGTCATTGATCTCAATAATACACACTCTCGACTGGCCTCGTGAATGGTTATTATCTCAGCATAATTTGAAGATGTAGTTGATAGAGTTTATTTCGTTGAACGCCATGAAATAGATGTGCATTCCATATGTAAATAAATAGCCTATTTGAGATAGGCTATTTATCAAATAACTGATCATCTCTGGCTTGGATTCATTAGAATACCTATATCAGTTGTTCCCTGAAAATATCTTAATATATGTTTAACACCATTTCAATGTCTTCTTGTCGGGGAGGAGTTGAATCTTTCCAGTAAACTCATTGCAAAGCATATATCTGATCGGGTATTATTGGTAAGACAAATTAATGCCTCAATTGCACTGAGATATGGAATTTTATCACCAATGAGCTCTTAATCAATTTCTTGAGGTCAGTAGGGATCTTTATTTATGTTAAGCGATCTCACAGCCATTGTAGTACTCAATGGAATCACTTTAAAACCTTTTAAATTCTTCAAGAATTTTCATATAAGCTTCAATGTATAGCTAGACATGATAACAATTCATTATACACATTCAAGTTTTTCATGTATTGTCAGACTGAAAGAAATCCCATTGCATTCACCACATGAGAACATCTCCATATAATAATGCTAGGACTTTTGCGGAAGACCTTTATGCCACAAGGCACAAGCCGTACTTTATATTTTATGGTTTATTTATTATTTTACTTTTTATACAAGAACTCATTTGTACCCCCACTGACATTATATCTTGAGGTCTTTGGACTATAGGTCCAAAACATCACCTTTTCAAGTGAAATAAAATAGACTTGAATTACAACAATAACATACCCAGTGTAATTCCACAAAATAGGGTCTAGAGAGGGTAGGATGTACGTAGAACTTACCTCTATCTTTGTGGGGCAGATACGTTGTAACGCTTCGAACCATCGCTTGGGCGAAACACAGAACTTGGTGCCTGACTTCATGTGACCGAGTGAACCACATGGCTTGCTGAATCAATATGGGTATCTAAAGTATGTATTTGTAATGATTTAAAACATGTAAACTGAATGTTGAATATAATCCGAAAATATTTTGCGAAAGTATCTGAAAGAATATAAATCTGAAAATAATACTTGACATAAGTGACATGACATGCTACTAGTCTAGTATATGAAACCTCTGAAACATGAGTCTAACTGAAAATTATTTTACCAGGACAAGGCCCTAACCTACCTTTACTGTGAAGCATAATCATGAAAATAGATAGTCTGACACCCCGAATGAAATGGGGCTCACCAATAGATGATACATGTGAAGTCCAAATGTGTTGATCCTTCCTCCTGAAACTCAGTACCTATACCATGAAGTGCAGGCCCCGAGCAAAAGGAACGTAAGTACATTTGAATTATACTGTATGTAAAGCAACTGAAAGAATAAACATGCACATGAAATATTAGGAACATGAAACTAAAACTGAACAATGAACATGAACATGATCTGGCATGAATGTAAAAACATATGTAAAATATGTATGTCTGTGTATCTTCATATATGTATATCTATATATCTGTGTATCTGTATATCTGAGTACTTGTAAATCTGTGGAAGAGCATTAACAAAACCGACATGAAACCACTATGCGTGAACGTGACGTCGGATCTCTGCCCGATCAGCTAAGCCATCTCGTCCCTTGTCGGGGTATGAGATATGAACATGAACATGATGGATCCAATAATCCCACAAAGGGGTAACATGAAGGTATCGTCCTCTGGTGGAGCGATCCTTATCCTACGCTGACAAATGTAGGTTTAGGCTATATGAGCCTTCTCAGTAATCTGTGCAATTCTCAAAATATGAACATGAATATAGTTGGCTTGTAAGCCCATGAATTTCATGAAAATAACTTGAAAAACATGATTCGTGATTATAATTTAGCCTATAAATAAATATTAATATAACTTGTGTAAAAACATGAAAAATGTATAATTTTCATGAACTAAGTAACAATGATTATAACTTGTATTTAAAAACTCATGGAATTCGAAACATGCGTTCATGGATTACAGACAGGTTCATCATAATCACAACGACCTATCATGAATACAATAAAAGATACATGATATAAGCATGATATATATATATATATATATAGGGTTATCATGAATTAGAGCAAAACCCTAAGTATGAAGAAATCATGTTTCATGGACTGAATTTAGCGTGGGGAAGAATAATGATGTTTCCACACGTGGATAGCAACTTTTACATACCTTAGTAGCTCCAAAATATGAAGAAAAGAAGAAACTCAAAGCTTTGAACTTGAAACCTTGAGAAGAGTTTTCACCGATTTTTGTAGCTACTGTTCATATCTCAAACCACACTTCTCCAGACCTTCAAAGCAGATCTCCACCATTCACATTTAAGAACTATATATTGTCACCACTTAGATAACATTTGGGCTTGATCCAACGGTTATATTATCGCAAAACACCAATGGAATCCGACTAGTCGGAAGGAAAATCTACAACAAAATTACTAGGGTTTTGCATTTGATGGAGTGCATCTAAATCAATCATATTTCATGATTCTACCAACCATTAAATGTCTAAAACATAATAATAACTCCATATAATTCATTAATGAGTGAGGGACTTACCTTTTAAAAAAAAATCCCAAAGCTTCATTCCAAATTTGACCTTGAATGGATTTTCCAAAAAATCTAGCGATTCCAAACAATGATTCGGTGTTAATCTAGTGTTAACTTAATATAATTGACACAAGGACTTGAATAAGAACTCACCTTAGGTGTTTGATAGCTACTCTAGTCGAAAATCAGCACATAAATGTTTTAGGGTTGTATTTATAGGTTATCATAAAAACTTTGGCTTTAAAACCTAATCCTTCAAGACTCGGGATTTCCATTTTAGTAAATCGACCATAACTTTTCGTACAGACCTCCATTTGACATTGGCCTTATATGGATGGAAGGTCTTTCAAAGGGCTACAATTTTCATGAGGAAGTTTTTCAAAATTCCTTATAGATTTATCCGTAAACTTGATTTAAGTGAGGTCTTCTGTAAACTCACTTGAAAATATGTTCCGTAGAGTAGCTTTCGACTCTAATATTTGATAAGACTCGTCTTATGCCTTGATTAGTTTTCAAAATACTTCATACACTCCTCATCTTGGTTTCATCATATTCCAATCATATGGTTCAAACCATAGCCCGAAGGTACGATGTGTTACAATATTTCTCCTTTGGGATCATTCAAATGATGGTTCATGGTTAGGAGTATGACTAACTCTTAAATTTTCGAATGATCGCCCGACTGTACGCCCTAAACACGTCTAATGCCCAATGCTCGGGCTCACCTAACAGTTCTTACACAAATTATATATTAAATTACTTAATTAAAATCGTTGACTCTCATAATTCTTTAACAAATGAATGGCACTTAATAGTTTTTTATCTATAGAAATAAGAAAATTGGGTGTAACTCAAATAACAAATCGTAATATTGCATATTTACTATTTGAGAACATCGTGAGGGTGAATATCACTTAACATTTCTTTTAGAAATACATGGCCGAATTGTACATTTTCACTTGTCAGTTGTCTTTTGTCTTATATATCAAAATTATCATATTTTATTATTTTTCTTTGAAAGTAATTTTATGTTTATTCATGAAGGAGTTACGTTTTAATTATAATATTGATAAAGTTTATTGATTATTTGCTTATAGGGAGATAAATGAATAGTATGTTGATTAAAATGAATTATGATTTTTTCATTGTTTGAAAGTTAATATGTTAGAGTTGATTTACCTTTCATAGTAGCTTTTATTTCATTGTATTATTTATACTTGTAAAATTATGTTATATATAATTACAAGTTGTAATTGGCGTATAATGGATTGTTTTGATTATTTTTTTGTGAGGATCAAGCGTGTGCGCGCACACACACACACATATATATTTCATTTATTTACAATTTTATTTTATTTTTTATGTAATATATATATATATATATATATTCATTTATTTATAATTTTATTTTATTTTTATGTAATTTTACCTATTTAAAAATATTTATTACAATTATATTATTTTATGAAATACTAAAAATTCAATAACCAGGGGCTTACGCCTCACCGAAGCATAGGTAAAACGCCTCGCTTTCCGCCTCCGCCTTTTAAAACACTGGTTTAAATACAATTAAGCATGAACATTATTTCAAATATTCTTTGCAAAAAGTACCATTAAACGCCTCCAACTCTACATATTCCAAATAAAGTAAAAAATATTTGAAATCTATGTCGAAACGCCTACTAAGTTCACTCTTTAGCATTCTCTGATTCAGAACAACGTCTAACATAGGAATCATGAAAAAGAAACAGTTATTAGATTATACCCGTTATATATAGCTTTCTCATATAAAATAAAGTTGGTAATTGCTGAAAAACAGTGAAGAATATCTATTCATTCGTTAATTATCTTACTTGCCTATATTATTTCAGGTTTGAGAGTTCCAAATAGGATTTGGTTATCAGATTGTGCTGTTTTTGCTTGTTTGAATAAGAATAATTTAGATCTGTTGACAAACTTAGCTCTGCCGAGTTTAGATTAATGGGGTAAACTCTATCAAACACCATAACATGAGTAGAGAAGAACTTTCACGAAAAAGGGCATATAACCCGTTTTATTAGCCACTGCAATATTATAATTCTTGGCATACTACTAGTTCACTCTGTAGCATTCTCTTATTCAGAACAAGGTTTAATATAGGAAACAGGAAAAATAAACAGTTATTGATATTATCATCTCCTTGAAAGGAAGGACTCCTTGATTGCTTGAAGTTTTCTCAAAACAGTGTTTATTGGCTCTCTATCTCTTGGTGATGATACAGAACATGTAAGCCCGATTACCATAACTGAGAGCAGACATTCTTCTATTCTTCGTGCTTGTTCTTGATTGATGTTTTCTTCTTCCTCTGCCAAGAGCAATAAAGGGTCTACAATCTCCATGACATGTTCAGGCAAAGCCATTGAAACATACTTGTGAATATTTAGACTCTCGTTAAAAATTGCATCAGTTGGTCTTTTACAGATGAACAACTCTAGTAACACTATTCCAAAGCTGTAAACATCTCCAAGTGCGGACGCTTGGCCGCCTGATCCGTACTCTGCAAGGTACTAAATCAATTTTCTGCAGAATGATATATATCTGTATATAAAATGTAAACTAGTGACATCATACCTGTTGGGATGTAACCTATAGAACCCTTTAGTGCTGTGGAAATCTGATGACTCCAAGAATTGCTCGATGTGTCAAGGAGAAATGTTGCTAATCCAAAGTCACCAACATGGGCAGACATATCCTCATCGAGGAGTATGTTGGCTGGTTTTACATCACAATGAACTATTGGTGTTTGACAGTGGTTGTGGAGATAGTCAAGTGCAGAAGCAACATCTATGGCAATGTTTAGTCTTTGGATAAAGGTCGGCTTCTTTGTTTGGTGTTGCTGGTCATCATTTTGTGGATGCAACCAATCGTGTAGGTTTCCATTGGTCATGAACTCAAAAACTAGGCATTTGAAGTCATTACCTTGGTGATCAATGCTCGAAACAGCAGTCTTGATTCTGAGCAGATTGCGATGCCTTATATTTCTCAAAGCTCTGCATTCATCCAGGAAGCTCCTCAAGGCCCCTCTTTGTTGTAGGTTCAACACTTTCACTGCCATTGTTGTATTCTCATCATGGAATTGTGCTTTGTATACTGAACCAAAACTTCCTGTACCTACCAAGTTATCCTCAGAAAAACCATCTGTTGCTCTAAGTATTTCTTGATATGTAGTTCTTGGTATCTGTGCTAGCTGCCCACCATTCCAAGGGTGTGCCTTTCTTGAGTTTCCTAGGCTGTAATAAGCAGCACAGGAACATAGCACCAAAACTGACAATGCAACAGGAACAATAACAGCTAACGACACTCTTGAATGAAGGTGCTTGATAGCTTTGGAGCATTTAGGCAAATGTAAGCTGGGAGCACCTCCACAAAGTCTACTGTTTCCTTTGATTGAAATTTCACTTGTATTTGCAAATATCCCTTGTTTTGGCACCCCACCTTCAAGTTCATTGAATGAAAGGTCCAGTTTTCTGAGATATGGAAGCTTCCCCAAAAACTCTGGTATTTTCCCTGACAAGTTGTTCCGTGAAAAATCTATCTCAGCTAATCCTTTTAAACTTGTAAAGGATAGAGGAATGGTTCCTTGAAACAGATTATTACTAATATTTACACGCTCTAAGCGGAGGCAATTGCTGAGAGTGCTTGGAATCTCACCAGATAATTTGTTCTGTGATACATCCAATTCCTCGAGATTTATCAACTGACCAAGTTCTTTTGGCAAGGATCCAGTTAAAGAATTACTTGCCAATGATAGAGAAACTGAAAGGGAAGATAGTCCTGCAACCTCTTTTGGTATGGAGCCAACAAGATTATTCCTAGTAAGGTTCAGCGCCGACAAAATCTTACACTTCCCCAGCTCTGGAGGTATGCTTCCTTCTAGTCTATTTTCTTGCAGGTATAGACTAGTTAACCGTGTCAAGTTACCAATAGAGAATGGTATCTTCCCTGAAAATGCATTTCCATTTAAATAGAGACCATCTAGATATTTAAGTTTACCGGTAGCTTCAGGAACACTGCCATTGAGATAGTTTCCGTCCATTGCTAGTAGGGTCAATCTATTAAGATTGCCTACTCCGGCAGGAAGAGTGCCATGTATCCTATTGTTACCTAGAGAGAATATCTGAAGTACAGTTGAAAGATTAGTGATTGAGTAAGGCAATTCTCCCCTAAAGTTATTGGTTGCAAAACTCAGTATCTGCAGATTTGTACAATTGGGTAGGAAATCAAGAAATTTCAAGCCCTCATAACTTCCCCTCCCTCCCAATCTGTTTGCCTCAAAATTGAGCCTAACCAAACTTTTCAGTTTTCCTAAACTAGTTGGCACATCCCCAGTAAGTTTATTTTGGGAAAAATCAATCACGTGAAGCTCAGAAGCATTCGCCAATGAAACAGGAATAGGTCCGGTGAAGCTGTTGACAGCACCAGCAAATACTTCAAGGTTTGGAAGAGTGAGGCCTACATCTGCTGGAAGTTGTCCATGCAGTAGATTTTGTGTAACAGAGAAATAATAGATGGAAGAAATATTGAGAATGGATGAAGGGATTGTACCAGATAATTCATTTGAGTTCACAAAAAATACTAACAAATTTGTTAGACAGCCAAGATTATGAGGTATTGGTCCTTGTAGACTATTATCTGAAATGTCAAGGAACTTTAAAGATGAAAAGTTTCCTAACCAGTGTGGGATGCCTCCTGTGAGAGAGTTTCTTTTCAGTTTTAACAAATACAGCTTTGAAAGTGAACTAAGTTGATCAACAATCTTCCCCACAATATCATTATATTGTAGATGAAGTTCTCTAAGTTCCTTGCAGTAAGTTAAATTGGTAGGAATTTTTCCACTAAAATAATTGTAACTGAGATTGAGATGTTGCAGTTGCAGCAAGCGGCCGATTGCTTGAGGAATTTCACCATGGAAGCTATTATTTCCAAGATTAATACCTGTAAGGGAACTGAGATTACCAATGGAAGGAGGTATGGTGCCAACAAGTTCTCGTGAACTCAAATCAAGAATGGTAACTCTACCATTGGAAGGACCACATGTTACACCAGTCCAGTTGCAGTAATGTAATGTATGATTCCAAGAAGTCATCACTTGGCGTGGATCCTCAATTATTCTGCTTTTGAAGTCTTGTAATGCTAGTTGATCTGTTGATTCCAAACCTGAGATTGCATTAGAAAAAACAATAATTGAGTACTGGAAGTGTAACATAAGCCATATGGAATTGGAAGTCGGATACCACTGTCCCATTGTCTTGAAATTTTGTATAAAAATGCTTCTTAGGAAGAAACTAGCTAGTTGCTGTTTTATTGCTTGTCAGAAGAGAAAGTATGAAACATCAGAATGTAAGTTTTCCTTTTCTAAGAATCTGAATGATTTATACAATAATTTTCAGGACTCTTCCAACTAACATGCTAATAAATGCATTTTGTTGAATAACCACATAGACTCTGAGAGCGACGAAACCTTTTACCAATTAGCTTGTTGCATACTGTTGTGCCAGTCAAGTATATATGAAGGGACTAATTTTAGCACTGAATTAACGTCTTTTGTTTAATTTTGTACTTTATATTGACTGAGATATCACCATATGACAGCCCTGTTGCATATTAAATCAACATAATACGAGAACCATAGGCCTTGGTTTAAAAATAGATGACCTTTTATGAAGAGAAACCATGGTCTTTTATGGTTCCTAAGCAACATTAGCAGTAGTAGGCAATGCCTTTTGTTCGTTACGTTAGTAACAGACACGATAAAACTTCAGTGGATTAGTTTTGCATGCTACAGACAGATCAAAAGATTAGTTTTAAATTCTAAAAAGGCACTGTTTGAACAATATCTCATGAATCATGATACAAAATACACTCATTAATTGACCGACCGTTACTAAATGGGATAGAGACATAAGTAAATCAACTTGATTGGTATTGACAGAACACTATTATAGAAATAGGTTTAATAGGTGCCTTTTTCAAATGTCAATATTGATGGGCTGTGTTTTAGTACTCCTCTACTAGTATTTAGTATGTTGGCTGAATTTAAAAACAAGGAAACAAGAATGGACTTCATTCAATTCTGTGTAGGGAATGACTAATTAATACGACCAATTATTAAACCATATCAGTCATATAGGGGCAGCTCGGTGCACTAAGCTCCCGCTATGCGCGAGGATATAATTGAAAGATATTGTACTAAAGGTTTTCTTTTCTCTCTTCTTTCCTTCTTGGAGATAGAAAAATATTTGGCCCGAAACACTGTAACAATTAGAAGTGCTGTTGCTAAACTTTCTCCTCCAAAGTTCTTGTCTAAAATATATAATACATAGATTTCCTCGTTAACTTATCGTATTGTGTAAGAAGAAAAGGAAAAATCAAACCAAACATTGTAAATACTATGCTAGATCTTCATACCAAGACTAATTCTCCTTATAGCACCAACCAAACAATATACTATATTATGCTGATTTTTGTATCTTGATTTTATCTATTGCAAGACCAGCCATAA
This sequence comes from Anisodus tanguticus, assembly GCA_034509755.1. Classification (NCBI taxonomy): domain Eukaryota; kingdom Viridiplantae; phylum Streptophyta; class Magnoliopsida; order Solanales; family Solanaceae; genus Anisodus; species Anisodus tanguticus. The sequence continues at coordinate 52,861,819 of CM067540.1, read as the reverse complement.
AACACATAAGGGCTAAGGGTATGTTTGATTTTGTTGTATTAGCTAAAATAATCATGGAATTAAAACTTGCATTTTTTTATCCATTGTTTGGTTACTTATTCTGTTTCAACATATATAATCTAAAAAAAAACTTATATATCAATTCAGGTATTAATGTTGAATTAGTAATACTACTATACACCAATAAATCATTCAAAATGGCAAGACTACCATTGAGGATCTCCTCAAACCCTTTTCCAAGCTCTTATACAATTTTAAACCAAATACAAGTTTAAATATTTATCTAAGTTTTATTCAACGAACCAAATGGCCCATTAAAAAAAAAACTCATACGTTACTACTTCTAGCGTAATTAATTTCTGTATTACAATATCGGCTATATTATCTCTATATTATAATTCATACCTGACTAGTTGCCAAACCTCTATTAGTGCCAATTGCTTCTCTTAATTATTCATGCCGCCAATTTCAGACTACCTAAATAACAAAGGTTTTGTTTTGTAGATTGTGTGCTTTGACTCTAGCACCACTCTGCCTCCAGGTTCCACCAACTCACCAGTCACCGTCTCATCCATTGTGTCGTCCCAACAGTCTCACCACCGTACCGATTCCAGTCCGACCCTCTACCACCACCCAGCAAACCCAGCTACCGGACCTACTACGCCATCGACATCATACCCTACACTACAAACCTCCTCCATTTCCGGCATACCGAGAACCCCCACATATCCCCACCACTGTTCACCAGCACCCACCGACCCAACCCACTCGACTCCAAACCTAAACACCGCCACTGTTCAACACCATCCGACAGCCACCCTCGACCGACACCTAGTTCCGATGACACAAACTGCCTCACACCCGATTCTGCCATCAACCAACAAGTCGACCGACACCCTTACCCAGCCAGCACCCACACACCGGATGGAAACACGTGCCAAACACGGGATTTTCAAACCCAAAGTCCAATTTAACCTGACCACCCAAACAATTTCACCTATTTCAAAAAGCCCTAAATTACCCAAACTGGACCTGAATTGGAATGCGGCCATGTGTGAGGAGTTTAATGCACTAACGAAATATCATACTTGGGACTTGGTTCCTCGACCAGAGGGGGTGAATGTGATCTGTTGCATGTGGCTTTTTTGTCACAAGTTCAGGGATAGTGGTGACTTAGAAAGATACAAGGCAAGACTAGCGGCAAATGGTACTAACCAGCAGGAGGGCATTTGCGGTGAGACTTTCAGTCCGGGCTAAGATGGACAATTGCAAAATCATGGTCATTCCGGTTGATTCTAAATCCAAACTTAGTGCACTGGTCGGTACTCCAGTGACTGATCCTACTATGTATAGGAGTCTTGCAGGCGTACTTCAGTATCTCACCTTCACCGGACCTAACATTGCTTATGTTGTCCAGCAGGTATGCTTGTTTATGCATGCCCCCAGGGAACCTCATTTTACTGCCCTCAAACGTATCATTCGATATGTTAAGGGCACACTGGATTATAGACTACACTTATACCCCTCTGCACCGAACTCGCTATTATCCTACACAAATGCAGATTGGGCAGGACGTCCAGACACCGCCGCTCTACATCCGGCTACTGTGTGTTTTTGGGTGATAATCTCATCTCTTGGTCTGCCAAACGGCAAGCCACATTATCCCGTTCGAGTGCAGAAGCTGAGTATAGAGGAGTTGCTAATGTTGTTACTGAGATCTGTTGGCTCTAAAACCTTCTCTTGGAGCTTCGGTGTCCTTTAAGTAAAGCGTCTATAGTCTACTGTGATAACATATCCGCCATATACTTGTCTCACAATTCGGTTCAGCATCAGCGAACCAAGCATGTTGAGATGGACATCCACTTTGTTCGTGAGAAGGTTGCTCTCAGACATATTAAGGTATTGCACGTGCCTTCCTTATATCAATACGCGAATATTTTCACGAAGGGGCTCCCAAGACAGCTGTTCCTTGATTTCAGATCCAGTCTTAGCGTTAGGCCTCCTCCCGCTCCAATTGAGGGGGTGTGTAAACGTGTACAAGTATAACACTACAATCCCTACCCATAATTAGAATATATCTCATATATTGTAAATATATTTAGTAATAGATAATTATGGTAAACTAGGATTCCTCTTGTATTGGGACTAGGATTCCTATTGTATTAGGATTGTATATTGTACACTATATATATTGATATTAATGAACAAGAATCCCTAAGGGAGATTAATATCATCTTACAGTTTGATTTCGTGTATACTACTACACCTTTCGGAGAAATTAAATTTTAATGAACTAATTTATTAAGTAAAATAATATAAGAATTAATAGTTTAGATTGACAATTGAATACATATGCAATTTAATTATATGAATTATTAGTTTATGTTGGAAGTTAAACTCGATTGCGGTTAAAGTGAATACAGAACATAAAAATGAGAATTGTTAAGAAAACAAATTAACAATAAAATAGAAATTTTTTATCTAAATTGAACTTCATTAAAAATTTGAGTCTTAACTAAAAATACTTAATCACATCAAAAGTTACCATAAAGTATATATGTCAAGTTACAATTTGGATAACGATTAATTATGTCATGTAAGAAAGTACTTATTACGGAATACAAAACTACATAATAAATAATTATTAAAATTATTGAGTGAGAAGAATTATTAATCATTAATTTAACATATTAACTTCTAATTTTAATAACTTACTTGATAAAATTTTGTTTTTACATTAATAATACACAATTCAATCATGAAAAAGTTGAATCGAGTTGAATCAAACTTTATAAATTTTAATTTAATCAAGCTAAACTGGATCAAGTTTTGACAAAAATTGAGTAAAAAATTCATAGAAGGACCAAAGCACAACAAGCCTACTCATCATCAAAGCAAACCTAACTCTAAAACATGAACTTGCCATTAAAATAATTTTTGTGTTTGCAGAGTGAATCGATCAAGCCAAACATTAATTTTTAATATTTTGAAAGTCGAGCTAGACTAACAGACAACAAGGAGTGTCATTGTACGTTTCATTAAGTGCATACACCTAAGTATGAGTAGGACATCTAACTAAACTATTTCTTGTGTTAAAAATTTGAGAAAATAATGAGAGTGGTCCTTAATGTATGAGCTTTGATTTTATTTGATCCTTAATGTATAAACATGACGGATATAATTTTTAATATATTTCAAAAAGTGATCAATTTGGTTCTAAGTCATTTAATTAAGTAAAGATAAGTACTACTTTTACGATTAAAATAAAATTAGGCCCTTTGCAACTTCCTCCGTTACAATATACTTAACTCTATCGAAGATATTCTGGGCATCTTTTCATACTCCATTGAATATATTCACCATAAAATTGCAACTTTTTTTCAGCCTACTTTGCATTGAAAGTTTTTCATGTCTCTTTCAAGTTAGGATTAAAAATATTGATGTGGATTCTGAAATCAGATTGAACGAACAAGATGACAACTCCATTTTGTAGTTTAATAGCTATCGTATGGTGAAAATACCGAGGACCTTCGTTTATTTTGACAGCAAAATAGCAATTATGTTTATTTATATAGTTTAGGACCAAACTAATCAATTTTGAAATATATTAAAGACCATTTTCACCATATTTTCTACCTTAAAGATCAAATAAAATCGCACATACATTAGTGACCATTCTGATCATTTAAAAATTAAAACTCATACTACTACACATGAAAAATGATAGGGAGATTTACAGCAACAACTAAATCTTAATTGAAGTCCCAATTTAAGTTTTAATTAGGCATGAGTTTAAGAAATAAAAATAGATTTTTGAATCTTATGGTGTTAAATTAAAGATGTGTGTAATGTACTAAAATATTATTTAATCTTGTGGTTATAAACTTGTCATGTAGGATATTTGAATTGTCAACTTACTAAATGTGGAAAAAACACTTTTTTTGGGACAGACCAAAAAGGAAAGTAAGACAATTAAAACAGAAAAGGTTCAAAAATACCCCTGAACTTTCAAATATTGTTTTACTCATACTCAAAATGTGTTGACAACCCATCATTAGAACTAGGGGTGAGCACGGGTACATGGTACCCAGTTACCCGACCGGAACCGACACTAACGGGTAGGTTCCGGGTAGATATATTATAATAACGGGTAGGGTCCAGGTAGTAAAATTAGGAATCGATCAATGTCGGGTCCGGTTCCGGTTCCGGAAAATAGAGACAGAAGTGCCGGACCGGGGGACCGATACCCGAAACTATAAAATATTAAATATTTTTACTTTTTTGAGAAACATTTGGACCACTTTTAACTTTCTCCAAAATTGTTTGTTGCACGCCTGCACATTGATTTTCACCCCTTTATTCTAGAATGCTCTTTGTGCCCTAAGAGAAAACACCCAAAACTCTCTCAATAACAATGGCGTTTTAGCTACACCACCGAGCTTCATTGTCGTCGTTGTTGAAGCTTTCTCTCAGGTACTTTCATCGTTGTCGTCGTTGAAGCTTCACATTTGCCTCTTTCTCTCCCTTGGTTGTGTTCACGTCGTTCCTAAAATGCATATGGGTTCATATCTAACTCTTCAATTTCTTTTTAATATCCTATGCTTCTGTTTTATTTCAGGTGATACTCATCTTCAATTTGTATTACTTTTTTTATTTGAAATGTAAATCTATTTTTAAAATTTGTGTATATTTTTGTAGCTGTGAAGATGAAATTTAGGGATTTACTAGTATAATAAAGCTTTTCTTTTGTATCGAAGAGCTTATGAACACAAAAATAAGTTTAATTAAGATATTTTCAAATTTATTTTGAAATCAACACATTCAATTAATTGAGTATCAAATTTGGCTTGCAATTTTAGGTTTTGGTTACAGAATTAAATTTTCTAAAACTTCTTATAATGGTACTAAAAACTCCGATTGCAGGCTAAAAAACTACTGGATGAAATTATTTTAGAACTCTTTTTAATTCTCATAGGCTAAAAAATTATTGCTTAATCTGTGTTTTTTTATTTACAGGGTACCCGGGAACCTACCCGGACCCTGCAAGTCCGAGTAGGTTCCGGGTAATGATTGCTACGGGTAGGTTCCGGGTAGTAAATTTAGGAACCGATCTTTTACCAGGTAGGGTCCGGGTAGTTCAAAAATGTTAGGGTACCCGGACCCGCTCACCCCTAATTAGAACTGGAATTGCTATTAGGACAACCAGGAACGCCGCTAGAAAGTGGCAAAGCGTCTCTTTCTAGTCAGGAGAAGGAACTCAAAAAGATAATAGCGCATCTGCTAAAAATGAGTATCTTGAAAGGCAAAGAAAAAAATCTACTTTGGCAACGAAGACGGCATTGACTGATATCTTCCGAACCGGTTAATTACCTATAACAAAAAAAGGCCCCCGCTGAAGCATAGGAAAACTATTGACCACGATTTCTAACGCTCTCATATTCGCAGAAGAAGGAACTTGCTTAATGTCATGCCAAAAGTGTAATGTTGTAGGCGGTTGTTCGTATAATAGTCTTTTCAGTAAGTGATGTTGCAATTGTAGAACCATTGGTCATTGATTCTTCCTCGCAAACCTTTCATCCCCAAGTTCACACATCACATGTGGATTGGTGGATTTCTCATAGTTGGTGTCGCCGCGCATACAACCATTTTTATGGTAAGAAATTATGATCCAACTATTCATTACAATGATCTATTAGATCAGTTGGTTAATCCGATTAGTTCATCAATAGGCGGCAAGTATGATGATCCTGCATGTATTTAGTGTGTATCTCACCAACGAATTTTAAAAACCTTGCGAATTAACTTGGGTTACAGGTGTGGTTTTGGCTGAGCGATACATTCTCCCCCTGAAGTCGAGAAAGGCAGGCAAATAGATTTTATAACCCTCGTAGGCTTTTGCAAGGGTGAGCATACACCGCTCATAACGGGCGCGATGTACCTATTTTGTTAACTGATTTGTCAATTCGCTAATTCTGCTGCTAGAGTGAGCTAACTCCAAAAAACCCGCCCACAGTTCGAATTTCAGGCCGCAATTCGCCTGCATGAAGCCTGAATCACTAGTAATCGTCGGTCAGCCATAGGGCGGTGAATTCCTTCCAGGGCCTTGTACACACTGCCCACTAAGAAGGTGATCGATTGGCTTGGAGAGGAAAGGAAACCCGAGACTGAAAACAAAAAGGATATGAATGAATTGAATAAAGAAAGAATAAATAGAACCTTGAGCATTTTCTCTTCTCGGCAATAGTTGAGAGTAAAAAAGGTCACCTATATTATAATACGTAAGAGGAAGGACGACTAAGCAACTATGCTACTATTGGCACCCTAAACTAAAAACTACAGCTGGAAATCCAATTTTAGGTGGTCATTATGATCAAAACCTCACTCTCTGGAGAATTTTATTGACCTCGCATATAACATGAGGAATCTGGTTAGCACCCATATTGTTGAATAAAAGAATAAAGACTTGAGTGGGCGGTATTCACGAGTAGATGACAAACATGAGTGAAGAAGGTCTTATGTTATCATTTTTTGTGATAAAGAAGATGTTCTTGTTCTTCCATTCCCCAAAACTATTTCAGCTTTCAAAATTAGGTTGGTGTTTTGATAGGCAAGAAGTGTAAGCGAAGCCAAGTCGTACTATAACATAAAGACACAATTGAGCGAAAAATATAACAAAGGATATATTTGAAATTTAATGGATATTTTTTTTACCCTTTTCCACAATTAAAATGGGACGGAGGGAGAATGACTTATGAGAATGACCCCCGTGAAAAGAGCCAATAATATCTGTTTAGTTTTCTTGTGAGCTTGTGGCATATACTTTCAAGTACCGTCCAATTATTCCATATTTCACTCATACTGTATAAAGAATATCCATTGCTACAATCCCCTTCCATGTCTCTCTTAAAATACTCCATATTTCTCAGTTAATCAAATTCAAATATATTTAACATCATTATCCGAAAAAAACTCACCATGGCTACCTCTTCTCTCTTTATAAATCCTATTATATCTTCTTCTTTAATTTCAGTATCTACAAGTTGTCATGAATTTTCTTACTTTTGTAATTCAAGAACACAACCCTTTAGCTTAATATGCAAAAAAGTTAATTTCTTGCAGTGTGAAAGAAGATTTACAAAAAGATCCTTCAAGAAAAGACCTTTAATTGCAGCTAGTAAAATGGAAGTTAAAGAGTATAAGGAAGAAGAAGAGGGTCCACCTCATTTGATTGAATCTGAAATGACTTCAAAGCCTAGACGTATTGCTATCTTTGTTGAGCCTTCTCCTTTTTCGTGAGTCATTTTACTGTGCACTTCTTTTTTCCCTTTATAATCTTATTATCTTACAGTCCCTTTGTTTCAAAATGTTTGTCCGGTTAGTAAAGAAGATTTTCTAATCTTGTGTTTGTTAATTAAAGATAGGTAGAATGTACCAAAATGTCTTTTAAATGAGCCTTGCGATGAGACGCGGACATTCCCCATGCTGCCATGGCACCTCTAAATCGCCATGATCGCCAGAGAGCATAGGTGAGTGATAAGCATAGGAGGCGTACCCAAAGGGCAGTTCCTTCTTTTCCTAGAAAACGTCCGAAACAACTGTGGTCTTAAACATGCCATGTGGAAAGTTGGAATTAAAGAGTTGCCAAACAAATGAAAGAGGCATTCTTTTTTTAAACGGACTAAAAGGGAAATTAAGACACATTTTGTAACGGAGGGAGTAATTTTGGTTATGGTTACTGTCTATGCTCTTTCTGTTAGGTGAATTAACTTTGATTGATCCATTAGGTTTAAGTTCTTTCTCCCTATTCATATTTACTGACAGCTATTATTGATGTGATAACTAAGAAATGTGTTCTTTGAGGAGTATTTTTGCAGCATATCCTATAGTATTCTGTTAATTTGCAGCAGTATTGTCAATGTATGTGAATTCCGATCATGTTAATTTTAGTTAGTGCAGTTGTATAATATATTCAATCTGTTCTGCTATGTGTTTTGGTGATTCTTGTCCAGAATTCTATATAAGGAGCTTTTGCTGTCAAAAGTATTTACTGACTTTCCTCATATGTTATTTGAATGGTCTTCATATCTTCTGTTATATGCTAGAATGTGTAGTAAATAATAATTCTTAGCATAAGAATTTTGATAATGCAATCTTTCTTTTGCTATGACCTTAGCTCGAATTCAACTAAACAGAACTTAATGAACTGAAGTTGAAATTACAAGTTTGTTTTGGGACAATTTTCTGGTATATTAATGAAAGCAACGATTACAATTACAAAACAAAAATTAAGGAAAACTGGAAACTAGACTGAATTCTCCATAGTAGTAGCTTGAATCTGCAATAGAAATTAGAGATTGGAATACCTGCCCTGCTGCCTCTGCTCTCGTTCGGGCCCCGGGAATCCCTTGCTTTTGGCTAAGGTCTTTATTTACCTTTTTTCATTTCCCCCCTCATACATTAGGAAAGAAGAGAAAGAGATCGAGAAGAAGAGAAGAAGAGAGGAGAGAGAACAAAATTGAGAGAGAAGAGAATTTGGATTTTAATAGAAGTTAGTTGTCATTCTCTTTCTCCCGGTTGTTACTAATGCTTAGTAGAATTGATCTGGGTTGTTGATCGTCATTAACCCAAAAATGATCGGGGCCTTCATACTTTTCCGCCTTTGCACTCAAGTCCTTCTGCTAATTCTATTTGTTAAATGGTATCAACTGGATGTTGGATATAATTGTTGGAATCAAAGCAGTACGGGAAGTAAATAAATATTACAAGTGTTCGAAAGGATAAGCAAACAACCAAGATTATAATTGCCGTAAGCTTGTTGAGTCTTGAATCTTGATAACCTGAAATCAAGAAACACTAAATCTGGATTGTTACAACTGTGGCTGAGTCGGAAGTAGCCCAGCAGCCCATGACCCGAGCCTAGACCGGACGGGACGGGCGGGCGTCGGCTAGCCTCGAACCCAAGCACACCTAGGTCCTCCCTTCTTCAAACACATGGGTTACCCCTTGGGGTCCCAAATCCTTATCCATTTTTGAGGCTTATAAAAAGAACAATTCTTCCTTTTCCCACCGATGTGGTAGATTTGTCCCACACCATATTTTCATGCCTCAAACACCTTACTTAGTGGACCAATATCTCTTTCATTTCTTAACGAAATTTGACGATCCTTGGCCCTACGGTCATCTATTCACTTAGTAGATTATGCACGTGTGAAGAATCAAAGACTCCAACATGCGGAACCCGAGTGTTTAAGTCATTAAAGATGGGTGGCCGCAACCCCATCAAAGGCAAATTTCCAACACTGTATTCTCAGGTCATTACATACAGGGCCTTAGAAACGATCTTTGTCCTGAAGGATCAAAATCAGGAAACTTGGCTTTAAGATCAGCATAATCCTCCCATGTAGCATCCTCTGGGGCAAGGTTTGACCACTGAATAAGAACCTTAACTGCAGTAGCATTTCCTTTGCGAACCATTTACCTATGTAGAATGCCAATAGTCTTGACAAGGAACTGACCATCCTCTCCAGTACTTGGCAATGTGGTCTGAGTAGTGAATAGTTCCAACCTTCTTTTTAAGCAAGGACACATAAAAAACAGGATGTACCTTAGAATAAGCAGGAAATTCTAATCTGTAGGCCACTTGACCAACTCTAGCAGCAACTCTATAAGGACCATAGAACTTAGAACTCAACTTTAGATTTCTCCTGAGGGCTAAGGATGTTTGTCTATAGGGCTGTAGCTTCAAAAATACCATATATCCCACCTGAAATTCTCTCTCAGTTCTCCTATGATCAACATACATCTTCATTCTTTCTTGAGCTTTGATCAAGTTATCTTGAAGCAATTATTGCCTTTCCATAATAGTGTCACCAGCATCCTAAACTGAGGTGTCCAATAGAGAACCAACTGATAATGAGGAGTGAACCCATATAAGGCCTCAAATGGAGTGCATCCCAAACTAATGTGAAAATTGGTGTCGTACCACCACTCAGCTAGGGGTAACCATCCTAGCTAACCATTGTTTCCAATGAACCGGTCTATGAGCAGTCATGCACTTGAGATAGTTTTCAATGCACTTATTCACCCTTTCAGTTTGTCCATCACTTTGAGGGTGATAGGCAGTGGTGAAGTGAAGCTGAGTACCCAATAGTCTAAATAGAGCTTGCCAAAAGTTGCTTAGAAAAATTCTGTCCTTGTCAGATACAATAGATTCAGGCAATCCATGCTGAGTATGAACCTGCTTAAAAAAATTATTAGTTACATTTGCTACAGTAAAAGGATGGGTGAGGGTCATAAAGTGTGCAAATTTTGATCTCATGTCCACCACCACAAAAATTACATCTTTGCCTCAAGACTTTAGCAAACGATCAATAAAATCCATGGTGACATGTCTCCAAACCTGATTTGGAATGGGTAGAGGTCGCAACAACCCAGGATATGAAACATTTTCTTCCTTATTCCTTTGATACACATCATAAGCAGATACATATTGGATAACCATTTGCTTCATCCCATACCAGTAAAATAGTTGAGAGAGTCTCTTAAGTGTGCCTAGTTGACCTGAATGTCCTCCAATTGGTGAATCATGAAAGGTTGATATCAGCTGCTGTCTGAGATTGCCATGCTCACCTATGTAAATTCTTCCCTTCTTCCTCAATATCCCAGAAGAGAACTGATAAAGGTGAGGGCCTTGCAGGTTCACTGTCACTTCTGAGATCAATGCAGCAACTTGGGAATGTCCCTCATAGCTGTTACTGATGTCTTGCATCCAGGTGGGAACAGTCACACTAATGACATTGAGTTCAACTGAGCCATCAGGGAGTGCACCATCTATTCCTTCAAACTGTCTTGAGAGGGCATCTGCAATCCTATTCTCTGCCCCTTTCTTATACTGAACCTCATAGTCTAGCCCAAGCAATTTAGTTAGTCTCTTTTGCTGAATAGCAGTGGTGACCTTTTGTTCCAAGAGAAACTTGAGGTTGTGGTGATCTATCCTCACTACAAGGTGTTTATATTGCAAATAATGCCTCCATTTCTCTACAGCATTCAGGAGGGCCATGTACTCCATAAATAGATCTTCCTCTATGTCTTGAGGCAAGCACCTTGCTGAGATATGCAATTGATTTTCCTCTTTGCATTAAGATTGCTCCTATTCGAGAATGACTTGCATCAGTTTCCACCACAAATTCCTGAAAGTAATCAGGTAATGCCAATACAGGTGTATTGGTCATAGCTTGTTTCAAGGCAGCAAATGCTATATTAGCTTCCTCACTCCATTTAAAAGCTTCCTTCTTGAGTAAATTTGTTAATGGCCTATAGATGACCCCATAGTTAAGGACATACTTTCTATAATAGCCAGTCAGACCTAGAAATCCCCTTACTCTTCTGAGGGATCGTTTGGTGGCAGGGATAGGATGGGATTGGATTATTAGTCCCATGGGATTGGAACTAATCCCATGTTTGATTGGTGGGATAACTCCTTTGTATCCTACCCAATCCCATCTACATGAGATAAAAGGTGGGATAGGTTATCCCACATAGAGGGTGGGATTAGTTATCCCATCTTATCCCACTCAATCCCATCTACATGGGATAACTTATCCCTCCTACCAAATGGCCCCTGAGAGTAGTTGGTGTAGGCCAATCCACCATTGCTTGAATCTTTTCAGGATCTGTTATTATCCCATCCTTAGAGATGACATGTGCCAAGTAGTCTAGAGCTCGAATGAGCATTTAGATTTAGCATAGAGGGTTTGAGGTCTCAGTATGTCAAAGACAACTTCAAATGTTTCAGGTCTTCCTATAAATGAGAATATCATCAAAGAATACCAAGACAAACTTCCTGAGTAGTGATTGAAAAACCTGATTCATTAGAGCTTGGAAGGTGGCTGGTGCATTGGTCAGCCCAAAGGGCATAACCTTGAACTCATAATGCCCCATGTGAGTTCTAAAAGCAGTTTTGAACACATCTTCAGTCTTCATTCTAATTTGATGGTAACAAACTCTCAAGTCTATCTTTGTGAAGATCACTGACCCATACAACTCATCTAGTAGATCATCAACTATAGGAATAGGGTAGGGGCGTGCATAGTTTGGATAAATCCGAAATCCGAACATTTTGGACTTATATTTTGAAAATTTCGGATTCTGGATTGGGCTACGGATTTAATTTTAAATTTTTTTGGATTTTGGATCGGATTTCGAATTTGGAACGTCGGATTTTTGGATATCCAAAACCAAATTTCTTATACCTTATGTTTAGGCTACCCCACTATCCATTAATATATTAGTGCATTACTTAAGTCAAATATACCCTACTCATTACATATCAATCCCTATATTCAAAAAATTACTACGTTCAATATGTTTGAATTTGTTAATTTTAAAGATGACTACCTTTTATATTTCCTTTATGTTTTTATTGTCAGTATATATTCTATGTATGATATGATTTTACTAAATTAGACTTGTTTATTCATAGACTAGTACTGCTTCTGTTGCATCCTTGACAATGATTTTATTGCTTAGATGAGTACTTTATTTAAATGATTGTGATAGCACCGAGGAACTATATATTAAGGCAATTTGGTATAAATATTTTATTTGATTGTCATTTTGTAGGAAAGAGTAGAAGAAGCAATTCAACTTATAAGCTGAACCGAAAATCCGAATTATCCAAACCGATTTATCCGAAACCGAAGTTAAAAAATCCGATTCAATCCGAACGTATTTGGATTGGATTCGGATTACACGTTGCGAAATTCAAAAACCGAAATTATAATCCGAAATGTGCAAAACTCGATCCAAACCGACCGATGAACAGGCCTAGAATAGGGTACTTGTCTTTAATGGTGATCTCATTTAACCGTCTGTGATCTACACAAAACCTCCAAGGCCCATCCTTATTCTTAACCAACAAAGCTGGAGAGGGAAAAGGGGACTGACTGTCCTGGATGATGCCATTTGTCATCATCTCTCTGACCTGTTTCTCTAGTTCTTCCTTCTGATAAAAGTTGTACCTTTAGGGTCTTAGACTGACAGGTGAAGACCCTGGCTTAAGTGGAATGCATTGGTCTAGTGATCTAGCTGGTGGCAAGGCTTTAGGTTCAGCAAACACATCAGTATAAGTGGATAACAAGGCTTGGATAGATGTATCAACCACCTCTTCATCATGTGTGTCCTCTACTTGGATTACAAACAAGTGAGCCATGAGAGTTTGGCCCTTTCTCAACAATGTGCTTCCACTAGTCATGCCCAGCTGGCCCCCTTGAGAAATACCCTGCAAAACTACCTTATTGCCTTTCCTTCCAATAGTTACACAATTTTTCTCATGATCAAATTTGGTGGGATTGAACTTCTTCATCCAATCATTACCAAGCACAATGTCACACCCTCCCAACTGTAAAATCCTGAGATCCTCCTGAAACTACTTGCCTCCCATTCTCCAAGTAAACTTGGAACAAGTTGAACTAGAGTACATATAATTTCCATCAGCTACTGTCATTCTTAGGGGATTAGCAAACACAGGTGTGTAGCCAGTTTCTTTGACAGTTACCTCATTAATGAAACTGTGTGCTCCCAGAGTCCACCAACACAATTAAGTCCCTCTTCCTGATGATTCCCCTCACAAGTATGGTATTGACCCCCATGTTGGTTCCTGATAGGGCATTGAAACACACTGCTTCTTGTATGTCTGGACTGATTTTTACTTCAATTTCAACCTCAGGTAGTGGTTCCTCTTGAATGATTGGCATTTCCTCAGCTGTTCCCGTCAAACAGTGCAACTATTTCAATTGACACCTATGGCTTGGTCCATACTTTTCTCCACATCTGAAGCATAAGCGGTTACTCTTTCTATACTCATAAACTTCTGGACTCAACCTTAATGGACTAGGTTTGAGTGAAGTTGCTGCAGTAGCTCTCTGTACATGTGCATTTACTGAAGTACTGGCTGATGTAGCAGCCCTTGTCACCACTTTGTTCTTCTTCGTAGCAGTTTCTATTGCCTTCTCTTGCATCCTTGCTTGTTCTATGGCATAGCTGAGTGTGGTTGGTTTAAATAACTTCACAGAGAACCTAATCTCCTCCTTAAGAGCTCCTACAAAGCTAGACAGAAAATGTGTCTCATTCAATGCAGGATTCCCAACTATCATTTGTGCTTTCAAGTCATCAAACTTCACTAGGAATTCTTCAATAGTCCCAGTTTGTTTTAGTTTATTAAGCTCCTCAACCACATCCTCCATCAATACATCACCAAATCTGTTACATACCTCCACCTTCAACTCATCCCAGGTTATTGGTCCTTTACTTAAAATCAAGGAATTATACCAAGTCTCAGCATCTCCATTCATATATAAGGCAGCACCTTCTACTTTCTGTTCTTCAGAAACCTTATAAAAAAGGGCAGCCCAGTGCACTAAGCTCCCGCTATGCGGGTCCGGGGAAAGGCCGGACCACAAGGGTCTGTTGTACGCCGCCTTACCTAAGGGAGGGAACTATGATTTCTAACATATGTAGCTATTAAAGGGAAGTTGTGCATGCTTGTTAGTTATAGCAATGTGCATGGTCAATCACTATCTCAAAACTTGTTTTGTTGCATTGATTACCACTTAAGCATTAGAACCTAATTTTTTCTTTTTATTTGTTTGAGCTGCATTTTAATCTATGTTATCCCTGCATTCTTTCTTTAATAGTTCCTTGTAGTATTTTGGAAAGTCAATTTCATATCGATCTACCAAAATAAATATAGTTGTGTCCAATTAGACACCTTTCAACCTTAGATACACTTCAGAAGAATTCTCGCTTCTATTACAGTTTGCTGTCTTTATTGCTCAGTGATACTTAGAAGCGATATTGCCTTCATCCTTTAATTTGGGAGTCAGAGATGTTCTCAACTCGGGACTCTGGTGTCTTAATACGGGGAGTTATGGAATCATCTTTGATCAGTAATTTTAGAGAATAAAGATTGACATTTCCTGAGAAAAACAAATCTTGACCTAGTTTGGACTTATTCTACTGATCAAAATTCAGTACATCATCTGAATCAGGCCCTACTACAATTATATTGTTTACTGAATTGGGCTTACATTTTGTCATAACCACCATTTTCCTTTGTGAAATGTGCAGGTATGTATCTGGCTATAAGAACCGGTTCCAGAATTTTATAAGATATCTCCGTGAAATGGGGGATGAGGTATACTCATTGCTGACAAGAGTTGTTGATTACTGATAGCTGCTGGTGTTCTTTTGGTCTTCTTAACTTACTTCTATACCACCATGCATCTACCAACAAAATTAATATGTTTGAGCTGATTATATTCATTGCAAGTTCTCTCAGAATGTTATTTTGGCAATCAGGAATTCACAATCTTGACCTCTACCTGTTCTGTTCCCCTGAACTAATTTCAAGCAATCTTGATATGCTTTGTCTTCACATACCTAGAAACAGTTATTCTAACAGTCGTTTAGTTCATAGGGACTAACTGTAATAAATACTTCTTAGCCATAGTTCAGCCAGATTGTTCTAGAATTGAAGATCTACACCTGATGTTTGGCCACTTATAATCCTTTGTTAATGTTGTCGTATAGGTTATGGTTGTGACCACACATGAAGGAGTACCTCAAGAGTTTTATGGAGCAAAGTGTATTGGATCACGAAGGTGGTAGATTGTACTGCCTTTCATATATGTTTCTTTTTCATGTTTACTCGATAAATTCCCTCAATTCTGGCTGTCGCAACCTAAGCAAAAATCAGTGACATTTAAGCTATGAAATATTCTCCATGTATGGTAATTGGCTAGTTTTTTAAAGAAAAAGTGGCTTACTTCATTTGCAGTTTTCCCTGCCCCTGGTACCAGAAGGTGCCCCTCTCACTTGCTCTCAGCCCAAGAATAATTTCAGAAGTAGCACGATTCAAACCTGACATCATACATGCATCATCTCCTGGTATTATGGTGAGTTTTCAGTTGCTTTTTCCTCCTCCTTTCAGTGGTGCAGTGATGTTGATCTTTTCACTTCAAGGAGCTTAAGGTTCTAGTTTTTTTCCCAGCTTGCTGACTTGGATAATATTTTTCCTATTGTTAGGTATTTGGTGCTCTTATCATTGCAAAACTGTTATGTGTGCCGATAGTGATGTCTTATCACACGCATGTGCCTGTGTAAGTCACGTTACTGGAACATTTAATAGCTTCTGTAAATTACATGATTCAAGAAGCAAAAGCTTTTTCTTGGTTGATCTTTCTGATGAATAACATAAAGAATGAGTTTCTGAAGCTTCTTATAGCATTCTGTATTGATTAAGGGCTCTCTGCTGATCCTGACTCTTATTCTGCAGATACATACCAAGATATACCTTTAGTTGGTTAGTGCAACCTATGTGGATGGTTATAAGTATGTGAGCAGAGCATTCTCTTCTGCAGTATCTATTCTCTCTCAGGTCTCCAGCTCTGTATACTAATTAAGACATAAACTGCTGCTTATCAGAGTTTCTACATAGAGCTGCTGATCTTACACTGGTGCCATCTGCTGCTATTGCAAAGGATCTGAAAGCTTATAGGGTAACAGCAGGTAAAATACCGATTGGTGAACTTGTTTATTACACTGCGACGTGGACTTTACTAGATACTCCCCGTCCTAATTTATGTGAAGGTGTTTGATTGGGCAGGGATTTTAAGAATGAAAGGAAGACTTTTGAAACTTGTGGTCTAAAATAAGCCATAGATATTTGTGTGGCTATAAATCTATCTCATTAAGGATAAAATTGGAAGTTTAAAGTCAAATTATTACTAAATATAGAAAGGTGTCATTCTTTTTGGGACTGACTAAAAAGGAAAGAGTGTCACATAAATTGGGACAGAGGAAGTTGCAATTAAAGGCAAAAGCATTTTTGTCTTCTCTGTTCTGTCAAAGTAGTTTTTGTTGGTCTTAGATGCATTCTCTGGTTAGCTTCTTTTAGCTGCTAACGCACTGCTCAGAGTTGTTGACTGTTCCTCTCTTTTGCTTATTATCAGCTAACAAAATACGTCTGTGGAATAAGGGTGTTGATTCTGAGAGCTTCCACCCCCGGTATCGGTCTCATGAAATGCGACTAAGACTGAGGTTGGAGCTTTCTACTGAAAATACCATCCAGTATGTAAACAACCTTTATGTATACTGATAATTCTTTTTCCTTTCTCCTGTTACTCTTCACGATCAGCAATGGGGAACCTGATAAACCATTGATAGTCCATGTTGGACGACTTGGAGTCGAGAAGAATTTGAATTTCCTCAAAAGGTATTGCCTCTTTTTGTTAATGAGAAAGGATAAGACTCGCACATGACATTTCAAAATGACTTTGGAGCAGGTTAATGGATAGACTTCCAGAAGCTCGCATAGCTTTTATTGGAGATGGACCATATAGGTGAGTTGCAGTAGTAATTTTACCTTTTCTACTTTCAAAACTTTACCAGTACTTCACTGTAAAATATTTTTGATATCTCGTATCATGCACAATAAGCTGTCCAGTCTCCCTCTTTTTCCCCTCTTCTGATAATCATAGGCTGTACAACAACAACAACATACCCAGTGTAATCCCACAAGTGGGGTCTGGGGAAGGATAATCATAGGCTGTCAAGCACAAAACAAATTACCATTGAGGATCTTGTGTGAAAAGAGTCGTGACTCGAAACTAGATATATTTCACTGTTCTTGATCTCTCTTGCTTGCTTAGCTTGTGTGGTGAAAGTGACAAAAATCAGGAAAAGACTTCCACCTGATAATCCCACTGAACTTTTATTCGACTTTACTTTAGTAGGTAGTGTTTTACTATAGCAGAATCCTGAATTTAAAAACAATAGCAACATTTATATCCCAATTGCCATGTAGGAGTTGCTGAATTTTTGGTAGAGTTTCTTAGTTAAGCATTACATTTCATTTGTTACCACGTAGGAACTCGAGGTCTCTTAAAATCAAATTACATTATCTCTCCTTTGTCTAGATTAAACTTTCTACTTCTTTGGCAAGAACTATTGGATTTGAGCCCCAAGCTTGGAACATAGGTCAATTGGAGCTAATGGGCTGAGTGATACAATCGTATAATATGAGCGAGTGACCAATATTTCCGCTATCAATGAATGGCCTCGCCATATTTCTCAAGCTTGCTTTTCAAACCGGACTATTACTCTCCTCTATTAGAAGGTTCTTCCATAATCACTCTCAATAAGACATCCATTCCCCTTTTATCTGAAAAGAGAACTAGAACTTTCTCTTCACCATTGAAACCTACCATTCACACAAAAGGGAACGAGGAATTCTGAACGAAAAAAGTGCTCCCTGACTTAGAAGGGACATGGTTGGTGTGTGAGAAGAAGCTACTGTCAAATGCTTTGATCGATTGAGAATGTGGACATCGGAATGCATTGCTATTTATAAGAATATCCTGTCTTGAATCTTGATAGCTTGTATGCTTAACATGAGAAAGAGATGTAGTTTAGCATTCTTATAAAAGATTAAGCTACAGATTTTTTGTTTCGTCACTTGTTATAGGGAGGAGTTGGAGAAAATGTTCTCTGGCATGCCTGTAGTGTTCACAGGAATGTTACTAGGTGAGGAGCTTTCTCAGGCATATGCCAGTGGAGATATTTTTGTTATGCCTTCAGAGTCCGAGACACTTGGATTCGTTGTTTTGGAGGCCATGTCATCAGGACTTCCTGTTTTGGCTGCTCGTGCTGGAGGAATACCAGATATCATTCCCGATGATCAGCAGGGAAAAACCGGATATCTGTTTAATCCTGGGGACCTTGACGACTGCTTGAGCAAACTGGAGCCACTTCTGCACGATGCTGAATTGAGAGAAACTATTGGCCGGGCTGCACGTGTAGAAATGGAGAAGTATGATTGGAGGGCTGCCACAAGAAAAATTCGTAATGAGCAGTACAATGCAGCCATTTGGTTCTGGAGGAAGAAGAGAGCACAGTTGGGGAGACCATTTCAATGGTTGTTCAAGCGTAGGCTCCAGGCATCAGAAGTACTGTAGGTGATGCATTTCTCGGATTTATTGTAAAAGTGTAGTTTTTATTGCTTAGGAAGGTGCTTGATTCTCTCATTATTTACATCTAGATGTGGACTGTAAAATATTGGCCAGCAAATATAGTCTGCTGCTGCAGTTGTCGTAGATTCGCAATATTGACCTAAAACACCTAGCCTTTTGTGCTGTTTTAGTATTCAATTCAATCTCTGTACATGTACTAAATTCCCATAGGTTATTGTTCCAAAAACTTAATTCCCACAAGTATAGGAATTTGTTGGTTTTCATGTTCTTCCCATTAAGGAAACCAACTCAATGCAACTACAGGTTCCCAATTGAAGGGAGAAGTGAATGTGTAGGCCTGTAGCCTTTTTAAATTCTCTCCCCACCAAAAGTGAGAAAGTATAGATGATTTTATACTGTGTTGTAAGTTGTGTGTCATATTAATAGCGAAGAAACTATTGTATACTATCACTATTTTCTTC
Source organism: Anisodus tanguticus (assembly GCA_034509755.1). Lineage (NCBI taxonomy): Eukaryota > Viridiplantae > Streptophyta > Magnoliopsida > Solanales > Solanaceae > Anisodus > Anisodus tanguticus. Next base: position 52,842,330 of record CM067540.1, on the reverse strand, counting down.
TGAAATCAAAAGTCCAGCTTGATGTGAAAAATAGGTTTATAATATGAAATAGAACTAATGGGAAATTAATGGCACCACAGATTGAAATTCATACAAGATTAATTGTGATCATCTGAGTGAAATTCATACAAGGTTAATTTAGTATGATAAGAATCTCTATCCAAGTTATCCACTGTATGGATATGGCACTGTACAGAAAATAAGCTTTCTCCATGGATATTAAAATGGACAAGGGTTAAAAGATTAACAGGCAGAAATTTGACAAGGACTTTCATTTGTTATAATCACTAAGAGGAGCTGTTAGAAATGGAGAGATGAAGTGACTCATAGCATCCAGTGACTGAAGTTCTCAACTTATCTTCCATCATATCTCATGGTCGAGAAACAACAAGAAAAAAAAACTAATAAAGGGATATAGTAGGATGATTGGAATCCCTCGCCCTTAACAAAAGTATTGGCCTCGAGTCTTAGAAATAATTTCTTCTTTTTTTTTGTTTTTTAGAGTGCTTTACCCCTAAGTTGGCCCATATGCGAATCCGGATTAGTCAAGTCCGTAGATGGCAAAAACTGGATGAAAAAAAAAAACTCATGGTCAAGAAACAGTCACCAGAAGACATAGACTTCGACATTTGAGCCCCCCGCATTCCCCCCAAAAAGAAAAATCCAATAGCAATACCCTAGTACCACACAGTTGAGCTTCTATTGAACATAACTCCAGAACTTTTGTATTCTTTGAAGTTCTTAACAGCTTCCTTACATTTGAAATTTTCTAACTTTAAATGTTGTACCTTGTTCTTAATGCTCTTAGTTTAAGATCATAAATTTGTACCTACTTTTGGTACATGCCACAAGTCCTTATTTTCAGGGACGGATCTACCTTATGTCGAGGTGTGTCACATGACACTACTTCGTCGGAAAATTTACTAAATGTGTATATAATTAAAAGACAAAAGGAAAAATATTATGTAAAGTGACACTCCTGAACATAAAGGACCGCGTATCTCAACTGATTAGTCACTTCATTTCCTCAGGTGATGACGTGAGTTCGAACCCTACTAGCATGACCTCTTGGAAGATGCCAACATTAAAACCAATTGGTTCAAATTCATATTTGTCAGTTGTGACAAGAATTGATTTACCAGCTGCTTCAATAATCAGTTGTTGTGCGGTTCATTTTTTATTTTTTTCTTTCTCGTCAATGAAATTTATTAAGAAAAATTTGCGAAATCAAATTGATTAAGTATTTAGTATTATTTTTAATGAGGTTATTTTGAATACATTTTAAAAAAACTCATCTAGAAAAATTATAGTACTTTTTTTTTAGAAAAGTTATAGTAATGTACGCCAATTGTATTTATTTATATTTTGTTCTTTTTTCATATGGTGATACATTATTTTATTTATTGTTTCTCCTTTTAAAATGTGACACCGCTGATAAAAATTTCTTCGTACGCCACTGCTTATTTCATTCTTACTTCATATATATGTTCGATCAAATACTTCCCTCTAGCTAGGAGAATTAGATCATCCGCAAGAAGGGGTGAGATAGGAAGCTGGTTTAGTTTTATATAGCTTAATACGTTCCATTTTTTTTAATCATTTTTGTTAGTTAGCCGAGATTAGTTTCCACATGAATGATGCAGATGATCTGGTGGGATTCAACGTGAAATACTTATTCCTTTTATTACAATGTTATTTCTAAATAAAAAACATACAGAAAGCTTTAACACAAAGTGTGAATTATATTAATTGGGAGCGAGAACAAGAGCATTTAAGAGATTAAAAAAAACAATCCATTTTTCAAACTTCCGTGAACAACGATAACAAAAAATTGTTACAACACAAATATATCCGTATAATTATTGAGGTTTGCTTGAGCAAAATTTCCCCCTTTTTTTTCCACTCAAGAAAATGAGTACATTGCTTGCTGACTCTCTATTATTCTTTCCCTCATTGCATGGTGCAGCTTTTTGCTGTACTCTGAAAGGATTTTAGCATTTTGGGAGATCCTTTGGAGGTGGCAAAAGTGATTCATTAGGGCCCTTTCCATTATCTACAAGGAATGCCATTTTCAATCCCCATGTTGTGTGTATCTCTAGATGGCAATGCATAAACCAAACTCCTGCAATAGTATTATCACCCAAAATTAAACTCAAATTCTCCATAGTTACCTTATAAATGACCTGATACCAAAAAAAATAGGAATTAGCGAAGGATAAATTTTGTAGTTAAACAACAAAATCAATCGTTTATCCTATTTAGTGACGGATCATCAAAAAGTTCTTTTAGCTATGAGTTAGCGACAAAGTTCTCAGTTAATTCTCGTTTTGTAGCGTTAGTGCATAAAATTTAAATTCGAGAAGAATAAAAAGGAAGCGGGCGTACCTGGATTGTCAGCACGAAATCTTATGGCGACCCATCCTCCAGAAGGCACACCAACTGTATTTCTTTCAACAGGATCAACAAGATTAAACTTCTTGGGGTCCGTTTTGGAATTGAAATTCCCTATTCCTTTACCCACTACAAAGAAATTGAAGCCATGCAAATGGATTGGATGGTTCTCAGGGGCTATAATTCCAGTATCCTGCATAACTAATTGAACCGTTGCATTATAAGGCAACCGATAAAGTCTGGTCCCGTTCGTTGTAGCCAAGCTCGCGGGTGGTACTGTTCCTGTATAGTTGAAAACGAACGGTGGATTCGCTGGAAAATCCGTTGTGAAAACTCCTTTTATGCCAAAGAAATGCGCTTGTAGAAGCGCAGTAGTTGGCATAACAAATGTAACGTTATTTATACTAGCGACGACTCGGCTTCCGTTAGCCGGTTTACAAGTCGGACACGGATTGAGTCCGAGTCCGATCGTAAAATATAGCGAATGTTCCACATTTTGTGGAACTTTCGCGGGGTATTTTTTCGAATTTAAGCTTTTGAGAGAGTCGCGAAAATTGTTGGCGACCGAAGTGGCATTTTTGGGCGGGGCCCTAGTGAGGGTTGTGGGGACACTTCCTAGTGCGCCGGTATAATGCAACGTGGCAGTGGCGGTCACGTTGTCGACGGCGATAGGGGAGTCCATGAAGGGAGAAGCAGCAACCATGTATTTTCCGAAACTTTGATCAGCTTTGACTAGAACGTTTGTGGTCTGGCCAGGGGCTACTACAATTGTATCTGTTTTGAATGGTTTTACGTACGTGGCGTCGACTTCAACTACGGTCATTTTGTGGCCAGCGATTTTAAAGAAGAGTTCTTCGTTGAGCGCAGCGTTGATCACTCGTAACATGTAGGTTTTTCCAGGAGCAACACTTAATGTGTATCCACCTGCATATCATATGGTTTAAAAATCAAATTTGCTACTATCTTGTCGCACAAGTTAATTATTTGTATAAAATTAATAATCCATCCGTCCCATTGTTTTTTCTTTTTTAGTTTGCTCGAGAAAGGCGACATATTTATTTTTTATTTGATATGATTATTTAATTTTAAACTTTTTATTTCAACTTAATGGAATGTTCATATCGGCAAAAATGGCAATGCGTGTTTAAGATCACAAGTTCTAATTATAAGAGTACTTTTGGTATGTTGCAAAAGTCTTTCATTTGGGATTTCAATTTTGTGTCCGGTCAAAAACGGTTATATAAAATAAAATGGAGCTAGAGAGTAGCAATATATATCCGGAATTCAGCTATAAGTAGGGGAAGAACCAGGGGGACGTAAGAGGATTCATCCAAATCCCTTTCACCGGAAAATTACACTGTATACAAGGTCTAAATTAATTTTTATCTCCTAATTGGCTTCTTAGTGTTTTTATATTATAAATCCCCTTAATGAAAATTTTGTTCTACCAACTACAAGTATTACGTACCTTGGGACGGACAATTAGAAACAGGTCCTGGATGACCATTAATTGTGTGAGCATCGGAAACATTAGGGGCTAGTCCTGAACTTAGAGCTTCTTTGATCACAGCCTCAGTGTCAGATTTCCACCATTCACCTGCATTACATCATTAAAAAAATTCATTTCCGAGGAACTTCCTAAGTACATAATTTTCACTTATCAAATTATTGATAAGTGAAATGATGGAGTATATAAATATGTTCACCTAAAACAACCACAGCTTCATGGTTGAGTTTGGGGAATGGATATGGCACACCACGCTTAGGCAGGACGACAATTGCACCATGGACAGTTGCCCTTAGCCACAAAATATGAGCATGCCAAAATAGTGTACCCCTTTGGCCTGTAATTGTGAAATTGTATACGTAGCTTTGCCCTGGCTGAATCGGACACTGGGTGATGTATGCTGGACCATCTGCCCAACCACTTCTAAGTTGTCTTATACCATGCCTATAATCGAGCAGAGGCGCATTCAGAATTAGCGAGTTTTTTAAAATTATTGTTTAAAAACGTAATATTTATAATTTTTAATAACTTTACGCACTTACCAATGGATAGAGACATTATATTTTACATGGTTAACAACCTTGATGAGCACTCTATCATCCTCTCTAGCATAGATTGTGGGTCCTGGGAACCTTCCATTAACAGTGACAATGGGCTTGCTCGAACATAGGCGAGTTGTGTTCTTCATTACCACCTGGAACAACCATCTTAAGGATAAATGCAGAAAATATGACGATATAACTTATGTACACGGATAGTGCAAAGAGATTTTACACTATCAATATACACTACAAGAAAAAGACTTATTAAACACCAATGATTAGCGACTAGTCAAAAATCTGGTCCCTAAAATAATACATATAAGGACCAGATACTGTTTTGGTCCTAATTATTTTATTTATATTTTTAATTCCCTAAAATTATTTAAATTGGTCTCTACCACTCTAAATGGAGCGGGACTAATTATCTCCACAAAATATTTTCCTCTTAAAAAGAATGGAAAAATAAAGTTAAAAACCAAAATAGTACTTATTCTCTACCAACATAACTCTCCGCCTCAAAAAAATCCCTAAACCTAATATCATGTGAGAAATTCAAAGTCGTCCTGAGACAAATCACCGGCTGTCCCTTTGGCAAGCCACCCTCTATTCTCTTCATCTCGGTGGCCCTTTCTCGCTTTTGCAAAATGAGTACACCGGAAAAATTATTAGTAAAAAGATCAGAGGAAGATGTGAGACTAAGTACTATTTTGTTCACTGCCCCAAAATAGGTCAGTGCTTTATTCATTTCGTCTTTTCAATTTTGTTAAGTTCTTCGTAATATGTTTGTGATGTAGCATCGTTTTAGTGTTAATGTCAGTTGTGGTTTGCCTCCCCTTCATGAGGTGTCAAGAAAATAAGGTTTAACCATGTTTTACTCTGCTGAAACTAAATGAAATATAAATGTGAACCATGAGCATATATTCTGCCGAAATAATGCTTTAAAAGTCGTTTACTGTTCAGATATCATTCATATCATAGATACCTTGTTTTTAGGATTAAAAATGCTTAAAGTCATGTTCGGAAATTTCACTCTTGTTCTATTTTGCTATATACTTAGTAGTTTACTTAAGTGGAGTAATTTGAAGGAGAATGCTACTTATTTCTGTCATCTTTGTATATCAAAGTTCATGTCCAGAGACAACTTCATATAAGTCGATTTGAGTCGTCAAATATGAGTTTTATAATAGAGCCTGACTTTGTCGTTTCTTTCTCTTTCTTTCCGTTACGGAAAGGTGCCGGAAAGGGTGGTTATATTAGCTGTGTTTAGAGTCCATTTTAACTATCAAGGATCTTTTAGAACATGTTTTTTACCGTAGGGTGTTTAATAAAGCGTGTTGCGGGTTCCCTTGTCATTAAAAAAAAAAGTCACCATGACTATTTCTAAAACTCACTGTTTAAAATAAAATTTTGGCTAGAGAAGCTTCATCATGATAAGCTATATTCATGTTTATAAGTGAGTGTTACATGGTATGTTTAATGTACCTGACTTTACCAGTTCAATTCTAAGTGACCTATGATTAAATTACCAAGTGCATATGAAGATGAGTATGTTCTGTTAAGAGTTTGCTGTCCTTGTTTGCTTTTTTTATGGTAGAAATCATATTATAGGCCATGTCTTGTTTTTTAACTGCTTCATGTAAAATTACTCTTATCATAACTTTTAAACCTTCATAAAATAAATGCATTCTTTGTCAAGATATTATATCTAAATTTTAGCTAGCATATGAATTATTTAAGAGATGTTGATTATTCTCACTGTCACTAAGAATGCATACCCGTAAGATATTTTAATCACTTAACTTTAAGCCTCAAATGTGTGTATTTCCGTAAATATTTTATGATGGAAAACTTATTTATTTTTTCTCTAATGTCAAGGGCAAGGAAGCAAGCGATAATCTTGAATTCTCTGACAGTTAACTTTGCTTACTAGGCAGTATCTGAGAAATCTTGCTACAATATCATGGATAAAAAGTCATAGCAAACCCAGTAGCTACTTGTACTAAAAAACAAGTAAGCGTAATTCCCCCTAAACAATAAAATATATTGACGTGGGGAGGAACATATTTACTAGTTATATCATCCGCAATTGCTTGAATCTCGAGACGTTCTTCGAACCAATCATATACTTTATTGAGATAGGCGGAACTCCCCCTCTGAGAACCATATATGAGACTTTCATAGCTATGTACTTCTATGCTCAGTGCGTTAAGCTCTAACATCTGCTCCTGTGCTTTTGGATTTCCTCAGGTACTTTTCTACTCTTTTTTCTTTTTGCCCACCATGTATGAGTAGTAGAGGGTTGTGTGACTCTTATCCTAGAACAAGTGTTGTTGCTTTTTGTGCAACTTTGATGATTGGGAATTGATGGAGAGATAAAGACTAATATATTGAGTTGTGGGTTATTAGTTGTTAATTAAATGATATTGTATTGACCATTTTAGCAAAATAATTCCTTAAAAAAAAGGCAGTCTGGTGCACTAAACTCCCGTTGTGCGATGGGCCCGAGAAAGGGCCAGCACATTAATTCTCTTTAGTGTTGAAAGAAAAAAAAACTATGTAGTATGTACTTCAGTTCATGTATTACCAATTTATGCTCTTTTATGAAAATCTTCAAATTTTGCTTGAAAGCTTATGCACAGTTGCATATTAGGAGTAGCTTTATCAAATTGTCCACTAATGGTGATAATTAAGGTTCCTCGATCCAAGAGTCTCCTGGTTCGTCATTTCCAATACAACGATGCTCTTTGGTACTTTTTATATATTGATTAAAAGGAGTTTCTGTGCACTTTGAAAGAATGTAAGCTTACATGTTTTGTTCAAGAGATATATACGGATTTGTGGGGGAAAATACTAGTTTCACAGAAGGTTCATTGGTGCAACATAGGCATTGATCACTCAAATTTGGTTTGTATAGGGTAGCAGAACCAATAATTTTATACCTACTTATTAGGAGGTTTTTTCAATTGAGTACGTGCAGAAGTAAGCTTCCTTACTATGTTAGGAATAATTTAGTTGTTCAGTGCACTTATGTGGTACCAACATATTTTGGTCCACGTATATGGCAGAGTAATTAGGAACCAATAATCTAGAATGCAATATCTTATTTCTTATCTGCTTTGAAATATATTGTGTGATTTGGTTGTGCGCGTTATTCTTTTTTCTAAGAGTCAAGATGCAAGTTTGAAGACTTTGAACAAGTTTTGACAATTGGTCATCCTTCAGCTAGGATGATTTGGCTATACATTTCATTTTATATTTAGAGATGTTAGTTTTTGGCTAATGAGTTGTGTAAATAGTATTGAGATTATATTTTTGTAAACAATACTGCATGTGGGATGTTAATCTATAGTTTTAATTAATGTGATTGATAATTTTGTTTATATGCATTTGATTATCTATATTTGAAATTTTATATTATCTTAGAAAAACGTGGCAGGAAAATATCATGCATTATTTAGGTGCCACATTTGCCGTAAATCATCTCTAATATCATATTATATAAATAAATTATTTGTAGAACCAAATTGTAAATCCACCTTTAGGACCGGTATTGCTTCAGTCCTTGACGACCAGAATTTTGGTCTAAAAGGTTTTAACGACCAGTTAAGCGTGTCTTCATGTATGATTAAGGACCAGATTTATGGTCCCTAGAAGGCTTTAAGGACCAGACTGGTCGCAAAATGGTTTTAAGGACCAGTATCTAAATCTCGTCCTATTGATATATAGTGGCGGAGCCTATAGGGACGGACCGTCGCTATTGACTTTTAAGGATTAGAATCAGACTTTTAGGGACCATGTTTCTCGTCCCTAATAGCCTTTTTTCTTGTAGTGTATATTTTAATTTGAAATGTTATAACATGTACCTAAAATTATTTTTAATTTGCATTCTCACTTGTGATGAATGGTTACTCATAGTATCAGTGTATTATGTTTAGAAACTAAATTAAAAAATATAACTTGTTCATTTTAACAGAAACGTTATGTATGGGTTTTAAATGATAATTTCTGCATATCTTTATTGGTTTCAGGTTTCAGCCAAATTGGTTTGAAGACCAACTACATTTTTTTTTCTTCATTTATTCTCTCAACTACTTGCTCATTGAAATTTAAATATTTTAAATTGTTAATAAAAAATTATCATTTTTCTCGAACGGACTAAAAGGGAAAGACTATCATATAAAATAGAACAAAGCAAATATCATTTTAATATATATGTATAGAAAGTAATCTTTGACCAATAAAATCTATAAACACAATATAATTCTCTCACGAAGAGTGTTCAATTGATCACTCTTCAATCTATTTGGCTAGCTCCGCCACTCATAGTAGCAAATCGACCGTGATTAAGTTGTTTATTACAAATACAATATAATATGCACTTATTAATTGTTTTTTTATAGTACATGAATGCTTCTTAGTATAAAAAAACATATAAAAGAAAAAGGAAACAATAGGTATGTATTACTAGTAACTTACATTGAACTTGTAATGGCGGGTCATGGCGAAAGTTGGAAAGAGGCAGAAGGCTAAGAGGACAAAAATGCGAAGCCAATTAGATTCCATTTTTTGCGTTTGTGTTTTTAGTTTCCGTATGTAGTACTTCGATATCTCTTTGTTTTTCAATTGTAATGTGTTTTAGAATTGTTGCATTCTGGATTTGTGACCTGCCAACACAAACTATATATAGGTGAAAGGACTTTTTACTTAATTTAATTTAATTTGCTGGTGCGTCATTTTTCTGTAATTAGGTAATGATGGATATTGGTGTCTCCTCTCCCTCTACTTCATCAACAGCAATGAAAACTTCTCTTAGCCAATTTGATCTCTCCATCCACTCTTTCTTACATGTTACATAAAGTTTATTAATTGGACCCCATGTTAAGCTGTTAGAGAATGTATTTTCTTCTAAAAAACTGATTTCATGTCATTTTTAGTTAATTAATTAATTAGTTATCTTAGTACACCAAATTAATGAATATCTAGAAGTAATCCCTAATGCTTTGTTTTTATTCATGTCACCACGTGCAACAGATAAATTAGATAAATATGGTAAAGTTTCTTTAACCATATTGCATTCAGCACCTGAAAGGGAACTGCCTTGGACGAAACTGGATTAATTTCTATAATGATAAGTCATTATTTACTTTGAAATTCAAAAGAGAAAATAATGTTGTGACAAGTTATTGAAACATATATAATGTATGACTAACTAAATAAAAATGTCTTTTGACGACTAGATGCTCCTACACCATACCTTATTTGGAGCAAAGAAACAAATAGGAGCATGGGACGTCAGAATGCAAAAAAAAAAAAAAACTTTTACATTAGATAATCACAAATTTCAACACAAGTAACACTCCTATTAAATAATGAAGCCAATGTGTAGAGACATAATTATATTAAAAAAATCCTATAAAGGGCATATAATTACTTCTTCCCCTTAATTTGAATGAAACATGTTTACAAAGGGGAAAAAAGTAAGGAGAAATTAGGACAACTAAATAAGTTGAAAATTGTTTTACTATAACAAAAAAAGATACTAGGTAGTTATAGTGTCTTTTACTATAACAAAAAGATACTAGGTAGTTAGTGTTTTTACTATCAAAAAGGTACTAGGTAGTTATAGCTTATCTTACTAGTAGACTTTGCCTATAGGCCTCGCCTCGTCGATTGCATGATGCAGCTTAAAACAAAAACCTTTTTCCCACTGATATATTGTAATCCCTCCGTCCCTATTTATGTAATGATGTTTGTCTGGGTATAAATTTAATAAAGAAATAAAAAAAATTGTAATCTAAAATAAGTCATAAGGTAAAATGAATATGTTAAAGTTAAATTATTACTAAATATTGAAAAATATTTTTTTAAACTAACTAAAATGGAAAAATATCACATAAATTGAGTTAAATTGTTACTTAATATAGAAAAAAGGTCTTTCTTTTTTAGACTGATTAAAATGAAAAAATATCATATAAATTGAAACGGAGAAAATATTAAAATACATGAGCTTCTTTTGAAGGTCATGATATACAATATAGAGGGTTAAAAGTGAAAGAATAATTGAGGAATTTGTCACTTTTGATCTGTTTGTCGCTTAAGACTTTAGCACGGATTGTGTAGAATACTGGTTCACTAATCACTAGCAAAAGGAAAATAAATGATACCGTAGTCATAGATCCCTAGAAAAGGCTCAAATAGGTTGATATATCGTAGGTTTCTTTTTTTCTATTTATTCAAGCTCCCCCAATTAGTTTTACTTAAAAATAATGAATACCCGAAATAAATACCTAAACCTGATTTATTAAGTATGAAAACATTTATGTCTTTTTATAGACATTTATTAACAACGTCAAAGGCTAACTCATACTTTAGAGTTTAGAGCTTCATTCCCACATCTCATATACCTAAAGTTAATGTAAAATATAGAGGAACACGCAGTTCATATATTGAGAAATAATAAAACAAATATACTACACCAAAACAATTCAATATTTCTGTTTCTAATGATTTAATTTAATTTCTTTGTCATAGTTCATATTCATGTTTCAGCTATATTTTCCTCATGGTTTTCTTTTATATTGATAAACTACCTCGAAATGTAATAGTACTATCCATAATTATCAACGGTTGCGGCATAGTGGTAAGTATACTCCTTCATATTTAATTAGAAGTCTCAAGTTTAAGCTCTGCGTATAGAGTTGCCTTCGGTAGGGAGCACTTCACCCTCAAAGTGGAACTTTCAGCGTAAATCTAAATTAGTTGAATCTCAATGCAGGTACGGCACCGGGTGGGAAACCAAATTTTTTTATCCAAGAGGGACAAATTAAAGTCAATTGTAATAGCCAAAGATCTAACTCAACAAATAACGGTAAACTAAATATTAAATTGTGTTCTTGATGCAAAGAAACGTGTCTAGGAGCCTAACCATAGTTTAATTACCACCAAAGTTGAAGGAAAATAAAAAGTTTACTAAGGAACTAGAATTTTTTTTTTTTTTTGGTGAGTGCATGGGAGTTAATTACACGTTCAAACAACTTTTTTTTTAACAACAGTTAGTTCGTTGTTAAATTGTTTTCATGGTTTATATACATCACATGAATATACCACAAATTATTACAGTTGAATTACAATAAAATGAACAAAAACGAATAAATAAATATTCAGGCTGAGGCGCGGATATCTCGCTCTCTGTAAGGAGACTCAAGCCAACTGCAGCATAATCTTCACCGGTCCAACAGTAACACTCTTGACTTGTCCCCTCCAGGATACAACTGCCCGAGAATGTCGTGTGACTCAAACAAATCCGGACTAGTTGAAGAGTTCAAAGCTCCACCAATAAGAACATCTTCCTTCAACATAAAATTACTCTCTTTTATGCAGTAACTAAGTTGGAGACTCACAATATTTTCTTTCTCTCAACTCTCTTTTTTCACTTCTCCAACCTCACTATACACCACAATATTTTTCACCCCTCTCATACACAATACAACATTTTTTCATATCAACTCATGGAAGAAACACCTCTATATATAGGTGTAGAAATCATCCATATAGTAAATATAGAGAGTAGTGGATAATTAAGTGAGAAAGAACATGAAAATGTGGTTAATGAGAGTAATAACCACATTCTACATCATGGAATAATGAGAGTGAAAGTTATGGACATCTTCTAACTTTTATGGCCACTAACAACTATGAAAGATGAATAATTTATTTTAATAATAAAATACTCCAACACATCACTTACCTTTAGCTAGCTAACAGTGAATATGACACTAGTGTACATGGTTTCAAAGCTAAGATTAATATATAACCCAACCGATCGATGGATCCTATCAGTTTATCAGTATCTTTTTTTCTCTTCCTACCTTACAGATAGATACGAACCTCCACGGAGGCATATTCATTATGGGTTACTGAATTCACTGATTATTGTATTTGAGTTACTACATTCGAAACTTAATTAATACATATATATTGGCTTCAAATCTTCAACTATTTTTGCAGCCCATCAATTAGTTAACCATTGATATATTTTAGTTAATAGTCGTATAGTAGATATACCAAGTTATTGCTGCAAACTCCGAGATATTATTACGATAAAGGATGAACAAAATTTCAGAGTTCTGATTTAAATTTTGATTAGATTTTTTAATATAGTTTGAGCCAAAACTATTGAGTTCGGATGAACCCATACGTTACCTAGCTAGTATACCGGCCCCCTCCCTTCTCTCTCCCCCCACCCCAAAGTTAAAAAGAAAAAAAACAATAATAAAGGGAACATACAACAAAAAGATTATATGTTTCACTTTGACGTCTGTATAAAAACCGTAATCAAGGACTAATTAATTAGTTGATCTACTAGTCGACGATAGATTATATGTTTCACTTTCACGTCCAATATGTTAAGAGTCTCACATCGGATATGGAATGAGAACATGGACTTCTTATATGGACTTCGACAATCCTCGCCCTACAAGCTATCTTTTGGGATTGAGTTAGGTCCAAGATCCATTCTTTACATGGTATCAGAGTCAGACTCATTCTAATTCTTTGTTCACCGATGTTGGGGCCCCAAATTATATTATTCACGCTCCATTTAACAAGGTCTAGGCGTGCTGGGGAGTGTTAAGAGTCTCACATCGGATATGGAATAGGAACATGAACTCTTTATATGGACTTGGACAATCCTCACCCTACAAGCTAACTTTTGGGGTTGAGTTAGGCTCAAGATCCATTCTTTCACGTCCAATAGACCACTTCCATCAGGTAACATCACGTACCATAATTTCTTGATATGGACATATGGTTCATGTTTGTATATTGATTGTATAATGTGAATAGAAACAATCAAAAAAGAAAAGAGAGATAATGGTACATTTGTTATTTTTATAATATCAGGTGAAAACTATACGCTATTTTCGTTTGATTAGGTAACAGTCAAGATCTTTATGCCGTAAAATCTACACTAACTGATATTTCAGAGCTCACTTAATTAGTTTCTAATACTTAATTTATCTAGGCTAAGTTTTTATGAAAGCAACTATAGAAACAACAATATAATGGTGTTAGAAATTAGCATATACTCAACATATGATCATTAACAACTTCGTCTAATAAAAAGTTTATTTTGGTAATGGAAACTAATGATGAGATTCTATGTCAAGTGACCTAAAATTTGTAATGAAGCTGAATCAAACTTATACATACTATACGTAAGAAAACTACTACAGTAAGTAGGTAAATTATCACATATGTAAAATATAATCGTGTAAATTAGTATTTAAAAGTTCCAATAATAAAATTGGTTATTCTCAAATTGATTGTTGAACACCTAATTCTTGCGAGGGAAATTTTCACTTTTAGTCCCTCATACATCAACAGATTCTAGTTTTAGTCTTTGTGATATCTGGCTAAACGAATTCAATCTTCATTTAGTTGAAATGTGCATTTTTTTATTCCTCTGATTGTAGAACCTTCAGATATTTTACGAGTTATATACTATTATCTGACTTCACATGTATTATGTTAAGTTTGTATTATTACTTCATATTTGAGGGATATCGTTCTAAAAAAAGTTCAAATATAACATATTTTCTATAAAAATGGACCCAAAAATATATTTTAATAAATTGAAGGTTAAATATGATTAGTCATACACTATAAGGACCAAATAAGAGTTTAGCAATAATTGAAGGACCAAATAAGGGTTCATCAATAATTGAAGGACCAAAAGTGTTATTATCCCTTCTTTCGAGGGTCAAAGACGGTCCACTCGCTATCTTCAACGTATGCTAAGTTTTGTAAATTGAATAAAAAATTAAATCATGTGATTAGTGAATTAAACAAACAATGGGCAGTGCCATGTGCCGTCTACTACAACTTGGGTAATTTTTACGTTACGCTAATATTCTGACTGAAGTTCATAATCATGGGAATAATTTATAGTGTTTACCTAACTAAGTTGAACCCAGGTAAGCTTAATTGATAATACTATTATTTATCGTAACATCAAAAATAAGATTCTTCATACACACCAAATAATCACCTGTGATGATCTAATTCTTGTTGGAAGTCCTAAAACCACTGGCACCACTCATTCCAAGCCTACCAACAAGAACAACAATAAAGCTTAGAGAAAACAAATTATATTATGAAATAAAACTACAAGGACATTAATACTGATAGGACTCTAGGAGTTGCAAGAAATTGAGTAAGATATAGAACTATTCTCATTTTTTCAAGTGTATATACAATATAAATTCCAATTGTCTTTACTTATTAACGTCTACAATTTTGTGACTGATGAATTAAATTTCCTTTTTGTTGCAACAAATTAAACATATTTGCATCCCAAAAAACAAAAGGAAAAAAAATGAAATTCCCTTCTAAAGATTTAGGAAGTAAGAAAGAGGAACTGAAATTTTTCCCCGTTGTCCTTTTCCGGGATAGCTAGTTAGTAAATGATCCTCTTTTTATTTATCTTGCAACTTATAGACCTTTTAGGCCATGAACGATCCCTTCTGAATAAACTGAAAATTTTAGAACGCAGTCTAAGAGTTTATAGACGTTAGGCGACAGTCTAATGTTTGTCAGTCCCAAAGGTTATATTTGCACAACGTGACAAAATCTAAATAGTGGCCTGGAAAACGGACATTTGCGTAAATCAGCAAGAATACACAAGTAGGGATGGCAACGGATAGGATTTGGACCGGATCCTACTAGATCCAGATCCATTTCTCATACCTGTATCCAGATCCGGATCTAGATCCATCGGGTCCATAAAAATCAGATCCAAATCCAGATCCATCGGATCTGGATTCACATGTAAAATTTTTTGCCTTGAATAATATTCCAGATCAAAATAATTGGAACACAGGACACCAGTCAAAATAATGCACTGAATCATATTTGTCACAACATGAACGGTAAAAAGATGGAGATAAATACATGCCCTTTCAAGCAAAGTTAAAGGACAACTTCTGAATAGAAGGTTCATTGAACTAGAAGTAGAATGATGAAATTTCACGATTAGCTGCTAAACATTAAGAAAAAAGGATAGAAAGGACAAAAGAGAAAGAACTATAACTTGACATCTGTGAATTGAGCATATTAACAGTTTCCAGTGCATTCAGTTTGGGATTTCCATTTTCTCGTTTCAAAATTGGCATTTCCAGTTTGGCATTTCCAGTTTGGAATTTCCAGTTTGGCATTTCCAGTTTGGCAAACTTCATAAACTAGTCTTCGAAATCACTAGTTTCAACGTCATCAACATCCTAAAATAACAAAGAAACAATCATATTAAAAAGAGATTACTAAAAAAAATCATCTCAATAAATATTTATGATTAAATATATCATTTACCATATCAATATAGTCAACTACTTTTCCTTCTTCTTCAGAAGCTTCGGTAACTATCGAACAAGCATGTGTGCCCTCCAAAGTACCTTTATTTGAAAGAAATTGAAAAATAAATAGAAGATTCATGTTAGGGGGAAAAATTAATATTAACGTATATGAGAATAATCAATACATAAATAATAGATACCTTTAATGTCTTCGATCATCCAATTTTGCAAGCACATTAATGCCTCCACCATTTTAGAGTGAAGCCTAGAACGATGAGAACTAATCACCCTTCCACCCATGCTAAAGGCACTTTCCGAAGCCACAGAAGAGACGGTAATTGCAAGGATGTCCTTGGCAATTTTCTGTAAAGTAGGATATATTTGATCCCTTTTCCACCAATTAAGTACATCAAAATCATCATTCTCGGGTATAGGATCATCCTCCAAGTAATGCTCCACCTCACCCCTCACATTCATCTTTCTTTTCTTTGTTCTTTTAGCTTGAGCATATTCATCCTCATCATTATCACAAGACTCTGAAATTCCTCGTTTGCCACTTGGAAAAGGTTCTTGGCTTTTATTTCCCTCACTTCTCATTTGATATTCAACCACAAATTTATCAAGATTTTTTCTAACTTTTGCCACTTCCATTATCAGTATCATCTTTGTACAATCTCTTAAAATAGTACTCCACACAATCCATTTTATTTCTTGGATCTAAAATTGAAGCAACCGCCAACATCTCATTAATATTATGCCAATATTTGTCAAACTTGTCAATCATATTTTTAGCCATCATTCTAATGGTCTCAACATCACTCTCCACCCAACGCCTCAAAGCAAGTCTTATCTCACACACTTTTCGAAAAAATAAATTAGAAGTAGGATAATTTCTATCGGAAAACACTCTAGTGGCCTTGTAGAAAATTTCCAACTTCTCACAAACAAGTTTTGCCATCATCCAATCATTCTCACTAGGAATAACTAACTTGAGCTTCTTATTCATACGTTTTAACTTAGCAAATACATCTTGAAAAGGCAAAGCGGTATTAAGCATCAAGTAAGTAGAATTCCACCTAGTTTTGACATCAAGAACCACTTTTTAGGTTTAGAAATATTCAAAAGCCTACAAGCCTCCTCAAAATTTTCAACCCTTTTAGGAGTAGACATCCAAAATAAAATGCAATCTCGAACTTTTTCAATTGCGGGATCAATTACTTCTAAACCATCTTTCACAGTCAAGTTTAGAATATGAGCACTACACCTCATATGCAAAAACTCCTGACCTAACATTAGATACCTACTTTCCAATTTCTCCAATAAAACATTCATCATTGCATCATTAGTGGTACAATTATCAACTACAACCGATGAAATTTTGTTTTCCAAAGAATATTGAGACAAACAATCCATCAAAATCTTTGCAATAACTCCCTTTGTATGTGGACATGGCACAAAACAAAACCTAAATAAAAACATACATTAAACACATACAATAAACCTAAAAAATCAGCATTTATAAATAAGAATAAGCTCATTACCTCAAGGTTCGATTGCGTAAAACCCATTGTTAATCAATGAAGTGAGATGTCACGGCCATGTAGCCCCTTTTTTGGTTGGAAGCCGTCCACATGTCGATAGTTATTGCAATTCTACCCTCATTATGCCCCAATAGAGCTTTAAGAGAACTATTATCTTCATTGAACTTTTTCAAAATGTAACTCTTCAAAGTGTTCCTCGAAATCATCTTGAAATGAGTATTTAGACTCCTCACGAACCTTTTAAAACTTATATGATCTACAATGGATAAAGGATACTCATGAATCACCACCATACCAACCAATTCTCTCATTGAAAAGTCTTGATCAAATTCCTTTTCCTTTCCCTTTTCTTTAAGTTCTAAAGTAGTAGACACATCGGCTTCCGTTTTAACATTCAATTGTGTTTGACCACTAACTCTAATCCGCAAATGCTTTCCCGGACATGTCTTCTTAGAATGTTTAAGAAGATGTGAAGTTCCATTCGCACCATTATAAGAGAGTAAAGATGTACAATATTTACACTTTGCTCTTGTAATACCTTTCACTACGACCCTATCAAAAGATTCCCATGCCTCGGAAGTGAGTTTCTTGCTTGTTAGTTTACTTGATTGACTTTTTTCTTTTACTCCAACCTCAATAAGACCTTCTGAATCCATTTCTAAATCATCTACTCCACAAAGCAGAGGCACTGGAGGTGGGCTAAAAGAAGCAGCATGACTTTTATTAGTAGCATTTGCATTATTGTTAGATTGTTCACTATCCATTTCCTACAAGAAAATATTTGAATACAATACTTAACCACATAACAGAGAAGTATCATGCACATTTTAGTCCAATTAACATATTTAAATCCCAATACAGTAAAAAAACCAGTGCATTGTATATATACTCTTGACCAGTGCATTGTAGATAACAGAGAAGTATCATGCACATAACAGAGAAGTATCATGTAAAAAATGCATTGTATATATACTCTTGACCGTATCTCATCTAACACTACTACTAAATTGAAGCACCTAGCTCTCCAAAAACCAGTGCCACTGCCACCATTACCTTCGATTCCCATACTCTCCATCATTTTTCCTAAAGAACAATAATACACACAGACACTATCTTTCCTTCACCAGAAATTTCACACACCCTATATATAAATGACTGTTAATAAATCTTTCAAAATCCCAAAACATCAAATATTATATAAATGACTGTTAATATATATTTCAAAATCCCAAAACATCAAATATTATATAAATGAAAAAACAGAACTAACAAAAAGAAGAACTAAAAAAAAAAAAGAACTAACAGAAGTTAAAAGGGCCAAAAAAAAAAATCGAACTCACCGTTTAATATGGCAGAAAGTATTGAATCTGATTTGTCTTACTACCTTGGAATCGGAAGGGGTGGACATGGACTGATGTCGTATGAGTAGGGATGGCAAGTAGAGAAGATGGCTAGGGACTAGGGTTTTGGTCTTTGGCTCTTTGCCCCTTTCGTATGGTATGAATAGAGATGGCTGAGGAGTGAGTAGTGAGGAGTGAGGAGTGAGGAGTGAGGAGACTTTGCGGCTTTACCCCTTAGGTTAGGCATTTACCCTTTCGTTGGCTTAACAGTTAACACGCATGGGCTGGGCTTCGGTCCTTTATGGACTTGGGCCTGGCCGAGAAAATTAAAGAGATAGATGTATAAATGTATAATCTATTTAATAAAAAAACTGATCCACGGATCGGATCTGGACCGGATACGAATCTCAAATACAAGATCCATATCCAGATCCGATCCGTCAGAAACGAATCCGGGTCCGATCCGGATCCGTCGGGTCCAAATTTTGAAGATCCATATCCTATAAAACGGATCTGGATCCACCGGATCCGGACCGGGTCCAGGATCCACTGCCATCTCTATACACAAGTGTGAAACTTCTTTAAGGCCCCCACATGGACCACCCAAAATAATGACCAATTCACTTCTCTTTCTCAAAAAAATGAAATGGAAAATGTGGTTCAAACCAGAGGTTCAAAAGTTCTTCCATTGCATCCCTCTCATAGTTACTAATCTTTTGCGCTCCACGCTTTTTTTCCTAACCTTAACTGGTGCAAATTTCAAAGAAAATGATCCACCTAAAATCTATACACTCCTCTTTGACACCTACACAACAAGCTTCTTTTAATAGTACAAGTTATTTTAGGAGGAAAAAGACCTTCGTTTCCTTATGCAAGTCAAGACCTTCAGATTCAGATAGTCCTCCTCCTAAAGGAGATACTCGTCAGCAAGAATTGCTTGCCACGATTGTTCTGCTTCAAACGCAGAAATTCGTCTAACTGAATACTTAGATGAAAGATCTGCATATCTAACACAGTTTGCTGAAGAAGCCAATACTGAGATGGACCAGATTGGTGAAAATGCCCTCAAAGAACTTGATGAAGCTGGTGCAAGGGTCTGTTAAATATAGAGTTTGGATTTCATCTCTATAATAACATAGTTGTTTATTTGTTTTTGTTTCTTTGTGGAGCAGATAATGGGAAATATAGAGAACCAGATGCAAGCTTTTGAAGAATCAGTAGGGTTGAACAAACAGGAGATAGAAGGGAATGAAAAGAAGAGAGAAGAATTTGAAGGCCCAATGGAGGAGGAAAGAAATGAATGGCTTTTCTTTAAAGAACTTAAGGCAGAAACGACCCATGGCCGTGGACAAAGCAAAAGCTAAGGAGGAGATGGAGAAGATTAAGCAACTTAGAAGAGAAAGTGTTGGATCAAAGACTAGAAGGAATGTTTAGCTTGCATTTATAGGCCTTGTAGCAGTTGGGATTGCAGATGTTTTCATCTCTTCACCCTCTGACTGGAGAAAGGTGCAGTTCTTGGGATTATTTTGGTGTGTTTTGGTTTCTCAAGTTATCTATGAGCAGACTGTTTTATCAGAAACAGACCTGGAGGGAAAACAGAAATCAAAAGAAGACAAAAAGTGAAATCCTCTCTTTTACAGAAAACTACTAGTATTGTAGCATGAGTTATAACCCCAAATAAAATCTTATTAAAAGAGGCTGATATATCATGCCAAATTTTATCTTGCATCATGCATGTTTGGTGACAACACTGCAGCCACCAAAGTTGGATATGTATTGGATGCTTTATGTCGATCAAAGGAATGATACCTGCTGAATTCTATAGAATATAGAAGTTGTAGGGCCTCAGATATGGATCTCCTACGTTTCTCTAGTTAGCAGTGTTAACATGAGATAGATGTGATATTGAGGGAGCACACCATCTTTCAAGAATCCCCAAGTCTAAGAGGAAATAGGATCTATTGATGGAAAGATTCTAATTCGGAATATTCAGGGTGTATCAACCTGATACCGAGGGAAAATCTTCAGAACGGCTATGTTGCTCGGACTCTTCAAAATTACCGTCAGGTGTGTGTTGAATCCTCCAAACCTATGCATTTTTGGAAGATCCGACACAGGTGTGGCAACATTTCTGGAGAAACCGAGCAACATAACAGAATAGAGTACATATGTGGGAAACAAAAATAATCAGCTGCCTTGCAATCAGTACGTAAACATGCCATTCCATCAGACCGATGATTAGGTCGTCTAGATGACAGATACTTTCTGGTTTTCCAAATTATGCAGTTGTTAAAGAACTTCAAAGACAGTTGCAGTACCTTGACTATTATCTTATGCCATTCACATGAAAAGTGCAACAATGTTAATGAATTTTTTGGGTTTCCTTACTGTACCTCTCCTAACTACACACTTAGATAAACTTGTACCAATATTTAGCAGACATCCCTAAAAAAGGCAGCCATAAGCTTATCAAGGGTGGAGGAGAGGAGGAGGAGGGAGGGGGGAGTTATGGTCAAGATTCAGTACCCATGAGATCATATAATATTTTGGTGCAGTTATGTGGTGACCTTACGTCTTTAAAGTTCCAGTCTTTCAGGGATATTCTCAAACACATGAAAATTGCAAAGATACTCTATCGAACTTGTAGCAAAAAAACAGAATCGAGGAATGTTTCTAGAAAAACAAGTACACAACAGAAACCCATGCATGATGTTACAGTATAACTTTGACCCAATATAGCCCGGCATGCTAATGTTATAATCACCTGAGGTGAAAGGAGATTTATCTTTACGGTTCAAAGCAGGAAGCATGGTATTGTCGGACAAATTTGCCTTCATATTAAGCATAAAATGGTGATCCTGCAACCAAGAAACAATGCTTTTCTCACTACATTGTGACTCCCAAAAACAACTCCAGAGAAAGGCAGAAAGCAAACCTAAGTTAATAAAGAACAAAGAGTAAAATTCGAACCTGAAAGCTTCTTACTTGCAAAAAGAATCATCTGTAGCTCTATTAAGTGTATTCCACGTATTCCATGCATTCATAGTTGGAGTGATTTCCTGGTCTGGGCATTATTCAAGAACAAATAGGTATCTACCTATAGACTGTACTTTGAGACAATCACATAAGAGCTCAGCCACAATAACTACTCTGGCAAGTATATACCCTCTCACTACAGCTTGTAAGATCCTCCTGCTAAGGGCATCATTTAATAAATAAAATGGCGACTAACATTCTATGACAAGAACGAAGGCCGTTAAGAGTATTATTGTAACAAAGGATATCTGGCTGAAGCCCTGCATATTAAAATGAGAGCTGAAACTCCTTCAGCTTTTGAACTCTAGCTTCATTAAACCACTCCATAAGGATGTAACCCTTGCTAACAATTTGGCTCAACCAAGTCGAGGATCATGTCTAATTTTTGCTTTAGCAATGGCCATCCTATAACAAGCGATATATGGTACCATTACAATCACCAAATCTTTCAGATTTGCATAAAAACTCTACATTATATGTGACCACAGTGGGTGAGCAACTCTTAGTGTTCATTTCACCAAAAAACCTGATTTCATCCTCAATTTTAGAAGCTTGGACAAAGCCATTGACTAAGGCATTGTAAGTTGAGAATATAGTTGGTTCCCTGTTTTAACATCAAATCCAGCATCATAAAGTTACTTCATTTTTGCCTCTCTGCATAACCCACTAATTAGATGAATATGTGAAAGAATCCATTTGTCCTCCATTTTCATATCTCAACAAAGTTAAAGCCTTGATCAGATACCCATTCTCACACAGCCCATGAATCAAATTTCCAAAAGATGTGGAATCCGGAAAAATACCATTCTCGGTCAAGAGCTTCAAAGTAGAACCCTTCATCCACCATCTAATTTCCAAAAAAAGAACCTCATTAATATATTGTAACTAGTAAGACTACGAGAATTTTCCTTGCCATCAGCTCCTGGAACTCAAAACACTTCAATCTCTCAACCTTACGATAGCCATTGAGTATGCATTATTAACCACAACATCAAGTAATAGCATTCTCAATGATTTCCTTTAAATCCTTTCAATCCCATTAACGTCCGACAAATGAATCAAGGAAATACAGGTGAAGGAATCCATTGTTTGCTCATCTTTTTCCACCCTATCCCAAAGCTCCAATTCTCCATTAAACTTGCCACACCTACATAAACCACTGAGTATCTCGTTATACAAAACATTTGGCAATACATGTGACCCCCTTATCAGCAGCACCCAAATCTCGTGGTATTATCTGAAAACCCATAGATTAAAATACTGAAACGGGTCACATATGGACGCAACTTCTGTGAAGCATTTCATCAAACATCTTTAGAGCCTAACCATATAGTATATACATCAGGTTTCAAGTCACTCTCCCAAATCCAGCCCAACAACTGTTTCATCATACCAAATTGCCTCGCAACATATCTAATACTCAAAACTAACTAAATCTAATTATTTTACTTCCATTTGTTCCCAAATAATCAAATCTCCATCTTTTTACCTATCACTATTCCGTATCATTGTCGAATCTTTATTTATGATTTTCTTATTCAATTCACCTATATTGCGTTAGATTGATTTTTTCATACTTAACCTACAATATTTTTCACAAATTCTATCCGTCAATACTTTATACATAATTTTATGATTTGAATCATATTTAATTAGAAAAATTATGATCCCACAAAGCACGGACAAATAGTTACGTTAAAATGGGAGAAATATCTGTTAGGGGAAATCAAACATTTTGGTAGGGGAAAAAATAGTTTGCCTGCAGTTGAACAAATGAGCAAATCCATTTTCCATTTCATGTGAAGCTATTTTCTTATTGATTCGTTCAAAACAAAACATTATATTTTTATATTTATAAATAATTTAAGTTTAAACTTCTCATTTTGATTTTAGTGCTATATATTTATAGCGACTAAAATTTCATAATATGTTTAAAAATTACAATTTATTAAAAAAAATCTTAAATTTTGTACACAATCAAACATTATAAATTAAAATGGATTTGGAGTGCAAGTTCAGCAACGAGAGCGATCCTGAGACAGGCGTGAATGTGAGGCTTGGTACTCAGGTCATTCCGAAGAAAGGAAGCTTCAAATACCTAGGGTCTATTATCCAAGGGAATTGAGAGATTGATGACGATGTCACACATCGTATTGGGGCAGAGTGGATAAAATGGAGGCTCGCATATGGAGTCTTGTGCGACAAAAAGGTGCCAACTAAACTTAAAGGCAAGTTCTATAGGGCGGTGATTAGACCGACTATGTTGTATGGGGCAGAGTGTTGGCCGGTCAATACTTTGCACATACAAAAGATGAGAGTTGTGGAGATGAGGATACTGAGATGGATGTATGGGCATACAAGGAAAGATAAGATTAGGAATAATGATATCCGGGATAAAGTGGGAGTGGATTCGGTGGAGGATAAGATGCAGGAAGTGAGGTTGAGATGGTTCGGGCATGTGCATAGGAAAGACACAGATGCCCCAGTGCGGAGGTATGAGAGGTTGGCTATGGACGAGTTCAAGAGGGGTAGAGGTAGGCCAAAGAAGTATTAGGAAGATGTGATTATACGGGATATGGCGTAGGTACAACTTACTGAGGACATGACCTTAGATAGGGGGTTGTGGAGGACACATATTAGGGTAGAAGGGTAGTAGGTAGTCGAGCGTAGTCCTCTTTACGCTTACAAAATGATAGTGTAGTGTTATTATTGTAGGCTCGATTAGTCTGTCACACTTAGTTTGATTCCTGCTAGTGTAATTTATTTATCTTATTTAGTTGTGTTAGCTACTGCTTCCTGTTGTTAGAATGCGCTACCATTGCGTATTTGATTTTTACTATATGCATGTCCACAATGTTTTTTTCTCGTATGAATCTGACCGTTTCTCATACTTTGTTTTGCTTTGCTTGCTTTGCCTGATTATGTTTTGTCTTGAGTCGAGGATTTTCAGAAACAACTGCTCTACCTACCAAGGTGGAGGTAAGGTCTGTGTGTACTCTACCCTCTTCAGACCCCACATTGTGGGATTTCACTGGGTATGTTGTTATTGTTGTATTATTCTTTCTAAATAAGACTTTTGGTTGGAAGAAGAGTACATATGTAAAACAAAGATTGACACGTCTTCGCGATTACCTTATCTCTTCTAGATAGGGGAGGAAGATGAGTCGTTTGGACTGAAGTTGAGCGCGTCAAGATGAGCTGAATCAATAGATGAACCAATATATAACCCGTCCAAAACTTATATGGGCTAAGATGGGCGGATTAAGATGGGCTAAATGATGGATCATAACTCAATTTGACTCATTACTTTTACAAATTTAAAACTTCCCTTCTATGATGTTATTTTATTTTGTATGATATTTGATTTTTCCATCTTTATTTTTAAAATAAGAATAATATTTTTAAGATTTTTTTCATTTTTTATAAAAGTAAAATAAATGTATAAAATAATGGGTGGGAAGGCAGGGAGTAGTGGGGCAGGGGGTGAGAGGAGGGGGGCTGGGTAGTGGGGTAAGAAAAGTTTCTCATTTTTTATAAAAAAAAATTGTATAAGTAAAAACTTCGGGTGGGGATGAGGTAAGCAAATTTTTTATTTTTTATAAAAAGTTTATAAAAGTAAAATAAATATATAAAATAGAAATTTTGGGGGTGTGGTGGGAGGGCGGGGGGTAGTGGGGGGTTGGGTGATGGGGTACGAAAAATTTCTCATTTTTTAATAAAATATTATATATAAGTAAAATAATATTTGAGGATGGGTAGGGCATGGGGTGGAGGGGTAGGGGAGGAGGTAATAAAAAAATTCATATATTTTTATAATGTTTTTTTATAAAAAAAATATAAATAAAAATTTAAGGATGAGGGTAGGGCATGGGTTGGGGTTAGGGCGGGAGGTGGGGGTAGATGAGGTAGGTAGGTAGAGGTGGGTAGGGAGGTAGGGTGGGGTGGAGTATGCAAGGTAGGGGGCAGAGATGTGAGGGTGGTTCAGTGCTTGGGTGAGGTTGGTGTAGGGGAGGGGTAGGGTGGATGGATAGTGTGGTGGGTGATTGGAGTGCGTTGATGTATTTTTATTATTCCGAAATAATAAAGGAATTCTTTAAATAATTATTTATAACTAAAAATTTTAATCTAAATTGGAGCTCTAATTGTTAAGATTGAGCATTTTTATGGGTCAAGTTTGGACATCATCATGGGTTTATTTGGGCTGTTGATTTATGATGGGTCAACTTGACCTAATTTTGTGCGGGTCATTTGAGTTCTTGCTAATTTTGTTCTAGCTATGAAATAAATATTCTCCTATCTCAAATTATGAATAGTGTTTAACGAGCAAGAGATTTTTAAAAAGTAACTACTTTTAAAATTTATGATATTAAAATAAATCATAGAATAAATAAAAAGTTTTAAAAAATTAAATAAAAAAATATGATATTTTTTATGATGAATTAAAAAAATATATGTCACTTAAATCGAGATGATAAGAGTAGTAAACTAGGTGTAGCTACTACATAAAGCACTTGGAAATTGAAAATAAAAAATCTAAGAAAAGAGCAGTAAGATTTCCATGTGTTATGCAGGCCACATATAACTACGATGTGGTGCACCAGATGTGAATGTTCGTCCCTTAATCCAAGATCTCAATTTTGCGTTCTTTGTATAGAATTATTTTTTTGATAGGGAGCATTTCTATTGAATAAGCCTTATATGACACGAGTTTATTTTAGTCGAGCTTCAATATGAATACGGACAACGATTGAAAAATCCGGAAAAAAATGCAGAACCCATATATATAGTACAACATTCCTAGTGGCTGGTGAAAAGAGAAGGCAAATCCCTAATGTTTTCAAGAAAATCTTTGCCAACCATTTCCACTAAAGGACAGTCCGGTGCACTAAGTTCTCGCTATGCAAACTTTACCAGTTACTCCAAGACTCCCCTTCGACCATTTCCACTAAAGATAGAAGTTTTAATGGGTTGAAAAGTCGACATTCCATAGGATTTCGAGCCTATCCTATTACATCTTTTTTTCATTTTTTTTATATCCAGCTTCCCGGCTTACGCCAGACTATTCTTGGAGATAGTAGTCTCGGTCCCTCAGCACTACTACCAGTAAATCGCTGGAGGTGCCTGAATGACCAGGGTTTGAGAACAGAGCAACTGATATCACCTACAAAGTCCTACCCCAGAAGAGAGAAAATTGCTCCTACCAGGGTTCGAACCCACGCTGCAGGCCTCCAGCGGAATTTTAAGTTTCCTTCCTTTGACATCCAGCTATTCTCGGGGGACTTTTTTTTCATCTTTTCTTACTATTGAAATTGAATGAGGAAAGCATGTAAAATATTTGTTCTTTAATTTTGTCACTTTTTGACTTTGATAGCAAAAGCATATTTTTTATCATTGAGACTTTTACTTGAGTATCCCAGCTAGAACATTTGTTAGAGCTGGCCGCCTTGATTCCTTTGATTTCCCATTAAGATGAGGAAAACACCTCAATATGTGACATATAATCATTACTTTGTCCATTTATGTTCTCTGAAAAATAAACATAGAGCTAATGTAATTACGATATTTACCTAATTCAAGACTATAATATTGTCGCGTGCTTAGTGTAAGAATTGTATATATTCAATTTCAAATTTTCTTTACTTACAATCCTTTGAAATTAATATCCTTTTACAGATTAAAGAATTTTTTTCACTAACAAATAAAGGACTGGAGTAGTCCCCCGGACATAGCTGGATAGCAAAGGAAGGGAACTTAAAATCCAGGTAGAGGCCTGCAACATGGGTTTGAACCTGGTGGGAGCAATTTGCTCTCTTCTGGGGTAGGACCTTGTAGGTGATATCAGTTGCTCTGTTCTCAAACTCTGGTCATTCAGACACATGCCGCGATTTACTAGTAGTAGTGCTGAGGGACCGGGACTACTATATTTAGAAATAATCTAACGTAAGCCGGAAAGCTGAATATCAAAAAAATAAAGGACTGCAGTAAGTTACTGCCAGCAACCATAGGCAAAGCTAGGGGCATATATATAAGGTTCATTTGAATTTCCTTTACCTGAAATTATATTGTATATACAAGGATAAAATTATTATTATATATAAATTATGTTGAATTTCCGTGGCTTTTTTGTGTGCTTAATTTTAAATATTTTTAATATCTTGACTTTGCCACTGGTGATAACTATATGATGAATTGTTTGAAGGAACTTCTCAGAAATTAAAACTTAGTTAATATACATACAATAAGTTTTTCTTTTTGGAATAGGCTAAACATATAAAAGAATATTCATAAAGTCTACATCAATTATTTCATGGGATACTTGTTAGTATCCTATCCATACATGTAGGAGTAACAATGTTCACCATGGCTCAAGCAAATGGGAAGAAGTAACTCTTTTTTTCTTT
The DNA here is from genome assembly GCA_034509755.1 of Anisodus tanguticus. Lineage (NCBI taxonomy): Eukaryota > Viridiplantae > Streptophyta > Magnoliopsida > Solanales > Solanaceae > Anisodus > Anisodus tanguticus. The sequence goes on along the minus strand of CM067540.1, from coordinate 52,814,224 downwards.
GTTATGATATGAACCTTTTCCCATGGTTTTTATCCTCATTCGACCACTAAGTCACCCCCTCCCTTGGGTGCAAAGTTGTATTCACTTTGAAATTCCAAGCAAAACTTTGAATACAACAACATACCCAGTGAAATTCCACAACGTGGGGTCTGAGAATGGTAGAGTGTAGGTCCAAGCAAAACTTTGAATATGTTCAAGAAAACAAAATCTTAACTTCATATTGTACAATTCTATACTGTTGTACATTGCTTGAGAATTAGTTAAGAATCATATGCAGGAGTGTCATTACTTATTTCTGGGAAATACAAGATACCATGGCAGAAGAGTATCAAGAGAGAATGATCATCTAAGATGAAAACTAATACAAGACTTTCCATTGCTACACCAATTTATCACTTTCACATTTAACCAATAACACATCGAAAGATGCAGACCCCAATCAAGCAAGTAATAAGCTGTAAAACTAAAAAAAAAAAAAGGCAGCCCGATGCACTAAGCTCCCGCTATGCGCGGGGTCCGGGGAAGGGCAGGACCACAAGGGTCAGTTGTACGCAGTCTTACCTTGCATTTCTGCCAGAGGCTGTTTCCATGGCTTGAACCCATGACCTCCTGGTCACATGACAACTTTACTCGTTACTCCAAGGCTCCTTCATAAGCTGTAAAACTATATACTATAATATATCTCCGGACCAAACTCACATCTTCTGAATTATGAAGGCATTGTACTACATATAGAGTGAAACCTTCATGAATGTGCTACCATTGAAGGAAGAAAGATTCAGGTTTTCTACTCAATCTTTATCCGAAACTTCAGCAGTGTAAAGTGTAAACTAGTCTTTGCAAACTGAGGAATCTGATTCTTTGGCATCTTTGCCATCCAATGCTCTCTGGTAAGTTCAGTTCTCCAAGAACAACCGATGGAAACTGAATTTATTCCAACCTTCTCTAACTGAATTAGGATAGAGCCTCTAACCAACAAGTCCATGCGAAAACCTTAAACAGGACTGACTTCATTCTCACCTTTGCTACTATGAAAGGGGAGTGACTTGCAGTACGTCTAAAGCCTTAAATCGCATTCCTGGATTAAAAAGAAATAAAAGGAGTAAACAAAGTAAGGGTCAGTTCCAATGTGATATACACAAACAGGGAACTATAAAATTTCATTTCATAAAAGAACATCACCTATGTGACTTTGCTTTTACCTAGAAACTAATAAAGTAAAAAAAATTATCAGTTCATTTGGGTGGGTGATCCACTAAGTTTTGTTTCCTTGAAAAGACTACTCTGCAAAGAGTTATCGACAACGACCAACACACAATAATGAAGTCAAGAAGCAACAATCATGAAATCACTACCGTAAAGGGAAGGCTGGTAACAAGGTAACCTAGAGACTGAGCAAGTACAACACTCGTATTAGGCAGAATCAGAATGATCAATGCGACACCTCCAAATAGCTTGGAGTTCCATGTGCCCAAAATCTCAATAAGTTGACTGATAATTTTTGCAAATTCAGGTCATTGTTAAGACAGTCAAATCAGATTTTGCTTCTCAGTATAGTTTATATAGTCATGGAGGTGGATCCTCAGGTTTTCATGTAAAAGTTCTCAAGATATAATTACAACAAATATGGGCATATCTTTACGGGAGAGATTTCCATATTCGGGCTGTTAAATATGTGGAGAAAGGATTCAAACATTAAATTTAGAAGTCAAAGATAAGTAGACAACTGAAGTACCATGAAACTGGTATCAAGTGAAATTACAGATCCTTTAGCTGTCATACTGCCAAATAGGACAGTTAAGTCACCATTTTTCATTTTGGATCTATTGTAAAAAAGGAACATGGAATATACAGGTGAACAAGGAATTTAAGGAGGTAAAATTAACAAACTTACTTAATCAGCAAAAGGTATAAAATGAAGTAAAAGACAAGAAGAACGATTACCAACTCCAAAACAAGCATGTACAGATACAATAAGCCTACTCAACTAAGACATAAAGCTAGTTTATTGAGAATGAAATGACAAAGAAAATCAGATAGACATCACAGAGAAAAGACATTTTCATGTCACTATATTAGAATAAGTCTAGGAAGCATTCTGATAACTAACAAATGCATAGTAAAAAAATACAATGACACAAGTGATTTAATAAAAAATGTGACAAAAGAAACACCAAGGACCTTGTGTATCTCAGTACAGGCGAAATACGCTCCTCCCATTTGGCCTATTTTGCGCTTGCAAACTTCTCCGACTGCCTCTCATGGGAGCAAAATGGAACCGCAAGAACCCATTATCTATATGATTAGGCGAATACCTTGCACTCTGATTCCTCTCCAACACGAAATCATCTTTCTTTTTACCATTACCATTAGTATCAATGCCAAGATTCCTCACAGTTCCAAAAGATCCACCAATATTAGTTGAGTTTCTCCAACTAACACTGCTATTACTCCTAAACATATTCCTATTAAGACCCCCTTTTAAATCACCATTTCTCCAAGATCCTGAAAACGACCTTTCCACCCCGTTCGATCTACTATACCTGTCGTCTTCCTCATCTTTGTTGTTTCCATTACCTTTCCTATGTATTAAACCCCATATATTCCAAGCCCACTTCTTTGACTTTTTCGATCCTTTTCGTTCCCCATTTCCAACCCCGGAACCACTACTATCCTTAAACCCTGTCAATTCAAAAGTCTCCGAGTAATCATCCCTTAATGAATTGGGATTGGAAATCGATATCGAATTCAAATCCCTCTCAGGCTGAACTTTAGCATTAGACACTGCTTTCATCTCATCAATTTCTGCCACTACAGCTGCAGCTGTTTTCCTAATTGAATTAGATCTATCAAGACTCTTCCTTCTCCTCGAAGACGAATCTAAATAATAGTCCCTAGTTTGAGCTGACCCTCCAGGCATATCAGTTGTTTCCTCACCTGAAACAGGCGATTCTTCAACCGGAATTTGGTCATCCGCGCGTTGAACGTGTGCAACTACTGGTGCATCTTCTATTACGGAAACCATAGGTAGTGGAACCCTAGGAATACTCCTTCCCATGAAATGCACATCACAAGAAGCTCGAGGCTCATCGAAAGAATACCTCGGATCATCAATACTAATCCTTCCAATATCGAGGGAAAACCGAGGTTCAGTATCACATGACCTTCTTCCAAACCCATAATCTGCAATCTCTGATTGGGTATCCCTGAATTTTCTTGAAATGGGCTTTTCCAATGACAATGTAGATGAGTTTCCACAATTGTTTCGTTTTTTTGCCTTTTGTTTTCGCCTCCAGTGATGCCACTTCTTGCTGAAAACTGATGCAGCTGATAAGAAGCTTCCTGCTATTTCCTTCAAATCCCTTGAAGGCTTTTTTGCTTGCGAATTGAGATCTATATGATCTTTCATTGGCTTTAATATATCCCCACCATTCACCACCACCACCTCTTCTTCCACCACAATTTCTGAACTGTTGTTGTTTTCCACAGGTGACTGAATCTCTTCAGTTATTTCATTCACCACATTAACTTGTTGGTCATATTTTTCTTTTGATTCGATGACGATGACAGGTCTATTGACAAGAACATCACCAGTATTATTATCCTCGGAATGAGTGTTTTTTGTTGTTGTCTCTACTCCGTCGAGGGAAAATACGGACCAAAGTGTGTTACGGACACGAACGTCACAAGACTTACGTTGAGGCTCAAAGAAGCTTAAGTAACCCTCGTTTTTTGAAGCGGAAAATGATTTAGTACGGCGAAGTTCCGGAAAAAATGAAGTGGGTTTAGGAGGAAGAGTAGTAGTTTTGGAGAAAAGGGCTTTGATGCCAGACGTAGAAGAAGAAGGGTTAGTATTATTTGTGGAAGTTTGATGATCTAAGGTGGTGAGGCGTTCACAAAGACATTCAGGGCAAAATCCAGTGAAATCTTCATGTGGGTGTTTGTCACAGCTGAAGGAAGAACGAGGTGGTTGTGGTGGTGGCAGTGGCGGTGGTAGTGGTGATTGTGTGGGGTCCGCAGTACTAGTGGGATTCATACCAGGTGGTAATGTGCAATGCACACTTTGCTCATGTTATGCTGTTTGTTTGGGTTTCTATAAACAATGGAGGAGGAAGAAGAAGAGGAGGAAGAAGAAGCGGAAGGAGAATGAAAATGTCTTCTTCCTTCTCTTTTCCTTCGAAATCACAATTCATCTTTTTGTTTTTAAATATTAAATTAATAATTTTTGTTTGACCAAACATTATAGTTTTGTCGTTAATTTATTTCATATTTTTTATGTATTTTATTAGTGGTGTATTTTTTCAGGGAAAAAAAATGGTATGAGTCTCATTTTCGTATATACATCATGATAGTTTTTTGTATAGATTGAGTGAATGCGAAAAATTTGACTAATAAGGCATCATATTTTTTATTTTTTGTTACATCACATTCATGCAGTTACGATTCATGTGACACTATTAATACTCTTAAAAGGTGTTCTATTTGCTCGCAATTTTCTTTTTAAATTTAACTTTTATTATATTAAAAATTACTCTTGAATTAGAACTAAAGATCAAGAAAAAATGAGAGCTTTTCTCGACAATCATAGTGATAGTTTTTCTTGACAACCATGATGATATTAGATTAAAAGTTTATAAAAGTTAAAGTTGCTCAATTCGGTTATATTACATTAGAATTTACCATTTTCCCTTTTGTAAAGGGATGTAGTTTGTGAATTATAAATTATTCCTAAATGAAGAAGATGAAATCTTGAAATACATAAAGAGGGAACGAATACTCACACATGCTCTTACGTTTTTTTTAATGGGCAAAGAGTCACATATTCCCCATTAACTTTTTTTATTAGCTAATTTTACCCTCCGTTAGCGATATTAAATAAAAATAATTCGTCATTATCAAAGTTTACATCTATACCCATATTTAGATGGAAATTCCCAAATCAAATCCAAATTTCAATTTCACTTAAAATTACCCGTTGACACATCCCGCCCCGACCCACCAATTAAACATAGTCCCCACTCCAAATATACCCTTCTACTTCAACAATCTTTTTCTTTAACAACAATGAATTTGCGGCTGAAATTCACTAAAAAAAACTTTGAATCATTCATCAAATTATTTTAAATTTCAAATATAAAATATCCAAGGCATTTTCAATTGTTTGCAATAATATTCACTTAAAACGAACATAGTGTTTTGTCAAACAAACATAGTGTTTAGAGGAACTAACATAGTGTTTTGTCAAACTAGCTTAAAACCAATTTTTAGCTCATTTACGTATTAGATAGACATCAAAAGTGTTTATAAGTTAAAATCAATCATAAGTTATATAACCGTTTGCTTTAATCAATACTTTTATGATTTTATCTCTAATGTCTTTCATAATCTTCAAAACACACGTCCTAAAATTTTGTTTTTAGTTTTATTTCTCTATTTTATTTATGTCATTCGTTCATTTTCTATGTCAAAATACTTTTATATTTACATTTTTTTTGTAAAAAATCTTTGAGGATATTTCAATTATTGTAATTAAAAAAATGCTTATCAACATCTTTTTTATCAAATGCATTAAATGTTTATTATCGACTTCACCATTTTTACACTTTCGTGTTCGGAGCATTGTCCGAGTGAGTAGGCAGCGCCTACACCCATTTCTTGGGTAAAACCTCCCAACTATATTTGAAAATGAATTGGCAATCCATAAAGAGAAAAAAAAGGTTTCTTCTAGTTCCGCTTCTTGTTCTTCCAATTCACAAAGACCAAATACATAACTATATATTTATTTATACAATCAACTTCAAAACTTTGATAGTGACTTTCGGCATTTGATTTTTAAACTCTAAACATTGCCAAACAAGCCTACAAACATGTGTGCTCAAATCAAAAGTTACACTTTTTTCCATTAGTTTTTCTTGTTGGAAATTTGCCTTTGGCGGGAGTTGCGACCGACCAACTTTAACGGCTTAAACACTAGTGTAACGTATGTTGGAGAATCTGGTTCTTCACACATGCATGATCTACTAAGTACGTAGATAACCGTAGGGCCAAGAATCGTCAAATTTCATTGAGAAATGAAAGAGATATTGGTACACGAAGTAAGGTGTTTGAAGCATAGAAAGTGTGGTATTGTGTGTAATTCTCCCTCATCGGTAGAGGAAGAAAGAATTGTTGTGTATATAAGATTCGAAATTGGTTTGGGGTTTGGGACCCCAAGGGGTATCCCATGTGTTTAAAGGAGGGAGGACCTAGATGTGCTTCGGTTCGAGGAAAGACCACACGCGGGCCGCCGCCGCCCGCCCGTCCCGTCCGGTTCCGAGTTCCGGGTTCTCGGGTCACGGGTCACGGGCTGTGGGTCTTCTGATATTATCTTTTTGGGCCAAAAAACTTTGCCAGAAGTACAGTTTGATCCCGAAGTTTCGAGATATACGAGTTTGGACCGAATTCTTTCGGATGTGCGAGTTTGGTCCCCGAAGTTTCAAGATGTACGAGTTTGGTCCCCGAAGTTTCCGAGAAAATCGAATTTCGACGGTCAAAAAGAAATGCCAAGCACTCAATTCAGCCATTTATTTTGGCTGAATTACTCCTCCTATAATGGCCAAAACAGTTGGTCTTTCTCCCATTTATGTTGGTGACTTTACTACCTCCATAATGGCCATTATTTGGCTATTATGGAGGCGCTTTTCAGAGCGATAAACAGCCCCTCCCTCACCTATATAAACACCCCCTTACACCATTGTTGAGCACTAAGACATATGCACGAAAATACATAAACAGATGCAGAAAAAACGGTGCTCGAAAATACACAACCGAAATAGTTTTCTTCCTACAACTTCCAAGCATCATTTCGTTACTCAATATTCTTCACGGTAGCTCTTGAGTTTCCTTTGCTCAAGGGTTCCATTGCTGTTTTATCTTGGGAGACAAATTGTCCGGGACGTATAAAGGATACATACGGGGCAATATTGTCTTAAGGACGAGTGCTACACTCGACTCAAAGCAAAAACATTTTACATTTTTCCGTCTTCTACAAAAGCTGGAATTTCAGTTTTTTACTTGTGTAACGATTGTAATTTCAGATTCCATGTTGAATTATTGAAATCTTTATTTATCCTTTCGAATACTTGTAATAGTTAAATACTTCCCGTACTGCTTTATAAAGTACCATAGAGCAAAACTCCCAACAACTTAAGACAATATTTGTATTGTATTACTATTAGTGTTCGAAAGATGTCGGTCAAAAGTTGTGTGACCAAATCTGGATATGGCAATGGTTTTCTGGTAGAAGAGAGTGATGATGATGAACTTGTTCATGGTGTCACCGCTACCAAGACTGGTGGAAACAAGCGCTCTCGAGAGCCTGAGGATGTCAACTGGGACAAGAGGAGAAGGCGAAGATGTTATTCTATCTTGTAGCGAAGGCCTATATCTGTCCCGGACAAAAGAACCGAATAATGGTGAGAAGGAAATGGACACTCAGTCTAATGAAGTGACTGAAGTGAGCCAGAATCCGAAATTGGGATAAGTATTTTTCTTACTTGTCAAGAATAAAGAGTAAATGATAAGTATTTTTCTTACTTGTCAAGAATAAAGATTAAATGATGTCGATTAAAAATGGATTAAAGTAAGGAGGAATATGAAAATAATTTATATTCCTTATGCTTTAACAAATCAGAAGTTTAATCTCATCTTCTTTTCCGTTTAAAGATTGGATTTTGTAAATGACTTAAAAAGATCCGTTCTTTTAAGTGTAATTGTTAAAATGTGTAAAGTATGTTCGCACATATGATGGAGAAAGATCCACTAACTGTGCGAAAACTGTTACCACTCTTAAGTAAGCGCCAAGAATTATCGGGCACCAATCATAACGGAAGAAGTCTAAAAGTTAATGACGTTGAGCCTGTCATTACTATTTGGCAGAAGATCCTTCATAGGATGATATTGGACACTCAGTCACATAAAGCCTCAGGCGACCGGGTGGGCCAAAATTCCTTTGATAGGATGATATTGGACACTCAGTCATACAAAGCCTCCGGGCGACTGGAGTGGGCCAAAATTCCTTTGATATGATGATATTGGACACTCAGTCATAGAAAGCCTCCGGGCGACTGGAGTGGTGCCAGAATTCATTTCATAGGAAAAGTGGTGGACACCTAGTAAGGTGGGCCGAGTTTCCGAGTCCTAAATGATGCGAAGGCCTAAATAAAGGCGATAAAGAAATTGGACACTCGATGCACGCCAAAGCAACTAGAGTGGACCGAGTATCGAGATCACATATGATCCGGTTACGCCCTAACCACGGGCAAAAGGTTGTTCATGTGAAGCAACGCCACCTCTAAAATCAAAGGAAATTTGGAGAGGTTGTCCTCAATAGGACTTCAAGAAATGAGATCACTCTAAAAGAGGTGATACATGTTCATAACTTGGTTAAAGGACGTTGTTGGTCAAATCGATTTGAGACTAGTCCAACAGTCCGTAAAAACTAAGAGTGGTACAATATGTCTATAGCCAAATGAATGATATATTGTAATCCGTGCATCTATGACATCATAGATTAAGACACGTTAAATAGCAAGTCATTCAAAAGCTAACGATGATGAGATTGTTGCCCTTGTCGACATAAACCCTCAAAATGAATGTGAGGTAGACGAAGAGGCAAAATCACCTTTCCAAATTCCGTCAAGGGAATAGCGAAAGAAGCACCGCTCCTCTAGAACTTAGTCACACCTACTTGGGTGATTTGAAGTTTATACAAAATAGAGGGGGGGAGACAAGTACGTTATGACCTTTATTGATAATGGTACAACGTATTGTATCCTTTGGTTATTTGAAAAACGAAGATGAAGTTGTTGAAGCGGATAAGCGCTACAAAACAGAAGTTGAAAATCAACTAAGCCTACGGATTGAGAAATTCGTAGTGATAGAGGGGGAGAAAGTGAAGCATCGTTTAGTAAACGACTGCTCATTACTCACCTCAGTCTAACGGTGTTAGCCAAGCGCTAAGCCGTACGCCCAAATTATGTGCGGCACGTCGATCCTTACCGCTAATGCGATTCTCAATAGAACTCCGCATAAGGATAAGGGTAACCCTCCGTGTGATACATGGAAAGGATCTCATATACAAATGTTGTGATGTGGGGTGGTTTCATACCTAAGGCGTAGATTGCATATTCACCGGATGCGCAAATAACGGTAGTGTTCATCGCCTCTTCGCGTCAAAGAATCTTTGAATTCTTAGAAGATAACTTTTCTTGAAAAAGGAAAAAGGAGTAATCGCTCAAGGTTAACAAGAACCCGCGAGGGCTGATTGTCGGAACTAGACGTTCCGTATCTACGAGACTCGAAAGTTCTTGGCTATCGGAACTTAATACTCCGGATCTACGAACTCGGGGATTCTAGATGTTGAACCGAGACGGAGCAAAGAAGGGGACAAAGACTTGTTCGAGTCCTTCTAGCTTGTATGGTTAATAATGAACCATGAACAATTAACAAATAATTGTCATCTCCAAAAGCGCCGCTTTGGAAAGAAGCTAAAGAGAGAAATAGATTCCATATATAGAACCATACTCGTGTAATAGTTAATCTTCCTCCGGAAAAAGAACCTTTGGGTTGTAAAAAGTGCTCCCCTGTGAGTAGCTTCACATCCGGGGCCATTGTAATCTTACATGGCATGGGTGTTGAAACGACCTTCCAAAGCGGAGAGTTGGAAGAAGAGGATCGGGAATTGGTTCTTTGAAGCTGTTGGGCTTCTTCACGAACTTTCATTTTGGTCCCGAAATGTTAACATTTTGGTCTGAAAGTCTCGGATAAAACGAAACAATGAATCGATCACGAAACATTGACTACGAAGTTAGAAAGCCAACAGTTGGAAAACCAACGGTCTTAGAGTGAAAATCATATTGAAACAAAGTCTCGATATGAAAGATATGAGTATCACTGAGATGACATCTTAGGAATTGGATTTCTAAGACATCTAACGGACTGGTCGATAGTTGACGATCTCGTTGAAGCCACCAATAGATATGAATCATAGAAGCGATTGGAATCATGGTGCACCCATAGACAAGGAGCGATATGCTCGGGTCACGTGTAGTTCAATGTATTGTACACACTACAACCGACACAGTATTGTCCAACAAACAGATCGGTTGAACTAAGGTTCACGCGATGATCTTAATACATGATCAATAGAAGGCGTTAAGTCGGATATGACGATATACGAATTATTCGCTTATCTACGGATTATAGTATTACGGATGTCCAGCGGTTACGAGAGAACACGGTGATGCAAGCTGGACATCGGATACGAAGAACACCAAAGTCACAAGTAAATGTGTATGGTGGGTCTTGGAAAATCCTCTAAGCAAACTTGCATCGACCGATTCATGATGGTATCGGAGTTTATCGCTTTATACAAAGCATGAAAGAAGTTGAGTAACTTCACGACTCATTAGAGGACGTCCCTTATTGGGAGAAACCCATGCCTCGAGAGTTCTACACGTGTGGCTAGCCGGTCGGCTTTAGGAAGGACACGGATGACGCCGTCGGACATATACTCTGTCACGATCCGTCGGAGACATAAGACCGTATGGCGAGTTGATCATCACGGGTGTCACTTCCTTATTTACTAACTAAGGGACTACCCGGAGATCAAGTGTTACTTGCTGTCTAGGGAATGGGCTTAAAACCCAAAATATACGAACCAATACGGTGGAAACCCAACCTTACGAACCTGGAGATCCCGGTAATTTGGTTCAATGGGAAAACTAAGTTGTAAAGGTTCGGTTGATCGCTTCGGTGGAAGCATGAGCACTTCGGATAGTGATTTACGAAAAGAAACACCAAATCCAAAGCCGTTCCCGCGATAGACGTTAAGTGCTATCGCGGTATGGGTAAAGGTTAAGTTTTCAAAACTGTAATGATCCTCAACGAGTTGAGGTTAGGTCTTTGGGAAACTTTTAATGGTTCCTAACACTTGTGAAGTGGGGTATAGCGGGATACCTTGTAGGAGACCACCTATTTAAGTGCGAGGACGGCCGCCTCAAATTGAACGCACTTAAGAATCCAAGACGTTGTCCATGGCCAAAACGGACAAAACATTACGAAGAAGAGAGTAAGGGAATTTGTTGTGTTGGTACCGTTGTCTTGGCTTACACTAAACACGACGGTTCAAGACATCACGTTCACCGCGCAAGTAAGTAAGTCCGATGGTATTCAACTATGGAAGGTTCAAAGCGAGGCTACCTCTCCTTATGCAACATCGGTCCGCCGAAATATTGCCGGAAATGAAAAGACACCATGTGAGTGCGCCAAAATCTCTTTCAAGAGGGGATTGTTGGAAATTTGCCTTTGGCGGGAGTTGCGACCGACCAACTTTAATGGCTTAAACACTAGTGTAACGTATGTTGGAGAATACGGTTCTTCACACACGCATGATCTACTAAGTACGTAGATAACCGTAGGGCCAAGAATCGTCAAATTTCATTGAGAAATGAAAGAGATATTGGTACACGAAGTAAGGTGTTTGAAGCATGGAAAGTGTGGTATTGTGTGTAATTCTCCCTCATCGGTAGAGGAAGAAAGAATTGTTGTGTATATAAGATTCGAAATTGGTTTGGGGTTTGGGACCCCAAGGGGTATCCCATGTGTTTAAAGGAGGGAGGACCTAGATGTGCTTCGGTTCGAGGAAAGACCACACGCGCGCGCCGCCGCCGCCCGTCCCGTCCCGGTTCCGAGTTCGGGTTCTCGGGTCACGGGTCACGGGTCACGGGTCACGGGTCACGGGCCGTGGGTCTTCGATATTATCTTTTTGGGCCAAAAACTTTGCCGAAGTACGAGTTTGATCCCGAAGTTTCGGATATACGATTTGGACCGAGAATTCTTTCGGATGTGCGTTTGGTCCCCGAAGTTTCAAGATGTACGGTTTGGTCCCCGAAGTTTCCGAGAAAATCGAATTTCGACGGTCAAAAACAGAAATGCCAAGCACTCAATTCGGCCATTTATTTTGGCTGAATTACTCCTCCTATAATGGCCAAAACAGTTGGTCTTTCTCCCATTTATGTTGGTGACTTTACTACCTCCATAATGGCCATTATTTGGCTATTATGGAGGCGGTTTTCAAGCGATGTGACCCCTCCCTCACCTATATAAACACCCCCTTACACCATTGTTGAGCACTAAGACATATGCACGAAAATACATAAACGGATGCGAGAAAAACGGTGCTCGAAAATACACAACCGAAATAGTTTTCTTCCTACAACTTCCAAGCATCATTTCATTACTCAATATTCTTCACGGTAGCTCTTGAGTTTCCTTTGCTCAAGGGTTCCATTCTTTGTTTTATCTTGGGAGACAAATTGTCCGGGACGTATAAAGGATACATACGGGGCAATATTGTCTTAAGGACAGAGTGCTACACTCGACTCGGCAAAAACATTTTACATTTTTCCGTTTTCTACAAAAGCTGGAATTTCCGGTTTTTACTTGTGTAACGATTGTAATTTCAGATTCCATGTTGAATTATTGAAATCTTTATTTATCCTTTCGAATACTTGTAATAGTTAAATACTTCCCGTACTGCTTTATAAAGTACCATAGAGCAAAACTCCCAACATTTCTTCCCCATACAAATAGATGATTTTAAGGAATATAATGGATTTCTTTTAATACCAAAAAAAAAAAAGAAGAGAGATTTCTTTTATTAGTGAATGATAAGGAACTTTTGATTTTCAAAGATTCCTTTGGAGAGAAAAAAGCAAAAGTAGTAAATCACGCCAACACATATTAAGTCCTCTCTCTTTCTGAATGTCTCACCTGTTTACTCTCCATTCTCCAACACATCTCTTTTCGCTTTCTTTACTTTTTCTTTTGTCTATACTCTATACTAATAAAACCTGTGCCTTGTCCTCCGGGGCATAGTCCAGTGGCAAAGCCTGGGCGCTATAAGGCGCTCTGGCATGAGACAGCGTGAGTTCGATTCCCCGCAAGCACGAAGAAACTCGCATGTTGGGGAATTTGACCTTGTCTCATTGATCAGTTGTACGCTCCCAGAAAAATTGGCCACCGGAGCACATCCCGCGATTTATCTGGTAATAGTGTTGAAGGACCGGTGCTATTACCTCCAGGACGTCTGGGTAATACCAGTGAAGTAGTCAGGCGCAAACCTGAAAAGCTGAATTATCAAAAAAAAAAAAAAAAAAAAAAAAAAACTTGTGCCTTTTTTCCTCTTTTCTTCGTTTTGGAATTTCCTTTTGTTTTCTCTTTTAAGTGTACCCTTTTGTTTGGCACACCATTCTGGATTTATTTATGGCTTTATGTTACATTTGTCCCAACAATCTGTGCTAAAGCAGGAAAAGAGTGATAAGCCATGAATCTAGTGAAATATGCAAAAAAAAAATTATAATAAATGATATTAAAATTTAAAGAAGTAACTAAACAAATATACTATTACTATAATTATAACAGTGTAAAATATTACCGCGGAATATTATATTATTATTATTATTATTGTAATCGCACACATAATGTTGACTAACAGTAACTGATATAGCTGAACTGCTTTTATGGAGAAGGTCAATGGTTCCATTCTCTGGAACCTCTATTTTAAATGACTAGTGAAGCCTCTAAATAATACTCTCTTCGAATAAAAAAGAGTGTCTATTTAGATTTTATTTGTTGGATAAAAAAAAGTGTCTACTAACTAAATTAAGAAATAATTAGCTTTACTTTTTTAAATTTGTCATTATTAAGTGTTAGATGATCAAATTTCAATATCTATTTAATTAAGGACATTTTAGTCAAATTGTCTATTTTTGCCTAGAAGTTGATATTTTTTTAAGGGACGTAAAAATGACAAGTGGACACTATTTTTATTAGGATGGAGTATAAATCATATTTTCAAAAAGATTCAATGTCTGAGCTTAACTAGAAAAGCAATATGTCCGACTAGCTACAATTGAGAACCAAGTGAATCTATATATGTACACAACGAAAAAATTGACGAAGTGATGTCCGTGACAGGACTTCAGCTCCTAAGTGAATCAACCATATAATTAAACAACAAAAAATACAAAATAGTACTAATGAAATTAACATCATAAAAGGAACACTTGTGGTTATTATACATTTTGATAGGAGGGAAAAAATGGAAGTCCGAAGATGATGGGACATGCACATTGTAATTTGAATCATGTATAATTTAATACACCAATTGGTATATTATTTTGTACCATCAATAACATGGAATCACTAATCTATATATAAGATAAAGTGGAGTAGTAAAAGTATGAAACTACTTTTATCTTTTTCCTATAAATCAAAGAAGGTCAATCATTCAAGGCTATAATTATAAATTCATTAATTTTTCGTTTAAAAAAAATAACTATTTTAAATGATATCTCATATTCAATTTTAATGCAATAAATCAAACGCCCATCAAGAAATAATCTCTATATTATTATTAGTCCATGTATAATTATTCCCTACATTATAATTGTATAATTTATCTTCGAACCAAACACCCCCTAAAGGTATAAAAAAATATTTACACAATCAGATTATTAATTAATTATATATAATTATAAGCAATAACTGATTATCTGATATTATAAATTAAAATTCACTGATATATAATATCAAATAAAGTTTATATTATTGATATATATAACTTAAATAATAGAGACATGATTTACATTAGCTTACGTGTGTGTAATTGCTTTTTTGTAAATTATAAGCTGGTGTATGGAATGCATGCAGCGTAAAGTGAATCTCTGTCGTCAACCATTGTTAATTCTATTCATTTTCTAATAACAACATACCAAGTGAAATCTCACATCGTAATGTCTGGGAAGGGTAGAGTGTACACATACCTTACATCCACCTTGGTAGGTAGAGCGACTGTTTCAGGAAGACCCTCGGCTCAAGACAAAGCATAATCACAAGCAAGTCAATCAAAACAAAGCAAGTCAATCAAAACAAAGCAAGAGTAAAGAGTAAAGTAAGAGAAACGGTCAGACTCAAATAAGGAATTAAAGCAGTATAAAGTGCATTCGAACAAAAGAGAGCAGTAGCTAACACAACTAAATAAGCTAAACAAAATACTCTAAAGAACACATAGCAGCAGAAATCAAACTACAGTGAATTATAAAGCAATAATGTGCATATAAGTGTGATAGACTAATCGGGCCTACAGTAATAACACTACAACTATCAATTTGTAAGCATAAGTAGGACTACGCTCGACTACCTACTACTCTTCCATCCTAATCCGTGTCCTCCACAACCCCTTATCTAAAAGCATGTCCTCAGTAAGTTGCACCTGCATCATATCTCGTACATAAGAATAAAACAAATTATTTGTATAAACCCAAAAAAGCTTTCACATTTGTCTGTGGCTTAGCTGCTCTCTTTTCTTGTTGTTTTTTTTTTTTTTTTTTTTTGATAATCCAGGTTTCCAGGCTTGTGCCCGACTACTTCACTGGTATTACCCAGACGTCCTGGAGGTCACCGGTCCTTCAACACTATTATCAGGTAAATCGCGGGATGTGCTCCGGTGGCCAGTTTTCTGGGAGCGTACAACTGATCAATGAGACAAGGTCAAATTCCCCAACATGCAGAGTTTCTTCGTGCTTGCGGGGAATCGAACCCACACTGTCACATGCCAGAGCGCCTTATAGCGCCCAGACTTTGCCACTGGACTATGCCCCGGAGGACTTTTCTTGTTGTTTCTTCTATGACATTTCAATAAGAAAATGCCAAAAGAGACTTCCTAAAACACGATTTGAACTATTGATAAAAATTATGAGTAGCAAAATTAATTATGAAATATAACTCGTTCATCTCGTTTAAGTGAGTTAAATTGGGTATATTTTCATGACAAGTTAATTCAGCCCCAAGTAAGCTCATCTAAAAGTTGAATTGATTTGGTTTAAATATATAAATATGAATTAACACATAATAAAATTTATTTTTGTAAACTATTTTTTGTTTGATACTTTAGATGTAGGCATGTAGTTACAACAAAGAGAAAAGGTTCATTAATTTTATTCGATAATAATACAATTTATAAGAAAATAAATAAGAAAATCAATATTTCGTTAGAATTTTGGGCGGACTGGGCGTGCCATCAATTTTTGAGCTATATTTGATCCAACCCAAATAACATTTTGGGCAGGTTTCCCATTTACTAATTTAATCCATATTGATCAGTTCAAATTCAACGTGCATCTTGTTATTATTTGCCTCAGGTCCAAATCACAACATTATGTTCAATCAAGATACAACATTTTGTGGTCAAATCAATGCATTATGCTGCTTAATGATAATTACACAAATCTTTAACTGCTTAGTACAAGGAATATCGATACGAAATCATGCCATTATAGATATGTTAAGGAAAAAAGATGTGCATCATTTGTAACCATCATACTATGTTTTGTCTATTTAACAGCTGGAATTCATCATTTACAATTGTCTTATCAAGAAAAAATATTTATTTCAAAATCTAATTTGTTTGTTTTGCTCATTTTATCAAATTACGAGCTCCGTGGCTCTAACTTTTTGCATAAGCTTAATTTGCTAAATGAGTAGCTTAAAAGTATTTCATCTGTTCCAAAATGAATAATTGGTTTGGAGTACCATGTCAAATAACTTTTTTTGTGTGTGTATGAATTTAAAGATTATTTTCCCAATAGGCGTTCGGATAATATTTGGCTGAATTTGAAAATAAGATCATTTGGAAATTGAAATTGTAACAAACACAAACCTATTGGAATATTTTGTACAAATTTCACGGGATATTTTATTTGAATACTGCTATTTAACCTGCATCCATTATTTTAAAAAAAATTGCAAGTCTAGCTACTTCGGAATGCCTTTAGGCATGCATTGTGTCGGTGTCTGAAGTAAGATTAATTGACAAAGCTTCATATAAAAATATTGTTATATGGCTAAAGTTCATGCATTTTTGTGTGAGTTTTAGATAAAAAAATGGTTGAATTTCAACCATATGTATGCATGAATTTCAGATAAAAATGCTTGAACTTCAGGTAAAAATTGGCTAAAGTTCAGACAAAATTAACTGAATTGCGGTCATATGTGCATGAACTTCCGCATATAAAAAGTTTGATACCGCATGTCTGAAGTTGTTCCTAAGACTCCATATCAGTATGTCTAAAATTATTACAAAGTCGATAAACTTGCAAAGTTTTACGCACTAAAAATATAAGTTAAATGGTAATTCTAAAATCGAGTATTCGTGCATTTCGACCAATTATTTCAGCGAAAAGAAAAATCTATAGCACCATCACTGGTCTTTACTAAATTATAAAGAAAATAGAAAGACACTTGTATACGGTAAAACCTAGCATGACACGTGGCAAAATTGAATTAAGAGTTCGAGACGGATGGATAGACTTGGTACCGGATACGAGTCATGACCGGGACAAAGTAGCAGTTGAAGCAAGATCAAATACGACCGGGCCAGTTGACACCGAGTGAAGTTCCGGAGATACCCGGCGTGTATTCGGTACGAATATGGCACCAACCGTTACTATTTAGTCATTAAGAGGTCATTATTAATATTAATGACATTCAATTTGAGAGGGATTCTCGGGCATCAATGCCTTATTTTCATAGCTATAAAAGGAGCACAACCTTCATGATGGAAGGACATCCAATTCTCACAATATGTACTTTTACACTCATAATTTCATAAGCTCTATACTTTGTTCTTATTTCTTGTCTATAATCGGAGTTATTCTATTGAAGATCACTATGAGCTCGGACCTATCTTGCTTAGGAAACTCATCCGGGTTTATGACAGTCCAGGAAATTTCTATTACTCGTCATTTCTATTATTTACTTACTACTTACTATTCATTATCAATTAGCAAATCAAACCACATATCCTTAAAATCAATAACAAATTCAACTGTACCTTTTTGGGGTAAACAGTTTGACGCCTATCGTGGGGCTAAGGATAATTGTGGTGATTTATTCAAATTTCACTTGTTTCTTTTGAGATTTTGTCAACAGGTTAATGAAGTCAAGTTGATGCTAACATCAATAGCAACACAAATGCCCCAATCATCGATCCTGTAACTAGCGAACCTCGAAATGAACCAATTGTTTCACCTCGAGGATCCAGGACAACATGAGATGAGCGAACATCAAACGATGATGAGAAAGCATATGATGGAGTGTAGATAGCCAGAGCAGATTTAGCTCGAATCCTTGACATACTGGAGAAACAGCAGGAGGTGATTACTTAGTTGCAGA
Organism: Anisodus tanguticus; assembly: GCA_034509755.1. Taxonomy (NCBI): domain Eukaryota; kingdom Viridiplantae; phylum Streptophyta; class Magnoliopsida; order Solanales; family Solanaceae; genus Anisodus; species Anisodus tanguticus. The sequence continues at coordinate 52,795,948 of CM067540.1, read as the reverse complement.
AAAAAATAGAAGATGAAAATAACGCAGCTCGCACTGAGGATCGAGTTGAAGAGAATGGCAATGGTTCAGGGGCGAATGAGTCTTCTGAGGTCTTGAAATTGCTTCAGGCTCTGACTAATCGTATGGATAGTAATGAAAAGAAGGTAGAGACCTTCAATGTACGGATAGATCAGATCCTGGGAGCACATCCGATCCTGAAAGGACCAAATTTGAAGAGATACATCCAATTGTTATTTCCATCGAGTGTGTCCCCAAAGCTGATACCAAAAAGGTTCAAGATGCCATATCTCCCGAGGTACGATAGAACCACGGATCTACAGGAGCATGTAACATTATACACTTTACGCGGTGAAAGGCAATGATATGCAGCTGGATAAGATAAAATCAATTTTGCTGAAGAAATTTGATGAAACATTGTTTAAGGGGGCGATGACTTGGTATTCTTTACCTCTCGAACACTCAATTAACTCATTTGAAATGCTTATAGATGCGTTTATAAAGGCACATGCCGGAGCGAGGAAGGTCCAAACAAGAAAAGCAAACATATTCAAAATTGCTCAGAAGGATATAAAGTTGTTGCGAAAGTTCGTGATGAGATTTCAAAAGGAGTGGATGCTCCTTTCTTTGGTTCCGGATGAATGGGCAGCGAAAGCTTTTACTAATTGGTTAAACCCTAGGAGTTCTAATGCATCCTTGAAGTTGAAGGAAAATTTATTGGAATTTCCAGCAGTAACATGGGCAAATGTGCACAATAGATACGAATCAAAGATCCGGGTGGAGGATGATAAGTTCGAGCTCCTACTTGGATCATCGGGTCGGAGCAAAATCCATGACAAGTCAAAAAGGGTTGCTGATTCGGAGCTGAGGTCTCTAAGGGATAGGTACTAACCATATGGTCCTCCGGAGAGGTCGAGCTTCAAGTCAGATCAAGGACATAACAATAGTTATTTCTCATCAGAATCAGGCGAATGAGACAAGCATAATGATTGAGGGTCTACCAGTACAGGCTTGCAAATTAAGCGTGACACTGGTGGTATGTTTTTTAATAATGTAGAAAACCCAAGATTGACCGAATACAAGTTCAATGTTGATGCAGTCGGACTAGTATCAGCAATTGGGTGTATTAAAGAGACAAGATGGCCAAATCCCCTCTGGTCAGATCCATCTTAGAGAAATTTGAGTTTGGTGTGTGATTTTCATGGAATACACAGTTACCGAACAGTGAATTATCGATAACTTAGGGATGAAGTGTCCTGGTTTCTGAAAAATGGTTATTAACGGGAATTTCTTAGCGATCGAGCTAAGGGAAACTTCAACAAAAATAGAAAAACAAGCAAACATGCGGATCTAATTGAGCCACAACATGTCATAAGTATGATCATCAGAGGTATGGATGTTCCAAAGGCATCCATCATAACCGCAAAGAAGACGAAAGTGTCAGATCCAGGGATTTCTTACAGGAGGAGGCAATTTCATTCAGTGATGAAAATGCAGAGGGCATCGTTTAACCTCACAATGATGTATTGGTAATTTCTGTTTCTATTTATCTTTTACAAATTAAGCATATTTTAATTGATCTAGGTAGCTCGGTCAACATTATCCAGTGGAAGGTGGTATAATAGATGGGGATGATGGACAAGATTGTCCCGACTGTCCGAATTCTTAACGGATTCAACATGACTAGTGAAACAACGAAAAGGGAAATTACTCTTCCAATCAACACAACTGGAACAATCAGGCAAACAAAGTTTTACATTTTTAAGAGAGAAATGAGGTACAACGCATTATTCGGCAGGCCTTGGATGCTTGATATGAGAGTTATACCATCAACATTACATATGATGTTAAAGTTCCCCACTCTGGAAGGAAACAAGAAAATTCGGGGAGAGAAACCGGTAGCAAGGGAGATGTTTGCCATAGAGGAGTTAGTAGAAAGGAAAAAAGAGGTGAATGATGAAAATAAAGTAAAGAAGATGAATAGCAATTACAGAAGTCGGGCGTATCAAGTTCGAGGAAAGGAGAAGGTGAGAAAGAAGACTACGGGGAAGAAGAATATTACTAATGCGTGTCAAGATCATTTGTTTTACCAGATGATTCAGAAGCTACGAAGTCAACCATATAAGAACTCGAGTAAGTGGTTTTGTTCGTCCATTTACCGGATATAAGGTATACCTGGGCACCGGGTTATCACCAGAGCTCAGGCTTAAGTTAGTTGAATTTCTTAATTAAAGCTAACGTTGATTGTTTTTCCTGGTCCCATTTAGACATGACAGGTATTCCAACGGAGATCACAACTCACAAGTTAAGTTTAGATCCAAACTTCACTCCGATAAAACAAAAAAAAGAGATTTATTTTCGAATACAAGAATAGGTTTGTCAAAGAGAAGGTAATGAAATTATTAAACATAGGTTCTATTCGTGAAGTAGAGTATCCAGAGTGGTTAGCAAACGTAGTAGTTGTGCCTAAAAAGGGTAATAAACTAAGAATGTGCACAGCTTTTAAAGATTTAAATAAAGCTTGTCCGAAGAATTCTTCTCTTACCGCACATCGATCGAATGATCGATGCTATGACAAGGCATGAGATGTTAATTTTTCTTGACGATTACTCCGGATACAACCAAATAAGGATGAATATGGAGGATCAGGAGAAAACTTCTATTATAACTAAGTATGGAACTTATTGCTATAACGTAATGCCATTTGGTTTAAAAATACTAGAGCAACATATAAATGCTTAGTCAATCGCATATTTGAAAACCAAATAGGGAATACAATGGAAGTTTATATTGATGATATGTTAGTTAAGTCACTGGAAACATAGGATCATTTAAAGCATTTGTAGGAAACACTTGATATACTTCGGAAGTATAACATGAAGTTGAGTCCGGAGAAGTGCACTTTTGGAGTTTGTTCGGGCAAGTGTCTAGGTATCTTAGTGTCAAACAGGGGAATAGAAATCAATCTAGACAAAATCAAGGCTATTGAGGAAATACCAGAGGTGCTAAAAGACGTGAAAGTAGTGCATAGACTCACCGGGAGATTGGCCGCTTTAAGTCGGTTCATTTCTCGGTCTTCAAAGAAAAGTCACAAGTTCTTTTCATTACTGAAAAAGAAGAATGACTTCGAGTAGACTCTGGAATGTCAACAAACATTAAGGGATTTAAAGTAGTACCTTTCTAGCCTGCCATTATTGCACAAGCCAAAGGCAGATGAGCAATTATTTTGTATCTGGTATTGTCCGAAGTAGCAGTAACTACTTTGTTAGTTTGGGAAAAAAGGTACACAGTTTCCCTTTTATTATGTGAGTAGAAAATTACATTATTCTAATTCACATTTGGAGCTAGGAATACGTTCACTAGTTTGGCTCAAGAAGAAGAGTGATTCTATGGAGTCCAAGAAGACAAAGATAGTCTCTGAGGAATTGACAAATGTGCAGACCCGAAAGTATTCACCGAAGGCGCCGGATTTGCAGCTTTATCTTCGTTAAAAAGATGATCAAAGTCATCTTGCCTGAAGCTTGGGGGAGGATTTATTATTTCAGGCGGAGGAGTTAAAATCATTGGTCTCTTTAGCAGGACTTCATCATCCGTCCCTTCATTATCATCTTCTATAATAATGGGAGGTTGTTCAGCAGGAGGTGGTGTAGAGTCACCAGCACTTGGGGCCTCCTTAACATCGAAAGGGCCACATTCCTTGAGGTTCTTCTTCCTTTTTGAAGGAACCTAGGGAGATGCTGGGGGTTTAATTGAGTTTTTCTTTTTTGGTCCTTAGGCGATGCGACGAGCAGAAGCTGTTGGATTAAGTACCGAATTGGTCAATGTTGTCCTCGAGAGAGAGGAGCCTTTGGGCGGACCTATTCATTAGAAATAAAAGAGCAATGAGATTTTGTGTGTAAAAATAGTGATGAAGAACAAGTTCGAGAAGTACTAACCATGGTTTTTTGCTTTCCATCGATCTTTGGAAATGACTTTCCATGATCAATCTTTGTGCAATGAAATACTTAAGATCCCTTGGACGCATTCGTGAATGTTCGTGATAGCTTCCTGAGTCCAGTGGGTAGTTGAAGAAAGGTAAGGGAGAAATTTTAAACAAAATGGAATCGAAGGAGTTGTAAAAAAGGCAAGAAGAAGAATTTTACTTACGGGTTAATTCCATGCCTCCGGAAAAGGCATAAACTTTTCCGAAATAATCTCAGCAGTAGGAACTGTTACGAAATGTTCCATTCAACCTAGATCATGATCTTCATTGGTGCTGGAGAGAATGGAAAATTTCTCCCGCTTGGATATAGTGACAATTCCACCATAAAATTTTTTGGAACGTATAAACGGATCGAAGGACCCAGAGTAAATGGGAGGTTGGCAGTTTTAGCCAAAACCCGAAGGCAAGCAACTGCCCTCCAGACTGATGGACCAATTTGTGCAAGGCACACGTTGTAAGTCTTGCACATTTCTAAAATCACCTCATCTATCGGATGATTGAATCCGAGAGTAAATGGGTATGTATAAACATTAGAATATCTCAGTCTGGTTGTGGTAATATCATCGTTGGGGCCGGTAATATCATTGTTGGGGCCGATAATATCAACTTGGATTTTTCCTAGAACAAATGTAGTGATGGAAGTCGGATAATTCTTTGTCATTTTACCCCAGTCACTTTTAGAAGTGGGAGCACTAACAACAAACTCACTATCAAAGTCAAAAGTGGATGAAAGCATGTTTAAGGCTCTAGGTTCAAGAGGAGCCAGAGTTGCAGAAGGATCGTCGGCATCGGCAGCTTCAGCGGTTGCCGGCGGGAAGAAGGTGACGGAGAAGAGTTCCTTGAAGCAGATGAAGTAGAACGAGTGCAAGATTTAGCCATAATGATGAAATAAAGAAGAGTTTCTGATGATTTAGTTGAACGGAAAAGGATTGAAAGAAGAGCGGAGATGGAGATTCGTTTAGGAGGATGAACAAAAGAAGGGATTTGGGAAGAAAATGCAGTAGAAGGTTGAATTGAAGAAGAGAAATGAGATTTTATAGTGCAAAAGGTAATCATTATGAAAACGTTTCGGGAATACTACCCGACAGGCGATGAAATTAAGGAGTGACACGTGTCCGAATTATTAGAAGGATGAGACGTGAGTCAGAATTGGAGAAGAGAAAATATTTCGTTTTCTCACTTTTTTTGGAGTAGTTTGAAAAGAAACTTGCAGAAGAAGATAATGGAAGGATCATTTCCACTTCCCGTCACTACGATAAACTTTGATTCGAGAAATGTGGGAAATATTTGTATACGGTAAAATCCGACATGACATGTGGCAAGATTGGAATAAGAGTTTGAAATGGACAGATAGAATTGGAACCGGATACGAGTCATGATCGGGACAAAGTAGCAGTTGAAGCAAGCTCGGATACGACCGGGCCAGTTGACATCGAGTGAAGTTTCGGAGATACCCGATGTGTATCCGATCCGGATACGACCGAGCCAGCCATTACTCTTAGTCATTAAGAGGTTATTATTAGCATTAACGACATTTAATTTGAGAGAAATTCTCGGGCATCAATGCCTTGATTTCATAGCTATAAAAGGAACCCAACTTTTATGTTGGAAGGGCATCCAATTCTCACAATCTGTATACACTTGTAATTTCATAAGCTCTATACTTTGTTCTTATTTCTTGTCTATAACCGGAGTTATTCTATTGAATATCACTATCAGCTCGGACGTATCTTGCTTAAAAAATTCATCCTAGTTCAAGACAGTCCAGGTTATTTCTATTACTTGTCATTTTCATTATTTACCTACTGCTTACTAATCATTATCAATTATAGCAAATCAAACCATATATCATTAAAATCACTAAAAAATTCAATTATATCTTTTTTGGGTAAACAACACCAATCATATAAAACTAGGGCTGGCCAGTGGGCCGGGACGGCCCGACCCCGACCCCGACCCGACCCCGTCCCGAGCCCGCCCCGGTCCAGCCACGACCCCGTTTAAAAAGAAAATAAAAATAACGGGGGTGGGACTCGAACTCGGGACAGGACGATGTCTCGTCCCGCCAGTCCCGAGCCCAGGCCCGCCTGACCCTAGACCGCCCCGAGCCCGTCCCGACCCCGACCCCGACCCCGCCCTTTTCCCCCTTTTGCAAAAATGGCCGTTGCACCAACGACCATTTTAGATTATGGCCGTTGGCCAACGGCCATTTTAGGCCCCCCCTCCCCCAACCCCCCTACCCCTTAATATTTATTTTTAACCCATAAGTTATTATATTTACACTTTAACCCAATTTTTCAACTATAAATAACTCATTTTCTCTTCATCTTTCTCACAAATCTTCCTACAATCTCTCTAATTTCTCAATATATCTCTCTACAAGTCTACATTGTTTGCTAAATATTCAATTTTATTAATTCATTTGGGAATTGGGAGTGAAGTTGGCAACTAGCTTGAGGATCTTCCATCGAGCAAAGTTTCAATTTTCAACCTCTCGATTACACGTCGACGTTACATCGGCGTTTGGTACATTCGTTCCTTCATTAAATTATTATTGTCTGTTTATTTTATTTAGCGCACTTAATTTTATTGTCTTTAATTATTTATTATCATAATTAAAATGGAAGGATTAAAAGGTATGTTTAAAGGTAAGGGTAAGGGTGCTTCTTCTAGTAGGGGCAACCAGGGCAAGGGTACTTCTTCTAGTCATCTTATTCCTACACAGGATGATTTTGTTGATACTCAACATTTTCCTACAATACCATTAGATTTAGACCGGGAGCTATTTTCTGGAACTCAAGAAGACTTTAATTTAGACGATGATCTAGATGATATACCCACTAATGTTGATGACAACACACCCACTAGTGCACCTTCAACTGAAATACCTCCTATTCCCCCTAGTATGAGACGAGGTCCAGCAAAACGACCATTAAAATCAGATGCATGGACATTTTTTGATAGGGACGTAGAGAATCAAGTAGCCATATGTAAAATTTGTAAAAATGTTTTAAAATTTAAAAGCTGGAAAAGGTCACGGTGGGACGGGGGTTTAATTAGACACGTAGTAAGTGCTCATCCGCTAGGTATGCCCAATACCAGGCTTCAAAACCGGGTGCGCAAACGTCCGCTCCATCGGGACAAGGTTCGCATCGACATTGTCCGGACCAAGTACAGGGTCAAATTAACCCTATGACGGGGGGAATTGTAGGCTCTAAATACAATAAACATAGAGATAGGGAAGCAATATCAAAATTAGTTGTTGTGGAGGGTTTGCCTTTTTCATTTCCTTCATCTCCCGGTTTTATTCATTACATTAGAGATATATATAATCATGCTTTTAACGGTTTTCCTAGATCAACTGTTAAGAGAGATGTATTTAAATTCGCGCATGAATATCAACAATATTTACGTTTTTCATTATATCATTTTAATGGCAAAGTATCTATCACGTCTGATATAGGTCGTAGTACTAACGGCCATGATTATTTAAGCGTAACTTGTCATTGGATAGATTATAAATGGTCTATGCAAAAACGTATTTTAGCGTATAGATATATAGATGATAGGCACACTGGTACTTTTATTGCAGAAAATATTTATCAAGTGTGCGATTATTACGGAATTACCGATAAAATTATGACTATTACATTAGATAACGCTTCTAATAACAATTACGCAATTACAATGTTAAAAAATAGTTTAACTCCATCTTTTTCAGATCATTTTCATATAAAATGCGCGTGCCATATATATAACTTAATTGTAAAGGATGGTCTATCACTTTTTTAAGACATTCTTAGTAAAATACAATTTGCTATAAACTTTATTTTTAAAAGTAATAAAGTACAACGTAGAAAAGAATATAAAAAAACTTGTCACGATTGTGGACTACCTTATAGAAGAATTCCACAAGAAGTACCCACTAGGTGGAATTCTTTATACGAGCAACTACTTGTTGCTTATGACTATAAATTACCTATAACTTTATTTTTTAACTCTCATAATAAAAAGCCAGCTGATATGATTTTAGATAGTGATTGGGTAAAAATTTCCGAACTTATTATATTTTTAGAGAAATTTTTTCAAGCAACAAAAGAATTTTCCGGTATATATTATCCTACTATTTCAACTATGTTATTTTATATAACTCTAATATTTTTATTACTTAGTGAATATATGGAAAAACCGCTTATAAGGCGACTATTAAAAAAATGTTTGTCAAAATAAAAAAATATTTTATTCCTATTCCCTCTATTTATATTATTGGTTCTGTATTAAATCCTACTATTAAAATAGACGGTACTAAATCACTAATTGAAACTATTTACGATTGTATAGAAGTACTACCACCTCCAAGTCCCAAAAATCTAAATCACCCACCACCTATTGAACAAACTAAAGAAGAAACGGTGTCTAGCGTAGAACACCAATGCAAAAATATATATAGATTTTATCAACAAGAAAATGCTAGTAACTTACCGGCTTCCATACCATCTTCTTCATCTTAAACACAACCTCACAAAAGACATGCTGTTTCTGCGGCTAGTATTGAAAGCCTTAGAAATAGAATGTGCGGCCGTACCTCTACTACTAACCAAATTAGCGAGTTGGATATTTTTGTTTTGCAGGGTTCTGTACCGTATCAAGAAGTTATCAATGAAGATGGACAAGAAGACTTTTTGAAATCTTGGGGGGAATGAGAAGACCTTTCCGACACTTTCATTGATGGCTCGAGATGTTTTGAACATTCAAGCGTCATCAAGCTGCGTCGAAAGCGCTTTTTTTACGCAGTGATATCAAATAGGAGACCACAGACACTCATTGGCCGGAGACAGCTTGGAAATTGCAATATTATTCAGAGATTGGATACGAGCGGAGCGGAGAAGGTGTGGTCAACCGGAGATCAACGAAGAAGATGATGAAAACTACAACGAAATCTTAACCTAAGGTAGTGGAAGCGACGTGGATCAATTTGACCAACAAATACCAATTCCAACCGAAGAACCACAGGAAATCATCAAGCAATTAGAACATATTTTTTTGAGAATGTAATTTTTTTTAATTGCAATTTTATTATGTAATTTGCAACTTTTGGACAACACCACAAAGTTGCAATTTAGATTTTAGACAATTGTATTTGTATTACAAAAAAATCATATGTCTATTAAATAATATAAGAGGCACAAAAACAGCATTGGGATATTTTTATTACACTATCTTATTTTGTTTATTGAGTTTTTTTTATACATATGTTATTTAAAAAAAAAAAAAAAGGAAAACCCGATCGTACCCCGCCCCGAGCCCGAGCCCGCCCCGACCCAATACCGACGTGATCGGGATCGGGACGGGACTGGAGCAGGTCCCGCCAGACCCGACCCCGCTAGGCCCCGCTAGACCCGACCCCGACCCCGACCCCCTGGCTCGTCCCGCCCCGACCCGACCCCGACCCCGCCAGACCCGAGCCCGGCCCACTGGCCACCCTTATATAAAACAGAGTTGTAAAAATAATCAAAATCTAGTGACTGTCAGGTTGATCAAATTTTCCCACTAATTCTGGAAGGGTTTGAAATATATATTTGTTAATATTATAGTTTTGAGAGATGGGGTAAGAACAAATATAATGAGAAGCGATGGAATAATTGCACAGGCGTGCATCAGAGTTTCCACAAATTTCGTCGATCTCATTATTAGGTCGAATAATGCGATTCTTCTTTGTTGTTACCCTTGCCATATTCCGATATTGGATAATTGGACAGTCTTTTTTGCCTTCGGCCATTTATCTTATCATAAAAATCTAATACTTCATATTTAGACAATTAGACCAAACTATATCAGCATACTACATTTATAAAATGATCTGGAAATAAAGTATTATTTACTCCAACAACACAACAGTAAAATCTCACAAGTTGTGGGAAAAGTACTATTTACTCCATTAACCGTTAATTAAAGAAATATTAGAAGTGATAAAAAAACAAATGTCATACATTCATCGACTAGTATGAGTTAACACGGTGAGAATGATCTGTTAAGAGTCCCACATCGTATATAGAATGGAAACATGAATTCCTTATATGGATTTGGACAATACTCACCCTACAAGCTAGCTTTTGGGGTTGAGTTAGACCCAATATCCATTCTTTACATAGTATCATAGCCAGATACATTCCAATTCTTTGTTCACCGATGTTGGACCCCTAAATTATATTATCCACGCTCCAGTTAACAAGGTCTGGGCGTGTGTGAGAGTGTTAAGAGTCTCACATCAGATATGGAATAGAAATATTGACTCCTTGTATGGACTTGGACAATCCTCACCCTATAAACTAGCTTTTGGGGTAGAGTTACGCCATCCGAATCTCGCCTCCACGGTCCCTCACAAATTAGCACCTAGGACTACTCCCTGCATCTTCTTAGGTTTTTCGTCGAACCATAAGGGTACTTATGCTACGATCTGTCCATAATGTCACATTCGAGGAGACCATTTTCTCATTTGCAAATATCCAAAAATTTCAAGTCACTGATTACGGCTTCCTTGATGATCCGGACACCTCTCCTCTAATTAGAAATGCAATATATAGTACTAGTATTTCGGCTAAAAATTCATCGCCCTTGCCAGCTGTCCCGCCACCACCCCACAACCCGTCGACCACCCCTTACCCACTGCTCCCGTCACTGGCCCACTATTCCTGAATCTCATGACGTCACTGGCCCACTATTCCTGAATCTCATGACGTCACTGCCTCTCTGCCCAAATCTCGTGACGTCACTACCTCACTGCCCGAACCCCATGACGTTAGCCCCAAAACCCACGTTGACCACCCCTATCCCTGATAACCTCACTGCCCAGCCCAACCCCAATGCCCTCAGTTCCCGCCACCCAAACGACCTCACTGCCCCCAGTCCCGATCTTGACCTACCACATGAAAACTCGTGCCCAACACGAGATTTTCAAACCGAAAGTCCACTTTAACCTATCCACTCAGACTATCTCACCTCTACCTAAAAACCTAAAATTAGCCAAGCTTGACCCAAATTAGAATGCAGCCATGCGTGAGAAATTTGATGCGCTCACTACTCAGCACACTTGGGATCTTGTCCCGAAACCAAAGGAGGTGAATGTGATTTGTTGCATATGGCGTTATCGTCACAAATTCAGAGATAATGATGCGCTCACTACTTTATGGCTTGAAACAAGCCTCCAGGGTTTGGTATGACCGTTTTGCTACTTACATCTTGCAGATTGGATTCATATGCAGCAAAAGTGACAACTCACCTTTTATTTTTCATCGAAGTAATGACATTGCATACCTTTTGCTCTATGTGGATGACATTTTCCTGACTACCTCCTTAGATGTGCTAAAAAACTGAGATCATTACTATGCTCAAATCCGAATTTGCCATGACAGACTTGGGTAAGTTGAGTTATTTCTTGGGGATTTCTGTGACTAGATCCGAGACTTCCATCTTCCTATGTCATCGTAAGTATGTCGAAAAGATTGTTTACAGGGCTAAAATGGCTAACTGCAAGATCATGCTCACTCTAGTCGACTCCAAATCGAAGCTTAACGCGGATGACAGAAATTCGGTGCTTGATCTTTCTCTTTATAGGAGTCTCGTTGGCGCGCTTCAGTATCTTACTTTCACTAGGCCCGATGTTGCCTACGCTGTTCAACGGGTGTGCCTGTTCATGCATGCTCTCAGGGAGCCTCATTTCACAGCTCTTAAACATATCATTCGTTATGTTAAGGGAACTCTTGACAATGGGTTACACCTTTATCCATCTGCACCGACCAGGTTGATATCATATATGGACGTTGATTGGGGCGGCTGTCTAGACACACGTCGATCTACTTTCGGCTATTGTGTATTTTTGGGTGATAACCTTATCTCGTGGTTTGCCAAACGACAAACCACGCTTTCCCGTTCGAGTGCAGAAGCAGAATATAGAGGCGTTGCAAACATTGTTGCCGAGATTTGTTGGCTCAGAAACCTCCTTCTAGAGCTCCATTGTCCATTACGTAGGGCATCTTTTGTCTAATGTGATAACATATCTGCTATCTACTTGTCTCATAACCCGGTTCAGCATCAGTGAACCAAACATATTGAGATGGATATTCATTTTGTTCGTGAGAAGGTTGTCATGGGTCATGTTCAGGTGTTACATGTTCCTTCTTCATATCAGTACGCAAATATATTTACTAAGGGACTTACTCGGCAGCTGAAATTTTGTTCCTCGACTTCAGATCCAATCTGAGCGTACGGCCTCCTCCCGCTCCGACTGCGTAAATATTCTTCATATATTCTGTAATTATTATTCTAGTGTAATTATGTAAAGTAGATAACCTCATTCGATTAGGATTACAATTGTAAACACCTATATATATTGTATTAATGAAAAGACTCCAAACAAGAAAAACTACAATATTCTACCATTATCAGGTAAAGGTTTTTCATAATGCAATTTGACATATTATATAAGGTTATATATTGCTCTATTTTTTAAATTACCATATCATATTTGATATGAAAATTAGCTGTCATGGTAGATTAACTTTACGGGATAGTATAAGAATTTTTTTTACAATATCGTGCATGCACAACTCTTTCTTTTCTTGCTCTAGCTAAAGTGGAGAGGCCACCTGAGTTGGAGATCAAAAGCGTTTGTGAGAGGAAAAAAAATCTTTATGCAAGTAATTAGAATAATTCTTTTTTTTGTTCTTTCATTTGGAAAAGCTTTTTTTTTTTCCGAGATGGATGGATACCAATGTTGTTGAATAACGGAAATTTTTTGTAAGTAGCGAGAGTGGTATTTTTTGGGGTACAAAATAGCGATATTTTCTTTTTTAAAACATAGCGTATATACAATGTATATACACTAATATTGAGTAATATATTGTATATATAATATATATACATTGATACATTTTATATAAAATGCATATACACACGCATACAAGGATTGTGCCTAAATTATATCAATGTAAATCTACTATAAAATGTAAAAGTATAACTAGATTTTTGTAATTATTAAAAAGCACCGCTAAAATGTAATTATGAAGCATAATTAATTACATTAGCTATTTTTTCCTTGAATTAATTCATTGCCATAACAAAACAATGGGCAAATATTTGGGCAATTCGCAGTAATGCCCTTATTTCGGGATGATCTTTAATTTTTGCCCATCAAATTAGAAATTTTTAATTTTTTCTCTTCACCTAAAAATTCTTGAGTTATGGGTTCGAATTTCAGCTCAATAATTTCTTTTTTAAAAAAATTGCAAGGCAGTGTTTGGATTTCGCAAGGCATAGTTTGACTTTAAACTGCATCTTAAGGCAGAGTTTGCCTTATGTCTGACGGCAAAATTCTGAGAGTCAAACTCTGTCTTACGAATTCAAACTCTGCCTTGTGAATTCTTTTTAAATTTTTGATTGAGCTGGGGTTCAAATTCGGAACCTAGAGATATTTTTAGCTACTTTTATAAGCAAAAGCCAAAAATGAAAGATCAGTAATTTGATGAGCAAAATTTAAACATCAACAATTTAAAGGGCAAAAATTAAAGACGCATTTGTATGGAAATCCGGAGAAAAAGTGCAAATATTTCTCTTTGATGTAAGGATAGAGAAGGGGTCCAATAAGCACTTTCCAGGTTGGGTTTTGCATGCGCATTAAACTTCCAGAGTTCATACAAAACCAAAGCCCGCTGTGTTGAACTATGGATATTGGTTAGAGTACTTACACATTCGGTGGCCCACTTAATTAATCACGATTGGGCCATCTAATTAAATCAGCATTAGAGCTAACTGCAAATGCCCTTTTTAGTGGGTAAGTTACATATTTGACCGTTCTACCAAAAATAATTACATTCGCTAATTAAATAAATAAGAAAATATACACTATTTTATATAAAAATGGTATATTTCTTATATATCATAATTTGATATACAAAAAAAATATATATTTACTAGAGAATTTCATGATCGCTATAGTGAGGTGCTATTATATATGTATACTGGCATTTGATGTTTAGATATCATTTAACTGTTATAAACGAAAGTACGGAAATAATTATTTTTTGTACTTTTTATGCTATAAATAAAAATAATATACTTGTTAATTTTAAAATCTCAATTGATTTTTATATCTCATTATTTAAAAATTAAAAAGACTAATAAATTACAAATAAATCCATGACTAATACCATACCGATAAGGAATTGAAATCTAAGGAACATATACATTTAAATGAATATTTTTTTCTTTAAGATATTCATACTTAAAATTTACTGCGTGCATGACATCAATGATGATTATCATAAATATTTTGATATTTTTTTTTTATATATAATATACATCTTACAAATATTATTATACAATATTTGAGTATAACTGTTATAGAATGTAATTTTATAAATAGTGTACCTTTATAATAAATGATATTGCTGTTATAGGTAGAATGCTGCTATAGATGAGTAAAATATAACATGAAAAATCGGTTTCAGAAAAAATCAGATTAGGACTTTTGACAGGTATGATCAAATTATTCGTGCTTTCCTTCTTTTTTCTATAAATTTTAACTTAAAGAGAAGTGGCCATGTAGCAGGTATCCAAAAGAATTTGTTCAATTCACATATATGGAACAAACAAGATAATGAAGGACAATTAGCCAAATATGGGCAAACAACATATGCAGGTGCAAAAAGAAAACAAGAGAAACTCTTTTTCCTTCTTTTCTTTTGTGAAAATAAAAATAGAAATATGTAAACCCTTTGCTATAACACATCTAGAATGTGATAAATCTATTCAGTACTACCATAATTGCTGGTGATTAATTGCGTCTTTGGTCCATCGTCTAAAATCTGCTTATTTTGAAAAAAAATGCTTTTTCAAAAAAGTAATTTTAATAAGAAGTAATTTATGTTTGACCAATCAATTTAAAAAATACTTTTGTGAAACAATTTATGTTTGATCAAACTTTTCAAAAAGTGCTTTTAAATGTCAAATTAAGAATAAGAATGTGAATAGATTTACTTAATAATTAATAGTATTATTAAATAGATAAATAATTTAAATATTTATTATGAAAGACTATGATTAAGCTTTCATTTTATTTAAGTAAAATATGAAAATAAAGTTGAAAATTACTTCTTTCGACGTAATTAAAATATATCAAACGTCAGTCCACAAATATAAAACAAATCACCCCAAAAATCACATCTTCTATTACAAAGCACAAACAACCTTTAAATGCAAAATACATAAAAAGAACATATTCAAGAAATCATACCTTGTGAAAAATAAGTAGTTGATCACGTTGAAGGTGATATTGCCGTCGAACTATCGTTGTTGAAGGCTTGGTGTAGAATATCATATTTATTACTAGGTTTAGTTAAGTAGGGTTATTGTGGTATATAACTTCTTTTACTAAGGGTATTATTGCCGAGATAAAATTAAAAACTGCTTATGCTTCTGCTTTTGGGGAAAACTTTTTTTTTTTTTAGCTTCTGAAAAATTATTTCTGCTACTCCCCAAAAATACTTATTTTTCTCCAAAAGTTTGGCCAAACACCTCAATTTGTTAAAATAAACACTTGTTGAAAAAAATAAGTACTTTTGAAATAAAATAAGCTTGGCCAAAAAAGCTATAAGAGCTTGTTTGGATCGACTTATTAGGTGCTTTTAAGCCAAAATACTCTCTTCATATCAATTTATATGACTCTTTCCTTTTTAGTCAGTCCCAAAAAGAACGATATCTTTCTATATTTAGTAACAATGTAACTTTAAATTTCTCGTTTTACCCTTAATTAAATAATTTTGTAGCCACACATTTCTCAATGCCTTATTTTAGACCCCAAATTTTAAAAGTATTTATTTCTTTCTTAAACTCCGTACTTAGTCAACCACCTTCATATAAATTGAGACGCAGGGCGTAGCTTTTTAGCATTTTTCTAGTATTTGATAAGATAAAGAAAATGCTTTTAA
Organism: Anisodus tanguticus; assembly: GCA_034509755.1. Classification (NCBI taxonomy): domain Eukaryota; kingdom Viridiplantae; phylum Streptophyta; class Magnoliopsida; order Solanales; family Solanaceae; genus Anisodus; species Anisodus tanguticus. The sequence continues at coordinate 52,779,985 of CM067540.1, read as the reverse complement.
GCACTTATTTTTAAGTCAAAATAACAAATATAAGCCAAAAACTATAAGTTGTGATTTCTTGTGACTTTTGGCTTATAAACCCATGCAAACAGAAATGGAAGGGAATTACAAAAGGGGAAATCAAACACTTAACAGTTAAGTTTAGATAGTCAATCAAGCTATCACAACAACCATCTTTTCATTTTGCACATTTTTCAACCTCAACTACTTGATCAACCTAACCAATTTTTCTTGAAATTTGCGCCTGATTTTGTACATTTGGTCATACCCAAAAACCCAAATTTGCTGTATATATCTCTGGCTTTCATTATCAACATGTAGAATCACAAATTGATCAGTTCTTGCTAGGTTTTTTCCCCTTTCTTTTTCAAGATTCAGTAATTTTGGGTTAGTGATTGGTTCCAAGATCTAATCTTTATCAAATAATTGAAGTTTTTTTGGTTAAAATTCAGTTTGGGCTATGAATTTTAGAAGTATGGACGAGTTTTGGCCATTTTACATGAACCCAACACTCAAAACCAACAACAAGACGCTGGCATTTTGTGGGTACACTGCAGTATTTAGTGCCTGATATATACATTGATGTTCAATAAATGGTTTGTTATTTTTGTGCCAGTTTTTGGTTATGGTTTAGCCTGGTACAGTCATTTCTTTGTTGAAAGGAATGTTCCTGCAACTTTTACACATCCTTTTTGGTCTTTTTTATGTGATTTCAAGATGTTTGGTTTGATGCTTACTGGCAACATGGATAGAGAAATGAAAAGGCTTGGTAAAAGACCTGTCTTGTAGGTCTATTGATCCTTTTTAGTGAGGCTTCTTGTTTTGTTTGATGATATATACTTGTAATTGAATCTCTAAAAGGTTTTGTTTCTGTTCAGATTTTCATATTGCAACTCAATTGTTTAGACCTACTATAAAACTTGAGGCACAAACTCTGCAAGATGACTTGTTTTCCCTTCTTTTATCCTACTATTATCTATTTTGTGGACCAGGAACCTATTCGAATTAGGATCTTTATAGTAGACACCGTCAGAAAGTTGGTGCGCTTATCATGAATTGGATCAAGGTACCTAGTGGTTTTGGGATCATGTTGCTGCATAGATCAAGACGGAACAAGGTGTTATCTGATGTTCACTAGTAGTCTCACGATCGGGTACTGATGTTCACTAGTAGTCTCACGATCGGGCACTTATGCCCTAACGTTATCGTTGTATAATCCCGTGGGTCAAGAAGTGGCGGTAGAAGGGTGAACATTTCTACCATAATCAAGGGTCGAAGCTTTTATATATGTGCAATGCTCCCCAGTCGAGATTCCAAAGAAGAGGAAGACGACTGACGAAATAGGAACATCCGATACATAGAGACGCGCACTACCAGACTATCGACTAGACAAAGGCATACTCAGATCAGTCATTCTAAGCGCAAGAAGGCGTATGCCAAGGACAAACTTCCCGACAAAGCAATTCGATAAAAGGAATGAGGGAAGCTCCAATAGAAAAATATTGAAAAGGAAAAATACTTCAAAGATGAACATGTTCCCATGCAATAGTCAAGAATTCTTGACGGTATCGAGCTGGAACAACCTGTTCTTCATGAATATCCCGATTTAAGGCTAAAGAATTTCCTGCCGCTACCATATAGTATACATCTTTACCTGGTGATAAATAAAGCATCCGTACCCCGGTTGACCTCTCAGAAATTTCATAAAAAGGGCTTTCTAGAGATCCCCAACGACCAATCCTCGCATGAATTGCTAAGGATCCAATAAGTCCAACATTGATTCCTTCATATGTGTCAATTGGGAGGAATTCAGTCTTTCAACAGCATTTTCGAAAGGAAGACTTCTTCATTCAACGACATTAGCCGTCTAGGATTGGACAGTCAGGGTCGGAGAAGGGCAATGACTCATTACCTTTTGAGTGAAATTTTGAGAAGAGTTGCTCTTTGAAGAGCACAGTACGAGTTGGGACAATTCCCCCAATTAAGACTTTCTCCCGTCCATCTAGATGTCTTTTTCCTCCAGCCTGCCTTGGCGAGGGGTTAGGGATCGCCCTCGTCCAAGAGAATATCGATTGCTCGCCCGACATCGGCCTCTTCACCCACCAGGATGGAACGACTCAACACGAGGTTGATGGACTTTTTCTTTAGCCTCTCGGCTTTCAAGTCAAAAAGGCATTTTACCAGAGATTTATAATCTACCCTTGTGTGATTCCTGTTGAAGCATATACTCGGGGTGGGTGCAGGGCGGATGTGCAACAATCAACTCGAGTGTGTGCTTTAAGAAAAAGGAGTTCTCAAATGATTTTTAGAACCTTGGAAATATAAAGCTAGCTCAATGTTTCGTAGCTTTTGCCGGTCCTTGAAACGGTTCGAATTGAACAAAGTAGATATTTAGGATTTACATAATCAACTCCAACTAACTTAGATAAGTTGTGTTGTTGCTTAAGGTGGGAATTGGAGCGGAGAAATGGAGGTGGGGACTCCAGAGACTGCTAGTGAAATGACTATTATACATTTAATTAGATAAAAATGATCAACCTTCAACTTTGCCCATCTTGGGAATTATGCTATACAGTTAAATGCAGAACGTGATATTCAAGAATATAGTTTAAGCATCAAACTACAATTTCAATCATCCTATCCTCACTTTTAATATCACAACATACTCCCGGAGTAAAGCTAAAAATACAGTTATACTGCGTCATAAGTAAATTTCTCCTTACCCAGTCAACGATTGCCACCATCCATGGTAGAGTATGTTTTTGTTGTTTCAGCAAAATCTATGATGAACTTCAATTCCTTCTTTAAACACTGGTGACCAGCAAATTTTGAGACCGCACGGCGCAACAATAAAGCCATAAATATGCGCTGACTGGTAATCATAAGTAGCGAGTTCAACAAAGTAACACTTCATGATTACTAGAAATAATAACCGGAAGCAAATCAAGCAATCTCATTAAATGGGTCAACCATGGGTCCACAACCATTCTTACCGTGCTCAAGTACAGATCTTTATCAGAGAGGAGAACGAAATATTCAACTTCACAACATTCAGTGTCCCTTAATATCTCAATATTAGTTCAAAGGACCACTAAGATTACCCCCACAAAGCCCCAGACTTGATTGTATACACAGATTCAGGTCTGATCAAGGAAATTCCTGTTTTGAGTACTCTATTGTTCAATAACATCTCCTTGGAACGATGAAAATTTTCCGAATTGTCATATTTGAACCATTAATCAATACTCAGTAATAGGAACTTGGTTCTCAGCTCAAGGTCCAGAAGGAGTGATTGCTTCATCTCTTCAACCTGATGGAAACTTGTAGTAATATAGGCGACAGCAACATCACAAATCAGTGTTCCGTGAAAATGATGGTAGTGGCATGGCCTCCTGCGGACGAAGGATGACAAGCACACCAAACATTCCCAGCATAGGGAGTACGAGAATCCATTTCAATAGCTTATAATAATGCATATGGAATGTTAGAGAGAAATCATCGGAGAAATATAGCCCGTTCTTGTCAACCATCTCCAACAATACAGTCCCAGCAGTCCTCACACTAACAGTTGGGAGCATAATCCGATGTTTTCCAGGACGGTCGAATATCTTGTTTTGCTTAATAGTTCGTTCCCCTTGGTAATTACCAGGAACTAACAAGCTCACCTGGGTCAGAATGGAGAAGAAATAACTGATGAGATTTTAAAAGTATGCAGGATGGACCAAGTACGTGAAAGGTTTTTACCGTGACATTATAAGGAGCTTGAGACCCAGATGGGTATCTGTATTTATCAACAATCTCTATTCCAACCCAGAAGCTCTTGCCCTCTTCATCACGGAATGCTCTTGAAGATGGAGTTGCATAGATCCCCTCACGATCATTACGGTAAGCAGCATTGTTTCTCCCTTGATTAGGAGATCTCCAAGCCTGAATGCGTAACATGCAGGTATCAATATCAAAGAACATGAACAATTAAGCAAAAACAAATAGACCAAATTTTCTCTTACCTTGAGGGGATGATGTGGAGCAGGCGTGGAGAAACAGAAGACATTACCATTCATGGTTGTTATAATAAGATCAAGATCATCTCCACCATCAATGTTGTCAGCCAAGACCATGCTGTATCTGTGACAAGCAGAAAACATATTAGCTGATCATAGATAAGTCTACACAAGAAAAACAAAAAAGGAGAGAACGAATAGTAATCTTACGAAGTTTCACCAATATCTACAACATCAGCACATGATGTTGGTCCGTCTATGAGATACAAATAACCATCAAATGACATTGTGACAATTGTAAGCCCTTTTTTCTTCTCCCCGCGTTTGCTCAAGTCAACAAGAAGTGCTCGATTCATTACCCTACCATGAGTCCTATAAGGATATGGACGTACAAATGAGCCATCCTTGCCACTTAGAACATATATATTCCCAGAAAGTGTTGGGACAACGACATCTGTATGGCCATCCCCATCCACATCACCAATGGTAGGTCCCTGAGGAACAAGGCTCTTGAGATGCTTTTCCCAAATTTCTTTGCCTTGTGCGGTCCAAGCAGCAACATTTCCATGTGCATCTGTCGTAACTAGTTCAATCTTGCCATCGTCATTGATATCAGCTGCAACTACTGCTCCTTGGATTTCAGCCATTTTGAGAGGAAACTTTTCCCTCACTTTGCCTGTGTTGAAGGTCATTAGTCTTCAGAAGGTCCGACAATAAGAACAATCACATGAAGCAGAGCAGACAAAAAAATTAGGAGGATGACACATATTCTAAAAATAAATGAGAGAACAACACTTCGAAACCTGACTGCCACTTAGGGGGATGTGTGTATGACTGTCCAGTGGAGTAGGTCAAAAGTACAGGTAAAGCCTTCTAATATTTAATTTGGGTTAGTTACGAGCTTAATGGATGATTTAATTAACCCCAAAGTGTGCACAGACACACACGAGGGTGGTAAAGTATTTGGGACGTGTTAACGGGTGTATGGTGTGGTTTGGGATTTGGTTGGAGTGGTAGGAAGGCCAAAAGGACCAAAATGGAGAAGAATGAAAAGGTTGGATGGTGCCATTCTTTTATGAAGATGAGGCAGGTGGTGCCATTAAATACATTTATTAAATGATGTTGAATTTGCAGATATTGTAACCATGCATGGATTATGTTTACGTTAGGTTGGTTCGCTCGATGAAAGTTTAAGGCATGAGGTGCCGCTCACGTTCCTCCAGATTTGGGGCGTGACAGTATCATGCTTGCACATTTAATTGATATTTGGTGTATCTATGAATATGAGTGATGCCAGATCTCGTAGGCTTAATCGAAGAGGAACCTAGCAGGAACCAGCAATCTCTAGATGATCTAAAGCATTATAATTACCATGACAGGAAAGGGTGTTAAATCAATGATGCGTCTCTCATGATGGGAAAATAATTCAGATCACATGAAAGGACAGTTATGGTGCTAAGGTGTATAATAGAAGCTGAAATTTACTTCTGAATTTTAGAATTGAAATGAATGGACTGAATATTGGATGCATAGGACCCGGAAGGGTGGCTCAATTGGTTGAGCACGGGGCTTCCATAATGGAGGTCTCAAGTTTGAAACCCCCTGCCTACGACAGCAGGGGATTTGCCTTTTGGGTCGAGCTCGTCGCATGGGGCTTGCCTAGTGCAAGTTATCTCTCCTGTGTGGTTTGCGGGCTATTACACAGGAGCGGGGTTTACCCTGTGCGCACCCGAAGGGTAGTGGCTGCGGGTTCCCTTGTCATAAAAAAATAATGGATGCACAGGATTCATATTGCTGAATCCAATAATACGAATGAGGTGTAGTGGTCGATTGATTGATTGAATGACTTGAACCAGACACCAGCAACACAATAGACTAAACAAAAATAAGACCGGAAAGACCTTAAGTGAGGATTACCGTTGTGATCCAATACATAAAACAAGCCATAGGAGGTCCCAACTAGAATGTTCATATTCCCGTCACCATCCAAATCAATTACCGTGGGAGAAGAGTATATATAGGCACGGAACTTCCCGTCGTCAGTACTTAAGTCCAGCTGTGCAGTCCATTTAACTTGCTTGGTATCGAGATTGAAAACAACAATACCACCAGTAACATATTTTCCTATGTCAATGTCTCCAAGTTCCTTCAAATGCTCCTGATTGTTGTAGTACCTGTGAATTTATGATCAATAAGCTTTTTTATTTTTTTGGGTGCAGAATTGACTTCCAGAAGTTTAATCAGTTGTCTATTACTAAAATAGACCTTTTTAGATTATTTTTTTTGAGAAGGTAAAAGAGTCCTTAAATGGAGGAAAATAAAGGTGCTCTATGTGACAAAGACGAAAGGAGGAGATTTCAATCATTTTAAAAAAAATTACTGCATATATGTTTCATACAGTAATGCGCATCAAGAAGATCAAAGCTAAGATCCTGTCAAAAAGATATAGCTGAGATAAGAAGTGCTCCCTCCGTCCCAAAATACTTGTCATGTTTTTCTTTTAAAAAGTCAATTTGACTAAATTTCAAAGTTAAATTAGATTATATTAATTCAATATTTAAAAGTTAGATATTCGAAAACTATACGAAAAGTACTATAAGTTGCAATTTTTCTCATATTAATATGATAAAAAAATATAACTCAAAATATTGGTCAAAGTTCATATAGTTTGACTCTTGAAAAGCTTAATGTGACAAGTATTTTGGGACAGAGGAGTAGTTAATTAAAAGATCTTGACTTGAACATTTGCAACTCCCATATTTATTTGGCAGGAGTGTTATGAGGACGGAAATGTATAATACAACCTAATAAAATAACCAAGCTGAAGTTTTAGCTGAACAATCCCATATACTCAAGTAAACATCCTTTTCTGGAAGCAGTAATCATTATCCAATCAACAAGAAGCTCACTTCAAGATTACACAATGCAGTCTACTGTCCATCTAATAGCAGCAACAAATGTCTTAAGTAGCATATACCATACAAGAGGAGCTTTGTTTTTCGCTCCAAAAAAAATGCTCTGCAAGTCTTAAATAGCATATACCATACATTGAAAATTCAATGACTTCAACATTTAAGAGCAAAGAAATAAATCACCATAGATTTCAGTCAGAAACCGAGAAACAAGAAAAACAATGTAAAACCAAAATAGCACCATCGTGACAAAACTTACTCATGGTCAAAGAAGTAGGATACTGCAACAACCATCTCCGACACCCCGTCACTGTCAATGTCAGAAATGACCTGATCGAAGCAAGGACATCCAAAATTATTACCTGACATTTAACGGCTATGAAGTATCAATCAAAGTTGTTCTTTCCAAGAGACTTACAGGAGTACATAAAACATGAGCATCAACATAAACATAATTCTCCACTTTCTCGTGTTCTGCTTCCTCAAAATTTTCAGGTTTCCATATTTCATCATCATCAAGGTAATCATCATAGTCATACTCATAATCATCAGGAAGCTCCTCATTATCCCGGAATAACCCAAACGACGAATCAGCATCCGCTTCCAAACCTTCTTCATTTTCCACAGTTGCAGCTCTAACATCTTTGGATCCTGAACCAGTTTCCTCTGATCTTCTCAAGACATTGTCTTCAAGAAGCCTTCTCCCCTTACTTGTTCCATTCTCCGAATCACTGCTTTTCTCATTATCAGAATTCAGAGTGATATTGTTCAAGTTAGTCATTTGAACTTCTGTGCTAGCTAGACTATCATTTTTCCCCTTTTGGTTTTCTATATTAGATAAATTTGATGTGTTAGGTGAAACTCCTGACGGCAAAGATATTGAAGCATTAGATGAATCATGGTTGACTTCTTTTTGAATAGAATGGGTTTCAGTGTTAACTTCTGATGCAGTAGACTTTGAATGGTTGCCTCCATGAGTAGATGCACTGTGACCTAAGAGAATTTTTTTGAATTAAAGATATAATTTAAGATACAATGCAATTGATGAAGGTCAATGTCTAGCATTCCACGTCTAAAAGAAATTTCCACGTCTAAAAGAAAGAGGTTATCCTCAGAACGTAACATCACCAAATAAACAGAAACAAAATATAAATTAAGAGCATCTCTCTTATTTAGGAAAAATAGTCTTTCCCCAGTGGCAAGTCAAAATCTACGTAGGATTAAGTGCACCAATGCTGAGAAAAATATATACCAAGGTACCAAATTACAACAAAAATATTCGAGTAATAGATCCTACAGGACAACAGGTAAATTAATTCAGTACTGCAAAATCAAGAATATTTAGCAGTAACTTATTCTGGATCTTAGTAACAAAATATTAACTTATAAAATAAGGAAAATTTTCCAACTCATGGTTCTGTAGATATATGCCAGACCCCACTTGTGCGATTACATTGGGTCTGTTGTTGTTGTTGGTTCTATAGATATATGACAAGTGTCACAACACATTTAAGAAAATTACCTATGCTGGGGCAGCTTGGTAGCATATATCATAAACAAGCAGGAATATTAAGAGGAAACAAAGTGATTATGTAAAGAAAATATAAGAGGAAAATACTTACGGACTATGGAGTCCATGACAGCCTCCTGTATGAGTTGGTCATCATGGACATCTGGATGAGAACGGTCCACCAGGTCCTGTTTCAAACCCACATGCCAATCTTTTTTAACTCTAAGCCGAGGAATCTCCAATTTATCAGACATCAAGTATCCTGAGACCCTACGTAAATCAAACAAGGTCATACTAAATACAGGAAATGTCTCAACAAGAGAACAGTTAGAAAATATGCTGTACTCATACCTGAAAAAGAGCACCTCACCATTATAAGTGGCCAAACCTATCTCCCTCACCCCATCCTTGTCAATGTCATATAGGAAAGGAGTGGAATGAACAGTTGATTGATGGAATACTGGCCATCCTGATGATGTGAAGTTACAAAATTTGTAGAGATGTCATCAGATTTATATATAACTTGCTCAAACCTCATTATTATTAGTATAGATAATCTCTTCATATTAAGGTGAATTTTGTTGTTTCATAGTTTATAAATTCGTCCAGACCCCACTTGGTGGGATTACACTGGGTATGTTGTTGTTGCATAGTTTATAAATTCACATCCTGGCATTCAACTTTTATACAAGCGGGATGTGAGGTATTCTCTCATCTAATAAGTTTGCATTTATTCTTATAACTAGCTTTCCACAAATCATACCTGGAACTTTATCTCCATCAGAACCTTCCAGAACTTCCAAGTAGTGAACAAAAGAGGGAACTACCACCTCAAGCTTTCCGTCACTATAGTTAAGAACCAGAAACATAGCTAAAATGAATAAATTTAGGAAACAAAACAATAAAAGATACTCAAGTTCGAAAATAAGCAGCTGCATGTAATTTTGTTGAACCTCACACATAACTATGACAGTTGTAGTTTTTCCCTGCAATTATCAGGCAGAACGTCTTCAAGAAATAGTTGTTCACCTTTTCAAAAGACCATCCATTTTCATCAACAATTTATATTAGGATACATGTTATCTCCTTGGTTACTTTTAGAGAAATAACTGCGTCCATATCATTCATCTTTCTTTTGTTACTATTCTTCTCTTGATAATAATTCATCGAAGTACCACTATGGAAACAAGTAGTTTCTGCCAGTAAACAACCGGTAACACTCATCTTAAGGCAGTCATCCCGCACAAGGGCAGTGTAAAAGCAAACAAATTACAAACTGAAAGAAAGAAGCTTCTATCACATTACCTGTTAATATCAGCAACCAAGGGAGACGCGTATACACTAGAACTAACTTCTGTCTGCCATCTTAGCTCCAAATGCTGAGGGCATTGCGTATTCAACAATTCATCCTCATCTCTACCAACAGCAAACACCAAAATCAATATTCAAATCTTTGCAGTTTTTATCCAGTGTATCAGCCGTTGAAACTCAAAAGAATATGTCAATGGTACTTCCTTGTCTCATTTTATTAGGAAATTTGACTAGAGCAGTTTATGATGTTAATTTGACTTACATACTCCTTCCATCTCTATTTATATGACGGTGTTGATTGGCCACTGGGAAAATATTTTCCTCAAGGGGAAATATTTCTCGGATTCAATAAAAACACTCACGCATTCCAACTCCACCGCTACCTACCCCCACGTCCACCACCTACCCATACACCACCTAAATACCCACCCCCACCCCATACACATACTCCACATCCCCTACCCCCTCCCGAATTTTCTATTACTTTTATAAAATGGGACATTTTTTCTTACCCCTCCCCCAAATTTCCTATTTTAAATATTTTTTACTTTTATAAAAAATGGGGAAAAACATTCTTACCCCTACCCCCGCCGAAATTTCAATTTCATATATTTTATTTACTTTTATAAATTTTTTATTAAAAATGGGAAATTTTTTCCTACCACCCCCCCCTTATCCCACCCAACCCCTGCCCTACCCCAACCTCCCACCCCGCCTACCCCCCACCACTAGAAGTTGACCTCATAGTGTTTTGCTTTGAATATATGGAAATGCTTTTAAAATGACATTTTCCAACTTGACGTACCAAACACAAGAAAATGAGTAGGAAAACCACTTCTTTTTTGAGAAAACATTTTCCGTCATACCAAACACACCCTAATAATTGAAAAGTTAGTCTGATAGTAAGAAAACATTAATCGAAGTTTAAACTTTGAATAACTTAATGTATTCGAATTCTTAGAAGTTGTGCAGCTTGAATAGAAATAGAATTGTATGAAACGTTTTGAACCTTCCAAAACGGAATGCGTGTCACATAAATTGAAACAGATAAAGTATTACTTTAGTAGCTATAGTAGAAGAAAATGTTAAAATAATGGTTAAAAAGCCAGCTATAATCAAACTTTTAATAGTCTCATGAATGTAATTGAAAGTTCTATAGTTGTCAAAAAATAAATAAATGAAAAGTTCTACAGAAATGTTATGGTGTCAATATTTTGTCAAGCGAAAAAAAAGTGACAGATAGATTGGGAGCAACAAAATAATTAGGAAGAATTTAACATCTCCAGTTAGATATCGATAATAAGACACTAAATAATGTAGCGATTAGTTATGCTGGGATTATTTCTTTTATCAAAACGGTGTATTAGGGGTCGCTTGGTAGGGTGCATAAGAATTATAGTGAATAGGGTGTTTTAGTAGTGCATATTATTTTTTATCACAGTTTGGTGTGGTGTATTAAAAATAACATGCATTGCATAATTTCTAAAAAAAAACTATTGTTTACAAAAATACCTTCCACATTCTTTAGCTTTGAGGGACTTCAAGGGCAATTTTGTTTTTAACCATGCTTATGCAAGTCTAATAGGCTTGGTTTGATATGTATACATGCGGATAGAATATTACCATTGATAGAATATTATCATATTTTGTATACCTTTTATATTAGGTAAATTTATATTCCAATTGTAATTAGGAAGATTTAGTTACCTAGTTTGTAATTATGTAACACTATATATATTGTACACAATAATCAATGAAAGGCAAGAAACATATTCCTATATGGTATCAGAGGCCAAACCCTAACTTATTTTTTCTCCCTAAGCCGCCGCCCCTCCCCCGTCGGTAGCCCTCTTCCTTGGCAGCCCTCTTCCTTCTTTCTCCGACTTTCCTCTCTTTCTCTCCAATTTTCAATGGCTGAACAACCTAAATTCCACCCCGCTCTTGCGGTTAACAACATCAACAATTTTATTCCCATAACTCTTGAGATGGAAAATGTTCAGTATTCATCTTGGGCGGAATTATTTAAGATTTATTATCGTGTATACAAAGTCATCGATCATACCATCCCTCCAAAATCAAAGCCCCTAGAAAGACCTGATGATTCTGACGATGAACTTTGATCCCGCTTAGATGCAATTTTCTTACAATAGATCTACGGCACGATCTCGAACGATCTACTGCATATAATCAGTGAAACCGATGCCACTGCACGACAAACGTGAGAGCACTTGAAAAGTATTTTTCATGACAACAAGACACAACATGCCTTGTATTTGGAAAATCAATTTCAGGCCATTCAGCAGTACGATTTTCAAATGCGTCGGCCTATTGTCAAGAACTTAAGATGATTGCCGATCAATTCTCCAATGTCGGTGCATCGGTCACTAATCAACGATTGATGATGCAACTTATTGCGGGATTAAATGAAAATTATAACGGCATTGCTACCCTCCACCAACAAAGCACGTAATTGCCTTCGTTCTATAAGGCTCGTTCGAGAATCATTCTTGAAGAAATTCAAAAAACAAAGCGGGCAGCGACTAATGCCAGCACAGCCGACACAGTCCTCGTAGCCACCGGCGGCAACCATGCTGACCCGAGAGGCTCGGCTCACGCCCCATCCCACAGGCAAGCCAACGATCCGACACGTGACTCACATTCCCGGAATAACAATAGAGGAAGAAATTTCGGGAATAGCCACGACAACAGTAGCAGGACCGAAAACAGTGGGAGCGGCAGCAAGAGTCAGCCCCCGCCGGCTGGAAGCTACCAACATCGACAGCAACAGTTGCAGCAGCCTCCGCTGTGGGCTGCTTACCTACCATGGGTTGCGTGAGCCCCACCGGCATGGGCTGCTCCTTGCCCCTACCCGACGTCCTCCTGGGCCCAACTTCCGGCCCGACAGGCCTAGTCCGACATCCTCGACGCACGTCTACAGCAGGCATAGAGTGCACAGGTTTCTCCTCCTTCAACCTACGCACCGACGGATATTGAGACAACTATAAACACGATGTCTCTCAACGTTCCTGACAACGGTTGGTACATGGATACTGGCGCCATATCTCATATGACAGCATCCCAAGGTACCCTTTCGTCTTATTTCAATATGAACAATTTAAATTATAACATTATTATTGGTAGTGGACAAGACATTCCCATTTGAGGTTATGGACAATCATCTCTTTCCTCACCACACCTCCCGTTAGCCTTAAAAAATGTCCTCAATGCCCCGAAACTTATCCAAAATCTAATCTCTGTGCGTCGTTTCACAACTGACAATAATGTTTCCCTTGAATTTGATTCTTTTGGTTTTTTTGTGAAGGACGACCTTATGACAGGGATGCGAATACTAAGATGTGATAGCACCGGGGACCTTTATCCTATCACCACCTCCGTCAGTCATCCAGCCTCCTCTCCATCAACCTTTGCAGTAATTTCATCTCCTTTATGACATAATAGATTAGGACATCCAGGAGACTCTATTTTACGATCCCTTAGCAAAAATAAATTTATTGCTTCCAAACATGTCCCTTCTCCTCCTGTTTGTGAATCTTATGTTTTTGGGAAACATGTCAAATTGTCATTTTATTCTTCATCCACTTGTACTTAAATGCCTTTTGATATAATACACAATGATTTATGGACTTCTCCTATCTTAAGCACAACCGGGCATCGATACTATATGTTGTTTTTAGATGATTATTCAAACTTCCTATAGACGTTTCCCATTGGTAATAAGTCCAAGTCTACTATTTTTTCGTTATTCAGCACTTTCATTAAGACACAATTTGAAAAGAATATTAAATGTTTCCAATGGGAGGGAATTCAATAATAATCAATTCAAACATTTTTGCGCCAAACACGGCCTTGTTTTTTATTTTTCCTATCCCTACACCTCTCCAAAAAATGGCAACGCCAAACGAAAAATTAGAACCATAAACAACATAGTTCGTGCCCTCCTTGCTCACGCCTCTATCCCCATATTTTTGGTATTACGCTCTATCAATGACAACCTATCTCTTGAACATTCTCCCACTCAAGTCTCTCAAACACAAGTCTCCCACTCAAGTCTCTCAAACACAAGTCTCCCACTCAAGTTCTCTATCTTCGGAATCCTTCCTATAAACATTTACAAACTTTCGGATGTCTGTGCTACCCCCTCCATCCCTCCACACAAATCAACAAGCTGCAACCTAGGTCATCCCCGTGCGTCTTTCTTGGCTACCCCACAATCATCGAGGTTACAATTATTACGACTTGTCAAATCGAAAAATAATCATTTCTCGGCATGTCATATTCGATGAGTCTCAATTCCCATTTTACAAACTCAATTCTCTATCCCCAAATTCCTATGAATTCCTAAATGATGGCCTAAATTCCCTTCTAATTCATCACTTGCAAAATCAGTCGTCACCGACACCGGCAACCATCTCCACCACTGCCATCCTAAGGCGAGCAGTCCACCCAGCCCCGCAACGGGAGCCTCGGAACATCCCATCACAGCCTTTCGCCTCGGCTGTCTCTCGGCATGCCCCCTTTCCCCGACGCGACTGCCCTTTCTCGGCCCCACCCCCTACAACCGGCAGTCCACCCAATCGCGCCTCCACTTCTCGGCCACCCCATCCCAATCCTGTCCAACCTCCCGCGGCACACCCACGGACAATGGAAAAACGTGTTATGCACGACATTTCCAAATCTAAAAGGCTATTTAAGTTGTCCATTCCCCTGTTCCTTATAATCCAAAAGATGTCTTGTTCGATCCTAATTAGAAAAATGCAATGATTGACGAATATAATGCTCTTATTGAAAATAAGACTGGGATCTAGTACCTCGTCCTCCTGATGCTAATATTATTCGTTCTATGTGAATTTTTCGACAAAAATAAATCTGATGGTTCTTTTAAGAGGCACAAGATCTGTCTTGTAGGTGATGACATGTCTCAACTGGTGAGAGTGGATTGTGATGAAACTTTCAGCCCGGTGGTGAAACCAGCGACTATTCGGACCGTTCTAAGTATTGCTTTGTCCAAGTCTTGGCCTATTCATCAGTTTGACGTCAAAAATGCTTCCTTGCATGGAGACCTTCATGAAACCATATATATGCATCAACCTATGAGATTCAGGGATCCGATTCATCCAGATTATGTGTCTTTTGAAGAAGTCACTCTATGGATTGAAATAGGCTTCTCGTATATGGTACCAACGATTTGCTGATTTTGTATCCTCTATCGAGTTTTCACATAACAAATTTGATCATTCACTGTTTATCTATCCTACTATATGTTGATGATATCATCATTACCATATCTTCTGATGCACTTCGCTGATCCATTATGTCACTACTTGCCTCTGAGTTTGCTATGAAAGATTTGGACCCCCCTAAGCTAGTTTTTGGGCATTGCTGTTACGAGACATGCCGGTGACTTATTTCTTTGTCAAAGGAAGTACGCTGAAGAGATCCTTGACCAAGCAGGCATGGTGTCTTGCAAACCGGCCCATACACAGGTGGACACTAATTCCAAACTCAGTGCCTCTTCGGGTTCTCTGTATGCCGATCCGACTCACTATCGCAGTTTAACAAGAGCATTGCAGTATCTCACTTTCACGAGACCAGATATATCCTATACCGTACAACAAATATGCTTACATATACACAACCTGACGGATGAACATATGAATGCCCTCAAACGTATTTTGAGATATGTACAAGGTACTCTTCATTTCGGCTTACACATGTACAAGTCCTCACTCTCTGGTCTCACATCTTATTCTGATGCTGACTAGGGTGGATGTCCTGACACTCGTCGATCCACGTCGGGTTATTGTGCGATCCTCGGAGGTAACTTGTTTTATTAGTATTCTAAAAAATAACTTACTCTGTCTCGATCCAGTGCCGAAGCTGAGTACAGAAGTGTAGCGAATGTTGTTTCTGAGTCTTGTTGGATACGCAACCTTTTACTTAAGCTTCATTGCCCACTCCATAAGGCTACAGTGGTTTACTGTGATAATGTAAGTGTGATATATCTTTCCGGCAATCCCGTTCAACATCAGCGCACTAAATACATTGAAATTGATATTCACTTTGTACGTGAGAAAGTTGCTCGTGGACAAGTTCGTGTTCTTCATGTTCCTTCCCGATATCAGATTGTTGACATATTCACTAAAAGGCTTCCGAACATACTCTTTGATGACTTCCGAACCAGTCTCAGCGTACGAGAACCTCCTGCTTCAACTGCGGGGGTGTGATAGAATATTACCATTGATAGAATATTACCATATTTTATATATCTTTTATATTAGGTAAATTTATATTCCAATTGTAATTAGGAAGATGTAGTTACTTAGTTTGTAATTATGTAACACTATATTTATTGTACACAATAATCAATGAAAGGCAAGGAACATATTCCTACACATGCATTATTTTTTCTAATACATCCTACCAAACTACCCGTAAATTCATGATATTCTGAATGAATCAGTGTAAGCTCTAAGTAACATCGTGAATTAAGAGGTTATGCAAAATCAAAATGGATTAAACAGCTCACAGAGAAGGAAGGAATGTATGGAAACATACAAATTGGGGTAAGCGAGGGAATCATCAGTGGCTTCTCGTTCTCGAAATTTGTTCTTTATCGTCTCTTCTTCACATTGCAGAATACCCAAATTATATGAAGACAACACTAGGATAAAACACAGTACAAAAACCCTAGCTTTCATTTGAGATCGTTTATTTCACCTAAGGAGAGGTATCGTAATTTCAGACTTGCAAAAAAAACTAAGGAGAAAGAAATGAAACTGTGGAACTACTTAACCATTTTGAATCAATTTTGATACACAGTCTTTGCTCTTCACATTTCTATCTTGCGAAAGGTGGTAGTTTTACTACTTAACCATTATCACTTTTTACTAAATTAAAACTCTAATTAATATAGTAGGTAGTTTCAACAACATTTAACATTAAAGGTAAAATGAAATATTATTAAGTCTCACTCTAATTTTATAAGTATTATAGTCTTTTGCTGTTGTCACTCTAATTTTATAAAGTCACAAATATTTTTAGTAATCTTAACAATTAATATTAAATGAAGGGAGTAGCATATTTACTATTCCCTTCATTCCATATTATTTATCCACTATCTCCTTTATATGTCCCTTAAAAAATCACAAATAGAAGTGTGTTTTTACTATATTACCATTATCTATTTGATAAATTACACTCTAATTAATATTGACTATTTTAAAAAATAATTAATGTTAAGGACAAAATAGAAAAAACTCTACTCAATTCTATCTTGATTATATAAATTGACAAGTATTATGAGACGAATATTTTTAATAATGTAGACAACTAATATGGGACGAATACTCTGGAATACATTAGGTTTTTACTAGTACTTTATTCCATCAACAAATGACCCTTGTTTTTGTTAATTACCGAAACTTTCAATTAAATTTCAGAAAATAATCTAGTTGCTCAATACATACTTGCATTCATTCGTATTAGGACCGCGATTAATAGAGATTTACACTGTATAAAATTCATTAGGAGAAACGCTCTTTATTCATTAGGCTAGTTATATTTTTATCCCTTATTAAAATTCTTTTCATATCAAAATTCAAACTTGAGTAATTAACAATGTATAAGATCTATTTGGAGAAATATAATATGGTTGATTTGCTTACTCCAGAAATAAATTTTGATTTGTTATATATTTCATGCTAATAAGTGTTAAACAGAGCAATATATATGTGATATACACTGCTGTATATTCAGTGTATATCACATGTATATTGCTCTGTTTAACAACATACACTAAATTTTTAATCAATTTAGAAGCATGTAAAGTATTTTTCAAGAGAAGGGGTGGATTGGGGGGAGACAATGTTTTCTGACCATAACCCTGAATTGGAATAGAGTTGCCATTGCCAACAATTATACCCCGAGGGGTGCTCAAATTGGAATAAGAGGAGAGAGTACCTGATTCGGAAGTCATGTGAGTAGTTGCCCCGGTGTCCATGTACCAATTTGGGTCCGGTTGAGTCAACCCCAACGTGTGCATCGCGGCCTCAATATCAGTCTAAGTGGGGCCTGCTGCATGATGGGCTTGCGGTGGTCAGGGCCCAAGAACTCCTGTCCGTGGTGCAGCTGGGCCGTAGCTGCTGTTGCTACCGCTGCTGGGCCACCGGCCGCGGGGCCGCCACCGCCGGGTATTGGGCACGGACTCGTTGGCCGCCCCACCGGCCGCCGGAAACCGCTGGCTATTTCTTTGGATGGTACGGGTTCCACTGCCATGGGCCCCACTGCTGGGCCCATGGCGGTGGTGGGCCACTGTACCCTAGATGGGACCCACTGCCTGCTTGTTGACCACCGGAACCGCCACCAGAACCGCCGCGTTTGCCCCCGCGGTTTTTGTTATTATTTTTGCGATTATTCTTGTTGCCATCATTATTATGGTTTTGGCCCGAATTATTAACAAAACCCGAAGGACTAGGAGAGGACGCCACCATGACAACTGGGCTTGCTCCGGTAGCCGCCTTTTTAGCCAAACCGGCTTCTTCCAACGTCAGCATGGAGCGGGCTTGATGGAAGTCGGGAAGAGGATTGGTTGCTTTGGCGAAGGAGAGTTCCAACACCATTATAGGCCTCCGAAAGACCGGCAACCAACAGTAGAACTAGACGATTATTTGTTACTGGTGCGCCAACATTACGGAGTTGATCCGCCAACTCCTTTAGTTTCTTGCAATATGCAGAAACGTTCGGAAATTCGTCCATTCGAACGAGAGAGAATTCCTGCTCGAGTGTGACGACACGGGAATGTTGGTTGTCTTGGAATATGTCACGCAATCTATTCCATGCAGCCATAGCCGTGGTATCTGGCTCAATAATCGTCTGTAGAAGGTCCACCGAAATAGTGGCGTATATCCACTGAAGAACGGTAGCATCAAGTGTAATCCATAACTCAGGATCCTCCGCAGGAAGTGGTCTAGCGGGAGGAATGATGTGATGAAGAACTTGATAAGATATAGCGTGAATTTTAAACAACTCCGCCCACGTTGCATATTGGACATTTTCCATCTCAAGGACAATAGGGACACTAAGCTTGATATTGGAAACCGTGAGGGCAGGGTGAAAATTGTTCTTAGACATATTGAAAGAACAAAGAAGGAGGGAAAATTTAAGAGAGGTTTTTTAGAGCGGAAGACGAAATTTTGGAGAGAAAACCCGAGGGGGGGGGGGTTTCTCGACCACAAGAAAGACAAAAGTTGAGAGAAAAACTTTTGTTTAGAATGGGATCAATTTTCGGTTTTCGTGTCCTCATGCATCTTCACAAAATGGGAAGGCCGAACGCAAAATTCGTTCCATCAATAACATTGTCCGAACTCTCCTAATTCATGCCTCCATACCTCCATATTTTTGGCATCATGCTCTACAAATGGCCACATATCTTCTTAACATAATTCCTTCTAAAGGTCTGACATATTCTCCCCCCCTCAAAAACCTATTTAATAAAAACCCTTCTTATTCTCATCTTCGGATTTTTGGCTGCTTGTGTTATCCGTTATTCTCATCCATCACAATTAACAAACTCCAGGCTCGGTCTACCCCGTGTGTGTTTTTGGGTTATCCGTCGAATCATCGTGGTTATAAGTGTTTTGATTTATCCTCTAAGAAAATCATAATCAATCGCCATGTCATTTTTGATGAAACTCAATTCCCATTTACGAAAGTTCATACTCCCGAACCTAAGTCGTATAATTTTTTGGATGACCAAATATCCCCGTATATTATTCGGAATTTTTCGGACATCTCCCGTACCCAAAATTCTCCAGCGGGCCCACTGCCCGCTGGACCCACAGTACCGTTGCGCCCAACACTTCCATCCACTGGAACAGTTCCAGCAATTGGGCCAGTCCAGCCCAATTCTGGAACTGGTCCAGCAGACGAGTCCGTATTTACCGATTTGGGCCAGCAGGCCCACTGCCTGCTGGCCAGTCCGTCCCGAGCCCAGAAAATTCCCAAAAATCCCTCAATTCTTCCTCGAGTCATAGACCGGTCACTCGTAGTCAGCGGGGTATTTTTACACCTAAAAGACAATTTTAATTTACATTCTGATGTCTCTAAAGCCCCCTTGCCCCGCAATCCTGTGTCCGCATTAAATGACCCTAATTGGAAAATTGCTATGACTGATGAATATAATGCTCTTATTGATAATAAGACGTGGGAGTTGGTGCCCCGTCCATATGGTATTAATGTTATCAGGTCTATGTCGATTTTTGCTCATAAGGAGAATTCAGATGGGTCCTTTGCTCGACATAAGGCGCGACTTGTTGGTGATGGTAAGACTCAGCAGGTTGGAATTGATTGTGGTGAGACGTTTAGTCCGGTGGTCAAACCGGCTACCATTCACACTGTGCTTAGCTTGGCTCTTTCAAAGACTTGGTCAATTCATCAGTTGGATGTCAAGAATGCTTTTCTACATGGTGATCTCAAGGAAACAGTCTATATGCATCAGCCGTTGGGTTTCAGGGATCCCAACCGCCCTCATCATGTCTGTTTGTTGAAGAAATCATTATATGGGCTTAAGTAGTCTCCACGGGCCTGGTATACACGATTTGCTGACTTTATTTCGACTATTGGGTTCACTCACAGCAGGTCAGATAATTCCTTGTTCATCTACCGCTGTGGTTCATCATTGGCCTATATTCTGTTGTATGTGGATGATATCATCTTGACTGCCTCTTCCGATGCCTTGTGCCAGTCTATTATGACCATGCTCAGTTCTGAGTTTGCTATGAAAGACTTAGGGCCTTTGAGTTATTTTTTGGGGATTGCCGTCAAGCGTCATTCGGGTGGGTTGTTTTGTCTCAA
This sequence comes from Anisodus tanguticus, assembly GCA_034509755.1. NCBI lineage: Eukaryota > Viridiplantae > Streptophyta > Magnoliopsida > Solanales > Solanaceae > Anisodus > Anisodus tanguticus. The sequence continues at coordinate 52,759,379 of CM067540.1, read as the reverse complement.
CGGAAGTATCTTTCGCCGAGATCATCGAGAGGGTCGGGATGTCATCCTGTAAGTCCACTTCCACGCCGATTGATGCAAACCCAAAGCTAAGTGCCGCGACAGGTGCACCATACGAGGACCCGACCCGCTATCGCGCGATCTTGCGGGGGCCCTCCGTATCTTACCTTTACCGGACCGGATATTACATATGCGGTTCGGCGAGTGTGTTTATTCATGCATGATCCCGAGTTGAGCACATGAATGCAATCAAACGCATCATTCGGTATATTCGGGGGACACTAGACTATGGGTTGCACTTGTATCCGTCATCTACATCCACACTTGTTTCCTACACGATGCCGATTGGGGTGGTTGTCCCGACACCGGACGGTCGACTTCGGCTACCGTATGTTCCTTGGCAACAACTTGGTCTCTGGTCAAGCAAAACGTCGGCAACTCTGTCACGCTCAAGTGCCGAGGCGAATATCGAGGGGTAGCGAATGTGGTCTCCGAATCATGTTGGCTACGTAATTTGCTTTTGGAGCTTCATTGTCCCATTCAGAAGGCAACCTTGGTATATTGCGATAACATTAGTGCCATCTACCTTTCAGGTAACCCCGTTCAACACCAACGCACCAAGCATATCGAAATGGACATTCACTTTGTCCGTGAAAAGGTTGCAAAGGGTCAAGTTCGCGTATGCCATGTCCCGTCTCGTTATCAAATTGCAGACATCTTTACAAAGGGTCTACCAGCGGTTCTCTTTGAAGATTTTAGGGACAGTCTCAGCGTTCGAAAATAACCCGCTATGACTACGGGGGTGTGTTAAACAGAGCAATATACATGTGATATACACTGAATATACAGCAGTGTATATCACATATATATCAATGGATCGAAGCGATGGGCTAAGTAGCAGTGCGGCGGTGCGCTAAAGAACGGCCCGGCTCTTGTTGGGCCTCTCGCGCGATAGCATAAGCGACAAAGCGACGGCACGTCCATTGACCCATCACGGGAGTTAGGGCGAGAAAATCGGTGGACAAATCTTGTATATTAAGGAAAGTATATTGTGTGTATATTGTAGTATATTTGTTACCTAGATTAGGATATACACTTACCATAATTAGGATATACACTTACCATATTGTATAGTTAGAATTATGGTAGAAGAAGGTTTGTAACTTGTATATATATCTATTCAATCAATGAAAATAATCAAGGGAATTATTTCTTTCAATAAGCTATAACATCACATTCTCTTGTTGGTTGATGTGCAAAGAACTGAAGAAGTGACATCTCGAGTTAGTTTTCGGGATAAAAACATAACTAGCCGGCCCATTACTGTGACTTGCTTTCAATAGCCTCAGTTTAACAGTCTACTTAGCCATAAATTTTTGTAGCCATAAATTAATAAATATATTGCACAAACCAACTAATCTTAGTGGATCTAGAACCAGCAAAATAACTCTTATATCTCCACCATAGACACTAAGCTTGCCATGATTCATGAATACCACATATATTTTTTTTTAAAAGGTGCAAATAATCACACAGCATAAAAAGCTTTCTGCACAAAATAAATTAGTGATTTTGCTGTTGAAATTGTCAAACTGTGTAGAAAATAAAATATGTATATGTTATACGCTGTTTATGTAAAGAATTGATTTTGGGTCTAACTCAACCAAAAGTTAGCTTGTAGGGTGAGGATTGTCCAAGTCCATATAAAGAGTCCATGTTTTCATTCCATTTTCGATGTGGGACTCTTAACACTCCCCCGCACGCCCAGACCTCGTTAACTGGAGCGTGTACAATATAATTTGGGGACCCAATATCGGTGAACATAGAATTGGAATGAGTCTGGCTATGATACTATGTAAAGAATGGATCTTGGGCCTAACTCAACCCCAAAAGCTAGCTTGTAGAGTAAGAATTGTCCAAGTCCATATAAGGAGTCCATTATCCCATTCCATTTCCGACGTGAGACCCTTAACAATTTATACTCTAATTATCCAGTGAAGTTATATAATGTATAATTCATGTATAGTCTGTGTAGATAATGTATAAACAATGTATAACATCTGTTAATGGTGGTATAACAGTCGCTATACATTGTATACATCTATTATGCAATGGATACCCACTTTATATTTCAAAAAATATTACGATCTCAGCACCATTATAAATTTTCAAGTCATGCATATACATTGTATAACAAGTTTTTAAGAACCTGATATATATATACTATTTCACAATATGGAGAAGAAGAAGTCATTCAAGTTTTCTTCAATTTCGAAAGAATTAGATCCTGAGATTTCAAGCTCCGTCAATGGAGTTATTAATTTTTTCATGTAACATTGTATTAATCTCCCTTAAGGAGCCTTTCTCATTAATATAAATATATATAGTGTACAATGTGGAACCCTAATACAATAAGGATCCTACCATAAATATACATCACTAAATATTATACAATATATGGAGTATATTATGTGGTACACGTTAATACACCCCCTCAATCGGAGCGAGAGGAGGTCGGACGCTAAGACTGGATCTGAAGTCAAGGAATAACTGTCTAGGCAGACCTTTCGTGAATATATCGGCGTACTGATACAAAGAAGGTACATGCAACACCTTAACATGAGCGAGAGCAACCTTCTCACGAACAAAATGAATATCCATCTCAATATGCTTGGTTCGTTGTTACTGAACCGGATTATGAGATAGGTATATGGCTGATATGTTATTATAGTAAACCAAAGACGTCTTACGCAAGGGACACTGAAGCTCGAAAAGAAGGTTTCGGAGCCAACAGATCTCAGCAACAACATTAGCAACACCTTTATACTCTGCTTCTGCATTCGAACGAAATAAAGTGGCTTGCCACTTGGCCGACCAAGAAATTAGATTATCCCCTAAGAACACACAGTAGCCAGAGGTGGAGCGTCGCGTGTCCGGACAACCTGCCTAATCAGCATCCGTATATGATAACAACCTGGTCGGTGCTGAGGGGTATAGATGTGATCCATAATTAAGTGTGCCCTTAACATATCGAATGATACGCTTAAGGGCGGTAAAATGAGGCTTCCTGGGGGCATGCATGAATAAACATACATGCTGAACAACATAAGCAATGTCAGGCCTGGTGAATGTAAGATATTATAGTGCACCTGTAAGACTCTCCTGTAGAGTGTGGGACCGGACACTGGATTACCATCCACAGCTCTAAGCTTAGATTTAGAATCAACCAGTGTGGACATGATCTTGCAGTTCGCCATTTCGGCCTTGTACACTATCTCCTATGCATACTTTCGCTGACACAAAAATATAGTATCTGTAGAACGAGTCACTGATATCCCCAAAAAATAGCTCAACTTCCCTAAGTCAGTCATAGCAAATTCAGTCTTTAGTAATGCAATAATCTCATTTTTCAACAAATCAGATGAGGCAGTAAGCACAATGTCATCCACATATAACAACAAATAAGCAATGCTACTACCTCGATGGAGCATACATAGAAAAATATCACATTTACTGCATATAAACCCAATATGCATGATGTACAGTACAAAACGTTCATAACACGCTCTATGGGCCTGTTTCAAACCATAAAGTGACTTACGGAGACTGCATACATACTGAGGGGCTGTTGGATGGACAAAGACAAACGGTTGGTGCATGTAAACAATTTCTTTCAAATCCCCATGTAGAAACACATTTTTCACATCAAGCTTATGAATCGGCCAATGCTTACCCATAGCAAGACTCAGAACTGTACGAATAGTGGCCGGTTCGACAACCGGACTGAATGTCTCACCACAATTAGTACCCTCCTGCTGATTAGTGCCATTAGCCACAAGTCTCGCCTTATACCTCTCTAGCTCACCACTGTCTTTGTATTTGTAATGAAAAAGCCACATGCATCGGATCACATTCACCCCCTCCGGTCTAGGAATCAAATCCCAAGTGTGTTATTTTGTTAAAACATTAAATTCCTCACGCATGGACGCATTCCAATTTAGGTCCAGGTTGGCTAACTTTGTGTTTTTGGGAATTGGGGATATGGTTTGTGTGGATAGGTTAAATTGGACTTTGGGTTTGAAAATCCCGTGTTGGGCACATATTTCTATATGGTGCGTGGGGGTAGTGGTAGGATGGGAAGTTGGAGGTGGTGGCGGGTCGGGGTAACAGGTGGCAGTGTCGGTGCTGGGTTGAGGACTGGGTACCGAGACAGTGGGTTCTGGGCGAATGTCAGGTATGGTACAGACGACGATCTGGGTAAGCCGACATCGATGGGGTGACCCGGTGACGAAAAGTGGAAGGGAGTTGGTTGCGATGTCTGTGGTGGGATTGCGGTGGATTGGGTCGGGGAACTGGGTTGGGTCGAGGTAACCGGTACGGTGGTTGTTTGATATACGGGGTTTGAGACCTTATAGTGCTGGGTTCTGGGTGGGGTTGCGACGGGGTCATTTTGGCTGACTAGAGGAGCGACGGTTGGTGACACAGTAGGTGGTGGTGGATTCCGTCAGCTCGGAGGAGAGACAGTGATAGGAGGATGTATGGTAGTTGTTCCGGCAGTCGACAAGAGTTGAGTGTAGGCCGACCAAATTTCGGTGGTGGCGGATGGGGACGAAACAGTGGGGGTGGTGGTGGCGGACTGACGTAGTTCATGAAGTATGACGGGGATGTGTCGGACTCGTCTAGAAATGAGTAGTCCATATTTTGGAATTTTTGATTTTTTGCAAAAGGAAAAATCATCTCGTCAAAACGTAACGTGACGAGAGACGTGAATTTTTTGAGTGGAAAAGTCATATCACAAATATCCCCTATGATTAGGTGAAAAACCTATGAAGACACACAGAGTGGTTCGGGGTGCTAATTTATGAGGGGTTGTGGAGGCAAGGTTTGGATAGCAAAGGCAACCGAAAATCCGTAGGTGATCATAAGAGGGGATCCGATGGTATAATATTCCGGTTGGGGTCATGTTGTGAAGGGTGCTAGTGGGTAAAATATTAAGGATGTATTCTACCATTTTGACCGCATAAACCCAAAAAGAGGGAGGAAGATATGCATGAAAAAGGAAAGTACAGACCATGTTATTTATGGTGTGGGTGATTCATTTTGCTTTTTCATTTTGAGGAGAGGCGTAGGGACACGAAAACCGAAAAATTATGCCATTATTTTTGTAAAATTTGTGAAACGTGAAATTATTAAATTCACGACCATTATCACATTGAAAAGATTTGATGACTTTTTCAAATTGCGTTTTGACATAAATACGGAATTCAAGAAATTTTGCAAAAACTTCTGACTTGAACTTTAGTGGGTAAATCCAAATAAAGTGAGAGTAATCATCTAATAAGACGAGATAATATTTATGACAAAGAGAGCTATTAAGGGGAGATGTCCATAAATCATCATGAACAATATCAAAATGGGCAAACGTAACATTAAGAGATGACTTAAACGGAAGACGAACATGTTTTCCTAATTGGCAAGAAACATAATTTTGGGCAAGTTTGCCATTACAACGAATAAAATTATTGCTTCTAAGAAAATTAAAGACAAGAGCTCCGGGGTATCCGAGCCGATTATGCTAAGTTGACGGTGAAATAGTAGCAATAGATAAAGGTGAGCACGAGCTGGCAGCGGAGGCGGATGGAAAAGGATAGAGATTCCCCGTACTATTGCATCTCGTTTGAGGTGCCCCGTACGAAGACCCTTCACAGTAAAACCAAAAGGGTCAAAGTCAACAGAGACGTAATTATTACGAGTAAATTTTCGGACATATATTAGGGATTTAATGATGTTAGGAGCATACATGACGTTATTTAGGGAGAAGTGTGGGTGAGGCGGTTGGGTGTATGTTGTACCATAACCCTGAATTGGAATGCGGTGGTCATTACCGATAGTAATATATTGAGGATATTTTAAACGAAACAGTTTGGGAAGATTACCTGTGGTGTCTGAATCTAGTTGGCTACGGAACCTTCTTTTAGAGCTCCAATGCCCAATTTCGAAGACGACATTTGTTTATTGTGATAATGTTAGTGCGATTTATCTCTCAGGAAATCCAGTTCACCACCAACGCATATTCACTTTGTTTGTGAAAAGGTTATTTGTAGACAAGTACATGTCTTACATGTCCCGTCACGTTATCAGATTGCCGACATATTTACAAAAGGTCTTCCGCTGATTTTATTTGAAGACTTTCGGGAGAGTCTCAGCATACGCCGACCTCCCACTTCGATTGCGGGGGTGTAATAGAATATTATTTCCACAATAATTATACATCTCCTATATTAGGTAGAATTAGATTTCTCTTGTAATTAGAATTGATTAGTTACCTAGTTTGTATCAAAGTAAGTATTCTTGTAACATTATATATATTGTAAATCATTAATGAATAAAATTAAGGAAGAATATTTCTTACAAGATGTTATCAAAGTAATAAGATTAACTACCCTCTAGTCCTACAAATTTTAAGTACTTCCTCATTAAAGAAGATAGTTGCATTATCCCAACATACACAAATATGAGTTTAACTTTTATACATTGATAATGTAAAAAAATTATTTTAGTACAGTACGATGTGATCACCTAAAAGATAAATATTGATAACCGTTCATAATAAGTGAATAAATAACCTAGAAAATAAGATGGGTAGTCTGGTACAATAGGTTAATATTTATTGACAGTAAAGTAAAATCTGATTGTTGGGTGTGTGAACAAAGTCACAAAATTTAAGTAGAAAACAAAAAGAAGCTAGTACTTATAAGATGTTGAATAATCTTAATGGTAAACCGTGTAAGTTTCGTCCAAAGTAGATAATAATACCATGTTAAAAGTATTTTTAGGTTGTTTTAATCCAATACTGACCTCAAAGTAAGCTAGCCTCAGATAAGGAAGCGACAAGGCAAGAAGAGAAGCCACGATCCCGAGGATAGTACTACATGCAACACGAAGAGGATGGACAACAGCACCCGTATGCACTCCACGAATAACAACATCAGCAAACACAAGCACCAACTGTCCAAAAGTAAATATTTTGCATCTAATATGTGTTGGGTATTGATATTGGTGAATGGGAAATGATTGAAAAGAAAAGTGGGAGTTGTCCCACATCGGTAGTGGAAAGAAAAGTGGGAGTTCCCTCTTGCTTTATAAAATAAGCATTTGTCCCACATCGGTAGTGGAAAGAAAAGTTCTTCTACTTATAAGTAGAATTACTCCTTCTTGTCAGTAAAAGGGTTGAGGGGGCAAGGACCCCTCGCGCCGTCGTCGTCGCTCGCTCGGCTCGGCTCGGCTTCGGCTACGGCTTCGGCTTCGGATTCGGATTCGGATTCGGATTCGGATTCGGATTTGGTCAAATGATCTGATTGATTGATAATCTTTTTGGACCAAATTTTCTTTAATTTTGAATTATTTAATTAATCATTATTTAATTAAATTAATTAACTTATCCAATCCTACCCGTTAGTGACCCTGACCCGCGACCCGGCCGGATCCGCGTGTCTGACCCGCGATCCGATTTCTTTTCCTTATTTAAATTTCCCACCATTTTCAGTGGCTGTTCAGAAAGGTTGCAAACCTTCAGTAACAGTACTTCCATGGCTATAAATTCGTTTGATTCCTCAGAATATTACTTACGAATTTTCTGAACAACACAAACTTCTTCTTCTTCTGCATAAACAAATTTTGTGTGATATACTACTGTTGAGTGGTTCGCCGCTACCGGAATTTGGAGTACTACTATTCTGGTAAGATAATCGTTCTATCCTGGGAGGGGATATTCCATCAACCTCGAGTACTGTGAGGGGAATAATTTCCTTAAGGACACACTTTGAACTAAGTGGGCTCGATTATATTCTGAAAAAATATTTTTATTTTTCCAACACTGATTCTGTTCATTATTCAACTATTATTGTTTACTGGTTTTTTGGAATACAGATTAATAACAATCTTAAGGAAATTAGGTTTTTAGATTAATCTGTATTTTGTTTTGGAGACTAAAACCTGTGTGGTTTTCTACTCCGTGTGAAATTTCATATTCTGACTTGAAGACATAAAAACTTCGTTGGAATATTAAAGTTCATACTTGTACAACGATTTGAAGAACATAAAAACTTCATCGTTCTTTGCATTCGGTTTGGAGATTAAAACTTGTGCGCTTTTCTACTCCATATGAATATTAGTATTCGACTCGAAGATATAAAAACTTCGTTGGAATACTAAAGTTTCATAATTATACTGCAATTTGAAGAAATAAAATCTTCATCGTTTAAGTCTGTGATTGAATTGCTATTCTGGTTTTATTAACTAAAACAGTTTGTCGATCTGACAGTGACAAACGAATAATGGCAATTGAGATTGGAACTACCTCTGCAATTACTGCACCAGCGGTTACTCCTACAACCCGTACCGCTGTGCCACCGGCTGAGAAACCTGCGAAGTTCACCGGTGTCAACTTTAAAGGATGGCAGCAAAGAATGTTCTTTTGGCTTACCACCCTTGGTATGCAAAAGTTCACCAGTGAGGACCCTCCCGTGCCTGCCGCCGACATGCCTGACAACCAAAAGTTCATGGTTACTGAGACTTGGAAACAGGCTGATTTTTTGTGCAAAGGCTACATTTTGAGTGCCTTAGAAGATGACTTGTACAACGTCTACAGTGCAGTAGAGACCTCCAAAGAACTATGGAGTGCACTTGAAAAGAAGTACAAAATTGAAGATGCTTGCTTGAAGAAGTTTGTGGTTGCCAAATTCCTAGACTACAAAATGGTGGATGGAAAAACCGTTGGAACCCAAGTTCAAGAGCTTCAACTTATCTTCCATGACCTTATTGCTGAAGGTATGGTAGTAAATGAAGCATTCCAAGTGGCTGCAATGATTGAGAAGTTGCCGCCCTCATGGAAAGATTTCAAGAATTATCTTAAGCACAAAAGAAAGGAAATGAAGTTGGAAGATCTTGTGATTCGTCTCAAGATCGAGGAAGATAAACAAAACCGCTGAGAAGAGGTACCGTAAGACTTCACCAATTGAAGGGGCAAACATCGTTGAAGATCTTTGCTCGAAAAAGAACAAGAAAAGGAAGAGGCCTTCGGAAAGGAGAAGGATTCCAATAAGAAAAAGTTCAAGGGCAAGCTGCTTTAATTGTGGGAAAGCGGCCACAAAGCCCCGATTGTCGTCTCCCGAAAAAGAACAAGGGAAAAGGACAAGCCAATATGGTGGAAAAGAATGATGATATGAATGATCCGTGTGCAATGCTATCGAAGTGCAATTTGGTTGGAAACCCAAAGGAGTGGTGGCTTGATTCTCGGTGCCACTCGACATGTTTGCGCTACAAAAGAAGCATTTGCAACATATGCTCCCGCCATTTGGACCCGAAGAGGTACTGTTTATGGAAAATACCGCAACGCCAAGGTTGAAGGATATGGGAAGATACTTCGAAGATGACTTCCGGCAAGGTCCCGACTCTCAACAATGTTATGCACGTTCCAACAATTCGGAAGAATTTAGTTTCAATTAGGACTACTCGTCAAAAACGGGTTTAAGTGTGTGTTGGTTAGTGAGAAAATTGTATTAAGTAAGAATGATTTGTTCATAGGAAAGGGCTACCTCACCGAGGGCCTTTTCAAACTCAATGTAATGGTTGTTGACGAGTATTAATAAAAATTCAGCTTCGTCTTACTTATTGGAGTCAAATGATTTATGGCATGTTCGTTTAGGACATGTCAACTACAAAACCTTGCGAAAATTGATTAATTTAGAAGTATTGCCTAAATTCGAGTGTAATAAATCTAAATGTGAAATCTGTGTTGAATCTAAGTTTGTTAAACATCCATATAAGTCTATTGATAGGAATTCAAATCCTTTAGACTTAATTCACACAGATATATGTGATATGAAGTCAATACCATCTCGCGGTGGGAAAAAGTATTTTATAACTTTTATTGACGATTGCACTCGATATTGTTATGTGTATTTGCTTAATAGTAAGGATGAAGCAATTGATGCATTTAAGCAATACAAAAACGAAGTGGAAAATCAATTGAATAAAAAGATAAAAATGATTAGAAGTGATAGGGGTGGAGAGTACGAATCTCCTTTTGCAGAGATATGTTTAGAATATGGAATTATTCATCAAACTACTGCCCCTTACACACCACAATCAAATGGAATTGCGGAAAGGAAAAACCGAACATTAAAGGAAATGATGAATGCCTTATTAATAAGTTCCGGTTTACCGCAAAGCTTGTGGGGGAGGCTATCCTTACGCCTAACCGAATACTCAACAGGTGCCCCACAAACAAAACACAATCTATTCCATATGAACTATGGAAAGGAAGAAAACCCAACTTGAAATATTTCAAAGTGTGGGGTGTTTAGCAAAGGTCCAAGTTCCTTTGCCCAAAAGGGTAAAAATCGGACCAAAAACTGTGGATTGTGTTTTTATTGGCTATGCTACAAACAACAAAGCTTGTCGGTTTTTGGTTCACAAATCGGACAATCCCGAAATTCATGTTAACACGGTAATTGAATCGAGATAATGCTGAATTCTTTGAAAACATTTATCCGTATAAAGCGAATGTGAGTCGTCAAGTGAAAGATCTAAACGACCGCGGGAAGAACCAAAGGAAAATACACCAAGTAAAAAGGATGCAAGGCGTAGCAAACGTCAAAGGACATCTACTTCCTTTGGACCAGATTTTGTGACATTCTTGCTTGAAAATGAGCCTCAAACATTTAAAGCAAACGATGTCTTCTTCGATTCAAAGCATTTTGGAAAGAGGCGGTCAATAGTGAGATTGAATCAATTTTGAACAATCATACATGGGAATTGGTTGATCTTCCTCCGGAAATAAACCTTTTGGATCAAAATGGATTTTTAAAAGGAAAATGAAAGTCGATGGCACTATTGACAAATATAAGGCAAGACTTGTGGTCAAAGGTTATAGACAAAAAGAAGGCCTTGATTACTTTGACACATACTCGCCGGTAACAAGAATAAACATCTATTCGGGTGTTAGTGGCACTGGCGGCCGTATATGGTCTTGAAATCCATCAAATGGATGTCAAGATGACTTTCTTAAATGGAGAATTGGAGGAAGAAATTTACATGGAACAACCTGAGGGTTTTGTGGTTCCTGGTAAAGAAAGGAAAGTGTGCAAACTTGTTAAGTCACTTTATGGACTTAAACAAGCACCCAAACAATGGCATGCGAAATTTGACCAAACAATGTTGGCAAATGGATTTAAGATTAATGAGTGTGACAAATGTGTTTACATTAAAAATACTCCAAATCATGAAGTCATTGTTTGTTTATATGTTGATGACATATTGATAATGAGTAGAGATATTACCGATATAAATGCTACGAAGCGTATGCTGGCTAGCAAATTTGATATGAAGGACTTAGGAGTTGCTGATTTGATCTTAGGTATCAGAATTCATAAAACTCCACAAGGTCTAGCATTATCGCAATCTCATTATATTGAAAGAGTACTTGACAAGTTTAAGTATTTAAATTTCAATGTTGCAAAGACTCCAATTGATGTAAGTTTTGCACTTCAAAAGAATAAAGGTGAAAGTGACTCACAATTGGACTATGCACGAGTTTTGGGAAGTTTGATGTATATTATGAATTGTACACGACTAGATATAGCATGTGCTATCAGCAAGCTGAGTCGATTCACGAGTAATCCCAATCAAACTCATTGGATGGCAATGAAACGAGTCTTGGGGTATTTAAAACACACCCAAGACTATGCTTTGCATTATAACAAATATCCCGCCGTGATCGAAGGATATAGTGATGCAAATTGGATCACCGGATCATATGAAGTTAAATCCACGAGTGGTTATGTTTTCACAATTGGGGGTGGGTCGGTGTCTTGGAAATCATCAAAACGGACATGCATCGCCCGCTCTACAATGGAATCGAATTTATAGCTTTAGACAAGGCCGGTGAAGAAGTTTGAATGGCTCCGGAATTTCTTAGAAGATATTCCATTCTCGGCCCAAACCTTTGGCTCCTATATGTATACATTGTGACAGTCAAGCAGCAATAGGTAGGGCAGGAAGCGTAATGTACAACGGAAAATCTCGTCACATACGACGAAGACATAATACCGTTAGACAACTCCTCTCTAGTGGCGTTATCACGATTGACTATGTAAAGTCAAGAGATAACGTGGCGGATCCGCTTACAAAAGGCTTATCTAGAGAGGGAGATAGTAGATCATCAATGGGAATGGGGTTAAGGCCGAGGACAAGTCATCATGGCGGTAACTCTACCTAGCAGACTGGAGATCCCAAGAGCTAGGTTCAAGGAGATCAAACAAAGTTGTGACTGACGGTCCAACATTGTCAAATAACTCAATCCATTCTCGGATGAAGACAATGTTCAGAAATAAGGATAAAACCTCATGGCTTGTTAATGAGTTAATAAAGCATTAAGGTTCTTTAATGATTATCTAATTCTGGCAGTGTATGACCAGATAATGTGGCTATAGGACCACATGTTTAGAAATCACCTATGTGAGTGTTAAGTGTAAGCCGCTTTAAAAGGGAATGACAGTGAAGGCCCATTCTCTACGCACTCATGAAACCAGGAAGTGTTCATAGCTGAAACGAACACAACCGTGAGAACCATAAATGGTTGAGGGTTGATTGTGTGACTTATGTTGTCTAGGTATACAACAAAGTTCGATGGTTCAAAGATATCAAATCTACCGATTGATCGAGTATATCCGATATAAGTTCACTACGGAAAGTTCAAAGGGAAACCTACTTATCCAGATGCAGTCAATTCTCGCTTGTATATCACACTTGTCCGCACTTTTATATTATAACCATTCCCCATTCATGTGGGGGATTGTTGGGTATTGATATTGGTGAATGGGAAATGATTGGAAAGAAAAGTGGGAGTTGTCCCACATCGGTAGTGGAAAGAAAAGTGGGAGTTCCCTCTTGCTTTATAAAATAAGCATTTGTCCCACATCGGTAGTGGAAAGAAAAGTTCTTCTACTTATAAGTAGAATTACTCCTTCTTGTCAGTAAAAGGGTTGAGGGGGCAAGGACCCCTCGCGCCGTCGTCGTCGCTCGCTCGGCTCGACTCGGCTTCGGCTACGGCTACGGCTTCGGATTTGGATTTGGATTTGGATTTGGTCAAATGATCTGATTGATTGATAATCTTTTTGGACCAAATTTTCTTTAATTTTTAATTATTTAATTAATCATTATTTAATTAAATTAATTAACTTATCCAATCCTACCCGTTAGTGACCCTGACCCGCGACCCGGCCGGATCCGCGTGTCTGACCCGCGACCCGATTTCTTTTCCTTATTTAAATTTCCCACCATTTTCGGTGGTCGTTCGAAAGGTTGCAAACCTTCGAAACGATACTTCCATGGCTATAAATTCGTTTGATTCCTCGAATATTACTTACGAATTTTACGAACAACACAAACTTCTTCTTCTTTCGCATAAACAAATTCGTGTGATATACTACTTGTTGAGTGGTTCGCCGCTACCGGAATTTGGAGTACTACTATTCTGGTAAGATAATCGTTCTATCCTGGGAGGGGATATTCCATCAACCTCGAGTACTGTGAGGGGAATAATTTCCTTAAGGACACACTTTGAACTAAGTGGGCTCGATTATATTCTGAAAAAATATTTTTATTTTTCCAACACTGATTCTGTTCATTATTCAACTATTATTGTTTACTGGTTTTTTGGAATACAGATTAATAACAATATGTGTACACTCTATTATAGCCACCAAACGGAAAACTACCTTATCCCGCTTTAGTGCAGAGGTCGAGTATCGAGGGGTGACCAATGTAGTTTCTGAATCATGTTGGCTCCGTAATCTCTTCTTAGAGCTTCACTTTCCAGTTCACAAAGCTACCTTGGTTTATTGTGATAATATTAGTGTTGTATACCTTTCTGAAAATCCGGTTCAACATTAGCGCACTAAACATATTGAGATAGATATACATTTTGTTCGCGAAAAGGTAGCTCATGGACAAGTACGCGTCCTACATGTCCCTTTCAGGTATCAAATTGCAGACATTTTTACCAAGGGTCTTCCATCAGTTCTATTTGAAGATTTTAGGGACAGTCTCAGCGTACGAAGACCGTCCACTATGAATGCGGGGGTGTGATAAAACCCGTGATATACATAGGTTTGTATACCATGTATATCACGGTTTCACAAGGCAATTTACCTAGTGTGAAACCGTGATATACACGGTATACATACCAGTGTATGTCACGATTTTGTGCCTTATTTAGTGTAACATTATTGTATTAAATTAGGATTGTACACTTACCATAATTATAGGATTCTTGTATTACTAGAATAGGATTTTGATAGTAGAATTGGAATATGATTTTCCTATTATGGAAAATTGTAAATTGTTATTCTTTCATTAATGAAAATAATCAAGAGATTATTTCTTTCGAGGGTTATTTTTTTCAGTATCTTCATGACATTCAAAGTTCCTGCGTGTCTGGAAATAATTAAAATTTTGAGAGAATTAAAAAACAAACAAAGACAATCATGTTTCGCATGGAGATTTCAAGAATTAAACTAATCAAATGTTAGTTTTAGTCAGTTGTATGTAACGTGTTTCCTGCCTCTTTGCTATTTCATGAATTTGTTGAATTTAACCCTAAATGTTAGATGATTATCATCAACAATTAACCTATTACATTTGACTTGCATTATTTACTTTTGAGAAAATAATCTTTTCACTCCTAAACTTACACTGAAAACTTACTTTAGCAATTAAACTTTACTTGCAATTATTTATCTCATATTCTTATCGATAATTTATTAAATTTCCCCCTAAGTAGAGAGAGTGTACTCATCTTCCTGGAAGCAAGTGAGAAGGAAAAAAAAATAAAAACTGTTAAAATAATACATGCCATTTTTTAATGGCCAATATATAATTAATACTCTTAATATTTTTTTGATATATTAATATATCTGAAAAACCTTTTGGATTAAGGAGTATTAGCTATTATTTATTAAAGAAAAAAGAGATCATAGCGTATATGTTTTAAAATTTATTATTACTACAAAGAAAACATTTATAAACGTTTTAAAAGAGCCAATTATATTTATTTACCAACTAAAAGAGCCAACCTGCTAATCTATTATCTACATCGATACATGTATTTGGACCCAATACCGGAAGTGACCAAAACGAGATAATTGATAAAGAAGGGCTTGTGAAAGAAAAGAAACAAAGGGATAGTGTTAGTAGAAAGAAAAGTGAAGAAAAAGGTAAATTTCGAAAGTCTGGGAAGGGTAAATGTGTAGAAAATAATGATTTTGTGAAGCTTAATGAGAAATACGAAGGAATTGTAGTTGTGAAAGAGAAGGGTAGTGGTGGGGGCGTGAAGAAAAAGAAATGGGGCTTTTGAAAAAGAAAAAGAATGAACGAAAATACAAAAAATAGAAAAAAGAGTAAAAAATTAAAATTTAATCGATTGCTGATGTGGCGGAGAGTGTTCTACACAGTCCATTAGAAGATTGGTTTGGACAACGTAAGTTTGAGTTTAATTCACGTATAAATTATTTAGAGGGTAAACAATTATAAGTAAAATTTAAATATTAGGGTGAATTTTCGATGTAAGTTTAGAAGTGAAAAAATAGTATTTTTTCCTTACTTTTTAAGGGTTAGCTAGGGTAAGAAAACCATACTGGAGATAGCACGTTTTTTTAAATGGGCATAGTTATTTAATGCATAAAATGCAATTCGAGTATAAATGAAGAAAAAAATAGTAAAGAATGACATCACAAACCTAGATCCTAATCTCAAAATAAAAAGAAAGGGGAAATGATGTTTTACTTATTCCACAATGCAATGTAGGATGAGCCAAATGCATGTAACTTAATGCAAACGCAAAATGTCTTTGTAAACGTAGTTATTATTTAATTACAAAATGTTGCTACTAATTAAGCAAGATCTACGTACATATGATTTTTGCATTTTACATTGTCTTTTCTGGACAGCACCGCAAAATGATCTTATAATCTCATATGGTCACTTAACTGTAGCAAATTATCTATTAAAGTCACTAATATTTATTTTGTATTAACAAAGTCACTCAATTATAGCAAATTATCTACCAAAGTCACTCATATTTATTTTGTATCAACAAAGTCACTCATATTTATTTTGTATCAACAAAGTCACTCAAATTAAGCTAGTCTTTTCACAAAATCATTATAGCCCAAACAAACTAAAGGAATAATTACACATGTCCTCTTCAAGTTTGATTTAGTAACACTTACTTACTTTGTGGTTCAGGTTAGTATTATGCTTACCATTTTTTTTTTTGTAATAATTTTTAACCTAATTATTATAATATAAAAAATTAACTAATTTATCATTTATAATATATTATCTTACTTAATTAATTTCTTAAGCATTTTTTTTCAAGAAAAAATCATTTCCATTTATGTGCCATTTATGATGGAGAAGTTGCTTATACTCGAATCCCCTCCTCTTCATTTCCATTGTCTCTATTCCCCAAGTTCTTACTTGGATAGAGGACATATGTTTTATTTTAAAACGAGTTGTCTAAATTTAATTTAATTAAATAAATTCTTAATCATGATTAAGATAATTAATATTCCATAAAATTTTCAAAAAATGGTAATTCTAGTTGCACTTTGTCTCATCCATAAATATATTTAAAAAATCAAACTCGCTTCCGAATATTTCCTCATTTTCCAAAAACCTCCAAGTTTTATCCCTTTTGTTGCCTATGTAATGTTAGGAGGAATTTAAATATAAATAAAGTAGAGCCTTGAATTTGTTAAAATTTAGATTAATATGATTAATTCAATATTCAAATACACACTTTTATATTGGAAAACTCGAGAAGGCAAAGATCAAGTGAAACATTTTTTCTAAGATGAATCTGCTCGGTGTATTTTTTTTTACTGGTATTTTGTTTCATTTAATTTTTCATATGAATTTGTGTGTGTATTTCCAGATTTGATGTTTGTGATAGTGCATGAGACAGATGTAAACTTTACTTCATTTTTTCTGTCATAGATTTGTGAAACACTCAACAAGTTATATTTCAATCCATTCACATAGTACACATTTTCAATTGCATGAAAGAGTGTCTTGGTAATTTTTCTCACGACAAGAATGTACTCTTTCTTGCCATTTTTAAAAGACACACTCACTCCTTAAAAGGTCTTGATTGAGAGAAAATCATTCATTCTTACAGTCATATGTTTCGAGCAGCCACTATCCATATATCATATTTGACTGCTTCATCTCACTCCAGCCTGCAAACATAGTCACTAATTAGATTTAGGAACTCAAATCAGTTTGGGTCCCTTGGGATGATAAAAATGATGAATCAAACTTCTTCTAATCCATGCAGTCAGACCAGATTTTCTTCATCGGGGACCGTTCCCTCTATTCTAGACTCAATTTCAACAAGTTTCATATTTTTTTGAACAACTTGAATTTTGGCTTCGCGTGCATTTTTATAATGGCCTGTTTGACCACAATGAGTGCATAGTCAGTTTTCAGGATTAGTAACATACTTGCTGTGTGTATTATAGGCAGACTCTGACTTTTGAAATCCAACAACCTTCCCTACCACTCGTGTTGCTCTTGTACATAGAAGCAACCACCTTAGAGGACCAGGTCCAGCGAAGTGACTTATCAAGATCATTTATTACCTTTTTCAGATTCTCTTGAAGCTGTCTATTCTTTTTAAGTTCAGCAGTGAGATTCATTTTGACATTTCTGAGTTCACTTTCAAGCTCAAACTGAATCTCACTACCTACCTTCTTTCATTTAGAAAGGGTGTCCATCCATTTTTTAAATTGACTTTTTAACAGTGAATTTTCTCTAGACACTTTCTCAACCTATTCCTTCAATTTTATGATATTATCCGCCATGCCATCTCTTTCTTGTTCTATTTCACCAAATTCTTCAGTTAGAACATCCTTCTCCTTTATGAGACTACGATATGCATCAATTAACACGTTTGCTAATGACATCAACTTTTTCTGAGAGTAATTTTTCAAGTTTTTCTGAACATCAAGAAAATTTACCTCATCTTTCTCATTATCATCTTCAGCATCAGATTTGATCATGAGTGCAAATATTGACTCATGTTCTAAAGTTCCATCATCAATAGCCATCATAGATGCATCTCCTTGACCATCTCCATCTTCAGATTCACTGGAGGTGTCTCCCCAGGCGGTCAGAGCTTGCTTCACCACATTGTCAGTTGCATCTCTTTTCAAATTTTTCCGGAACCTGATTGCTCTTTGCTGATTTTTTAGATTTGTTCTTGTAATAATCGTGCTTGTGGAGAGGACATTATTAGATGAAATGTCCAGATTTTTCACACTTGCGACAACATACATTTCCTTTGGGATTTTAGCTTGTGCTTCCTTTCCTTGGGAACCCACCATTTTTCTGGACCATCTTCTGAAATCTCCGAGTAAGATAATCCATGTCTGATGTCGTATCCCATTTTATCCAGGGTCAAAGCGGAGTACAACATATTGGTGATTCCTGAATAAAGGGTTAATGAGTCGCCACCTAATTATTCTACGGTGAATTAGGGCACCTAAATGCTAATCTAAAGCTGCAAAATAACTTCAATTTTGTGGTCTGCAAAACTAATGAGATTCTAGGTAAGGGTTCTTTATTATCCTAAAGGGAAGGGGTTAGGCATCCTTTAAGATCCGCTAACTTGCGGTTATCCGGTCAAACTCAGGTTAATTATTATGATAAGAAAAATGCATGTTTTTACAACTATAAAAATAACGTTGCAAGTAGTTAATAAAAGGATGTATTTTGTACAAGTATGCATTTGTATGACATTTAAAAAATATATGTAAAGTTGAAAAAGTATGCATTTGTATGAAAATAGATAAAAATATATGCAAGGTGATTTGTGAGTGAAACATATATTTATATTTGTATTATTTACAAAAATACATGCAAAGTATTGAATAAAAATACACTTTTGATTGCATTATTTAAAGAATATATGCAAAGTGATTTTTTGGGATAAAACATGCATTTGTGTTGCACTAATTATAAAACATATGTAAAGTTTGATTTTGGAAAAAAACATTCATTTTTTAACAATTAACAGTTTGGAGAAAAACAAATTATTTATAATGCCAAAGAAGTAGTAATTTTTAGCAATCGTTTTGAGTTGCAAATCGGAAAAAGACAAACTTATTGTTATGATTAATAAAGTGAATAAAAGATGTTCAAAGTTGTCTTAAAAATTTGAATATGCATGACGAGCCTAAAAGTAAATAACTAGCGGAGGATTTCTAAGTTTGCACTAACCGAGCCTACAAATAAATAAACCAGAGACGGGTTTCCAATTTCCATTCACTTTAGAAAAATAAAGACAACTATTGGAAATAAAACCAAGTACTAGTAACGACATGAGTCAGGGGTATGTTATCACTGAACTACACAAAAAATAACTAATTTATAAACGGGTGGATGGATGGGTCGGGTGGTGGATCGGGTGCTGAGTTGGATGTATGTCCACCCGAATCCGACCCGATCCGTCACCCGATTAAAATTCATGTTTTGTCGGTATTTCATCCATATAATCGGATCGGGTGGATGGATATCCATCAGGTTAGGGTGAAATTGGTAGCCCTAACAACAAGATATAAACACAAAATCTGGAAATTTACCCGAATCGGGTCGACCCGACCCGGATCGGTGACCCGACCCGAACTACAAGTTCCGACCCGAATCGATTTCTTTCCAAATTTCAGATAACCAACAACAAAATATCAAGCATATAAATATGGTTTTTACCCAAACCAGGTCAACCCGACCCGTGACCCGAATCGGAAAACCCAAAACAGTGAACAACAACAACAAAACAAAGCAGATTTTCGGATTGGGATTCACGAAGCTAATAGGAGTATTTTAACCCCAAAATTTAAGAACAAAACTCACCCTTTTCTTTCGGATTTTGAACTTGTTTTTCGGACCTATTTTCGATATCTTTTCTCGGATTTCTTGACTTTTTTAGAAACCAAAAATCAGAAAAAATCTTTTTGAACCCGAAATCCCTCCCCAAAATGAAGAACAAAGGGAGGTATTTATAGATGGATTCGTACCCAAAACCGAGCTTGAATTTAAAATAAAGGGGTCGAAAGCAACGATTTTGGAACGGATTTTGGGGGTATGGGTCGCGGGTTTTGGGGGATAAGGGTATGGGATTATGGGTTGGTGGTGTCAGGGGCAGAGGGGGTTGGTGGTGGTGTCGGGTGAGGTGACCGACGTTGTGTGGGGTCGCGGGTATGAGGGTGTGGGGTCGGGTGCGGTGGATGGGAGGTTGAGAGAGAAAGGGTGGGTTAGGTTTTATGGTTGTGTTTGGTGGGTTGGGGTATAAGGAAATGGGGTATTGGGCTCGGGTTTGGGCTTCGGTTGGGGGTCCGAAATGGGGGGTTTCGGGTGGGCCGAAATGGGTTGTTTTTATTGTAATGGGTTGAGTAGAAATTGTTTTTGGGGGAAATGAAATGGGTTATGGGTTTAAAAAAATATATAAAAGGGTTTAATTATATATATATAAAAAAGATTTGCATAATTTATAAATTGTAAAGATGACAATATGATAAAAAATATAATATTTGCGAAATGCTTGGTGCTAAAAATAAAAAATAAAAATGCGATGCCGTTTTGCGAAAATAAAAATAACATATAATATTAGGATAAAAAGTATGATTATGATATAAACATGCAAAATATATATATATATATATATATATATATATATATATATATATATATATATGCCTATATATTAAAATTATTTTGAGGTGTCAAAAACATTTAAAATTGCAAATAAAATCAGAAAAGATGGAACAAAATTGGGTGTCAACATCTGACTCATCATCACTTGATTCACTCATAGCATCCTTGAGAACCAGGCTCTTCTCTTTTTTGGCTCTCTCTTTTTCATATCTTGTTGTCTTTTCAACTCATAGGTTTTGAGATTTCCAATAAGCTCATCAATGGTCAACTTTTACAAGTCCTTAGCTTCTGGGATAACATTAACTTTTCTTTCCCAAGAAGAAGGCAGAACACTGAGTAGTTTACGAACTAGTTTGTTGGTTTTAATGATTTCACAAAGAGAATGTAGTTCATTGATTATAGAGGTGAACCTGGTGTGCATGTATTGAATGAACTCACCCTCTTTCATCTTAAAGAGTTCATATTCAGTGGTAAGCATGTCTATTTTGAACTGCTTCACTTGACTTGTTCCCTCATGAATGGTTTGGAGAGCTTCCCAGATCTCCTTTGCAGTTAGACAAGCTGAAATACGGTTGTATTCATCTGATCCGATGTCACATACAAGGATTTTCTTTGTCTTGAAGTTCTTCTTCATTGTCTTTCTGTTAGCATCATCATACTCCTTCCTTGACATTGGAGTTATTGGGAAACCAGCCAGATTTGTGTTCATAGAAACATGAGGATCGACACAAATGATGTCCCACAACTCATAATCCTTAGTCAATAAAATCAGGCATTCTTGTCTTCCACCGCCCATAATACTTTTCATTGAATTGCAGTGGTTTTGTGGTAGATTGTCCTTCTTCTAGATTTGGTGGAGCAATCATGAGAAAGATTATTTCTAGGTATTAACCTTTTAGAAAGAACCTGCTATGATACCAATTGATATACTATAAGAGTCCACCAAACAGTGCAGAGAATCGGGTTCTATAACTGTTCCCTTAACTAATGCAAAGAGTAAATAACATAATACGAGGAAACTACCTTGCTCAAGAGAGTAAAATCATGACCTACCACAATAGAATTTTTCCAAAACTTTACTAAATCCGAGATATGTTAAGATTACAACCTCTTTTAATCTAGTAATTAAACTCTTAATCCCTCCCTCTTACAATAACTCTATTGCAAGACCTCTACAATACCTCTATTGCAAAGACACAAATTGACTAGCTCTAGCCAAGTGTACAACTCAAAGACTTGAGAAAAACAGATCCACAAAAGGCTTCTTAAAAGAAGTGTAGGTTTACAAGTTCAAGAACAAAAGACAAAGATTCAACAAACTTAGGACTTAAGACATCTTTAGTGGTAAGAGAACTGATCCTTCAGTTTATTGCAACTTTGGTCTTGATATGAGCACTGATGATCTCAACGGCTTGCAAGTGAATACAAGAACAATTTGGATTTGCAAGATTGAGTTTTTCACTCCTAACATGGTGTAATATATGAGGAGTAAGAGAAGTGACAAAACCTTAATCTTTAGACCAATGGTCGAGCCGCAACAACTTTGTTGTTGTGCTGCGACACTCCCACTGTGTAGGCAACTTTACAGCTGTAGAGTTGACTTGCATATCGGCACAACTGGTTCCTCTGAAAACATAACTGGTTCCCTCTAAAACATAACTGGTTCCTCATACATGTTTGTCAAATCATCAAAACAAAATATAGCATAAATTATCAGCTAGGTTTATCATTCTAGGGGTCAAACCTGAACTCTCTCTGATTGGTGAAAATTACTTCAGCAACTCAACACAAGAGTTCATTGCTTGAAAGGTCCTCAACAATTGGAAATTAGTTAGCAAAATCATCTCTAATTGCTCTTTTTAATGAAAAAAAATCACTTATCTTAAATCATTTTAAAAAAAAGTTACTCTACCGGATTTCAGACTTTCGACCAACAATTTTTATATGTCATTTCATTTAGTCCACATGGACTTTATTTTGCTAACTATAGTAAGGATAAACTCGATTTTACTACCAAGCTTATTAGATTTTTCGTTTTCATTATATTTTAGGATTAGTTACTTGTCTAGTCAGGACTCAGGTAGCCTTAACTTAATATTTCTATGGAGAACCAGACATATATAGCCTTTGTTTTTGGAAAGTTAATTAATCACAGGGATTATCTTCATTAGTTCTTGAATATGTTTAATGAATTATGTAAGTTAGATGAGTATTTTATAAAATGAGCCAGTTTAATTTACAATTTTATTTAGAATAGAGTCTAATTAAGTTCAAATTGCATGCATATCTTGTCTATTTATTAAAATGTTGTGAATTAAATGGGAATTTCTGTAAATATTTTTTTAAGGTCATAACATGAATTTGCCTCATTTTTCTACATTGTATGGTGCATTTTATTTCTAATGTATATTTGTCTTCAAAAATCAATCTGTATCAATAAAGCATTTCACCACTGAGTGTGTGTTTGTTTATTTTATTTATTTATTTTTGTCTTTCTATTTGCATGCGAGCATCAACTCTGAATGTGACATAGATATGAAGATCAAACGAGTTGGTTTGTCCTGGAGATGTTATTCACGTTCATAAAATAAAAAAATAGTTTTGTTAATCTATTCTTCTAATTAATTACTCCTCCTCTTTGGTATATTTATACTACTTTTTTTTAGTTTTCGGTGTGTAATATATCTCGTATATACATTGACCCAAAAACAAAAGTGTCGAACTTGGAGAGACATGATAACAGACAAATCTGCTTGACCAACAACGGGATGAAATAATGTGGCCAATTATGTTTATTTCATGAGTTTAAGTTTTATACGTTGCCAATGTGAATATTTTTTTATAATGATCTAAATAAATATTTATAGGTACGCCTTATTAAAATATGCGATTTCAAATCTTGATATAACCATGGAAAATAGAAAGTAAAATCACTAATCGTGTCTTCCATGTCATATAGTATTAATTAAAATAAAATTTTAATCTCTTTATTTTTTAATTAAGATCTCCATGAGATTACCAAATCATATTCATATCTGTTTGGTGTGAACCCGGCATTTGATTTTTCATGTGCATGAATAAGACCTTTCCGAAGAGACAAAAAAAAAAATCTTTCAGATATAAAATATTTTTGCTAGTAGAAGGAGATAGCTCCATTTTTTTTTTCCCAATTTTGGTTAGCTCTTCTTTGTTTTAAATTTGAGCGAAATAAGAACATATGCAAAGGACTGTTATTTCAAAATTAAAAAAACAAGGAGGATTGCTATATTATCTATTTAAATTATAACTTATTTATAAACACGTGATGCTTATGACTTGTATTAAAATAAAATTGTCATTTTTGAGAAATATCCCATTTCAGACTCTGTGATGTCTTCATTTTTTGTATTGGTTAATTCTTGGTGCCCTCCCTGGATGGTATTTCTTAAGAACGTAATGTTAGAAAATAATACTGGGGCTTAGAATAAAAATCTGGAGAATGGCTTCAAGGGGTGTAGTAATGCCACTTTTCTTAAAGAACATTTGCCTCCACCACAAGATATGCAAGGGGATTGCGAATTTCCTCTAGGATACAATGAAACTTTTTATTCTAATCTGTCTTTGCACAAACAAATCGAATCACACGTCATTCAAAAGAAAATCAAAATTTGTCTAACTTATAAATATTTTCTGCATCAAATAAGTATAAGAGATTTGGAGAAGGAGAAGAAGATCTTGTGTTGTTTCTGTTACTTTGACAGTCTATTTATAGACATGAACATGTCTATTCTGAATAGACACATAAGTTCATTACACAACTGTTGGAATTCAAACAATGCAACTGTTTATTCCTGTAGGTAACTATTTTTGTACCAATTAACTGTCAATTTGAATTAATTAAAATTCAACTTTAAAATTAAACAACTGACAACAATGCAGTAAGATTACTTACATGTAGTAGGACTATAAAATAATGTAGTGGGATATTGGACTTTTGGGAGACCCATTTGAAAATCCTCCAACACATAATACTACTTTGTCTATTATGTTAGAAACAAATTTTGATATTCAGATTGGACTGGATATGTGATAGGATCATAGGACCATGGTCCATTACCAGCAAAATGTGTCTGAACTTTCGACCTCGCTTGCCTCATGGGAAACTTCAAATTTTAGTGGCTACTGATGCACTAAACCTGAAAATCAAGAATCTTCCTAAGATTGCGGATGCTAGGTCGTTGGTCCTGGACTATTAGGGGATTGGGCTTAATGACTGACCCAGTATGAGCTAATGTTTTGTGATTTGTTCGATTACCAATCTGGGCTACTGTGCCTAGAATTATTGTTAAATAAAGAATAATTGTCCTTCAAATTGGCAGGTCTTTAATTGTTGCCCTTAAATGAAACTTATATCTTATGGGCATAAGTTTTTCACAGGACCGACACAACTTGTGTTGAATTTCGTAAACAACTTATGCCCCGATAGGTATAAGTTCCATTTGAGGGGAAAACTAAAGATCATTACAAAATAGCGGGAACAGGTGCAAATGAACCAAGAAAGTAAAGGCTTGGGCTCATCTCTGCAGTCAAATCTGAGATTAACCTCATGCAAATTTGACCCTATGCCGTCTCCCCAAATTTCTACCAAGTGTATTCGTAAACAAATAAATTTTAAATCTAACTCAACCTCATCAATTTAGTTCAAATGGTAATAATTGTCTAGAATTAAAGAGATTACAAGTCTACAATTAATATCTCCACGGGTAAGAACTTGTCGGGGAAGTTACATATTTGACCGGTCAACAAAAATATTTACATTCGTTATATACATAATATACACATATATTATATATCCATTGGTTATTTTCTTAGACGGGGTTATTTATGTAAAATCTACAACTTGCTTGTATTTAGGTATTCACCGCATAACACTTTTGCTCTGATTTGAAAGGAGGATGACTGCAATTAGCTAGTGAAAATGAGCATTCAAATAATGATTAAGTTTGTCTCAAAAACCTTAATATTCTTCTTTGGAGATCATAAATACTGTAAGATAAAAGGTAGAATTGGTCCAACATTAATTTATGAAGTTAAACCATCGGATTTTAGTTTTTTCCCTTTTTCTCTTTTCAGATTTTATTGAGTCCCAAACTATTATCCTGATTTGACAATTAGTACAGAACAATATAAAATTTTCCCATTTAAATTTACTGATCTTTAATTAAGGAAACAATTGGACGAAATTGGTTGAGGCTCCCTTGTATGGATTCAAATTGAATTGTTCAATTCTATCTTTTTTTCCTATTCTTTATCTTTCTTCTTTGTTTTATCATGTGAGGTCACATATCATTCATAAGGTAACTTTTTACTTAATTTAATGTATCTAACAAATCATTTGACGAAATGGGTTGGTCTTTTGACGCTTGGACAAAATCAATATTAATTGCCATCAAAATATTTTTTTTTTCGATATGGCAAATTTCTATATTAAGTGGCTTTTCATCACTTAATTATCCATAAAACCTTTGGGTTACGGCATGCTTCCCTGATAATTAAACCACTAGGATGCCTTAAAGTATTTTGTTGGTGAGTTTGTCCATGATTGAATTATACTGTAGTAGTTTAGGGACAAGAAAATGACAAGTGCAAAAATGCCTCGGAATCTGCCAATATCCTTCTTATATTTTATTCTCATTTTGGTAGTAATTGGGAATTCTCTCCGGCCATAACATGATTTTTTATTCCTTTGACTTGATTTCCAACATGTCATATTGTCTCACTCTCACATCTCAAAAAAAAAATAATAAGAGAATTGATATATATAAAAAAAAAAAAAAAAAAAAGGAAAAGCTAGCGCAGAGTTTCTAGCTTCAAACGAATTTTGTTCTAGGAGCCTTGGGTATGAAAATATTTTTGGTCGGAAGCACTTAACTTAAATAAGCTTACACGATATAAATTCGAATTAATTGAGACTCCAATAAATATTGAATACTGAATGGGAAACCATAAAAAAATATTCTGGAGAAGCTGCTTTTATTTGTTTTGCTCCTCCACTTAATCACATACTTTATGTTTTCAATTGGTCCCTTACAGATCCTCTTGCCTAGATCTGGGAAGCCAATAAAAATCCCAAAAAGAACACATATATATATACTCATATCCATATATTCATATGATAAATTAAAAATATAATTATTCTTAATTCCTTGACTGGTAGTAAATCCCATGTTGTGGAATCACATCGTATGATGTTGTTTATGGTAGTCCATCACCTTTTCAATCATGTTATTGTCACTACTTTTGAAGGATACGTGAATTATTTATTTAATTGGACACGTGTCCTTCTAGAACTAGTCAAAACATGAAATCCAGCCCCCAAAATCAGTAGTCGCATATTGAATAAGAGACAGATATTGTATTTTTTATATTAAGTGAGTGTTCAAATGACAAGTGCCATAGTTTGGATGTATTTTCTTGTTAAAAATTCGAAGAAACCCTACTTAAATATCATTTAACTTAGCGATGGTCGAGCACCACTACGGTCCATGGATAAAACGATCATACAACATTATATTTATGAGATTTTTGTAAGATAATAGATGGACAGCAGTGATTAAGACACAATTAAGAAGATATAAAATCAAAATCATGAGTCAGGATTAAATTAATAAGTGTACATTCAATATCATTACAATCGACGGTTAAGCTGGCAACCGGCAACTGTTATCCAACTATGCTAGGGTTCTTCTGTTGGCCTCCATTTATATAAATGTTCTATATATCCATTACAGACCAATAGTAATTGAGCATTATATTGCTTATTCAGTCACGATAAAATGCTAATCTGATTTATTCTTTTGTACACTACTTGCGCGGTTGGGCCAAATTACAATCTTTTTTTCAATTTCTAACCAATTAAAAATTTCAAGAATCTACTCTTTTAAAACAATAAATGTGGTAATATAATGACCCGGCCAATTTACGAGGACATAAGGTAATTCGCTGGGCAGCAGGTTAAGCCCACAAGCACATATCGATCGAGGAAGTAGCTACTATAATTGGTTGGTTGATCAATTTCACCAACAAGTTGATAGTATAATCATGGAAAATTTACATGACATAACTAACTATTAGTACGTATTTATATTTAGTAGCTATAGTTTAGATTAATTACATCCTATAGCTAAGAGTAATATGTTAAATACAATTAATAGCTATTAATAAAGATACACGGTAAAAACTATTACCCAACCGCAACGTACGGCGGTTTTCCCAATACACCCATATTCAAACCAATTTCTCTCTCTTTCAACTTCAATCTTCTCCTATTTTTCCTCCATTTTTCTTATGCACGATACACACACAATCATCTTCTCCTAAATCATTGTAGCCCACTAATAGGTAAGTTATTGGGTAGTTTTAGGTTATTTTACACTGTATTTCGTTTATACATTTCAATTTCTCTGATTTTAATCCTTAATTTTATGCCATTGTTAGGGTTTTCACCAGAAAGAGCTTAGAATTGCATGTTAATGGCGGACCGAAGTACTCCAACTAGAGTTACTAGAGGTATACTCAATTTTGAGGATTCTCCTTTTTATTTGTGTATCACTCAAGACGAAATTGAAATCGTAGGCTCTATTGCTAAAATGTCTACTATGCGCCATGAATCAGACGTCACAAAATCTCCTAAGAGAAAGGAGGTTGTTCAAACTCCATCGAAATACAAAGTCTCAGTATCAAATACAAAAAAGCGGAGAAAAATCGTTCATGCCGCTTCATCGAGTAAGCCTAAAAATGACGCCGAGGAAGAACATTCAAAACCAGTGCCAGTGAAAGCACATGTACTGTAATTTCAATCTCTTTGTTGAATACTATGTATTCATGTATTTATTATTCTATATTTTTAAACTTCATATGGATATTGTATTTTAATTTTTGTAACATGAATACAATTTTTTGTTCATGTATATTGTGTATTTATATTTTTTAACAGTGAATACAATATTTTTTTTATATATATATTGATTAGTGTAAACAATGCATATAGTGTATCATATATACACTATATAATAGAATTATGTATACAGGGCTGATTGTGTTGTCCATGCATATTGTATATACATATTGTTAATAGTGAATACATTGTATTTTGTGATATACATTGATTAGTGTAAACAATGAATATGGTGTATTATATATACACTATATAATGGAATTTTTGTATACATTGTTGATATGTTGTTCATGTATATTGTGTATTTATATTTTTAACAGTGAATACATTGTATTTTGTGATATACATTGATTAGTGTAAACCATGCATATAGTGTGTTATATATACACTATATGTATGAAATATATGTACACATTGTTGTTTATGTTGTTCATGTATAGTGTGTATATATATTTTTAATAGTGTATAAATTTTCTTACAAGTTTCTTTTTCATGAACTTTGTATATGCATAGAATGTATTTATATTTATTGTATATACATCATGACTTTCAGTTCTTTAATTAACACCATCACAATTGTTGTGTTATTTTTGTGTTAATACAAGGTTTGTTTAATTGTATACGGGATAAGAAATTCTTTGTGAGATATTCTCCTACGCATCATGTGCACATGAGTTGTTACACAAACATTGATGTGTTTAAAGAACTGAAAGACACACTTACTGAACGACAGTATAGATTATTTGGGGAAACTTATTTTGGTGTATTCCTCTGAATGCAGCATTGCGAAGTCCAAGCATAAATGTTTCGGTACTTTATGATGAAAGAGTTGATGGCAAGTATTGAAGATGCATTCTTGGTGGAAAAAAATGGTAGAGAATTTAGGTTTACCATTAGGGAGTTTGCTACTGTAACGAGTTTGAAGTGTACTGGGAATTTGAGTGATTTCAAAGTTGCACCAAAAAAGAAAATTAGGTTAATGGAAAGATATTTTGGGGGGTCGAGAAAATTGCCCAAAAAGGTAGCTTTGTTTAAATGCTTTAAAGACAAAGATTTGGGTCAAAATTATGGCGATGCTGTTAAGATAGCAATCCTATATTTCATCCACCAGTATATTGTTTTGATGAGCCGAACACAATTAACGTTTCAAAATTGTATTTTAATTTTATGGAGACTTAAAGATATAGTGAATAGCCATGGGGCATAAAAACATTTCGTGATTTGATGAGAGGTATCTCGCAGAAGATGGATTCAATTAAAAAATATTACAAGTTTCACAGAATGCCTCTTGGCATGCAAGTATGATTGTATGAGTGTTGTTCATTAGTTGACAACACTATTGCAATCAGAAGCAATAGTGAATACATTCCCGGAATGCTCAATTGGATGACAATCAAAAGTCAGCCAGCAATTGAATATCTGATGGATGTCATGTTTAAAGAAGGCGATGATCTAGTAATTTTCTTGTATTCATATTTTTGATATATCTTTTTTTTTAATTTAATTGAATGCAAATACATCTCTCACTTTGTTTTAAATGTTGTATACAAGGACTGATAATTTTACTTTGTTCATTAGGATATGCATATATTCGCTAACATATTGCCGACAACAAATGAGATTGTTGCGCTTCAATTGCCACCTATTGTCACTCCAGTAAAAAGGAATACAATCATTGATCCGAATTCAAATACAAACACTGTCCGAAAATGTATTGCCACCCCTGCTCTAAAATCTACAGTCGTCGCTGTCCAAGAAAATCTAGATGATGATTTTGATTATTTTAGTTCTACCCCACCACCAATGCCTAAGGACACGCGTTAAAATGGAGTTATAGGCTCAAAATCTCCACCGCAAAAGAAGCGTAAGCAGTTGTCTGTTGGAACTTCATAAAAAAAGAAGAACAATTTCCCTTCATGACAGTTCCAAGTTATATGAGTACTCCCCGTGGAAAGAAAACAACTAAGAGGATTATCAGAGAAACTAACAAGTCAGTTTCTCCAAATGTCAATGAACAAGTCCAACAGGAACCCCCCATCTGTCCCTCCTGACTTCCCGACAACAATCAAACAAGATGAGGTGTCTCTTATGAGGCAAAAACTGAATGTTTTTAAGGATTCTGTAAGTGTCATATTTATCATTTTAGTTGACTTTACATATTTTATTTTGAAATTTTATGGTATTTATACTATATTAAAATCTAATTAAATTTTTAGGTGAAAGAAGAGTTCAAGGATCTTCGCAAATACTTGAACGACAACTTCACAAAGATTCTTCAAGCAATTAAAGGCAACAATCATTCTGAAACGGTAATACAAATCAATTATCAGATCTTTAGTATCAAAATTCAAAAAAATGTACATAAATATATTGTTGTTGTATAGAGTGCTGGTAGGGAAGCTCCACTTCAGCAACATGACAGTGAAATTTACCGAACAGTAGAAAAAACTTACACGCCAATTCACCAATTCAAACAAATCATGATACAGTTCATATTGAAAATAAGGTGATGTCATACAACTGTAATTGATGTTTATTGTACTCAAATTCATGTGTTTGATTCAATTGAATAGATGAATACATGTGAATACTATTTGCTGTTTGTGGAAATATTTTGTTGAAATTCACACCGTATTCAGTTGTTTGTATTTTATCTGATAAACATTGTATTCACTTTAATGTTGTTGTTATATTTTGTTGTTTTTATTTATTTTTCATGTAAGACTGTATCAAAAAATTTACTGTATTTATTTTTTGTATGGTTAGTTGATGAATATTGACTTACATAAAAAATGAATACAGACTCCACATAGATATACTTGTCGTGTCAATACAAATGTAAATTAGAAGTTGTATACATATATCCATAATGTATTCATGTGTTTGATGCAGTTATATACATGAATTCACGTATAATGTATTCATGTTAAATAAAATGTTTTGATGTAAAATGTACCCATATATTTGATGTATTGATAAATATAGTAAACTCTAAGACATACATATACGTACATTGTATTCATTTTTTATCTTGCCGATCTCGTTACAACTTTCTAATACTATTTAAAAATTGTAGGACATTGCAACATCAAAACATATCCCAATGGGTGATGTTGGAATTAACAAAAAAAATAAATTGAGTGGCGATACCTTAAAGAGAGATACAAGAAGGTGGTGATCTTTTGGGAGAACTAATTGAATCAGAGTTATTCAACTTTATTTAACAAGTAATCCAACTGTGTATTTAAACATTATGTCACTTTAAAATATTTGTATATTCTGTTATTATTTAATAGGATGTTGGAGATCATCAGCATGGACAAATGCCTACCAAGGAATCGATCTTAGAAAAAGAACCAGATGATGTAAATCAGCAGGATCATTTAGCTGTTAATGCAGGGGTACATTAATTAGCTTATTTTTATTTTTTTGCAATACAACTTATGTATTCTTCTGGTAATTAATAACTATCCATGTATGTTTTATAGGGTTTTGGTTCTCAGATCCTAATTGAGTCATTTCAAAATACGTCTGTTGATTGTGGCATACCTAGCCATAAGGAACTCACGCGCCAGTAGATAAAAAAATCCGACAGTGCACCCTCCGATGTTGATATATCTTCTGTACTTGTTGGTGTTATTGTAGTGAGTGATGAAGTCGCAGAGTGTGATGACTTGCAGACATCTTAGAAACTGGTTCCATACTCTCAGTTTGAGTTGCCCGACGAATTACTTCCTTCTCAAGTACCACCAACAAGAATTGTGATGACACTGCGCAAGGAGAGACGTCCTAGCCCGACCCAGATATCCTGCTTTTTGATGAAGTTTGATTCGGCATCAAGTTAGTATTATAACATATTACATACTTTCTGATTATTATAATGTACTCGTACTTAATGTAATTTCGTTGTATTCATGTAGGTGGCTTAATAAAAATTACTGAGATATTTAACAAGAAACATCCATTTGAGAACAGTTGTATCACGGGGCCGCATAATATGGTATTTTATAATAAATTCTCAAATAGGATTAGAGATGGTCTCCTTTCTAGACACAACACCAAGTAAGTTATTTCATATTAAATACTTGCGATTAAGTATATATATATAGACAATCATAAACTGATTTTTATGTATCTTGTATTTACTATACAGAAAGCAATATGATGACCATTACAAGAAGGGTGAGACAACATTGTCGGTGTTCATGGAGTGTGGTATTCAAAAAATCAATGACAAAAATTAATTCTACCTAATGGCAATGGATGAACAATCGTGGCATGCCGAGGTTCAGTGTAATATATTTGAATTGTATTTTATCATTTTTACAGTGTTGTGTTTATGAATTATAACTTTTTTTTTCACTATATTTTTGCAGCATGTTGATGTCATCTTTTACTATTTACATAAGAAAACCAAGTATGAACCAAATGACAAATACAAATTTACCACATTCGACTGTGTTTTTAAAATAAAGATTGTAGCCATTCACCAATCTTATGCGGATTCAGATTCTGTCACTAACGTAGAAACACAAGAACAAGTTATGTGTGAATACGTGAATGGCCACCGTATATTTTGCGATGTTCCGTGGCATACCATGGACTATATTTTTATCCCAGTCAACATGAAAGATACAAATCATTGGTTGTTGGCGGTCTTATCATTTATGGACAGATGTCTTTATGTTTGTGACTCATACCGTTCAGCAGTTCATGTTACAGTTGTGAATTCTAAGATTGACATGTTGATTTCACTATTGTTGTTGTATCTAGAAATGACCGATTTCTACCGTGACAAGCAAGGCATTGACTGGACTCGTCACCCAACATACAAAGACAAAGCCCTGTCTGAAAAATTTATTGTCAGGTATGTTTTCGATTTGCCACAGCAAAGACCCGGGAGCATGTAAGTTAGTTTCAGATTCTTCATGTTTACATACGCGCACAACTTTTGTTGTGTTTTTTTTTTATTTCAGTTATTTCTTATATGCAAGGATTGTGGGATGTATGTTGCAGCTTTTGTTGAGTATTTTAGTTTGGGATAAGGTATTCCAGATGAAAAGTTTAATGATGAATTACTGCGTACAAGATATGGTGCACTTTTATGAGACTATGCTAAGCAGAAGTCGGATTCAGAAGTAGTTAGCGATGACGAGGCACCACCAAAATCAATCAGACCAATCATAGATTTTGATAGAGTTGAAAAAATCGTAGTTAATTAGTTGTTTGTATGTTAATTTTCAGAACAAATTATTATGATTTTTGTATATGTTTTACATCGTATTTTTCATGGCCGATGCAAATATTTTGATGTTGAATACCTTTTGTGATCACTTGATCATGAATACAATGCATGATATCCAATGTATTTAATTTTCAAATTTCATTTTTTTTCGGGTGAACTACTGTCTTGCAAATATATTATCAATAGAGTTTATTTTTTTCATTGAATACCAAATATGAATACAGTTTATATTTGTGTATTCATATTTTAGGTTTGAATACCAGATTTTCTTATACATCAATGTATTTAAATTGTTGGTTATCAAAACTAGCATGTATTCAATATTTAAGGTATTCATTTTTTCAATACCATCTTTTGTATTCTAATTACATGGTTATCAGTCAGTTTCTTACCAATATAGTTCATGATTTTTAATACATTCAGGTCTTAAAGGTATATCAATGTAGGAAAAAATAAATACAATATATATATAAATATATTCATTATCAGAATGTATTTATTTTTTATTGTAATTATTGTTTGTATTCTATACTCAGGATATAACCTCAATGTGCATTACTGTTGTAATGTATTCATTTTTTGAATCCACCAAAATGTATATAGTTAATACAATATGTTGCAACATATACAAAAAGTATTCATCCGTTATTAACTATATAAAAACCTTGTATAGAAGAACAAAATCCAAAAACATTCATGTCAATTGATAAGCATCTTGGTCCAATACAAGAAATATTCATCCATTATTAACTACATAAAAACATAAATTACTTTCTTCGAGGTTCATTCCTACAAGAACGCCTATTGTGTCTAGTAAGTCCACATCTACTGCACGAATTTGATCGTTTACCAGATAGCATTTTAGATAAAGACTTATCGCGCTTCTTCTTTGGCCTTCCAAGAGGTATCTTGTATCTTGGTGGAAAAACTTCCTCTTCAGATATGTGTAAGGGTATTTTCCATTCACTCGGATGTGGGAGAGGAATAACCGGGACATCATAAATCTTCATCTCAATTTTCTATTTGTATATGTATGAACAGTAGTTGTCGGGTGTTAGATTGTTGCTTTTAAGAACTGCCCAAGCATGTGGGCATGGCATCTCTTTCATTTGGAACTTTTTACAGCTACAAATTTTGTTTTCAATACACACAATGAAACACTGTCCTTCTTTTATTACTGTGTGCAAGTACTCCATTGATGGTATTACTTAATTATGAGAAAACAAATTCTAGTTAAATACACTATGTATTCATTACAATTCATATACATTTCTGAATATACTATGTATTCAGAAAATTCAAATGTATCACTTTTATAAAAATAGAGAGAGCAAGAAAAACAGACTCTGCTATTTATTCAAATCCATTAATAACATAAACAGATATTAAAAAATAAATTGTCATGCGCATTGACTGATACTCATTGATGGATAACAAATCTTGGAATTTTTTCTCAAAAGTTGTGAATGTATATGAACCATTCTTTCGGTTGGTGCAATTTCATCTTCCATACATCATCCTAACTTCTTCTAGAAAATCAAAGATAGGCAATTTCCACGCAAGTAATAGTGCCTTGTTAATTGACTTAGCAATATTTGAAGTTATTGTCCATTCTCGGTTAACAATAGCATACAGTCTAGCCCACTTTTCTCTTCTCGCTTTTTCCAAGTACCTTTTGACACGGACATCCTGTCGCGCCCAGACTTACCTCAAGTCTTCCCTTAGGGCGTGATGACACCTAAGCAACCATCCCTTCCCAGGCGAATCATTAAAAATCTATTCTTTCTAAATTAAGCATGTATCTAAGTGCGGAAACAATATAATCATGTTAGCTCCATCTTTGTATTTCTTTAATGAACGTGCGAGCCCATACTCGTGCAACCAAAATTTCTATCTAGACTCAATGGAAGTTTCAGATATAGAATGAGAAGTTCGAAACTAAAAGAAAACAATCACATGTGGGAAATTTTCCGAGATAACAAAACTTAGTCCCTCAGACAGACTCATTCAAGGATAACATTCACCAAATCTGAAGCAATGGATTGGTGGAACGGTGAGGTTGCGGAACGATCGCTAGCCCTGTTGCAGATCTTTCCCTTTGTCATACTTTCCGGCGAAATTCCATTTCATCATCGGTTTTTGGAACCTTCTCCTTGCCTTTTTTCGGCGAAATTATGTGATGGGTAACCCGGTGTGACCGAAAGTGAATTTTGAAAAGCTCCACCCACTTCGCATAATGAACGTTTTCCATCTCAAGAGTGATGGAGATATGGGATTTAATGTTTGAAACTGCGAGGGCTGGATGGAAATTTGATTTTGAGTCAGACATGGCTGATGGAAGATGGGGGAAGTCGGCGGCACAAAGAAGAAGGGGGGGGGGGGGGGGAGGGGACGGTGAAGGAGTATATATTTAGGGTTTAGGAACTTTCCCTAGAATCTGATACCATGTAAGAAATATTTTCCTTGATTATTTTATTCCAAAGGGGTAGTAAATATACTCATAATACAAGCATAATCCTAGGCTAAAATAAAGGTAATAAATGACTAAATATACATATACCATATACATAATATACACAATTGTGACTAAATATTCTATCATTTACAGGGCATAGGCGTAGCTACTTTTTAGTTGCTACAGCCTCGCAGTATTCATAAACGGCCTCGCTGTATTCGTAAAATCTGCTCATTAAAGTGTATTCAAAATAGAAAAATCTACTTTAAAATACAAATACAACCAAAAACTGAATACAAAAAATAAAATACACCCCAATACACTGGATTTTACACAAAACAATTACGAATACACTCAAAAATTGAATTTTACACTAGAAAAAAAATGAATATACTCTAAAATATACTTCAAAATCACTGTATTCATTTGTATACAAATAGATCTCCTTCGAAATACAGGTGAATATTGTGTATTTTTCGATCAGATCTGGACAATAAAGTATATTTTTCGGCAGATCTGGATAACTAACTGTATTGTATGTCGTTAATGGCATTTTTCGGTGGTTTCGCGGCTGCTCCAATTCATCGAAGATAAAAGCTCATCGCCGGAGCAGTGAAGACGAAGAGAGGAGGTTAGGGACAACGGTGGCAGAGGTGCAGCGTTTGGTTTCTCTGGCGTCATAAATTCACTGGAGAAGATAGACGGTGAAGAGAGCATTAGTATGTGTTTTGCTGGAGCTCCGGCGGCGATTCGTGATGGCCGACGGCGGCAGAGGGAGAAGAGTGAGGGAAAAAGGAGAGAGAGTTGAGGGAGAAGAGAGAGAGAGGGGTTTGAGAAAAAAGATGATACAGTGGATGTATTTGAGGTATTAGTTACTATGTGTAATTGAAATACAATATTTAGCTATGGGATGTAATTCATATAAACTATAGCTACTAAATATAATTATTTACTAATAGTTAGTTATGCGATATAAATTTCCCTAGATAATAATGGACAAGATATGAGTCGGATATAAGATGGCTCTACTTTCTTTTTATTTTATTTATGGGGTTCACATCTATATGGCATAAAAAATTAGTAATTTATTTTACCATGTCATATTATTTTGATGACAAATTTGATTGAGTGATTTATAATAAAAAAAATTCTAAGTTGAGTGATTTTATTAGAAATATGACTTAAGTTGAGTGATTTTATTGATACAAAACAAAATTGAATGAGTTTGTTACATAATTCCTCATATATGAGTTACCTTTTAAAATATTTACTTTACATTCAACAACTGTGGTTAGTATATTTCAATCGATAACTTGCTCAATATAACATATTCGGCAGTGCCTGTCAAATAACTTTTTTTTTTCTCGAGTTTAATCCTAATAGAATTTTATTACGACGAGCTAATTAGTTTTCAACTAAACGTCTAATTGTGTATAATCTGTTTCCCCAGTTTCCTATTAGGTTTGAGTTATCATTCTTAACAAGTTTTTCATACTATGATAGCACATTTTGCAACGTCCGGAATTGCTCAAGGTGAGAATAAAAATATGTTTTTAGTTTTTTACTTTAGTCGATAAACAAAAAAGAAATTAGACAGAGGTTGAAATTAACTAGGAAAACAAGCTCGAAATATTCGGTCCTTATTTTCTTTTGGGCTCGGATTGTGTTTTACACGGAATTCACATTAATGAAGAGAGCTATATATGCTTTTGAAAATTAAAAAAAAATTCGGTGATCAAAGTTTCACTCATAAACTTAATTAAAATCTTGAATCTGCTTCTGATCACACGTTTTTTATTCCTAATTCTAATGCATGATTTACTACTCATTGGTGAAACAAAAACTATGTGGCATACGTTTCTGTACCTTTTCTTTAGACATAAATTTCTTCACGACTTCATTATCCGAAAAAATGCAACTGCCAGTAGCATTATTCATGTGAATTTCCTCACTGCAAGAACTTTATTTTTGTGGGACATTCAAAGTATAACCTTCTTATCGCCTTCAACAAGCAATATCAACCATTCTCCTCCAAAAAGTAGCAAGCAGAAAATGAGACAAAAAAGAAAATTAAGGCCCAAAACTTTAGTACGACGTTTCTCTTGCTTAATTTCAAACTTTGTATTATCTGAGACAAAGAAAAAAGAAAATCAGAATACGTCACTTGGATAGAGAGATCACGTTCACTTTCCAAAAGGGTTCATTTTCAGACAAAAGGATTTACTCCTTCCGTTTTAAAAATGTCTTACTTTTCTTTTTAGCCCATTTCAAAAAAAATGTTTTTTTTTTACAATTCATTCACTCTAACTTTTTACGTGACATGTTTAAGACCACAAGATTAAATGTTATTTTTATACATTTAACATATTTTTAATTTAAGACCATAAGATTCAAAAGCCTTTACTATTTTCTTAGGACCCGTTTGGCCATAATTATTTTTATTTTTTTTTCAGAATTTTTTTCACTTTTTTTTGGAAATTGGTGTTTGGCCATAAAAATTTCAAATACAACTTGAAGTTATATTTGGAATTTGAAAAACACCACACACCTTGTTTTCACAGTTTTCACTTTTTGTTTTTTGTCATTGCTTTTATCTTTTGCTTTTCAAAATTTACCATATATTTTTTATTTTTATAAATTTGATTGATGAGTTTCATGATCGGAGGGATATAAAAGACGTATACGTCACTGAACAAGCTCAATTTGCAAATTATGATCTTACATGGTATGAAAAACAGCATTACAAAGCAAAATAAGAACTTAATTTTCCCTCTTATAATACATGAGTTGACATCCCTGTAACCACACGTTATGCAAAGTAAATTGATTTGCTGAATGATTTCAGATTGTCTTTATACAGACACCGAAAGCTATTATGTTTATTAATTATTTTGGGTGATTTTGCAAGTTTTTAAAATTAAATGTATAAATTATATTTTATATTTTTTTTATGAAAAGTGCATTCCAACAACCAAATATCATTTACAAAAACTATGGTCAAACACAACTCCAACTCAAACTTTAAAATTTTCAAAAAAAATAAAATTATTTCTTATTTCTATGGCCAGTTGATTACTTAAAATTTGTGTCAAGTTAAAATCAAAAGATATTTTTGAAACTGATGGAATTAGGGATGGAAACGGATCGGATCTGGACCGGATCCTACTAGATTCAGATCCAGATCTGTTTTCATACCTGAATCCATATCCGGATCCATATCCACCGGGTCCATAAAAATTATATCCAAATCCAGATTCATCGGATCCACCGGGTTCACGGATAGGATCTGGATCCACATCTAAAAAAAAATCTTTTAGAGTTGTATATTTTTTTCATGTTTCAGATTTCAATCCTAGGCATGTCTGTCAAATGAAAATTGAGCGCTACAACAACATATCTAAAGCATGACATGAGATATGAATATTTCAATAGAATGAGATCAAATAATCAGCTCCTTTTACATGCAATGATTGTACCATCATTTGTTTTCCGCTTAGTTTTTTATTGAGCCTTTTGAAAATTATGGGCTTAAACGTATGGATCATTCAAAAAATAAAGTCCAAATCTGAATGTAAAATACATAAATTATGAAAAAAAATTAAAAAATACTTATAAAATTACATTCTAGGTTATGGATATATTTAATAAAAAACGGATCAACGGGTCGGATTTGGATCGGATACGGATCTCAAATACAAGATCCAGATTCATATCCGATCCGTCACAAACGGATCCGGGTCCGATCCGGAGCCGTCGGATCCAAATTTTGAAGATCCATATCTTATAAAACGGATCTGGATTCACCGGGTCCGATATCCGTGCCCATCCCCGGATGGAATACATCTTGTTTTGATGTAATCTTTTGTTAACCGCACTGCTTTTGCCTCGGGGGAATACAAGTGCTATTTCCATAAGATTAAGCCGTTGGTTGATATGACGTCTGGTGATTTAATTCTTTTTTTATAGTTTCTAAATACTGTTTTTCCATTTTGAGATGTGGCATAAATATACCAAGTAATACTCTCTCTGTCTCAATTTATATAATATAATTTAACTAGACATAGAGTTTAAGAAATAAAAAAAGAATTTTGAATTTTATGGTGTAAAATAAATCAAAGATATTTATATGGTTATAGATCACCTCGTTAAGCGTAAAAGATAGATTTTAAAGTTAAATTATTGTCAAATAAGAAAATATGTTATTATTTTTTAGACTGACTAAAAAAAATGTGTCATGTAAACTGAGACAGATAAAATAGGCATTTTTTTAAATTTATGATTTTTTTTAAAATATATTAAATAAAATAATACTTTTTATATTTTTAATAAGTTTACAATTCTAACATTTTTGTTGTTCCCTTAGTATTACTCTATTGTAGAAATAACATGACATGTTAAGAATTTAAGACTAAAAAACATTACGAATATAATATAATGGAGCTAGATCTTCTTTAATTTTATGAGTTCCCGAACTAAGTAACTTTGATCAAAATCATATTTTTATCTTAAAATATTCATTCGATATGTATAAATTATGAATTATAAAATCTAGTAACTTAGAAGGACTAGAATTCTCAACTCATAAACTTCAAATTCTTATCCGCTTCCAATTGTAGACACATTTAATTTAAGACCACAATTTTTTTTATACTCTCCAATTAAATAAATATAAATAGAATGGGAGTATTAATAACTTCTTCTTTTTCACTAGATACTAACAACTTGTATTTGAATCCCCTTTATAACTGTTCTTTACCACCTCTAATTTTATTTATACGATATTCTTTAATTTTAGTCTACTCCAAAAATTGACACTCTTTGATATTTGAATAAGATTTGTTAACTTTACTTTTTTATTCTTAATAACAGTATAATCATGAAAATATTATGATATATTTAAAATCCCAAATTTAACAATACTTTAATGTGTCTAAAGTCTCTTTTCTCTTTAGTAAATGATGTAACAAGTCAAATATTATTATATAGACAAACAAATAGAATAATTTTTCAGGATTACAAGTTATATATATACCATGGAAATGTAAAGGTTGTAATATTATTAGTGTAATTTAACTTATTATAGCAAGTAACCATTCGATCAAGTCGTCTATTAACATTTATGATAGAAATTGACATTTAAATACTTTAGGAGTGACTTAATTACGTATATTTATACTTTTCTATTGTTATTTACGTAGAACATAAACTCTCTACTTAATTTTCATTTTACCTCTAATAAGAAAAATCTCATACAATTTATCGTTAAAACTGACTTATTTTCATTTTAAAAAGTTGACTTATTTTTTAAATCTATACATTGTCAAATAATGTTACTAATAAAACAACAAATTGAGACAAGAAAGCAACTTACATGTATATATTTGAGATAAGCGTTAGCAAACACCCTT
This sequence comes from Anisodus tanguticus, assembly GCA_034509755.1. Lineage (NCBI taxonomy): Eukaryota > Viridiplantae > Streptophyta > Magnoliopsida > Solanales > Solanaceae > Anisodus > Anisodus tanguticus. Next base: position 52,717,560 of record CM067540.1, on the reverse strand, counting down.
CCCCTCACCAAAATCTCCCATATACATAATATATACACAAACTTGGAAATCATCTCCAATCCCCTCTTTATCTCATAGACCCATAATTCTCTTGTTTTTTGCTTTCTTTTATTCTGTTTTTGTTAAGACATTTTTTTAAGATGTCAACCGGTGGCACCGCCACCAATTCCGCTAACGGTAGTCCACGTGTAGGCGGCGGACCCACCATCCACCACCGCCGTGAAAAATTATCAGATCATTTGCAAATCGGGTTTGATTATTATTATGGTCATGATAATAATAATAATAATAATAATAATACAAATGTTATTAACTCTGATGGTGGAAACCAAAATCTTCATTATCATCATCATCGTCATTATACGATAATACCATACTTATTAACGTGTAAATGGGTGCCAGAAAGTATGGTTTATAGAGTAGAAGAATGGTTGTTGAGTTTATGTACTATTATGGCATGTTTAGGATCAAGAAAGAATATGGGACGTACGATATTTGGGGTGTTGTTGGTTTTGGTTGTGATATCTATGTTTTTAAAGTTTACTATGGTGATGAATGGTAATGTTGATGATGTAAATGGGAGAGAGCATGGAATATTTGTTCTTCAGAATTTTAAGAATGATTGGATTAATGCTCAAAAAATTGTTTCTGAAACAGAGTCCTCTGTTTCTTCTAGTGGGGTTGTGCAAAAAAGACAGATGAAGGAGTTACCTGTAAGTTGTGCAAAAACCACTTCTTTGTCTCTTTAATAATTCCATTTATTCCTTCTAAGTTAGTGTAGTGAAAATATCACCTAGTTTCAGAGGTGGTGACATGATTTGAAGCTTATGAGTTCAGATTAGGATTAGGGTAGAAAGTTAGTAGGTAGTAGAGCATTGTGGCGTAGCATAGTATTTCTCATGTAGTTTCTTATCGTTCGAGTTTTGTTAACTATTTATTGTCTCTTCTTCCTGCTTAGCATAATTTTTTTTTGTTTTTATTTACTGTTCATTTTTTTGTACCTATTTAACCTGCTTTGCTATTGCTTTATTATGAGCCGATGATCTATCCGAAACAACCTCTCCACCTCCAAGGTAGGGGTAATGTCTGCGTACACTCTACCCTCCCCAGACCCCACTTGTGGGATGGGATCACACTGGGTATGTTGTTGTTGTTGAATTCGGGATTCTAGTCTTTTTACGTTATTGGGTTCTAAGTTAATAATTTGTATATATTTAATGAATTTTTTAGGCAAATACAAGGTCTGGACCAAAGTTACGTAACGTACACACTAGCTCCGCCCCTGCCTGATTTTCCTGTTCATGTAGTCCATTTTCCAGATAATGGGAATTGAAAAACCTTTGCTTTTTTGCTTATGTTCTTAGGAAGAAGAATAGATTGAAAGGGAATTTCTCAGAAACACATGGTTTTTGCTCTGCATTTTTTGGTCTAGTGCTTGATATAGATCTTTCTGAAAAAGTGACCTTTAGAGATAGTGATTTTCAAGATGAAAACTTAGGGTAAGTTTTACTTTGCATACTTTAACTTCTTTGTGGGTAAAGTGAGGTTTGGCACACTCGCTGATCAGGAACGGAGCTAGAGTATTAGATACGGGTTTGGGTGAATCCAATAGCTTTTGCTTAGACCCTACATTTGTATTTAGGTAATTCATTAAGTATGTATAAACATTTAATTACAAATCTAGTAATTAAACGAGCTATGAAGTTAGTAACAAATTAAGAACCGATAAACTATAAATTCTGGCACCTCTTCTGTCTTCCTATTATCTTTTGCCCAAAAGGATGGAAGTAGTAGGCAGCAACAAAGCTTAAAGGTTGTATGTGGACAATGACTAACTAGGTTTGGGGAATGTTGACTGCAATGGTGGCTTAATGATTAGGTGTCCATTGTGGTCCAAAAGTATCTTGGATATTCCTTTCTTTTTGGCTAATTAAATGAGTTATTGACTTCTCTAATTCAAGTTACTGTTCTATATTTAGCTTTTTCAGTAAATTTCCTGAATTCAGAACCTTCATTACTACTCTAATTTCCAGTTGATAGCTTATCCACAATGTTTTGCATTGAGTAGAATATGGGTTTCTCCTTGCGCTTTCTCGCGATTTTTTGGCTTGATTGACATGTCAAAAGCACTAGGTCAATATTGGCTGTTTTGGACAGGTACCAGAAATATGGATGAAGCCACCTAGTGATACTTACTACAAATGCATTGCTCGGCCTAGGAATCGAATAAGTATATCCACTTCCTCCATTTAGACCAGTTGCATTCCTATTTTATGTATACTTATATTTGGAATTATATTAGGAACGGGCTCATCTACCAATGGATATATCTTGGTTCATGCCAATGGAGGATTAAACCAGATGAGAACTGGGGTTAGTGGAAGCTTTAAGCTTTCTATTACATATTTTCCCACGGACGAGAAGCTGTAGTTTATGCTAATCATTGCTGTTGGATTACTGCAGATATGTGATATGGTGGCTATTGCAAAAATTTTGAATGCCACACTGATTCTTCCTTCTCTTGATCATGAATCCTTTTGGACAGATCCTAGGTACAATACTTCAGTTCTTCTGATAAGTTGAGATTTAAGAATGACCACTCCTAGGAACCTTTTTGTTTTAGTTCCAATCGATTTCTTTTTCTTGTAGTGACTTTAAAGATATTTTTGACTGGAGACGCTTCACAGACGTGTTAAAAGATGACATTGAGATTGTTGAATCTTTGCCACCAAAGTATGCAGCTGTGACCCCCATACAAAAGGCACCTGTCTCTTGGTCAAAGGTCTGTAAATAGAACTTATGTTACTCGGCCTCTCCAAAAATGTTGCCGGATCCTCCAAAAATACACTACTTTTGGAGGAGATCCAATATGCACCCGTCAATATTTTTGAAGAGTCTACCTTCTCAATTTTTTTTTTTGAAGAGTCCGAGTAACATAGATTATCTGTAGAACTACTATTAGCATTGCTTGCTGGAACTAAAAGTTGTTACTTTTCTGCAGGCTAGTTACTATAGAGGAGAGGTTCTTCCTTTACTAAAGAAGCACAAGGTGATACAATTTACCCATACAGATTCAAGGCTTGCTAACAATGACCTGGCATCCTCTATTCAGAGGCTTCGTTGTCGAGCAAATTATGAGGCTCTACGGTACACGAATGAAATTGAGGAGCTTGGAAAGAAGTTGGTTGATAGACTTAGAGACAATGGTGAACCATACATCGCTCTCCACTTGAGGTAATAGCATTATCTCTAAAAAGGTATAACATGTTTTTAACCATTCGTCTTTGAACAAGTTACTTAACATGCTTGCAGATATGAAAAAGATATGCTAGCCTTTACTGGCTGCAGCAATAATTTGACTGCTCAAGAGGCTGAAGAACTTCGTATTATGAGGTATCAAGTGAAGCACTGGAAAGAGAAAGAGATAGATGGAAACGAGAAGCGACTGCAAGGGGGCTGCCCTATGTCGCCTAGGGAGGCTGCCTTGTTTCTTAAAGCAATGGGCTATCCCACCACGACCAGGATATATATTGTCGCTGGTGAAATTTATGGCAACAACAGCATGGATGCATTTCAAACAGAGTTTCCCAACGTTTTCTCTCACTTCTCTCACTCAACTCTTACTACAAAGGAAGAACTAGAGGCTTTTAGGCATTATCAAAACCGTCTTGCTGCCTTAGATTATCTCGTAGCCCTTGAAAGTGATGTATTTGTTTATACATATGATGGCAATATGGCAAAGGCCGTGCAAGGGCATAGAAGGTTTGAAGGATTTCGAAAGACCATAAGCCCTGACAGGTTAATTACTTTATCTTTAGATTTTTATACCACTTGAATTGTCCAGGATTTGAGCAAACTAACAATTTTCGTTGGTATTTCTCTTTATTTCAGGCTCAATGTTGTTAGATTAATTGATTTGTTGGGTAAGGGTGCGATCTCTTGGGAAGAGTTTACTTCTGAGGTCAAGGCGTTACATTCCAACAGATTAGGAGCTCCTTACCCAAGAGAAGCGGGAGAATCACCCAGATTAGAAGAGAACTTTTACGCAAATCCTTTTCCAGGTTGTATTTGTGATCGATCTTTGATGGAAGTAAGCAAGCAGAAAATTAACAAGAGACTGAGTTTGAGGGCTGCTGAACAAATATAAGGGTTTATTTCAACCTGGTAATAGGTTGTAGATTAGTTAAATGCCAGTATTTGATCCTACAGTATTATTCAAAGGGCTACTAAGATTTCGGCCTTTTAGTACATTAGGCAGCAAGCAGAATCAAAGAGGACTTTTACCATATGAATTACTTCAATGAACAAATCTTAAGCCAGCAAGCAACTTTGGAAGCAGACATGGTTAGCTTGTTAGACGAACAAAAGAGGTAGATGAAATGCAGGTACTCCAATCATTCTTTTCTATGCAGTATAGAATTTTAATTTTTTATTTATTCGGAGTTGGTTTTTGTAATTAGTTTATTTATTAGGTTTTCCACAGATACACATGTAATATCGCGAAAGTTTTTATACTAGTCTTTGTACACAGTTGCAAAGTTCTTCATCTTCATATTTGTCGTATTTTCCTTCTCATTCCATTATGGATTCAAAAATTTACTTGGTGAACTGTTTGCATTATCCTGATTGCTATGATTATACGTAGACAGTGGATTTTATATTACTACTATTAACTATTTAGAGAACCTCATTGGGCTTGGGAAAATTTAAAAGGAACCAAAACCAAGCAAACCTAAATATGAAGTATAGTTTCTCCAGAATTAATTGCAGCAACTTTATCATTTTGCTGTTGTTAAGTTCTACCTACTAGTCCAATGTGATTTCTCACTGGATAACGCGATATTGATAGAGAAGAATGAAAGAAACATAATTGACAAACAATCTTGAAGTGTTAAGAAAACAGGGAAAGATAAAATTTTGAAATGTTACATAAGATGCACAAAGCTTGTGATCTATTTTGTTGAATTGTGTGATTATTCCATCTAAAAAACTTATGAGTAAACTCTTAATTGCTTCGTTACGATCTACTAAGATATCATGTTAAATTGTGTGACCGTCTCATCTAAAAGTGTAACTTGTTAGAGAGAGTGTACTCTTATTTATTTCATTATTTCTCGTTTTTCATTTTCTTGCATCTCGCAAAAACACTGAGTATAGAAGTGAAGTTGGATATGAACCTGGTAGGGCTGTAATACAGAGAAACCTAACCGGACAACCCCTGATAAGCAGAAATGGGGCCATAATTCAGAGTTCGGATTTCTCTGATTCCTTTATAACGTACTTTGTATACATAAAACTATATTATGCTATTACTAAAAAAGCAATGACGACCCCAAGGAGCTCAACTGAGTGATGGAGGCAAGCCCGACATTTTCTTTAGGCTGATAACATTTCTTATCTCTGAACTAGCAGCGAAAACCGTATCCTGATCCCAAAAGAACCAGACTCATTCATCAAATATAAGGTATTGTTGAGCTATGTTGCGGACTCCCCAAAAATTTTGCCCTATCGGTGTCAGATCCTACAAAAATACACTACTTTTGGAGGATCCAACACATACACAATTATATTTTTGGAGAGTCCGAGCAATATAACTGTAAAAGATTAGGAAAGATCCACACGCCACAGCGTTTCCACTTTGTGCTATGATTCCAGCCAAATGTATTTTTAAATGGGACTGTAATTGCTGCAATTGAAGTTCGATCCCACAGTAAAGTTAAACAAGAGACATGTTTCATTTACGGCATCTACTCAAGTTTCAAGTTCTCCATTAAGTTTAGCAGTTCGTTAATGACCGTCCACACTATGTTTTCTACCCACAAAGGTAGATGTAAGGTATGTTGGAAATTTGCCTTTGGCGGGAGTTGCGACTGACCAACTTTAACGGCTCAAACACTAGTGTAACGTATGTTGGAGAATTCGGTTCTTCACACATGCATGATCTACTAAGTACGTAGATAACCGTAGGGCCAAGAATCGTCAAATTTCATTGAGAAATGAAAGAGATATTGGTTCACGAAGTAAGATGTTTGAAGCATGGAAAGTGTGGTATTGTGTGTAATTCTCCCTCATCGGTAGAGGAAGAAAGAATTGTTGTGTATATAAGATTCGAAATTGGTTTGGGGTTTGGGACCCCAAGGGGTATCCCATGTGTTTAAAGGAGGGAGGACCTAGATGTGCTTCGGTTCGAGGAAAGACCACACGTGCGCCGCCGCCCGCCCGTCCGGTTCGGTCCGGTTCCGGGTCCTCGGGCTGTGGGCTATGGGTCTTCTGATATTATCTTTTTGGGCCAGAAAACTTTGCCAGAAGTACAGTTTGATCCCGAAGTTTCGGATATGTACCGTTTGGACCGAATTCTTTCGATGTACAGTTTGGTCCCTGAAGTTTCCAGAACATCAGAATTTCGACGGTCAAAAACAGAAATGCCAAGCACTCAATTCAGCCATTTATTTTGGCTGAATTACTCCTCCTATAATGGCCAAATCCGTTGGTCTTTCTCCCATTTATGTTGGTGACTTTACTACCTCCATAATGGCCATTATTTGGCTATTATGGAGGCAATTTTCAGGCAGTAAAACAGTCCATCCCTCTCCTATATAAACACCCCTTACACCATTGTTGAGCATAAGAGTTAACAGAAAAGAGAGGCAGCAAAACAGTGCACGAAAATACACAACCAAAATAGTTTTCTTCCTACAACTTCCAAGCATCATTTCGTTACTCAATATTCTTCACGGTAGCTCTTGAGTTTCCTTTGCTCAAGGGTTCCATTGCTGTTTTATCTTGGGAGACAAATTATCCAGGACGTATAAAGGATACATACGTGGCAATATTGTCTTAAGGACGAGTGCTACACTCGACTCAGCAAAAACAATTTACATTTTTCCGTCTTCTACAAAACTGGAATTTACAGTTTTACTTGTGTAACGATTGTAATTTCAGATTCCATGTTGAATTATTGAAATCTTTGTTCATCCTTTTGAATACTTGTAATAGTTAAATACTTTCCGAACTGCTTTATAAAGTACCATAGAGCAAAACTCCCAACAACTTAAGACAATATTGTATTGTATTACTATTAGTGTTCGAAAGATGTCGGTCAAAAGTTGTGTGACCAAATCTGGATATGGAAATGGTTTTCTGGTAGAAGAGAGTGATGATGATGAACGTGTTCATGGTGTCACCGCTACCAAGACTGGTGGGAACAAGCGCTCACGAGAGCCTGAGGATGTCAACTGGGACAAGAGGAGAAGAGTGAAGATGTTATTCTATCTTGTAGCAGAAGGCCTATATCTGTCCCAGACAAAGGATCCGAATAATGGTGAGAAGGAAATGGACACTCAGTCTGATGAAGTGACTGAAGTGAGCCAGAATCCGAAATTGGGATAAGTATTTTTCTTACTTGTCAAGAATAAGGATTAAATGATAAGTATTTTTCTTACTTGTCAAGAATAAAGGTTAAATGATGTCTGATTAAAAAAATAGATTAAAGTAAGGAGGAATATGAAAATAATTTATATTCCTTACGCTTTAACAAATCAGAAGTTTAATCTCATCTTCTTTCCCGTTTAAAGATTGGATTTGGTAAACGACTTAAAAAGATCCGTTCTTTTAAGTGTAATAATTAAAAGTGTGTAAAGTATGTCGCACATACAATGGAGAAAGATCCACTAACTGTGCGAAAACTCTTACCACTCTTAAGTAAGCGCCAAGAATTATCTCGGGCACCAATCATAACGGAAGAAGACTAAAAGCTAAAGACGTTGAGCTGTCATACTATTTGGCAGAAGATCCTTCATAGGATGATATTGGACACTCAGTCATAAAAAGCCTCCGGGCGACTGGAGTGGGCCAAAATTCCTTTGATATGATGATATTGGACACTCAGTCATATAAAGCCTCCGGGCGACTGGAGTGGTGCCAGAATTCATTTCATAGGAAAAGTAATGGACACCTAGTAAGGTGGGCCGAGTTTCAGTGTCCTATATGATCCGAAGGCCTAAATAAAGGCAAGTAAAGAAATTGGACACTCGCCCGCCAAAGCAACTAGAGTGGACCGAGTATCGAGATCACATATGATCCGGTTACGCCCTAACCACGGGCAAAAGGTTGTTCATGTGAAGCAACGCCACCTCTAAAATCAAAGGGGTGGAGAGGTTGTCCTCAATAGGACTTCAAGGAATGAGATCACTCTAAAAGAGGTGATACATGTTCCTAACTTGGTTAAAGGACGTTGTTGGTCAAATCTGATTTGAGACTAGTCCAACAGGTCCAATATGTCTATAGCTAAATGAATGATATATTGTAATCCGTGCATCTATGACATCATAGATTAAGACACGTTAAATAGCAAGTCATTCAAAAGCTAACGATGTTGAGATTGTTGCCTACTGTCGACATAAACCCTCAAAATGAATGTGAGGTAGACGAAGAGGCAAAATCACCTTTCCAAATTCCGTCAAGGGAATAGCGAAAGAAGCACCGCTCCTCTAGAACTTAGTCATACCTACTTAGGTGATTTGAAGTTTATACAAAATAGAGGGGGGAGACAAGTACGTTGTGATCTTCATTGATGATGGTACAACGTATGGAATCCTTTGTTTATTGAAAAGCAAAGATGAAGCTGTTGAAGCCTACAAAGCAGAAGTTGAAAATCAACTAGGCCTACGGATTGAGAAATTCGTAGTGATAGAGGGGGAGAATGTGAAGCATCGTTCATTAAACGAATGTTCATTTCTCACCTCAGTCTAACGGTGTTAGCCAAGCGTGAAGTCGTACACCCAAATTATGTGGGGTAGCTTGGTAAAAGATGGGCTACCGAAACAGGTCAAGTTCGACCTAAGACTGTAGATTGCATATCCACTGGATCTGCAAATAACAGTAGTGTTGATCGCCTCTTGGCGTCAAAGAATGCTGAATTCTTTGGAGTTAACTTTCCTTGGAAAAGGAAAAAGGAGTAATTGCTCAAGGTTAACAAGAACCCGCGAGGGCCTGACTGTCCGGAACTAGACGTTCTGTATCTTCAGGACTCGAAAGTTGTTGGCTATCCGGAACTTAATAATCCAGATCTGCAGAACTCAGGGATTCTAGATGTTGAACCAAGACGGAGCAAAGAGGGGACAAAGACTTGTTCCAGTCCTTCTAGCTTGTATGGTTGAGAACGAACCATGAACAATTAACAAATGATTGTTATCTCCAAAAACGCTGCTTTGGAAAGAAGCTAAAGGGAGAAATAGATTCCATATATAGAACCATACTTGTGTAATGGTTAATCTTCTTCCGGAAAAGAACCTTTGGGTTGTAAAATGTGCTCCCCCGTGAGTAGCTTAACATCCAGGGCCATTGTAGTCTTGCGTGGCATGGATGTTGAACTAGCCTTCCCAACCGGAGAGTTGGAAGAAGAGAATCGAGTTAGTTTGCCGAACTGTTGGGCTTCTTCCGAACTTTCGATTTGGTCCCGAAATGTTTACATTTTAGTCCCGAAAGTTTCGAGATAAAACGAAACAATGAATCGACCACGAAACATTGGCTGCGAAGTTAGAAAGCCAACAGTTGGAAAACCAACGGTCGAGAGTGAAAATCATATTGAAACAAAGTCTCGATATGAAAGATATGTGTATCATGAGATGACTTCTTAGGAATTGGATTTCTAAGACATCTAACGGACGGTCAATAGTTGACGGTCTCGTTGAAGCCACCAATGGATATGAATCATAGGCGATTGGAATCATGGTGCACCCATAGACAAGGAGCGATATGCACACGGGTCACGTGTAGTTCAATGTATTGTACACACTACAACCGACCGGTATCGTCCTACAAACATATTAGTTGAACTAAGGTTCACCGATGATCTTAATACATGATCAATAGAAGGCGTTAAGTCGGATATGATGATATCTCGAATTATTCGCTTATCTACGGATTATAGTATTACGGATGTCCGGCGGTTCGAGAGAACACGTGATGCAAGCGGACATCGGATCCGAAGAACACCAAAGCCACAAGTAAATGTATATGGTGGTTCTTATAAAATCCTCTAAGCAAACTTGCATCGGCCGATTCATGATGGAATCGGAGTTTATCGCTTTATACAAAGCATGAAAGAAGTTAAGTAAGCGCACGGCTCCTTAGAGGACGTCCCTTATTGGGAGAAACCCGTACCTTCGGCGGTTATACATCGTGGCTAGCCGGTCGGCTTCGGGAAGGACACGGATGACGGCGTACGGACATATCTGTCGGGATCCGTCGGAGACATAAGACCGTATGGCGAGTTGATCATCACGGGTGTCACTTCCTTGTTTACAAACTAAGGGACTACCCAGAGATCAAGCGTTCTGCCTGTCTAGGGGAATGGGCTTAAAACCCAAAATATACGGATCAATACAGTGGAAACCCAACCTTACGAACCGGAGATCCCGGTAATTTGGTTCAATGGGAAAACTAAGTTGTAAAGGTTCGGTTGATCGCTTCGGTGAAAGCATGAGCACTTCGGATAGTGATTTCTAAAAAGAAACACCAAATCCAAAGCCGTTCTGCGATAGACGTTAAAGTGCTATCTGCGGTATGGGTAAAGGTTAAGTTTTCAAAACCTGTAATGATCCTCAACGAGTTGAGGTTAGGTCTTTGGGAAACTTTTAATGGTTCCTAACACTTGTGAAGTGGGGTATAGCAGGATACCTTGTAGGAGACCACCTATTTAAGTGCGAGGACGGGCCGCCTCAAATTGAACGCACTTAAGAATCCAAGACGTTGTCCATGGCCAAAACGGACAAAACATTACGAAGAAGAGAGTAAGGGAATTTGTTGTGTTGGTACCGTTGTCTTGGCTTACACTAAACACCGACGGTTCAAGACATCACGTTCACCGCGCGGTAAGTAAGTCCGATGGTATTCAACTATGGAAGGTTCAAAGCCGAGGCTACCTCTCCTTATGCAACATCGGTCCGCTGAAATATTACTGGAAATGAAAAGACACCATGTGAGTGCGCCAAAATCTCTTTCAAGAGGGGATTGTTGGAAATTTGCCTTTGGCGGGAGTTGCGACCGATCAAATTTAACGGCTTAAACACTAGTGTAACGTATGTTGGAGAATCCGGTTCTTCACACATGCATGATCTACTAAGTACGTAGATAACCGTAGGGCCAAGAATCGTCAAATTTCATTGAGAAATGAAAGAGATATTGGTTCACGAAGTAAGGTGTTTGAAGCATGGAAAGTGTGGTATTGTGTGTAATTCTCCCTCATCGGTAGAGGAAGAAAGAATTGTTGTGTATATAAGATTCGAAATTGGTTTGGGGTTTGGGACCCCAAGGGGTATCCCATGTGTTTAAAGGAGGGAGGACCTAGATGTGCTTCGGTTCGAGGAAAGACCACACGCGCGCCGCCGCCGCGCGCCCGTCCGGTCCGGTTCTGAGTTTCGGGTTCTCGGGTCACGAGTCGTGGGCTGTGGGTCTTCTGATATTATCTTTTTGGGCCAGAAAACTTTGCCAGAAGTACAGTTTGATCCCAGAAGTTTCGGATGTCTTGTTTGGACCGAGAATTCTTTCGGATGTACAGTTTGGTCCCTGAAGTTTCCAAGAACATCGAATTTCGACGGTCAAAAACAGAAATGCCAAGCACTCAATTCAACCATTTATTTTGGCTGAATTACTCCTCCTATAATGGCCAAATCCGTTGGTCTTTCTCCCATTTATGTTGGTGACTTTACTACCTCCATAATGGCCATTATTTGGCTATTATGGAGGCGTTTTCAGAGCGATAAAACAGTCCATCCCTCTCCTATATAAACACCCCCTTACACCATTGTTGAGCATAAGAGTTAACAGAAAAGAGAGGCAGCAAAACAGTGCACGAAAATACACAACCAAAATAGTTTTCTTCCTACAACTTCCAAGCATCATTTCGTTACTCAATATTCTTCACGGTAGCTCTTGAGTTTCCTTTGCTCAAGGGTTCCATTGCTGTTTTATCTTGGGAGACAAATTATCCAGGACGTATAAAGGATACATACAGGGCAATATTGTCTTAAGGACAGAGTGCTACACTCGACTCAGCAAAAACAATTTACATTTTTCCGTCTTCTACAAAACTGGAATTTACAGTTTTACTTGTGTAACGATTGTAATTTCAGATTCCATGTTGAATTATTGAAATCTTTGTTCATCCTTTCGAATACTTGTAATAGTTAAATACTTCCCGTACTTCTTTATAAAGTACCATAGAGCAAAACTCCCAACAAGGTCTGCGTACACCTCACCCTTCTCAGACCCCACTTGTGGGACTATATTGGATATGTTGGTGAGAAAAAAAGAATTAACCTAGCAAAATGTATGACACTGAAATTGTTTTCTTGAAGGATTAAAGTTGTATGACAATAGTTTTAACCTTTGATAATAGGTTACTATTTTTACCTGGTAATCCGTTAATGCCTTCCATAGACATATACTTGCTACTATCTTATAAGTAACCTCATTGCGTAAATTTTTTTCACACCATTACAGCATAGAACTTACTCATCTTACCATTTTGGACTAGACAGAAATTGCCAATTTGGTTTATTTATGCAGCAAGTTAGATCCTGCATCCTTTTATTAACATGTAAAGCCAAACAACAATTGAGCTTTTAGTAGAGGTCAGTGCAATTTGATCTTGATAGAATAGAAAAATATATTCGGTCTTAATTATGTATATATTGTATATGGTAGGTGTATATTTAGTCATTACTTACCGTAATTGTAGCCTAGGATTACTTGTATTATAGTATATTTACTACCACTTTGGAATGACATAATCAAGGGAATAATATTTCTTACATGGTATCAAAGCCTAGGAAAAGTTCCTGAAACCCTCCCTCTTCTCTTTGTGCCGCCGACCACCCTCCTCTCTCGTCAATCATGTATGATTCAAAATATTTTCATCTAGTCCTCACAGTTTCAAATATTAAATCCCATGTTTCCATCACTCTTGAGATGGAAAACGACCATTATGCAACGTGGGCAGAGCTATTCAAGATTCACTGCCGATCACACCAGGTTATCCATCACATGATTCCGCCGGAAAAAGGCAAGGAGAAGGTGCCAAAAACCGACGACGAAAGAGAATTATGGTTAACCCTCGTTGCTACAGTTCTTCAGTGGATTTATGCCACTATTTCTAGTGATTTGCTGCATACGATTATTGAACCTGACTCTACGGCAATGGAGGCTTGGGATTAGGGATGGCAACGGATCAGATCTGGACTGGATCCTACTAGATCCAGATCCAGATCCGTTTTTTATACCTGAATCCAGATCCGGATCCAGATCCGTCGGGTCCATAAAAATCAGATTCAAATCCGGATTCATCGGATCCACCGGGTCCACGGATCGGATCTGGATCCACATGTAAAAAAATGTGCCTTGCTAAGAATGTAACCTTGCTAAGATTTTTTTTTAAACCGACAAACGATTTTTACTTAGCTAACAATTTACTGTGTTTCAATTTTGAAATATTCATATGAGATATTTTGTTCGTTGTCTCGTTTTGATTGTGATCTATTAATTGAAAATGTTGGACAATGACAATAGTTGTGGAAAATGCTGACTAGTATTTTCACAATGCAGAACTTGCATGTGCTTGAAATCTTCACAAATGAAGTGAATATAATTTTAACTACTTGTCTATGGAGATGTTAGATATTCACTAATATAACATTAATTTTATTATCGAAGTTACCTCTTTATTTTTGGGGTTTTGAGTTAACGCGGGGATAAATTAAACTTGTTTTGAGAATTAAACTTGTAAGGATGTGCTTAGCAATTTTAAGAAAATACTTATAAAATTACATTCTAGGTTATAAATATATTTAATAAAAAATGGATCCACGGGTCGGATCTGGACCGGATACGGATCTCAAATACAAGATCCACATCCATATCCGATCCGTCAGAAATGGATTCGGGTCCGATCCGGATCCGTCAGGTCCAAATTTTAAAGATCCATATCCTTTAAAATGGATCTGGATCCACCGGATTCGGACCGGGTCCAGGATCCATTTTCATCTCTACTTGGGATCGCTTACACGACATTTTTCTAGACAACAAAAAATCATGGGTCGTCACTCTTGAGCAAGAATTCTCCACCACTGACATGGCAGATTTTTCCAATGCATCTGCATATTGTCAACGACTCAAGGTTTTATCGGACCAACACAAGAACGTTAGGGCGCCGGTAACTAACAATCGGCTTGTTTTACAACTGGTTGCCGATCTCACCAAATCATATAGTGGAGTAGATACGCTCATCCGCCAAACTCGCTCTATGCTCATTCTAGAAGAAGCGGGTTTTGCCAAAAAGACAGCCACCATGTCAAATTCTGCCATGGTTGTCGCTCCGCCCGATGATAATTCTTCACAACTTGAAAATTTACCGCCAAATCGTGGCCAAAAGGGACGAAATAGCGGTAATAGAAGCAAAAAATGCGGTGGTGGCCGCGGCGGTAGAAAGGGTAGCGGCCACCGTCGTGGCGGAGGTGGCGGTAGAGGCGGCGGCCAGTAGTAGCCGCCAGCCCAATGGAAGCCGAGGGCCTAGTGGGCCGGCACCGTGGGCCTGGTAGTAGCCTTGGGTCGTGCCTCCTTACCCCTACCAACCGGAAACTAGGCTAGACCCAATTCTCGGCCACCGGCCCAGCAGCCAGGAATTCTTGGGCCAGTGTCGAACCAGTGGCAGCAGGCCCACTCGGCACTGGCGACCCCAACCGATATCGAGGTTGTGATGCACACTCTTGGGCTTAATCCACCCGACGCAAATTGGTACATCAACATCGGTGCAACGTCTCATATGACGTTCTCACGAGGTAATCTCTCGTCCTATTTTAATTTGAGCAAGGGCAGCGACTACCGACTTGGCAGCGGCCAGCAGCAGCAGTCCGGCCAGTGGAAACCGAGGGCCCAGTGGGGCAGTGGACCGGCACCGTGGGCCTATCAGTGGCATTGGGTCGTGCCTCCCTACCCCTTTCTCTCAGGAAATTAGGCCAGGCCTATGCCGAGGCCAGCAGCCCAGTGTTCTTGGGCCACTGCCGAACCAGTGGCAGCAGGCCCACTCGGCAGTAGCAACCCCTACCGATATCGAGGCCGCAATGCACACTCTTGGGCTTAATACACCTTGACGTAAATTAGTACATGGACACCGGAGCAACGTCTCATATGACGTCTTCACAAGATAATCTTTCGTCCTATTTTAATTTGAGCAATAATTATGGTATAATTGTCGGAAATGGTCATTCAATTCCAATTCGTGGTTATGGTACTACAAACTTGTCTCCCCCGAACCCACCGTTAACTTTAAAAAATGTCCTTCACGCTCCTTTGTTAATTAAAAACTTAATTTCAGTTAACAAATTTACAATTAACAATTGGGTTTCTGTTGAATTTGATCCTTTTGGGTTTTCCGTGAAGGATTTTTGGACGGGCATGCGTCTAATGAGATGTGATATTCAGGGCGAAATTTATCCAATCACCACAACCACACATCAAGCCACACCATCCACTTTTGTTGTTTTAGCTCCGTCTTTATGGCATGAACATTTGTGTCATCCGGGAGCACCTATTTTTTTCCCCTTAAATAAAATAAATTTATTTCATGTACTAGACATCGCAATTCTCATATTTGTCGTTCATGTCCGCTTGGGAAACATGCTAAATTGTCTTTTGTTGCTTCTAATTCTTGCAGTGTTATGCCTTTTGATATTATCCATAGTGATATTTGGACTTCTCCGTTTTGAGCTCTTCGGGCCATCGATATTATCTTCTTTTGTTGGATGATTACTCTAATTTTTTGTGGACATTTCCTTTATCTAAAAAGTCACAAGTGTTTTTCACATTTATCTCCTTTAGGGCATTTATCCGAAATCAATTTGAACGGAACATTAAAAATATTCAATATGATAATGGAAGAGAATTTGATAATGGGCCATTTTAGGATTTTTGCAAAACTAATAGTTTATCTTTTCGTTTCTCTTGTCCACGTACCTCATCTCAAAATAAAAAAGCGGAGAGAAAAATCCGGACCATTAATAACATTGTTAGAACCTTACTCGTCCATGCCTCTCTACCACCATTATTTTGGTATCATTTATTACAAATGGCAACCTATCTCTTTAACATACTTCCGAGCAAACACTTGTCATATCAATCCCCTCTCAAAAGTTTATACTTAAGGGACCCATCCTACTCTCATCTACGGGTGTTCGGGTGCTTATGCTATCCCATTTTTTATTTCACTACCATCAATAAACTTCAACCTTTATCTACTCCGTATATTTTTTTGGGATATCCGTCAAATCATCGTGGTTACAAATGTTACGACTTATCCTCTAAGAAAATCATTGTGAGTCGTCACGTCATTTTTTATGAAACAATTTTTTTCTTTGCCAAAATGCATTGTTCCGTGCGTCTTACCTATGAATTTCTAGACGATAGCATACCCCCGTATTTGGTTCATCAGTTATCTTCCCAATTTGGCCCAATGGTTTCAGCCAACCCAGTTAATTCGGGTGAACTGGGCCTAGTTACCTCAGCCCAACAATTGTTTTCTCCAACCCAACAAACTAGGCCTGCCTGCCCAAGCCTAGTGGATGTCAGCTCAGTTGGGCCTCTCGCTGGCAGCCCACTGCCTAGCAGTCCCCTGGGTAATGGACCAGCCTCAGGCACTGGCGGCCCAGTAAGCCCAAGCCACTACCCATTGTCGGGCAGTCCCATCTCCTCTACCGGCCCAACGACCAGTCACTCATAGTCAACACAGAATTTTCAAGCCAAACAAAAAATACGGTCTTCATGCTCATCTAACTAAATCACCGTTGCCCTGTAACCTAGTGTCTACCCTTAATGATTCAAATTGGAAAATGGTTATGGATGATGAATATAACGATCTTATTAATAATAGAACGTGGGATTTGGTGCCACGTCCTCCTAATGTTAATTTGATTTGGCCTATGTGGATTTTTATTCATAAATAAATATTTGATTATACATTTGAGAGGCATAAAGCCTATCTTGTAGGTGATGGAAAGACTCAACAGGTTGGTGTAGACTGTGGTGAGACCTTCAGTCTGGTGGTCAAACCAGCAACTATCCGCACGGTACTAAGTCTGGCTCTTTCGAAGGCATGGTCGCTTCATCAACTTGATGTAAAAAATGTTTTCCTGGCTGGAGAACTCAATGAAACGGTGTACATGTATCAACCCATAGGGTACAGAGACCCCACTTATCCTAATCATGTGTGTCTGCTGAAAAAATTATTGTATGGGCTCAAACAAGCTCCTCGGGCCTGGTACAAACGGTTTGCAGATTATGTTTCTCATATTGGGTTTCCTAACAGCAGGTCTGATCATTCTCTATTCATATACCATCAGGGTAATGATATAGCGTACATTCTTTTGTATGTGGATGATATTATACTAACTGCCTCATCTAATGATCTTCGCAAGTCTATCATGTCACTTCTTAGCTCTAAGTTTGTAATGAAAGATTTGGGGCAACTAAGTTACTTCTTGGGGATAGCTGTGACACGTCATGCAAGTGGTTTATTTTTATCCCAGAAGAAGTATGCCGAAGAGATCGTTGAACGAGTTGGCATGTCCTCGTGTTGGTCGTCCTCAACTCACATTGATACTAAACCAAAGTTGAGTGCCTCTTCCTGCAAACCATTTGTCGATCCATCACATTATCGCAGCCTTACAGGGGCTATGCAGTATCTCACTTTCACGAGGCCCGACATATCTTATGATATGCAATAGGTTTGTCTATTCATGCATAACCCGATGGAGGATCACATGAATGCGCTCAAGCACATTATGCGTTATATTCAGGGCACTCTTGATCATGGCTTGCATCTATATCCATCTTCGACATCCACTCTCATTTCTTACACAGATGCATATTAGGGTGGATATCCGGATACCAGACGCTCCACGTATGGTTATTGTGTATTTTTTGTGACGATTTGGTATCTTGGTCCTCCAAACGACAAGATACCCTGTCCATATCCAGTGCCGAAACAGAATACCGAGGAGTTGCCAATGTAGTGTTTGAATCTTGTTGGCTAAGGAACCTTCTTTTGGAGCTCCACTGTCCGGTTCCGAAGGCGACATTGATTTATTGTGATAATATTAGTGCGATTTATCTTGCAGGAAATCCGGTTCAACATCAACGCACTAAGCATATTGAGCTGGATATTCACTTTGTTTGTGAAAAGGTAGCTCGCGGACAAGTCTGTGTCTTACATGTCCCGTCACGCTATCAGATCACCGATATTTTTACCAAAGGTCTTCCGCTGATACTATTTGAATATTTTTGGGACAGTCTCAGCATACGCCGACCTCCCGCTTCAACTGCAGGGGTGTGATAGAATAGGAAAATATATTCGGTCTTAATTATGTATATCTTGTGTATGGTAGGTATATATTTAGTCATTACTTACCGTAATTGTAATCTAGGATTATTCTTGTATTATAGTATATTTACTACCACTTTAGAATGAAATACTCTTGGAGATGTTCTTAAGGAAGTAATAATGTTGTTGTAGACAATCTTTTTGCGTCTCCGGTGAGCGGTGGTGGAGTGATAATATGCTTAAGGAATTGGGTGGTTTGTTTTGAGTGATAACACCGCTCTTTTTGAGCAACGAATGGAAGTGGAAAAGAATTAACACCAGAATGGAGTCCAATAGAGTTCTATATGATTATTTAGGGTTGGATGGAGAGGTGAGTCAAATGGTTGGGATTTTGTGTTGGGCAGTGAATTGAGAGTAAGGAGTGAATTTTGGGAAAGAAAGTCATGTGCTACTGCTTATTACTGTTGCTTTCATCTCTACTTGAGTCGGGGTCTATCACTTTCATCTCTAAAAGATAAGGGTCAAAAAGTAGGAGTAAGATCTGCGTACACTCTACCCTCTTTACATCCCATCTAATGGAATTATACTGGGTATGTTGTTGTTGTAAAGTCATATACTACACAGGCTTTTCATATTGAATTTTTTTTCTTTGGCGTAGTTAGGAAAGGAATGAATTCCAATTTGTGACATTACGAGTTGAATTAAAACAACTACTATCATACTACCACATGGCATTAGACTTCCTTTTTTCCTTCTTTCCACATTAGACTCGATGTGCCATTTTGTGACTCCTCATCCCTTTTTAGTCCTATAGAAAAGATCTTAGCCACAGGTAGTGTTTATATCAAATTGCATTACTTTATCACGATTAGTGATAAAAGCAAAGTAAAAAACTTAAGTAATTGATTAACAATAATTAACTAGTACTCCCTCCGTTCCTGCACATTTGAAATTTTGAGAGTTAACCAAATAGTAATAATTGGTACTAATAATCTTATATAAAGACGTACGACGTGTATTTATTGAATTAGTTTTTATGCCAATTGCCTTCAAGAACTCTTACGCCAAAAATCTTAACCTACTATCCGTTTATCATCAGATATAAGCCAAACGCATTCATCAAATAAATTACAGCATTATCAACAACGTAACAATATAAACAAGAAATACATAATTTCATATGGAACACAAGAGAAACTAATGAAAAACTAAAACTTTTACAATACCATGAAATAGTACTCCAGTATTTAAATTTCATACATCATACTACACATTTTCTTCTTTGACCACTACTAGTTTAAGCTCTCACTCAACTGGAATCATAACTTCATTAGTCTTACATGGAGGCAATGTCCATGGAGGATTATACCTAGACAACTCAAATTCCCCAATTATCTCTCTCCGTTAGTATTGATATGTATATGTAAATATGTTGGGACAAATATTACGCAACATTCGGACTAACATTTTTTAGAACAGTTTTGTCTTACTTCATGTTAAGCAGTAATATTTTATTTTACTGCGAGGTAAAATGACTTAGGCGTGGTGAATTGGAGCTGTGTAAAACGTGGGAGAAAGAGTCAAAACTTGGGGAAGAAGTCGAATAAGGAACAAGTCAAAGTTGTTGAGACGCTTATTCAATATGAAGGATTTTCTGAATGTCTTAGCCTATTATAAACGGCTGAAGGAATTGGCAGATCAACTCAAGAACGTTGATGCGCCCATCACCAGTGATCATCTTATTCTTTATATGGTTGCAGGCCTATCCGAGACTTATATTGGCATTAGGACGCTTATTCGTCAGAGTAATCCTCTTCCACCGTTGTACCAGGCCCGTTCCATGCTCACATTAGAAGAGGCCGGTTTGGCTAAGAAGGCGGCTACCGGAGCTAATTCTGTCATAATGGCCACGTCCGATGAGCCTCACTCATTCTCGGATAATTCTAGCCAAAACCATAGCAACGGTGACGCAAAAAGGATCAAATCAGAAAAATGGTGGCAAGAACCGCGATGGCGGCGGCGGTGGCGGGGCAGTGGCGGTGGTCGAAGCAGTGACGACAGTGGCGGACATGGTGGCAGTGGGCCAGCTAGGCCGCAGCCTTGGGCCAATGCATAATGGTCGTGGGGCTGCTGGGCCAGTAGCTAGTGGCCCAACTCGACTTTTCCTTATTTTCTAGGCTTTCCAGCGAATTGGGTCAGTGACCAGCAGAGGCCCAATTCGCAGTTCCAGCATTCCCACCAGCAAATGGCCGGCTAGCAGCGTGAGATCGACCTACTTTTGACTTCGCTGTTGCGGGCCTAGTTATGGTCCGACACCTACGGATATTGAGTCCGCGATGCATACAATTGGATTAAATCCCCCGGATAAAAATTGGTACATGGACACCTGAGCCACTTCTCATATGACGTCCGTGCAAGGTAATCTCTCATCTTATTTCAATTTGAGTAAAAATCATGGCATAATTGTTAGTAATGGTAATTCAATTCCAATTCGTTATTATGGTCACACAAATTTGCCCCCCCCCCCCCCCCCCACCACATCCACCTCAAGTCCTTAAAAATGTCCTTCATGCCCCTCGCTTAATTAAAATTTTGCTGTCTATCCGAAAATTCACAACTAATAATTGGATTTCTGTTAACTTTGATCCTTTTGGATTTTCTGTGAAGGATTTCAAGACGGGGATACCTCTAATGAGATGTAATAGTCGGGAAGAGCTTTATCCAATCACCACCACCACCATTTCCACGAGTCAAGCCACACCTTCCACATTTGCCGCTTTTGCTCCTTCTTTGTGGCATGCACGTTTAGGTCATCCGGGATCGTCTATTATTTCTTCTCTTAAAAATAATAATTTTATTGATTGTAAGAGTACGCGTAGTACTCATATTTGTCATTCTTGTCCTCTAGAGAAACATGTTAGATTATTGTTTGTAGCCTCTACTTCTAGTACGTCAATGCCTTTTGACATTATTCATAATAATTTATGGACATCTCTTGTTTTGAGTTCTTTGAGCCATCGTTATTATATTTTATTTTTGGATGATTATTCTATTTTTTTGTGGATTTTTCCTTTGTCTAAAAAGTCTCAAGTTTTTTCTACATTCTTAGAATTTAGAGCTTTCATCCGTACCCAATTTGAACGGGAAATAAAAAACATTCAATGTGATAATTGTAGAGAATATGATAATGGACCATTTCGAGAATTTTGTGACTCTCATGGCATATATTTTCGATTTTCTTGTCCTCATACGTCCTCCCAAAATGGAAAGGTAGAAAGAAAAATTCGTACCATTAATAATATTATCCGAACTTTACTCGCCCATGCTTCACTACCTCCGTCTTTTTTGCATCATGCGTTACAAATGGCTACCTACCTCCTTAACATACTCCCTAGCAAAGGTTTAGATCAATCACCCCTCAAAATTCTTTATAATAAGGATCCATCGTATTCTCATCTTAGCGTGTTTGGGTGTTTGTGCTATCAGTTTTTCCCGTCTACTATAATTAACAAATTACAAGCTCGTTCTACCGCTTGTGTGTTTTTTATTAAAATCATAATTAGTCGCCATGTCATTTTTTATTAAATCCAATTTCTGTTTGCTAAATTGTATAATTTTATGTCTAGTTCATATAATTTTTTGGATGATGGGCTCTCACCGTATATTATCCACTATTTATCCGAGTTGTCCCGTGACCCAAATCTACCAGCAGGCCCACTGCCTGCTGGCCCAAATATTCCCGGTATTGTTCCTGAGTCATGACCCAGTGTCAGTCTCGATCCAGCTTCTGCCTCTGATTCTCGGTCCAGTCTCGATCCAGTTTCTGGCCCAAATAATTTTTTCCCACATCCAATTTTTCAGCCACTCGTTGTTGGGCCAGCAGGCCACTGCCGGTTGGCTAGTCCACTATCGACCGGATAATTACATAATCTCATCCAATTCTATCTCGATTCAAGGGCCCGTTACTTGTAGCCAACGGATATTTTAAAACCAAAATGACATTTTACTCTTAATTCTAATGTCAATAAATCACCCCTACCATGTAATCCAATGTCTGCCCTTCATGATCGGAATTGGAAAATGTTCATGGATGACGAATGTAATGCTCTTATTGAAAATAAGACATGGGAGTGAAAATAAGACGTGGGAGTTGGTGCCCCGTCCGCCTAGTGTCAATATTATTCGTTCTATGTGAATTTTTACTCATAAAGAAAATTCTGACGGTTCTTTTGAGAGGCATAAGGCCCTTCTTGTAGGTGATGGTAAAACACAACAGGTTGGCGTGAATTGTAGAGAGATATTTAATCCAGTGGTCAAACCGGCAATCATTTCTTATTGTGCTTAGTCTGACTCTCTCGAAAGCATGGCCCATTCATCAGCTGGATGTAAAAATGCTTTCTTACACGGTGATCTTAAGGAGACAGTATACATGCATCAACCATTGGATTTTAAGGACCATAATTATCCTCACCATGTCTGTTTGCTGAAGAAGTCCTTGTATGGGCTTAAGCAGACCCCACGGGCTTGGTATAAGAGGTTTGCAGATTATGTGTCTACTATTGGATTTTCTCACAGCATGTCTGATCATTCTCTGTTCATATATCGTCATGGTACTTCTCTAGCATACATTATGTTATATGTGGATGATATCATTTTGACTGTCTCGTTTGATAATTTGCGCAAGTCTATCATGTCCCTTTTGAGTTCAGAATTTGCTATGAAAGACTTGGGGCCCTTGAATTATTTTTTGGGTATAGCTGTCACTCGTCATGCATATGGTCTATTTTTATCACAAAAGAAGTATGCGGCTGAGATTATTGAGAGAGCTGGCATGTCATCTTGTAAGTCATCTTCTACTCTGGTTGATACCAAACCGAAGCTGAGTGTTACTTCTAGCACACCATATGAGGATCCCACCCATTATCGTAGTCTTGCAGGGGCTCTTCAATAACTTACTTTCACGAGACCAGATATTACTTATGCAGTACAACATATGTGTTTATTTATGCATGATCCGCAGATTGAGCACATACATACGCTCAAACGCATTATACGATACATACATGGCACGCTTGATTATGGATTGCATTTATATCCATCCTTCGTCTCTACTCTCGTGTCTTATATGTATGCTGGTTGGGGTGGATGTACAAATACCAGATGTTTAACATCTGGTTATTGTATGTTTCTTGATGGTAACTTGGTCTCTTGGTCGGCTAAACGTCAGGCTACTTTATCACGATCTAGTGCGGAAGTCGAGTATCGATGAGTAGCCAATGTGGTGTCTGAGTCATGTTAGCTGCGTAATCTTTTATTAGAGCTTCACTTTCCTATTCAGAAAGCTACCTTGGTCTACTGTGATAATGTTAGTGTTGTCTATCTATCTAGGAATCTGATCCAACATCAGCGCACTAAACATATCGAGATGGATATTCACTTTGTTCGCGAAAAGGTAGCTCGTGGAAAAGTATGTGTCTTGCATGTCCCTTCAAGGTACCAAATTTCTGACATCTTTACTAAGGGTCTTCCATTGGTTATGTTTGAAGATTTTAGGGACAGTCTCAGCGTACGACAACCGTCCGCTATGACTGCGGGGGTGTGATAAAAAAGCAACGTATACACGGTATAAATTGTGTACACCAAGTGACCGAATTTGGTTTGGTTACCTACCATATTTGTAGAATTGTTATACAATTGTAATTATGGTATTGGAAGAGGTGGAATAAATTGTTGTTGAGGGATCCATATTGTATAGAATAGCGTTATAAAATTCATAGATGACTCCAATTAAATGAGATTTTATTGTGTTCGCAAATTTTCAACACTGTCAATTAAATAATGAAATTGTTTAAAGATGATTATTTGATGGAGAATCTTTCAAGGTTATTGATATAGCCGGTGTTATGAAAAGAGGGATATGCTTGTACCAATCATGATCAGGTGATAAGCTTTGATTATGGATCCAATCCTACGATAAAGTGCAGAGATGCTCATTAATGGGCCTGCCATCATAGATATGACATTGAATAATCATGATATTGTAATCGTCAAGATTTTGACTTCTTAAATTCACTCCTTTTTTGTAAGGCTGGCCAGTGGGCCGGGACGACCCGACCCCGGCCCGACCCCGTCCCGACCCCGCCCCGGTCCCGACCCGACCCCGCTCTAAAAAAAAAAAAAAAATTTAACGGGGGCGGGACTCGAACTCGGGACGGGACGATGTCTCGTCCCGCCAGACCCGAGCCCGCCCCAGGCCCGCCGGACCCGAGCCCGCCCCGAGCCCGTCCCGACCCCGACCCCGACCCCGACAATTACACCCCCTTTGCAAAAATAGCCGTTGCACCAACGGCCATTTTAGATTATGGCCGTTGGCCAACGGCCATTTTAGGCCCCCCCCCCTCCCCCAACCCCCCCTACCCCTTAATATTTATTTTTAACCCATAAGTTCTTATATTTACACTTTAACCCAATTTTCCAACTATAAATAACTCATTTTCTCTTCATCTTTCTCACAAATCTTCCTACAATCTCTCTAATTTCTCAATATATCTCTCTACATTGTTTGCTAAATATTCAATTTTATTAATTCATTTGGGAATTGGGAGTGAAGTTGGCAACTAGCTTGAGGATCTTCCATCGAGCAAAGTTTCAATTTTCAACCTCTCGATTACACGTCGACGTTACGTCGGCGTTTGGTACATTCGTTCCTTCATTAAATTATTATTGTCTCGTTTATTTTATTTAGCGCACTTAATTTTATTTACTTTAATTATTTGTTAGCATATAATTAAAATGGAAGGAATTAGAGGTATGTTTAAGGGTAAGGGTAAGGGTGCTTCTTCTAGTAGAGGCAACCAGGGCAAGGGTACTTCTTCTAGTCATCTTATTCCTACACGGGATGATTTTGTTGATACTCAACATTTTCCTACAATACCATTAGATTTAGACGAGGAGTTATTTTACGGAACTCAAGAAGACTTTAATTTAGACGATGATCTAGACGATACACCCACTAATATTGATGACAACACGCCCACTAGTGCACCTTCAACCGAAATACCTCCTATTCCCCCTAGTATGAGACGAGGTCCAAGAAACGACCATTAAAATCGGATGCATGGACATTTTTTGATAGGGACGTAGAGAATCAAGTAGCCATATGTAAAATTTGTAAAAATGTTTTAAAATTTAAAAGCGGAAAAGGTCACGGTGGGACGGGGGTTTAATTAGACACGTAGTAAGTGCTCATCCAGCCTAGGTATGCCCAATACCGGGCTTCAAAACCGGGTGCGCAAACGGCCGCTCCATCGGGACAAGGTTCACATACCGATATCGTCCGGACCAAGTACGGGGTCAAATTAACCCTATGACGGGGGAATAGTAGGCTCTAAATACAACAAACATAGAGATAGGGAAGCAATATCAAAATTAGTTGTTGTGGAGGGTTTGCCTTTTTCATTTCCTTCATCTCCGGTTTTATTCATTACATTAGAGATATATATAATCCTCGCTTTTAACGGTTTTCCTAGGTCAACTGTTAAGAGAGATGTATTTAAATTTGCGCATGAATATCAACAATATTTACGTTTTTCATTATATCATTTTAATGGCAAAGTATCTATCACGTCCGATATAGGTCGTAGTACTAACGGCCATGATTATTTAACTCGTAACTTGTCATTGGATAGATTATAAATGGTCTATGCAAAAACGTATTTTAGCGTATAGATATATAGATGATAGGCACACTGGTACTTTTATTGCAGAAAATATTTATCAAGTGTGCGATTATTACGGAATTACCGATAAAATTATGACTATTACATTAGATAACGCTTCTAATAACAATTACGCAATTACAATGTTAAAAAATAGTTTAGCTCCATCTTTTCCGGACCATTTTCATATAAAATGCGCGTGCCATATATATAACTTAATTGTAAAGGATGGTCTATCACTTTTTGAAGACATTCTTAGTAAAATACAATTTGCTATAAACTTTATTTTTAAAAGTAATAAAGTACAACGTAGAAAAGAATATAAAAAAATTTGTCATGATTGTGGACTACCTTTTAGAAGAATTCCACAAGAAGTATCCACTAGGTGGAATTCTTTATACGAGCAACTCCTTGTTGCTTATGACTATAAATTACCTATAACTTTATTTTTTAACTCTCATAATAAAAAGCCATTGATATGATTTTAGATAGTGATTGGGAAAAAATTTCCGAACTTATTGTATTTTTAGAGAAATTTTTTCAAGCAACAAAAGAATTTTCCGGTATATATTATCCTACTATTTCAACTATGTTATTTTATATAACTCTAATATTTTTATTACTTAGTGAATATATGGAAAAACCAAACTTATAAGGCAGCTATTAAAAAAATGTTTGTCAAAATAAAAAAATATTTTATTCCTATTCCTTCTATTTATATTATTGGTTCTCGTATTAAATCCTACTATTAAAATAGACGGTACTAAATCACTAATTGAAACTATTTACGATTGTATAGAAGTACTACCACCTCCAAGTCCCAAAAATCTAAATCACCCACCACCTATTGAACAAACTAAAGAAGAAGTGTTGAATAGCGTAGAACACCACCGCAAAAATATATATAGATTTTATCAACAAGAAAATGCTAGTAACGTACCGGCTACCATACCATCTTCTTCATCTTCAACACAACCTCACAAAAGACATCTTTGTTTCGCGGCTAGTATTGAAAGCCTCGAAATAGAATGTGCGGCCGTACCTCTACTAACCAAATTAGCGAGTTGGATATTTTTGTTTTGCGGGGTTCGTACCGTATCAAGAAGTTATCAATGAAGATGGACAAGAAGAAGACTTGTCGAAATACTTTGGAGGGGAATGAGAAGACCTTTCCGACACTTTCATTGATGGCTCGAGATGTTTTGAACATTCAAGCGTCATCAAGCTGCGTCGGAAAGCGCTTTTCTCGCAGCGAGATATCAAATAGGAGACCACGGACACTCATTGGCGGAGACGGCTTGGAAATTGCAAGTATTATTCGAGAGATTGGATACGAGCGGAGCGGAGAAGGTGCGGTCAACCGGAGATCAACGAAGAAGATGATGAAAACTACAACGAAATCTTAACCGAAGGTAGTGGAAGCGACGTGGATCAATTTGACCAACAAATACCTATTCCAACCGAAGAACCACATGAAATCATCAAGCAATTAGAACAGATTTTTTTGAAAATGTAATTTTTTTAATTGCAATTTTATTATGTAATTTGCAACTTTTGGACAACACCATAAAGTTGCAATTTAGATTTTAGACAATTGTATTTGTATTACAAAAAAATCATATGTCTATTAAATAATATAAGAGGCACAAAAACAGCCTTGGGATGTTTTTATTACACTATCTTGTTTTATTTATTGAGTTTTTTTTTATACATATGTTATTTAAAAAAAATAAAAAAAGGAAAACCCGAGCCCGCCCCGCCCCGACCCGAGCCCGCCCCGCCCCGATACCGACGGGATCGGGATCGGGACGGACGGACCGGAGCAGTCCCGCCCGGACCCGACCCCGCTAGGCCCGCTAGTCCCGATCCCGACCCCCGGATCGTCCCGCCCCGACCCCGACCCCCGCCGGACCCGGCCCGCCGGTACCCGAGCCCGGCCCACTGGCCACCCATACTTTTTTGTGAAGGGGAAAGTCCCGAAGGCGAAATCCTCATCTGTATCAGAGGCCCCTTGGCCAGGTGAATGTAAATCGAGGGATATGCGCGAGTGGCAGCCCTGCAAGGGAGAGGACCAACGGGACACGAACCCAGCAACAGCCCTTGCAATATTTCAGCAAAGACTGTCACCACACGGATTCAAACCCGCGACGTCGGAGTGGTTGTACCACAATCACCTTGCTACTTACCAACTCGCTTGTGCCAATGTGGACTAATTCACTCCTTTTTTTTATCAATGAGATTCGATAATATTAGTAGTTGCTATTCGAATCACCCTTTTTCAATCCATATCAACATTTTGTATTGTGGTTCCACAGCGCCAGAGAACGTAGAGATTTTTTCAAAGAGCAAAAGAACTTAGGAATAAATCGAAGTTGAGCACCAACTTGGTGGAGTGGAATTGTTGAGACGATAACTAATTAAGTGCCCTACTTCAGTGCGGAAAGACACGACGGCAATCACTTCATGTTGTTTGACACGATCGAAGGGAGTTTAAAGAATGAAGTTGCCAATGAGTTTTGAAATAAATATAAAAAGTTAATACAAGAAGAAATAAAACAAATCATATTAGATCAATTGAAGAATGAAGAAGATGCAAATATTGTATAATACGGGTTAAAAATTAATCAATCCATATTACAATATCTTATATGAACGGGTTGAATGCGAGTTAAACATAGACAAATTTAATGAATTATACAAATTTTGGTTCAATTTGTCACTACTTTGAATTCAAGTACGACTCATGTAAATAATATTTCACACTTACAATTAATCATAAAAGTTACCTATCACATTCAGTGTGTGATGCAAACATTTTAGGAGCAAAAATATCGTTTTTTTTTAAGAGAGACTAACCATAGATGCAAATTAAAGGGTTAAATCGTAGAAGCTGGGGATTCAGCTCTTTTTACTAGTCCACTTTGGGAGTGAACAACTTGTTTTATTTCCTTCAATTTTTCACTATAAAAACTGAGTTGATGGTCTATCATAGAAGAAAAAATAAATCATAACGGCACAAAATAAGGAGGATTCAATTGCAAAGATTGTGTAACACTGGCTAAAAAACGAGTTGATTCATATTTTATATAGGCATGTTAAATGCGGCACATCGGCTAGGTTATACAAATTTAGGTTCAATTTATCACCACTTATTGTGTTCAAGAAAGAGGCTTATTTTGTCCGCTTGAGCAACTCAATTGGTTATCAAGGGGGATATTTGAAAAAAGAAAGTAGCTTATAAATAAATATCACATAATGATTTGAGGTATAAAAAACACAAGATAGAACATAATTTTATTACTTTCAGAGACCTCCCTAAGATTTGGTTTCATAACACTAACTTCTCTTGTGCTTTGAAATATTACGTTCTCCTCCCTTATTTTTATATTTTTGTAACGAAACTAATTTAAATGATAAATTTTCTATAATATCCCAAAATTATCCCTATATACCACCTTTTATTAATTCTAGGTTTTTAAAGGGATAAGTTACTATTACCCCTGAACTATACCCGAATTATCCCTATTACACCCTCATAAACTATTTTAAAGTGTAAAAAATGATGCCTTAAGTGATGACGCGGCATAGAGAACCAAACATTTGACAGACATGAAATACACGCGCTGCCACATGTAATTTCACAATTTTTTTTAAAATCTATTTCATTTACTTCCTTTTTGTTTTCTTTTTAATTCTGAAATGTAATGAAAATGTTATTTTATATTTAGAAAAATGAGTAAATTATTTTTGTATGAACTTGAAAAAGAATTAGAGGTGTTGAGCATATTCGAATGTTGTTGAAGTTTTAAAGTTGAGATTTAAGTGCTAAACTCATCTTAAATCCTCAGTTATTTTTACTAAATTAAATAATTTAATGATAAAAGTTAAGTAGTACATATTTCATTTATCTTGCGTGATGCAAACATTAGTTGGTACGAGCAAAATTTTGTTTTGAGAACAAATACTCGAAATTAAAGGATGATATCGTACTTTATTAAAAATAAAAGGACCTCTAGCTAAAGTCCTTGTCTTATCCAGCTGTCTTCCACACAAAATTTCAAATTTCAAACTCATTTCCACATAGTCCAAGAGGTCAAATTAAATCTGACCGTTAATTCAGTAACCGTTACCACATATCTAAACCCTAAAATAATTCTAATCTCACTATAAATTCCCCCTTTTTCCCGTCCCTACACACCAAAAAATCTCTCATTATTTCCTCTCTTTTGAGCCTTCATTCTCGTCTCTGCTCCTCCAAACAAATCATACATTTTTCATTCATCAATTTCAAAATGCGTGAAATCCTTCACATTCAAGGTGGGCAATGTGGCAACCAAATCGGTGCCAAGTTTTGGGAAGTTGTATGTGCTGAACATGGCATTGATTCTACGGGGCGATATGATGGAGATTCTGATCTCCAGCTCGAGAGAATCAATGTCTATTATAACGAAGCTTCCTGTGGAAGATTTGTTCCTAGAGCTGTTCTTATGGATCTGGAACCTGGTACTATGGATAGTATTAGATCTGGTCCTTATGGACAGATTTTCCGTCCTGATAACTTTGTTTTTGGGCAATCTGGTGCTGGTAATAACTGGGCTAAAGGTCATTATACGGAAGGAGCGGAATTGATTGATGCTGTTCTCGATGTTGTTCGTAAGGAAGCTGAAAATTGTGATTGCCTACAAGGTCTGTGAAACAACTTTACACATCTAATTGTATTAATACTATCTGTGTTTCGATTTGTTTGTCTGGATTCAGAGAACGAGAGTCAAATTAATTAATATTTGGTGTGAATTTGTACAATATATGGCACCCTTTTCCTTTTGTAATCTGTCACAAATAAAATGTCACTATTATATAATTAGAATTTAGAAACAATTTAACTTTAAATTCTTTTTACCCTTAATAAAATTATTTATAGCTACACAAAATGTCTATGGTTTCTTTTAGATCACACATTTCAAAATTGTTCATTTCTTTGTAAACTTTTGTACCTAGTCAAACTATATCACACAGATTGGGACGGAACGAGTGGAATCTTTAATTACTCCTTATTTTTTTCTTACATATTTAGAAAGTCACAATAGGTAACAATTCAAAATAAGTAGAATGTATTTGAAAAAAAAATTATGGTCAAAGAAAATATCCTTTGATTGTCCAAATATTAACTAAGACAAACAAATTGAAACAGAAGGATTATATTGTTTTCCGCATTTAATTTGTTTGGTTCTTATGGATCTGACTGTTTTCAGATATATATAAACATTTTTGCTTTGTAAAATGTGTTTAATTGTGGTTTTTATTTTTGTTTTCAGGATTTCAAGTGTGCCATTCATTGGGTGGAGGAACAGGGTCTGGTATGGGTACCCTTTTGATTTCCAAGATCAGAGAGGAATATCCAGACCGAATGATGCTTACATTTTCAGTTTTCCCTTCCCCTAAGGTTTCTGACACCGTCGTTGAGCCTTACAATGCTACTCTATCTGTTCATCAATTGGTCGAAAATGCAGATGAATGTATGGTCCTTGACAACGAGGCTTTATACGACATTTGCTTTAGAACCCTAAAGCTCACCACCCCAAGCTGTAAGTGTTTGTTAGCGTTTACATTGTTGTTGTCGGTTACACTTGATGATATTTATTGATTTTTTATTGCTTGATGGAACAGTTGGCGATTTGAATCATTTGATATCAGCAACAATGTCTGGTGTTACCTGTTGTTTGCGTTTCCCTGGGCAGTTGAACTCTGATCTTAGGAAGTTAGCCGTGAATTTGATACCATTCCC
Source organism: Anisodus tanguticus (assembly GCA_034509755.1). Classification (NCBI taxonomy): domain Eukaryota; kingdom Viridiplantae; phylum Streptophyta; class Magnoliopsida; order Solanales; family Solanaceae; genus Anisodus; species Anisodus tanguticus. The sequence continues at coordinate 52,685,684 of CM067540.1, read as the reverse complement.
AAGACTCCACTTCTTTATGGTTGGATTTGCGCCTTTGACTTCTCGTGGTTCACAGCAATACCGAGCTTTGACAGTTCCCGAGCTTACACAGCAAATGTGGGATGCCAAGAACATGATGTGCGCAGCTGACCCTCGTCATGGTAGATACTTGACTGCCTCAGCTATGTTCAGGGGTAAAATGAGCACAAAAGAGGTCGACGAGCAAATGCTCAATGTGCAGAACAAGAACTCTTCCTACTTTGTTGAGTGGATCCCTAACAACGTGAAATCAACTGTTTGTGATATCCCACCAACCGGACTTAAGATGGCGTCCACCTTCATTGGTAACTCAACATCAATTCAGGAGATGTTTAGGCGTGTAAGCGAACAGTTCACTGCTATGTTCAGGAGAAAGGCTTTCTTGCATTGGTACACTGGTGAGGGAATGGACGAGATGGAGTTTACCGAGGCTGAAAGTAACATGAACGATCTTGTTTCGGAGTATCAGCAATACCAAGATGCCACTGCTGATGAGGAGGGAGACTATTATGAGGATGAAGAGGAAGCTCAAGAGGATTAAATTGAAATGCTATTTGAATATCGATGAAGCCTAACCACAACTTCCAGTTGATGTTATTTTTGGCTTTGAGATGTAATAGTGCTCTTCAAACTGCAAGCTTTTTTTATCTTGTAATATTTCAATTTGCTATGGAACCTGCAATTCTGATATGAGTATTATATTGCTCGTCTGTTTGTAATAGTACTTAAATTTGCTGGTAAATCCGTGTTGCTATTATGCTCTATTTTCGGTCATTCCTGTTAAATGTATATTGTGTATATGTGGCTCTCGAAAATCTGCCTTGTACCGTGTATATATGTAGGTAATATTTAGTATCCTAGTTTAGGTAATGTTGTAATGTAATTAGTATTGTACACTTACCATAATATTTGCATTACCATAAATATATATTTAGTATTCAAGTAGAATAAGGTTTTAGGAGTTATGGAAATATGTAACTTGTATTATAATAAGCCTTTCAATTTATGAAAATAATCAAGGGATTATTTCTTTCATGAAAAAGCTATAAATACAAGTTAGTATTTTCATAATAGGAGAATCAAGTTACATATTTATTCTACTTGGATACTAAATATACATTTATGGTAATACAAAATATTATGGTAAGTGTACAATTAATTACATTACAACATTACCTCGATTACAAATATTACCTACATATATTATGAAAATGTGTATATCCTTTCAATCTATGAAAATAATCAAGGGATTATTTCTTTCATATTATCAGAAGTCTAGGTCGTTTATTCCTCTCTTCACAATTCCGTCGACCTCTCCCTATTTTCGTCACTTTGCCTCGATTTCAGAGCCTTCTTTCTCGGATTTCGTGCCCGACGTTAACTCATCTCTTCTCAATCCCTACATGTCTTGCGTTGCGATTATGACTAATAACATGTTTCACCCTGGCCTTACTTATTTCTAACATCAAGAATCACATCGCTATTATTCTTGAAATAGAAAACGTCAAATATGCAACGTGGGCCGAACTGTTCAAAGTTCACGCACGCTCGCATCAAGTCCTCCATCATATTATCCCCGCGGCTCCTACGGATACGGAGGTGCCTAAACCCGATGATGATCCTAAGTTATGGACGACCATTGATGCTACAGTTCTTCAGTGGATTTACTCCACTATGTCTACTGACCTCTTGCAAACGATTATCGAACCAGACGTTACGGCGATGGCGGCATGGAATAGAATACGTGATATATTCCAAGATAATCAAAATTCACGTGATGTTACCCTGGAACAGGAATTCTCTCACGTCAACATGGAAAATTTTCTCAACGTTTCAGCATATTGCAAAAGGTTGAAAGAATTGGCGGATCAACTCCGCAATGTTGGCGCGCCCGTTACAAATGATCGTTTGGTCTTCCAAATGGTTGCAGGCCTATCTGAGGCCTATAGTGGTGTTGGCATGCTTCTTCATCAGAGCAGTCCTCTTCCACTCCCGTAGTCATGATGACGTCCTCTCCAAATTCTCTAGGTCTTGTTGATAATTCTGGCCAAAACCGTGGTCATGGTGGAGGCAAGAATAGTCGAAAAAATAATGGCAAAAATCGCGAGGGCAAACGCGGTGGTTCCGATAATAGTGGCGGTAGACATCATCGGGGCAGTGGGCCCCAGTCAGCCTGGTCCCAGCAGTGGACCCTCTCGCCATGGGGCTGGGTCGGTAACCCTTGGCTCAATAGTCCCTACTGTCAAGCCAGCATATTGGGCCCAGATGCCACCACAGTTTTGGCCCACTGCCCAGTTTCTGCAACGGCCCACTGTATTTTCTCCGGCCCCAGCCCAACGCTACAGTGGCAGTTCCAGTCAGCATGGAGGCACCTTTGGGCCCTACTAGGCCCATCATGCAGCGGGCCCCACACCTACCGATATTGAAGTCGCGATGCACACACTTGGAATAAATCCTTCGGATCCAAATTGGTACATGGACACCGGCGCCACTACTCACATGACGTCTTACTCAGGTACTCTCTCGTCTTATTCCAATTTGAGCAACAATCCTGGTATAATTATTGGTAATGGTAATTCAATTCCAATTCGTGGGTATGGTCAGAAAACATTGTCTCCCCCCCCCCCCCCATCCACCCCTTATTTTGAAAAGTACCCTTCACGCTCCAAAATTGATTAAAAATTTGGTGTCTCTTCGAAAATTCACCACTAATAATTCCGTGTCCATAGAATTTGATCCACTTGGTTTTTCTGTGAAGGATTTCAAAACGGGGAGTCCTCGCATGAAGTGTGATAGTAGGGGTGATCTTTATCCTATCACACCACGTTCTGGTTTCTCAAGTCACGCAATGCCATCCACATTTGCCGCTCTGGCTCCTTCCTTGTGGCATGCTCGTCTAGGTCATCCGGGATCATCTATTTTGTCTTCCTTAGTTAAAAACAATCTTATTTCTTGTAAGAGTGTGCGTAGTACTCCGAATTGTCAATCTTGTTCTTTAGGAAAAATAGTTAAGTTGTCATTTGTAGACTCCAATTCTCATCCTTTAATGTCATTTGATATTATTCATAGTGATTTATGGACGTCTCATGTTCTTAGTTTTTTGGGTCATCGGTATTATGTTCTCTTTTTGGATGATTATTCTAAGTTTTTATGGACTTTTCCGATAGCGAAAAAATCCCAAGTTTTTTCCATCTTCTTAAAATTTAGAGCATTCATTAAAACCCAATTCGAACGGGAAATTAAAAATATTCAATGTGATAATGGCAAAGAGTATGGCAATGGGGTGTTTCGGGAATTCTGTGATAATAATGGGATCAATTTTCATTTTTCTTGTCCTCATACTTCTTCACAAAATGGGAAAGCCAAACGCAAAATTCGTACTATTAATAACATTGTCCGAACTTTATTGATTCATGCTTCCGTACCCCCGTCTTTTTGGCATCATGCTCTACAAATGGCTACATATCTCCTTAACATAATTCCTTCCAAAGGTTTGACATATCCTTCCCCCCTTCACATTCTATATAATAAAACCCCTTCGTATTCACATCTTAGGGTTTTTGGGTGTTTGTGTTATCTGTTATTCCCGTCCACCACAATTAACAAACTTCAGGCCCGATCTACTCCGTGTGTGCTTTTGGGTTTTCCGTCTAATCATCGTGGTTACAAATGCTTTGATTTATCCTCTAATAAAAGCATCATTAATCGCCGTGTAATTTTTGATGAAACCCAATTTCCGTTTGCTAAGGTTAAGACTCCCGTGCCTAGTTCGAATAATTTTTTGGATGATAGTATATCTTCGTATATTATTCACCATTTTTTGGACGTATCCCACACCCAAAATTCTTCAGCGGGCCCACTGCCCGCTAGTCCCACTGGTCTGTCACACATTACAATTCCCCAATACAGTCACTGGGCCAGCTTCAGCGATTGGGCCAGTCCAGCCCAATTCTGGAACTGGTCCAGTTCCTGCGTCTGTTTACCGAGATGGGCCAGCAGGCCCCCACTGCCTGCTGGCCTATCCGTCCCGAGCCAAGAAAATTCCCAAAATCCGCCTAATTCTTCCTCGAGTCATAGACCGATCACTCGTAGCCAACGGGGTGTGTTTAAACCGAAAAGACATTTTAATTTACATTCTAATGTCCCTAAATCACCCTTACCTCATAATCATGTGTCTGCCTTAAATGACCCGAATTGGAAAATTGCTATGACCGATGAATATAATGCTCTTATTGATAATAAGACGTGGGAGTTGGTGCCCCGTCCATCTGATATTAATATTATAAGGTCTATGTGGATTTTTCCTCATAAGGAAAATTCAGATGGTTAATTTGCCTGACATAAGGCGCGGCTTGTGGGTGATGGTAAGACTCAACAGGTTGATGTAGATTGTGGTGAAACGTTTAGTCCGGTGGTCAAGCCAGCTACCATTCGCACTGTGCTTAGCTTGGCTCTTTCGAAAGCATGGCCTATTCATCAGTTAGATGTAAAGAATGCTTTCCTACATGATGATCTCAAAGAAACAGTCTATATGCATCAGCCTTTGGGATTCCGGGATCCCAAACATCCTCATCATGTCTGTTTGTTGAAGAAGTCTTTATATGGGCTTAAGCAGTCTCCACGGGCCTGGTATACGCGGTTTGCAGACTATGTTTCAACTATTGGGTTCACTCACAGCAGGTCGGATAATTCTTTGTTCATCTACCGTCGTGGTTCGTCCTTGGCCTATATTCTATTATATGTGGATGATATTATTTTGACTGCCTCTTCCGATGCCTTACGCCAGTCGATCATGACTGCTCAGCTCTGAGTTTACTATGAAAGACTTGGGGCCCTTGAGCTATTTTTTTGGGATTGTTGTCACTCGTCATGCAGGTGGGTTGTTCTTATCTCAAAGGAAGTATCCAGCCGAGATCATTGAGAGGGCTGGGATGTCATCCTGTAAGTCCACTTCCACTCCAGTTGATACTAAGCCCAAGCTTAGTGTCGCGGTCGGCGTACCATACAAGGATCCGACCCGCTATCGCAGTCTTGCAGGGGGCCTTCAGTATCTTACATTCACGAGGCCAGCTATTACGTATGCTGTCCAGCAAGTGTGTTTGTTTATGCATGATCCCAGAGTTGAACACATGAATGCCCTCAAACGCATCATTCGGTATATTCAGGGTACGCTGGACTATGGTTTGCATTTATATCCCTCCTCGACATCCACACTTGTCTCGTATACGGATGCTTCTCGGCAATAAGCTGGTCTCATGGTTTGCGAAACGTCAGTCGACATTATCCCGATCCAGTGCCGATGCCGAATATCGAGGGGTAGCTAATATGGTCTCGGAATCATGTTGGTTACATAATTTGTTGTTGGAGCTTCATTGTCCCATTCAGAAAACAACCTTGGTTTATTGCGATAATATTAGTGCCATATACCTTTCTGGTAATCCGGTTTAGCACCAGCGCACTAAGCATATCGAGATGGACATTCACTTTGTCCGCGAAAAGGTTGCTCGTGGTCAGGATACCATGTCCCGTCAAGGTATCAAATTGCCGACATCTATACAAAGGGTCTTCCCTCAGTCCTGCTTGAAGATTTTAGGGACAGTCTCAGCATTCGAAGACCGCCCACTATGACTGCGGGGGTGTGTTAAATATATACACATGATATACACGTGTATATTGTGTATATGTGGCTCTCAAAAATCTGCCTTGTACCGTGTATATGTAGGTAATATTTAGTATCCTAGTTTAGTTAATATTGTAATGTAATTAGTATTGTACACTTACCATAATATTTGTATTACCATAAATGTATATTTAGTATCCAAGTAGAATAAGGTTTTAGGAGTAGAATAGGAATAGGATTCTTCTATTATGGAAATATGTAACTTGTATATATAACATTTTCATCTATGAAAATAATGGATTATTTCTTTCAATTCCTGCTGCTTTGGTTTTGGTGTTTATTTTCTTTCTGTCCTATGTATTGCAGCAACTCATTAAGATTTGCCATTGTTAATTATTTAGATTAATCTCATGTCGGACGAGGATATTGCACTTGTGAGAATGCTCAAACATGGGACTTAATAAGCCGAGGAAAGTTTGAGTTTTTGCCAATCTTATTAGACTAATTATTGGATGATCGTTCACTTAGAAGTTTAATTGTTTTACATTATAACCAAGCCAGGGAATTATCACATTTTCCTTGCTATCTTGCCACCTAATGCTGTGCATTCTCTCTAACTTTAATTTCACAAAGATATGTTGGAGCACTCATATAGTCCTTATATGGAATCTGTTAACAACCAATGACGCGATAGAACAACTATTGCTTTCAAGAGGTTGAAGAGGGAAATGGAGAATCCACTAGGACCATCTTTCAGGTCGTAAATGTATTTCTTCTACCTATATTATTCCATAGATGGTAATTTCCTTCATAGAATACATAAATTTTTCCAGCCTTTGGTACTTGGATGTTTTCTTGGGTCAAACGATAGTAATTGAGTTTGCAGCATTTGGTAGATATGTAGAGTTTTTTACTATTATTATATATTAACAGGAAACTCAATTATTATTGTATATTAAATTATTAAAATGGAGAGATAAATGTTACACAACTTATGTCATAAGACATTAGTATTTCAAAGCAAACCCAGCATAAGTTATGCCGGTGCATAATTTGTGGGATATTATGATGTAAAAATATAAATTCATGCCGAGCGAAAAATGAGTATTTTTGTCCACAAATTTTCGTTAAATGAATAGCAAAAGCAAAAATCAAAGACCACATAATATGAGGGGCAAAATTAAAGACTAGTGCCTTTGATGGGCTGTCCGCCCAAAAACTTCAAATGTGAGGGAGATTCTAATAACTTGTTTTTTGGCATATATTGCAAAGCCGCAATACTATGAAATCGCTAAGCCCATGTGTAATGTCCTGTGGTTAAGGCCCGAAAGGTGTCCAATAATATAAGCTGTTTTTTAATGCGTAGAACTCTTAAAATAATGAGAATCTGATAATCGATTTTCAAATCCTAATTACAACTATTAGGGATATTTGCACATAATAAATTCCTAAAATAATTCATCCCCATAATTGACAGGAAAAGGGGGGAAAAGAAGATATTGGGGGATGTTTGCTTGGTTCATGAACAAGGCAACAGGCCCACGGAAATGAGTTGGGCTGGGCACTAGCTTAAGGCTAATGTTGATTAGGGGTGAAAAAATTAGCTCAAATCCATTTGACCTGTTTAACCCGCCCAAACTTTAATGAGTTTGGACTAGAGTGATTTTGAAGATGGTCTGATTTGTGATAGCCTAAATTGACTCATCACTAGGGATGGCAACGGATCGGATCTGGACCGGATCCTACTAGATCCAGATCCGTTTTTCATACCTGAATCCAGATCCGGATCCGGATCCAGATCCATCGGGTCCATAAAAATTAGATTCAAATCCGGATCCATCGGATCCACCGGGTCCACGGATCGGATCTGGATCCACATGTAAAAAAAATTGCCTTGCTAAGAATTTTTTTTTGAACTGACAAACGATTTTTGCTTAGCTAACAGTTTACTGTGTGTCAATTTTGAAATGTTCATATGAGATATTTTGTTTGTTGTCTCGTTTTGATTGTGAGCTATTAATTGAAAATGTTGGACAATGACAATAGTTGTGGAAAATGTTAACTAGTATTTCCACAATGCAGAACTTGCATGTGCTTGAAATCTTCACAAATGAAGTGAATATAATTTTAACTATTTGTCTATGGAGATGTTAGTCATTCACTAATATAACATTGATTTTATTATCGAAGTTACCTCTTTATTTTTTGGTTTTTGAGTTAATGCGGGGATAAATTAAACTTGTTTTGAGAACTAAACTTGCAAGGATGTGCTTAACAATTTTAAGAAAATACTTATAAAATTACATTCTAGGTTATGAATATATTTAATAAAAAACGGATCCACGGGTCGGATCTGGACCGGATACGGATCTCAAATACAAGATCCAGATCCAGATTCGATCCGTTAGAAACGGATCCGGGTCCGATCCGGATCCGTCGGGTTCAAATTTTAAAGATCCATATCCTATAAAACGGATCTGCATCCACCGGATCCGGACCGGGTCCAGGATCCACTGCCATCTCTACTCATCACAAATCATCAGCGCAAACTAAACCATCAAATGAGCTCCCATCAACTACCCCAGTTTAGAAGTGTAAAATCTACAAAATCTGATTAACTTTTTTTGTAATTATTTTTAAGTTTTTCGTATTTTAAAATTTTAAATTATTTTTTATTTTTTATTATTATTTTTTTCATTTTTAAATTAAAATTTTTATAATATATTTTAAATTTAATTTAATTTTAATTTTATTATTTATTTATTTTTAGATCTTTATAAACAAATTATTTGAATTTTAAATTTTTTTATAATTTTAAATTTTTAGTTTCTCAAAGTTTGAAAAATGGGTTGAGTTGGCCTGGTTGGGTTATGACCCATCATTTAGCCCATCTTGACCCAACTCATCTTAGCCCAAATAAATTTTGGACAAAGTTGGACATTGACTTATCTATTGATTCAATTCATCTTGATCCACCCAACTTCAGCCCAAAACGACCCATTTGCGAGCCCTAGTGTTGATACTAGACTGTTTTCTTCAACAGTACAATCAACATTTTTTGTCGCTTGCCATATGACCTAAAAGAGGATCTTGGGAAGCTTACAAGTAATTGAAAAAAATAATCCCTTGATTATTTTCATTAATGAAGAGGTATATATACAATATACAATATCTAAATATGGAAAATAAATCTACATTTTTCTAATACAAGACTAATACATATTCATACTATAATACTAATATCATAATTACACTTGTACAAGAATTCTACAAAATATGGTAAGTAACCTCATTCTATTTGGTCACTTAGTATACACGGGTATACCGTGTATACACGTTCTATGACACCCCCGCAGTCATAGCGGACGATTGTCATACCCTGAGACTGTCCCTAAAATCTTCAAACATAACCAAGGGAAGACTCTTAGTAAAGATGTCAGCAATTTGATACCTTGAAGGGACATATAAGACACATACTTGTCCATGAGCTACCTTTTCACGAACAAAGTGAATATCCATCTCGATATGTGTTAGTGCGCTGAGGTTGGAACGGATTCCCAGAAAGATAGATTGCACTAACACTATCACAGTAGACCAAGGTAGCTTTCTGAATAGGAAAGTGAAGCTCTAACAGAAGATTACGTAGCCAAAATGACTCAGACACCACTTTGGCTATCCCTCGATACTCGACCTCCACATTGGATCACGATAAAGTAGCCTGGCGTTTTGCCTACCAATAGACCAAGTTATCACCAAGAAACATACAATAACCAGATGTCGAGCGTCTGGTATCGGGACAGCCACCCCAATCAACATCTGTATACGACACGAGAGTAGAGACATAGGATGGATATAAATGCAAAACATAATCAAGCGTGTCTTGTATGTATCGTATAATGCGTTTGAGCGTATGCATGTGCTCAATCCGTATATACACGTTCTATTAGTAATATCTGATAAAATGACATGCATTTTCTTTATTTGGTTAATACTTTATTTGATAAAAAAATATACCATGTTAAAAAAACAAAATTGAAGCAGTGGGAAAAACACTAGGTGATTTCTTAACATCTGTTCAAGTCTGGATTATAAAATTAACCGAAGTGCACACAAGTTGATTTGGACACTACTATTATAAAATTTAAAAAAAAAATTGAATAGGAGATAGGAAGTTATCTGCCAAACATTGTATTCACAAAGTACCAACACAGTATAATTGAATATAGTACAAAATGATACATGCACTATATAATGATTGGATAAATGTATTCGAACAGTGTGTTAGGGGGCCTGAAAGTACATGATATACACGGTGTATACTATCTTGAGTATATCGTGTATATCACGGAAACCCAAGGCAACTGGGAGACCGTGATATACACGGTATACCCACCGTGTATAACATGGTTTTTGGTATTAGTTTTGGTAATAGTTTTTGTATATGATTAGCATTATACACATACCATAATTATAAAATTCTTGTACAAATAGAATAGAGTTTTAGGAGTAGAATAGGAATAAGATTTTTCATATTATGGAAATTGTAAATTGTATATATACTCATTCATTAATAAAACTAATCAATGGATTATTTCTTTCATGGTATCAGAAGTATAGGTTTCACATACCTCCTTCTCCAAAAGCTTCCGCTCTCGGCTTCCTCGATTTTCGAGCCGGTGTTCTACCTTATCTCTTCCCAAATTTTCATCCAAATCCCTCAATCACCTATTGTTCTTTCATTATGTCTACGTCAAAGAACACATTTTATCATGCCCTTACTGTTTCTAACATCAAGAACAACATCCCTATTGTTCTTAAGATAGAAAACATCCAATATGCGACGTGGGCTGAGTTGTTTAAAATTCACGCAATCTCACATCAAGTCCTCCATCAAATAATTCCTCCCGCTATCCCTCCTCCTGCGGAAGATCCTCAGTTATGGATCACTCTTGATGCTACCGTCCTATAGTGGATTTACTCCACTATTTCTACCGACCTTCTACAGACGAACATTGAACCAGACACTATGGTTATGGCTACTTGGAATAGATTGCGTGATATATTCCAAGATAACCAACATTCCCGAGTTCACTCTTGAGCAAGAATTTTTGCAAGTTAGCATGAATGATTTTTCGAATGTTTCAACTTATTGTAAACGGCTCAAGAAATTGGCGGACCAACTCCGTAACGTTGGTGCACCTGTTACCAATAATCGTCTTGTTCTCCAAATGATTGCAGGCCTATAATGGTGTTGGAACTCTACTCCGACAAAGTAATTCGCTTCCCCTTTTTTATCAAGCCCGTTCGATGCTCACTTTGGAAGAGGCCGACTTGGCAAAAAAGGCGGCTACCGGCGCCAGTTCTGTGGAAATGATGACGTCCACCGGTAATTCTCATGGTGTTGTTGACAATTCGGGCCAAAATTGCAATAACGGTGGCGGCAAGAAGGGTAAAAACTGAAGAAATAATGGCAAAAATCGTGGCGACAACAACAATGGCGGCCGAAATAGTGGTAGTACCGGTGGGAACAGTAACCACAATGGGGGTGGGCCTCGGTATAATGGCAGTGGGCCGCAGGTCGCCTAGTCCCAGCCGTGGAACTGCGCCAATGACCCTTGGCCTAATAGCCCCTATTTTTCTGCCTCCCCTTTCCCTGGACAGTGGGCCGCAGGGCAGCCTTTCAGGCCCAACTTTTCACAGCAGTCCAGTAGTTTCCAACACGGTCGGTGCCGGGACGACAAGCGGTGTGCTTGGTCCTCGGCCTCCACAGGCCCACCATGCTGCGGGCCCCACTCCGACCGACATTGAAGCCGCCATGCATACACTTGGATTGAACCCTCCCGATGCGAATTGATATATGGACACCAGTGCCACTTCTCACATGACGTCCGACCAACATACTCTCTCTTCTTATTCCAATTTAAGCAAAAATCGTGGCATAATTGTTGGTAATGGAAACTCAATTCCAATTCGTGGTTACGGTCATAAAACTTTGTCTCCCCCCCCCCCCCCTCCATCCACATTTTGTCTTGAAAAATGCCCTTCATTCCCCTAACTTATTAAAAATTTGGTGTATGTCCGTAAATTCACCACTAATTTTTGGGTTTCTGTTGATTTTAATCCTTTTGGTTTTCTGTGAAGGATTTCAAGATGGGGATACCTCTCATGCGATGTGATAGTTGGGGAGATCTTTATCCTATCACGCCGGCATCCAGTCTCGCGAGTCAAGCCTTGCCATCTACTTTTGCAGCTCTAGCTCCTTCCCTGTGGCATGCACGTTTGGGTCACAAAATGGGAAAGTCGAACAAAAAATTTGTACCATTAATAATATTGTCCGAACTATATTGGTCCATGCTTCTGTACCCCCTTCCTTTTGGAATCATGCTCTACAAATGACTACCTATCTTCTTAACATACTTCCTACCAAAGGGTTGGCAAATGTGTCTCATCTTAAAGTCCTCTATAATAAAGATCATTCGTATTCACATCTTAGGGTCTTTGGGTGTTTATGCTATCCGCTTTTTCCTCCAACTACTATTAACAAACTTCAAGTCCGTTCTACCGCTTATGTATTTTTGGGTTATCCATCTAATCATCGTGGTTACAAATGTTTTGATTTATCATCCAATAAAATCATCATTAGTCGCCATGTTATTTTTTATGAAACCCAATTTCCGTTTGCTAATGTGAGTAGTCACGTGCCTAGTTCGTATAATTTTTTGGATGCCGACGTCTCCCCGTACATCGTACACCACTTAATGGGTCCCTCCAATGACCCGCCACCATCCATTTTTTCTGCCCTAGTTTTGGCTATTGGGCCGGTTGCCCAGCCCAATACCGAAACTGCTTCTGCCTTACGTTCTGCTTCTGACCCAACCATTGTTCCCAGTTTTGGGCCAGCAGGGTCATTGACTGCTGGCCACTCCGTCACCCATCCGAATTTTTCCCAAAATCCACTCAATTCTCCCTCGAGTCACAGACCTGTCACTCGTAGTCAACGGGGTATTTTTAAACGAAAGAGACATTTTAATCTAAATTCGAATGTTCTTAAATCCCTACTACCTCGTAACCTAGTGTCTGCATTAAATGACCCGAATTGGAAATTGGCTTTGGACGACGAATATGATGCTCTTATTACAAATAAGACGTGGGAGTTGGTGCCCCGTCCTTCTGGTGTTAATATTATTTGGTCTATGTGGATTTTTACTCATAAAGATAATTCTGATGGTTCTTTTGCGAGACATAAGGCTCGTCTTGTAGGTGATGGTAAGACTCAGCAGGTTGGCGTGGATTGTGGTGAGACATTTAGACCGGTGGTCAAACCGGCTACCATTCGCATTGTTCTCAGTCTGGCTCTTTCCAAGGCATGACCCATTCATCAGTTAGATGTGAAGAATGCTTTCTTAAATGTGATCTTAAGGAGACCGTTTACATGCATCAGCCCTTGGGTTTTCGAGACCCCAAATATCCTTAACATGTCTGTTTATTGAAGAAGTCCTTATATGAGCTTAAGTAGGCCCCACGAGCTTGGCATAAGAGATTTGCATACTATGTTTCGTCTATTAGGTTTTCTCACAACAAGTCTGATAATTCATTGTTCATATATCATCGTGGTTCTTCCCTGGCTTATATTCTATTATATGTGGATGATATTATCTTGACTGCCTCTTCTGATGCTTTGCGCAAGTCTATCATAATAATGCTCAGTTTTGAGTTTGCTATGAAAGACTTGGGGCCCTTGAGTTACTTTTTGGGGATTGTTGTATCTCGTCATGCAAGTGGGTTATTCTTATCACAACTGAAGTATGCCGCTGAGATAATTGGCAGGGCTGGTATTTCCTCGTGTAAGTCTACTTCCACTCCAGTTGATACTAAGCCCAAGTTGGGTGTTGCGGCTGGCTCACCTTACGAGGATCCACTCACTATTGTAGTCTTGCTGGAGCTCTTCAGTATCTTACTTTCACGAGACCGGATATTGCGTATGTCGTACAACAGGTGTGTTTGTTTATGCATGATCCTAGGGTGGAGCACATGAATGTGCTCAAACGTATTATTTGATACATCTAGGGAACACTTGACTATGGCTTGCATCTCTATCCATTATCGACCTCTACACTTGTCTCGTATACCGATGCTGATTGAGGTGACTGTACAGATACTAGACGCTCCACGTCTAGTTATTTCATATTTCTTGGTGATAACTTGGTCTCATGGTCTGCCAAACGACAGGCTACCTTATCAGGCTCCAGTGCAGAGGCCGAGTATTGAGGGGTAGCCAATGTAGTTTCTGAATCATGTTGGTTACGAAATCTTCTCTTGGAGCTTCACTTTCCCATTCAAAAAGCTAGCTTGGTATATTGTGATAATATTAGTGTCGTTTATCTTTCTGGGAATTCGGTTCAACACGAGCACACTAAACATATTGAGATGGATATCCATTTTGTTCGCGAAAAGGTAGCTCGTGGACAAGTACGCGTCTTACATGTTCCTTCCAGGTATCAAATTGCAGACATCTTCACTAAGGGTCTTCCCTCGGTCCTATTTGAAGATTTTAGGGACAGCCTCAACGTACGAAGACCGCCCCTATGACTGCGGGGGTGTGAAAGTATATCATATTATACGTACATGATATACATGGTGTATACTATCTTGAGTATACCGTGTATATCACGGAAATCCAAGGCAATTGGGAGATCGTGATATACACAGTATACCCACCGTGTATATCATGGTTTTTGGTATTAGTTTTGGTAATAGTTTTTGTATATAATTAGCATTGTATACTTACCATAATTATAGAATTCTTGTACAAATAGAATAGGGTTTTGAGAGTAGAATAGGAATAAGATTTTTCATATTATGGAAATTGTAAATTGTAAATTGTATATATACTCATTCATTAATGAAAATAATCAACGAATTATTTTTTTCAAGGCCAAACTAACAACGATCAACTGGATTTTCTGCAAAAAAGTCATTAGCAATTAGGAAGAGGCCTAACATGGTAAGAAATAACAAATGTGCCAAGACTTAGTCTTCTTCACCTCTTTGTGGGTCAAGAAAAACCAAAGAGAACCTTTTGAACGTTGGCGAAGATGTGGAATTTAACGAAGTACGTATTAATAGAAAATTGGAAGTGTCCTACACTCCTACCGTTTACCGTTCATCGTCAACTACACGGTATGCAATTTTTCCCCACATAATTCCATCATTTATGGCTTCATAATTCTATTTCCACCAGTAAGGATGTGACACCTCAGGTCGTTTAGTTGGAAGATAAATTATGTAGTGATTAGTAATGTAGGGATTAGTTATGCAGAAATTCAATAAGCAAGGATTAATAATGCTCAAATTATTCCTTATTGTTTTTTCATTTGTGTTGTACTTAATTTTTGGAATAACCGAACATTTGATTAAAATTTTAAATTATGAAGCGTGGTTCTACATATTAGACCTAGGAAAAGAAAAATATTTTAAGTATGAAGTGATGAGGGTAATTTTGTTACTTTATTATTTTTATCTCTATATTACTAATATCTGTATTATTATTCCAAACTTTTTCCGCTTAAAATAATAGATAAATTTATGTATAACTTATACATATTTTATTTCTATATTTAAGACAAAATGCAATCAAATAATGTAGTACTTTTATGCTGAAACTTACACATAATTGTTTACCATGAACCATCAAAGGATGTGGTGCAGCTGATAGAGTTGTTTCTCCCTTAATCAGAGGTCTTGGGTTCCAACCCTGAGTATGAAAAAATCATTGGTACGAGCACTTCCCTTGAATGGGCCCTAGACAGCGCGAATCCGGATATAGTGGGTTCCAATACGAATATCGGACATCGGGTGGAAAAAAAGAGAATTGTTTACCATGTGCATCAAACGTAACGGGCCTTAGAGGTCAATTAAGCTGCCTATTGTGAAGACCGTCGGAACGTTATTTGCAAGTAAACACTTTTATTCGTCTGCCGGTGCCAGTGCACTAAGCTCTCGTTATGCATGAGTCCGGGGAAGGGCCTGACCACAAGGGTCTATTATATGCAATCTTATATTATATTTCTACAAGATACTGCTTTCACGGATACAACTCATGGCCTCCTGGTCACATGACAACAACTTTAACAAGTGCACCAAAAAAATATCACTTTAATTTATTACTCCATTTTTTGGTTTCTCACTCGATGTCCGATACTCGTATTGGGCAGACTAAATCCGGATCGCTCATTGAAGGGCCCCAAAGTGCTCCCACCATTATTTTTTCCATTGCTAGGGTTAACCAGGGACTTCTGGTTAAGAGTGAAGGCCCCGACTAAATTCGAATCGCGCGTTGCGGGG
Source organism: Anisodus tanguticus (assembly GCA_034509755.1). Classification (NCBI taxonomy): domain Eukaryota; kingdom Viridiplantae; phylum Streptophyta; class Magnoliopsida; order Solanales; family Solanaceae; genus Anisodus; species Anisodus tanguticus. The sequence continues at coordinate 52,669,702 of CM067540.1, read as the reverse complement.
CCTATTTTCGTGAGATGCGCTCTCAACAGGATTTTTTCCATTCTTTAAATTCGAACGCAAAACTTCTGGTTAAGGGTGGAGGGACCTCAACCATCCCACCACAACCATGTAGGTTCACTTTAATTGAAACAGAGACCGGGGATAATAGAGTATTGTTGAAGGCTTAATCGAGAACTTGACGAGAAGATAAAATTCTTTAGTACAATCTCAAGCATATAGATAAAGCCGATTAAAATCTGAAAATCGTAGAGTAACCGGCAAATAACAAAACTGAATGAGAAGTATTTTTTTTTTCTTTTTTTGGGGTGAAAAACAGAAAGAGAAGTCAGACTTAATGATTTGTGTAGAAACATCCAGGGAGTTTGAAACCTTCAACAAGCAGACATCAAAAAGACGCGTTCCTTTAGTCGTCAATTACAAGTCACGATTAAATTTATTACAACCAATTGACAAGAGAATCAAAGAAACAATTATTTTTAAAATTTTGAAGAATTAAAAAGAGAAAAATAAGCAAATAAATTAGTTCAGCAAACGGGTGGGCTCCACTAAGTTTTCTCAAGGACCTTGACCTTTGAATAACCAGCCATGAACCAATCCTTTCATATTTGGTGAAGATACATGCATTACAAATATAATCAAAAGTGAAACTAGGAATTTTATACAAGAGAATTTTAAAAAATACTAAAATATTAAAGCTGAAATTTGAATTAGTGACCTAAAATAACTTTCGAGTCCTCTTTATAATTGCGCTAGAACATTCATGTTCGTATTAAGGAAATTCAACAACTCATATATATATAATAAAATTATTTTTTCTTTTCTTTTTACGCAATTTAATTTTTCGATGAAATGATAAATTCAACCCCTTCCCCTCACTTAGCGCGGCTCTTAAATTTAAATTCTACCAATTCAGAAGTAAGAAACAAATAACAATACACACCCACCCAAAATAGAAAAAAGGAACGACCAAACAAATAAAAGTAAACTTGTGACCAACATTGGATAATTGTCATGACCGCATGTCATCTTTGGTTTCTCATTGTCATGTCCTCCCTATATATATTCAACAAAACCCCTCTCATATTACAAACACAATTCTTAAACTTCATTCTTCCAACATTCTCAACTACACAAAGCCTTAAAAAAATCACCAGGACAAAACAAATTCTAAACAAACCAAAAGATTAAAGAACAAAAGAACAAAGAAAGAAGAAAAATGGCCTCATCCATGAAGCACTCTTCCATGATTCTTTTCTTTGCTTGCACCCTTTTCCTCCAAGGCGCATTAGGTATGTTAATATTCAGTTTTATTCCTTTTATGCACCTGATGTTCTTATGATGAATTTGTTTTCGTAATTTTGATCATATCATGCATGAATTCCATATGAATTAACATGTATACACAAAGGAGCATTTTGGTGCACAAAGCTCCCGTTACGAGCAGAATCTTGAGAATGGTCAAATCATATTAAGTCTATTGTACATAGTCATGTTATCTTACATGTCTGCAAGAGACTGTTTCCATGGTTTAAACTCATGACCTAGTCACAAATGATAGTAACGCTTACCATTACGCCAAGATTCCCTTTCAATTCAACAAATGTATAATATTTATATAAAAAGGCATATTTGGTGGACAAAGCTCCTGTTATGAGCATGATTTTGATAACAGTCAAATCACATTGAGTCTATTGTACGTAATGTTACCTATATTTTTTCAAAAGACTATTTCCAAAGTTTAAACTCATGACCTGGTCACAAAGCAACAACTCTTACCATTGGTCCAAAATTCCCCTTCAATTCACATGTATTATATATACACTAGTTAACATTCATACTTTGTTTTTCCATTTTAGGGGAAATTATCTGTGAAAACTTGCCAACAAATGTTTGTTCGTTTTCGATCTCATCATCCGGGAAGAGATGTTTATTGGAGAACTCAGAGAATAAGGATGGGAAGATGGAGTACCAATGCAAGACATCAGAGGTTATTGTTGGAACCATTGCAGAGTATATTGAGACAGATGAATGTGTTAATGCATGTGGTGTTGATAGGAGCTCTGTGGGGATATCTTCAGATGCTTTACTTGAACCTCAATTTACTGCAAAACTTTGTTCCCCTGCTTGTTATCAGAATTGCCCCAACGTTGTTGATCTTTACTTCAATTTGGCTGCTGGAGAAGGTTTTAATAAGATTATTCAGTGTTTTTGCTTTTACCGTTTAAATTAATTTTACAGGGAAGGTAACAAATCCTTTTCTGTTCGTGTCTTTGTTGAATTATTATGTGTCTATCTCATCTAAAAATTTAAATCCTTAAAAAAAATATACTTTAGCACACCCTCATATAGTCTATGGATGGCATTAAAACTATATTTATACTAGACAAAAAGAATGAAAATCTTTAATAAATGTTGATAATTGACGAGTACTTCCTTTGTTCCAATTATGTGTCATATTTTTCTTTTTAGTTTGTCACAAAAACAAAGTCATGCTTCATTATTTAGAACAATTTAATTTAAATTTTCTTATTTTACTCTTAATGTGACAATTTATAACCACACGATTGTCTTATTTTAGGTCATAAATTTCAAAAGTCTTTTTCTTTCTTAAATTTGCCTAGCCAAATAATGCCACATGATTTGAGACGGAGGGAGCAGTTGTTTGCATCTTTTGAATTTTTTAATTTTCTTCAGCCAGAAACCTCAGTCACATAATTGTTTCAACCTAAAATGAGAAATTATTGTATTGAGGCATCAATGCTTAACAAAATTTCATCCTTTTTTGGCTACTTTTACTTTTCTGGCTCCTTTGAAATGTTTGCAAAGAAGGCCAAAAAAGTTGATGCTTTTCTTGCAAATCAAAATCTTATAATTGAATCAAAGAATATTCTTTTAATAAAAAATTAATAAATTGTTCCTCACATTTGCAACTTTTATGTCTGTTAAATTTATTTATTTTTTGGTTGAAATTTGCAGGAGTTTATTTGCCAGACTTATGCAACAAGCAAAGGAGCAGCCCACACCGTGCCATGATTGAACTATTGAGCAGTGGAGCTGCTATGGATGCCTCTGCACCTATTGCTTCTCAAGTTGTAGTTGTTGGTGCTCCTGATATTTCCCCTGCTTCTTTCTAATTTATATATGCATACACCTTCTAAATTTATACATGTATACTATAGTCTAAGTCATTTTCCTTCATCCAAAGCAAATGCGAAACATGTATTTTAGTATTTGTTACAATATTATAATTGTAACCGTTATTGTAGTATAGTAAGAGAGGGAGAGATGGGATTTTGATCTCATTTTTTTATGTTTCATAGGGTTTATAGGAAATTGTTGTAAGAGAATCTGTTCACCAGTTTTTCTCGGCTGGGACTTCAATAAAAAATTTCTTTCTTTACATGTCTCTTGTTTGTTTTTGTTAAATATACCGTGATATACAACCATGTATATCACGGTTTGTATCACTTACCATAATTTTGTACCACACGGTTTAGTGTACCGATTTAATGTAATTGTACTATAATTATAGGATTCTTGTACAAGTAGAATAGAGTTTTGAGAGTAGAATATGAATGGAATTTTCCTATTATGAAAATTGTAAATTGTATATATACTCTTTCATTAATGAAAATAATCAAGTGATTATTTATTTCATGGTATCATAAGTAGAGATGGCAGTGGATCCTGGACCCGGTCCGGATCCGGTGGATCCAGATCCGTTTTATAGGATATGGATCTTCAAAATTTGGACCCGACGGATCCGGATCCGTTTCTGACGGGTAGGATCTGGATTTGGATCTTGTATTTGAGATCCCTATCCGGTCCAGATCCGACCCGTAGATCCGTTTTTTATTAAATATATTCATAACCTAGAATATAATTTTATAAGTATTTTCTTAAAATTGCTAAGCACATCCTTGCAAGTTTAATTCTCAAAACAAGTTTAATTTATCCCCGCGTTAACTCAAAAACCAAAAAATAAAGAGGTAACTTTGATAATAAAATCAATGTTATATTAGTGAATGACTAACATCTCCATAGACAAGTAGTTAAAATTATATTCATTTCATTTATGAAGATTCCAAGCACATGCAAGTTCTGCATTGTGGAAATATTAGTCAGTATTTTCCACAACTATTATCATTGTCCAACATTTTCAATTAATAGCTCACAATCAAAATGAGACAACGAACAAAATATCTCAAATGAACATTTCAAAATTGAAACACAGTAAACTGTTAGCTAAGTAAAAATCGTTTGTCAGTTAAAAAAAAAATCTTAGCAAGGTTACATTCTTAGCAAAGCAAAATTTTTTACATGTGGATCCAGATCCGATCCGTGGACCCGGTGGATCCGATGGATCCGGATTTGGATATGATTTTTATGGACCCGATGGATCTGGATCCGGATCTGAATTCAGGTATGAAAACAGATATGGATCTGGATCTAGTAGGATCCGGTCTAGATCCGATCCCTTGCCATCCCTAATCATAAGTCTAGGTTGAAAATTTTTTCTCCAAATTTTCCGTTGGTTCCGAGCTCCTCCCCTCGATTTCCGTGCAATTTCCGATTCTCCCTTCTCTCTTCTAAACCTCTCAATCACCTATTGTTCTTTCGTTATGTCAACGTCAAAAAACACATTTCACCCTGCCCTTATTGTTTCTAACATCAAGAATCACATCCATCTTATTCTTGAAATAGAAAACATCCAATACGCGACGTGGACCGAACTATTCAAAATTCATGCTCGCTCGCACGCATCAAGTCATCCATCACATAATCCCAGCGGCTCCTACAGATACGGAGGTGCCTAAACGCGAGGATGATCCTAACTTACAGACAACTCTTGATGCAACCGTCGTTCAATGGATTTACTCCACTATCTACCGACCTGTTGCAAACGATTATTGAGCCAGACGCTACGGCGATGGATGCGTGACATATTCCAAGATAATCGAAAATCCAGAGTTGTTATCCTTGAGCAGGATTTCTCCCACGTCAACGTGGAAGACTTCCCGAACGTTTCAGCTTACTGTAAAAGATTAAAGGAATTGGCGAACCAACTCCACGGCGTTGGTGCGCCCGTTAGTGAAGATCCTCTTGTTCTCCAGATGGTTTCTGGCCTATCCGAGGCCTATAGCGGCGTTGGAACACTTCTTCGTCAAAGTAATCCTCTCACGAAGTTCTATCAAGCCCGATCCATGCTTACTTTGAAAGAAGCCGGCTTGGCCAAAAAGGCGGCTATGAGTGCAAGTCCCGTAGTCATGATGACGTCTTCCCCTAATTCTCAGAGTTTTTGTGATAATTCGGGCCAAGACTGTTCACAAGGGAGCGGCAAAAATAATCGCAAAAATCGCGGGGGCAAACGCAATGGTTCCGGCAGTGGTGGCGGTAATAGCAGTGGGCCCTGTCCCGGCAACAGTGGGCCACCGTCCAAAGAGCTCGTAGCCACATTATTGGGCTTGTCTTGTTGATAACCTTGAGACCGGCGAAGACTGTGCTCTAGCTGGTGGTGAAGGAAAGGGGGAAGCGACTCGTTCCTTCCTTGCTAACCTAAAGGTAATTATTTCTCTAAAAGGCGACGCAAACGTGAAGGTTATTTTTCTTACTGGCACTGAAAACCTTCAAGGACAGGCGTAAAGCCCTCCTCACTAGTTGGCAGAGACCCTATTCTATCGTATGGACCTATTCCCATTTATGGGACTAGTGGGCCTGGGCCAATGGGCAGTGGCCCAACAACCCCTATCCACCTATGTTTTCAGCGCCTGGGTAGTGGCCCAATTAGCCTTTGTTTCGGCCCAATACAGCCTGGCCCAATGGTTTTTGAAATAATTCTGGGTCGGGGCAGCAAGCAAGTGTGCTTGGGCCTCGACCTCCACAGGCCCATCATGCTGCGGGCCCCACCCCACCGACGTTGAAGTTGCTATGCACACACTTGGTTTAATTCCCCCGGACCTGAATTGGTATATGGACACCGGAGCCACTACCCACATGACATCCGATCAAAGTACTCTCTCGTCTTATTCCAATTTGAGCAACAGTCGTGGCATAATTGTTGGTAATGGTAATTCAATTTCGATTCTTGGTTTTGGTCGTAAAACTTTGTCTCCCCCCCAATCCACTTCTTATCTTGAAAAATACCTTTCATGCCCCTAAATTGATTAAAAATTTGGTGTCTGTCCGTAAATTCACAACTAATAATTCCATTTCTGTTGAATTTGATCCGTTTGAGTTTTTTGTGAAGGATTTCAAGACGGGAATTCCTCTCATGATGTGTGATAGTAGGGGATATCTTTATTCTATCACGCCAACGTCCGGTCTCTCGAGTCAATCCTTGTCATCAACTTTTGCAGCCCTTGCTTCTTCCTTGTGGCATGCCCATCTAGGTCATTCGGGGTCGTCTACTTTGTCTTTCTTAGATAAAAATAATTTTATTTCTTGTAAGGGTACGCGTAGTACTCCGAGTTGTCAATCTTGTTCTTTAGGAAAAATTGTTAGATTGCCGTTTGTAGACTCAAATTCTCGTACTTTAATGTCATTTGATATTATTCATAGTGATTTATGGACATCTCTTTTTCTCAGTTCTTTGGGTCATCGTTATTATGTTCTATTTTTAGATGATTATTCTAATTTTTTATGGACTTTTCCAATAGCGAAAAAATCTCAAGTTTACAATTACACTAAATAGGTACACTAAACTGTGTGGTACAAAATTATGGTAAGTGCTACAAACCGTGATATACATGGTTGTTTATAACGGTATATTTAACAGTTTTTTTCACTTTCACTCATTAATTTACTTCACCTTTGTTTATATGGATGAAATGTCAGGAAGTATATATTACTATTACATGTCCCTGGAATTTCTTTTCGTTTCCTTTTTGTTGGTTGGCTTGGCCTGTGAATAAATGAAAATAGCGAAGTGAATTGGTGGGATTTCAACCTATGTTATAAATTTCACTTATATATACACAATGTTCAATTCTTTAAGGAAAGAAATTCTCTTCGATTAATGTGGCTTCGCCACTGTAGTCTACTCTTATAGTGATCCAATTTACTGGTCGCATTTAGCCCATGTAGCTATGACATGGCCCAAAATGTCTTAACGCAAGTCTAAAGCATTTCATGGACTATAAATAATTGATCTTGGCCTGCCTGAATCTACGCTATATACCTTAGTTATGTGATTGAATGATAAGCTTAGTTATCGCTGCATCAGAGGTTTTCGCCGGTATGCGGAGCTACTCCTGCATTATGAATCGTTATATATGTAACATCCCGTACTTTCGGGCGATGGTTTGAACAGCTAGACGTATGCAAGTAGACCCGAGCCTTGAAGGATTTATGTCATATTCACGTACGCAAATAAAGAGTTTAACACAAAAAATGATGAAGTCCCGAAATAATTTAAGGACTTTAAAAGTGTGAAGATGATGATTGGAAATATTGTTTCTTGTGAGCCAACAAAAGCTATAGACTAGCGTTATATCACATGATAATGATAAGGAGCATATGAAGTGTGTTAAAAATTATTATTATTATCTAAGTTAGTGGATATATCATGGTCCACGTGGGGCCTTGTTATTTAGGCAACTAGTGTTTTACATATAGGTATTTGAATGAATAATGTGGTGGTGTAAATAGATTAGGAAAAGTGTTAAAGGATGGGCCAAAGAAGGCCACGGGTAAAAGTAGACATGTATATCTCTTATCCCACTTGTAGAATTGATTCAAGGAAAATGTGGGCAGCATATGTTTCTTATTAGATAAACATGGAATTATATTTATCGGAAGCAATATGGTTTCATTTCTAAAAGGCCAAAAACATTCATCAACCTTTACTTTTATTTTCTTTATGAAAAGCAAAGTTTCAACATTTGGAGGAGGTGAAAATGTTGCCAACAACTCTTTTGTACTTTGAATAATCTATTGGAAAATATTTCTTACGTTGTGGTTCGTTTGGGAAGCTCTCGACCAAACTCTCCTTTCAACAAGAATTTTGAAAATTTTAAAGTGTAAGCGAAGGTTTTTTCTACACTTATAGAGATTAACTTGTAAAGGAGGCTGATTCTGTTGTCATTCCAAGGTATTTTAAGGCAAACGCTTTCTTCTTTTGGCATGTTCTAAGTTACGAAATGTAAACGTAATACTGTTCCATAAATAATTCTACTCTTAGTAGTTAAGGATGTTCATGTTATTCATTCATACTTTCAAAGTATGTCTAAATATGTTTCTAAATCCTTATTGAGATATATGGGAAAGATGTTAATATTCATAATGTTAATCGGAGGTGAAGCGACCTTACATTACTCCGATAGACTCAGAGTGTCTTGTTATCATTCATGCATTATATTCATGTATATACCTTGACCTCAAAGGCATTATATACGCTACTATATGGTATGCATAATATGTATGGGGTATGGAAAAAGGGAAGGCGTTATATACACACCACCACTTGATCAACTGGTATATGATGATGATTATGCCTACAAAGGCCGATATGATATGATGGAATGCCCACAGAGGCTTGATGACGTTATATACGCATATGTATATGTATGTCCGACATTGTGCATACACATACATGATACTTAGGCATATATGGCCCTCAGAGGCATTCTGTACAGGTTGATTATTCTTGTCTCGTGTTACTTTCATGTCTCTATTATGATATTCTTCATGCCTGACATACTCGGTACATCATTCGTACTGACGTCCCTTTTATCGGGGGACGCTGCATTTCATACCCACAGGTCCAGGTAGACGGGGCGACGATCCGCACCAGCAGGTTGCCAGTTCAGCTGATATCGGAGCACTCTACTTATCCCGGAGTTGCAGTCTAATCTCAGTACGGTATTTTTACATGTGCATATGGGTATGGCGGGGACCTGTCCCGACCTTAAGAAGTCACATACTCTTTAGAGGCCTGTAGACAGTTGTCCTGTGTATAGTAGTCGTGTATGACCTTGTCGGCCTTAGTATGTATATATGCATAGGTTGAGTTCTTATGTTTGTAGGATTTTACGTAGCACCTTTCCAGTTTATTATTTCTATATGTCAGCAGGTTACCTCATAACGGCCCTCGTGGCCCATGCTTAATTACGATTAGGTGATAAATACATGATTAATAGTACTCAGCAAAGGCCCGGGTGCCCGTCATGGCCCTCCGGTTTGGATCGTGACAATATATCAATGCAAGCTCCTCCATCATGAATAGTTAGATATCAATGTAAAAAAAAAATTGTCTATACTCATATGTTTGTACCAAGCCAATAAACGCAACATATGTCTTACATATAAATTTTTATAATATGACATGATTAAACGATATATATTGTCATTCTAATTTTCAACTAAGGTTAAATTGTTTGAGTTTTATATAAACTACAAAGTGCAAATAAGTAAAATGCGTGGATGACTAGATTATGGAATAGGTTGCTCAACTTGCTTTAGCTTGGCATATCATATTTCTTCTCAAATTAATTTGTTACTATTATTCTCTTCAATCGTGGACTATGCTATACTTCTCCACATGGGATGCTGGGAATTATCAAAAGAGACGAAGGATTTGGTGTGCGAGTTGTGGGATAAAGTGTTCGAAAATGGATCTTATAAACAAGCAAATTATGGATTCTTGATTCATGAAAGTTCTAACATTTTGCAACTTGAAAAACCTCGATAAATTAATAAATAATACACTTACAAGAATATGTAACATAATTAATTGGCACTTGGAAGAACAAAATAATAAAAAGAAGTACCTTTCTACTGTATTAAACTACAAGTCAAGCAAAGTTAAGACTCAATTTCCATTAAACAATCAAGAAAAAAAAGGCGCATCAGATGACACACTAAAATTCTCCAATGCCTTCACATGGTGTGAGCACAAAATCAGAAGAAATATTGAAGAAATAAACTATTAACATAACAACAATTTTCTATCACCCTTTAAATACAAGAAACTTGAGACAATAAAAATCTACACATTTTATTTTAGGTTTTGCTCCTTTTAGCTTCCAACTTTGTGGCTTCTTTAAGTGCTTCTTGGGCATCATTCTCCATCCCAAGGCTAAAAAGGGCAACAGACTGAATGTAAAAGGCAGTAGGCCACTCAGAGGATATAACCTGAGCTTGCATTGCATCTCCTAGAGCCTCTTGCGCCATGTCGCTCATCAGGTAACACAAGCAGCGCCTCGCATATATGGTTGGCGACACCATGGTCCCTCCATCATTGAACTAATAGAACAAAAAAAACTGTGTTTATGTAAGGCCCTTCTTATCTTCTTCAAACTAAAATGTCATTCCAAGATCAGCACCACAACAATAATGGGCGAAATATTTAAGAGTTGGTCTTTCATTTTGAACTTTTTCAGACAAATTGAGAGGATATTAGTTAAGTGATTTGATAAAATATTTATCTGGAAGCAGAACCGAGCAGTAATGTTAAAGATACACATGAATCATTAAGACAATGAACAATTTTAGATGGTTAAACCTGTGTATAGCATTCAATGGCAGTCATGAAATCCTTAGCTCGGAAAGCAGCATCTCCTTGCTTCTTAGAATTCAAGGTTTCCTGCATCTGATTTGTCCACATTTGGAAAGAAAGCTGCAAAAAAAAAAATCAATGATCAACTTAGGTAGCATAACAGATAACTGAAAGAGTATTACACAGAGATAGTCGCTCTACACAGTAAGAAAGAAGAGCAACACGTCACTCACTTCTTATGCTATAACTAGCACAACAATAAGTTCATTTTCTCCCTAGGCAAATAAATTACAGTTCATGGTCATCATATTACTCTATTATGTGCCTTATAGTCCAAATTTATTCACTGTAGTGAGAAAAGCCTATCCTACAGAAGGCAAAGTTTGAGTTAAAATAGTAAACGGAGAGAAATCGAGAAATTCTTTTACAGCTTATGGGAGAGAATATACTATTGAATTATTAAAATAAGAGATGTTATCATGTTTTTAACCAATGTAGTAGTATGAAGGTCACTATATAACATCAGCATATCCTACTTTTAATTAATTCCAGTAATTAGTCACAACACAAAAGATCTTGAAATGCTTACATATCGACAAGAATAATACAAGGGCATGATAATGATAGCCTAGAAGGTCCTACATGAAATGATATTTGATGGAGATAGTGCATAAAACTTCTCTAAAAGGAAAAACACAGTGGGATCTTCCAAGGGAATTATTAAAGTATACACATGTTAACAAAATTGGATCACTATTTTTTTCCTTTTTTGTTCTTTTCGGTTGTTGGGGTGAGGAGGGGGGATGGTAATACTGTATAACCAAAGCTGATGGCAAAGAAATGAAAATACGGAAAAGCAAGCAGCAGAAAATGAAATAAGTCGACAGTAACTAAGATTATCAGTATGAAAAACATGTTAAGAAAATGGAATATCATTCATACAAAGTGCTCAACGGGAGAGGAAATACGATTAAGTACATGAGATCATGAAAAGAATACTTTAGCAAGAAAGCAGCTCACATAATATTAATTTTTGAAAAACAAGAGAGGGACAATGTACATTTGGAAAATCATACATCATCAATAAATAGTAAAGGGACAAACCTCATTGGCAATTCCTTCATCATCCTTGTATCCAGTCTTTTGCAATATCTCATGAAGGGCAGTAAGATCTCTTCTCAAACATGCTTCACCTGTTGTTGTCAACACCAATGGTTGGGGTGGGGTCGCAGTTCCATGTTTAATGCCCAGCAAAACATGTGATAGCACCTGCCATTACATAATCAGATAGTTTGAGCCTCGAGCATTATTATTACAATAATTGTTATTTCTTCAAATGTAGCAATGATCTCAAAGCAAGTCAGGGGAATACATTCTACTATTATTTGGTCGTACCTCTGTTTCTTTCTGAATGGTTATAAGAGAATTAACAAGAGATTTTGCATTTGGCCTCTCACGTGCTTCGTACTGTAAACAACGGGTGGCTAGCCGGACTAGCTCGGTTCCATCATCATTAGAGAAATCACCCTCCAAACAAGAATCCATTAACATCGTCAAATTCTTCACCCGAATTAGATCAAGTGCCTACAGGAAGGTAAAATAAAATATTATATTTAGGTACTTAGTTAATAGAATCAATAACGTCCACTAATACATGGATTCACACTAAGAGTTGACATGTTTTTCCAGAAAACAGGGTCCAACAATCTTTCAAAACTTACATGGCTTGGAGGTATATGTTTTCCACTCAAAAGATCTAGCAACATTGTTCCAAAGCTGTAAACTACACTTTCAGATGTCACTCTTCCTGTCAATCATAAAAAAACTCTTGTCTCAGGTTTGACATTAGTTGAATAAAGGTAGGAAATCATCATAGGGCTTTTTCCATTTTTGGCCAATCGGCTGAAATTAATTACAGGCGCTAGCCAAAATATACAAAACGGTTATGTATATTTATGTATACAATATGCATATTATATGTATATTTATACCTATACATTTGCTGGCTATTATTTTTTTGAGCGGTCCAAAAATGTAACTATTCCATCATAATATGGTACAAAGGAAATTCCTGACTGTAATAAATTCATAAATTGATGAAGCAGCACCCTCCCGAAGCTAGATTTTTGCAGCAAACAACTAAAAGTCACCAGGAGTCCATGATATAGAACACTGAGTTAATAATAGCTTAGAGAAACAGATATTTGACCTGTTCGCATGTACTCTGGAGGAGTAAAAGCCAAGTTTGTACTATAACTTTTTCCATCTCTACTGTTCTTCATCAGGCCAAAGCAAGAGAGCCTAGGATTACCATCCTGTAGAATGCAAAACATAATTAAAAAGCCACACAAACAGCACCTTATTAGGATTAACAAACATAAGGTACAACTAATTTTACCTGATCAAATAAGATTCTGTAAGCATTAAGATCATGATATATTGCTCGACCCTTATTGCAGCAGTATTCCATAGCTTGAGCTAAGTAAAGAGCCACCCTCAATCTCATAGCCCACTTCATAGGTTGGCTGTCCCCTATTGCATTTCACAGTAAATCAAATATCAGCATTGGAGTTCTAAGATAGTGCTCCTATGCTCCACATCTCAGTTATAAAGATTTAAGTACTATTAATCAAGATTTTGAGGAAAACTCACAGTGAAATAAATGTTTTGCTAGGGTCTCGTTTGGCATGAACTCTGCTACGAGCAACCTTTGTTCGCCTTCACAGCAACATCCAAGTAGATTTGCCAGTCTCTCACTCCTCAGATTCCCCACTGCCTTAGCCTCATCCTGTGCATTACATAAACAGTGTCCAAAACAAAGCTCAACATACAAACTGGTAAAATAAATTGGATACAATAAAAATTGTGGTGATGAAGCTATTGTATACTACATAATAAATTATTAACAAATGTGTTCTCTCTCTCTCTCTATTAGATAAGATGATCACACACAATTCAATATGATTTAGGGGTCGTTTGGTAGGAGGTGTTAAGAGAAAATAATATTGGTATTAGCTTTGGTATTATTTAATCCCTTGTTTGGTAGTGTTTTCAACCCATAACATTAGTTATACACCTTATTCAGTACTATTCTTATACATAGTAAACCATGGCATTAACAATACCAGTACTATCCTATTCTAATATACCCTATTCAGTACTATTCCTGTACTACTACACCCTATTCATTTAATATAACAAACCAAACAATCGATAAAAAAATAATGCTAACATAAATAATCTCAGCATTATAGTACAAGCTTATTCAGTACTATTCTTATACAACCTACCAAATGACCCATTACTGTATTAGATCCGGTGGCAGATCTAGAGTACAAGGTACAGGTTCACGGTTACCAATAGCTTTTTCGTAGGCCTGTATATGTATTAAAAAATTCACTAAATATCTATAAATATTTGAATGTGAGCACAGTAAGAAAAAAGGAGAGAGCAGCCCCGTGTACCAAAATCCATTATGTTCCGGGAGAAGGACCGGACCACAAGGGTCTATTATACGCAGCCCTAACTTGCATTTCTGCAATTTTAACCGCTTGAACCGTGACCTCCTAGTCAAACTTTACCCGTAACTCCTAGGCTCCCCTTGACTGTGAGCACAGTAAGAACCATAAATTCGAAATCCTAGATCTGGTAAAGACTGCAGCGGGCTAATGTCTAAGTTAGTTTCTCACTGCCACCGATCAAAAACAAATCTTTTTATGTGCTTGATCAAGAAAAAGAAATAGACCCACTTTAAGTAAATAAATATGTGCCTTATCTATGATTAAACATAATTCAATAGCAGCAATAGAGTTTAATCAAAGCTAACCAAGAATTGGCGAGAATCTGGCCAAGCTGACCTATTGAAACGTTTAACAGCAACCCAATGACCATTCTCAAGCAACCCTTTATAAACAACATTTGGGGCTTTCTCTCCATGTTCAGACACTATGTTATCAGCAGCAAATCCATCAGTTGCAATCATCAACACATCTAAACTAAACTCAGTAAAACTTGGCAACACATTTTTCCCATTTTCCCCTCCATTCTCTGCACAAAATATAACAATACATTAAAAAAAACAATCAAGAATGGCAAAAGCACATACTCAATCCGTCTCAATTTAAGTGTATTAGTTTGACTTATACACGTATCTTAAGAAATAAAAAAAACTTTTAAATTTTGTAAATTAAAGATGTGTGTATCTTTTAAATCTTGTATTAACTTACTAAATATAAAAAAATGTATGTCCGGTGCACTAAGTTCCCGCTGTGTGTTTAACTAGTGATCTTCAGCTAACAACAACAACTTTATCAATAATCCTTAAAAAAATATATGTAAAAGAAAAAAAATTACCCAGATCAAAGAAATCATGAGGGGATGGTTTAAGATTGGAATGAAAGCAACACAAAGAGAATTTTGAACAAGGCACACCCATTTTGACAGCAAATTATTATTATGAGATTTATTGGAAAATATTTAGACCCTTTTTAAGCATTTGCAAGAACACACGAGGGTAAAATGGAAACAGCAAAAAAAAGGTCTCTTTTTTACTATATGAAAGATAATTACTAGTATGCGATATTTAAAGAAAGGATTTTTTTTTGGCCTAGGCAAGTGTTGTTTGGTATTTTCAAGAACATATATAGTGTGATAGAGAAAAGGGGGGTTTGTGTTTATGGTATTATTCTGAGTATATAAGAAGAGAAAAAAGGGTTATATGAGTATTGGTTGAATGATGAAGAAAAGGTGTGATATTTCATGTGTTTATGCTGAAAAAGCTATTGCAAAGAGAATGACCTTTTCTTTGTTTGTTTGGAGATATATATAAATGTGTTTCACTTTTTCTCTGTGTTTGTTTTTTTTCTTTTTGGTCTAACTTTTCTGCTTTAGCTGTGTTTGAAACTTCTTCATCGTTGTTCCTTTTTTGTGCTTGCACAGTACTGTTTGATTTCTCTTCCAACTCCCTTTGCTAAAAAATGAAAAAAGTTAATAATTGTGTTCACCTAAGTTATGACTTTTAGTCTTAAGTTGAATTGTTAAGTTTGGTAGAGAAAATTATCTCATATACACAAGATCCGAAAAAATGACACTGCAAAAATCTACTTCTATTTTGACTTAGACTCAATTTAAAAGTTGTTTAACTAACATTGACTTTAAAATCGTAAGGGAGAGCTTTGAATTTTATAGTGTAAAACAAGTCACGGATATTTGTATGACTATAAATTATTTCATTAAAAGTTAAATGATCAATTGTAATTTAAATTATTAGTATAGAAATGTATTATGTTTTTTGTGAATGACTAAAAGGAAAAAAATGTCACATAAATTGAGATACTAACTCAATTTATGTGTTGCACTTTGCATACAAATATCTATAATTTAATTTAGATCATAAGTTTTAAAGTCTATCTTCACTCACGTGTCCAATCAAAACAAGAGATAAAGTAAGAGTTCTAGCTATAGGTTTTATATAAGTTAATAACTTTAGTCAAAACTCTATATTTTTATTAAAATATTCATTAAATATGCATAAATAATTTATTAGAAAATTAGTAAACAATTTTTCAAAAATTTAGAAGAATTCATAATTCAAACTTTCAAATTCGCCTCTGAATTATAATGCATCACATAAATGGGGAGGAAATGAGTAATATATTTTGTTATTAATCTCGCGTGAAAAGAACAAATAACGAAGAAAACATTTATAATAGTAGGTGGTAAAGCCGATCTCACCAAAAAATTCTTCAAATGCCCCTGTGGAACCCATTACTAGTTGTTGCTACTTTTTTTTGTTGGTGAGAATTATTAGTAGTTACTAGAGTGATAATTGTATGATAAAATGGGGTTACCCAAAAATACATTATCTGTAATTATGCCTGTTTTTTTTTCTTCTACTTCAACCAGAAGAGACGAACAAACTGTTAGAGAATATAATTAAAATATTAAAAAGTGTGTTCTCTAACAGCTTAAACTTTTGGATGAGTCGGTCACACACTTCAACATGATATCAGAACAGGTCAAAGGTCATCTGATCAAATCTCGCCACCACCTATTATCAAAAAGAATTTTTACGTGCTTGAACCATAAAAGAAAAATCAGGCCAACACGTGAGGGGGCGTGTTGAGAATATAATCAAAATATTAAAAAGTGTGATCTCTCTAATACCTTAAGCTTTTTAGATGAGACGGTTACACACTTCAAGACAAACAAACAAAATACTAAATTAGAGGCTACCAACAGTACCCGTGATATTCTCTTTTAGTTAAAAAATAAGTAAACCTGGTATAAAAGTAACTTTACATGGTCTGATGCATCGTAACATACTGATGTTACACTCTACTTTATAAATCAGAGAATTAAAATTAACAATTTCTTATTAACTAAATTGAAAAGAGAATTAAGTCTCGAAATATCAATGTGTATTGGAAGCAAAATTAAGAATTTTATAGAAGATATTCATTTTTATTGACTAATGACTAGTTCTCTTTTAGTTTTACTACTCCTATATTTTGTCTTTTGATTTCACCTTTATATATCCACCTTGTTGAATTACACTGGTTATGTTATCGTATTTCACCTTTATATATATCACTCTAATGTGTTTTTTCCTTCCCTTTTTATTTTATAAATCAACAATTCAACATCCTTGTTAATTAATTGCCAGAAATATAAATATTTAGAACTTAGGATTGTGACTCAAGGTGAATAATATTGCCTTCGGCTGGAGCTGGTTATCTTATCCATCTACTACAACATTGTTTTTGACATACGATTCTACTTTACGAGTCCAGTAATGTTGTTTAATTTTTTATAAGATGTTCCCTAAGGGACATGTTGAGTAAACTTGCAATGTTTTTAACTAAAACTCAAAAAGACCGCTTTAATAAATTTATTCTTTTATAATTATTTGGTACATTATCTGGAATCTACTTACCTGACTAATTGAAATTTGTGTATTTAGAATCCATTTAAGAAGAAGTATTCACTATAAGAAATTTTTTCATTCTCAAAATTTGAGTCCGAAAAATAATTTATTCATTTTGATGGAAATACAACATATTTTTTTCATTGGTGAAATTACCTTTAGCTAATCACTCTTTCTTATCTGAAATCGATGTTATACGAATTAATGATTGGAACAGAGAGCTTTAGTTTACTTTGTGAAGGGGAAAGTCCCGAAGGCGAAACCCCCCACCTGTACCAGAGGCCCCTTGGCCAGGTGGGATGTAAATCGAGGGATATGCGCGAGTGGCAGCCCCGCAAGGGAGAGGACCAACGGGACACGAACCCAGCAACAGCCCTTGCAATATTTCAGCAAAGACTGTCACCACACGGATTCGAATCCGCGACGTCGGAGTGGTTGTACCCCAATCACCTTGCCACTTACCAACTCGCATGTGCCCCTGGGGCGAGAGCTTTTGTTTACTAATGGATAATTATTTTAGTAAATGAACACTAACATTCTTCCAAAGTTTTAATCAACTTTGCATGATTTTGTCATTTTGCATACAAAAAACAAAAACTTAATTTTATCAAAGACTCAAACGTGAGATCTGATATCGATTTGAATTTTGAAGTTAAACTAAAATTAAATGTCATCATGCTTCAAGTTAATTTGATAGGAAGTATTTTACCTCCTAAACTACAATATTTGACCCAAATCTAAATTAGTTGGACTCTCAAAATCAGTACTAAACACGGGTAATAACAAAAAAGAAAAGGAGTATTTGGCGCATTGAAGAGGAGTATTTGGTGCATTGGATTAAATTGAAGAGGAGTATTTGGCGCATTGATAAAAATTCTAGTTGTAAGATCAAAAAGCCACGAGTTCAAGCTGTTTAAATAACCTCATGCAAAAATGTAAGGTGATAGATTCAATATGGTTCGATCTTTTCAAATACTTCCCTTTAAATCAATGCTTTCTTCTTCAAATTAGAACTCTAATTTTAAACAAAAGCTTTCTTCCCAGTTGATTTTTCAAGTAGGTGTAATAATGTGACTAGAACTTGAAAATGAGGACATTTATAATACTCACATGAACCATCCCAAAAAAAGAAAAATAATTTCTTTTATTAAAAGAAAGATGAAATGAATTAAATAAAGAAACTAAAAAAATGTATGCTGAGTAAATTTGAAAAAGAAAAAAAAAATACTGATGTAATATACGTGATATGTTTATAATATGAGCACCGTCATCTTCTTCCCCAAAATTTTCATCCACTCCTTCGAAAATTCAAATTCATAGAAACTATGAAAAAAATTTAAACCACAAATTTTAAAATTGCAGATGGAAAACTCACTTATAATAATATTGTTTGATGCTCTGTTTTGAGAAGTATTATTACTGAGATTTCCAATCTATTGTCTTGTTATTGTTCGAGATAATAACATGTAAATATTTTTACAATATTGTTTGAGATTTCCAACTGAATTCAACGGGGAAGAAATGTTTTTTTCTAAAATTAGGGTTCTAATTTGGACAAGAAAGCATTGATTTTAAGGGGATGGGGATTTTAGCCACGTGAACTGTCTAGGTGGACAACTATGTCAATATCTTTTACCACGCCGGACTGCTCAGAAGACGGGGGAATTTGTGGTCCCTGTGAGTGCGGCAAGTGTAGGGATTTTGTTGGGTTGTTGTACGCAACGGATATTGAAAACTTGTTTCAAACCCAACAAAAGTAGAACTGTTTGACTATAAGGTAATTTAAAACCGTAAATATAAGACTTGAATGATACTTACATGTTTACTATACCTGGAATCTTTATCAATTGTGGGTGCGCATGCGAATGCCCTTTCGATTGCAAGCTCCAAGTTTCAATTTATTCCTCTTTTGGAAAGCTAGAAAATCCGGCAGAGGTTCGAGAGAGTGTTTTGATTCTGAGTCTCTAAGACTTAGAATAATGATATAAAAATCAAGTGTATTGAATAATGAAGTGTAGGTCTGAATTTATATGTGAAAAATTATGTCAAACCAGATTAGAGTTTGACCTTGGGCCTGGCCCAAAATTCAAGACAGATTAGGTCATGGTGTTGCGGCCCTATGGTGTGGGCGTCGCGGCGCTGACGTTGCCCTACACTATCTCATTTTATTTTTCGCACATTCTTAATTAAATCCAAAATTCAATTTTGACTTAATTAAAACAATCATTATTCATTTAAATATCTCGATTCTAAATCGAATATCTAATACTCTTTCAATACATCCTTAGATCGAAAAGACAATCGACATAGTGTGACCCTACAGGACTTCACATATCGACATTAATCAAATTAAGGTCTATGCGGAACTCCTAGACGGCGCTGCAAGACGAACTCAATATGTGAAGTACGTTTACACGAATCCAGTAAACTTAACCTCTATGGGGTAAGATAAAATCATTTCATTCACGACACACCCGATCAAGCTTAGGATTTGTCAAGTGTCTATCCAAATGGCTTAATCATTGTATCTCATCTATATTAGTTGACAACTAGACCATAATCTAAATATGTCTATTGCGTTGGCCAACGACTTAGTCAACCTAATATCATTGAGTAGTTGAGTGTTCTCTCGAATATACATTTCAGGAATGAATCTTAATTTTGGCTCAACAACCACCTTTAATCCACATCGTAATGTACCCAATACAAGCCGTATCTCAACCTATAAGTCATTTGAGCTTAGGACATGATCAAAGTATATTACTTTGTAGACAAGGTGCGCATTGACCTCAAGTCTACAGACTTCTATCTCCCATACGCTGATCATACTTTAGACAAGTATAACAAACAGTATATCAGCAGGGTATACCAATACTTCCAAAGTATCCATGTGTCCATCACGAGTAGCCATTACTCGTAGTAGGTGAGACATACTACATCTTCTAAGGATGTGATGCAGACCACATGTCGACTTATCACATATCATCGATATCCCATTTTCGATGATCATTAGTCGAGGCTATTTTAAGAGTTATGTTATAATATTAATATCTCACATTATTAATAACAATGTAACCTCTAGGGATGCATATTATAGAATATTATAAACAATCAACTAATAATTCAATAATTGCAAATGCCAAAATATTAATCTCCATTAATAATAATACAAATGTGTATAAAGTACATTTGTCCTAATACAGATTGTCTCTAGAACATACATATACTTTCAGCAAGAACTCGTTTGGTAGCAAAAAAAAATGGATGATATATGTGCTCTATTTGAAATAGTTCGATGTTAGTTTTGGCGCTTTTCCGTTAAAAGAATATAAGTCCATCAACATTACAAGATTACTTTTGCCTATCAATATTTATTTTTGAAGTTTCATGTATCTATTGTAATAATATAAATGGATTGATATAGATGTATTCTTGCTCGAAGTCCCAACTATCAAGTGAAAATTGGAGTCCAATTCATAACTGACCTTATTCAAATTGCATTCACACAGTCCCTATATTTGAGTGCTTAATGATGTGTTTATCTCCTTCCTTTGATGTTATTGACGTGGAAGGTAAAAATCATCTATCGATTTTGGGAGGATAGTAATTAGTAAATTTTTGGAACGCTAAAATCACCTTAAAGTATAGAAAATTTAAGATGCGTGATTTAAAAAAAAGAAAAGGATCAAAAATACGTCTGAACTATTTAAAATAAGTTATATTTATGATTCCTTAGATTTTTTGCTCAAAAATATATTTCAACTAGAAAAATAACTTAAAAATACCTTCCCGATTGCTGCAAAACGAGGAAAATGGGTCAATTTTGGTAGATGAGAAGACTTATTCATGGACCAAAAAGAAATGAGGGGTAAATTGTAATTTACAGAAAATATAGGGCCAGGTCTGATATTTGATTAAATCAAGTGTTCTTCTTTCCCCAAAATTTTCCAATTCACAGTACGTAATGGATACTGCTTTGTTTTCTCCTTCTTCCCTGTTTGGCGGCAGTGATAGCAACTCCACTGGTACTCTTTTTAAAAATATTTGTAATGCATTCATGTGTTATAGTAATTAGTTAAAGAGAATTTGGGTTCTTTTTTTTGTGCAGATGAAGAGAACACGGAGACCCAGCAAAACTTTGTGGAGAGGAAGCACCAGTTCCCTGAAATGGTTAGTTCAATCGTATTTGCAAGAAATTCTCAGTTAAAGAAGTGTTGAAAATAAGTGACACTTTAGTAATTCAAGACTTGAGTTGATAATTATTTTCAACTATACCCTTAATATTAAAGAAGTGTGGAGTAGTTCTTTTTAATACTGCGTGATTCTCAAAATACATCGGAGTAATAAATAGAGTAACTTAGTAAACTATAACTTGTACTCCTCCATCCCAATATATTTGTCTTAGCACCCTTTACAAAAGCATTTATAAGGGTATCATTTTGACTATTTTACCCTCTTAACATATTTCATCGTATTATCTTTCTTCAACAAATATTTAATCCATCAAGGGTGGGGTAAAATGGGGAAAAACTGCTTAATTTTATCTTGGTTAAATAAAACACAAGTATTTTGGGTCAAATATTTTTAGTTAGGACGATAAGTATTTTGGGATGGACGGAGTATATATTATTTTTCTTAATGATCGTGAAAATTAAAGAGCTAGAGAAACAGTTAGAATGGGTCGGATTTAGTACTTATTACCATTAAAATTCATGAGCTGAAAAAGAAAGGAGTATCAACAACTTTAGACGACAACATGGGATTTTGCCTTCTGGGTCTAGCTCGTTGCACGGGGTTGTCTAGTGCGGGTTACCTCTCGTGTTTGGTTTGGGAGCTATTGCACAGGAGCTGGGTTTACCCTGTGCGCACCCTGCTACCCGCGGGTTCCCATGTCATCAAAAAAAAACTTTAGATGCCAGTTCGTCTGCTTGTAGGCCTGGTGCTTTTTTGAGGAAGAAAGATGGTTCTGTAGTTTCTTTCCTTCTCCTTTTTATACTGATTTTGTCATTGCTGGAGTGGGATGACACCAGAATTACTTATTCAAAATCATTTTCTCGACATTTTAGTAATTGATGACACTCCACTTTCTGAATATTGATTGGTTTGTAGATTAGTTATATGCATGTCATTAAGGTTCGTTTCTGGTGTCTTAGGCTGTGGCAAATCCAGAAATTCATGTATAAGGTTTTAAAACTAAGCTAGAATAAGCAATTGTTGAACCCCTTTTGTCTCTACACTAGAATCTTTTCTTGTGTCAAGGGGATTCAACATTATATATATAACCAAAGAAAATTGTGGCTCTATTTGCACAACATAATTTCCTGGTGAAGGGGATTCAATTGAACCCCCTTGACTTAACCTAGCTGTGACCCTAGTCTTAGGTGAAGATTGATATCTATATAATATAGATATCAATTCGTTTAACTCACTAATTTTATCTTGTTATCTTTTAAAGTGTGGATATTTAAGGACATGAGATGTGCACTTTTTGTTTTTATTGAAAATTTTAGTTGTATGCTGCTTATTGACTCTAGTTGTAGTTTAAAAGGAACATCGTGGTTGCGAGTTGCAATGAAGTAATGATCTAATGAATGATGAATCTTTCCAAAGTTATCTATGGTTTACTTGGACAATTACCTAGAAAATTTTCCTACCTTTTCATTTCCTTCTCTTGTGGGTGGATGTTTGGGCGTATACGGTTTTGATATTGTTTTTTCTTCACATCGATACCATCTTCTAGCTAAATAAATAGTTTGAGATTGTTATTGATATCAGCATTCAGTTTATTGACCAAGTCTTCACTTGTCAAACGTTAAGGGGAATCAAATTAGGTTCTCAGGATTTATGACAATGCTGCTGTTTTTTTTAAAAAAAAATAAGTAACACAGAGCTAATTGTGACAATGCTTCTGTTTTCTTCTCTTTATGCCGAAGTAAATGTATCTTCTGAGGGATATCTGAGTACTGACTGTGTTGTCTATTGTTTTCCTCAGCATGGAAATTTATACACTTTGTCTTGTCCACAGGAGTTGCTCATCCAAGAATTTTCTTTTCACCAGATGAATGCTAATTTACTTTGGCCTGGCACATTTGCATTTGCAGAATGGCTTGCGCAACATACGTCCTGGTTAAGAGGGCGTCGCATAATTGAGCTAGGCAGGTAATACCTTAAACATTTAATATGTTGTCTTCTCATCCTAAAAAATTGGACGTTCTTCAGTGTTTTCTCTGCTGAAGGGTCACAAGCTGTGCAAGATTTTCTTTGAACTTCACGGTGCAAGGGAACCTTCTGCAATTCTGTTGAAATGTTCCTTATAGATTTGAGAAACAAACTTCCTATATCAAATAATGTTTCTCGTTAATGACTGCCATATTAACAATTTTCAGTGATTTGTATTTTCATCTTTGGCCAATATTCACGTGAGTGCTATTCCATCTAAGATCTTTTCAGTTATATCTAAGCTTTGCAAAGTAATAGAGAATATTAATAAAAGCACTTCTTGATTGATACTAGGAGAATAGAGAACTCCTTATACATATATTCAGTAGTATAATCGAAAATGAAGCAGGATCCTGGCATGAAAAAGAAAAATGTACAGTGCGAGCAGTCACTGCTTTGTTGAAAGAGTTTTGTTACATGTGATAAGTTATGCTATGTTTTGTTTTGATGATTTGACAAATATGTATGAGAAACCAGATATGCTTTTCGAGGAACCAGTTATGTCGATACGCAAGTCAACTCTATAGCTGTAAAGTTGCTGACACTGTAGCAGTGTAGCAACACAGCAGCAGAGTTGCTGCAGTTCGACCAATGGTCCAAGGGTAAGGGTTTGTCACTTTCACTCACTCCCCATATATAAACAACATGTTCCAAGTGAAAACCTAATCTTTCACCATCCAAAATTGCTCTTATCTAATTTGCAAGCCGCCGCATCTCAAGTGCTCTCATCAAGACCAAAGCTGCAACAAACAGAAGGACCAGTTCTCTTATCACTGTAGATGTCTCAAGTCCGTAGGTTTGTTGAGTCTTTGTCTTTTGTTCTTGAACTTGTAATCCTACACTGCTTTTGAGAAGCATTCCGTAGGTCTGTTTTTCTCAAGTCTTTGAGTTGTACACTTGGCTAGAGTTAGTCAAGTTGTGTCTTTGCAATAGAGTTATTGTACAGGTCTTGCAATAGAGTTATTGTAAGGGGGAGGGGATTAAGAGTTTAATTCCTAGGTTGCAAGAATTTGTAATCTGAACATTGCTCAGTTATAGTGATGTTTCGGGAAAATCCTACTACAGTGGGTCGTGGTTTTACTCCCTTGAGCAAGGTGGTTTCCATGTAAATATCTTGCGTTATTTACCTTCCGTCTTAGTTAAGGGAAGTTCTCTACCTGTTTGGTGGACTCGTATATTTGATCAACATGCATGTTTTAGAAGTGATTTGGGGTTCTGATTTGTGAAGTTTGTCCATGTGAGATGTTTGACCTTCACCAAAAATTTACTTTCAGATTTATTTTTCGTACTTTTGTGTTATTCAGTTGGCAATCTCATTTGTATCTGTCATGCTATCATCTGAATGAGTTCTTTGTATTTGCTTAAATTTCCATCCTATCGGCTCTCATGTGTATCTAATGTGAAAAAAGGAAAGTGGAAGAGAAGAATTATGTAAAGTTATAAACATCAACCTTGTCTTTTCCTCTCTCTGCTTCCTTCCCTTTGTGACTTGTACATGGTGTCATTGTGCTAACATTTTGAGTTTGTCACAGTGGAACTGGAGCTTTGGCCATCTTCTTGAGAAAATCATATCTTGATATTACGACGTCGGACTATGATGATCCAGATATTGAAGAGAACATAGCACATAATTGCCAGGCGAACGGCGTTTTACCTACCCTTCCTCACATAAGGCGTTAGTTCTTTGTTTCCCTCATAAAGTTATCCTTCTACCTTTTGTATAACTGCGATGAAAATCCTCCCTTGGGGAGAAAATTACATATCATAAACAAGTAATTTTCGTTCTGATCTACAAGTTATGCTTTCTTGAGAAAACTTTAGAAAAATAAATTGACATTGCTCTCAGATTCATGGGGAGATGTGTTTCCAGTAGCTGATCCTGATTGGGACCTCATCGTTGCAAGTGATATCTTACTATGTAAGTAGTTCTCCTCAGACTTCCGATGATCCTGTGCGAGACATGTTCACTATCGCTTGCTATTATCTAACTTGTAATTCTTGTGCGTGTCTTATAACCTTTCCCCTTTCTCATTTTTCTTGTTCATTTGCTACTTGCAGATGTGAAACAATATGATAACTTGGTAAAGACACTGTGCTTTCTCTTGAAATCCTACAAGCCGAAAGTTAATGAAACAGGTTCTGGAACTAGTGAAGAAAAGGGTAAGTATATACTTTTGGTAAGACCTGTTTATCCTAAACAGCACTAATTAACCTGGTCTGTCGAAACTTGTGGCGCAGATATATGCCCATTGCCTCGGCCAGCTTTCTTAATGAGCTGGAGGCGCAGGATAGGGAAAGAAGACGAGTCACTCTTTTTCACAGGATGTGAGAAGGCCGGTCTTGAAGTAAACCATTTGGGATCCCGTGTGTATTGCATTAAGCCCAAAGAAACGAGTTCCATTGAAGCAGTATAAGATATATTAAGTGAATTTTAAGAGCTATGGAACTGAGGTTTAACTTTGTGCTGGCTACCCCCATCTTCAAGTACCCTTTGTGATATCTTCAAGTGTTATTCTTCCATTAGATGGGCCTCGCACGTGTTCTGCAATACCCACCCCCACCCCAGCCCCGCGTTAATACTCCTCCCGTATGTAAAGTCTTTAATGTCAATTGAAGTACTGGAGTTAATGGGTGGTGTACGAGGATATTTCTTTTCTTTTCGGGACACATGAAGCTAGTGTAGTAGAGAAATGTTTTCTGAGAAGTACTATTATTCTAATGTATCTTAAGCAGACTTTTTCATATGCATTCTACAGCAATAGTTTTTGTCTCCATGCTGTTTAGCAATGCAACAATATTCGCATATTAACGGTCTATCGGAAATATTTGAAAATCCCTCTTATCATGAAAAAACAACAGGATTCTGAGTATTAGGATTGAGGGTCATTTGATTTACCGTTTAAGAAAAATTTATATCAATGCAACATTTGGTTACATGCATTAAACTTTGCATGCTAATACAATGTTTGATCTTCGGAATAGAGTAGGAAGAAAGTATATTAACTATACCAAGATAAAGCTAATTAATTCTTGATATGTATTGCGATTTCTACATAGCAATTTATCTGTTATTATCGCATGACTATCTATGTATTATAAATTATTCTGCACAAAGATCTATGTATAACTATAACCTTTGCATAATTAATGAGCCTTTTACTATAAGTTGCTAGTACATGTTTTTAGAAACTCATAAGAAAAAGGGAGAAGACAAGATTTGGTGAGTAAAAGAATAATCCAATAAAAATTCAAAACTTTTTAATGGAACACATAGATATTCGTAGTGATTCTTGTATCAAGAATCATAATGCGACCAAAGGGTCCTCTAGTTTTACATGTTACAAGTTTACATCGTAACTAATCAATCAAAAAATGACAGTACCCACTTTTGATAGGAGAGCTTGAAACAATTTACCATGATGTTGAATGAATCGACGAAATGATATTTTATTGGTTCTACCTCCTATTTTTTAGGAAGAGAATGAATCTTTTTCTTGAAGGATCAGAAAAAAATGGATCCGAATCTCCAGCGAGTAAAATTCAATAGGGAGAAAATGCTCGATGAAGCAGCAGATATATGAAGAAGGCAACTCCTAAAACAAATCGAACAACTATGGTTGACGGAGAAAGGAACGAAGAGTTCTTCCCAAATTATATACTGAAATTTCAGATTCTGATATGAAATGCAAGGGTATAATCAACCTAGTTTATATTAAGGGTGTCCAACGGTGCGGGTCCCGGTGGGACAGGGGAGGGTCGGGACTCGGGTTCTGGCGGGTCGGGATAGGCGGGATGGTGGGAGGTCCCGTGCCACATCCCGCCAGAATGGGGTCAGGGTTGGTGCGGGTCGGGTCAGGACTCGGGATATTTCTTTTTTTGCCACTTAATTTTAAAAAATAATATATAGTTATATACAAACACTTAAATAATTGAACAAGATATTGTGATAAAAACATCTCAAGGCTGTTTTTGTGCCTCTTATATTATTTAATAGAAATATGACATAGTAATACAATTTCAAAATTACAACTTTGTGGTGTTGTTCAAAAGTTGCAAATGACATAGTAAAATACTAAAATTACAATTAAAAAAAATTATATATTCAATCATACTCTTTCGAATTTCCTCACAATGTCTTGAGGATCTTCTGCTGGAATCGAAATTTGTTTGTCAAATTCTTCAACGTCGCTTCCTGCTCCATCGGACAAGATTTCGTTGTAGTTGTAGTCTTCTTCTTCGTTGGTCTCCGATTGGCCGTACCTCCTACGCTCCGCACGAATCTAGTCTCTGAATAGAACTGCAATCTCCAATGTGTCTCCCACCAATGAATGTTTGTACTCTCCAATTTGAAATCTTCCCGCGAAAAAGGCGCTTTTAGACGTTGTTGATGACGCTTGAATGTTTAGCACATCTCGGGCCATCTTTGTTAGCGTCGGAAATGTCTTCTCACTCTCCCTCCAGTATTTCAGCAAGTCTTCTTGTCCTTCATCATTGAAAATAAATTTGTACGGTACAACACCCTGCAAAACATAAACATCAAATTCGCTAACTTGTGAAGAAGTTGAACCACTACACATTTTATTTCTAAGGCCTTGAATACTAGCAGCAAAAATCACATGTTTTTTATAAGGTTGTAGCGAAGTAGTAGAAGATGGTACAGAAGTCGGTTGATTATTTGCACTTTGTTGTTGGTAATACGTATATTTTTTTTGCATTCGGTGTGTATGCTAGACGTAACTGCTTCTTTAGTTGGTGTGTCAGTTGGTTCTTCAGTTATGTCTGTCAGAAGTACTTCTACACAATCATAAATCGTTTCTACAAGTATTTTACAACCGTCTACTTTAATAGTTGAATTTAATACAGCACCAACAACATAAATAGTGGGAATAGGAAAAAAGTATTTTTCTAATTTTTTAAACATTTTTTCAATAGTTGCCTTATAAGTTGGTTTCTGCATATATTCATTAAGTAACAAAAATATTAGAGCTGTATAAAATAACATATTTGAAATAGTAGAATAATAAATACCGGAAAATTCTTTAGTAGCTTGATAAAATTTCTCTAAAAATCTATTAAGTTTTAAAATTTTATCCCAGTCACTATCTATAAACATATCTCTTGGATTTTTATTATGAGCGTTAAATAATAAAGTAATAGCTTGTCTATAATCATAAGCAACAAGTAGTTGCTCATACAGAGAATTTCACCTAGTCGAAACTTCTTCTGCATTTTTTCTATATAATAATCCACAATCATGACATATTTTTTTATAATCTTTGCGTCTTTGTATTTTTTTACCTTTAAAAATAATATTTATAGTAAATTGTATTTTATCAAGAATGTTTTCAAAAAAATTTAGGTCATCTTTTATAACTAAGTTGTAAATATGGCACACACATCTTATATGAAAATGATCAGAAAAACATGGAGTTAATCTAAGTTTTAAAAGTCTAATAGCATAATCATTAGAAGAAGCATTATCTAATGTAATAGTCATAATTTTGTCATTTATTCCATAGTATTCACTTAGGGGTTAATGAGTTATTTATAGTTGGAAAATAGGGTTAGAGAGATGGTAGGAAGAATTGTGAGAAAAATGAAGAGGAAAATAAGTTATTTATTGTAGAAAAATAGGGTTAAAATGTAAATATATTAACTTAGGGGTTAAAAATAAATATTAAGGGGTAGGGGGTTTATGGGGTGGGGGCCAAAAATGGCCGTTATAGCCGTTGCACAACGGCCAAAATTGAATTTGGTTGTTGTTGCAACGGTTATTTTTGCAAAGGGGGACGGGGGACGGGTTGGGATCAGGACCGGACGGGCCGGGCTCGGGATGGGGCGGGTCAGGTCGGGATCGAGACGGGCAGGACGAACCAACGTCCCGTCCTGAGTTCGAGCCCCGACTTCGATAATTTTTTTTTTACTTTGGGGGATCAGACCGACCCGGTCCACTGGACACCCCGCCCTGGCCTGGCCCACTGGACACCCTTAGTTTATATGCATATATATGGCAATGAAAAGACTATATGTCAAAGGATTTTTAGGAAAATGGATATTGTCACATGGAGTAGTCTAGATCTTGGAAATTTCTTACCAATTTCTGTTGTTTGAATGTCTTTCTTTGGTATCACATTATCGGAAACAAAAAATGTAGAGTACTTCCTAAAGTAGTATGTCCTAGGGGAGACCAGTGGGCTGAGGGCGGGACAGGGAGGGTCGGGACGCGGGCTCCGGCGGAATTAGCGGGTCGGGATTGGCGGGACAGGAATAGGTCCCCTCCCGTCCCGCATCCCGCCGGAAGGGGGGCGGGTGGGTGGGGAGGGGTCGGGATGGCGGCGGGTCGGGGGAATTTTTTTAAACACTTAATTTAAAAAAAATATTTAAGCACTTCAATAATTGAACAAGATATTGTAATAAAAACATCCCAAGAATGTTTTCGTGTCTCTTATATTATTTAATAGAAATACAATTTTTTTGTAATACAATTTCAAAATTACAACTTAAATTCGTTGTTCAAAAGTTGCAAATCACATTGTAAAATTGCAATTAAAAAAATTACATAGTTAACCATACTTTTTCTAATTTCTTCACGATGTCTTGAGGATCTTCGGTTGGAATTGGAAGTTGTTGGTCAAATTGTTCGTAGTCGCTTCCTGTTCCCTCGGACAAGATTTCATTGTAGTTGAAGTCGTCTTTTTCGTTGATTTCTGTTTGACTGCACCTTCTACGCTCCGCTCGAATCCAATCTCTTAATAGAACTGCAATCTCCAAGGTATCTCCCGCCAATGAGTGTTTGTGCTCTCCTATTTGAAATCTTCCAGCAGAAAAAACTCTCCTATTTGAAATCTTCCGGTTGATTATTTGCACATTCTTGTTGGTAATACATTTTTTTTTTGCATTCATTGTGTATGTTAGACATAACTTCTTCTTTGGTTAGTTCGTTAGTTGGTTCTTCATTTGGACTTGGAGGTTGAAGTAATGCTATACAATTATAAATCATTTCAACAAGTGTTTTACAACCGTCTACTTTAATAGTCGAATTTCACATAGTCGCTACTTCTTCAGGAATTTTTCTATAAGGTAATCCACAATCGTGACAAATTTTTTCATACTATTTGCGTCTTTGTATTTTATTACCTTTAAAAATAAAGTTTATAGCAAATTGTATTTTATCAAGAATGTTTTCAAAAAGTTTTAGGCCATCCTTTACAACTAAGTTATAAATATGGAACGCACATCTTATATGAAAATGATCAGGAAAAGATGGAGTTAGTCGAACTTTTAAAGTCTTATAGCATACTCATTAGAAGTAGCATTATCTAATGTAATAGTCATAATTTTATCAATTATTCCATAATAATCACAAATTTCATGAATATTTTGTGCAGTAAAAGTTCCACTGTGCCTATCATCAATATATCTATAAAAGGGGGCGGGGTCGAATCGGAATGGGGACGGACGGGATGAGCCCTGGTCCCGTCCCGAGTTTAAACTCCGACACCAATTTTTTTAAGGGGAATCGGGTCGAGGCGGGGCGGGTATCGGGACGGATCGGGTCGAGATCGGGACGACCCAACCCACTAACTACCCTTAGTATGTCCTAATCGATAAATGTGAATATTTAGAAGGTCTACACAGCAAACTTCCCATCTCTCAAGCCTCACATCCCCATCCTTAAAGAAATGAAAATGCAAAAACTACCGACCACGAATATAATTTCATTTTTGTTTTTGTGTGGATAAAATGAGATATTTTTGGAGAACTCCCCACGAAATACTTTCTGATATAATTTATCTGATACAATTTTTTTTTAGGTCCGTCCCAAAAACAATGATGTGTTTTTTTATTTTATAACAATTTAACTTTAACCTTTACATTTTATGCTTAACAAGATGATCTATAACCACATAAATAACTTTGACTTGTTTTAGAAAACAAGATTCAAAAGTCTTCTTTTATTTCTTAAACTTCATGCTGAGTTAAATTATATCACATAAATTGGGACGGAGGGAGTAAAATATAAAAAATATAGAACAAAATGTACAAAATTTAACAATTCACTTCATCCGTTTCATTTTACATGTGGCAGTGTTTGATTTGATCATGACAAAAATACTTTAGAGTTCGTAGGTTAAGCATCCATAACTGTTGGTAGCTTTCAAGATTGAATGCTCTGTTATCAGAATATGTTGGTACAATTGAGGTCAGGGGTGTGTTTGTGGGTAAATTTTGGGGTACGTGAACCCATAGTCTTTTTGGATATTTTCTGTACATATTTTCTAATAAAATGATTTAATATTACCTGAGGGCATCCATGTTATAAAAAGACTTAATGATGCACTTGGTTAATAATTAGCTAAATTATTTACCAAGAGGAACAAGAATCAATTTCAACTTAATGCATTTTTTTTCGTCTGTGATTGAGGTTAGTAAGAATATTGGCATTAAACTTATCTTAATTAGTCTACATATAATAGTACAAGAAAGTCTTTTAACGAAGCTTGTTTGAAAAAAGCATTAGCCTTTTCATTACTCTCTTTATTTCAGTTATACGTCATTCTTTCTTTTTAATCCATTTAAAAAGAATGTCATACTTTTTTACTTAAAAGCGATTTAGTTCAAAATTTATATTATCCTTGATGAGTGTTATATATCATGGAGAATCACACCACAAAAACTAGCTATTGAGGTGGGAAAACTCAATATTATATAAACCCTACATCAAACACATAGTAGTATCGATGTGGGACATAACAATGAAGATAATTTATAATCACACGAATATTTATAGCTATTTTAGGCCACAAATTTTATATTTTTTGTTTTTTTCTTAAACTCCTGCGGTTGAGGGATCAAAATTATATTTGGAGCATCTTCTTTTAGGGTACAAAACAAGAAATGTATCTTAAAGAGAAATGTTCTTTGTTGATTAGGAAGAACTTTAATTTTCTTTTCATTTATAATGAGTCATTATTTATTGAGCTTGTAAAGAACTAGGTAAAAGAGGTTAATTTGCTCCCTCCCCTTGCGGGCGGTATATTATATATACATGAGGCCCGTTCCAATTTAGGTTTTGCAAAAGTTACTTTTATTCTTTTGAGTTTCTAAAAAAAAAGTCACAAATTCATGATTACCAAACTATGTCCATACACATTCCCTTGATATTAAACGTGTCCAACTCCATATAATGATCATTATTTCGGAATCATTACCGTTGTACTGTAACGTTTTATAATTTAATTAGTGCAACGTCTCGTCATTTAATCAGTGTAATATTTTTTATTATCACAGTTCATAGACTGGATTTTCTGCTACTGAATTACTCTTTGTTGTTTATGTTCTTATATGATACTAGAAGAATTTAGTAATTCTCGGAGATACACCTAGTGAAATATACTTAAGGATAATATCATTAACTTCAAGCTACAAGCGAATTGATACGATCATTACATTTTTCAATCTCTGAGTAAATTTCTTATTAATTAATAGAAAATGTCAAAAGGAAATATACTTCTCATTAACACACGAGACAAGATTTTTCCCTGCATCGAACTTCATATTAAATCATATAAAGTTGATTTTGCCACAGTTTGAGATGAAGATGGAAGGTTAATAGTTATTGATTATGAAAAAAATACAAGCTTTTCTTAGTGAACAATTCAAAACTTGGTAGTTGAAAACCCATAAAATATGAAATCATTTATAAACCAAAATGTAACATTATAATTCAGGGACCAAATTGTTATTTCCTTAAAATTTCGCTTTCTTCATCATTATTTATGATATTGAGGACCTTTATACAAATTGAGTGGCATAGAAGGATAAATTCATGAATATAGGAATTAATGTTTTCAGTCAAAATGAGGTAGTTGATACATAAAATAAAATAATTGTTATTAAATAATAATAAAAGTACAATACACCAAGAAATATAGTAAAAAAAATGGGAGGAGGGGGAGAGAATTTTATTGCTCTTCAAACAGATGTACAAATAAATTAAATTGGCTTCCTATTTATAGAAGAAAAGAAGTTGTTGACAAGTTGCTTGCTTGATTTCATGTTTATCCAATTTCAAGCTTATCAAATTTCAAGTTTATCCAATTGCAAGATTTGCAAGCTCATCTAGTTGTGGGAGTATTTAAATGGACATCCATAATACAATGTATTTATAACACTCCCACTTGGATGTTCATCAATAGATAACGTGTCTCGTTAAAACCTTACTAGAAAAAACTCAGTGGAAATTTTTTAGTGAAAGAAAAAGAGTACGCATCTAGTAATATGCGCTACAAGTTGCCTCGTTAAAAATCTTATCAAGAAAACCCAATGTGACAAAACCTTGATTAAGAAAAAAAGAGTACAACGTGTATTTTACTCTCCCTGATTAAAACATCACATAATTCTTGAAGATTACGTACTCCGATCGTTTATACCAACTTATCATATGTTGAGGTTGGAAGTGTATTTGTGATCATATCTGTCAAATTATCATTTGATAAATTGGTTGATCATCTGCATTCTTTGATGCATCACGCCAAGTATATTCCTAATAAACTGTTGTTATATTTGTATGATTTGACTGTCATGTAAAACAATATGATATGGCGGTACCCTTCATGAGAATAGGTAACATGTCTAGATCGAACTCTAATAGCGATCATATGAATGCTTTGTATATCCAAAAAACTTGACAATATTTATTAGGATAAACACATTCATGTCAGGGACTTCATTTGCAATATGCAATTTATCTTATTTCATACATCATTTAAGACATCACATAGTAGGTGAACTATCCCACATTCACCTTTTATATTTTTTAAAATTTAGGAGATTCAGTCGTAACATTAGCTGGTGTAATCAACTTATCATGAGAGCAAGCAACACAAATAAATGCTTGAAGAATCTTCTAGTTCTTCATTATATTCAAATACTCTATTAGTGCATCAGATTTAAATCAGGACGATCAAAATGATCATTCAACTGAAAAAAATTATATGTACTAGTAAACTCCAAATTTACCCAGACGAGTGTTATTTATTTTAGTAAACATCTGGTTTACTATTGCATGAGATTTTCTATCAATAAACTTCTGTTTTATTCTGGCATGTAATGTCATCATGCTCGGGTAACGTTTCACATATGTATTTCTGACTTGGTAACTCGGAGATATTCAATCTTTCAATCATTTGTAGTGTCGATATGATAACCCTTTCTATTGCTAGTAAACTTCAGGTTTACCACAATTTGTGCTTCGGTCATAACAATTACGATCTAGGACAAATGATGCTATCATATATAACCTCTTTGTGAGATTTCAATTTAAATTTTATAATGAAATATTTTTTAAACACTACTAGTGTCATAATTCTTGCAAACAAACAATTAGCTCTTCTGGAGCTCCTGATCATTAATTTTATACTATTTAAATATTGCGTAGATACTGCTGATATCATGAAAGAAACTCTGGTTAGACATTACTGGTATCTTTAAAGATAACGAAAATCAAATGAACATTTAAAGGTAATTGTAAATTCATAAACGACGAAAAGTAAACACTAAGTTCTAAACTTTAGTATTTCAATGTCTCCTTCAGGGAGATTAGCCATTAACATCTGAATATTTTGTATCAAAGCGGTAACCACATAGTAATCACATCCTTCAGGAAGAGATACATTAACGTTTATTTTCTTCGGGGAAATCGTAATAACTAACTATAATGTATCAATGTGGTTATTGTAGAAAATATTCTACTCTACTTCCTTTTGCCTTAGAATGATATTTAATAAACTTATTCATGATGTTTCTGCGTATGCCGGGTACGTGTTGCAATGACTTTTATACCATATATATTTTATTATTATTATTTTATCTCTCCAGAAGGTAAATTGTGGCATATTTTCATTCGCTTCAGGGAATAAAACCTGATTATTTGAATGTCCTTGACATACAACGTTCATATATAGCTTATTATTTTGCTTAAGCACAAAAATACATTACTTCAGAATAATGTCTTACTACTCCAGGAGTAAGTTTCAGATTTACTACTTCATAAGTAAATTTTAAAGTCTTACTACTTCAGAAGTAAATTTCAAAGTCTTACTATTTTGGGAGTAGATTTCGGATAATATTTACTACTTCAAGAGTAAATTCAGAGTCCTACTACTTCGGGAGTATAGTTCTACTACTTTGGGAGTAGAGTTCAAAGTTCCACTACTTCGAGAGTAGAGTTTAATGTTTGCTACTTCGGGAGCAAATTTTTGAGTTTACTATTTCGGGAGTAAAGCATAGAATGTTCAGAACATTTCTTCTCAATTATTCTACCTCTTCTGGAGATGAGCGGTAATATTTTTACAATCAAATGCACGTTCATATTTACAGGCTTTATTACATACTGTTACATTCACTTCAGGGAATAGATCTGTATTTATACCTTTTATAAAAAAAATCTCATTATTCAGGAATGGAACGCAATCATATGAACGTGCCTTAATCATATCAAATCGTGATAACTTAGGACCTCTTTTAAGATATTGCTACTTCAGGAGCAAATCAAGACATATATATATGAGGCAGATAATTCTTCTCTAACACATGTTTAATTATAGCCACAACAATGCATAGGAAATATTGTCACTTCTGGTGATCATATATTTCTTACAAACTCTCATTTAGCCATTAAGGATATGAAATTAACATCATAATCCCTCTTAACAATATTGTTCTTCATGAACAACTTTGATGCATTAATAGTCCAGAACCAATTAGGTTTCCTCAGATCCAATCACAACGTGCTTGTGGAAGAATGATCATCTTCAGGTGGTCATATCTATCTTTCAAGCCATCATTAAGGTGATGGCGGAGGAATATAATTGCGAGCCTTGGCACGGTCTTGATTTGATGCATAGTTTTTATCTTTGATGGTGTCTGCCAGACCATCACATCAAGATGAATTTTCGCATCAAATACCCAAGACAGGTAGCTTTTGCCCGATATATTCAGGACAACAAAATCACGTTTTGAAATATTTGCTATTAATGAAAAAAAAAAGGTCAATACCTACGAGGATTTCAAAGTATTTGCTCCATATGACATAGTCTCGTGCTGATAACGTGTTATGAAATAATAATAAAAGTACAAGAAAACAAGAAATATAGCCAAAGAAACTGGGGGAGAGAGAGAATTTTATTGTTGTTCAAACTGATGTACAAATGGACTGAATTGACTTCCTATTTATAGAAGAAAAGAAGTTGCTGATAAGATGCCTGCTTGCAAGCTGCTTGCTTGATTTCAAGTTTATCCAATTTCAAATTTATCCAATTTCAAGCTTATCTAATTTCAAGTTTATCCAATCGCAAGATTTGCATGCTTATCCAGTTGTGGGAGTATTTAAATGGATATCCATAATACAATTTATTTATAAGAATAATAAATGAAGTAAATAAATAACATACAAACTTGTCAGTTTGTTGATTACATTATCGTTTTGGATATCTGGTACATATAAAGGGTGTGTTTGGTACAGAGGAAAACATTTTGAAAATATTTTTTAGAATATAATTCTTAATTTTCATATGTTTGGTTGGTCAAAATATTTTAGAGAACAATTTCTTAAACATAAGAAAGATAACTTACCTAAAAATAGAAAAGATAAATTTTAAAAGTGACATTCGACACGAATTGTCTCCTCAACTGCTCCTCACCCTTCAAGAACCCTTCTCTACCCCAACCCTCATAGCCCCAATTCCAACCGTACACCTTACCTCTACTCTGCGCCTTTATTATATTTATCTATATATTATATACAAATATTTTTTAGCAATATTTTATGTTAATATACTAAATACAAAAAATAAATTTTAAAACACATATTTTCTAATATAATGTTTTGGAGGAAAACATTTACCTTGTACCAAAGACACTCAAAAAATCTAAGGGACAAAGAGTTGATGTATAAAAGCGCGAGAAAAGTGTGGGAAACAAAAAAAAGAAGAGGAAACGACACTATAGCCAAAGAGTTTCTGATAGTTAGAATTGTGTATCAGATGGTTCGGTTCGGGTTTGAAAGTTATCGGTTATCTATTTGTAGACATGTTAAACCGTTAAAGAACCGTTAAGATATCGATTACTGGTTATTGGTTAATTGGTTGTTGATCGTTATCGGTTCAGTTATCGATTTAACCGTTAAGATTTCACGCAAAAGTTTTTCAAGAACAAAGAACCCATTTTCAAAACTGAAAGTAGTTTCGAAAAAAATTTATCCGATTGGAATAGGAAGGACGTAAATAAACTTGGACAAAAAAATGAACTAAGAGAAATTGAGTTACATTACACAACACAATAGTCCATCCAGTTGAAGCAAAAATCTAAAACATATGATCGAAGTAGAGAACTCTTAAAGGTACTAATTTGTGAAATCCTAGCAGGAGAATCTGACCAATTTTAATGGATACAACAGGAATGGAAGAAGAGTAAAACATTGAAAAGAACTTCAAATGCTCAAATAAGTAATATTACTGCTACATCTTCCATACGAGACGCTCCGATGAAACTCATGCTGTACTTTCTTAGCGATTTCTTCACCAAAAAGAATGGTTGGTATAATTGTACTCCCTCCATTTTAAAAAGATTGTCTGATTTTGACTTGACATAAAATTTAAGAAAGTAAATAAGACTTTTGAATCTTGTGGTATTAAATTAAAGATGTATTGAATGTATAAAAATGTCATTTAATCTTGTGGTCTTAAATATGACATGTGAAAAGTTGGAATGAAAGAGTTGTCAAAAAGGAAAAAGACATTCTTTTTTAAATAAATTAAAAAAGAAAATAAGGCAATCTTTTTTATACGAAAAGAGTAATTAAATATGAAAATAGTCAAGTGACTTTATATGTGAAAGGGTATAATTGTAATTAAATAAACGGTTATCGGCGTTATCGCTTTACCTGTTAACAAAAATGGTCAAACCGAAACCCAAACTGATACCCCAATAACCATAGAACACCACCTAATACCCAAACCAATAACCCATTAACCCAATTATCCAATAATCAATTTAACCGTTAATATGCCCATACTCATAGCCGTTCGTTTATTATCTGTACACACATCTCCCTCCAAACTCCAAATCTGAAAAATTTGGCGAGAAAGAGACAAAAATGGTGTTCTTACTTCAGCTCCAACAAATCTTCCTTTCACCCAACCAATTAATCCCCCAACCAAAACCAATAATTAACCCTCTCATCTCCCTTAATTTAACAACGAAACCGAAGATTAATCCACTTGCCATTGCTCAAAACGCCGCCATTAGAAACATTGACAGTGATGTCGTCGCCGCCGCCAAGAGTGCAGCTAATGCTTCGGATGAGGAAGTGTTGTTGCCTCCAGAACTCAGGCGAGAACTGATGCCGAACCATGTTGCTGTGATAATGGATGGGAATAGAAGGTGGGCTAAGATGAGAGGGTTGCCTGTTGCTTTAGGTTATGAAGCGGGTATTCGAGCTGTTAGGAAACTTGTTGAGCTGTGTTGCAATTGGGGAATTAGTGTTCTTACTGTCTTTGCTTTTTCCTCCGAGAATTGGTCCCGTCCTAAAGTAAAGTCTATGAGTTCCTTTATTTTTTTTAAAGTGTTGGGTTAGTGAGATGAAAGTAACCGGTAAAGTGACCGCTACACGGGTCAAGCCGTGAAAATAGTCTCTTGCAGAAATACAGGTAAGGCTGAGTACAATAGACCTTTGTGATCGACACTTTCCTCGACCCGCGCATAGCGGGAACTTAATACACCGGACTGACTTTTTTTGTTTTGGTGGGTTAGTGAGATATTGGGTTTTGTTTGTGTTTGTCACTGTTGATATTTTTACTTTTGTGTTGTTTTGTGTTATAGGTGGAAGTTGATCTATTGATGGGCTTGTTCGAAAGATGGCTCAAAAATGAACTTGAAGATTTTGCCAAGTAAGTTGACCAATGTACTTCTGTTTTTCTAAGGGTGTGTTTGGTATGAAGAAAAATGTTTTCCACAAAGTATTCAGTAAGCAGATGATATTATCCAAAAAACATTTGTGGGTGGGGTGTGTTGGAGGGTAGGAACGGAATGACATTGAAATGTCACTTATGGAATTTGTTTACCCTACTTTCGCTGGGGAAGTAATTTTTAAGAAATTGATTTTTCTTGAGAAAATATTTTCCAAAAATTTTGACCAACCAAATATGAAAACATTACCTAAATGTTTGTAGTATTTTCTTACTTGTTTGTGGTTGTCTTTTGTTAACAACCACGAACAATGTGTTAGTTAATGCTATTGCTGGGCACATAAGAGAAACTAATCCCAATAGACATTTTTGCATTTTAACTCATACAATGTTTGTTGCAACATAAAACTCTGGATTACTAGTGTGGTCTTGCATAACTAATATGTTTGCTTCCGGTATAAAATTCTACTTAACAATGCAGTTTTAAAAAAAAAGTTTATGCATGATAGAATGTGGAACAATCAAAATGTACCCAGATAAGAGTATCTGAAGAGAAAAATGCTCATTCAATTCCGACATAACAATCTCCGCATTACTTTTCACCACATAACAATCCTATATTATTATTCCATTGCATAACATCATTGTTCATAATACTATATTACTAGATTGTCAACCAAAGGACCACTTAGTACACAAAGTGTGATTTATAAGGCTATGGCTTTAGTAATTCTTGTTCTGTGCTATACTATAATTTTGTAGTATTGCCTCACAAGTCACAAGTAGCCAAGAGTGCAATAATATTGCTTTGCTAAGATCATTAATTAGTTGAAATTACTGTCAAGACGAATGCTTAACGTGTAAAGAGTCTTAAGACTAGTTGATTGAAAACTTTGGCTTTAATTAGTGCAATTGCTTTGCTAAGATCATTAATTAGCTAAAATTACTGTCAAGATGAATGCTTAACATTAAGACTGTTGATCGACAACTTTGACTTAAGATGCTCATTATATTTGTAAATGCAATTCATTGGTATCAATCCATTTGCACTGCCAAAATATACATAATTGCATAACCTCTCCTTTTTTTCTTCTTGCATTTCTACAGAGCAGGGATTCGAATGTCTATAATTGGAGACTCCCGTAAGCTCCCCAAGTCATTGCAGGACTTAATAGATAAAGCTGCAAAGATAACCAAGGAAAATTCACGACTTCACTTCGTTGTTGCAGTTAATTATAGTGGACAGCATGATGTTGTACAAGCTTGTCAAAGCATTGCTCAGAAAGTGAAGGATGGCATTATCGAACCGAAAGACATTAATAATTTCCTAGTAGAGCAGGAGTTACAAACAAACTGTATCGATTTCCCATGTCCTGATTTACTTATAAGGACTAGTGGGGAGCTAAGACTTAGTAATTTCTTACTCTGGCAGTTGGCCTATGCTGAACTGTTCTTTTCACATTCACATTGGCCTGATTTTGGAGAACCTGAATTTTTGGAGGCTTTATGTTCCTTTCAGCAAAGGCAGAGGCGCTATGGTAGTTCCTAGTTTTATGCCGTGAACTTTTGGATTATTTGTGAGGCTGTGCAAATCTTATTGAGATCGTTGAAGGTCAGTTCTTATGAGAAACACGTTTCAGGTTCATAAGAGCTATGTTGCTCGGATCCTTTTTGAAGGATCCAACACGGGTGTAGCAGCATTTTTGGAGGATCCGAGCAAACATAGCTTAAGAGCAGCCGGTTATTTTTGAAAAGTCCAGTGGAGTATTTATTATCATTGGGAACCTGGATTGAAGTGATATTGAGATATTACCATAGGTCCATGAGAATACCCACCCAGTTTCATGTGAATTAGCTAAGGTGAGTAGTCAAAGAAAACTTTTATGGCCTGGATTCTTCTGACAGTAGTCAACAACAACATATCCAGTGAAATCCCACAATGTGAGGTCTGGGGAGGGTAGAGTGTACGCAGACCTTACCTCTACTTTGGTAGGTAGAACTATGGGTGGCCAGTGGGCCGGGCTCGGGTCTGGCGGGCCGGGTCTGGCGGGGTCGGGGTCGGGGCGGGACGATCCGGGGGGTCGGGATCGGGACTAGCGGGCCTAGCGGGGTCGGGTCCGGGCGGGACTGCTCCAGCCCCGTCCGATCCCGATCCCGTCGGATCGGGGCGGGGTCGGGTCGGGCGGGGCGGGGTCGGGTTTTCCTTTTTTTTTTTTTTTAAATAACATATGTATAAAAAAACTCAATAAACAAAACAAGATAGTGTAATAAAAACATCCCAAGGCTGTTTTTGTGCCTCTTATATTATTTAATAGACATATGATTTTTTTGTAATACAAATACAATTGTCTAAAATCTAAATTGCAACTTTGTGGTGTTGTCCAAAAGTTGCAAATTACATAATAAAATTACAATTAAAAAAATTACATTCTCAAAAAAACCTGTTCTAATTGCTTGATGATTTCATGTGGTTCTTCGGTTGGAATTGGAATTTGTTGGTCAAATTGATCCACGTCGCTTCCACTACCTTCGGTTAAGATTTCGTTGTAGTTTTCATCATCTTCTTCGTTGATCTCCGGTTGATCGCACCTTCTCCGCTCCGCTCGTATCCAATCTCTGAATAATACTGCAATTTCCAAGTTGTCTCCGCCAATGAGTGTCGTGGTCTCCTATTTGATATCTGCCGCGCAGAAAAAGCGCTTTCGACGCGCTTGATGACGCTTGAATGTTCAAAACATCTCGAGCCATCAATAAAAGTGTCGGAAAGGTCTTCTCATTCCCCCTCCAAAGTATTTCAAAGCAAGTCTTCTTGTCCATCTTCATTGATAACTTCTTGATACGGTTGACAGAACCCCGCAAAACAAAATTATCCAACTCGCTAATTTGGTTAGTAGAGGTATACGGCCGCACATTCTATTTTCGAGGCTTTCAATACTAGCGCGAAACAAGATGTCTTTTGTGAGGTTGTGTTGAAGATGAAGAAGATGGTATGGTAGCCGTACGTTACTAGCATTTTCTTGTTGATAAAATCTATATATATTTTTGCGGTGGTGTTCTACGCTATTCAACACTTCTTCTTTAGTTTGTTCAATAGGTGGTGGGTGATTTAGATTTTTGGGACTTGGAGGTGGTAGTACTTCTATACAATCGTAAATAGTTTCAATTAGTGATTTAGTACCGTCTATTTTAATAGTAGGATTTAATACAGAACCAATAATATAAATAGAAGGAATAGGAATAAAATATTTTTTTATTTTGACAAACATTTTTTTAATAGCTGCCTTATAATTTGGTTTTTCCATATATTCACTAAGTAATAAAAATATTAGAGTTATATAAAATAACATAGTTGAAATAGTAGGATAATATATACCGGAAAATTCTTTTGTTGCTTGAAAAAATTTCTCTAAAAATACAATAAGTTCGGAAATTTTTTCCCAATCACTATCTAAAATCATATCAAACCTGGCTTTTTATTATGAGAGTTAAAAAATAAAGTTATAGGTAATTTATAGTCATAAGCAACAAGTAGTTGCTCGTATAAAGAATTCCACCTAGTGGATACTTCTTGTGGAATTTTTCTAAAAGGTAGTCCACAATCATGACAATTTTTTTTATATTCTTTTCTACGTTGTACTTTATTACTTTTAAAAATAAAGTTTATAGCAAATTGTATTTTACTAAGAATGTCTTCAAAAAGTGATAGACCATCCTTTACAATTAAGTTATATATATGGCACGCGCATTTTATATGAAAATGGTCTGGAAAAGATGGAGCTAAACTATTTTTTAACATTGTAATTGCGTAATTGTTATTAGAAGCGTTATCTAATGTAATAGTCATAATTTTATCGGTAATTCCGTAATAATCGCACACTTGATAAATATTTTTCGCAATAAAGTACCAAAGTGTGCCTATCATCTATATATCTATACGCTAAAATACATTTTTGCATAGACCATTTATAATCTATCCAATGACAAGTTACGGTTAAATAATCATGGCCGTTAGTACTACGACCTATATCGACGTGATAGATACTTTGCCATTAAAATGATATAATGAAAAACGTAAATATTGTTGATATTCATGCGCAAATTTAAATACATCTCTCTTAAAAGTTGACCTAGGAAAACCGTTAAAAGCAGGATTATATATATCTCTAATGTAATGAATAAAACC
This sequence comes from Anisodus tanguticus, assembly GCA_034509755.1. Lineage (NCBI taxonomy): Eukaryota > Viridiplantae > Streptophyta > Magnoliopsida > Solanales > Solanaceae > Anisodus > Anisodus tanguticus. The sequence goes on along the minus strand of CM067540.1, from coordinate 52,625,912 downwards.
GGAGATGAAGGAAATGAAAAAGGCAAACCCTCCACAAGAACTAATTTTGATATTGCTTCCCTATCTCTATGTTTGTTGTATTTAGAGCCTACAATTCCCCCCGTCATAGGATTAATTTGACCCTGTACTTGGTCGGGACAAGATCGTATGTGAACCTTGTCCCGATGGAGCGGGCGTTTGCGCACCCGGTTTTGAAGCCTGGTATTGGGCATACCTAGCCGGATGAGCACTTACTACGTGTCTAATTAAACCCCCCGTCCCACCGTGACCTTTTCCAGTTTTAAATTTTAAAACATTTTTACAAATTTTACATATGGCTACTTGATTCTCTACGTCCCTATCAAAAAATGTCCATGCATCTGATTTTAATGGTCGTTTTGTTGGACCTCGTCTCATACTAGGGGGAATAGGAGGTATTTCAGATGAAGGTGCACTAGTGGGCGTGTTGTCATCAATATTAGTGGGTGTATCGTCTAGATCATCGTCTAAATTAAAGTCTTCTTGAGTTCAGAAAATAACTCCTCGTCTAAATCTAATGGTATTGTAGGAAAATGTTGAGTATCAACAAAATCATCCTGTGTAGGAATAAGATGACTAGAAGAAGTACCCTTGCCCTGGTTGCCTCTACTAGAAGAAGCACCCTTACCCTTACCCTTAAACATACCTTTTAATCCTTCCATTTTAATTATGATAATAAATAATTAAAGACAATAAAATTAAGTGCGATAAATAAAATAAATAAAGACAATAATAATTTAATGAAGGAACGAATGTACCAAACGCCGACGTAACGTCGACGTGTAATCGAGAGGTTGAAAATTGAAACTTTGCTCGATGGAAGATCCTCAAGCTAGTTGCCAACTTCACTCCCAATTCCCAAATGAATTAATAAAATTGAATATTTAGCAAACAATGTAGAGAGATATATTGAGAAATTAGAGAGATTGTAGGAAGATTTGTGAGAAAGATGAAGAGAAAATGAGTTATTTATAGTTGAAAAATTGGGTTAAAGTGTAAATATAATAACTTATGGTTAAAAATAAATATTAAGGGGTAGGGGGGTTGGGGGGGGGGGGGGGGGGCTAAATGGGCCGTTGGCCAACGGCCATAATCTAAAATGGCCGTTGGTGCAACGGCCATTTTTGCAAAGGGGTTTAAGGGTCGGGGGTCGGGGTCGGGACGGGCTCGGGGCGGGCTCGGGTCCGGCGGGCCGGGGCGGGCTCGGGTCCGGCGGGACGAGACATCGTCCCGTCCCGAGTTCGAGTCCCGCCCCCGTTAAATTTTTTTTTTTTTAGAGCGGGTTCGGGGCGGGACCGGGGCGGGGTCGGGACGGGGTCGGGCAAGGGTCGGGTCGTCCCGGCCCACTGGCCAGCCTTAGGTAGAACAGCTGTTTCCGAGAGACCCTCGGCTCAAGACAGAGCATAAGCATAAGCACAAGCAAAGAAAGAGCAAAGCAAGAGAAACAGTCAGACCCGGTTAGAAAATATTTAAAGCAGTATGAACATGCTGGTATCAAAAGCGAATAAGTCATGATAGCGCATTCCGAAAAAGTAAGCAGTAATTAGTGCAGGTAAATAAGCTAAACAAAGTATAGTAAAGGACATATAGCAGCAGAAATCAAACTATATGGGACTATAAAGCAATACTGCGCTCTTCTGACAGTAGTCAAAGAAAAGATTTTGTGATCTGGATCTTTCTCGTCCATTAGGTTACGGTTCGAGCTGTGGTAGCAGGGGGTGTGGCCCTTCCCCGGACGCTGCTAACACGAGATGCTTTGTGCACCGGGCTGCCCTTTTATCTTTCTCGTCCATTAGGTTACTGTTAAATATACCAAATATACATCAGATATACACGTGTATATCCTATGTATATTTGGTATCGGATGGTCACGGTTTGTATGCCTTATTGTACATATTTTTGTATAGTTGTAGTGTACCTTAATTAGTCTTGTACTCTTACCATAATTGTATAGTTAATCTTCAAATAGAATAAGGTTTTAGGAGTAGAGTAGGAATATGATTCTCCTATTATGAAAATATGTAAATTGTATATATAGTCTTTCAATTAATGAAAATAATCAAGGGATTATTTCTTTCATGGTATCAGAAATCTAGGTCTTAAAATCCTCTCTCTAAAAATCCTCCTACTCCCGTCGCCACCTTGAGTTTCGAGCCCTCTTCGTCTCGGTTTTCGTACCGACAATCTCTCATCTCTTCCCAAATTATCCTTCCAAATCCCTCGATCACATATTGTTCTATCAGTATGTCTACATCATGGAACACGTTTCATCTTGCCCTTATAGTTTCTAACATCAAGAATAACATTCCTCTTGTTCTTGAAATAGAAAACGTCCAATATGCGACGTGGGCCGAACTGTTCAAAATTCACGGTACACTTGACTATGGTTTGCATTTATATCCTTCCTCGACGTCCACACTTGTCTCGTATACGGATGCTGATTGGGGTGGTTGTCCGGACACCATACAGTCTACAACTGGCTATTGTATGTTTCTTGGCAATAACCTGGTCTCATGGTCTGCGAAACGTCAGTCGACATTGTCTTGATCCAGTGCCGAGTGCCGAGTATCGAGGGGTAGCTAATGTGGTCTCAGAATCATGTTGGTTACGTAATTTGCTATTGGAGCTTCATTGTCCTATTCAGAAAGCAACCTTGGTTTATTGCGATAATGTTAGTGCCATCTACCTTTCTGGTAATCCGGTTCAGCACCAGCGCACTAAACATATCGAGATGAACATTCACTTTGTCCGCAAAAAGGTTGCTCATGGTCAGGTACGCGTCTGCCATGTCCCGTCAAGGTATCAAATTGCCGACATCTTTACAAAGGGTCTTCCTTCGGTCCTTTTTGAAGATTTTAGGGACAATCTCAGCGTTCGAAAACCGCCCGCTATGACTGCGGGGGTGTGTTAAATATACCAAATATACATCAGATATACACGTTATGCACGTTTATATCCTATGTATATTTGGTATCGGATGGTCACAGTTTGTATGCCTTATTGTACACAGTTTTGTATAGTTGTAGTGTACCTTAATTAGTCTTGTACTATTACCATAATTGTATAGTTAATCTCCAAATAGAATAAGGTTTTAGGAGTAGAATAGAAATATGACTTCTATTATGAAAATATGTAAATTGTATACATCGTCTTTCAATTAATGAAAATAATCAAGAGATTATTTCTTTCAGTTACACGTCTCTCATGACCGTGCCAATGGACATCCATGAGATATTTTATCATGTAGCCAATTAGAGCTCTATCTTGTGAGGCAAGATGACTTGCTGCTAAGGTGTGTAAATACGGTATCTCAGACACCTGACAGCAAAGCATCTGGGATGGTCACAAACAACTGGTTTACGACCGGAAATGAGGGAAGATGAACTACATATCATCTCTTTTTAGTTTACGTCTAATTTCCTTTTACATTTCCTGAACTTGACGAGAGTTGCAATTACCTGATGCCACTATGATGAGTTTGATGTCGTAGTTTGAGCAAGTGATACATGTAATGGTGCATACAAGTTAAAGATGGTTCAATTTTTCAAATGTTGGAATCAAATCAAATAAACTAAATCCATTTTTATCGTTTCGATTTTGGCGATTTTTCGGTTAGTTTGGGTTTTAATCGATTTTTGTAAGAAAATATGACAATATACTTTCTGTTAAACAGATAAATATACATGTGATATACACCCAATATACAACAGTGTATATCACAGCAAAGCAGTGGACTGGACTGGCCCAGCAGTGGCCTCGGCAGCAGCCCAACAGTGGGCCTCGGCAGCAGCCTCAAAGTGGCCTCGGAAGCAGCCCAGCAGTGGCCAACAAGGCCCATCTCGGGCTGAATAAGGAAGATACAAATTTGTATATATGGTATATATATTTGTAGTATATTGTAGTGTAAAGGTTACCTTAATTAGTGTTATACACTTACCATAATTGTATAGTTAGAATTATGGTAGAATAAGGATTTAGAAATAGAATAGGAATAGGATTCTCCTATTATGGAAATATGTAACTTGTATATATAGCCTTTCAATTAATGAAAATAATCAAGGGGATTATTTCTTTCATGGTATCAAGAGACTAGGTTTTACAAAAAAAATTCTCTCCCAAATTTTTTGGACCATTCTCGATCGAGAACCCCCCCGGGTTTCTCTCCCAAATTTCGTCTTCCGCTCTCAAAAACCTTTCTTAAATTTCCCCTTCTTCTTTGTTCTTTCAATATGTCTAAGAACAATTATCATCCTGTCCTCATGGTTTCCAACATCAAGAACTGTATCCCTATTGTCCTTGAGATGGAAAACGTCCAATATGCGACATGGGCGGAGTTATTTAAAATTCACGCTCTCTCCTATGAAGTTCTTCATCACATCATTCCTCCCGCTAAACCTCTTCCTGCGGAGGATTCTGAGTTATGGATTACTCTTGATACTACCGTTCTCTGGTGGATCTATGCTACTATTTCGGTTGACCTTCTACAGACGATTATTGAGCCGGATACCACGGCTATGGCTGCCTGGAATAGATTGCGTGACATATTCCAAGACAACCAACATTCACGTGTCGTCACACTCGAGCAGGAATTCTTTCTAGTTCGAATGGATGAATTTCCGAACGTTTCTGCATATTGCAAGAAACTAAAGGAGTTGGCGGATCAACTCCGGAATGTTGGCGCACCGATAACTAATAATCGTCTCGTTCTACAGTTGGTTGTCGGTCTTTCGGAGGCCTATAATGGTGTTGGAACTCTCTTTCGCCAAAGCAACCCTCTTCCCGACTTCTATCAAGCCCGCTCCATGCTTACTTTGGAAGAAGCCGGTTTGGCTAAAAAGGTGGCTATCGGAGCAAGCCCCGTCGTCATGGTAGCGTCCTCTCCTAGTTCTTCGGGTTTTGTTAATAATTCAGGCCAAAACCATAATCATGGTGGCGGCAAGAATAACCGCAAGAATAATAACAAAAACCGCGGGGGCAAACGCGGCGGTTCTAGTGGCGGTTCCGGTGATCAGCAAGCAGGCGGTGGGCCCCATCCAGGGAACAGTGGCCCACCACCCACTGGTCCCAGTAGTGGGGCCCATCGCAGTGGGGCTGGGGCAGTGGGCCGTGGGCCAGCAATACTTATCATTCAGCAGGAAATTCCAGCGGCCAGTGGGCGGGCCAACAGTTCAGGCCCAACACCCAGCAGTGGCGGCCCACTGGCCAGTGGCCCAGCTCCATCACGGACAGGAATTCTTGGGCCCCGACCTCCGCAAGCCCATCATGCAGCAGGCCCCACTCATACCGATATCGAGGCCGTAATGCACACGTTGGTGTTAACTCAACCGGACCCAAATTAGTATATGGACACCGGTGCCACAACTCACATGACTTCCGAATCAGGTACTCTCTCATCTTATTTCAATTTGAGCACCCCTCGGGGGATAATTGTTGGTAATGGCAGTTCTATTCCAATCTTAGGGTATGGTCAGAAAACATTGTCTCCCCCCAATCCACCCCTTCTCTTGAAAAATACTTTACATGCTCCTAAATTGATTAAAAATTTAGTGTCTGTCCGAAAGTTCACAACTGACAATTCGATTTTCGTTGAATTTGATCCTTTTGGTTTCTCTGTGAAGGATTTCAAGATGGGGAGCCATCTCATGAGGTGTGATAGTAGGGGGGATCTGTATCCTATCATGCCCGGTTTCAGTCCATCGAGTCCCGGCCCTTGCGTCGGCTTTTTGCGATCATCTCTCCTTCTGTGTGGCATGCTCGCCTGGGTCATCCGGGATCTTCTATTTTATCAGTTTTAGATAAAAATAGCTTTATTTCTTGTAAGGGTACGAGTCGTACTCCACTTTGTCAGTCTTGTTCATTAGGAAAAATTATTAAGTTGCCATTTGTAGACTCCAATTCTCATACTTCAATGCCATTTGATATTATTCATAGCGACCTATGGACATCTCCTGTTCTTAGTTCAATTGGTCATCGATATTATGTTCTCTTTTTAGATGATTATTCTAGATTTTTGTGGATGTTTCCATTTGCGAACAAATCACAAGTGTTTTCCGTCTTCATCAAATTTAGAGCGTTCATTCGTACTCAATTCGAAAGAGAAATAAAAAATATTCAATGTGATAATGGGAAAGAGTATGACAATAGGGAGTTTAGGGAATTCTGTGCTAATCATGGGATCAATTTTCGGTTTTCGTGTCCTCATACATCTTCACAAAATGGAAAGGCCGATCGCAAAATTCGTTCCATAAATAACATTGTCCGAACTCTCTTAATTCATGCCTCCATACCTTCATATTTTTGGCATCATGCTCTACAAATGGCCACATATCTTCTTAACATAATTCCGTCTAAAGGTCTGACATATTCCCCCCCTCAAAATCCTATATAATAAGAACCCGTCTTATTCTCCCCTTAGGATTTTTGGATGCTTGTGTTATCCGTTATTCCCATCCACCACAATTAACAAACTTTAGGCTCGGTCTACCCCGTGTGTTTTTTTGGGTTATCCGTCGAATCATCGTGGTTATAAATGTTTTGACTTATCTTTCAAGAAAATCATAATTAATCGCCATGTCATTTTTGATGAAACCCAATTTCCTTTTGCGAAAGTTCATACTCCCGAGCCTAAGTAATATAATTTTTGGGATGACCAAATATCCCCGTATATTATTCAAAAAATTTCGGACATCTCCCGCACCCAAAATTCTCCAGCGGGCCCACTGTCAGCTGGCCCCACAGTCCCGTGCTCAGTTTCTGCCACTGGAACAGTTCCAGCAATTGGGCCAATCCAGCCCAATTCTGGAACTGGTCCAGTTCACGCCACAGTTTCACAATTTGGGCCAGCATGCCCACTGCCTGCTGGCCAGTCCGTCCCGAGCCCAGAAAATTCCCAAAATTCCCTCGATTCTTCCTTGAGTCATAGACCGATCACTCGTAGTCAGCGGGGTATTTTTACACCTAAAAGACATTTTAATTTACATTCTGATGTATCTAAATCCCCCTTACCCCGCAATCCTGTGTCCGCATTAAATGACCCTAATTGGAAAATTGCTATGACTAATGAATATAATGCTCTTATTGATAATAAGACGTGGGAATTGGTGCCCCGTCCATATGGTATTAATGTTATCAGGTCTATGTGGATGATTCAGATGGGTCATTTGCTCGACATAAGGCGCGACTTGTTGGTGATGGTAAGACTCAGCAGGTTGGGATAGATTGTGATGAAACGTTTATCCCGGTGGTCAAACCGGCTACCATTCGCACTGTGCTTAGCCTGGCTCTTTCAAAGACTTGGCCAATTCATCAGTTGGATGTCAAGAATGCTTTCCTACATGGTGATCTCAAGGAAACAGTCTATATGCATCAGCCGTTGGGTTTCATGGATCCAAATCGCCCTCATCATGTATGTTTGTTGAAGAAGTCCTTAGATGGGCTTAATCAGTCTCCAAGGGCCTGGTACACGAGGTTTGCTGACTTTGTTTCAACTATTGGGTTCACTCATAGCATGTCAGATAATTCCTTGTTCATCTACCGCCGTGGTTCGTCCTTGGCCTACATTCTGTTGTATGTGGATGATATCATCTTGACTGCCTCTTTCGATGCCTTGCGCCAGTCTATCATGACCATGCTTAGTTCTGAGTTTGCTATGAAACACTTAGGGCCTTTGAGTTATTTTTTGGGGATTGCCGTCAAGCGTCATTCATGTGGCTTGTTTTTGTCTCAACGAAAGTATGCTGCTGAGATCATAGAGAGGGTTGGGATGTCATCTTGTAAGTCCACTTCCACGCCAGTTGATGCAAACCCCAAGCTGAGTGCCGCAGCAGGTGCACCATACGAGGACCCGACCCGCTATCGCAGTCTTGCAGGGGCCCTCCAGTATCTTACCTTTATCAGACCGGATATTACGTATGCGGTTCAGCAGGTGTGTTTATTCATGCATGATCCCAGAGTTGAGCACATGAATGCAATCAAACGCATCATTCGGTATATTCAGGGGACACTGGACTATGGGTTGCACTTGTATCCTCATCTACATCCACACTTGTCTCTTACACGGATGCTGATTGGGGTGGTTGTCCCGACACCAGACGATCGACTTCTGGCTACTGTATGTTCCTTGGCAACAACTTGGTCTCCTGGTCGGCAAAGCGTCAAGCAACTCTATCACGCTCAAGTGAGAGGCAGAATATCGAGGGGTAGCGAATGTGGTCTCCGAATCATGTTGGCTACGTAATTTTCTTTTGGAGCTTCATTGTCCCATTCAGAAGGCAACCTTGGTATATTGCGATAACATTAGTGCCATCTACCTTTCAGGTAACCCAGTTCAACACCAACGCACCAAGCATATCGAAATGGACATTCACTTTGTCCGTGAAAATGTTGCAAAGGGTCACGTTCGCGTATGCCATGTCCCGTCGCGTTATCAAATTGCAGACATTTTTACAAAGGGTCTACCAGCGGTTCTCTTTAAAGATTTTAGGGACAGTCTCAGCGTTCGAAAATCGTCCGCTATGACTGCGGGGGTGTGTTAAACAGAGAAATATACCTGTGATATACACCCAATAAACAGCAGTGTATATCACAGGCAAAGTAGTGGATCGGATCGGCCCAAGAATGGGCCTCGGCTGCAGCACCTAGCGGTGGCCTCGGCAGCATTTCAAAGAAGTGGCCTCGGCAAGCGCCTCAAAGAATGGGCCTCGGCAGCGACCAAATAGTTGGCCTCGGCAGCAATTTCGCCAGTGGGCCTCGGCGGCGCAGCCCAAAGGCGGTGGGCCTCGGCGGCGTTCCCAAAAAGTAGCCAACAAGGCCCATCTCGGGCTGAATAAGGAAGATACAAATTTGTATATATGGTATATATATATTTGTAGTATATTGTAGTATAAAGGTTACCTTAATTAGTGTTATACACTTACCATAATTGTATAGTTAGAATTATGGTAGAATAAGGATTTAGAAATAGAATAGGAATAGGATTCTCCTATTATGAAAATATGTAACTTGTATATATAGCCTTTCAATTAATGAAAATAATCAAGGGGATTATTTCTTTCACTTTCAAGCATATATTGGATTGACTATATTTCAGCATGACACTACCTAATTAATTACTCTTTAAGAAAAGAAGAAATTATACATGTAATCAAATAATATATGTAGCTTACTCGATAAACCTATGTGCATTGTTCAAGTATTTAGCTATTTCAAGGAACTTAATATTCTTACAATTAATTATCTTTTTATAAAAAATTAATTGTCGTGATTTACCAAGATATTTTGACGATATTATATTAAACAATGATGGAAAATTAAAGGATTCAAGACAAGTTATTTTGAACATGAAATATTTTGTGAAATTATCAAATAAAGGCTACAAATCAAACTAGAAAATAAAAATAAATAATTGAATTATTATAAAGGCAGACGAAATTAAAAATCAAAACGAAACCATACCAAATAAGTATCGTTTTTATTCGGCTTGGTTCGATGTCTCGATTTCCTCCGAACACCCCCTAAATGATAGGTGTTTAAAGTATTTTTCCCCGTGGGTTAGAATTTGTTATTAAATTTCTTAGAGTTCAGATTGGTTCATTTGCACTTTTTCCTTACTAGTTTTAGTAGTCGCACGATGCACGGTTGTAGTAAACTACAGTAATAGCCATATTCTATTTTTAGTGTCACATCACATCTAATTGCTTCAACATTGAAATTGATATTTTTGCTAAGATCAAAATGTTTTGTTTATAAGTTATTTTTTAATACTCCTCTTATACGTGAAAAAAAAACTTTGAAATTATTTTTATAGCTATTTTCTTTTATAAATATTTCAATTATTTACCCCATTCAATCTATATTAATATTCTTTAAGAAAAATCTACATTAATATTTAAGTCTTTCCAAAAATATTACTCCTGTCTTATTTACTTTTATACCAAATAAACTTTTTTTTATCTTTTAATTAAATTAAAAATTAACTACATTCACTTTAAAAAGTTTAAATTTTCGATCAAAATCAAAATAAAAACAACACTCAATTCAAATATTAACTGCAGTCCATGTAATTGCATTGCCTGTTAATATTATCCATAACATGCCATGTGATTTTGTAAAAACCACTTTACTAAAAATTGTTGCCCACTACACACACACAAATATCATGATTGAAACTTGTTAGATCTCCTTGTAATTAACCAATATGGTTGTCACATAATTCTTGACATAGCAAATTAAGCAGCAAGAAGATATAAATTTTATTGAATAAGAACAAAGCTTTCTTAAGTAATTGAATAAAGTTGTTTATTGAAAAATTAAAATTTACATTTTTCAAACTGTTAAATGAAAAATAAGCACAAATTACTCAAAATAAAAATACTAATTAATTCCGATAATAATATATGTGCATTTTTTTTTGTATAAACACATAAATTCCAATATTCTTTCTTTTCCTTGGAAAATTTCAAATAATGTTGGTCCCTTGCCTTCAAGAAAAAATAGAGAAATCAAAGATGGACCATCAATACGAAAATCAAATTAATGAACCCAAACTTAAAAAGTGTAATAGATATATGTATTCATCGTTAAATTATTATCATTTCTAATCTCAGTATCATAATTTCTTTCCTTATATTACACATATAATATTTTTCTATTTTTTATAGTATCCACTACTCAACAGGTGCTCACATCATCTCCGAGGAAGTAGATGTTCCTATCTTGCCGAAAATGTGAGATTTACTTCTTCAAACAAAAAACTAATGCTTGAACTCCAAGGATGAATTTCAGTAATTGATTAGTGTTATTGAGAACGTTTATGAATTATATCTACTCAACAACTGGCTCTGAAAATAAAAAGAAGCAACAGTTCAAATATAAAAAATTTGGTTAAGAAACATTAATATATGAGTGCAATGCAATCTTTAAAAAATGTAGCAAATAAAAATAATGGTGAGAATTTTTTTTTAACCTTGTAGGCTTTTGGTACGTATTCACCAACTTAAAATTAAATCAGAAAATCTTTTCCTAAATACTCTCGTTTGTATTTATTAGGAGAACTCTTCCTCTTTAAATAGATCATAATGTAAGTTTGAATTGTAAACAAACTTTCAGGAGAATAGACCAATAGAGTTGTATCTTATTCAACTGGTATGAACTATACTATCAAATTTAATTATAAGTTCCAACTCCAAGATTATTAACACATATGATTTATCCTAGAGAAATCTAATAAAATAATACATCAATTATATAACGTATATGTAGGTATTTCAATTTAAACATACATTTTATTTTCAATATAAAGTTTGAGTTGTAATTTGAATTAATTAAATTCTATGTGAAAATCTTAATTATTTTTAAATTCCGTTTATTTATTTGTATGTGCAATCATCTTAAGGACGATCTAAGTGGAGAGATTTCCTAGATCTTATAATTATAGGCAAAACTTAAGAGCAATATATTGTTATCTTTCAATTTTATTGAAGTTCAAATTGTATGTTTGTTAAGAGTTCCACATCGGATATGGAATGAGAACATGGACTCCTATATAGACTTGGGCAATTCTCACCCTACAAACTAGCTTTTGAGATTGAGTTAGACCCAATATCCATTATTTACATGGTAGCCACACTCATTTTAATTCTTGCTCCAGTTAACAAGGTCTAGGTGTGCGGAAGAGTGTTAAGAGTCCCACATCGGATATGGAATGGAACATGGACTCCTTATATGTATTTAGTCAATCTTCACCCTACAAGCTAACTTTTAAGATTGAGTTATATCCAAGATCAATTCTTTACAATGTTATTAATGCTCATAGTAAATACTATCCTACCTATTTCTTCATAGCTATAGTAATACTGCCAAATGCATTATTGTAGTAATATGTCGAGCCCGTTCATTATCGACCTGCAAAATGCATTATTGTGCAAAAGGAAACGCAATACATACGTTCCTCTAACTTATCTAGTAGCTTCGACATGTATATTAATATATCATTGTTTCAATAATGCTTGTCTCTTATTTGTTTAGTTTTAGATTTCAATAGTCATTTTTAAAGCATTACCTATAACTTAAATTATCGAATAAATTTGTTTGTTTTCTTATGAGTAACTTCAAAGAGAAGTTATGTTAAGAGGTTTTCCATTACTTAAAACTGTGGCAAAAAAATATATCAATTTCACTTAATATGCTTTGAAATAAAATAACTCAATAAGAGTAGCAAATATACCTGTAGTAAAAGAGGGTACATGCTTGTGAATGTACTCTCTTTTTACTGCATAATGAAAGAATCAAGTGATTGAGATATCTTCTCCAGCTAATCTACACAAATAATATCATCTGTGCGACCTATACCATAAATATTTCAAGAACCCTGTAAGGACAAGCGAATATACAATAATGAAGCTAAGAACAAATAAAATAATTAAACAAATTTCTTGATTCCATTAAAGAAAATAAACTTTACAATATGATAGACTTCTCTAAGAAAGTTGTCTTACAGGTGAGGTAAATAACGTTTTTATAGTGGCAAACTGTAATGTACTACTATAAAATAATAGAAAAGAGTCCTATTGATAAAAAGTGTATCTACGTGAAATTTTGAATTTGAGAATCACTATTATGTCATCTTTTGGGCGCCCTCATCTATTAGATAAACGATAGAATTAAGGGATAAGCTTAAAAGAGTTTTAAAATAAAGTAAATAATTTGATTGAAATTTGATTTTGAATACTAAATTGGAATAATGTAAGGCTGTGAAGAAAAAACAATAAAGATGTGTTTGTATTTGAATAATCCTATTGAGGTGATGTAGTTAATGATAAAGTATAAAGCTTGCAAAATGCCGATAAATATTGAAAGATAGAATAATTTCCCTTGGGAATTTCTTTCATTATTCACAATATATATAGCTCTACAAGGTTGATTCCTAATATGGTACGAATCCTAACTTACCTTACAAAGGTTGATTCCTAATACAATTAGAATCCTAAGTTACCTTAAATATACATTTATCATAATTACAAAATATACGGCGAATATTCTGAGAATATTCGCTAATACTCCCCCTCAGACGGAGCGGGAGGAGGCCGAATGCTAAGGCTGGATTGGAAGTCGGTGAAGAGCTGTCGCGGTAGTCCCTTATCATAATTACAAAATATACGGCGAATATTCTGAGAATATTCGCTAATAGATACTACCATTTTCAATGATAATGTGCAGAATACGAGTAAGATTCTATTTCTTGCACATCATGATACATTTTTAAAAAATCTCTAAAGTAACTATCAAGTTATTTGTTAATCACAAAAGTATTTTAAAGTGCATAATACATACATTTATCTACTTAACAAAAGCAGTAGCATAACATAATTGTTAGCATACCAAAGTCTTACATTGCTATCCCGTCATCCATACAAAATTAACGACTAATGAAAGAAAACTGATTTTTATTACATAAAACATTTTTTTATCTTAGATTCTAAATTAATAAAAGATAATAACAAGACACTTGGCAATTTTAAGACAAAATTAATAAGAATTAGGACAAAGTTCTTAACAATTCTTATCAAATTCCAAAAATGAGAAATAAAGTTTAAACGTTTTAACTTAAAGCAAATCATATTTATTAGCGAATATTCACCGTATATTTTGTAATTATGATAAATGTATATTTAAGGTAACTTAGGATTCTAATTGTATTAGATTTCATTATTCACAATATATATAGCTGTACAAGGTTGATTCCTAATATGGTACGAATCATAACTTACCTTACAAAGGTTGATTCCTAATACAATTAGAATTCTAAGTTACCTTAAATATACATTTATCATAATTACAAAATATACGGCGAATATTCTGAGAATATTCGCTAATAGTATCAACTTGCATTGGTACCGATCTTGGATGAAGATTCATCTAGCATCTGCTACCACAAAGAAAAACATTATACTTACGCATCTATTGTTTTTTCAATGTTATGATTTGATACTTGCATTACTTTGCTTTTAAATACCTAGTACATTATGGGGCAAGCTTCTACTAGTTTATATATGCTCTTTTGGGGTGTCACCGTGAATTGTACACTCTTATTATCGAGACATGACTATATTGAAACTTAAAGCATGATTTTTTTTTTTTTACTATAAACTGAGCATGACATCGTAGAGATGTAATTGTTATCATGTAAGGGATATTTAATATTTTTATATACATTGCTTGGCTGGTCTTTCATGATAATAATGACATAATTACGTATATTGTGCATTGTACATGCTAATTGATTGAGTTGATATCGATATCAAATAACTCTAGTGGATCATTTGAAATCTATAAGGACCCATGGTGTATAGTAATTCGATCTAGTGGACTTGACATCTGGGTGTCCATGTTTGAACATAGACTGTGATGATTTTTACCTACATGTTACATACCTTACTTACATGCTACCTCTCTCTCTCTATATATATATTCTGTTGTTGCGTTTCATGCATTATATTTTTAAGACTTGATTTATCGATGAAAAAGAATAACCCCTTTATTGTTTTCATTAATGAAAAGAAATATATATATATATATATATGATATACAATATCTAAATATGGAAAATAAATCTACATTTTCCTAATACAAGACTAATACCTATTTCTATTATAATACTAATATCATAATTACACTTGTACAACAATTATACAAATATAGTAAGTAACCAAACCAAATTCGGTCACTTGGTGTACACAATTTATACCGTGTATACGTTGCTTTTCTATCACAGCTCCGCAGTCATATCGGGCGGTTGTCGTACGCTGAGATTGTCCCTAAAATCTTCAAACAATACTAATGGAAAACCCTTAGTAAAGATGTGAGCAATTTGGTACCTTGAAGGGACATGCACGACACATACTTGTCCACGAGCTACCTTTTCGCGAACAAAGTGAATATCCATCTCGATATGTTTAGTGCGCTGATGTTGGATCGGATTCCTAGTTAGATAGACAACACTAACATTATCACAATAGACCAAGGTAGCTTTTTGAATAGGAAAGTGAAGCTCTAATAAAAGATTACGCAGCCAACATGACTCAGACACCACATTGGCTACTCCTCGATACTCTACCTCCGCACTCGATCGTGATAAAGTAGTTTGGCATTTGCCGACCAAAAGACCAAGTTATCATCAAGAAACATACAATAACCATATGTTAAACGTCTGGTATCTACACATCCAGCCCAATCAGCATACATATAAGACACAAGAGTAAAGACGGAGGATGAATATAAATGCAATCTATAATCAAGTGTGCCCTATATGTATCATATAATATGTTTGAGCGCATACATGTGCTCAATCCGCGGATCATGTATAAATAAACACACATGATGTACTGCATAAGTAATATCTGGTCTCGTGAAAGTAAGATACTGAAGATCCTCTGCAAGACTACGATAGTGGGTGGGATCCTCGTATGGTGTGCTAGAAGTAGCATTCAGCTTCGGTTTGGTATCAATCGGAGTAGAAGAGGACTTACAAGATGATATGACAGCTCTCTCAATAATCTCAGCCGCATACTTCTTCTATGATAAAAATAGACCACATGCATGACGAGTGACAACTCTACCCAAAAATAACTCAAGGGCCCCAAGTCTTTCATATCAAATTCTGAAATAAGAAGGGACATGATAGATCTGCGCAAATTATCAGATGAGACAATCAAAATTATATAAACCACATATAACAGAATGTATGCTAGAGAAGTACCACGATGATAGATGAACAGAGAATGATCAGACCTGCTGTGAGAAAATCCAATAGTAGACACATAATCTGCAACCTCTTATACCAAGCTCGTGGGGCTTGCTTAAGCCCATACAAGGACTTTTTCAACAAATAGACATGGTGAGGATAATTGGGGTCTATAAAACCCAAGGGTTGATTCATGTAAACTGTCTCCTTAAGATCACCATGTAAGAAAACATTTTTCACATTCAACTGATGAATGAGCCATGCTTTCGAGAGAGCCAGACTGAGAACAGTGTGAATGGTAACCGATTTGACCACCAGACTGAATGTCTCACCACAATTCATACCAACTTGTTGAGTTTTACCATCACCTACAAGACGAGCTTTATGCCTCTCAAACGAACCGTCATAATTTTTCTTATGAGTAAAAATCCACAAAGATCAAATCATATTGACACCAGGCGGACAGAGCACCAACTCCCACATCTTATTTTCAATAAGAGCATTATATTCATCATCCATGGCCATTTTCCAAATCGGGTCATGAAGGGCGGACACTGGTTATGTGATAGGGGTGATTTAGTGATATTAGAATGTAAATTAAAATATCGTTTAGGTTTTAAAATACCTTTTTGGCTATGAGTAACGGGCCCTTGACTCGGAATAGAAACAGACTAGACCGGAGACGTTAGCGAACTGCCTCGGGACTGGCCAACAGGTAGTGGGCTTGCTGGCCGTGATACCGGGTCAAGCGTGGCGGGTAATCTACTGGGCCAGCAGGTAGTGGGCCTGCTGGCTGAGTGACGGTCCCGGGAGGAGGAATTATTGGGCCAACAGGCAGTGGGCCTACTGGCCAAGAAATAGTGGCTGATGGGCCTGGGCCCCTGGATGGTGGTGCGGTAGGGAGAATATTTGGGCCAGCAAGCAGTGGGCCTGTTGGCAGATGTGACTCACGGGTAGAGTGGGCCCATTGTTGTAGAATATATGGGGACGGAGTATCGTCCAAAAAATTATAAGCACTCGACACAGATTTAGACACTTGAGCAAATGGGAATTGGGTTTCATAAAAAATAACATGTCGACTAATTATGATTTTATTAGAAGATAAATCAAAACATTTGTAACCACGATGATTAGACGAAAAATGCAAAAATACACAAATGGTAGACCTAGCTTGAAGTTTATTAATTGTAGTGGACGGAAAAAGTGGATAGCACAAGCACCCAAACACCCTAAGATGAGAATACGAGAGATCTTTATTGTAAATAATTTTAAGTGGGGATTGATATGCTAAACCTTTGTTAGGGTGAATGTTAAGGAGGTAAGTTGTCATTTGTAACGCATGATTCCAAAAAGACGGGGGTACCATTATCACATTGAATGTTTTTAATTTCCCGTTCAAAGACGGGGGTACTAAAATTCTTTATGCATCTTTTCATGACTGATTTTATTTATCAAGCATTTTCTTTATCTTTATTTATTCATTTTTGTATTTTGGTGAGTTCTTTATACGTATATTTTACAATCACAATGTCTATATGAATTTTGATTTTGTTAAGTTGCAGAATGTGTCTGGCTAGTGGGCCGGGTCGGGCCGGTCCCGCCCCGAACCCGATTATTTTTTAAAAAAATCATGGTAACGGGACTCGAATCGGGACGGGACATGGTCTCGTCCCGACCCGTCCTGGCCCACCCCTCGCCCGCCAGTTCCGACCCGATTCCGATCCGGCCCCGGTCCCGCCCGAAACCTCCCCCTTTGCAAAAATAACCGTTGCACCAACGATCATTTTACATTTTGGCCGTTGTGCAATAGCCATTTTTGGCCTCCCCCAACCCCCTACCCCTTAATATTTATTTTTAACCCATAAGTTATTATATTTACACTTTAACCCAATTTTCCACCTATAAATACCTCATTTTCTCTTCATCTTTCTCACAAATCTTCCTACAATCTCTCTAATCTCTCAATACTCAATCTATCTCTCTACAAGTCTACATTGTCTACTAAATATTCAATTTTATTTATTCATTTGGGAGTGAAGTTGGCAACTAGCTTGAGGATCTTCCATCGAGCAAATTTTCAATTTTCAACCTCTCGATTACACGTCGGCGTTACGTCGGCGTTTGGTACATTCGTTCCTTCATTAAATTATTATTGTCTATTTATTTTATTTAGCACACTTAATTTTATTTACTTTAATTATTTATTAGTATAATTATAAATTTATAATGGAAGGATTTAAACGTATGCTTACGGGTAGGGGTCATGCTTCTTCTAGTAGGGGCAACAAGGGCAAGGGTCCTATTTCTAGACATAATCATATTCCTACACATCCTACAATACCATTAGATTTAGACGAGGAGCTACTTTCTGAAATTCAAGAAGACTTTAATTTAGACGATGATCTAGATGATACACCCACTAATATAGATGACAACACACCCACTAGTGCACCTTCAACTGAAATGCCTCATATTCCCCTAGTATGAGACGAGGTCCAGCAAAACGACCATTAAAATCAGATGCATGGACATTTTTTGATAGGGACGTAGAGAATCAAGTAGTTAGATGTAAAATTTGTAAAGATGCTTTAAAATTTAAAACTGGAAAAGGTCACGGTGGGACGGGGGGTTTAATGAGACACGTAGCAAGGGCTCATCCAGCTAGGTATGCCCAATACGAGGCTTCAAAACTGGGTGCGCAAACGTCCGCTCCATCGGGACAAGGTTCACATATTGATACTGTCCCGGAAAAAGTACATGGTCAAATTAACCCTATGATGGGGGGAATTGTAGGCCCTAAATACAATAAACATAGAGATATGGAAGCAATAGCAAAATTAGTTGTTGTGGAGGGTTTGCCTTTTTCATTTCCTTCATCTCCCAATTTTATTCATTAAATTAGATATATGTATAATCCTGCTTTTAAAGATTTTTCTAGATCAACTGTTAAGAGACATGTATTTAAATTCGCACATGAATATCAACAGTATTTACGTTATTCATTATATCATTTTAATGGCAAAGTGGCTATCACTTCTGATATAGGCCGTAGTACTAACGGCCATGATTATTTAATGATAACTTTTCATTGGATAGATTATAAATGGTCTATGCAAAAACGTATCTTAGCGTATAGATATATAGATGATAGGCACACTGATACTTTTATTGCATAAAATATTTATCAAGTGTGCGATTATTACGGAATAACTGATAAAATTATGACTATTACATTAGATAACGCTTCTTCTAACAATTACGCTATTACAATTTTAAAAAGTAGTTTAACTCTATCTTTTCCAGATCATTTTCATATAAAATGTGCGTGCCATATATATATATATATATATATATATATATATATAGCTTAATTGTAAAGGATGATCTATCACTTTTTGAAGACATTCTTAGTAAAATATAATTTGCTATAAACTTTATTTTTAAAAATAATAGAATACAACGAAGAAAAGAATATAAAAAAACTTGTCACGATTGCAATTACCTTATAGAAAAATCCAGAAGAAGTACCCACTAGGTGGAATTCTTTATACAAGCAACTACTTGTTGCTCATGACTATAGAAAACCTATAACTTTATTTTTTAACTCTCATAATCAAAATTCAGCTGATATGGTTGTAGATAGCGATTGGGTAAAAATTTCCGAACTTATTGTATTTTTAGAGAAATTTTTTCAAGCAACAAAAGAATTTTCCGGTATATATTATCCTACTATTTCAACTATGTTGTTTTATATAGCTCTAATATTTTTATTACTTAGTGAATATATGGAAAAACCAGCTTATATGGCAGCTATTAAAAAAATGTTTATCAAAATAAAAAAATATTTTATTCCTATTCCCACTATTTATATTATTGGTGTTGTATTAAATCCGACTATTAAAATAGACGGTACTAAATCACTTATTGAAACTATTTACTATTGTATAGAAGTACTACCACCTCCAAGTCCCAAAAATCCAAATCACCCACCACCTATTGAACAAACTAAAGAAGAAGTGTTGTCTAGCATAGAAGACCAATGCAAAAAAGTATATAGGTTTTACCAACAAGAAAGTGCTAGAAACCTACCGTCTTCCATACCATCTTCTTCTTCTTCAACACAACCTCACAAAAGACATGCTGTTTCTGCGGCTAGTATTGAAAGCCTCAGAAATAGAATGTGCGGCCATACCGCTACTAACCAAATTAGCGAGTTTGATATTTTTATTTTGCAGGGTTCTGTACCATACCAAACAGTTCTCAATGTAGAAGGACGTGAAGACTTGCTGAAATACTAGAGGGGGAATGAGAAGACCTTTCCGACACTTTCAATGATGGCCCGAGATGTTTTAAACATTCAAGCGTCATCAACTGCGTCTGAAAGTGCTTTTTCTACCGGCAGATATCAAATAGGAGAGCACATACACTCATTAGCCGGAGATAGCTTGGAAATTGCAGTATTATTCAGAGATTGGATACGAGCGGAGCGGAGAAGGTGCGGTCAACCGGAGATCAACGAAGAAGAAGAAGAAAACTACAATGAAATTTTATCCATAGGTGGTGGAAGCGACGTGGAGCAATTTGACCAATAAATACCAATTTCAACCGAAGAACCACATGAAATTATCAAGAAACTAGAACAGGTTTTTTCAGAATGTAATTTTTTTAATTGCAATTTTACTATGTAATTTGCAACTTTTGAACAACACCACAAAGTTACAATTTTGACAATTGTATTTGTATTACAAAAAAATCATATGTCTATTAAATAATATAAGAGACACAAAAACAGTCTTGGAATGTTTTTATTACACTATCTTGTCTTGTTTAATTATTGAGTTTTTTATATATATGTTGTTTTTTAAATTAAGTGAAAAAAAAAAACGTCCGGGTTCCCGATCACGCCCTTTCCCTCGTCCCCGCTCCGACCCGGCCCGCCAGTCCTGAGCCCGGCCCACTGACCACCCATATGTGTAAGTAGATGTCTTCATCAGAATAAGTAGCAAATACGCCGAACCAAGGCAACCTACTTTGTGCTACGAAGTCCAAGTAGCTGA
The DNA here is from genome assembly GCA_034509755.1 of Anisodus tanguticus. Lineage (NCBI taxonomy): Eukaryota > Viridiplantae > Streptophyta > Magnoliopsida > Solanales > Solanaceae > Anisodus > Anisodus tanguticus. The sequence goes on along the minus strand of CM067540.1, from coordinate 52,605,098 downwards.
ATGACCTTATTCAAAAAATTGACGCAGGCAACAATCAAGGTGAGGGATGTCTTCATGTCTAGACTTTGAAAGTTGCACAATTTCTAAGTAATAAAGATAACTCTATTATATTGTGTGAAAAATAAATAATAATGAAACATGACTTTTCACTTCGAAGCTATTCAAAGTCACCTTTACGAGGAAGATTAAATTCACATTTATTTCTCTCAAAAGAAATGCTATAGATGATATCCAGCAACCTCAAAATGAGATTTTAAATCCAGAACATAGTTGTAATGAATATGTTGATAGTATATGTTTATATGTTGATAGTTATGGTAAGAATATGATTTTCTATATTGGAGATTGTATATTGTATATATAGACCTCTTTATAAATGAAAATAATGAAGATATTATTTTTTTCATGGTATCAGAAGTCTAGGCCAAAATTTCCTTCTCCCAACTACACTTCCGCCACCTAGCACCCTTGGAATCCGCGATTCCGACACTTTTTTTTCTTCTAAAAAATTTCCTATCTTCCCAAATTCTCTTTCTAATCCCTAATTTTCCTCTTGTTCTTTCATTATGTCTACCTCAAAGAACACGTTTCATCCTGCCCTATTATTATCATTATGTAAAATCATCTATGTAATTAAGGAGGATATTATGTAATTAGTATGATTATATAATTAGCCTATAGACTATAGTTAGGATATGATTAGGTTAGTCTTCCAAATTCATAGTCATAGATTGATCTTATAGGCTTGTATATATATTGTATTATTGGTATAAAATAAATGATGGAATGATTTCCTTCATCGTATCAAGAGCCAAAATTTGAATTTTTCTTGCCCAACTTCCTAAGCCGGTCGCCCACCCTCTTTCTCTTCTCGGAAAACCACTAACCGAAACCCTAAACCACCCTCAAGAAACCCTAAACAACTCGGCTACCCTCCAAACCCTACTTGGTTTTTTTTCTTCTCTATAATCCTAAACCTGGCCGACATCATTAGGATTTCATCCACCAAATTCCACCAATCACAAAATACTTTTTCCTCCTTTATTTTTTTTTGATTTTTTTTTGTGATTTCGTGGGTAACTATGGCCGACAAACAAAATATTCATCTCACTCTTGTCGTAAACAACATCAAGAACTTCATTTCAATTACACTTGAGATGGAAAAACGGCAATACTCCTCTTAGGCGGAGTTATTCAAAATCCATTGCCGAGCATACGAAGTTATAGACCATATCATCCGTTCCGAAGCTTCATCGAACACCACCGGTGTTGACAAAAAGTTATGGTCTCGCTTAGATGTTATTGTCCTTCAATGAATTTACGACACCATTTCTAACGACCTTTTCCATACCATTTTGGAACCGGATTCAACGGCTCAACAAGCGTGGAAACGTTTGCAAAACATATTTCAAGATAATAAACTTTCTAGGGCAGTATATCTTGAGAATCAATTCACCAATGTCAAATTGGATGATTTCTCAAATGTTTCCACCTATTGTCAAAAGTTGAAAATGCTTGCCGACCAACTATCCAACATTGGTGCACCGATAACAAATCAAATGTGGGTGTTTCAATTAATTGCGGGTTTGAATGAACAATATGATGGTATTGCAACGTTCACTCAACAAAGTAATCCATTACCACCTTTTTATGAACCTCGTTCGATGTTGATTCTTGAAGAAACCCGAAAGCCTAAACAAGTAGCGACGGCGGCAAACAACGTCGGCACCGCCCTTATTTCCACTAACACGACGGAGGAGGGCTTTGGACCTCAAAATTCTGGTCTATCAATACACCAAAATCGTAATAATAACGGACCAAAAAGGGGTCAAAACTGCAATAACAATAAAGGAAAAAATAATGGTGGAAAAGGGAGGGGCCGGAATGCTGGGAATTTTTTTGGTGGAAGGGCTGGCCGCGAGCAGAACCATCCCCACTGGCAACCGCAGCAATAGGGAGGCAACATGCAGTAGGGTCAGGTCCCGCCGTGGGCCTGGAACCCGTAACAATGGGCCCCACCGTACTCTTTTCTGATGACCCAGTAGGCCAGGCCCAACAACCAAAACAGGCATCCCAAAATTTTAAGAAACCGGCCACCGCAAGCCTTTACGGCACATGTCCCATTGACGTCAAGTTATGTCCCCACGGATATTGAGCACGCCATAAACAACATGTGTCTTAATTTTCGATGATTCTTGGTACATGAACACAGGGGCCATGTCACACATGACGGCATCCCAAAGTAATCTCTCGTCTTATTTTAATATGAACACTAATAAAAATATTATTGTTGGCAGTGGACAGGAAATTCCGATTCGTGGTATTGGTCAAACAAATCTACCCCCCTACATTTAAAAAATGTCCTTCATGCCCCTAAACTTATTAAGAATTTGGTATATGTGCGGCGGTTTACCACTGACAACAATGTTTCTGTGAATTTTGATTCATTTGGGTTTTCTATGAAGGATTTTCAGACGGGGAAACCACTAATGAGATGTAATAGCACTAGGGATTTGTATCTCATCACCGCTCTCACCAACAACCAAGTCAGCTCTCCATCGGCCTTTGCTGCCTTTTCGCCTGATTTGTGGCATAACCGTTTGGGTCACCCGGGTGCACCAGTGTTGGATTTTCTTAAAAGACATAATTTTATTGCTTGTAACCGTCATATGGACTCATATGTTTGTCGTTCTTGCGGTTTTGGGAAGCATGTTAAATTTCCATTTCTTTGCCTACTTCACAAACTATTAAGCCATTTGATATTATGCATTGTGATATGTGGACATCCCTAATTTTGAGTTCGACGGGTCATAAGTATTATATACTTATCTTGGATGATTATACAAATTTTCTATAGACATTTCCCATTGGGCAAAAATAACAAGTCCCACTATTTTAAAATAATTTAGTATTTTCATTCAAACCCACTTTGAGAGATCCATAGAATGTTTTCAATGTGACAATGGGAAGGAATTCATAAATAACACTTCCAATGATTTTTGTCAACAAAATAGGGTATCATTACATCTATCATGTCCATATACTTCTCCTAAAAATGAGAAAGCCGAAAGAAAAATCTGAACAATCAATAATATGATTCGTACACTACTTGCACACTCGTCCACACCACCGTTTTTTTGGCATCATGCTCTTCAAATGACCACCTATCTTTTGAACATTTTTCCTAGCAAGTTGCTATCAAACAAATCACCCACCCAAATGTTGTACCATCATATTCTATCATACAACCATTTAAGGGTTTTCGGGTGTTTATGTTATCCATTGTTTCCATCCACCACCATAAACAAGCTCCAAGCCCGGTCCACTCCTTGTATTTTTTTTGGGTATCCACAAAATCATCGGGGTTATAAGTGTTATGATATGTTTAAAGTGAAAATTATCTTATCTCTTCACATTGTTTTTTATGAGTCCACATTCCTGTTTACTACATCTCAAGTGGCGTCCCCACCTTTATATGAATTTCTAGACGTAGGAATACATCCGATTTCGCACCACCATTTTAATACCCAATCTGTTGGTGCCTCGGCTGGGCCGACCCAAGAGGGACAAACACCACAGTCGGCCCAACACCGAGACGACACTGGGCCATACTGTGATTTAGAGCCCACTGCTCCGTCCTTGGCATCATCAGCCCAGTTCAGTCCTCGTCACTGCCAAGCCCAAAATGCTTCACCAAACAGTCCGCCTCCCACCAACCTAGTGACCCAACCCATTGTCTCGATTTCACACTGAACCGTTGAAACCCATGCCATGCACAAGTTTGTTCGACCTAAGCGTCATTTAACCTAACTTCTTCTATTCAACCATCTCCACTTCCAAAAAATCCTAAAGAAACCCTATCCTACCCGAATTGGAAAGTTGTCATGTTAGACGAAATTGATGCACTTATTAAAAATGAGATATGGGAATTAGTGCCCTGTCCATCTAATGTGAATATCATACAATCTGTGTGGATTTTTTTTATCATAAAAAGAATTCTGATGGCTCTTTTGCGAGACACAAAGCTCGTCTATTAGGTGATGACATGTCTCAATAGGTTGGCGTGGATTGCGGTGAAACATTTAGTCCGGTAGTGAAGCTGGCCACTATCAGGACTATTCTGAGTTTGGCCTTGTCCAAATCATAGACCATACATCAGTTGGATGTCAAGAATGCATTTTTACGTGGTCACCTACAGTAAATAGTTTACATGCACTAGCCGTTGGGTTTCCGAGATCCTACCTATCCAGATTACGTTTGCTTGTTGAAAATATCTTTATATGGTTTGAAACATGCCCCCAAGGCATGGTACAACAGGTTTGTAGGGTTCGTATCCACACCGGGATTCTCCTACAGCAAGTCTGATCAGTCTTTGTTCATTTACAAGAAGGGACATGACATGACCTATCTTCTTCTATATGTGGATGACATTATTCTCACATCATCATCTGCCTCGCTTCGCCATTCTATTATGTCATTCCTTGCGTCAAAATTTTCTATGAAGGATTTGGATCATTTAAACTATTTTTTTGGCATTGCAATTACTCAATATGCAGGTGATTTATTCCTCAGTCAAAGGAAATACGTCGAGGAGATCATAGAAAAAGCCAATATATCTTCGTGCAAATCGTCCTATACGCCGGTCGATATAAAGGCAAAATTGAGTAACACACAACAGGTTCCCCATACAGTGATCTGACATATTACCGCATCCTAGCAGGGGCATTGCAGTACCTCACCTTCATGAGACATGATATCTCCTACGCGGTTCAACAAGTTTGTTTACATATGCATGATCCGAAAGAAGCACATATGGGGGCTCTGAAATGAATCCTACGGTATATTAAGGGTACTCTTGACTTTGGCATGCATCTGTACAAGTCCACCGTGACTGGCATTACATCTTATACAGATGTTGATTAGGGTGGCTGCCCAGACACATGACGCTCCACCTCCGGCTATTGTGTGTTTTTAGGAGACATCCTAATTTCCTGGTCATCGAAACATCAGCCGACATTGTCTCGGTCATATGTTGAGACAGAATACCGATGGGTAGCTAATGTGGTCTCTGAATCATGTTGGCTCCGTAATTTTCTTTTTAGACCAACACTGTCCGATAGAAAAAGCAACAACGGTTTATTGTGATAATGTGAGCGCAATATACTTATCAGGTAACCCTATACAGCATCAGCGCACAAAGCACATAGAAATGGATATCTTGTTTGTCCGTGAAAAGGTTGCACGTGGACAAGTCCATGTTCTTCATGTTCCGTCCCGTTATCAGATTGTAGACATGTTCACAAAAGGGCTTTCGCGCATATTGTTTGATGATTTCAGGGACAACCTGAGCATCCGCGCACCTCCAGCTAAGAATGTGGGGGTCTGTTAAGGATAATTATAGATATTATTATCCTTAATTATCTCCATTATGTAAAATCATCTATGTAATTAAGGAGGATATTATGTAATTAGTATGATTAGATGATTAGCCAAAAGTTAGGATATGATTAGGTTAGTTTTCCAAATTCATAGTCATAGATTGATCTTATACAACAACAATAACATACACAGTGAAATCCCACAACGTGATGTCTGGGGAGGGTAGAGTATACACAGACCTTACCTCCACCTTCATAGGTAGAGTGACTGTTTTCGGGAGACCATCGGCTCAAGACAAAGCATAAGCACAGGAAAAACAGGCAAGGAAAAGCAAAGCAAAGCAAGAGAAATGGTCAGACTCAGACGAGAAATTAAAGCATTATGAACATACAGATAATAAAATAGAATACGTCATGGTAGTGCATTCTAACAACAATAAGCAGTAGTTAACACAGCTAAATAAGATAAACAAATTACACTAAAGAACACATAGTAGCATGAATCAAACTAGGGGTTGCTCCAAGTGCCAGTCATCCAATAACGATATATTGTGATAACACTGGTGCGATTGCGCAAGCTAATGAACAAAGATCAACAAATAGAAATAAACATGTACATAGGAAATAGCACATACTCAGAGAGATGGTGGAATCTAAAGAAATAGATCTAGACTGTATTCCCACAGATGATAATCTAGTTGACCCATTTACTAAACCATTAAGCTTAGCTAAGCATAATGGTCATTTCGAAAACATGGGTATTAGATACATTGGAGATTGGCTCTAGGCCAAGTGGAAGATTTAAAGTATGTATGTCCTAGAGACAATCTATATTAGGGACAAAACGTACTTGAACACATTAGTATTACTAATGGGATTAATATTTATGACATTTGCAATTATTGTATTATTTTTTGATTGTTTGTAATTATTCATATATGTGTATCTCTTGAGCTTACGTTGTCATTAATAAAGTAAAATATTAATGATAGAATGTAACTCTCAAAATAGCCTCGACTAATGATTGAGAATGAGATATCGATGATATGCTATAAGTCGACATGTGGTCTGCATCACATTCTTGGAGAATGTAGTATGTCTCACATCTACGAGTAATGGTTACTCGTAATGGACACATAGATACTTTGGAGAAGTATTGGTGTACCCTGTCGATAAATTATTTGTTAGACATGTCTATAATGTTATCGGCGTGTAATATATAAAGGTCCTTTGACTTGAGGTCAATACGCACCTTATTTATATAATGATGTACTTTGACCAAGTTCTAAGCTTAAACTCATTCTGGATAAGATACGAATTGTGTTGGGTGCATCAGGATGTAAATTAAGGTGGTAGTTGAGCCAAGAATATGATTCATTCCTCGATTGGAAATTCGAAAGAGCACTCAACTTCTCAATGTTATTAGGTTGACTAAAGTCACTGGCTATTGCAAGAGACGTATTTAGAATATGGTCTAGTTGTCAACTAATAAATGCGAGATAAAGTGATTAAGCCATTTGGATAGACACTTGGCAAATCCTAAGCTTAATCGAGTGTGTCGCGAATTAAAGGAATTTATAGTTCCGCATAAAGGTTAACTTTGTTGGATTCATGTAAACGTACTTCGCATATTGAGTTCGTCATACGATGCAGTCTAGGAGTTCCGTATGGACCTTAATTAGATTAATGTCGATATGTGAAGGCCTATAGGGTCACACTATATGCGATTGTTTCTTCGATCTAAGAGTGTATTGAGAAAATATTAAATATTCGATTTAGAATCGAGATATTTAATTTATAATAATTATGGAATATTTCTATTTGATAGAAATTATTTAATTAAGTCGAATTGGATTTCGGATTTAATTAAATGTGTTGGATATATTATATGGGTACTCGGACAAATACATGGAAGCAATTGGGCCAGAAATTACTGGCTCAAAATTGGCACCTTGGTCGTCCACTTGGACGTGTGAAGTGAACCAGCTGGGCTGGTCCACTGAACATTAAAATGGGCCAGGTTTTCCTGTTTTAAATTTGCTTAGGTTTAGTCCTGAACTCCTATATAAACAATACAAACCTCATAATTATGAAGTTAGTCAGTCAGACAAAATAGAGGATTCAAGACTTAGAGCCTTGAATTACTTTCTCTCTTTTAACAAAAGAATTCCTAGCGGTCTTCGTTAGATAAATACACTGAAGTCGGAACATGCAATCGGAGGGACAACTCGCGTGGATAACATAGTAGTGAATCCAGCATACGAAATCCTGTAAGTTTTCCTTATCGTATTTTGAACACTTTAATATGATTATCGTATAAGCCATGCCAGGATCATTGTTGGGTAAGTAAAAAATTTTAAACTTCCGATGTGCTTACGAACCCAACAAATCTCTATACAAGTTTCATTTTTTTTTGTCTATGGAGCTCTACGAAATAACTAATGTAATTAAAACTTAAATATAATTTAGATATCAAGCTATAAAATAGAAAAGGTCTTAATTACAAAAGAAGAAAAACTACAAGCTCTATTTTAATATGCTTAATCTGGAATTACTAAATTTAATTATGAAAGAGAATAATCTCCTAATTATTTTCATTCATGAAAGGGTTTATATACAACATGTAATTATGGAAAATAAATCTATCTTTTCCTAATACAAGGCTACTACCTTTACCTAATACAAGATTATTACTATAATTATACATTACAAGAATTCTAATAATTATGGTAAGTAAATATACATATTACATGGGCCATATACACGATTCCTCGTGTATTGTCTTTCACACCCCGTAGTCATAGTGGGCGGTTGTTGTACGCTGAGACTGTCTCTAAAATCTTCAAACGGAACTAAGGGAAGACCCTTAGTAAAAATGTCAGCAATTTGATATCGTGAAGGGACATATAAGACACGTACTTGTCCACGAGCTACCTTTTCGCGAATAAAGTGAATATCCATCTCGATATGTTTAGTGCGCTTATGTTAGACCGGATTCCCATAGAGATAGACCGCACTAACATTATCGCAATGCACCAATGTAGCTTTCTGAATAGGAAAGTGAAGCTCTAATAGGAGATTACGCAGCCAACATGACTCAGACACCACATTAGCTACCCTCGATACTCGGCCTCCGCACTGGATCACGATAAAGTAGACAGATGTTTAGCTGACCAAGAGACCAAGTTATCACCAAGAAACATACAATAACCAGATGTTGAACTTCTGGTATCTGGACATCCACCCCAATCAGCATATGTATAAGATACGAGAGTAGATACGGAGGATGGATATAAGTGTAAACCATAATCATGAGTGCCCTGAATGTAACACACAATGCGTTTAAGAGCATGTATGTGCTCGTCCCTCGGATCATGCATAAATAAACACACCTGCTGCACTGCATAAGTAATATCGGGCCTCATGAAAGTAAGATACTGAAGAGCCCCTACAAGACTGCGATAGTGGGATGGATCCTCGTAAGGTGTGCTAGAATTAACACTCTGTTTCAGTTTGGTGTCCATCGGAGTAGGAGAGGAATTATAGTCTCAACTGCATGCTTTGTCTAGGATAGAAATAGACCACTTGCATGACGAGTTACAACTATACCCAAAAAATAACTCAAAGGCCCAAGTCTTTTATAGCAAACTCGGAAGTGAAAAGAGACATGATAGACTTGCGCAGTTTATCAGAAGAGGCAGTCAATATAATATCATCCACATATAACAGAATGTATGCCAGAGAAGTACCACGACGATAGATGAACAGAGAATGATCAAGCCTGCTGTGAGAAAACCCAATAGTAGACACATTATCTGCAAACCTTTTATACCAAGCCCGAGGGCATGTTTAAGCCCATACAAGGACTTCTTCAGCAAACATACATGGTTAGGATGATTGGGGTCCCTAAAACCCAAAGGCTGATGCATGTATACTGTCTCCTTGAGATCACCGTGTAAGAAAGCATTTTCACATCCAGCTGATGAATGGGCCATATTTTCGAGAGAGCCAGACTGAGAATAGTGCAAATGGTTGACAGTTTGACCACCGGACTAAATATCTCTCCACAATCTATGCCAACTTGTTGAGTTTTGCCATCACCTACAAGACGAGTCTTATGCCTCTCAAAACAGCCGTCAATTTTTTATGATTAAAAATCCACATAGAACGAATAACATGGACACCAGGCGGATGTGGTACCAACTCCCACGTCTTATTTTCAATAAGAGCATTATATTCATCATCCATGTCTATTTTCCAATTCGGGTCATGAAGGGAAGACACTAGGTTACATGGTATGGGTGATTTAGTGACATTAGAATTGAGATTAAAATGTCGTTTCGGTTGAAAAATACCTCGATGGCTATGAGTAACGTGTCCTTGACTCGGAATAGAAGTGGACCGGACCTGGGTCGGTGTTTGGACTTCTCTTGATTGGCCAACAGGCAGTAGGCCTACTGGCCGATGAACTGAACTAACATACAGGGAAATTGGGTCAGTAGGTAGTGGGCCTGCTGGTCGAGACGCTGGACCCGGAAGGGAAGAAATTGGGCTAGCAGGTAGTGAGCCTGCTAGCCGAGACACTGGACTGGCGGACTGGAAAAGTGGGCCAGCAGGCCCAAAATTAGGTCATGCAAAAGTTGTGGGCCTGCTAGCTAATTTTGGTCTTGGGTCTGCTGGTCTAGATCCCGAGGCTGGGATCAGACTAAATGGTGGATCACATATGGGGAGAGCCCATAATCCAAAAAATTATAAGAATTAGACACAGAATTACACATTTTAGCAAATGGAAATTGGGTTTCATAAAAAATAACATAGCGACTAAATATGATTATATTAGAGGATAAATCAAAATATTTATAACCACGGTGATTCGACGGATAACCCAAAAAACACACAAGCGGTAGAACGTGCTTGAAGTTTGTTAATTGTAGTGGATGGGAAGAGAGGATACAAACACCCAAATACTCTACGATGAGAATACGAAGGATCTTTATGATAAAGAATTTTTAGTGGAGATTGGTATGCTAATCCTTTGCTAGGGAGTATGTTAAGGAGGTAAGTAGTCATTTGTAATGCATGATGCCAAAAGGAAGGTGGTATTGAAGCATGAGCTAGTAATGTCCGAACAATATTATTAATTGTACGAATTTTTCTTTCGGCTTTCCCATTTTGTGAGGACGTATGAGGACAAGAAAACCTAAAAGATATGTACAACATGAAAGGGTTCGTGGGAAATAATCCCCTGATTATTTTCATTCATGAAAGGGTTTATATACAACATATACAATATGTAATTATGGAAAATAAATCTAACTTTTCCTAATACAAGACTACTACCTTTACCTAATACAAAACTATTACCATAATTATACATGTACAAGAATTTTAATAATTATGGTAAGTAAATATACATATTACATGGGCCATATACGGCCGATATACACGGATTCTTGTGTATTGTCTTTCAAAATACTATTGTAGATGATTCTTTTATTGAAATGAATCCTTAACCCATGAGATAAATAAATTTATTGTTGAAATGAAATTAGGTTAGCTTCAGTTTTGTTTTTCCTTCTGCTTTGGATATATTGTAGAGTATAATTGAGATTCTAATTGAAGTTGCAATTTTGTAAATAGACAACGATCAGCTTCAGTAGTCTTCCCCAAACCCGCAACCGGCCCGCACCCATTTGATTTTTTGCCCCGTCGCCATCCCTAGATGGAAGCATAGTACCTAATGGCTTAAGTGAGCAAATAGCCTCATTTTAGGCCATTGTTTATATTCTGTATCTACTTTAAAAAGCTTTGCAAATGTAATTGATGTTACCGCTTCTGGACAACTGCATGAACAATTGGTCTAAAGTAATTGATCGTACAATTTTGGATTAGTTCTTTTAAAACTTAAATCATCAAATCTTATCGTCAACTGATCATAACATTTAAAATTCTTGAGACGTATGGAAACTGACAAAGAGAGAATCATTAGAATATAATAAGCTGAGATAAGGTGAACGAATACGTACGAAAGGCAGCATATTATAGTATTGTATGCATATATCAGCCATTATAAATACACAAAAAGGAAAATTGTTACTCTCGAAAGAAAATGGTAGAACCAAATCGTCCATTGTTCGTTCTATTTGGGTCATCAATAGTGCAGTTCAGCTATGGTCTTCAGGGTTGGGGTGCAACACTGACTGACCTCTACGCTCGCAAGGTATTTAATTTCTTCTAGTAGTACTCTTACCTTTTGTGTACACCAATGTTTCATTTATGTCTTCCTTATTTTGCTCTTTGAGCTTAATTATGTACTCCTATTATCACAATATTGCACTCTTTTGTTGCTCTTCCGGCTCTACCTCAGAGGTTGGATATTTTCATGGTTCATATTAAGTGTATTAGACATGCTAATTGGGTTGCCCATTCACTGTATATAATACTTATATAATCAAACGCATACATAAATCAAGAAATACTTATAAACTACCGTCAAACATCTCTATAATTTCCATTCGTTATAACAATATTTTATTATAACGGCCTGATTTTATCCGGAACTGATTTTTCGTGTTATATTTTATTTTTCTATAACAACATTCTACATCTAACATCAATGACATTCATTATAGTTGTACGCTCTTTATAAAATTACCTCTCTATAACAGTCATACTCAAATATTGTGTAATAATATTTGTAAAAAGTATACCATGTATAAAAAAAATTAAATTATCAAATTATTTATGATAATCATCATTAATGTCATGCACATAGTAAAGTCAAGTATGAATATCTAAAAGGAAAAAAAATATTTCTCATAGTGATCTGATTTAGACTTGAAGCATTATATTATCGCTAAGAGACTGAAATTTACGAAACAATCTACAATTGTTAGAATTATTACGTCAAATTTGAAATTGTATTTAAATTCTCATTTAATTTTAAATACATATGTTCCTTAGATTTCAATTCTTTATCGGTATGGTACAACTAGTAATGGATTTATTTGTAATTTATTAGTCGTTTTTAATTTTTAATTAATACAACAACAAACCCAGTGAATTCCCACAAAGTGGAGTATGGGGAGAGTAGAATGTACGCAGATCTTACCCCTTCCATACCATGATAGGGAGGCTATTTCCGGTAGACCCTCGGTATAAGAACAGACAATTCAAGGCAAGCTGAAAAAAAATAACGAATAAACCAGGAAAACAAAGTAATAGTCAAATGACAAGAAACAACAAATAGTAACATACATCAAATGGCGAGAAACAACAAGTAGTAACAGAAATCGAAAGGCAACGTAAGGTCAATTGCGATTTTAAATACAAATATATTATTTTTGTTTATAGCATTAAAAGAACAGAAAAATATTTCTTTGCGTACTTTTGCTTATAACAGCTAAATGAGATCTAAACATCAAATGTCAGTATGCATATATAACAACACTTCACTATACCGGCCATGAAATTCTCGGACAAACGTTATTATTATAGAGAGGTTTGACTGTAATTTGATTAAGTTTATATATACTTAACCAAACACCTTCCGATGTCTTCAAATCTTCTCGATGCCATAATATTAAGCTTTCAAATAATTAATTCCATGCCAACTCCTTCTCTATATAATAGGCAAATGATCTGTTGGGGAGTACTATTTCCAACTTTAAACTAATGTCTTATCAACAGGCAGATATACTATTGCGTGGATATGCTGGTTGGAATTCAAGGATGGCTCTTCAAGTTTTAGATAAAGTTTTCCCAAAGGTACCTAATGTGTGTGTGTGTGTGTGTATATATAAATATATATATTAATTCGTATCACTTGCTTTCATACAAAATATTATTAGTAGTTTTCTAAATCAAAACAATTTTCCTAGTTAGACATTTCTTTTGCAAAATATAATAAAACCAACTACTCCTACCTGTTTTGAATCTTATTCATGTTTCAGGTAGAATTAACGAAAGGCCAAAATAACTCGTTTCCATTAGAATTGAACCCAAGTGTTAGACATTATATATTGGCTAGTTGATGGTTCACTTTATGGTGACGTTAATTTTTCACCCTAAAAAAAATTCTTTAATCTGGAGTTCTAATTTATTGGGCTTTTTACATTGTACATTCACTACCCAAAATAATAGCTGGAAGATCTATAATATAGGTATAATATACATAAATTATACGTCATTAATATATAATTTATCCATATTTGGATAACAGATATAACTATTTTTTACCTACCGGCCAAATATGTTTATTTCCTGTGTAGGATGCGGAAATTCAGCCTTCCCTTGTCATACTTTATTTCGGTGGGAATGATTCAATAGATCCTGAAGTTCCAGATAGCACTCACGTCCCTCTTGAAGAATATGTTGAAAACATGAGAAATATTGCACTTCATATCAAGGTAACCTTTGATGTTCCCGGTGCACTAAAGGTAAAGAATGGATATTGAACCTAACTCAACCCAAAAACTAGTTTGTAGGGTGAGGATTGTCCAAGTCCATATAAGGAGTTCATGTTCTCATTCCATTTCCGATGTGGGACTCTTAACACTCCCCCGCACACCTATACCTTGTTAACTGGAGCGTGGATAATATAATTTGGGGGCCCAACATCGATTAACAAAGAATTGGAATGAGTCTGACTCAAATAATATGTAAAGAATAGATCTTGGGTCTAACTCAACCCAAAAGCTAGCTTGTAGGGTGAGGATTGTCCAAGTCCATGTAAGAAGTCCATGTTCTCATTCCATTTCCGATGTGGGACTCGTAACACTAAGCTCCCCGCTATGCGCGGGTTCCGGGGAAGGTTCGGACCATAAAAAGTCTATATATATATTGTACGCAATCTTATCCTGCATTCTGTAAGAGACTGTTTCTAAGGTTTGAATCCGTGAATGACACAACTTATCAATTACTCCAAGTCTCCCCTTTCATTTCTCCAACAAAAAACACTCAACTTTCACTAATATCCTAAAATATCAACTTGTGCTAGAAGCCGATGAATGTTGGCCGGAACTCATCCAGACGCGCTTTAAAATATTGTTTTGGCTTAGGTAGCATATTTTTTTAACTTAAAAATATTTTTAATGAGGAAAATAATTTAAAATGTGTCTGGATGAGTTCCGGCAACATTAGCTTGTTTTCACCAAATTGATATTCTAGGATATTTAGTGAAAGTAATTGAGCGATTTTTCGATTTCTTGCCATTGGACTATATATGGATGACCTTATGTGTAATTAGTTTTTGTTAAATGTGGAGCAGTTATCATTATTTGGAACATTTCCTAATTAGCTACATTGTGATATCCACTTAATTTATTGGCATATCTAACATAAATATAATCCGTCACGTCATTTATAGGGCCTTTCAGAAAAGACTCGTCTAATTTTGCTAAGCACCCCGACGGTGAACGAGGATCAAATTGTCCAATGTTATGGGTAATTAACAACCTCGATACTGAAGTAACTAGTTTAATCTTCAAGTCATTATATGTTATTTAAAGAGATAATGGTAAAAAAATAAATTGAATTATCAGTTTTTCGCTAGTTTCACACTCCAACTATTAGTTGTTCATTTTTCTTACTTGAAATATCATCATCTATGTATTAAAACACATCTTGAAGATTATTAGACCAACTATCAGTTGTTCCCTTTTCTTATTTGAACTATCATCATCTAACTCAACTAAGTGTGTTTTAATGCATAGATATGGTGATAACTCGGGTAGAAAAAGTATGTACATGGTGATAGTTCATGTAGTAAAAGGGAACAACTGATAGTTGATGTGTAAAACTTGCAAAAAGTGATAGTTCAATTGTGTTTTTGACCATTATCTCTTATTTAAAAATAATTTTCCCGCTTATTATTTTACTTGTTGGAAGCAGTGACAATCTAGGCAGAACAAATGAGAAATCTCGGATATACTCCGAAGCTTGTATACGATTAGGCCAAGAACTGGGTGACAAAGTTATAGATCTTTGGTCAGCGCTTCAAGAACGACCTGATTGGTTGACTACTTGCTTCTGGTAAGTTGTCCATCTGTGAATGAAATCCGTTACATTTACTCTTTGCTTTTATGTTGCTACATATATACTATTTTCTCCGATTCATAATAAATGTTCATTTTACATTTTCATTTAGATTCAAAATAAGTGTTTACTTATATAATTAAAAAAATATTAATTATTTTTTTAAAGTTTTCCTATTTAGATAAGTGAATTTTTATGTAATCAGGAAAATATATTAATTAGGAACGTAATATTTAATTAATGATAGTTTAGTCAAAATACATATTTTTAGGAGTCGCATCCAAGGGTGTGGCCTAGCTAGTGGTCAATGAAGTGGGTTGAGCACCATGAGATCTAAAAAAATTGGTCACTCTTGTTAACTGTGGTTGAGGGAGTTCTCTCCAACCCACTAGGTCAAGTGTTCAAGTCTGGTAGAAGAACAAATATTTTTTGGGAGTTAATATTTTCTTAAATAGGCCGTAAAAGGTTAAGTAAACACTTATTTTAAACCGTAAGGAGTAGTTTTGATTTGATGGGTTCAATTTTTAGATTTTTATCATTGAACCCATTATACGTTAAAATTATGCATTCTGAATTTATTATTTATTTTTAGCAATCTTTCAAATATATTTATTTCGTGTCGAAAATGCTGAGTTGATATGAATCTATTACTTATATCTTATGTCCGCCATTGTGCAATATAAGAATAGTTCTTTTGAACCAAGAAAAGAGAGAAATAAAATGTTTTTGTTGAATTTATTAATCTGTCATACATAGCTTTTACGTTTTGTATTTAAGTTAGGGTTTAACTAATATTCACCAACAGTAACCTATATGTCCTATTTTTAGGATCACAAAGTTTAATTTTTTTACCGTAGATCACGTGTGAATATCTTTTGAATGATTTGATAGTGTAAAAAATTTGTTATTTTATTATCGGTATATAAAAGTTAAACTCTTGAGTTATAGGAATATACTCTCACAATGAGAAGAACTTTTACACAATCAATATAATTACTTGAAATGCTATACTTCTCAGTTATCAACAAGGACTTATTAAAGAGAGTTAGTTGTTATTTATTATTATAGGTTATCAATAAAAACTTATTCAATAGAGTTGTTTGCAGCTACTTTTAGTGATTTGCCGCGCAATAAAACTTAAACTCCTTCGTTATTATATGTAGGGATGGGATGCATTTAACAAAGGAAGGGAGTGAAATTGTGGCAAATAAAATCAAGATGGTACTTACTGAGGCAGAGTGGGAGCCAAGCCTACATTGGACAAAAATGCCTGATGAATTTTTTGATATTATCATATAGAATTAGTAAACTTTATATGTTTACTTGTTCCCTATGTGCTTAAAATCGTAAAACGTTATGAATCTATTTAATTGTGTGGGATTTTTCAATGAATGTTTCAGCATACATGTACCTTATTAATGTATCACTTAAGATTTGTATCTAATGGATGATTTATATATTCTATAAAAGGGTATTTTTCATCTTTGTAGAAGACACACTTATACACTTGAAATAAGAAAAAAATGTTATTTTCCTCCTCTCTATATCTCTTGTCTTATCAATATCTTATTTTATATTGACTTATTAGCTATCAATTTACAACACGTTATCAATAGAAAGTTCTAATCAACTTAGAAGGTTTCGCTATAATTTTTGTGTTACGAACATCAAGTGAGGTATGTTTTCCAAAAGATTTCTTTTAATTTGATTCTTGGAATACATAATTATCATTCTAGTTACACTCAACTACATGTCAGCCTTAAACTTAGTTATATCTTGAATTCTCAAGACATAAGCATGAAATAATACTAACGACAGTGAATGCTATAATAGCTTAAATGAATTTGATATAAGTTGATTGTCTTTAGTCTTATAATTACAATCACATGTCTGCCATTAAATAATCTTACCTTGATCACTATTATATGTTTGAGTATATATTGTACAATATAAGAAAATTACCGATCATATTTGGTATTATTTGATTATTCATAAAATGCCAAAGTTAGTTAACACAATTAAACTATGACAATTTACAATATGAGATTGTATATGTATCATTTTATTCGGTAGCTACATAGTCCGTGAATTAGTTGCTCAATTAACTATCACATGAAACCTTTGCGTGAAAGATATTTTTCTCTATGATACAGACTTTACACATGAATGACTAAAATTTTCATTAATCTATCTATGTCAGCAATTAATTATATTTTGGTCGTCATTCATATTAAGGGAGTGATGATCATCATATTTATTTGAATATCAATATTAGATTTATCTTCATTAAATTGTAAAAGTTATAATATGAGATACATATCCGTTTCATTAGCTGATGTTACTTACAGAATTGTAAGAAATATATGACGGTTAGACTGACGATAAATATTTCATAAAGTCTTATTATGTCTAATCATTTAATTTTATAACTGTAAAATTAAGTGATAATACATATTATTAATTATGATTGATTATTATGATCACTTAAAGTGAAAGTATTTTCAAATGATTGTTATGTTTATTATTTATGGACTGCTTTACTGTTCGTAGTATGTTATTATTTGTGATTTTTTTTAATAATGTGAAAAAGTCGTGTCACACAACCGTACAAGGGAGGAATAAATTTTGAAAGTCCCCATCAGGTCAGTGGCAACTGGCAAGTTATGTTTTCAATCTTTTGACTTTAAAGATATGACATTCACTTATTTCACAACATTGAGAATAAATGAATAGTGATCTGAATAGATCTGATATCAACTACTAGAATGTATAAGAAAATATTATCTACTAAAAAAACGATTTTGAAAAACATAATGAGATTACTTTTTGCGTAGTTGTGGCTAAGCATAATTATATTCTATTTCTTGGAGTGAATAAGACAAATTGTGATAACCATTGTATCAGAGTAAGACGGCGGGTTCAAGTCTTAACGCACTATAAGAGTAATGCATCGGGTTCGAGTCCTGATGCACCATGATAAGTGCATGGTTTTTGTTGGGTTGTTGTACGCAGCGGATATTGAAAATTTGTTCAACAAACGTAGAACTGTTTGACTATAAGGTAATTTAAAATCGTAAACATAAGACTTGAATGATACTTATATGTTTACAATATCTGAAATCTTTATCAACTGTGGGTGCGCACGCGAATGCCCTTTCGATTGCAAGCTCCAAGCATCAATGTATTCCTTCTTTAGAAAGCTAGGAAATCCGACAGAGGTTCGAGAGAGTGTTTTGATTCTGAGTCTTTAAGACTTAGAATAATGATATGAAAATCAAGTGTAATGAATAATCAAGTGTGGATCTGTATTTATAGGTGAAAAATTAGGTCAAACTGGATTAAGGTTTGACCTTGGGCCTGACCCAAAAAATTTCAGCACATTCTTAATTAAATCCAAAATCTAATTTTGACTTAATTAAAACAATCATCATTAATTTAAATATCTCGATTCTAAATCAAATAATTAATACTCTCTCAATACATCCTTAGATCGAAAGGACAATCGACATAGTATGACCCTACATGCCTTCTCATATCGACACTAATCAAATTAAGGTCTACGCGGAACTCCTAGATGGCGCCGCAAGACAAACTCAATATGTGAAGTACGTTTACATGAATCCAGTAAACGTAACCTCTATGTGGTAAGATAAAATCCGTTCATTCACGATACACTCGATCAAGCTTAGGATTTTGCCAAGTGTCTATCCAAATGGCTTGATCATTATATCTTATCTATATTGGTTAACAACAAGACCATATTCTAGATATGTTTATTGCGTTGGCCAACGACTTAGTCCACCCAATATCAATGAGAAGTTGAGTGTTCTCTCGAATATACATTCGAGGAATGAATCCTAATCTTGGCTCAACTACCACATTTAATCCACATCGTAGTGTACCTAATACAAGCCGTATCTCAACCTATAAGGCATTTGAGCTTAGGACAGGATCAAAGTATATTACTATGTAGACAAGGTGTGTATTGACCTCAAGTCTAAGGACTTCTATCTTCCACACGTTGATCATACTTTAGACATGTATAACAAACAATATATCAGTCTGGTATACCAATACTTCCAAAGTATCCATGTGTCCAT
Organism: Anisodus tanguticus; assembly: GCA_034509755.1. NCBI lineage: Eukaryota > Viridiplantae > Streptophyta > Magnoliopsida > Solanales > Solanaceae > Anisodus > Anisodus tanguticus. The sequence goes on along the minus strand of CM067540.1, from coordinate 52,585,585 downwards.
CATGAGTGGCCATTACTCGTAGCAGGTGAGACATACTACATCCTCTAAGGAAGTGATGCAGACCACACGTCGACTTATCACATATCATCGATATCCCATTCTTGATGATCATTATTAGTCGAGGCTATTTTAAGAGTTATGTTATAATATTAATATCTCACATTATTAATAACAACGTAACCTCTAGGGATACATATTATAGAATATTATAAACAATCAACTAATAATTCAATAATTGCAAATGCCAAAATATTAATCTCCATTAATAATAATACGAATGTGTATAAAGTACATTTGTCCTAATACAGATTATCTCTAGGACATAAATAAACTTTCAATAAGATGTTGGATTGGGTCTCAACACATTATAGCCTAACACGACTTTATGAGGGTAAGACATTTTGTTCAAGTCCCGGTACACCATGGTGATAAAATATTGGATTCAAGTCCCAACGTATTATGACCTAACACTTCTTATATGGGTAAGACATTGGGGTCGCGACCCAATGCACCATATGGATGGCATAATGACGATTAAGGAAAAATATGTCTTTTCAATGAAGAATTATGAAGCCGATCTCACTAGATCTGCTCCATTCCATGAAGAGAATATGGGAGCGATAAATTAAAAGTCTGAAAAAGCTAAATAATTTTCAGGGTTGTATGAATGAACGTGAGCCTGGCAAAGGACAAAATAATAATCGTCACCATGTGATAATTATAAATAAGAGAACAAAAAGAATTCTAAAAAATAATCCTTCAAAAGGTGAAGGTAATGTTTGGCATCAATATCATATGAAATGGCATATGCATGTGATTGTTGTTTGCCTGAATATTTTATCAAGTTTTATCAATCCTCCATAAAAAAGGAACACAAAGTGAGGTCACACTTGGCCTTTCAAAATGATATTGAGGCTGGGTCGTATGAATAATTATGATAAATGTTGGGGCAAAATAACGAGCATATATTGAAAAATCACGAGACATGTCCTGAGGATTATAATTCATTCAAGAAGTGAATATGATTGTATGAAAAACTTTTGAACTCGGACATGCTCGTGGTTGAATAAATACCACAACTCACCAAAGATTTGAAATATATATCAGTTGACATGACCGGTTGGCCATCCTGGTTCAAATATGATGCGAAAATAATTAAGAATTTATGGGGCGATATATATATGAGCCATGTCACCTGCCATGTGGACAATTTATTATTATATGATTTTAATAGTACATCTGTATTATGATCACATGTGCATTTGGTATCAAATTGAAATTTGATTTTTATAACGTTGTTTGCTAAAATTGAGCACGATTCCAAATTATGAAATTATGTTGATATTGATGTTGATTTATATTTAAGTTGATTTAGCATAAATTGTATGTTTTCAATTATAACTAAATGATTGGTTATGAGAATAAAACTTCCCAAAAAAATTTGGTTCGAAATGTGTTATTTAATATGAAGCAGCAATTGTACGCATCAAACCAACAAGTTATAATAAATTCCCTTGTCGCAATTGGATTATGGTCAGGAATCAAATAATTCCATCTAGATATTTGAATATGTAGTATATGGTTCAATTGCTCCACCACAACGCACAAAAATGGATCCCCAAAGAAGATTGAGAATATATATATTGACTATCAATCCCCTTTTATTATTAACTATCTGGAACCAATGATAGGAGATTTGTTTGCGACAAATCTGATTGCCACTTCGATGTATGAGTTTTCTCAATATTAGAGGGAGAAAATAAATAGTATAAAAATGAGACAGATTGAAATGCATTATCACTATCTCATTTTGGATCATTGTACAAATCAGTGCGATCGAGATGTGTAAAAAATTATTTATTTGAAAAATGGTGTAAATCAATTGTCATGCGCATTTGCTGGCTCAAAAGATATATAATAACGCTCAAAAAATAAATTATAGCCTCTACATCTTCAAATCATGTTGAGATAGTAGCCATTCACGAAGCACATCGAGAATATTTATGGTTGAGATCAATGGCCCAACATATTTTACAGTTATGTGGTCTTTCTTTGAAAACAAAGATTCCAACAATATTATATGAAGACAATCCATCTTTCATAGCTCAATTCAAGGGATGATACATCAAAGGAGAGAACAAAGAACATTTTATCAAAATTCTTTTTTCACACATGATATTCAACAGAATGGTGATAGACATTCAATAGGTCAGTTCGAGTGATAATCTTGCAGATTTGTTCACTAAGGAATTACCAACATCATCCTTTGAGAAGCTGAGATACAAGATTGGAATGCGCCGTCTCCGAGATATCAAGTGCAGTTTCCATCAAGGGGAGCAAAATATGCACTGTCCTCTTTTTTTCTTAACCAAGATTTCGTCTAATTAATTTTTTTTGGTTAGGTTTTTAACGGGGTAACACTCAAGGCGTATTACAAGATTTGTGTACTCTTTTTTCTTCACTAAGTTTTTTTTCATTGAGTTTTTTCTAGTAAGGTTTTAACGAGGCACATTATCTATGATCATTCAACGGGAGTGTTATGAATCCATTTAATTGTGCGAATGTTTCATTCAATGAATGCTTCAGCGTACATGCACCTTATTAATGTATCACTTAAGACTTGTATTTAACGGGTGATTTGTATATCCTATAAAAGGGTAATCTTCATCTTTATGGAATACACGCTTGTATACACTTGAAATAAGAGAAACATTATTTTACTTATCTCTATATCTCTTTTCTTATCAATATCTTGTTTTATATGAACTTATTAGCTATCAATTTACAATATACAAAGCTTTTTCCTATTTGATGTTCTAAACTCTTTAACTTGCAAGAAAATAAATATTCCTTGGAAGGTTTTGCCATTTAGGTAGGTAATATGGAAAACAATGAAATATCGTTTGGTTATGCAATTTGGACTTTAAATAAGTGTTAAGGTGCCATTTGGTTATGTAATTTGGACTTTAAATTTGTATTTGTTTATGAAATTGGATAAAATTTCAACTTTAATTTAAAATTTTAATTTCAAATCTCAAATCTCAAATTCACCTAAAAGGTACAATTTTAATGTCAAATTTGTCATTCAATTTTTAAGAAATTTAAAACTTAACTTATAAGTTTATATAAAAAAAATCATAATTTAAAATTATTTTAACAAAAGACTCATGCTCGACGTGAAGTGATTGTCGTACCACGTGATAGGAGTATATTATATTAAAGAATAGTTAGTTATTACTATTGTTGATTTATTGGACAATTGATCTTTGTAACATTATGTGTATTTGAAAGTTTGTAATAACATATAATTACAAGCATTTATTTATAAAAGAAACATGAAGATATGAGATTTATTAATGCGGTTTTCATGAACTATGGTTTGCTCATTTGATAAGATTGTACAAGAGTTGAGAAAGTCTTGATAATTTCGATAAATTATGGGGTTTTCATTTTTATAAGAAATAGTACAACTTTTAAAATTCACATTACATGTCTAAACAAAAATTCAACTTCAAATCAACATCTACCCAAATCAATGATTTCAAATTCTTGTCCAAACGTCTACTAAGTTTGAATGGAGCAGAAGAAACAAGCATCCATTAAGTAGGCATTTGGTCATAGATTTCAAATATTTTTCACTTTATTTGAAAGTTAGATTGAATATGGAGTTATGTTTGGATATACTTTTTACAAAAGAGAGAAGAGAACACTTTATTTGAGAAAAATAGGTTTGGAGCACTTTTTCAATTTTGAAATCTAATTCCAATTGGATTAAAAATTTATAACCAAATACTGATTTTGAAATAAAAGGAAAATTATGCCGGAAAAATTAATGAAACTTTTTCGAACTAGCATAGACCAAGGGAAACTGTTTTCCGTTAGTTTTTAGGATTTTGGACTAAACCTGTCCAATTGTGTAAACATTAAGGACTACTTGTGCCCACTATCATATATTAAGGACCAAAATAGTCCTATCCCTATACATTAAGGTCTATTCAGGTCTTTTTCTCCACACTCTCTCATGCTCTACTTATAACCAATTCTCAGGTAACGTGAGCTCCAAATACTCAACCCTTTCTTCAATTCAATTTCATTTATTTTTCTATTTTTTTTTAAATTTCAATCCCTTTAATATAAATTGTTCGAAAATCACTTCACAGTAATTTTCCTCTTTATTCTTAAAGATCTCAAAATAAATTTTGATTTATTTATTTAATTGGGGATTATGACTTCAATTTCTTCAAGTCCTCGAACTATAGAAGAGATCTTTAAAGATTATAACGCTCGCCGTGCTGGAATAGTTCGTGCTCTAACTAATGGTAACTTAATTAACATTAAATTATATATAATTGCATGTTTTTTGCCTGTAATTTTTTAATGGATGTGAAATTGTTTTGGTGTTGTTTCAGATGTGGAAGAATTCTCTAATCTGTGTAATCCAGGTAATTTTTCGATTTTGTTACTTTTTTGTTCCTTTATAGATTGAATATTATGGCTTGGGCTTATAATAAATAGAACTGATAATACTAGGTCAATGAGAAAATCAATTTTGCCAGTTTTTTTTTTTCGATTGTAAAATTGCTATTCCTTAGGGATGGCAAAATTAACCTATGAAAATATGACACGTTCAAGTTCAATAGAGGTGTCAAATATGCGGATTGAGCTAATGGGCTGATTTAATAAACGGGCGAGTTATTGACCCATCAAAAAGTTATTGGGCAGAAACTTGTTGGGCCGAAATGGGCTAAAATGTGGGTCATATCCCAACCTGTCCAATTCTTACTAACTTTTAATTGCTTTATTTATTCTTTTATAATAGTTTAGTACCTTATAAAATTATTATTTTTCTTTATTATGGATATATATAACATATCAAATAAAAAATATTTTGACAAGATTTCTAATGAGTCAAGTTGGGCTATATATACGCCCAACTTTTGATGGGCTAAAATGGGTTGAGCTACAAGATGGGCGTGTCAATAACTTGGGCGGGTTGGGCGGGTTATGTTTTGGGTTAATTATGCCACCTCTAGCGTCCAACCCCTCCAAATCAGCCAAATTGACCCATGAGAACCTTGCAATATTTAAGTTTTTTTGTTTGATATGTTTTAAACAACTACACACAGTGTAGCCTCACAAATAGTAAGAGTTGAGCGGGGTGGGCTATGAGCCATTGTCCAGATCATTTTGACCCAACTCATATTCCTTAGCGATTGTTCATCTTCCAATGTGTGATGCCTTCAGAAAGAAGGTGTTCTTTTGCATTGCGCTTCTTCATGTCTTGGTTCACCGTCGTTCCGAATAAGTCAAATAGTTGTTCGAAAAACACCGCCAAAAAGTGGTCATTGAGTCTGTCCCTAGTGGCGAAAATCATGGTCAAATCTGAATTGAAGAAAGAAACCAAGTTATTGCAAAACTACGAAATTTCATTCTATAAGGTAGGGCTTTAGTTTTTCACTAGAAGTTCGACCTAGAGTTGATCCACAGGTTAACACCGAAATGAGTTGATCGACCGGATACCCCCCTAATTTGACCCCTAAGCTTGGGGGAACCGGAAACTATGTATCTTTTCTAAAATGGCACTCTCCCTTGACTTCCTCAACAATGTTTGCTTATGAAACCTTTTTTCATGTGGTTCTGGTCTCAGCCCAACTAACTTTTGGGGAGGGTTGGGTAATGATCCATTTATTGATTTAGCCCATTTTGATCTGCCAATTTCTGTCCAAACTGTCATTTTCCACCTCTACTCGTCAATAATTTTCAGGGTTTCTCTGGAATTTCCTGCATTTGCTTTACTAAGGATGAAGTAGTGCTTAACAAGAAAATTTTCTCTTAGAAAGATGTCATTTTTTTGACAAGTAGTTGTCCTAACTTTTTTCTTAACAAGGGAATTTAAACAAAATGAAGAAACAAATATTATCTTTGTTATCTGTGTTTTACTGTGCATGCTGTGACTTCATTAGTTTTCTCTAAATCTTTTTCATTTGAAAAGTAAGTGGTTCTAAATTTGTCTCGTGTTAACATTTCTGTCTGTTTTAAATTAATTTTACATTACTTTTTGTAGAAAAGGAAAATTTGTGTCTGTATGGACATCCAAATGGAACCTGGGAAGTTAACCTTCCAGCTGAGGAAGTTCCACCTGAGCTCCCAGAGCCAGCACTTGGGATAAATTTTGCAAGGGATGGGATGAATCGTAGAGATTGGCTTTCACTGGTTGCTGTGCACGGTGATTGTTGGTTGCTTTCGGTGGCCTACTATTTTGGAGCTCGTCTTAACCGAAATGAAAGGTACTCTTCTATTGGTTCAGAATTGAGATAAATCAGTATAATCAGATATGAAAAGAACTCTAAAAAAATTGTAGGTTCTTTTCTGTGGCATTTTTCTGTGTAGTTGTGTATACCTCAAAAGTCCTACTGGAGACTCTCTGATAAATCTTTACTGGTGGCACATGATGTTAATTGCTAGAGCTCTTAAGATAGTCAATATAGAGTTATATTCTGTTAGGCTTATCACTTCCCCTTCATACGTGATTCTTGCTATTCTTTTGATGTCTTACACGAAAGAGTAGACAATTGCCCAAATCAAGATGTTGTTAGTGGTTGAGGAAGGCAACTTTAGCAGGGAAAGTGTCACCAATTGCCATTATAAACATGGATGACAGACTAGACTGAATTCTTTCTTGTTATCTTGTTTCCTTTTCTTTTTTGTTTCTTTTCTTTTTTGTTTCTTTTGTTGTAGTAGTATATTTTAAGGGAAGCCATTATCATAAAGCTGAAGATTTCTCTTTTACTAAGAATTCATACGTAAGAAAGTCTCCTTACATGATATTCATCTCTTTGTCCTGCAATAGTTCTAGACTTCCTGGGAAATTGTAAGCAAAACTTGGTGCAAGGAATCTATATCAGTTGATTTAGCCATTTAGGCATATGAACATGATTGACCTTTTATGCTTGTAACTGATGTTCTTAGTATGTCTTTGGAACTGAAGGAGAATTGAGTTATTTTAACATCAACTTCATACATGTACAAGAACCAGTATAACTGTAGTTTTCATTAATCTGCATGTTCTGGAGCACTACTGTCTAAATTCTTCCTATGTTATGGGTACATGTTGCATGGGCCTCATACATATCTGTTGGCACATAAACTGGGTTTCAATGAGGAACCTCTGTGGGAAAAGGAACATAGCCATTCCCTTTTTAAATGCAGATTGAAATTTTGATCAAATTCATAAAGTTAAGAACTCATTAAGTGGCAGGAATGCGCAGTCAGATAAATTAGCTGCTTTTATGCTATCATATTGCCGTTCTGCAGTTTCCTCTTTATCTGAACTTTGAAATGAGCCAATTTCTGTTCATATCCACATGATTACTCTTTTTAAATGTGTTCGTTTGGAGATATTTCTTATTGGGTGGAGAGAATGCTTTCTAAGTTTCTATTGGTTGTGTATATTGTCTCATTTGTCCAACAGCAGGTCGCAACAGTTTTCTTGAAGGTTGTACTTCACTAAAACTACCCTCAACATTACATGTATCTCGTGCTTGTACCGGTTCTAAGACTTTAGCTTAATTCTATCACAACACTCTCTTTCTTTTCGTGAACACAAAGTTGACAATGCATAACATTTCTTGATATTTAATGAACATAACATTTCTTGATATCTCTCACCTTCTATGAGAACTATCAGATTGTTCATTGATCTCAGCTGTGATTTATAGTTGTTAAAAATCACTATAGCTATTTTATATAGGTTTTTAGGAACTATCTACCTTCCAGGGGACATATTTCTGTAATGGAGATGGTGTCTGTTGCAGCTTCTAATTTTAGTTTGCTGTGTGTACTTATCAATAAGTTGCCCTTTTCATTTACAAAAGTTAGCTGTTTTACTTAATGTTGCATATTGTTTCTGTAAATGGCGAAAACCGTTGAATGGGAATGTCTTTATCAAATGCCACTTAAATATGTCAGAACTTAGAGCTTGTTTTCCCGCCTTTTTCTTCTTCTGCCTCTAGAAATCTAGAGTTTCACAGGCTTTTCTAACTGCTACAATATCTTGATTTAGATGTCCAAAACATAGACTCCCAAGGAGCTAAGAAAGAGCCATATACCCCGTTTTATTTGCATTAAGACAACATGTTTGGAGATAATATCCTTGTTATGCTAAATATGGTATCTTTAAGCGTGCAAGTTTCTGCATTCATAGTGCCTATATTTAAAAAGAATTGGCTGCTGAAGTCGCAAGTTAACTGAAACGGAAGTGTTTGCAGTTAGTCTTACCAGATTGTTAAACTATCTTCCAGATAATGAACTTAGGCCTGATAGCTATATGGTAGGACATTTGGTTTTACTTCTCTTTGTGGTTGCTCCACATTGTGGTCCAAATTTTTAAAAAATCTTTTGATAAGATAAAGTAATTTTACTGATGTGAAAAAGTTCATGTATACTTGAAGTTTACAAAAAGGTAGAGAGCCTACACAAATTTGGTTCTCTATAAAATACACCCAATATTATATACAAAAATGAATTTCATGGGTGCACCAAAAAAAGCTTGAAACAAGAGGCTATACCTGAATCATACCAAGTCATTTTCAATGTTATACGACACCCAATTTTATTTTGTTTCGGTCAGTTTTGAAGTAACCAACAACAATAACAACGTACCCAATATAAACAAGAGTCCGGGGAGGGTAAGATGTGCACAGACCTTACCCCTACCTTTGTGGGGTAGAGAGACTGTTTCCAATAGACCCTCGTCACAAAAGAAAAGAAAGCGTTTGAAGCAAGATAGCAAGTAAAAGTATCACAACCTAATAGCAAGATACATGAAAACAAGACAACAAATACTAATACCCATAGAGGAAAAAAACTAAGTGATGACTAGCTAGATACTACTAATAGGGAGAACCCTCAGCTATCTACTAACCTTCTAGCCTAATCCTCGACCTTCACATCTTTCTATCTAGGTTCATGTCCTTAGTGAGCTGAAGTTGCGCCATATCTTGTCTAATCACCTTCTCCAATTTTTCCTCGGCCTACCTCTAGCCCTCCTAACTTATGTTGTCGCCAACCTCTCATACCTCTTTACCGATACATCCATGTACCTCCTCTTCACATGCCCAAACGATTTCAGTATCGCTTCCCACATCTTATTATCCGTCGCGGGTGCCACTTCTACCTTGCCTCGTGTAACTTCATTCCTTATCATATCCCTCATAGTATGCCCACATATCCATCTAAGCATCCTCATTTTTACGACATTCATCTTTGGAACATGGACATTCTTGACTGGCCAGTACTGTGTTCTATGCAACAAAGTCGGTCGAACTACCACTTTGTAGAATTTACCTTTAAGCCTCAGCGACACCTTATCGCACAACATTTCGAATGTGAGCCTCTATTTCACCCATCATGTCCCAATACGATGTGCGGCATCCTCATCAATCTCCCTGTCTCCTTGAATTATGGACCCAAGATACTTGAAACTTCCTTTCTTGAATATGACTTGATCATCGATCTTCACTTCCACTTCTGGCTCTTGTGCCATGTCACTGAACTTCCACTTTAAGTACTCTATTTTCGTCCTGCTTAACCTAAAATCTTTAGACTCTAAGGTCTGCCTCGTAGAACTTCATTCCTTTCATATCCCTCCTAATATGCCCACACATCCATCTAAGCATCCTCATTTCTGCGACATTCATCTTTGGAGCGTGGGCATTCTTGACTAGCCAGCACTGTGCCCCATGCAACAAAGTCGGTCGAACTACCACTTTGTAAAATTTACCTTTAAGCCTCAGCGACACCTTATCGCACAACACCCCGGATGTGAGCCCCATCATACCCCAATACGATGTGCGACATCTTCATCAATCTCCCCGTCTCCTTGAATTATGGATCCAAGATACTTGAAACTTCCTTTCTTGGATATGAATTGATAATCAATCTTCACTTCCACTCTGTCTCTTGTGCCACGTTATTGAACTTGCACTCCAAGTACTCTGTTTTTGTCTTGCTTAACCTAAAACCTTTAGACTTCAAGGTCTGTCGCCAAACTTCCAGTCTATCGTTAACTTTACCGTGCGTCTCGTCAATCAACACTATGCCATTTACGAATAATATACACTACGACACCTCCTCGTGATTAGGCCGTGTCAATTCGTCCATCACTAAGGCAAAAGAAACAGCTAAGGGCTGATCCCTGGTGCAATCCCATCATGACCGGAAAGAGCTCTGAGTCACCTCCTGCTGTTCTAATTCGGGTCTTGGCTTCATCATACATATCCTTAATTGCTCTAACGTAAGTCATATGCACGTTTCTAGACTCCAAACACCCCCAAAGGACCTCCTTAGGGCTTTTATCATACGCCTTTTCCAGATCAATGAACACCATGTGCAGGTCTCTTTTCCTGTCTCTATTCTGCTCCATTCTGCTCCAGCATCCTCCTTATAAGAGGAATAACTTCTGTAGTTGATCGCCTCGGTATGAATCCAAATCGATTCTCGGAGATAAACATACCCCTCCTCATCCTTGTCTCGAACATTCTCTCCCAGATTTTCATAGTATGGTTTAGTAGCTTGATACCCCTATATTTATTGCAATTTTGAATATCACCCTTGTTCTTATACAACGAAACCATTGTACTCCACCTCCATTCTTCCGACATTTTAGTTGTCCTAAAAATAACATTGAACAACCCAGTCAGCCACTCCATACCTGGCTCGCCTGCGTTCTTCCAAAAATCTACTGGAATCTCGTTCGGGCCGGTCGCTCGTCCTACCCTCATATTATGAATAGCCTCCTTAACCTCCGCAACCTTTATGCACCTGCAATATCCAAAATCTCTACGATTCTCAGAATGCTCCAACTCTCCCAAAACTATATCCCTGTCTCCTTCTTCATTAATGAGCTTGTGGAAGTATGTCTGCCATCTTCGTCGAATGTGCGCCTTCTCTACCAACACATCACCATTTAACTCAAATTTTTGGCCTGTGTTTGATTATTTAGTCCCAACTTGCTATATTTGTGCTCAATCAGATTAGGACTATAAAGCTTAGGTTTTTTCCTCTTTCTAATGTATATTCACTAGAAGAGGCCAAAAACTGCTGACCATGCCATTCACTTGTTCACCAAAGGCACTTGCCTGTGGTGTTATTAACTTCACCAAAAAGTAAGGAACTCGTAGAGCCTACTTGTGACACATTGGGTTTGGTTTTCAGGATTACTATGGAATAGAAGGCGGGTTCAATTCATTAGAAGCTAGAAGGATGACCTCTCTCTCAAGGAGAAATAAAGCGAGAGAATCTGACAGTCCACCTCAAAGGTCGAAAGAAGAATTTTTGGATAGTGCCATTACAAGTGATCTCTTTATTGCTTAAAGTTGTTGAGAACATAATTAAGTAAATAAAATATGTTTTCTCTCATAACTTAAGCTTTTAGATGAGATGGTCACACACTTCAACATGGTAGCGGATTAGGCAGAGGCCTAATTTTGAATCTCATTGCTACTTATTATCAAAAAGAATTTTCGGGTGCTTGGCCCAGAAAAAAGAATCAAGCCCGCACGTGAGGGGGTGTATTGAGAATATAATTAAGTAAATGAACGTGTGCGGTATCTAACAACTTAAGCTTTTAGATGTTGGATGGTCACACACTCAACAAAAGTGATAATGTGATGCAAAGGGAGGGTTCTCTATTCATGTGGGTGGAGCAAAACTACTTTGAACATGCCTGAGCATTGAATGTGATGCACAAAGCGATTTGAGTGATAAGTAATTTCTTCGTTAAATACCAAAAATGCTGAGAGAGAATATTTTTCGCTATGCACTTGGATCCTTTTGCAGATAATATTAATCTCTCTTCCTTGTCTTTTTCTGCTTCTTCTTCTTAGGTTTGCAACAACTCTTATTTGCTTTCTTGATTTGCTTCTATTGTACTTTATTCTTCTTTGAGATGATTCATTCTTCTGTGAACAAGTCTTCTTGTTTTGCTACTTTTGTTTCTTTCTTGCTGTCTCTCGCCACTAATGTTTCTTTTTCTCCTTCTCTTGTGTGTTCTCTATTTATTTTTATTCTCCAACCTTGGTATATAGGCTGCATGTTAGGAGAATAATAAAAATGACTCTTAGCAATTAAAGCTAATTATTGATTCTGTTAATAAAGGAATTAAATTTAAAATCAGTGTCTAAAGTTGATCTTTTATGGCCAATAATTTGAAAAACTTATTATGTGATTGAAGTTGTCTCTTTTGGGCTTGTTGAAATTATAGTTTACTGATATTTAATTTGAGTTGTTGGGATTAATAGTCATTGTTGCATATTGGTATATTTTCAGATTAATAATGTTTACTACAATTGCACTTTATAAAATGTAATTCTTGCATATGTTAGGTAATTTTTATTTGAATCTTCCTAGGTTTTCCAATCAAAACATTGTTTGCTGTCTTTGAGAAGAAACTTTCAAATTGCTCTATCCCTTGTTAGGTTGTAGTATTTTTTTTGACAATGATGTTAGGTTGTAGTATTTATCTACCTTTTTGTTCTGATTTGGCTAATTTGGCTCTTTATGTACGTGTTACTTAAATATTCCAAAGTTTCGATTGATTGTGGTGGATGTCTGAAGACTTGAAGTAGGTGAAAGTGAATCAACGTATAGTCTGACTCTCTTGTCCATGTGGATACATAAACAAGTGATTTGACTGGTTTTCACTTCTGCTCATGGTTAAACTAAATTACACATGTGTCGATCTCTACTTTATCATGTAATTTTTCTGCAAGGATCTCTGGGGCATAATTTCTTACATAATTTTATGGTTGAGAAGGGTCAAAACTACCCTAGACTATTGGATTTGTTTTAAAATTACCTTCCGTCACCTATCGGGCCCTAAATATCCCCGTTGTTATTTTCGAGCTTAAAAATACCCCTACAATTAAATGTTGTGATATGTTTAAGACCATAAGTTCCAAAAGTTAAAATTCCTTGTCCCATCAAACAATATCACGTAAAATGAAACAGATGGAGTAATAAGTTTATCACGTGAATTTCTACTAGCTAGATAAAATGGGGGATGTACTTTTTTCTTTTGATCGGTAAAAAGGGATGTACATATGTAATGTGCTTAATTTTTTTTAAGATAAGGAAGCTGAAGTGTCTCCACACCGATAACGGCGGAGAATACACATCCCATCTCTTCAAATCCTACTGTGCAAAATATGGGATTCGGCATGAAAAGACGATACCTGGAACGCTACAACACAATGGTATAGCTGAACGGATGAACTGTACCATTGTGGAATGCGTCCGATGTAGCTGAGAATGGCAAAGCTATCTAAGTCATTCTGGGGTGAAGCTGTTCGTACTGGCTGTTACCTCATCAATCAATCGATCACCATCCGCTCCCTTGGGATTCGGCATACCAGAGAAAGTGTGGAGTGGCAGAGACGTGTCATACTCGCACATAAGAGTTTTCGATTGCAAATCATTTGCGCATATACCGAAGTAACAAAGGTCGAAACTGGACAACAAGGCGATTCCTTGCATCTTTATCGGGTATGGTGATGAAGAATTCGGTTACAGGCTATGGGATCCAGTCAACAGAAAGATGATCAGAAGTAGAGATGTCATCTTTCGTGAAAATGAGACTTTCTCGGAGAGCAGAAGTCAAGACCGTGAGATCGAATGTGTAGTCGATCTTACACCAATATCTATCCCATCAGACGATAACACAGATGGGGAGATGTGCAAGAAGAACATGGAGAAGAAGAACCAACAATGGTTGATGGAGAAGAAGACGTAGAAGGTGCTCTGCAGGGGGAGCAACCGACCCTTCCGGAGATAGTGGAGCCCGAGACTAAATTGTCTACTAGGGAGCGCCAGACATCAACCAGACATCCTAGCTCAGAGTATATCTTGATTACTAGTGAGGGGGAGCCAGAAAGCTTTCAGGAAGTATCACATCGACAAAGACAATTGGATGAAAGCGATGGAGGAAGAGATGAGCTCTTTACAGAAGAACACCTATCAACTGTGAATCTTCCTAAGGGGAAGAAAGAGAAAGAAAGCCTTGCAGAACAAGTGGGTGTTTAATCTCAAGAAGAGTGGGGACAAAGCAGTGAAACACAAAGCTCGGTTGGTCGTAAAAGGCTTTGCACAGAAGAAAGGAATCAACTATGATGAGATCTTTTCTCCTGTGGTGAAGATGAGCTCTATTCGAGTCATACTGAGTCTGACAGCCAGCTTAGACCTAGAGCTTGAACAAATGGACGTGAAGACGACATTTCTCCTTGGTAACTTGGAGGAGAAAATTTACATGTTCCGACCAGAAGGCTTTGAAGTTAAAGGGGAGGAGAACAAGGTCTGCAGATTAAAGAAGAGCTTGTGTGGACTAAAGAAAGCTCCACGCCAATGGTACAAGAAGTTTGATTCATTTATGGTGGATCATGGCTATGGCAGAACATAAGCAGATCATTGTGTCTACGTTAGGAAATTTCCTAACGGTAACTTCACAATTTTATCATTATATGTGGACGATATGTTGATTGTTGGACAAGATGCTAAGCTCATTGGTGACTTGAAGAAGGAGTTGTCTAAGTTCTTTGACATGGAGGACTTAGGTGCAACTCAACAAATTCTCGGGACAGAAAAACGAAGTTATGGTTGTCTCAAGAAAAGTACATTAAAAGAGTGCTAACACGTTTCAACATGGAGCATGTGAAACCAGTCAGTACTCTTTTGACGAATCATTTTAAGCTAAGTAAAAGAATGTGTCCAACAACATAAAAGGACAAGATAGCTATGGAGGCTATTCCATACTCCTCTGCAGTCGGGAGTTTGATGTATGCGATGATGTGTACTTGGCCAGACATCGCGCATGCTGTTGGAGTGGTTAACATGTTTCTTTCGAACCCTGGAAAGGACCATTGGGAAGCCATAAAGTGGATCGTCAAATACTTGCAAGGAAGCTCCAAATTTGGCTCATGTTTCGGAGGATTAGAATCGATTCTAAAAATTTACATGGATGCAGATATGGCAGGAGATCTTGATGGCAGAAAATCTACATCGGGATACCTATTTTCTTTTTGGGGGGAGAGCTGTTTCTTAGGAGTCCAAACTGCAGAAGTGTGTTACTTTGTCTATGATAGAAGCAAGAGTATATCGCAGTTATGTAAACAGGGAAGATGCTCTGGATGAAGAGGTTCATTCAGGAACTTGATTTAAAGCAGGATCAGTCGGTTGTATTTTGTGATAGTCAAAGTGCTATTGACCTGAGCAAGAATTTCACTTATCATTCCCGAACGAAACATATCGATGTGAGATATCACTGGCTACGCAATGTGATAGAAGAAAAACTGTTTGAGCTAAAGAAGATTCATACGGATAAGAATACGGCTGATATGATCATCAAAGTTGTTCCCAGAGAGAAGCTTGAGCTTTGTGTGAAGGTCGCTTGGATGAACTATATCTGAAAAAATGGAGATACCTCCTTCAGGTGAATGAGACTGAAGGGGGAAATTTGTAGGGTCCATCCCATATGTGAAAGGCAAATCCCATAAATCAACGAAACAAAATTTGTCAAAGAATGTTGCAACAAAGAAAATGGCAACCGGCCAATTCCTTTGTTCACATTTTCATGATGTAAGTGCTTACCTCACCATAGGCAATTCTCTACTATAAATAGAACAAAATTTGTCATTCCAAAGTACACCAAATCACAGAAAGAAGCAACTCAATAGTTGTGGAGAGCATTTCACTGACTGTGTATAAAAAATAGTTTGTGAAGAAAATAGTGAACAATATTATAGTGAGGTGGGAAAATCAAAAGAGTGTTATTTTTTTTGAGTGTGTAGTGGTATTTTGAGTATTTACACTCGTGACTGTACAATGTAAAATTCCTCATTATAGTGGATTAATTTGCTCCTCTCGGACCCGTGGTTTTCTCCCTTATTCAGAAGGGGTTTTCACGTAAAATCTTGGTGTCATTATTGCTCTTTTTCCATCCTTGTTAATTAACCGTATATTAGTGTTCCGCTTTTATTGCTAATATACACCGTGACTATAATTTCGGAGTGCATATATTTTTTTTGGGCGGGTGCGGAAATTAAAGTGTCCCATATTTATTTCCGCTGATCATTTACATATAAGTAAAATTTATTCAACAATTCTCAACAAATATACATATGTAATGTGCTTAAATTTTTTTCAGATAAAGAAAAAGAAAGGGAGAGATTATTCTAACTTTCCACTGTTGGCTCCTGCTCAGGAAGCGTCTGTACAGCTTGATCAATGATCTGCCCACTGTTTTTGAAGTTGTAGCGGAAAGAAAGCCCATAAAAGACAAGCCCAGCTCAGATAGCGGGAGCAAATCCCGTGGTAGCATAAAGGTACGGAAAACATGCTTCAACAATATCTCTCTTTGTTGTTCCTGAGTTGGTAGGTGCCACTGGTATTAGTAGGGCTAATGTAATAACATCGGGCAGTTGATGCTTGGAAAATTAAGTCCATTGTGCTCTAATGAAGATTCAATATTTTTTTGTAACTATGAAGATTCAAATTCCTCTTTCTCTGTCCTGATCTAGTATTTTCTGTTTCTTCGGTTACAAATTAACTGCTCTCACATTTCTACAGAGAACGGCTGATGTTCAGGCTAAAAGCACTCCAAAGCTGGCAGATGAAAGTTGCGACGAGGATGAAGAACACGGTGAAACACTATGCGGAAGCTGTGGTGGGAATTACAATGCTGATGAATTTTGGATTGGCTGTGATATCTGCGAGAGGTGGTACCATGGTAAGTGCGTGAAGATAACACCTGCTAAAGCTGAGAGTATAAATCAGTATAAATGCCCATCTTGTAGCTCGAAGCGGGCAAGACCGTAGTTGTTTCATGAATTAGAGAGGGATCATGCCATCAACTTTGTTGCTTTGGCAACTAACAAGATAGTACAGCATTATGTAATGGGATCCTAATCGTAGAATTTTCACCTTCACCCTTGGGAAAGGACGGAGTTTGGCTTCTTCGCTCAATCCATTTCCTGGTGCCCAATATATAGAAAGTTATTTTAATTTATAGCATTATGTAATGTTCTATTACTTTTGTGGTTTTCATAATTGTTGAATATATCAATTGACGCATTTGTCTTCTGTTGGATCAGTCTATATGACTTCACCAGAGATAGATGGTATTAAAAGGCCTGATTATGTTGTGGTTCTGTTAACTTTTTTACAAAATTTGCATTCAACAATATGAATAAGAGAAAAATATAAAGATGTGGAATGTATTAAGATTCAAAGGCTATATGCCATAGATCTGGAGAAAAGAGTTTGGCTTGTAGCAATGGTTAACTGACAATTCCTCTAGCCTTGTTAGCTTGTTGATTGCCGTTGATTTTCGATTTTGATTTCCCAGAAAGATCAGACTGGGAAGATCCAGAGAGCAAACTTGCAATATGGGCTGAAGCCCGACTCATCGTTCATCAAGAAAGGCTGAGATGGACATTAAAACGTAGGAATTGCATCAGTTATCTGCTTTGAGCATTCATGTCTGCTATACAACAGACTTCCACCATAAACAGCTTTCATCTAATTTTCAGGAATGAATATGAAAATTAATTCTTCCCTATTGTTCTCATAAAGTGCTTCTCAGAGGTTCACTTTCATAAGTTTATTAGGTTGCTGTCGTGGTAAGTGTCAGAAAATACTATAAAAACACTTCTAAGCATGCTAGGAACGTCTTCTTAGGATTTGTTGAATCTTTTGTGTACAAAAGTTCATGTAGACGGGGAAGTAATGCCAAGTCTCAATGCTCGGCTATGCCAACTTCAGACATATGGATCTTCATATGTCTGAAGTTGGGGAGGCCAACTTCAAACATGGTCCACAAATTTCAACTTCAGTATCAAAGATCTAAATTTGATTTTGAAGCAGTTAAACATGATATGTTTTATAATTTTTGGCTATTCTTTAAACAACGGTCCTACAAACGCTTTTCTTGTTCTTGTTAAAAGGGGTTAAGTTCACAAATGACCTCAATAAGGGGTGGTCGTGATTTTTTGGCCCCGCTTAACAATTTTATTAAAAACTGGTCCTCCGTTTCAGAAAAATTGTTAGGCAAAACATTTATTGCCCATCGGGCATAAATTGTGGACATAAATTAGTTTAATGAACCTGCTCATTGACCACAAGTCATGCCTTATAGGCAAGAGTTAGAACTTATGCCCGATGGGCAACATAGAAAAGCTTTTGTTGCCCATAAGGCATAGGAGTTCAGGATATTTCAAGACAGTGGACTACTCAATTGACCACAAATTCTGCTTATAGACAAAAGTTAAAACTTATGCCTTATGGGCAATAAAAGTTTTTTCCAACAATTTTTTCAAATTAAGGTCATTTTTTAAAGATTTTGTTTAGTGGGAATAAAAATTTAAGACCAGACATTTTTGGGACACTAATCATCATTTCCTGTGTTAAAAGACAAAACACATGTTTGTCATGCATTTTAGTTGTGGGTGGAGGGTGGGTGGGTTTTGGGGGGGAGGGGGCTCAGTGGCTAGAAAATCCGGAAAATGGTCCATCCTTTTTTCGATACATCAATGATCAATTAAGACCTGCAGGCGATAAGAATTTCAATGCGTACTATTAAATGCAACCATTTAACATATAGCTACATGGGAACATTAAAGCACTGCTGGAGTAATATTGACCAACTCCCACTCTGTTTGGCATTTGCTAATGCTAAATTTGGGTTAGGCAATTTGGCGTAAGAAATCAAAAAACTAGTAAAGAAATAAAAAGTCATTTAATGTGACATTAGTAATCACTATAACGTGTCTTTTAATTTTATGATCCAGTAATCAATATACTTTTCAAATATATTTTATGAAAATGATGTTAGAGGATTCAATCATGTTTTATTAGGATCCTGTTTCATTATACAATACTGTTTTCAAGAAAGTAAAAGCATGCTAGAAAAGTAGACAGGAGCTTAATTTGTACAATGATCAAGCAATATAATGGACATATTTATATATAGAGCATCACATAACTAAGGACTTTAATTCCGAGGAGGGAAAATAATTAAATTATCTAGGGGACTTAAGTGATTCAATTTGAGATTTGCCACAAGGACCCTTGGTTCTGATGAAAGATCTATACTCATTGAACATCAATGGAGAATATAAGGCAGGACAATCCTTTGTGACAAGTTCATCTGCAGGCTTGATTAGTTTGTCACCTCCAGGATTATAGAAGAATGCTAAGGACACTCTCTCTTTGTTCGAGTTAACAATCACCCTGTGCTCCACGCTTTTGTATATTGCATTACTCAACACCTGATGTAGCCATTCTTTAATAAGATGTAGTTATGTACAGATAAAATCATAAAACATGTATGATATTTGACTATATTACCAAAACTTAGAAAGAAGTATAGATGATATATTACAATCTTTAATTCTTTCTTACCGAAAGATATTCCATATACATTTACATAGTTGCTAAGCATTTGATTAGTTCTTTGAAATTATTTTTACCTAACTAAATAGTATGTTATTCTGATGATCAAACATGATAATAGACCATACTATGATGAGTACTAAGCACTAGTGGTGTTTCGGATTTTAAGTGCTACCAACCCGATAAATAAAAAAGAACTTTAGGCCTAACTTAAATTTAAAAACTAGCTCATCATGATATAAGACTTGCCCAACATCATATAAAGATATCATACCATCTCTAAAGAGTCACATGGGAACTCAACACCCTACTATTCACTAAATGCTACTTCATATTCTAGAGTATTTGTTGCTTTTTAGATCCATGTCATTTTTTCCTTTTAATTAGTCTATACATAAAAAGATTTTTAAAAAAAATATATATTTGGAAGCTATTCAAACTTTAACTTATACTCTTGATGACATGCTCTTGCAATTCGCTGTCAGTGAATCTCAAGTATGACATAAATATAGCAAACGAAAATCTCATGCATGTCGAAGGTACGTGTGAGACCTTTTTTAGTCATAGAAATGATGTTGTAAATCTTGAAGACATATTTAAAATCACAAATTCTAAGGATACCTTCAGTGAGTTTTCATAGGTCTTTCTTTTTTAAACTTAATGCATGCAATACTTTCAAACAGAGTGCTAAAACATGAGAGAGTTACCTGGATTTGGTCTCCAATATTGACAATGAAGGCATTAGGAATAGGTTTAACAGTTAGCCAGTTGTTGCCACGGTAGATTTGGAGGCCGGCGATATCGGTGTCGGGAAGGAGAAGGGTGATGCCGCCAGGGTCCGAGTGGGGAGAGAGCCCAAGTGTAAGGTCCGGCTGGGGACATTTTGGGTAAAAGTTTGCCCTTAAGCATGCACTAGTTTCACTATCTCCTCCAAAGCTTTGGTGTAGAAAATCCTCATTTAATCCAAGACCTATCGATAAAATCTTACTTAACCTTCTGCTTAGTTTCACCAATTCTTCACCATATTCCGCGATCAATTTCCTGAGTGATCATAAAAAAATTATTAACATAAAGTAAAAATACAAACAAAGATAATAGATTATGTTAATAGAAATGTATAAAAATTAACTTAAAGTAAAAAGAAGAATAAAAAAATAGAAACTTTTATGTGTGGTAAGCATTGTAATTTCCTCCAACAATTAGAATGCATTACATATCCACATGCCAAACAAAACATTTCAACGCTTAACTATTTGGTTCAAACATACAAATATGTGGTGGGTGAGCCACCTTTGTTCAAGGTGGAGTCAATTGATGACACCACTTTGTTGAAAAAAATCCATTGCATAGATAGGTAAAAAAATTTAAATGTATGTATGTTATAGGTTTAATTTTTTTTAGCTTCTTCATGTGTTTATTTTTTTTTATATTTTGAATCTCCTGTGAAAATTTGAATTCCGCCCCTACTAATATGAACATTCAAGTAATAATAAAAAGGCAAGGGCAACTTAAAAGAGCAAATTATGGAAAGAAAAATGGAGACTATGCCAATTTATTATAACCATGCAGTATGGTCAAGTGACAAATTTATGCCAAAATACATTAATTTATCATAGTTTAATGAAAAAACGAGGTGACACTGTATAGAAGTTAACCATGATCGACTAACAAAAATTCATATGCAAACCCATGTCATGCAGGTTGATGTAAACATTAACTGGGAGTAAATATTTTACTTTTCTGTGAAACCAAAATATATATAAAAAAGGGTTATACCTGCATGAAACTGGAAGACTAGGCCATTTGTTTTCGTCCTTCAAAGCTTCGGGAAGATAATTAAGGAAGAAATAATCACACCAGTCCAATTTGGCACCTACCTCCATCCCAGTACGGCTCCCGTACCCTTCATAAGTGACGGGCGAGTTCGCAAAATTTTGCTTCTCCTCCAGTGGGAGATGGAAAAACTCGTGCCAAGCAGCACGAGTTTTCTCCATAAGCTCGTGACTAACCCCATGGTTAGCCACTTGAAAGAAACCCCACTCCCGACAAGCGTGGGAAACGAGGTCAAGTGTTTCCTGACGCAAAAACTCGTTGGAAGAATTAAGGTTTTCAAGGTCAATCAACGGAACGTTAACCGAAATTGTCGGGTCCGTTTTATTATACGGTCTGTCCGAAGGCGGCTTCATGAAACGATCGGGGATTTTCCGGATGCCGCTTTCGGACAAAGACTGGACTCGGACAATTGGCTCCGGCCAGCTTTGTAAAAGACTCATAATTAATGTCACTCTTAAAGAAGAAGCAAAAAAAAGAAATTAAAGGGTGTTTTTATGTTTTATTGAACGTTGAGGACAATGAGATGATATTGAGACATATTTATATACAAAATTTTAAGAGTGGAGAGTTCAATTCCGGCGCCGTGATGAATATGCTATCTAGTGTCACTAGGTCCCTCAGTAGCTAACTTTTAAAGGATTATTTGGAGGTATATTAAGATGACAGGATAAAATCCATATTAATGCAATGTGAGATATATAATTTTTAATCGACAAAAGAGAGTTGGCATACCGAAAATTGTGGCACGTCGACACAAGAAAATAATTTCATTTAATATGATGATCAATGAAAGCTTAGCTTCATCTTTAATGATATATTTTTATAGTCAATAAAAATGTTATGATATATTTAATATTATAAGTTTATGATATTTTTAATTATATGTGCCGGAAGTCTCAATTTTTACAAACTATATTATATGTTTTAACTCAATACTTTTCCTCCTTGTCATGTTTTTCTTTTACACGTCTCTTAGAAAAATATCAACTAAAAGGATAGTTTAGCTAAATTATTCTTATTTATTTTTATATTTCAATTTAGTACTACTATCTTTTTAACCTAATCTCTCTCTATATTTATTGAGTAAGAATAAAGGTGGAAAATAATAATTTTTATTTTTTGATTTTTTAAAATGACAATTATTTTGGATCAATTATTTTTAGTGAACACGATAACTAAAATGGACCGGATGAAATACTTCCTACATTCCATTGGATCAATTATTTTTAGTGAGCACGATAACTAAAATGGACCGGATGAAGTACTTCCTACATTCCATTTAAGTGATTTTCTGACCTTTCTAATTTGTTCCAAAATAAGTGATATTTTAAAAAACCAATAAAATATTAATTTATGTTCTTATTTTAAAATTATCCTTATCTGATAAATATTGAACACAATTTTTAAAAGTCTTTTAAAATTTCTTTACGCATTTTCCTAATGCATATATTAAAATAAAAGGTCTCTATACACTATATCCTCTCAAAATTCACGTTTTGGGATTTCACATGTTGTTGTTATCTTTCTTAATAGGTATGTTAACCTTTTAAAAGTCACTTAAAAGTCGAAGGGAGTACTTTTTTTCTCATCCAACTTCGGGCCGAAATGGTAGAACTTTGTTTACTCATCTATTAGCTAGGAGATAAAGCTTTTTCTCTTTGATCAATCTAAATATAATATAAAGCTAGAAATAAATAATCTTATGTGACATCTCTGTATGACCTCTATTTTTATTTATTTTTTTCTCTTTTTTTTTTGGTCTCTTTCTTCCTTATTCCACTAAATAACAATGTATAAATATTAATTTCCCATGAATTTTGAGTTATAAATCCTTCATTATAAGCTTTAAATAATATTAAAATCTACACAATAATGTTTTGAGTCTCTTGAGTTTCCTATCTCTCTATGGCCAGCAATTGAATTTTTATTTTTTATCAATTTGTTTTACCTTTTTTCTCTATTTTTCATTCATTTTCCTATTTCTCAAATATTCCATCAAATGGTGTTACGTATATACTTATCATAAATATAATAAATATGGACAGAAAGACACCGTTTCAACAAATTAAGTTTTTCATTGATTTGTAATTATTCATTAGTCATTTGTTGTGAATAGTTGTGACTCTTCATTTGATAACGTAAATAATTACTCCTTTTAACATAAAGCAAGCAAAAATGTTAGCAAGAATGCTATATATCTTCTGTAACAAAGGACCACAAAGATCTGCAGAAGTAAATTGGATGCATGAATGGATTATTGCAGTTGTTCGATCGATACCATTTTCTCATTGGGATTGTAGAATAGTGTAATCCTCCCTTGTTTGGAGGCTTCTCATTAATGCAATATATATAGGTATTTATAATTACAAAACATAATTGGAGAAGGATTTCTAGCCCTAATTGGAGAAGGATCTCTAGCCCTAATTGGAGAAGGAGCTCTACTTTACATAATTACACTAAATAATAATTACAGAATATATGGAGAATATTAATATATTCTCTATCACACCCCCTCAGTCGGGACGGGAGGAGGCCAGACGCTGAGACTGGATCTAAAGTCAAGGAACAACTGCCGAGGAAGTCCCTTAGTGAATATATCTGCGTACTGATAGGAAGAGGGAACATGTAACACCCGAACATGGCCCATGACAACCTTCTCACGGACAAAATGAATATCCATCTCAATATGTTTGGTTCACTGATGTTGAACCGGGTTATAAGACAAGTAAACAGCAGATATGTTATCACAGTAGACAAGAGATGCCTTACGTAAGGGACAATGAAGCTCTAGAAGGAGGTTTATGAGCCAACAAATTTCGTCAACAACGTTCGCAACGCCTCTATATTCTACTTCTTCAGTCGAACGGGAAAGAATGGCTTGCCGTTTTGCAGACCATGAGATGAAGTTATCACCCAAAAATACACAATAGCCAGAAGTAGATTGACGTGTGTCTGGACAACCGCCCCAATCTGCAGCCGTATATGATATCAGCCTGGTCGGTGCAGATGGTTAAAGATGTAACCCATAGTCAAGAGTACCCTTAACATACCGAATGATACGTTTAAGGGCTATGAAGTGAGGCTCCCTGGGATCATGCACGAACAAACACACCTGCTGAACCGCATAGGCAATATCGGGCCTAGTGAAAGTAAGATATTGAAGTGCACCAGCGAGACTCCTATAAAGAGAAGGTCAAGCACCAGATCTCCATCATCTGCTCTAAGCTTCGACTTTGAGTGGACTGGAGTGGGCATGATTTTACAGTTTGCCATTTTAGCCCTGTAAACAATCTCTTCGACATACTTACACTGACATAAGAACATTACATTCTCGGATCTGATCACGGAAATCTCCAAGAAATAACTCAACTTACCCAAGTCTGTCATGGAAAATTAGAATTTGAGCATGGTAATGGTCTCATTTTTAGCACATTACAGGAGGCAGTTAGGACAATATCATCGACTTAGAGCAAAAGGTATGCATAGGGATGGCAACGGATCGGATCTGGACCGGATCCTACTAGATCCAGATCCAGATCCGATTTTCATACATGAATCCAGATCCGTCGGGTCCATAAAAATCATATCCAAATCCGGATCCATCGGATCCACCGGGTCCACGGATCGGATCTGGATCCACATGTAAAAAAATTGCATTGTAAGAATGTAACCTTGCTTAGAATTTTTTTAAACTGACAAACGATTTTTACTTAGCTAACAGTTTACTGTGTTTCAATTTTGAAATGTTCATATGAGATATTTTGTTTGTTGTCTCGTTTTGATTGTGAGCTATTAATTGAAAATGTTGGACAATGACAATAGTTATGGAAAATGGTGACTAGTATTTCCACAATGCAGAACTTGCATGTGCTTGGAATCTTCACAAATGAAGTGAATATAATTTTAACTACTTGTCTATGGAGATGTTAGTCATTCACTAATATAACATTGATTTTATTATCAAAGTTACCTATTTATTTTTGGTTTTTTGAGTTAACGCGGGGATAAATTAAACTTGTTTTGAGAATTAAACTTGCAAGGATGTGCTTAGCAATTTTAAGAAAATACTTATAAAATTACATTCTAGGTTATGAATATATTTAATAAAAAACGGATCCACGGGTCGGATCTGGACCGGATACGGATCTCAAATACAAGATCCAAATCCAGATCCGATCCGTCAGAAATGGATCCGGGTTCGATCCGGATCCGTCGGGTCCAAATTTTGAAGATCCATATCCTATAAAACGGATCTGGATCCACCGGATCCGGACCGGGTCCAAGATCCATTGCCATCTCTAGGTATGCAGTGTCATTACCTCGATGAAAAATAAAAAGTGAGTTATCACTTTTGCTGCACATGAACCCAATCTGCAAGATGTAAGTGGCAAAACGGTCATACCAAGTCTTGGGGGCTTGTTTTCAAGCCATAAAGTGACTTTCGAAGCAGTCAAACATAGTGAGGAGCTAAAGGATGCACAAAGCCAGATGGCTGATGCATGTATATGACTTCTTTCAAATCCCCATGTAAGAACGCATTTTTCACATCAAGCTGATGAATCGACCAATTATTTCTCATAGTTATGCTCAAAACAGTGCGAATGGTGACTGGTTTAACCACTGGACTGAATGTTTCACCACAATCAACTCCCTCTTGTTGCCCCGTGCCATTAGCGACAAGTCTCGCCTTATGGCGTTCAAGCTCACCAATATCTCTAAATTTGTGATGATATTGCCACATGCAACGAATCACATTCACCCCCTCTGGTCTTGGGACAAGATCCCAAGTGCGCTTTGTCGTGAGTGCATTAAATTTCTCACGTATGGCCGCATTCCAATTCGGGTCAAACTTGGCTAATTTTGGATTTTTAGGTATAGGTGAGATAGTCTGAGTGGATAGGTTAAAGTGGACCTTCAGTTTGAAAATCCCGTGCTGAGCATGGGTTTTCATACGGTGGGTCAGAAGCGGGACTTTTGGGCTAACGGGAAGTGGGGGCAGTGGGGATGGCGGGGGTTGTGGGGCCATTAGGGGCAGAGGGGTGGTTAATGGATGCTTCTGGGATGTTGGAAAGAGGTTGGGACAGTGAGGCAGGGGACTGGTCGACGGAGGCAGGGGGTTGGGGCAGTGAGGCAGGGGACTGGTCGACGGAGATAGGGGACTAGTCGACGGAGGCAGAGGGTTGGGGTAGTGAGGCAGGGGACTGGTCGATGGAGACATGGAGCCCGTAACTGGAGCAGTATATGGAGAGGTATTTGATGGGACTTGGGGCAGTAATGGGACAACGATGGGGGGGACCGTGACGAAACAACCAGAATATTAGCACTATGTATGGCATTGCGCAGGAGAGGGGAAATGTATGGGTCATTAAGAAAGTCGTAATCAGTGACTTGAAGTTGTTAGTCCTTTGCAAATGGGAAAATGTTTTCCTCGAATGTGACATGGTGAGAGACTAGGATTTTATGCATGGACATATCATAGCATAAGTACCCCCTATGGTTCGACGGGAAACCTAAGAAGACGCAAGAAGAAATGCGAGGTGCAAATTTGTGAGGGGCCGTGGAGGCAAGATTTGGGTAGCATAGATAGTCGAAAATCCGAAGGTGATCATATGAAGGGATCCGACGAATAAAATTTCGGTAGGGGTTTTATTTTGAAGGGTACAAGTAGGTAATATATTAAGAAGGTATTCTACCATTTTTAACGTGTATACCCAAAATGGTGGGAGGAGAGAGGCACGAAAGAGCATTGTACGGACCATATTGTTAATGGTGCGGAGTATTCTTTCAGCTTTACCATTTTGAGGTGAGGTATGGGGGCACGAGAATCGAAACACTATGCCATTATCTGCACAAAATTTATGAAAGGGGGAATTGTTGAACTCACGATCATTGTCACATTGAAATATTTTGATACTCTTCTCAAACTGCGTTTTAACATACGCATGAAATTCTAGAAAAATAGAGTAAACTTGGGACTTATATTTTAGAGGATAAACTCAAAGAAAATGAGAGAAGTCATCCAAAAGCACTAAATAATATTTATGACCCAAATTGCTAGTAATAGAGGATGTCCATAAATCTGCATGAATAATATCAAAAGGAGAAAAAGTTACACTTAATGAGGACGTAAAACGTAGTCTAACATGCTTCCCTAGAGGACAAGAGTAGCAGTTGATGGTATATTTCCCTTTATTACATTGAATTAAATTTTGACTTCTAAGAAAATTAAAAACTGGTGCCTAAGTCTACTGTACCAAGTTGATGGAGAGATTGCAGCTAAGGAGGTTGGTAGATTGACACTTGCGGCGAATTGGATGAGAAAGGATATAGGTCCCCCACACTATTACATCTCGTAAGACTTGTCCCCGTACATAGGTACTTTACAGAAAAATCAAAAGGGTCAAACTCAATAGAGACGTAATTGTCACTAGCAAATTTCCTAACAGAGATTAAGTTTTTAATGATGTTAGGAGCATATAGGACATTTTTTAGGGTAAAGGGTGGGTGAGGTGGTTATGTTTGAGTGGTGCCGTAACCTTGAATTGGAATGCGATTTCCATTGCCGACCAAAATAAATTGAGGATTGTTCAAATTAAATAGATGAAGGAGATTACCAGCGTCGCGAGTGAGGTGGGATGTGACACCTGTATCCATGTACCATGCGTCGTTGGGCTGCTGAAGATTCATAGTGCTGTAAGCCTGACTCAGTTCGGTAGGGGTCATGGGACTGTAGGCCTGTTGTTGGGCCGTGGATAAGTGGGACTGGTGCTGGTGGCCCATGTATTATGGGATTGGAGGTGGGCCCAGGATGCTGGGCTGCAATGAAAAATATCGTGCCATGTTCGTGGATGATATGTTAGATGCAGAAAGATACAGATAAGTCATTTTTTAAAGTTATGAAGACTACGAAAAGAAAGGGGAGAATATAAAGTCCAATTGCAATAATAAGTTGTATCCTAATCTGAGAAGAAATAGAGTGAGCAGTGAATATGATTGAATGGGGAACGTAGAAAGAATAATATTTAAGGAGAAAAATCAACTTTTAATGGGAAAAGGAATGTCACGTGAAGGCTTAGGAGAAGTAAAACAGAGGGATGTCTTTTGAAATTTAATTATACTTGGCAAGGAGGCTGATAACGGATGTAGAATAGTTGGAGATCGAACTTGTCCTTAGCAACAGAGCATTGGTCGGGCTTATTATACTGTACAAGGAGTTTGAGAGGAGGCTAGGGTTTGGCTTCTGAAACTACGTTGAATAGTGTAATTTTCCCTTGTTTGAAGGCTTTTCATTAATGCGATATATATAGGTGTTTACAATTACAAAACCTAATTGGAGAAGGATCTCTAACCCTAATTGGAGAAGGATATCTAAACCCAATTAGAGAAGGATCTACTTTACATAATTACATTAGAATAATAATTATAGAATATATGAAGAATATTAATATATTCTCTATCAAAAATCACAAAAGGCTACTCACAGGTTCTCTTCTTATTTTTCCTATTCTGCAGTCTTGAAAGTGGATTATAATTATCTTCTGGTTATTGTCATTCTGCAATTGAATTAGAATTTTACATTTTAGGCTACTGGAGTTTTATGTTGGCTAAGGAAAACAAGTCAACCAAATACAGGTGCTGAATTCATAATTTTATTTTATTAACTTTAAATTCTTTATCTTCCTCAATTCTACTGACTTTTCTGACTTTTCATATGGTGTTAGTAATAGTATACTAAATTTTCAGGTGAAGGTGTTGTTTGACGGGAACTCTCTCCTCCCCAGTTTATGTGGCGATGTTTTAATTTCGAGAATCAAACGAATTATCTTTTATCATAATTTTTTTGTATACCTTTTAAATTATAAATTATTGTGACTTATATATAGTATCTTAATGTAGTTTTCAAATATATAAATTTTGTTTTTAAAAATTTAAAGATTTTATATCGAAATTTACTATCAAAACTAAGAAGTTTGACTCTAAAATCGGAATCTAACACATAAGTTGGGCAGAGGGAGTACTTGTTTGAATGATGAGTATAAAAGGTTGATGAAAATTATCTAAATTCTGGAAGTTCATCTGAAAAGCAAGTTACATAAGGTATATGTCTTTCTCATGTCTTTACTCCTCAGTGCAATATATACATATATAGTTATTCTAATTTTTATCAAGAGGAAAACGAGTCATAAAATAAGCTATTCAGTTAAGAAAAAGCCTTTTCATCGAAAATGGTTCATAAAGCCGTCACAATGAACCTCTGCGAGAAAATTCAATTGAATATAGATTCCTATTTTCACTTATAAGCATATTAGCAGTAACAATTCCAATCCTTTCAATTAACGTTCATAGTCCGATTGATGCGACAGATTTTGATATTTTTCATCGAAATGATTCGTTGCAGCAATCTTTATGAACTTCTGCGAGAACATTCACTTGAATATATAGATTCATATTTCTTAAAAGTTCAAGAAAATTTTCTTATGATTGAAATTTAAATATTATATATATATATTTTTTTCAGTTACGCCCACAGGCAGCTATTGTACATACATATCAGGATGAATACTTGTGATAGCGAATATATTTATATATGTAATTAATATTTGAGTGTAATTATGTAAAGTAGAGATCCTCATTCAAGACTCCACCACACCCGCCGGCCTCACCGAAAACCAACAACAGCGGAGCAACCGCGGCGGCGAAAGAGGGCAAGGACGCGGTGGCGGACGTGGCGACAGAGGCGAAGGCGGTAGAGGCAGGCCCAACTCGGCTGACCAACCATAGCAACTGGCTCGGTACCCAGTCCAGTGGGCCGGCCCAATGCCCTGGCAGCTTCCCGGCAGTTGGGCCTCACCACCCTGCCCGTACCTAACTACCCCGACCCACTGGAAGAAACCCAGTTTATTGGGTCTGGGTCCTGCCACTCGACAGTCTTGCCCATCTCACGGAGGTCCAACAAGGGCAGTCCCAACCCGGTTTTCTCACACCGATGGAGTTGGCCCAGGACTACAACACCATGAATTTACAGCAGCCTGACGATGTTTGGTACATGAACACGGGTGCCACATCCCACCTTAATCGAAACTCAAGTAATCTTCCACAACTATTTAATTTGCGAACTCCTCAATTTATTTTGGTCGGAAATGACAATCGCATTCCAATTCAAGGGTATGGAAACACACACACACCGAAACCTCACCCTCCCTTTTCCCTCCGTAACATCCTCTATGCCCCTAATATCATTAAAAATTTAATCTATGTTAGAAAGTTTGCTATTAATAATTTTGTATCTCTTGAGTTTGACCCCTATGTTTTTTATGTGAAGGACTTACGCACGGGGACACCTCTTACGAGATGCAATAGTGTGGGGACCGCTATCCTTTCTCATCCACTTCCTCTGCCAGTATCAGCCCTCATATATCTCTTACCGCGATCTCTCCATCCACGTGGCACAATCGACTTGGACACGCAGGAGCTCCCATTTTTAATTTTCTTAGAAGTCACAATTTTCTTACATGTAATAAGGGGAATCTTGCTCCAAGTTGCTTTTCTTGTCCTTTAGGTAAACATGTTAGACTTCCATTTATGTCATCTTTAAGTGATACTTTTTCTCCATTTGACATTATTCATGCGGATTTATGGACATCTCCTATCGCTAAAAACTCGATCATAAATATTACTTGGTCTTGTTAGATGATTTCTCGCATTTTCTTTGGATCTATCCGCTAAAATTTAAGTCTCAAGTTTACTCCACGTTTCTTGAATTCTGCACATATATATTAAAACTCAGTTTGAAAAGGACATCAAATCTTTCCAATGTGACAATGGTCGTAAGTTTAATAATTCACTCTTTTATAAAATTTGTACGGATCATGGCATGGTGTTTCGATTCTCGTGCTCTCATACCTCTCCTCAAAATGGTAAAGCTGAAAGAATCCTATGTACCATCAACAATATGATTCGTACCTTGCTCCTTCATGCTTCTCTTCCACCAACTTTTTGGGTATACGCATTAAAATTGGTAGAATACATACTTAACATATTACCTACGAGTACTCTCCGTAATCGAACCCCAACTAAACTTCTATTTCATCGAATCCCCACATATGGTCACATACACATTTTTGGTTGTCTTTGCTATCCTAATCTCTCCTCCATGACTTCTCACAAGTTAGCACTCAGGACCACTCCTTGCATTTTCTTGGGTTTTCCACCAAACCATAAGGGATATTTATGCTTTGATCCATCCACAAACAAAGTCCTTGTCTCCCGTCACGTTTGAGGAAAATGTTTTCCCTTATTCCAACATCCGTCAGTTTCACATCCCCGACTATGGCTTTCTTGATAATTCAGACACTTCCCCTCTTCTACAACACATAATACGTGGAGTTCCCAATTCGGCTTCACGTCCACTGCCTCCAACAGCCTTCCCGCCACTGCCTGCCTCACCGTTGGTCTACCCAGCCTCCCCGTAAAATGTTGCTGCCCAGCCACTGGTCCCGTAAACACCCATTGCCTAGCCACTATTCCCGTCACCCTACCACACTGCCCCATCCCGCCAAATTCACCATCTCCAGCCCCCGCAACCCACTGTACAGTCTCACCATCCCTGCCACACAACACTGCCCCCATCCCCACACACCGAATGGAAACCCGCGTCCAACACGAGATTTTCAAACCAAAAGTCCACTTCAACCTATCCACACAATCCATATCACATATACCCCAAAACCCAAAACTAGCAAAACTTGACCCGAATTGGAATGCAGCCATGCGTGAAGCGTTTGATGTGCTTACCACTCAGCGCACTTGGGATCTTGCTCCGAGATCAGAGAGGGTGAATGTGATTTATTGCATGTGGCTCTTTCATCACAAGTTCAGAGACAGTAGTGATCTTGAACGTCACAAGGCCAGACTTGTGGCAAATGACACAGGGAAACATGATGGTATTGATTGTGGTGAGACTTTCAGTCCAGTGGTCAAACCGGCAACCATTCGCACTGTTCTGAGCATATCTATGGGTAAGAACTGGCCGATTCATTAACTTGATGTGAAAAATGCGTTCTTACATGAGGATTTGAAAGAAAATATTTACATGCACCAACCGCCAGAATTTGTGCATCCAGAGGCTCATCAGTATGTGTGTCGTCTTCGTAAGTCACTGTATCGTTTGAAACAGGCCCCAGGGCTTGGTATGAGCGCTTCGCCACTCATATCATGCATATTAGGTTCGTGTGTAGCAAAAGTGGTCATTCACTTTTTATTTTCCATCGATGTAGTGACACTGCATACATTTTACTATATGTGGATGATATTGTTCTGATTGCCTCATCTGATGTGCTGAAAAATAAGTTCATTACCCTGCTCAAATCCGAATTTGCTATGACAGACTTGGGGAAGTTGAGTTATTTTTTGGGGATTTCTGCAACCAGATCTGCAGATGCTATGTTCCTATGTCAGCGTAAGTATGACGAAGAAATTATTTAGAGGGCTAAAATGGCTAACTGGAAGATCATGACTACTCCAGTCGACTCGAAGTCGAAACTCAGTGCTGCTGATGGGGATCCGGTGCTCGATCCCTCATTTTATAGGAGTCTCGCTGGTGCACTTCAGTATCTTACATGCATCAGGCCTGATATTGCATATGTTGTTCAGCAGGTGTGTCTCTTTATGCATGCCCCCAGGGAGCCTCACTTTACAGCTCTTAAACGTATCATTCGATACGTTAAGTGTACTTTTGATTATGGATTACACCTCTACCCATCTACACCGACCATACTGATATCATATACGTCGATTGGGCAGGCTGTCCGGACGCACGTCATTCCACCTCCAGCCACATGTGTTCTTATGAGAGAATCTCATCTCGTGGTCTTCCAAGTGACAAGCCACACTCTCCCGTTCGAGTGCAGAAGCAGAATATAGAGACATTGCAAATGTTGTTGCTGAGATCTGTTTGCTCCGCAACCTCCTTCTGGAGCTTCATTGTCCCTTACGTAAGGCGTCTATGGTTTACTGTGATAACATATCTACGATCTCCTTATCTCATAACCCGGTTCAACATCAGAGAACCAAACATATTGAGATGGATATCTATTTTGTTCGTGAGAAGGTTGCCACAGGTCATGTTACGGTGTTGCATGTGCCTTCTTCGTATAAGTATACATATATCTTCACTAAGGGGCTTCCTCGACAGCTGTTCATTGACTTCAGATCCAGTCTCAGCGTCCAGCCTCCTCCCGCTCAGACTGAGGAGGTGTGATATCGAATATATTTATATATTCCACGTATATTCTGTAATTAATATTTGAGTGTAATTATATAAAGTAGAAATTCTCATTCAATTAGGATTCATATTGTACACACTATATATATATATATATATATATATATATATATATATATATATATATATATATATATATATATTAATGAGAAGACTCCATCAAGAAAGATTAATATACTTCTACAACTTGAAATGAAGTTAATTTAACAAAAGTAGTATTTGAAATTGAATAAAAAATCATAGTGCACTTGGTACGGAGCATTTGCCATTTTCTTAAAGGTTAAAGATTCTTCTACACTCGAAATTCAAACATTGTATATCTTTTTTTAAAATTAAGTCCACGGTTAATTAATATCATACATATATCTATAAATGAGCATTTAGTTAAAGTTTATTTATCAAAAAATATTCGAAATTGAAGGAACAAAATATTATGTTAGTTGTATCTTAATATATACTTCACTTGGCAAAAAGAAAAAATGAAATTTGAAGATGTGTGAATATAACCAACAATAAGTTGGTTATTTTGTTTCCTTTATGTTTTAGTTGTATTAGTTTTTATTTGTGTTTTTTATTTGAATTGTAGTAGTTGTTTTTTTAGAAGAAAATCCTTAATAAAAATACAATTAATCTGAATTAAAATTAATTCCAATAAGAATATTATCTTTATGATTTAATCAATATACTAAAATTAAATTTTATCTATTTATTTCAATTAACTTTATAAAATTATTATTTCTAATATAGTTGTTAATATTTTTATAACCACGCAAAGCGCGAACAACTTCACTAGTTCCAAATAATTTTATCAAATCGAATGGTTTATTTTCCATATCCATCATAGTTATAGATTGCCAATGGATAGATATAGAATGGTGAAACGCAGATTTCAACTTGAATTATGCAACAATGGAAAAGTCAACTTTATTTTCAAATGTCTCTTTCAACTAAATTTGGAAGTCGGATAACGACTACTGCTAGCACAACAAATGTCAGTTTCATTACATAATTGAATTGTGTCGACATGAAAACTTAAATTTATAACATATAGAATAAACATGTTCAATGTTTTTAAATACGACAC
This sequence comes from Anisodus tanguticus, assembly GCA_034509755.1. Classification (NCBI taxonomy): domain Eukaryota; kingdom Viridiplantae; phylum Streptophyta; class Magnoliopsida; order Solanales; family Solanaceae; genus Anisodus; species Anisodus tanguticus. The sequence continues at coordinate 52,550,945 of CM067540.1, read as the reverse complement.
AGAACTCGTTTTGATATGAGAATACTTGAGGCGACTACGTGGGGAAAAAATGTACTAACCTAACATACCAATATTATGTGTTCACCTCATTTGCACCTTGCATATTTAAAAAGTTGTCTCATAATCTCTCCAGCATTTTTCCTTTTTTATTTTTATTTTATTTTTACATGTAGTAGTTAACTATAAAAGTATATTTATGTAGAATATATAACTACAAGTTAAATAAATTACAATTCATAGCTATATTATATATTCAATTACCGCTCGTAACTATATTGTATTTACACCCAAATCCAGTGTATTCTCATATCTTCCTCTCTTCTCCCTCATCCCTATCTTCTCCCTCACCCCATGGCGTTATATTGTATTTACACCCAGATGCAGTATATTAACATATCTTCCTCTCTCTTCTCCCTCACTCCTATCTTCATCCTCACCCCTTGGCGGCACCGTCGGACGCTGACTACCTCCGCCGCTACCTGCCCCATCGGTAGCAATTCGAGAGCTCGTCCTTCCAGTATTTCCACCGCTGGTGAATAAATGGACCGGTGGTGATGTAAATGGACATCACTGCTCTTTCTTTCAGACTTTCTTCTAGGGAACTCCCGTAATTGTCTGCCGTTTCGTCCCTGCTTTTTGCCGTCTACCCACCTTCCTTTACATCATTAATACTGGTGGTGCACCACAGTGTCTGCCGGTGAGATTTTCCGGCATTGAATATCACGAAGAAGTTCTTTCTCGCCTCTCCGGAGTGTATTTGTCGATCTAAGTGTATTTGCTCAATTTTCAAAGGAAATTTTACATATCTGGCCTGAATCTATGGCTTCTTCCCCTTCTTGTACGCCAGATTTGAGTGTATTTTATTTCTTGTATCACCAGATCTGAGTATATATGAGTGTATGCATCATTTTTTGAGTGTAAATATTTATGTGTATTCGTTAATCTGAGTGTATTTGCTCAATTTCCAAAGGAGCCTTTACATATCTGGCTGGAATCCTTGGTTTCTTCTCCTTCTTGTACGCCAGATTTGAGTGTATTTTATTTCCTGTATCACCAGATCTGAGTATATATGAGTGTATGCGTCATTTTTTGAGTGTAAATATTTATGTGTATTCATTAATCTGAGTGTATTTGCTCAATTTCCAAAGGAGCCTTTACATATCTGGCTGGAATCCTTGGTTTCTTCTCCTTCTTGTACGCCAGATTTGAGTGTATTTTATTTCTTATATCTTTAGATCTGAGTGTATTCGTCATTTTTGAGTGTAAATATAAGGTATATGTATTTGACTGATTGTATTTTTGTGCATACTAGATGTATTTGATTATATGCATTGTTTGAATGATCTATATACATATGTATTTGTCTGATTGTATTTTGAAATTGTGTATTTGAATACATCCGAATATATGCGAAACTATGTATTTGAATACACTTAAATACATGCGAAATAGCAATATAGCTACAAAATGTAATTAAGAAAAAAGTAGCTATGATTGGTTAAAAGCTTAAAAACTATAGCTATTTACATAAGTTATCATTTTTTTTATGTCCAAATAATTTTTTTATGAATCTTAAAAAGTTTGGCTATTTTATATATCTTGTTTTCTTAAATATTTAATGTTGTGGGGCTCGTGTCTTTCTCTGTATGATAGAGTGTGTGTAGATGGAATCTTTTTTCAAGTTAAAGTTTGAAGGTATAAGGTTATTATATTACTTTCCTTTCGAGACAATTAGCTAGAAAGTTGGGGGAAAAAACTATACTAAAGTATACAATAAGAAAAAGAACTACCTAATATTTTTTAAATATGCAGCCTGTTTTCCCACACGCGCGCCACAAAATATATATCGGCAGTAACTATACCATATTATTCATATGATTAGATTATTATTGTATTATTTCATTGACATCACACATGACGATCAAATGACAATGACCATCTCTATTATTGTATTATTTCATTGACATCACACATGACGATCAAATGGCAATGACCATCTCTAAAATATATCAAATCTATTCCACGTTAACCAATAATATTGAAGCGTGAAAAGTTTTTATTTTTTAACCATAAAGCGGTAAATGAACGAGTTTGGTCAAATTAATTTGGGTCGATTATACATATTAATTCAATTACGACTTAAGCCATTCAAAATTTATTTAGTCAAAAAGGTTAAGTCAATAGATAATTGATGGATAATAACCCAGCTCTTTCGACATGACTTAAGTTGTTCAAAGACATTTTGATAGATTTCATATATCTTTAGCGTAAAATCATAAGATTCAAAAGTTTTTCTTATTTTTTAAAATTTATAATTAATCAAATTAAGACATTGAAATAAAAAACTTAAAATTTAAAGAAAATATTATTTACCCGTTCAGAAAAAGGCAAAGACGTAAATTTACTCTTGACCTATGCAAAATGGAACAAGTTTGCTCTTCATTAATAATTGAGGTCAAATATACTCTCAACATTACTAAAATGGGTTAATTTACCCTTATTTTCAAACGGCGGAAGCTTAGCACCCAGTATATTACATGTGTCCCGCAATTAAGGATTGTTTTTTTTAGATGGAGGGTATATTTGAACCTTTCGCATAGTTCAAGAGTAAATTTGACCATTCTCCCTAAATTTGAGTTTTAATTTTTTTTATTCCTCATTTCTCTCTCCCCACCGCTATCTCTACATACTGCCAATACCCTTTCTTCTTTTGAACTCTATACGGGCTATACATGCACCTGCATTCAAATAGTACGTAATCGATGTTGCACATTCAAGTCGTTAATTTAACGCATTCTCTCTTAGTGATGGAGGTGGTTACAGGGTGAGCGGAGAGTGAAAGAGAAAGGAAAAGACAAGAAAAAATGGTGGTGGTTGTGATGGTAACAATGGTAGTGGGAGAGACGAGAAGGAAGGAGGAAGAAAAGGTGATTTGCGGTAGAGATATAAGTGGCGGGGATAGGAGAGAGAAAAGAGGAATAAAAAAATTTAAAATTTAAAATTAAGGAGAATGTCAAATTAATTTGCTCCTCAATTATGCGAAAGCGTCATCCGTTCAAAAAATTTAATTTGCAATTGCGGTACACATAACATCATCGAGTGCTAAGCTTTTGCCCTTTAAAAATAAAAATAAATTTAACTTATTTGAATAAGATCTAGGACATATTTAATCCCAACTCCTAATAGAAAATTAATTTGATTTATTTCGCATAGACAGAAAATTTAACTTTTAATCTTAAAAGAATCTACGAAAAGGTGTCCGCATTAAAGGATGCCACGACCACTGACTTTAGCAGTTTACAAACAAACATGAATCATGGATTAACCACTTATTCAATTTGGTCGACATACAATATAAATATATAGTAGGAGTAGCCCTTATGCAATTGATACAAAAGACAATTTCAACGTCAAATCGAGATATAGCTAAAAACACAGGAAGCAGTAATAGCCATGCACTAGTTTAGGTCTTATGAGAGTTGGGCAAGTTTCATGGCAGGGCTCAAAGGTAGTATCTTTTAGGAGTTTAGGCTATAAATTTTAATTATATGGTGGGAGGATCCAATTTAGAATTATTGCTAATTAATTGAAGATAAGTTATTGGGAAGTCAAAATAAAATCCCCAAATTTTAAAAAATACATTTTCATCCAATGATTTTTTAAAAAAAGAAAAAATAATAATATAAAATTATAACTATTTCAAGCTTTCAAACCGGTCCCCAAATTTTAATAATACATTTTTTTTTGAATCAAATTAATAATAATTTCCCCAAAATGGCAAAAAACTCAGCTGCCCAACTACTTCTTCTTCTTCACGTCTGCCGCCATTAATTCCCTTTTTCAAGCTCGTTTCTTACTGTAAAATTGCTCACATTCGACGCTGCACCTTCGTCTTTCTCGGGTTCATCGCCCTCAGCTCTCTCTATTCGTCCTGCTCGGATAACTCCATTTTTGTTTTGGTAATTTTCATTCAAATCTTCGAAATTGGTCATCAATTTATTAGTTCAATTGCTTGTGCATTTGTTGAGGATATTTGATTTTGTGATTATGCAGATCTGTAGAATTTTTTAAAATCAAGAATCAATTTTTTTCATTTATTTCCTGTTTAATCAGGTCAATTGTAGAATATTTATTTACTTGAAGTTATTTTAAACGAGCTGTTATTTTATTAGTCTAGTTAAAGTTATTTTAGACGAGCTGTTCTTTTATTAGTCTAGTTTACTTGTTATGGAGAATGGTATTGTAGTAGGCGGAGAATATTATGGTGAATGGGTGGAGACTTCAGATTGCTGGATTTGACATTCGAGAACAACGATGACAGTACCAATTGAAATTCAAAGGTCGCGTACATATAAGAAGTTGGTTGAAAGCGTCATTGAAAGTGGTCAGCTAAAATGCTCGCCCAACGACGTGACGATTAGTTATACGATTAGTGTTGCGTCTACTAGGGAAAAATAACTCATGCATTCATAAAGATGGATTATCATGTCCGTATGTATCTTCTTGATATTGTTTGTGATGGTTTTATGCCCATTCTAAGGATAAATGTGATTGAGATTTCCGTTGTAGGTTCAAATGCCACCGCGACAACATCAGCCCCACCACCACCTTTATTTGTTGAAGAATTCAAGAATAATCTTTATTAAGAAAATGACGACGATTTTGCCATTGATTTCAATAAATATGGCTCATCAGAGTATGCTACAACACTGCTCAGCCAAAGCCTTATTTATGACACGAATTTTTTCCGTGGGCAAACATCAATAATCACAAAGGTGTTTGTAAATGCATTGATGCTAGCTTTTATGAAAATAAATCATCGATCGTGGAAAAAATATCGAAGCCATACTATGAATACCGGGGAAGCATCTATATCTAGGAAGAGGAGATATAAATGTTCAATGTGCAAATAATATGGCCACAAGAAGACCACCTATCCAAAAGCTTTGTCACACAATAGAGACTGATTTATTTTCCTTCAAGTTGTTGTAATAATGTTCTATGTTGTATTCTATTTTTTTTTTAATTTGAACTTCTTGAATTTGTTGTGTTGTGAACTTAGAACTTCAATTGTATTGTCAAAATATTGAATTAACCGAACTATTTAGTGTTCTTGTTATGTTACATATAACATATTTAGAATCGATGATAGGCAAACTGATCACTAGACCGCCTTTACAGATATTAAAACTACAATTATTTAATATTTAGATTTCAAACTGGACCAACTGACAAATTTATCACTACACTACTTTTATGTTTATTAAAACTACATCTATTCAATATTTAGATTTCAAACTGGATGATATGCGAACTGACCACTAAACCGCCTTTACAGTTATTAGAACTGCAGATATTCAATATTTGGAATTAAAACTGGATAAATTAACGAATGATATTGTCTAATTTAGGACTTAAACATGGGCAAAATAAATTTATACTGAAAACTAAAAGTAATACGAAATAGTAATAGACAATATTATCATTAGCATTAATATACTATGGATGATTACATTTGGGGAGGAAGAATAATAATTATGCTATATAATAAAAACTAATTAGACATGAGGGGGAGAATTGGTAGGGATGTTGAAATCTACATTAGTAGGGGAGAATCTAGAAGGTTGTTGAAATCTACATTAGGAGGGGAGAATCTGGAGGGCTGTTGAATTCTGCAAGAGCCTGTCCTCTTTTCTCAAGAAGTATAGTGTACTATCCTCTCTATTCTTCTAACGGTCTTGTTAAGTTCTTCAAATCATACCTCATAACCCCAATGATTAGTGTTGCAATGATTGATCTCATAATTTATATTCCTTATTTAAGTTTTTAGACCTTCAAAATTTCATAACAAGCGACTCATCATTCTTTCTACATAGCCTGGAGGTGCTGGAGCTATGTCATTTGGTAGTCCATTTAGTACACCATTTGAAACATCATTTGATAAACCATTTGGTAAGCCGTTCCCTTGATCCATATCGAATTTGTCATCTGGTCTTTTGGTTAATAAAATCCGTGAAGAAAGGTAATTGTGAATGTCACTACAATTTGTGTAACAAGATATTTATAGAACCGAAAGGGCAGCTTGAAAGGTGAAAAACACCTTCAAGTGAGGCGGCACATTTTCATGTGCCTTAGATATCTGTACGTATTCTAATAACCACCCTTTATAATGATATTGTAATTGCAGTTATCCATCAGGACCATTTTCCGAACAAGTCACCTTTACGTGAAGCAACACCTTATTAGGAGATGTTACATAAGTGTGTCTTCTAATAGACTGTATTTGGATTCTACTACACTATAAGGACTATTGATATTCTAATTTAACCAGAACAATGCACCTTTACGTGAAGCAGCACCTTATTAGGAGAGGTTACATAAGTGTGTCTTCTAATAGACTGTATTTGGATTCTAATACACCATAAGGACCATTGCTATTCTAATTTAATCCGAACAAGGCACCTTTACGTGAAGCATCGCCTTATTAGGAGAGCTTTCATAAGTGTGTCTTCTAATAGACTGTATTTAGATTTTACTACACCATAAAGATCATTATTATTCTAATTAACCCGAACAAGGCAAATTAACATGAAGCAACACCTTATTAGGAGATGTTTCATAAGTGTGTCTTCTAATAGAATGTATTTAGATTCCACTACACCATAATGACCATTGCTATTCTAATTTATCCCGAACAAGGCACCTTTGTTGGTATTTAAAATTAAGTTTAGTCTACAGAAATAAATTTTGGTATTTACATTTTAAGCTTATCAAAATTTGGGTATAATAGTTGAAACAAACTACTTAATGAGGTGATTTATGACCTAAAAAGGCGTGTACTCATATTAAATATGCAATGATTATTTAGAGTAGGCTTGCATGTGAATTTATTATATCCAGATGAACAATATATTAGAATAGTAAAGATCATAAACACAAAACTCTAAATTAATACATAAATTATCTTGTTTAATTCAAAAACATAATTATCAAAATAGTAATCTCATGATATTTTATTTTTGCATGATCTAAAACATCATTATTATTGAAATATAACAAAAAACATAGATGTTAATATCAATATTATAAATTTATAAAGAGTTATCTAATGTCTGAAGTGTAATTTGTGTCATAGTTAATGTGTAATTACACATTATTTATAATAAGTAATAAAGTCACCAATTTCATGCCTTTTAACATATTTTAGTCACCATTTTAAGTGTTTATAAAATTTAAGTGATATTTAACTAAAATCTTACATTAATAATTTTATTATCATATGGTACATTAATATTATAGAAATAGATTATTAATAGACTCCGGCTGTTCATCTTTATCTTGTCAAATCACTTCGTAAAACAACGTGATTTAATGGATCATTATACCAATTGACGCAATTGATGACTAAAGAACGAAACAACACCTTTTCACTCCTATAAATTCAACACCCACACCTCTACTCTTCTCACTTGCAATCTTTATCTTCCACTTCAAGCTTGCAATCTTCCTCTTCCTCTTCTCAGTTGATCCAAAATGTCGCCAATGAGAAATCACCGAAGCGATTGTCCTGACTGTCTCAACATAAGAGCTGATCTGAATCGGCTAGTCCAACGTATGAATGAGGATTCTGAGCGTCAGGAGATGAACATCAGGCACATTGCTCGCATGCTAAGGGCCCTATGCCTTTTGATGGAGATTGAAATGGATGATTTGATCACCCCCCAAATCCCCTCAATGTGTTTAAATTTTAATGTATTTGAATGACAATATAGGCCTCTTTATTTAAATATATGAATATTTATGTTTATCTAAATATATGAATATTTAAGTTATGTTTTGTTGTTGTTGTTGTTGTTGAGAGTTCTTATGTTTGCAAATGTTTGAAATTTACAGAAATATTTCACCACTAGACTCACTAGACACAATATTTATTATAATAACTGCTTCATTAAAAAAATTGTTAGGCGGATAATAATAATAGACTCACTAGCTAAAACAGTCGTTATAATAACTGCTTCATTATGAAAATTATTAGGCAAATTTATTTCACCACTAGACTCAGTGATACAATATTCGTTATAATAACAAGTTCCTTTGAGCAAATTGTTAGACAAATTTAACACTAGACTCACTAGCTAAAACAATTGTTATAATAACTGCTTCATTATGAAAATTGTTAGGCGAATTTATTTCACCACTAGACTCAGTAGACAAAACATCTGTTATAATAACATGTTCATTTGGGCCAATTGTTAGGCAAATTTATTTCACCACTAGACTCATTAGACACAACATTCGTTATAATAACTGGTTCATTTGGAAAATTGTTAGGAAAATTTAACACTAGACTAACTAGCTAAAACAATCGTTATAATAACTGTGGCATTATAAAAATTGTTAGGCAAATTTATTTCACCACTAGACTCAGTAGATAAGACATCATTATAATAATAGGTTCCTTAGGTAAATTATTAGGCAAATTTATTTCACCACTATACACACTACACAACATTCGTTATAATAACTGGTCAATTGTGACAATGAAAATTACAAAATGGTAAGTATAAAAAGAGAAAATCAATATTTGCCATTAATGAATTATTGATGATGAGAAATTTACAGATATATAAAAAATGAACTTAAATAATTATTTCAAAAAGCAACTTAACTTAAATAGTTATTCTAAAATGTAACTTAACTTAAATAGTTGTTCCAAAATGCAACCTAAATAATTGTTCCAAAAGAAACTTAAATAATTGTTCAAACAACTTCTTCATTGACAGTCGCATAGCCATTTTGAGCAGCATCTCCAAACTCTTCAATGTCATCCTCGCCATGAATCGATGCTAAGACATCAGTAATTCTTCCATTGAGTGATCGATCTTCACTATCAATAGTAGAATCATCAACCTCACCAGGAAGAGAATTGCAACTAGCATCATCAACTCGATAAGGCAAATGACTAGACAATCATCATCATTGTGGACATAAAAGGCATACAGTGGTGGTTGCTTTTATTGATAAGATACTCGGTACATCTTGCGAATGTCCAGCTTCATCAAATATTCAAAGGTCAGGTTGAAGCATTCCTTGCTCCATGGAATTTTTTCAAAGAAATTAATACTATTCACCATGATGATCCACTTCTTATCAACTTGTTTTGCAACATCGCGAGCCAACATGATGGTATGGACAAACACAACCATTAAAATCTTATACTTCTCTAAATCAGTCAATATACCTTATTCTTGAACCAATTTAAGTAGCGCACCAGTGGTCAACCCCATATTTCTGATAAGCTTAATTAGTTTATTCCAAAAAACTCAAACCTTTTTGAGAAAATGGTCTTCTTCATTTTTTCACTGGGAAAAGCTCCACAATTCAAACATGTGATCAGTGTAAACTACCTCAATTCAAAATAACAGGGCACTCCCTCCACTATGAACCACATCTCATGCTTCTTTTTATTCTCTGTAACTTGACGAAGAAGAAGAGAATGGATAAATTTTCCATTAAATTCATTCCATTGAGTTGATAATGACATGAAGTGACCAAAATAAGAGTTTTCAAAATATTCGGTAAGTCCTTAAGCTCTAATAATTTGTAGCAATTTGAAAAAAATTGACATTCTAGACCTTACTGAGATATTGACAGGAAACAACCGCTAAGCTTAGCCCTCCATGTGGTCAATCCATACCTTGCGAGGTCTATGGTTATCTCATTAACATTATTTTCTTATTCTACTTCTTCATCCTCTTCTTCTTCCCACCCTATGGAGAATAACTGGCACAACGTTGCCTACCGTGTCAATACACAGTCGACCGTAGATAAATGGACCCCCCATAAGAACTTTCTTCTTCTTCTTCTTGAACACTATTTCCCACTATTTCTTCTTCTTCAGGAACATCACCATTTTTTTCTTTTTAACAGTTTCTTCTTTCTGAACATCATCATTCTTTTATTTTGCTACTTGTTTATTAGAATCCTTCTTTCGTTTATTAATGTAATTACGCAACAAGTCTTATCCTTTCTCCTTCAATTTTAATATTTTATGATGTTGTTTGTTATTTTCAGCGGACTCCACCGTCGATTTACCTTTCCGAACAAATTTCTTACTTTTTGATTTATCTTTCTCAATAGAATTTGTAATCTTCGTATTATTTTTTTTGGGATTTTTCATCCTAGCCATGGATATAATCAAAATTGTGAACAAAAAAAGAAAATATTACAAACCAATATCGGAAAAATAAAAAAGAAGGATAAATTTAGGGTTCCATACCTATATATCTCTTTAAGGTAATGTAAATCTTGAAATTGCAGCTTTCTAAGGAAGTTGAAGAAGGAAATATTAAAGAACTTCAAATAACGGCTATGTTTTCCTTAAGTTATTTTGTATTATTTGAAGTGGGAAGATCAAATGATGGAATTTGGAGGGAGTAAAGATGACAGTGAAGATGATCAATCGGTTGGAGCCTAAATTCTTAGATTTTTGTTAATTTAAAACTTAATCTTGAAGTTTTTAAAAATATAAAGAGGCCGCCGCGTGTTTGCTAATCAGCTCATTAGTAATTTCTTGAGAGAAAATAAATGAAAAAGAAAAGGGGGCTCTGCCACTTATAAAAAGACTTTTGGGATTCTGCCAACTAAATCATCCATGAGAGTTGTATTTAAATAGTTCTGTCGTTCCATTTTAAGCCAAGATATTTGAGTTTACTGATTAGAAAGGAAAAAAACTGCTGGCACAAGTCAAATATACATAATGAACTAAACTTATCTTCTCAAATATTGTTTCACTAAATTGGTTTAAGGATATTTTTTACATGATAATATGATACTATTAAGTATTTGTTTTGGATTAAGTTCCTATAATTTTATTCAGAAAATCTCACATAGTTAAAATATACAACGTCTTATCTATCTTTTTTTTTTTTTTTTTTTTTTTTTTGCAGCTATCACATGGAAGTCCGCACACCCAATTGAAAATAATTAGTGATAAAAGTTTGGCTTAATGCATATGCGGCTCCTTAAATTTGCTCATTTTTTTTCATTTTGACACCTCAACTATGTCTTGTTCCTATTGATGTCACGCTCTAAATCGCAGATCGTGCGGCCACCTACCCTTTTTCCATCCGGTAGGCGAACCCGTCCCTTTTTGATCCATCCAACAACATAAATAAATAAAAAGAGCAACAGGAGTCTAAAACATAGATATATGATAATGCGGAATACAACAACTACTCAAGAAATCTAGTCTGAATAGTACAAGAGCTTCTAAGTATACAACTGAAATAAAAGTTACAACCACAACTTGAATACACTTTTGTTTAGAGTGAGAATTAAACAGAATGGTCTAGATGAACTCCATGAGATCCTTGAAGGCTAATAGAATCTCGTTGATGTATCTGCAACAACTTTACACCCCGAAAAGGGTGTAGCAAGAGTAGTATCAGTATAAACACTATGTATTGATAGGTATCATAGGCCAACAACAGTTAGCTAACATATATAAAGAAAGAAAATAAAGGATAGACATGCTCGCAATTAAGTACAAACACCGCACAGTCCAAGAACAACTCAAGTATAGAAGTATCACGTTAGAATCCATAAAGTACGAGAATAAAGTAATCACTAAGCACATCCACGTAAGACTTACAGTAATGTGAACCACACTAGATCTCAGTAGTTTACAATCATAGCCTAGGTAAAGTCTCTAGTCCTCGAATTCATCAAGTTTCTATGTAAGAGATTAACAAGCACACACCATATCAAATGAATCAATAATCAAGGAATCAAGGCTGAAACGCATCATGTAAAACAAGGAATACAATAACCAAAATCAGAGATATGATTGGATGTAATATGAATGTATGAGCGATGCAATACAATACAATGAAATGCACTGGCCAACTGTCTCATATCGTACACACATGCTCCGGGAGGAATATATCTATGTTCCCACAGTCATGACCCATGAGGGACACGCGAAGTCCATGTACCAGTCACTCCACACACACAACCTGGAGATGACTCTACCACCCACCACACATCTAACCATTTCGCACACATCTCAAAGATGGCTACGCTATCAAATATGTTACAAAAATCACGGATGTTTCCTCCTCACTTATCACCATCACGCCATTCACAGGTAATATCAATGTATCATGGAATCTCCATCACACCAGTCACATGTAATATCAATGTATCATGGAAATGAGGGTGAATGCATGTATGAATGTCAAATTCAATATTAATCATGAGATAAATAAACATAACAACATAGTAAAACAACTACCATTGTGAACTTATTCCCAAATCTGTACAATGCCACATCCAGAACAATTTCCCTTCGGACCACATAGGTAACACCAATTATATATGCAAGAGGGGCTTTATGAAATATGCATATAGCAAACACCATAATAAGAAGCCTCGGATGTTGCATTTTTCCTCTTATCATTATTAATATCAAATCACAGTTCACAACAATGAATCATGTATAATGTGTATGAATGATATGCATGAATCAATCTCAAGTGTAAATCATAATCAAATCACAATCATGCTACACATGGACACATAACACAATATTAGTATCAAGTCAAGTCCTTTTTTCTATCCATGATAACACCAAGATAAGTGAGAGACAACTCTATCACAATCACGATATGACAACTAAGTGCAAATCCAATATCAAACACTAGGCAGCAAGCCAACAAATCACAAAGTGGCAACAAGCCCACAAATCAGTCAACAATACCAAATCTAAGTAATCTATCCCAACTTCATACCCGAAGGCGTAACATGATTTCTCCGATAATAACTAACTCTACATATGCTTCGCCAACTGAAGTCTAACCAGAAGGTAAGCCATAACCTACCTGGATGCCAAGCGGAAGCCACAAATGATCACACCGGAGCTTTGCGTTTTTGGAGAACTTCTGAATACTCACAGTCTAACCATAATTGAGTTCTAAGTTAGAAACAAGAAAGAAAAATACCTATATTGCTATACTATCTTTTGAATCAAAATCAATTACATAAAAGGGGGAAACGGGTCCACAAGGGTAAAAGAGTAATTAAAGAGTAAAATCAGTAACCCAATGTTCTAGAAGTTCAATTCTACTCCCAAATTTCTAAATTAGTTCAAGAATAGGCCAATTTCATCATACACTACAAAACCCCCAATTTATACATAAACACTAGATTCTCCATAATTAATTTCTCAACAAAAATGAAAGATTCAAGCATAATAAATACTAATTAATGAAACCCATGCTTAGATTAGTAAAATCCATCAATTTATCTCATATTTAGGCCTAGTAATCAATTAATACTAAGTGGGTAGAGTCTCATCCTCTTCAATTAGTTTACTAGATTTTTCTCATTATGGATTTCAACTTAAGAAAGATAAAGTAAAACAACGTTAAGGAAGCTTACCCTAAGAAGAATCCACCTAGAAATGCTTAAAATCGCCCTAAGAGTGCCTTGGAGAAATATTTTTGGAATGGAGAAAGAAAGACCTAATTTAACATTTAAAAATGATTCTAATTTTCACATCGTCCGCTGCAGCGGAGCTCGCACCCGTGGCCCCAAGACTTCCCAGTCTAACATCCGCTGGGCGCACTGAGGCTCACCCCAGCGAAGACACCTGACACCAACAAATTTCCTAATTTCCATAATTCAATCCTGAATCAGGCAATCAACTGAGATATGCACACACACGTAACAATACGCTACATACTCACTCGTGGTCTTAGAATTTTTATTAGAGGTCTATTTAATCGAGTCAACCCCAGTGTCCTAAAACCAACATTCCAACCCATACCCAAAATGTTTCCGAGAGTCTCGGGAATCGAACCAACTATCCCACCAAGTCATAAACGACCCTCCAGACCTCATAGAATCGACATATTTATGAAAAATGTATGTTTATCCAAAAGTCAACTATCAGTCAAACGTTCTCATTTAAATGTTCTAATTCCTCTAACTTTCACTAGCAGGCATTAAACTCGAGAATTAGGTCAACAGGGGTAAAATGATCAAAAGTGCAATAATGACCAAACGGGTCATTACATCAGATAGAAATTAAACAATCGTTCTTCCTCGAAGGAAGAAAGAGAGTACGAAAACTGAAAATAACCAAGGAGTCCTGAATATAATAGTACGAAAGCCTCCACGACACGAAGTACGTCAAATCACTACTCGTTCACCTTATCAGTCAAAACTTTCTCTACTTCGGTTAAAGACCCAATTTCCATATTTCCATACTCGAATTTCTCTCACAAACGATTCTCGAATATAAGAGTTGTTTTTGCTAGAATTATTTGATTCGATATAACTATGCCTCTGAACGTGATCGATAGGCCCCATAAATATTCCTCAGAACAACATAAATATTTATTACTCAATTTCCATAAAATTATAAATGTTTTACATGATTTATGTAAGTTATATGATATATATTTTCACATGTTGAACTATAAGTACAAACCATGTTTTACAAATTATCTTTTTTGAAATTCATGGGCTTACCAGCTAACAATTTTCAAGTACATATTTTTGGAGTTGCATAGATTATCGAGAAGGCTCAAGTATCTTGAAACTACACATGTCAGCGTAGGATAAGGGTCGCTCTGCCCAGAGGACAGTACCTTCAAATTATTGATTGGATCCTTCCATGTCATGTTCATGTCTCATATCCCAATAAGGTATGAGAGCATTCTGTTGGTCGGATCAGGTACCAGACTCCATGTACCCACATAGTGATTTTATGTTGTCGGTTATACTACTGCTCTCCCCACAGATATACAAATATACGGTTTATAGATTTTACACATGTTATTATATTCATGTTTCAGTTTCATGTTCCTATTATTTTATGTGCCTGCTTATTCTTTCAGTTACTTTACATACAATACAATTCAAATGTACTAATGTCCCTTTGCCCAGGGCCTGCACTTCACGGTGTGTGTACTAAGTTTTAGGATGATGAATCTGCTCGTTAGGATTTCTTCGGTATTAACTACTTTGTGAGCCTCATATCATTCGGGGTGTCAACCTATTTATTTTCATGATTATGTTTTATAGTAGAGGTATTCCAAGGCCTTGTCCTGGTAAATAATTTTGCAGACTCATGTTTCAGAGGTTTCATAGACTAGACTAGTTAGCAAGTCATGTCAGTATTAACTTTCAGACTTATCATGTTTTCAGATGTTTTTTACAATATATTTTTAGACTATATTTTCAATATTATGTTTTACATGTTTTAAATTATTATTAGTGTATGTTTTGATGCCCATGTTAATTAGCAAGCCATGTGGTTTGCTCAGTCACATGTAGTCAGGCACCAAGTGTCATGTTTTGCCCAGGCCATGGATCGGAGCATTACAAAACTTAGTATCAGAGACTAAGTTAAAGTGTCTTAGGGAGTCAACGAAATTGTTTTTAGTGGGGTCACTTTTATATGTGTGTGCGCGCCAAACATATAAACGGTTGACCACTAAGACATTTAGGATTGTCTCACTTCTTTAATACTCTAGATCGTGGAATTAGAGCAGTACTTTTAGGAATTTTTCTAACTCATTCCATGAAGCTTAGAGCCGTAAATAACATTCATTTTCCATTGAATTCTGAACGTATCGAATACGTAAGCGATGAGAAGGAAATTCAAGGTTCAAGTGAGAATGATTATCCATCGGAGTGTAAATTATGATGTACATAATGGTAATAAATGAAACTTGAGAAAATATTGAAAGTGGGACAAAGTGCAAAGTTACTACAGACTAGAGCATAACCCTTATCAGAAAGTACAAAGACAGTTATCATGTTTTATGGTTATCAGTTTACCTCAGTTACCAGCTATACATTATTTCAGTTAGCAGGATTATGGTTATTCAGTACCCAGTGTTAGGTTATATAGTTATCACATTTCCAATTTTCAGTGTATCGAGATTCTTATGACTTGTGAGTATATAGTGATGCATGTGGGTGCTAAAAGAAAGTGTAAGTGATGATGACTACAGCGAAAGCTTAGCGTGTTTTAAGTCCAGGTTAAGATCCAAGACTCACCAAATGGCGCATGAAGTAATATATTAGATAATAATACCCTATGAAGGACATGTTTGTGCATGATAGTATAAGTATGTTCCATAATTTACAGAATAAATTTTATTGGATTTCTGGACCATAGAGTTACAAGTATAAGGATGATAGTTCAGATTTAAGACCCTATAGGGTAACACGTTATAAAGTTAGCCGTAGTATGCATAAACTGCCAACAATAGTTTTGAACAGAAAATAACCTACGAGCAAATCACCTGCGATTCTACCATGTCTCGAGTTTTTAAAGATGTATATTTTGTCGTATGACCCATGCATATGACTAAGAAGAGATTGTGTATAACAGTAGAACCATGAGCAGACAATATTGAATTTATGGGGATAGTTTTAAATTATTTAAGTTTATTCAGATCAGAACCACAAAGTATAAAGTTAGTAAGTTACTACAAGAAGTAGATTGTACTATAAGATGATAAGATGTGACAATTCCCTCTAAGGTTATGTGATTTGAGTGTTTATCCCATGTGTGTATAATTTGACATGACCTTAAGGTGTATAGAAAGACGGGGTTAGATATTTCAACCTTTCATTTAAGAGAAACGTAACTGCCCCAAGTTTTATCCATGTTTATAGCTCAGAAAAGATAGTATACGATCGTAGAACAGATTCGGATGATGACAGAAGTTAGAAATAATCTTATGATTCACTTTAGTATTCAGGACAGAACTAAAGAACATGATGTTAGCAGGTGGTTAGTAGAGAATAGTAAGTAAGTTTTGAGTAGATACAGTGAATTAGAAATTTCAGTAGAGCTAGTAGAGGTACGATTTGATTTCCTTAGTTAGGTTAACGCTGATGAGTGAGTAGCAGTCTGAATACACCAAATACGTGTTAGAATCGAAAGAGTTTAAGATAAACATAGAGTAAAGTGGCAGTGGAAGAAGAAATCAGCTAGGAAGTAAGAGAGAAAACTACAGAAGCACAATCTTTTAGAGTTATAAAAAATGGGGTTATTCCCTAAGACTAGCAGTAAGAGCAAAGTTATGTCATTAAGATAGAATATGCCAGTAATCAATCTATGTAAGTAATTTAGTTCCCCGTTCATGTAAGTAGTTCAGTTTCATAGTAAGAAAAATCGCTCGAAAGTGAGTCAAAAGATGAGCCATCAGTGAAATAACGCAGAGTTGCAGAAGATGAGGAAAGTTGGTTAGATCTCAACAAAAGAGAAGGATCCCCAAATATAAGATCTTAATCTTTGGTCCAATAGAGAGATGTGTAAATTGTCAATGAGTGTAATTGAATATTTGAAAACCCAAACAGTTAGCATGAGATATGAAGAACCTCAGTTTAGTAATGAGGGCATAATGTGATAGTCTCCATAAATAATATGCCCCATATGCAAAAGGAACACGAAGTGTGTAGAATGATTATCGACCGACTTGTGTCAAGATTAGTTATTATCGATGAAGTGATCACAGAAAAACTATAAGATCATGCCCAGTGATGTGTCACAAAAGTAGTGCCATCGCACGAGACTCTATTGTTCAGGATGCCGGTCAAAGACTTAGCGCACAATAGTACTGTAAGTATTTCATGAGGCATTTCAGAAATATATCAAGTATAGGTAGTTTAGCTCATATTGAGGCAGACAAGAGAATCATGATGAAATAATTTCATCATTTAGCAAACCTAGGAGTTCAACTTTTGGACCCCAAAAATAGTAGAATAGTTGTGCATAACAGAGCCAAATCCTCCTTAGTAGTTGAGCAAAAGAGGAAAATAGTTTCATGATCCCTATCTATTATAGCTAAAGGAAGGGATTCGAATAAATAAATCCACGGCCTTTGAACAAGGGGGAGATGATGGTACTCTAAGGTACCAAGGAAAATTTTACGTCTCAGATGTAGATAGATGCAAAGAGAGAAGTATGGTAGAGGCGCACAATTTCAGATATTTTATTTATCCAATCTCCACGAAAATGTATCATGACCTCGAGGGGATTTATTGGTGGAATGACATGAAGAATAATGTATCCAATTTCGTGGCTAAGTTCCAAATCGGTAGAAAGCGAAAGCCTATTCAACAGAAGATTATGCCAAGTTATGTATTCAAGAAAGTTCCAGATTCTATGGGGCTCCAATGCCCATTGGATAAGTTCGAGGTGCTTAGTTCTAAGCCAAATTTCTTTGAAGTCTTTTTAGAAGGGACTGGATACCATCCCAGTACCATTTTTCATCCTCAAACAGATGTCAGGCAGATCGCACTATCCAGACACTCAAAAATATGTTGAGAGTATGTGTCCTAGATTTTAAAGGTAATTGGGATGATCATTTTCCTTTCATTGAATTTTCTTATAATAACAGTTATCATGCTAGTATCAAGATGGCACTGTTCGAAGCTTTGTATGGGTGAAGGTGTAGATCACCAATTGGTTGGTTCAAAGTTGGTGAAATAGATTTGTTAGGACCTAACTTGGTCTATCAGGCTATTGAGAAAGTCAAGTTAATTCAGGAGCATGTAAAAATAGCTAAGAGTTGCCAAAGTCCTATGTGAATGTGCGGCGCATAGAATCAGTGTTTCATGTTAACAATTGGATGTTTCTAGAAAGTTTTGCCTATGAAAGGTATCATGTGATTTGAGAAGAAAGAGAAGTTAGTCCCAAATATATCAGACCATACATGATCCTACAAAAGATCGTCAAGTTCACAAGTTGATGACTAAGAAGTCGCTCCAGTGAAAGTGTTGTAAAGGAATCAAAATGAGAAGGAGGCTACATGGAGAGCCAAAAAGGACATGAAGACCAAATATATACACTTATTGATGGACAAGTAGAAAATGTCGAGGGTAACTACCTCAAGTATTCAGACCTCATGTCAGTTCAATGTTCATATCTCACCTCCGCTCAGCATTCAGATCTCATGATATAGCATTCATATTTTTGAAATTCAGATTTCATATTATGATATTCATGTTTCAGATCTCATGTTAGTTAAGCACTCATGTATCCATGCAAGCCATTATTTATGTATTTATGTCAGTACAACATTCATGTTCCATTTTATGCTCCTCGCATCCATGTAATCATGTCATGTTCATGCTCATGTTCCAATACTCATGTCATTCATGCTTACGAATTCTTTCCAAATCCTATGTATAGTATTTATGTATTTATGTATTCATTCAGTCAAATATCCATATGTTCATGTCTTACAAGTATTCAGGACATATATTATTCATGTATTCATGCCAGCTCAGTATTCATGTTAGTCATGTCCATGTTCCAGTTACCATGGTATGTTATGTCATACTTATTAAGATGCTATGTGAGTCTTGTGTTGTGCTCTAGTTAGCTGGCAAATATTTGAAAACATTGGGATAGTCCTATTTACAGAGAAAATCCTGCCAATTTTTTTGTAAAATTCCAGAGTTAGTCATACTCCTAACCAAGAACCATCATTCGAGGACGAATGATCCCAAGGAGGAGATATTATAACACCTCGTACTTTCGAACTATGGTGTGAACCGTACAATGAGAAAATGATAGAACTAATATGAGAAGTGTATGAAGTATTTTGAAAACTAATCAAGCCATAAGAAGATTCTTAGGAAAAATTAGAGTCAGAAGCTACTCTACGGAGCATGTTTTAAAGTGAGTTTGCAGCAGGCCTCACTTAAATCGAGTTTATAGATACGTATATAAGGAATTTGAGAAAACTTCCTTCATGAGAGTTGTATCCCTTTGAAATATATTTCCATCCATATAAGTCCCAGGTCAAACAGAAATCTATACGAAATGTTATGGTCGATTTACTGAGGACATATAAAATAGAAATTCCAATTCTTGTTGGATTAAGGTTTAAAGCTCAAACCTTTATGATAACCTATAAATACAACCCTAAAAGTTTCATGTGAGGATTTTCGACTATAGATACTACCCAAATACCTAAGGTAAATTCTTATTCAAATCCCTATGTCAATTATATTAAGTTAAGACTAGATTAACACCAAATCATTATTTGGAATCACTAGATTTTGGAAAATCCATTCAAGGTCGAATTTGGAATGAAGCTTTGGGGTTTCTTAAAAAGGTAAGCCCCTCACTCATTAATGGATTATATGGAGTTATTATTATATTTTAGATATTTAATGGTTGGTAGAATCATGAAGTATGATTGATTTAGATGTACTCCATCAAATGCAAAACTCTAGTATTTTTGCTGTAGATTTTCCCTCCGACCAACCAACTTCCTTTGGCGTTTTCCAAAGTTTTTACTGTTGGATTGAACCCAAATTCTAACTGCATGGTCAAAACATCTAGCTCATAAATGTGAACTATGAGGATCAGATTTGGAGGTCCGGAGCAGTGTGATTTGAGCTATGAACAGTAGCTACGAAAATCAGTGAAAACTCTTCTCAAGGTTTCACGTTTAAAGATTTGGGTTTCTTCTTCAAACGTTTAGACATTTTCTTCAAGTTTTGGAGCGAAGAAGGTATGTAGAGCTTCTATGTACGTGTGGAACCATCGTTGTTCTTCCCCACGCCATGATTATCCATGAAACTATGAATTCCCATAACCTAGGATTTTACTCAAGTTCATGATGACCATAGATACACGTACAATTATATTTCATGTTATATCTTGACTTCGTTAATTATATTCATGATAGGATATTGTGACTGTCATGTACCTGTCCGTAATCCATGAACGCATGCTTTGAATTCCATGAGTTCTAAATATAAGTTATAATTATTATTACTCAATTTCAATAAAATTATACATGTTTTTCATGATTTATATAAGTTATATGATATATCTCTTCACATGTTGAACTATAATTACAAACCATATTTTACAAGTTATCTTTCAGGAAATTTATGGGCTTACCATCCAACTATTTTCAAGTACATGCTTTTGGATTTGCATAGATTATCTAGAAGGCTCAAGTAGTCTGAAACTACGTGCTAGCGTAGGATAAGGGTCGCCAGAGGACAATACCTTCATATTATTGATTGGATCCTTTCATGTCACATTCATATCTCATAACCCAGTAAGATATGTGAGTGTTATGTTGGTCGGATCAGGTACCAGACTCTACGTACCCACGTGGTGATTTCATGTTGTCGGTTATACTACTGCTTTCCCCATATATATATATATACATATATATATATATATATACAGATTTTACACATGTTATTATATTCATGTTCATGTTTCAATTTCAGTTTCACGTTCCTATTATTTCATATGAATGTTTATTCTTTCAGTTGTTTCACATACAGTACAATTCAAATGTACTAACGTCCCTTTTCCTAGGGCCTGCACTTCACGGTGCATGTACTGAGTTTCAGGACAACGAATCTGCTCATTAGGATTGCTTCGGTAACAGCTACTTGGTGAGCCCCATCTCATTTAGGGTGTCAGTCTATTTATTTTCATGATTATAGTTTATAGTAGAGGTATGTCAGGGCCTTGTTCTTGTAAACAGTTTTACAGACTCATATTTCAGAGGTTTCATAGACTAAACTAGTCAATAGGTCATGTTAGTATTAATTTTCAGACTTATCAGATTTTCAGATATTTTCCGTAATATATTTTTAGACTATATTTTTAGTATTATGTTTTACATATTTCAAATCATTATTAGTGTATATTTTGATTCCCATGTTGATTAGCAAACCATGTGGTTCACTCGGTCACATGCAGTCAGGCACCGAGTGCCGTGTTTCGCCCACACCATGGTTCGAGGTGTTACAACCATACTAGATCTAAGTAGTCTACAATCATAGCACACACACGTAAAAATACACTACAGACTCACTCATGGTCTCAGAATTCTCATCGAATTTAATCGAGTCCACCACAACGGCCTAAAACCAACATTCCAACCCATACCCAAAATGCTCCCGAGAGTCTCGGGAACCGAACCAACCATCCCACCAAGTCATAAATGATTCTCCTGTTTACGCAAAAGTTAACTATCGGTCAAACATTCTCACTTAAAGGTTCTAATCCCTCCAATTTTCACTAGAAACACCCGATAAACTCGGGAATCGGATCAACAAGGGTAAAATGGTCAAAAGTGCAATAACGACCAAACATGTCGTTACAATTGAATCCCTGAACTCATCCTCAAGTGTGTCTATCAAACCCCCTAAATCTTATTTTTATTAGAAACAGAAATTAAATTGGGAAAATGAAGGCGGAGTAATATTTTAGACATGTGGTAAGCTATTCTTTAGATCATGGATGTGTCGGTTTCTGCTGGTTCTCGTCTTCCACTGCCAGCTTAATTAATAGCTACTCTTTTTTTCCTCTCAATTGCTGCTAATCTTAGCTAAAGATGACATAATTAAATTAGAATATTTATTAGCATGTCGCTACATTGAAGATGGAATGCTATGTAAGTCGGATTGTGTTTGATAGGCACACTTGAGCACGATTTAAGAGGTTTAATAGAAATAAGACTTAGTTCATGTGCTAAAATAAAAAAAAAAGGATAAGTTTATGGGGGCACATATTCATTAGGCTTAAAAGTTTCAAATATCTTTTCATTTTCTCTAATCTTCAGGAAATAATGCAATCTTATATTATGTGAATCCCAACTAATAACGGCATAATGATAAAATATGGGTGTCAGACTAAATACTTGACATAAAGTAACAAAACCCATTCTTTTCAAACAAAATTTTTAAAAATGTATCACATAAAATGTAACACATAAAATATATATTAAAGGGTGATCAATTAAGTAGGTATTATCGTTTGGCCATGGATTATAAATATTTTTACTTTAGGTGGTATATTTATAAAGTTGGAGTTAAAATGAGGTTGTGTTTAGTTATACTTTTTCCAAAAGAGGGAAGAGAGTATTTTATTTGAAATTTGTGAAGATGGAGTTGGAAAATTGGTATGAAACAATTTTTCTAAATTTGGAGTCCAACTTCAAATTGGATTTAAAATTTATATAATTAAACACTAATTTTAAAATAAAATAAAAAATTATTTCAAAAAATGTGAACAATTCATGATCAAACGGCTTCTTAAAATATCCTTCATAAAAAAATATCATAATTATATTTATATATATATATATATATATAAAATATCTTTCAATTGCTTGAACATTCTTTGCGAAGTTCTTGACATGATAACCTCATAAAATGTGTCAACATGGCCAAATACACTCGGGGGCATATGACAAATAAAATTCGACAGAACTTAATAATATTAATTCAAATTTATTTTTGTGTTATAAATTTTTAATATTTATTAATAATTTATTCAAAATTCAATAAATAAATAAAATTTATAAACTAATTTTTTTAGCTTTGCCTTGAAGTACACCAAGCTAAAATGGTTGCTTGTGCCGACAACACTCTAGTGATTGCGGCATGATCGACACAGCCAGCAGTTAGAAGCAAGAACAGGCGGAGGGCAATGGGTCGTAGTCCCTCGTTATTGTGTTTGTGTTTGGATATGTTCGGCCGACAAAACTCCCTTTCCACAACTTTAATTTTCACGTGGTTTAATTTTATTAGGCATGTGTCCTATTTTTTTTTTTGTTTCATCTTTAATTTAACATACCTCTTAAAACGAAATAAATAATAATTTTACCACATTATTTCTAATTGGATTATTATTTTCTATATCTCTTTGATATTTTTCGCTTCTCGAGATTTAAACTGCATGACTTTGATCAACATTTTAAAGTGTATTTTTCACCAAATTGATATGAAAAAAGTTACAATTTATAGTATTTTTCATATAATTTTACAATATATAAATTTTAATTTTAAAATATTAAGTTATTCCAATTCAATGTAACTTCAAATTTTAATAAAATTGACTATCAAAAAGTAAAAAATATCACATAAATTTGAACGAACGGATTATAATAAGTTATCTCACTCATTGTGAAATGAATTGGAAATAATTCATACTCAATAATAATAAAAAAATATATATATCAAATTATAAATTATCTTTTGATTTTCATAAGTAAAACTGGGGATTTATTTTCAGTATGGCCGAGCTTATAGCGGCCAAGTAAAAGCTGAGGGAGGAGGGAATATTTTGTTTTATTATAGCTGGGTCCTTGTCAAAATTGAAATAGATAGAACTGGGAAAGAAGATGTTTATTTTTAATTGATTGAACATGCTCTTGTATTCTGTCCTATTATTTTAAATAGAGCCGATATATATTGCACATGCGTATTTATAAAATTTCTTAGGAATTTTACCTATTTTTCTTTCAAATTTTTCGGATGACCTTTGCTAGTCACAGGTTTTTTATCCAAACAAGTTTGCCAGTACTATTACCCATTTTTAACGCATTTGACCCTCGAAATCCATAATTTTTTATGCATACAAATATTTCTATTAGACCGTTAATATATAACTAATGGAACGTTTAGCATATCTTTGTTACCTGCTTAAGAAATCTTGTTAATATTGATATAACGATTCTTCGCCACTCACGATTATAGCAAGAGCGCCTTGAATCTAGATCTTCTTGTCCGGCGAAGCCAGGATTTTACCTAAGGGGTTCAAAAATATAAATGACATATGAAGAAGCTAAGGGGGTTCAACGACTACTAAATATACATAAAAATAATTTTAATCTTGTACATGCATTGTAATTTTTCGTCCAAGGGGGTTCGGATGAACCCCATCGACCCTTACTAGCTCCACCACTGGGTGTCAAATGGTAGGTTAGATTGAATTTGTGCCCGTAAAAAAATGGGTTAATTTAATAAATTGACGGATCAATAGCCCGCCTAAAGGATATATGGATTGAAATAGGTTGGATCAAAATTGGCTAAATAATAAGTCATATCCCAATCCACCCAACTCCAACTATGTTTTAATATTTTTTATTAATTTTCCTATAATTTAGTTAGGTACCTAATGAAACTTTTACTTCTTTTATTATAACTATATATAACATATTAAAAATATTTTAATAAACTTTCTCATGGGTCAATTGAAATACATATCAACCCAAATATATCAACCCAAATTTTAGATGAGTTCAGTTGAGGGGGTTGAATTAATTGAACATCATTAGTCTCCCAAACATGAAAAAACTAGGCGAATGATAATTTCATGACCTAATTTTATCCTTCCAACCCAGATGCTCATTCCTACGAGGCCTTTGACCTATTTTGTGGGCTCTGTCGCCTTGTCGCTTGCAAGTGCTTCCAGCATAGGGTTGACAATGGATCGGAGGTGGATCGGGTGGAGCTCAATCCGCCTCCACCCGCCAATCATCCATCCACCACCCGACCCATCCATCACCCTATTTTTCCTTCATGCACATCCGATCCACCCATCATCCACGGGTGAATCGGGTGGATCGGGTGCTTCGCAGATGAAAATTATAGCACAATCACCTAAAATCCTTGGTAAAACGAAAAAAAGTACATCAAATAAATATCATCATAGTGTTTTTACAAGCCGTGTCTATGATCCAAACATGCAACCCAAAAACGGAAAGGAGCCAAAATCCAATAATAATCCGAAGCAAGAAACCAAGGTTCTGTTGAAGCTTTCGGTGGATCAAAAGAAAAATAATGTGGTTGCAGATGAATCTAAAGTAGATTTTATGGACATGCTTGTTAGCCTTCTCACTTTACCACTGGGAACACAATTACAACTCATTAAAGCAAAGGCCAAAGTTGTAGGATCATGCTGAACATAAGATTCAATCAATGCACACAAACATAAATAAACATTGCAAAGTAGTAACTATAGGACTTGAATATAACGATGAGATAAACATACACATTAATAATCAGCAGTTAGTTCTGAAAGTATATTTATGTCCTAGTGACAATCTGTATTAGGACAAATGTACTTTATACACATTTGTATTATTATTAATGGAGATTAATATTTTGGCATTTGCAATTATTGAATTATTAATCGATTGTTTGTAATATTCTATAATATGCATCCCTGGAGGTTACACTGTTATTAATAGCGTGAGATATTAATATTATAACGTAACTCTTAAAATAGCCTCGACTAATGATCATCGAGAATGAGATATCGATGATATGTGATAAGTCGACATGTGGTCTGCATCACATCCTTAGAGGATGTATTATATCTCACCTGCTATGAGTAATGGCTACTTGTGATGGAAACATGGATACTTTGGAAGTATTGGTATACCCTGCAAATATATTGTTTGTTATACTAGTCTAAAGTATGATCAACGTGTGAAAATAGAAGTCCTTAGACTTGAGGTCAATACACACCTTGTCTACAAAGTAATGTACTTTGATCCTGTCCTAAGCTCAAATGCCTTATAGGTTGAGATACGGCTTGTATTTGGTACATTACGATATGGATTAAAGGTGGTAGTTGAGCCAAGATTAGGATTCATTCCTCGAATGTATATTTGAGAGAATACTCGGATTCTCAGTAATATTAGGTTGACTAAGTCATTGGCCAACGCAATAGACATATTTAGAATATAGTGTAGTTGTCAACTAATATAGATGAGATACAATGATGCCATTTGGATAGACACTTGACAAATCCTAAGCTTGATCGGATGTGTCGTGAATGAAAGGATTTTATCTTACCACATAGAGGTTAAGTTTACTGGATTTGTGTAAACGTACTTCACATATTAAGTTCGTCTTGCGGCGCCTTCTAGGAGTTTCGCGTAGACCTTAATTTAATTAATGTCGATATGTGAAGGCCTATAGGGTCACACTATGTCGATTGTCCTTTCGATCTAAAGATGTATTGAGAGAGTAATTAAATGTTCGATTTAGAATCGAGATATTTAAATTTATAATGATTATTTTAATTAAGTTAAAATTGGATTTTGGATTTAGTTGAGAATGTGCAGAAAATAAATCGAGATAGTGCAGGAACACGTCTAGCGTCGCAGCGCCCATACCCTAGGGTCACGGCGCCTCTGCTTCAATTTTTGGGTCAGGCCCAAGGTCAAACCCTAATCTGGTTTGACCTAATTTTCACTTATAAATAGTGGCATTCTCTTCATTATTCACACACCAATTTCAGATTATCATTCTAAGCCTTAGAGACTTAGAATTAAAATACTCTCTCAAACCTCTGCCGGATTTCCTAACTTTCCGAAAGAGAAATACATTGAAGCTTAGAGCTTGCAATCGAAAGGGAAACTGTGTGTCATCCCTATAGTAGATAAAGATTCCAGATACTATAACCTGTAAGTTTTATGCTTTATGTTACATGTTTTGATTGTTGTATAACCATAGCAGAATAAGTTGTTGGGGTAAGTAAGAAACAAAAATTTAAAACTTTCGCTGTGCCTTACTTATGTGTTTTGAACCCAACAAATCCCTACAGTGGTATCAAAGCCCAGGCTGGTTCAATGGTTATATAACAATTGAATAAAGTAATAATATAGGTTAAACATAAATTTGGATTAAAATAAGGTTTCTTGAAATCCTACATGTCTTGAACGAATGTTGACCTTTTGATATCACCCTAAATTATCTCCTACGCTAACTCGAGGAAGTCATTCCGCTCTAACTCAAACTAAGCCAAAAGTGTGTTGTCTGGCTCATTGCATGGTGCACAGCTAAGAACAAGTAAGAACAAGTAAGAACAGATGATGGTCGATATGAGCGTTATTGATAATGGTGGGTGATGATAAAGGACATGTGAATTAATCCCTAAATTGGATTTAGAGGTCGAACGATTTTGAAAAATCAACACAGAAATGTTTGTCAGGACATCGGCACCACGACCCTATGATAGGGAACCGCGACCCTATGATAGGGCGCCGCGATGCTTGCTAGGGTTTCAAGGCGGCGCCACGGCTCCATGGTGAAGAGCCGCGGCGCTAATGCTTCGTTTCAAAACTTGGACTCATTGGAAAATAGGCGCCGCGACTCCATGGTGGAGCGCCGCGGTGCTAATGCATTTTACGGAATCCTTTCGGCTTCTGGCTCAGTGGCGCCGCGGCCCTAATGATTAGCACTGCGGCCCCACCTGTCCAGAAACAAAAAAAAATTCAGAGTTCAGAATGTTTAACCCAAGATTATTATTATTTGATAAGTATACTGTTGATGTGCTAAATGTCAAGATGTTTGTCATTTACATTTCTAGAATAGCGTCCGCTATAACTATCTCGGCAGGCGGCGCCCAGTATTTGATTAAACCATCTTATATCATGCATATTGGGTTGACGGTTCCCAACTATATGCGTCATTGATTTTGCATGATGTTAAGATGTCATATTAGATATGACATAAAAGAGTTGATCTTGGTTAAAACCCTGAATTAAAATTATTCCCCAAAACTTTAAATACAAGTCTAAATTAAAACGTGTCATCCATTATAATTGTTAGAGTGCAAAATCCTTTTCGGCGATACGAGTATTTATGCCAAAGCATTTGCTCTAAGTCTACGAGGACCCAGACTCTTTCATAGATGTGTTTTAATGTAAAGGTAAACGATAAACTTGTGTGGGTATTTACACCAAAGTGTTTGCTCACAAAGGCCAAATTTACTTAGATACATAAACGCAGTCGTGTAATGAGGTTGACTTGCTTAGACAAATCTTGGCGTCAAAGTGTCAGACTAATCTAAGGACGTAAGATTAAATGTAATATTTGATCAACCAAGATTTCAAACAAGTTTTGTAATTGGTTTAGAA
This sequence comes from Anisodus tanguticus, assembly GCA_034509755.1. Classification (NCBI taxonomy): domain Eukaryota; kingdom Viridiplantae; phylum Streptophyta; class Magnoliopsida; order Solanales; family Solanaceae; genus Anisodus; species Anisodus tanguticus. The sequence continues at coordinate 52,522,218 of CM067540.1, read as the reverse complement.
CCTACCAAGATGTGTTATTGAAGTTATCAGCCAAAGCAAACGTGGAGATAGCATAGGCTTAGATCTTGGCCCATTATGACCTCAATTAATATAGGTCTGTATTCTACCACGGGGTCGTAGAAGTATGTTAAAATAGTGGAAGCTAATTAAACAAAAGGCCATGTTGATTAGCCTAAACGAATATGTATAATAGGAAATAGATTTTGAGTTTGATTTCCAGTTTATCTAATTCTTCAGATTATCAAAGATGTCGAGCTTATCATTGAAAATGTTGATTGAGATGAACAAACTTACTGGATTGAACTACATTGACTGGCTAAGGAATTTAAGAATAGTGCTGAGATAAGAGAAAATAGAATATGTGTTGGACACGGTGTTCCCAACAATCCCTGTGACAGACTCCACTGAATATGCCTCTTTTGATAAGGATGCTTACCAAAAACACCTAGATGATGTCACTTCAGAAGAGTGTGTGATGTTGTCTTCCATGTCTATGGAACTTCAGAGACAACATGAGAACATGGGTCCCAATGAGATGCTAGAACACTTGAAGAGTCTCTATGACTCACAATCACAGACTATGGAATATGAGTTATTGATAGTACTTTTTAAGTGTAAGCTCAATAAAGGGGGCCAGGTCCCACAACATGTATTGAAGATGATAGGGCTGATAGAGAGACTTGCTTCAATTGGAACGAAGCTGTAGAAGAATGTCACTACCACCCTCATCCTAAACTCTTTTCCTCATTCCTTTGAAAAAACTTCATAGTGAATTTCAATATGAATGAAATGAAGGCGAGTCTGCCGGAGCTGCACAACATGCTCAAGACATTTGAGTCTTCCACCTCCAAAGTCAAAGATGTGATCATGGTGAGCTCTACTAGCCGACCCAAGCCGAAAGGCAAGGAATGACAGAAGAAGAAGGGCAAAGTAGTCACTGCGCCCTCAGCTATGAAGCCTAAGGGAGGTGTGAAGAAGAAGAAGGTAAATCTTGCTAAGGATGAATGCCTGAACTGCCACAAAAAAAGGAATTGGAAGAAGGACTGCACGACACCAGGAGGAGGAAAAACACCAGGTGCTTCTGCCTCTGGTGGACAAGGTATGTACGTCATTGAAATAATTATGTCTATAAATAACTCTCATTCCAGGGTATCGGATACCGCTTGTGGCTCACACATTTGTACAAATGTGCAGGGGCTAACTGATAGCAGTAAGGTTGGACCAAGGGAGGTAGACCTACGCGTTGGAAATGGAGCACGAGTAGATGCTGAGCGCGTAGGGACTTATAGATTAAATTTACCTTCTGGCTATTGTTTAGTATTGAATGATTGCTACTATGTATCATCGTTAACGAGGAATATCATTTCTATCCCAATTTTGGACATGGAGGGTTTTTCCTCATATATTTATAACGACAGTCAAGTACTGTCTTTTGATAATATTATATATGAAACTGCTCATCTTGTGGATGGATTATATACACTAAACTGTAGTCGAGAGATATTCAATGTACAAAATAAATGAGCCAAGATAAGTAATAGAAACTCTACCTACCTATGGCACTGCAGACTTGGTCATATCAATGAATCAAGGATAGCAAGGTTGAGGAAGTTAGACTACCTCGAACCATTTGGCTTGAAGTCTTATGGTAACTGCGAATCTTGCTTGAGAGGAAAGATGACCAATAAACCACTTTCTGGGAAAGGTGTGCGAGCCAAGGAGGTACTTGAGTTGGTCCATACTGATGTATGTGGGCCATTCTCAACTCAAGCTAAAGGAGGCTTCTCATACTTCATCACTTTTACTGACGACTTCACAAGGTATGGATATGTGTATCTTATGAGACACAAATCTGAGGCTTTTAAGAAGTTCAAAGAGTACAAGTCGGAAGTAGAGAAGCAACTTGTAACAAGTATCAAGACCCTTCAATCGGATCGAGGAGGTGAATACTTGAGCAAGGATTTTCTGGATTACTTAAAGCTACATTGAGTCCAATCAGAGTGGACACCTCCTGGAACACCACAGATGAATGGTGTTGCCGAAAGGAGAAACCAAACCTTATTGGATATGGTTCAATCCATGATGAGCTCCTTAGCTCACCGACATACCTTTGGGGACATGCTATACAAACCTCTATATATGTTCTAAACAGGGTTCCTTCCAAGTCAGTAGAAAAGACATCCTATGAGATATGGTGTGGCAAGAAGACAACTCTTAAACATATGAGACCCTGGGGGTGCCCTGCATATGTTAAGAGGATGCTCACTGACAAGTTGAAATCTAAAAGTGAGAAATGTTACTTCGTGGGGTATCCAAAGGAAACTAAGGGATACTACTTCTATCTTCCTGGAGAACATAAGGTCATTGTTTCCAGGAACACAACTTTCCTTGAAGAAGAATATGTCTACAAGGAACATAGCTGCACAAAGATAGAACATGAAGAAATTCAAAAACCACAAGATAACACAGAAGTTGAACCCTTGTCGAATGACCTAAACAAGGATTCAATGAGAGTATCTGGTGAAGATTGGGTACTTAGAGTACGCCCTTCATCCAGTGAGAGTGTTGTGAGAGATAGTGCATAAATGCAAGACTCTCATACACAACCAATGGAAGATGATACAATAGTTGTACATCATTCCATTCAGGAAATACATGAAAATGACATTCCTAAAAGCTCTCAAGGTGATGGATTGTCCAACACACAAAGACCTTCTCACAATCAGAATGCAATAAACACTGAAATACAGAATAATCAACTCCGTAGGACCACTAGGACTCATCGTCCGCCTGAAAGACTTAATCTTCTTGTTGAAACACACAATAAGATAGATATTCCTGATGACGATGAACCTACAACCTACAGTGAATCTATGTTAGACATTGATTCACAGAGATAGCAAGAAGCCATGAAATATGAGATGGACTCGATGTACATAAATCAAGTTTGGAACTTGGTTGATTTTCCAACAGGGGTTAGACCCATATGATGCAAATGGGTCTTCAAGAAGAAGATTGATGCATATGGCAAGGTACAGACTTATAAAGCAAGATTGATGGCTAAAGGTTATAATCAACGGCCTGGGGTCGATTATGATGAAACCTTTTCACCTGTTGCTAAGATTAAGTCCATTCGGATTTTGCTTGTAATAGTTGCATATTATGACTATGACATTTGGCAGATGGACGTCAAAATTGCTTGCCTCAATGGTAATCTAGTTGAGGAGGTGTATATGAAACAACCTGAGGATTTTTCACTTGAGTCCAAACCAAATGTTGTATGCAAGCTACAAAAGTCCATTTATGGGCTTAAACAAGCCTCGAGGATTTGGAATATTTGCTTCGACAAGGCTATCAAGTCATTTGATTTTGTCAGAGTATCCACGTGTTTATAGTAAACGCAAGGATGGGAGTATTGTGTTCATTATCATATATGTAGATGACATATTAATAATGGGAGACAATAAGACTCTCCTGCAGTCAGTAAAGGAGTGGTTGTCCAGTACCTTCATGATGAAGGATTTAGGTGAAGCTCGCTACATACATTCGGGAGTTAGGATCTATAGAGATAGACCTAATAGATTGTTGGGGCTGTCACAGTGTCTACATAGACAAAGTGCTTAGACGTTTCTCTGTGGAAAATTTCAAGAAAGGTGGTCTACCTATGGGACTAGGCATCAAGTTATCTAAGAAGGATAGTCCTTCTAATGCTATAGAACTTGAACGCATGAAAAGGATCCCATATGCTTCGGCTATAGGATCGATCATATATGTCATGACCTGTACTAGGCCAGATGTGACCTTTACACTTAGTATGACTTGCAAATTCTAGCAGAATCCTGGGGAAGAACACTGGAAGGCAATCAAGAGTATTCTTAAGTATCTTAGATGAACTAAAGATTACTTCTTAGTCTATAGTGGGGAAGAAAAGCTAGCTGCTACTGGGTACACTGATGTTAGCTTCCAGATGGATGTTGATAACTACAAATCTCAGTCTGGGCACACGTTCATTTTCAATGGTAGAGCAGTAAGCCGGAAAAGTTCCAAACAAGCTACAACTGCTGATTCGACAACAGAAGCTGAGTACATTACTAGATCGGAAACTGGTGAAGAAGCTGTCGTGATTTCTGAGTTCCTGAAGGAACTAGGGGTTGTTCCAAGTGCCATTTGTCCAATAACGATTTATTGTGACAACACTGGTGCGATTGCCCAAGCTAAGGAACCAAGATCAACCAACAGAAACAAGCATATACCAAGAAAGTACCACATACTCAGGAAGATGGTGGAGACTGAAGAGATTAGATTAGACTATGTTCCTACAAACGATAATCTAGCTGACCCATTCACTAAACCATTAAGCTTAGTCAAGCATAATGGTCATTTTGAGAATATGGGCATTAGATATGTTGGAGATTGGCTCCAGGCCAAGTGGGAGATTGAAAGTATATTTATGTCATAGAGACAATCTGTATTAGGACAAATGTACGTTATACACATTCGTATTATTATTAATGAAAATTAATATTTTGGCATTTGCAATTATTGAATTATTAATTGATTGTTTGTAATATTCTGTAATATGCATCCCTGGAGGTTATGATGTTATTAATAATGTGAGTTATTAATATTATAACGTAACTCTTAAAATAGCCTCGACTAATGATCATCGAGAATGAGATATCGATGATATGTGATAAGTCGACATGTGGTCTGCATCACATCCTTAGAGGATGTAGTATGTCTTACCTGCTATGAGTAATGGCTACTCGTGATGGACACATGGATACTTTGGAAGTATTGGTATACCTTGCTGATATACTGTTTGTTATACTTGTGTAAAGTATGATCAGCGTGTGGGAAATAGAAGTCCTTAGACTTGAGATCAATATGCACATTGTCTACAAAGTAATGTACTTTGATATCGTCCTAAGCTCAAATGCCTTATAGGTTGAGATACGGCTTGTATTGGGTACATTACGATGTGGATTAAATGTGGTAGTTGAGCCAAGATTAGGATTCATTCCTCGAATGTATATTCGAGAGAACACTCGGATTCTTAGTAATATTAGGTTGACTAAGTCGTTGGCTAACACAATAAACATATTTAGAATATGGTCTAGTTGTCAACTAATATTGATGAGATACAATGATTAAGCCATTTGGATATACACTTGACAAATCCTAAGCTTGATCGGGTGTGTCGTGAATGAAAGGATTTTATCTTACCACATAGAGGTTAAGTTTACTGGATTCGTGTAAATGTACTTCACATATTGAGTTCGTCTTGCGGCACTGTCTAGGAGTTCCGCATAGACCTTAATTTGATTAATGTCGATATGTGAAGGCATGTAGTGTCACACTATGTCGATTGTCCTTTCGATCTAAAGATGTATTGAGAGAGTAATTAAATGTTCGATTTAGAATCAAGATATTTAAATGAATAATGATTATTTTAATTAAGTAAAAATTGGATTTTGAATTTAGTTAAGAATGTGCAGAAAATAAATCGCGACAGTGCATGAACAGGTCGAGCGCCGCGACGCCCATACCCTAGGGTCGCGGTGCCTCTGGCTCAATTTTTGGGCCAGGCCCAAGGTAAACCCCTAATCCGGTTTGACCTAATTTTCACTTATAAATAGTGGCATTCTCTTCATTATTCACACACCAATTTCAAATTATCATTCTAAGCCTTAGAGACTTAGAATTAAAATACTCTCTCAAACCTCTGCTGGATTTCCTAGCTTTCCGAAAGAGAAATACATTGAAGCTTGGAGCTTGCAATCGAAAGGGCAACCGCGTGTCATCCTTATAGTAGATAAAGATTTCAGATACTATAACCTGTAAGTTTTATGCTTTATATTACAGGTTTTTATTGTTGTATAACCATAGCAGAATAAGTTGTTGGGGTAAGTAAGAAACATAAAATTTAAACTTTCGCTGTGCCTTACTTATGTGTGTTGAACCCAACAAATCCCTACAAGTTCACCTCAAGTCCTCAATTATCAAGTTTCACCTCAAAATATTCACAAAAAAATTGCCAATTAAGCAAAAAAAAAAAAAGCTCAAAAAAATCAATACACACAATCATAATATAAACATTGAAAATTACTAATTTACGATTTGAATATAGATATGAGATAAACATGATTTGCGAAATGGGTGGATGGATGGGTCGGGTGGTGGGTTGGATGTATGTCCACCCAAATCCGACCCGATCAATAAAATTAAAGAATGTTCAACCTTTTCGATAAAGTACGCTATACGGCAGACCCAATCTTCCATGGCTACTTCCTCAAATAAGGTGATGATTTAGCCTTCTCATTCAAAAATGGACTAACGACACTGACATGAAAAATTTACCAAAATAAGTATTTTGGACAAAATTTCAGTCGGTAAATATATATTTTCTTATGAAATTTCGTCTATAATTGGTGATTATCACTAACCTCTTCCAATATTTCCCATCAATTTATCAAAGACAATGCCACACAATTTATTGCGTCGAAATTGTCATTGAAATTTTCGATGACCACGGGCAGCCCGGTGCATTAATCTCCCGCTATGCGCGGGGTCCGGAAAAGGGCCGGACCATAAAGGTCTATTGTACGCAACCTTACCTTACATTTTTTGTAAGAAGCTGTTTTCACTTGAACTCATGACCTCCTGGTCACATGGCAACAACTTTACCAGCAACATAGTTGAAAATATTTATTGACAATCTATTGCGCCAACATAGAATTCACATGAAGGTGGCAAACAACACAACATAATCAAGACAATATTTTCACTATCAATCTCAATTCCTTCCACAAAAAAAACCTTAAACAGCAAATATATTGTAGTATATCACTAGCTTACGGGCCCCTTAGTTAAAAGCTAAAACCCCATATAACAGTATGTGACGTCGTGTGCAGGTCGTAACAATTTTCTCCTCTTTAATTAGGGGTGGGCGTATATCGATTCGGTTCGGTTTTATATCAAAAAAGTATGAACCGAATAAAATTCAATATTTATTTTTAAAAATCGAATCAAACTTTTAAAAAAACGAACGTATATGTTTATATCGGTTTTTTCAAGTGCATCATAATCATCAAATATAAAAGTCCAAAAAAAATAACTTAAAGTCCAAAAACATAAAGTGTGCATCACATATATTCTTAAAACATGTAAAAAAAACTCCAAATTAAAATTTATCCAAAAAATTGTTGGGAGATTTTGCTCTATGGTACTTTATAAAGCAGTACGGGAAGTATTTAACTATTACAAGTATTCGAAAGGATAAATAAAGATTTCAATAATTCAACATGGAATCTGAAAATTACAATATAACAACAAAACTGAAATTACGATTTTGTTGAAGACTGAAAAATGGAAAATGTTTTTGTTGAGTCGAGTGTAGCACTCTGTCCTTAAGACAATATTGCCCCGTATGTATCCTTTATACGTCCCGGACAATTTGTCTCCCAAGATAAAAAAAGCAATGGAACCCTTGAGCAAAGGAAACTCAAGAGCTACCGTGAAGAATATTGAGTAACGAAATGATGCTTGGAAGTTGTAGGAAGAAATCTATTTTGGTTGTGTATTTTCGTGCTTGTTTTAAAGCATCTCTTTTGTCATTCTTAGTGCTCAACAATGGTGTAAGGGGGTGTTTAAATAGGTGAGGGAGGGGGCTGATTATCGCCCTCCATAATGCCAAATAATGGCCATTATGGAGGTAGTAAAGCCACCACCATTAATGGGAGAAAGACCAACGGATTTGGCCATTATAGGAGGAGTAATTCAGCCAAAATAAATGGCCTGAATTGAGTGCTTGGGCATTCTGTTTTTGACCGTCGAAATTCTGAAGTTCGGAAACTTCCAGGGCCCAACCGTACCACCGGAAAATTCCGGGACCAAACTTGTACATCTTGAAACTTCAGGGACCAAACTGTACATCTTGAAACTTCAGGGACCAAACTGCACATCTGAAAGAATTCGGTCCAAACCGCACATCTGAAACTTCTGGGATCAAACTGTACTTCTGGCAAAGTTTTCTGGCCCACCGTGAACCCGTGAACCCGTGAACCCGTGAACCCGTGAACCCGTGAACCCGTGAACCCGTGAACCCGTGAACCCGAAACCCGAAACCCGAAACCCGAAACCCGAAACCCGAAACCCGAAACCCGAAACCCGGAACTCGGAACTCGGAACTCGGAACCGGACGGGACGGGCGGGCGGCGGCGGCGCGCGTGTGGTCTTTCCTCGAACCGAAGCACATCTAGGTCCTCCCTCCTTTAAACACATGGGATACCCCTTGGGGTCCCAAACCCCAAACCAATTTCGAATCTTATATACACAACAATTCTTTCTTCCTCTACCGATGAGGGAGAATTACACACAATACCACACTTTCCATGCTTCAAACACCTTACTTCGTGAACCAATATCTCTTTCATTTCTCAATGAAATTTGACGATTCTTGGCCCTACGGTTATCTACGTACTTAGTAGATCATGCATGTGTGAAGAATCGGATTCTCCAACATACGTTACACTAGTGTTTAAGCCGTTAAAGTTGGTCGGTCGCAACTCCCGCCAAAGGCAAATTTCCAACAAAAATAAAAGTCCAAACTCCAAAATATAAAGTTCACATCATAAATTAAAAATTCAAAACATATGTTATGATTAATTACAAAATATAAAGTTCATAATCAAAGCTTTCAATTTTCATTTATATATGTTATGATTAATTATAATTTTTTCACCGGTGTTTGGTTCGATTCATCACCAATTTTAAAGAACCAAACTGAATTACTTAACATTAATACATTCGGGCGATTTGGTTCGGTTTTTTCTGTTCACCGGTTTTATGCCCACCCCTAGCTTTAATTTCTGTTTCTAATAAGGTGGCGCATGAGCACTGAATATTTAAAATGAGAAAACTATTTTTACGTGAAAAAAAAGGACGTGGAATATCTAATACTGCTATTATTCTTCATTACAACTTCTTGTTCTATTTGCCTTTCTCTTTGTGTAAAGATTAATCAATGAATTCACGTTTTCTTATCAACGGTGTTTAACGTAAAGCATTGACGTACATGTGATGTTGGGGTAATTTAAAAGCTATAAAATAAGGTTCATTAATTAGTCAAGACAAATTAATAATACGAAAATTGTCTAAATCACTTGAATTGTGTTTCTCGATATTCATTGTTCCACACCAATGACACTGATTGTTGCACTTTAATTGAATCTTACTTTATAGTCAACTATATGTATTTTTAATATTAATTCTAATTAGATGAAGCTCTAATGATATTCACGAAGAAAAGGTAGAAAATGTTCACACATATAATTAACATAAGCCGCAAAAATCTGGTCGAGGGATGCATGCATGCATATGAATTATATAGAATAGTGTAATTCTCCTTGATTGGAGGCTTCTCATTAATGTAATATATATATAGGTGTTTACAATAACAAAATCTAATTGGAGAAGGATCTCTAATTTACATAATTACACTAGAATAATAATTACAGAATATATGGAGAGTATTATTTATTCTCTACCACATCCCCTCAGTTGGAGGAGGAGGAGGTCGAACGCTCAGACTGGATCTGAAGTCAAGGAACAACTGCCGAGAAAGTCTCTTAGTATATATATCTGCGTACTAATAGGAAGAAGGAACATGTAACACTCGCACATGGCTCATGGCAACCTTCTCACGAATAAAATGAATATTCATCTCAATATATTTGGTTCGTTGATGCTGAACCGGTTATGAGACAAGTAAACAACATATATGCTATAACAATAGACAAGAGATGCCTTACGTAAGGGACAATAAAGCTCTAGAAGAAGGTTTCTGAGCCAACAGATCTCGGCAACAACGTTGGCAACACCTCTATATTCTACTTCTGCACTCGAACGGGAAAACGTGGTTTGCCGTTTGGCAGACCACGAGATGAGATTATCACCCAAACATACATAGTAGCCGGAAGTAGATTGACGTGTTTCGGGACAGCCGTCCCAATAAGCGTCCGTATACGATATCAGCCTGGTCGGTGCAAATGGATAAAAATGAAATTTGTAGTCAAGAGTACGTTTAACGTACCGAATGATACGTTTAAGAGCGGTAAAGTGATGCTCACTGGAGCATCTGAACAAACACACATGCTGAACGACATATGCAATACCGGGCCTAGTGAATGTAAGATACTAAAGTGCACTAGCAAGACTCCTATAGAGAGAAGGAGCGAGCACCGAATCCCCGTCATCGACATTGAGTTTCGACTTCGAGTCGACTGGAGTGGTCAAAATCTTCCAGTTTGCCATTTTAGCCCTGTAAACAATTTATTCAGCATACTTACGCTGACACAGGAATATTGCATTTTCGGATCTGGTCACTGAAATCCCCAAAAAATAATTTAACTTACCCAAGTCTGTCATAGAACATTCGAATTTGAGCAGGTAATGATCTCATGTTTCAGCACATCAGATGAGGCAGTCAGAACAATATTATCCACATAGAGCAAAAGATATGCAGCGTCATTTCCTCGATGTAAAATAAAAAGTGAATTATCACTTTTTCTGCACACGAACCCGATATGCATGATGTTAGTGGCAAAGTGCTCATACCAAGCTCTGGGGGCTTGTTTCAAGCCATAGAATGACTTTCGAAGATGGCAGATATACTGATGAGCCTCAGGATGCACAAAGCCAGGCGGTTGATGCATATAGACGATTTCTTTCAAATCCCCATGTAAGAATGCATTTTTCACATCAGGTTAATGAGTCTACCAGTTCTTTCCCATATCTATGTTCAAAACAGTGGGAATGGTGGCTGATATGACCATTGGAATAAAGGTCTCACCACAATCAACTCCCTCTTGTTTCCTTATGCCATTTGCCACAAGTCTCGCCTTATGGCGTTCAAGCTCACCATTATCTCTGAATTTGTGGTGATATATCCACATGCAACGAATCACATTCATCCCCTCTGGTCTAAGTGCATTGTGTAGTGAGCATATTAAATTCCTCACGCATGGCCATATTCCAATTCGGGTCAAGTTTAGCTAATTTTGGGTTTAGAGGTATATGTGAGATAGTCTGAGTGGAAAGGTTAAAGTAGACTTTTGGTTTGAAAATCTTGTGCTGGGCATGGGTTTCCATACGGTGGGTCGGAGGTGACACTAATTGGGTCACGAGCAGTGGGGTGGTTATGGGTAGTGGGGTGATTGGGTCACGGGAAGTAGGGTAGGGCAGTGGTCTCGGTGATATGAGATGGGGCAGTGACGGGGTCTGGGGAAGTGATGGGTGGTGAGGCAGTGAGCACGGTGATGGGGGCTGGAGTAGTGACGGGATGGGACGGATGCCATGATGTATCACATTTCTAATGAGGGGGGAAGTGTTCGAATCATCAAGGAAGCCATAATCAGTGACTTGAAAGTTTTGGACGTTTCCAAATGGAAAAAACATTTTCCTCGAATGTGACATGACGAGAGACTAGGATTTTATTTATGGACAAATCATAGCGTAAGTACCCCCTATGGTTTGACGAGATAAGAAAATGGAAGGGATAGTTCTAGGTGCTAATTTGTGAGGGGCCGTGGAGGCGAGATTAGGGTAGTATAGACAACAAAAAATCCGAAGGTGGTCACAAGAGGGGATCCGATGGAAGAGAATTTTGGTTGGAGTTTTATTTTGAAGAGTTTGTGTTGATAATATATTAAGGAGATATGCCGCCATATGTAAGGCACATACCCCAAATGTTTGTAAAATTCCAGAGTTAGTCATACTCCTAACCATGAACCATCATTTGAGGACGAATGATCCCAAGGGGGAGATATTGTAATACCTCGTACCTTCGAACTATGGTTTGAACCGTACAATGAAAAAATGATAGAACTAATATGAGAAGTGTATGAACTATTTTGAAAACTAATCAAGCCATAAGAAGAGTCTTAGGAAAAATTAGAGTCAGAAGCTACTCTACCGAGCATGTTTTAAAGTGAGTTTGCAGCAGGCCTCACTTAAATCGAGTTTATAGATACGTATATAAGGAATTTGAGAAAACTTCCTTCATGAGAGTTGTATCCCTTTGAAATATATTTCAATCCATATAATTCCCAGGTCAAACGGAAATCTATACGAAATGTTATATCCAATTTTCTAAGGACATATAAAATAGAAATTCCAATTCTTGTAGGATTACGGTTTAAAGCCCAAACCTTTATGATAACCTATAAATACAATCTTAAAACGTTTTATGTGAGGATTTTCGACTATAGATACTACACAAATACCTAAGGTAAGTTCTTATTCGAATCCCTATGTTAATTATATTAAGTTAAGACTAGATTAACACCAAATCATTATTTGGAATCGCTAGATTTTGAAAAATCCATTCAAGGTCGAATTTGGAATGAAGCTTTGGGGTTTCTTCAAAAAGGTAAGCCCATCACTCATTAATGGATTGTATGGAGTTATTATTATGTTTTGGATATTTAATGGTTGGTAGAATCATGAAATATGTTTGATTTAAATGCACTCCATCAAACGCAAAACTCTAGTAATTTTGCTAAAGATTATCCCTCCGACCAGCCAGCTTCTTTTGGCGTTTTCCAAAGTTTTTACCGTTGGATTGAACCCAAATTCTAACTGCATGGTCAAAACTTCTAGATCATAAATGTGAACTATGAGGATCTGATTTGGAGGTTAGGAGCAGTGTGATTTGAGCTATGAACAGTAGCTACGAAAATCAGTGAAAACTCTTCTCAAGGTTTCAAGTTTAAAGATTTTGGTTTCTTCTTCAAAAGTTCAGACAACGAATCTGTTTATTAGGATTGCTTCGGTAACAGCTACTTGGTGAGCCCCATCTCATTTGGGGTGTTAGTCTATTTATTTTAATGATTATAGTTTATAGTAGAGGTATGTCAGGGCCTTGTTCTTGTAAATAGTTTTACAGACTCATATTTCAGAGGTTTCATAGACTAAACTAGTTAACTGGTCATGTCAGTCATGTTAGTAATAATTTTCAGACTTATCACGTTTTCAGATATTTTCCGTAATATATTTTCACGCTATATTTTTAGTATTATGTTTTACATATTTCAAATCATTATTAGTGTATATTTTGATGCCCATGTTGATTAGCAAATCATGTGGTTCGCTCGGTCACATGCAGTCAGGCACCGAGTGTCATGTTTCGCCCAGGCCATGGTTCGGGGTGTTACAACCATACTAGATCTCAGTAGTCTACAATCATAGCACACACACGTAAAAACACACTACAGACTCACTCATGGTCTCAGAATTCTCATCGAATATAATCGAGTCCACCACAACGACCTAAAACCAACATTCCAACCCATACCCAAAATGCTCCCGAGAGTCTCGGGAACCGACTAACCATCCCAACAAGTCATAAACAATTCTCATGTTTATCCAAAAGTCAACTATCGGTCAAACGTTCTCACTTAAAGGTTCTAATTCCTCCAATTTTCACTAGAAACACACGATAAACTCGGGAATTGGATCAACAAGGGTAAAATGGTCAAAAGTGCAATAACGACCAAACATGTCGTTACAATTGAATCCCTGAACTCATCCTCAAGTGTGTCTATCAAACCCCCTAAATCTTATTTTATTAGAAGCAGAAATTAAATTAGGGAAATGAAGGTGGAGTAATATTTTAGACATGTGGTAAGCTATTCTTTAGGTCATAGATGTGTCGATTTCTGCTGGTTCTACTCTTCCACTGCCAACTTAATTAATAACTACTCTTTTTTTCCTCTCAATTGCTGCTAATCTTAGTTAAAGATGAATAATAAAATTAGAATATATATTAGCATGTCACTACATTGAAGATGGAATGTTATGTAAGTCGGATTGTATTAGATAAGCACACTTGAGGATGATTTCAGAGGTTTAATAAAAATAAGACTTAGTTCAAATGCTAATATAAAGAAAAAAAAAAGATAAAGTTTAGGGGGCACATATGCATTAAGCCTAAAAGTTGTTGGAAATTTGCCTTTGGCGGGAGTTGCGACCGACCAACTTTAACGGCTTAAACACTAGTGTAACGTATGTTGGAGAATCCGGTTCTTCACACATGCATGATCTACTAAGTACGTAGATAACCGTAGGGCCAAGAATCGTCAAATTTCATTGAGAAATGAAAGAGATATTGGTTCACGAAGTAAGGTGTTTGAAGCATGGAAAGTGTGGTATTGTGTGTAATTCTCCCTCATCGGTAGAGGAAGAAAGAATTGTTGTGTATATAAGATTCGAAATTGGTTTGGGGTTTGGGACCCCAAGGGGTATCCCATGTGTTTAAAGGAGAGAGGACCTAGATGTGCTTCGGTTCGAGGAAAGACCACACGCGCGCCCGCCGCCGCCCGCCCGTCCCGTCTTGTTCCGGGTTCTCGGGTTCACGGGTTCACGGGTCGTGGGCTGTGGGTCTTCTGATATTATCTTTTTGGGCCAGAAAACTTTGCCAGAAGTACAGTTTGGTCCCTGAAGTTTCAAGATGTACAGTTTGGTCCCTGAAGTTCAGAATTTCGACGGTCAAGAACTGAAACGCCAAGCACTCAATTCAGCCATTTATTTTGGCTGAATTACTCCTCCTATAATGGCCACAAATCCGTTGGTCTTTCTCCCATTTATGTTGGTGACTTTACTACCTCCATATTGGCCATTATTTGGCTATTATGGAGGCAGTTTTGAGGCAGTAAATCAGTCCATTCCTCACCTATATAAACACCCCCTTACACCATTGTTGAGCACACTTGATATGCACGAAAATACACAACCAGAAAAAATCTTCTTCCTACAACTTCCAAGCATCATTTCGTTATTCAATATTCTTCACGGTAGCTCTTGAGTTTCCTTTGCTCAAGGGTTCCATTGCCGTTTTGTCTTGGGAGACAAATTGTCCAGGACATATAAAGGATACATACGGGGCAATATTGTCTTAAGTACAGAGTGCCACACTCGACTCAGCAAAAATAGTTTCTATCTTTCCGTCTTCTACAAAACTGGAATTTTCAGTTTTTCTTGTGTAACAATTGTAATTTTCAGATTTCATGTTGAATTATTGAATCTCTGTTTATCCTTTTGAATACTTGTAATAGTTATATACTTCCCGTACTGCTTTATAAAGTACCATAGAGCAAACTCCCAACAAAAGTTTCAAATATCTTTTCATTTTCTCTAATCTTCATGAAATAATGCAATCTTATATTATATGAATCCCAACTAATAACGCCATAATGATAAAATATGGGTGTCAGACTAAATACTTGACATAAAGTAGCAAAACCCATTCTTTTCAAACAAAATTTTAAAAAATGTATCACATAAAATGTAACGCATAAAATATATATTAAAGAGTGATCAATTAAGTAGGTATTATCGTTTGGCCATGGGTTTTAAATATTTCATAAAAAATATCATAATTATATTTATATATATAAATAAATAATATATTTCAATTGCTTGAACATTCTTAGCGAAGTTCTTGACATGATCACCTCATAAAATGTGTCAACATGGCCAAATACACTGAAGGGGCATATTAATCGTGGCAAATAAAATTCGACAGAACTTAATAATATTAATTCAAATTTATTTTTGTGTTACAAATTTTTAATATTTATTAATAATTTATTCAAAATTCAATAATTAAATAAAATTTATAAACTAATTTTTTTAGCTTTGCCTTGAAGTACACCAAGCTAAAATGGTTGCTTGTGCCGACAACACTCTAGTGATTGCGGCATGATCGACACAGCCAGCAGTTAGAAGCAAGAACAGGCGGAGGGCAATGGGTCGTAGTCCCTCGTTATTGTGTTTGTGTTTGGATATGTTCGGCCGACAAAACTCCCTTTCCACAACTTTAATTTTCACGTGGTTTAATTTTATTAGGCATGTGTCCTATTTTTTTTTTTTGTTTCATCTTTAATTTAACATACCTCTTAAAACGAAATAAATAATAATTTTACCACATTATTTCTAATTGGATTATTATTTTCTATATCTCTTTGATATTTTTCGCTTCTCGAGATTTAAACTGCATGACTTTGATCAACATTTTAAAATGTATTTTTCACCAAATTGATATGAAAAAAGTTACAATTTATAATATTTTTCATGTAATTTTATAATATATAAATTTTAATTTTAAAATATTAAGTTATTCCAATTCAATGTAACTTCAAAATTTAATAAAATTGACTATCAAAAAGTAAAAAATATCACATAAATTTGAACGAACGGATTATAATAAGTTATCTCACTCATTGTGAAATGAATTGGAAATAATTCATACTCAATAATAATAAAAAAATATATATATCAAATTATAAATTATAAATTATCTTTTGATTTTCATAAGTAAAACTGGGGATTTATTTTCAGTATGGCCGAGCTTATAGCGGCCAAGTAAAAGCTGAGGGAGGAGGGAATATTTTGTTTTATTATAGCTGGGTCCTTGTCAAAATTGAAATAGATAGCACTGGGAAGAAGAAGATGTTGTTTATTTTTAATTGATTGAACATGCTCTTGTATTCTGTCCTATTATTTTAAATAGAGTCGATATATATTGCACAATGCGTATTTATAAAATTTCTTTCAAATTTTTCGTAT
Source organism: Anisodus tanguticus (assembly GCA_034509755.1). Taxonomy (NCBI): domain Eukaryota; kingdom Viridiplantae; phylum Streptophyta; class Magnoliopsida; order Solanales; family Solanaceae; genus Anisodus; species Anisodus tanguticus. The sequence goes on along the minus strand of CM067540.1, from coordinate 52,505,592 downwards.
GACCTTTGCTAGTCACAGGTTTTTTATCCAAACAAGTTCGCCAGTACTATTACCCTTTTTTAACGCATTTGACCCTCGAAATTCAGAGTTTTTTATGCATACAAATATTTCTATTAGACCGTTAATGTATAACTAATGAAACGTTTATCATATCTTTGTTACATGCTTAAGGAATCTTGTCAATATTGCTATAACGATTCTTCCCCACTCACGATTATAGCAAGAGCGCCTTGAATCTAGATCTTCTTGTCCGGCGAAGTCAGGATTTTACCTAGGGGGTTCAAAAATATAAATAACATACGAAGAAGCTAAGGGGGTGCAACGACTACTAAATATACATAAAAATAATTTTAACCTTGTATATGCATTATAATTTTTCGTCCAAGGGGGTTCGGATGAACCCCATCGACCCTTACTAGCTCCACCACTGGGTGTCAAATGGTAGGTTAGATTGAATTTGTGCCCGTAAAAAAATGGGTTAATTTAATAAATTGACGGATCAATAGCCCGCCTAAAGGATATATGGATTGAAATAGGTTGGATCAAAATTGGCTAAATAATAAGTCATATCCCAATCCACCCAACTCCAACTATGTTTTAATATTTTTTATTTATTTTCCTATAATTTAGTTAGGTACCTAATGAAACTTTTGCTTCTTTTATTATGACTATATATAACATATTAAAAATATTTTAATAAACTTTCTCATGGGTCAATTGAAATACATATCAACCCAAATATATCAACCCAAATTTTAGATGAGAGGGGGTTGAATTAATTGAACATCATTAGTCTCCCAAACATGAAAAAACTAGGCGAATGATAATTTCATGACCTAATTTTATCCTTCCAACCCAATTGCTCATTCCTGCGAGGCCTTTGACCTATTCTGTGGGCTTTGTCGCCTTGTGGCTTGCAAGTGCTTCCAGCATAGGGCTGACAATGGATCGGAGGTAGATCGGGTGGAGCTCAATCCGCCTCCATCCGTCAACCATTCATCCACCACCCGATCCATCCATCATCCTATTTTTTCTTCATGCACATCCGATCCATCAATCATCCACGGGTGAATCGGGTGCTTCGCGGATGAAAATTATAGAACAATCATCTAAAATCCTTGGTAAATGAAAAAAAGTACATCAAATAAATATCATCATAGTGTTTTTACAAGCCGTGTCTATGCTCCAAACATGCAACCAAAAAAATGGAAAGGAGCCAAAAGCCAATAATAATCCGAAGCAAGAAACCAAGGTTCTGTTGAAGCTTTTGGTGGATCAAAAGAAAAATAATGTGGTTGCAGATGAATCTAAAGTAGATTTTCTGGACATGCTTGTTAGCCTTCTCACTTTACCACTAGGAACACAATTACGACTCATTAAAGCAGAGGCCAAAGTTGTAGGATCATGCTGAACCTAAGATTCAATCAATGCGCACAAACGTAAATAAACATTGCAAAGTAGTAACTATAGGACTTGATTATAACGATGAGATAAATATACACAGTAATAATCAGCAGTTAGTTCACCTCAAGTCCTCAATTATCAAGTTTCACCTCAAAATATTCACACAAAAATCGCCAATTAAGCAAAACAAAACGCTCAAAAAAATCAATACGCATAATCGTAATACAAACATGGGAAATTACTAATTTACGATTTGAATATAGATATGAGATAAACATGATTTGCGAAACGGGTGGATGGATGGGTCGGGTGGTGGGTTGGATGTATGTCCACCCGAATTCGACCCGATCCGTCACCCGATTAAAATCCGTGTTTTGTCGAATTTTTGCCCATATAATCGAGTCGGGTGGATCGAATATCTATCGGGTCAGAGTGAAATTAACAGCCCTATTCCAGCATTTGTGAGTGGAAAATATGAAAAAGCACTTTTAACCTCTATGTCTAGTGATGAAGATCATGTAGAAATGCTCCATAATCTCAGTCGAAAAAACCGCTTGGTTCTTGTCTCAATAAGCTAGAACATATATGCTTCTTCCCAAAAATTTGTTGGAATTAATGCAATGCGCACTAGAAATGAATAGAACTATATAAGTATGTGATTTTCTTCACTATTTCTCACATTTCGCCGACACCAGAGCTAATTTCTCATAAGAGAGTTTGATTTATTGGTTCAGTTCGATTTTATATAAAAAAGTATGAACCGAATAAAATTCGGTTTTTATTTTTAAAAATTAAATCAAACTTTAAAAAAAAAAACCAAACGTATATGTTTATATCGGTTTTTTCATGTGCATCATAATCAGCAAATATAAAGTCCAAAAACATAAAGTCTGCATCACATATATTCTTAAAACATGTAAAAAAACTCCAAATTAAAATTTACATCCCACAAAATAAAAGTCCAAACTCCAAAATATAAAGTTCACATCATAAATTAAAAATTCAAAACATATGTTATGATTAATTACTTACAAAATATAAAGTTCATAATCAAAGCTTTCAATTTTCATTTATATATGTTATGATTAATTACAAAATTTTCACCAGTTTTCGGTTCGGTTCATCACCAATTTTAAAGAACCAAACTGAATTACTTAACATTAATACATTCGGACGGTTCGGTTCGGTTTTTTCTGTTCACCGGTTTTATGCCCACCCCTAGCTTTAATTTCTGTTTCTAATAAGGTGGCGCATGAGCACTGAATATTTAAAATGAGAAAACTATTTTTACGTGAAAAAAAAGGATGTGGAATATCTAATACTGCTATTATTCTTCATTACAACTTCTTGTTCTATTTGCCTCTCTTTGTGTAAAGATTAATCAATGAATTCACGTTTTCTTATCAACGGTGTTTAACGTAAAGCATTGACGTACATGTGATGTTGGGGTAATTTAAAAGCTATAAAATAAGGTTCATTAATTAGTCAAGACAAATTAATAATACGAAAATTGTCTAAATCCCTTGAACTTGTGTTTCTCGATATTCATTGTTCCACACCAATGACACTGATTTGCACTTTAATTGAATCTTACTTTATAGTCAACTATATGTATTTTTAATATTAATTCTAATTAGATGAAGCTCTAATGATATTCACGAAGAAAAGGTAGAAAATGTTCACACATATAATTAACATAAGCCGCAAAAATCTGGTCGAGGGCTGCATGCATGCATATGAATTAGGTAAAATAGTGTAATTATCCTTGATTGAAGGCTTCTAATTAATTCAATATATATAGTTGTTTACAATGACAAAATCTAATTGGAGAAGGATCTCTAATTTACATAATTACACTAGAATAATAATTACAGAATATATGAAGAGTATTAGTTATTCTCTATCACATCCCCTCAGTTGGAGCAGGAGGAGGCCGAACGCTCAGACTGGATCTGAAGTCAAGGAACAACTGCCGAGAAAGTCTCTTAGTATATATATCTGCGTACTAATAGGAAGAAGGAACATGTAACACTCGAACATGGCCCATGGCAACCTTCTCACGAACAAAATGAATATCTATCTCAATATGTTTGGTTCGTTGATGCTTAACCGGGTTATGAGACAAGTAACAACAGATATGCTATAATAATAGACAAGAGATGTATAACATAAGGGACAATGAAGCTCTAGAAGAAGGTTTCTGAGCCAACAGATCTCGGCAACAACGTTCGCAACACCTTTATATTCTACTTCTGCACTCGAACGGGAAAACGTGGTTTGCCGTTTAGCAGACCACGAGATGAGATTATCACTGATTGGGTCACGAGCAGTGGGGTAGTTATGGGTAGTGGGGTGATTGGGTCACGGGAAATAGGGTGGGGCAGTGGGCTCGGTGACATGGGATGGGGTAGTGACAGGGGCAACGATGGGTGGTGAGGCAGTGAGCACGGTGAAGGGGGCTGGAGTAGTGACGGGACGGGACAGGACGGGACGGGTGCCATGATGTATTGCATTTATAATGAGGAGGGAAGTGTCTGAATCATCAAGGAAGTCGTAATCAGTGACTTGAAAGTTTTGGACGTTTGCAAATGGGAAAACGTTTTCCTCAAATGTGACATGACGAGAGACTAGGATTTTATTTATGGACAAATCATAGCATAAGTACCCCCTATTTGACAAGATAAAAAAATGGAAGGACTTCTATGTGCTAATTTGTGAGGTGCCGTGGAGGCGAGATTAGGGTAGCATAGACAACAAAAAATCCGAAGGTGGTCAAAAGAGGGTATCCAACGGAAGAGAATTTCAGTTGGAGTTTTATTTTGAAGAGTTTGTGTTGGTAATATATTAAGGAGGTATGCCGCCATATGTAAGGTGTATACCACAAAAAGAAGGGGGGATGGAATCATGGAAGAGCATAGTGCAAATCTTATTGTTGATGGTGCGTAGGATTCTTTTGGCTATACCATTAGAGGTGAGGTATGGGGGCAATATAATCGAAACATCATGCCGTGGTCCGCACAAAATTTATGAAAGGGAAGGTTGTCAAACTCACGGTCATTATCACATTGAAATATTTTGATGGTCTTTTCAAAATATGTTTTAACATATACTTGAAATTCAAGAAAAATTGTGTAGACTTGGGACTTATATTTTAGAGGATACACCCAAATAATGTGTGACCTGGTTTGCTAGTAATGAGAGATGTCCATAAATCCGTATGAATAATATCAAAAGGAGAAAATGTTACACTTAATGAAGGTTGAAAAGGAAGTCTAACATGTTTTCCTAAAGGACAAGAGTAGCAAGCAGGGGTAAATTTCCCATTATTACATTGTATGAAATTCTGACTTCTAAGAAAATTAAAAACTAGTGCTCCAGGGTGCCCGATTCTACTGTGCTAAGTGGATGGAGAGATTGCAGCTAGAGAGGTTGGTGGTTTGACACTTGCAGTGGAAGTGGATGAGAAAGGATATAGATCCCCTACACTATTTCATCTCTTAAGAGTTGTCCCCGTATGTAGGCCCTTCACAGAATAACCAAAAGGGTCAAACTCAATGGATACAAAATTATCACTAGCAAACTTTCTAATAGAGATTAAGTTTTTAATGATTTTAGGAGCATATAGGGCATTTTTAGGGTAAATGGTGGGTGAGGCGGTTGTGTTTGAGTGGTGCCATAGCATTGAATTGGAATGCGATTGTCATTGCCTACCACAATGAATTGAGGATTGTTCAAATTAAATAGGTGAGAGAGATTACCAGAGTCGCAAGTGAGGTGGGATGTGACACATGTATCGATGTACCATGCATCGTTGGGCTGCTGGAGGTTCATAGTGTTGTAGGACTGAGCGAATTCGGTAGGAGTGAGTAGGTCGTAAGGTTGCTGCTGTTGTGGAGCTGACATAATATGGGCCTACTATGTTGGGCTGGTGGAATTGGATCATCCTTCGCGGCCCTTTCCTCTTCCGCCATGCCTGTTGCTGCGACCACGTTCCCTGCTGCCGCTTCGGCAAACCCAGTGGGGTGGGTGGTCCGGAGGGCAAAGTGATGGTCGACGGTACGTCGACCGCCAATGATTGTGGATTATGCTCGTCTTGTTTGGCTCGTCTAGTTTCATCCAATAGCAATTATGATCGGGCCTTGTTGAAGCTAGGGAGGGGATCAGCTTGATGGATTATCGTGGCAAGTGTATCGTACTCCCCTTTAGGTAAACCAGTAATGAGTTGCAAAACCATCTTTGTTTCGAAAATCGAATTGCCAACATTAGACAATTGATCGGCCACTAGTTTGAGTTGTTTACAATAGTCTGACATGTTAGCAAAATTCTCAAGACGAGTGTTGTTAAATTATTCCTCCAGATACACAGCATGTGTATGTTTATTGTCCTGAAAGATTTCCTCTAGCCTTGTCCATTGTTCATGAACCGAAGCACATGTCTTCATGATAGTATAAAGTAAGTCCTTGCATATGGTGCCATATATCTATTGTTTGACGATTGCGTTGAGCCTTTTCCATGTCTAGTTGTCGACGTCGTGTGGACGGGGGTAGATGACATCAATGAGATCAAGCACATTGTATGCGCATGCATGAATGTGAAATAGTTCAACCCACGATGAGTATCGTCCATCCTCTTGATCAAGAACCAAAGGGAAAAAGTTTTTGATAATCGTGTTTAGATATACAAAACCTAATTGAAAAAGGATCTCTACTTTACATAATTACACTAAAATAATAATTACAGAATATACGGAGAATATTTATTTATTCTCTATCAAATTATGACTGGACATTATTAAAACACCCTCATGAAAGTCATTCTGAAGCAGTAAAAAAATAAATTTGTCAAAGAAGGAAAAAAGAAAAAAAAGAATGCTACAAATATAAATAAGATAAAATAAACTAAAATAATTAGAAGAAGAAGAAGAAGACAATTTGATAAAGATTTGAGCAATATAAGCATGTGCTATCCACTAGATAAAGCTAGAGTATTGGTATTTGTCCAATCTGCCAATCTTCGAACAACTTCGACATATACATGACTAATTCCTATCACTTTGTCCTTAAAGTTCATCTTTTCGTTGAAATGAAATATAAAATAACGAGGCTTGTCGTAAGTTAGAAATATTAAGAAATTCGACGTTGAATTACATATTCACATTGTTAACTTGTATACAGCCAATTAAGACAAGAAAAACACAAGTGCATCTGATAATATTCAATATCCACAATATATGATGCTTATCGTCTCGTCTTTTGCAGTTTGCATGACATGGAGTGAGAATAAGCACGAGTGAGTTTGCTAGTAAAGTACTATAAGTGGCTCTGGTCATCAAGAATTTTTAAATGTTCTCGCTTAATAAGGTAAATTTTAGCATTTCAATATTTTCTATCAAAAAGGTTTTATGATCACTAATCAAATGTTACATAATATTCATTTCATACATTACGTTGCGTCAGCATCTCATCTAGAATATAAAAAACTATTAGAGAAAACACATTTAAATTACTTTATCCTATTATGTCACACCATATCACTACTAGAAAATCATTATTTTTTCACTAAATTTCCCACTTAAAAATATTTAGTGACTATTTCCACTTAATATCGGTGGGAAAAAACTTAAATAGTAGTGTGAACACACCAAAAATTAGAAAGTTTTCCAGTATTTCAATGGGAACATGTTTCCCACCATACGTTTTCCCAGTGATTTTTCAGTGAACTAGTTCGGTGGTATTAAGAGTCCCACATCGGAAATGAAATGAGAATTTGGACTCCTTATGTGCACTTGGACAATCCTCCCCTCATGAGCTAGCTTTTGGGGTTGAGTTAGGTCCAAGATCCATTCTTTACATGTTCATGTTGCTCTCGGTCATGTTAAGGTGTTGCATGTGTCTTCTTCATATCAGTATGCGGATATCTTCATGCAAGGTCTTCCTAGACAGTTATTCCTCGACTTCAGATCCAGTCTTAGCATCCAGCCTCCTCCTGCTCCGACTGAGGGGGTGTATTAACGTGTACAAATATATTATACTTCATATATTGTGTAATATTTAGTGATGTATAACTATGGTAGTTATAGGATCCTTATTGGATTAGGATTCCACATTGTACATTATATATATTTGTATTAATGAGAAAGACTCCCCAAGGGATATTAATACAATCTTACATGGTATCAGAAGCCAAACTCTAAACCTCAATTATTTTTCTTCCACCGCAGCAAACCCTCGATTTCTGCATCGTTGATCATTCCTGATAAACAACCGTAGCTTGTCCTCTGCGTCTGCTCTCCCTTGGACCGAATTCCATCACCCGAGAAAATCAAAAGCTTTGTTTCCTTCTGTCTCTGTCGGCCCACATTGCCCGAGACACTTTCCTCTGTCTCACTTTGTGTCCTTTCGACCTCAACTGCCAGAGAAACAACAAATTACCAGCCTTAATTTTTTTCTCTTCTTTTCTCAATTTTTTGTTCCCTATAATTTATCTTTTCCTTTTCGCCAACAACTCTTCGGAAATTTAATGGCAGTCATGAATTTACAAGCCCTTCCCCAATCCAATTTGGGCCAGGCTTTCTTCACGTTGACTCCTCAGCAGCCCGATAATGCGTGGTATATGGATACATGCACCATGTCTCACCTCACCAACAATTCTGGTGATCTTCCTCAACTGCGAAATTTAAATACTCCACAATCTATTATGGTTGGAAGTGGTCATCGCATTCCAATACAAGAATTTGGCCACACACTAACTCTACCACCGCATCCTCAGTTCTCCCTAAATAACGTCCTCTATGCCCCACATATTATCAAAAACCTAATCTCCATTAGAAAATTTGTTACGGATAGTTTCGTATCAATCAACTTTGACCCGTTTGGGTTTTCTGTAATGGACCTACATACCAGAAAACTCCTTACGAGATACAATAGTGAGGGGGACCTTTATCCTTTCCTATTCACGCCCGCTGCCAATGTCACCCCTCCCACATCTCTAAATGCCCAAGTATTTCCTCCCACCGTTTTAGCAATAATCTCTCCGTCAATCTAGCACAATAGACTTGGACACCCCGAAACTCTATTTTTACTTTTCTTCGGAACAATAATTTAATTCGTGTATGTTATTCGCAGATGACGTAGTCCTGATTGATGAGACCCGCATCGGAGTGAACGCTAAGCTGGAGGTTTGGAGACAACTCTAGTGTCTAAAGGGTTCAGGCTGAGTAGGACCAAGACAGAATACTTGGAGTGCAAGTTCAGTGACGGGTGCGACCTTGAGACAGGCGTGGAGGTGAGGCTTAGTACCCAGGTCATTCCAAAGAAAGGGAGCTTCAAGTACCTCGGGTCTATTATCCAAGGAAATGGAGAGATTGATGACGATGTCACACATCGTATTGGGTCAGGGTGGATGAAATTGAGGCTCGTATCTGGAGTATTGTGCGATAAAAAGGTGCCACAAAAACTTAAAGGCAAGTTCTATAGGTGGTGGTTAGACTGACCATGTTGTATGGGGCGGAGTGTTGGCCGGTCAAGACTTCACACACCCAAAAGATGAAAGTTGATGAGGATGCTAAGATGGATGTGTGGGCATATAAGGAGGGATAGAATTTGAAATGATGATATCAGGGACAGAGTGGGAGTTGTCTCGGTGGAGGATAAGATGCGAGAAGCTAGGTTGAGATGGTTCAAACACGTGCAGAGGAGAGACATAAATGCCTCAGTGTGGAGGTGTGAAAGGTTGTTTATGGACAGATACATGAGGGGTAAAGGTAGGCCAAGAAAGTATTGAGGAGAGGTGATTAGACGGGATATGACGCAGGTGCAACTCACTGAGGACATGACCTTAGATAGGGCGTTATGGAGGACATGTATTAGGGTAGAAGGATAGTAGGTAGTCCAGCGTAGTTCTACCTACGCTTGCAAAATGGTAGTTGTAGTATTATTATTATAGGCTCGCTTAGCCTATCATATTGCTTTATAGTCCCTTGTCGTTTGATTTATGCTGCTATGTGTATTTTGTTTATCTTATTTACTTGCATTAGATATTGCTTCTTTTTTTTCTTTCTTTTTCAGAATGCGCTGTCATGGCTTACGCACTTTGTGTGTCTTACTTTGCTTGGGCTTGGGCTTTGTCTTGAGCCAAGGGTCTCTCGAAAATAGCTTTTCTACCTACCAAGGTAGAGGTAAGGTCTGTGTACACTCTACCCTCCCAGACCCCACATTATGAGATTTCACTCGGTATGTTGTTGTTGTTGTTGTTCTAGTGGGACACCTGCCCAACAGTGTTTTTCTTGCCCTTTAGGCAAACACGTTCGCCTCCCTTTTCAACCTTCTTTAAGTGTTATGTTTTCTCCATTTGATATTGTTTATGCAGATTTATGGACATCTCCTGTTATTAGTTCCCTAGGTCATAAATTATATCTTGTGTTATTAGATGATTTTTCTCACTTTATCTGGATTTACCCTCTAAAATTCAAGTCTGAAGTCTTTACCAAACTCCTTGAGTTTCGTACCTATATCAAAACACAATTTGCAAAGTCCATAAAATCATTCGAATGTGACAACAGTCGTGAGTTTAATAATTCCGTGTTTCATAACTTTTGCATCAATAGTGGCATGGTCTTCCGTTTCTCGTGTCCCCATACCTCACCCCAAGATGGAAAAGCCGAATGAATCATCTGTACCATCAACAACATGGTTCGTACCATTCTTTTTCGTGCCTATCTCCCCCTGTCGTTCTGGTCTATGCAGTCAAAATGGTAGAATACATCCTTAATATTTTACCTACGAGTACTCTTCACAACAAAACCCTTATCGAAATTCTCTACTGTCGAATTCCGTCATATGACCACCTTAGAATTTTTGGTTGCCTGTGCTACCCAAATCTTGCCTCCACTGCTCCTCATAAATTAGCGCCTCGTACCACCCAGTGTGTCTTCTCAGGATTCCCACACAATCATAGAGGGTATTTGTGTTATGACTTGTCTTCCCATAAGATCATCGTATCCCATCATGTCATGTTTAACGAGGAAATCTTCCCATTCGCCAATCTCCAAAAATTACGGACTACCAATTACACGTTCTCGAGGAGTCCGAACCCCCCTTCGTCGTCCGCCACTTGCTCAGTAATCTGGCTATGGTACCATCGCCGCCACCTCCGGCAGCTACCCCATAGTCGGCTTCACTGCTACACGTCGATGCCTCCTCCATACCCAATCATGGTCTCGACTACCCATCTGCATCTCCTCTAAAATTTGACCCTCTGTATCTCCGACTATTCCTAATGGCAAAACCACTGTTCCGGCATCACCGAACTTCACATCTGCCACCCGGCTTCGTCGGATCTTCCATTCCCGGTGTCACCCTGGTCAGCTTCTACAGTCCACATGCCTAGGTCATCTATGTCTGTCGCACATCCATTCCAGGCCACCACATCCACCCCTCGCATCTCTGATCTCCCACTAAACACAACCGACAAAACCCCAACCCGCCACCACCAGCTCCCCAACCTCGCCACCAGTCACCAACAATGCCTCATCCCGTAACAGTAACCACACCCATCCAGATCTCTCCTGGCCTGACACAGGACCCTACCGCCCCAATCATCACCACCCACACTGCCTTGCCTACCCCTGCCCTGATCTTTAATACAAATACCAAAACCGCCCATGTCCCCATGCACCGAATGGAAATCTGTGCCCAACACGAGATTTTCAAACCCAAAGTCCAATTTAACCTCTCCACACAAACCATATCCCTAATTCCAAAAAACCTAAAATTAGCCAAACTTGACTCAAATTGGAATGCATCCATGCGTGAGGAATTTAACGCTTTAACAAAACAACACACTTGTGATCTGGTTCCTAGACCGGAGGGGTGAATGTGATCCGTTGCATGTGGTTTTTTCGTCACAAATACAGAGACAGTGGTGACCTAGAGAGATATAAGGCGAGACTTGTGACTAATGGTACTAATCAGCAGGAAGGTATTTATTGTGGTGAGACATTCAGTACGGTTGTTAAACCGGCTACCATTCACATAGTTCTGAGTATTGATATGGGCAGGCATTGGCCGATTCATCACCTTGATGTGAAAAATGCATTTCTATATGTGGATTTGAAAGAAACTGTTTACATGCACCAGCCGCCGGGTTTGTACATCCAGCAGCCCCTCAATATGTATGTCGTCTTCGTAAGTCACTTTATGGTTTGAAGGTTTGAAACAAGCCTCTAGAGTATGGTATCAGAGCCAGACCAATTTACAAGTCTATGTTCACCGATGTTGGTCCCCAAATTATGTCATCCATGCTCCAGTTAACGTAGCCTTGGGCGTGCGGGAGAGTTTTAAGAGTCTCACATCGGAAATGGAATGATAATTTGACTCATTATATGGACTTGGACAATCCTCCCCTAATGAGCTAGCTTTTGGGGTTGAGTTAGGCCCAAGATCCATTCTTTACAGGTGAAAATGAGGTGGAGAAATTATATTTTCTAGCACAAATTTTCCATTAAATATCATATAAAACCTCTTTATTTCTAGTAGTGTATATAAACATCTATTGTTGTATTACTCAACGACAAAAGATAAATAACTTCTGATGAAATGATACACCTTAGCTTACCTTGGGAAGACAAAAGTAGTAGTAAACATTGTCGAGGATAAATTATCCATGTTGATAGACTATTTTGGTAGATATATGCATAATCATTAATCATATAGCCGTTAAATATGATAAACTAGGTAATTTATTTGCATTTTCGTACCGTCATGAATAACCTTATTAAGCTTAGAAATGATCATTCTCTAATATCCGAATGTTAAAAATAATGAAAAGGTAGATTTTTGTTAAAACTATACTATTATTGTTATCCTTTATTTCGCCGCGGCTATGATTGAGTTCGAGCTTCTAATTCTCTAATTTTATTCTTTACTAATATGCCTAAAGAAGGAAAGAAAATAGATATTACAATGAAAAAAATTATCCCACGTGATACCAGTAGTGTAAATAATTGGACCCAAAAAGGAGTAAAATAAAACTGGTACTATTATATGTTCACATGGTCATACTTAGACCCATCTAGGCTCTAGCGACGAGGATCATGAATTGTCTTTCTAAGTTCTGCTTTAACTCGATCTCACTCCACCTCACACTCTTCACCACTTGCAATATTCAATAAATTATTAGTGTAACATCTAATCCTACTTTTCTTGCTCTTATCTTTTTTATAATTAGTGTATATCCTTATCCAATAATATTCCCTAATATCGATTATGAGTGCATTGGGTTTGTTTCCACAATATCCCAACTCACCGCTTGGAATATTCAATAAATTAGTAGTGTAACATCTAATCCTACTTTTCTTGCTCTTATCTTTTTTATAGTTAGTGTATATCCTTATCCAATAATATTCCCTAATATCGATTATGAGTGCATTGGGTTTTGTTTCCACAATATCCCAACTCGTCACACGCTTTTTGTTACTTCCTTGGTGTTAAAATATTTGTCTGATTTAGACTTTGACACATAGTTTTAAAAAAATATTTAAATTTTATGATTATTAATTAAAGATATATAAAATGTACTAAAATATCTATTAATATTGTAATCTTAAACATGTCATTTAATAAATTAAAATAAAAAAATTGTCAAAAAAGAAAAGAAACATTCTTTTTAAAACAAATTAAAAAGAAAAGTAAGACAAACATTTTGAAACGAAGGGAGTATATTTTTATTCCTATTTCAACACTTCTTTAATAATAAAAAAAAATCATGATCAGGAAGTGATCTAGTCTCTAAACTATTATTTCGAAAATTTGCATGCATCAGAACTTTACTGGTAGCTAATAATACATGGTACATTGTGAGTACCCAACACCTATAAACTATTTGGTTTACTCAAATACTAACAATTTGAAGAGGTTAATCAGATGAAGCCGTCGCCTCTTCTTGATCCTGGCAGGCCAACAATTTCAACCGAGCCCCACAAACAATAACGAGATATTGAAGTATGATACAATGCACATCGGATATAGTACTACTTCATTTTGATGAATGATAAGAGTACCCTCTCTGAATTTCACTCATTCCCCAGGTTAAGTGAACCATCCTTCATTAGCTTCACACTCAGACTATTAAATCTCCCTCTTGAGTAATGTCGAGAAGCCTTTCTCCAATCTGTCCCAGTTTTCATCATGGCTGCAAATTCATCATAACTGATGCGCCCATCCTGTGACAATGTGAAGATAAAAAAAGAAATCATCACTACTCTGTATTCACGTTTAGTTAAAAGAGGATTTGTGTGCTGGTCTATTTACCTTGTCTGTATCAACTTCCTGGAAAATGTCATTAGCAACATTGGTACAGTCATCTGATCCATCCTCCATCAATGCATCCCGAAGTTCATCTGGTTCGATATAACCATTGCCATCCTTGTCGAAGAAGGAGAAAGCTCTGTGCAGATGTTCATCATTTGCCATCCTTTGAAGATGGAGTGAGATGGCAATAAATTCCCCATAGTCCAGAGTCCATTTCCCGTTAGTGTCAATCTGTTAGAAAAGAACCTACCTTATTAATATTTGTGGCATTGTCGCTTATTTTTTAATCATTTTGCTTCTATTCTCCATTTATTCTTTTCCCTAATGCTATCAAGGGATAGAGGATAAGGCTTTCACTTGTTTTATATGAAGTATTTCGACCATTAACTGCATTTCAATGATAATGCCAGCGATGAATTATAAGAGGAAAGCATAATTATCTGCACCAGTTAATAAATACTAAAACCTCAGCACAGAAGAGTAACATCTAAAATGAGCTTAGGGACTAAATGACAGAGGAATACATCAAAGTAGAATCTATTTTGCCGATCTTTAAATACAAACTAGGTCAATTTAGAAACCATGTGGGGAAATCAACTAACTCAGACAAAGAACAGGGATAGTCATCCATTACTCTAGCGAAACAAATCAGCTTTTGTTCATTTAAGAGATAAAATTCCCAAGCCGTAGATAAGACGAAACTATCCATTCCCCAAGACTGCATAATTCTTTTCCACTTGTTTTTCTTTCCTCGTCCCTCCTTTCCTAGTAGTTCCAACCCCCCCCCCCCCCCCCCCCTTTTTCTTTTTCTTTTTTTTTACTGATAAATGAAGTCCCTTCTCCCTGCTTCTCTGGTTCCAAATTTCTCATTTTTTTCCCTTGTTAATTCTCCATGAGGAAACGGATTATAAATTTCTCACGAGGATCAATTTATCCTAGAACAAGGTTGGTCAAACAAATTAATGTCTAAAACAAGTATTCTAGCTCAACAGGCAACATACACATTATGGAAGAGGTTTTATAACATTAACATGTGAGATGATAAGGATTGCAGATATTATCAGCCTATCAATACCATAAGCAAGATCATATATACGTTAACCCAGGGGAAAACTGGGACATTAAAAGTCATGTTTTTTCATCAAAGAACAGGCAGGTGTACTCACAGCCTCAATAAGCATCTTTACTTCAGAATCAGCCAACTGCGAATTTACTTTTTGTAGTCCAGCTTTTAGTTCTTCGACTGAAACAATACCATCATTATCAGTATCTATCTTGCTAAACATTTCTTTGAGGTCTTCAACTTCTTCATTAGACAAGAAATCAGCAATCACCTGCATTTGATATTGCACCATTTAGTGTTCCTACGAGCACGAATGTTTAGTTCAAATTATTGTATGAGTAATAAACTAACCCTCAGAGCTTTCCTCTTAAACCTATTCATCAGTGCGAACTGCTTAAGTCTTGACTTGACCATATCTCCAAGAGGAACATTTGGAGCCTTCTTAGCATTTTGAAGCCAAGAGTGTTCTACAAGATAGAATGTTCATTACAGAAAATACAAGAAAATCACCTTCAAGCTTCGAAATGAAGGTTATTTGCCAGTTTTCCACATCTTATTTCAATTGATCAAATTCACCAGTGTCCATTTATTGCAAACCTCGGCAGTCATAAAACTAAGAAAAAAAATCTTTTTCTTTTTTGATAGGCAAGAATACCTAAACTGATACATGTAGTTGCACTCGATTTCAAATCGGCCTCCCTAGTCTCGTTTTTCCTATTTTAACACTTCTACTTAACGGACCAAGTATTAAAAAACGTCTTTGACCGTTGACCATGCCTATATGGAGGTGGTGCAACTGATATGGCCGAATTGCGTGCTAATCACGCTGATAAGACGCGTGGATAGGATTTTTTTAATTCAAAATTCTAAATGAAAAATAAAGAAGAAAAAAACCCCTCCCCCTCTGTGTAACTCTTTTTCTTTCATTTCCGAGCTCACCCTGCCCCTTTCTTTTCACCTCGCATCACCTCTTTCTTCCGTCCCCCTCCCCAACCTTTCTGTAATATTTTCGTTTATTTCTCACCTCACCTTTCCCGTCCCAACTCCTCCGTAACCATCACCAACACCTTCACCATATACACTACCATTAGCTCCTTCTACACTAAAGAATTACAAGAATTTTAGTATTTTTAATCAAAAAATCTTATCCACGCATCTTATCAGCGTGATTAGCACGCAGTTAGGCCATATCAGTTACACCGCATGGTTAACAGTCAAAGGCGCATTTATGAATACATATTCTGTTAAGTAAAGGTGTTAAAATGAGAAAAGCGGGAGTTGGGGAGCCAACTTGAAGATCCAGTGCAAGTACAAGTGTCAATATAGATATTCTGTCTTTTTAAAGTTCATCAAAATAAGCAACTGAGGAATTCCCAATTAAAGTAGTTTACAAGACATATATGACGTGCTATGTATTTTTTGCATTTTCATTTCTCCATTATTAAGCATCTTATTCAATTATAGCTTGCTCCTTGTTAAAAGTTTTCTAAATGTTCATTAGTCCACCCACCCATCACCCACCCCAAAAACCCCCGACTCCTTCCTTCCCCGTACTTCTTTGTCCCAAGTTGCAGAGGTTACTTAGGTTGAAAACACATCTTAAGTTTCTTCAACATTAAGCTTCATTGAAGCAAAACATAATGGTGTGCAAGCAAGAGCAAGCAAACAAGGTAACAACATCTCTCAAGCATCTGAGTGAACCACATACCAATTTAGATACTAAACTTTACATAGTCAATGTAAGAAAGGTATAGTGACAATCATCACATGGTAATTTGCCTATTTCTGCCATTGTTTGATTTCAACGTCTGCTGAGATCTCATACCTCACTTACTGAACTCTCCAGCTGGCTTAGTACATAGTCAAAATGTGATATTTTAGCAAGTACCCAGGAAATATGTAAACTGCATGCATGTTTGCCTGAACAATTCAGAGCATGAATAAAAAGCCGTGTCCTGTATTGAGGCAAGGGTTTTCTAGAAGATCATAACAAGAAATTTGAGAATAAACAGAACGTGTAAAACCCAACTTACCAAGTACTTGTTTTGCAGTCAGTCGTAGCTTTGGATCTGGCTCCAGCATTTGACGTACAAGATTCTTGGCACTGTCTGAAATACTTGGCCAGGGATCACGCTTGAAATCTATTGCCCCTCGTAAGATGGCCTGTGCAACTCCTTGTTCAGATTCTGCAACAAGGGAGTGCCTTAAATTAAACGAGAGAAGGCATGTAAGAGCATATAGATGAAATGATTAATTATGGGAAGTTACCGGCCCAAAATGGAGGAACCCCACATAACAAAATATATAAAATGACTCCTGCACTCCATATATCTATTTCTGGTCCATAGTTCCGCTTGAGTACCTCTGGAGCCATATAATAAGGGCTTCCGACAATTTCAGAAAACTTCTCACCTAAAAACCACAAAACTTTTAAGCTTAAACATGATTTGTGTGTTAAAGAAATAACTTAACCAAAATGTTACATGAAAAATGCCTACAATAGCCATAGTTGTGGTAGAAAAAAAACTTGACTATGGGACCAAACAATTGATGCAACCACACCAGTCATTTTGATCAACAGAGGAAGAGAATCAACTTGAATGTCCACCGAATATCAAAGTCCACCCCATATCAAAGTTAGATTAGATATAGGAGGAAACTAGGAAAGTATGTCAAAGGCTGTTTTACACAAAGAGACACTAAATTCCTTCAAGAAATCTAAAAGGCGTAAGTCAAGCTTCAGAAGTAATAGGTAAGATGCCCATTACGAAGTCACACCTTCTATACTTGAGGGTGAGAAAAAGGGGAAGCTTAATCCTAGAATTTAACTAGCAACCCTTGCTACCCAAATATTAAGCAAAAATAGGAAATATAATAGAAAGTAAAGATAAACAGAGCAAAAAAAGAAACTGGAACCTTTTAGAACTATTTAAGAGACTAGAAAAACTAGTATCTTCCAAAAGGGTTATGTTACTCTTTGCAATCTGAAGTCTTGCATGCAATTGCCAAAGTGAACAATGCTCGAGTTGTCACATATTTCTACACCCACCGATCCCTACCCCCCTACCACCACCACGACCCCCGCCCCAAAGTAAAATCCTTCATCAATTTGGCCATCATTAGTTGCATGTATCCCATGCATATGTGCCTATGATGCATAGGGCACACAATATGGCAATTCATGCCATCACCAATTGTGCAAGCATAGAGATATGGAAAATCATGTCATGACCAATTGCACGATGCCATCCTATAGGTAATTTATTGTAGTAGCTCATCCATAATCGGAGAACAGAACTATACAGGGGATAAAGAAATGACATCTTTCCCTTCTTAATTTTTGCAAATGTTTGCCCCATTACAGAAAGCTGTCGTTAATGCATTCAATAAGGATTCTTCAGAATAACCAAGCATCAGAAGTATGTCAAAATTCAAATGAAGGTGTATATATAAATTTCAGTTTCAACCTGATCACTTCTATATCACCGATGCAACCATACATTAAAGTTATCCATACATATCAATAACTTCTTTGCATTATTCAGAGCTTCCAGCAGTAACCCAAGCAAACAAGAGTTTCCCAATCCTGCGCTTAGACTGCAGTACCTCTATAATGATTTGGTTAAAGATACAGTAGCTTAAGCTTTTATAATGAAAGGCACTAGGCAGAATAAGCTTCAGGCATATATGATGGTATTACAAATAAATAGCAGTAGAACTATAAGTTGAAAGGTGGTAAGGTTCCACATTGATGCAGTAAATGTGCTAGTTTTTACTATTTTTAGGGTTGAGTTAGGCCCAAGGTCCATTTCTTATCATGGTAGCAGAGACACATTCCTATTCTTGGTGTACCCAATGTTGGGCTCCCGTGTTATGTTGCCCACGCTCTAGAATTAAGATATTGGGCATGCGGGGTGTGTTAAAAGCCCCACATTAGTGCAGGAAATAAGCTTATTGTCTCCTCGTATGGTCTTGTGTAATCCTACCTATTGAGTTAGCATTTGTGATTGACTTAGACCCAAGATCCATTTCTTATCAAAAGGGACTTACTAGGTACAAGTTGGCAAGACTTTGATTCTTCTATATGGCCCTTGCATCAAGCAGGCAATAAACAGCAAGCTATGTTGAAAAACAGCTAGCAATTCTTCGATGTAGCCGATGTCAAGCACTCGTCACAAGTTGGAGACTAAGAAACATGCTATGAAAGTATATTCTAAACTTTTGCAACTAACACAATTATATCAACACAAACTAAATAAGAGAAATCACATTGAGCTCCAAATTCTAATGGACAAATTTGAAGTGCCACCACAAGCCCAAATCTTCCAACATGATACACTCAATCTCAAGCCTCAAAGGAGCCTCATTACAATTAAGCACAGCCCTCTTTGTCCATCTTTTAAGAACTAAACAACCCTATGTCTTCATGATAAACAATTCAGGGCAACTATTAGTCCTTCATTTGATTGCTATCAGTATCCCCTTTCCTAACTAATCCAATTCCAATAAAGCACATACATCACATTCAACCATAGATACCCATCATGCAAACATTAATTTAGCATTTTTCCACTGCTAAACGCACTGGTTAGCTTGTTCTACATCAGAGTGTAATGCTGGAGAACCTTCTAAAAGCGTAAATGCAGGAGAAGCAATTTCTAGAAAAAAGTAAATGCAGGAGAAGGTTTTTGTTACATCAGAACCTTCTGTGAATGTGTGTTTGTCAGGAGGATATGGGACAGAGTTATGCCCTGGCTGCAATGGTCTAAAAGGTTGGCATTTAATGGAGCTTTGCAACTTCCACAGGTGTTTCCGCACAGCAAAGGGAGAACCACTAAAGCCAGGATAATGAAACAAGTGTTCACTGAGGTAATACATGAAACATGGAAAGAAAGGAATAGCAAAATCTTTGAAGCAGTGGAAAGAGATGCTGTCCCTATAGGAGATTGCCTGTGTATGTACTATTAGGGCACTTGTAGTAGCTAGCCTAGAACTTGGATTCACAGATTACTTTTCTAGTTCTTGTAGTTAGGGAGTGAGAATTGTAATGAGTATTCATGTGGAGCTAGGAGATTAGAGTCTCTTAGTTAGCACAACATTCATCATAGACTTAAAAGACAGTGTGACCATCGTACAACAGAGCTTCTAACTCATGCAGCCAAAATTGTTAATCGCGAGCATCCTACTGCCATAACATTTTGGTCAAGTTAACCAACATTTTTTTTTTCATTTTAATGATATCATTTTACTTGAGCCGAGGGTCTATCGAAAACAGCCTCTCTACCACGTACACTCTACCATAGGGGATCCCACTCGTGGGATTACACTGGCAATGTTGTTGTTGTTTGTTTGTTCATGATATCATGTCATTGCTCAAATTATTGATTCTCTCTTCTATCCTCACTTTGAAAAAGCAACTTCTCGGAGAAAGTATCAATAAGGAATTGAATCCTGATAGTTCTTCTTCTCACCACATAATAGATTAAAAATGACACTTTCTAGGTCATATAAATTGAAACAACAACAAGAAAATAAAATCTTGATTAAAAGCTTCAATCAGGTATGACAATTCAAACAACATATTTTCATAATTTCACACCAATTGAAGTATCCAACATACATACCTGGCTTAAAGAAAATTGACAACCCGAAATCAATAGCTTTCAAAGGCGAATTCTCCTTCTTATTCGCATACAAAAAGTTCTCAGGCTTCAAATCTCTATGAATCACCCCATGCTTATGACACACCTCCACAACCTCCATAATCGTCCGTGTTACAGAAGAAGCACCTCTCTCCGTATAATGCCCCCTCGCCACGATCCTATCAAACAATTCCCCACCCTCACACAACTCCATAACCAAATGCACCGCGTTTTCATCCTCACACGCCTCCTTTAACCTCACAATACTCGAATCACGTGGCAAATGCTTCATAATCGCGACTTCTCGTCTTACATCCTCCACATCTACAGCTGTCCTTAACTTCCTCTTCGATATCGATTTACAAGCTAATAAATCCCTATTACTACGATCTATACATAGATAAGTAACTCCAAATTCACCTCTACCTAATTCTCTATCAATTATATACTTCTCTTCAATATTCTCTTTGTTCTTATCAGTTAACACTGTGATCTGTTTTTGTTTGTTGCCGGACTTCTCTTTCCGGCAGTGATCGTTGCCGGAATAGTTAGATGACTTTACGTCTTCTCTAGCTACAGATGCTGGAGATCTACAACAATTCCCCATTTGACGATTTTAGCCTTGCAATTTAGCTAGGGTTTAACATGATTCAAATGTAAACCCGAACCACTAACAGCTCAAAGCAAGTACACTAGTAATAGTGCCGATCCATGATTTAAACACATGAGACCTGTGTATATCTAACATTATCTATAGTTATGTTGTACATACTTATATATACGGTTCGAGTTGAAGCTATCAATTTAGCAAAATCAACAGAAATTCCTCAAAATTCGCCACTAAGAAGTATAGAAAATGTGAGTACTTGAGTGATCTCTGGGCTGGTGAAAATACTTTTGAACTTTCAATATTTAAGTGCAGTAAATATCTCATAAAATTAAATTATTTTTAAATATAAAAATATATTTATTTTTTAAAAATAAAATAATAAAAAAGTAAGATATTTTTTTTCTAGATAAACTAACGAACGGAGTATAAAGTATAAACTATGGTGTGTAGTGTGTAGTGTATACGGTAACGGCTTAGAAGTTTTTTTAAAAAAAAAAAGTGGGAAAGGTGTTATATATTAAGGAGAATTAAATAATGGTGAAAATGATGTACGGAGAAGGAAGTAGAAGAAGGAGGAGGAGGAGAGGGGTTTTGGTTTTGTTTTTTGGTAAAAATAATTCTATTAAAAATGTAGTTAGAGATTTGTATTTTAAGGATTTAAAGATAAGTAAGTCGAATTCGATCCGGAGACCCTCTTGATTGAGTTCGAAATTGATATTTAAGTTATGGACGAACGATATTAAGAATACTAGTAAGAATAAGCAAGTAATGAATTAGATTTGAAAATAAATTATGGATCGAATATGAGCCAAAGCTGAGAATCGTATATTAGCTTGAGAGATATTTGAGTTACAAAATATATGCTTAGAGAGAATACAATGTGCATTTCTTCTCTTCTAAGCCTTGCATATATAAGACAAAAACTTAGACTATTATGACCCTCGGAAGTTATGGCGACGTAAGCACTCTAACGTCAATACATCCATGCGTGCTGCGGCGCTCTGATCTAGGTTGGTTGATGTGACGGGAGTTGTTGGGAGTGGGAGACAGCTATGGAGATCCGTTAGAGTTTCCAGAAACACAAAGCTTCGCTTAATGCCTCCGTAAGCTTTTCTACCCCATACAGATAGTCCCCCACTTTTTTGGGACTCTTGAACTCAAAGAACCGGGAAGTGAAAGAGTCTGCACGCTTTCTAAAAAAAGACCTTTTTGCGGGAACCGAATCGTCACATCCTTTCGCTGCCAGACGCTTCGTCAGTTGATCATTAAATGTACTCAGTCACTCAATCGGCGGCGTCTTTTCTGAGACACCGATTGACGCTTACTGACGAGGCATGCCTCTCCGATTTTCAAGAACAATGATTATTCCTTTGGCTATATAAACCAGCAATCCCGATCATTCTTTCTACTTCCCTTTTCAACTTCCCTATTGCAATGTCAGTTTTTTGTCTCTCTCACTTCTTTCCTTTAAAAGAAATGTCTATTTCTTCTTTATCTACATCCGGTACTTCTGACACCCTAACCCTCGCAAGAATGAGGGCAGAGTTAGGCCCGTCCCGCCGTCGACCATCATCATCGAACGTTACCCATGTCATTGATCTAGGGTCTACTGCTTCCAAGATCATGCCTCCCAATTTTTATTTTGAGAGGAATTTTCGTGCAAACTTTCGCCTCAAATCTGTAGAGGACATGATCTCATTAATCGATGACCCCGTCATCCCCCAAGTCAGTATTGATTGCTGATAGGGCTCAGACATTTGTGTTTTCCCCCTCTGTTCAACACTAGCATTACTCAGCACATCCCTAGGATGTCTCTTATCTACACCAGGTGATGGAGGCATTCCAATCCACCGAGTAATAGAGGCCTTCAGCTGAAGATATGGCATCTTTCCGGGGCAGCTGCCCCATAGACATGGAGAATAGTCTGTTTCCTACAACATTTGGCGAATCTTGCCCATCTTTCATTTACTCTGGATCACCTGATCCATATTTATTCCCCCCGAATACTTCACGGGGAAATAATTAACTTCACTTTCAGGGGCTCTAGTGCCTTTATCACAAATGTCGAGGATGATCATGATCGAAGGTTGTATGATCAGTTGGTGATGATTCCTATCTACCGTTTTCAAGGCACCAACTTCGGCCCTCTTCCAGAGCACTGGAACGACATTCATGAGTAACTTTTACTTTCCCATACTTCAGGTTTTTCTTTGACTGATTCATCTCTTATCTTTGTAACGGCCCATGTGGTCCCTGAGCCGCTACCCGACATTTTTGGTTGGGTGATAGGATTGCTCCAAGCCTCCTAGGGTATCAAACGGACGTGGAGGGCTCTTTTCGCTATGCAAGAGCCACGATATGGGCACAGGCCCTTCTGTTCCTCCCCCACCTGTAGTTGGTTCTGCTCTCGGCCTGGAAGCTTTCTTGGCCCATCTTTCGGACATCTTTCTTCAGGTAACTCGGGTTATTTTTACTATATCCCCCGCTCTCAATGCAAATGTGTATACTAACTTCATTTTGCCTAAATTTTCAAGGATATGTCGTTGTCTCTTCTGCCATCGAGCTTTTTAGGAACGTACCTTCATCCTCATGTAATGTGTAGTGATTGGCAGAGGAGAACCGTCATCTCTGGAATGAGGTTGCTCAGTTTTGGGTCGAGCATAGAGACCTTCTGGAGCAGAGAACCACCCTTGAGGGTAGATGGGATGAGGCTAAGCAGGTGTTGGTAGACAAGGATGAGACCTTTCGAACCATGTCATAAGCTCGTCAGTTGATGGGAGAGCAGGTGGTTCGGGCTGAGCTTGATTGCCATACTGCCAGGATGAGGATGCAAGCTCTTGAGGCTTCTCGTACCCGTCTCCGAGACCTGAACCAGCGGCTGACGGTTTGCCGGGACAGCAAGCTGGACCATGTTGTTCTTCGGACCTGATTCGAGGTTCTGCAAGGGGTGGAGATAGGGGTGATTGACGTCCGTTAGGCCGTCGTTGACACAGAGGTGGATTTGAGGGCAGCGGAAGCTGATATGGAAGATCTACATGAAGAGACGCCCCCTCCTCCGACACTTCTGTTGGCTCTTCTGGTGGCAAGGATGCTCCCCTCCCCCCCCCCCGGCATAGCTTGGGTGCTGGTTGTTTCAGCTTGTGTTAGTTTGCAGGGGTCTGCGTGTCTCTTTTCAATGTTGATGTTTTTGGAGTGGGCTTGTGCTCCCTTTGAAAAATATTTTGTTTGTATGACTATGTTTGGCCTGCGTGCAATTGATGGATATTTCCAGGCATTAGCGCCCTTTACTGTTTCTTTGATTTGAGCCTTCGTGATCTTGTTTGCCAGACCACCAGGGGTTGTATAACCTATGTTAATGTTTAGTTGTGGAGCGCTCGGCATTTTTTTTGCATAAATGGCAACTGTTCCCTTGCCGTTAGCTCTACGCTTTGACATACGCTTTGTTTATTGCAACAATTGTAGTCACATAATGACCTATTGACTTTTTAATTTGCACATAACCGTTGAGGCATGACCGCTGCGCCCGTCTACCGAAACTATACTAATATTTGAGCGTTTGTTGTTTAAGCATAAGGTTTGACAATCGGTGCACGCCTATGCGATTTTTTGGCATTTTGTGTTTGAGGTCGTCTTTCCTTGACCCAATCCGGGAATGTCACATCCGAGAACGCTAGTGCGAAATTGGGATTTAAGATATCCAATTTCAAAATGAATGAAGATACTCCATTTTCGGTGCTAATGGGGAAGACGTCTCAACCCCATGTAAAGGCACAAAAGGTTCGAAAAAGAACTTACACGCGCTGAGGCTCTTATGGTCGTGTTGTGTTGTTTGAAGCAGTTTTACGAGGCCATATGGCTTTTGATTTCTGTTTTTGCCCTGAATGTTTTTTCATTTTGCATTTCAGCATGAAAAATTAGACAAGCTTTCTTTTTATTTCATTCTTTCAAAGTCATAGGGTACGACTCATCCTATAAGTACATGATCCTTTTTCTAGTATTTACAAGATTTATCAAATGAAAACGATCGAGCAAGTTCAGTGACTACCAACAGTCCCAGTTTAAGAGAGTCCATTCTAGGAGAAGCTCTCTCATGATTATATTATTCCATTCTCTTCTCCCGGTACTCTAGTGCAAGGTCTCGAGGAGTCGAGTTTTGGGACGCAACACGCTATGCTTGAGGTGCTTTCTAAATTGTTGCCTCGTTAAAACCTTTCCAGGAAAACCCGATCGGGACAAAACCTTGGCCAAAGAAAAGAGTACAATGTGTGTTCGTTCCCTCTGGTGGAAGTCCTCGACTTTGTGAACAGTCCATGTCAAGAAAAGGGCTAATTAACCAAAAATTGATGTTCTTGTGAAAACAATACGTACCTAGCCTTTTTTTTCTTCAAAGGTAGAATCTCTTTAGGTGGATGACGTTCTAACTATTTTTCAGTTCTTTTTCAGACTCGTCCTCAAGCCGATATGCTCATTTCCTCGCGATTCCAGTGATCTGGTACAGTCATTCCTAGTTTGCTTGCAGCTTACCGTGTTCGGGTCCCTTGTTGCAAGGGTGACCTTTCGGAGGATGGGATCCTCGATTTTGAAATATCTCAAGCTCGTCTTCCTGTTGAAGTACCTCTTTACTCTTCGTTTTTGTGCCGCCAGGCATATAAAAGCCAACTCCATGTGTTCCTCTAACAGCTATAACCCTATTGACATTGCTTTTTTATTATATTCCTCGATGGTTTGAGTGTGGCGGAAGCTGGGTTATCCTACTTCTATGGGTATCAAGGCCTCGGCTCCATACACTAAAAAAGAAACGGGTTTCCCTCGTGTTCATTTTAGTTATGGTTCTGTAAGCCTATAGTACCCCTGACAGCTCTTCCGATCACTTTCCTTTTGACATTTTCAACCTCTTCTTAACGCTTTGGATGATAATTATTGCTCGTTTGCACTCGGGTGATACGGCTATAAGGTGACCCTTTTGATGTTCAACCCTTTTAGAAACTCAGTGACCTTCTTTCCCACAAACTGACAGTCATTGTCACAAACGGTTCCCTTTGGTATCCCGAATCGACAGATGATATGATCTCAAATGAAGTCTATGACTTGCCTTTCGTGATCTTTATGTACGCTTTATCTTCCACCTATTTTGATAAATAGTCAGTTAGGATCAAAAGGAACCTCACATCCCTACAGCTCCCAGTAGCGTGCCCACGATATCCATTCTTCATTTCATGAATAGCCATGGAACCACTACCGAGTGGAGGGGTTCAGCAGGTTGATGTATTATTGGAGAATGCTGCTGACATTTCTCGCATTTTTGTACATAAGACTTTGCGTCTTCTTTCATCCGAGTCTAGTAATAGCCAGCCCTTATTATTTTTTTCACTAATAAATCATAACCGGTGTGATTTCTGCAGTTTCCCTCGTGTATCTCCTGCATCATGTACTCAGCCTCTACTGGTCCTAGACATTTGGCTAAGGGCCCGAGGTAGGATCTTCTATACAGCTCTCATTCATGCATGCAATACCTAGTCGCTTTCGTTCTCAATGTTCGAGCTTTTTTTGTATCTTCCGGGAGAGTCCCTGCCTGTAGAAAATTGATAATATCATTCCGCCAATCCTAAGTAAGACTGGCAGAATTAACCTCGTGCAAGCCAGGGTCCAATATAGAGCATAGGAGATGGACTATGGACTCCAATTCTCTCTAAGTCGCCCTAGATGACGAGCCTAAGTTAGCCAAGGCGTCAGCTTCGAAGTTCATCTCTCGCGGGATTTGCATCACTTTTCATTTTCGAAATCAAGCCAACAGGGTGGCAACTTTACTTAGATATGCCTGCATTCGACTGTCTTTGGCCTCGTAATTACCCAATAATTGATTGACGATCAGTTGTGAGTCACTCTTAAGCTCGATATTTTCGGCTCCAAGTCCCCGAGCCAATTCCAAACCTGCAATTGCATCCTCATACTCGGCCTCATTGTTACATAAAAAAACATATTTAATGGCTTGCCTAATTGTGGCCCCTAAGGGGGCGACAAGGACAATCCCTAGCCTGATGCTTTTCATGCTTGTGGCCCCGTCTGTATATAATACCCATTCCATGGACGCATGTTCGATTTCCCCCAACTACCTTGGTATGAACCTGAGGCATCATACCTGAGCTATAATCGACCATAAAATCGGCCAAGGCCTGAGATTTAATAGATGTCTGGGGCGATAAGTAATATTGTACTCGCAGATTTTAATCGACCAACTCGCCAGCTGGCCCGAGAGTTCGGGCTTATGCAATATATTCCTTAAAGGGAAAGTGGGGACCACACATATGGGGTGATATTAAAAATATAGCCTTAGTTTACGAGTCGTGACTACCAAGGCCAAAGCCATCTTCTCAAAGTGAGGGTATCGGGCTTCAACCTCTGCTAAGGCCTTGCTGATATAATAAATAGGAGATTTCGTACTTTTTTCCTCCCAAACAAGCACAACACTTGCAAAAGTTTCGGATATAGCGAGGTAAATCAGTAGTGGTTCCCCCTCATCCAGTTTTGCAAGCAGGGAAGGGTTTGCCATGTACTTCTTCAGGTCCTTTAAGGCTTGTTGGCATTCTGAGGTCCATTGAAAGTCTTTTTTTTCTTCGGTAAGCTTAAGAATTTCTGACACCGTTCGGATGATATGGATATGAACCTTCCCAAGGTCGTTATTCTTCTGGTCAATCGTTGCACTTCTCGAGCGCTGCTGAGTATCTCTGGTATTTACTCTATGGCTTTAATGCATCTATTAGACACCACAAAGCCTAGGAATTTCCCAGGGCCCGCCCCGAAAGCACACCTTTTGGGATTTAGCTTGAGGTTATGCTCTCAGAGGATCTCAAACACTTCCTGCAAATGTCTAACATGTTCCTCTGTTCCCAGGGCGATTATGTCATCTAAATAAATCTCCACACTTCGACTCACCATATGGCGGAACACCCGCTAGGTCAGTTGGTGGAAAGTAGTCCATGCATTTTTTAAGCCGAATGGCATATCACTGTAATAATAAGTTTCGTTCTCCATTATGAACGAAGTAATTTCCTGGTCCGATGGGTTCAGCCATATCCAGCTAAACCCCGTAGATACGTCCAGAAAGCTGAGCAGCTCATGCCCAATTATCGCTTTGACTATTCGATCTAGACGGGGAATAGGATACGAGCTCCTAAAGCAAGCTTTATTTAAATCTTTCAAATCTAAAAACATTCAAAAGGTTTCTTAGGGAGTACCACCATGTTTGCCAGCCAGTCCGGGTACTTTACCTCTCGGACTGCCATTGATTGGATGAGTCGTGCTACTTTTGTTTGATGAATTGGCTCCGTTCTGCTGACACCAGGCGTCCTTTTTTGCTTAATAGGCTAACAATCTGGGTCCATGTTTAGCTTGTAGTGGGCCAACTCTAGGGGTACACATGTGATATCCTATACCGACCAAGTGAAGCCATTAATATTGTTATTTAGAAACATAATCAATTTTTTCCTGAACTCAGAGTTTAGGCCTAAGCCCATGTATACCTGCTCTCTGAGCCCTTTGGTCGATAAAGCTGCATCTGATTCCTCTGGCTCCATGAACCCCCGAGGTATCCTTTCTATCGAATCCTTTGGGCAGAGGGCTCCTGCTGGATCCTGTTGTTTGCTCGACCTCGAAGTTGATCCCGAAGTCGAGCGCCTGTGATTGCTAGCTATCATTTCGAATTGAGTCACCCTATCCACCAACCAGGATGATTTTCGTTGGGTCAGCTTTGACATATCCTCATACCTTAGCTACTCCCAGGGTGTCAGGAATTTCATAGCCTGATGGAAAGTAGATGGAACTACCCTCATGTCGTGCTGCAAGGGCCTCCCAATTACTAGATTGTATGGCATTCCTCTTTTGAGGACATCAAATAAGGATTTCATCGACACTCCATGCACATGCGTTTCCAACTCAATCTGTCCCAGGTCATTTCGCTAGACAAGTTAAAGTCGGACAAAACTTTCACTACATGGGTCATTTGCCCGACAAGCTGCATATCATTAATTATACAGAGTTGCACAAAATTTAAGGTGCTACCTGGATCAACAAGCGCGCGCTTAATGTGAAATTGAATATTTGAATAGAAATTATCAGAACAGCGGCGTATGGGTTCTCGATGGTTTCTCATTCCATTTTGCTGAAGATGATAGGATCTTCATACCAGTCCTTCATCCTTTTTTTGGACGGAGGTGGGACCCGCGTGCTGTTGCACCTGAGATACTTCCCCTACCATCGTTCCTTCTGCGATCATGTTGATCATTCCCTGCTGAGCATTCCCGCGAAGTCCCAATACTTTTTTGCCTAGCGTACTTAGATAGGCTACTGGAGAATTCCTTCAAATGACCCCTTCTTAGCAGGTCTGCTACCTCATATCTCGAGTGTTTGCAATCTTCTGTTGAATGGTTCGAGATTCCGTGGAATTCACACCAAAGCTCTATGTTCGTGCCTCGTTTATTTGGGTTGGACTGAACTGCCATCAAGAATCGAGCCTCTTTTATATTTTCATGGCCATGAGTAGATCCACAAACTCTACATTAAAGTTGTAGGAGGCCACGCTCGGTGGCCCTGAGTCATTTACGGACTTCTTTTGTGGCGCTTCTCTTTTTCTTCTTGGTTGACCTTGATCATACCTTGGTTTATTCGGCTGACTTTCATGCCTAGGTGACGGTCGAGTTGAATAAGGTTCATGCATGTATGAGGGGAATTATGAGATATGCCTTATTGTCCCCCTCCGGCTTTGATCCCATGATCTACCTCTATCTGTATCTTGGCGGTATATCTATTATTCACCTCATTCCAGGAATTGGCCGAGAACTCCTTCAAGTTTTCTTTTAATTTTCTTGATTGCATGAACTGTCGGTGTTCAAGCCATCAACATATGTTACGGTAGCCAATCTTCGGAGATCACAGGTAGGTGCATCCTCTCCCGTTGGAAGCGCTCCACGAAGTTGTGGAGTAATTTATCCTTCATTTGTTTTACGGTGAATATATCTGCCTTATGGGTTTCGACCCTCTGGTCCCCAACATGGGAATTAACAAATGCATTTGCAAGAGCAACAAAAGAATCAATAGAGTTTTTAGGTAAGAGAGTATACAAATAGAGTGCTCCCATTGTGAGCGTTTGGCTAAAATATTTTAGCATAACGAATTCAATTTGATGTTGTTGCAGGTCATGCCTAGTGATCACAGCCTCTAAAGTCATGATGTGTTCATCCGGGTCTATCGTGCCATTATACTTGGGTATGTCAGAAATTCTGAACTTTTTTAGGATGGGCTCCAGAGTCGTAACTCTTTGTAGGGTATATTTCCATACTTCCTCACTCCAAAAATCGTTAACACATTAGGGTCCCCAGGTATCTAGCTCATCCTTTCATGCAACTCCTTCTCTAGCGCTGCGAGTCTCATCAGATCCGATTCTGGAATCACAGGTTCTGTCGTTCCCTTATTTGCTGCGGATGCATCGGGAGCTCCTACGACTTCCTCATCTTCTGCCAGGTGGAAATCCGGTGCTGTCCCATATAAAGATTTTAGGAACTTCTCCATGTGCATTATGGCACTATTTTCCACCAGGATTGTGGCCAGTGCAACTTCTGAGGGGGTGCCTTCTTCTTTGAACATCCTCTCTACTTTGGAGTGCAGTTCTCTTCTCCTATTCTTGGGGTATCGCTCTATGGGTCATGCCTCACGGCTCTCCGTTGGATGGCTTCGAACATCTTCCTCGTCTACATACTTGCTTTCTTTCGGGACTATTATTTCCTCCGATTTTTTCTGTGACGTCTCAGACTGTTCTTCCAGATCTTGATGCTCACTGGGCACCTGTTCCTCTTCAATATCCTTCAGGTCATGAACAACGCTATTCTGACTTGACATGCTTCTCTTTCGTGACGTGTTTTCTTTAGGGTTTTCAAGAAAATCAACTACGGATTGAGACAACTCCACAATTGTATATCCCTACAGACGGTGCCAAATTATTTTCCAGTAAAAATGATTTTTACCAAAAATGCAGTTAGAGATTTGTATTTCAAGGGTTTAAAGACAAGTATGTCGTATCCGATCCAGAGACCATCTTGACTTAGTCCGAGATTGATATTTAGGTTATGGATGAACGATATTAAAAATACTAGTAAGAATAAGCAAGTAATGAATTAGATTTAAAAATAAACTATGGATCGAATATGAGCCAAAACTGAGAATCGTATATTAGCTCGAGAGAGATCCGAGTTACAAAATGTGTGCTTAGAGAGAATACAATGTATCTTTCTTCTCTTCTAAGTCTTGCATATATAAGACAAAAACTTAGACTATTATGACCCTAGGGAGTTATGGCGACGTAAGCACTCTGACGTCAATACATCCACGTGCGCCGCGACGCTCTAATATAGATTGGTTGATGTGACGGGAGTTATTGGGAGTGAGACAGCTATGAAGATCCGTTAGAGTTTCTGGAACCACAAAACTTCTCATATACGCTTAATGCCTCCAGATGTTTTTCTACCCCATACAGGTTTTTTGTGTTGTTTCTATTTTCTCTTCCTATTTTTATGTCACTATTTGGATGATGGAATTTGCATTTTCATGATTACGGGAATATCTTTTGATGGAATAATATACATAGTTTCTTTTGCGGGCCGGAGATTTTTGACATCTTGAGGAACCGTTTGGATATGATTTGAAATTATGAGATGAAATCATGATAGATTTGAAGTTAAAGTTTTGTTTGGATATGTAATTTGAATTTCTTAAGTTGTATTTTTTCTTATAGACATAAAACCCCATAACTTGTGAAAACCATCAAAACTTTCTCAATTCTTATACAATCTTACCAAATGAGCAAGTCATGGTTCATAACAAAATTAATACGCTACTAAAAGACCTTTCTAAAAAAATACAACATCAATTGATCAAACTTTAGTTCAATAAAATGAAAAATTGAACATGAGTTGTAGTGTAACTACTCTTTAATATAATCCTCCCACATGGTTGGAGTAAATTTGTTATAAAAATACTATTAACTTGATCTTTTAATATTTGATATAAATGGTTGGTAAACATGATTGGTAATATATCTATCAACTTATGGATCTATTTTTACAAAATATAAACTTATGAGTCAACTTTTACATTTAAAAAGGTTGAAATCGTGATTTGGAATCCCAGATCATGCCTTTTTGGATGAAATCGCATGTCCAAACGCCTACTAAAAGAAAATGTTTTTTTGCTTTCTATTTTTGGATTTTTGTTGCTATGCTTTCTAATTGAAATCATTTTGCTTCTTGGACTTTCAAGGAAAATACAATCAAGAACAAGTAGTTTATCTCATATCCTTGTTTTATTTTTGGTTTCCCACTCGATATCTAATACACATATCAGAGCTCAATTATATTTGAATTCGTGTCACATAGGGTTCATCCGGGAGAAGTGCTTCCTACAAAGAATTTTTCCATATTCGTTTATTTGTTTCACTAGCGAATAACTTAATTACATGCACAAAACATGTTATATAGTATAAAATTAACAGTTTATAATCGGATATATACTATAAAAATTATTTCATAATTTTATAACGATCTCGTTCTTCTAAAAAAATCATTTTGAGAGCTAAGGTGAGAAAACTTTAGTTGACAAGAGGGGTTGTTAAGATGGTAAACGCCTTTCACTTTCAACCCGAAGATTGCGAGTTCGAGTCAACAAGGGAGCAAAGGGGAGCTCCTGGGGAGAGAGGTTATAAATAAATAAAAAAAAAAGAGAAAACTTTAGTTTTTCTTCTTTCATTTGTGAGAGAAGAAACCATATTATCAATAGAAGTTAGGGGTTTCTATCATTAGGGCTCCTTTTTATTTTTTTGAAGAAACTATTTTTTGGGGTATAGTTTCCTAAAATCTATGTTTTTTCTCTCTCTTTTTATTTAATATAATAACAAATTTTATTTATTTATTTGGACATATATAGAACTAGGTTGATTTACACTATGGGTGATTCAAATCCAATTTGCTTTAGCCTTTTTATAAATCTTATAAATCATAGTCTTAACCACTTAGAAGAGAATAATATCTATTGTATTTCATATATTTTTTTCAGGAACTAACTTCACTCTACATCTCAAAGTTCATTACAGATATAATATCTAGTACGAGTATTATATTTTCAAGAAACAAATGTAGTTGAGCTGTAGTTATTCGACAAATAATAGAAAGTAGAATTTAAATGATATGATATAGAGAACTGTATTTAATATATTCTGAAAAGAAAAAAAGAATTACTATCAATTATGGGACAATGTTATTAATTGATAAGAGAGTTATGGGACAATAGTAGTTATGTTTTGCATATTATCTCTTTATCCTCTAATTCACTTATTATTTATAGATTAAGCTTTGCTAAAGTTAGATAGTAAGAGAACAGAAAGCGATAATTAAGAAGAAAGGTGTTATATGTTTTCTCGTTTTGCAAACATTTTATATAAAATGGTCAAACTTGTCTAATTTGACGCACTAATAAGCAATTATGGCGTGCTTTACTAATTATTTCTCTTTGTAAGTTACTTCATCTTAAGGAAATATAAAATATTGATTTGGGGCATTCTAAATAATTGTCCCTAAAGACGCTTATTGTCTGTTCTATTAGCTTGTAGTAATGGTTGGACCATAGTATATATAACATGCATGATGCAACTATACAATGTCCAAAGACATAAAAATAAGTTGAACTTTTCTTTAACTGAGATAAATTCTTTATTAGTATATGGTGATATTATAAACTTATATTTAATCATTTTATTGCTTTTTCAGCTAATTACAATCACTTAAATTTATGTTTCCTTTGAAAGAACAAGTGGTTGATATTATCCCTCCCGGACCAAAACTTCTTGTTTTCGAGTCCCTCGCAACATGAACAAGTGGCAATTTGAATTATTAGTGTAAGTGAAAAAATGCAAAAATATGATTTAATTAGAAAGTTAAAGATATGCTAGCGTATCCCAGAAGCAAAAACTAGTTGGTAATGACTGTGAAATTGTTCCTTTTTATGTTTAATTAGCATAAGCTTTCGAAAAGAAAAAAGAACTTGTAGCACAAGGTTAATCAATTGAGGTTGGCCGTTGACCCAAGCAAATGATGCCGTATGCACTTTGCTCATGTAATGTTTTTTTGTTGGTAATGAGTAAGGTTGACGGTAAGCATTCTCATTTTTTTATTTTTTATTTTTTTGTTGACGAGGAACCCATAGTCGTTACTCTTTCGAGTGTGCACAGGGTAAATCCCGGACTGATACAATAATCTGCAAACCACGTCAGCTGATTAACCACACTTGACAAGTCATGTGTGACAGGCTCAACCAAAAGCATTCTCATTTCTAATTTGATAGTTATGGGTTCAAGTCAGAAATGAAGCAAAATGAAAACTCCTAAGAAAGGATTAAAAAAGAAGAAGATAGAATTGTTTGTTACGTTACTTTTTGGCAATTTTCACCAAGTTGGGACATTACGCTGGCTCGTCTTTTAATGTGTTGGGTGAAATGTTAACATCATTTTTGTATTCCTCGTTTCTTTTTAACTGATTTTAAAATATATTTTTAACGTTTATTAGATAATACCTTCTTGATTTCTTAAAAAGCCTTTTATTTTAAAAATAAATTTAAAATAATTAGAAAATCATTTAAAAGGAATGAGGGATATTCATTCAAGAATATGGTGTGTGGTATAGAGGAAAATATTTTTTAATTTTCTCATATTTGGTTGGTCAAAATAATATTTTGAGAAAAACATTTTTTTTAGAAAAATAAATTTCTTAAAAATGAGGTAAATGTATTCTCTAATGGAAGCAGCTGTGACTTTTGGATAAAGCCTCTAAAGTCAAGGCTTTAAGCCTCTCAATTTTGAGGGCCTCACTTTTCATCACTATCACTATAGGATATATAAGTTTTTTTTTTTGGAAAAATTATAAAGTAATTTGAGTATTTTTTGTCATTAAACTGAAATAGTTAACTAATTAACAGAACAGAAAGCCCTAAAATCAGTAAGTAATGTATATTACACAAATACTCAATTTATTTTTTAGTATATTGACAAAAGAAGGCATTTGATTGATTTCTCTACAATACTCAGTTTATTTTTATTTTTTTATCTAAAATTTTTGTATACTTCTACAGTTTTATATTTCTTCGTTGTTTCTTCAAGAGTGTTTTTGACTATATTGCTCTGAATGAGAAGAGCTACATTGTCTGAATTTTTATTTTTTTCGGGCACCAAATATTACACGAGGTATATTGAAGCACCAAACAAGTATTTTCAAATCAAGTTATCAACTTCCTGAATCTGATTCTATTATTTAGATTTTTTAGTATTTATTTTCATCTTAAACTTGCTTGTTTTGATATTGTACTACGTAATATTTATTATCGTTTTAACTATTTATTAGAATATAAAATATGTCAACTACAAAATTTGAATCCGGTTGTTCAAAACCCAAAAAGAGAAGAAGAGAAGAATTAAATCTTTGATATAATCTCAAAAAGGAGTTCTTGAGGAAGTTAATGAGATATATATATCCTAAAAAGCTAGACTTCAAATGAAAAATATATATGATTTTTTCTCATTTTTGTGATAAAAAAAAGTTTAGGCCCCTCATTAAAGTTCAGCTTTAGGTCTCCAACAGTGTTGGGCCGCCCCAGAATGAAAGTAGGGAAAATAAATTTCATGAGTGATTTTCAAGTTCATTGTCTCCTCCAAACCACCCAACACCCCCATCCCCCATCCCCCATCCCCCATCCCCCACCCCTTGATCATCTCACCCACCCCCACTCTGCACCCATCTCACCTTCATAGTGTTTAGCTAGATTACATATAAATGCTTTTGAGATAATATTTTTACTTTCCTACCAAATACTAAATGATATATATCGTTTCATATAAATGTTATATATCGTTTCATATAAATGCTATATATTGTTTCATATAAATGCTATATAGCTAGATTACATATAAATGCTACCGTAAAAAATATCGTTTCAAAAGCATTAGAATGTATTCATCTTTTCTTTTGTATTTGTAGCTTTGTTGTTATAGTTCTTTTTACATGATTAATTGCTTTTGATATATTATTTAATTAAGTATCATGGATATAGAATTGTATTCTAATAAGAAATTTTTTATATGTGTTATATGAGATATAGGTGAAATTAAATATCCAATTAGACTAAATAAAATAAATTTATATGAGACACCATGAGTGAATACTAAAAATAATGACATGTTAGATAGTAAAAATTTAAAATCATAATAATATGGTAGAATGAATAAATATACATGAGATACCGTGAGTGAAATTAAAAATCATGGCAATTCAATAGAGTAAATAGAATAACATTATATGAAGTACTAATGCGTGAAAATAACAAAATAACGACAATCTGGTAGAGTAAATAAAATAAAATTATATAAGGTACCTAATATTCTGACAAACTCATAAAGTGAGTGGAATAAGTTTAAATGAGTCATCACGAGTGAAAATAGAAATCATGACTTCCGGCAGACTTGTAAGTGTAACATCCCAGCTCGCTAGTGATATTGTCCCCTTTGGGCGTAAATCCACACGGTTTTAAAATGTGTCACTAGGGTGTAAGAGTTGCTACTTATATACCAAGCATATCTCATGTGTTTTGCCGATATGGGACACTCTTAGATGAGGTGTCAGATACATTCTCTCTTATGGACTCAACATCCTCGCTGAGTTTTCCCCCTCCGTATGGGATTTTCCTAGACTCAAAACTGAGGTTTGCCCCGCCTACCCAGGATTTGTCTAAACTCAGTTGAACTTTGACTCACACCGACAAGACTGACACATGAGTGATTCTGATATCGTATGAATGCTAATGGAAAATCTGAATCATTCTCGTAGAGCAATCCTTAGGTTCCGTGACCTTTCTTAATAGAGTTCTTGCGGACTAGGAACTATCTCGCCCTATTGTTGGTCAGATTACACTGATATGCATAGTTAGTATATTCTCAACCTTCACACAGTTGTTCCTCTTTTTCATACCGTTATCTAACGACTGCACTCTGTCTAAATCATTGTATTCTGACATTTGGGCTACATCATTCTTTTCCGTAGTATAATGTTCATCTTATGATAAGGTTTAGATATCCAGCTTCATAGTTACGAAGCACAAGGTTATGATGAAATATTGTGGCACGATTATCGCCAAAATCGAGGATGTAGAAGTAGTGGAGTTATCCGAATCCATTTTCCTCTGCTTTTCTTCTCTCCTTTCATGATATCCTTATACGGTACATACATTCTGAGCAGCCTACTGGTCCAAAAATTCATTTCGTCCATACATCTCTTCCCCACTCTTATTTGGAGTATTTCCTGAATAAACATCTCCAATTAGGACTATACTATGTTTGCTGGTTACTGTCTTTTTCAACTAGATTCGGTATTATGACCTTGAAAATATGAAAATTTACTTGGGAATTTATTTGAGGAATATAATCCCCAAGAATAATTTTGCGTAGGTAGTTCGCAAGTAACCTATAAAAATATGAAAATTTTATATTCTTTGGAAAATCGTGGAAAATTTCTCAGGTAATAATACTTGCGAATTTACCTAGAAATTACTTCTTAGGGATTTATTTAAGGATTATATCACCTAGGATTTTACCTAGGGATTTAGTTACTGTGATTTTACCTGGAGATTATTTTATGGGAATTTACTTGGAAATTATATTACCTAGGAAATTGCCTGAGGATTTTGTTACTGCAATTTTACTTGGGGATAACTTCTTGGAGATTTACCTGAAAATTATATTATCTAGTGAATTATTTGGGAATTTAGTTGTTGCGATTTTACTTGGGTATTATTTTATGGGGATTATGTTACCTAGAGAATTAAATGGGAATTTTGTTATTGCGATTTTACGTGAAGATAATTTCTTGGATATTTACGTGGGAATGATATCACTTACTGAATTACTTGGGATTAAATGGTTCTTCTCATCTTGATTCTGCCATGCATTGTTTGAGGTATCTTCTTTCCACGCCAAGTTTTGGTCTTTACATGAATTGTGACCCTTCACTCAGGCTACTTGCATTTTATGACTCCGATTGGGGTTCTTGCCCCGATTCAAGACGCTTCATCAGTGGTTTTTACATAAATTTGGGGGATCTCCTATCTCTTGGAAATCGAAGAAACAATCCCTAATTTCCCTCTCATCTACTGAAGTCGAGTACCACTCAATGCATAGAGTTGTTGCCGAAATCACATGGCTCATCCGGCTTCTCTCCGATTTGTCAATTGAACCATCTTTATCGATCTCTTTACATTCAGACAGCAAAGCTGCTATCCACATTGCTATAAATTTCATTTTTCACGAACAGACAAAGCATGTCGATTTATACTGCCACTTTGTCCGTCAGCAGTTTCTCGCCGGCCTTATTTCACTCAATTTTGTTTCTTCCACCTCTCAGCTTGCTGACATATTCACTAAAGCCTTATTTGGTCCTTATCATCATCGAATTGTGAGCAAGTTGGGTGTGACTTCCTCTCCCTCCAACTTGAGGGGGATGTTGAAATCAGACATATCCAAGAAGAAAACGCCATGTCTGGAACTAGCTTCAAGAGCAAATCGTTCAAACATAAGGACAAATTGAGGCAGCAAAATTTGTATACTTACTAATTCTATTTTAGTTTAGGTATCTTATTATTTATTTATTTTTAAATAAAATGTTACCTTTTATAATCAGTACAAATTTTTTTTTTTTAATTTCAACTCTCTATGACAATGTTTAAAACGACAAATTTAAATAGCATTTTATATTAATCCACAAAATTTTAAAAGAATACTTACTATATACTTTGTACCCATATAGTAATTAATTAATATATGCTAGTTGTCACTTATCTGTCTGAAACCTTCAAAATAATTAAGTAGAACCCAAACAAAATGCTCTCTTTGACAAATATATATAAGCACATTGAAGATCTAATGGTAGTATAAATTTTTCTTTGACAAATTCACACATTAGAACCACTCTTTGTTTTCCTTTCCCCTTCATATAAAACCTTTTATTTTCTCTCCACATATCTTTTTTCTTCGATTACCCATTTTGTTAACTAAAACAATCTCTCTATTCTTATTTTATACTTTCGATAGATAATTCTTTTTTGTTTACAAATCTAGCGTTTGTAATATATGAAGGGTGATATTTATCCTCATCTTCTTCATCATCATCATCAATTTATAAGTCCTAAACAACAATAATAACATACTTAGTGTCATCTTACAAGTGAAGAGTATAAGTTATCAAAAAGTGAATATTGATGCAGGTGAGCTTGGGGATGGAGATAGGTTTCCTCAATGGAGTGTTGACGAAATAAGGGAATTCCTGATGATTCCAGGTCAGTTGGAACAAAATTTCATGAAAACCAAATGCACCAAGCTTTTATGGGGAGTCATCGCCAACAAGATGAAATTTAAGTGTTACAATTGCAGTGCTGATCAGTGCAAGTCCAAATGGAAAAATCTTGTCACTCGCTATAAGGTATACAATTGGTTTTCATTTTATAATGAATTTAATTTTATACAAGCAAGACATAAAAGAATTTTAGACTTTTTATACCATATATCAAGTCATCTAAAAGATAACTATAGATAAGTGATTAGATTGAAGCACTTCGATGGAGTTCATGCTATGTGAATAAGTGAGTTAATATGAGGGCTTAAAGACATCATTAGAAAAATGCTTGATAATGACCTTAACGATAGGGATAAAGCTTTTCATCCATAACCAAATGAAACTATTTAAGGTGAAGATTCAAGCTGACGGGTATACAAAATTCGATGGTACTTTTTATTGGTTACTAATGGCTTGTTATCGCATTGTACTGCAAAATATAAAAATGAAACTAATAACCTAATAAATTAAACAAATTAATTATCTACTATGCATTGAGTTAAAATACATTAATAATAAAATTTCCTTACATTAATGTCAGTGTATATAAATTAAATTCTTTTATATATAAATTAATAAAAATTAAGAAACAAAAAGAGAAATGTTGAGTGATTCCTTATAAGTTTATTAGGCTTCTTTTCTAAGAAAGTTCGTTAGTATAAGTAGTTATTAGATTTCTTTCCTGAGAAAGTTCATTAGTATAAGTAATTTAAATTTATATTATTTCATTTTAACTTTTATCTTGCTGATAAATTCATGGGGTTGTTGAGTCTATACAAGTTTTTGTATGTTTTTAAAGGAGCAGATACACACTATAAGTTCAGCTGAAATTAATAAATTTGACTGAAATATTATATATATGTAAGAATTTACTAAATATGTATAAATATTATATTTTGAATCAATAAAGTTCAAATCTTGAATGTCCTGTTCTTAAATGAAAGTTACATTCTTCTTAGATTTGAATTACATACATAGACAATATAAGATAATACTTTTGCAATTAATGTGTTTAACTAAGCTATCATAACATGTTAGGTAGTACTGTTTTTATAATTTTTTATAACGTTAGTGCTTAGACGTTTTCTATCTTCTTATATCTCTAGGGCTGTGAAACAGTGGAAGGAGAAACTCTAAGACAACAATTTCCATTATACAACGAGTTGCAAGTGATTTTCATGCAGAGAATGCTAATGATGGAGGGCGACCAAAAATCCATTATTCATATTCGGATGAAGAAGATGAGGATAATAATGAAAATATTATTAAAGAAGAAAAACAGCAATAACAACAATATATCGAGTGTGATTCCACAAATGGGGAGCTTATAAGTCATCAAAATGTGAATATTAATGCAGGTTGGCTTGTGGATGGAGATAGGTTTCCTAGATGGAGTGTAGAAGAAACAAGGGAATTCTTGATAGTTCGAGGGGAGTTAGAGCAGAATTTCATGGAAACCGAATGCACCAAGATTCTATGGGAATTCATAGCCAACAAGATGCAATTTAAGGGTTACAATCGCAGTGTTGATTTGTGCAAGTCCAAATGAAAAAATCACATCACCTGCGATAAGGTATAAGTTGGTTTTCATTTTATAATGAATTTAATTTATATACACGAACTGCATAAAAGAATTTTAAATTTTTTATATATCATATATTAAGACGTTTAAAAGATAATTATAGACAAGTTTATCAAGTAGGAGATTAAAACATCGA
This sequence comes from Anisodus tanguticus, assembly GCA_034509755.1. Classification (NCBI taxonomy): domain Eukaryota; kingdom Viridiplantae; phylum Streptophyta; class Magnoliopsida; order Solanales; family Solanaceae; genus Anisodus; species Anisodus tanguticus. The sequence goes on along the minus strand of CM067540.1, from coordinate 52,464,377 downwards.
GTGAGTTCATGCTATGCGGATGAGGCAATAAGTTGAATATAAGGGCTTCAATACAACTTTAGAAGATTTTGTCGGATAGCGACAGTAACGCTAGGGATAAAGCTAGATTTTCATTCATAACTAAATGAAATTGTTTAAGGTGAGAATTCAAGACTGAGGTCACTAATAACTTATTATCGTATTGTACTGTAAAATATAAAATGAAATTAGTAACTTAAAAATTTAACAAATTAACTATTATTGTATTATAGTACATTAATAATAAATTTCCTTATAGAAATGTCAGCGTATATATATTAAGTTCTTTTATAAATGAAAATTAAGAAACAAAAAAGAGAATATTGATTGATTCTTTATAAGTTTATTAGGTTTCTTTTTCTAACAAAGTTCATTAGTATAAGTAGTTTAAATTTATAGTATTGCATTTTGACTTTTATCTTGCTGAAGACTTCAATAAATTTATGAGATTTTTGAGCTTATACAAGTTTTTGTACGTTCTTAAAGGAGCGGACGTACAATACAAAATCAACTGAAACTAATAAATTTGGCTCAAATTTTGTTTATGTATAAAGATATATCTACTATAGTTCAAATCTTGAATATCATTGTTGAAAGATGGAATAATTTCCCTTAGGGATTCCTTTCATTATTCACAATATATATAGCTGTACAAGGTTGATTCCTAATATGGTACGAATCCTAACTTACCTTACAAAGGTTGATTCCTAATACAGTTAGAATCCTAAGTTACCTTAATTATACATCTACCATTATTACAAAATATACAGAGAATATTCGAGAATATTCGCTAATACTCCCCCTCGGACGGAGCGGGAGAAGGCCGAATGCTAAGAAATTTGGATCGGAAGTCGGGTGAAGAGCTGTCGCGGTAGTCCCTTTGTGAAAATGTCGCATACCGATAAGAGGAAGGCACGTGTAAAATTTTGACCGACCACGGGCAACCCTCTCTCGCACAAAGTGGATATCCATCTCAATATGCTTAGTCCGCCGATGTTGGGTGGATTATGAGACATATAGATAGCAGATATGTTGTCACAATAGACTATAGACGCCTTGCGCAATGGACACCGGAGCTCCAAAAGAAGATTTCGGAGCCAACGGATCTCGGCGACAACATTAGCAACTCCGCGATATTCTCGCTTCAAAGCACTCGAACGGGATAGCGTGGCCCGCCGCTTGGCGGACCATGAGATAAGATTATCCCCTAGAAATACACAGACTCGAGGTGGAGCGACGTGTGTCGGGGCATCCGCCCAATCTGCATCCGTGTAGGCTAGCAACTTGGTTGGGCGAGAGGTGTATAGATGTAAACCAAAGTCTAGTGTGCCCTTAACATATCCGATAATACGTTTGAGGGCGGCAAAATGGGACTCTCGGGGGTCGTGCATGAACAGACACACCGTCGAACGGCATATGCAATATCGGGTCTAGTGAATGTAAGATCGAAGAGCACTGCTAGACTCCAATATAGAGTGGGATCGAAAGCGGCGCACCGTCATTAGCACTAAGCTTGGATTTTGAGTCCACCGGAGTTGGCATAATTTTACAATTTGCCATCTTGGCCCCGTACACTATCTCTTCGCATACTTACGCCGACACGGGAACATAGTGGCTGCAGATCTTGTCACCGATATACCCAAAAAATAACTTAGCTTGCCCAAGTCGGTCATAGCAAATTCGGTTTTGAGTAGAGCAATGATTTCATTCTTCAACCCGTCGATGAGCGCAAGTAAGAACAATGTCATCGACATATAATAGCAAATATGCGGTCTTGCTACCTCGGTGAAGCGTGAAGAGAGATGTATCACACCCGCTACATACAAAACCAATCTGCAGAAGATACCCGGCGAACCAATCATACCAAGCGCGGGGTGCTGTTTCAATCCATACAATGATTTCCCGAGACGACACACAACCTGGCAATGAGTCGCTATGGGATGAACAAAGTCGGAGGTCGACGCATGTACACGTCTCTTTCAAATCCCCATGAAGAAACGCATTCTTGACATCAAGCCGATGAATCGGCCAATGCATGCCCATAGCAATACCGAGAATAGTCCGAATAGTGGCCGATTTAACAACCGGACTGAATGTCTCACCACAATCAATACCCTCCTGCGTCGATTAGTGCCATTGGCAACTAGTCTTGCCTTATACCTCTCTAAGTCACCATTGTCTTTGAACTTGTGAAGAAATAGCCACATACACCGGATAACATTCACACCGGTGGTCTAGGTACCAAATCCCAAGTGTTCGCTTGGTTAAAGCGTTAAATTTCTCGCACATGGCCGCATTCCAATTTGGGTCCAGTTTTGCTAGTTTTGGATTTTTTGAAATGGGTGATAAGGTTTGTGTGGAGAGATTAAATTGAACCTTGGGTTTAAAGATCCCGTGTTGTACACGAGTCTCCATGCGATGTGAGGGCAGTGGTGGAGGGTCGGGGGCGTGAGGTTCTTTGGTCCACCGGTTCGGACCGGTGGGCAAGCAATGTCGCCGGTGGCGCAGTGACTCGACCGGGGGTCGTAGGGGTGAGCGAGGAGAGTGGTGGGGTGGTGCGGACGGTGGGACCGTCGGAACAGGTGGGCCGCTTGTTGGTATAGATTTTGGATGACCGGGGACAGACTTGGTTCATCGAGAAAGATGTAATCGGTGGTCTGAAATTTCTGGAGATTTGAAAAAGGAAAGGTTGTCTCATCAAAGGTGACGTGACGGGAGACGATGATTTTTCGAGTAGCAATGTCATAGCACAAGTAGCCCCGATGATTAGGAGATAGACCAAGGAAGACACATGGAAGAGTATGAGGGGCAAGTTTGTGGGGTGCAGTGGAGGCTATGTTGGGGTAGCATAAGCATTCAAAAATACGTAGGTGATCATATGATGGCTGCCTACGGTATAAGATTTCTGTAGGAGTTTTGTTTTGGAGTGTGCTAGTTGGTAAAATATTTAGAAGGGATTCTACCATTTTGACAAAGATAGACCCAAAAAGGCGGTGGTAGGCGGGCATGAAACGAAGTGTGCGGACCATGTTATTGATGGTACGTATAATTCTTTCAACCTTTCCGTTTTGGGAAGAAGTATGGGACAAGAAAAACGGAAAACCATGCCTTGTTTAGAAAGAAATTGTGAAATGCCGAGTTATTAAATTCACGTCCATTATCACATTGGAATGATTTAATAGGTTTTTCAAATTGTGTCTTAATGAATTTTTGAAACTCGAGGAATTTTGCAAAAACTTGATTTGAATTTCGGTGGATAAATCCGGACAAAATGTGAAAAATCATCCAAGAATACTAGATAGAATTTATGACCCAAAGAGCTAGCAATCGGAGATGTCCACAAATCAAAGCATGAACAATATCAAATGGAGAAAAAGTAACTTTGTTTGATGACATAAAGGGAAGACGAGTATGTTTGCCTAGTGGACAAGAAAAACAGCGTTGGGCAATTTTCCCATTATTACATTGAATACGCTTAGAAGTCCTAAGAAAAGTAAAAGCGGGTCTCCGGGTGTCCGAGTCTGTTGTGCCAAGTTGAGGGAGAGATCGCCGCAAGGGATAGAGGTGCTTGCGGTCCGTCGTGGAAGATTGAGTGAATGGGTAGAGATCTCCCACACTATTGCGGCGTGTAAGAATTTTCCCCGTATTGAGTTCCTTTACGAGAAAAGCCAAAAGGGTCAAATTCGATGCATACGTAATTATTGCTAGTGAATTTTCTAACGAGAGATTAAGTTTTTAATGATGTTAGGTGTGTATAGGACGTGGTTTAGGGAGAAAGGTGGGTGTGGATGTTTGGTGTGTGTGTTACCGTAACCTTCAATTGGAATGCGATGACCATTGCCGACGTAATAAATTGAGGACACTTTAGCCGACGTAGTTGAGATATGTTACCCGACGACGGGTGAGGTGAGATGTGGCTCCGGTGTCCATGTACCAATTTTCGTCGGTGTTGAAGGTTCACGGTGGTGTATGCCGGCCCAAATCGGTCGGGGCCAGTGCTTTGCCGGGTCGCTGCAGTGCGCCGCTTCTTCTTTGGATTGCGGTGGGGCGCCGTAGCCGCTTCCTTTGGACCGCCATCAGCGAGTGGGCTGTTATTCGCTCGGCTTGGTGGGCTCGCTCGGTGGGCCGGGGCATGGCCTAAGAGGCCGATCGACCAAGGCTGCTGGAACTAGGCCCCTACGGTCGGGTACGGGCATGCGGCGAGGCCCGGTTCGCTAGTTGGGCCACCGCTGCAGTGCCGCCGCCGCCGTCCGGTGGTTGGCCGCGTCCGATCCACCGGGTGCGTTGGCCCTTTCCGCGGCCCTTGCCTTTGTTGTTGCGACCTCTCGCCGCCACGACCTCCGCCACTATCTGCGCTTCTTCGCCGCGGAACCGCGGTTCTTCTTGGTCACCGCCGCTTTGTTGCCATCCCGTCAACGGCTAACGCCTTTTGATTATGTTCCTCTTGTTTAGCACGTCTAGTTTCTACCAACAATAGTTGTGAACGTGCCTTGTTGAAACTTGGGAGAGGGTCGGCTTGTTGAATCATTGTTGCGAGTGTGTCATATTCACCTTTTGGTAAACCCGCAACAAGTTGAAGCACCATTTTGGTTTCGAAACGAAGTCCCGACGTTGGATAGTTGATCGGTTATGAGTTTCGATTGCTTACAATATTCGGACATGTTGTTAAAATTCTCGAGGCGGGTATTATTGAATTGCTCTTCCAAATATACGGCCCGAGTATTTTTATTGTCCTGAAAGATTTCTTCTAGCCGGACCCAAAGTTCACGTGCCGTAGCACCTGTTTTCATGATAGTGCACAACAAAGTCTTTGGAGATGGTGCCGTAGATCCATTGTTTGACGATGGCGTCAAGACGACGCCGATTGAGTCCGTAACATCGGTGGGACGAGGAGCAGATTCGTCAATATGATCGAGCACGTTGTATGCACATGCATGAATGTAGAATAGTTCCATCCACATGGAATATTGACAGTCTTCTTGGTCAAGAATTATAGGGATAAAATTCTTGATGTTGTTAACGGCGAATGCCGGATGAAAAGAAGATACTGAACGTTGAGAGGGGTTGTCAATTGTGCCAGTGGATGAACCGGAATTTGGGGGGGAAGACATGGTTGCCGCCTGCCGAGGGAAGGGAATTTTCTGGTTTGGCCGAGAAAGAGAGAAAGAAAGCAGAATTTTTTTTTTCTGCGAAATCAGAAAAAAAATTGCTAATTTCGGCCAAGAATAAGGAAGAGGAGAGATTTAGGTTTTAGGCTCTTGATACCATGAAAGATGGAATCATTTCCCTTAGGGATTCCTTTCATTTATTCACAATATATATAGCTGTACAAGGTTGATTCCTAATACAGTTAGAATCCTAAGTTACCTTAATTATACATCTACCATTATTACAAAATATACGGAGAATATTCTGAGAATATTCACTAATAATTGTTCTTAAATGAAAGTTATATTCTTCTTAGATTTAAAATAGATACATAGACAGTATAAAAAATATTTATGCAGTTAATTATGTGATTTAATTAAGCTATGATAACATGTTAGGTACTATTTTTACTACTTTTTATAACGTCAGTGTTTAGAACTTAAACATGTTTTTCTTCTTATATCTTGATCTAGGGTTGTGAAACAATGGAAGCAGAAATTCTAAGAGTACAATAATTTTCATGCAGAGAATGCTATGGACGGAGGACCAAAAATCCTTTATTCAACTATATTCGGATGAAGAAAATATTAATGAGGATAGCGAAGAAGAAGTAAATTCTTCCAATAATAAAAAGAAAAAGAGAAAGCTTGATGGAAACACAAATAATGCTTGCACTAGTGAGAATATAGTGGGGAGTTTGAAGGACATATTGGATGATTTTATGAAGAAACAAATGAAAATTAAAATGCAATGGAAAAAAGATTGTGAAAAAAGGGAAGATGAAAGGAGAAAAATGGAGATGGAGTGGAGAGAAAAAATGGAGGCCTTTGAAAATGAGAGGCATGATGGAAAAAAGATGAAGAGAAAGAGAAGAACAAAGGAGGATGAAGGAAGAAGCAGGAGCTGAGAAAAGAGATGTTCTCGTTAATGCACTTGTCAACAAACTTAGAAGAGAAGAAGACACAAGTGACTTAAGCTAGAAAATAAGCGACACTATAACTTTTTTATTCAAATAGTACTCTTTTTAGATGTGTCTTGAAATCCTCTCCATCTAAGGAAAAAAATGCTTCATGCATATTGTCTTTTTTTTTTTTTTTTTTGCAATTTAGAGGAAATTTCCATTTTTTAATCAAGACATACTATGCATGTTTTGAAGTTCGGTGGATAATCCGCTCATTTTTAATTTTTATTTTTGTTCGATGAAGTTTTAAATTTCTAATGCGCGTCTAGTTCACATATCACACATGTCTTACACTTTTGATGTATATTACTTAAGTTCTAACTCGTAATGACAAAAACATACTTTCAATGATTGCCCATTCCCATTTTTTACTGATATAGAGAAAGCACATTCAGGAAAAATTACCTCTATATCTTGATCATCATATCTATGCTATTACATGGTGGATGCAGCATTTAGAAAGCTGGAAAACAATAATAAGAAGTTTCTAGATATTGGAGAATTATTATTTAAAAATATTTATAACATGTCATTTTTATCATACAACTATAGTAGGTATAAAGTATTTTTGACAGACGGATCAGGATTTAAGTAATACAGGATGTAAAAAGTGTCACTACACCCCCACTATGTGGCAATATTGCTTACAAACATAGTGTGTCTCTATGCCCACGTTTTGATAAAGAATACTACTTCCTCCTTTAATTTGGCCTTACACGGTATGAAATTTGAATTAGTTAGATCTAAAATCGGTATAGAACACTGGATGACAAATCAAAAATAAAAATAAAAATAAATTATTCTCCTACACCACACTTAACTCTCTTTAGTTTTTGGTGAACAATTTTCTCGACACATTATGACCACATAAAACGGCGTTAAATACAATCAATAAACAATCAGTCCTTGCTAGCAAAATTTCGAGATCAATAGTTATTCTAAAACTTACAAAATATTTAAAAAAAATATATAAAAAAATCTTGTCATGTTAAAATAACTACATTTTTTATCATGTCAAAAATAATAAGCTAACTCTTGGACAACCTGATTTATCAACCGGTCAAGCAATTGTTGCTCAAAATGAAAGCACAAATCTAGCAAACTCTCAAACATGTAGCTTGTTCCACCACCTACCCAGCAAGACTTTTTTACAGTTTCTTCTGTCAATCTACAAATTTCTCCAAGAGCTTTTATGTAATAATCAGCCTCTCTATTAATCTCCTTTGACTTCTCAACGTTGTCAGTGATCATTGCATAATTAGGGTGCTCAAATTTAGTGAATTTCTTATTCAATTTCCCTGTATTATCTGCTTAATATTAGGCAAGAAAATGCATCAAAATTTACTACATATAATAGGAACTAAAGTAAAATCATGGCCTGAAAAAGTTTAGAAGAACAAAAAGGATTAAGGCAATTAATTCTAAAGGTGTACTTATCCCGCATAAAATAAGAGTTACTCAAATGGTCACTCATGACTCAATTATCTGGTAAAGTCATATTTTTTATAACAAAAAAATCACTTAATTATATCTATAGCAATCAGGTCGCGTGACGGGCCAAATATCTATTCTGCCTTCTAATTTATCAACCTTTGTGTTTTGTTTTTTTTTTACTTTTTAAATATTATGAAGTTTTTCCCATTTAATCTATAAAATAAAAATAATAATTTTCAAGCATATATAATGGTGTAACAATAAACAAAAATTTCAAGCATATATTTAGTTCAAGGAACTTGCCTGGCCTAGCAGCTTGAATATGCTTTGACCTTGAATCTTCCGAATTAAACAGAGGTTTTACTCTGTTCGACACGATACGTTTGCTTTTATTCGTCTGATTTTTCCTCGTTTCAGCCTTTGATCCAACAACAGACACTCTCCTAAAATAATCCTCTGGCTTCATTAGCTTCCTCACATTTTGTTTTCTACAAACATGTAATTTCCTACAGTTACAAGATTTTTCAGGCTCAGTTTTTTCTTGATCAAACGCTAGAATTTCGCAAAAAGATGTTGATGTCCTAACTCTTTTATGGTGAAAATTTTCAGCTAGATCAAATTGTGGCATGTAATTGTCAAGAGAACTCACTGATACTTTTTGTTCTGAAATAATAAATTGATCACAAGGGTGTGTTGGAAGGCTTCCACTGCAAAGAATTCGGCGAAGAATGCCTGAAAGACACTTAGCTGAACCTCCATCATCCTTTGAAGTTTTAGCCATACTGCTTTTGCTTAGTTTGAGTGATGACTATTTAGTGAAGACAAACAATAAAAAGTGTCATTAATTGTGAAAAAGTAGTAGTATTTGATAGGGAATGATGAAAGATACATGAAATTGGTATTTTCGGGGAGTTGAAAACTAAAGCTGCACTCCAAGAAGTCCACAATTTAGTAGGTTTATTGGAAGCACAAGAACAGAAGAAGTTGGTACAAAGACTTTCGAGTCGTTGATTTCACACAAGTTTAGAAAATTCTTGGACCTGACAATTGATTTCTTGATCCAATTCAATATCGCAGGCTCACACACTTAATGACTTTGTCCTTTTCTTCTTTTTCTTTTCAACTTTGTTTCTCGACTTGAAATTTTTGAATTTTTTTAACGACTTCAAATTAATGGATTACTACAATAGTAACTTACATCATAAATAAATATTTAAAAGTATGTAGTGTATTTTTTAGTACATAATACAAATTTTAAATAAAAGATATGTACTTAATTCATGAGAACTCATAAATTACATTGTAGATTCACCCCTGCATGTGGTTGTAAAACTTTTAAAAATTGTAGTGTGTTAGTACGATAATGTGAAATTAGTAACAGGCTACTAAATTAATGAATGTGCTCATTTCGTAATCATACTATAATACTTGGTGCTTTTGCGTGTCAATGTTTTTGCAGTCACCTTATGTTAACGGAATGCAGCGAAAGTTGTTGATTTCTGTGTACGGTGAAAATTGGCACGATACGTGACATGGTTTAAGTATGAGATCGAAGGGAGTAGTAATGCTTTGTGTCGAATGTGGGTGAGTTCGAGTACTAAGTCAAGGTTAAGTGGCAGCCGAACCAGATGACATCGAATGGCGATCGAGCCAGTTGACACCGGAGGAAGACTCGAAAGCTATAATTGAACCAGATATAGTACCAACCATTACTCAGCCGTTACAACCGTTATTCTTCAGTCATTAAGAGGTCATAATTAGCATTGATGACATTTATGTGGAGAATGAATTTAAGTCTTTAATGTTTGTAATTCATAGCTATAAAAGGAGCCCAACCTTCTTGTTAGGAGGGCATCCAATTCTCATTACATTCACTTGCATGATTTCATTGTAAATTTGAGATACTCAAGCTCTCAATATTGGCTCGGGTTCAAAGCAATTCAGCTAAGGACTGGACCAATCTCAGGGACAAGTCTCAATCAAGATTCTATCAATTCAGGCTATTTCTATTGCTTGTTATTTATATTTGCTTATTTATCTCTAATTATTTATTACGTTTGCTTACGAATCAATCCATGTATCCTTAAAATCACTTACAAATTCAACAGTACCTTTTTTGGGATAAACAATTTGGCGCCCGATGTGGGGCTAAGGATAATAGTGGTGATTTATTCAAACTCAAATTTCACTTGTTTATTTCGAGATTTTCTGATTTCAGGTTAAAACTAAGTGTTGTAGAATAGCTAGTAACATTCAAGTTGAGGTTAGGAACCATGATGACAACAACAATGGGGACAATGGTGCTAACAACATCAATAATAATAATGGTGTTCCACCCGTTGATCCAATGAACGGTGTTCCGCCCATTGATCCGTTGAATCCCAATCCCGTGATTTCACCTCAAGGGTCTACAAGGTCACGTGAAAAACCACCAGACGATGATGAGGATGGTGAAATAAATTTGGCCCGAATCTTTTACATGTTGAAGGAGAAATAGGAGGCTAAGCAAGTGCTGCAGATGAAACTCATCCCATTTGTGATCAAGATCAAGTCCGAGAAGAGGATTGAGTCGAAGGAGATGACACTGGTTTGAGGGCAAATGAGTCTTCGGATGTCTTGAAAATTCTTCAAGCTTTAACTAAATGATGGATGCTAATGAAAAGAAGGTTGAAACCAACAATTCACGAGTATACCAGATTCTCAGAGCGCCTCTGATCCTGAAGGGAACGGACTTAAAGAGACAGAGCGCAGCTCCGAGGTTGATACCAAAAGGTTTTAAATGCCAGATCTCCTGAAGTATGATGGAACTACGGATCCACATGAGCATGTGACCTCATACACTAGTACGGTGAAGGGCAATGACATGCATTCGGATGAGATATAGTCTGTTTTGCTGAAGAAATTTGGCAAAACATTATCCAAATGAGCAATGACTTGGTATTCTCAATTGCCCGAATATTTTATTAACTCATTTGAAATGTTTGCAGATACTTTTATAAAGGCACATGTCGGTGCTCAAAAAGTTCAAGCAAGAAAAACGGGTATATTCAAAATTTCTCAGAAGGATACTGAATTGCTACGGGAGTTCGTGACCAGGTTCTAAAAGAAATGGATGTTTCTTCCCCGAGTACCGGACGAATGGGCAGCTGAAGCTTTCACCAAGAGCCTGAATCATTGGAGCTTCAGTGCTTCGTTCAAATTAAATGAGAACTTGTTGGAATTCCCGAAAGTGACATGAGCAAACGTACATAATAGGTACGAGTCCAAAATTCATGTGGAAGATTATCATATGATTATGACGACGTCTTCTATGACCCGGAATAAAGATCAGCAGAACTTTGATCAGAGATATTTCGGGCACCAGTTTGAACCATACCCGTCGGAATCACGGATTGACAAGAGACATGAGCGTTTCTGGAGAGAATAGCCTGAAAATGATTTACATGAAGAACGATAATGTCTATGAACACTGGGGATTGTTGCATCAAAGTACTGCGAACGGTGGCAATAAGTATCGAAAGCATTTGAAGATGGCTCCGGAGCGGAGTTAAAGGAATGTACTATGCCCGAAGGCACCATCCCTGAATCCTCATACTTCGTACTCAAGAATAAATAACGGAGATAGCCTGAACTGGCTCTGAAATGAAGAAAAAGGGACCGGGGATTGCCAAGTTAGTCCCGGGGAAAGAAAAAAATAGGAGGAAACAAAATTAGGAACCCGCTAGGCCCAATAGATGCCATCTCTGTCGCATTTTTCTTGCAATGTACTTTTGTTAATTTCCTCTAAAATATCCTACATGCGAAAGCACTTGTATATGTTCAAGGAATAAATGAAGCAAAACTTGCACCTTCTAAACATCCTTGTATATGTATGAATGAACTAAATCATTCTTGAATTTGCTCACACTTAAAAGCAAATAAGGACTGCGAATCCTAAGGGCTATGAATTCTAACACTTAAGGACTACAAATCCTAAGGACTACGAACCCTAACAATTGTGCCAAGATGAAAAAGAGACGTCATCTTTATAAGTATAATGAGTTTAGGCCCAAAACTTCACCAAATAATCGGATGATTAATTCTCGATGAAAATTAAAGGAGTTAAAGTTTCAATAAAGCCACAGATAAAAAGTCTTCATACCGGAGGAATTATTCCTGATTAGAACTAAGTTAAAACTCTGTTTAAGTCTAATGGCTAGAGACCGGATGCTTTATTTCTCGATCGTAAAGTTAGCTGGATGCATTTAACTCCCAAACTTTACCAAAACCAGAAGTAGAAAATTCCTGATCATTAACATCCCCGATCTCAAAGGCTGTGAGGTAATAAAAGTTTCGGGTGCATTAAAAACCCACGCCTAAAAATCTGAGATCAAGCTTTTTACGGTAGTGGTTCTTTTTCAGCACCGATCGACCATTGACGAAAGAAAAACCGATGGCGGAGATGTCATCTGAATCCCTAAGGTTCTGCACTTTTTTTCCTTAGTCCGGTCTTTATCCCCAAGAGTATTTTTCCTGCAAGGTTTATAATGAGGCAGTAGCGAGGGTGATTACATAACTTTCCGGCAAGAAGGAATGAATTATTTTCACTTCCTATCACTTCGGTAAACTTTAATCCGAAAAGTGTGGAGACTATTTATATACGGTAAAAATTTGGCATGACACGTGGTATGATTTAAGTATGAGATCGAATGAAGTAGAAATACTTTGTGTCGAATCTGAGTTATACCGGGTTGAGTCCGGGTACTAAAGCAAGGTCGAGTGGTAGCCGAATCAGATGACATCAAATGGCGATCGAGCCAATTGACACTAGAGGAAGACACGAAGACTGTAATCGAATCAGACATGGTGTCAACCATTACTCAACCTTTACAGTCGTTAAAACCGTTATTCTTCAATCATTAAGAGGTTATCAATGATCATAATTAGCATTGATAACATTTAAGTGGATAAGGAATTTCAGTCTATAACGTTTGTAATTCATAACTATAAAAGGAGCCCAACCTTCATGTTAGGAGGGTATACAATTCTCATTACATTCACTTGCACTATTTCATTATAAATTTAAGATACTCAAGTTCTCACTATTAGTTCAGGTTCAAAGCAATTCAGCTAAGGACCAGACCAATCTCAGGGACAAGTCTCAATCAAGATTCTATCAATTTAGGCTTCTATTGCTTATTATTTATATTTGCTTATTTATGTCTAATTATTTATTACGTTTACTTATGAATCAATTCACGTATCCTTAAAATCACTTAAAAATTCAACTGCATCTTTTTTGGGTAAACAATTTCTTGATTTGTTCAGACAAGAGTTCTTAGTTCTTACCAACCGACCAACTTGGCTCCACATGCATAGAAAATTGTACATTCCAACTTCAAAAGGCAGAGGCTCCAATTTTTATACAATGGCATGGATCCATATATCTCCTATTTATTTCGTAATATATTGCTTATGCCTTTGTCCTTTTTACGATATACAATATTTTAGGTCAAAAATTGAAGTAATCCTGTGTTTTGAATAATAACTTAAGAATGATGTACGTACTTGTTATTTCTACGATCTTCATTATTTCGGGGCCCATCTTTACATACATAACATGAGAAATATTAGTACTCATATTATCCATGGCTTCTTGAATATTTTCAATGTTAAAGAGAATTTTAGAATCACTATCTATTCTCAAAATGGCTAAGTTGAATCTTTGGGTTCTATTCTCCCTACGAGTAGGGAAATAGTATTTGTATTCTATGTAGGTTAATTGTCTTCTAACTGTTTTTCACAAGCTTTTCTCTTACACTCTTATGTTTGGTTTGGAATGTAAATTAAATATTCAGACAACTGAATATAAATGACAATTTTCACAGTTTAAATTGTATAAGAATATTGCTTTTAGTATTGTTGACATAGCTATTGGGCTTGCTTCTGCTATTGGGCCTGCTTCTTAGAATGTTCATCACGGTGGCCCAACTTAATGTACCTGTGGCCCGTTTGTTTTTTACATTGTATTGCACTTGTATTTTCATTAATTAGTTTTGTACAAATATAAGACTGGATTGTAATTAGATTTGACTTACTCAGATATTTTCAGAAATAAAAACTTCTCCCTTTTCCTCTCCTTTTCTCTCTCCTCCGATTAGGGTTTTCGCCATAGAAAACCATGGTGATTCCATCGTATTTCTAATCGAACATGGTATCAGATCTTGGATTTGTGTAGTCCAAGTTGAGATCTACTGACTGGTCCTACCCTCAACGGCTTTCTCCGGTGGTATTTTCTGACGAGGTTCATCTTTTCTGTTCAAACCTCAGTTTTGCTGGTGAGATTGTTCCGATTATAGATACGAAGACTTTTCTTCTTTAAGTTATCAAAGAAGGACGTTACAATTTCTTCTTACTTCATATATCTTGCTAGATCTGTAATCTAGAGGTTTCGTAAAACACCTTCATGTTTTAGGGTGTCATATTTTCTACTGTAGTTGGTTGTTGATTGTTCGGTTGCTTTGCTTCCGTGATATATGAATACTAATACGACTAGTACCTCAACTACGGATGAGTTTACGCCTTTCACAATTGATCCTTCACATCCCTTTTATGTTCACCCTTCGGATAACCCTAATACTCCGCTAGTATCACCTTCTTTTGATGGGAATAGTTTTGTTACTTGGCGGAGGAATATGTTGGTTGCACTCTCTGCAAAGAATACATTAGGGGTCATTACTGGTAGAAATCCTCAACCTACTGAGGAATCTCCATATTATTTAGGCTGGGAACGATGTAATGACATGCTCATCCAGAAACATCTCCCTTAGCCTAATAGGATACATAACTGCTAGAGAAAATTGGAAAGACTTAAATGAGAGATTTGGTCAATCCAACGGTTCCAAATATATCCAAATCCAACGAGAAATCAGTTTTACTAGTCAAGGACCCTCAGATATAGCTACCTATTTCACTAAGCTGAGAAGCTTATGGGATGAACTTAACACAACTTATGTGGGTCCTACATGTACTTGTGGAGTTGTACCGAAATTGTTAGAAGAAAATCAACTCTTTCAATTTCTGAGTGGGTTGAATGAAGGCTATTCTGCTCCTAAATCCAACATCTTAATGATGTCTCTACTCCTTTCCATTAGTAGAGCTTATTACATGCTACAACATGATGAACATCAAAAGGAAAACTCCCCACATATTCCAAATTTCTCAAATGACTCTGTTGCATTCTCAGTATCCACTAGTGCATCATCTTCCACTGGTAAGACTTATAATCAAAGGGTGCAGTTTGACTCCACACAAGCCTACAATCAAAAGGATTAGTTTAATCGTAGAAGGGGGAATCCTGTGAATCCTACTAGTATTTTCTGCAAATTACTGCAAAAAGAACTGGGTATGCTGTTGAGATATGCTATAGACTATATGGGTTTCCTCCAGATTTCAAGTTCACTAAGAATAAGAAATTTTCTGCTTCCTGTGTTCAAGGAATGGAATATGTTCCTTCATCTGATCATACACTCACCTCACCAATTCATAATGGCTTCCCAAAGGATCAATATCAATACCATCAATCCACATATGTTCCTCTTGGTTTCACCAGAGATCAATACCAACATTACCAGTTTCTCTTGAGCATGCAACAGCAACAACATAATCACTCTTCAACTGAGGAAAATTTTGCTAAACATACTGCTTTTGGTGCCTTTGCGGGTTTGTTTAGTAGCATTGTTTTTCTCTAAAACCGGTTATCATGTATGTGCATCTTCACAATTAGGTGTAAGTCTTTGGATTTTAGACTCAGAGACAACCAACCACATGACCCCTCACAAACAAATTCTTCACAATATACAATATTTGCCTACTCCATACTTACTCTTCAAAATGGTTACAAACTAAAGGTGGTATCTACTAGCTCTTTATTGTTCAGAAGTGATATCACCTTACACAATGTACTTCTTGTGCTTTCTTTACATTTCAATTTAATTTCCATTCAAATTACTTGTTCAGCTTTAATGATATGCTATACTTACAATTTCTTCTTGTTTTTCATAGGGCCATTCTCTGAAGAGGCCACTGGAAATTGGTAAAGCTACAAATGGGTTGTATTTCCTGCATCAAGATTCATCCACATATCATCTTGTTTCCAATGTGTCTTCACTGTCTCACCTGTTTCCAATGATTTTGTTAGTAATAATTGTAGTATACTTGTTTCAATGTCTGACTCTGTTCCACGTAGTGTTCCTTGTATTCCCTTAGTCCATGAAAATTTTATTCCTGAATACACCATTTGGTTTCCTGCAGTCATCATCGGGCTTATCTGCCACACCCACACCTGCCCTCTGGCATACCCCAGTAATTAAAGAAGGAAATTTCAGAGTCGATCCATTCTTGGCCAAATAATCCTTCCACTCTTGAATGATGTGATATCCCACATTCACTGAAAGCCTATCAAGAATGCAAGCCACCATGAGAGCACGAACGTAAGCACGGTTCGATTTGTTACTAGAAGGTCTAACCCTGCTGACAATGATACTCTGGCACCTTTTGGCCTCTACCGTGAAGTACTCATTTGTGATCCCCGATTTCTTATTGGTCCAGTTAATAATATTTTTGTGCTCCTCCGTCACTAGTTGCAATACTAACCAGTCTCCATTTCCACAGTCCTTCTTAGCCCTCATGAGCTCAGGTGGGTGGTTAGACAACCCATAAAAATCATTAATTTCCTCTGCCCCAATTGGTACCCACTGGCCCCGAATCCTTATATGTGGATTTGGTTCAAACAACCTCACCATTTTCAAGTTGGCTTAAAACTCTCTCACCTAGTCTTCGTAAGTTCTGCAAGGGGGTGAAGTAAAGCACATCCAACCCGTCTCCCCTGAGTTGAGTGTAAAAGTCAGGAAGAAACTCTTCCACCCCGGTCATGTCGACACCTCTCTCCCATAGCAATTTTTTGCTCCTCAAATCCTCAAAGTAATGATTCTGGAAGTACCTGGACATGAATTGGTGTGCATCGTAGTTACTCGAGGGATCCTTATTAAGAAGTCTGTGTTGTTGAGCTAGATTTTTTATTGTTTTTAATCCGTTACACCTGCAATTACCAAGTTTATGTCAATTTAGTAGTAGGAGTATATGTACCATGATATTACGTGTCTAACGAGCCTAAGAAATTGATAAAATTCGACACGAGTGGGTCTGTGCAAAGCTACTATTTTGGATAATGTCACTGTTCAGTTTTTGCTTCGGCAGAAAGGCCTTCCACTAGCGCGAATTCGCCCCAGCGAGGAGTGAGTCCGCTTCGGTAGAAACATTATGTTCCCCTCTATTCTGCTTCAGCGAGGCATGTTGCGCCTCAACAAATTTGCTCCAGCAGACAAGACATCCGCCGGAGCGAGATCACCGTCCCAGACAGACCATAAAAAAATTCAGTACTATTACCCTATTTTTGGCCGAAAAAGTCCTTTGTTTTTACCCGTGGGTGTGTGTCTGTGTTGTGTAAAGTCATACAACGATAATATTAAACCAGATCTGTAGATCTTTCATCATGACAAACCCTACCCCTAAATATTTCCATGGTTTATTTAAATATCTCCACCACCACTATACCTCTACCCTAGTATATAAAGCCATAAGTATATAATATGAAGTTTGGAGACTTACCGAAGAGAGAAAGTGAGTACCCGAGTTGTGAGAGGGTTCTAAAGATTTTTGGAAGGTGTGCTACCGTCGGTGACTCCGGCGAGTAGGTGAAGGGGCAAGGCAGTGGGTAGAGAGAGAGTGATGGTGTAATGAAGATGGTGATGTGTGTAGAAAGGTTCTTGTGGGGATGTTTCCAATAGCTAGTGGGGGAGGGGGAGTTGGAAGTGGTTATATATGTTTGGGGAGTTGAAGAAGTGAAGGGGTAGTGGGGGACCGATCGGTTTTGGGGAAAAAAAATTCAAATTTCGTGAATTCTGCCCCGACGAGCCTCTTCTTCTCCCCAGCGAGTCCGCATGAGCGGGACAGTGTACCGCTATAGCGAAGTTTATTTTCTTTCTAGTTGTTCGCTTCAACGAAACAAGTTCCGTGGGTGCGGAAATGCCCCAGCGTACCATATGTCCACCGCAGTGAAATCCCTGTTTGGATTTTAGTGTATGCGATATTATTTGAAAGTGATATTCCTCTTGGCAAGTATTAGTCCTATCCGTATGCATAATAATTCTTATCTCAGACCTTATATAACTCTTGTGAAGCATTAGTTACCGCTATTATTTTACGACATGCAATCCTTGACCGGACTAAACGAGCAACCTATAATGACAGACGGTGTTACGAATTCGGTATTGCTAAATTCAATGATGTATGATGACATGCGTTAGTGTGACCAAGGACGTGGTGCTGTACCAGGGATGTTTGAAGTCAGAGTTTTTTCGCGAAAATATTCTTCATGTAATGCGAGTAATACTAATTTTTTCCAGCCATTAGTTTGAATTATCGGTATCATAGAAATGGTGTTGTGTGATAATGTTTCCCTTCGTGTTGTGTGAAATGGATAAGACCGTTTGTGAGACCATATTTTGAGCCCCATCTGCTGTATCCTTACTTTTCCACTGTCTTGTCTTCATTCGAGGACAAACATTGATTTTATTGGTATCTGATGTAACAACTTGTTTGATCATTATGATCTTCTCGCCCGATTTCTTGATATAACTCTTCTCCCAACCTTCACCGATGACATTTTAAATATAAATCATGAGTTGAGTAACTTCTGCGGATGAAAAAGAAGATTATTTAGAAAGAGAAATTCTAGAAATACCCATTCCCGCTTCAACGGAATTGTTTCTATCCCTGCGAAGTCCGCTTCAGTGAGAATCTGTTCGCCCCGACGCAAGGGCGACATGTCAAGTAAATCTTCTTTAGCGGACCCTTCTTTCGCCATGGTGCAACTGCCCCAACGGAATTGAATCTGTCGCGACGGAAAATGCTCGCAGTTTTGGAGTGTATAATTATTTAATGATAACACACTTTCTCAAATCAATGTGCCTCGAGCTGGGAGCTGACCTGCATGGGTTTTCTGCATTTTTGGCCTAATGATCCTCTATGAAAGGTAATATAATCTTCCCCTTTTCATGTTTCTTTAATATTTTAGTAAATGGGGGGAAGGTTTAGGATGAAGAACTAGTAACAAGAACTCTTTAATAATGTAAGCTTTCTAAAATGATGTTCTGTAAAGGAAGTGAATGGATAAGAACGATTCCTTTAAAATAATCTATAATATGGGTAAAACAACTTGGTTGTATGATTAATTTGGTTATATGAATCATTTTCTTAAATTGGGGAAGAATCTAAGGTTGTTAATTGAGTTTCTATAGTGATATGAAATTGAAGGACTAAATGCAGTTGTTTTTTCAAATTAACTTTGGGTTATACCTAGTAATCATGTTTAAAGCCTTTTTGAATAATAAAATATGGATATTGACACTGTGGGTCCGAGATTGAGGTATAGGTGTCTTATGTTGGTTGAGGACTAAGTCTTGATGTGGGTTTTGTGATGTTAATATGTAGAACTTATATGTTAGATTAAGTCCGCTACGAAGAGTTCCGATGAGTCAAGCATATGCATTAAGGATCAACCGTTCGTGGCTCATATTCGGTAATGAGGTAGGCTACAGTTTAGCTTTTCGAGACTCTGATAGAAGTGCATAATTAGTTATAAATATTGATGAGTATTGGGCGTGTTTGGGGGTCCCACTCAGTTGGTTGTGATAAACGATTGAGTGGATATCGGTGTTGAACTGTAATGATGGGATAATTTGGGGAATCAGTCTTATGTTAGTTTCGATTGCTGATTATTTGGGCTCTTCGTCATATGTGGGCTTGTCGCCATATTTTTTATTATTTGGTTACTCATCACACATGTTTTTGATTGATATGCTGATTTGACTGGAATTACTTCTATGTTATTGAATTCTTCAAAACATTTGTATGTCATCTCTAGTGATTGCATCTCATTATATCATGATATCTTACTTTGTATTGTCATTGCATTCATACACATAATTCTGTGACTTGATGTGAGAGTGGTATGGATATGTTGTGGTCCAATAGACTGGAAAGGTAAGAGTAATATGAGATTATGACACTTGAGAAGATATTGATATGCGGGGAGCGGAGTTGGACGCCTGCAACATGATTGATACTCGACAAATGAGTCATGGGCTCTAGTCAGATTCGTGTGTGGAATTCCGACTGGCTATAGCGGTATATAGACTTTGCAGGTCCCCCATGAGTGTACAGTCATAATTAGACCTTAACGTATTGTATACTAGGTTGAGAAAGATACCTTGCATATGCATTGAATTTTCATCTCCACCTTCATATCATACATACATATGTCATTTCATTTGTAATTGTGGTTGTATTTGTAATTGAGTGATTCTTGATAACTTGGCTGGATCTTGGAGGTTGACTGAGTATACACATTTGTGATTCTTGTGGATTATGGTGCCTACGTAATGGAATGAATATTGTTTTCTTGTAAATTGGCCTCGTGACTATATTATGTTAGTTGGTAACCGCTATTAATTTTGTTGCATTAGTGATAAGGGTGATGTTCTGATGGTAACTATGTTATCGAATAAAGAGTAGCATATGAAAGGGTATTGTGTTAATTGTTCATGGATTCAAAAGTCCGAGGTTAGAGGTAACAATTGTAAATAACGTGGTTCCTACTTAAGAGTTATGGAAAAGGTATGTACTTGGTAGGGTGAAGGGTCGTGATGCAATTTGCTTGTAACGTTAGTGGTTATATTGAGGTCTAGCTTGAATCAAGTATTACTGGGTCTAGGTGTGAGTCTAGGGAACATCTAGAATGTAAACAATATATGTGATTGAATGTTCGTGACGTGCTTATGTGGTGGCCTTATGCCTCATACAATTGGTGTGTCCTTATCAATAAGTGTGGGTTTAGAGTCTTATGTGGATAATCTTATATGTTTGTGGACCTTACATAATTAAAATGTCTTGGTAAATTACTTGAATCAAAGTGTATTCGGTATGACTTAGAAAGGTTTGTTAAGTTGCTGGTGGTAGGCTATGTGGTGTCAATTTGGTATTTATCTTTGATTATGTAATTTTGTAATTGACGGTCTATGATGTCTACGGGGGTACGTTATGTACTCATGCTACACTTGCTGTATCTTTTTAGGTGTAGGTATTTAGTCTATCAGGTTGTAGATTTGAGCAGGAAGAGCTGAGACAAACTAGTTTATCCGGTGGCCTTTGTTCCTATCTTATGTATGTGCTCCTTTCATTCGGACAGGGTTGTACTTTTCGCATTCTGATGTTGTATCTTAGAGTCCTTGTATAAGTCAGATCAGGTTTTGGGGATGAAATATTAGTTTACTGTTTCTATGTTCCTATGATTTAGTGGAATTCTTTACGATGATAACTTAATTTTCCTTCCTCTTTCACTTGAATTCTTTTTAAAAGACTGTTTTGTGAAATTAGTTAGCCTACCGGGGGAATTGCGTAGGCACCACCACGTCGCCCATGATTTGGGCCGTGACAAATTGATTTAAGGTGAATTTATGAGAATAGAGAATAACTCTGGAACAGATTATAATGAAAATGAATAAAGTTTGTGTTATGAGATTTTTGCTCACTTGTATATGTTTGGCCACTTTTATAATGTTTAGATGTTTATATTTGTTTCCTTCGTTATCGACCAATGATGCCTACGAGTACTAGTGTTGTACTCATACTACACTTGCTGCACTTTTGTGCAGATACAAATTCAGGTTCTAGTGCGAGACCGCGTGGCTGATCGTGTGGCGTGCTATATCAATATTCAGGGTGAGCTACATTGTTGTTGTGGGCCCTGAATTTCTCCTAGTTACTATTTATGTTATTTATTTGATAAAGGGTTATTTCGTCCTTCGGGACATGTATTTCAGACTTGATTATTTAGAGCTCTTGTACTACTCAGACTAGACTTGGGATTTGTTTCTATGATGATTTGGAGATATTTCAGTTTCTCATTATGAAAATTCTGTTTATTAAATATTGTGTTCCTTCTTTGGAAGTGGTTCGCCTATTGGTGAAAAAAGTGTAGGTGTCACCACGATCCGTAATTTGGACAGTGACAATTGTTTAACGTATAAATAATATAATGAGACTAATATAAAAAAAATTGAATGCCACATATTTAATTAAAATTTTAAAAAGGTGAATGCCACATATTTAATTAAATGTCATATAATTATGTCATTAATGAAAGCGATAATTTAAATATAAAAATAATATTAGGGATAAATTTGATCTAGTAAGTGAGAAAATGGCATTTTTGAGCCTTTCTAATACGTTAAGGATTTTTTTTTTTATATCTAAATAGGTGGAAAGAATGGCAAATTTAATCCAATTGGTGAAAGTAGGACATTTTTGAACCATTTTTAATATGTTAAAGACATTTTTTACTCTTTTCCATTGATTCTTTGAATATTCCCAAAAATTGATGTTGAAAATTCCAAATATATAACTTTTCCTTTTTGCTAGCACTATACTCGCTCATTAGTTACCTGCCCATGTACTTAGTGTTGACAAAATGTCGTACGGAAAGTAAATAATTATTACAAGTGTTCGAAATGATAAACAAACAATTAAGTTTATAATTGATGCAAGCTTCTTGAGTCTTGAATCTTGATAACCTGAAATCAAGAAACACCAAATCTGGATTGTTACAACTGTGGCTGAGTCGAGAGATGACTCTTTATCTTTAAGACAAGATTGCCCCGTATATATGTTTTTACTTTAGCGGAAAATAGTCTCCCAAAATAAAACAACAACTAATCAACACTACAAAGCAAATAGGTTGATTCTGACAAAGAAAACAAACATGAAACAACTGCTGACGAGTGGAAATTTAGAGGAAAAAAAATAATTTTTTCTGGACTGCTCTTGTCCAAGACTTGTGTCCCTCAAATTAGAGTAAGGTTCTCATTTTATAGTGTTTAGGATGAGGAGAGGTGTTAAGAGGTACCATCAAGGCCAGGAACGTTTTGACCGTTTTGTAATTAGTACAAAACGTTACAGATGGTTAATACCCTCCAAATTGTTGACTTTCCGATTGCTGGCAACATTCTGGAACCTGAGCGTCGTGAACGTTGGAGCCGCGACTCTTCCCAATTTTATCGTTTCTGAAATTTCAGGGACCAAACTGTAAATACTAAGCAGTTTGGGATCCATAAAGAAAATATCACCAGCAGTCCGACCCGGACCGGGTGGGTGGGTGGTGGTAGTGCGTGTGTGGGCCTAGCCTTGAACCCAAACACACATAGGTCATCCCTCCTTCAAACGCATGGGTACCCCTTGGGGTCCCAAACTCTTATCCATTTTTTAGGCTTATAAAATGAATTATTCTTCCTTTTCCCACCGATGTGGGAGATTTGTCCCACACCATATTTCTATGCCTCAAACACCTCACTTTGTGGACCAATATCTCTTTCATTTCATATCGAAATTTGATGATCATTGGCCATACGGTCATCTATTCACTTAGTAAACTATGCACGTGTGAAGAACCAAAGTCTCCAACATGCGGAACCCTAGTGTTTAAGTCATTAAACATGGGTGGACGCAACCCCCATCAAAGGCAAATTTTCAATACTTAGCTATGATTAGCCCAATGCTTTCTGATACAATATATATTTTTTTATTTCCCCTGGTCGGTGTCCGGTATCCGCATTGGAGTCCGAATATATCCGGATTTACGTCGGGTGGAGTCTATTTCTGGGGAAGCTCTCCTATTAAGGATTTTTCCGTACCCAGGACTCGAACCCGAGACCTCTAATTAAGGGAGGAACAACCTCATTCATTGCATTACATTCTTTGATGGTGCTTTCTGATATAGTTCAAGGAGATGTTGATGTATTTGACATTTTATAGTTTTTTTAAGTAGTAGTAGTGCCAAAATACAATTAGTATTCATCACAAAAATGAAGGTTGTATTTATTTATTTGCAACATATTTTATGTAAACTTTTATATTTTTATGTGAAATTACGCATAATTCCATAAAAAGCTTACTATTTGACTTTTAAAATAATTGTTCAATCCTTAAATAGATATATTTAATAATCTTTTTTCTTTAATT
This sequence comes from Anisodus tanguticus, assembly GCA_034509755.1. Lineage (NCBI taxonomy): Eukaryota > Viridiplantae > Streptophyta > Magnoliopsida > Solanales > Solanaceae > Anisodus > Anisodus tanguticus. Next base: position 52,440,700 of record CM067540.1, on the reverse strand, counting down.
CAAGGTGACTAGGTGGGACCTAGTGACTATTTTTATTAATTAATAAAAAGGTTCAACAACAAAAGAGTAAAATGCAGAATATTTAATAATCTTAATTATAAGTTGTATTGGAAAAAATAGTTTTTGGGATGGAGAAACTGCAAGAGGCATACTTTAATACGATAGGTTTTAGAGAAAATGCATTATTAGCATCTGAACTTGTACAGTATTTTTTAAAAGATATTTAAACTTTGTGGGAGTCCTAATATCTCATTGATCAAGTTTGAACTAGTATTGATATGCCCTTTTTCGTCCACATGGTATAGTGAGTAGAACCAAAAAACTTTTATATTTTTATGTGAAATTTTGCATAATTCCATAAAAAGCTTACTATTTGACTTTTAAAATATTTGTTCTATCCTTAAATTGATATATTAATAGTCTTGATTATAAATATGTATTGGAAAAAATAGCTTTTCTCTGGCGAGTTTTTCAGTGTTAGGAGAAAATGTAACCCAAAGAGAGGGGATAATAATACCAATTTCTTTGTGAAATTCACTTTCTTTCTCAAGATTAGGATTGATCGAAAAAGAATATATTAATATCAATTTAAAGTTGTTCAAGGGATAATAAGACCCCACAAAATTTAAGTGTCTTTTTGAAAATAAGCTATAAGTTGAGGGAGATACTGATGTATTTTTAAAGCTTTAGGAAATTATGCAAAATTTCACATAAAAATATGAAAGTGGATGTATTAAAGTATTACTCTCAATGGTTGAGTTGGCTTGGTGGGTGGCTTCCACCGAGGAAGCCTTGGATCGAATTCCTCCACAATGTCTTCTCAATCTAGCTCGTAGCATATAGTTTATCTAGCGCGTTTTACATCTCATGTGTGATTTACGAGTGATTGGAGCGGATTTACCCAGTGTTCATCACAGAGTACTCACCCGAAGGACAGAGATTATGGTAGAGGCTACAGTTTTCCCGAAGTTTAAAAAAAGAAAGTATTACTCTCGTAATTTCTGAACACCCACTTATAATCGGCAAACTCCATTGTATTAAAAATCGACGTGATTAGAATTTAGTAGTAACGTAAAAAGGGAAAAAGAAAATGGAAAAGCAAACCAACTAAAATGTTTTTACATTATTGACATGTTCAGAATATTAAGACTTATACCCATTAATTTAACAACTTTGAAAGTCGAAGTTCTATCTTTTGCCAAAAAAAGGAAAGGGGGAAATGTAATAGGTCAAAGAAAGTAAAATAGAAACGTGAACAACTTTTTGTCTATTATAACACGTAAACTTCCAAGGTATCATCCAAGAGTCGAATAAGATACACATGTGTCAATGTTATCCATAACAACAACTATTGGAGTCGTCTTTATAAAGTAGTGATTTAGTTTTATGATACACTTTATACATTAGTCCGTTTTAAAAAAATATTTTAAATTTAGAAATAATTAATTATAATTTTTAATTTATTCTTAATGTATTTTTTATAATCAAACAAATATTATGATATGTTTAATGTCATAATTTTTATTATGATATAATGGTGAAAATATAATTATAATTAAAAAAATGTCTTAAATTGAGGTGCAAAATTTTGCTCTCTTTTAAAAAGATTCAAATTCAATGTAGTAAAATCTTCACTGATCTTAAATCTCCTGACTTGTTTCCCTGCGATACTAACAGTCCAACAACATCTACGACTCGAACTAACTCCGACACAAAACACACTTTCTTCAATAAAATAAACTAATGTTGGAGAAATTGATAGAAAATGAAAAAGTGATTATTTAAATAATGATCACTTTCTAGATCATAGAATAACTAATTGTAATAAAAACATGATTTTTATGTTAATATATTAAAATATCAAATACACTAACATGATATGAAGTATTTTAAATTACAAATTTTAAAAATCTTAAATAGAGACGGAGGGCCTTGGGCAACTTCACAGAAAATGAAATTACAGAAGGAAATGGATTAACATAAAGAGAGAGAGAGAGGAAACCTCCTTATAATAACAATTTTAATTAACTTTCCTAAAGATTACACCATATAATCGTATTTTAAAGAATGTATCGTGCCGATACTTTATATTCTTCGTTTCAATTTATATTACATTATTTGATACCGCATGAATTTTTTTTTAAAAAAAGAGAAGATTTTATCATATTTGTTAAATTGTGTTTATTCTAGTGTATATTTTTAAATTAAGTGAACTAAGTAAAAATAAAATAAAAATAGTGTAATTAAATAGTTGCAAAAATACGACATTCATTTTTGCGGATTAAAAAGGAAATGATAGAAAATGAAAAAGTCCGTTTGGGCAGCTCAATTAGTTATCAAAGGGGATATTTGGAAAATGACCAAGGATCGAATCCCGTCAGCGGCAGTGTGGGGGTTACTTCTTGAAATAAAGAAGGGCCCCTTGTGCGTGCGAGCAGATCTGGTCTAACCTTTGAAATCAATTGAGTCACCACGATTTCCTTTTCACTGCACTGTCGGACGCCAGAGGTAAGCTTGCTTGTGCGGGAGTTCCACCTTTTGAAAAAAAAAAAGGAAATCATAGAGTACTAAAAAGGAAAAAAAGAAAAGTACAGATTGTGACAGATAATCAATTGCTGACTTGTTTAAATCACCTAGAACGGCGTGCCACGATAATCCATTTTTTCCCTTCCATTTCTTCTTCATATGTATTGTATAGGAATTAGATTGCATCTTTGCTTTATCTCCAAAAACTAAGGTGCGCAGTCTTTTTCTTAATTTTAGAGGATTTTTTCTTTATTCTTTAAGTGAATTATTATTATTATTATTATTATTATTATTATTATTATTATTATTATTATTATTATTATTACGTTACGATTTATTAGTAATTTGTATGATCTTGATGGTGTATTTATTTTCTTTTTGCATTTTGTTAGTTAGTTTGCTTCAAAGGTCAATCAGAGTGGATTAGATAAACAGAAATGTATAATTCACTTAATTTATTTTTTTGGTTCGGAATTATGAGCCCAGGTTATATCGGAAACAGCCTCTCCCCAGATCCACTTTGTGGGATTACAATGTGTATGTTGTTGTTGGTTCGGAAATAGGATAGATAAGAAAAAAGGGTCAAGATTTGAACTTTTGATAGATAATATTTTTTTGGTGGGGGAAGAGGTATACGGATTCTGGGGTAAAGGTTTATATTATTTTTCTTGAAGTAGTTCATTACACTTTGAATCATTGATTGGTAAAAAACTAAGGTGTTTGTAGAATCAGGAATTTGTCTATTAAGTATGTGAATTTTTAGATATTTAGACTATACATGTTTGATCTCTACTTAGTTTACAACAAAAACAACAACACCAACATTCCCAGTGTAATAACACAAGTGAAGTTTAGGGAGGGTAGGATGTATGCAGACCTTACCTCTACCTTTGTGGTGGGGTAGAAAGGTTGTTTCCGATAGACCATCGGCTCAAAATGAACATAGTCAATGCAGGATTGCTGTAAAAAAGACAGCAAAATATCAAGAATCAAAACAAATGGAGTAACACATAGTAATACACACATAAGGATAATGATCTACGCGATACCTAAATAATACTACTATGAAAAGGAAAGGAGGAGATGGGGAGGCTAAGCCCCCACCACTCTCACACACAGCGCGAAAATTAGTTTGTTTAAAGGTTTCTCTTTGAGAAGGATTTAGTTAGACTACTAGAGTAATTTTGCTCAATTGAATAAACTATACCCTTACAAATCAATTTAGTACTCTTACTAAGTTGTTAAATGTAATTGTCATTCACAACTCTATTCCATTATAACCCTTTGTTAGTCCTGCCGTGACTCGTTTGGTTAAGGAATTATATTACAAAGGACGAAGAGCACTTTTTCTTAAAGGTTGTTTGGTTTTGTACGTAGTTCTTATGTGGTCATTTGAATAAGGACTAACATTGATCATAATGCAGCGAAAATGCACAAAGAGGCAAAAAGCTCATATTTTGATATGCCAGCATTGGATGTTTCTGTTGCATTTCCTCAAGCAACTCCAGCCTCCAATTTTCCTCCATGCAGTAAGATTATTTACTCAAATATACAGAGTGTCCACTCTTTTCAAGAATGCAATAAATTGGTTGACATTATTTGTATGCGTTTGATTGAAGCCATTCAGCATTTTGCCATATCGCACTTCTACTAATTTTTTGTGGACGTGCTATTTCTGTAACAATTTCATGTGATAGATCTACAGTTGCCTTGTCGACAAAACTTTTGTTGCTTTCTACCCTTGATTGATTGAATATCCTTTGCTACTATATGCTTTAAGTCAAAGCTGAATAGAAATATCTACTTGGGATCAACACAGGAAAAGATTACTTTTGTAGCCTCCTAATACTGGGGGGTCATTATGCTGACTGTGATGTGAACTTTACAGCTTCAGACTATTATCAGTTTGATGATCTGTTGACTCCTGAGGAGCAAGCCGTCAGAATGGAAGTGAGGGAATGCATGGAGAAAGAGGTTGCTCCTATAATGACAAAGGTATTTCCTTTGTTCTCTGTGTTTGTTGAATGTGCTAATATCTTTGTTGTGAGTAGAACAAAGATTTACCCTTAACGCTTCAAGTCTCAAATCTTCTGAGAAAAGCTATTACACTTTTACTGCTATAGATGCGCTTAAAAGTGAACTCATTTTTAATGTTTTTGAACAGTACTGGGAGAAGGCAGAGTTTCCTTTTGAAGTCATTCCAAAACTTGGTGCTTTGCACATTGCTGGTGGCACTATCAAGGTGATCTAATAGCTTGACAAATTACTATATCTTGTCACTTTGAATGTCCTTGAGGAATCTACTTACTTTTGGCTTCAGGGGTATGGTTGTCCAGGTTTCTCAATAACTGGAAGTGCTGTTGCTGCAGCAGAAGTTGCCAGAGTTGATGCAAGCTGCTCTACTTTCATTTTGGTGCATTCATCTTTAGCAATGCTCACCATTGGTAAGTCGTGTTATTGTTTGAAATTACTGCACTATTTACTATTTACTAGAGTAGTGGTATTAGTTGACTGATCTTTTGTTGGTCTGTCAAGAATAGGGTTATGTGGGTCTGAAATGCAAAAGCAAAAATACTTGCCATCATTGGCTGAACTTAAGACTATAGCTTGTTGGGTGAGACCTTTTTGTTTTGGCCATTTCTTTAGCATGTATATCTATGGTTACCGAATATAAGTTTGTAATCTATGACTCTTTGGAGTTAGGGTCTAACTGAGCCTGACAATGGAAGTGATGCAAGTGGGTTGGGGACAACTGCCCAAAAGGTCTAGATTCTTAATTTCAACTTCAATTTTTAATTTCTGTGCTTTTCTGAACTTATGTCCTTTTAATTTAGGAAAAGGTTACTAAATGTTTTCTGTTGCATAATCTGGTATCTTCTTGATTCTACATGATAGGTTGAAGGAGGTTGGATCCTTGATGGGCAAAAGCGTTGGATAGGAAACAGCACTTTTGCAGATATACTGGTTATTTTTGCTAGAAATACATCCACAAACCAGATAAACGGGTAATAACAACATGCTGATTCTATATAATCCTATTTAGCACCATCTTTCACCAGTTGCATTGGTAACTTAGGATCATGCAAAATATCTCGAGGGTTATTTGATCTTCTGAAGTCTGCTTTCTTCAGAATTCACTAGCTTGATATTTTCAGTATCAGTTTTAAATAAATGATGTGTTTTGTATCCATCTTTTTACCTTCTAGTGATTGGTTTGAACTTGCTATAGTTGTATAAATAAAGTGAATCTTGCTTATAGGTTTCTCTCTGTCCCCTCACACAAAAGTGCACACCCTTTCATCCTCCCTCTTGACCATCTTAGATTACAACAACAACATACCCAGTGAAATCCCACAAGTGGGGTCTGGGGAGGGTAGAGTCTACACAGACCTTACCCCTACCTTGGGAGGTAGAGAGGTTGTTTCCGATAGACCCCCGGCTCAGAATAAAGCAATAACAAAGCAGGCCAAATAGGAAAGCAATAACAAACCATCTTAGATTATATCTAACATTTGGTGTTTGCCTTTGTCTCAGTTTCATAGTAAAGAAGGATGCTCCAGGATTGCAAGCTACTAAGATAGAAAACAAAATTGGACTACGGATTGTTCAAAATGGAGATATTCTCTTAAAGAAAGTTTTTGTCCCTGATGAGGATAGACTACCTGGGGTCAATTCTTTCCAGGATACTAACAAGGTATGGAAATATGAATGGGGTATTTTATTTGATGTCAATGTTCAATCTTCATCTGCCTGGATGTTTGTTCATTTCAACCTTCAGCTAAATAATTCTCCTGCTGTGAGGGGAAAAAATTACCAGCAGTGTGAAATTTACGCTGTTCTTTCCAATTGAACAAAACAAAACGCAATATCTCAGTTTCGCTCGCTTGGCCAATCTATTGCTGTACGTTCCACCATTTCTCTAAAATTGGGAAAGAATGAGAATAGCAGCTATTTCCTATTTCAATTTCTTACTTTTTTCTGTCTTGAATTAATTTTTGGTCTGAACTTTTCCACTTACTGTTAGATGATGAATTGTATGCTCCCTCTACCTTTCCGGGTTGCATAGGTTATTTTCCATTGTTATTGGAAGCTTCATAGGGATAGTGACAAGCTCCTTCCACTGCAGATGTCATATTTGTGTATATGAGTAACTTATGCATTCATATTGGTAAATTGCACAATTCGTCAACTGTAATTGTTTCATTTAATGTCATTGGGTTGATATTGGTGATTGATTTAAGTAGCTGAGTTTGTTTCATTATCTTATTGTTCCCCTAACAGGTGCTTGCTGTATCACGTGTCATGGTTGCATGGCAGCCTATTGGCATTACAATGGGTGTTTATGATATGTGTCACAGGTAATAATAGATAATTTCATCAGTTTCTGTTTATCACACAATGAAAGTTGTTGTAACATGCTCCAAATCATGGACTTTTACCTAATTAATATTTGGTGAAGTAAGAAAACTGAGTTCTGAAAGTGGTATTCTGTGTGTACAACAGCAACAACAACAACATACCCAGTGTAATCCCACAAGTGGGGTATGTGCGTACCTTGGTGGAAAAATAGAATTACTTGACCTTCCTCGAGTCAAGTTCCCTTTGATCAACTCTTTTCTCCAGACAATTGCATATTTTAGGCTCATAGTATAACAGATAATGTGTCATGTAACTTAATCCTATGTTGCTCAGACTCTTCAAAATTCCTGCCGCACCCGTGTCGGAACATGGGTGTGAGTGTGTGGGATCCACACCGGACTTGGTCAACTTACCTTGGGTGCTTTGACTACATCTATGACCGAGAAGTATAGATTGATTGGCCACTTGGTTTAATTTTGGGTTTATGTCATATATATAGAGTTATATAAAGTATGAGAGTGCTTGTGCTTTTCTATTACACGATATATCTTATGTATAAAATATTTGGTGTTTATAAAGAATTAACTTATATTAGTTTTAGTTCAATAGCTTTAATTAAAACTAATATCCCCGAGTCCTAAAATCTATGTGAGGAATCCGACATCTAGATCGGCATCCCCTATTGGATACCCGCTCCCGAGTCTGAGCAACATAGACTTCAATAATATTGCTTTGTTCAAACAAGATAGTCCTTAATCATGAGGAAGGTTTCTGATTAACCGATGAGGAGGAGGATCTGAGACCTTCTCATAAAGTTAATATTATAATTGCCCCAGACGTTAGCTCTTATGAGCTATTTACCATATAGCTAAGATTGCAAGAAATTATGAGCATTCGGTAATCCCCTGCTTTTAAATTTTATGCTAGAGTTTCATTTTCAGCCTTCTGTCTTGGCTAAATTCTCTGTGAAACTCCCAAGGTACTTGAAGGAGAGAAAGCAGTTTGGAGCTCCATTGGCCGCTTTCCAGATCAACCAACAGAGACTAGTTCAGATGTTGAGCAACATTCAGGCAATGCTTCTTGTTGGTTGGCGCCTTTGCAAATTGTATGAGAGTGGTAAAATGACTCCTGGTCATGCAAGCTTGGGGAAAGTAAGACCTTTCTCTTCAGATTATGAAAGGTTCTTAACATGCCATTTTGGACTGATTAACAAATTTTCTGTTTCAGTCATGGATTACCTTGAGGGCGAGAGAGACAGTTGCTCTCGGACGGGAATTACTAGGTGGCAACGGAATCTTGGTTGACTTCCACGTTGCAAAGGTTCGTTGACAATACTCCATGCTTCCTTCCCTATAAAGTTTACTGCTAAATCATGTATAGATTTCTTTATGGTCTGATGCTTTCCGTTTCTATATTGACGTGTAGGCATTTTGCGATTTGGAGCCCATCTATACGTATGAAGGTACTTACGACATCAACACGTTGGTAACAGGTAGAGAAGTTACTGGTTTGGCCAGTTTCAAGCCTGCACCATTAAGGCAAAAGAGTCGCCTGTGAACGATTTTCTTCTTCTCCAGGAAGTATTCTGCTTGACTAAACTCTGTTTTGGCAATTGTAAACTAGAATACTTCTACCCAAAGAAAGTAGTAGTTCTTTAAGAATTTAAATTCCTTTTTTAACATTAATAATGGTAATGTTCTAATAAGACATATTGTAATAAAATAGCAACATATCATATGATTCAACTTTGTTTTTTTCTAGAAAATCTGATGATGGCAGTTACTATTATTTGATTTCTTTCTTGGCATTCAGTCTGTTGCTTGCACCTAAAGGATTTACTACCAACTGTGAAGTTCTGGTGTCAATATTTGGTCCAAACTACTTCTAAGTTCTGGCAACTCCCCTTATTTTATCTGAGGAAAGGAGGCCATATATATAATTGAGTTGGTCAATTTTGAAAATTCAATTTATTTTGACAATTGATCTAACCTCATGTCTAGAAAAATTTGCTAATAATTTAATAAGATACTATAGCATCAAAATGTAGCACATATCAATCGAAGCGAAGAATGAGAAAAGCATTACCCTAATATGAGCCAGTGTTTGTGTTTCAAAATTTGCAGTCAAAGACTTTCAAACATGATCTTTCCGTTTAGATTGAAAAAATGATGTTAGGAACCCATAAAAAAAACCACATTTTCTAATTATTTGGTCGAAGAAAATAAAGCAGCAAAAAATGAACTATTCTAGAGTAAATTTTTTACCTGCAACAGTGTTTACACCACCAAACTAAATTATAGTTAAGTAAAAGATTAAGGTCAGAATATGCATTGGTTAACTTTGGTTTAGAAATGAGAGTATAAGTTACTATATATCACATATTTATTTATTATGTATGAGTAACTTTTTTCGGTTCTTATTTTCTATTTTGTGGTTAAATTAAAACTATTAGCACGTGTGCATAGACAGTATTTACCATATTTTGTATTGTATAATTATGGTAGAATTGAAATTCTTATTATAGAAGGATTCAACATTGTACACTTATATATATTTTGTACTAATGAGAAAGGGTCCCCAAGGGAAATTAATATAATCTTACATGGTATCAAGAGTCTAACCCTAAAAACTCTATTTCTTTCTGCCAGCCCACACTTTCTTTGAGATTGAAACAAAAAATTATGCTTTTCTTATGAAATGTTTATTATTCGTTGATAGATCTAAAGCTTATGCCGTAGAAGCTGACATCAGGCTATTGGCCTTTTATCTGCATCTTCCCTCGTAGAGCGGGCAGCCGCCGCCGGCAAGTCTCTTTTTTTTCAAAAATTTTGACCCTTTTTCCAGTCTTTTTTCTGTGGCCACCATGTCTGCCCCCACCTCTCCCAATGCTTCTGCATCCTCCACATGTGTCAATAATAATCCTCATCCCTCCTCCACATCTTCCTTCCACCCTGCTTTCACCGTCACGAACATCAAGAATTTCATCCCCTTAATTCTTGATCAAGAAGACGGTCAATACTCTTCGTGGGTTGAACTCTTCACTATCCACGCTTGTGCGTATAACGTACTTGATCATATCGACGACTCCATCCCTCGCCCTCTAGACGTTGAAGACTCGATATGGCGTCGTCTTGACGCTATTGTCAAACAATAGATATATGGCACCATATCTAAAGACCTGCTTCATACAATCATGAAAACATGTGTCTCAACTCGTGAATTATAGATTCGATTGGAAGAAATTTTTCAGCACAACAAAAATACTCGAGCAGTGTATTTGGTGGAACAGTTAAACAATACACGTCTCGAGAATTTTTCCAACATGTCTGAATATTGCAGACAATTGAAATTAGTTACAGACCAATTATCCAATGTAGGGACTCCCGTTTTCGACACTAAGATAGTCCTACAACTTGTTGCAGGCTTACGGAAAGGTGAATATGATACTCTCGCAATTATGATTCAACAAGCCGACCCACTACCGAGTTTCAACAAGGCACACTCCTAATTAGTTTTGGAGGAAATCAGACGCGCCAAACATTACGAACACAATCAAAATTGCGTTAGCAGTTGAAAATACGACACCAAACACCGCCACCACCGCCCAGCCGCCACCACCGGACAACCAGCCGCGGGACAGCCGTGGTGGCAGAGGCGGCCGCGGAAAAAATGGTGGAAAAGGGAAAGGGCGTGGCCGCGGTGGAAAGGGGCAGCAATAGGCCCCTACTTCTGGTCAGTGGGCCGCCACAAGCCAGTGGCCCATCAACCCGAACTGGGATGCGTTCCAGCTACCAGCTTCACTTGCCTAGCAAACTTACCCTTCTATGGGTCTGTTGGGCCCGGCACTGTGCCCAAGCGCAGAGGCCCTTTTCAAGACCGGACCAAAGCCAAGAATAAAGCCTACTTCACGTCGCAAAGAACAAGTCCCGGCCGAGCCCGACCCCCATTGATTTGGGTCAGGCCTTCAGCTCCCTAAATATGCAGCAGCCTGATGAAAATTGGTACATGGATATGGGGGTCACATCTCACCTCACCCGATCTGCAGGTAATCTTCCAGAAATGTTTCGTTTAAAGTATCCTTAATATATCATTGTTGGTAATGGTCATCGCATTCTAATTTAGGGTTATGGTACCACATACACCCAACCACCTCACCCACCCTTCTCCCTAAAAAACGTTTTGTATGCTCCTACCATCATTAAAAACTTAATATATGTCCGAAAATTTACCCGTAATAATTCCGTCTCTGTTGACTTTGACCCTTTTGGTTTTACTGTGAAGGATCTTCGTACGGGAACACCTCTTACGAGATGCAACAACACGGGGGATCTCTATCCTTTCCCATCCACCTCCGCTGCCAGTTCCCGCTCACACACCTCCCTCGCGGCCATCTCTCCGTCAACTTGGTATAATAGGCTTGGACACCCAGGAGCCCTTGTTTTAAATTTTCTTAGAAGCATTAATTTTATTCGTTGTAATAATGGGAAACTTGTCCAAAATTGTGTTTCTTGTCAGTTAGGCAAACATGTTCGCCTTCCGTTTAAATCATATCTTAGTGTTACGTTTGCTCCTTTTGATATTGTTCATGCTGATTTGACGTGTTACATTACTAGTTCTATGGGTCATAAATATTATCTAGTCCTATTAGATGATTACTCTCACTCTATTTGGATCTACCCACTAAAGTTCAAGTCAGAAGTTTTTGCCAAATTTATGGAATTTTGCACTTTTATCAAAACGCAATTTGAAAAAGTCATTAAATCTTTTCAATGTGATAATGATCGTGATTTTAATAATTCCATGTTTCACAAACTCTGTAAAAATAATGGCATGATTTTTTGATTTTCGTGTCCCCACACCTCCCCTCAGAATGACAAAGTAGAACGAATCATTCGCACCATAAATAACATGGTTCGTACTTTCATGCCTCTCTCTGTTTCTCCTTTTGGGTTTATGCAGTCATAATGGTAGAATACGTCCTTAATATTTTATCTACTAGTACTCTTCATAACATGACCCAAACCAAAATTTTATACTGTCGGATTCCCTCCTATGATCACCTTTGGATTTTCGGTTGCCTGTGTTACCCAAATCTTGCGTCCACCGTCCCTTATAAATTAGCAACCCGAATTACTCCGTGTGTCTTCGTAGGTTTTCCTTCTAATCATAGGGGTTATTTGTGCTATGACCAGTCCACTCGATAAATTCACGTCTCTCATCACGTTACGTTTGACGAGATGATTTTACCTTTTGCAAATATTCAAAAAATCCAAAACACGGACTATAGCTTTCTAGATGAGTCCAACACATCCCCCGTCATACTTCATGAACTGCGTCCGTCCGCCGCCACCACCCCCACTGTCCAGTCACTATATGCTACCGCTGGAATCCAGTCGGCCTACCATCCAGTCTCGCTGACTGTCAAAATAGCTACCAGGAATTCCCCTGTCACCATCTCTCCTCCGAGCCGATAGAATCAACCACTACTCGTTGTGTCACCGACCGCCGCTCCTTTAGTTAGCCAGAACAACCCCGTCGCCACCCCACCTGTCACCGAAACCCTAGGAAAAACCCATCTCGATACCCAGACCGTCATACTCACACCACCAAACCAAACTCCCAGCCCCACCCCACCACTAACGTTGTACCCCACCATTCACAACCCAAATGTCGTCGGCCTACCCCGATCGCCACCACCACCACACCCGATGTCACACCCAGAATCCCCATTACCGATATCCTACCCCTTCAATCCCAGTTACCTAACAAAACCAGTCCCGTCGAACAGTAACCAGAACCCAGCCCCACACCCAAATACCAACAGTACCCCTGCCCCCACTCACCGCATGGAAACCCGTGCTCAACACGGGATTTTCAAACCCAAAGTCCAGTTTAACCTGTCCACCCAAACCATTTCACCAATTCCCAAAAACCTAAAATTAGCCAAACTAGACCCTAATTGGAATGCGGCCATGTGTGAGAAATTTAATACTTTAACAAAACAGCTCACTTGGGATTTGGTTCCTAGACCGGAGGGGGTGATATGATCCGATACATGTTACTTTTTCATCACAAATACAGAGACAGTGGTGAGCTCAAAAGGTATAAGGCGAGACATGTGGCTAATGACACTAATCAGTAGGAGGGTATTGAATGTGGTGAGACATTCAGTCCGGTTGTCAAACTGGCTACTAGTCGCACAGTTCTGAGCATTGTTATGGGTAAGCATTGGCCGCTTTATCAGCTTGATGTGAAAAAATGTTTTTCTACATAGGGATTTGAAATAAACTGTTTATATGCACCAACCGCCTGACTTTGTCCATCCTACAGCTCCTCAGTATGTATGTCATCTCTGTGAGTCACTTTATGGCTTGAAACAGACCCCTCGAGTGTGGTATGATCGCTTTGCACATTATATTTTGCAGATTGGGTTTGTATGCAGCAAGTATGATAATTCTCTATTTATTTTCATAGAGGTAGTAGCATTGCATATTTGTTATTGTATGTGGATGATATGGTGCTCACTGCCTCATCTGAGTTGTTGAAAAATGAGATCATTGCACTGCTCAAAACAGAATTTGCTATGACTGACTTGGGGAAGTTGGGCTACTTTTTGGGGATTTCATTGACTAGATCCGCAGACACTATGTTTCTTTGTCAACGTAAGTATGCAGAGGATATTGTGTACAAGGCTAAAATGGCAAATTGCAAGATCATGTCTACTCTAGTTGACTCTAAATCAAAGCTCAGTGCTTTGGATGGTGATCCTGTGTCAGATCCCACTCTCTACCGGAGTCTTGTAGGTGCCCTACAGTACCTTACTTTCACCATGCATGATATTGCTTATGTTGTTCAGCGGGTATGCTTATTCATGCATGCCCCTAGGGAGCCTCATTTTACTTCCCTTAAACGTATCATTCGATACGTTAAGGGCACACTTGATTATAGATTACATCTCTACCCCTCGGCACCGACCAGGTTGTTGTCATATACGGATGTTGATTAGGTAGGCTGTCCGGACACACGACGATCTACCTCAGGCTATTGTGTGTTCTTGGAGGATAATCTCATTTCTTGGTCTACCAAAAGACAAGCCATATTATCCCGTTCGAGTGCAGAAGTAGAGTACAGAGGTGTTGCTAATGTTGTTGCTGAGATTTGTTGGCTCCAAAACCTTCTTTTGGAGCTTCAGTGTCTGTTGCGTAAGGCATCTTTGGTTTATTGTGATAACATATCTGCCATCTATCTATCTCATAATCCGGTTCAGCATCGGCGAACCAAGCATATTGAGATGTACATACACTTTGTTCGTGAGAAGGTTGCTCTCGGTCATATCAAAGTATTACATGTGTCTTCCTCTTATCAGTATGCGGATATATTCACAAAAGACCTCCCTAAACAGCTCTTCCTTGACTTCAGATCTAGTCTTAGCGTCCGACCTCCTCCCGCTCAGACTGAGGGGTTGTATTAGCATGTGTACATAGGCAGTATTTATCATATTTTGTGTTGTATAATTATGATAGAATTGTGATCCTTATTATAGAAGGATTCAACATTGTACACCTATATATATATTGTATTAATTAGAAAGGGTTCCCAGGAAGATTAATACAATCTTACAAAAACGGCGGCTGCTTACTTTTCTTCTTGTATATTGTAAAGCAAAGCAAAATGGAGAAATTTTCTGTGTATATTCCATATGAACAGTGAGAGTATATCTACAAGCCAATGGAAACAAAAGGAATCTTCTATTCTATACTAGTTGTCCTATACATCATTGTTGGTGTATAACTAACCAATATTCTCTAAACAAGAAATAGAAAAATACTACTATGTGTATGCGTGTACAGTAGCTAATCGTAGGGAGTATATCAGTTGTATATTTTTCAGTGGTAAGTTCATGTGGGTTGTGTCAAACAAACTGGGCCTCAGTCTGTGCGTTGTTTATTTAGTGTAAGAGGCCCAAAAGAATAAAAATAGCCCACTAAGAAATTACCCAAAATTCTCAACATATTTTGTGTAGACAAAGACTTCATCGACTTCATCTGTTTGTCAACAGCGGAACATAAACCATATCCAACATTGTATGACAACCAAACCACACCAAACCTGACGTAATTAGACCATAGAAAAAATGGACTTGGCAAAAGTTTCTTTGTAAATACATTTGTTTATTCACATGGAAAGAAAAAAAGCCAAAAGACCGAACATATATAGTAGTGCTTCAAAATTTACCAGAAAAGCCACACAAAAAACGAACATATATAGTAGTGCTTCAAAATCTACCACAATAACGTCACGTATCAATTTAGTCATTCAATTCAATTTACAAGCTCGATTTACATCCTTTAATTTATTGATTTTCGTTATTTTGGACTTGCATAAATGATTCAAGTACGACTCAATCAGGTGATTCGATTTCCTTCTCATATTTAGCTAGGTTAATTGCAAATAAAACCGTATTTTAAGTTTAGTTCAATTTAGTTTATTATATATATTTTTTACTATTATTATAAGTTACTATTTTCTCCGATTCAATTTATGAGACATTTTTTCACTTTTCGAAAGTCAATCTAACTATTCTTGAAACTAAATTGGATTAGATCAACTTCAAAATTTAAAATTAAAATATAGATGTTGAAAAAACATACGAAAAGTATTATAAGATGAAAATTCTCATGTTAATATGATAAAAAAATACGTTATAAAATATAAGTCGAAATTTATATAGTTGAATCTCAAGTGCACATAAATTAAGACGAATAAGTACTAATTATACTTATCAAATAAAATTACCGGTAATTATCTTTCGAATGATCTTATATATGGTGTAAAAAATGTAAGGGCATAAATCCAAACTCTTTTAATTTACTACTTCAATCGAATACAACAACAATAAATTCAGCATGGTCGCTCAAGATGAGGTCTGCGAAGGACAAGATGTACGTAAATTCTACATCTATATGCGAAATAGAGAGATTGTTATCGATAGACCCTCGGCACTACTTCAATCGAATATGGTGACTTTTTCTATTTTTATTTTTTTATTTCACTTCTGATATAGACATATAGATAACCGCTAAGGGATAAACGAGTCCAACTTCGTTTAGGGGAACTCAAACCGAGCACGGAGTTTTACCACAAACGTACAAAAGAAAGCAAAAGGAAAAACATAGTCCTCGTCTTACAAAAGGAAGGTGCATGTACTAATTAACTTTGTCTGAGAAACGTGCATGTATGTCATAAAACAACATCCAAATTGCACCGCCAACCGTTTACGCCATATGGATAGCAGTATTTTAAAATGCGGGACACGCTTTACTTATCACAAAGCGAGGCGTAAATACTTGGCCATGGACGTAAGTTCATGGATATTTAGATTTTTAATTTATAATATAATAAAAAAATATAATAATATAAAAATTATAAGAATACATTAATAGTTTAGAAAATTAAAACATAATTAAAGAAATTCATAGAAAATAAAACTTCTAACATGATTTACAAGTAACAAAAAAGAAATAATATATAAGTTATTAGGAGAAGCAAATCAACCGAAACAACTTAACTTTCAAACAATAAAAGAATCATATTTTCTCAAAATATATTACTATCATAATATACAATTTACCTCTCTAAAAGTAAATAATCAATAAATTTTATCAGTATTATAATTAAAACATCACTCCTTCATAAATAAAATTAAAATTACTTTCAAATGACAAAAAAAAAAAAAAAAAATTAAGACATCGAACAAGAACATGAAAATCAATGACAAATGAAGATGTAAAATTCAGCTATGTATTTTTTTAAAAATATTAAGTGATTCATTCTCATGATGTTCTCAAATAGTAAATATGCAATACTACGACTTGTTATTTAAGTTACTCTCAATCTTCTTATTTCTATATATGAAAAAATAATTAAGTAACATTCATTTATTAAACAATTATGAGGGTTAACAATATTAACTAAAGAATTTAACACGTAATTTATGTAAGAACGGTTAAGTGAGCCCCGATTAGATGTTCTTAGAGTATACAGTCGAGCGCTTAAAGCGTAAGCTTCACAACATTAAGCCTCTTACACGATCCTTGAGGCGTTTTACCAGTGCCCCGCCCTGAGCGAACCCCAAGGCAAGTCTAAACTGTCTTTTAAAATACTGATGGATAAAACCATGGATCGATCACTGGAAAAGTATTTATCCGTATTTGATATTTATTTAAAGTACTATTATTTTTTAGCTTTAAATCAAGTCGAGAGAATCCAATTTACAATTCATTAATTGATTCAAATGGTTAGTAGTGTACTTATGGTGTTTATCTTAACTGAGAGGAAAAGATAAGAGTATATATATCTTTTCGCAAATACGGTTAGGAAAAGACCAAGACGATAAGAGTATATATATCTTTTCGCAAATACGGTTAAGAGTATATATATCTTTTCGCAATGAGAGTTTCTCTTTCTAATATTGGGGTTTTTCATCTAAAAAAAGCTTGTTTTAAATGAAGGGGAGATGGTCTCCTTTTATAGAAGTCTTACATGACATTTTAATAAATACAAAAAAGAATTACATTATTCATGATAGTATCTGAGTGGAGAATTACGTCATTCATGACATCATCCATGTTTGGCATTTTCTTGAATTATTGTCGGAATCTTTTACTTTCACTGTTTCCTCTTTGAAAGTTTCTTTTTGTGGCATTTTCTTTTGTCGGTATTTTATCTGAACTTTGTTAATGGTATTTTGTCTTCTTTTGGCAATCTTTTCAGAATCCACTGTTGCCAAAAAATGCATCACCTTCCAAGTCAATTCCTGATTCTTCTTCCTCTGATGAAGAGCCTTGTTTTGATGAAGATGACGCAAACTTCAGAATTATTGCTTGCATTTCTTCTGGATTTTTTACCGCTGCAAGCATTGAGGCCATTTGAGATTTCTGGGTAAGAAACTGGGTGTGCTCCGAGGTTTGTAGTGGTACTTGTTTATGAATGGATTTCCGGGCATTTAACCATTCCTTGACTTTTGATGGGGTTAGACTTGCTGATATTTTATAACTGTCCCACCATCTGATTTTGAACCTTCTTCGGACTGTTGAAATTTTATTCTCAAAATAATCCACGAACCATGTGAATACCCACAACAGATGGAATCTTGTGTGAAATAGGTGTAGTGGCACAAACCTTTTTTCCTCATCAGTAGGTTTTAAAAAGCGTCTGTAGTCCAACGGTTAGGATAATTGCCTTCCAATCAATAGACTCGAGTTCGACTCTTGGCAGACGCATCAAATTCTTTTCCAGACCCCACGTTGTGGGATTGTATTGGGTATGTTGTTGTAGTAGTAGGTTTATAAAGGAATTTAAAGAGGTTAAAAGATTGAATGATTTGGGGCCGATCCTGATATTTCTAGGATAGCCTGATAAAAAAATCGGATTTTAAAGATATCCCATGATTTGTAAAAACTATCATTGTCCAAAATATTTTTGGATTGCTAAAAAGGATCTTTATCAAAAAATCCTTTTTAAGAGTCACAATATTTTGAAAAAAAAAAAGTTATAAAAAAATCAAAAATAGGTTTTTTGGGACTTGCGGTACAACAAGTTGGGAATTTGAAAAATATTTTTGAGAAAGGGTTTTTGAAGATTCTCGTTTATCTAATTTAGTAAAATTTTGAAAGGGTTTAACCTCTCCTAAGTTCTAAACCTTTCCTTGTTTGGATATTTGACAATGAGTAGAAGGCTTTTTTAGCAAGAATTTTATCTTTTTCTTTCTTGGAGGGTTTTCTAGACATTTCTTCTGTTTTGAAGGAATTCATGAGTTAAGAAATCTAGAATAGAATTTGTTTCTCCTTTAATATATTCAATATCGAAATAAAAATGCTAAGAATCACTTGCCATCATGCAAAAATCTGTTTGATGCAAGATTTTGAACATCTTTTTGTAAAATTTCTTTAGCACTTTTGCAGTCAATTCTGAGTAAAAAATTCTGATTTAGTAAATCACTTTGAAATTTTTGTATGCATAAGACGATGCTCAAAATTTCTTTTTTAATGGTAGAGTAGTTTTTCTGGGTATCATTCCAATGGCCAGAAGTATACTGGACTATACACAACATATGTCTCTAGTCTACTATCTTAGGTAGCTGAGGGTCTGCTATGTGAAGACACAAGATTTCTAGCACTTACTTTTAAATTTTCTGGACACAAATAGTATGGTTACTAGTCCATGAAGCAGGTTTTTTTTAGTCTATCATGGAGTAGTTTTGCCATTTTATTTATCTCTGGACAGAAATCTAAAATATAATTTAAGCTTCCTGAGAATCTTTGTAATTGAGTTTTATCAAGGATTTTATCAGGAAATTTATTTGTGAATTCTAGGGGTGATTTTACCCTGGGATATATAATGTCCTAGAAATCCTATCTTAGTCTGAAATAGACTCATTTTTTATTTGAAAACTACCAAACCATTTTTCTTTGTAACATAAAAGAAAGTTTTAAGATGTTTGAAATGTTCTTCTATAGAATTTAAGAAGATTAAAACATCATCAATATAAACTATATAGATTTGGAATAATCATTATAGATATCATTCATTATTCGCTGGAATTCTGAAGGGGCATTTTTTAAACCAAATGACAATACATTCCACTCATATTGTTCAAAGGGGACTGTAAAAGCGATTTTGTAACATTATTGTAGAGATTTGAATTTGTCAAAAACCGGATTAAAATGCAATTTTTGTAATAATTTTTTTTTGTTTGAAATTGGGTATCTAATCCATTTCAGGATTGTAATTAAATGTTTATAATTTATTACTAATCTAGAAATTCCTCTTTCTATTTTAAAATTTTTATTTACGTAGAAAGCAGCACGACTCCATGGGGATCTAAATTTAGAAATTATCATGGAGTCTAAATTTAGAAATTATTTTTTATTATAAAAACACAGCGCCAAGAAAGCAAAGCCACAAAAGAACAAGTTTCTATTCTCTATATAGTTTGTGACATGAGGTCTTTCACTAGGAAATTACTAGTAATAATATATTCCCAAACGTTTTTAAAGTTTCACGCTAACTACATTACACAAGCTTGGCTTCCTATAGAAGCTACTACATCAAAATACTTGAAAATCCTACTCCGCTCCTCCAAAAATGTTGACATATTTATGTCAATTTTTTCAAAAAAACATCACTTTTGAAAAATTTAACACAAACGTAATAACATTTTTGAAAAATTCAACCAACACTAAGAGCAAACAAACTTTGCTATTAGCGTCTAAAAATCACAAATCCCGTGAATTAATTACCAACCACTTGAATCTTCATTCTGCTGCCTTTCAGCTTCTCTTTGCATTCCCATCATCCTAATCCTCAATTGAAGCTGAGCTGCAGCAGTTAAAAACCTCAAACTTTGCAAAGGACTAAGTAACCCCACAACTCTTTCAGCTGTTTTTGTCCTCAACCTATCAGCATCCGTCACAACATTCTCCATGGCTGATTTTAGTGTGTCTATGTTCTCATCCTCGTTTGTAATCTGTACGGTTATACCGTCAGTCTGTAGAAGTTGCATCCCCACTCGTCGTGCCCGTTCCACCAACGGTGGTGCGGCTACGCTCTCTTGGATTTTCGCTAGCTCTTCCGTTAAGGACCTTTCTTGAACCTTCGTCTCGTGTCTCAGCCTGTTGATCCTTTGGACTTGATTTTCGGTCAAGTCCTTTATAGAATCATTTACCTCTTGAAGATATAATCAAGTAAATAGATGTGTTCCGTCTAACCATTTAAATAATATAATCACACAACTTACCGAGTTAAGTCTCATTCCCGTACCAATTATAAAATAATTATATTCCCTCTGTTCCAACGTATTTCATGTTATTTGACTGGATAGTAAGTTTGACAAAGAAACTATTTCCTCTATCCAAATTTATATGACACATTTAAAAAAATGACACATTTTCTTATTGGATAATAATTCAATTTTAAATTTTAACTTTTACGCTTAACGGGATGATTTATAACCACACAAATATCTTTAACTTGTTTTACATCATAAAATTAAAAAATCTTCCTTTATTTTTTAAACTTCGTATGCAGTCAAACTATATCATATAAATAGAGACGAATGGAGTAATTTTTTATGTAAAAAAATTGTGATATAAAACAAATATAGATATTTCGGTAGTAAATTATTTTATTAAATTTAATACGAACTTTTGAAATTAAGTCTCTAATATCACCCTCTTATGAGGGGCATATGTTAAAGGATTTGCTTGCACCGTTTGGACTTTTTGAGGCCACTCTTTAAATTCTATCCGCGATTAATCTCGTAGACAAATTGCAAATTTTTAGAAGTAAGAACAATCTATTTCTTTCTGTAGACAAATTTAGCTCAATGAATTAACAAAGGCACAGTTTAAATATGGCCTAAAAAGTCATTTGTGCAAACGTGCTGTGTTATAAATATAATAAAAAAGTAAATAAATGTATACTTTCACATAGGTTAAACTTTTAAATAAGAGATAAATGGTCAAAAATACACTTCAAGTATAGCTCTATTTTGAGTTTTCTATCTGAACTATCGGTTGTGAGAGTTTCCTACCTAAAGCATTACCAACTAATTAGCAAAATATATCTAAACTATCATTTGTTCACTTTTTTCTACCTCAACTATTAGGTATGAAAAGTGAACAAATGATAATTTAGTGTATTTTGTTAATTAGTTGATGATAGTTTAGGTAGAAAACTCTCATGATAGTTAAAATAAAAAATAAAAAAAGTGATATTTAAAATGTATTTTTGAGCCTTAAAAATTGCAAAATTCAATATTACCAGAGTGAAAGCTAACCCGGGTTTGAACCCGGTAATCCAGAGGAAGGTCCTCTCAAGGGTAGTGAACCAAGTAGATGAGAAGACCCGGAAAACATTCCTATGAGACATTATTGATTTTTCTTCATAGTATTCTTCATAATGAGCTAGAACTTTTGAAATTTAGTCTCTAATATCACCCTCTTGTGATTCCTCATAAAAAAAATCTTGTGCTACAAGAAGTTCATCCAAAAATTGTTCTTGACGAATTAACCAACCTTCTAGAAATATCTCAAATGAGTTATCATCATAGCTACTTCTATATGACCCTGCTGACATCTTTGATTAATTTCTCTTATCTAAATACAAAAGAAGAATGAGAGAGAAGATAGAGATTGTGCATGTATGAAAAAAAGAGGTGTTTGCAACTGAATTTAAATGGAAGTGGAATGGAATTTTTTTTTAGAAAAAAGTAAAATTATGGGGTCTTTATATTTGGTCATCATCAATTGATTTTGTCAGAGTTTTACTGGGGGGGGGGGGGGCAAGGATTCTATGGATGCTTCAAGACTAAGGTTATTAATTAAACATGGAGCTAATTTAAATTAGAGAAGAAATAATTGAGAGAATATGTATGCCACTTGGTAGTCTAACTTAGGCTTAATTAGAATTGAAGAATTTAATTAGAGGTGATGAAAATGTAGAAGAGTGTAAATCTCTTTGATCGGAGTTCTCTTATTAATGCAATATATATATATATATATATATATATATATATATATATATATATATATATATATATATATATATATATTGTACAATTGTAGTCCTAATGAAATTATGATCTCTATTTTACATTAATTATACTAAAATATTAATTACATAATATTTTGTGAATATATGAACCATCACACCCCCTCAGTCGGAGCGGGAGGAGGCCGGACGCTGATACTGAATCTGAAGTCAAGGAACAGTTGTTGAGGAAGCCCCTTTGTGAAGATATCTACGTACTGATACGAAGAAGGAACATGCAACACCCTAATGTGACCCATTGCAACCTTCTCACGAACAAAGTGAATATTCATCTCAATATGATGTTGAACCGGGTTATGAGACAGGTAGACATCAGGTATGTTATCACAGTAAACCAAAGATACGTAAGGGACAATGAAGTTCAAGAAGGAGATTTCGGAGCCAACATAGCTCGGCAACAACGTTCGCAACGCCTCGATATTCTGCTTCTGTACTCGAACGAGAAAGTGTGGCTTGCCCCTTGACAGACCACGATATAATATTATCTCCTAAAAATATGCAATAGCCGGACGTAGAACGGTGGGTGTCCGGAAAGCCTGCCCAATCTGCGTCTGTGTAAGAGAGCAGGCTAGTCGATGCAGATGGATATAAATGTAGTCCATAGTAAAGAGTGCCCTTAACGTACCGAATGATATGCTTAAGAGCTGTAAAGTGAGGCTTCCCAGGAGCGTGCATGAACAAGCACACATGCTGAACAACGTATGCAATATTTGGCCGAGTGAAGGTGAGATACTGAAGAGCACATGCGAGACTCATATAAAGAGAGGGATCGCTGACCGGATCTCCGTCATCCGCACTGAGTTTGGACTTTGAATCGACAGGAGTGGGCATGATCTCGTAGTTTGCGATTTTAACCCTCTAGACAATCTCATCTGCATACTTACGTTGATACAACAATAATGGCATGTTGGGATCTGATCACTAATAACTCAAAAAAATAACTCAACTTACCCAAATCTGTCATAGCAAATTCGGACTTGAGCAAGGAAATGATCTCGTATTTCAGTGTATCAGAAGAAGCTGTCAGAAAAATATCATCCACATATAAAAGAAGATAAGATGTGTCAATACCTCGATGAAAAATAAACATGGAAGGACCACTCTTGCTGCACACGAACCATATATGTATGATGTATGTAGCAAACCTCGCATACCAAGCCCTAGGGGATTGTTTCAAACCATATAGTGACTTACGAAGACGACAAACATAATGAGGAACCTCCGGATGCACAAAGGCAGGTGGTTGATGCATATAAACGGTTTCTTTCAAATCCCCATGTAAGAAAGCATTTTTTACATCAAGCTAGTGGATATGCCAATTTTCCCCCATAGTTATGCTCAACACTATGCGAATGGTGGCTGGTTTGACCACCGGATTAAATGTCTCACCATAATCAACTCCTTCCTGCTGACCAGTACCATTAGCCACAAGTCTTGCCTTATGGCATTCAATATCTCCACTATCTTGGAATTTGTGACGATAGAGCCACACACAACGAATCACATTCACCGCTTTTGGTTTCGGAACAAGATCCCAAGTGTGCTGATTGGTTAATGCATTAAACTCATCACGCATGACCGCATTCTAATTTGGGTCAAGTTTGGCTAATTTTGGGATTTTAGGAATGGGTGAGATAGTTTGAGTGGATAGGTTATAGTGAACTTTTGGTTTGAAAATCCCGTATTATGCACGGGTTTCCATATGGTGTGTAGGGACGGTCACAGGTGGGGCAGGGGGCTGGGAGGTGACGGACTGGACTGGGCAGTGAGATGGGCAGGGGCTGGGCAGTGGACGCGAAGGGTTTGGGCAGCGGTGTAGGGCAGTGTGGCGGGCAATGACTGGGCAGTGGGGTGGGGCAGTGTAGCGGATGTATCATCGGGTAGTGAATGAGCAGTGGGGTGGGGTCAATGGAACGGGTGGCGTGACGGCCTAAGGGTGCAGAATGTGTAGTGCATTTTGGACTAGAGGTTAGGTGTTCGAGTTATCAAGGAATTTGTAATCAGCGGGGCATAATTGGTGGATGTTGGAAAAAGGGAAGAAATTCTCCTCAAACATGACATGACGTGAGACTATGATTTTGCATGTGGACACGTTTTAGCATAAGTACCCCTATGGTTTGACGGGAATCCTAAGAAGACACATAAAGTGGAACGAGGTGCTAATTTGTGAGGGACGGTGGAGGCCAGATTCGGGTAGCAAAGACAACCGAAAATCCAAAGATGATCATAAGTAGGGATCCGACGAAATATGAACTCGGTAGGGGTCCTATTTTGGATTGTACAGATAAGTAGTATATTAAGAAGGTATTCTGCCATTTTTAATGCATATACACAAAAGTTGGGGGGAAGATATGCATGAAGAAGTAAGGTACAAATCATATTGTTAATGGAGCGTAGAATTCGTTCGGGTTTACTATTTTGAGGGGAAGTATGGGGGCAGGAAAAATGAAATATCATGCCATTAGCCGTACAAAATTTATGAAAGAGAGAAGTTTTAAATTCACGACCATTGTCACATTGAAACACTTTTATTTCTTTTTCAAATTGCGTTTTAACATACGTACGAAATTCAAGAAACTTGGACTAGACCTGAGATTTAAAGTGGAGCGGATAGACCCATAGGAAGTGAGAAAAATCATCCAAGAATATTAAATATACTTATGACCCAATTTGCTAGTAATAGGAGAAGTCCATAAATCAGCATGAATAATATCAAAGGGAGAAAAAGTAATACTCAAAGATGACGTAAATGAAAGTCTAACATGCTTTCCTTGATGATAAGAATGGCATTTTTGGGCAAGGTTCCTTTATTACATTTAATTAAATTGTTGGTGACGTGAGACGTGACGCCCGTATTCATATACCACGCATCATCAGGCTGCTGAATTTTTAAAGAACCGAAAACATGGCCCAAATCCATTGGATTGAGGCAGGGCGGCTGTTGTTGGGCCGTTGTGTAGTGGGCCTGGTGGCTGGAAAGGGTCTCGGTGGTGTTGGGCCGCTGTGTAGTGAGGCTCGACGGTGCCCACTGTTGCTGTTGGGCCTGGCTTAGAAAGGGGTCGGTCGACGGTGCACACTGTTGCTGGGTCACGGTGTAGTGGGCCTGGTGGCTGGAAAGGGGCCCGGTGGTGCTGGGCCAATGTATAGTGGGCCTCGGCGGTGCCCACTGTTGCTGTTGGGCCTAACATGGAAATAGGCTGATTGACGGGGCCCAGTGCCTGAACAGTGGCCAAGAACGTGGGCTGGCCCACTGTGTCGGGTACTGGGCCTACGGTCGATTATTTTTTATGTCGGATGTTGAGGAAGAGGAAGCAGTTAGAAAGTCTGGCCGAGGAAGATCCTCCACAAGCACATCATTCAGAGCAGCTTTTCTATCTCTTCTATACTTATCCTTTAAGTGTTCGCATGTCCAAGACTCCAAAAATATGATTACCGTGCTTAAAAACTGTGGTATAAAGCAGTAGTTTATGCCTCTGTCCACTTTTTAGAAGGCATGATAACAAAAACTTTAGATTTATGAGTGGCGCAGGAAAGGATTTTAAGAATCCAGTAGTTCTCTTCTTTTTTACTATTGGGCTAGGTCTTTTTGATATAGGTAATGGTATTTTTCATAGGGTAATTGTTTAATATATTTAAATCTGACCCTTTCGATTTCATCTCAAAATCCTGGAGTGACCGATAATTTAGCCAACAAAATGATTTAAATTTCGACAATGGAAAAATAGATCTAAATAAAATCTATCTTAAAATCATTGTAGATGGAAATATGATTTTTCAAACCAAGAAAATATAATAAGAAACATGATATAGTTGTTAGAGATGATAAATATATATTTATTTGTTAAAAACAAAACAAAAAAAAAGTGATATCATAGCTATCTTTGACATAACATAAGCTCTGATACCACTTTTAAAATAACATTTTAAAACTTTGATATATTTGATAACTATTGTATATGTAGGGTGAGAGTTTTATGGTGCGAAAAAGTGGTTCCGAAGCGGAGAAATCAGCTAAGCTTATTTTTGTGGTGAAGTCGCCGATGATTTCTGTAGAAGAAAACAATAGCCCTTTTAACTTTTCTTAATTTTAGTATATCTTGGTTGTGTCGGATGACGGTTTTTACTTTTGTCTCTTTTGCTTTTGTTTATAAAGGAGAACGATTTTTTTTCCTTTGATTATTAATAAAATATCCTTCACTAAGGCTACTTAGTGGATTCTAAAAAAAAATATTCTGTATGTATATAAAGATTTTAAGATAACATAAAAAAAAATTAAAACTAAACTAGTTATATATGAGGGGGTCTGATTGTGTCTTAAGTCTAGTAGGAAAACACAAATAATATAAGCAATTATATGAAATAAAAATAATTAAAAAATTCACGATTAAGTGTTAAGAACCCTAATTGATTTTAATATTCAAAATTGGGGATATTAATTTCCGAATTTCGCATATCTTTAAATTCCATCTTTTTAATCTTCATATTTTTATTCAAGTAGCCCTATTATTAAAATGGTGAAATAAATCGAGAGTCACTAGAAGTAGCTTAATTTGCAAGAACTTGATTTTTTAAAATTATTTTATTTGTTTGTTGTTATGGAACGCTCTTGCAGAAATGTGAGGTAAGACTGCCTACAATAGATCCTGTGGTTCGGCTCTTCTCCGAACCCCGCGCATAGCGGGAGCTTAGTGCACCGGGCTGGCCCTTCCCTGCTATGGAGCTTTTTATTAAGCTGAAAAGGTTAAAGAAAATAATTTTTATTTTTTTTGCTACAAAACTTTCAAGATTATCAAGAATGGAACTATGATAGAACATCTCTGATACCACTTGATAAGAACCGGGTTACTTGAATAAAATCAAGATAATAATGCGGAAGTGAAATATGAAGATTAAAGATGGAATTTAAAGATATGTGAAATTCGAGAATAAAATCTCAAATTTCAAGATTAAGTGTTAAGAATATTAATTGATCTTAATATTAAAATTAATTATGATACTAATAGAGTTAAATAAAGAACTTAAATAAAAAAGTGATCTAGATTGTAGACCCCTATTTCGAAGAAACTAAAGACAATAATTAGTATAAGAATAATTATCTTATTTTATTTATGAATAAGAATTAAAGATATCTAACACAAATTAATCTTACCGCTTAAAAGAATCGTTATTATAAGGTTGAAAGATAAATTTAAAGCCACATGTAAAGGTGTAAAGAGGAGAAACTCTCAAATATTAATAATATTATCTCATGAGGGGAAAACTTATCCCAAATAACATGGAACTAGAATATACTTTTATAGAAACAATTAAATACTAAAATCTAACTAGTATTAAACTAGAAAAGCATATAAAATAATTGTCAAACTTCTTCCCTATAAAATAAGGAAAAAATGACGAAATAAACACCAAAATCACATCCAACTTGGACGTGCGTTTCCAGCTCCTTTGGGCATGACTCTCATGTGTAGTGCTGTTCATTTAGGCTTTATTTTCATGTGCAATTACAATCCAAATATTGCAATGCGCTCCCGCTATGTGCGGGGTTCGAGAAAGGGTCAGACCATAATGGTCTATTGTACGCAGATTACTTTACATTTCTGCAAGATGTTGTTTCCACGGCTTGAACTCATGACCTCATGATCACATGATAGTAACTTTACCATTACTCCAAGACTCCCCTTCAAATGTCAAAAAGAATACAACTAAGGTAGCCGCGTGTTAGAAAAAGAAAATAACTTGGCACAAACACACCAAATCTGTCATCAAGTAATAATCAACATACCAATATGACATTAAAATTTTGCTAACAGTAGACTTACCAATACGACATTAAAATTGTTACAACAGACTACATAAGTAACTGTACCAACATAAATAACTAGTAACAACCATCCAACTAATAACATATAAGAGTTGTAAGACCAAGAAAAACATTCAAACTGAGGTCACAAGAGATAAATGACCAAAAATCTCAGTTTTTAGGAGATCCGTTCCTCTATAATTTAAGATAATTCGAGAATGCACAAAAACGTGTGTTTTACCAATTAAATTAATGTAATTTTATTCAAATATTGCACTACATCATATGAAATGTTAAAAAAAACAGTAAAAGAATAAGCAGGCGTCTGGTATAGAAATTAAACATTTTTTTCACTTTATTTGAAAATTTTGAAGTTGGAGATGTATTTTATTATAGTTTTTACAAATAATATTTGGTTGTTTGAATAAATTTTTCCTAGAAAACATGAAATATGATTTATAACCCCCCTCCCAATTTCTAAAAACTAGCAAAAACCACTTAACTTAACTAATTTATCTGAATTTGTCATCCTTTTTATTTCTTACTCTATTCAAACAACATTAGTTAATTCAAATCATATTCGTTAGCTCTAATGTTTTTTTTCTTTTTCAAACTGATTAACTCCCAAAGAATGTCAATCATTAAGAATTAATTACATTTAAATACCCTCTGTGACATGAAGAGAAAGAGTGTCATTAATAAAATCACGTCCTTATCCCTAAAATCATAGGTGCTTTTCTTATCAAGAGTTATCGTCAGCCTTCCAAAAAAATTCTAAAATCTATACCATGCAAAAAGATAAGACGAAAAGTGACATAGTAACAACTTTTTAAAAAAGATTTTATTCAACATCAAATTAGTCAAGTGATAGTAACGAGTTTATCGCATGGATTACAGACACAAATTAGTCAACTGATACCATGGTGGCTCATATAAACGGGGTTATTTTTATAAAAATAAAAATTTGAATAAAATGCAGTGGTCCAAAATTGAAAGTGAAAATAAAGTTTTAGGTCCAAACGCTGATTCTAAAAAAAAAGTGAATTTTTTTTCCGAAAAAAGTGAATAATTCTCCTGGCCAAACAGATTTTAAAATCATTACCAAATACTCCCTTCCTCCCATATTATTGTCCATATTATTAAAAATATTCGTCCTAAATTACTTGTCAATTTACAAAATAAAGATAAAATTAATTAATATTTTTATTTTATCCTTAACATTAATTGTTGTTGAAAGTAGCCATTATTATTTATAGTATAATTTATTGGAAAGAGATGAGAGTATTTTAATAAAAATATATTTTTATTTATAATTTTTTAATGACGTGTAAATGGAAAAGTGGACATGTAATATGGGATGGAGAGGATAGATGGGTTATGAATTTTGACAGCTAGGCCGCTGGTACATCTCTACAAGCCCATAGACCACATAGCCTACTTGTACCGTCACGATATATAAATATAATTTGGGCAATTCGTAGGAATGTTCTTATTTTAGGTGATCTTTAATTTTTTCCTCAAATCGCTAGTTTAAAAAAATTGAAATTCTAGGTTTGAACCTTAACAGAGTAATTTTTTTTTTTTATAGTTTCTATCTAATTATGCCTTAAAACATATTTTGTTAGAAAATTAAGATTATATCTTGTCCGGCTAGTTAAGGGACATAGTTTCTATAGAATTTTGGCCGAATGACATAGTTCGTACGATTTTTTAAAAATTTTTATTAAGGTTCGAATAAGAATACTTTGCCCCTCAATTTTTCATAAAAATTAAAGACCTGTCCATACAAAGAACAATTCGCGCAAAAAAGAAAGATATAATTTCCCCATTCAAAAAGGCATTTTAACATCCATTTGTGAAATATGCCAATGACGAACAGAGGCTACTGCAATAAGAACCCGGACAAATGTCATATTTGCAACAGGTGCAAAAGTCTCCTCATAATCCATATCATCTCTTGAGCAAAGCCATTTGTAACCAAACGAGCTTGATATCGCTCAATAGAACCATCAGACTTTGTTTTAATCTTGTACACCCATCGACAACCAATATTTTTCTTACTAGAAGTAGAGAATTCAAATCCCAAGTACTAGTTCTGGCCAAAGCACATAATTCCTCACTCATAGTCTCTTGCTTAAGAGGATCACAAGCTGCCTCAGAGTAAGAGATAGGCTCACAAAGAGAATTTAGGATACCTGGGTAGATCGAGGGGTGCGTTTAGGATAGCGAGGTGGATCTGGATCCGCAATCACAAGAGGTTCTGGAGCAGTCGTAAGAGGGGGGCGAGTATCAATATCATGGGACCCGTCAGAAGACTAAGAAGGAACATACGATATAGATGTAGAATCAGATGGGCAATCAGTAGTGAAATGATCAATATCAACAAGGTCAGATTTTGACATGCCATGTAAAGTTTATGGGATGGAGAAGAAAGGAACATGCTCAATAAAGGAAACATTACGAGAAACACAAAAATTTCCAGAAACTGGATCATGACAACGATAACATTTCTACCCAACCCCATATCCAAGAAAAACACAAATAGCGACACGAGATGATAACTTAGTACGCTTTGTATGTGGACGCATAACAAAACATGTAGAGCCAAAAACTCTCAAATGGTAATACAATGGGGTGTGACCAAAAAGTCTAGCATACAAAGAAATCCCAGCATTATGAGTGGTAGGGATCTTATTAATAAGATAAACATGTATAAGGACATCTTATCCCCAAAATTCGCTATAGACACTAGCGGAAAAAAATATAGATCGATCAGTCTCAACAATATGCCTATGCCTTCTCTCGGCTACCCCATTTTATTGTGGGGTATCAGTACAAGAAGATTGATGTATTGTACCATCAGCTTTGAAAATACCAGAAAGATCTCCACTAGTATACTCACCCCCTAAATCAGCCCGAAAATATTTAATAGTGGTAGAATGTTGAGTTTTCACATAGGCTTGAAACTCATAAATATGAACAAGATCATAACGTCGTTTCAGTAAATAAATCCAACAATAACGAGTATAATCATCAATAAAAGAAACATAATATCTTGAGCCTCCCTTAGTAGGGATAGATGCAGGCCCCCAAACATCATAATGAACTAGATCAAATGATGCAGAAGAAGTAGAAGTACTCAGATTAAAAGGCAAAGCGGAAAATTTTCCAAGTTTACATCCATTACAATTAGAAATATTATCGGATTGTAAATTACCAAGAATACAGTAGTACACATAAAACGTAGACGAGAGCCTGATACATGGCCGAGTCTAGAGTGCCACAAATAAATTTTTGAAGAAGAATGTGTCAAATGGAAAGAAGACAAATTAACACGCATAGCTGATGCATGAGTAGGAAGATACATCCCATCCAAAACATATAGACCTTTCCCCTTTTTACGTCCTGTCCAATCACTCTCTTGGATTTTAGATCCTGCACATAACAAGAATTGGGGAAAAGGCCAACAAAATGGCCTGAGTCACATATTTGACCAGCAGAAGCAAGTTTCATATGTAATTTAGGAATACAATAGATATCAGGTAAATATATAGTGGATGTATGAATGGTACCAATGCTTGTCAATGACATATGTGTGCCATCAACAGTCACAACATAAGTGGATGTGGGGGGTCACAAAACATAGATATAAAAGCAGCAGAATCAGGAGACATATGATTTCCAGCTCCAGAGTCCAAAATCCAAGAAAACGAATTGATACATGAACCAATAGATAGTGATGAACCAGAAGGAGCAGAAAGAGCATAAGACTGAGGATTACTTTGAAATTGTTGGAAGGCGAGGAACTTCTGAAATTGGTCAGCTACGAAATTAATAATGGGACTCACGTAAGTTCTTGAAGCTGAATGATCAATAGAGGACACAAATGCAGCATGAGTAGGTGGATAAGAGTTCTGGGATTGACCCCTAGAGTATGGCTTCTGTTGCCCGCCATTATATTATTGCGGAGGCTTCCGTCCTTGTGACCTTGACTGCAGAGGCTTCCAACCTTGCCCTGTATATGGAGGCTTCCAACCTGACGCCTTTCGTAGCTCAGGACATTGATCCTTCCAATGTCCTGGTTCCTTTCAATAATTATAATTACCTATGGAAGATGTTTTATACTGGTGTGTAGGGGCTGCAAAGACCAGTGCATACGAAGAAGCTGCCAAGACGAAAGTAGAAGCAATATGCACCCCCCCTTTAGAGTCTTCAAACAAATTTTTTCGTCCATGAGTTCATTTACCATATCTTCAACAGATGGTAAGGGTTTGCGGTGCAAAAGGCATGAACGATAATTTTCAAATTCTAGGCAAAGACCCATCAATAGTTGAACAAAACGATCTTCATCTCTACATTTAATATAAGCATCACATGCTTGCAATTCAACAGATTCCGTCAAAGCTAACTGATCACAAAGAGTAGTCATTGCACAAAAATAATATTGAATACCTAAATCATTCTATACTAGTGCACGAATTTCATATTGTAATTGATATTTAACAGCAAAATTATTATGCACAAACAGTCTTGACAAATAATCCCAAATCTCTTTAGCATTTTTTAACTTAGCCAATTGGACACCAATTCTTTGTTCAACGGAGTTATTGATCCTAGTAATAAACTTTGAATTATTGGTCTCCCAAATACGAAATAATTCATCAATTTTTTTCATCTTCAGTTTTAGGACATTTGGCTTTTCCAAAAATATAGGCCCAAAGTCCCTTACCCTTCAAAAAATTTATCATCACATAACTCCACTATGAATAATTTTTTCCATCTAAACGAGGACCAATAGACTATAATGAATCGTCATCTCCAGCCATCGAAAACAACTTGAACAGAAAAATCCCAAATAACAAGCAACAATCCCAATTTCCAAATAACAGACGAGAGTGTCCAATAAAAAAAACTTATTATGCAACATCAACAAAGAAAACCAGAGTTAGGGCAGATCTCACCAATCAAAATGCGGAAGTGGTGGAACAGATCAGAACAAGAACCCAGATTAATAAGAACGAACACGAATAGCGAAATCAGAAAAGTGAAGCCAACAGTATAGGCGGTAGAACCGGCCAATATCATAATGCAAGAATTTATGTACTAGGCGGTAGAACCGGCCAATAATTTAAAATAATATTAATTTAAAATTAATATTATTTTATTCTCTTTGATACCATGTTAGAATTCATATGATTCATGAATCCTTACAAAGCAATAACACGAGTAAAGAAAAGAGAATAAGAATATTATTGATAGTGAATTGGTAAGTAAAAGAAAAGTAATTAGATCCCTTTATATAGGATCTAATACCTAAGACACAAGGATGATTTTCCGATTTGAGACATTTTATTACAAAGTTGAACAAATGATAACAAAACTGAGTTATTACAACATAAAAAACAATCAATCTTTTGTACTTACGTGTTACCATCAAATTTCACATTAATAGTGGAAGTTGAATAGAACATATTTTGATAAATTCGCAACAGGATATAAAATGGATAAGGAAAAATGTTCTTCTATTCATTGAGTTGGAAATAACTTGGGAGAAATTTAGTTTGTCGCTTGATCTGTCTAAGTCTAAACCAGAAATGACATTAGAAGAGACATAAATACAATGACATTAGAAGAGAAGTAGACACAATAGTGAAGCAATATGAGACTATTGACAAAATAAAAGTATAATAATCTATTCCATATAGATTCAAGAATTTGTGAAATAGCAAAATATTTGAAAAGATAGTCATCTCAAATTGTAGTGATGAAATTATGATAAGAAATTTCTCTATAGGATCCTATAAAATATTAATACTTCAACAAATAAAAGAAACGGTACCTGAAAAGTGCGGATACAACCACAATAAAAGGGAGTTAATTAGTGAGAGACAAAATATACTTCTCCATGACACAAATAGCTAAAGATATTTGAAGCAGTGGCTCTTCCTCCACAATTAATTTCGGAAAAGAAAAAAGTTGATGAATGCCATAAAAGAGTTCATAAATAAATATTATACTACGTAAGTAATTACAGGAGAAGATGAAAAGTTGAAGAGTTGTATAACTGTATAAGGAGTTATTTAGGAGTTAGTAATCTTTAGCCGTGGGAAGGAGGAAGGTTAATTGACTTTACTAACAAACTTAATACAAATTAATCACATAATAATTACAAGGGAAGAAAAAAGGATTAACAAAAATACTAGAGATTAAAATCCAGAAAAGGAGAAAAAAGATCTAAATGTGTTTCTTGGCCTATAAGAGGTGTCACATCACCTTGTCTATTCCTAATTTTAATATATATACTAGTGGTGTTGTCCGTGCTTTGCGCGGTTAGTGAAAATTTTAAATAGCCTTTCTATAAATTGTCAATACAAAAGTAAAAGTTCATCTATATGCATACAACAATTAAATCACAAGTACACATATTTTTTGAGATTAACTTCAACCTCGTCATATTGTTAATTTGGCAAAAATAGTCAATAACTACAAAAAATATATCTCTTTTAATTAATATAAATGTGAGATCAAGAGCTAAGAATGTGAGAAAAGAAACATTTCGGATATTGCAAATTGGAGACGTATACATAAGAAACGGTTAATAAATCTCTTTTAATTAATTTAGTTTGTCAATTACTGTCAATTTAATTCGACAGTTACTATGTAACTGCTTTAAGAGAAGAGAAAGAAATCAAAGTTATTAGATGTTTGGACAAAAATGAGAGATAAAAGTAAAAACATAACAAAAAGATAGTTATTTTATTCTTTTTTCATAATTTATCGTATTTTTATTTATATAATAATTAAAAGAAATTCTAAAGAAGAAAAACAGTCCCTTCAAATTAAAGTCACGTCCTAGTCTCTTTGGATCTTACTCCTCATACACCAAGAGAACTTCTGATTGGAAATTATTACACTAGTTTTTTGTCATATCTGTTAAATATACATATGATATACAATATATCATAGGTATATTTCGGATTTTGTATATTAGTTTAGGTAGTATTTGAGTGTAATTAGTATTGTATACTTACCATAATTGTATAGTTAGTGTCCAAGTAGAATAAGGTTTTAGGAGTAGAATAGGAATATGATAGGAGTAGAATAGGAATATGATTCTCCTATTATGAAAATATGTAAATTGTATATAAACTCTTTCAATTAATTAAAATAATCAAGAGATTATTTCTTTCATGGTATCAGAAGTCTAGGACTAAATTTCTTCCGCTCTTCTCCAAAATTTCTCTCGGTTTTTCGTGCCCCTCTCGGCCAAAAACTGCATCAATTTCCGTGCCCCTTCCTCGAATTTCGTGTTAAATTTTACCTCCTCTCTTCTCAAATTTTTTACAAAATCACCTATTGTTCTTTCGTTATGTCGACGACAAATAGCACGTTTTATCCTGCCCGTGTTGTTTCTAACATCAAGAATCACATACCTCTCATTCTTGAAATAGAAAATGTCAAATACGCGACGTGGGCCGAGTTGTTTAAAATTCACGCTCGCTCGCCCGCTCGCATCAAGTCATCCATCACATAATCCCCGCGGCTCATGAGGTGCCTCAACATGAGGATGATCCTAAGTTATGGACAACGTTTGATGCCACCATCCTTCAGTGGATTTATTCCACTATCTCTACTGACCAGTTGCAGACGATTATTGAGCCAGACGCTACGACAATGGCTGCTTGGGATAGGTTGCGTGACATATTCCAAGATAATCAGAATTCCAGAGCTGTTACTCTTGAACATGACTTTTCCCACGTCAACATGGAAAATTTTCCGAATGTTTCAGCCTATTGCAAAAGGTTTAAGGAATTGGCGGACCAACTCCGCAACGTTGGTGCGCCCGTTAGTGAAGATCGTCTGGTTCTACAGATGGTTGATGGCCTCTCCGAGGCATTTGGTGGCGTTGGGACCCTACTTCGTCAAAGTAACCCTCTCCCAACGTTCTATCAAGCCCGCTCCATTCTTACTTTGAAAGAAGCCGGATTGGCTAAAAAGGCGGCTACCGGGGCAAGTCCCGTGGTCATGATGATGTCCTCCACAAATTCTCTAGGGTGTGTTGATAATTCGGTCCAAAACCGTGCTCACGGTGGAGGCAAGAATACTAGGAAAAATAATGGAAGAAACTGCGGTGGTAACGTCAGCAGTACCGGCTACAGTAGGCCCCACCCCATCAACAGTGGGCCTCAGCCCCACTGGTCCCAGCCTTGGGCCCCCTGGCCGTGGGCCTGGACTAGTAGGTAGTGGCCCAACAATCTCGGCTTTTCAGCGCCTCCAGCCCACGGTAATTGGGCCCAATTTCAGCCTTCTTTTCGGCCCAGCTACTCCAGCCCAGTCTCGGTCCAGTGATCCAGTGGGGTACCGGGTTAGCACGGAGGCAGGCCTGGGCCCCCCACCAGGTCCATCATGCAGCGGGCCCCACTTCTACCAACATCGAAGCCGCGATGCACACACTTGGAATAAATTCTTCGGACCCAAATTGGTATATGGACACCGGCGCCACTACTCACATGACATCCGATTAAGGTACTCTCTCGTCTTATTTCAATTTGAGCAACAATCGTGGTATAATTATTGGTAATAGTAATTTAATCCCAATTCGTGGTTATGGTCATAAAACATTGTCTCCCCCTCATCCACCCCTTATTTTGAAAAATACCCTTCACGCTCTAAAATTGATTAAAAATTTGGTGTTTGTCCGAAAATTCACTACTGATAATTCCGTGTCTATAGAATTTGATCCATTTGGATTCTATGTGAAGGATTTCAAAACGGGGAGTCCTCTCATGAGGTGTGATAGTAGGGGAGATCTTTATCCTATCACGCCATGTTCCGGTCCATCGAGTCAAGCCTTGCCGTCATCGTTTGCAGCTCTTGCTCCTTTCTTGTGGCATGCTCGTCTAGGTCATCCGGGATCGTCTATTCTGTCTTCTTTAGAGAAAAATAATTTTATTTTGTTGTAAGGGTGTGCGTAGCACTCCGAATTGTCAATCTTGTTCTTTAGGGAAAATAGTTAAGTTGTCATTTGTAGACTCTAATTTTCATACTTTAATGTCATTTCATATTGTTCATAGTGATCTATGGACGTCTCCTGTTCTTAGTTCTTTGGGTCATCGGTATTATGTTCTCTTTTTGGATGATTATTCTAAATTTTTATGGACTTTTCCAATAACAAAAAAATCTCAAGTTTTTTCCATCTTCTTAAAATTTAGAGCATTCATTAGAACCCAGGGTACGCTTGACTATGGCTTGCATTTATATCCTTCATCCACGTCGACACTTGTCTCGTATACAAATGTTGATTGGGGTGGTTGTCCGGACACCAGACGGTCTACATCTGGCTATTATATGTTTCTGGGTAATAACTTGGTCTCATGGTCTGCGAAGCGTCAGTCGACTTTATTCCGTTCCAGTGCAGAGGCCGAGTATCGAGGGGTAGCTAATGTGGTCTCTGAATCATGTTGGTTACGTAATTTGTTGTTAGAGCTTCATTGTCCCATTCAGAAAGCTACATTAGTTTATTGTGATAATATTGGTGCCATCTACCTTTCTGGTAATCTGGTTCAGCACCAGCGCACTAAGCATATCGAGATGGACATTCACTTTGTTCGCGAAAAGGTTGCTCGTGGTCAAGTTCGCGTCTGCCATGTCCCGTCCAGGTATCAAATTGCCGACATCTTTACAAAAGATCTTCCCTCTGTCCTTTTTGAAGATTTTAGGGACAGTCTCAGCGTTCGAAGACCGTCCGTTATGACTGTGGGGGTGTGTTAATTATACATATGATATACAATATATCATATGTATATTTCAGATTTTGTATATTAGTTTAGGTAGTATTTGAGTGTAATTAGTATTGTATACTTACCATAATTGTATAGTTAGTGTCCAAGTATAATAATGTTTTAGGAGTAGAATAGAAATATGATTCTCTTATTATGGAAATATGTACATTGTATATAAACTCTTTCGATCAATGAAAATAATCAAGAGATTATTTCTTTTAATATCAAACAAAACATATAGTAGCAAATTGCTATTGTCATTACTTCCATATCATGATAATTCCAGCACATCATACAAAGAGTACACTTAATTCAACATCCTTTCGCAGCGTCCACTAATAAAGAGAAATCATACTCCCAACACTGACAAAATTCTAGCAAATTCAAAAAAATTGATGAGAGAACTGATTTTCAGTTGGATCTAACACCCCAAAAATTGAAGGTTTATTGAAGACAAAAATATAAATTACATATAATAAAGGAAAATTAATGAAAAAAAAAGTTAAATACCAAATTTGATAATTAAACACAACAATTACCTGTAATTCCATTTGCAGACATATGATTCCAATTCTCAATATTGACAAAAGCTCTTCATTTTGTATCAACTTGATGAACCTTACGGAATTCATATTCTCCAAACAAATCACACCAATTACTTTTAACGTGAAACAGAAAAATCCATTACAACATAATAAAGAAAATTATGATATGTGCAGACGTGTGTCTTTAAAAGGGAGAAAATATATATATTGAATGAGGGAAGGTTTATTGCTTTTACTAATAAATTTAATACAATAATTATAAGGAAAGTAATGACAAATAGTGTTATTAAATGGTGAATGAGTCTTTATTATATGTGGGGGATGAACTTTTAATAATTTATTTTATTTAGTAAAATAGATTATTAAGAGAAAAAGTTAAAAACTTGAGAAAAAAGATAAATACTAATTGAGATCATAGAAATGTGTCACATCACCTTATCTATACGTAGCTTTATATTATATATTGATGATTGATTAATTTAGACTTTACATATTCTTTAAAAAATAATAATTAGTATAGCTATTTACTCCAATACTCGTATTAATAGATGTTTCATTTTAAGTCTTGTGAAATGATTTGAGAAATAATTAATTAATGGTTACATAAAATATGAAAAAGAATTTTTTTTTTCTTGATATGTTAAAAATAATAAATAAAAGTAATTTTTTTTAGTATAATGAATAGTAAAAATGAGAGAGTATTATAAATATCGAACGTAAATAAATTTTTACACAATAACCTAACTCATAAGAAAAGGGAAAAATAGTGAAATATATGCGTTTCACGTGTGCTTCCGAATGTGAGAGAATCAAATCATCAAGATCTGAGAATGTAAAAGAAGAATTAAATTTCCGTGATGTCCACCACCTCTTTAACTCCATTGAAGCAGAGTAAACAGGAGACATAAAAAACCTCAATAACGACACCGTTTTAGTTCTACTGTTCCTGCTTTATTAATTCCAATGGCTGAAGAAAATTCAAAGAATAAAAAAACAATTCCATTATACATGAAAGCCATTTCGGGTTCATTAGGTGGCATAGTTGAAGCCAGTTGTTTACAACCCATTGACGTTATTAAAACCCGGCTTCAATTGGACCGGGCCGGTTCATACAAGGGTATTATCCACTGCGGTTCGACTATTATTCATCACGAAGGTGTACGGGCTTTATGGAAAGGGTTGACCCCGTTTGCTACTCATTTGACTTTAAAATATGCGTTGCGTATGGGTTCCAATGCGATTTTGCAGACAGCTTTTAAAGACTCGGAAACGGGTAAGCTTAGCCCACAGGGTCGGGTCATGGCCGGGTTTGGAGCGGGTGTGCTTGAAGCTCTTGTTATTGTTACGCCCTTTGAGGTTTGGTTAATTTTGAAAAGTCGTTATTTTATGGCTAATTATTACTTTTAGGGAATTGTATTGTATTGTATTGTATTGTATTATAATGATAGTCACTCCGTTCCATAATAAGTGTTTTTTTAGCTCATGTACCCTCGCTCTTAGAAAATTATCAGTATTTTTACTAACTTACTCCTAATTAATGCGTAGAAAAGAAAAGATAATTAATGATTCTTAATTATGTAAATAAGGGTAATTTTGAAAGTATAAAGTCAAATTCTTCTTGAAATTTTAAAACACTACTTATTTTGAAATAAAATGAAAAGCCTAAAACACCACTTATTGTGAACGGAGGGGTATATCTTATGTGTTGTTCGTTTGAATTATTATCAATCAATATTAGTTTCAAGAGAGGTAGAGTTAGGCCGAAGAAGTATTGAGGAGATGTGATTAGACAAGGCATGACGCATGTCTAGCTTACCAAGGACATGACCTTTGATAAGAGGGTATGGAGGACACGGATCAAGGTAGATGGCTAATAGGTAGTTGAATATTGTCTTACCTATCCTTTCATACTAGTAGTCGTAGTATTACTCTTGTTGTTTCTTGTCATTTTATTTCTGCTATTATCTGTTGTTTCTTGTATTTCGATTATCATATTGATTTGTATAGTTACGACCTTTTTTTCCAGACAGCTTTATCATGTTTTTATAGTATTTTCCCATGGCTTTATATACTGTTTTGAACTGCTAGTCCTTGTGCCGAGGGTCTACCGGAAACAACCTCTCTACCTCCCAAGGTAGGGGCAAGGTCTGTGTACATTCTACCCTCCCCAGACCCCACTTTGTGGAATTACACTTGATATGTTGTTGTTTGGTTGGCTATATGCTCATAACATATTTGTTTTAATTTCTGGTCCAGTAAATTAGTCTGCCCAGTGTAACTCTAGGAACCAGACAATTCCCTTCTAATCTAGATAATTATAAAGAGCCTGTCTGATTAACGGGTCAGTTGAGTGTATCCAATCACCTAAAGATTGGTTTCTTTTTGCTTAAGTGGGCGTTTGGATATAAGAATTGTGAAATTTGGAAAAAAGTAGTATTTGTTTTCAAGTTAAATTGATATATGAAAATTAGAGTTGTGTTTGCACACGAATACAAATTGGTGTTGTTTTTGAGTTTTTGTGAGTGATTTGGAGTGAAAATTATGAAAATAGCGTTTTGAAGTTTTTCAAATTCCGGAAAATTATAACAATTCTATGTCTAAACAATTCTCCGGAATAAAATTCCGGAAAAAAGTGAAAATTATCCATGGCCAAACGGGCACTAAGTGTGTTAACTCATTGGGTGAGATTGCAACTTGAAAATCTGACAGTAACAAGGAGATGATTCAGGACAAAGAGATAAGTAAACTAAGACTAAAAACATAGGTAAAGGGGAAATTAGTCGTCTTTATCTTAAAATAGAGAAGATGAAAAAAGATTTACTGTGCATGCTGAGAGAATGTGACCATAAAGCATTCACTCCTTGGGTTGATTGACTTAGTCCATTTATAATGTCACTACTAGTAAGCGAACTTTGCATGCAGAAATAATTGTTGTTGGAGTGATAAAACAGGTGTTTGCATTCTGCGCTTTCCAAAACAGAGTGATTTAATTGAAGGGGAGGGGTAAATAACTAACATTTGTTCTGGATCAAATGCTGCTCATGTTTTAATAATCGTAAATGGTACTTAGAAGCTAATCACCTTGGTAAACCAACTGTTAATAGGGTGTTTAGTTCTCAAGGTGGTTTTCATTTCAGTCACTTGATCCCGTTGCTAAATACTGCATCTAAGTCTTTGGAAATAAGGTTCTCCTCCTTACTAAGATAAATTCCTCCAAAATATGAACCAATGAAGGGTTTTACTAGTTGAACATATGTATTCATAGTGTACTCTATGTTATTAGGGTCTGCACGTCCATTTGTACTCAAATTCATATATTTTATATTTAGTTCTTCTAACACGACAAAAATAAACTTAGGGCCAAATATCCCTTTAATCCCTAAAGAAGTTTTCTCTTTAAGAACGGATTAGGAGGGTCTCTGTCCTGCATTCTCCAAGAACTGAGGTCATGTCTCTCTCTAATGTGTACTCAACAAAGTCCGGTCTTACAATGACTTAATTTCTCTTGGTTATCGTTCGTTATCAAAGTATTGACTCCAACACCAATTTAGGCCCAATTTTTGCTTACATAAAAATTTCAACTTTGACCTTAATAAATAAAGTTCTTTCAATTAATTGAATAATATACTAGAAGAGTTTATCCAGATAGTGGAAGAACATTCTACTTATCCATGTTTTTAGTTTCAAACAAAGCCATTAATAATTTGACTAGAGTGAGTGGTAGATCAGGATGTGGTTAAACATTACATGTTCTGTAGACACTATATATGGTGACCTTAGCTTACTTGTGTGGTTTTCCAGTCGATCAAGCATGCTTTTCCAATAAATGGCCTATTATTTTTACATAGGTATTTGGAACAATTCTCTAAGGGAAGGGGCTTGCTTCTCGAAGAATGAGAAAAGAATGTATATTAGGATACATGATGTCCCCAGGGCTTTGGTCTAGTGGTAAGAGCGTAGCGGGTGCTGTATGGGTTAGGTATACGTCGTAGACAAAAACTTGGTATTTAAGTTAAGGGTAGAGAGGTTGGCCTATTATCCGTCAAGTTTGAACCATGGGTCATTGGCCATAGGGGATTTCTCAGTTATTAAGAAAAAAGAAAAGATGATGTAGAAACGTTTTGCTAGCTTGATAATTCTTATTCAAAAACAGGGATTTCGTTGCACTATTGAGGACATATCAATTGTAATTCTAATATATGTACTAGGAATTTTGTTGTTCGTTCAAATTAATAGAAATGCACAGACGTATTAGCAGTTCTACTATTATTGTTTCTGATTTGATCAGCTGTCCAATGAGTTGAAGGCGGTTAATAGAGTGCTGAAGAAGGCAATAGTAATGCCATGCCATCAAGAGAGAAGATGTCCGTAGAAGTTTACAATATGATAAAGGGCACAAGAGCTTACCCCATGCACGAAGTGCTCCCTAGCTAGCGTGGGGTTAGGGGGAGAGTGGGTGTATACCATACTCTGTGTTCCTACTTCTATAAGATAGGTTAAACCAGTAAGACGAGGCTAAGGAAAAGAAATCTCTGAGTATGTTTCACAAGTTACTAATGTGAGAATTGAGATATGGGTAGGCTGCTGTAGTGCCTTATCAAGAAAAAATAATGATTGGATATGCAGCTCTAGTTGAGGATGTTGGACTAATAACACTAGGTTGGATTAGGAAAAAAATTAAAGGAAATAGAGTAAGATTGTTGAGCTGAAGCTTATGCATGGTTACAACACAACAAAGACCAAAAATCACAAGAAATTTAGGTGGGCACATGTCTAACTTAAATGAAAAATCGGATCTGGGCCGAACTCAACAGCCCAATACCATCACAAGTAAAGTTGGGCCTGATCTAGCACGCCAAGTCATTTTTAATGACTTAAATTGTCTGCGCTTCCATGATTTTTACAGAGACTGCTATCTAGAAGCTTTAGAGCCCTGTTTCTGGCAGTCATCAACGCAGGAAGACATACAAGATGAAGAACAACAATTCTCACCAGTCTTGGAGAATATGAATCATGAAGGAACAAAGAATGATGGGGGAGAAGTATCAGAAGCAGACATCGACGACTTGCATAGGGTAGAAACCATCAACAACATGATGGTATCTATCTTAGATGATACCTCTGGGAACAACTCACAAAATCTAGAAGGGGACACGAGCACAGTGCTCAGGCAGGGCGAAGCATAACCATTCTGGCTCTATATTTGTTCGAATAAAATGTTTAGCCAATTCCACGCGTCTAACCAAATTTGAAGAATGGGTTCTAGAAGATGCTGAACCAATTCAACAAGACACGAGTTTAGCAATAGATAAAGAGAGGGTAAGATCTAATTGGGTACAACAAAACATGATCAAAATAGGGAAAATTCTTGGGGTTGATTTCCATGTGTAGGAGGAGGAAGCACAAGAATTATTAATGCAAATAGACAGCTGCAGATAGGCTAGGAAGATGGAGAGTGAGGCTGTTATTACAAAAAGACCGAGACTTAGAGGAGCACAGGAACTCAAGGGGCTTATTTCTTTTGATGTAAAGTTCAAGAGTAATGGGAAGAGGGCTAGGGGGAATGATGGGAACCTTTTTCAATGACGTTAAAATTGGTGTCTTGGAATGTAAGGGAATTAAATAATGGGGATAAAAGAAGAATTGTGAAGAGCTTAATTCACTACTGGAATGCGGATATCATTTGCCTTCAAGAATCCAAATTGGAAGGGGATGTTAAAGATATTATCAAAGATCTATGGGGTGGGAGATGGGTGAAATTTGCTTCTTTACAAGCCAGTGGAACCAGAGGGGGAATTCTGATGTTGTGGGATAGCAGAGTCTTGAAAGGGGATATTTGGAAATTGGATCATATACTCTAACTTGCAACTTTGTGGCACTTCTTCAAGAATTTGAATGTCATGTAACTGGAGTATATGCCCCAAATTGCAGATTTGAGAGGGAAAATGTGGGATGAAGTAGGAGCTGTTAGGGGTATGTTTGAGGGTCCTTGGGCAGTCTGTGGTGATTTCAATGTCACAAGATTTCCATCTAAGAAGAGGAATTGCAGAAGAACCCCGGCAATGGAGGAATTTTCAGACTTTATAGAGAACATGGAACTATTAGATCTTCAACTAGAAGGTGGAAGTTTCACTTTTCTTAAGGAGGATAATAGCAGAATTGCCTCTAGAATTGACAAGATTCTTATCTCTCAAGAGTGGGATGACAGGTTCAGGAATATTAAGCAGTCTGTTTTGCAGAGATTAGAGTCTGATCATTTCCCCATTTCACTATAATGTGGAATCTGGGAACATAACAAGTCATACTTTAAATTTGAAAATTGGTGGTTGAATACTGAAGGATTTGTG
This sequence comes from Anisodus tanguticus, assembly GCA_034509755.1. NCBI lineage: Eukaryota > Viridiplantae > Streptophyta > Magnoliopsida > Solanales > Solanaceae > Anisodus > Anisodus tanguticus. Next base: position 52,395,729 of record CM067540.1, on the reverse strand, counting down.
GAAAGAATTAGAGACCGGTGGAATTCATTTAGTTTTATAGGCAAACCTGACTATAGTTTAGCTTGCAAAGCTAAAGCTTTAAAAGTCAAGTTAAAGGAATGGAGTAAAACTTGTCAAGGCAATCTGGGAATGCAAAAGGTTCAGCTTTTGAGTCAATTGGCTACTTTTGATGCAATACAGGAGAATAGAGTGTTATCAGAAAAGGAATCAGAAAGCTTCTCTTTTGATGGAATATGATGAACACATCAAAAATGAAGAAATCTCATGGAGACAAAGATCTAGGGCTCTATGGCTTAGAGAGGGGGACAAAAATATTAGTTTCTTCCACAAAGTGGCCAATGCACATAAGAGAAACAACAATATTGACCAGCTTGTGGTTCAAGATGAAGTTGTGGAATATCCAGAAAGAATCAAGGGGGAAAATGTTGATTTTTATCAGAAATTATATTCTGAGACTTTAAGTTGGAGGCCATCATGCAATTTGATCAATTGTCCTGTCATCACTGAAGAGGAAAATGCAGTTTTACAAGGTGAATTTAGTGAACAAGAGGTGCTGTCATGTTTGAAGATATGTGCCTGGGACAAAGCCCCTGGTCCAGATGGCTACACAATGGGCTTTCTTATCAAATGTTGGGATGTGGTAAGCATGATATCATGGAAACTTTCAAAAACTTTCACTCATGGAGTTTTTGAGAAAAGCTTTAATGCAACTTATATAGCCTTGATCCCAAAAAAGAATGGAGCTAAGGAGTTGAGAGACTTTAGACCCATTAGCCTTATAGGTTGTGTCTATAAGTTGATCTCAAAGGTGTTAAAATAAAAGTTGAAAAGAGTAATAAGCAAGCTAGTGGATGTCCAACAGATGACCTTCATTAGAGAGAGACAAATAATGGATGCTATTTTAATTGCTAATGAAGCTGTGGATTCCATAATCAAACAAGGAAAGCCAGGAATTCTTTGCAAATTAGATATTGAAAAAGTACATGATCATGTCAATTGGGATTTCCTATTGAAGATACTGTCATGTATGGGTTTTGGAGGAAAATGGATAAAGTGGATAAGATTTTGCATCTCAACAGTCCAATTTTTCATCTTTATCAATGGCTCACCTGAAGGTTTTTTCTCATCTCAAAGAGGATTGAGGCAAGGTGATCCTTTGCCCCAGCTTGGCGAATCGCATCCCCGCGCAACGAATTGCATTTCCAACCTCCTGATTGTCTTCTTATCATTTTCCGTTGCATGTTTGGGATACGTTTGGTCTTCAATATATTCCCTGATGTCAGTAAACCATGTTTGTCTCCTTTCCCATTCATTCTAGTCATGGAGGGCCTGAACAATATGATTAAGGTGGCAAGGAACAATGAATGGATCAGAGGCTTTGAGGTAGCCACAAACTCAAACTCAAGTGCTAACATGGAAGTCACACATCTTGAATACGCAGATGATACCTTAATTTTTTGTGATGGTGATGAAGATCATTTGAAGATATTGAGAGTAATCCTGGTGCTATTTGAAGGAGTTTCTGGTTTACATATTAATTGGAGAAAGTCACTTGTATCCAATCAATGTAGTACCAAATATGGAGGAGTTGACTGGGATATTGGGTGAAGCTGGATCTTTGCCTACCACTTATCTGGGAATGCCTTTAGGTGCTAAATCAAAGTCTATGAGTATTTGGAATTCTGTGATTGAAAAGTGTGAAAAGAAGTTAACTAGATGGAAATCACAATATATTTCTCTAGGAGGCAGAGTCACTCTCATCAACTCTGTGTTGGATGCACTGCCAACTTACATGATGTCCTTATTTCCCATTCTGGTGGAGATTATCCAAAGGCTTGACAAGATTAGGAGGGATTTTTGTAGCAAGGAAATCAGGACAAAAAGAAATTTCATCTAGTTAAATGGTGTAATGTAATGTGGGGGAAGAAACAAGGTGGATTAGGCATCAGGAATCTTAAATTGCAGAGTAAAGCTCTTAAACTAAAGTGGTTGTGGAGGTACTCTCAAGATAATCAATCTTTCTGGGGAAGCATCATCAAGACAAAGTATGGTGAAGAAAGCAAAGGGATGACCAAAGAGGTGAACACTCCTTAGGGAGTTAGTTTGTGGAGATCCATAAGAGTATTATGGCCTTTCTTGAGGAGTAACACATCTATAAAGGTAAACAATGGAGATAAAATATCTTTTTGGGAGGATAAATGGTTGGGCAATAGAAGTTTAAATGACCTCTTTCCTGACATTTATGGGTTGGCTGTACATCAACAAAAGACTGTAGCTGAATTATGGACTTCTAAAGGATAGAACACTCAATTTAGGAGGAATTCTAATGACTGGGAAATTGTCACACTGACTATTCTTTAGAAAGCAGGAAGAGTTCAAAGGCACTCATGATGGAGTAGATAAACTTTGGTGGAAAGAAGACGGTAAAGGCATGTTTAAAGTGAATTCAGCATACAAATTTTTGAACCAAGATAATCAACAAGTGCAACATTGGCCTTAGAAGCATATATGGAAACTGAAAATACCTTACAAAGTAGCATGCTTCACTTGGTTGTTGGCATGGGAAGCTGTTTTTATTCAAGAAAATCTGAAGAAAAGGAAGTTTTCTCTTTGTTCCAGATGCTATATGTGGTGAAGAGGTTTAAACAGTCGGCCATCTATTTTTACAATACAAGATAACAGACCAGCTTTGGAAGATTTTTGTTAACCTTAGGGGTTTGGCTTGGGTAATGCCACAAAAGATTACTCAAGTACTATATAGCTAGGAGGAGGCAGGTACAGGAGCTGCAGACAGAGATAGATGGAGGATTGTTCCAGCTTGCATCTGGTGGACAATCTGGAAAGAAAGGAATTCAAGATGTTTTGAGGACAGCAGCAATGAAGTACAAAAGATCAAATTGAATTGCATTAGTCTTTTTTGTTTCTGGTGTAAGCAGATTTATCCAGAGGATACCGAGTTCATTATAGATATTCTAGGTTCTTGTTAGAATATTGGACCAGTGTTTCTCCTTTTTGCCTGATGTAAATATGGTTTTCAGCACAACCTATGTGCTGGTTTAGTCTATACATACAATTGTTACCTTCTCAAAAAAAATGTTATCTCAAAATGTTGAGCAGTTTGAGATAGTGCTAGAGGGAGAAAATTTAGGGAGTGCAACACAGAACCAATTTGTTGGTGAAGACTCCAGACTCCTATAAATAGCTTGCATTGCTAACATCTGATGATTCATTTATGTGAAAAAGAATATAATGAGAGAGGCAATAGAGAGCGGAGAGGACCAATGCTATTTACTGTAAAAGGGTATGTTAGCCAACTGTTCCACTTTCAAATTGAAAGTAGTGGAACTTTGATCAACAGGTAACAGCCTTTTCTTCCATTTTAGTTACATAGTGACTCTTTTTTTAAATTGTGAGGGTGAATGCAAATCTAAAAACCGTGAAACTTGGTTTGGTTGAGGCCAAGCACTTGAAAGTTCTGTAACATGTTCAGACAACATTTACTTGAACATAGTTTATAAAATCAGATTGGAAGAAATTTGCCTCACTGAGATACATCCAAGTTGACCAGGCTTCCTCGGGGGTTTTATTAATTTATATAGATAACCATCCAGTTAAAAGAATTTGATGTCCAAAATGTTGTAGATTTTATTCTTATAGTAGATGTTACACTCGAGCCGAGGTTCTTCCGGAAACAGCCTCTCTACCTCCACGAGGTAGGGGTAAGGTCTGCGTACACTCTACCCTCCCTAGACCCCACTTGTGGGATTACATTGGGTATGTTGTTGTATAGTAGATGTGGTTCCTGGGTAAAAGGAAGTTTACCGTGGACAGAGCAGCCCATGTTGCACTTTAAAATTGATATTATCTTTTGAACGGAAGAGATAGATGAGTTCATGGTGATGGATACCTAGTGCTTTGTCAAGCATGGAAGGGTCCTAAAAGGATGCGGTGGAAATGTTTGAATGAAATACTTGTCTCCTATCTTAGCTGAGATAATTAACCTTTTAGGGGAGCTTACAAAATGCTTGCAGTCTGAACTGTTCATGTGTTTCACGCTTTCATACAGAAGTGTTTAGAAGGTAATGAAAACATCTGTAAAATGATTAAACTCTGCTCCATTTGTATATGGTTGCTTTTTGAGTTGTGGTACTTGGCTGATGATAGGCTTGGAGTGGAATACTTATTCACTGTTCCAATTGAAGGTTGTCCTGTATTGCTAGTCTGGAACAATATATACAGGATAACTAATCTCTGGTTATTTGTATGACCTTGCATAATATTTGGCATACTATATGACACAGTATAAGTAGAGATAGATTCTTGAAAGGAAATTCAGGATAAATCAGTAAATGATCGTCAAACTTTGATTAATGCAGGTGGTGAAGATTAGATTACAGCAGCAGAGAGGATTAAGCCTTGAGCTTCTGCGATACAAGGGACCTATACACTGTGCTCGTTTAATTGTTCGTGAAGAAGGCATTCTCGGTCTCTGGGCAGGTGCTGCACCAACTGTTATGCGCAATGGTACGAATCAGGCTGCCATGTTTACAGCCAAGAATGCATTTGACACAATGTTGTGGAAGAAAAATGAAGGTGATGGACAAGTTCTTCAGCCATGGCAGTCTATGATATCAGGATTCCTGGCAGGGACAGCCGGTCCCATATGCACCGGTCCATTTGATGTTGTGAAAACACGGCTCATGGCTCAGAGTAAATCTGGGGGCGAGTTGAAATACAGAGGAATGTTTCATGCTATCTCAACAATATATACAGAAGAAGGATTACGTGCCTTGTGGAAGGGACTAATTCCCCGGCTCATGAGGATCCCACCTGGCCAGGCGATTATGTGGGCTGTGGCTGACCAAATAATTGGCTTTTACGAGAAGACATATTTGACAAATGCACCTTTATAGGTACTACTGCAGTTTTGTCCTCGCCTTTCTTTGTTCTGGTTTTTAGTTCATTTTTTCTGGCAGAAGCTCGGCAAATTTTGGCCCATATAGTTCCTTTAGCTATTGATTGAAGGCGAGTAGAAGATGGCGCTACACCTTAACCACATTTTACTGAGATGCTGCAACCTTAACAATGTTCCATCTTTACAGGCTGGGGAACTGAGTTTTACAGTAAAATTAAAATCTGTGAACTCTCTTTCTAATATGTATGAGGATAGAAATCCTAATTGGTCAGACTGAAGTGCTTGAGAACATTGTTTATTTTTTACCCCTCTCAAGAAAAAAATAAAACATTTTATTCTTCAAAAGGGAACTTCGATGTCCCAAATAATCAGAAAGTCTGCGAAGGGAACTTTCATATCGAAAATAACTTGGCAAGTCTTCAACTGGATATGTCCCTTGTACTCACCCGTTCCAAAATAAGTCACGCTTTAGCTCATTTCACGTCCATAAAAAATCAATAAATACAATGTATAGCTATTAAATTACTTATATTTATTAATGAAGGTCTATGATTCAAATCTCAAACCCAGTAAGCGCATCTTTTTCCTTTTATAATCAGTTATTTACTATGAATATGTTTGATTTATTCATATCTTCTCTAGAGTTTTAAGATTATTAATACATGAATTTACGTATATTTGAATTTTAATGCTATCCACTACTACGCCTCCAGCCCCCACCCTCTACCTCCATTATTAGCCAACACCATTTACACACCAATCATGATTACCAATCATCTCCACCACCAACCACCACGATCAACTTTCTCCATCAATTGATATTACTTATAAGGTTCTACCACAGAAGAGAGCAAATTGCTTCCACTAGGGTTCGAACCCACGCTACAGGCCTCCAGCTGAATTTTAAGTTTCTCTCCTTTGTCATTCAGCTATACCACGGGGACTACCATTTTCATTATCAGCTACCATTGTAGGAGCATCATCTATAACTATTACTGCCCTCACCAACTACCATTACCGTTGTCGTGGTAGGTAGCTTTTAGAGGGTACATTAAATAACTATTTTTACCACACATGTAATTTAGAGTTTTTAAATTTTTTTGTTGATGTAATATTTAATTATTATTTCATTTAAATTTTATATTATTAATTTTTAATAAAAAATTATTATACACATTCAAATTACGAGAAAAACCCGTCTAGATCCTTTGTAAGGTTGATGAATGTTTCAACTTTTCAAACGAGGATTTTTATTACCGTAAGCACGGTACCGTACAACTGAAGCAAAAAGAGTTGTTCAAGAATTCTTTCACGAATTTTCAAATTTTAAATACGGAAAAGGGTCGGATATACCCCTCTACTTTATTTTATTATTGATGTTGATCCCCGCTATACTTTTTAGCTATAAAGTTCTAAATTTATCGTTCATTCTAACGGAAATGACGCGTGGCATCATCTGAACTAAAAATCCAACTTACTACTTAAAAAGAACCCATACCCGCCCCAAACCCGTCGGACCCCCTCCATATTAAAACACCCAAACTAATTAAAACCCTCCCCCATTAGCAAAAACCTAGATACAGTAAATGGGACCAATATCGAAGAATTACTAATAATATAGTAGGTTCTTCAAAACAGTTTCTAGCACAATTCGAACACAAAAGAGCAGCTATAAAGAAACAAACCAATTCGTAATCTTTACATCTTATCAGAGCAGGATCCATCCAAATTATTGTTTCTCGATAGTGGGCTCCATATTAAAATTGCCCACACACCAGATGTCCAGCCCTGGCGTGAGGTGGAGTGTTAAAATATCCCACATCGGTGATTTAAGGGATGTGTAGACTCCTTATATGGACTTGGGCAATCCTCCCTTCACAAGCTAACTTTTGAGTTTGAGTTAGGCCCAAAATCCATTTTTTACATCACCTGCTAATTTTTGCCATTTTTGCTGATCGGGAAGGATTTAATTCGTGTAGTTATTTTAATTTAGAGTGGGGTCCCATGTTATACAATTTGTAATACTGGAGTAATTATTTAAATAAGTAGTTTGGGTGTACCATCATTGAAATGGGTATCATTGGTGAAATATTTTGGGACATATTTACTCTGCAAAAGGATACAATCTTTCAGAACAAGTGTCTGTTTCAACTACTTCTCTTCTCTATAAAAAGAGATGTAATTACTTCATATTTATCACTTTTAATTTGATAATAGGCTTGTTGTATCCCAAAAAAGCATTGTCTGCTAACCCCTAGACATGCAATTACTTTTTTGAGACGGTAATAATATCACAACTCAAGCCTTTCCTTCCTATTCTCTTCATCCAATTTTTAACAATTCAAAAGAGTGATTCTACTGTTATGGATATCAACTAGAATTCAGGAATCTCTTTGGTAAATAAGGATTTCATCAAGCATGATAGGTTTGATGGAACCAACTTCACTCGCTGGAAGGATAAAATGATATTTCTTCTGACTGCTCTAAAAATTTATTATGTTTTGGATTCTGCAATCACTGTAATTCCATAACCAACTGAAGGAGAATTTGAAACTGTGAAAGCATTACGGAAGAACGTGAAGAAGGTGAACTAATTTATTGTGGGCATATTCTCAATACTCTGACTGATAAATTATATGATCTTTATTCAAATTTGAAGACTCCAAAAGAAATAGAAAAAAGGCACATATAAGTTTTTTTTCTCTACAATATTTTGAGTTTCAAATTAAAGAGAATTTATCAATCATGGATCAAATTTATAAACTGCAAGTGTTAGTTTCTAAACTACAAGATCTTGATGAGAAATTTTTTGATGCTCTACAAATTGGTGCAATTCTGTCCAAACTGCCTAATTTATGAAAGAATTTACAGAAAGAAAATTCTGCATTCTCGTGAAACTCTGACTTTTGAGCAATTCAAAACTCATCTGCAAATTGAGAGTGAAACTCGTGCACGCGACTCAGAGTTTCAACATGTTTCAAAGGTTAATAATTTCAGTCACTATATTGAAAGCAAGTCAAAGCATGAAAATGTTCTAGTTCTGGTCTTAAAATCAATAAAAAGGTTTTTAAGAAAAAGGCTATAAACCAGTTACTTGCTCGTGACTGCAGGTTTAAAAAGAAGGGAAAGAATTTTGGAATCTCAGAAAATTCTGGAAAAAGAAAACATGATTGAGGAAGTTGTTACCGATTTGGTTGCTATGGTATCAAATTTGAAAATTGGAATGATAATAGAAGTAAACATTATTAATGCCTCAAAGTTAGAAGAATAGTGGCTAGATTCTGGCGCTATCATTCATGTTTGCAACAACAAAAATTTATAGACTTATGAAGAATGCAAACCCATGAAGGTATTTTTATGGGCAATGATGTTGAAGCCAAAGTTGAAGGCAAAGGCTGCCTGGAATTAAAATTTCACATCTAGACAAAAATTAACTTTGTTAAATGTTTATCATATGCCTGAAATTAGGAATAATTTAATTTATGCAAGTTTGTTGTGCAAAAAGGCTTTAAGATTGTCATAGAATCTGATAGTGTTATTATTTATAAGTATTCTATGTTTGTTGGAAAAGGATACTATTGTAATGGTTTGTTCAAGATGAGTATTAATAATATTAAGATAATTGTTTATATTTATTAGTCAAATTCTATATTAAGGCATGCTAGATTAGGACATTTAAATTTTGGTTCTATGAAATTTATGTCAAGGATCGGGTACTTAGCATGTAATTATGAATAATTAGATAAGTGTGAAATTTGCATTCAAACAAAGATGACAAAGAAATCATTTTCTAGTGTTGAAAGAAATTCACAACTACTTGCACTTATACATTCTGATATATGAAATTAAATGGAATATTAAACAGAGGAGGAAAGAGACATTTTTTTACTTTCATTGATGATTATTCTAGATATTGTTATGTGTATTTAATCAAAACAAAAGATGAAGCTTTTCAGAAATTCAAGAAATTTAAATCTGTTGTGGAAAATCAAAAGGATCAAAAGATCAAAATGTTTAGAAGTGACAAGGGAGGAGAATATTTCTCCAATGAGTTTGATGAATTTTGTGAAGTTCATGAAATTATACATCAGAAAAATTCACCCTACACTCTACAATAGAATGGTTTGGCTGAAAGAAAAAATCAAACATTAGTAGATATGACTAACGCTTTGCTCTTAAATGCTCAATTACCTCAAGATTGTAGAGAGAGGATGTACTAACAATTTGTTATATTCTTAATAGAGTTCCGTTTACGAAAATTCAGACCTCTCCATATGAGTTATGGAAAGGTAGAAAACCTAATTATATTATTTGAAAGTGTGAGGGTGCTTAGCCTTTTATAAGGTTCCTGACCCTCAAATATCCAAGTTAGGTCCAAGAGGTATTAAGAATATATTTGTTGGTTATGCACAAAACTCAAAAGCATATAGACTTTTGAATTTGCAGACAAATGTTATTGTAGAATCGGTGCATGTGGAATTCTTAGAAAATAAATTTCTATATAATTCTAGTGCGAATTTCACAAAATAGCAAAGCATAAATGCTCCTACTCAAAGTAAATTTGAAATAATAAATAAGAAAATAGTAGATGATACTCAACCTGAAGTTGAACCTCGAAAGAATCAACGAGTGAGAAAAGAAAAATATTTAGACTTTGATTTTATTTCTTCACGAGCAGTATATTCTTATGATATTATTAGAGATCTTGTACATGTGTAATTATGGTAGTAGTCTTCTATTAGGAAAATGTATATTTGATTTCCGTAATTATAAGCTAGCTTTACTATTGTATATCATTTATATAAACCTTTTACATTAATGAAAATAATCAAGGGATTATTCTCTTTCATGGTATCAAGGGCAAACTTTTCCTTCTCCAAAAATACCCTCCTTCCACCACCCTACTCGAAACCCTAAGTCTCGGCCGACGACCGTCCATCAACATCCCTTCAATTTTTTTCTGAATCCCTAATTATCCTCTTGTTCTTCCATCATGTCTACCACAAAGAATACCTTTCATACTGCTCTTGCAGTCTCCAATATCAAGAACAACATCCCTATCGTTCTTGAGATGGAAAACGTCCAATACGCGATGCGGGCAGAACTATTTAAAATTCACGCAAGGTCTAATAGAGTCCTCCATCACATCATCACACCGGAAAAAGGCAAGGAGAAGGTGCCTTCCACATATGATGAAATCGAGTTATGGGCAACTCTTGATGCTACGGTCCTCCAATTGATCTATTCCACCATATCTATGGACCTCTTACAGACGATTATTGAACCCAACACCACGGCAATGGAATCTTGGAATAGGTTGCGTGATATATTCCATGATAACAAAAATTCTCATGTCGTAACCCTTGAACATGAATTTTCTCACATAAATATAGAGGATTTTCCGAATGCTTCCGCCTATTGTCAAAGACTCAAGGAGTTGTCGGATTAACTCAAGAACGTCGGTTCGCCTGTCACAAATGATCGTCTCATTCTTCAGATGGTTGTAGGCCTCTCTGAGGCGTATAATGGCGTTGGAATTCTTCTTCGTCAAAGCAATCCTCTCCCGCCGTTCTACCAAACACGTTTTATGCTCACCTTAGAAGAAATAGGGTTGGCTAAAAAGGTAGCAACTGGAGCTAATTCACCATGATGGTATCCATATCACGCGACACCAATGACCATCATTCCTTCTTGGAAAATTCTAGACAAAACCATAACAATGGTGGCGGCAAAAAGGGCAAAAATTGGAAAAATTGTGGCAAAAATCGTGGCGGCGGCCGCGGTGGCAGTGGCAGCGATGGAAGTGGTAGAGTACAGGGTGGCAGCAGTGTCCAGCAGTGGTTTGGGCCGCAGCACCACTAGTCGTAGCCTTGGGCCAGTGGACAGTGGCCGTGGGGCTTGTCTAGTGGGCAGTGGCCCACTCCACTTTATCCGGCATCTCAATTTTAGGCCATGCCCAATAGCAACCAGCAGCAGGCATCGAGGTAAACCAAGCCTAGCAGCAGCCTGGCCTGCTTGAGCCTCGGCCTCAGCAGGCCTTCGCTGCTACGGGTCCAGTAACAGCCCCGACCCACACAAATATCGAGGTAGTGATGCATACACTTGGACTAAATCCTCCGGATGCAAATTGGTACATGAACACCGGTGATACTTCTGACATGACATCCACACCAGGTAATCTCTCATCTTATTTTAATTTGAGCAAAAATCGTGGCATAATTGTTGGTAATGGTAATTCAATTCCGATTCGTGGTTATGTTCACACAAATTTATCTCCTCCGAACTTACCTTTAGCCTTGAAAAATGTCATTCATACTCCTCAATTAAATAAAAATTTGGTGTCTGTTCGAAAATTAACAATTGATAACTGGATTTCTGTTGACTTTAACCCTTTTGGATTTTCTGTAAAGGATTTCTCGACGGAGATACCTCTAATGAGATGTGATAGTCGGGGCAAGCATTATCCCATCACCATCACCACTACCACTAAACAAGCCACACCGTCAACGTTTGTCGCTTTAGCGCCTTCTTTATGACATGCGCGGTTGGGTCATCCGGGGGCGTTTATTCTTTCCTCTCTTAAAAACAATAATTTTATTGAGTGTAATAGTACGCGTAGTACTAATGTTTGTCCTTCTTTTCCGCTTGGGAAACATGTTAAATTACAGTTTGATGCCTCCAGTTCTAGTACTTTATTGCCATTTGATATTATTCATAGAGATTTATGGACATCTCCCGTTTTGAGCTCTTTGGGCCACCGTTATTATGTGTTATTTTTGAATGATTATTCTAATTTTTTGTGGACCTTTCTGTTATCTAAAAAGTCTCAAGTTTATTCCACATTCCTATCATATAGAGCATTCATCCGTACCCAATTTGAACGGAAAATTAAGAACATTCAATGTGATAATGGAAGGGAATTTGATAATGGGTTGTTTAGGGAATTTTGTAATGTTAATGGTATACCTTTTCGGTTTTCTTGTCCACATACGTCCTCACAAAATGGGAAAGTCGAAAGAAAAATCCGCACCATTAATAATATTGTTCGGATTTTACTAGCACATGCTTCATTACCACCTTCATTTTGGCATCATGCATTACAAATGGCTACTTACCTTCTTAACATACTCCCTAGCAAAGGATTAGCATACCAATCTCCCCTAAAAATTCTTTATCACAAAGACCCTTCGTATTCTCATAGTCGGGTGTTTGGGTGTTTATGATATCCTCTCTTCCCAACCACTATAATAAACAAACTTCAAGCCTGTTCTACCGCTTAGATGTGGTAAACAGGAATGTGGACTCATAAAAAATAACGTGATGAGATAAGATAATTTTCCCATTAGACATATCATAACACTTATAACCCCGATGATTTTGTGGATATCCAAAAAAAAACACAAGGAGTGGACCGAGCTTGGAGCTTGTTTATGGTGGTGGACGGAAGCAAGGGATAACATAAACACCCGAAAACCCTTAAATGATTGATGGAATACGATGGTACAACATTTGGGTGGGTGATTTGTTTGATAGAAACTTGCTAGGAAGAATGTTCAAAAGATAGGTGGTCATTTGAAGAGCATGATGCCAAAAAGACGGTGGTGTGGACGAGTGTGCAAGTAGTGTACAAATCATATTATTAATTGTTCGAATTTTTCTTTCAGCTTTTCCATTTTGAGGAGAAGTATATAGACATGAGAGACATAATGATACCCCACTTTGTTGACAAAAATCATTGAAAGTGTTATTTATGAATTCTCTCTCATTATCACATTGAAAACATTTTATGGATCTCTCAAAGTGGGTTTGGATGAAAATACTAAATTGTTTTAAATAGTGGGGACTTGTGATTTTTTCCCAATTGGAAATGTCCATAGAAAATTTGTATAATCATCCAAGATAAGCATATAATACTTATGACCTGCCGAACTCAAAACCGGGGATGTCCACACATCACAATGCATAATATCAAATGGCTTAATAGTTTGTGAAGTAGATAATGAAAATGGAAATTTAACATGCTTCCAAAAAATGCAAGAACGACAAACATGTGAGTCCATACGACGGTTACATGCAATAAAATTATGTCTTTTAAGAAAATCCAACACTGGTGCACCCTGGTGACCCAAACGGTTATGCCATAAATCAGGCGAAAAAAAAGCAAAGGCCGATGGAGAGTTGACTTGGTTGTTGGTGAGAGTATTGATGGGATACAAATCCCCAGTGCTATTATATCTCATTAGTAGTTTCCCCATCTGAAAATCCTTCACAGAAAACCTAAATGAATCAAAATTCACAGAAACATTGTTGTCAGTGGTAAACCGACGCACAGATACCAAATTCTTAATAAGTTTAAGGGCGTGAAGGACATTTTTTTAAATGTAGTGGGTGGGGGTGGTAGATTTGTTTGTCCAATACCACGAATCGGAATTTCCTGTCCACTACCAACAACAATATTTTTATTAGTGCTCATATTAAAATAAGACGAGAGATTACTTTGGGATGTCGTCATGTGTGATGTGGCCCCTGTGTCCATGTACCAAGAATCATCGGGAATATTAAGACTCATGTTGTTCATGGCGTGCTCAATATCCGCGGGGACATAACTTGACGTCGAGGGGACATGTGTCGTAAAGGCTTGCGTTGGCCGATTTCCTAAAATTCTGGGCTGCCTGTTTTGGCGTTGGGCCTGGCCCACTGGGGAGTACGGTGGGGCCCATTGTTGTGGGTTCCAGGCCCACGACGGGACCTGGCCCCACTGCCCGCTGCTGCTGCGGCTGCCAGTGGGGATGGTTCTGCCCGCGGCCAGCCCTTCCACAAGAAAAAATTTCGGCGTTCCGGTCCCTCCCTTTTCCACCATTATTTTTCCTTTATTGTTGTTGCGGTTTTGACCCCTTTTTGGTTCGTTATTATTACGATTTTGGTGTGTGTGCGTCGGTTTACCACTGACAACAATGTTTCTGTGAATCTTGATCCATTTGGGTTTTCTGTGAAGAATTTTCAGACGGGGAAGCCACTAATGAGATGTAATAGCACTGAGGATTTGTATAATTATGGATATCATTATTCTTAATTGTCTCCATTATGTAAAATCATCTATGTAATTAAGGAGGATATTATGTAATTAGTATGATTAGATAATTAGCCTATAGTTAGGATATGATTAGGTTAGTCTTCCAAATTCATAGCCATAGATTGATCTTATAGACTTGTATATATATATATATATTGTATTATTGGTGTGAAATAAATCATGGAATGCATTATTTATTATAGAAGATTCACGAATTCTTAGAGCCTTACCGAAATATAGGTTTGCGGAAGGTGAAGTGCTATTCTGGTCCTCATATTTGGGGAGTGATGGGTTGCATTCATTTAGGACATCCAGAGGACCATTTGGATTATGTGATGCCATGCAGGATGGATGTGCTTTTACTGTAAGCTTGATCTCTCCAAAATTACTTATTTAGTATTTGCTTATGTAAAATCGAGGAATTCCTTTCTTTCTCTTGTTACCATGTCACAATCTTTTACTCTTATTTATCTGTTGCCGATGGTCTATTGGAAACAACCTCTCTACCTCATAAAGATAGGGGTAAGGTCTGCGTACATTCGATCCTTTCCAAACCCCACAAGCTTACACGGGGTATGTTGTTGTAGTTTATCTATTGCTCTCCGGCCTTTAAGTTTCAAAATTTATTACCAAAACTGTCAGCTTGCTTATTTCAGTTTCTCAGAGAATCCATTTAGTTGCTAAGAAAGAAGTGGTCTAGCCCATCTTCTCTTTTACTTATTAGTGCTTGTCTTCTAGTCTTATATGCTAATTGCTATGAATATTGCACTGACTGGACTTGGTCAAAATGACAAATATTGTACTAGAGATTACAGCTTCTGTTTTTCTATTTGATACTGCAAAGAAACTCAACAACTGGTTGAAATTATAGCTGCAAATCTTAAGACGAGTAGTGTAGTTTTCCGTTACAATTTGGATTTGAGAGTCAAACTTTTTTATTTTGATAGTGAGAAATTACATAAAAATTATTATAAGTCACAATAATTAATAATTTAAAATATTTAAAGGGCATACAAATAAATGCTATCATTTTTTGTGTTTAAGCCGATGGTCTATTGGAAATAATATCTCTATCTCCCAAGATAATGGTAAGGTCTGCGTACACTCTATCATTTCCAGACCCACTCGTGGAATTATACTCCGTATGTTGTTATTGTTGTCAAAAAGCAAAAAATATCACATAAATTGGGAGAGAGTATAAAGTGACATACAAGAACATAGATACACCACTGCTAGACATGCATTTGTATTATTATTGCCATGTGATTGTCATTCCTAAATTTCAACAATTTGAAGAAGAAAAAACTAAAAAGAAATAAGCAATCTTTCACCCTCCATTTTCATTGGAATTTCCTGCTCAATATCACCGAGAAGTGACGAATGAGTGCAAAATTCATATAAAACAGAAGTGACTAAAGACGAGAGGGCAAAAAGGTGTAGTGAGAGACTTTTTACCAAGCGAGTGTTTTGGCCAAGTTTAAATAAATCATACATATATTTTAAAGAGGATTTAATTAAAAGTGTTTTTTGGAAAGCAATTTAAAATTATATTATTAATTTGTGTTTGGTTAAATTATTAGAAAAGAGTTTTTATTATTATTAAAAATAGTATTTTGTTTGATCAATCATTTTTAAAAATGTTGCCAAACGTCAGAGTATGAAAAGGGCATGTAAGATTTATTTTATAATTAAATTAATATTATCTAAAAAATAATTTTAATTTTTTTATGTTAGATATTTTAATTAACTTTCTTTATTTGAAAAACAATGTTGAAGGGAAGTTTGGAGTAACTGATAAAGTTGTTGTCATGTGATCAGGAGGTCATGAGTTCAAGCCGTGTAAACAGGCTCTGACAGAAATACAAGGTAAGATTGCGTACAATAGATTCTTGTGATCCGATCTTTCCCCGAATCCCGCGCATAGCGGAAACTGAGTGCACCGAACTGCTTTTTTTTTTAATTGGAAAAGCAATGTTAAAATAATTCATGAAGAAGTAGGTAAAGAAACAAAGTTGTAATGATTGATTTTCTTTTCAAATTAATAAATGCATGGAAATAAAAATTAGTGATGAGGAATATTTTTATCTTTCAAAAATTAGTGATATGGATATTTATTTTATCTTTAAAAGTATTAATAATTTCTACATGTCAGAGTTGGTAGGACATTTAAGGCAATCTTCGTTAGTGGGGCCTTAGAAAAATCCAAAGGAGAACGAAGAAAATTAAACTTTGGTGAATACAAACTGAGTTTACTGGCACTGTCAATATTCAATGGCTTCTTCTTTCAGCTGCTTCTTGGGGTTGTGCTTCATGCTGTTATTGTTGTACTGCTGCCAAAGTTCAAGAATTCTTGAAGAAGGGACAGTTTACATTGATGGGTCGGCATGCATTGCAAAGATTGATGAGGACTTCATTTGTGCAACGTTAGATTGGTGGCCTTGTACTAAATGTGACTATGGTACTTGTAGCTGGGGAAATGCTTCTCTCCTTAATCTTGTAATGCCCTCTTTCACTTTCTTAATTCTCTCTAATTTAAAGCTCTGTTATGTTTTCTTCTCATTTGCACATTCTTGGCAGGAAGTTAGCTCATTGAAAACAGAATTTCCAATAATAATAAAAAATAAAAAATAAAAACAGTTCGGTGAACAAAACCTCCCTCGTTAGCGGGTCCGGAGAAGGGTCGCACCTCAAAGGGTGTGATGTAGACAACCTATCCTAATCAATATTTAGTGGCTACTTCCACGTCTCAAACCCCCAACCTATAAATCACACGGGACAACTTTACCGTTGCTCCAAAGGCTCCAAGAATTTCCAATAATTAGAGTATTTTATACATAGAAGGCTCTAGTAGAGGTAGCTTAGTTGTAGTATAATCTATTTGGTGGGTCATTGTTCTAACTTATGACTTGGCTTCATATAAATTTGCAGTATAAACCACTATTCCCGCTATATATTCTTCATATTTTGATAATTTTAGGCGACAATTGTGGATGCATGTCTTTATTAAAGAAGAAAACAAGTGGCAAATCCGTGTCATTATTCCCTTTCTAAGCCTTCCCCATTTCTTGTGATGTTTTTGACTCTATTGATGGGAGCTATCTGTCTTATGATAAGAAAAAGGTATCCTGTTTAGAAGGTTGACTAGAAAACTATCCCCTAACTTTACCCTTAGTACTTTTATGTTATGTTCTTTTTTTTATTTATAACCGTAGCGTTCAAGGTAGGGGTAAGGTCTGCGTACACTCTACCCTCCCCCGAAACCCCACTTTTGGGATTACACTAGGTTTGTTGTTGTTGTTGTAGTGTTCAAGCTAGTTGGCATGCACATCGACTAATTCCGCCGGTTACCTGCTACCTCCTGCAACACAGGTGCCGGTAACTTTATCCGCTGATGCTTGAACAAATGAGAAGAAATCACTTGATGTTTTTGCCTCAACTGGGATTTGGACCCTAAGACTTCATGATTTTCAATCCACTTCATTGACCATATGGCACACACTTAGATGCATTTATGTTATGTTCAACCTTAATCTCTTTGCATTGATAGGGAGCGTTCTTTATTGCAGGATCTAAGCAACAAGGTATTGTTGAATGCAATTAGAGGTATAAATTTTTGGAGAAACATCCATCTACTGTGCATTCAAAATTATTCAGTAGCTTTCTGATTAAGGAGTAACTATTGAAGTTTCCTCCTGCATGTTGCAGCATTTTCTTCACTAAAAATTAGACTTGGAGGCACATTGCAAGATGTACTAATATACCAAATGGCGCGTGATAAACAACCATGTGCTCCTTTTCTCCGTAATGATACAGAGATGTTTGGCTTCACCCAAGGTTGCTTACCTTTGTCTCGTTGGGATGAACTCAACGAATTCTTCAAGAAAACGGGGTAACTTTACTTCATGCAAGTTTGTGCTTTTTAAACTTTAGCGAGGAAAATCGTCTAGGGACGTGATAGTAATGGACTGAAATTCTTGATTAGCAAGAGTTATTGTGTAATCCTCACTCCTTATACTTCAGTATATCATTTTGCAGGGCAAAAGTAACTTTTGGTTTGAATGCTTTGAATGGACGGACGATAGGTCCTGATGGCTCTGCTTCGGGAGATTGGGATTCCAGCAATGCAGAGTCCTTCATTAGATATACAGTTAGCAGAGGTTATACTATCCACGGCTGGGAGCTTGGTATTAAACTCTCTCCTATCTTTAACTACATATATTTTAGGGGTATGCTGATGTGAAAATTTAGCATAGGGATTAACTCTAAGCCTAAGAGAATTTTAACAGTGTTGTAACAGAGCAAGTAGTATGAAAATTGTCTTTCTATTGGCGTGAGTATTCTTTTTCTTTCTCTTGGTAATCACTTTTATTTTATTTAGTATGATGATAATACGAAATGAGCTTAAATAAAGAAGTGGGGATTCATATAATCTACCCCAACTTATTTGGGACTGAGGTGTAGTGGAAGAACCAGGATTTTCACTAAGAAGACTCAAAATATAAAGAAGTAAACACACGAAGAAATTAAAGGGATTCAACATCTACTATATATACATAAAAAGTAACTTGAAGTGTAATTTTTAGTCGAATTTGATTTGAATGAACCCCCTTGCACCCACCTGGCTCCGCCCCTGCTGAGGTAGTTGTTGTTGTACATGGGATAGGGAAACCTTACCATTTCATACAGATGACTTATATTTCATCTCGTGTCTTTTTCTTTGCTATATTTGATGCAAATATGTAGTTTCTTGCCAGGAAATGAATTAAATGGACTTGCTGGTGCAACTATTGAAGCCGATCAGTACAGCCGTGATGTCATCGCCCTTCACAAATTAGTGCAAGATATATATAAAGGGAAGGATGTTATGCCGTTAATCCTTGCACCAGGAGGAATATTTGATGCTGTTTGGTTCTCAAAATTTACAGACAAAGCATCCAATTCACTACAAGTAGTTACACATCACATTTACAATGTTGGTGGAGGTACATTAAGCCCTTTTTGTGCGATGAATCTTTTAATTCCCCTTAATGCCTAGCTCAGCCAATGTTATTTGAATAACGAATCATCTCATATTTAGGCAATATGACAAACCTAGTTCAGAAAATACTTGATCCTTCTCATCTCGATGAAGAATCCAAAATATTCAGAAATCTTCAAGGCATTCTTCGAAATTATGGAACTTCAGCAGTAGCATGGGTTGGTGAAAGTGGAGGAGTTTTTAACAGTGGTCGCAATCTTGTTTCCAATAGCTTTGTGTCCAGCTTTTGGTAAAACTTCACCCTAAGTGGTCTATACCTCTAATAACCTTCTTGTTCAGGGTTTCATTAGAAGTGATTTTGCCTCTTGCAATATATAGGTACTTGGATCAGCTTGGGATGTCAGCCACGTTTGACACTAAGACATATTGTCGACAAACATTGATTGGTGGAAACTACGGTCTCCTCAATACCACAACGTTTCATCCAAATCCTGATTATTATGGGTAGGCCTTAGCTCTTTGTTAACCGATGTTATTACCTTGAAATCAAGTTCAACTGCATCCGCTGTTACACTGACCTAGAAAATGTTTTACAGTGCTCTTCTTTGGCATCGTTTGATGGGAAGATATGTTCTATCAACACACTTCCAGGGAACAAAAAAGCTACGAACTTATGCCCACTGCTCAAAATCTTCTGTAAGTATATTAGTGTAAATTTGAACATGAGAAACTTGAAAATAGCTTTCCATATACGTATCACTAAATTATGTTGCAGGACGGAATCACATTGTTGTTGATCAACATGCATGGTGGTACAACAGTTAACGTTAGTCTTTCGGTTGGACTTGCTGATGCAAACAAGACGCCAGTGCTGCTGCGAATTACAAATGATCAGAACCTGAAACACGGAATCCAGAGGGAAGAGTATCACCTTACAGCAAAAGATGGTGAATTGCATAGCCAAACAGTGCTTTTGAATGGAAAGGAACTTAATGTAGATCATTTAGGAAGAATTCCTCCCTTGGAACCTATACGAGTGAATCCCTCCGACCCAATTTCCATTGCTCCTTTCTCAATTGTATTTGTTCACATCCCCACTATTCAAGTGCCTGCTTGCAGTATTTTTACCAGAGAGTAACATCAAACATGTAATGGTTATTTCTTCTCTTGATCATGAATTGATTTGAGTAATAAATAGGTGCTAATTACTAAGAGTTTGTTGTACTAAGCTTCCAAAATCTACTTATTTTGAAAATCATTTGTCATAATAATTTTTTTGAGAAACGCTTCGCGAGAATATTAATTTGTGTTTAGCTAAATCATTTGAGAAATGCTTTTGTCAATTTTAGATAAAAGAAAAATTATAGTTGAAGATAATCATAAAATTGGATAATACACACCAAGAAGATTTAACATCTACTATATGTACATTAAAAAAATTATCTTGTATATAGAGTGTAAATTTATGTGAAGGGAGTTCCGCCCTTCTAGCTCCACCCTGCACACACAAAAAAAGAAAAAACAAATAGAAAATGTACAAAGGAAAAAAAAAAAAAAGGGCAGCCTAATGCACTAAGCTCTTGCTATACGCGGTATCTAGGAATGACTGAACCACAAGGATCTATTATACGCAGTCTTACCCTACATAGGCTCGAACTCATGACCTCCTAGTAACATGACAACAACTTTACTAGTTACGTCAAGTATCCTTCAAAGGACAAAAACATGTTTTAAATTTAATTTGTTAAAAACATGCACATAAGAAGATCAATTTTTGTTGAGATTATTTATGTCTTTACATATTTCTTTAAGATAAAATAAGAGGATATAGTTTCATTTCACCCATATAGTAGATTGCACATAAAAACAAGTGTCACATGCAGTCTGTAATCCTGCCCATAAGGCCGAAAAAATGGACAAATACTCAATTATTGGATTAAATGACAAACAATACTGTTGTCAACTTCGAGGCATCTTCCATTTGTATCTATCGTTACATAATTCTAGAAAACTATGTTATTCAAAGAACGGATATTGAGTCTAACTCAACCCCAAAAGCTAGCTTATAGGGTGAAGGTTGTCTAAGTCCATATAAGGAGTACATGTTCCATTCCATATTCGACGTGGTACTCTTAACACTCCCCACACGCTACCTTGTTAACTGGTTTTGAGGGCCCAATATCGGTGAACAAAGAATTGGAATAGGTCTGACTCTGATACCATGAAGAAACGCATTTTTCACGTGAATCGGTCAATGCTTACCCAAGGCAATGCTCAGATACCATGAAAAAATGGATCTTGAGCCTAACTCAACCCCAAAAGCTAGTTTGTTGGGTGAGGATTGTCCAAGTTCCACGTTTCCATTCCATATACGATGTGGGACTGTTCTAGGTTTACACTCCCTTTTTGTGATTAACAATGGTGAGTCGTCCCAATTTCATCACCATTCATCCAGTATTAAGTAGCAGCAGTATATTCCAAACTCCTCAGAGTTCCCAATTTGAGAGCTATATATAAACTCCAAGAACATTATTACGTTGCCCTGCCAAAAGAAATAAGTCACTATCAAACTGCTCGCACTATCGAAGTACCAAAGGTGTAAAATCTTGAATAGAACAGAAATTCAAGAAAGTAAAGATGAAAATACAAAGAAGACAGAGTGTAGTACTAGTGCCGCACCCATTCCAGGGGCATTTAACACCTATGCTGCAACTTGGAAGTATCCTTCATTCTCAAGGCTTTGTTGTTATAGTTGCACATACTGAATACAATGCTCCTAATTATTCCAATCATCCCGAATTCGTCTTTCATTCTATGAACGGCGGATTACAGGGAATTGACATGTCATTCCCGAGCTTAGAGAATATATATGATATGAACGAGAACTGCAAGGCACCCCTCAAAGATTACCTCGTTAGGATGATGGAAGAGGAAGAGGATGTTCGAGGTGATCAGCTCGCGTGTGTCATTTATGACAACGTCATGTTCTTCGTCGATGAAGTGGCTACTCAACTGAGGCTTCCCAGCATTGTCCTGCGCACTTTCAGTGCTGCATATTTAAACTCTATGCTCACCATTTTTCAGCAACCAGAAAAATATTTTCCTTTTAAAGGTATGAGAACAAACACATCCTTTGTTTCAACATTCAAATGAAAAATTATTTCAAATTCAATACTACAACCAATAATTGTGCTTCAGTTCGTTGGGGTCGGCTATATGAATCCTCACTGACCATGTTCCTCATTTAAATTCATCTCAGGCCAACATTATTCAAATAAGAAAAATGAAAAGTACTATAAGTAATAGGGCCAAAAGACTCTTACAAAGCATAGGACTTTTAGTAAACGTATTAACATGACTAAGATGTATTCTCAACTAATTGGTATCGCCTATAATCTTTTCTACTATTATGCTCTATCTTTCGCTATGTCTGCATTGATTACTCACTGCAATTCCAGATTCTCAGCTGTTGGATCCATTGCCAGAGCTTCATCCACTCAGGTTTAAGGATGTACCATTTCCATCCATCAACAATACAGTTCCAGAACCAGTACTAGAGTTCTGTAGAGCAATGAGTGATATAGGATCATCTGCCGCGACTATATGGAACACAATGCAAGACTTGGAGAATTCAATGTTGTTACGCCTTCAGGAACATTACAAGGTGCCCTTCTTTCCAATAGGCCCTTTTCACAAAGTGGCACATTCGACCTCATCGACTAGCATACTACAAGAAGACAACAGCTGCATCGAGTGGCTCGACAGACAAGCCCCAAACTCTGTTCTCTATGTCAGCTTGGGTAGCCTAGTAAGGATAGATGACAAAGAGCTAATTGAGACTGCTTGGGGGTTAGCTAACAGTGAGCAACCCTTCTTGTGGGTTATTCGACCCGGTTCTGTCTCTGGCTCTCAATGTGCTGAGGCACTGCCAGATGGTTTTGAGAAAATGGTAGGTGAAAGAGGCCGGATAGTGAAATGGGCCCCACAAAAACAGGTGCTTGCACATCCCGCGGTAGCAGGATTTTTCACACATTGTGGTTGGAATTCTACGCTTGAAAGTATTTGTGAAGAAGTCCCTTTGATATGCAGGCCACTTTTAGCAGACCAACTGGTGAACGCGAGGTATCTGAGCCAGATATATAAGGTTGGGTTTGAATTGGAGGTGATCGAGAGAACAGTTATAGAGAAGACAGTAAGAAAACTCATGTTAAGTGAAGAAGGTAAAGATCTGAAGAAAAGGGTCGTAGACATGAAACAAAACATAATTGCTGGTATGCAGACTGATGGTTCTTCACATAAGAATCTGAATGATTTGGTAGACTTCATTTCTGCCTTGCCCTCACGGCGCACTCCACCAACGGCTGTTGTCGGGGCAATCATGAGCTCAAACCATATACCAACGCCTGTTGTCGGGGATCATCTTCATTCTTTTGAGCAGCGTAGACCCTTCTAAGAGCTTCTTCCGTCATGACTTGAGCTACCATGATTGCTTTCTTCACATCATTAAATTTCTTAATTTCAAGATTCTGCCAAGCAAGAAAAATAATAACATTCATATAAAGTTTAAAAAAAGAAAAATTGAAGAGTAGAGTTCAACTTAGTACCTTTCTTTCTAACAAAAAATCTGTCAACTTAAACTTCTCCTTGACCTTTGACAACTGAACATAACTAAAATGAGGACATGGATATTAAACTACATCAGTTTATCTGCTCTTTTTCTAAAAAAAATTTACAGGATTTGATGTCTGGTGATGTATATTATTCATGCAAAACACAAAAGAAGGGGGGGGGGGGGTGCTAGACCTTACCCCAATTATACATCACTGATTGCATAGCAATCACCCAAAAAGAGAATGCCTTAGCAGCAATGCTGTACATTCTCACTAATCTACAATGCAATAACTTAGCTAACAAAAAAGTTGGCTTTATCATATCTAATCCTTATACTAGGAAGCTGAATTTTATCCAAAAAATAAGGACCTTTAGCACCTCCTGGTAACTGTTCAAGCCTGTGATATAGAGTAGGTTCTTCCAAGGTTGTGGCCAATTTAGCAAGGTAATCCGCGACATTGTTGGCTTCTTTATAGCAGTGGGAGAAGGTGAAATCAGCATTTTTAATAAGGCCAGCAGTATCCTCCACAATAGTCTTCAAGTGTAAGTTGTTAGAGGTTCTATTTTTCATCATATCTACAATGAGCAAAGAGTCCAATTCTATGATGCTCTGATGGTGGTTTTTGTTCTTGACCCACTGGACAGCAAACATAGCAGCCTTAGCCTCAGCAATATTGTGATCTCTGGCTTGTACTGGCAGAGCAAAAGCAAATAGAAAGTCACCAGCATCATCTCTAGCAATGCCTCCAATGCCTGCTTTACCATTTTGTTCCTTAACACTTCCATCTGTGTTGAATTTAATCATTCCAGCGTTGGGTTTGTTCCAAACCACTATTCTTGTAATGAGTTTAGGTCTGAGCTTATCCACCCGGTCACATAACTGTATCCATGGCAAATCCATTTTTTGATGGGGATATGCCTTGTCCATAGCAGCTTTGATGTTCCAATATATTTGTTGCTCCATTCTTCTAGTGTAGAATCTGGTTTCTGAGCCATATTTGCAAGCACATCTAGTTTTCCAAAGTTCCCAGCAAATCACCACTGGAACTGTCTGAATCAGCATCCTATGAATTGCATTTTTTCCACGAGTTTGCCACCAATCTTGAAGGAAACCTTTTACTGGTTTGCTTCTGTATTTGATCCCCAAAGGATGACCACAAAACTTCCACAAACACTGAGCAGGTTCACTATTAATGAATAGATGTTTGATAGTTTCTGGTACTGCTGAGGAACAACATAAGCAATCCATAGGACTTCTATTTCCAAACCTGCAAATAACATCATTAAAAGGAAATTTAGATTTTAAAAGTAAGACAAAAATGAAATTTTAAAAGGAATACTATTGTGCCAAATCTTCTTATAAGAGGGTCTTGCAGTTCCAGATCCCTAATGCTATCCCATGCTGATTTGTTGGAATATACACCATCACTTGTAGCATTCCAGTACAGTATGTCCCTGCTTGTGTTGGATCCAATCTTCAAATTGTGGATATGTTGTACCAGCCATTCTGGAAGAACAGCTTGCAGCTTCTGAACATCCCATTCTTGATTATTAAAGAATTCATTCACTTGAGTCTTGATAGAATGTCTCTGATCAGGGCTGAATAAATATTATAATAAATAGCTTTAATATCATCAGTTGCTTTACTACTCTCCATCATCCTGTAATGGAATACTCCTCATCCTTCTTCCTTTCCCTTCCTTTAATAAATAGATACTGCATCTTTTTAATCAGTATATCATTCTGTGTAAAAACTATTAGGACATCATGAAGTTCTCTTTTACTTGGAAGATTCATGAACTAAAACTTTTAGCCGACAACAAAATTCTCTCTGGATTCAACTAAGAGTTGAATGGCGCATGTAGTTAATAATGTCATAAAGCAAGTGAATAAATATGACAGTTTAAACACGTGATTTGGAACAAATTTGTTAACGCTTAACAGGAAGTAAGTAAAAACTAAAATATTTAAAAATGAATTTCGCTATCATTAGATAATAGTCTTAATCTCGCTTGTCAGCATGAAGAAGTAAGACCACTCTTACCATTTACAGAAAAGCAAGAACAGAAAGAGCGGACTGTCTCTACACTATATTAAGCAACATATAAGTAAGACTATACTAATATCGGAAACAACTTCTCTACCCCACAAAGGTAGGGGTAAGGTCTGCGTACACCCACCCTCCCCAGACCCCACTTGCGGGAATATAGTGGGAACGTTGTGGTTGTTTATAAGTAGACTATATTAAGCAACATATAAGTTCAAAGTCATAGTCAGATTTAAAGAAACCAAACTTGCAGTAAAACAACTTTGGGCTTAAGCCAGTGCTCAACTATTGTTAGCATGAAACTTTCACCTTTAAATAATCTTTTTTCAGTTTTGGGTATACTAGATCATTTAGTATTTCACACTCCACCTTTCCTGGCTATCTTTTACCAGATAAAAGTTGCAAACCATGTGCATATCTATTTATCTAATTTTTAGCAGTAAAAGTGGTACTTTGTATTTCTATTTCTTAGTTGCAGGTATATTAGCTATTTCATTGTCTAACACTTCATTATTTCCTGGTTATCTTTTACAAATATATAATTAAAGACTTGACAATAACCATCAAGTTTCTTCCTTTATATCACATTCTAGCTTTGAACAAAACAGAATGCGAGAAAAAGTTTAAGAAGTAATGCTAACAGATAAGTATAAGAAGGCTAATGTTGTCATGCTTTGCAATTGGCCTATATTTACTGAAAGCACATATGCAATATAAAAGGATTGCATAAACTGATGCGCCTCAACACCAGTTTATTAGAACTTCTGATCTATGCAACTAGTTCGAGGGGCTTATTGATGACTAAAAGTTACCTACAACTCAAATGTTTTGTCAAAAGGTTTTTTCTTTGTCAAGAGAATCGATTAATCATCTAAGTACAAGCTTTAGATCAGCAACTCTTTTCTTTCTATCAACTCTTTCTGGATCAGAGAAGTATAATATGAATGAACATTGTCATATGTGTACATTCAGAACATTGTCTGGTGATCTATTATGATTGATTATCCTTGTAAAATTATGTCAATTGCCAGATCAATTAAGTACAATATATAAGTGGATGAAGACCTTACCCTCCTTATGCCTCAATTAGAGGAATACTATAAATCTCATATGTTGTAATCAAGGAAAAAGGTTATGGTAATCAATAAGAATAACCACCATTCACCAATAATCAATAACAAGAATCATGACTCTCCATAGGAGCTTCCTCTACATCATAAGTACTATAGAAAATAGAGAGATAATCCTATGATCAAGCGAATTCTGATCGCTTCTTGATATCTTTGAACATCTAACAAGAGCTACACAGTTAAAGCAAGGGTGACAACTCTATTATCAGTGCATGATAATGAACCTATATGCATACCTTCTCATTTTGCAGATATCATCAATTCTCAAGATATTTGGAAATGAGCCTCACGCGTCGAAGATGGATCCTAATACAGTACCTATTAGGACAAATTTAGTGATCATTCAAATTTATCACCTATACCGCAAACAAGTACTAACAGACTAGTAAGAGAGAAATCTCAAAAAGTAAACTGGATAATACAATTTCAGCTAGTAAGCATAGTAAGAAAATCTTGTAAAGAATGTATCACTCTTAACACTCCCCGCACGCCCAGACCTTGTTAACTGGAGCGTGTATAATATAATTTGGGCCCAACATCGGTGAACAAAGAATTGAAATGAGTCTGACTCTGATACCATGTAAAGAATGTATCTTGGGTCTAACTCAACCCAAAAGCTAACTTGTAGGGTCATGTTCCCATTTCATATCTGATGTGGACTCTTAACAAATCTTATCCGGGGTCAGTGAAGCACTTTGTGAGAGTAGCATTTTGTATTTAGCTAAATCATTCGAGAAATGTTTTTGTCAATTTCAGAGAAGAGAAAACTTATAGTAGAAGATATTTATAAAATTGGATAATACTGCTATTCACTTAACGGGATTTTCACCAAGAAGGTTTAACATCTACAATATATATTAAAAAAATTAACTTGTATATAAAGTGTAAATTCTCTGTGGAGACAAGAAAACCAAATAATAAATGTACAGAGGAAAAAACATTTTTTTTAATTTAATTTGTTAAGAACGTGCACATAAGAGATCATTTTTTGTTGAGATTCTTTTCTTTCTTTACATATTCTTTAAGAAGAAATAAAAAGATCTAGTTTCACTATTAGATTATACACAACAAACAAGTATCACATGATATGTTTCTTTTCCCATACGGCCGAATAAACAGCAGGAAAAAAAAAGACTGGATACTGAATTTTTGGATTAAAAAGACAAAAATATAGGTTGTGTTTGGTATGAACGAAAATGTTTTCCTAGAAAATATTTTCTTGAAAAACAAGTGTGTTTCTCACTTATTTTGTAGTGTTTGGTAAGTAAACAAAAAAATATTATCTTAAGAGAATTTATATGTAGTCTACCAAAATACTATGGGAGTAGGATGGGTGGGGAGTGGGTGTTCGGGGGTGGTGGGGGTGAGATGGTGAAGGGGGTGGGGGTTGGGGGCTTTGGGTGGGTGGGGAGGAAACAATAAACTTGGAATGTCATTTATGAACTTGTTTTGTCTACTTTCATTAGGGAAGTCATTTTCTCATTTTTAAGGAATTTGTTTTCTAAGAAAAATATTTTCTAAAGTCATTTTGATCAACCAAACATGATAAAATTGGAAAATGTTTTCCTTCCTACCAAACATACTCATAGTGACCAACAATACTATTGTCAAGTTCGATGCATCTTCCATTTGTATCTATCATTACATAAGCCACCAAACAAATCTTAGTTCTAGGTTTACACTCCCTTTTTGTGATTAACAATTATGAGTTGTCTCAATTTTCATAGATGCAGATCTAGAAATTGAAATTTATGCGTTCCTACAATGAATTTGGATTAAAAAACAAATAATATTTGGATTCACAATTAAATATTATAGATATTTAGTGAATTTCTTAATACAAATACAGAATCTGAACAAAAATTATTGAGTTCACATTAACCCATTACTTTAAGGCAAGATCCGCCCATGCTCCTCAGAGTTCCAAACTTTGAGAGCTATATATAAACTTCCTTCAAGAATACTATTGTTATAAAATCTTGAATAAAACCAAAATTCTAGAAGAGATGAAAGTTGAAAGAAGACAGAGTGTAGTACTAGTTCCATACCCATTCCAGGGGCATTTAACACCAATGCTGCAGCTTGGTAGTATCCTTCATTCACAAGGCTTTTCTGTCATAGTTGCACATACTGAATACAATGCTCCTAATTATTCCAATCATCCCGAATTCGTCTTCCATTTGATGGACGCCGGATTACAGGGAATCGACATGTCATTCCCGAGTTTAGCGAATACATATTGTATGAACGAGAACTGTAAGGCGCCCCTCAAAAATTACCTCGTTAAGATGTTGGAAGAGGATGGGCAAGGTGATCAGCTCGCTTGTATTATTTATGATAACATCATGTTCTTCGTTGATGATGTAGCCACTCAGCTGAGGCTCCCTAGCATTGTCCTTCGTACTTTCAGCGCTGCATATTTGAACTCTATGCTCACCATTTTTCAGCAATCTGAAAAATATTTTCCTTTTGAAGGTATGAAACTATACACAACCTCTGCTTCAAGATTCAAATGAAAAATTATTTCGAATTCAATACTATGACAATAACTATGCTTCAGCCGTGAACAAGTCGGATCGGCTATATGAATCCTTACTGACCACATTCCCGTTTAAATCATCTTAGGCCAACATTATGCAAAATAAAAATGAATAGTAGAAGCAATAGGGCCAAAAGACTCCTAGAAAGAATAGGACTTAAAAGTAAATGTATTATCATGACTAAGGTGTATTCCCAACTAATTGGTATCGCCTATTGAAGAGAAAATATTTATTCATAAACTCAATGGATCTCTGAATGTTGCTATACTATGTTGTACTACATGACATAAGCAGCAACAACTCTATTTATAATAGTCCGGAACCTATTTTAACTAGATATTGAATAGTCTATTCCTATATGAATTTGACTACAAATTCTAATTAGACGTGAATCGAATAAACTATAAATACCAGATTCTAAATAATTTTGGTTTCCTACGACTTTGAATTAATCTTCCAACACTTATAAATCTTTTTCTTTCATTATGCTCTATCTTTCGCTAAGTCTTCATTGATTCCAAGAGATTGATTCACTGCAATTCCAGATTCTCAGCTGTTGGATCCGTTACCGGAGCTTCATCCCCTCAGGTTTAAGGATTTACCATTTCCTGCCATCAACAATACGGTTCCAGAACCGGTACTAGAGTTCTGCAGAGCAATGAGCGATATAGGATCTTCTGTCGCGACTATTTGGAACACGATGCAAGACTCGGAGAATTCAATGTTGTTACGCCTTCAGGAACATTACAAGGTGCCCTTCTTTCCAATAGGCCCTTTCCACAAAATGGCGCCTTTGGCCTCATCGACTAGCATACTAGAAGAAGACAACAGCTGTATCGAATGGCTCGACAGACAAGCCCCTAACTCTGTTCTCTATGTCAGTTTGGGAAGCCTTGTAAAAGTTGATGACAAAGAACTAATTGAAACTGCTTGGGGATTAGCTAACAGTGAGCAACCGTTCTTATGGGTTATTCGACACGGCTCATGTCATCGGCTCTCAATGTCTTTCGAGGCATCGTAGGATGGTTTTGAGAAAATGGTAGGAGAAAGAGGCCGGATAGTGAAATGGGCTCCACAAAAACAGGTGCTTGCACATCCCGCGGTAGCAGGATTTTTCACACATTGTGGTTGGAATTCGACGCTTGAAAGTATTTGTGAAGAAGTCCCTTTGATATGCAGGCCACTTTTAGCAGACCAACCGGTGAACGCGAGGTATCTGAGCCAAATATATAAGGTTGGGTTCGAATTGGAGGTGTTTGAGAGAACGGTTATAGAGAAAACAGTACGAAAACTCATGTTAAGCGAAGAAGGCGAAGATCTGAAGAAAAGGGTCGTAAACATGAAACAAAACATAATTGCTGGTATGCAGACTGGTGGTTCTTCACATAAGAATCTGAATGATTTGGTAGACTTCATTTCTTCTTTGCCCTCACAGCGCGCTCTACCACTGCCTGTTATCGGGAAAATCATGAGCTCAAACCGTATATCAAGCAAGTGTATCATAGAATCCTGAAGTTAGAAGAATTAAATTCTTGTTGCCTGCCAACTTGGCACAACAATTCCTTAATCACAAAATGAAGAATAACATAAAAAAAATAAACTTTTCTTAATATTGTTGGTACTCTATTGTACTTTATATAGCAGTACGGGAAGTAATAACTATTACAAATGTTCGAAAGGATAAATAAATGGTTAATCTTCTAAACTGCCGCATATGTGTTGTGTCTTGAATCTTGATCACCTTGCAAAGCCAATCTTGAGAACTGCCGCAAGTTTGTTGTGTCTTGAATGTTGATATCCTGAAATCAAGAAACAACTAAATCTGGATGGTTACAACGTTGTGTGTTGAGTCGAGGATAGCCCTCTATCCTTAAGACAAGATTGCCCCGTATATATGCTTTTACGTTAGCGGGCAATAGTCTCACAAGATAAAACAACACTTTAATCTCAACGCTACAAAGCCAATAGGTTGAGCCTGGCGAAGAAAACAAATATGACTTGACTTCCTGAAGATATGGAATAGGAAGGAAGAGTTTATGTCTACTCTTCTCTTTTGTCTCTGTATATATAGTGTGTCTCTATAGTGTATATCTTGTGTATACGTGAGGGTTTGGTCACTGTTTTTCAGCCACTGTTTTGCTGAATTTCAGCCACTATTTTGCTGAATTTTCAGCCACTGTTTTGTGCTGAAAATGTTGTTTTTCTGGTCTGTTTGCTGTGTCGTTTTTCTGCCTGTTTTCAGCCTTTTGTGCAGTCCAAAATTGAGCCAACAACTGTTCAATATATAGCATGCAAGAGGGGCTGTCCAATTGCCAAAACAAGGTTGTAATGGCCATTAAGGGAGGCCATTAAAACAGCCAAGTAATGGCTATTAAGGCCATTGAAAGAGGCTGCCTAAATGCCCAAGTAATGGGCTGTTAATGGAGAATTAATCAGCCAGCCAAGTAATGGCTGGTTAATGCTCCAACTTCAGGGACCAAACTGTACATATAAAAGAATTCAGGTCCAAACTGTACATATAAAAGAATTCGGGTCCAAACTGTACATATGAAACTCCAGGGATCAAACTGTACATCTGGCAGAGTTCTCTGGTCCAAAAAGATAATATCAGAAAGTCCCCACAGCCCACAGCCCACAGCCCATGACCCATGACCCGTGACCCGTGACCCGTGACCCGTGACCCGTGACCCGAGCCCGAGACCGGACGGGACGGGCGGCGGCGGCACGCGTGTGGGCTTAGCCATGAACCCAAGCACATCTAGGTCCTCCCTCATTTAAACACATGGGATACCCCTTGGGGTCCCAAACCTTTTACCAATTAGAGACTTATATAGAGAGCAATTCTTCCTATTCCCACCGATGTGGTAGATTTGTCCCACACCACATTTCCATGTCTCAAACACCTTACTTCGTGGACCAATATCTCTTTCATTTCTCAACGAAATTAGACGATTCTTGGCCCTACGGTCATCTACTCACTTCGTAGATCATGCATGTGCGAAGAGACAAGGTCTCCAACATGTGGAACACTAGTGTTTAATTCATCAAAGATGGGTGGACGCATCTCCCCGCCAAAGGCTAATTTCCAACAATCCCCTCTATGAAAGAGAGATTGTGGCGCACGCACAAGGTGCCTACATTTCAGCAATCTTTCAGCGAAAAGATATTGCATCAGGAGTGGTAGCTTTCACTTTGAACCTTCCCTAGTAGAAACCATCGGACTTACTTACTGCGCGGTGAACGTGATGTCTTGAACCGTTAGTGTTTAGTGTAAGCCAAGACAATGATACCAACACAATAACTCTTCTTATTGATTTTCCTTCTTACGTTTCTGTCCGTTGTGGCCATGGACACACTTGGATTCTTAAGTGCGTTCATTTGAGGCGGCCATCCTCGCACTTAAATAGGTGATCTCCTACAAGGTATCCTGCTATACCCCACTTCTCAAGTGTTAGGAATCATTAAAAGTTTCCCCAACCTTAACCTCAACCGTTTGAGGATCTTTTAAAAGGTTTGGAATCTTAACATTTACCCACCATGCAGGTAGCACTTTAATAACTATCGCGGGAACAGCTTTGGATTCATGTTTTCGTACAGAAATCATCATCCGAAGTGCTTCTTGCTTCCACCGAAGCGCTCAACTGAACCTTTTGCCGCTTAGTTTTCCCATTGAACCAAATTCTTGGGATCTCCAATCAGTATGGTTGGGTTTCCACCGCAAAGGTTCGTATTGTTTGGGTTTTAAGCCAATTCCCCTAGACAGGCAGAACACTTGATCTCCGGGTAGTCCCTTAGTTAGTACACAAGGATGTGACACCTGTGATGATCAACTACCATACGGTCTTATGTCTCCGACAGATCCTGAAAGATATGTCCAGACGCCGTCATCCGTGTCCTTCCTGAAGCCGACCGGCTAGCCACAATATATAACTGCTGAAGGCACGGGTTTCTCCCAATAAGGGACGTCCTCTAAAGAGTCGTGAAGTTACTCAACTTCCTTCATGCTTTGTATAAAGCGATAAACTCCGATTCCATCATGAATCGGCCGATGCAAGTTTGCTTAGAGGATTTTCCAGGACCCACCATACACATTTACTTGTGGCTTTGGTGTTCTTCAGATCTGATGTTCAGTTTGCATCACTGTGTTCTCCCAGAACCGCTGGACATCCAGAATACTATAATCTGTAGATAAGCGAATAATTCAGATATCGTCATATCCGATTTAACGCCTTCTACCGATCATGTATTAAAATCATCAGTGAACCTTAGTTCAACTGATCTGCTTTGTAGGACGATACCAGGTCGGTTGTAGTGTGTACAATACATTGAACTACACGTGACCTGAGCATATCGCTCCTTGTTTATGGGTGCACCATGATTCCAATCAGTTCTA
Source organism: Anisodus tanguticus (assembly GCA_034509755.1). Lineage (NCBI taxonomy): Eukaryota > Viridiplantae > Streptophyta > Magnoliopsida > Solanales > Solanaceae > Anisodus > Anisodus tanguticus. Next base: position 52,362,042 of record CM067540.1, on the reverse strand, counting down.
TGATTCATATCCATTGGTGGCTTCAACGAGACTGTCAACTATCGACCAGTCCGTTAGATGTCTTAGAAATCCAATTCCTAAGATGTCATCCGGGATACCCATATCTTTCATATCGAGACTTTGTTTCAATATGACTTTCACTTTCAGACTGTTGGTTTTCCAACTGTTGGCTTTCTAACTTCAGAGTCAATGTTTCTGTGGTCAGATTCATTGTTTCTGTTTTATCTGAAACTTTCAAGACCAAAATGAAAGTTCAGGAAGAAGCCCAACAGTTCAGCAAACCAACTCTGATTCTCCTCTTCCAACTCTCCAGTTGGAAAGGCTGTTTCAACATCCATGCCACGTAAGACTACAATGGCCCTGGATGTGAAGCTACTCACATGGGAGCACATCTTACAACCCAAAGGTTCTTTTCCCGGAGGAAGATCAACCATTACGCAAGTATGGTTCTATATGATAGAGTCTATTTCTCTCTTTGTAGCTTCTTTCCAAAGCAGCGCTTTTGGAGATGACAATTATTTGTTAATTGTCCATGGTTCATTCTTAACCATACAAGCTAGAAAGACTGGAACAAGGTCCCCTTCTTTGCTCCGTCTCGGTTCAATATCTAAAATTCCTGAGTTCTGCAGATCTAGAATATTAAGTTCCAGATAGCCAGCAACTTTCGAGTCTTGTAGATACAGAACGTCTAGTTCCAGACAGTCAGGCCCTCGCGAGTTCTTGTTAACCTTGAGCAATTACTCATTTTTCCTTTTTCAAGGAAAGTTATCTTCAAAGAATTTAGCATTCTTTGACACACCAAGAGGCGATCAACACTACTGTTATTTGCAGATCCAGTGGATATGCAATCTACAGTCTTAGGTATAACTTGACCTGTTTCAGTATTCCAACTTTTACCAAGCCATCCCACATAATTTGGGCGTACGACTTTGCGCTTGGCTAACACCGTTGGACTGAGGTGAGAAATGAACAGTCGTTTAATGAACGATGCTTCACATTCTCCCCCTCTATCACTACGAATTTTGCAATCCATAGGCTTAGTTGATTTTCAACTTCTGTTTTGTAGCGCTTATCCACTTCAACCTTCATCTTTGCTTTTCAACAAACAAAGGATTACATACGTTGTACCATCATCAATGAAGATCACAACGTACTTGTCTCCCCCCTCTATTTTGTATAAACTTCAAATCACCCAAGTAGGTGTTACTAAGTTCTAGAGGAGCGGTGCTTCTTTCGCTATTCCCTTGACGGAATTTGGAAAGGTGATTTTGCCTCTTCGCCTACCTCACATTCATTTTGAGGGTTTATGTCGAAAGGAGGCAACAATCTCAACATCGTTAGCTTTTGAATGACTTGCTATTTAACGTGTCTTAATCTATGATGGCATAGATGCACGGATTACAAATATATCATTCATTTGGCTATAGATATATTGTACCATTCTTAGTTATTACAGACCTGTTGGACTAGTCTCAAACCAACTTGACCAACAACGTCCCTTAAACCAAGTTAGGAACATGTTTCACCTCTTTTTAGAGTGATCCATTCCTTGAAGTCCTATTGAGGACAACCTCTCCAGCCCCTTTGATTTTAGAGGTGGCGTTGCTTCACATGAACAACCTCTTGCCCGTGGTTAGGGCGTAACCGGATCATATGTGATCTCGATACTCTGGCCCACTTCAGTTGCTTTGGCAGACTGAGTGTCCAATTTCTTTACTGCCTTTCTTTAGGCCTTCAGATCATTAAGACCTGGAAACTCTGGCCCACCACACTAGGTGTCCATTACTTTTCCTATGAAATGAATTCTGGCCCCATTCTAGTCGTCCGGAGGCTTTGTATGACTGAGTGTCCAATATCATCATATCAAAAGAATTTTGGCCCACTCCAGTCGCCCGGAGGCTTTTTATGACTGAGTGTCCAATATCATCCTATGAAGGATCTTCTGCCAAGTATGACAGGTTTAACGTCTTTAGCTTTTAGACTTCCTTCCGTTAAGATTGGTGCCTAGATAATTCTTGGCGCTTACTTAAAAGTGGTAACAGTTTTCGCACAGTTAGTGGATATTTCTCCCTCGTATGTGCGAACATACTTTACACACTTTAATAATTACACTTAAAAGAACGGATCTTTTTAAGTCGTTTACAAAATCCAATCTTTAAACGGGAAAGAAGCTAAGATTAAACTTCTGATTTTAAAGCGTAAGGAATATAAATTATTTTCATATTCCTCCTAAGGAATATAAATTATTTTCATATTCCTCCTTACTTTAATCCATTTTTAATCAGACATCATTTAATCTTTATTCTTGACAAGTAAGAAAAACTACTTATCCCAATTTCGGATTCTGGCTCACTTCAGTCACTTTATCAAACTGAGTGTCCAGTTCCTTCTTACCGTTATTCGGATCTTTTGTCTGGAACAGATATAGGCCTTCTGCTGCAAGATAGAATAACATCTTCAGTCTTCTCCTCTTGTCCCAGTTGACATCCTCAGGATCTCGTGAGCGCTTGTTCCCACCAGTCTTGGTAGCGGTGACACCATGAACACGTTCATCATCATCACTCTCTTCTACCAGAAAACCATTGCCATATCCAGATTTGGTCACACAACTTTTGACCGACATCTTTCGAACACTAATAGTAATACAATACAATCTTGTCTTAAATTTGTTGGTACTCTGTTGTACTCTATAGAGCAGTACGGGAAGTAATAACTATTACAAATGTTCGAAAGGATAAATAAATGGTTAATCTTCTAAACTGCCGCATATGTGTTGTGTCTTGAATCTTGATCACCTTGCAAAGCCAATCTTGAGAACTGCCGCAAGTTTGTTGTGTCTTGAATGTTGATATCCTGAAATCAAGAAACAACTAAATCTGGATGGTTACAACGTTGTGTGTTGAGTCGAGGATAGCCCTCTATCCTTAAGACAAGATTGCCCCGTATATATGCTTTTACGTTAGCGGGCAATAGTCTCACAAGATAAAACAACACTTTAATCTCAACGCTACAAAGCCAATAGGTTGAGCCTGGCGAAGAAAACAAATATGACTTGACTTCCTGAAGATATGGAATAGGAAGGAAGAGTTTATGTCTACTCTTCTCTTTTGTCTCTGTATATATAGTGTGTCTCTATAGTGTATATCTTGTGTATACGTGAGGGTTTGGTCACTGTTTTTCAGCCACTGTTTTGCTGAATTTCAGCCACTATTTTGCTGAATTTTCAGCCACTGTTTTGTGCTGAAAATGTTGTTTTTCTGGTCTGTTTGCTGTGTCGTTTTTCTGCCTGTTTTCAGCCTTTTGTGCAGTCCAAAATTGAGCCAACAATTGCTCAATATATAGCATGCAAGAGGGGATGTTCAACTGCCAAAACAAGGCTGTAATGGCCATTAAGGGAGGCATTAAAACAACCAAGTAATGGCTATTAAGGCCATTGAAAGAGGCTGCCCAAATGCCCAAGTAATGGGCTGTTAATGGAGAGTTAATCAGCCAAGTAATGGCTGGTTAATGCTCCAAAACGCAGTCCAACGGTAGGCAGAAAAAGTCTCCAGAAACTCTGGGGACCAAACTGTAAATATTGAAACTTCAGGCGACCCGCGACCCGAGCCCGATCCCGATCCCGATCCCGAGACCGGACCGAACCGGAACGGGCGGCGGCGGCGGCGCGCGTGTGGGCTTAGCCATGAACCCAAGCACATCTAGGTCCTCCCTCCTTTAAACACATGGGATACCCCTTGGGGTCCCAAACCCTTTACCAATTAGAGACTTATATAGAGAGCAATTCTTCCTATTCCAACCGATGTGGTAGATTTGTCCGACACCACATTTCCATGTCTCAAACACCTTACTTCGTGGACCAATATCTCTTTCATTTCTCAACGAAATTAGACGATTCTTGGCCCTACGGTCATCTACTCACTTCGTAGATCATGCATGTGCGAAGAGACAAGGTCTCCAACATACGGAACACTAGTGTTTAATTCATCAAAGATGGGTGGACGCATCTCCCCGCCAAAGACTAATTTCCAACAAATATCTTGCTTGTTATGTCAAGGACTCAAGGCCATGTGTATTGCCATGAGCATGTTAATTACTTGCCTTGTTTACTGCTTTCTCACTTTCATTTATTGAATGGTTTAATAAGTTGGGAACTTTGGCATATTTGTTTCCTAGTTGTTAGAACTAAGTTAGTCTTCCTCTTGGCATTGGAGATGATTGTTACTTACTTGTTTCTTGTTCCCTATATATATATATATATATATATATATATGTTACTCTATTTCCAAGTACTTTGGTTGAAAATATGAGGTGTAGTACATAACGAGGGAGAAGGTGAGACCATATATTGACTTTTACATTGTAGAGAAGTGGACTACAGAAAGTAAGAAGAAGTTGTTGTTGGAAATTTATTAAATGTGGAAATAAGTATATCCCACTAATTTATGACTCGAACAATTGCGCCTGCACGTCGGAAACGTCGTTTCCACACACGTGCACACGTGCACACGTAGTGCCAAGTATCGCAAATTTCATTAGTGAAAGAGATATTGGTACGTATGTAATACGTTTGAGACATAGAATTATGGACGGTTATTGGCCAAATGACAAAGTATTCCACGTTGGTAAAAGAAGGAAGAAGTGTACAAAGTGTAAAATGAAACGAGTCAAAAATCACCGCGGAGCCGTGAAGGGCCGCGGCGCCACACCGTCGGAGCCGCGGCGCAAATTGGCTGGCCATTTACTGGAGTTGCGGCGCCACGACGCTTCGGAGGCAGAAAGCTGCGACGGGAAGTTGGAAAAATCTAACCTTTGGGCTAGTTTTGGAGCATTGATTCTCCATTACTTAGCACATCTAAGGGAATGGGCTTAAAACCCAAGGTATAAGGACCAATACAGTGGTAACCCAACCTTACTGACTGGAGATCCCATGAATTAGGTTCAATGGGTAAACTAAGCTGTAAAGGTTCAGTTGATCATTTCGGTGGAAGCATGAGCACTTCGGATAGTGATTTCTGTAAAGAAACACCAAATCCAAAGTTGTTCCCGCGATAGACTATAAGTGCTATGTGTAGTATGGGTGAAGGTTAAGTTTTCAAAACCTTTAATGATCCTTACCGGTTGAGGTTAGGTTTGGGGAAATTTTTAATGGTTCCTAACACTTGTAAAGTGGGGTATAGCAGGGTACCTTGTAGGAGACCACCTATTTAAGTGCGAGGACATGTCGCATCAAATGAACGCACTTAAGAATCCAAGAAGTGTCCACGGCCACAACAGACAAAACATTACGAAGAACTGAGTAAATGAAGTTGTTGTGTTGGTACCGTTGACTTGGCTTACACTAAATACTGACGGATCAAGACATCACGTTCACCGCGCGATAAGTAAGTCCGATGGTATTCAACTATGGAAGGTTCAAAGCATATGCTACCTATCCAGATGCAACATCGGTCCGCTAAAAGATTGCTAGAAAAGGCACCATGTGTGTGCGCTAAAATCTCTTTCAAGAGGGGATTGTTGGAAATTTACTAAATGTTGAAATAAGTATATCATATCCTATTAATTTATGACTCGAACAATTAGGCCCGCACGTCGGAAATGTCGTTTTCACACACGTACACACGTAGTGCCAAGTATCGCCAATTTCATTAGTGAAAGAGATATTGGTACGTATGTAATACGTTTGAGACATAGAATTATGGACGGTTATTGGCCAAATGACAAAGTATTCCACATTGGTAAAAGAAGGAAGAAGTGTACAAAGTGTAAAATGAAACGAGTCGGAAATCATCGCGGAGCCGTGAAGGGCTGCGGCACCACACCGTCGGACCCGCGGCGCCAGAGCGCCGCGACGCGACGCCTCCCAGGCAGCGCCACGGAGCAAATTGGCTGGCCAGTTACTGGAGCTGCGGTGCTTCGGAGGCAGAAAGCTGCGACGGGAAGTTTGAAAAATCTGACCTTTGGGCTGGTTTTGGAGCATTGATTCTCCATTACTTGGCACATGAATTCAACCATTATCTGGCTGAATGTAACCCTTCATCAAGTGCAATTACATGGCTATTGAAGGCCATTAGTTGGCTAGTTGAGGGGTCTTCTACTTATACTATAAATTGATGCATTTGGCTCAATTGAAGAACACTACTCAACACTTAGAAAATACTCCAGATTTTCTGAATTCATAGTCTTCCTCTCTAGCAAAGTTACTATACTCAAAGTTCTTCAAGAGTAACACTTGAGTTTCCTTTGCTCACTTGTTAAAGTTGCGGTTGTATCTTGGGAGACTATTGTTCAACACCGTAAAAGGAGATATACGGGGCAATCTTGTCTTAAAGACAAAGTGCCATCACTCGACTCAGCAAATCACACAAGCAGTTTGTTAAGATTTTGATTTCCAGTTTTATTGTAATAGTTTGTTTATCCTTTCTACCATTGTAATAGTTACTTACTTCACGTTCCCTACAACAATTGTATCCCAGCAGTTGTATTATAAGTGTAAAATTTATTTCCTGAAAGTAATTACTACTTATAATTTCGATGCATTATAAGTTTAAAATACTCTCCATGCATAAGTGTATTGCAATTTTAAGATTAGTGCAGGATTAATGATCATGGAAGGATTAATAATGCGGAAATTAGTACTATAACGATTGGAATGTATTATTATTGGTTTGGCTTGTCATATTAAAAATTCTTATATGGTGTATATTTAAAATATATTTTATTTTTAACAAAATAAAATATCAGTTGTAGTTTCGCAATCATAGATATCTTACATAATTAACCGATAAACATATGCTTAATTAAATGAGTAATACCTATACATATAGGATTAGTAACATTTTTTGTCCCTCACTTATCGATAAACTAGGAAATTTGCCCGTGCTTCGCACTGTCGTAGATGACCGCATTGAATCTACTACTCCTTTTTTAAACTGCTTTATCATAGCTTTTTCGCCTTCACTATTTTCGTTTTCATACTGCTTTGAATTGCTTGACCTTATCTGACCGTTTTTTTTGCTATGCTTTCTCTTGAGTTCAGGGTTTTTCGAAAACAACCTCCCTACCTTCCAAGGTAGGGGTAAGGTCCGCGTACACCTTACCCTCCCCAAATCACACATTGTGGAATTTCACTGGGTATGTTGTTGTTGTTGTAGTATTTTTTCTAATATAAATATGAAAAAGAAAAGAAATTTCTTGTAAAGAAAAGTAGAAATGTAGAAATATTTCAAAATAGAACTAAAAGATTTGCATTGTCACATCAAGTACCTCTAATGAAATGATATAAAAATATTATTTTTAATCATTTTTCTTATCTGTTATATATTCTATCATAGTAATACTTTTACTTGATATATTTTTGTGTACATAAAAAGTATGAATTCTTCAACTACGGGACATATACTATATATACACCTTTAGCAAACTTATGAAATGACCTTCTTGTAAATTTAATAAATATATAATATATCAATTTTTCATAATGCCAAAATAAATTATAATTTTAGACATATATAAAAAGTCTAAAAATAAATTTATAAGGGAAAAATGCTAATGAAAAGAAAAACAAATAAATGGAGGAGTCCATGAAGAATAAATTTGTAACAATCATCTTGTTTGCTAATTGAAATTTCATATATATCTATCAAGCTCGCTTGTATTGTGCACAATAATTTTTTTTAAGATTATTGGGAAGATAGTGTAAAGTCTTTTTTTTAAAATTATAATTGATGTACATCGTGCATTATGAAGCATTTTGTAAAGAATGGATCTTGGGTCTAACTCAACCCCAAAAGTTATTTTGTAGGGTGATGATTATCCAAGTCCATGAGTTCACATTCCATTTCCGATGTGGGACTTTTAACACTCCCCACATGTTCAGACCTTGTTAATTGAAGCGTGGATAATATAATTTGGGGCCCAACATCAATGAACAAAGAATTTTAATGTTCTCATACCATTTCCAACGTGAAACTCTTAACACATTTCTTAAATTTTCGTCTGATTTTGGAGTCAACTTCTTAAAAAACCGTTGACAATTAGTAAATCTTGCATAGGTTATTGGAATTAGAGCATGTGGCACCGTAAGCACATTCTATAAAGTATCAAATAAAAAATTATTTGTCAAGAATTATCAAATTGCAATGATCAACGTGGTACAATCTAAATATAAAATGATAATTAAAAAATATATCTAAAGCCTTTTCATTCACTTTTGCATTTGCATTATTAACTTCATTCTATATAAATGGTTTTATCAAATAAAAAATTTAAAAGAGCATACAGGTTCTCTAAGATAAAAGAAAATGCAAATAGGGTTAAAGTAACATAAAGCTTATTATCAGAAAAGCCAACTATAAATATTGCAAGACCTATACCTTTTTTTTTTCTTTTTTTTTTGCCTTAAAATGAAATGCGCAGCAACAATTATCAGTTTAGACACCATGTACCATATGAAACAAATTATTTAATAAAAAAATTGAAGGAAAAATCTAAAAATAAGGAAAATAATACTGCAAGAAATGTATAGTTGAATTTATTGATTCGAATCACTGATCGAATTAATAATTTTGGATTAGTTTCAGCATTAGTACGATACTGAAAATCACCTTTCAGAATTTAAACCAAGTCAAAAAGTACCACCAAGAGGAAAAAAAGAAAAACATCAAAACTGCAAAAGAAAAAAATTAGAGATGTTATATGATTAGATGATAGTGCATATTTTAAATTTTTTTTATTGAACTCTACAGATCATATGAATAAGCATCAGAACAACTTATAAATTAACCTATTTTTCATAACCACGACTAATATTCAAGAAAAGAAAAGGCTAAAATCAAATAAAGAATGTGTTAAATCACTACGTTGTAAATTTGATATTTTCCGGATGCAACTTGAGACTCATGCAATAATAACTATCGTCAATTTCCCTTTAAATTTCATAGATAAAAAAACTCAAGCAAATAATAATATAACAAATAAGTTAAATTAATTTTATCCCAATTCTACACATTAAAAATAAAAAAAATTGTGTTATCGCTGAATAATGAGATTCAGATCAAGCTTAAAATAAAAAAGATGAGTTATTTCTTACTTCTCTCAAAAATCAAATTTTCATGAGATTTTAAGATCAACAAACAAATAGATTCAAATGGAGCTTAAACCCAAAAAGAGGGAGTACTAAAAATGACTAAATAATACCTTGACAAAACTGCTTCATCAATTTTTTATTATCATCTTGTTCCGTAGAGGAACCACCATTTTTTCTCTTCTTTATTATCTATAATTCACCGGTACACAATAAAGAACAAATATTAGATTAAAAAAATGCATCTAAAATAAGAAAAAAAAATGAACAGAATTCAGAACCAGTTTAGCAGTATATAAATAGTTAAAAGAGAGTGATTGAGGATGTTATGACTTAAATCGTATTTTCGGATAAATAAAACGGTCAGTTGTAGTTTTATTAATTCAATATGTCTTTTGTCTTTAGCAAAAATTCAACTAAAAAGAAGTAAAGAGTTTTGCCTTACCTTCATCTCCACGCCAGTCAAATTTTCTATTTTCCTCCTCGAATCTCTTTTTTGTCAATTATCATTCTCCTATAAAATCACGAATTCGTTGATTAATGCGCGCTTCTCTTATCTAAATAAAAAATAAAATAATTAGAGAAAAATTTAGAAGATGCAGAATCATATCCATAAGTAGGGATGTCAATTGGGCGGGGCGGGTACGGGTACCCCTTTCCCCGCACCCGTCAGAAAATTTTATACCTGTCACTTTGGCGGGTACAATTTTCAACATTCATACCCGCCTAGGCGGATATATTCCTAAATCCACACCGTTCCACCACCCAAGTGGATATCCGTCGCCCGCCAATACCCGCTTGTACCCGCCTGCCATATTTTGTGATCAATTCATTTGTGATCAATTAGTGATCAACATGATCCCAGAAATTTAAATTCCAAAAATTATCCCAAAATTTTGAGTCAAGAATCAATACTGTCACGGTCTCATTTTCTTTGAGAGAGGGGGAGGAGAATTCCGGATTTTTTCACCATCAGAATTTCCCATTTTTTTCACCTCTTCCCCCTTGCACAACAAAGAATCAAGAAAATAAAATTTTCAAAAAACCCAAAAATTTCCACCCAAATAGCTATATATTACAAATATAGACAAAACTCAAATATTATTTCAGCTATATAAGCTAAAGTTTTTCAACTTTTTCAATTGAACTCCACAAACACAATAGGTAAAACTTAGCAAATGCACAAAAATTCACCTCACCAAGACAACCCCAAAGCACAAAGCAAAGACAACAATATTTTCCAATATTTCCCGATCAACATTATCCTTTAAAGAAAAAGGCAGAGACGTCGAGAATGAGAGAGGGAGGAGAGACGGCGTGAAGGGGAACGAGAGAGAGGGAGGCGTGAAGGACTGAAGAGGCATAGGGTTTTGAGTTTTGTTGGAGAATGAGAGACTTGTCGTGACTTATGGGCTGAAGGCACGACTTATGGACTGCTAATATTTTGGGCTTGGGGCGGGTATAAGGCGGGCTGGCGGGTATGACTGCAAATCCACCACCTATCCGCCTACCCATAACGGGTACATTTTCAATACCCATATCCGCCTACTACTCGCCAAAGTTATACCCATATTCGCCCCAACTGGAACGGATGCGGTGCGGAATCCGCAAAATTATATTTACCTGCCATCTCTATCCATAAGCAGAAGTTAGACTACGGTTAGAAAGCAAAACGTAAATCAATCATAATTAGAATAAATAAAGAGGAAGAAAATCTATATTAATATGTAATGCAAAAGAAAGAGGCAGCATAAAGGCAAAGGAAATGGAAATGTAACGTGGGTATAGGAATAGTCGAATAGGTGTACATTAATTCAGTAATAATTAAGGAGAAAGAAAAGTAGATTAATTAATACAATTTAAAAATGAAATAAAAGCAAAAATATGAAAATAAAGATAAATAGGTTTGCTAACTTCACTCTAAGCCCAGCTTTATAATTATATATAGATTTCAACTATAGTCTTTATGATATCTAATTAAATATATTAACCTTTAATTTTTTAAATGTACACTTTTAGTCCCTTTATCTATTAATATTCACAATTTTAAGAATAGGTAATCGTTCACCGTTTAATTATTAATATATTATATTAAATTTGTATTATTAATCTATATTTAAGGATAATATACTTCTAAAAGTAGTTCAAATATGATATATTTCCTACGTAAAAGGATTAATCACACACATTTTTGTTAATTAAAGGTGAAAAATATTAAGTCGTGGTATTTCACAAGGGCCAAAGTAATTGTTTTCAATAATGAGGGACTAAAAGTGTTATTCTGCCTCCCAAACAATGCCCGGCAAAACCCTAGCCCCTGTAACGCGTACCCGCTGCATATAAAGAAGCACTGCTATCAAAACCTAACATCACTCAATTATGATTCAGCCACCCTCCTTACCTATCTTCTCTGTTCCCTCCCATGTGTTTACATAGAGTAATCTATTGGATCTCATCTATCTCTGTTGCCTTCTTGTTTTGAAAGCATTGGACATGGTCCTAAATGATGATAACTTGAAATAAGCTATGGATTTAACATCCAAATGAGGCTTTTTTGTCATAGTTACTCTGATTAGGAGATTTTCCTTTCTTTTTTTTGTCCTACTTTTCTGTGCAGTAATTCGTTTGTTAGCTGTATTTTTTGCTATCTGTTTTTTTGTTTGGTGCTGCAATGTAACATCCTTGCAGTGACATTTGTTTGGATTATCATAGCTTGTTGTGTTATATATTCAAGAAAGTAGAGATAAGGTTTACGTAAATCATATCCTTCTCGTACCCCACTTTTTTAGATTACAGTGGGTAGCTAATTTGTTTTTAAGGTCTATCAAATTGTGTTGATAATCTGAGAGCTAGATTTATTACTACTTTAGATGAAAAAGGGCAACTTTGCCGAGGTGATCTATTCTATATGATCCTCCTCTTTTTCCCTGTTGCCAATATTATAATTGGACAAGCTTGGATCAATTTTGGTTGATGATTACTTGTGATTTTTCATCAACCTATCCTAGCATGTCTACATTTTTATAATCTATAAACAAAAATTATGTTAAGATTTCAAGTTTGTTACTTTTATTTTATGGTCTCAAAAAAATTAAGGTAGCTTTGCCGAGGTGATCTGTTATTGTAGATTTCCCTGTTGCCAATATTATAATTGGACAAGCTCGCATCAATTTTGGTTGATGAATACCTAGGCTATGATTCTCTATGTGATTAGGATATAATTACAGGTGATAAAATGAGCTAATGAAACATAATTTGCCCAATCTGTTTTAAGTTTGTAATGTTATTGACCTGATTATTTATTAATTCAGTCCATTTCAGTCCAATCCCTTTCGGCACACTCGTGAGAAATTGTCACATATTTGCGGGGTTCAATAACTCAAATGAAGCAATTAACTTTGTACTAAAATTTACGAAAGTTGAAATGAAGCAATTAACTTGGTATGATTTGTGGGGTTCAATAACTCAACTATTTATTAGCTCAGCCTATTTAACTTGTAAAAATTCAGCCCAATCTGTCCATTTAACATCTCTATCAATGGTCATGAAATTAAATCTTATTAAGCTCTGTTGTCATAGTTATACTGATTGAGCTTCAAGCTTTGTTTTCTTTTACATAAAGAGCTGATAATCATCATATACATTATCCAACAAACATCTTCAATTACATAAATGAGTCTGAAGTGCAAATGAAAAACAGCTTAATGGTGAGTCCATCCAATCAATTGATAAAAAAAGAAGAAGCTTGTTTTTCGATTACAAATGCACTTATTAGCAGAACTGAAGAACTTTGTGTAGACTGGAAGAATTGACTCCAGAATGACCCAGAAGTGAACAAAATATCCCGATAAAAAATAGTGACAACTATCTTTTGCGCGAGAAATAATTACAACGGCATGGTTAAGTCTTTTAGTGCGGGCACAAAAGGGTTTAACATAACCCTAAGCAGTCTACGTTTTTAAAATGGTCACTTTTAGTTCAATTATGTAATAAACTGTTGAGTTTTATAATCAATTATTCATCTACACATTTGTATTTAATTTGGCATATACTATGACCATTATTGCAAGAACCCCTCGTTTTTCATAAATTTCAAGTTCTTGAAAAACTATCAAACTCCAAAGTTCATAAAAGATGGCGTCTCCTCCTTCAATTGTTAATGTTTCTTTGTTTTGAAAAAGAAAGATTCTTTATGATAATAATATTATTCGTTATAGTACTCTACCAAAATATCATCTTACGTTTTTAATTAACTTGGATTACTCAACATTACTCAATGACATACACAAAAGAATGAAAGTTAGGAAGCGTGAGTTTACATTATTTGTACAACAACATACCCAGTGATTACATTATCTGTAATAAGCAAATATTCAATATTCATTGCACCGCAAGGTTTAGTGTTTTATGGCAAGTGAAATATCATTGATGATGAGTCTTTGAGTGAATATTTGAGGGCGCCGGAAGACTATAGTGGCTTAATCACCTTGAATGTTTTTGAAATATATGTTGAAAAGATACCTATCAATCGTAGTTAAGTCTTGGCTGTGACACATTAGGAAGTCCCAGAAATGTCGACTACGGCTTGTCCTCATGGAGACATTTTGAGTGGTCAAATATCGCTTGAAACTCTAAGCCATCAATTTAATCAAAATTACGGGGAGATTGATAAATATCCATTTTTCATTATTAGTTTGTGGAGTAGCACATGTTTATTATATGTATGGTAATAGTAATATTTTTTTGTATCTTTTTAGTGGTTATACACCTGATATGAGTAATATTGGGAAATCCTCTCAGTTCAGTGTAGTTGGTTATTATCGGTAAGTATACTTTTTAATAATTAAATAATATAAGTGTTTTGATATTTAGTATTTACAATACTTGAATTGCTTCACAAAACACGTCAGTGGTACCAAATGTTGATTCCAGTGCAGTTGATCTTTTTTCAAACCCAGAAAATATTAATTATTATCTGTAGGTACATCATGTTGATATTAAATAATCTATATATATATATATTATAATGTTGATATTTAAAACATGTTACCTATTTTTCGTGTAGGAAGATATCGTTACTAGATGGTGATGATTATCCAAATCATATAGAAACATCATCGAGTGATAGCAATGATATATCGAATGCAGAGGTATTGAAGGAGAAAAAGTATTTGAAATTTTGAAAAGTTGAGGGTATCTAATCCACATGTCCGTCTTAGTCTCCCACGTAGCCTCCTCGACCGGACGATATCTCCACCAAACCTTTACTGAACTACCCTCATTAGGCCTCACTCCTGAATCTACCTATCGAGAATAGCAACCGGTTTCTTGTCTCAATTTCCGATCAAGCAACACGGAATCCTATCAAATCACATGAGGATCATCCGAGTGGTACCTCTTAAGCATAGAATACCAAAACACGGGACGAATACTTGACAACCCAAGAGGCAACGTCAACTCATAGGCTACCCCACTAATACGTTGAACAATATCGAATTGCCACAATATCTATGGCTCAAACTACCCCTCTTTCCAAATTCCTCGCACCCTTCATGGGCGAAACTCTCAACAGAAACGGCTAACCAACATGAACTCTAAGTCATGAACCCTCAAACCTGCATAACCTCATTTGCCTACTCTGAGCCATTGGAATCCCTCATGGAAAATTTTGACCTCGCCTAAATAATTACACCACAAGTTTGTACTCCAAGGCCTAACCTCAAATGCATAGAGCCATCAAACGGAAAGACGATATCTCCTACCACATAATGCCTCAAATAGTGATATTATGATGCTTGAGAGGTAATTGTTATTATTGTAAGAAACTCAACCAAAAGCAAGAATTGTCCCAATTGTCCAACATAGTAAATCACACAGACCCGCAACATATCCTCAAGGACCTGAATAGTCCGCCCGGATTGACCATCTGTTTGAGAGTGAAATGTTGTGCTAAGCTACACCCGTGAGCCAACTTCTTCTACAATTATCCCCAGAAATTGAGTATATACTACGTGCATCTATTCAAAATGCTAGAAGTGGACACCCCATGCAATTAACTATCTCTCAATGAAAACTCTGACCAACTCCTTTGAATTGCATTTAGTCTGAACCGATACAGAATGAGCTGACTTTGTCAAAACATCTACACACATCCAAGTAGTACCAGGATTTTCCCAAATCTATGGAAATCCTACCACAAAGTCCATAGCATTCCGCTGCTTCACTTAATCTGTCATGTCTTGTCAAAACACCCCTTTCATTTTGCACCAATAGTCTGATCCCCAACCATTCCATCTGGCTCCACTTAAACTACATGATTAGATATAATTATAACTCTAAGCGCAATTTGCTAATCCCATCCAAGGCCAATTGTGCAAATTTCAAATATATTAACTCTGTATCGATGGGCTGAAACTCATGAGTCACCACTCGTCGTTCAAATCCTTTTCATCCTTCCATAATGTACCACGTGCATCATCATAGTGACTATCTCATCATCCCATACTTGTAAGAATCAACCAATCACTCCAAAGACTTAACATATCTGTTAGTACCTCTTCCCAAAACATCACCAAGTAACCATGTTGACCATAAAAACATTCCGTATACCTTCCATCGATGAAAATAGTATCAAATCTCCATGTAAATTCTAATAACACTCAAAGAACATGACATACCCCTGATTCGAACCGAAATCCATCAATCTTTAAGAAGTGGGTTACTAGATAACCATACATCTTCCTAAGAACATAACCATAAGTCATCCGACTTAAAATGGATGGACCTGACATGGTTAGAATACACCATTCCCTGAACATCATCGACCATCACCCGAACTATTTTCCGTAACTTGATAAAATAGAAAGTAAGCCTTTCATAAATCGGCGGTGACCTATTCCGACTTGTTGTTCCTGAATACACAATCTCGTGTTGTCATTCCCAACCTCAAAAGCTAAGATTCGCCCAAGTACTCAACCACGTCCGATGAACTATACTCTATGACCTCAAATCTTCATGGAATCTAGTTACATCGAACTCTCTTCCTTGTACTTTCACTAAACTCACTCATCGTCTCGACACTCCAACATAAGGCCTACGACCCCATACTTCACCATTCACAGCTATAAAATCTTTGAGTGCAATACCTTATAACTTATTTTGCAAATCCGAAAGTATCAAATCTTACAATCCACGTGTCTTAACACGCACAAATACTCTCAAGTCAATCATATCTGAAATACCCAACCATATTAACTATCTGTCGTCGCTTCAACACATTCTACTACCACGTGCAAGGTCTTACCTCGAATTTATAACTTCAACCTTTAATTGTATATATTTCTCCTGATCAAACAATTGTAGCTCGCCCATTCAAGGATACCATAAAATTACCCATCTTGGTACTGCACAAGTCACCTCCTCATCAATTTTTAATCACAAAGTCTTATTGGCACTTGCCATACACCATGTCGAATTTGCCCATAGACTTCATTCCTCAATTATACTTATCACTTTAACGTCCAATATGAATGATATAATATAATATAATGCCACCATAACCCATACACAATTCAAGTAGTTATGTTGCTTCAATTCTAAGTCTTACAAAAAATTATCCTCTAAAACCACTAGTGCGATGCCTTTTTACTTGATTCATCACCTACCATGTTCCATTAAAACCGCTCTTATCATCATCAACTAAAACCACTCAAACTCACTCATGGGGGGGGAGTCAAAATACCGTACATCCTTTAAAGTAGCTACGTAAAACATGTAGATAGTAGTAAACCATAAATCTGGAGCATCTGAAAGTTTTCTTTGCCTCAGTCGAATTTTAACGGAGCACTCCTCTAAAACATCCACAATCATACAAACCATTTGCCACGAAGCCTTTCTACCCGAAGTACCGACCAAACCTGATCATACCCACAAAGTTGATTAGTGCCTCCATAATACTTCCAACCACCCCTGAACTGATCCATAAATCGTAGGGTGATCCTCAACCCTTGCACCTAAAATCCTATCGATGTCCTCTTATAACTCATAATAGTTTGCTTAAAAATTCCTTAACATATGGATCGTCCTTTCACCTTGGTTCATGAGTCGACCAACTCAATATAGCCACATGAAAGTATGCTTCGCAACTTGAATTGGTTACCATCCACCATCACTCGTAGAGACTCATCGAGCCTAAGCAACATATACAAAACCCACATTTATTCTTCCAACTTAGATGCAACAACCGGCATTTATGTAAGTAGTTAAATCTGCACATTCGTCTATTGCTAGAGTATTTTTCGTTAGTCAGTTATTACTTCCCACCAAAAGCTTGCGACATAATCCATCTTACCGACCAAATTATGCTCCTGAAGTGTCCATTTCATAAATAAAGTAGTCTTACGCAGAATGAACAAGCACATAATTCAACAATGATTACTTAGCATCCTATACTGAAATATCAAACAAATTTGAAACCACCGACTCACCAAACTGTTACGCTGATTATTCCCGCAAGATATATTCTTTCATAGAAACCTTTACTGTACGAGCCCATCCACCACTTGGGCCTATCATATAACTGATATTGATCCATTCAAATTTCTTTCATTACCTTTGTGTTATGTCAAGTAGATGAAGAACCTTCACACGCGATCCAATACAAAGTCCTACTCCCTTATATCTTATCACGAAAGTCATCTCCCACACTAATATACCTTCCAAAAATCTCTTTCATAGCCTCATTATCTATTTCACCTGCCCGATCAAAGATTCATCCTTGTTTTTCCTTCGCCTTCAAGATATTAGTATATATCACATCTCAATGCATTTTAAGAATTTCTTATGACATATAGAAAATTTCCCATCGAGATCCTTATAACCACAAAGCTTATTACTTGGTTATCCCACTAATTGTATCACTTTGAATCATCATACCTCTTTTCATCACTTGCTATACCATGAATATACTTCTTCGACTTCCGGGCTACTAACTGCTGAATTTGGCTATTATGTAATCGTTTGCACCATCACTCCTAATTCATAGGGTCATCACCCAACTAGAAGGTCTGAATCATAACTTTCCCAAATCAAAATTCGAATAATAGTTATAACCTGAACCTGGTCACACATCTTCATCATGGTGACACATCTCTTACCATACCACGCGATATCACATCGGTCGCTCATGCTCGAACCCGAGAACATATCCTCAACATCAATGAGAGATTGAATCAAAAAAGTTTATACCTCAAGTTGAATTACATACGCACGATGAGAATTGAAAGAATGGAATTTTCCTAAGTATCTCATAGCCCCTCGAAGATAAGTACAGACGTCTCCGTACCGATCCGCATGACTCTACTAGACATTGTTGTTGTACTTGTGATACCGGTGAACCTAAAGCTCTGATACTAATTTGTCATGACTTAAAATCATAGAGTCGTGATGGCACTAACCCCAAGGATCCGTAGGCCAACCACAACTATCTAATTAGAATTAAATAGAGAAACACAGTGCGAAAATCATTAAGTAAATCAATTTGAATCTTATGAAATATCATAGTATAAATAGTACAAAAATAATACAAACTTTCAAGATTGGTGTCACTTGTACAAGAACTGTCTAAGGAATATAGGTTGGGAATACATCCCTAAATACATAATTTGTCCAGAAATGAGAAGACATAATTAAGAAATAAGGAAGAAGCATCCGGTGCTATGGATCTACTATGTAGCTCACCCCAAATCCTTCGAAATGTCTCTACAACTGCTGGATAGTCGCAAACTCCACTAGAACTAGGAATAGAACCTGCACATAAAAAGGTGCAGCAAGTATAGCGTGAGTACAAAAACAACGGAGATGAGGTCTGGCCTACCGATTACTACTACCACACTAACCGCCATCTATTTACTATAATGACGCAATATCCGAATCTACTCAAACCAATAGTCCAAGCCTAGGTCATAATATCTAGGTCCCCAAGACTAATAAGGTATTCACGATTCATATCTATAGAGTCCAATCAATCCAATATTTAAGCTTAAGCATAAGAACATCTCACTACTCAGGAACACTTAGATAGCCAAGTAGCATGATAAATCGAAAATTACACAGTTTAGGCAAACAAACAACAATGAATGAATGAGTAAATGATATGAAATGTAGATGCTATGCAATACAAGACCTTTGTTACTCATCACTGATATACACACATTCTAATGTCAATGAATTGTGACCCATGAGGGACTCGCGAGGTCCATATACCATTTAGGCTCACACACAGTACCTAAGTATAATCACACATCAGGCTTATACAGTACCTAAGTATGCTTACACAATACATAAGTATAATCACAGAGCTCTTATACTCGTCTATTGCCACACATGTTTATATATTATGAAATGTAATTATGATATGCACAACAGCAAGAAGCCAATACAGGGCGCACATGTTATTACAGTATGAAGCATGTATATAGTATGCTCAACAACAAGAAACAATTATAGGCCATACATGTTCTAACTTAATCATTTATACAATAAAGACTCGACCTTTAGCTTTTTTTTTCATTTTAAACGAGTATGATGGGATGAAAGGGGTCACACAGTCATATAGAACACAAATAGATAATAATATCGCGGGAAGTATGGGCTTCATTCTCTACACATGGATCTAAAGGATCGTACTATACTATCAGCTAGTGCCCAAAGCATGATATTCTTCTAAGTAATTTAAAGCACAAATACCCATAACATGGCACCGATACCCGATACGAGTGCTCATCACCTCACACGTATCGGGACCCCCTTATCCCCATTACTCTCCTCTTTAGTTAATTCATTCAAACCAACTATGACGCTTAAGTAAGGTATAAAATCTCAACTTATCTAGAATAAGAGTCCAAATCTAAAAAAATGTGGAAAGTACATCAATACGCAAGTCCATCGATACCCATATTGCCATAAATAAATTACGGACCTAAAAGGTCATCCAAAATACGATTCTGAACTAAAAAGGGTAAAAATGAAAAAATCTTCCAAAATTAGTTTACCCATCATCTATTGAGTCTAAGTACCAAATATCAACTCAATCCACCAATTAATTCATGATTAATTGGAGAAAACTCTATTTTCAACTTAGGGTTCATAAACCCAATTTTCCAACTTTAAATCATGATTCTTAGGATGAAAATACATACCAATCCATGAAATAATCATAAGAGGAGGGTTAGATTCTTACCCCAAGGATGTATCTTGCAAAATCTCCCAAAATCCTCTAAAATCGAGCTCCCAAAAGATATTTTAGTGAATGAGGAGTCAAATCCCGATTTTGGGTTTTTAAGAATCTGCCCAGGTACCCCTCTTTCGCTTTCGCGAAACCCATCCACGCGATCGCAAGGCCATATAAATTAAACCACCACGAACGCGCACTAGTTTCCGCGATCGGGGAGCTTGGTTAAGCGCTTCATCGCGATCGCGACCTTGCTCCACACAATCGCGTAGAGCACACCAGAAGCTGTACACTAGAAATTTATGGTGTGTCCAACCCTCGATCCAACCCTCGAAATTTATTTGGGACCCCCCGAACACAAACCAAATATGTAAATCGCTACTAAAACACGCAACTGCTCGTGCACGCAAAATCATCACACGAGGTCATCTTGATCAAATTTTGACCCAAGTCAATTCTTAATCTTTCAAACTCCTAGAATTTCAACCAAATGTCCAAAACACACCTGAGTGCCTCGGGAACCGAACCAATGACTCGACTATATCATATTCGACATTTCAGACTCGATGGAATGAATGAAACTTTAGAAAAGGACTCAAATGCCCTCATTATTGACTTTAGTCAACCAAAGCTTATTTCATAACTTAAGACTTTCCAACTTCCACAATTTACCCGGAACTCTTTCAAGACATTCGAAACCCGTTCCAATAGTTCATCTAAGTCATAAATCACGTTCCGGAGCTGATGGAACCATCAAAACTCGATTCCGGATGCGTTTGCTCAAAAGTCAACTCCTAGTCAAACTTCCCAAATATGAAACTTTCAAAACTCAAAACTCAAAACTTTAGTTTTTTCCCATTATTCTCATCTGATTGCCTCTGGAATCGCGTCACCTATCTCCACACATCAAAATTACCATAATAAGGCTAGGAGAAAAGGTATTTTCAGGAAAATATGCAAAATAGCCAAAACGACCGAACGGGTCATTACATTTCCTCATCTTGTATGTCACTAATGTCACTCCCACCTTATCCGGTATAACTTCATTCCTAATCATATCTCTCATGATATGCCCACACAACCATCTGAGCATCTTTATCTCTGCTACCTTCATCTTCTGAACGTGGGCATTATTGACTGTCCAACACTCTGTACCATACAATAATAATGGTCTAATCACTACTTTATAGAAATTTTTTTAAGCCTCGATGACACATTCTTATCGCATAGTATCCCGGAGGCAAGCCTCTATTTCACCCACCCCGCTCCAATGCGATATCATCGTCAGTCTCTCCATCTATGTGGATTATAGATCCAAGCTACTTGAATCTTCCTCTCTTGAGTATGACTTGTTCCTCTATCTTCACTGCTATCTCCGTCTTATGCGCAACGTCACTGAACTTGCACTCTAGGTACTCCATTTTAGTCCTGCTTAATCTGAAACTTTTAGACTATAAGGTCTTTCTCCAAACTTCTAGCTTATCATTAACTCCAACGCGCGTCTCTTCGATCAAAACTATGTCATATGTGAATAACATACACCACGGCACCTCCCCTTGAATATCCTGTGTCAATTCGTCCATCACTAAGGCAAATAGGAACGGGCTAAGGGTTGATCTCTGGTGCAACCCTATCATGACCGAGAAGTGTTCAGAGTCACCTCCCACTGTCCTAACCCAAGTCTTGACTCCATGGTACATGTCGTTAATAGACTAATGTAAGCTACAAACACATCTCTAGACTCCATACATCTCTAAAGAACCTCCCTCGAAACTTTATCATACGTCTTTTCTAAGTCAATGAACTCCATATGTAAATCTCTCTTCTTGTTGCTATACTACTCTACCAGTCTCCTTATAAGGTGGATAACTTTTGTAATCGATTGCACCAACATGAATTCAAATTGATTTTCGGAGATAGACATACCCCTAGTCCTCATCCTCAACTCGACCATCCTCTCTCAGATTTTCATCGTGTGGCTTAGGTGCTTGATATCCCTATAGTTATTGCAGTTCTGGATATCACTCTTATTCTTGTACAACATTGTACTCCACCTCTTCCATTTCTTTGACATTTTAGTCGTCCTAAAAATTACATTAAATAACAATCTCACATTTATTACTCCATCGTGTCAATTTATCTGAACATGTATTTTTTAGTCATTTTAAAAAAAGAATGATTTTGTTTTTAATTTGAAAATGATTTACTTAATCTTTATATTATATTTTTAATGAAAAGCTTTTAATAGGCATACAAATGTTATGACATATTTAATATCACAAATTTTTTTTTAAAAAATTATCCAAGAAACGAGTTTGAAAATTTGTATCCAAAGCTAAAACTATTTCACAAAAATCTACTCCCATCTTTTATGAAAAAAAATCATTTTGCGTTCTTAAATGAAAAGGATGAATATAGGAATATAAACATATGAAACCCTACCGTGAGTCACAACCGGCAAACCCCCACTCCCCCCACAACTCCTAGTTGGATAAGTTTCAAAGAATCATCATTGACTTTAGTTAATCCCTCCTTAAAATTTCTTAATTAATCCATTTTGTTAAATTTTATCAGTACTTATCACAGTTCCCTAGGTACCCTTTACTCCACTTTCGTGCATCTTCTCAATAAAATACAGTTCAAAATTTTAATCATTGTTTAAATTTTGGGAATGAAAGGGTCAATTAATAGCAGTAGTGAAATGAGACCTAGTGGTATGGTTGTTCAGAAGAGAGAAAATGATGCTTCGTCTATTAATCCAACTATTACCATCAAGGTCTCATATGCTTCACAAGAGTTTGATCTCCCTGTTCCCTCTGAATTCACTTTCGGTAATTCTCCCTAATTTAAGTTTGCGTTGTAGTGTATATGTTAGAAATTTCTACATATTCTAAATTTGCGTTGTACTGTATATGTTAGAAATTTCTACATATTTTACTGTTGCTTTGTAGTGTAACAATAACAACAACAACATACCCATTGTAATCCCACAAAGTGGGGTATGAGGAGGGTAGTATGTAACTTTGTAGTGTATACTGTTGCTTTATAGTGTAACAACAACAACATACAAAGTAGGGTCTGGGGAGGGTAGTATGTTACATCTAACTTTGTAGTGTATATTGTTGCTTTGTAGTGTAACAACAACAACAACAACAACAACATACCCAGTGTAATCACACAAAATGAGGTCTGGGGAGGGTAGGATGTTCGCTGATCTTACCTCTACCTTTGTAGTGTATAGTGTATATGTTGGAAATTTCTCTGCTTATGATTATGCGTCGAAATCAAAATGTTTCTTTAGATTTATTTTTTGGTTTAACGATGGGGCTAGTGTCCGTCAGGGGCTAAGCAACACCCCCAAGCCTTATCATAAACAAATAAAGCAAGAAAAGTAAGGAGGGAGACATAAACCTTACCTCTGATCCTATAGTGGTTCATAAGTCAGCCATTCTACTAAGGTCAACCAACTCATCCTCAAATTCTAAGAAAAGAAAACATAGTCATCTATGCATCTAGAGGAGAAGACTCCTCTCAATACAATAGAATATTAGGAAAATAAAACAAGAGAGACTCTCGCTTTACAAAGTAAAGAAATAAAGAAAAGAAAAGTCCTATGCCCTATATAAGATCCTTCAATGCAGATTCGACTCGCAAGCAAGAAATAGCCCCAAAGAAGAGATATAGATGTATGAAAGGATACCTGAGTGCGACCCTGGGCTAGTATGGTTTGTTTCCCATCACATAACCCAGGAACCAGATGTGATCAAGGTGGTTCTTTAATCCTCTTAGTCTTCCTCCGTCTGAAGCTAGCCAATCCAAGTGTATCTGTTCGAACAAATCCTCTAATGTGAGCAGGCAAGTCAAGTTGCTTCAAGGATTTTAACCTTTCTAGGGCACCAAGAGTCCTGATACCCCTTGCATTTCATATGAGTGAACTAATCATGAAATTGGTGATTTTAACTTCTGTTTGGTCCTGGTAGCTTGGGGCTAGTACCTGGTCTAGGTGGAGAAACCTGCTGATCTACTAACTCTTGCATCTGTTCCTCTGTCAACAAAGTATCACCATGAGAGGTACTAAATGCCTAAGTAAGAGCAAGTGTGGTTTCTTCATCATCATTTGGGTGTTCTTCTTCATTCTCTAATTGAACTTCTTCATCTTCTGTGTTGATTTGTCTATAATCATCTTCATTGAACTCTTTAGTATCATAAGTATTAAGCTTGCAAACTGAGAAAACAGGATCAGGAGGCTCTGATTGTGGCGTAGGATGAAAATCCTGAATCTCTGGCTGAGCACTCTGACCGAACATGTAAGATTGTAGTGGCAACTGATCAAGAATACCTTGACTATCTGACTCTACTTGCTCCAAGCATCCAATAATTCATATTTCTTTTGGAGGGCCCTTCTTTTTGTAAGGCTGATATTATATATCTTTCTGCGTGCCTCTGAACTGTTACCATGAGTCTGATCAAAATTCTGAGTATTACTTTGAGTCGGATTAAGATTCTGAACATTACCATGGTGTGACTGGCCTGATGCTGGGAAAGTAAAAGGTATGGTTGTTTTGGATGTAACAGGGTGGGTAGATTTGGGACTAATAGGCTCTATGGGATTCTCCTCACAAACATTCAAACCCCCATTTAACTCCTTCTAACCATCAACCTCACCTCCTTCCACCAGACAAGCAGAAAAACCAATAACAAGAGATATAATAGGTGTCACTTGAGGAGTGGGATCAATATCAACAATATGAGGAGTGGACTTATCCACAACATCAGAAGCTACAGTAGCTTTAGGCGATACATGAGGAGTGGGAGTAGCAACTACATTAGCTATAGGGGAGTCATGGGGAAGGGAGCAGCTTGTGTCTTAGACACATACACCTGTTTAGAGTTAGCACTACCTGACTTACCATTGTTGTTCTGCTTGTTTTGTTGGTGGGGTTGCTTTTGGGTTTGCTGCTTTGTTTTTGTACCTGCATTAAAATTTGAAATAGAAGTAAAAGGGATGGAAGCCATACCTGCCTTACCTGCTTGCTGTGGAGGTGCTATGGAGATAGTAGGAACCTCAACAGGTGGAGAAACAATAGTTTCCTTAGCTCTCTTAGCAGCTTCTTCCTTCTCGTTTTCAAGTATTCTCATATCATGTTTCTTCTTAGTAGTACATGAAAATGGAGTATGACCTTGATGCTTGCAGTGAGTACAATAGAGTGGAATATCCTCATACTGGATATCTTGCCATCTACCTTCACCATTAGGATCATCATCAGCATCAAAATCAACCCAAACACTTTGAATCCTGGGTTTAGTAACATCCATTTGAACCTTAGCTTTAGCAACACTACCTAGTCTACTGTTGGAAGGCCATATCCAAAGATAACCCTGACTCACATCAGCTAACGGGTGAGTAACAAATTCTTTATAATAGCAGTGCCAAGGAAGTTGGGGAAGCACAACTCAGACTGGGAGAACAGGAGTCTCCTGGTAGTGAAAGTAGAGTCCAAACAAAAATCCTCATGAAGACACCATTGATATACATCCTCTTACTATCAAAAATAGTAGCTCTATCATGTTCATTATCAACATCTATATAAACGTGCCTATGATCATAATGAGTGATTTTTGGAACACAAGTAAGTTCAGTTTGAGCAATGAAGCTCTTCCCAATCACCTCCATCTTAGGCATAAGACTATAAAACTTACCAATCAAAGTATACTTGCAAGATTCAGCCATTGTCATCATGTAATCGTGTCTTTTAAACAAAACAGCTGGACAACCTTGTTTCGTAGTTCTTTTTGGTGTAGGAAGTTCAATTTTAGGTCCATCATCATTCTGTCAAGCCCTAAATCTTGTGACCATGGATTGCTTAACAGTAAGAGGAGATGGGTGAGTTGGTTGGGTGATAGGATTTGTCGGTGGTGTTTGTTTGGATGAAAGAATACTTGTAGTAGCCGGAAAAGCTTGGTTTTGGGCCGAATTTATCAAAGTTGGAAGATATGGTAGGAAATTGATTGACGGGTGGTATATGGGTATTTTTAGGGTCAGTAGTGGGGCTGGGTTGGGTGAAATAGCTGGGGGTGTGTCTGGGGTCAGATTTTGGGATTTTGGAGAGGTAGAAATAGGATTTTTTTGGTTTGTGGTGTTTTGATTAAAAATCTTATTTTGGTGCATGTTAGTATGGGTTTGAGGAGTGGTTTGTGATTTGTTTTGGAATTTTTTGATCACCGAAACTCCGTCCCTGGCCAAATTACCGATTTTCTTAGCGTTTTCACCCAAATCGGATATGTAAGTAGCAACATTTGGAAGTGATTTTCTAACATGAGCACTGAGAATAGGTAATTCATTAGTATTGCATTTGGAATTTCGCTCTACAGTCGTCGGAATAGTAACTCCGGCCAAATCGGATAAACTAGTCGAATTTTTAGACATGATTTTAAAATTTGAAGAGTTTGAGGGCTTACTTGGTGGGGCTTTTTGTTCCATGATGTTGCTGGATTATTTGGGGTAGATTGACAATTCGTTTGAATTTTTCCGATCATCGGAGCTCTGTCGCCGCTGTTGCTGCTAAAAGGAACCCTAATTACTAATGTTGTGGAATTAGGAACCAAATTTGATGGGGCTTTTGACAAATTCGTAACCTCCATGTGATTTCCTATCGATTGCCATTGAGATTGGATTTTTCCGGTGGTCGGAGCTCCGGCTCCGGTGGGACCGTCGGCAGCAACATTACAAAATTGTAATGTTGTGGAGTTTTGCTCCAAATTTGATAGGGCTTTTGCCAAATTGGTACTCCCCATGTCATTATGCATCGATTGGTGTTGGTAATTGCATGATCCGAGCTCCGGCCACTGTTCACCGACCGGAGTCGGTGGCGGCCTAACCCTAATGTTGAAATTCGTCGCGTTTGGAGGCGAATTTGACGAGGCTTTTTGGATATTTGTGTGAATTGCGCATAAAACTTTGCTGTCAATTTTGAGTTTGGACAATTCTAACGGCCACCAGGGCCGCCGCCTGAAATCTCCTTAGCACTTGAATGGAGTGTTGTGGTCGGTAAAAATTGGGGCTTTTTGACCAGTGAGTGCGTATAATGAGGCACTCCTCGTGGCATAGATCTTGCTATGAGATTGTCACCGGAGCGCCGGCGGCAGTGATGAATAAAGAATGGCTAGAAATTTGGCCGTCCAAATTGGATGAAATTTTTGGGGAGGTAGATCTGAGGACGGGGACAAACTCCAGTGGTTGAAACTTGAAGAAATTGGCCGGAAGGTGGCCAATTTTGAAGGCGGAAGGGGCAAAATTGCCAATATTCGCCGGCGATGATCTCTCAAACGGCAAGGTGGAATCATCTGAATTTTTGATATGTTGTAGATATGGGGCAGATCTATCATCCCCAATAGGTGCACCCTGTTGTATCATAACTGATTGGGAGAAAGAAATGATTTTGTGAGCCCAGGCGATTTGTTCGTCAGAAAACGCTATAGTATCCGCTGTTGTTTCTTGCATTTTCCCGGAGCTTTGGGTGGAATTTCAGGGTGAGGCTGGTGGCGTTGGATTCGTCTTTGAATTGCTGGGGTTGATGTGGTGGTCTGGCATCCGGAGGTGGCCGGACGGTTATATGCTAGAATATAAGGGAGAAGCCCTAGCTAGCTTTATATGATCTAAAGAACTATTACAAGGAAAATTGGGGTAACTGCACAAATAGATAAACTAAACTTACAAAGGAAGCCTTGTTGTAACTGGTAAGGTTGCTGACATGTGACCAGAAGGTCATGAGTTCGAGCCATGGAAACCACTTGCAGAAATGTAGGATAAAACTGCATACAATAGATCCTTATAGTCCGAACTTTCCCCGGACCCTATGCATATCGAGAGCTTACTGCATCAGACTGCCTTATTTTTAGAGACTTTTTGGACAAGTTGGTGTTGCAACTGTACAAGCGGCAGAGAATTGTAGGAGCTTCAAGATTTATAGAAGTGATGCTTCAAAAATTTCGGTTTCAGCCTCTCCTCTTTCCCCAACGGTAAGATCTCAAATACCCACCCCCACCCCTTCCCCGATGTTAACCCATCCTTGCACGCCACTCCGACCAGCGACCAGGTAACGCCA
Organism: Anisodus tanguticus; assembly: GCA_034509755.1. Classification (NCBI taxonomy): domain Eukaryota; kingdom Viridiplantae; phylum Streptophyta; class Magnoliopsida; order Solanales; family Solanaceae; genus Anisodus; species Anisodus tanguticus. Next base: position 52,333,625 of record CM067540.1, on the reverse strand, counting down.
CCGGACTACTACAAGGCGCTGCTCCGATCAGGTACACCGGCGACTTGTACGGCCAGAATTTTCTTCTCTTTTTTTTTCTTTTTCTGCTTCTGCCGCTCCGACCGATGGCCAGCTAACGCCACTGCTCTCTTTCCGGCCTCATTTTCCAGCCAGATTTTCTCCTCTCTTCTCTTTTCCACTTTTTTTTCCTTTTCTTCTTTTGCTGCTTCTTTTCCGCTTGCAATCGGAAACCCTGCCCCAGTAGGTTTCCGGTCAGTTCTGCACAAGTACAAAAGTTTTCCGGCAAAGAATAGTGGTTTTCGGCAGGAAACAGTATTTTTCGACGTGTGAACAATGATTTCCGGCGTGTGAACAAGTTCTATCAGCCTGGAGTTTGTACCTCCAGTTGCCGGTACTCAATATTTGTTCTTATCCTTGTAGTTAAATTTTTGCGTGTTGCGTTTTTTTGAATCTTGACTTTACATTCTTGCCTTTATTCTTCTTGTCCTTTATTTTATCATTCTGGTCTGTAGTAGCCTGATTTACCTCTAGATTCTTGCTAACTTGTGCTTTAGTATTGGTTCCCGTGTGTGTTAGCGTTAACCTTTGACTATTAATTTTTTGCTCTAGTGGCTTTGGTAAATGATGGTAGATTAGGGTCATGTTCTCGGTCGGGGACGGGGGCGAGAGTTAGGGGGGGTAAGGGAGAGGCTAGACTGAGAATAGGGTCTTGGAACATTGAAACTTTAACGGGGAAGTCCATAGAGCTTGTTAAGATTCTTAAGAAGAGGAGGATTAATATAGCTTGTGTCCAGGAGACCAAATGGGTAGGACCTAAGGCTAAGAATATGGACGGGTATAAGTTATGGTTCTTGAGTAGGTCGAGGTATAGGAATGGGTAGACATTTTAGTAGACAACGAGCTAAGGAATCATGTGGTAGAGGTTAGGAGGGTCAATGACAGGTAATGGCGATTAAGTTGGTAGTTGGAGGGCTCACTATGAACATTATTAGTGCTTACGCGTCGCAGGTGGGCTTCGACGAGGAGGAGAAAATGCGCTTTTAGGAGGATTTGGACAAGGTGGTGGGAGGTATACCACCCAGTGAGATGTTATTTGTAGGAGGGGATTTCAATGGACATATTGGGTCACTTCTGGGGCGTTATGACGACGTGCATAGAGGCTTTGGCTTCGGAGACAGGAACGGGGGAAGCATCTCACTTTTGGAGTTCGCTAAAGCTTTTGGGATGGTGATAATCAATTTGAGGTTCCTAAAGGAGGAGCACTTGGTGACTTTCCGTCGTTCGGTGGCTAAGACTCAGATAGACTTTTTGCTCTTTAGGAAGGTTAACAACGGTCTTTGTAAAGACTTCAAGGTTATTCCGAGTGAGTATCTTACAACCCGACATAAGCTTTTGGTGATGGATTTGGAGATCAAGATGGAGAAGAAGAGAAGGGTTGTGGATGACATGCTAAGAATCAAATGGGGGAGTTTGACCATGGCCAGTGCAAAATAGATGGGGGAGAAGTTGATGGCCAGGGGGCTTGGGGAGTAGTGGGATGCGATCGGTATGTGGGACAGGACGGTCAATTACATTCGGGAGGTAGCTATTGAAGTGCTAGGGGTCTCGCAAGGTAGCCGTGGTGGCATCGAGGGGACTGGTGGTGGAATGGTAAAGTTCAAGAGAATGTGGAAGCAAAGAAAGTGGCGTATGCGAAATTGGTAGAAAGCAATGTGAGGTGGAGAAGTGGACGAATACGGAATTATATAAGATGGCGAGGAAGGAGGCAAAACTAGCGGCGAAAACGGCGGCTTTAGAACACATGTATGTGGAATTAGAGAAAAAATGCGGGGATAAGAAGTTGTATAGCCTAGCTAAGGCGCGGGAGAGGAGGACCCATGACTTGGATCACGTGAGGTGCATCAAGGACGAGGACGACAAAGTACTGGTGGAGGATGCGCGTATTAGACGAAGGTGGCAGTCTTACTTCCATAAACTCTTGAACGAAGGAGATAAAGACATTGTGTTGGGAGATCTGGAGTAATTCGAAAGGTACCGGGATTTTGGATATTGTAGAAGTATTAAGGTTGAGGAGGTTAATGGTGTTGTTCGCAGGATGCGCAGGGGACGGGCGATCGGGCGTGATGAGAGCCCATTTGAATTTTGGAAGAGGGTAGGCAGTGCAGGTTTGGAGTGGTTGACTGAGTTGTTTAATGTCATTTTTAAGACGGCAAGAATTCCCGAAGAATGGAGGTGGAGTACAATGATTCCTTTGTATAAGAACAAAGGTGATATCCAGAGTTGCAACAACGATAGGAGTATCAAACTGCTAAGCCACACTATGAAAGTTTGGGAAAGGGTCGTGGAGATGAGGGTGAGAAGAGACGTGTCTATTTCTGAGAACCAGTTTGGATTCATGTCGGGGCATTCGATTACAAAAGCTATTCATCTTATTAGGAGGTTGGTGGAGCAGTATAGGGAGAGGAAGAGAGACTTACATATGGTTTTCATCGACCTCGAGAAGGCATACGACAAAGTCCCTAGGGAGGTTCTATGGAGATGTTTGGAGGTTAGAGGTGTACTTGTGGCGTACACTAGGGCGATCAAGGATATGTATTATGGACCCAAGACCAGGGTACAAATAGTAGGAGTAGACTCGAAGCACTTTCCAGTGATGATGGGTTGCACCAGGGATTAGCTCTTAGCCCATTCTTATTTGCCTTGGTGATAGATGGACTGACGCGACAAATTCAAGGGGAGGTGCCATGGTGTATGTTATACGCAGATGACATAAAACCTGGTTGATGAGACTCGCAGCGGAGTGAATGCTAAGCTGGAGGTTTGGAGACAGACTCTGGAGTCTAAAGGGTTCATGCTGAGTAGGACCAAGATAGAATACTTGGAGTGCAAGTTCAGTAACGGGAGCGACCATGAGACAGGCGTGGAGGTGAGGCTTGGTACTCAGGTCATTCCAAAGAAAGGAAGCTTCAAGTATCTCGGGTCTATTATCCAAGGGAATGAAGAGATTGATGACAATGTCACGCATCGTATTGGTGCAGGGTGGATGAAATAGAGGCTCGTATCTTGAGTCTTATGCGATAAAAAGGTGCTACCAAAACTTAAAGGCAAGTTCTATAGGGTGGTGGTTAGACCGACTATGTTGTGTGGGGCAGAATGTTGGCCAGTCAAGACTTCGCACATCCAAAGGATGAAAGTTGCGGAGATGAGGATGCTAAGATGGATGTGTGGGCATACGAGGAGGGATATGATTAGAAATTATGATATACGGGACAGAGTGAGAGTAGCCTCGGTGGAGGATAAGATACGGAAAATGAGGTTGGGATGGTTCGGGCATGTGCAGAGGAGAGGCACAAATGCCGGTGTGAGAGGTTGACTATGGACGAGTTCACGTGGGGTAGAGGTAGGCCGCAGAAGTACTGGGGAGAGGTGATTAGACGGGATATGACGCAGGTGTAACTTACCGAGGACATGACCTTAGATAGGGGGTAGGGGGTTGTGGAAGACACATATTAGGGTAGAAGGGTAGTAGATAGTTGAGCGCAGTCCTACTTACGCTTACATACTGGTAGTTGTAGTGTTATTATTATACTTTATTTATCTTATTTACATGCGTTAGTTACTGCTTCTTTTTCAGAATGCTTTATCATGGCTTATTCGTTTTTGTTACCCTCATTTTCATAATGCTTTAAACTTTTGACCGAGTATGACCGTTTCTCTTGCTTTGCTTGTGCTTATGCTTTTTCTTGAGCCGAGGGTCTTTTGGAAACAACCTAGGTAGAGATAAGGTCTGCGTACACTCGACCCTCTCCGGACCCCATGTTGTGGGATTTCACTAGGCATGTTGTTGTTGTAAGGGGTTAAGGTACAATAGATGAAACTTTTGTCCTGCTGCTGTAAATCAACTCTCGACAGCTATGAACTACACCAATTGCACTTGGTACAACCATTGATATTGCATAAGTTGGCGAAAATTGTAGTAACTGCTGTTGTTTGAAATCAAGATTGAGAAGAGGGGGGAAGGGGGGGGGGGTCTTTTTGGTGTAAATTCTGTTTAGGATGTTGTTTATGAGTTTGTGTTATTGTTTATGGACTTATAAAGGGTTAGTAGGCATGGCTAATCTGTTTGACCTGCCTATACTTTACTTGGTTTATTTCCTCCTTATAGTTTTCACGGATGCCCAGAACTCTTTACTTGTTAATGCATCTATTTATATATAGTTTTACTTCCTTGTTAGTCATTTTCTGCCTAGTTGCATTGCTGCTTACTTTGTGGGAGTTGGGTGAGATTGACTATGTGATTTTCTGGTTTTCATGAGGCTAGATGGTTAAAATTTAAGGTGCTCATCTAGATGCTATAAGTTCAAGGTTCTTTGGTTGTATGGTGCTTGGTACTTGTAGGACTCAAAGGCGGAGCAAGAATTTTTAGTTTATGGGTGGGTTCTGGATCACAATCCTTTTTGCTTACCGGGTTCTGGATAGATTATTTATACATGTTAAGTAAAAAAAATAATCAGGGTTTAAGCCACCAAAACCGTAACAACAATGGTGGCTTTGACCCTGTGAGGACTTGCAAAGCATCTATCCTTACATGATTTCTCAGTACAGTTGACTTCCTCCTTCCTTTTCCTTTCATTTTCTTGATAAATGATGGTGCAGCCTCCCACCGAGGCTAAGGGTTAGGCAGATTGAAATAAGTCAACCAGGTTTTCGTACTTTGTTGGAATTCAAACTATCTCCCATGATCCATTCGAGCTTCATCAACCTTGGCCCACACCGTTGTTGTGCCACTTGGTACCCATATATCTGCAAGGTAGATTTGTATTCAGAATATGAGCAAATGGAATGTTAACTATCTATATTTTAGGATGAGGAAAAGAGTTTATAATGATAACCAATTATACCAGATGCCTTGTTATCTCTGAGTAAATGAGAGCGTTGTAGTGCTCCAACCAATGTTTATGACATTGTTATCTGTGATCTATGTGGTGTATCAGTGTGTAAGCTTGTATCAACTCAAATCAATCTAGTAAAGGTAATAGTTTTTATTGTCAATTTAGTGAAAGTAATAATTTATTGTTGGATTTACTATAGTCAGTTGATGTGAAATTACTGTTGCTTCTTCTATATTTGTACATGGAATGTTATAAGTTGGCCACAATACTCTCTCGCTATGTTTGAGGTGTTCTAAGCATTTAATGCCAATCAAATTTTGATACAGGTGAAGTAAAAAGTATCCTTTCCTCAATAATTGGTTTGGACCCTAAGGTGCAAAAACTTCTATTCCGGGGAAAAGAAAAAGAGGATCATGAATATCTGCACTTGGCTGGTGTGAAAGACAATTCAAAAGTGTTGGTTATGGAGGAAGAAATGGTTGAGGAGAAAATTCCTGAAGAGGTTAGGGTAACCACTGAAATATCAAGAGGAGCTGAAGCTGTTGCTGAAGTGAGAACAGAAGTGGATAAGCTTTCGGAGCAGGTTGATTTTCTTTTGTTGTAAGGTGGCTGATAACACCATCACGACATCATCTCTTAATTTGAAGTCTTACTTTGTTCTTCATTACAACAGGTCTCTGCTGTACAAGCTGTCGTTTTTGATGGTACTAATGTTGAGAACAAGGATATTAGCTATTTGGAAGAGATGCTGATGAGGCAGCTGCTGAAATTGGACGGCATTGAAGCTGAAGGAGAAGGGAAAGTACAAAGAAAGATGGAGGTTTGTTTCCAAGACAATTAAGACTATGCTTACATGTCAAAATAAAAATTACTAGGTCTATCCTTGCCTGACTTTCTACTGTTGCGACATTCCACTAACTAGACTTTGAAGTGTATTTGATATCCTTCACCTAGGTAGCACTTGGTTTCACTTCTGGTGACTTAACATTTGTGTAAAACGAAATGAATAGCTTTGCTAATCATGTGTAGAGAACCACATAAGATAGATAAAATGTCAAACCCTCAAAGTTTGGAGATCCGAGGCCGGATGCATAGTTCCCTTGGTGTTCTTTCTTGCGGTATTTTGCATTTTCTTCTATATTATATTTTAACTAATACTGAATGTTATTTTATAGTTTATTGCAAGAGATTTGATTTTTCTCAAACACAAGTTTGTGACATAGCTTGGATTTCTGCCCAAACATACGCTGTCCCTTTAAATTTTGAAATAATTACCTTTATTTTAACACCAAGAAATCCATTCCGGTCGTATAAGGCCCGATCTGGATGATTTTATACACATCATAGCAAGTTAGGGCCGACTATATGAATCATCACTGTCCATGTCGCTCAATTTGAGCTCATTTCAGTCCAATATTGTTTAAATTAAAAATAAAAATAAAGAGTACTTGAAGTTCTCTACATTTACTATTGGCAAAGACTAAAGGACTCTTAGAAAACAATAGATTATAATAAACATACTAACATAACTAAAGCTTAATCCCAACTAATTGGTATCGCCTATATAGGTCTTTTTCTTCCATTGCCCTATTCTTTTTGCTAGGTCTGCATGGACTTCAAGAGGTTGTAGGTCCTTAGAGAACTTCCTTTCATGTGATTTAAGTATATCTAGTCTCTTTTTTAACACCTTTACTCACCATGGTCTCACACCTCGGTGTATCTAGAGGTTAACAAAGGATATAATGTAACCATCTCAAATGACTTTCTCTCATTTTGCCAAATGTGGTTATTTTTAATCGTCTAGCACCCATATCTTCGGACACACATCTTGTAGATATGTTGGACTTGAGGCCCGACATTCAATTCCATGTAACTTGCCTAGGTGAGTGGATGATGAAACTTGCCTTTTAAATTAATTTTTTCAGGATTTTATTCTTATTGTTGTTAATCAAGAGTCGAAACAAGCTAAATTTATTTTAAACAGAGATGTTACCCAAGGGTGTGGCTAGTGGTCAATGAAGGGCTCAGGCTCCTTATAAAAAATAAAAAAAACTATGAAGTCCTCATGTTCAATCCCAACGGATACAAAATTACTAGGTGATTTCTTCCCATCTATCCAAGCCTTGATGGGTGAAGTTACCCAGTATCTAGTTGGTGGGAGGTAGAAAGTGCCCCGTGGAATTAGTCGAAGTGTGCGCAAGCTGGCCCGAACACCATTGTTATAAAAAAAAGAAGAGATATTACAAGCTTTGGTTAAAGAGAAGGTGAGTGGATGATGAGGGCCTTCTGTCTGCAGCCTTAAGTGCCACATGTTTTATCCATTTAGCTCAGCAACATTCCTTCTTCAATTAAAAAATGGTTAATGGTGTTATCAGCAACCATGACATGTCCGTAGTGATTGGATTCTACAACAGTGAATGAGTGAATTGATTAGGGAAAGATTGTTCCTACATGCTCTTAATCCTTATGGTTTTGCCATCTACAAATAGCTTTCTTACTTGAAGTAAATTATTGAGAAAAGGAAAAGCAGTGTGTTGATCTCCTCTAGGTTGAAGCACCCAGTGTTCTTACCCATAAATAGATGGTAGGTTTGGTATGGGTAGTATAGGCTGGTTAAAGGTCACTTTTATTTGCAAACTCACGTTTATAGTGACTTACCTTTATGTATTAGCTTGGTTATCCATGAACAAAGGAAATATTTGGTCGGAAACCCCCCCCCCCCCCCCCCCCCCCCCCCCCCACCCACACACACCTTTTTCTATCTCTGCTTGGCTTAGCCTCTACTTAAGTTCCTGAGTTTCTGACTTGAATTGTCACTTTGCTGGAAAAGTCAGATCACAATCTATCTTATTCCTTGAAGTTTATTTATTCGAACTCAGTAGCCTCTTTGTCTGCATAGATTGCGAACTACCTGTGAGTCTTGACTTTGAATATTTAATATTTAGCACCTAACTAAAATGTTTTCTTGGGCTAACTAATTTGAATTGCACAACTAATGCATTATTCTAGACTCTTGAGGGTCTAAACTAACTGTAAATGGTAATCCTTGTTGTCTTCATAATCTTCCATGTTGATCTTTTTGTGTTTAGAAACTTTTCCTTCATATTTGAGATGATCTGTTATGAATATGTTTAGAAAAGTACAGCATATGTTAACCAGAGGCGAATCCAAATTTTGAACTCTATGGGTTCAATCTTTACAGTTCATAGCATTAAACCAATTATATTTTTAAGATTATGGGTTCAGACCTACTATTTATTACAAATTTTAAATACATATACAAGATCAGATGACTATTTGGTATTTCTTGTACTTCGATTATATTATTTTATCTAATGTCCCTTTTTCAAATGGTTTTATCTTGGCTTAGTTGTTTTCGTTATTTCCATTTTCATACTGCTTTGAATTTCTTGTCCTTATCTGACCTCTTTCTATAGTTTCTCTTGAGCCGAGGGTCTTTCGAAAACAGCCTTCCTACCTTGGTAGGGATAAGGTCTGCGTACACTCTACCCTCCCCAGACCCCACGTGGTGAAATTTCACTGGGTATGTTGTTGTTGTTGTATACAAGATCAGATGAAGGATGCTGAACACCCAGAATTTCTACAGGATGGAAAAGAGTTGAGATTTCAACTTGAGAAGTGGGCATCTGTGTCGAAAGTACCTGGTTCAGCTGAACCCGGTTCCTAAGGGTTGCATGCACCGCTGATGTTAACTGCTGCACTCGATACTTGCTTCTTGTGCCTATTGGGTTTTGCATGATTGCACATATTGATGATCAGTGCACTAATGTCAAGTTCTTACTCCCTTGTTCAGGTGCGCCGCGTCCAAAGCTTGGTAGAGACAATGGATGCAGTTAAGGCAAGAAATTCCAATCCCTTTAGCAACAACAGTAATGCCGTGTCAGTGACTACAAATCCCTTTAGCAACAACAGTAATGCTGTGTCAGTGACTACTCAATGGGAGACATTTGAGTCTGGGGTTGGAAGCCTGAACGCCCCACCACCTCCTAGACCTGCGTCTGGAGTTGGAAGCCTGGATGCCCCACCATCTCCTAGACCTGCATCTGGGGTTGGAAGCCTAGAATCCCCACCTCCTAGACCTGCACCCGTGGTTGGAAACCTGAATGCCCCACCTCCTAGGCCTGCGCCTGTGGTTGGGAGCCTGAACGCCCCACCCCCTAGACCTGCGTCTGGGTTTGGAATCCTGAACGCCCCACCTCTTAGACCGCCTTCTACTGAACTGACAAAGGATTGGGAACAATTCGAATAGATAGTAGTAGACGTTTCAACCTTGTGATTTAAAGAAACATGCCAGTTATTAGGCACTACAGACCACTATTATTTTGTCATCTTCAGTCTGTCATTACAGTTAAATTTTTGGTGACTGTAAGCTCATGATCAGGCAAACAGAGGTTTAATGAAATGGTGTTGGTTAAGTAGTTCTGTGTGTTAAAAGATTAAATCAAGTTTAGTGCATAATTTTTTTTATTCTTCACCTCATCTCTGATAACCTCTCATTGCTAAAGCAGTTTCTGGAACAATGCCAACCAGGTATTGCAAATAATAACGCTTCATTGCCCTCAAGGTCATTCCCGATCATGGGATGAAAATCTAGGGGTGTCAAATTGTCTGGTTGGAAATTTCATGGGAGCTGCTTCTTTTGTATAGTTTTCAAACAATCTGTTTATGTTTAGAACTTAGAAGTTATAATTATGCTTTATGTGCCACTGACAGATTATGGTGATGTTTAAGTAATTGAAAAGAGTGATATTTTTCTATATGGAGCTTATATAATCTTAATTGAGATAGTATGGTATAATCTTTCTGTTTATAAGGTCAGTAACGACCCTTAATAATTTGGTTAGTGACATCTAAATTTACATACCAAGCTGTTAATGGGTTCTAAACATCAACCGTGAGGATGAGGCCTAAATATATTTTTCCATAGGAAAACAATGTGCCCACACTCTGGCCTCTATTTCTTTCTTGTTCCATTTGGGTTCTTTTCTCCTTTCTTTTTTTCTTCTTTTCTTTTTTTTAGAACAAAGGAATAGTACTTAGGTAGGTATGTACTATTGGGGCCTTGTGCCTCTTCATAAGCTAGAGCTCTCATATTATTTATACATGTTGGGTTCGAGCCATGTTAATAGAGAACTTTATATATCAAATGTTTTACCACCTTTTTGAATTTATCCGACGTGAATTCGTATTAATCGAATCAGTGAATTCATATACTAAACGATTAAATTCTCTTTTAAAAAAAGAGTAAATATTGTATACACGGCTTTATCAAAGATTTGTCTCTTTCTGCTCATCTGGTTCTGGTGCATGAATCTCAAAAGTCAAAATCAAGCAAATTGATGATGGTTCACTTGTTACTTTCAATTTCCCCTCCCAATACAGTACACATATATATATATATAAACTTACTAAAATTAGCTCGAATAATAAATTATGAATTCACACAACTTTTAAAGTAGGATTTGTTAAATACTCCATCCGTCCTACTTTAAGTGTCTTGCTTTTTCTTTTTGGTTTATCCTAAAAAGAGTGTCTCTTTTTACATTTAGTAAGTTGACTATTCAAACATCATACATGGCAAGTCTATAATCACAAGATTAAAAGACATTTTAGTACATTACACACATTTTTAACTTATAACTACAAGATTCAAAGTCTCTCTTTATTTTTTAAACTCTGTGCTTACACTTAAATTAAAATGGAGAAAGTACTAAAAAACTTGAAAGTTAGAACCTCGAGTTTAAATTTTGAATCTACCGACCATGCGTGCTTTATCATGGCCCAAGTCCATAAGGGGTGACATTGACCTCTTTTGGTTTTCTTGTTCGCTACTTGTTGGAAAGTTGGAATCATTTTCACGTTATATGTACCATATTATTCTTTTCGAAATCCAAAGTTACCTCCAGGCCAGATGAGATATTTTCATGAAAAATAGACAAATTCAAAGTGGGATATCACACGTTATAACATGCCAAGAAACTATCACCTTCTTAAAACTCCACTAATATTTTGTATCCTTATAAGCATGAATAAAATAAATACTATACCATACCATAATTTTGTAGTAGCACTTAGCAGAAGTTTCTTTCGTTATGCCTTATTTGAAAAGAGCACCCTCAATGGCTCCCAATGATCTTTTGGAAAAAGATGATCCAATATTGCTATCTACTAAGGATCATAAGTTTGCTCTCAGTGGAGAAATTATGTTGCTGGTACTTGTCCTTCTTTTTACCCTTTTTCTTGTCGCTTTGATTTTCTTCTTGTGTATGAAGCACTTCAATTATTCGTGTATTTCCAAGTTGGAAAATAGTCCAACAGAGCAAATTGTTCCATCACCTTATCCTTCCACCCCCATGTCAACTAAGCCGTTGTATCGCGATATCAAGGAGTTCGATGGAACACGATGGATGCCATAAGTTTTTCAGATTAAGTCGTATATATTTAGAATCATTGGATTTAGAATGGTTGTTATCTTATCATATGTATATTTTGATATCTTTTCTGTTTGTTTTACATGGTTCGAGCTGGAAGTAATGAGTTCAGTTGAACCCATAGAACCTGCTCTAGATTTGTCTCTCTGAAGAATCGCAAGATTTTCGCGCGGTATAATTGTGTTATCCGTACAATAGAAGGATACCTTTGCTATCAAGGAAAAGAACAATCGACTTTAATTTCTTCTTGATAACTTTGAGGTTGTTCTTGACTCTAGCATGAAAACTAGAGTACCTTTTTATGATTTTGTTAGCCTTGTGTGCAATACTTTTGTTTGGTTTTGCTCTCATCTACACTTGGTGCTATTTTTTACTAGCACATTGCTTGGGCTGCTATTGGTTGTTTCACTTAACTTTGGTTTTGAAGTTTCGAGACCACGATGGATGTGATTTTTACCAAGGAACTAGAACAATATTATTGCGATCTTAAACACACGTCCATGTCATTTTTGTGGCTTATGTTGTTAAAAGCAAAATGAGAAGTTTAAAGTTAATTATTTATACATATAGAAAGTGATATTTCTTTTGGAACATGCTAAAAATAAGAAAGTGTCTCACGTAAAATGAAATAGGAGAGTAGGTAATTTCATGGTAAATGTTACTATTTCTTATATAACGCCTCCGCAAGTATAGACAACAGCACCACTAGTGGTAGTATAGTACCCTGCCACCGTACATGCCCGGGTTCGATTACCGGCTGTGGTACGTGCTAATTCTTTTTTTTTATGTTCTATCTTTCGCCACGCTGACAACCATCTGTGTTACTCATACTAAACCTTTGTTTCCAAATTGTGAATTATATCTGCTAATCTATATTTCCAAAGGAGAAAATTTGTCAGTAATCCTTGAGAGATTCATCCCCATCTTCAAAAAATCGAAGGCCTCTAAGCATTGATTTTTCAAGTTCATAGGATCTCCTAACATATCATTCATCACATGTAGAAGAAATTTAGTGTTGAAGTGTAAGTGCATATATACCTCAAACATTGAACAGATCTAGTTGTATAAGAGATTCATGTGTTTATATTTCATACGTGCAATTAACGTTACAATTTAAATTCAAATTTATAAATATTAACACAACTGTATCCACACAGCTGTCATAGTTACAACTCAAATAAAGAACCAACTAAGAGCCAGAATACCCTTAAAAGCATCAGAATATATTACAATCTTAATGTTCATCGCGAGTTGATCACACTAGAATTTATCTACAGTAAACCCATCTCTCAAGACCTCATAAGCCTCCCTACTACGGGTTTTCTTTAAACCAGCCGTGACATAAAGCTTCAATGTTTCGGAAGAAATAGCAGTAACTTTTACCCAAATCATCACCTTCGTTTTCATTCCCTCTATGTCAGCAAGCTTTCCTTTCTCCAAGTACCCAGTAACAGTAGTAGAGAAGCGTAATACGGATGAATCCCTGTAACCAACCTCACATATTGAGGGAATATAGACAGTGAGCTTCCTGGTTTCTTCATTAAACTCATAGTTGGTGGTATCACGAGGGAAAATGCCTATTGGAATGTCATGTTCCTTCAGCAGTTCTGCCAAGGGCTTTTGCATTTTCCCTACAAATCCAATGCAAAGCAGGGATGAGATCCTTGTTAAGAGTCGCACATCGGTAACATGAACTCTTTATATGAACTTGAACAATCCCCACCCTACAAGCTAGTTTTTGGGATTGAGTTAGACCCAAGATCTATTCCTACATGGTATCAGAGCCAGACTCATTCCAATTCTTTGTTCACCGATGTTGGGCCTCCAAATTATATTGTCCACGCTCCAGTTAACGAGGTCTGAGCGTGCGGGGAGTCTTAAGAGTCCTACATCGGAAATGGAATTGGAACATTGACTCCTTATATGGACTTGGACAATCCTCACCATACATGCTAGCTTTTGAGGTTGAGTTAGGCCCAAAATATTCTTTATAATCCTGACTATTTTGGCAAAAGAATAACAAAGAACTAAAGAAGAAAGCTCATGGCTTGTCCTTGGAATGGTGCAAGCCTAACGTTTACTAGGGCAAGGGTTGCTAGCAGTCTAATGGTTCAGACAAGTTCAGAGTTGACATAAAATTTAGATAAAAATAAAAGAGGAGCCGCCAAAGAGTAATGAGGAAGACTAACCTTTAATCTTGTTCACCAGCCATTTGCTTCCTCCTTCAATACTGCTTTGCAAGGACTAATTTTTAAAAGGGAAAAAGTGTCATATAAATGCAAAAAGAAGAAGAGAAAGAGAGAAAATTCTACGCAGAGAAGTGATCTCAAACAGAGAAAAATCAATCAAAATAACCAAATGGTCTCTCGGGGCAAATTGCAAATTAGTAACATATTTTATTTTGATTTAGGGTAGGCATTCCATAAATGGTTTCAGCTCAGAATGTCATAGAAAATTGACACTTATCCAGGTTTTAATAAAAAGGATTAATTTATCACATCAATTTCGGTTACAGTTTCAGCAGGGCAGGTACTTGAAAGTGGAGTTCTTAATTACTTGTTTCTGTTTCATAGTACCATTGCAACAATATCTACAACAAAAAGGAGAAGAAACGTATAACCTAGCACTAAAACTAGATTTTCAGGAAATGAGAAGTTCCTATTCAACAGTAAAGCGTCAGCCTTTAGGATTTATGGCATGTTCGCATGTTGGTTGTGCACTTATTTTATGAAGGAAGGTGGATAAGACACAGAGCACGTTTTCTACCCTTCACATAAGAAATTCTTGTCCTTTGAAATCCAAAATTTCAATCACGAGAAACAAAGATGCAATTCAACAAAGTTTATGTCCAACAACTGCAATAACTCTGTGTCTGCATTAAAACAATTAATGACTGTAGCAATGGTGCTAATCATTTGAGGAAAACAAAAGTTCAAGAAAATGGCATCCGAAAAAAGAGACAATTGGCCCAAACTTGATAGGCAAACTACTTACAAACTTTCAATTGACTGATTTACCATTAATACTTGATTACCATTGATTTATCAACTTTCCATTGCGAAATCACTACTTGATTTACCAGCAGTGATAACAAATGTTAAGAGTCCCACATCGAATATGGAATAGGAACATAGACCCTTATATGGACTTGAACAATCATCACCCTACAAGCTAGGTTTTGGGGTTAAGTTAGGCTCAAGATTCATTCTTTACATGGTATCAGAGTCAGGCTCTTCTTTGTTCACCGATGTTGGGCTCCCAAATTATATTATTCACGCTCCAGTTAACAAGTTCTGGGCGTGCGGGGAGTGTTAATCACACATCGGATATGAAATGGAAACATGGACTATTTATATGAACTTGGACAATACTCACCCTACAAGCTAGCTTCTGGGTTTGAGTTAGGTCAAGATTCATTCTTTACAATAAAGCTCCTGACTGTTTCGGAATTCAGCAAAAGAATGAAAAAGACAATTCAAGGATGCTGATCAGTCTGAGTCATGAGTTCTCTTCTATCTTTTCTTAGTGGAATCGTAATTCAAGTACCCATAATTAAAATCGTAATTCATAAACTACAGAAATGCAATTAAGAATGTAAATCAGGACAAGTGAAACAACAAAAGAAGGCGTACGTTAATGTCATCGCCCACGGAATTGAGCTCCTTGTTGGCTTTCTGACCAATCCAGTAGGAACCCACCTTGTTCAATATCTCATCCATTTATAACTATAAGTCCCTCAATTCCCGATGTATATGGACGACGAGAAACGCTGTACTCATCTCTGTAAACAAGTCGTCTTCGTCGAGGGCTTTGGGAGAATTTTCTTCTTCATTTCCTAATGCCCAAAAAACACGGATACTAATGACACGTTTTCATTTTTTTTACTAATAATAATAATGACACATGTTTGAATTCCATTGTAGAAGGTAGACTACACGCTTTTGATTTTGCTGACTGAAGAGTAAATAAGAAACATATCTGTCTAGTTAAGGTGTTCGACCGGTTATCAGCGAAGTGCCTACGGAAATGAAATTTCTTCGTCTTTTTATAATTTTAATACAAGAAATTAGTCGTTTCATATTTTATGTGTAAAAATAAATATCTCCTTTAAAAGAATATAAAATTAAAAACATTTTATAATGGACTTTGAACTCATGTATGTGGTATTAGAGAAAAAAAGCGGGGATAAGAAGTTGTACAGACTAACCAAGGAGAGGGAGAGGAGGGCCCGTGACTTGGATCACGTGAGGTGCATCAAGGACGAGGACGACAAAGTACTGGTGGAGGACGCGCATAATAGGCGAAGGTGACAGTCTTACTTCCATAAACTCTTGAACGAAAAAGGAGATAGAGACATTGTGCTAGGAGAGTTAGAGCAATCTGGTAGGTACCGGAATTTTGGGTATTGTAGAAGCATTAAGGTTGAGGAGGTTAAATGTGTTGTTCGCAAGATGCGCAGGGGACGAGCGACCAGGCCTGATGAGATCTCAGATGAATTTTGGAAGAGCGCAGGCATAGCAAGTTTGGAGTGGCTGACTGAGTTGTTTAACGTCATTTTTAAGACGGAGAGAATGCCCAAAGAATGGAGGTGAAGTACAATGATTCCTTCGTACAAGAACAAATGTGATATCCAGAGTTGCAACAACTATAGGGGTATCAAGCTGCTAAGCCACACTATGAAAGTTTGGGAAAGGGTCGTGGAGATGAGGGTGAGAAAAGGCGTATCTATTTCCGAGAACCAGTTTGAATTCATGTCGGGGCATTCGACTACAGAAACCATTCATCTTATTGGGAGGTTGGTGGAGCAGTATAGGGAGAGGAAGAGAGACTTACATATGGTTTTAATCGACCTCGAGAAGGCATATGACAAAGTCCCTAGGGAGGTTCTATGGAGATGTTTAGAGGTTAGAGGTGTACATGTGGCGTACACTAGGGCGATCAAGGATATGTATGATAGAGTCAAGACCAGGGTACAGACAGTAGGAGGAGACTCAGAGCACTTCCTAATGAGGACGGGGTTGCACTAGGGATCAGCTCTTAGCCTATTTTTATTTGCCTTGGTGATGGATGGACTGACGCGACAAATCCAATGAGAGGTGCCATGGTGTATGTTATTCGCAGACGACATAGTCCTGATTGATGAGACTCGCAGCGGAGTGAACGCTAAGCTGGAGGTTTGGAGACATACTCTGGAGTCTAAAGGGTTCAGGCTGAGTAGGACCAAGATAGAATACTTGGAGTGCAAGTTCAGTAATGGGAATGACCTTGAGACAGGTGTAGAGGTGAGGCTTGGTACTCAGGTCATTCCAAATAAAAGAAGCTTCAAGTACCTCGAGTCTATTATCCAAGGGGATGGAGATTGATGACGATGTCACACATCGTATTGGGGAATGGTGGATGAAATAGAGGCTTGCATCTGGAGTCTTATGCGACAATAAGGTTCCAACAAAATTTAAAGGCAAGTTCTATAAGGTTGTGGTTAGACCACTATGTTGTATGAGGCGGAGTGTTGACCAGTCAAGACTTTGCACATTCAAAAGATGAAAGTTGCAGAGATGAAGATGTTAAGATGGATGTGTAGGCATACGAGGAGGGATATGATTAGAAATGATGATATTCGAGACAGAGTGGGAGTGGCCTCGGTGGAGGATAAGATGCGGGAAGCGATGTTGAGATGGTTTGGGCATGTGTAGAGGAGAGACACAAATGCCCCAGTGCAGAGGTGTGAGAGGTTGTCTATAGACTAGTTCAGGAGGGGTAGAGGTAGGCCGGAGAAGTATTGGGGAGAGGTGATTAGACGGGATATGGTGCTGGTGCAACTTACTGAGGACATAACCTTAGATAGGGGTTTTTTGAGGACACAGATTAGGGTAGAAGAGTAGTAGGTAGTCTAGCGTAGTCCTACTTACGATTGCAAACAGGTAGTTGTAGTGTTATTATTGTAGGCATGCTTAGCCTATCATACTAATAGACGCAATATTGCTTTATAGTCCCCTGTAGTTTGATTTTTGTTGTTATGTGTTCTTTAGTGTACTTTGTTTATCTTATTTACCTGCGTTAGTTACTGTTTCTTTTTTTCATAATGCGCTATCATGGCTTATTCGCTTTTGATACCAGCATTTTCATATTATTTTATTTTTTCCCGGGTCTGACCGTTTCTCTTGTTTTGCTTGTGCTTATGTTTTGTCTTGAGCTAAGGGTCTCTCGGAAGCAGCCGCTCTACCTACCAAGGTAGAGGTAAAGTCTGTGTACACTCTACCCTCTCCAGACCCACGTTGTGGGATTTCACTGGGTATGTTGTTGTTGTTATTGTATTTTATAATGGACTACAAAACTATTTCTCCCTCAAAGTTATCTCTAACTGACATTTCGTGCCTAGATTGAAATTTACTATATATTTGACAAAAACATTTAATTTTCTGCCTCAATTATGACTTTAGTTGTATCATGTATGAGATTTTTTTATCTCACAAACTAGTAGACTCAAAGTTGGTGAACTAAAAATGTCGGCTGTGTAACACAAAATAACGTTTTTCCTATTTGACCCTTTCTATTTAATAATCCTTCTTAATTGTTGTTAACTTGTTAGCTATTGCTGATTATTAAATGTATTCAGTGTTTATATAAAACATACATAAGTTAATTTTAGCAGTTAAATAAATAGCAAAATGAAAAAATATATATATCTTAATCATGAGTATCTTTTATTTATTGGTTCGATGTAAATATTGAGGGCAAGTTTATATTTTGCTTGCATTTTTCATTTCGACCCAATGGTATAAAATAACCTATTATAATTTAAAGAGAATAAAGTGATAGGTTTTTCAAAAAAACTCTCATGTTTTATATTACTAATCTTGTAATCTCATACAAAATGGCTCATATATAATTAAAACATTTGTGATATTATGTGAATAAGCTTGCAAACAAAACAAATAAGGATCGTGATAGGAAATTTGCTTCCGTCTCATTGAAATTGAAATAACAAGCTCTTTAATTAATAACCCCACTTCATTATCATCTCTCATAATCATAGTACCTGGATCAAAGAAAACTGTAGAAGGTGTTGGAAATTTGCCTTGGTGGGAGTTGCGTCCAACCATTTTTAATAGCTTAAACACTAGTGTTCCGCATGTTGGAACCTTCGGTTCTTCACACGTGCATAATCTACTAAGTAAGTAGATGATCGTAGGGCCAAGGATCGTCAAATTTCGTTGAGAAATGAAAGAGATATTGGTTACTTATTTCCATTTATTGTAATTTCAATTTGTTGTAATACTTAACAGTTACTTATTTCCGTTTTCTGCACCATTGTAAACAACAGAAGGTCCAATGAATTCCGTATGTTTATTTTATATAGAGCAATTCAAGAACGGTGGTCCTCTTGTGTATATTCAAATCGCCGGAAATTGATGGTTATGGCGAAGTTTAAAGCACACAACAGGGCGTCCACCACTGTCTACTATACTAAAAAATAGGTGCCTCCTCTTCCTATGCATTGTATGCATGCTCGAGGCAAGTGTCATTTGTGCCTACTAGTACAATCAAAACATCATAAAGTCAGAAAATACGTATATTCATTAAATCAAACAATTTAACATCTAAGATCACATATTAATGATAAAAAAAATATATATCACTTAAGTGATATGAAATTTTGTATAACAAACATATATTATATATTTATTAATTTGATGTAAATAGTCCTAAGTGTTCTTCTCGTAATGTCCCCATACTCTACAACTGTATGATCACTTCATCATTGAATAAGAGAACAATGATAATCTATCTAGACTGTTAATTTGTTTGGCCAAGTTTTTAATATTTGTTTGTTTTGAAAAGTGTCTTTATAGACATATTTAATAAAAAAATATTTTTGAAGAGTAACATTTTATGTTTGTCTAATCAATTTAAAAAACATTTTTATCAATATTAGATCAGTACTTTGTGATTCGTCAATGTTCCAAAACTACTTATTTTTTCTTAAATTTTTTGCCACACTTAAATTTTCTAAAATAAGTATTTTTGTCTTCCCAAAATTGAATTGGCCAATGGATGTACAAGCAACAAAGGTGACATGCTACAGAATGGTTTGCAATATGCATGGAAATTCACATAAAGATATGACTTGACTATATTCAAAATGAAAAAAAATTATTAAGTACAACTTGTTGGATATATAAAGCAATACGGGAGGTAAATAAATATTACAAGTGTTCGAAAGTATAAACAAATAGGCAATTCAGAACTGTCGCAAGCTTGTTGAGTCTTGAATCTTGATAACCTGAAATCAAGAAACACTAAATCTGGATTGTTATAACTGTGGGCTGAGTCGAGAGATGACTCTCTGTCTTTAAGACAAGATTGCCCCGTATATATGATTTTACGTTAACGGACAATAGTCTCCCAAGATGAAACAACAACTAATTAACACTACAAAACAAATAGGTTGATTCTGACGAAGAAAACAAACATGAAACGAGTTGCTGAAGAATGGAAAAGGAAGGAAGAGTTTTCTGTTTGTCCACACGTTTCTGCTCACGTTTTTTGACAGAATTTCAGTTGTGTTCTCTTCTGTTTTGTCTATGTGTATATATCTTGTAGTCTCGTTTTCTCGTTTCTGCAATTGAGCCAAAAGGCTCCAATATATAGCCTAAGGGGAGGGACTCCTCAACTGCCAAGTAATGTCTGTTTATGACCATTGAAGGAGGGAGCTATAAAAATCAACTCAAACGGAAGGCAGAAACTTTCTGCCTTCCGTCGTTCCCAATTTCATCTTTCCAGAAATTTCAGGGACCAAACTGTAAATATTAAACAATTTGGGGTCTATCAAAAGAAGCCCACGACCCACGATCCGAGCCCGGCCCGGCCCGTACGGGCACCGGCGGCGCGCGTGTGGGCTTAGCCTTGAACCCAAGCACATCTAGGTCCTCCCTCCTTCAAACACATGGGTTACCCCTTTGGGGTCCCAAACCCTTACCCAATTTTGAGTCTTATAAAGAGAACAATTTTTTCTTTTCCCACCGATGTGGTAGATTTGTCCCACACCATATTTCCATGCCTCAAACACCTTACTTCGTGAACCAATATCTCTTTCATTTCTCAATGAAATTTGACGATACTTGGCCTACGGTTATCTACTCACTTAGTAGATTATGCACGTATGAAGAGACAAAGCCTCTAACATACGGAACCCTAGTGTTTAAGTCATTAAATACGGGTGGACGCACCTCCCTACCAAAGACAAATTTCAAACACAACTTGCTAGTTATAAAGGTACCACATTGATAAGGAGTATGACTATGACCACTTAACCACCTCAATAGATTAGAATTTAATGCATGCAGCAAATTGGCAAATGGTATAAATGGTTTAAGTAGGTTCACAAGAATCATTTGTGGAATACAATTCTCTAGTTCATTCCCTGCATTTGTACATTGTATCAGTTCCAATTTTTTGTGTGGAGAATGGTCTAAACTTCCACTCTATTACAATGTTCCATACATGGTCAGATATAGTTGCAGATTTAAGATTTTCATTAATAAAATTCAAAATAATGGAGTATATATAAAAGAAAGTAAACACACGAAATAACTTTAAAAGATTTGATATCTAATATATATGAATAAAAAATAAATTTAATTTTGTATATATAGTACTCCTTCCGGATCAAGAAAAGTGTCAACTTAGTTATTTGTACAATTCTTAAGAAAATATTAACTTCTAAATAAAAATAGGCAATTTGACCAAAATTTCCTAATTAAATAAGTATTGGATTTGATCACCGAACACTCAATAAAAATAAATCTGAAAAAATAAGATTAATTCTTTTTTAATTTGATAAGTGAACATTCTTTTTGAACCAAAACATAAAGGTATGAGCTTTGCCGGTGTGAGAATCGGAGGAGCTTCGGCGCCGACAGAGGATCTGAGCTTGAACAGTGGACTTTTTCCATGAGTTGGAGAACATCGATTAGGGATTGGGAACTTACTCTCCTAAATCTTTCATATGTAAATTTGTTTTGCACTTTCGGTTTTTCTTTTTGCATTTGTGGACATTTGAACCTTTTGGTTTTCTGAATAAATAAAATCAGCCCAGCTGGGGTTATAATTGAAAGAAAAAAAAAAGGTTGAAATTTTCAGGTTCCAGCATTTTTCAAAGATGCTAGTATTAGTATTAATTTCATTATATTAGACCAACATCTTTTAGTCCCTAAAAAATATTGACTTTTCTTTTTAAACGCCAAGGAATAAAGGATTATGACGTTTTTTAAATTAATGTAACTACTTATTTACTGTATTAATTTTTACAAAATGGGAGATAGGCGATTTGGAGACCCTATTTAAACATGACTTAAGTTCATCAAGTTTTGTTGTTTATCTATTTAGAAAATAACTTCAGACACACAAAACTAAAGTTACAAAAATTCGCATATGAAATTACAAATTTTGTCTAAAATTGAGAGTTCACATACATAACTGCAGGAACTTTATAATGCATGAAGTTCAACCATCTTATATCTCTCAAATAGCTTAATATGACAAATTCAGAGGAGTTTCTATAACGAGTCTTTCTTCCTTCCAATATTTTCAAGTTTTTTCAATACACTCACTTGATTTATACTCATTTTTTATATTTAAAATTTAAAATTTACTTTTTCAAGCTTGTAGTAATGCTAATTTTACTCCATGAAATCTTGTATATATGAGTTGCTGGAAGAAGAAAGTAAGTTTTTTTCAATAATATTCACTTGGTTTAAATTTGCTTTTGTATTCAAAATTCAAGACTCACTTTTTCAAATTTGTAATAATGATAATTTTAATATTGAAAACCCTTAATTTAAAATGGACGGAATGTTTCTCTTTTAATATTTTTTTCTCTACGCCTTAAATGGGGCTGTGCAAATAGACTGCTTGTGAAATTATAACTAACAAAATTGTCTGAGATAAGGGTAAAATACATATTGAAAGATAGAATAATTTCCGTTAGGGATTCCTTTCATTATTCACAATATATATAGCTGTACAAAGGTTGATTTCTAATATGGTACGAATCCTAACTTACCTTACAAAGGCTGATTTCTAATACAATTAGAATCCTAAGTTACCTTAAATATACATCTATCATAATTACAAAATATACGGAGAATATTCGCTAATACTCCCCCTTAGACGGAGCGGGAGGAGGCCGAACGCTAAGGCTGGATCGGAAGTCGGTGAAGAGCGTCGCGGTAGTCCCTTTGTGAAGATGTCTGCATACTAATAAGAGGGAGGCACGTGTAATATTTTTTGACCACGACCACGGCAACCTTCTCTCGCACAAAGTGGATATCCATCTCAATATGCTTAGTCCGCTGATGTTGGACCGGATTATGAGACATATAGATGGCAGATATGTTGTCACAATAGACTATAGACGCCTTGCGGAGTGGACACTGGAGCTCCAAAAGAAGATTTCGGAGCCAACAGATCTCAGCAACTACATTAGCAACACCACGATATTCTGCTTCAGCGCTCAAACATGATAGTGTGGCCTGCCTCTTGGCGGACCATGAGATAAGATTATCCCAAGAAATACATAGTACCCTGAGGTGGAGCGACGTGTGTCGGGGCATCCTGCCCAATCTGCATCTGTGTAGGTAAGTAGCTTGGTGGGGGCAGAGGGGTATAGGTGTAATCCAAAGTCTAGTGTGCCCTTAACGTATCTGATAATACGTTTGAGGGCGGCAAAATGAGACTCTCGGGGGTCGTGCATGAATAGACACACCTGCTGAACGGCATATGCAATATCAGGCCTAGTGAATGTAAGATACTGAAGAGCACCTGCTAGACTCCAATATAGAGTGGGATCAGAGACTGGCGCACCGTCATTGGCACTAAGCTTTGATTTTGAGTCCACCGGAGTTGACATAATTTTACAATTTGCCATTTTTGCCCTGTACACTATCTCTTCTGCATACTTACACTGACACAAGAACATATTAGCTGCAGATCTGGTCACTATTATACCCAAGAAATAACTCAGCTTGCCCAAGTCGGTCATAGCAAATTCAGTTTTAAGTAGAGCAATGATTTCATTCTTCAAACCGTCAGAGGAGGCCGTAAGAACAATGTCGTCGACATATAATAGCAAGTAAGCAGTGCTGCTACCTCGATGAAAAGTGAAGAGAGAGTTATCACACCTGCTACATATAAATCCAATCTGCAGAAGATACCTGGCAAAACGATCATACCAAGCGCGGGGCGCCTGTTTCAATCCATACAGTGATTTCCGGAGACGACATACAAATTGCGGAACTGCCGGATGAGCAAAGCCAAGGTGCTGATGCATGTATACAGTTTCTTTCAAATCCCTATGAAGAAATGCATTCTTGACATCTAGCTGATGAATCGGCCAATGCAGGCCCATAGCAATACTGAGAACAGTCCGAATAGTGGCCGGTTTAACAACCGGACTGAATGTCTCACCACAATCAATACCCTTCTACTGATTAGTGCCATTTCCAACTAGTCTTGCCTTATACCTCTCTAAGTCACCACTGTCTCTGAACTTGTGATGAAATAGTCACATACACCGGAAAACATTTACACCAGCTGGTCTAGGTACCAAATCCCAAGTGTTCTGCTTGGTTAAAGCGTTAAACTCCTCGCACATGGCCGCATTCCAATTAGGGTCCAGTTTAGCTAGTTTTGGATTCTTTGGAATGGGTGATAAGGTTTGTGTGGAGATATTGAAGTGAACCTTAGGTTTGAAGATTCTGTGTTGTGCACGAGTCTCTATGCGGTGAGAGGGTAGCAGTGGGAGGTCGGGGACCGTTCTTGTGGGATCGGGAGGCAAGCAGGATCGGCGGGATTGGTTCTTTGGACCGATGGGTAGCGTGTTGCTTTGCAGTGCGGGGAGACTCGACCGGTTGTTCTTGGACTAGAGGCAGTGTGGGTGGTGCAGGAGACTCGACATGGTGCAACAGGGGGGTGTTTGGGACCGAGATCAGGGAGCTGGACTGGGTGGCAGCCTTGCTGCTGGAGGGTCAGACGACACTACTGAAGATAGCAGTGGTGTTGTCAACCGAGAGCAGTTGCCTGGAGTCAGCAGTGGTGTCGAAATAGTGGGCTGCTGTTAGTATAGATTTTGGATGACCGGAGACAAACTTGGTTCATCGAGAAAGAAGTAATCGGTGGTCTAAAATTTTCGGAGATTGGAAAAAGGAAAGGTTGTCTTGTCAAATATGACGCCCCGATGATTATGAGATAGACCAAGGAAGACACATAGCAGAGTGCGAGGGGCAAGTTTGTGGGGTGCAGTGGAGGCTATGTTGGGGTAGCATAAGCATCCAAAAATACGTAGGTGATCATATGATGGTAGCCTACAGTATAAGATTTCGGTAGGGGTCTTGTTTTGGAGTGTGCTAGTTGGTAAAATATTAAGAAGGGATTCTACTATTTTGACAGCATAGACCCAGAAAGGCGGTGGTAGACAGGCATGAAACAGAAGTGTGCGAACCATGTTATTGATGGTACGTATAATTCGTTCAGCCTTTCCATTTTGGGAAGAAGTATAGGGACAAGAAAAATGGAAAACCATGCCTTGTTTAGAACAGAAATTGTGAAAAGTTGAGTTATTAAATTCACATCCATTATCACATTGGAATGATTTGATAGATTTTTCAAATTGTGTTTTAATGAATTTATGAAACTCGAGAAATTTTGCAAAAACTTCAGATTTGAATTTCAGTGGGTAAATCCAGACAAAGTGTGAAAAATCATCCAAGAATACTAGATAGAATTTATGACCCAAAGAGCTAACAATCGGAGATATCCACAAATCAGCATGAACAATATCAAAGGGAGAAAAAGTAACACTGTTTGATGACATAAATGAAAGACGAGTATGTTTGCCTAGTGGACACGAAAAGCAGTGTTGGGCTTTTTTCCCATTATTACATTGAATACACTTAGAAGTCCTAAGAAAAGTAAAAACTGGGTCTCCGGGGTGTCCGAGTCTTATGTGCCAAGTTGAGGGAGAGATCGCCGCAAGGGATAGGGGTACTTGCGATCTGACAGCGGAAGATTGAGTGAATGGGTAGAGATCTCCCACACTATTGCATCATGTAAGAATTTTCCCCGTATTGAGTTCCTTCACAGAAAAACCAAAAGGGTCAAATTCGACAGACACAGAATTATTGCTAGTGAATTTTCTAACAGAGATTATGTTTTTAATGATGTTAGGTGTGTATAAGACGTGGTTTAGGGAGAAAGGTAGGTGTGGATGTTTGGTGTGTGTGTTACCATAACCTTCAATTGGAATGCAATGACCATTGCCGACAGTAATAAATTGAGGACACTTTAACCGACGTAGTTGAGATAGGTTACCTGACGACCGGGTGAGGTGAGATGTGGTTCCAGTGTCCATGTACCAATTGTCGTCGGGCTGTTGAAAGTTCACGGTGGTGTAGTCCTGGCCCAATCGGTCGGGGCCGGTCGCTGGTCTCTTCGCCGGACCGCAAGGTGGGGCTCGCCGCTGCTGTTGGTGGGCTCGCTCGGTGGTTGGGGCAGGGCCTAAGAGGCCGATCGACCAAGGCTGCTGGAACTAGGCCCCTGCAGTCGGGTACGGGCATGCAGGCGAGGCCCAGTTCTGCTGGTTGGGCCACTGCTGTTGCTGGTTCCGAGTTGCTGTTGTCCAGTGTGTGGCTGATGTCCAGCCCACTGGTTGCGTTGGCCCTTTCTGCGGCCTTTGCCTTTATTTTTGCGACCTCTGCCGCCACGACCTCCGCCACTGGCCTGCTGCTGCTGCTGGTGAAGATGCGGCGGTGGCGGGGTGGTGTTGGTTGCCGGTGGTGCCATCCCGTCAACGGCTAATGCCTTTTGATTATGTTCCTCCTGTTTGGCACGTCGGGTTTCTTCCAATAATAATTGTGACCGTGCCTTGGTGAAACTTGGTAGTGGGTCGGCCTGTTGAATCATTGTTGCAAGAGTATCGTATTCACCTTTCGGTAAACCCACAACTAATTAGAGTACCATCTTGGTTTCAGAAACAGATGTCCCGACATTGGAGAGTTGGTCGGCTATGAGTTTTAGTTGTTTGCAATATTCGGACATGTTGTTGAAAATCTCGAGGCACGTATTGTTGAATTGCTCCTCCAAATACACAGCCCGAGTATTTTTGTTGTCCTGAAATATTTCTTCCAACAGTACTCAAAGGTCACGTGCCGTGGCACCTGTTTTCATGATAGTACACAATAAGTCTTTTGAGATGGTGTCGTATATCCACTGTTTGACGATGGCGGCGACGCCATGTTGATTAAACAATATCGGTGGGACGAGGAACTGATTCATCAATATGGTCGAGCACGTTGTATGCACATGCATGAATATAGAATAGTTCTGTCCACATGGAATATTGACAGTCTTCTTGTTCAAGAATTATAGGGATAGAATTCTTGATATTTGTAACGGCGAACGCCGGGTGAAAAGAAGATGATGAACGTTGAGAGGGGTTGTCAAAAGTGCCAGTGGAGGAACCAGAATTCGTGGGGGACGACATGGTGGCTGCTATTTTCGGCCGAGGGAAAAGAAAAACAAGAAAACCAGAATCTGTTTTTGGCTGAGAGAGCTGTTTCCGGCCGAGGGAAAAAAATAAGAAAAAATCTCTGTTTTGGCCGAGAAAGAGGAGGAGAAGGGAGAAGAGTAGGGTTTAGGTTTTAGGCTCTTGATACCATAAAAGATAGAATAATTTCCCTTAGGGATTCCTTTCATTATTCACAATATATATAGCTGTACAAAGGTTGATTCCTAATATGGTACGAATCCTAACTTACCTTACAAGTGTTGATTCCTAATACAATTAGAATTCTAAGTTACCTTAAATATACATCTATCATAATTACAAAATATACGAAGAATATTCGCTAATACATACCTCAACTATCACTTTTGTTTGAGTTTCATAGCTGAATTATCAGATGTGAAAGTTTCCTACCTAAATTATCTTCAACTAATTAGCGAAACACACCTAAACTATACTTTGTTCACTTTTCATACCTGATAGTTGAGGTAGAAAAGTGAATAAATGATAGTTTAGGTGTGTTTCGCTAACTAGTTGGTGATAGTTTAGATAGAAAACTCTCAAATCTAATAATTCAGATAGGAAACTCAAAAAAATGATAGTTAATGTGTGTTTTTTACCCTTAACTCAAATTGTCTTTATTCAATTTTATTCCTTTGTAGCTGTCCAACCGATTACCGTCATATTGCCTCTACATATACATGAAAAGTAAACAGTCGTATAGCTAGAACCTAACGATCTGATAGATTATCAAAAGAGAAAATAAAACCACAATGAGTATTAAAAGTGTGTTCTATTTAACAGCTTAAGCTTTTAGATCAGATGATCACATACTTCAATATGGTATCAGAGCAAGCCAAAGGTCTTGGGATCGAACCTCACTGTCATCCATTATCAAAAAGAATTTCCACGTGCTTGGACCATGAAAAACTATTAGGCCAGCACGTGAGAGGCGTGTTGAGAATATAATCAAATATTAAAAGTGTGTTCTATCTAACAGCTTAAGCGTTTAGATCAGATGATCAAATACTTTAGAAGACTCCAGGAAGGAACCATGTGAAATTGGAAAAAAATTGATCCTCCCGCTGTATGAAACGTCCATTTCGAATATAATTTTATTTCTCCACGAGGTATCGAACAACAAATATCAGTGACATGCCATTTTTTTTCATTTTATACGGGGGAAGTAAGAATTGATAATGTTAACGCGCCTAGATTGGATGTCACCAGCTTTTGGAAAATATAAGTTATTCATATTTTAGAAAAATAATGGAGTCAATAGCTAATTCTTATTATTTTTTTGTTGAGAAAAATACCTATATCTAATATAAAAACTCTTTTGAGTTTGTTGAGTGGTGGCCAAAATTGATCCGCAAAAGCTCAATATGGTAGACACTATTTTAGCATGTCAATATGGTTGACACTAAAGGGAGCCTTGGAGTAACTGGTAAGTTAATGCAATGTGATCAGAAGGTCACGAGTTCAAGTCGTGAAACACAGCCTCTTGCAGAAATGCAAGGTAAGACTGCGTACAATAGATCTGTTGGAAATTGCCTTTGGCGGGAGTTGCGTCCAACCATCTTTAATGACTTAAACACTAGTGTTCCGCATGTTGGAAACTTCGATTCTTCACACGTGCATAATCTACTAAGTAAGTAGATGACCGTAGGGCCAAGGATCGTCAAATTTCGTTGAGAAATGAAAGAGATATTGGTCCACGAAGTGAGGTGTTTGAAGCATGGAAAAAGGTGGTAAAGACCAATCCTCCCTCATCGGTGGGGAAAGAAAGATTTGTTTAGTTTATAAGTCTCAAAGTTGGTTTGGGGTTTGGGACCCCAAGGGGTATCCCATGTGTTTAAAGGAGGGAGGACCTAGATGTGCTTCGGTTCAAGGATACGCCCATCCCGTCCGGTCGGGCCGTGGGCCATGGGCTTCTTCTGGTATTATCTTTTTGGACCCAAATTGCTTCATATTTACAGTTTGGTCCCTGAAGTTTCTGGTAAGTTAAATTGGGCAGAGAACTTGTGCTTTTGCTGGCTGTTGGTTTCTGGAACGTTAACCAGCCTTAATATGCACTCAATTCAGTCATTTATTTTGGCTGAATAAGTCTCCCTAAAAGCTAATCCGTTGCACATCAATTCACCATTTATTTTGGCTGAATTACTACCTTCATAATTGCCATTACTTGGCCAGTAACAACAATTATGTGGGCAGTTGGTAAGTCCTCTCCTACAACTATATAATGGATTCTTTGCCAATTGTTGAGAGAAAAAAGAACGTACAAACGAAATCAGATTCTTCCTACAACTTTCCAGCATCATTTCATTACTCAAAATTCTTCAAAGTAACACTTGAGTTTCCTTTGCTCATTTGTTGAGTTGTTGTTTTATCTTGGAAGACTATTTTCCAGAACGTAGAAAGGATATATACGGGGCAATCTTGTCTTAAAGACAGAGTGCCATCACTCGACTCAGCATATCAAAACAGTTTCTTGTTCCAGTTCATTGAAATTTTAGATTGTTGTAATTTCATTGTGTTGTAATACTTAGCAGTTACTTATTTCCGTTTCCTGCACCATTGTAACCAACATGATCATTGTGGTCCGACCCTTTCTCGGACCTCACGCATAGCGAGAACTTAGTGCACCGGACTACCCTTTTAATATGGTAGACACTCTTTTGAGTTTGGTATTTATGTGCTTGATAAACACCAAACTATCTATAAATAAGTGCTTATAAGTTAAAATCAGTCAAATCTAATAAGTTGATCACGGTAACTTATGGTATTACAACTTATAAGCATTTGGTTTGACCAAAACCTTTTATGAATTTACCCCTAATATTTTTTTGTAAACAAAACTTTTAATTATCACTCTATTTTATTTTCGTTATTTGTCCTTTTTATGTAAAATATACTTTTGAATTTATATTTTGTATAAATAGCTTAAAGGACTTTAAATTAATTTATTAAAAAAAGTGCTTATCAAACACTTCTTTTACCAATCATACTAATTGCCCAATTTAGCATTTTTATTCAAATAAGTAACTGTTTATTTATAAAAACTAACTTCAACATTTAAAAATAATTATTATCAATAGTTGATGCTTATCAACTAGTCTAAAACGGAATATCAAAATGAAATTATAATAATATATTTGACCTTGGGTGAGCATATTATAAGATTATAATACTATGAATTAATCGGGTCTATAAATTTTGAATAGTCGAATAGTACCGGTATAATTATATTTTTCTCTTGATGTTCTCCGTAATTCACTAATTTGAGAGTCGTTAATAGCATATTTTTTCGAACGTAGAATAATTTGTATCTTCTTGAGATGTATTTAATGATCACCAAAAATATGGAGCAATACTGTAACATTTAAGTTAAAAGACAATATTTGATATCTGGATGTTTTTGTGAATCATATCAATTCATGAGATATTCGAGATTGTGCATTTGGCTTGAGGGATCAATAAAGAAATATAGAATTGAGCTACAAAAGAGGGAAAATGATTGGTTCCCAAATCTCTCCTGTAAAGGAGAAAGAGTCCGACTTTTGTGGGTAATGAATACGAGATTTGGCCATGTCCTCCTTATGGTATCATTCTATTTAGAACGCGTTAAAAAATATTCATCAAATAAATTAAAATAAAACACATAAAATACTAAAATCAAACAAAGCTTTGTATGCTTAAAGCTTAATTTTTTTGATGCCTGAATGAAATTAAAACAGAAGTAAAAGAATATGTTCTTTAATTATATTCATCAATAATATATAATATATATAGTAGTATAAGAATATTTAAATTAGGTAATTAATCAACCTAATTACAATAGAAATATAATTCTACCTAAAATAGGAGACATAATTACAATAGGAATACAATTCTACCTAAAATAAGAGATATACAATTAATGAAAGAATATTTGGAAAATATTCTATTACACCCCCGCAGTCGAAGCGGGAGGTTCACGAACACCGAGACTAGCTCGAAAATCATCAAATAGTATGCGCGGAAGTTCTTTTGTGAAGATGTCGGCAATCTGATATCTGGAAAGAACATGAAGGACACGAACTTGACCACGAGCCACTTTTTCGTGAACGAAATGAATGTCCATCTCAATGTGATTAGTGCGCTGATGTTGGACGGGATTGCCGGAAAGATATATCGCACTAATATTATCGCAGTAGACTAGTGTTACCTTTTGAATCGGGCAGTGAAGCTCAAGTAGAAGGTTACAGATCCAACAAGACTCAGAGACGACGTTGGCGACACCTTTGTACTCTGCTTCGGCACTGGATCGGGATAGTGTAGGTTGCCTTTTGGAAGACCAAGACAATAGGTTATCTCCGAGAAAAATACAGTAACCAGACGTGGAGCATCGGGTGTCAGGACATCTACCCCAATCAACATCAGAATAAGCAGTGAGACCAGTGAGCGAGGACCTGTATAGATGTAATCCGAAGTGAAGTGTACCTTGGATGTATAGTAAAATACGTTTGAGGGCATGCATGTGTGCTTCTGTCGGATTGTGCATGTGTAGCCAGATTTGTTACACAACATAGGATATGTCAGGTCTCGGGAATGTGAGGTACTGCAGGGCCCCAGCCAGGCTATGATAGTGGGTCAGGTCTTAATATGGGGGGCCAGAATCAGCGCTGAGATTGGAATTGGTGTCTACTGACATGTGGGATGGTTTCCAAGATGTCATGCCTGCACTGTCAATGATCTCTTCGGGGTACTTTTTTTGACACAGAAATAGGTTGCCAGAATATCGAGTGACAGAGATACCCAAGAAATAACTCAGGCCCCCCAGATCCTTCATAGCAAACTCAGAGGAAATGGGAGACATAATAGACCGGCGGAAAACATCAGATAATATGGTAAGGATGATGTCATCAACATATAATAATAGGTAAGTCATGTCTATACCTTTGTTGTAGATGAACAGGGAATGATCGGATCTACCGTGTGAAAAATCGATAGAGGAGATAATCGTCGAACCGCTGGTACCATCCTTGAGGAGCCTATTTTAGACTGTCCAAAGGGGCGGGGAGGGGGGGTGGGTCCCGACGGGACGGGACCCGACAGGACGGGGGGAGGGTCAGGACTCGGGTTCCGGAGGGCCTGGCAGGCCGGGATATGAGGGACGGAAAGAGGTCCGTCCCATCCCACATCCCGCCAGTAAAGGGGCAGGGATTTGGGGGGACGGGTTGGGATTGGGATTTGACCTTGTTTTTTGCCACTTAATTCTAAAAATAATATATATAAACACTTCAATAATTGAACAAGATAGTGTAATAAAAACATTCCAAGACTTTTTTTGTGCCTTTTATATTATTTAATAGAAATGATTTTTTGGTAATACAATTTCAAAATTGCAACTTTGTAGTGTTGTTCAAAAGTTGCAAATCACATAGTAAAATTGCAATTAAAAATATTACATGGTTAACCATACTTTTTCTAATTTCCTCACAATGTCTTAAGGATCTTCGGTTGGAATTGAAATTTGTCGGTCAAATTTTTCGTTGTAGTTGTTGTCTTCTTCTTTGTTAATCTCCGGTTGACCGCACCTTCTACGCTCCTCTCAAATCCAATCTCTGAAAAGAACTGCAATCTCCAATGCATCTCCCGCCAATGAATGTCTGTGCTCTCCTATTTGAAATCTTCCAGCAGAAAAAAGCATTTTTAGACGCTGTTGATGACGCTTGAATGTTCAAATCATCTCGAGCCATCTTTGCTAGTGTCGGAAATGTATTCTCATTCTGCCTCCAGTATTTCAGCAAGTCTTCATGTCCTTCATCATTGATAATTAATTCGTACGGTACAACACCCTGCAAAACATAACATCAAATTTGCTAACTTGTGAAGAAGTTGAACCACTAAACATTGTATTTCTAAGGCCTTGAATACTAGCAGCAGAAACCACATGTTTTTATAAGGTTGCATCGAAGTAGTAGAAGATGGTACATTAGCCGGTTGATTATTTGCACTTTGTTGTTCTTAATACATATATACTTGTTTACATTCAGTGTGTATGCTAGATGTAACTTCTTCTTTAGTTGATTTGTGAGCTGGTTCTTCAGTTGGGTCTGTTGGAAGTACTTCTATACAATCATAAGTCGTTTCTATTAGTGTTTTACAACTGTCTACTTTAATAGTCGAATTTAATACGGCACCAATAATATAAATAGTGGGAATAAGAAAAAAGTATTTTTAAATTTTTTTTAAACATTTTTACAATAGATGCCTTATAAGTTGGATTTTGCATATATTCATTTAGTAACAAAAATTTTAGAGCTATATAAAATAACATATTTGAAATAGTAGAATAATAAATACCGAAAAATTCTTTAGTAGCTTGAAAAAAATTCTCTAGAAATCCATTAAGTTCTAAAAAAAAATTCTCAATCATTATCTACAAGCATATCCCTTGGATTTTTATTATGAGCGTTAAATAATAAAGTTATAGGTTGTCTATAATCGTAAGCAACAAGTAGTTGCTCATACATCGAATTCCACATAGTCAAAACTTCTTCTGAAATTTTTCTATAAGGTAATCCACAATCATGACAAAAAAATTTATATTCTTTGCGTCTTTGTATTTTATTACCTTTAAAAATAAAATTTATAGCAAATTGTATTTTTTCAAGAATGCTTTCAAAAAGTTTTAGGTCATCCTTTACAACTAAGTTATAAATATGACACGCACATCTTATATGAAAATGATTAGGGAAACATGAAATTAATCAAACTTTTAAAAGTGTTATAGCATAATCATTAGAAGAAGCATTACCTAATGTAATAGTCATAATTTTATCATTTATTCCATATTAATCACAAATTTCATTAATATTTTATGCAATAAAACTTCCAGTGTGCCTATCATCCATATATCTATATGCTAAAATACGTTTTTGCATAGACCAATTTTGATCTATTCAATGACATGTTACCGTTAAATAATCATTACCATTAGTACTATGGCCTATGTCAGAAGTGATAACCACTTTTCCATTAAAATGATACAATGCATAGCGTAAATATTGTTGATATTCACTTGCAAATTTAAAAACATCCCTTCTAACAGTTGATCTAGGAAAACCATTAAAAGCATGATTATATATTTCTCGAATACAATGAATAAAATCAGGAGAGGAAGGAAATGAAAAAGGCAAACCCTCCATCATAACTAATTTTGTCATATTTTCCCTATCTTTGTTTTTATCATATTTAGGAACAAAAATTCTCCCCGTCGTCGAGTTAATTTGACCCTGTACTAGGTCGGGGACAATATGTGAACCTTGTCCCGACTCAGATGGCATTGGAACACCCAATTTTTTAGTCTGATATTCATTCCACCTAGTTGTGTGCTCGCCTTGTACATGTCTCAATAAACCTCCCGTCTCATCTTGACATTTTTCGATTTTAAATTTATAAACATTTTTATAAATTTTACATATAGCTAGTTGATTCTCTTGGTCCCTATAAAAAAATGTCATGCAACTGATTTTAATTTTTGTTGTGTGGGGTCTCGACTCATACTAGGGGGAATAAGAGACATTTCAGTTTCAGGATGAGACTCAATCTGAGCCTGAGGTTGAGGTGCACTAGTGGTTTTGTCATCTAGTGGTTCATCTAAATTAAAGTTTGGTTTATCTACCTCATCATCTAATGGTATATTATTAAAAAAAGCAGTTTCATCTATATGAGTGAAATCAATGAAATCATCGAGACTAGGAATATGATTACTAGAAGAAGTACCCCTGCCCTTGTTACCCTTACTAGAAGAAGCCTTACCCTTACCCTTACCCTTAAGCATACCTTTTAATCTTTTCATTTTAATTATACAAATAAATAATTAAGGATAATAAAATTAAGTGCGATAATTAAAATAAAGTAACAATAATAATTTAAAGAGGTAACGAAGGTACCAAACGCCGACGTAACGTCGACGTGTAATCGAGGTTGAAAATTGAAACTTTGCTCGATGGATGATCCTCAAGCTAGTTGCCAACTTCACTCCCAATTTTTAACTTTGATATAATATTTAATAGTAGGAAGATTTGAAGAATTGTAAAGAGATAAATTGAGAGATTAGATTAGAGAGATGGTAGGAAGATTTGTGAGAAAAAATGAAGAGGAAAATGAGGTATTTATAGTTGAGAAACAGGGTTAAAGTGTAAATATATTACCTTAGGGATTAAAAATAAATATTAAGGGGGTAGGGGGGTTTATGGGGTGGGGGCCAAAAATGGTCGTTATAGCCGTTGAACAACGACCAAAATCAACAACTATTTTTGCAAAGGGGGAGGGGGCTGGCAGGCCGGGACGGGGTCTGGATGGGTCGGGTCGGGATCAGGACGGGTGGGACGATCCCAGGCCCTGTCCCGAGTTCGAAACCTGACACCGATAAAATTTTTTTAATGAGGGATCGGGACGGGTCGGGATCAGGCCGACACGACCCACTAGACAAGCCTAGTTTTAGTCCATCGAGCAATTTCCGCAACATACACACATAATCTGGATGAATAGAATCCCTGAAACCCATAGGTTGATGCAGATATATCGTTTCATGAAGATCCCTATGTAATAAGATATTTTTGACATCAAGCTGATGAATGGGCCAAGACTTGGATAGAGCAATGTTGAGGACAATCCGGATGGTTGCGGGCTTTATGACAGGGTTGAACGTTTTATCACAGTCCACTCCCACTTGTTGAGCCCTGTCATCACCTACAAGACGACCCTTGTACCTCTAAAAAACATCAGATTTCTTTTTATGTCTAAAAATCCACATAGAACGAATAATGTTAGCATCAGGTGAATGAGGTACTAGGTCCCACGTCTTATTATTAATAAGAGCATTATATTCGTCAATCATTGCGGCTTGACAACTAGGGCTGGACAAGGCATCCTTCGAATTTCGAGAGATAAGGGAAGGGACATTGAAACAGATAGGTTAAATAGTCATTTAGGTTTATGAAATCCGTGCATGGCACGGGTTTCCATGGTCCGAGAACGTGTTTCGGGATGAGGGATGGGAGGGGGGGTGTCGCGAGACTGCCCGGAAGAGGAGGAAGGGTAGGGCGGGACCGGTTGGCCGATGCTTGGTTTGTCGAGAGGTGGTTGTGGAATCACCCTGAGGCGGGCTATTCCGAGCCACTATCGGCAGAACCGGGTGGAAAGTGTATCCCAGACTGTGAGAGAGGGGGGTAGGTGTCGGGGTCTGAAATGTCGAACTGTGTAAATGATGAATTAGAAGAGGGTTCCGGCCATCATCTAGGAAGTCGTAGGAATGCCGAGGTGGCGAGTTTAGGGAGGCAAAGAGGAATTGAGTCTCATTAAATAGGACATGATGTGCACTAATAATTTTACGGCTTGATAATTCATAGCACGAGCAACCACGATGATTGGAGGGGTAACCTAGCAATACACACGGGGAAGACCGGAGTTGGAGTTTGTGAGTAGTCGGATGGATAGGATAACAAAGACATCCAAAGATACGCAAGTGTTGGTAGGAGGGGTTCCTACGAAACAGAACTTGAGTGGGCAACCGTTGAGCTAGAGACTTGATTGGGATTATATTTAGGAGATAGGTGGCTATGGAGAGTGTGTAATGCCAGAATTGAAGGGGAATTGAGGCGTGAGTAAGTAGGGCACAAAGTAGGTTGTTCATGGTTCAGATTTTCCATTCGGCCTTACCATTTTGGGAGGAGGTGTGAGGGCAGGAAAAACGAAAGGTAAGACTGTTATTTAAGCAAAACTGTTTGAGTTGATTATTATTGAATTCCCTGCCATTGTCACATTAAAAACATTTAATACTCTTTTCAAAGTGTGTTTTTACGAGAGCACTAAATGAAGAAAAAATGGGGGTAGACCTGGGATTTATTGCCAATTGAAAAAGTCCATAAAAAGTTGGAATAATCGTCCAAAACAACACATAATATCGATGGTCAGCCGTACTTAAAATAGGGGACGTCCACAAATCACTACGTATGACATCGAAAGGTAGTAAAGTATAATTTGTGGATGCAGAAAATGGTAATTTAACTTGTTTCCCAAAAATGTAGGATTCACATATAGGAGTTCTAGAAATACGGTTGCAATTAATAAAATTATTTTTCCTAAGGGAGAGTAAAACAAAATCTCCCTGATGTCCTAATCTGGAGTGCCATAAGGAAGACGTAAGAGTAGAAAAGGTTGATGGAACTGAGGCTGGATTGTTGATGGCGTTTGAAATAGGGTAGAGATCTCTGGTGATGTCA
The DNA here is from genome assembly GCA_034509755.1 of Anisodus tanguticus. NCBI lineage: Eukaryota > Viridiplantae > Streptophyta > Magnoliopsida > Solanales > Solanaceae > Anisodus > Anisodus tanguticus. Next base: position 52,296,445 of record CM067540.1, on the reverse strand, counting down.
CATCTCATTATTTGTCTCATTGTCGTAAAATCCTTTATAGAAAAACCAAAAGGATCAAAGTCAAGGGAAACATTATTATCAGTTGTGAAACGTCGCACATAGATTAGATTCTTAATGAGTTTATGGGGGATGAATGACATTTTTTAAGATTAGTAGTGGATGTGGTGGGGATAATGATGAATGACCAATACCGTGAATGGGAATGCCTTATCCACTACCAAAAATAATATTTCGATTTAAATTACTCAAATTGGAATAAGAGGAGAGGATACCTTGTGATGCAGTCATGTGAGATGTGGCGCCTGTTTCCATATACCAATTTTCATTTAGAGCGTTGAGTGACATTGTGTTCATAGTTGCCTTAATGTCTGTCCGTACATAAGTTGAGGGCGGGGGCCCCTGTGCTGTGTAGGCTTGTTGGGGATGTGGGCTGAGTATGCCAGAGTAGGCTTGTCGGTTTTGAGGTGGAGTTCACGAGAATGTCGGATATGGGCTAGGAGGAGAGGCCCACGGCGGGTAGGCAACCCACGGCGGAGGCTGCTACCACTGCGGCGGTCGCTGCTGGTTGTTTCCTGCAGGCGGGGACTACCTCTTCCCGCTGCCGTTGTTGCCGGAATTCCATCCGCCGTGGCCCTTACTGGACTGCCTGCTCCGGCGGTTGTTGTGGGTAGATGCGGGCTACTGCGGGTCCTTGGGCCGATAATTCTGGTTGCCAGAGTTGGATGCCCTGCCGTTGGCGGAGGGCCCGATGACGGTGGTGAGGGCAGCGTCAGAAATGCTGGCCTGAGTGGTGTTGCGCTTGATTTTCTAGGTTTTCTCAAGAATAAGCTTCGAATGGGCCTCATAAAATGGAGGTAATGACGTGCATTGCTGAAGGATGATGGCAACGCCGTCATAGGATTCGTTCAAGCCTGCAATAAGTTGCATGACCAATCGCTAATTAGTGACTGGTGGGCCGATGTTGGAGAGTTGGTCGGCAAGCATCTTGAGTTCTTGACAATATGCATATGCGTTTGGAAAATCGTCCTGATGAACGTCCTTGAACTGATTTTCAAAGTATAACGCTCATTGAGTTTTGTTGTCCTGAAAAATACTTTTCAAACGTTCCCACGTTTGGCGGGCAATGGCATCGGTCTCAATGATGGTGTGCAACAGATCATTAGAGATTGTGTTGTATATCCACTGGGGGACGGATGCGTCCAAACGAGACCAGAGTGCATCATCAGAAGTCGAAGCCGATGGTAGGTCTGTAGACTTTGGTGTAGGAGGGATGATGTGGTCGATAACTTCGTAAACACGGCCCTTTTTCCATCTCAAGGGTGATAAGGATGAAGTTATTTACTGCAAGTGTAGGATGAAATTTAATTTTGTCAGCCATGGGGGTGGCGGCCGAGAGCTATGGTCAACGGTGGTGAGGTATTTTTAGGCTACTGATACCATAAAGGAATATGTTCCTTGATTGTATTCATCAATAATGTACAATATATATAGTAGTACAATAATATTTAAACTAGGTAACTAGTCAACATAATTACAATAGGAAATATAATTCTACCTAAAATAGGAGACCTAATTACAATAGGAATACAATTTTACCTAAAATAAGAGATATACAATTAATGAAAGAAAATTCGGAAAATATTTTATTAAGAAGAATAAGATCAATTAACGTTAAAGAAAGCAAAAAATGGATGAGGAAAATGACTACAAACAAGTTGGAACAAATAAAAACACAAAATATCATGTCATACAACAATAACAACAACGAATCTAATGTAGTCCCACAAATGAGGTCTGAGGAGGATAGTATGTATGCATATCTTATCCCTACGTTTATGAGGTAGAGAAGTTGTTTTCGATAGACTTTTGACTAAAAAAAAGAAGATAAAGATACGTGACAACAAATAATAAGGTAAAACATATGGTATCAAAGACAAATATGACAACATAAGAAAAAGTGCATATACAATAATTATGTAAAAGCATAAAAATACGAGAAATTCAGTCATAAATCCTTTCTTGGATTCACTGCTTAAATCCAAGAATGCAGTCTCAATTGTCTTGTTAATTTTACATAGCATCGGATTTTGAAATTCTCTAGTTTCTAATATAATAAAAAATCTAGTTATGAAAATTAAGTAATACTGGATATGCCTAGATATCAGAATGTTATACAGATTAGCCTCGCCTACCTAGTTTACTTGTTGAGTATGTCGAGAGTTACGGAATGGTACGCTCGGGCCAGTAAGACAGAGGGTGTCGGTCATGTCTCCCAGATTTGTGGCGTGACAATTCGCTAAGTAAATAAGTTAATCACATAAAATATGTCATCTCCTTTAAGTATACACATAAATCTCGATTGAACTGGTCCTGAGGTTTTACGTGAATATTATTAAAACAAATGCATATAATTAAAAGATGTGATATATTTTGAGTGTTTAGGTTTAGACCAATTGCAATTCATCACCATCTTGCACGCCTCGAAATGATGACTGACTATTATATAAGTGTTTACCTAAGCCCCCGGGGCTCGGCTCCCGAACCGTACGTGAGCTGTCTCGTACGACTTAAGAACTTGAAGGCCCCTCTCTCTAAATAGAAAAAAAAATGCATTTACAAGACAAAAAATATATTTTTCAAATATCCTTCGCCCGCCTATTCAACGAGGCTATTAGAGAAGCAACTTTGTTCCTCGACTTCTTCTCTCATTTTCAAGCTTCCTTGTTCCTTAGTGTAGTCTCAGTTCACAATTTAAGACTTTGTTCCTTATAGCCTAGTTTATATTAGGGCTGGCCAGTGGGCCGAGACGGCCCGACCCCGACCCGACCCCGTCCCGAGCCCGCCCCGGTCCCGCCACGACTCCGCTTAAAAAATAAATAAATAAATAACGGGGGCGGGACTCGAACTCGGGACGGGACGATGTCTCGTCCCGCCAGACCCGAGCCCGCCCAGGCCCGCCTGACCCTACCCCGCCCCGAGCCCGTCCCGACCCCGACCCAGCCCTTTTCCACCCCTTTGCAAAAATGGCCGTTGCACCAACGACCATTTTAGATTATGGCCGTTGGCCAACGGCCATTTTAGCCCCCCCTCCCCCAACCCCCCCTACCCCTTAATATTTATTTTTAACCCATAAGTTATTATATTTACACTTTAACCCAATTTTTCAACTATAAATAACTCATTTTCTCTTCATCTTTCTCACAAATCTTCCTACAATCTCTCTAATTTCTCAATATATCTCTCTACAAGTCTACATTGTTTGCTAAATATTCAATTTTATTAATTCATTTGGGAATTGGGAGTGAAGTTGGCAACTAGCTTGAGGATCTTCCATCGAGCAAAGTTTCAATTTTCAACCTCTCGATTACACGTCGACGTTACGTCGGCGTTTGGTACATTCGTTCCTTCATTAAATTATTATTGTCTGTTTATTTTATATTTTTATTTAGCGCACTTAATTTTATTGTCTTTAATTATTTATTATCATAATTAAAATGGAAGGATTAAAAGGTATGTTTAAGGGTAAGGGTAAGGGTGCTTCTTCTAGTAGGGGCAACCAGGGCAAGGGTACATCTTCTAGTCATCTTATTCCTACACAGGATGATTTTGTTGATACTCAACATTTTCCTACAATACCATTAGATTTAGACCAGGAGCTATTTTACGGAACTCAAGAAGACTTTAATTTAGACGATGATCTAGATGATATACCCACTAATGTTGATGACAACACACCCACTAGTGCACCTTCAACTGAAATACCTCATATTCCTCCTAGTATGAGACGAGGTCCAGCAAAACGACCATTAAAATCAGATGCATGGACATTTTTTGATAGGGACGTAGAGAATCAAGTAGCCATATGTAAAATTTGTAAAAATGTTTTAAAAGTTAAAATCGGAAAAGGTCACGGTGGGACGGGGGTTTAATTAGACACGTAGTAAGTGCTCATCCAGCTAGGTATGCCCAATACCAGGCTTCAAAACCGGGTGCGCAAACGCCGCTCCATCGGGACAAGGTTCACATACGATCTGTCGTCCGGACCAAAGTACGTGGTCAAATTAACCCTATGACGGGGGAATTGTAGGCTCTAAATACAATAAACATAGAGATAGGGAAGCAATATCAAAATTAGTTGCTTTGTGGAGGGTTTGCCTTTTTCATTTCCTTCATCTCCGGTTTTATTCATTACATTAGAGATATATATAATCCCGCTTTTAACGGTTTTCCTAGATCAACTGTTAAGAGAGATGTATTTAAATTCGCGCATGAATATCAACAATATTTACATTTTTCATTATATCATTTTAATGGAAAAGTATCTATCACGTCTGATATAAGTCGTAGTACTAACGGCCATGATTATTTAACTGTAACTTGTCATTGGATAGATTATAAATGGTCTATGCAAAAACGTATTTTAGCGTATAGATATATAGATGATAGGCACACTAGTACTTTTATTGCAGAAAATATTTATCAAGTGTGCGATTATTACGAAATTACCGATAAAATTATGACTATTACATTAGATAACGCTTCTAATAACAATTACACAATTACAATGTTAAAAAATAGTTTAACTCCGTCTTTTCCAGACCATTTTCATATAAAATGCGCGTGCCATATATATAACTTAATTGTAAAGGATGGTCTATCACTTTTTGAAGACATTCTTAGTAAAATACAATTTGCTATAAATTTTATTTTTAAAAGTAATAAAGTACAACGTAGAAAAGAATATAAAAAAACTTGTCACGATTGTGGACGGTTATAGAAGAATTCCACAAGAAGTATCCACTAGGTGGAATTCTTTATACGAGCAACTACTTGTTGCTTATGACTATAAATTACCTATAACTTTATTTTTTAACTCTCATAATAAAAAGTCAGCTGATATGATTTTAGATAGTGATTGGGTAAAAATTTCCGAACTTATTGTATTTTTAGAGAAATTTTTTCAAGCAACAAAAGAATTTTCCGGTATATATTATCCTACTATTTCAACTATGTTATTTTATATAACTCTAATATTTTTATTACTTAGTGAATATATGGAAAAACCAGCTTATAAGGCAGCTATTAAAAAAATGTTTGTCAAAATAAAAATATATTTTATTCCTATTCCCTCTATTTATATTATTGGTTCTGTATTAAATCCTACTATTAAAATAGACGGTACTAAATCACTAATTGAAACTATTTACGATTGTATAGAAGTACTACCACCTCCAAGTCCCAAAAATCTAAATCACCCACCACCTATTGAACAAACTAAAGAAGAAGCGGTGTCTAGCGTAGAACACCAATGCAAAAATATATATAGATTTTATCAACAAGAAAATGCTAGTAACTTACCGGCTTCCATACCATCTTTTTCATCTTCAACACAACCTCACAAAAGACATGCTATTTCTGCGGCTAGTATTAAAAGCCTCAGAAATAGAAGGTGCGGCCGTACCTCTACTACTAACCAAATTAGCGAGTTGGATATTTTTATTTTGCAGGGTTCTGTACCGTATCAAGAAGTTATCAATGAAGATGGACATGAAGACTTGCTTTGAAATACCGGAGGGGAATGAGAAGACCTTTCCGACACTTTCATTGATGGCCCGGGATGTTTTGAACATTCAAGCGTCATCAATCTGCGTCTCGAAAGCACTTTTTCTCGCACGGCGAGATATCAAATAGGAGACCACGAGACACTCATTAGCGGAGATAGCTTGGAAATTGCAGTATTATTCAGAGATTGGATACGAGCGGAGCGGAGAATGTGCGGTCAATCGGAGATCAACGAAGAAGATGATGAAAACTACAACGAAATCTTAACCGAAGGTAGTGGAAGCGACGTGGATCAATTTGACCAACAAATACCAATTCCAACCGAAGAACCACATGAAATCATCAAGCAATTAGAACAGGTTTTTTTGAGAATGTAATTTTTTTAATTGCAATTTTATTATGTAATTTGCAACTTTTGGACAACACCACAAAGTTGCAATTTAGATTTTAGACAATTGTATTTGTATTACAAAAAAATCATATGTCTATTAAATAATATAAGAGGCACAAAAACAGTCTTGGGATATTTTTATTACAATATCTTGTTTTGTTTATTGAGTTTTTTTATACATATGTTATTTAAAAAAAAAAAAAAAGGAAAACCGGACCGTACCCCGCCCCGACCCGATACCGACGGGATAGGGATCGGGACGGGACTGGAGCAGGTCCCGCCAGACCCGACCCCGCTAGGCCCCGCTAGACCCGACCCCCTGGCTCGTCTCGTCCCGCCCCGACCCCGACCCCGCCAGATCCGGGCCGCCAGACCGAGCCCGGCCCACTGGCCACCCTTAGTTTATATCCACACCTGACGGAACGAAAACTCATCAATGCAATGGACGCTTAAAAACATACACAATTTTTTTTTACATAAATTGAATTTAAAGTGTCTAAAGGAACACTTTATATGTGTTCAAGTGCTCAACCATAATAAGTATTAATTCGAGTGTCTAAATGAAATTTGCTGACAAATTTAAGAGGTCGTTGATATATTAAGCATTTTTAGAAAACTTCGTTTGTTTGGAAAGAAAAATTGTATTCTGTGTCTCACACACATGACATTAATTATGTGAGGTTTATTTTGTTTCACAAGTTGGTGGACGCAATTGCTACATTTTTGCGTCAACAAATTTTGAATCCACTAACTTGTGAGACAAAATAAATTAATAATAATTTTGTGAGACACAAAATAAAAAATTCACATATTACACATTATCATAATAAACCAAAAAATATTAATTTTATCTAGAAAGTAAATAAATTACAAGAAAATAAATAAGAATACCACAATTTGATTAGAATTAAAACGTTTAGAGACTGATTTTGGGGAAGATGAACGGACCAAAAGGTGTGCAATATCTTATCCTGTACCCCTTTTAGCCCTCTTTTTTATGCACCCAAGGCCAACTTGATCCAATTTTTTTCATTTACCACCCTCCACTAGTCCCACTATTTTTGTCAACCTCACGTGAACCCCCATCTCTCTTTTCTTATTACTTTTGCAACTTCAACCAACTCTCTCTCTTTATTTTTCTATACTGTATATATACAAGTAAATGACTACTGAGAGAAACACATAGCTTATTAAGAAAAATGCCTCCTAGTTCTCCAGACTCATCTGTATTACTCCATAGAATTAGTTCCAACACTTCCCCGGAATTTGCATACAAACATGAATCCCATCACCAACTACAGAGACGCATGCCGATACCGTATTCCACAGTACCTGATTCCGTTGCACTGTACCATACGCACCCTGTTGAACCCAACCAGTGCTGCTCCGCTGTGATCCAGCGGATCACAGCCTCGGTTTCCACCGTATGGTCGGTGGTCCGGCGGTTTGATAATCCGCAGGCGTATAAGCACTTCGTGAAGAGTTGTCACGTCATCGTAGGTGATGGTGACGTGGGAACTCTACGCGAAGTACGCGTGATCTCAGGCCTCCCTGCTGCTAGCAGCACAGAGAGGCTCGAGATCCTAGATGACGAGCGCCACATCATCAGTTTCAGTGTTGTTGGTGGGGACCACAGGTTAGCGAATTACCGCTCCGTTACAACGCTCCATCCAGAACCGAATTCAGGGTCAGCAGCAACTATTGTCGTGGAATCATACGTTGTTGATGTTCCACCTGGTAATACTAGAGAAGAAACGTGTGTTTTTGTTGATACTATCGTGAAATGTAACCTACAATCGTTATCTCAGATCGCACAGAACTTGAACGGACGAAAATGTTAGGTGGTTTGGATTTGGACATTTCTTCCTTTATAAGTTAGCTTTTGGGGTTGAATTAGATCCAAGATTAATTCTGGGTGAATTTTGAATATATTTCATAGAGATCTCGTGTTGTGGATTAGAATTAAGTAAGACGACTGATCGATGATGCTAGTGGTGATGATCGATTTCATGATATGCAATGCATGATTATAATCTCCTTATCATCACTTGTTGAAGATAAGTTAATCTTGTGTTGCAGAATTAATTTCATTCTCTTTTTTGTCTATTTTTTTTGTCTTTATCGGGTTCATTACGACCTCATTGCTATGTTTAACTTGTCATGTGAATTTGTGAAGAAAAAGAGAAAAGATTCAGAGGACAATAATCTGACGTATATACTCTAAATTTTCTCAAATTCTTGTGTTCATTACTTTGTGATCTTCATATTGGTTTATTCTTTATGACTTCATTATGTAGAATTGTAGATCTTCTTTTAAGCGTTTATTAGTATGGTACAAATACAATTAAAAGGTTATACCGTTCAATATATTGGCGTCCTTGCAAATAAATCAACTTAGAAATAGAGTAGGGCTCCTCTCTTTGTATTTCTAGACGGTTTTGGGAAGCTAAAAGTTCTTATTTTTCAAATAATTATTTATGTTCAGAAAGTTAAAGTGTTTAGTCAAATTTGTAAGAAAAATATATTTGAGTAGTACTAATAAAATTGTTTTTCAGTTGAAACAATTAGATTCTTCTCCATTAATATTTTTGAAATTTTGGCCAAGCATAAATTATTTTTGATTTGATATTGACAAAAATAATTTTCACTTTGATTAGCTAAATATCCAAATTAATACTCTGCCAAATTACTTTATATAAAAACACTCTAAAAGAGTACACAAATTTTTAGAAAATTGGCCAAACAAACTAATAATATTGTATATAAATTTGAGAAATAAAGAGAACTTTTAACACATATAATCCAAGTATATATAGCGTACAAAAGTATCATTAGTATATATGGTCTTCAACATATCATATACATTATTATAAGAGTAAGTATGTTATTGAGACCAAAATGTGAATGCTAAAATTAAAGACTCTTCAATACATGGAATAGTTGTGAACTTGTGATTAATTAAGAGAATTAAGACTCAAGGTTAGGTCGTTCATATATATTTGGATGATTGGTTTTAGGATTTAATAAATATATTGAATAGCGCAAGGAGTATGAAGGAATTAACTGAGTTCATTGGATCAGAGAAACGAAAGAATAATTAAGTTGATGGGTTTAATTAGAAGGTGAAATGAATTAGTCCACATGAAGTGGCCGACTCCTGAATACAGCCAGTGGTTAACGCTATTGCTAGCTTCTTTGATCATATTTTATATTATCAATGCAGCAAGGCAATTAAATTAAATTAATCACAGCTTCCTATACTAAGACGAAATTATTAATAATGATTCATTAATTTATTGTCGATTAGGGGATTTCATCAAATGGCACGCACGTTAGTTCATAACCTTGTAAGAGTAGTTCCACACAATACTTATTTATTTTTCCTCCGCTTATTGGGTTTGAAATTTCATTTGCATGAACAAAGATTATAACAATTAGGAAAATAACGGTAAAATTTAAAAACAACCACTTTTTAGTGTCAGGTAATATTATCGGTGAAATTTGAAACTCCATAATAACGGTTATTTTTTAAAATAGAGTTAAAAAGTGTAGAATTGTATTAATCTCCCTTGATTGAGTCTTCTCATTAATACAATATATATAGTGTGTACAATATGAATCATAATTGAATGAGGATCTCTACTTTACATAATTACACTCAAATATTAATTACATAATATATGGGAATATATAAATATATTCGCTATCACACCCCATCAGTCGGAGCGGGAGGAGGCCAGACGCTGAGACTAGATCTGAAGTTAAGAAACATCTGCCGAGGAAGCCCTTAGTGAAAATATATGTGTACTGATACGAAGAAGGCACATGCAACACCTTAACATGACCTATGACAACATTCTCACGAACAAAATGAATATCCATCTCATTATGCTTAGTTCGCTGATGTTGAACCGGGTTATGAGATAAATATACCGCAGATATATTATCACAGTAAAACATAGACGCCTTACGTAAGGGACAATGAAGCACTGGGAGGAGGTTTCGAAGCCAACAGATCTCAGCAACAACGTTCGCAAAGCTTCTATATTCTGCTTCTGCACTCAAACGGGAGAGTGTGGCTTGCCGCTTGGTAGACCACGAAGATGAGATTATCTCTTAAGAACACACAGTAGTCAGAGGTGGAACGATGTGTGTTCGGACAGCCTGCCCAATCGGCGTCTGTATATGATATCAGTCTGGTCAGTGCAGAGGGATAGAGATGTAATCCATAATCAAGAGTACCCTTAACGTATCAAATGATACGCTTAAGAGTTGTAAAGTGAGGCTCCCTGGGGGCGTGCATAAATAAACACATCTGCTGAACAACATATGCAATATCAGGCCTGGTGAATGTAAGTTACTGAAGCGCACCAGCGAGACTCCTATAGAGTAAGGGATCGAGCACCGAATCCCCGTCAGTAGCACTGAGTTTCGACTTTGAGTCGACTGGAGTAGGCATGATCTTGTAGTTTGTCATTTTAGCCTTGTAAATAATTTCTTTGATATACTTACGCTGACACAAGAACATAACATCTGCAGATCTGGTCACAGAAATCCCCAAAAAATAACTTAGTTTCCCTCTGTCATAGCAAATTCGGATTTGAGAAGGGTAATGATCTCATTTTTCAACACATCAGAAGAGGCAGTCAGAACAATATCATCCGCATATAGAAAAAGGTATGCAGTGTCACTACCTCGATGAAAAATAAAAAGTGAATGGTCACTTTTGTTGCACACGAACCCAATTTGCATGATGAAAATGGTGAAGCGCTCATACCAAGCCTTGGGGCATGTTTCAAATCATACAGTGACTTACGAAGACGACAGACGTACTGAGGAGCTTCTAAATGCACAAAGTCTGGCGGCTGGTGCATTTAAATAGTTTCTTTCAAATTCCCATGTAAGAACACATTTTTCACATCAAGTTGATGAATCAACAAGTTCTTACCCATAGCTATGCTGAGAACAATGCGAATGGTTGCCGGTTTGACCACTAGACTGAGAGTCTCACCACAATCAATACCATATTGTTGCCCTGTGCCATTTGAAACAAGTCTGGCCTTATGACGTTTAAGCTCACCATTGTCTCTGAACTTGTGATGAAAGAGCCACATACAACGAATCACATTCACCCCCTCTGGTCTCGGAACAAAATCCCAAGTGCATTGAGTGGTAAGCGCATCAAATTTTTAACTCATGACCGCTTTCCAATTTGGGTCAAGTTTTTCTAGTTTCAGGTTCTTTAGTATAATTGAAATGGATTGTGTGGACAGGTTGAAGTGCCCTTTGCCTCTTCCGCCGCGTCCGCCACCGCGACCTCGTCCTCTGCCGCCTCCGCCACCTCGTCCTCTGCCGCCTCCACTGCTATTGGTTGTAGGTGGAATCGACTGGTGTGGTGGTGGTCTCCGGTGCATCAACCATAGACACTTTTTGATTGTGTTCATTTTGTTTAGCACGTCTGCTTTCTTCCAAGAGCAATTGTGACCGGGCCTTATTGAAGCTGGGCAGGGGGTCGTCCTGTTGTATCATTGCAAGTGTGTCATATTCACCTTTCGGCAAACTATTGATTAGTTGCAACACCATCTTAGTGTCCGAAATCGGAGTGCCCATGTTGGACAATTGATCGGCAACTAATTTTAATTATTTGCAATAGTCGGACATGTTCGCAAAGTTTTCAAGACACGTGTTATTGAATTGTTCCTCAAGGTACATGGCACGTGTGTGTTTGTTTTCTTGAAAAAATTCTTCCAATCGGATCCATAACTCACTCGTCGAGGCGCTTGTTTTCATAATCGTATGAAGCAAGTCCTTAGAGATAGTGCCATAAATCCATTACTTGACGATAGCGTCAAGTCGACACCATGCCGTGTCGTCGACCTCGATAGGACGAGGGAATGTGTCATTAGTAAGATCAAGCACGTTGTAAACATATGCATGAATGCGAAATAGTTCAACCCGCGAGGAATATTGACTATCCTCTTGATCAAGAACTAAAGGGATAAAGTTCTTGATATTGGTGATGGCGAACGCCGGATGGAAGGAGGAAGTAGAGGAGGAGGTGTGGGGGAGGGTGTGAGTGACGACGGGGGAGGAGGAGGAAGCAGTGGGAGTAGTCATAGAAGCCATTAGAGGAGCTGATTTTTGGTAAGGAATGAATTTTTTTTTTAGTGTTTTGGGGTGTGGGGTTAACACCGGCCGAGAGATGGGGGGGGGGGGGTAGACGAGAATTTAGAGATAGGTGTTTTAGGGGTTGACTCTTGATACCATTAATCTCCCTTGATGAAGTCTTCTCATTAATACAATATATATATATAGTGTGTACAATATGAATCCTAATTAAATGATGCTCTCTATTTTACATAATTACACTCAAATATTAATTACAAATATATGAGAATATATAAATATATTCGCTATCAAAAAGTGATCAACGGCCACTATTTTTACGGAAAATAATACAGTTTTTTTCCCTTTTGTAACATATGGATAATCTACTTCTTAAAATCATCTACATTCATGAAGCAGTTAATTAAAGTATTTGTGCAAAAAAAGAGGCATAAATTCCCATAAAATAAAAAAAATGTGAGAAGTAATTAAGTAAATGTGCAATATAGAAATTAATTTCCACTAGAGGAATAAGGGGTGTTGGAGGCAGGATGCAAGTTACCTTAGGAAGTGGGAACATGTTCACATATATATTTTTTAAAACTTTATTTCTTGTGTTCACATCATATATACAAACAATTAAAAAAAGTACAGAACATGATGAGAATCAAACAGATACTCTGCAAGTTGGAAGGCGACTTTAATTTTTTATAAAAAGAGACTAGCAATTTGCAAATATTAAATTGAAATCATTTATGAATAGTTTAGTCAATTAAAATTGAAAAGGTAAAGGGAGGGATAGCGATATATATGCAAGTTGCCAAGGGGCTGTGCTGTTTCTCACATCAGCTCTATTGTTAGCTTTTGGTTTGAATATTTAAAAACGATTCTTGTGGCTACAATTTGCAAAGTTGCAAGTGGATACTAACTTAATAGTGACTTTAATGATCCTCGTGCTTCTTGCCTACCTATTACTCTATCCTGATCAAAATATTATCCACTTACCCTTTATTTTTTTAAGTAAAAATAAATATATTTATTAAATTAAGAAATAATTAATTTTATTTTTTTAAATTTATCCTTATTGAGGGTTAGGTGACCAAATCTCAATAACTAGAGATATTTTAATCAAATACTTATTTTTTCACTTAGAAATTTGTCTTTTTTAAGAAATGTGCAAATAATTAAGTGAATACGCTTTTTTATCCGAAGGTAGTATTAGGTTCCTATTCAAAGCTACTCCAAGAAAAAGAATTTATTCACACGTGATCCTTAGAGAAAATGATCTCGTATTATCTGCTACAAGTTAAATGAAGAAATAATTCATAATTTTTCTTACTTTTTATCTTATTTTTCGTATTAGTTTATATAAAATATATTAACACATTTTTATATTTAGAAATAACTTAATTTCATGAGATGATTTAGGTCACACAAATATTTATGGCTTATTTTGAAAAAGTCTCCCTTTATTTCTTAAACTCCGAGTCAAGTCAAAATAAAATATTTTTTTTTGAAAAGGAGGGAGTATATGATTTAAAAAATACTTATAATGGATCATAAAATCGATTTCTCTCGATCTATATAGCAAATTATGCTAATTCGATATAGTTAAATATAAACGGAGTTAAGAATATATATCATTTAATTATAATTAAGTGATAATTCTTATGTAAAAACGCATGAATATGCACCTATTTATTTGATGTGTGGACTGAGTCCGAATATAAAATATTATCTTCACACTAGTACTTAATTTGTCCCAATTTATATGATATACTTTCTTTTTTAGTTCGTCCCAAAAAGAGTAATATATTTTCTTATTCTACAATAATTTAACTTTAACATTTACCTTTTACGTTTAACGAGATATCTATAACCACACAAATTTCTTTGACTTGTTTTAGACCACAAAATTCAAAAGTCTTCTTTTATTTATCAAACTCAATACCGAGTCAAACTATATCACATAAATGGAGAGAAATGGAATAATAATCTTGCTTGCGCCAACAAGTTACATTTTATCCATGCACCCCCATCGCCACAAAGCTCCATAGTAATTTATTTTGTTTGTGTCAAACAACCGAGCACATGAAATTATAAGTGGCACATCTAAAGTTTTCACATGAAGTTAATTAATACATGAAGAAATTAAATATATAGTACATGTATAGAAAATTTTTGATCAATAACTCACGAACTCACGGAGAGCCGTCTGTTACGTATTTGTTATTGGAGCTTTTTGTTTTAACAAACGTAACAAGTTTGTTGGAATCCTATATAAGCTATACGTCACGATAAGTTTGTGAAGGACCACGTAAATTGGAGATGGTTATAGGCTGAAGCCAAGCCATCAGAACCTTTTATTAATTATGCCTTCCAATATTTTCATTTGAAAAACTATTTGTGCACATTCTTGAAAGAAGCTTCTCGGCTCCTACTTCATTTTACTTGACATGGTTATTAAAAATAATTTATCTAAATATTTATTATTTTAAAAAATCAACATAGAATTAAATTTTTTTCATCTTTATTTTTATTTTAATAAATATGAAGAGATATTAATATAGTAAAATGAATAGTATTTTAAATTGAAATCATAATAAGAGACGTGTAAATGTCAAACATAACAAGTAAACTGAAACGGCGGGAATAATATATATTTTTCAGGAAAGGAAAGAGAGAGATTTGTTCTTTAGCTTGGAGATCATGTTGCATGAAGATGCCCTTTCATCGTCATATTTTTGTCTTTGATAAATTAGTATGACAAATGCGCGATGAGCTGAATATAGATTGATTAAAATTGACTAATAAATGAGTCACTAATTAAACTCGTTTAATTTTTTTTTGAGTTAAGATGAGCTAAATAATGAATCGTAATTAATTTGATCAACTTTGACCAAATTTTTATTTTTTAAATTTATTTTCCTATAATTTGTTTAATTACCAAAAGAATTAATATAATATTTTTCTTCTTTCAAAAAAGTTATTTAAATATTTTAACAAAAAATTTCATGGGTCAATTCGGACTATATACTTAATTTAAATCAGCTCAATTTTTAGATATCATGAATTTGAATGAATTAAGATGGATTAAATTAATAAATGCCCATGTTAGTAACTCACCCAAATTTATACAGGTTGGACTAATTATATCTTCATATGCTAAAATTTCTGATCCTTATTAATAGGCAACTGCAGCTGGATTATTTAGCTTTTTCCTTTTTTATTTTCTGGTCTGAATTCGAAGGATGACCAAGATGGACCACCTTGTGTAATATACTACTAGTACAGTAGCATTTAGTTTCTTTTCCACATTGGTCTGCCTAATGGGGTCAAGTTAAACAAACTGTCTAACGAATTTTGTGCAACTTATTAAAACTGAATTCCTAGTTAAAGTAAATTACAAATTACTCCGTATTAAAGACGGAAGAAATTATTCATTTCGTTTCATAATAAGTGGTTCTTTTAGCTTATGCACACTCTTTAAAAAGTGTTCGCTTCTAGAAAATTATGAATGTTTTTACTAACTTATCCCTAACCAATTTTTACCACTTTCTAAGTTGACATTAGGTATTGAAATTTGAATATTAGTAGGTGATTTAAACTATAGCCGGATGAACATTTAAGGAGGGGAGTATCATTAAAACTTCAACTGAAACACTTAATAAAACATTAGACTTCAATGATCTTTTGGAGTACCGTACCTCTCAATAGATGATTTTTGAGAACAAAAATCACAAGATTCAAATTATAAATTTCAATTGTAAATTTAAATTATTAATGAAAAGTTAAATTGAGGCCAACTTTTTAACATTTTCCACTAAAATTATCCTATAAAAGAAGGTTTAATTTTCTTCACTTAAAATTAAAACTAATTGCTAAAATAAATATGGCTACAACAGAAAATCACCAAAGGTCTTCACTTCAAATTGATCTAAATATTCCTTTTGAATCTGAGGGTGGGTATGTTGATGGAGAACAACTTGATCTTAATGTGGATACATACACAATTCCTGACCTCACTATTATTCTGAGTGAAGAAGATGATACACAATTGAGTATAGGATTTCTGACCTCAACTTTCATATTCGTGAATTCTTGAACAATGTCAAGTGATTTTTCAACTTTCAAGTTCATGAAATCTTGAACTACTTCAAATTTTTCTTGGAGTATTGAATTATTTCAAATGACTCTTCTGAAAGTATTTATGTCTTAGAGACAATTATTATTAGGGATAAATGTACTTGAACATATTCGTTTTATTAATAAGATTAATATTTATGGCATTTGCGATTATTGAACTATTATTTGATTGTTTGTAATTATTCATTAATGTGCATCCCTTGAGCTTACGTTGTCATTAATAGAGTGAAATATTGATGATAGAGCGTAACTATAAAATAGCCTCGACTAATGATCATCGAGAATGAGATATCGATGATATGTTATAAGTCGACATGTGGTCTGCATCACATTCTTAGAGAATGTAGTATGTCTCACCGGCTAATAGTAATGGTTACTAGTGATGGACACATGGATACTTTTTTAAAGTATCGGTATACCCTGCTGATAAACTATTTGTCATACATGTCTAAAGTGTTATCAGCGTGTGGGAGATGAAGGTCATTTGACTTGAGGTCAATACACACCTTGTTTACAGAGTAATGTACTTTGACCTTGTCCTAAGCTTAAACTCCTTATAGGATAAGATACGGCTTGTGTTGGGTGCATTATAATGTAAATTAAGATGGTAGTTGAGCCAAGAATAGGATTCATTCCTCGATTGGATATTCGAGAGAATACTCAACTTCTCAGTGATATTAGGTCGACCAAGTCATTTGCCAATGCAAGAGACATATTTAGAATATACTCTAGTTGTCGACTAATATGGATGAGATAAAGTGATCAAGCCATTTGGATAGACACATGACAAATCATAAGCTTGATCGAGTGTGTCGCGAATGAAAGGAATTTATCATCTCACATAAAGGTTATGTTTGCTGGATTCATGTAAACGTACTTCACATATTGAGTTCGTCATACGGCACAGTCTAGGAGTTCCGTATGGACCTTAATTGGATTAGTGTCGATATGTGAAGTCCTATAGGGTCACACTATGTCGATTGTCTTTTCGGTCTAAGGGTGTATTGAGAAAGTATTAAATATTCGATTTGGAATCGAGATATTTAAATTAATAATAACTATGAGATAATTTCTATTAGATGGAAATTATTTAATTAAATCAAAATTGGATTTTGGATTTAATGTGCTGAATATATATATATATATATATATATATATATATATATTAAATGAAAACGGGAAACACAATTTCACGTAAGGCGCCGAAGCGCCGCTAGGCCGCCGCGCGCCGCCCTAACCCGGCAGTGGGCCCGGTCGGATGGGCCGACCGACCGGGCCCACCGCACCTCGGTTTTGGGTCAGGCTTAGAGCCCAACCCTAATTTAATTTGTGACCTAATCCTCCCTATATAAACAACACTAAACCCCATAAGTCAGAACACTATTCTCATAAATAATTCTAGACTTAGAGTCTAGGATAAAACTCTCTCAAACCTCTGTCAAGATTTCCTAGCTTTCTTGACAGAGGAATACACCGTAGCATAGTGCTTGCAGTCGAAGGGATAGTTGCGTGTACTCCCTAAGTAAAGACTCCAGATAATACAACATGTAAGTGTTCTAGTTTTATGTTACAAGTTTTGATTGTCATATAACTATACCAGAAGAAATTGTTGGGGTAAGTAGAACAAAATTTTAAACCTCTATTGTGCCTACTTATATGTTTTGAACCCAACAAAAACCCTACATCTTCAATGTTTATTTTCATGGAGTGAATACTACTCCTTTTGATACAGGAGAAGAGTTATGCTAGCATGAAGATTCGTACAATATGAACACTATTATTTTTGACATAAAATATTGTGCTTATATAATTAATTGCTGTCGTTAATGAATCTTGATTATTTAAACAAGGGCAATTTTGGAAGAATTTGTCCAAAGTATTCTTGAAATTCTAAAGCACCACTTATTTTTAAAAAAATTAAAAAATCTAAAAAACCACTTATTATAAAACGAAGGGAGTAATAATCTCAAATTCATGGAGTATAACTCCGTAAATTAGCGTTTGATTTTTCATGCTTCATTCACACAAATATCCTTATTTTGGGGTGGTCTTTAAGTTTTGCCCCTCAAATTTGTAATCTTTAATTTTTGTTCTTCAATATTTTTTGCCCGGGTTGATTTAAATTTTGCAAGACATAATTTACGTTTAACTTCAGTAGTTGTATCATAACATCCACATAAATTATGTCGGACAAGACAAAACTTTCAACACTCTACATAATCTAAAAAAGACATAGTTTTAGATTTCGTTCGACATAGTTTACGTTTAACTTCGGCATATGTATCATAACATCCACACAAATTATGTCGGACAAGGCAAATTTTCAACACTCAACATAAGCTGAAAAAAATACTACAAAATTTACTGCGGATAACTTAATTCCTACAGAATTTATGCCGAGCAAGGCAAAATTTCAGTTTCCGAATAAAATGTTATAGAAATTATGCGTTGCGAAGTAAATATTTTCATTAAATAAGTAGCATGGACAAAAATTAAAGACCACAGATATGAAGGGCGAAAATTAAAGATCCAGTGCATTTGAAGGGAAATCCGTGCAAACAAATGAAATGAAATCGTGAGAAGGGGGTGTTTATACAACTAACTAAGGCCCTTTCTCAATGTTAGAACTGTTATGAAATAATAATAAATCTAGAACAAGAATATTGTTGAGAAAGAGAGAAGAAAGAAGAGTTCTTATTTCTCTTGAGGGATGAAATACAATGAGGGGAATATCTCTATTTATAGGAGAAAATTGACTTGGTTCCAAAGTTATTAGCCCTAATATTTCTCCTAAAGATAGACATCCACAATATATGATAATATCTATAACACTCCCCCTTGGATGTCTATTTTGATAGATAATATGCATCATTAAAACCTTACTAGAAAAAACTCAGTGGGAAAAATTCTAGTGAAAGAAAAATAGTACACATTTATAATAATACACATTTTGGTTGTCTCATTAAAAAACTTAAAGGAAAATCCAGTGGGACAAAATCTTATACGGAAAAAAGAGTACAATATGTATTAACTCCCCCTGATGAGAATTTCAGTCCAAATGCTTGAGTCTTCGCATTCCAATCTTGTGCACCATCTTCTAGAAAGTTGCAGTTGGTAGAGATTTAGTGAAAAAATCATTCATATTATCACTTGAACTAATCTGTTGCACGTTGATATCACCATTATTTTGGAGCTCGTGTGTGAAGAACAACTTTGGTGAAATGTGTTTTGTCCTATCTCCTTTTATGAATTCTCCCTTCAATTGAGTAATGCATGATGCATTATCTTCATATAAGGTTGTGGGTATTTTGTCACATTTCAAACCATATTTATTTCCAAGCGATTCAAATTAGTCCTAACATCAATCGAATTTATTGATATTTCTTTATTTTCTTCAGTTTGCGGCTCATTGATTTCTTCAGAATATCAAGATTGATCAAATCTTGCATTTCTTTATGAGATTCTTTCTTAGTGTCATCTTTACCATTTATTTTTATTTTTTTAGGATTTCGATTCTTAGAACCCAATGGTCTATCACGCTTCAGGCGTGCTTTGGACTCATTTGCTATGACACTATTAGATGGTCCTACAGGGACATCAATCCGAATTGGGACATTCTCTGTAGGAATATGTGACTTGGTAATCCTTTTCAAATCTGTAAATGAGTCTGACATTTGATTTGCTATTTTCTACAAGTGAATAATCTTTTGGATCTCTTGCTCACAAATAGAAGCACGTGGATCAAGATGATACAATGATGGATTATTCCACAAAATTTCCCTTTTTATTTCATTATTCTCTCCCCCTAATTTTGGAAAAATTATCTCATCAAATCGACGATATGCAATTGATCTTATTTCAGCATCTCCATGTAAGGAATGCTCATAGTTATAGCAAGATAAATAAATGCATCAATTGAACAAATATATGGTACTTCAGGACCAATATAATTTTCTTATTTGAACTTCTTTTAGCAGGTGGTCTACTGCTTTTCAAAAACTGTTCAAAAGCTCCAATAATATTCAAGTCAGCAACTTGCACAATATTATGAAAGATTTTGAATATCATAAAGGGATAGGGTAAACAGAGTCATCTTTGTACCCCTCATCAATAAATATTTATTAAGGTGATTTTAGTACATCAACCTTAGTTCATTTAATCCGTTTATGGATTACAAACAAGTTTTTCAATAACTTGTATATGCTTCAGCCATTTTGAATCCTTCAAAAAAAATTTATATAAATTTTATCACGTAAGTCATATAGGCTGAGACAATTTTCATTTAGTATTTAATTTACATGACATCTTCTGATGTCAGGACTGCATGTCCAGTAAATTTACCCTTATCAAGTTGCATCTACTTGGTAATTATTTATACATCAACATGCTTTAAGAGACGTAGAATTCAGATCCTCATAATATTATACAATATTGCGCACTATATTGTATCAAACATATCATCGATGAGATATCATTTTGTATCGATTTGCAATTAGACATAACTTACTGAGATCTTATCACTTCATTATTTTTCAGGTACCTGAACCTCGTATGAGGTTTTATGAAGAGTTATGCCGTAGGCTCTTCAAGAGCACATTGCCTCCTTATTATGACCATTTTGATCATTTGCTCCTCCCATTTTTTTAAGAATTATTGCATTTGAAACCGATTTGTCTATCATGCTTCACGCATGTTGTAAACCTCGTCCTTCAGGGACATTTAGAAGCATCTTACAGCTGAACTATGAAATAATTGGGTCAGCAAATGCTTCTAGCATTTGACTTGAATTATCATTTGAACGAGGATCATACTGATGATAATTCACAACATATTTCTTAGTTGTTTATTCTCTCCCCTCTTGTGTTAGAAAAACTAACATACATTTCCACCTTCTTTGGAGAATCCATCTGTGTGCATCGTGGTAGATTCATTAATCATATACCGCACAATAAAAACTATTAGATGAAAACATTTGGTTCCTGACCTTGAACCAATTATGAGGGGAGAATTTATCATAATTTATTGGTCTGAAGCATACAATGTCGTTGTATGCAATATATCATATCTCAGACCAACACACGAAACTTTATTCTCATAAGCAATTGTTTAGTTATCTACTAGAGGGCATTCAATGCTAAACCAGTTTGAATATCAACCAACATTATCAAGATGAATTGTCTTGATTACATAATCTAAAAATTGTGCTTCAACTCAATTATTTTGAGTAAGAAATTTCATAAATGTCAAACTGCAGGTTGACAATAAACGCACATGTGACCGTCTCATAGATGCATCTACTTAAGATATCACATAATAGGTGAACGGACCCATATTCACCACTAATATTTTTTTCCCCAAAATTTAGGGAATTTATTCCCAACATTAGCTAGTATAATCAACTTATCATGAGAACAAGCAATACAAACAAATTTTGAAAAATCTTCTAGTTCTTTAATGTATGTCGAATACTCAATCTGCAGATCATATTTGAAGCAGGATGACAAAACTGCTCATGCCAACCATACTAGTAAATTTCAAGTTTACCAAGGCATGTGCTATTTATTTTAGTAAATTTCTGATATAATGTGACATGAATTGTCTTTGTATCAATAAACTTCTGGTTTATCGTGACATGTATTTCATCATGCTTATATTTGTGTAGTACAATTTGGAGAATAAAGAGGGTAACTTTTCACATACATATTTCTTACCCACTATGATTTTGAAGATATTTAATCCTCCAATCATTTATAGCTTCAATATGATAGTCATTTACTTTAGTAAACTTCGGGTTTACTATAACTTGTGCTTCGATCATAACAACTTTGTATATTACAATCTAGAACGAATGACATAATAGTATATAAACTCTTCAGGAGTCTTTAATTTATTCTCCGTAATCACATATTGTTTGGACACTACTAGTGACATGATCTTCTTGATAAATAGTTAGCTCTTCTGGAGGCCGTAATTGATTTTGTACTATCAAATATTTCTTAGACAATGCTAGTGCCATAAAAGGAAAATTTAGTTAGACACTACTGGTGTCATGAAAGGAAAATTTAATTAGACACTGCTTGTGTCATGAAAGAAAATAGTAACCAAATGAATATTTAAAAATAATTTTAAATTTATAAAGAACGAAAAGTAAACGTTAAGTTCTAAACTTCAGTATTTTAAACGTCTTCTTCAGGGAGGCTAATTAATATCTATATTTTTAGCATAATGATAACTGCATAGTTATCACTTCCTTCAAGAAAAAAATTATGATTCAAGCTAGCACATGTCAAACGTTGGATTGATCCATACAGTAATTGCAGCATTGTCAAGTAACCAAAAGTTAAAGCTCTTGTCCGTGAGACTAAAGAAATAAAAGAAAGGAATTTAAGTCTTAATTTATTTACTCAACCAAACCCTCATAAGGTACTCCATGGAGAATTCTAGGTTTACTACTTCGAGAGTAAATTTCAAAGTCTTACTTTAATTACTCTTAATTTAACGACCGCTTCAGGAAGTTTCTAGGTTTACTACTTCGAGAGTAAATTCCAAAGTCTTACTACTTTAGGAGTAAATTTAAAATTTCTACTACTTCGAGAGTAGAGTTGAAACTTCTATTACTTCGGAAGTAAAGTTCCAAGTTCTACGACTTCAGGAGTAGAGTTCAAAGTTTGCTATTTCGGGAGCAGAGTTTACTACTTCGGGAGTAAAACATATAATACTAAAAAATATTTTTTCTAAATTATTATCTCTTCTGAAGATGAGTCGTGATATATTCACAATCAAATACACGGCCGTATTTATAAGCTTTACTATATACTATCACCACATTCACTTCAAGGAATAGATATGTATTTGTAACATTTATCAAAAAAATTTATTCTTCAAGAATGGAACAAAATCATCTAAACGTACCTTAAGCATATCAAATTATGATAGCTTAGAATCTATTTCAAGATATTGCTACTTCTGGAGCAAATCGATGCATATATAGCGTAGAGAAGTTTTCTCTAACATATGTAATCAAATAAGTTATGAAAATATTATACTTTTAGTGGTTCTAAGCATAAATTAATATACTGCTTTGTATATAAAGATTTTTTTCCAAAGCCGTATCCCAAATATCTTTTCTTTTTCCGTCAATAAAATATAATGCACATTAGACCGTAGTTGTTGGCTTAACTGCCAATTAAGAGCCAAAGTTGTTACTTTACAAAAAAAACAATCCAATTTTAAGATAAGCACCAACAATTAACGTGCTTATGTTGATTTAACTTTTGATCTATACGCTTAGACCAATTTTAAGAGAATATATAACAATAAATCTTTGATTAGCGTATAAGTTATTCATTGTCTAATGAACTTATTGTTGGAATTTGTTGGGTTCGTAAGCACATCGGAAGTTCAAAATTTTACTTACCCAATAATGATTCTGACATGGCTTATACAATAATCATATTAAAGTATTCAAAACACGAAAAGGAAAACTTACAGGCTTTCGTATGTTGGATTCACTACTATGTATCCACGCGAGTTGTCCCTCCGATTGCAAGTTCCAACTCCAGTGTATTTATCTGACGAAGAACGCTAGGAATTCTTTCGTTAGAAGAGAGAGAGTAATTCAATGCTCTAAGTCTTGAATCTTCTATTTTGTCCGACTGGCTAACTTTATATTATGGGGGTTGTATTGTTTATATAGGAATTCAGGACAAAATCTAAGCAGATTTAAAATAGGAAAACCTTGCCCATTTTAATGTTCAGTGGACCAGCCCAGCCGGTCCACTTCACACGTCCAAGTGGATGACCAAGGTGCCAATTTTGGGCCAGTAATTTCTGGTCCAATTGCTTCCCTGTATTTGTCCGAGTACCCATATAATATATACAACACATTTATTTAAATTCGAAATCCAATTCGACTTAATTAAATAATTTCTATCAAACAAAAATACTCCATAATTATTATAAATTAAATATCTCAATTCTAAATCGAATATTTAATACTTTCTCAATACTCTCTTAGATCTAAGAAACAATCGCATATAGTGTGACCCTATAGGCCTTCACATATCGACATTAATCTAATTAAGGTCCATACGAAACTCCTAGATTGCGTCGTATGACGAACTCAATATGTGAAGTATGTTTACATGAATCCAGCAAACTTAACCTTTATACAGAACTATAAATTCCTTTCATTCGCAACACACTCGATTAAGCTTAGGATTTGTCAAGTGTCTATCCAAATGGCTTAATCACTTTATCTCACATTTATTAGTTGACGACTAGACCATATTCTAAATATGTCTCTAACACTGGCCAGTGACTTTAGTCAACCTAATAACATTGAGAACTTGAGTGCTCTCTCAAATTTTCAATCGAGGAATGAATCTTATTCTTGGTTCAACTACCACCTTGATTTACATCCTGATGCACCCAACACAAGTCGTATCTTATCCAGAAGGAGTTTAAGCTTAGAACTTGGTCAAAGTACATCATTCTGTAAACAAGGTGCGTATTGACCTCAAGTCAAAGGACCTTTATATTCCACACGCCGATAACACTATAGACATGTATAACAAATAGTTTATCGGCAGGGTATACCAATACTCCTCCAAAGTATCCATGTGTCCATCACGAGTAACCATTACTCGTAGCTGTGAGACATACTACATTCTCCAAGAATGTGATGCAGACCACATGTTGACTTATAGCATATCATCGATATCCATTCTCGATGATCATTAGTCGAGGCTATTTTGAGAGTTACGTTCTATCGTTAATATCTCACTCTATTAATGACAACATAAGCTCAAGGGATGCACATATATGAATAATTGCAAACAATCAAATAATAATTCAATAATTGCAGATGTCATAAATATTAATCTTATTAATAATACGAATGTGTTCAAATACATTATGTCCCTAATATAGATTGTCTCTAGGACATATATACTTTCACTTATCACCTCTTTCCCCTGAGTAGCCACTTACAAGATCAGTAGGTTAGCATCGTAGTGCATATGAGTATATACGTATAAAGCAAACAAGTGAGTAACAATAAATAAGAAAAGAGCAGAACATGTTCTTGGTCATTAGTATTTCAATCACAATTCTTTTGCAAAATCCAATTTTTAAAACCTCGTGCTGATAATGTGTTATGAAATAATAATAAAACTAGAACAAGAATATCGTTGAGAAAGAGAGAAGAGATAACCATTCTTATTTCTCTTGAGGGATGTAATACAATGAGGGGAACATTTCTATTTATAGAAAAAATTGACTTGGTCCCAAAGTTATTAGCCCTAATATTTCTCCTAAAGATAGACATCCACAATATATGATAATATATTTAACAAGAACTCATTAGTTAATTATTTTTTAACCATTAAATTTGAAACTTTATAACAATAATTATTTTTTCAACTACAAAGGGTTGAAAAATAGTTATTTATGATTTTTAACCGCTAATTTAGGGTTAGCAAGTTGATATATATATCCAAAGCACATCAAATATGCCAGTTAGTTAGCCGAACTTCTGATTGCTTTTGCTTATTGGATCTTAAGATTTTTTATATAGAATTTTCAAACTTCTATTGCAAAATCTGACAACCTTTCCTTTACGGTGGTTTGCCTGACGCCTGTTCTTTTGGAAAGGTCACCACTTGCCACTAAAGTGGCTAACTGGTGTAATCTCCATCTTTTGTCCACAATTACTTGGGCCTCTGGCCTAGGACTACACGGGCTTTCAAGACTTGGGCTGCTTGGTTGGGGAGTCCACATAAATCGCACCAAAGCCCAATATGTTGTACATCCGGTGTTCCAACCTCATGAAAAGTATTGGGTAAAAATTCACAAATAGCCATTATTTGCTCATGTAATTGAAAGACTTCTTTGCGCAGATTTCCTTTAAAGGCACTGGTATTTAATTTTTATCCCTCAAATTATTGGTATTTAATTTTTGTTATTCGCTTAAAAAAGTGGGTGAAAATACCCCGAGGTCCCTAGTTCAAACCCCTGCACAGTCAAAATTTTAAAAAGAATTCGCAAGGCAGAGTTTGAATTTCGCAAGACATAGTTTGCCTTATGCCTGAAGGCAAACTCTGCCTTTCGATTTTTTTTTTTTTTAAATTTTTTACTAAGCTGAGGTTCGAACCTAGAACCCAGAGTTTTTTTAGGCAAGAACAAAAATAAAAAATTTCCAATTTAAGGGGAAAAAAATTAAAGGCCACCCCGAAAGAGGGAAATTTGTGCGAATTTCCCATCATGATAGTCTAAATATTTCTTTACCACTTCATATGTGAAAAATATACAAGTTTTGAAAGGGATTTAATGTTGTGAACTATTATTCGTGCGGAGAAACATTTTTAATCATTTTACTTGCAAAACACTGCAACAATTTTAAAGAACAAAAATAGAAGTTATATTGTGAGTTTTAATTTGAATGATTCCTCGTGTCAAATATATATTTTCCTAAAAAGGGGTCTTTATTAATGGTGTAAGTTACTATCATTACCTTAATATGTTCTCTATGAGTAATTTACCAATATCAATTGACTTTTATAGCATGAACAGGAGAAATCACATTCTTTCTATTAAGGTACAATTTTTTGATCCATTTAACCAGCAGACGGATAAAACGACGAGTATTTATACAAGGTAAATCATTATGATATGGGAATTTGTACCTATTGATATATGTCTTTATACATAGGTTATGGTGCCTTTTTATGAAACATTCCACTTATTTACTGCTAACAAATTCCACTCCAATCATGCATCAAATATTTGAGCCTGTCACACATGACTTGCCAAGTGTGGTTAATCGGCTGACGTGGTTTGTAGGCTATTGCGTCAGTCCGGGGTTTATCCTGTGCGCACTCGAGAGAGTAGCGGCTCCGGATTCCTTCGTCAACAAAAAATATTAAATTAAATCTCCATGCTGAAGAAACAATTTCTAAAGTAGACGTCTTAGAATAAGCAAAAGTGAAATTCCAAAATATGTTGGTATCAATTCCTATTTTGTACCTCATCCTTTTATCTTTTTATGATTTATGTTATAATCTCCTTGTTTTCATTTTCTTTGAAAATACTGAACTCTTTGAGTTTGCTTTTAACTTATGCTCTTTTCCCATTTTGCACGCTATCTTCTTTTCTTTTCTTTTTAACGCAATTTCACAAGAAATTTCAACCTAATCTCAAATATAGATCATAATTTTAAAAAAAGGTTGAAAATACAAAGAAAAAAAAGAAAAGGAACATACATTATAAGAATGTTAAGGTGTTAAGCAAAGAGTTAATAATTTGCAAAAATAGTGAAGAGATTATTATGGATAAATCGTAAAACACAAAAAATTATACTAAGAGTTGATCATTTGCAAAAATAGGGAAGATATTTTGGATAAATCGTAAAACATAAAAAAGAAATACTAATTGTAATGGGAACCACGTTAGAATGTGTAAAACCCAAACAACTCCCTTAGTTAGATGCACGTTATCAAGGAATCAATAAGGTGGACCCTCTCCATTGTGTTAATTTACCCACAATTTAAATGTTTTTGATCAATAGCTAAACATTGTGGCATCACAGTTCAAGCTACGTATGACTGACATACAACCTACGAGCTTTTTAGCCAAAATAAAAAGAACAAAAAAGGATGCATGCTTTGGTACCTTTAGTCCAATCTTAGACAAAGAACAATTTGAATATGATAATTCGTGAATTTATAATGATCGTCGTGTTATAGGGATAATAACAGTTTCGCCCCTCTAGTTAGTGATGAATTCTGATTTTAATTTTTCTGATATTTAATTAAATAATATTTACATTCAGATTATTTTAAAAATCAATTATCTTTCAAATATGACAACAATAAAATATAATGCATGAGTAATTAAATATTTTAATAATTTTTGAATGCAATAGGTAGATGGATCATAATATACTTTTTGATAGCCCTTCAGTTTTTGTACGCGAAAATCCCCACTACGATCAATTGCAACAACCTCTGCTTCGATATAATGCCGCATCAAATAAGCTTTCGCCTTCCACATTTTGCATAAACTCTTTAGAGGTTCACTTGCCCTCTAGTAGTAATAGGCCCCTGATTCATCTATGTAGTGTAACGTTCTCCTAACAAGGAGACTTTCGAATAATGGTGTACCTCATCCGGATTAAAAAGAGTGTCCTTTTAGCTTTTAGTTTTTGGTTAAAAAAAGGTGTTTATTTTTCAAATAAAAAAAATCGATTTTACTTTTTCAGATTTGCTCTTATTAAATGTTAGATGACCAAATTCTTATACATATTTAATTAGATATATTTTAGTCAAATTACTTATTTTGCTTAGGAGTTAGTATTTTTTTTAAAAGGTGTGCAAATGGCTAATGAACAATCTTTTTTATCCGAAGAAATGTTAGATAGTTAGTATCTGACTTTAGACTACCTATTTTTTTTTATTACATAAGGGGTAGAGAAGGAAAAACGGGGAGAAAATTACAAGTTGAGAATTCAAACCATCATCAACAAAGTGAAAGTTCATATAGCCAACCAACTGAGCTAATATATTTCTACTTACACTACCTATCTCAACTCTATATTGGTATCATATCTTTAACTTAATATAATATTTTTTTTTCGAAACGAAAAAAAAAGATTAAAATCAAGGGGACTAAAAGTGCTACTCCTTCTAGATAAAAAAAAGTGTCCACTTGGTCATTTTTACGCCCCTTAAAAAAAATTATCTGCTAGAAAAAAATAGGTAATTTGACTAAAATATCCTTAATTAAATTGGTATTGTGATTGAGATTTGATCACCTAACAATTAATAAGAGAAAATCTGAAAAAGTAAGGTTAATTATTTTTTGATTTGATAAGTAAACATTTTTTTTAATTTAAAAAATAAAGACTAAGTGAACACTCTTTGTGCTACGGATCACTATCCTTTTAATCTATCATATTGCCAGATAAGCAAACAGAATCATCAAAATTATACTTTAATCCTAGCATAATTAGATAAAGTCAATCAACATTCTTCCGGTCTCTTCTCTCTCCCTAAAATCATTTTCTCTCTCTCACACAACACAATGCAAAAATGGCCAAAGAAAAGAACACAATACCCTCTCATAGCACTAGTCTTCTTCATCTTCATTGTTTTCTCTATTCTCTATAATGAAATTAACATTCAAGAAATTCACTCAAAACACACCACACACCATGTTGATGATGATTCATCTTCTTTAGCTAATAAAGAAGATGACCCTTTTTCCCAATCTACCCACACTGTAAAAAACTTCACACTCCCAAGAATTCCTCCAGGTTAGTCGTCTTATTTCACTTTGTTATCTTATTTTCTTGCTGCTATTACTGCTTATTATTACTGTCAAAAGCAAAAGCAAGGCTAAAGTCTGCTTACAATCTAACCCTCCCCAGACCCCACCTGATGTAATATACTATGTTGTTGTTGTGGGTTTTTGAATTTGGTGTTTTTACTGCATTTTCTTGAAATTGGAGTTCAAATACAAGGACCCATTTGATTAATTTAAAATATGTTTTCTTATTTCTTGGATCATCAGAACCCTTTCGTTTTTGACATTGTCTAGGGCTTGTTTGTGGGTTTTTGAATAGGGATTTTTTTCCATTTTTGGCCAGTTGGCCGAAATTATTACGGGAGCTAACCAAAATATACAAGAGATATGCACTGATTAGTATATAATATGTATATTACATGTATATTGATAGTTAAATATATAAATTATTACGAGTACTAGCCAAAATGAAGGGGGCTTTGGCGTAACTGGTAAAGCAGCCTCCATGTGTCCAGGAGGTCGAGGTTCGTGCCGTGGAAACAACCTCTTGCATAAATGTAGGGTAAGACTGTGTACAATAGACCCGTATGGTCCAGCCCTTCCCCGGATCCCGCGCTTAGCGGGAGCTTAGTGCACCGGACTGCCCTTTTGGTACTAGCCAAAATATGCAAAGCATATATACTGAATATGTATATTACATGTATATTTATACTTAATTTACAAAATCTATATATTTGTTAGCTATTATTTTTTTGAGTGGTCCAAAATTGTAATTATCCCATTTGAATATGGTGTTTTTTCAGTATTTTCATGAAATTGGAGTACAGAAAAAAGGACCCTTTTGATGAATTTCAATTATTTTGCGAAAGATGCTTTGACGTTTGTTTATTTTTGAGCCCAACTGATGGGATCTTTTTCCTGGCTTTGTAGTGCCATTGGATAAGTCTAGTTCTTGCCACTCTACTGTGAAGTATAGTGGAAAGAGAGCTGAATGGGATAGCTTTAAACCGGAGGCTGGTGACCGGAGGGAAATGCCGGAAGCGTGTGATTATTTTTCGGGCGAATGGGTGTTTGATAATAGTTCACATCCATTGTATAAAGAGTCTGATTGTCCTTATATGTCTGATCAATTGGCGTGCCACAAGCATGGTAGGCAAGATCTGGAGTACCAATACTGGAGATGGCAACCTCATTATTGCAATTTGAAGAGGTAAAATTTTGATTTTTCTGCTTTTGTGTAATAGCTCATTTGTTATTGTACCTATTTGAGAAAATGAAAAAAATGGTCCCTTGTCTTTGATAGTAGGTTTAAAGTAGTCCCTTGAGTATCACTTGAGCAATTTTGGTCCTTTAAGTTTGCCAAAAGTGAGAACTTTTGATCTCCGCATGATATTTACCAAACTCTGATTGTTAAACTTAATCGGAACTATGAAAATAGAAGGTATTTAAAGGGAACTCGCATTTGGAAGTACAGAATTTGTAATTTATGTTATTTTTGGTCTAGTTCAAGAGTTCGGTGACTGTTGGACGTGCAATTTCTGTTATTGTTTTTTTGTGTATGGTGTAGTTTTTTATGTTTTGGTTTCCGGAATTTTATTGAAAGTTTCTGGTGTTTCTGGTTTTTTTTTACAGTTCCGGTTAAATTTAACCATTAGAGTTTAGTAAATATTTCACAGGCACTTTTGGCAAATTTAAAGGACCAAAACTGCACAGTTGATACCAAAGATAAGGGACCATCAATATGGTTCGCAGAAACCATATCTAAGTACATTCACGAACCAATTGTAATGTTAGATGAAAGAATATGTAGGTAATTTCTTAATGCTAACCAAATTATAAAATCTCAGATTAGTTAATCTCACTCTATAATGTTTGAATTGTTGTATTATGTTCTAGAAATTGTTATGCCTTGCTTGTCATGTTTATTGACTTGTTTAATGTTGATACACAGGTGGAATGTGACCGAAATGTGGGAGAAATTAAGAGGGAAGAGACTAATGTTTGTTGGAGATTCACTTAATAGAGGACAGTGGATATCGATGGTGTGTCTAATGCAATCTGTTATTCCATCTGATAAGAAGTTCATGACACCACAGGCCCACCTTTCAATATTTAGAGCAGAGGTCAAGCGAGCTTATACTCAGTATATGAAATAAACATACTTTGGTATCTGTAGATGGTGATGATTATGTCAAGATAATTTAACATCTGTTACTAAATTCGAGAGTTTCCTGTTGATGACAGGAATACAATGCCAGCATAGAGTTCCTTTGGGCGCCACTTCTTGTTGAATCAAATTCTGATGATCCAGTTGATCACAGACTATCTGAGCGAATACTGCGTCCAGATTCACTTCTTAGGCATTCATCAGAATGGATGCATGCTGATATATTGGTCTTCAATTCATATCTTTGGTGGAGACAGGGCCCTGTTAAGTTATTGTAAGTATGAACTCTAATTAGGCCATGACTTCAGTAAATATGCCATAATGTTTCACATCTCAGAAAACTGATAAATGAAACTTTAAAAGATAAAAAGGTAGAAAAGAGGAGGGCTTGCATTCTTTTTGTCCATTTTATTTCAGCTGGATTGACCTATTTCATACTTCTTCAAACTGCTTCAGCTTACAAGGAACTACTAAAGCTATTTCATATTTCTAATTTAGAATAAACAGAAATTTCACAAAAGAAAAAAGGATTGCTTTCTTATCAGTTCCATTACTTTTTTAGATGGAGTAATGAAGAAAATAGAGTTTGCGAGGAAATAGATGGAGTGGGAGGCATGGAATTAGCTATGGAATCCTGGGCAAATTGGGTGGATTCCAATGTTGATCCCACGAAGAAGGTCTTTTTTGTCACTATGTCCCCTACACATTTCACGTAAGTGAGGAGCTCTTACTTTATTGTTAAAAGCTTCTAAGTACTTAACTACAAAGGTGTTAATTATATTTGTCAAACATTACATGAGTTTTTGTTGGTTATTTAGTGTGCTTTGTTGACTATTTAGCAACTCCGAGGCTCAGTGCATGGATTTGACTGCATTCCAAAGTTTAAAATCAACTTTGATTGCTATATATGAACTAATTAGGAGATTAGAGGCAGCATGTTTTGTGTATATTGATTTTGGCATCTAATGTTAAGTAGCTGATGTAAACTTTTTACTTAGATTGTCAATCCAGATCAAACATTGATGGTGAACTAAACAGATCAAAAGTTTGCACAGAACATAAAGCTCTCAATCTCATTTGCCTATGTGCATTTGTTGGTATGAGTTACCAAATATCAATTCCAAAATGCGATGACTATTGAGTCCATTCTGTAGGCAATAGGCTCCTAGAGAACCATAATCACTTGTCTTGCGCATGAATTTGTTTCTGATTACAAGATATGAAACAGCAAGGATCAAGGGCAAGTGAGAATTTTAATTAGGGGTGGCAAAATTAGCCCATGAAACCATGACCCGCCCAACCGGCTCAAAATGACTTGCCCATTTTAGCCCAACCTGTTTCATCCCATCTAAAAATTGGGCCGGTAAACCTTGTCAAAATATTTTGAAAAAGTCTTATTTTTTTGTTTGATATGTTATATATAGCCATAATAAAGAAAAAATAGGTCTATTAGGTACTTAAAAAGTTACAAAAAAAAAACAAAGAAATTAAAACTTAGTAATAATTGGACGGGCTGGATTATGACCCGCTTTTTAGCCCAAGTAACTTTTGGGCGTGTCAATGACCTGCCCATTTATTAACTCAGCCCATTTTGATCCGCCCAAATCCAGCCCAATCTGCCAATGTGACACCCCTAATTCTAATGTCCATTTCTAGTACTCGTAAGGGTCAAACAAAAGGCCATAGCATTTAATTTTATGTTTTAGGCCATAGCATTTAATTGTATGTTTTAATACAACCTGTTGCTAGAAAATCTAACATGAAAAATTCTTTTCTTGGTTAAGATTCATGTTATCTGTTCCCTACTGTAAGAGATCTTATCTTTTCTTGTTTCCTTCTTTCAACATTCAGGAAAGGAGAATGGGAACCAGGAAGTGAAGGAAACTGCTACGACGAGAAACTTCCCATAAACGGAACATACTGGGGCATAGATTCTGACTTGTCCACAATGCAGATGGTGGAGAGGACACTCACTAGGTTGGGCTCGAAGGTTAACGTTCTCAACATTACTCAGCTCTCAGAATACAGGAAAGATGGCCACCCCTCCATCTACCGTAAGTTTTGGGAGGCGTTGACTCCTGAGAGATTAGCAGGCCCAGCAAGTTACTCGGATTGCATTCATTGGTGCTTGCCTGGCGTGCCTGATATATGGAATGAACTGCTATTTCAGTTTTTGTGAAAAAACAGGTACACTTTGTAAGTAATCTTTCCACTGTCCTTGGAGAAAAGAAAAAGGAAAAGTTCACACGTTGAGCGTAATTTCCATCTCAAATGAGCATGGCCTATTTCGTCTGTTAGTATGGAAGCAAAATCTTGAACCTCAAGGTTTAAAAGAGAATGTTTTTTTTTTTTTTGAGTTTGCTTTGTTAGTTTGGTGATTCTCGATACATGTTGGTGGGAGGTAATAAGTACCCGCTGAACTAGCTGAGGTTTGCTCAAATTGGCTGGGATATCAACGTTGTAGAAATAAGGAAAGTTCTTCGATACTATGTCCAATGAGATTTTTTTTAAAATCTAAATAGAGTATAGCACGAACCACAGTTTGGGCAAGCCATTTAATTCTGCCTGTCCTCTTACATGGGTAGATTCATACATATGTGAGTTTTTGGAAATATTATAGGGAGACTATAACTCCTGTGCACAAAGATTAAATTTGGTAGTATGGAACAAATGGAAAATGAATGGATTCTCATTTTCTTTTATTTTCAACGAGAAATTAAATGTACAAATTTGGTAATTTCCATATCGTCCAATTTGTATTGGTTTTTATTTGCTAATATGGTGCAATATTAACATCTTTATGCTTAAGCAATAAATAAATAAAAATAAAGAAACAAAAAGAGAACTAACATCTTAGTGCAGAATTTACAAGAAAAATTGTTCCCGAAAAAGATGTATATGTATAGGGAGAGACAAAAACTATCCAACAAACACAACTTCAAAGCATGAAAAGCATTTTGGCAAAAAATTTCACCTTGTTTAAAAACGAACGCCCTGGTGTTCTAATTGGCCCCTAAAGTTTCGAGTTAGCACCATAATTATCCACTTTTACTATCAACAAATACCATCATAAACAGGCAGTACCCCTCCTGTCTTGAATGGAGCAGGAGCAAGGAAGTATGGAAAAAATATCACAAATTGGATGCGGCTCCCTAGGCATACCCGAAGAAGTTCAAAATGCCAGACATACCCAAATACGATGGAACTACAGATCCGGAGGAGCACATTGTAACCTTTGAAGAAGCAGTCACCGGGCACGACCTAAAGCAACATAAAATCGATTCAGCCATGCTGAAGAAATTCAGCTAAAGGCTCACAAAGGGAGAACTTTCTTGGTATACTCTTTTATCTAAAAATTCTATTGACTCTTTTGCTGCTCTTGCAGACACGTTCGTGAAGGCCCATGCGGGGTATGAAGGGTCGAGACCTACAAAGAAGACATCTTTACCATAAAACAAAGAAAATATGAGCAACTCCACAACTACGTGGAACAGTTCCAGTTGGAGAGGATGATGCTGCCTGCTATCCCTGAGGATTGGGCCGCCGCTGTGTTTGTAGACGGTCTAAATGTCAACAGTTCAGATGTCTCAAGAAAGTTGAAATAAAGCCTGAGGGAGTTCCCGGCCAAGTCCTAGAGCGAAGTAAACAATAGATACACAACCAAAATGAAGATAAAAGATGACCTTAGGGCTGACACCCGAGCGGGGGTTAGAGGAGGACTGCAAGGTAAACCCTGAAACACTCCCCCGTTCAGGCAGCGAGACCCGAGGGGTTGGTACAAGCTGTATTCAGCTCACCCACATCCAAGGAACGAGGAAAGGACAAACATGTCTCGATATGATCAAGGTCAACCCAGAAAGGACATGGAGATGTTGCAGAGAAAGTCGACGAATGACTCGGGTCCACCAAGTGTAGCATATTATAACTTCAATGTGGAGGTTGTGGAGTTGGTAATGAAAATTAAAAAATGAAGGAAGCTCGATTTCCGGTGGCAACGCGATCCAACCCAAATAAGCGAGGCACGGATGTGGAGTTTTAGTGTGAGTTTCATGGGATTCTGGGGCATTCAACTGAGGACTGCAAACATCTGCGTTATGTGATGACAGACCTATTAAGGAGAGGACACCTGAAGGAATTCTTCAATAGTCGGTTCAAATATGCTTGAGAAAAGGGAACTAGGACTTCACGGGAGCATCCGACACTACCGAGCGTGATCAACATGATCACCTAAGGGAAAATAATCGGAGTGGTATCTTAGAGGCCGCGAGACGAAGAACCTTCCCTCTATAGAAAGAGAGAAATAGACAAGAGTGAAGACCACATTACATTCAGTAAAATAGAGAGGAGAAGTATCGAGGGCCCGTACACCGATGCACTAGTAATATCTATCCAAATATTTAATTTTAACGTTAAGCGTGCGCTTGTCGATCTAGTTAGTGATGTAAATGTAGTGCAACACTGCATGCTCAAGGATATGCAGCTGACCGAACGGGTGATCCAGGTAATCAAGATCTTGACTGGATTCAACTTGTCCAGTGAAATAACCCGGGGACAAATCGAGATAACCACTAATGTGGAGGGGGTCTCTTTGAAGGCTTTGTTCAATGTCCTCGAGGGAGAAATGCCCTACAATCTAGTGATAGGGAGGCCTTGGCTGCATGCCATGAAGGCGGTCCTGTCTACCTTCTACCAGGTTATGAAATTCCCAACGCCGTGGGGGATAGCTGAAATCCGGGGAGACTCAGAACCTGATCAGGCAGATGTGACTTTAGTTGCTACAAATGATGGACATGCTGAAAGCGGCAATTAGTAATTACAAGTGTCTGACCCCGATACCAAATTGGAAGTCGGGCGTAAAGAGGAGCAAACAAAAAACTCATACCCGGGGGTGTTGACACCCAATTTTGTCCCCTCTTCTGATTATATATATATATATATTAAAAGCCTTATATATATATATATATATATATATATATATAAGGCTTTTAGTATCGTCGTTTATCCTCAATATAATTATTTATTATCATTACTATTATTATTCACATTTTCTACTATCATTTGCCTTTTAATATCCTAATCGTAGTTTTACCCTAAATATTCTATGTTATTTTATTTTTGCAAAACGACATCACATTCTTTATTTTAAGCAACAAGCATTTAATAAATTTTATGTTTTATTATTATCACATCGTTATTTTTATTTTAATAATTTACATTTCTCTTCAAAGCATTTTCTTAATAACAAACCCCTTTTCATATTTTTAAACATAGCTCATTTTCCCCGCACCATTCCAGCCCAATACCCAACCCATCGGCCCAAACTCCCAGCCCAAAACCCCAAATCCCCATCGTCCAAAACAGAAGCCCAAATCCCTCTTCCACTTTCTTCCAAGTTCCAACCAAACACAAAAAAAAAACCTAACCAGAGCAAACCAAACGACCCAAAAATCGCAGCCCTTCACCGACGTTCCACCTTACCCACCGGATAAAATGCAACCTCGATGCCACTGGCACCATACCTTTTTCCCATCACCCACTACGTCGTCACATCCACTTTTCTGAACCAAGAGGTCATTTCAACCTCTGAAAAGGAAGGACCATGGAGATCTTTCGGATTCGAAGTGGTTTCCCCTTTGACTCGACGGATAAGAGCTCGAGCCTCTAAATTCCTGCTTCTAACAGTCAAAAACCGTCACATTCCCCCTCCCCCCCCCCCCCCCCCCATTTTTTTTTTCTCTTTGAATTCGAATTTTGAATCTTAGCTATTAGGGTCTCAATTTTTGGCTATAAATATAGCCCTTTGGGTTGTGTTTGAAGGAGGTTTTTTTTTTGGGTGGGACAAACAAAAAACTTCCGATTTTTCAAAGACTATCAACAAAAAAAATCATCTTTTCTTGCTATCTTCACAAAGGTTCAAAAATCTGAAAAACCCCCTTTTTAAACATTGTCAGAAAATTTCCCTCTTCATTCTATCTTGTTAGCTATCAATATTTGTAACCTTGCTTTTCACTATCAAAAAATATTCCCGCATCGTTCTTTACTGGTCGAAACAACAATAACTTCACCGAGCGGTGTCGAGGATTTGAGACGACGCCTCGGTTCGCTGTCCGGAGAAGGTCAGTAAATTCAAATTCCTCTCAGTCTAGTTTCCTTTTCATATTTCTGTTAATTAAATATGCTTTATTAGTATTATTTGATTTAGCTTAGTTTAGGTTGATTTCTGTTAGTTTGGATTGCTAAGTTAGATTCTCTATTGTATGCTTAAACGGTATGTGTGATTTCCTCTCATTCTCTCTTTTTAGTTACTGTGCATTCAATATTTGATAGTTAGAATGTTAGATTAGTCTTAATTAGTTTAATATAGTCTGTTATGTGCAATGTGAGCTTAATATTGGTGATTAGGTCTTATTTGTATTAAGCTCACATTGCACATAACAGAGGTATTTGTATGCCTATTACTGTTTTGTTGTAGTTTAAGGCTGAATCCGATGTTTGATATCATGTTGCGTTCATAATATGCCCATAATAAGTTCTTGTTTAGTGAAAATCCTATTGGATTATTGATGTGCCTCTTTTCTGTTTTAGTGAACCATGAGACAACCAACATATACCTGTTAGGAAGGTTGTTTCAACATCCATGTCACACAAGACTGCAATGATCCTGGATGTTAAGCTATTCACAAGGGAGCACAGGTACAAGTAGCCGAGGCCTTATACTTGTCAGTAGATCCATCTACTTTGTACTCATTTTTGAGTATCCACTTTCACAACCCAAAGGTTCTTTTCCCAGAGGAAGGTCAACCATTACACAAGTATAGTTCTATATGATGGAATTTATTTCTCTCTCTGTAGCTTCTTTCCAAAGCAGGGCTTCTGGAGATGACAATTCTTTGTTAATTGTCCATGATTCATTCTCAACCATAAAAGCTAGAAGGCCTGGAACCAGTCTTTGTCCCCTCTTTGCTCCTTCTCGGTTCAACATCTAGAATGCTTGAGTTCTGTAGGTATGGAATATTAAGTTTCGAATAGTCAGCAACTTCTGAGTCCTGTAGATATGGAACGTCTAGTTTCGGATAGTCAGGCCTTTGCGAGTTCTTGTTAACCTCAAGCAATTACTTCTTTTTCCTTCTTAAGGAAAGTTATCCTCAAAGAATTCAACATTCTTTCACACCAAGAGGCGATAAGCACTATTGTTATTTGCAGATCCAGTGGATATGCAATTTACAGTCTTAGGTCCAACTTGACATGTTTCGGTATTCCAACCTCTACCAAGCCACACCACACCACAACATTTGTAGGTGTGATCCTTTCCATGTTTCACACGGAGGGTTATCCTTATTCTTATGCGTAGTTCTGTTGAGAATCGCATTAGCGGTAAGGATCGCCTTGCTCCACATGTTTTGGGCATACGACTTTGCGCTTGGCTAACACCGTTAGACTGAGGTGAGTAATGAGCAGTCGTTTGATCAATGATGCTTCGCATTTTCCCCCTTTATCACTACGAATTCCTCAATCCTTAGGCTTAGTTGATTTTCAGCTTCTGCTTTGTAGCGCTTATCCGCTTCAACAGCTTCATCTTTGCTTTTCAACAAACAAATGATGCAATACGTTGTACCATCATCAATGAAGGTCACAAAGTACTTGTCTTCCCCCTCTATTTTGTATAAACTTCAAATCACCCATGTAGGTGTGACTAAGCTCTAGAGGAGCGGTACTTCTTTCACTATTCCTTTGACGGAACTTGGAAAAGTGATTTTACCTCTTCGCCCGCCTCACATTCATTTTGAGGGTTTATGTCGATAGAAGACAACAATCTCAACTTCGTTAGCTTTTGAATGACTTTCTATTTAATGTGTCTTAATCTATGATGGCATAGATGCATGAATTACAAATATATCATTCATTTAGCTACATACATACTGTACCATTCTTAGTTATTACAGACCTGTTGGACTAGTCTCAACCCAGCTTGACCAACAACGCCCCTTAGACCAAGTTTGGGACATGTATCACCTTCTTTTAGAGTGATCCCATTCCCTGAAGTCCTTTTGAGGACAACCTCTCCAACCTCTTCTACTTTAGAGGTGGCGTTGCTTCACATGAACAACCTATTGCCCGTGGTTAGGGCGTAACCAGATCATATGTGATCTGGATACTCTGGCCCACTCCAGTTGCTTTAGCAGACTAAGTGTCTAATGTTTTTTCTGTCTTTCTTTTGGCCTTCAGATCATTTAAGACCTGGAAACTCTGGCTTACCTTACTAGGTGTCCATTACATTTCTGCATTTCTTTTGGCATCATTTAAGACCTGAAAACTCTGGTCCACCTCACTAGGTGCCCATTACTTTTTTGCCTTTCTTTTGGCCTTCAGATCATTTAAGACTTGGAAATTCTGGCCCACCTCACATGGTGTCCATTAATTTTCCTATCAAATGAATTTTGGTCCACTCTAGTCGCCCGTAGGCTTTGTACGATTGAGTGTCCAATGTCATCCTATCAAATGAATTCTGGCCCACTCCAGTCGCCCGTAGGCTTTGTACGACTGAGTGTCCAATATCATCCCATCAAATGAAGGATCTTCTGTCAAATAGTTGACAGGTTCAACGTCTTAAGATAACCCATTATCTCTTAGTCTTCTTCCCTTGTGATTGGTGCCCAGGGAAATCCCTGGCGCTTGCTTAAGAGTGGTAACAGTTTTCGCACAGTCAGTTGGATCTCTCTCCTTCGTATGTGCAAGCATACTTTACACACTTTTAATAATTACACCCAAAAGAACAGATCTTTTAAGTTTTACAATAGTCCAATCTTTAACCGGGAATGAAGGAGATTCAATATCTGATTTTAGAGTGTAGGGAATATAAGTTTTAAATGAAAATATTTTCATATTATTCAGATATTAACTAAATACATTAAAGATAAGGAAGGATTACTAAATTAGACCTTTTGGATTCTGGCCCACTTCAGTTAGACTGAGTGTCCACATCTTCCTTACCATAATTCGAATCCTTTGTCTCGGACAAATATAGGCCTTTTGCTACACGATAGAACATCATCTTCAGCCTTCTCCTCTTGTCCTAATTGACATCCTCATCCTCTCGTGGGCGCTTGTTTCCACCACCCTCGGGAGCGGTGACACCAACTTGTCCTTGATCTTTAGTCGTACTAGCATGACTATCAACAGTATCTTGAAGCTCAGCCTCAGACCCAGTGATCCCACCTTTGACGGAAACAGATTTGTAACTGTCATCAAAGAGAGAACCAAAAATAGGACCAGCTTTGAAAGAACGGTTGTTGACAGAGACAATGTTTGAACTATTAGCAGAACTGTCAACCAAATTGTTTTCAAGAAGAAAACCACACTCAAATTTGGTCACACACTTGTCGACCAACATCTTTCGAACACTAATAGAATCTTCTCTTAAAATTGTTGGATATGTAAAGCACGTACGGAAATAGTAAATAACTATTACAGTGATCGAAAGGATAAACAACAAAGATTACAACAACAAGTTGTCAATATCTTGATCTTGAATTGGAATTTCAAATATGGATCTTGTATTCGAAAATACAAGAACATGAACTGCTACACTTGTGTCTTGTAGATCCACTGAGAATCCGAACGGTTAGAGTCATTTGAAATTCTAGTTCACACCTGAAATACTTAGCAACCAATTAGATAATCACAACACCACCGACTGAGTCGAGAGATGACTCTCTATCTTTAAGACAAGATTGCCCCCGTATATATAGGCTTTACGGAAGTGTGGACAATAGTCTCCCAAGATGAAACAACAAACTATCAAATGTGCAAAGCCTACACAAATGATCCCAGCGAAGAACACGAATAATGAAGATTGCTAAGAGAAGAATTGCTATCAAGAAAATCTGATCTCTTTGTGGTGTTGTTAACTTGTGTTTTCTGTTCATCTATAGAATCGAGCCAAAGGCCTCAATTTATAGGTGTGCAAGATGGCCTTTCAAATGCCCCATAATGGCATTCAATTGCCATGTAATGGATGACCTTTAATCCCCAAGTAATGCAGCAACATGATGGTCCAAGTAATGACTATTATTGGGTGGATTCAATGCCATTGAAACCACCTCAACTGCCAAACTTTTGGGATTCTGACGAACAATCACTTTATGGGAAGCGCCATGGCGCTGCAGCATTAGCGCCGCGACTCTAATTAGACAGAAAGCTCACTGCCGACCAGGCGCCGCGGCCCTGCTTGGAGGCCGCCGCGAGCTCCTACGCCGCAACCAAGTCCGATCGGCGCCGCGGCCCTTCTCGGCTCCACGGTTCGACCCGTACCATCTTACACTTCGCACAATCCTTCTTTCGTTTACCAACGTGGAACACTTGTTATTTATCCAATAACCGTTCATCATTCTATGTCTCAAACATTCCACTTACGCACCAATATATCTTTCATTAACGAAATTTACGATACTTGGCACTAAGATTGCATGTGTGTGGAAATGACATTTCCGACGTGCGGAGCCCCAATTGTTCGAGTCATAAATAATGAGATAAACTTAATTCCACATTAGTAAATTTCCAACAGATGTTGTTGTCTTATCAGATCGTAAATGATAATTTGGTGCAATGGCTTGCGATATCAGATTTCAAATTTGTTTATTTTTTCATTTTACATCTTTACTTTGGATCTTGTCACCACAAGACATAGTTGCATTGAGGTGTAATTTGGGTGTCGACTTTCTTAAAACTGATACTAGGTTCATGGAGCAATGTTTATACATTGTTATACAAAGTTTATACATTATATATAAGGTACAAGAATGTATATGTATCATAAAATGTAATGTATAGTGTATAAAGATATATATGTGAAGTTACAAAAGAAGTTGAGCAACTTATATATAGTTATACAAAATGATAAGTGGTGATTTTACCACTTATTATAGTCTCTTTAATTTAGTTTTTGCAAGTTTAATTGAAGATATGAGGTAATTTATTGCGTGTGTTGCTATATTTTGAGGTGGTTGAACTTGAAAATGGCCAAATAGTGCAAAGTGGAACAAAAGGTGAAAAAGGAGCATGAAAAGGAAGCA
Organism: Anisodus tanguticus; assembly: GCA_034509755.1. Classification (NCBI taxonomy): domain Eukaryota; kingdom Viridiplantae; phylum Streptophyta; class Magnoliopsida; order Solanales; family Solanaceae; genus Anisodus; species Anisodus tanguticus. The sequence goes on along the minus strand of CM067540.1, from coordinate 52,253,700 downwards.
TATTTGTGGAGACATCAAAGAAAATGAAAATGTCACACAAGTCTGAAGCCATTCTCACGCAGCAACACTTCAACATTCCAAAAAGCTCAATCAAATCTATCTCACGTAAGGACAAAGTCCATTCCCACACAAGAAGCATTCAATTTTCACTCCACACAAGAAGTTGCGAATTGCACGCAGCTCACAAGGAAAAATATGTCCATCTCACGCACCACGTTGCACATGGGTTGCCAATTTTTGCTCGCAAGGCTTACAAGTGTCAGGCACAAGACCACGTTATTACATGGTCAACATGTAATTGAGTGTAATTGGGATGAAATAATTACACTCTCAATTTTCAAGGGGCTGAGAATTGGGTGTGATTACACATGTAATTACAAGTTTACTTTTAATTTTTTTTGTTTTTCTTTTTATTTAAAATTATTTTCTTTTCAATTTATTTTTATTATTTTAATTTCATTTTAATATTTACATGTTAAATTTAATTTATTTTTTCAAAAATATTTCTATCTTTTATTTTTTAATTTTTACATTTTAATTAAATTTATTTTTATATTATTATCTTTCATTTTCTTTCTTCTCATTTGTCAACCTTTACTTCTTGTGATTCCATGTAATTGCTCTTACTTTTTTTTTTTTCTTATTTACTTTCTAATATTAAAAAGAATGAGTCATTAACAAACTTGACATATAACGAACGATTTTATTAAAGTAGAATTTCATTGTTGAATGAGATTATAGACTTATAAATATTTTCACTTTCTTTTGAATTATATTTACTTATGTTATGTTGAAACTTATTTTATGTTATGTTGGAATTTGACATAAAATATTTTATTTTCTAAATTTTAAATTTATGTCATATTTACGATTTTAATTTATTTGCTTTAGTACTATTCACTTGTTCTTTTACATTACATAATATTCATTTTCCATTTACAATTGATAAATTATTTTTTTTATCAAAAAATTGAATAGTGTTATGACATTATATGTATTAATATTAATCATTTTTTCAAACATATATACAGCACATGATTTTCTTACAAAAAATGTGCTTTTAATTTTTATAATTAAATAAATTAAAACATTGTTAATTTGAAAATATACTATTACTTTTACTATATTATTTACAAATATGTGATTATTAATTAATATATTTTCAAGAAATAATATTCATCTTAAATACCTAATTTAATATATCATTTGTCAAGCATTAATTTTTATTTTTAAACTAATCTAACTGTGTAATTACAGATGTACAACCAAACAACATGCTTGTAATTACACTGTAATTACATTATGACAAACAAACAGGTCCTCGTAATTACTATGCTATGTAATTACTAGGATGTGTAATTCCTACACTAGTAATTACACCAATTTCAATTACCATGTGGCTTTCCAAATAGACCCTAAATGTTTCCAAAGGGATTTGCTAACCCTAGGACTCGCCCATTTACTTCGATTTAAATTTGGAAGAGGCAAACTCGGGATTGGGAAAGATTAATTAACAAGAATTTGAGGTGTTAACCCTCATCTTATAGATTCGACCTAGGGATAGGAACAAACTACTTGTAGCCGCGTTCGGATGTACTTAATGCTCCTAGTTGTTTTAGGGATATTCTATTAGGTAGTCTTGTTAGTCTTCGGAAGAAGCTAATAGGAATTATTATCCGAGGCTAAGATCAATTGATTTCACGATAATTAGTGGTGTTAATATTTCATTGGATCATTATTGAGTTTATCTTAAATTTTTATGTTTCGAAGTTCCGAGTTTTCATAGTTTATGCTCCCCACTAGTATTATATTGATTTAATATTTTCACATTTTCTCTAGTTGTAGTTCTAAATCAAATCAACCTCTTTAATTGTTTGACTATAATTAGTAGGTAATACTTGTTTTACTTTCTTGATCACCTTTGTATTGTTATATGTGGGATCGACCCCGACTCATAATTGAGTGAATTATATTATATACGATTGTATGCATTCTATTTGATAGAGTGGATTTGGACGTTATCATAGAACATATACATTATTTATACACTTCAATTTGAGTTGATTTCGTATATTTATACATGATTATACAAAGCATATACATTATATATACATAGCATATGTAATGTTTATATATAACTATACATAACATTTACATTATGTGTGCGCTATATATATAGGTTATTTCCCCTATTGTTATGAGTCTTTTGATATTGTATAATTTAGCGTGACGTTCAGGTCATATGACATAAAAATCCGCTTATTTTTTCAAGTTAGACCTTTTTAATGATTGGAAGTGATACCAATTAGATTGATTTTGTAAGAGAAAGTTTAAAAGTTGAGTGACTTTATTGATATAAAATTAAGTTAAGTGATTTGACAATAATTCCAAATAGTAGAGTGACTGTTTGAGAAATTTACTCCTAATTTTATGGTTTCATCTCAGAACTTTTTTCTTCTTCATTGAAATATTAGACTTTCAGAATGCGTTATCATAGCTTATTCGCTTTTGATATCCGCATTTTCATTCTTCATTAATTTTTTTTTGACCGGATCTGACCGTTTCTCTTGCTTTGCTCTTTCTTTGCTTTTGCTTTTGCTTTTGCTTTTGCTTATGCTTATGCTTATGCTTATGCTTATGCTTATGCTTATGCTTATGCTTATGTTTTGTCTTGAGCTGAGGGTCTCTCGGAAACAACTGCTCTACCTACCAAGATAGAGGTAAGGTCTGCGTACACTCTACCCTCCCCAGACCCCACGTTGTAGGATTTCACTGGGTATGTTGTTGCAGTATTGAAATGTTACACTTATTGCTATTTTGTTACCTCCAGTACGACTTATTGACAAGTAATGCTACACTTTTTGAAATGTCACCAAGAAATGAAAAATGGACTAAATCATTATTTTCACGTTAGAGCATTTTCTTTTCTATTTTGTTCCTCCAGTACGACTTATTGACAAGTACTTGCGAATATCAGGTTATAAACAAAAGATGGACCATGTAAATTTTGTTCGATCGGATATTGAAAAGAATGGTGTCCAACTTACAATGAGAAAGTGAATTGATTCTCTATAATGGTTGGCAAACTTTATTAGGCTTATGCTAAGGATGGTGTGAATTATATTGCTGATCATATCTTATACATATATTTGTATCCAATGTAATCTTCACATGCAGGCTTGATCAGAACCCTAAAAATGAAAAAAAGATGGAAGAAGTATACTAATGTGTTTACATACACTGTAATCAATGTAACAGTAAAAAAGAGTTATAACTAATTAATCTAACAACTAACCGGTTTAATTAGTTACTAACTACTGTGTAGGTAATTATAAATTTGTACTAAACTATTTTTCACTTATATTTTTTCACTCCAACACTCCCCTCAAGTTAGGTGTTGAAAGATGTTAATAACGCCTTAATAGAATATTTTCCGAATATTCTTCCATTAATTATATATCTCTCATTTTAGGTAGAATTGTATTCCTATTGTAATTAGGTCTCCTATTTTAGGTAGAATTATATTTCCTATTGTAATTAGGTTGATTAGTTATCTAGTTTAGATATTTTTGTACTACTACATATATTGTACATTATTGATGAATAAAATAAAGGAACATATTTCTTTATGGTATTAGTAGCCTAACCCTAAAAATACCTTCACCGCCGCCGACCATAGATCTTGAGCGCCACCCCCACGGAATCCTAGTTTTTTTTTCCAGTCATTCTCTCTCCCTTCTCCTAAAATTCATCTTCCATGGCTGACAAAACCAAATTTCATCCTGAACTTGTAGTAAACAACATCAAAAACTTCATCCCTATACCCTTGAGATGGAAAATGGTCAATACTCCTCGTGGGCGGAGCTTTTTAAGATCCATTGTCGTGTTTATGAAGTTATCGACCACATCATCCCTCCTACACCGAAGTCCACAGACCTACCCTCGGCTTCGACTTCTGATGATGCACTCTGGTCTCGTTTGGACGCAGTCGTCCTCCAGTGGATATACAACACGATCTCTAATGATCTGTTGCACACCATCATTGATACCGATGCCACTGCCTGCCAAACGTGGGAACGTTTGGAAAGTATTTTACATGACAACAAAACTCAACGAGTGTTATACCTTGAAAATCAGTTCAAGGACGTTCATCAGGATGATTTTTCAAACGTGTCTGCATATTGTCAAGAACTCAAGATGCTTGTCGATCAACTCTCCAACGTCGGCGCACCAGTCACTAATCAGCGATTGGTCATGCAACTTATTGCAGGCTTGAACGAATCCTATGACGGTGTTGCCACCATCCTTCAGCAATGAACGCCGTTACATCCATTTTATGAGGCCCGTTCGAAGCTAATTCTTAAGGAAACCCGGAAAATCAAGCGCAACACCACTCAGGTCAGCATTGTCGATGCTGCCTTCACCACCACCGTCGGGCCCTCCGCCGATGTTAGGGCCTCCTATTTCGGCAACCAGAACCACCGACCCGAGGACCTGCAGCAACCCGCAACAACCGCCGGAGCCGACAGTCCGGCAAGGGTTGCAACGGATGAAATTCCGGTAATAACGGCGGCGGGAAGGGGAAGTCCCCGCCGGCAGGAAACATCTAGCAATTACCGCGTTAATGGCAGCAGCCTCCGTCTTTGGCCGCGTGGGCCCCACCGTCATGGGCCTCTCCTCCTTGCCCGTATCCGACATCCTCGTGGACTCCACCTCAGAACCAATATGCCCAACCTGGCATACTCGACGCACGTCCACAACATACCTACAAAACACCCCCCCCCCCCCCCCCGCCCTCAACTTATGCACCGACTGACATTGAGGCAGCTATGAACACAATGTCACTCAACGCTCCCTTAGGAACAATAATTTTATCAATTGCAACCGTATTTCTAAGACTCTTATATGTGAATCATGTGTTTTTGGGAAACATGTTAAATTACCATTTTATGCATCCACAAATTGTACTTTAATGCCTTTCGGTATCATACATAGTGATTTGTGGACTTTTCCTATTTTAAGTACGGCTGACCATCGATATTATGTGTTATTTTTGATGATTATTCCAACTTTCTATGAACTTTTGCAATTGGCAATAAATTCCAGGTCTACCTCATTTAGTTCTTTCGTAAAAACACAATTTGAAAAGAGTATTAAATGTTTTCAATGTCAGAATGACAGGGAATTCGATAATAACCAATTCAAACGGTTTTACTCCAAAATAGTCTTACCATTCATTTTTCCATCCCTCACACCTCCTCCAAAAATGGTAAATCCGAACCATATACAACCTAATTCGTGCCCTACTTGCTCGCGCCTCAATTTCCCCTCAATTCTGGCATTACGCACTCTCCATAGCCAGCTATCTCCTCAACATAATCCCAAACAAGTTTCAAGCTCTACGGTCGTCCACTCAAGTTCTGTTTCATAGGAACCCCTCTTACTACCACTTTCGTGTCGCAATAGCTTACCAAGGCGATGATCAGTAGCTGGTCCGAGAGGATGATCAGCCACACTGGGACTGAGACATCTTCGGATGTTTCTGTTATCCTCTCCATTCAATCACTCACAAACTCTAACCCCGATCTTCTCCGTGTGTGTTTCTGGGTTATCTCAACAATCATCGTTGTTACTCTTGCTATGACCTATCAAGCCGTAAAATAATTATTTCACGCCATGTCCTATTTTATGAATCTCAATTCCCTTTTACCTCACTAAACTCGCCACATCGGCATTCCTACGACTTTCTAAATGATGGTCTGAACCCCATTATAATTCATCATTTACATAGTCCGCCATACCAGACCCCGACACCCGCACCCACCACAGTTAGTCAGGGACACGCTGCCTACTCAGATCTGCCGATGATGGCCCAAAATTGCCCGTCTCAGGTTGATTCTGTAACCACCTCTCGGTAAACCAAGCCTCAGCCAGCCGATCCCGCTACCCCTGCCCTTCCACCTCTTCCCGACAGTCCCGTGACACCATACCCTCCTCCCATCCCACATCCTGAGACACGCTCTCGGATAATGGAAACTCGTGCCATGCACGGAATTTATAAACCTAAATGTTTATTTAACATATATATTTCAGTTGTCCCTTCCCCTATCCCTCAAAATCCGAAGGATGCCTTTTCCGACCCAAATTGGAAAGCCGCAATGATTGACGAATATAATACTCTTATTGATAATAAGACATGGGACCTAGTACCCCGTCCACCTGATGCTAACATTATAAGTTCTATGTGGATTTTTAGACATAAAAAGAAATCTGATGGTTCTTTTGAGAGGTACAAGACTCGTCTTATAGGTAATGGCATGTCTCAATTGGTGGGAGTGGACTGTGATGAAACGTTCAGCTCGGTCGTAAATCCCGTAACAATCCAGACCATCCTCAGCATTGCCCTATCCAAGTCTTTGCCCATACATCAGCTTGATGTCAAGAATGCCTTCTTACATGAGGATTTTCATGAAATGGTATATATGCATCAACCTATGGGGTTCACGGATCCTATTAATCCAGATTATATGTGTTTTTTGCGGAAATTTCTCTATGGACTGAAATACGCTCCTCGAGCATGGTACCATCGGTTCACCGATTATGTCTCCTCTATTAGTTTTTCACGTAGCAGATCCGATCATTCTCTGTTCATTTATAACAAGGGTACAAACATGGCTTACCACTTATTATATGTTGATGACATCATCATCACCACATTATATGATGCTCTCCGCTGGTCCATTATGTCTCTCATTTCCTCTGAGTTTACTATGAAGGATCTGGGTCTCCTGAGTTATTTCTTGAGCATCTCTGTCACTCGACATTCTGGCAGCCTATTCCTGTGTCAGAAGAAATATGTCGAAGAGATCATTGATCGTGCAGGAATGACATCTTGCAAACCATCTCACACGCCAGTAGACACCAATTCCAAGCTCAGCGCAGATTTTGGCCCTCCGTATTTAGACCCAACTCACTATCATAGCCTAGCTGGGACCTTGCAGTACCTCACATTCATGAGATCAGACATATCCTATGCCATGCAACAAATCTGCTTGCACATGAACAATCCGACGGAAGCACACATGCATGTTCTCAAACGTATTTTACGATATGTCCAATGCACACTTCACTTCGAATTACATCTATATAGGTCCTCGCTCACTGGTCTCACTGCTTATTCTGATGTTGATTGGGGTAGATGTCATGACACCCGACTCTCCACGTCTGGTTACTGTATTTTCCTCAGAGATAACCTATTGTCTTGGTCTTCCAAAAGGCAACCTACACTATCCCGATCCAGTGTCAAAGCAGAGTACAGAGATGTCGCCAATGTCGTCTCTGAGTCTTGTTGGATCCGTAACGTTCTACTTGAGCTTCACTACCCGATTCAAAAGGCAATACTGGTCTACTGCGACAATATTAGTGCGATATATCTTTCTGACAATCCCGTCCAACATCAGCGCACTAAACACATTGAGATGGACATTCATTTCGTTCACGAAAAAGTGGCTCGTGGTCAAGTTCGTGTCCTTCATGTTCCTTCCAAATATCATATTGCCGACATCTTCACAAAAGGACTTTCGTGCATACTATTTGATGATTTTCGAGTCAGTCTCAGTGTTCATGAACATCTCGCTTCGACTGCGGGGGTGTAATAGAATATTTCCCAAATATTTTTCTATTAATTGTATATCTCTCATTTTAGATAGAATTGTATTCTTATTGTAATTAGGTCTCCTATTTTAGGTAGAATTATATTTCCTATTGTAATTAGATTGATTAGTTATCTAGTTTAGATATTCTTGTACTACTATATATATTGTACATTATTGATAAATAAAATCAATAAACATATTTTTCTTTACACCTAACTTGGAACATCAAATAGTGATGTTGAACTCTAAAGCCCCTTAGTGAGACGGTCTGAAGGTTCTAAGTAGGTGTTTGTACATGACCTTGAAATCATAATTTGAAAGTATTAATATGAGTGAAGGTTGATTTAAAGTTGAAATTGCGTTGGTCATAAGTTTTGCGAACAAAATTTGAAATTAAATTATACTTTTCCTCGGAATCATGAAAAGTCACAATTTGTAAAACTATCAAAACTTTCTCAGACTCTTATACAATTTTATTAACGAGCAAATTTAATAAAGAATTTCTCGCAATAGCACCAACTGATTTTTGGGTGTGTTTTATGGAAGAGGGAAAGTGGCTTGGTAAAGTAAGAGTTGGATTATTATACTTTTGTGATAAGATGATTCTTTTTTTTTTTTGTAAAATCTAATATTATAGATCAACTTTTAAATTTAAAAAAAAATTAAATCACAAATTTGGAGTTGAAATTCTACCTTTTAAGTGAATTTGGGATACGAAATCATAATTTTAAGGTGAAATTAAAGTTCTATTAGTTCCTTTAAGGTAGTGATAAGGTCTGCGTACATTCTATCCTTCTTAAACCTCACTTATGAGATCACACTTAATTTATTGTTGTTACATAGGATTAACAACTATCTAAATTATTGTTTTACTATTAGTATGATGTCAACAGGTAGTTGTATGTCTATATCAACTTCTTTGAGCAACCCCAATAACCATATTAGTTCAGCAACAATAGTAGTATAAGACTTATGCATTCTGGTTTTGCGGAATTTCTAAAATAGTTGTTTGTTTCTTGAATTTTCAGAACACCAATTTTGGTGAAGAACCGTGTAACAATTTTTCTGGTTAGGGGACATACTGTCCAGTCTGCATCTCAATAGACTATAGAATTATATTAATCTCTTTTGGGAGTCTTTCTCATTAATACAAATATATATAGTGTGTAAAATATGGAATCCTAATACAATAAGGATTTTATACTTGCCATAATTATACAACACTAGATATTACAAAATATATGGGGAATATTTTATAATATATGCTAATACACCCCCTCAATCGGAGCGGGAGGAGGCCGGACGCTGAGAATAGATCTGAAGTCGAGGAATAGTTGTCTAGGAAGACCTTTAGTGAGGATATCTACATACTGATACGACGAAGGCACATGCAACACCTTAACATGACCGATAGCAACCTTCTCACGAACAAAGTGTATATCCATCTTAATGCGCTTGGTTCGCTGATGCTGAACCGGATTATGAGATAAATATATTGCGGATATGTTATCACAGTATACCAAATACGCCTTATGCAAGGGATATTGGAGCTCCAAAAGAAGGTTTCGGAGCCAACAGATCTTAGCAACAACATTTGCAACACCTCTATATTCTTCTTCTGCACTCGAGCGAAATAGTGTGGCTTGACTCTTGGCAGACCATGAAATGAGATTATCCTATAAGAACACACCATAGCCAAAGGTGGAGCGTCGCATGTCCGGACAACCTGCCTAATCTGCATCCGTATATGATAATAATCTGGTCGGGGCAAAGGGGTATAGATGCAATCCATAATCAAGTGTGCCCTTAACGTATCGAATGATACGCTTAAGAGCAGTAAAATGAGGCTCTCTTTGGGCATGCATGAATAAGCACACCTGCTGAACAACATTAGCAATATCAGGCCTGGTGAAAGTAAGATACCGAAGTGCACCTGCAAGACTCCTATAAAGAGTAGGATCAGACATTGGATCACCATCAATAACACCAAGCTTTGATTTAGAGTCAACCGGAGTGGACATGATCTTGCAGTTCGCCATTTTAGCCCTGTACACAATCTCCTCTGCATACTTATGCTGACACAGAAACATAGTATCTACAGATCTAGTCACTAATATCTATAACTCAGCTTCCCCAAGTCAGTCATAGCAAATTTGGTCTTAAGCAGTACAATGATCTCATTTTCAATATATCAGAGGATGCAGTAAGAAAAATATCATTCACATATAACAACAAATAAGCAATGTTACTACATCGATGAAAAATAAAGAGAGAATTATCACACTTGCTGTATACAAACTCAATCTGCATAATATAGTGAGCAAAACATTCATACCACGCTCTAGGGGCCTGTTTCAAACCATAAAGTGACTTACAGAGACGTCATACATAATTAGGGGCCTGCGGATGGACAAAACCTGCCGGTTGGTGCATGCAAATAGTTTCTTTCAAGTCCCCAGGTCTAGTATGGCTAATTTTGGGTTTTTGGGAATAGGGTATGTGGTTTGTATAGATAGGTTAAATTGGACTTTGAGTTTGAAAATCCCGTGTTGGGCATGGGTTTCCATACGGTGCGTGGGGGCAAGGGTAGGTTTGGTAATTATGTGGGGTGTCAGGTTAGGAATAGTCGGTGCAGTGTGTGTATCGGTGATTTGGACTGGGTACTGTGTCGGGCCAGGGATCTGTTGGGTGGGTATTGTCACGGGTGATGGTATGGCCGGGTCGATGTTACTGGGGATGACATCGGGTTTGGTGAGGGCGACGATCTGGGCAGAGCGGGTGGTTGTGGGGTCATCGATGTCTAGGCCGGTGACGGTGATGGGTTGGTAAGGGTCTAATTGCATATACAGTCTGGTACTATTACGGGAAGGGGTTGGGTTACTGGATTGTCGGCGTTGGGCAGTGGCGGCATAGTGGTTTTGGGTTGCGGGTGCCGGAGGCTAGGGGTTGCAGCGACGGTCTGTGATAGAGATGTATTGAACTAATTTCCGATAATGGGAGAGGCAACCGACGTTGACCTGGGTCGTGTCGCCACTGCCGGTGAAGGACCAGATAATTCATTGTTGGTGGAAACGTGGTTAGGTGGCGACGGAACAGTGGCAGAAACGACAGGACGACTTGGGGAGTTGACGAAGGGACTACCGGTGGTAGCAGTGACCTGATCGAGGGGTGACTGAGCTGTGATGACAGTGGCTCGGCTGCTGCCGGAGTAGTGGCAGCATGACGGAGTGTATGGTGGACAAGCGGTGATGTGTACGAATCATCGAGGAATTGGTAATCAGTGACTCTGAATTTTTAAATGTTGTCAAATGGGAAAACATATTAAAAAAATGTGACGTGCTGCGAGATTATAATTTTGTCGGTGGATATCTCATAGTACAAGTACCCCCTATGGTTTTACGGAAACCTAGGAATGCATACGGAGTGGATCGAGGTGCTAATTTATGGGGGGCCGTGGATGTCAGGTTTGGGTAAAACAAATAACCAAAAATTCTAAGGTGATCATAGGTAGGGATTTCACGGTAGAGAATTTCGGTGGGTATTCTATTTTGATTTGCATGGGTAGGTAAGATGTTAAGAATATGTTCTACCATTTTTAATGCATATACCCAAAACGTATGGGGGAGAGACATATGAAAAAAGGGTACAAATCATATTATTAATGGTGTGGAGAATTCTTTCGGCTTTACCATTTTGAGGGGAGGTATGGGGACACGAGAAATGAAAGATCATTCCATTAGCCGCACAAAATTTATGAAAAAGGGAATTATTGAACTCACGACCATTATCACATTGAAATGTTTTGATATCTTTTTCAAATTGCATTTTAACCAGTGTACGAAATTCAACAATTTTGGAGAACATCTGATATTTGAGTTTAAGCAGATAGACCCAAAGGAAGTGAGAGAAATCATCCAAAAACACCAAATAATATTTGTGGCCTAGGTTGCTAGTTATATAAGAAGTCCATAAATCGGCATGAATAATATTGAAGGGAGAGAAAGTAATACTTAGAGAAGGCGTAAATGGTAGTCGAACATTTTTCTCTAGATGACAAGAGGAGCAACTATGGGAAAAGTTCTTTTTATATCAGTGGATTAAATTTCAGTTTAAGAGGGAATAAAAAACATGAGCACCCGGATGACCAAGTCTACTATGCCACGTTGATGGAGATATTATTGCGAGAGCGGTGGGAGGAGTGACGAGGGCAGCTAGAGATATGGGAGGGTTGATACTGACAGGGGATGTGGATAGGAAATGATAGAGGTCCCCCTCACTATTGCACGTAAGGAGTTACCTGGTACGGATGTCCGTCATAGAAAACCCAAACGGGTCAAAATTAATTGAGACGGAATTATCGGTGTCAAATTTTCTAACAGAGATTAGGTTCTTGATAATGTTTGGGGCATAAAATACATTTTTAAGGGAGAAGTGTGGATGCAGTGGTGGGGTTAGAGTGTGGCCAAATCCTTGAATTGGAATGCGATGATCATTTCCGACCATAATAGATTGGGGAGTATTTAACTTTCGCAATTGAGGAAGATTACTAGAATTATTGGTGAGGTGAGATGTGGCGCCTGTATCCATATACCACACATTATCAGGCTGCTGACGAGTCAATGTGCCGAAAACCTGTCCCAAATTAGTTTATGCAGGGCCTGGAGTGGACTGTTGGGTTCCAGGATGTTGGGCCTGATGGCTGTGGCCCGGTGGTGTTAATCCTAGACTGCTGGGCCGCTGCTGGGCTGTAGGCAATTGGGCCTGATGACTGTGGCCCGTCGGTAGTGCTTTGCTGAAATTTCTTGGACGGTACCGATGTTCTTGTTAGACCGAGTGTTCGGGTATTTTCTTGAAAGCCCGGCCCCTTGTTGCTGCTCCTGCCGCCGCGTAAAAGCCACCGTGGTTATTCTCCTCTATGTGGGCTTGCCGAAAAAAAAACTTTGGGAGTTCGGGGCGTAGCTGAGGTGTATGTGAGGCAGTGTCGGGTGTATACGAGCTGTATATCGGCTTAGGGAGACTATACAAGTAGTATACGGCCTGTTGGAGAAATAGGGAAGTTGGGAAGGTTGTATATTAGAGGTATATCAACGTATACCGGTGGTATACAGACGGTTTTGGCGCCGGAAAAAAAAAGGAAGGAAGGGTTGCCGAATTAAGGGTTTAGGGTAGGGAGGAAGTTTTGGCTTCTGATACCATGTAGAATTGTATTAATCTCCCTTGGGGAGTCTTTCTCATTAATACAAATATATATAGTGCGTACAATGTCTAATTCTAATACCATAAGGATCATATATCTGTCATAATTATACAACACTAAATATTACAAAATATATGAGAATATTTTATAATATATGCTACTATAGACAATAACTGAGTTTGAGTCATTGCTAGATAAAATAATTTCTTATCCTGATTGATTCTTTATGTACTTGACAATTCTAGCAATTCTGATGGATACAATATCCATGTGAATTCTTTTAGGTGGCTTAAAGAACTGGCTAAAATCTTGAACTCCATAAACTATGTTAGGCTTAATCATTATTAAATACAACAACTTGCCTGTTAGTATGATATGTAGCTAGCGTGATCAACAAGTAAATCAACTTCTGAGTTTTCTGTTTCTTCTGCTTCATTTACACAAATGTCATACCATGTACAATTTGACATTAGTATCAATAGGTGTGACTGGTGGAGGTGGATTTGCTGCAGCTAATCCTACTTCTGATATGAGCTTTAAGGAATATTTCTTTTGATGCATAATATTTCCTGTCTTGATCTGGCAAATTTAATGTTAAGAAAATACTTTAAGTTCTCCCAGATCCTTCATCTTGAAGGCTTGCTGAAGAGATCTTTTGATTTCTTCAATTAGAAATCGGCTGATATCAGTAACATATCATCAACCTAGACTAAAATAATGGTTATGCCTTTTGTACCTTTTAAAAAAAATGAAGAGTGATCATACTAACCCTGGTTGAATTGGAATTGTAGTAATTAAAGTAGATTCTCTTAATTTGATATTCCATTGCCTAGGGACTTGCTTAAGCCTATATAAAAATTTAACCAGTTTGCAGCATGGTCCCCTGACTATGAAATCCTTGGGGTGATTGAATTGCATGTATATCTCATCATGAAGACCATTTAATTAATTTTTTGATATTAACGTTTAAGAGGTTAAAGGTAGCACATATTGAATTGAGCGATCATCTCAGCTTTTGAGCTAATATTCTAGAATCAAAATGAAACCTACATGTGATTAATTATTTGACACGTGATAAAACACATTAAAAACCATAAGCCATCTAACTCTCTCTGCATTCAAACGTATGCGATTTTCTCTTCTTCTTTTTTCCCTACATATTATGTGTAGTGAAATTCAAATTGTACCTTTAATTAGGTCTAGTACATAACTCTAAAACAAAAAGGATTTCAAAATACAAAATATCTTGTTGTTCTTTCTCCCTTGTGCATCTTCTTTTGAAATATTCAAACCGGCCAGTTACACAAGGTCAAATGAAAATAACAGATGCAAATGTTGTGCTTTATACTGAGAAAGACGGAAGAGAAAAAAATGCAAGATTTAGATTCCTCTTTCTCCCTTTTTCTAATCCTAAAGAGTTTTTCCAATAGTCAAGGAATGTGGTGGGATCGATCCTCCACATTTAATCAGAGTTCTCAGGTTCGATCCTTAAAATGGAGAAATTTTTAAAGAACGTTCACCCTCAATTAAGTCCTAGGCTGCATGAATCTATTAATTGAACTAGTTATTAGCGAATATTCTCAGAATATTCTCCGTATATTTTGTAATAATGGTAGATGTATAATTAAGGTAACTTAGGATTCTAACTGTATTAGGAATCAACCTTTGTAAGGTAAGTTAGGATTCGTACCATATTAGGAATCAACCTTGTACAGCTATATATATTGTGAATAATGAAAGGAATCCCCAAGGGAAATTATTCCATCTTTCATGGTATCAAGAGCCTAAAACCTAAATCCCTCCTCTTCCTTATTCTTGGCCGAAATTAGCAATTTTTTTTTCTAATTTCGCAGAAAAAAAAAAATTCTGCTTTCTTCCTCTCTTTCTCGGCCAAACCAGAAAATTCTCTTCCCTCGGCAGGCGGCAACCATGTCTTGCCCCCCCAAATTCCGGTTCATCCACTGGCACAATTGACAACCCCTCTCAACGTTCAGTATCTTCTTTTCATCCGGCATTCGCCGTTAACAACATCAAGAATTTTATCCCTATAATTCTTGACCAAGAAGACTGTCAATATTCCATGTGGATGGAACTATTCTACATTCATGCATGTGCATACAACGTGCTCGATCATATTGACGAATCTGCTCCTCGTCCCACCGATGTTACATACTCAATCTGGCGTCGTCTTGACGCCATCGTCAAACAATGGATCTACGGCACCATCGCCAAAGACCTGTTGTGCACTATCATGAAAACAGGTGCTACGGCACGTGAACTTTGGGTCCGGCTAGAAGAAATCTTTCAGGACAATAAAAATACTCGGGCCGTATATTTGGAAGAGCAATTCAATAATACCCGCCTCGAGAATTTTAACAACATGTCCGAATATTATAAGCAACTGAAACTCATAACCGATCAACTATCCAACGTCGGGACTTCTATTTCAGAAACCAAGATGGTGCTTCAACTTGTTGCGGGTTTACCAAAAGGTGAATATGACACACTCACAACAATGATTCAACAAGCCGACCCTCTCCCAAGTTTCAACAAGGCACGTTCACAACTATTGTTGGAAGAAACTAGACGTGCTAAACAAGAGGAACATAATCAAAAGGCGTTAGCGTTGACGGGATGGCAACACTGCGACCGGCGGCGACCAAAGAAGCAACCGGCGGCTCCGGCGGAAAGAAGCAGCAGCAGCAGCGGCAGCAGCAGAGTGGCGGAGGTCGTGGCGGCGAGAGGTCGCAACAACAAAGGCAAGGGCCGCGGAAAGGGCCAACGCACCCGGTGGGACCGGACAAGCCAACCACCGGACAAGAAGAAGAAGACTGCTGCAAAGCGGTGGCCCAACCGGCGAACCGGGCCTCGCCCGCATGCCCGTACCCGACCGTAGGGGCCGGGCCCAGCAGCCTTGGTCGACCGGCCTCTTGGGCCATGCCCCGGCCACGAGCGAGCCCACAGCCAAAGAAGCGAACGAGCCTACACGATGGCGGTCCAGGCGGCAGCAGCTACACATGCCCATCGCAATCCAAAGAAGAAGAAGAGCACGCGGCAGCAAAGACCTGCGCAGCAGCCCCGGCGAACACGGCCCCGACCGATTTGGGCTAGGCATACACCACCGTGAACCTTCAACAGCCCGACGAAAATTGGTACATGGACACCGGAGCCACATCTCACCTCACCCGGTCGTCGGGTAACATATCTCAACTACGTCGGCTAAAGTGTCCTCAATTTATTCTTGTCGGCAATGGTCATCGCATTCTAATTGAAGGTTACGGTAACACACACACCAAACATCCACACCCACCTTTCTCCCTAAACCACGTCCTATACACACCTAACATCATTAAAAACTTAATCTCTCGTTAGAAAATTCACTAGTAATAATTCGTGTCCGTCGAATTTGACCCTTTTGGCTTTTTTACGTGAAGGAACTCAATACGGGGAAAATTCTTACACGCCGCAATAGTGTGGGAGATCTCTACCCATTCACTCAATCTTCCGCCGACAGACCGCAAGCACCTCTATCCCTTGCGGCGATCTCTCCCTCAACTTGGCACAACAGACTCGGACACCCGGAGACCCAGTTTTTACTTTTCTTAGGACTTCTAAGCGTATTCAATGTAATAATGGGAAAATTGCCCAACACTGTTTTTCTTGTCCACTAGTCAAACATACTCGTCTTCTCTTTATGTCATCAAACAGTGTTACTTTTTCTCCATTTGATATTGTTCATCTTCGATTTGTGGACATCTCCGATTACTAGCTCTTTGGGTCATAAATTCTATCTAGTATTCTTGGATGATTTTTCACATTTTGTCTGGATTTACCCACTGAAATTCAAATCTGTAGTTTTTGCAAAATTCCTCGAGTTTCAAAAATTCATAAAGACACAATTTGAAAAACCTATTAAATCATTCCAATGTGATAATGGACATGAATTTAATAACTCGGCATTTCACAATTTCTATTCTAAACAAGGCATGGTTTTCCATTTTTCTTGTCCCTATACTTCTTCCCAAAACGGAAAGGCTGAAAGAATTATACGTACCGTCAATAACATGGTCCGCACACTTCTGTTTCATGCCTGCCTACCATCGCCTTTTTGGGTCAGCGTCAAAATGGTAGAATCCCTTCTAAATATTTTACCAACTAGCACACTCCAAAACAAAACTCCTACAGAAATCTTATACCGTAGGCAGCCATCATATGATCACCTACGTATTTTTGGATGCTTATGCTACCCCAACATAGCCTCCACTGCACCCCACAAACTTGTCCCTCGCACTCTTCCATGTGTCTTCCTTGGTCTATCTCCTAATCATCGGGGCTACTTGTGCTATGACATTGCTAATCGCAAAATCATCATCTCCCGTCACGTCACCTTTGACGAGACAACCTTTCCTTTTTCAAATCTCCAGAAATTTTAGACCACCGATTACATCTTTCTCGATGAACCAAGTCTCGTCCCCGGTCATCCAAAATCTATACCAACAATGACCCATCTGTTCCGACGGTCCCACCGTCCGGCACCACCCCACCAGCTCCCCTCGCTCACCCCTACGGCCCCCGGTCGAGTCACCTACGCCACCGGCGACACGCGCCCACCGGTCCAGAACCGGTGGACCAAAGAACCTTACTTACGACCCCCGACCCACCACCACCGCCCTCACATCGCATGGAGACTCGTGCACAACACGGGATCTTCAAACCCAAGGTTCAATTCAATCTCTCCACACAAACCTTATCACCCATTCCAAAAAATCCAACTAGCAAAACCGGACCCAAATTGGAATGCGGCCATGTGCGAGGAATTTAACGCTTTAACCAAGCAGAACACTTGGGATTTGGTACCTAGACCAGCTGGTGTGAATGTTATCCGGTGTATGTGGCTATTTCGTCACAAGTTCAAAGACAGTGGTGACTTAGAGAGGTATAAGGCAAGACTAGTTGCCAATGGCACTAATCAGCAGGAGGGTATTGATTGTGGTGAGACATTCAGTCCGGTTGTTAAACCGTCTACTATTCGGACTATTCTCAGTATTGCTATGGGCATGCATTGGCCGATTCATCAGCTTGATGTCAAGAATGCGTTTCTTCAAGGGGATTTGAAAGAGACTGTGTACATGCATCAGCCTCCTAGCTTTGTTCATCCGGCAGCTCCGCAGTTGTGTGTCGTCTCAGGAAATCATTGTATGGATTGAAACAGGCACCCCGCGCTTGGTATGATCGGTTCGCTAGGTATCTTCTGCAGATTGGTTTTGTATGTAGCAGGTGTGATACATCTCTCTTCACGCTTCACCGAGGTAGCAGCACTGCATATTTGCTATTATATGTCGATGACATTGTTCTTACTGCCTCATCTGACGGGTTGAAGAATGAAATCATTGCTTTACTCAAAATTGAATTTGCTATGACTGACTTGGGCAAGATAAGTTATTTTTTGGGTATATCGGTGACAAGATCTGCAGCCACTATGTTCCTGTGTCAGCGTAAGTATGCAGAAGAGATAGTGTACAGGGCCAAGATGGCAAATTGTAAAATTATGCCAACTCCGGTGGACTCAAAATCCAAGCTTAGTGCTAATGACGGTGCGCCGAGTTTCGATCCCACTCTATATCGGAGTCTAGCGGGTGCTCTTCGATCTTACATTCACTAGGCCCGATATTGCATATGCCGTTCGGCGGTGTGTCGTTCATGAACGACCCCGAGAGTCCCATTTTGCCGCCCTCAAACGTATTATCGGATATGTTAAGGGCACACTAGACTTTGGTTTACATCTATACACCTCTCGCCCCAACCAAGTTGCTAGCCTACACGGATGCAGATTGGGCGGGATGCCCCGACACACGTCGCTCCACCTCGAGTACTTGTGTATTTCTAGGGGATAATCTTATCTCATGGTCCGCCAAGCGGCGGCCACGCTATCCCGTTCGAGTGCTTTGAAGCGAGAATATTGCGGAGTTGCTAATGTTGTCGCCGAGATCTGTTGGCTCCGAAATCTTCTTTTGGAGCTCCGGTGTCCATTGCGCAAGGCGTCTATAGTCTATTGTGACAACATATCGCTATCTATATGTCTCATAATCCGGTCCAACATCATCGGACTAAGCATATTGAGATGGATATCCACTTTGTGCGAGAGAAGGTTGCCGTGGTCGGTCAAAATTTTACACGTGCCTTCCTCTTATCGGTATGCGAGACATTTTCACAAAGGGACTACCGCGACAGCTCTTCACCGACTTCCGATCCGGCCTTAGCATTCGGCCTCCTCCCGTTCCGTCTGAGGGGGAGTATTAGCGAATATTCTCAGAATATTCTCCGTATATTTTGTAATAATGGTAGATGTATAATTAAGGTAACTTAGGATTCTAACTGTATTAGGAATCAACCTTTGTAAGGTAAGTTAGGATTCGTACCATATTAGGAATCAACCTTGTACAGCTATATATATTGTGAATAATGAAAGGAATCCCCAAGGGAAATTATTCAATCTTTCACTAGTGAATAACAAATATCACATGGTTATATCAAAAAAGGAATATTTTTATCTTCGCAATTTATTCTTAAAACTTTAATGTTGTGGTTAAGGGCTAGCTCATATGAGCTCCATTATTTTCGCAATTGAGGTAGAGGATTCAAACCTCATTAATGGTGTAGTATCAACCTTCCCCGGCCCCTTTTATCCCTCCCCCTCCCTTGATATAATAATACTCTCTCCATCCCAATTTATATGATATAGTTTGATTGAACACAAAATTTAAGAAATAAAAGAAGATTTTTGAATTTTATAGTCTAAAATAAATAAAAGATAGGTTATAGATCATATCGTTAAACGTAAAAGATAAAATTTAAAGTTAAATTATTGTCAAATAAAAAAATCATTTTTTTTTAAAATTAACCAAAAAGAAAAATATATCATATAAATTGAGACAGAGAGCAGTAATAATTAACAATAAAGCAAAACTTTAACCTTGTTATAATATTGCACCTATAGAAAGCCATTTGAAAGTGTAGATAGGATGTGTCTAAATCACTCACATTTTCTCATCTTATCATCTATTTGTGCTTGCTTGAACCATTTGTCGGACTGTCAATTATAATTATTTCTATTTTATTTAATCTTGTCCGCCTCACATCTATAATAGGATTATGGGCGGAGTTAGTTGGGTGCAAGGGTTGAGCTGAGTTTCTTTTGATGGAAAGTTATATTATATATATATATATATATATATATATATATATATATAATTAAATTTTTTAATATATTAATCCCCGAGAACAATGAAAAAAAAAATATCTTGATAACGAAAACTATAGGGGGCTGTATTGGCGAGATCCAACGGTCAACTAGTAGATGTTAAATTTTCTTTATTTTTTTGTGTGCTTATTTTTTATATTTAAATTCTCTTAATGGAAATTTTAATTTCACCACGATGTGAATTGTTTGCTTTTTAAATGTCAATTAACCTTGTATTCCCACAAAAATAGAAGGGTATACTGTAGGGTTTTGTTGGGTTCAAAACATGTAAGTAGGCACATCGAAAGTTTAAAATTTTGTTCTACTTACCCAACAATCCCTTCTGGCATGGTTATATGACAATCAAACCATGTAAAGAAAACTTGAACAAGAACTTACAGGATATAAAATCTGGAGTCTTTACTTTAGGGTGAACACACGATTCTCCCTTCGATTGCAAGCGCCTTGCTACAGTATATTCCTATGTCAAGAAAGTCAGGAAATCTTGGCAGAGGTTTGACAGAGTTTTATCCTAGACTCTAAGTCTAGAACTGTATATTAGAATTAATCATATTATAAATGAGACAGGTGTTGTATATATAGTGTATTTTAGGTCAGAAAACAGATTAGAGTTGGGCTCTAAGCTTGGCCCAAAAACCGAGGTGCAGTGGGCCAGTCTGACTGGGACCACTGCCGGGGCGGCGCCGCGGCGCCTTACGTCTAATAAAACGTCCCTCGTTTCGTTAATATATATTCAGCACATTTAATGTAAATCCAATTTTGACTTAATTAAATAATTTCCATATAATAGAAATTATCCCATAGTTATTATCAATTTAAATATCTCGATTCCAAATCGAATATTTAATACTTTCTCAATACACCCTTAGATCAAAAAAGACAATCAACATAGTGTGACCTTATAGGCCTTCATATATTGACACTAATCCAATTAAGGTCCGCATGGAACTCCTAGACTGCGCCGTACGACGAACTCAATATATGAAGTACGTTTACATGAATCCAGCAAACATAACCTTTATGTGAGATGATAAATTCCTTTCAGCCGCAACACACTCGATCAAGCTTAGGATTTGTCATGTGTCTATCCAAATGGCTTGATCACTTTATCTCATCTATATTAGTCGACAACTAGACCATATTCTAAATATGTCTATTGCATTGGCCGATGACTTGGTCAACCTAATATCACTGAGAAGTTAAGTGATCTCTCGAATATCGAATCGAGGAATGAATCATATTCTTGGCTCAACTACCACCTTAGTTTACATCATAATGCACCCAACACAAGCCGTATCTTATCATATAAGGAGTTTATGCTTAGGATAGGGTCAAAGTACATTACTCTGTAAACAAGGTGCGTATTAACCTCAAGTCAAAGGACTTTTATCTCCCACACGCTGATAACACTCTAGACATGTATAACAAATAATTTATTAGCAGGGTATACCAATACTTTCCAAAAATATCCATGTGTCCATCACGAGTAACCATTACCCGTAGCAGGTGAGACATGCTACATTCTCCAAGAATGTGATGCAGACCACACGTCGACTTATAATATTTCATCGATATCCCATTCTCGATGATCATTAGTCGAGGCTATTTTGAGAGTTAAATTATATCAGTAATATCCTACTCTATTAATGACAACGTAAGCTCAAGGGATGAACATATATAAATAATTGCAAATAATCAAATAATAATTCAATAATTGCAAATGCCATAAATATTAATCTTATTAATAATACGAATGTGTTTAAGTATATTATGTCCCTAATATAGATTCTCTCTAGGACATATATACTTTCAATCTCCTACTTGGCCTAGAGTCAATCTCCAATGTATCTATTGCCCATGTTTTCAAAATGACCATTATGCTTAACTAAGCTTAATGGTTTAGTAAATGGGTCAGCTAGATTATCATATGTGGGAAGATAGTCTAATCTTATTTCTTCAGTCTCCACCATCTCCCTGAGTATGTGGTATTTCCTTAGTACATGTCTGTTTCTGTTTATTGATCTCGGTTCCTTAGCTTTCGCAATCGCACTAGTGTTATCACAATATATCGTTATTGGATGACTGGCACTTGGAACAACTCCTAGTTCTTTTAAGAACTAAGATATCGAGAAAAATTCTTTACAAGCTTTCGATCTAGCAATGTACTCGAATTCAGTCATCAAATCAACAATGGTTTCTTGCGTGGAACTTTTCCAACTCACTGCTCCACCATTGAAAATGAAGGTATATCCAGATTGTGACGGCCCTAACAATCTATTAGGTTTATCTTTGTAGATCTTAATTCCAAGAATGTAGCAAGCTTCACCCAAGTCCTTCATCATGAAGGTTTTGGATAACCTTTCCTTGACTGATTGTATAAGAGTCTTATTATCTCCCATTATTAATATATCATCTACATATATAACAATGAAGAAAATACTCCCTTCCTTTCACTTACTATAAACGCATGGATCTTCTTTGCTTCTAACAAAGTCAAACGATTTGACTGCTTTGTCAAAACAAATATTCCAACCCCTTGAGGCTTGCTTAAGTCCATAAATGGACTTCTGTAGCTTGCATATTGCTTTGGGCTCAGTCTTGGATGTAAAACCCTCAGGTTGTATCATATACACCTCTTCAATTAGGTTACCATTGAGGAAAGCAGTTTTAACATCCATTTTCCAAATGTCATAATCATAGTATGCGGCTATTGCAATCAAAATCCGAATGGACTTAATTTTTGCAACAGGTGAAAAGATTTCATCATAATCGACCTCAGGCCGTTGATTATAACATTTAGCCACCAATCTTGCCTTGTAAGTCTGTACATTGCCATATGCATCAATCTTCTTCTTGAAGACCCATTTGCATCCTATAGGTCTAACCTCTATTGGCAAATCTACCAAGTTCCAAACTTGATTGATGTACATCGAGTCTATCCCAGATTTCATGGCTTCTTTCCATACTTGCGAATCAATGTCTAACATAGCTTCACTGTAGGTTATAGGTTCATCGTCATCAGGAATATCTATCTCATTGTGTGTTTCAACAAGGAGATTAAGTCTTTCAGGTGGACGATAAGTACTAGTGGACCTACATAGTTGATTATTCTGTGTTTCAGTATTTGTTGCATTCTGATTGTGAGAAGGTCTTTGTGTGCTGGTCAATCTACCACCTTGAGAGCTTTTGAGAATGTCATTTTCATGTATTTCCTGAATGGAATGATGTACAACTATTGTATCATCTTCCATTGGTTGTGTATGAGAGCATTACATTTCTGCACTATCTCTCACAGCACTCCCACTGGCTGAAGGGCGTACTCTAAGTACCCAATCTTCACTAGATACTCCCACTGAATCCTTGTCTAGGTCATTCGACAAGGGTTTAACTTCTGTTTTATCTTGTGGTTCTTGAATTTCTTCAAGTTCTATCTCACTGCAACTCTATTCCTTGTAGACATATTCTTCTTCAAGAAAAATTGCATTTTTGGATTGACCTTATGTTCTCCAGGAAGATAGAAATAGTATCCTTTAGTTTCCTTTGGATATCTCAAAATAATATTTCACACTTTTAGGTTCCAACTTGTCAGTAAGCATCTTCTTTACATATGCAGGGCACCCCATGGTCGCATATGTTTAAGTGTTGGCTTCTTGCCATTCCATAACTCATATGGAGTTTGCTCTACTAACTTTGAAGGAACCCTGTTCAGAATATAAATTGAGCTTTGCAATGCATATCCCCAAAGGTATGTTGGTAGAGCTGAGAAATTCATCATGGATCTAATCATATCTAATAGGGTTCGATTTCTCCTTTCAGCAACACCATTCATTTGTGGAGTTCTAGGAGGTGTCCATTGTGACTGGACTCCATGAAGCGTCAAGTAATCCAGAAATTCTTTACTTAAGTATTCACCTCCTCGATCTGATCGAAGGGTCTTGATATTTATTTCAAGTTGCTTCTCTACTTTTGACTTGTACTCCTTGAATTTCTCAAAGGATTCAGACTTGTGTTTCATAAGATACACATGCCCAAACTTTGTGAAATCGTCTGTAAAAGTGATGAAGTAAGGGAAGCCTCCCTTAGCTTGAGTTGAAAATGGCCCACATACATCAGTATGGACCAACTCAAGCACCTCTTTGGCTCGTACACCTTTCCCAGAAAGTGGCTTGATGGTCATCTTTCCTCTCAAGCAAGATTCACAGTTACCATATGACTCCAAGTCAAATGGTTACAGGTAGTCTAACTTCCTTAATCTTGCTATCCTTGATTCATTGATGTGACCAAGTCTACAGTGCCATAAATAAGTGAGGTTTCTTGGATTACTTATCTTAGCTCATTTATTTTGCACATTGAAAATTTCACGACTACAGTTTAGAAAATACAAACCATCCACAAGTGAAGCATTTCCACAAATAAAACTATTAAAAGACAATACATAACTGCCACTGGCAATAAAAGAGAAAAACCCCTGAATGTCTAACACTGGGATATAAATAAGATTCCTCGTCAATGAGAGAACAAAATAACAATTATTTAGTTCTAAACAAAATCCTGAAGGTAAATCTAGTCTATAAGTTCCCACGCGTTCAGCATCTACTTGTGCTCCATTTCCAACGCGCAGGTCTACCTCCCAAGGTCCAACCTTTCTGCTGTCAATCAGACCCTGCACATTATTACAAATGTGTGAGCCATAAGAGGTATCCAATACCCATCAGTGAGAGCTACTTATACACATATTTATTTCAATGACAAATATACCTTGTCCAGTAGAGCTAGAAGCACCTAGTGCTTTGCCTCCTCCTGGAGCTGTGCAGTCCTTCTTCCAGTGCTCATTCTTCTTGCAGTGGAGGCAGACATCCATGGCTACCTTTGCCTTCTTATGAACACCTCATCTAGGTTTCAAAACTGTGGGTGCAGCAACTGCCTTACCCTTCTTCTTATGCATATTCTTACCCTTGGGTTTGAACTTGATAGAAGAGCCCACCATGAGTACAACTTTACCTTTAGAGGTAGATGATTCAAAGTTCTTCAACATGTTGTGAAGCTCTGGAAGACTTGCCTTGGTCCCATTCATATTGAAGTTCACAATGAAATTCTCAAATAAACTAGGAAGTGAATTCAAGATCAGGTTGACAGAGACATTTATAGGCAACTTCGTTCCAATCGAAGCCAACCTTTCTATCAACACAATCATCTTCTGAACATGTGCTGACACTTGACCCCCCATCATTCAGCTTACACTTGAAAAGGTCCCTCAACAGTTCATACTCGATTGTCTGAGACTGTGAGTCATAGAGACTCTTCAAGTGTTCTAGCATTTCATTGTGGCCCATGTTTTCATGTTGCCTCTGTAACTCCACAGTCATGGAGGACAACATTACACATTGTGTCGATGTAGCATCGTCTAGATGTTTCTGATAAGCCACCTTGTCAAACTGGGCATACTCAACAAAATTTTCAGCAGGGACTGTGGGGAACACTGTGTCTAACACATACTCAATTCTTTCTTGTCTTAATACCAATCACAGATTTCTTAACCAGTCAGGGTAACTTGCTCCAGTCAACTTGTTTGTCTCGACCAATATTTTCAGTGATAGATTCGACATTTTATATAGTCTAAAAAAATAGCTAGACTTGAAATTTAAACTCTAATATAATTTCTATTGAACACATTCATTAACTAATTACATTGACCTTTTATTTAATTAGCTCCCACTATTTTAACATACTCTTCGACCCCATAAAATAATACTGACTCATATCAAATATGGTCATAATAGGCCAAGATCCAGGTTCATGCTATATCCGTATTTGCTGTGGCTGATAACTTCTATAGCATAACCCGGTAGGTCTCCAAACCAATTACAAATAATTTGTAACTTTTGTTTGACCGAATGTTCTAAACAATCAATCTGCGTCCCTCGACTTGTCTGACACTGTGGCGCCAAGACAACCTAGCAAGTCAACCCCGTTATGAGACTGCAATTATGTATTTAAGTGAGCTTTGCCTTATAGAGCAAACAATGTGGTGTAAATACTCATGAAGGTTTATCACCCACTTCTACATTAACATGCATCTATGAAAGAGTCTGAGTCCTCGTAGACTTAGAGCAAATGTTGTGGCATAAATACTCAGCTCGCCAAAAAGGATTTTGCACTACAATCAATTATAACAGACGTCGTTCATTTTAAATGAGACTTGTATTAAATTTTGGGAAACATTTTAATTTAGAGTTTTAACCAAGATCAACTCTAGCATGTTTTATCTAATAAAACATCTTAACTATCATGCAAAACTAAGCGCACATTGGGTACCGCCTTCCCAAGCATGATATTAAGCAGTTTAAACACATACTGGGCGCCGCCTACCCAAACAATTATTTGTGGATGCTATTATAGTAATTTAAATGACAATCATTTAGCACATAAATAGTATACTTATCAAATAATACATTGTTTAATAATAATCGCGGGTTAAACATTTTGAACTTAAAAAAAAAATTCGACCGATGGGGCCGCGACGCTAATCATTAGAGTCAAAGCGCCAGTGAGGCAGAAGCCAAAATTCAACTTCTGCAATGCATTAGCGCCGTGACGCTCCACTATGGAGCCGCGTCACCTATTGTCCAGTAAGTCCAAAATTTTAAAATGAAGTTTTTAATCGCGGATTTTGGATAGGAGTCGCGACCCCTGCCTGTCACCGTGTCCCCTGCCTGTCACCGTGACTAACGTCGCCTCGAAACCCTAGAAGGCGTCGCGGCGCCCAACCATAGGGTCGCGATGCCTACGTCCTGACAGAACGTTCCCGTGTTGATTTTCTAAAAATCGTCCAAACCCTAAATCCAATTAAAGAATCAGATCACAGATCATTTATCATCACCCAACCATTATCAATAACGCACATATCGACCATCATCTATTCCTACCCGTTCTTCGCCGTGCACTATGTTCGCAATGAACCGATTATCTGCACTTGGCTTAGTCCGAGTTAGAATGAAATAACTTCCTCAATTTAGCGTAGGTGATAATTTAGGGTGATATCAAAAAGGTTAATTGTTCGGTCAAGATGTATATGATTTCAAGAAGCCTTGTTTTAATACAATTTTATATTTAACCCATATTATTATTTCTTTCAATTGTTAAATAACCATTGAACCAGCCTGTGCTCTGATACCATAAGGTTTTGTTGGGTATAAAACATGTAAGTAGGCACAAAGAAAGTTTAAAATTTTCTTCTACTTACCCAACAAATCCTTCTGGCATGGTTATATGACAAGCAAAACCTTTAAAGAAAACTTGAACAAGAACTTACAGGTTATAAAATCTGGAGTCTTTACTTTAGGGTGAACACGCGATTCTGTCTTAGATTGCAAGCGCCTTGCTACGGTGTATTCCTCTGTTAAGAAAGCCAGAAAATTTTGGCAGAGGTTTGAAAGAGTTTTCCTAGACTCTAAGTCTAGAATTGTATATTAGAATTAATCATAATATGAATGAGATTGGTGTTGTATATATAGTATTTTTTAGGTCAGAAAATAGATTAGGGTTGGACTCTAAGCCTGGCCTAAAAACCGAGCTGCAGTGGGCCAGTCTGACTGGGCCCATTGCCGGGTCGGCGCCGCGGCGCCTTACGTCTAATAAAATGTCCCTCGTGTCGTTAATATATATTCATCACATTTAATTTAAATCCAATTTTGACTTAATTAAATAATTTCCATCTAATAGAAATTATCCCATAGTTATTATCAATTTAAATATCTCGATTTCAAATCGAATATCTGATATTTTTTCTCAATACACCCTTAGATCGAAGAGACAAGCGACATAGTGTGACCCTATAGGCCTTCATATATTGACACTAATCCAATTAAGGTCCATACGGAACTCCTAGACTTCGTCGTACGACGAACTCAATATATGAAGTACGTTTACATGAATCAAGCAAACATAACCTTTATGTGAGATGATAAATTCCTTTCATTCGTGACACACTCGATCAAGCTTAGGATTTTCCATGTGTCTATTCAAATGGCTTGATCACTTTATCTCATCTATATTAGTCGACAACTAGACCATATTCTAAATATGTCTCTTACATTGGCCAATGACTTGGTCGACCTAATATCACTGAGAAGTTAAGTGCTCTCTCGAATATCCAATCAAGGAATGAATCCTATTCTTGGCTCAACTACCACCTTAGTTTACATTATAATGCACCCAACACAAACTGTATCTTATCCTATAAGTAGTTTAAGCTTAGGACAATGTCAAAGTACATTACTCTGTAAACAAGGTGTGTATTGACCTCAAGTCAAATGGTCTTTATCTCCCACACGCTGATAACACTCTAGACATGTATAAGAAATAGTTTATCAGCATGGTATACCAATACTTTCCAAAAGTATTCATGTGTCCATCACGAGTAACAATTACTCGTAGCAGGTAAGACATGCTACATTCTCCAAGAATGTGATGCAGATCGCACGTCGACTTATAACATATCATCGATATCCCATTCTCGATGATCATTAGTCGAGGTTATTTTGAGAGTTACATTCTATCATTAATATCTCACTCTATTAATGACAACGTAAGCTCAAGGGATACACATATATGAATAATTGTAAATAATCAAATAATAATTTAATAATTGCAAATGCCATAAATATTAATCTTATTAATAATACGAATGTGTTTAAGTATATTAATCCTATAGGCCTTCATATAATAAAACAAGTGAGTTAGTAAAAAAAAAAAGGATATAAAGAAGACCGGGCAAAAGTCTAGCATGAAAAACGAGACGAATAATAATATGTAAATAATGGAACCATAAATAGACTTTATGGGGGAAAAAGTGGACCACGAAAGGCATCATAACAAGTGGTATAACATTATTGAGTTTGTGATCACTTCAATCCTCCTTTTTCACATTGGAAGTTTCAGAATATAATTAGCTTAAGAGAAAGGCCCCTCACCCCTGCCCATACGGTGGAATAGATGAAGATCTATTCACAATTATTATTAGGATATTTTATAAATGTCGACGGGTGCATGTTTGATACTCTAAGAGTAATATATTTTTGGAGAATCCGACATAGGTGTCGAAATATTTTTAAAGAGTTCGAACAACAAAATCCTCCCCTTTTAATTAATGATTTTTTATTTTAGTTATGGATATAAAATAATTCTAATAGGGAGCGCTTTCCCCTTAAATGAACTTTACGGTCCACAAATTTGAATTAATCATAACCAAAAATGGATACCAACAATGAGTGAGAAACCAAAAACAAAAAAGCCCCTTATTTATTTATTTATTTATTCCACCCTATTTCAACTAATAAGATTAACAATATTTTCACTTGATATGCATAGCAGTAATTTAAACAGCAGTATCTTCTTCCATTACCTTAATGCTTTTTTAAAAATAAAATAAAAAAAACTGGAGCAGCCACTAGAGAAGAACTAGTGCTATACTTCAGCATTGTCATCATTTACAAATCCACTATTGGTGCCCTATATTATAATCATTCTTTTTCTGGACAAAGATAATATTGAATCCCTAAGACTTAAGAGTGCATTTAGTACCGCAAAAGGATGTGGTGAAGCGGGAGTTGTTTCTCCCTTGACCAGAGGTCTCGAATTCAAGCTCTTATTATGAAAAAATCCTTTGTAGGGTGACTTTCCTGAATAGGGCTCTATGCGGCGCGAATCCGAATATAGTCAGGCTCTAATGCGGGTATTGAACGCCGGGTTAAAAACAAAAAAAAAAGTGCATTTAGTATGTGGAAAAAAAATTCACAAAATATTCTTTAGAAAACAAGTAATTTTCTTATCTACTTTTTAATATTAAATTGGTGAGTGAACACTATTTTTTTAAAACTATTTTTAAATGTTTGATTGATGAATAAAAAATTTGTTCTAGAAAATGAGTGACCCGAACATCTACGGATACAAAGTAATCTCGAATCGTGAAGCTTTTGACTACCCTTTTAAAGAGCTAAATCATCATATTTTATATCATCAGATTTCCCAACAAAGTGGGGAGATAACTGAAAAAGTAATGATTATGTTTCAAAACTTATTAAGTTCTAGAAATATGATAATCCACAAAAAAAAAAAATCATCCAATTTTGATTTGGACCATCACCATTACAACAATAAATGAAAATTGGACCCCTCACCATTACAACAATAAATGATGCAGTTGGATAAATGTACACACATTAATGTGTAGCAACAAAGCAAAGTCAAATAAAAGCAACACATTCACATCATCGTCACATTATAATCCAGAAAATGACTTCCCGCAAACCAAGGCAAATCATTTTCCACTTATTAGAGGAAAACACGAGAAATTGAAATATTTTCCTTCACAACAAACCCACCCTTAAATGTTGCAAGATTTCATTTTAAGAGAACTTAATTTATCAATTGCGTGCAATTTGTTAGGTCCGGATATGTTATAAAACAATAAAAATAAACTGAAAATAAAATCAAATATCAATTCAGTTCCGAACGTCAGCAACAATGTCGTCTGACACAAGTGACACCACTTCGATAAAACAGAAAAAATCTTTGAAGAGTAAATTGCAGCAGAAATATTAAAGAACACAAAGATTTATATTTACATAATATAACCTATGAAGGTCAATGACCGAAAGTATTGTATATATTTATATACAATTGAATAAATTCCTTCTTTTATAATTTTATAAAATAAAACAAAAGGAATTAAAATGTTGAAGTCGCAGATGACTTCTGTCTGAAAATTTACCTAAATAGACATAGACAACATCTCATTATAATTGCTCCATACAAAACTAATCTAGAATCTAAACAGTAATTGTAATGTTGGACAGAATGTTGTCAACACACACATGCAACATTTGTGATCCAGATTTCTGAGATGAAATCCCGAGAGCTCTCTTGGTATTTTTATATTTTGATTCTGGATATCGATACACTGTTGTAGCCTCTCTATTTATAGTAGAGTGTTCCCTTGAAAGTCTCATCGATCGGTTGTGGAGGTTGAGGGAAAGGTGGGCAGCTTGTGGTAGATGATTGAGGAGTGAAAATCTCAACAACTTTGACTTGTTCCTTAATCGACTTCTTCCCCAAGCTTTGACTCTTTCTCCCACGTTTTACACAGCTCCAATTCACCACGCCTAAGTCATTTTTACCTCACAGTAAAAATTACTGCTTACCGTGAAGTAAGGCAAAACTATTCTAAAAAATGTTGGTCTGCATGTTGTGATATTTGTCCCAACATTTTTATGCATTCAAATCAGTACTTTAAAAGATATGTTGGGTCAAATGTCACAACACCAAACCCAACATTAACAATCTCCCCTTTTTTGCCTTTCTTCACAATACTCATTACAAACCTAAACCGGCTTACGATAATGAGACAAATGTTTGTCTGACATTTGTGATCAATAATATCAATGTTATGCTCCCCTTTAACCTGCGATGGCTTTCAAGTAATCATGCGTGTACCGATTCATAGGATTAGAAAAGAAGAAAGATGTTAGCGCATATATACATATCATCCATTTATATAGATTTATATACAAACTATAAAAATAAATATTCCATTGTCCACAGAAATCAATGTTCATCCTGTCGAACAGTTAACTACTCAGATTGCGCAACATTCACGACCCTCATACAGTATCAATCAGTAGAAACAGCTCCTCCTAACTCATCATACAACAACAACAACTTCCATCAACTTTCTACTCCTGCATAACTGCTTCTCTGCACAGAATAACAACTTCTAGCCTTCTTCTTCAGCTCCCCCTGCATCAGCACTTCCTCTGCTTCCCTCGGTGCGTGTACCGATTCATAAGATTAGAAAAGAAGAAAGATGTTAGCGCATATATACATATCATCCACTTATATAGATTTATATACAGACCATAAAAAGAAATATTTCATTGTCCACATAAATCAATGTCCATCCTGTCGAACAGTTAACTACTCAGATTGAGCAACATTCACGACCTTCATACAATATCAACCAGTAGCAACATCTCCTCCTAACTCATCATACAACAACAAGAACTTCCAGCAGCTTTCTACTCCTGCATAACTACTTCTCTGCACAGAACATCAACGTCTAGCCTTCTTCTTCAGCTCCCCCTACATCAGCACTTCCTCTACTTCCCTCGGTAGCATCATTATTTTCTCCCCCTTTTTGTGAAGAAAGCAGCAACATGTAATGGTCTCTGGCTTGAATCATAGCATTCCTCACATTATCAACCTCAGAGATTTGTTGGTTGATCTTTTCAATTTGATTCACAAACTATTAAATAGACATTGGAGACTGTCTAAGACTAGTGTTGTCAAGAATGTTTGTGACATTCCTATCAACATCTGCATTATTTCCTTCCATTTTCCAGGGTAGATTGATAACTCTGTCTCTACTCTTTAGAATCACTTTATGTACCGTGTACAGTTCAGGAGCCTTCCCTAATGTGTCCTCTCTCTTAGGCTTAAGACCTTGGGTAGTTACAACTTTATATATCAGAGATGGATAATGGAGGATTGAGGTTGATTCTTTTTTGCCAAGTTGGAAACTTGATGGAAGATCATCTTGCCCAGATCAAATCTCAAACCTTTCCCAATTTTATACATCATGGTGGCTTGTTATGTAGTTACAATTGACTCATTCATTGAAGGAAGCCAATTGTCTATAGCAATTTTTTGAAGGGTGGCAAACAGAGCTATTAATTTAGAGTCTGGACATCTAGAGATCCACTTATGCATTATACCTCATATGAGGTACTCAATTACTTCATCTCTATTGTCCAATGCAGGGTCAGCTTCTCTAACATTCTCCTCAACATTTAATCTCATGCATTGGTTTATAACAGCAAGTGTGAAAAAATATACTCTGTTATAGAGATATACCTTCCCAAATTTCTTCGATGAGGTATTCTCTATATTAGAACACAAATTAGCATAAAACAACCTGACTATTTTATCAACATACGGTCATTTCTCAGGAACAGATCCTAAGAGCTATTTTTCTTTTAAGAACTCTACCAAACCATATTCTGAACATGAGGCAATGTCTAATACTTTTTCAGACCTAATAACTTTATTCCTGTAGCAGTCCCAATTATTAGAATTAGTTTTAGAATAGAATTTATCTGAGTAGATAGATACCTCAAGGTTTGAATCAGATTCAGTTTTGCTGGAGGATGTTCGTGTTTGTGTCTCTTCTGATGTTGGCTGAAATGTTGCCTGAGATGTTGTGGCATCAGTGGTAACATTCAGAGCAGCACTCGATTTGGCGAATCTAGGAATTCCCTTTGGAAAGAATTGCTTCAGTGGAATTTCATCAGCAACTTCCTCGATTCTTGAGACACATTTTGCGGTACAGAAGCAGTTGGTTCTTCTTCACTCTCTTCAGTTGAGAGCACAAAGTCCATGTCGTCACCGTCACTTCTCGAGCAAGCAGGTATAGATGTGTCAAAGATGGGTCTTTTGATGCTCGGCTCTTCACGAATTGTTCTCTCAAATATTATACTCGATCGACGAGTAGGGAAGGTGGATGATCTTGGTCTTTTACCCAATGTTGAAATATTAGATGTTTCATCAACATCTATTGGATTGTTATCATCACCTGGGTAGCTAATGTCTAAATATTCCCTTTAAATATTATAGCTTTGCACAAGTCCTCTGTGGATGCTGAAGAAGATAACTGGCAGAGTTGCTGAGGTTCATTTTGCACAAATGATTCAGTGTTCATATGAGGGTTTTTACTCATTGGGGTGTTGGTTGCAGGGTTGGCTGACATTGGTGTTGACATTGGAGAGTTTTCCATTGGTGAATATTGTGGAGAGAGTTTTGGAGTTTTTGGGTTTGAGATTGAGGATGGGGTTTAGAATGATGATGATTCCATCGGGTATGTAGGGTTATACCCGAGGTGTGATTTCCCCCTTTTTTATTTTATTTATTTATTATTATTTAGAGAAAATCGGATATGATAAAAAAAATTGCAAATGAGAGAAATATTTATATACATGACAAATCTTTCTAAGCAACAAAAAATTTCCTTAGTTTTAGGAGTTTTAGATTTATCTAATAACTTATACCTAAAATTTTGGGATAAAAAGATAAGCATCACGGTAGGAATTTAATCTTATCATTTTAAAGTTTGAAATTCACAAGGCATAAACATAGGGAGAAAATCTGATTTTTCTAGAATCAGTTAAGACTAACATCCCAACATGTATCATAATATGAAAATGTAAACATCAATGTTGGCAACATTTTGGACGACACAAGTAGTTTGATCCCTCAAGAATTTTTCATATTGGCAACAAATCAAGACACGTTTTATACGTATTTTATGAGTTTGATCACTGAACCAATGTAATATTTTTCTCATCGTGTCCTTGGTCTAATCATAAAACACATACAAAAAGGTTTCTCGTGTCAAAAGTGAGAATACTTACTTTAGTATTTTCAAATTTCTTTTGAAGCACTCGATTCTCCTGTAGAATAGGAACTGTATCTTTTCAAAGGGTTTTGCCCATTTTGCACAGTAGCCAATCATTTGTTAAGGCTTTGCCTTATTTTGATACTCCTTTTTTATGATATATATATCATCGCAGAGAACGATATCACATTGATAACTTATTCTTATTGAAGGATCATGCTTGTGTGACTAAAGGTTATACACTTTACAACAACAATAATCAGTTTATGATATTTTATAGGTAAATGTCACCTGAAATGTTGGACAATGCTTCAGTTGACATTCACCAAAAATGTCTTTTTAGAGATTACAAAGACCAAGAGATTTCTTCAAACTAGAAAATCTCTCATGGTCCAAAGCTTTTGTAAAAATGCCAGCTAGTTGATGAAGAGCGTCAACATGTTCAATTTGAACTAGCTGTATTTCGACTAAATCTCTTAAAAAGTGATGTCTAATATCAATATGTTTTGTACATGAGTGTTGAATTGGATTTTTGGAAATATTTATAGCACTCAAATTATAACAGTACAAAATCAAAATGTTGCTAGAAAATTCATAGTCGTCTAACATGTGTCTTAGCCATATTAATTGAGAGCAACAACTTCCAGTTACTACATATTCAGATTCAACAGTAGAAAGTGAAACACAATTTTGTTTACGACTATACCATGAAACAAGATTATTGCCAAGATAAAAACATCCTCAACTTATACTATTTCTATCATCTACATCACCAGCTCAATCTGAGTCACTATACCCTATTAAATTAGGATTAGTGTCTTTAGAATACCAAATTCTCAGCTCACATATTCCAGCAACATATCGCATAATACGTTTCACGGCATTTAAGTGGGATATTTTGGGACAGGCTTGAAAACGGGCACAAATACAAACACTAAACATAATATCTAGGCGACTAGCAGTAAGATAAAGAAGGCTACCTATCATAGATCGATATAATGTTGGGTCGACATTTTCACCAACATTATCCTTACATACCTTCTGTGATGATCCCATTAGAGTTTTCATTTGTTTAGCTTTTTTCCAACCCAAACCTCTTGACTAGATTCTTGGCATATTTACTCTGGGAGATGAAAATTCCATCTTCACTTTGCTTAATCTGCAAGCCTAAGAAAAAAGTCAGTTCCCCAATCATGCTCATTTCAAAAGTTGATGACATAGATTCAACAAATGACTTTAGATAAGACTGTGAGGTCGAACCAAAGACTATGTCATCTACATAGATTTGAGCAATAATAATATCTACACCGTGATGTTTAATGAATAAAGTACGATCAGCTTCACCATAATTAAAACCAAATTCAAGGAGGAAGTTAGTTAGACGACCATACCATGCACGAGGGGCTTGTTTCAACCCATACAAAGCCTTTTTGAGCTTGTATACATAGTGTGGATGGTAAGGATCTTCAAATCCTTTTGGTTGTTCAACATAGACTTCCTTATCTAGATAACAATTTAAGAATGCACCTTTTACATCCATTTGCTATAAAGTAATTTTCAGAAAGCAGGCAATGGCAAGAAGAATTCTAATTGATTCAATTCTAGCCATATGTGCAAAGGTTTCATCATAATCGATTCCTTCAACCTTAGTATAGCCTTGTGCAACTAGAAAAGCTTTGTTTCTAACAACAGTTCCCGATTCATATGATTTATTTTTAAAAATCCACTTAGTTCCACTTACATGTGTATTACTTGGACGCGGAACTAAGTCCCAGACTTCATTTCGAGAGAATTGTTCAAGCTCTTCTTGCATTGCTTGAATCCAAAAATCATCTTTAAGTGCTTCTAAAATATTTTTTGGTTCTAAAGTACATATAAAATAAGAAAGACTAACCTTTTGGTACATGGTAGACATACACACATAACTTACCATATCTATGTAATTGAGTAGTTCTTTCCCTCAAAAACTCCCATTTGACTCTTCATCCACACCCTTTATGGTCTCTGGTTCAGATTCAGATGTTGCTTCAGATGTGGCAACATTTGGGGCCACATCTGATTCTTCAGCAGTCTGTATATTTTCCACTTAAACTATAGTGTTATTTTCAGTTGTATTTCCTGTAGGATCAAAAATAACATTTACAGACTCTTGTACAATTCTCGTCCTTAGATTGTATACTCTATAAGCATGACTATTTTGTGAATAGCCAACAAAAATTTCTTTGTCACTCTTAGAGTCAAACTTTGCCAAATGATCTCTATCATTTAAAATGTAACAAATACACCCCAAAACATAAAAGTAACGCAAGATAGGTTTCTTTCCATTTATAATCTCATAGGGTGTCATCTTTGTTCCAGGCTTTAAATAGACTCTATTAGTGATGTGACAAGCAGTATTTAAAGCTTCAGCCCAAAAACATTTTGATAATTTTTTAGAACTAAACATAACTCTAGCCATTTCTTGCAATGTTCTATTCTTCATTTCTTCTACGCCATTCTGTTGAGGAGTTTTGGGAGCAGAAAACTCATGGAAAATTCACTTTTTCTCACAAAATTTTGTAAAGGATATGTTTTTAAATTCTTTTCCATGGTAGGATCTAATCGGAAAAATAGGAGAATAGAACAAGTTCCTAATTCTAGAGTGCAAAATTTTAAATATGTCAAAAGTTTGTGATTTTTCTTTCAACAAATATATCCATGAATATCTAGAAAAATCATCTACTATCACATAGGAATACCTCATGCCCCTTAAACTGTCCACCTCAATTGGACTCATAAGATCCATATGTAGTAATTGAAAACAGTGAGACGTACCTGAATGTTGTATGTCATTTTGAACAACATTATGGGAAATACGGGTTTGCTTACTTTTTAGACAATCTTCACAGACAATTTTACCTTTATGGCTAAGATTGGGTAAGCCTCTAACCGCTTCATATGAGATCATTTTTTCTAGATTGTGGTAGTTGACATGCCCCAACTTTTGATGTCATAGTGTTGTGTCTTCGATCTTGACATTATTGCATGTTTCTTGTCTTGCAACAAGATAACAATTATCACATATTCTAGTACATGTCATGACACATTCATTAGCTTCATTCGTAACTTTACAGGCATTCTTATTAAATTTTACCTCAAGATTGTCATCACATAGTTGACTTATATTAATCAAATTAGACATTAAACCCTCAACATGTAAGACATTTCTTAAAGCTGGAAATCCAGGAACATCCAAGATCCATTTTCCAATTATTTTTCTTTTGCTACCTCCTACATAAGTCACGTTTCCTCCGTTGAATGACTCATAGTTCTTTAGAAAATCTTTTGTACCTGTCATGTGACGATAACAACTAATATCAAAGTACCAAGAACCTGAAATGTTAGTTCTTAATGCAGTTATCGCAACATTACAAGTTACATCCTTTTTGGGAATCCAGATTCTTTTAAAATATTTTTTACCTTTCGGCTCAGAAATGTTGCTTCGAATGTTATCCGAAATGTTGGACAACCTTTTAGGCAACCTTTTGCTCACATAATCTTGAAGTTTGAAACATTATGGTTTTAAGTGTCCAGGGGAGTTACAGTGATGACATACAAACTTCATATTCTTTGACATATATGAGAACCTATTATTCATTCCTTTTTTCTTTTATAAAGCATATTTTCTTATTTTTTTCAAACAAACTAGAGCATATGGTTTTAAGAGAGTTTTCGTATCCAATACCTTCATGTGAAGGTTTACTAAAGTTGAGTATCTCATTCAACTTCGAAGTTCCTGTGTTGAGCTTGTGGAAGGTTGCTTCAGCTAAATCCAGTTTAACACGAATCTTACCAAGTTCAGTATCATTTTTGGTAAGAGCAACCTCAAGTCGGGTATTCGTGCCAGTTAATTCCAGATTCTCATGAGTTAAAGATTTTATCTTTTTGTCAAGTTGTTTGGATTCTATGATTAAGGCTTTACAAATGCTTTGTAATTCATTAATCATGTCATCTTTGCATTCAACTTGATCAGCCTCACCACTAGAAATAAAACCACTAAAGTAATTAACATCAGGATACTTAAAGAATATGCACCTCTCAGATGTTGCTGGGGATGTTGATGTTGTCTGAAATGTCGTGACATCTGAGGCAACATTACAGATGACATATTCATTATCAGACAGAGACTATTCGTAAACAGTGGCCAGCATTGCTTGTGATTCGACTTCTTGATCTACTTCTTCTTCTCCTTCGTCGTCACTAAGAGAAACTCATAGATTCTTACCAAAATTTCTAAGAGTGTTTGCACATTCAATAGCATAATGACCCCAACCCGAGCATGCATGACATTGCATAGAATCGAGTTGTTTGAGATCAAATTTGGTACGATATGAGTTGGTTCTTCTTAGTGGACTTCATTTTTGAGTACTTGGAAGGAACTTGGTGGGCCTTTGATTGAAGCCTTGGTTTTGATGTTGTTTAGGTTTAGACTGATTTCTTTCATTGTTGAACTTCCTCACCATCGAATTGTATTTTCGAGTGAGTAAGGCAACATTAGCACCTTCACCAATTTCTTTAAGATCTTCATCATCTTCTTCGATTTGATTCTCCGAGGATTGAACTTGAAGTGCCACATCTTGCTCTTATATAGTTCCCTTTGATTCTCAATGTTCATCTCATATGTTGTGAGAACACTCATCAAGGTATGAAGGTCCATTGTGGCAAGATTGTGAGCTTCTTCAATTGCATAAATCTTTAAATTGAACTTTTCAAGAAGAGAACGGAGAGCCTTTTCAACAAGTTGAGTGTTGGTTAATGGTTCACCAAGCACTTGACATTCATTAGAGATGTCTATCAACTTTTCAAAATAAGATTTAATATCATTCGCTTCTTCCATTCTTAAACGTTCATATTTGCTCATGAGCATGCATAGCTTTGTTCGAAGAACACTTGAGTTACATTCACAATGAATTTGTAAAGTATCACATGCGTCCTTAGCCGTAGGGCAGTTTTGAATGAGTTTGAACATGTATAGATCAACCCATCCCAAAATTGCATTTAAGGCCTTTTCGTTAAAGCTAGCATTACTCAGGTTTAACAAGAATGTCACATTCCTCATCCGGCGGCAACATTGGAACAACATACACATTGGTTATAGATCTCCATGTCCTAACATCAATTGATTTGATATGAGGACGTAGGCAAATCTTTCAATAGGCATAGTTTGAACCATCTAAAATGGGAAGTCTACCAATAGACGGATTTGTCGGATCCATAGCTTTAAATAACAGGTCAAGCACTTATTGTGTTAAGTGTTGGCTCTGATACCACTTGTTAGGTCCGAGTATCCTATAGAACAATAAAAACAAACTGGAAATAAAATCGAATGCCAATTCAGTTTCTAATGCCAGCGACAATGTCGTCTGACACAAGTGACAACACTTCGATAAAACAGAAAACCCTTTGAAGAGTAAATTGCAGTGGAAATATTAAAGAACACAAAGGTTTAATATTTACATATGTTATATATATTATATAACATATGACGGTAAATGACCGAAAGTATTGTATATATTTATATACAATTGAATAAATTCCTTCTTTTACATTTTTACAAAATAAAATAAAAGGAATTAAAATGTTGAAGTCGGAGATGACTTCTGCTTGAAAAATCTACCTAAATAGACATAGATAACATCTCATTAAAATTTCTCCATACAAAACTAATGTAGAATCTAAACAACAATTATAATGTTGGACAGAATGTTGTCAACATACTCAGGCAACATTTGTGATCCAGATTTCTGAGATGAAATCCTGAGAGCTCTCTTGGTATTTTTACATTTTGATTCTGGATATCGATACACTATTGTAGCCTCTCTATTTATAGTAGAGAGTTTCCTTGAAAATCTCATCGATCGGTTGTGGAGGTTGAGGGAAAGGTGGGCAGCTTGTGGTAGATGATTGAGGAGTGAAAATCTCAACAACTTTGACTTGTTCCTTACTCGACTTCTTCCCCAATCTTTGACTATTTCTCCCACGTTTTACACAGCTCCAATTCACCACGCCTAAGTCATTTTTACCTCACAATAAAATATTACTGCTTACCGTGAAGTAAGACAAAACTGTTCTAAAAAATGTTGGTCCGAATGTTGTGACATTTGTCCCAATATTTTTATGCATTCAAATCAGTACTTCGGAAGATATGTTGGGTCAAATGTCACAACACCAAACCCAACATTAACACAATTTACGAATTGTTATCATGTTATTATAGTTATAATTAAACCTAGGCATTGAGGCGAGCATGACCTATGTTTTTACCGTTTTGAGTCAAGCCGAGCACAACTAAACTGTCACACTATAGCCAAATTCGAGTCGGGGGGTTGGGGTGGGGGATCATACTGGGCAATGCTGCAAGGATTTTTCCATTTACTAATATATAAAACTCGATTTAAAAGAAAATTGATTTTGAATAGAGCCAATTCAAAATCATTTTTCTTTTAAATCGAGTTTTATATATTAGTAAATGGAAACATAAAGGTGTTATTAGATATTTAGTTAAAGATAGTAATTTTAACTTCTTTTTTTGCAAAATTAAATTCAAAATAAACTTATTAATAAAGAAAAATATAATAATAAATATATGAAAGTATAAAACTTGGGAGTAATTAAATTAAAATTAAAATAGAATAAATTGGAATTGGCTATGTGATAGTGATCAAACAAACTATAGCAAAGGTGTTATTGGACATTAAGTTAGTTAAAACGATAATTTAGCTTTAACTTCTTCTTTTACAAAATTAAATTCATAATAAGCTTATCGATTAAGAAAAAAATATACTAATGAATCGCTTAAGTTGAGAATTGAATTTAAATGTGATTGAATTACAAGAATTATTAGTCTAGTATAAAACTAAAATTTGAGTGTGCTTATATTAAATTAAATACGTCATTTAGACCTAAATTAACTAATAAAATAAAAAGAATTCTTACTTAAACTCATTAATTTGAAAGCTAAATCAAAATAGTGCAGAAAGTATGCTTAATTTACAATATGATAAAAAAATTTAATTACATTGAATAGAGAATTATAAGCACCACCAAAGGATGTGGTATAATGGATGGGGTTGTTGCTCCGTTAATCAGAGGTCTCGAATTCAGGTCTGGATATGAAAGAATACGTGAATCAGGATATAGTCGAGCTCCAATGCGGATATTGAATACCGGAAGAGAAACCAAAAAAGAGAAAAGGTAAGCAAATTAATTAGTAGATTAATATTATCTCAAGTTGATTTTTAGTTTACTTTTACTTATAGGTGAGCCCAATGATTGAATATTATATTCAAACTAAAAATTACATATTCAATCAAGCCAATCAAACCGAATTGAATCAAATAAAATTTTGATCGAACCAAATCTAGTCGAGTTGCAAGCGAATCCAGCCCCGAGCAGTGTTTTAAGAGGCGGGGGTGCGAGGCGAAGCGTTTTACGCAGCACGGGGCGAGGCGTAAGCCCCGAGACACGGGGTGTAAGTCTCATGGATCTTCAATTTTATAATTATAATACTAAAAAAATAATCAAAAGTAAATTTTTCATTAAAATTATGCAAATAAATTCAAATAAATCACCAATAATATAAATAAATTATTATAATTATTATATGAGAAAAGTAACAACACAAAAAATAATTTCTCCATAATAGCCTAGATAATCTTTAAAATAAAATCTTCATCCGCTTCTTCATTAATCTCCACATCTATTAGTTCTTTGCACTGATTTTTATTTATATATTTCAAAGAAGAAGAAGGATGAGAAGTGTAATAATAATGACAAAAAAATGAAAAAAGTTGCTTCAACAACATAGTGCTATGAAATCTCTATCCTCCCAATTTCAGACATAAATATTTTTAAAAAATTATTTATGGCAATGTAATTTATATTTTTAGGAAAAAAATCACTACAACATGAAAACTAGATAACATAAAGTATAAATATCATTACACCAATAATAAAAATTATAATCTATAGCCAAAAATACTTTTAATTTTTAAAAAATCGACTTTAACGCCCGGGGCATACGTGTTTACGACCGGGGTTTACGCTTTTGCGCTCGAGACTTACGCCCCAAATTCTAGGACGTATGCCCTATGGATCTACGCCTTTCATTTGCGCCCGGGAGCATTTTTGGTACGTCCCGCCCGGAGGCTCTCCCCAAAAATGCCTCTGAAAATACTGACCCCGAGTTAGCTCAGCTTTTTGGTCAAGCCTAGTCATAGTTACAAGTATTTCATAAATAAATAAATCAAATCCTTTTTGGTTGGTACTTACTCGAGGTTAACTTGTTTAATACTGAAAGAAATAATCCCTTCATTATTTTCATTAATGAAAGAGAATATATACAATATACAATTTTCCATAATAGGAAACATATTCCTATTCTAATACCAAAATCCTATTCTAGTAGTACAAGACTCCTATAATTATGGTAAGTGTACAACACTAATTAATATAATATTTACCCTAAAATACTACAACAATATTTACTAAAACATTGCCCAAACTGTGGGCTTCCAACTGTACACAACCGAGACTCCTAGACCAAATATACATCCGATATACACATGTATATTGTGTATATCGGATGTATATTTAACACACACCCGCAGCCATAGCGGGCGGTCTTCGAACGCTGAGACTGTCCCTAAAATCTTCAAAAAGGACCGAGGGAAGACCCTTTGTAAAGATGTCTGCAATCTGATAACAAGATGGGACATGGCAGACGCGTACTTGTCCACGAGCTACCTTTTCTCGAACAAAATGAATGTCCATCTCGATATGTTTAGTGCGTTGGTGCTGAACCGGATTCCCAAAAAGATAGATGGCACTAACATTATCACAGTAAACCAAGGTAGCTTTCTGAATAGGACAATGAAACTCTAAAAGAAGATTGCGCAACCAACATGATTTAGAGACCACATTGGCCTCCCCTCGATACTCGACATTTGCACTAGAGCGGGACAATGTCGATTGACGCTTTGTAGACTATGAGACCAAGTTATTACCAAGAAACATACAATAGCCAGACGTAGACCATCTGGTGTCCGGGCAGCCGCCCCAATCAGCATCTGTGTACGAGACAAGAGTAGATATCGACGACGGATATAAATGTAAGCCATAGTCAAGTGTCCCATGGATGTACCTAATAATGCGTTTGAGTGCATTCATGTGCTCAACTCTGGGATCATGTATAAATAAAGACACCTTTTGTACGGCATACGTAATATCTGATCTCATGAATGTAAGATACTGAATGGCCCCTGCAAGACTGCGATAGAGGGTCGGATCCTCATAAGGTGAGCCAGCCGCAGCACCCAACTTGGGTTTAGTATTAATAAGAATGGAAGTGGACTTACAAGATGACATCTTAGCCCTCTCAATGATCTCAGTTGCATACTTCCTCTGTGATAAGAACAATACATCTGCATGACGAGTAACAGCAATCCCCAAAAAGTATCTCAAGGGCCCCAAGTCTTTCATAGCAAACTCAGAACAGAGTAGTGTCATGATAGACTGGCGTAATGCATCATAAGAGGCAGTCAACATAATATCATCCACATATAATAGTATATAAGCCAATGAATAACCACGATAATATATGAACAATGAATTATCAGACCTGCCGTGAGAGAACCCAATAGTCAAAACATAGTCTGCAAACCTCTTATACCAAGCGCGTGGAGACTGATTAAGCCCATACAAGGACTTTTTCAACAAACAGACATAATGAGGATATTTGGGATCCCTAAATCCCAAGGGCTAATGCATATAAATTGTTTCCTTGAGATCATCATGTAAGAAAGCATTCTTCACATCTAACGGATGAATGGGCCATGCTTTCGAAAGAGTCAAGCTGAGCACAGTGTGAATGGTAGCCGGCTTGACCACTGGACTAAATGTCTCATCACAATCCACACCAACCTGCTGAGTCTTACCATCACCTGTTGACACCCAATTTTGTCCCCATTTTTTTTTTTATTTATTTACAAT
The DNA here is from genome assembly GCA_034509755.1 of Anisodus tanguticus. Classification (NCBI taxonomy): domain Eukaryota; kingdom Viridiplantae; phylum Streptophyta; class Magnoliopsida; order Solanales; family Solanaceae; genus Anisodus; species Anisodus tanguticus. The sequence goes on along the minus strand of CM067540.1, from coordinate 52,209,112 downwards.
TTAAAATATTTTTGACACCTAAAAAAATACTTTTTATATATACATATCGGCATATATATGCATATATATTATTATTCTCAATATTATTATTATTATTATTATTATTCGTATTTCTACAACCATTTGCCTTTTTAAATCATGATCGTAGTTTCTATTGTAATATTCTATATTATTTTATTTTAGCAAAACGACATCGTATTTTCATTTTAATTAAGTATTAAGAATTTCACATATATTATGTTTTATTATTATCACATCTTATACTATATTCTAAATAATTCACATTTTTTATTCAAAGCATTTTTAATATTAAACCCCTTTTATATTTTTAAATCCATAACCCATTTTCTTTCTCAACCCAAAATTATTTCTACCCAAAACATTCTATCAACCCCAAAAATCCATCTACAAATTAACCCCTATTATCGGCCCAACTTACCAAGCCTAAATCAAACTCATTTCACCCCAAACCGTGGCCCAAAAACTAATTCGTCCAGCCCAATCGGCCTTCACTGACCTGATTCCAAATCCCTCAACCGGCCAACCCATTCAACCAACCCCTTTATCCCTTCTACAACCCATAAAAGTCCCAAACAAACTAGCTCACACCCGCAACAGCCCAAAACCCCCCCTTTTCTTATTTTTGATCTACTCATCCCCTTACCCCATAAAACCAAAAAAACCCTAAACCTATTCCCCAACTTGCCGCACACCCCTACACCCCTACCCCTACGTCGCCGCACCCTACGCCTGACACCAGCAGTCGCCGACACCGTCGCTTGACACCACCAACCTATCCCATCACCTCACCGACCCATATCCCCTCAAATCGTCCCCCAAAAACTGAATGAAAACCCAAAAGTCCAGCAACCTTTCCACCGTCGCCTCCCTTTACGCACCGGACAAACACCCTCACCACGCCACTGCCACCATGTCCCCTCCACTATCGAGCCCTCACATCGCCAGTCCCCCTTTTCCTTTTTCTGCAAACCCCAGAGCCTTGAATAGCTCGTTCAAAGTCGAATCGACCTGCGAAGCATGCATGCCGCGGTCGATCCCTAGAATACCTTCAAGGATTCGGTGGGTAAGAACGCAAACCCGTACCCCTTCATTATCGTTTCGGTTTTCGATAAAAAGAAAATCGGTCACTTTTTCCCTCTTTTCTTTGAATTCGAATTTTGAATTCTAGCTGTTAAGCTCTCAAAATCCAGCTATAAATAGAGCTCTTTGGGTCGTGTTTTGGGGGAAGCTGCTTTTGGGAGGGGGATTTTTCAGACATAAAAAGAGACTTTTTTATTTATTCTCACAAGTCATTTTGAACAAGTTTTGATTCCGATTTTTTTTTCTTTTACTCTCAGTTCTGGCTCGACACAACCACAAAACACTCATGCCCATTTTCTGTTCAATCTCATAAACACACTTCTCCGAGCGGACTCGACGATTCGAGACGACACCTCGATTCGCTGCCCGGAGAAGGTCCGTAAACTCAAACTCTTCTCATTTTTCTTATTTTATGTGTTTGTGTGTTTATTACTGATTTAGTGACAATGTAGTCTATTTATGTTGTTACGCGTAAGTGTTTAAGCATGTTTAGTTTGTTAGTTCATTCATGCTGTAGAAATATTTGATGGATGATTACTGTTGTTTATTTGATCAAGTGGTAGATTTCTGTAATTCAAATCCTTTGCGTTTACTTTGCTTAAATCTAGTAAGTTTATGTTAATATATGACATTGTAATGCATTACATGCTATTTTACAGTATTAATATTACTGTGAACTGATTCAGGATCTATGCAGAATTAGAAGTATGAATTAGTCTAATTAAGTCATATCATGCTTATTATGTCATCCAGTAGTAGATTTAGCTAAAAATGTGATATTGTAGCATGTTTGTTTGAGGTGTTTGACTAGTGTGTGTTTGTTGTAGAATCATATTTATGTCATGTAGCAGAATAGTTCTCCACCTGTCATAATGTTTCCTTGTCTAGTTTGTAAGTTCAGTATTCTATTAAGGTCTTAAGACACTCTGAATCACTCTTCATCATGTTAACTGTATCATGCCTAACTTAAAGTGTCATTATGCATAATGAAACCTGAGCTATGATTGTGTATGCTTCTGATGTTTCTGGACTTGTATATTAAAATAAGCTTTTGCAAGTAAGGTTAACTAACCCTGTCTGATTCTTTTCCTGCATGTTTGAGCTGGTAGTACACTTGTCCTTGTTTGTTTTCCCCCTCTAAATGTGAAATGCCCTCCCATGATAGCATTACAGTAACCCCCTGGATCATTTTATGTATGTTAAAAGAATGTGTGTCATGTTTAGGCTAGTATGATCATCAACCTGTTATGTGCCTATCCACTTGAGGTTTATCATGTTTTGGGAGAGGTTAGCTTAGTCTGCTGGTTTTGTGTCCATGAAATACTATATCTGACCTTTTTCCTGATTGTCTCTAAGTGTGTAGTATCAAACCAAGTTCATATCATGTTTACCCTGTCTATTTGGGTTGTCAAATACCCCATGACAATATCCAAACTCCCCTAAGCTCTTATGTGTCATATCATGTCTGTTTTAGAGTGTCCTCATACCCAAGACAACTCAAGACAAGATTATATAAGAGTTTGGTGCCTGTGACCCTGCATATTTGAAATTGTAACCTTACAGTATCATTTAAGTTTTTTTTTTGTCTTCCATGTTCATTTTGAGTAAATTATGCATTTGTCTTTGCTTGTCTGGAAAGTAGGTTTTTGTGCTAGCATAAAAGTCTTTGTACCATGACATTAACATATGTTACCCCAGATGAGATAGGTATGTCTGGTCCAACCTAGCTAGCTTTGTAATTACAACATGGCACCTTTGGATAGGCAGTCCCATATCTGTATGTCTATCAGTTTGGTTACCTCCCTATTTTATTTACTTGAATGACCTTATGCCAAATGTATGGCCTTGATGTGTGTGTATTTAGTTGGATTTGAGGGGTTATGTATCTGTGCAGTGTTGCTGCTGATTACCTGTCTGTCCTCATGGTCTACATGATGTTGGGACCAATTCACTGCACCTATTAAGTCTACTTTGTTTATGTGATTTTGATTACAATTTCAATCTATATAGGAGTCTGTCAGTCCAGTTTGTTCTGTTGAGAGTATGTGTATCTTCTTAAGATTAATGAGTTAAGTTCCCTGTGAGTGTCTTATTTGCAATTGGTCAAAACTGTATATTCTTTATAGCATGATCCTTGCATTGATTAGAAGTCTATATCCTAGAATAATGTGTGACTATGACTCTTTTATTTTATGAATCAGACTCTTTTGCCAAAGTGTTTGGTTTAGGTTCACTCTTTCAAAATCATACAATGTACCATAAACATTCCTCCCCTTCTTTCTGCCTCTGTATATGACTTGTTTGCCTATTATACTTATATCTGAGATCTGAAACCTGAACTTGGTCACCTACTTAGCTTTATTGTTTGTATTGAAATGTTGGGTATCCTCATTTGTGTGCTGGCATCTTATTATTTTCCCCTGGATTATTTGCTCATCATTTGCTTTAAAATAAAAGTGTCATCATGTGGGATAAAAGGCCCTCATATCACTGTGCCAGTTTGTTTATCTTGTCAAGCATGTTATGCCCCTCCCTATTTATGCAAGCATCTTTGAGCTTAGTGTGAAGTATGACTGAAACCTAGCACACTTAGCTTAATTTGAATGAATTTTGCATTTTGACTTGATTGTGATTGGTTGGGTACTGGTTTTCCATTTATTCCTTTATGAAGTTGGTTCTTGATTATGTTTGATTAAGAAGCAGCATCTATTTTGTTATGTAATTTAAGCTTATAGATGTACCTGGTAACTATGCCCCATTCTGAGATGTCCTAAGACCAACATGTGGTATGTAAATGATCACCTATGCTTAATTTATCCTCCATTGTTCTATGTGTCTGAAAGGGTTCCCCCCTAAGAATGTTATTTGGCACAGTCTTGCGTGCTAGTCTTACTTACTAGCAGTTGTTACACTCATCCTCGCTTGTCTAAAGTGCAAAGTGCCTCCATGTTAACATGAGAAGTCCTTTAGGTCATATGGTGTATTATTCTTCACGAATTATTTGTTTACATTTTCTTATATATATTTCCACGTTCCATATACTAATCCTTTTCCTTTCTTTATTTACATGAAATTTAGCGGGAGCAACAAAGAGTCTCGTTATGAGACTCATCATGATCATTGCCAAACGAAGACCCGCATCCACATTCTTTGCATTCTCCAACCTCGGAATTTCAAAACAAATAGGGCGAGAAGACATCGTCATCCGCCTTAGTTCCCTTTTATTACTACTCTTTAATTCCGTTATTTCTATTTTTGGGGTCTGTAATAATTATTTAATGTTGTGTGATTGTTAGGCCATTTAGAATAATTAGGCTATGAATGGATAAGTAGTAAGGTAGTTTTAAAATTAGAAACTGTAGCTAGTTAGTTACTTTAGGCTTGGTTAGTTTTAAAATTGGAAGTCCGCCGTTAGTTTATTTATTTTAGGCGCGCCATGCACGTTCAAACTTTCAAAACAATTGATCATCTTCTACTTTGCATTTTTCACATACCTATAAAGCCTTGTTTCTATCCAATATTATGATTTAAAATGACTTCCTAAAAAATTATTTCTTTATATTACAAATAATTTACTTTTCCCCTTTACTATCAATTGCGAAATCTTACTTTATCAATTTTCATACAAATGCACTTTTATCCAAAATCAACTTTATATGTATTTTATAAATCATACTTTACAATGTCATGCATGCTTTTCCGGATTTCCTACCGGAAATTATTTTAGCGACTATTTTGCTAAACTCCTCAAGAAGGAAAATTATTACTTTATCAAAAAACTGCATTCTCTTTAAATAATATTTTTGTAGACATGCATTTCTTTAGCATGATAATTAACCTGAGTTTTACCGGATAATCGCAAGTTAGCGGATCCTAAAGGATGCCTAATCCCTTCCCTTTAGGATAATGAAGAATCCTTACCTAGAATCTCATTAGTTTTGCAGACCACCAAAATTGGAGTTAATTTGCAGCATTTATTTAATATTTAGGTGTCCTAATTCACCGTAAAATAATTAAGTGGTGACTCCTTAATCCAATCCAGGAATCACCAAATACGTTGTGCTCCGCTTTGACCATTGGTTAAAAACGGGCGCGACATCACCTACAAGATGAGCCTTATGCCTCGTAAAAGAACCGTCAGAATTATCCTTATGAGCAAAAAATCCACATGGACCGAATAATATTAACACTAGATGGACGGGGCACCAACTCCCACGTCTTATTATCAATAAGAGCATTATATTCGTCGGTCATAGCAATTTTCCAATTCGGGTCATTTAAAGCAGACACTGGGTTACGGGGTAGAGGGGATTTAAGAACATTAGAATTTAAATTAAAATGCCTTTTTGGTTTTAAAATACCCTGTTGACTACGAGTGACTCGTCTTTGACTCGGGGGGGAAATTGGGTGGATTTTGGGACATTTCAGGACACGGGACGGACTGGCCAGCAGGCAGTGGGCCTGCTGGCCCACATCGATAACTGGAGCCGGAACTGGACACATGAACTGGGCCAAGATTGGACCCGAAAGCAGTAAGCGGAACTGGGCCAGAACTGGGCAGGATAGATGGCCCAGTTTCTGGATCCAGAAATGTAGACGAGGACGTTACGGGAGGACCAGCGGGTAATGAGCCCGCTGGCGGATTTGGGGTGCGTGACACATCCGAAAACTGGTGAATAATATACGGGGATATATTATCATCCAAAAAATTATACAAACTAGGCACGAGGGTACTAACCTTAGAAAACGGAAATTGGGATTCATAAAAAATTACATGGCGACTAATGATGATTTTATTATAAGATAAATCAAAACATTTGTAACCGCGATGATTTGAGGGATAACCCAAGAACACACACGGGGTAGAACGGGCTTGAAGTTTGTTAATGGTGGTGGACGGAAAGAGTGGATAACACAAGCACCCAAAGACCCTAAGATGTGAATACGAAGGAGTCTTATTATATAAAATTTGAAGGGAGGACGAATATGTCAAACCTTTGGAAGAAAGAATGTTAAGGAGATATGTAGCCATTTGTAGAGCATGACGCCAAAAAACGGGGGTATGGAAGCATGAATCAATAAAGTGCGGACAATGTTATTAATGGTACGAATTTTGCGTTCGGCTTTCCCATTTTGTGAAGACGTATGAGGGCAAGAAAAATGAAAATTGATCTCATTATTTGCACAAAATTCCCGAAACACCCCATTGTCATTTTCTTTGTCATTATCACATTGGATATTTTTTATTTCTCGTTCGAATTGGGTTCCAATTAATGCTCTAAACTTTAAGAAGATGGACAAAACTTGAGATTTTTTCGCTATAGAAAAAGTCCATAAAATTTTAGAATAATCATCCAAAAAGAGAACATAATACCGATGACTCAAAGAACTAAGAACATGAGACGTCCATAGATCACTATGAATAATATCAAATGACATTAAAGTATGAGAATTAGAGTCTACAAATTGCAACTTAACAATTTTTCCTAACGAACAAGATTAACAATTCGGAGTACTACTCGTAACCTGACATGAAATACACTTATTTGTATCCAAGGAAGATAAAATAGATGACCCCGGATGACCTAGACGAGCATGCCACAAGGAAGGAGCAAGGGCTGCAAAAGTTGATGGCACGGCTTGACTTGAGAAATCGAAACGTGGTGTGATAGGATAAAGATCTCCCCTACTATCACACCTCATGAGAGGGCTCCCCGTCTTGAAATCCTTCACAAAAAAAAATAAACGGATCAAATTTAATATAAACAGAATTATCAGTCGTGAATTTACGGACAAACACCAAATTTTTAATCAATTCAGGGGCATAAAAGGTATTTTTCAAGACAAGGGGTGGATGGGGGGGAGACAAAGTTGTATGACCATAACCACTAATTGGAATTGAATTACCATTACCAACAATTATACCACGAGTACTGTTCAAATTGGAAAAAGATGAGAGAGTGCCTTGGTCGGATGTCATGTGTGTAGTGGAGCCGGTGTCCATGTACCAGTTCGGGTCCGGAGGATTCAATCCAAGTGTGTGCATCGCGGCTTTAATATCGGTAGGAGTAGGGCCTGCTGCATGATGGGCCTGCGGAGGCCAAGGCCCAAGCACCCCTTCTTGCCGCCTCGGCCTAAAGGGATTACCAAAATATGGCCACTGCATATTGGGCCTAGAGATAGGCTGACCAGCCCACTGACCATTAATTAGACATGGCGGAACTAGGGACCAGTGGCGGTTTGGCCACTGCCCACTGGTCCAGGCCCACGACCAGTTGGCCCAAAGCTGGGACCAGTTGGGTCATGGCCCACTGCTGCTGGAGTTGGACCCATTGTCGCCGTTAACGCCTCCGGAACCACCGCGTTTACGCCACGATTCTTTCCGTTGTTTTTACGATTATTTTTGCCGCCACCGTGAGCACGGTTTTGGCTCGAATTATCAACAAAACCCGAAAAATTATGGAGGACGTCGTCATGACTACGAGGCTAGCACCGGTAGCCGCCTTCTTAGCCAAACCGACTTCTTCTAAAGTAAGCATGGAGAGGACTTGATAAAAAAAGGGAAGTGGATTACTTTGACGAAGGAGAGTCCCAACGCCATTATAGGATTCAGAAAGGTCAGCAACCAATTGTAGAACCAAATGATTATTTGTCACAGGTGCGCCAACGTTACGGAGTTGGTCCGCCAACTCCTTGAGTCTCTTGCAATATGCAGAAATGTTCGGAAATTCTTCCATGCTGACTTGGGAGAACTCTTGCTCGAGGATGACAACACGTGAATGTTGGTTATCTTGGAATATATCACGCAATCTATTCCAAGTAGCCATGGCCGTAGTGTCTGGCTCAATGATCGTCTGTAAGAGGTCGACCGAAATAGTGGAATAAATCCACTGGAGAACGGTAGCATAAAGAGTAATACATAACTGAGGATCCTCCGCGAGAATAGGGGCAACGGGAGGAATTATATGATGGAGGACTTGATGGGAGATAGCGTGAATCTTAAACAATTCTGCCCACGTCGCATATTGGACATTTTCCATCTCAAGAACAATAGGAATGTTGTTCTTGATGTTAGAAACAGTAAGGGCAGGATGAAACGTGTTTTAGACATAACGAAAGAACAAAGGGATTGGAGGGAAAATTTGGAATGAGTGAAGGTAAAATTTAACATGAAATCCGGTGAAGGGGTACAGAAATCGAGGCATGTTCTGGCCGAGAAAGTGCACAAAACCCCAGAGCAATATTTGGAGAACAAAGGCGGAAGCAATTTAGACCTAGTCTCTTGATACCATGAAATAAATAATCCCTTCATTATTTTCATTAATGAAAGAGAATATATACAATTTTCCATAATAGGAAACCTATTCCTATTCTAATACCAAAACCCTATTCTAGTAGTACAAGACTCCTATAATTATGGTAAATGTACAACACTAATTAATATAATATTTACCCTAAAATACTACAACAATATTTACTAAAACAGTTCCCAAACCGTGGGCTTCCAACTGTACACAACCGAGACTCCTAGACCAAATATACATCCGATATACACATGTACATTGTGCATCTCGGATGTATATTTAACAAATACTCCATCTAATACTAGCCAGTACTCTTTTGAGTAACATAACTTGAAAACAAAATTGGCGAAAATATTTCACGTTGTTTAAGGGTATAGTTTTTGGCAAAGTAATCTTCAATATATACTTCAATAATTATGAAAGTTAGAGATTAGAACTTAGTTTTTGCACGGATTGTCATTTCAAACGCAGTGGTTTTTATTTTTGTCCCTGCGGTCATTTAATGAAAATATTCAGGCATGCTTCGCTTCGCATAAGTTCTGTAACACTTTTATTTTTGAAATTGCACTTTTAGCTCGGTTGGCACAAGTTTTGTAGGAATTTATAAATTATGCGGCATACGTTGTATAGTAATTTTTAGATTATATTGAGTGTTGAAAATTTTGCCGTGTCCAGAATTTTGCCGTGTCCAGCATAACTTATGGGATGTTTTGATACCTATGCCGAGCGAAATATAAACTTTGTCAAGTGAGTCTAAATTTATGTCATTTTTCAGATTATGTCAAGTGTTGAGAGTTTTGTCGTGTTCGGCATAACTTGTGAGATGTTATGATACATATGCCGAGCTAAAGGTAAATTTTGCTGAGCAGAATTTAAACTTATGTTGCACCAAAAATATTTAACGATAAAAACTAAAGATCATAAATTTGAGGAGCAAAAATTAAAAACCACCCCGAGGGCATTTGTGCGGATGACCCATTAGAAGTTTTTGCAAAACGTATCCCCTTAACCATGGTCGGTTTTCAGAATACTTGTTACATCAGTTCAATATAAAACGTAAAATTTTAAAAAGAAAACAAGTGTCATTAATCTAAATTGCTATAAACAAATGAAGAAAAAACGTAGTCCAGAGAAACCCGGTTCGTTATTAGAATTCGACACATGTACCTGACCCCATTTAAATGTCGCTTCTAAAACAAAGAGAGGAAATTACTATACTAAAAAGAGATTGAAGATCCAAAAAGAAGGAAAAAAGGCAAGGGGAAAGATCACGCCTATTGAAGACAAATTATTTATCTGTATCAACCCAGTTGAAAGAGGGAAGGGGAGTAGGATCAAATTCATTTATTCAAAAAGATAACACTTTTTTCAAAAAAATCGCTATGATACGATCATCTTATATATATATACTGTGATGGTATCATGGTAAACAACTTCAGTCGTTCAATGAAACACTCATCAGTTCTCCATGATACCATCAATGTATATAAATATACCGATATTATATCATGAAGGACTGCTTCCGTTCTTTTCTTAATCCTCCATAATATCATCATGATATATAAATATACTGCGATTGTATCATGAAGAAATAGTTTTTGGCAAGGGTACTCGGGTAAGCCGATTAGGTGAGAAGCGAAATTAATTTAGTAGGAGGCACGAACGGGTAAAATATATTTTTCTTTTTAAGGGTATTTTGTATTGTTTCCCAAAGACAGTCCCTGGCCCATTATAGGTACCACTCAGAGTACAAAGGGTGATGAGAAAATTAGCAAGTTGCAGCCACAAGATTATTCCAATTTCGGATTCTGTCTATTCTATATAAATAGAAAAGCTTCACAGCCTGTTTTTAATGGAAACACTCTCTACTTATTCTTCATACAGAAAATTAGCTAGAGATAAGAAATTAAATCATGCCTTGCTTTAATCTTTCAACAAACGTGAATCTTGATGGAGTAGACACTTCTGATTTCTTCTCTGAAGCCACAAAAGCTGTTGCTTCTATCATCGGAAAACCCGAAAACGTACGTATATCTCTATACCTTCATATTTTCTCTTATTCATATGATTATTATTATAGTTGCGTAGGATCAGAGTTGTTTGTCAGAATTCAGAATTTAAACTTGATGGATTTAACCGTTCAAACTTTATGCCAAAGTAGCACATTGTATGTTTGAAATTACGAGTTCGGCCTAGTCCCCAAAAGTCTAAACTAAATAGGACGCTAATTATAATCGTGATCATGTTGCATCAGCTCTTTCAGTCACTACTATTTGTGTCACACCTATAGTAGCAAAGAGTTTGATAAGACTCTCGGATAAGAAAGATCAATACTGAATAAGCTTTAGCTGATTCTCATTATAAATCTTTTTATAAGCAGGAGCTATCTATAGAAAGATAATTGTCAGGCCATAAAGAAGTGTGCTTACATCTTGTTGAAAGAAGTCCTCCTCGTGAAGATAGTCTTTCTGGTCAGAATCTAATATTTATTAAGATTTTAATAATCTTTTTCAATATATAAATATCTAATTTTGTTACTTCTAGACAACTGCTTTTTGTACTATCAAATTGTAAAGATGATAGGAGTAGTTTGTTGAAAATGGTTCACACTTTTCTCATCCAAAACATACCTGAGTTGGTGAAGCCTTGTGGAGTGTGGAGTTTGTGTTTGGCTGGAAAAGTCAAACACAACTTTTGGATCGAATATTTGACCTATTGACCACAATGAATGCCCACACAGGGTGTGGGTTGTCTGGGATCCCAGCTACTAAATGATGTGTAACTGTATTAATAGTACCACAAAAATAATATTTTGGTCCTCTTATTTACCTCGTCAGTCCACTGATATGTAATGATATATAAAATCAAGTGCGCAATATGAGTAGATCTTATGATTAATCATTACATATAGAGAGTGAGAAAATTTTATATATAAATATAGAGAGAGAAGAGACATTGGATGTGCACCATACATTTAGACATAGAATTACAATTACTAAACAAAGGAAAGGACTATCCATGGAGGCATGGGTTCTCTTTCTTATCGCAACCTTTACGTCTACTTCTTGGAGTTAGGCTGCTTCATATCTTTCATAAATAAGATAAAGGATTGATATTAAGTGTATCATATTCCGACAATTCTTGTTTAATTGACTATCCACATGCATGCTAACCTTCCATTGACTAGCATAAAGGCCTTAAGAAAGAACGCTCTAATATGCAGTGCATACACATACAATACACACTATATAAAAGAAAGAATTTATGCGATCTATCTGGATCTAAAGTGTTAATTTCAATAAATATTGAATTAAAAAGAATCTTGATTTCGGAATGATTTGAAGATGAATCTATTATTTCGATTTATTATTTGTTATTGAATTGTGTGGATTGGCATACGCATAAACCATAAAAGAGTCTCATTTTATGGTTCCTTCATATTTATGGTTTTCATATACATTTTCTTTAATTGAACGAACGTTCTGATACTCAATTTCTCAAAATACTTCAATTGGTACACACAAGAAATAGACTAGTTCAATAGCTATTTATTGAATTTCTCATAGAGTCAAATTTCCATCAATACGAGTCTAGTCTAGGGAATGGACCTGGTCAGGATGTCCATACAAATAACACGACGAGCATAAATACCCTCTTAACTTCTTTATATATATATCAGAATTGAGAAAATTTGAGAAAAGCTAAACTCTCCCAGAGAATGTACACAATACTTTGTATTGACTTTAGACAACATTGTCATGCAAACGGGCCAGTGCACGTCAAAAAAAAAAATTTGACCCATGGGCTGAAACATATCCAAGATTTGCATTTTATAGATTCAAGTTCGTATTCTACCTCAATTCATTTGATTGACTATTTGTAATCAATTATTTATACTTTTTTAGTATAATTTAACACCCACTCAAGGTTTGGGCCGAACCTAATAGTTATAATTTACATCCAACGAAGGATATATGGGTCATTGACACTTTTGCCGCTATTTTGTGATGGTCTTTAATTTTTGCCCCTCAAAAAATAAATTTTCCACATAGCATAAGTTTATATTTCTCATCATAATATTCCACAAGTCGTGGCCCGCGCCCTTAAAGAATTTACGTCACTCTAGGCATAAGTTTGATTGCTGACATAAGTTCCATTGCTAAGGGTAAATATTAAAGACATACCCGTTTGAAGGGAGAAGTGCATTTTTTTCAGGATATATAGGACGATATGGGTCTTATGGAGTGTTATTTTGAAGCAACATCCAATTGACATTCTATTTTCTATGCTTTGAATGCGTTCGCAAATATTAGACTTTTAACCAACAAAACCAAAAAAGAAAAGAAGAAACTTAATATATTTTGTGTTTTAACTTTTATCTATGTGCTTTCACAGTTCGTCATGGTTGTACTGAAAGGATCAGTGGACATATCATTTGGAGGGAACAAAGAACCAGCTGCATTTGCTGAGATTGTATCCATGGGGGGCATTGACTCGGATGTCAAGAGAAAACTTATTGCTACTCTCGGCACCATTTGCCAGAACCAGTTCTCCATTTCCAGAACGCGATTCTTTCTCAAGGTCTATGATACCACAATGGCTACCAAATTCTCCAAACTCTAATTTCCTCAAAACAATATCACTGTCATGCTCACTGATCTCTTTTTGTTTGCAAAGCATGCTATACTGTTATTAATTAATAGCAATCCAGCCCTCATTGCTTTTAGATTAAATTTCTCCAAAAATCTTGAGGCTTCTTGCTGGTGATGTTAGCAAAATTGTGTAAGAAAAGACAAGATATTGTATATCATGAACCCTCCGAAAACTAAATGGTTTACCTTGGAAAGAGCATAATGTTGTAGAGATTTACAAAGGTTTCCCAAAGAGTGAAGTTATATGCAAAAGCTGGCTTAGCAACACTATTAGTTAACTGTACTATCATTGTTCTACAGGGTTTGCCATTTTTGGTATTAGTAATACAAAAGATGCCAATGTTCAGAAAGTGATTTTAGGCTTCAAAAAACATATAGTATCACTACTCACAATTGCAAATTGCAAATATTGAACTTATTCATTGAACAAAGGATGCCTAAGAAGATGCAGCTTCTGTACTCCGAAAGCAGAACTCAGTCATCTGTTAAAACTATAGCTGAGCAGAAACACCTTTTCCCTATTCCCTTCACGTTGGGTGTTTGCCAACCTTGACCCTCCTTATAATATTCGATCTGCAATATTCATGATTGGAAATTGAGCAGGAGCAAGATGTGAACATAATGAAAACTTAGCATATCGAAAAGAAATTAAAAATAATGTTACACACCACGTCTACAACTTCCTCATCAGATTGAACCCCTCCGATCACATAAATGGACCCCTTTAGAACAACAGCTGCTGAATACCCTCTCGAGTGCTCCATTGGCTCCCCAACCATCCATGCTCCAACACGGGGGTCATATATCTCAGTGCTAGGAACCATTGTAGACCCATCATATCCACCAATTGCATATCTGCATAGCCGTTGTGAAGCTAAAAGTAAATAACAAGAGAATTTTCATCCCAAACGGGAGAGGCTACAAATAATGCATAGCACCCAGTCCCTCATAGTCTCCTACTCCTTTTGAAGGCATTATAATATTAGATGCACAATCAAAGCACGAAAATGATAACATACAACTTCCCGTCCAACACAGCCAATGCATGGCATCCTCTGCTTGTACTCATACTTTTAGTTTTTGTCCAGGAATGTTCTCTTGGATCAAATCTTTCAGCGGTTCTGTGGTAAAATTAAATCAGAAACAAGATAAGAGAACAGTGCAGAAAACTTTAACAATAAAAGAATGCCTTTACACATGCACTGTTGCAGAATTCCTTTGGCTAAAATTTGCATAGTACAAGAGAAACAGATTGGAAAACAAAGCAAGTCTCCTCCTTGGGTTTAACAATTATAAATGTGATTGGAGATATGAGGCACAATGTCAAGTATCATTCAAACATACAGTTCAAAGAAGGCGCCAATTAAAAGGCAATTTCATAACTTACGCCATGTAATTGCTTCCATCATACCCACCAACAGCATAGAACGCACCATTGAGTTCTGCTGCAGCAAGAGAAAATCGCTGCAAATACATACACATGGAAGACAAGTCATGTTTTTGCAAGACAGAAATAACAGTAAAAGCAAGTAAACCGAAACATACATGGCATACTACTTGAAAACAATAATGCAAAAACAAGACAAATGAAAGTCCTGATGTTCAGACAAGGACAAGGAAAGGGAACTGTCTGAGCTACCGAGCACTGACAAGAATTCACTTGGCTAAAAAGGGCAGCCCGATGCACTAAGCTCCTGCTATGCGCGGGGTCCGGGGAAGGTCCGGACCACAAGGGTCTATTGTACGCAGCCTTACCTCACATTTCTGCAAGAAGTTGTTTCCAAGGCTTGAACCCATGACCTCCTGGTCACAATCAACCAACATATATAACTTCAGTTTGCAATATTTAACCTGTGCTTCCTCTCCACTGTTTTAGGTTCTCTCACTATTAACTATAATAAGAGGCTAACAAGGCTTGACCAAGGAGGCAACACATAACGATTTCTACAAGAAACAAAGAAGCTCAAGGACAAGATGATCCCTTATTGACTTGACACAATCTTTAAGAGTGACAATAAATTCCAGAGCAATACACATCAGCATACTAGTTGGAAATTTGACTTTGACCTGAAATAAGCTTTCTCATCGCAAATTACTTAAAATTCAGCCATCTAAGCACACAAGTTACAACTTTTCATATTTTAGTATCAGGATGTTATTGCTGAAACAAATAATTACTGGTACAGTACATGCAAATACAAGGAGCATTGAAGTTAACCTTCTGCCACATGGACCTTGTAGGAATCCAACGCCCTACTTCAGGATCATACATCTCCACCTCTGAAAAGCAGTCAATCCCATTTCCACCGCCAATTGCAAAAATTTTGTCCTTTAAAGTAGCACCGGCTAGAGTACCCTTTTTCGTATTCAAAGAAGAACGTAGGGTCCACTCGTTATCTGCTGGACTATATGATTCAACTTTACAAAAGTTGCAGAGCATCAGCATTAGCAACTTAAGACACTAGAGAGAGTGGCAGAAAGGAGCAATGAGTGCTAGGGGTAAAAACTATAAGATGTACCTGTGTCGAACCACAATCTTCCAGTTCTGCCACCAAATACATAAAGCTCTCCGCACAGTTTTGCAACTGAGGCATATGATCGAACTGAATTCATTGGCTTAAGAGACTTTAGCACATCATTTGAAGGTGAGTATGACTCCAAGGTAGATAACCATGACACCCCATCATATCCTCCGACTAGGAAGATTGACTCAGGAGCCAGCTGTACTTTATCAACTGCCTCAAACACTGTTTCATCAGCCAACTGACATGATGGATATGAGGACTCAGGCATCACAAATCTATATTTTAACTGCTTAATCTCTTCTTCTGCATCAGCCTGAAATGCAAGGCAGATAACAGTCATCAGGATTCATGACTGCATTCTAAACTACACATCATGTATGCAAGTTTTAAGTGCTTATGTACCAAAGAGAACAAGAATGATTTTTTTTATCATTAGAACGCGTAGATACAGTACATCATGCAAATAACAGTATCAAATTGGAAAAATACTAGAATTCCAGAAGCAACCAAAAGGGTTTCTTCACCCTTCGAACATCTAGATACAGTACAGAATGCACAATAAGCAACATGAGAGCAGAACCTGAGAGCACAAAAATACTAAAACATCTGACACAGCCACAAAGTTTTGGAAACACCATTTTTTTTTTCTGTTCTGATAAAGGAAACACAAGGTTTGTTTCATAGTTGACTCTAGCGAATAACACTGGAACCAATCCCCCAGTTTTCATGAATACAAATATCATTTTCCCTTTGGATACTGCGGCACACCAAGAACCTGATTTCACTTCTTTTGGTTCACTATCTGCCCTTAATCACAGGACGACATCCAATTCAAAATTAATGATTGATCAAGTTTTGCGTTTTTCCTACTGACTAAACTTGAAGTGCATATATTCTGTTTCACTTCTACTTCTCCTTAAACCCTTAGGGGTCATTTGGTTTGTGGGATAAGAGATAGCAATATTGCAATAAAATGCAGGATTATGTCATCTCACGTTTGGCTGAATTTTTTATTCTGGGACTAGCAATCTTGGGGTTAGTTATAACACAATTGTGGTATTTTATTTTTTCTGAGAATGAATTTTGGTCTTGTTTTTATACGACCCTCAATGTGGGATAACAATCACAAGATTACTAATCCCGAGATAAATTACCAATATAAAAAGATGTCCTTATCAAAGACTCATCTCCCAAAGTCCTTTAAAATATCCAGGTTAAAATTGGAAATAAAGTTTATCCCAACTTATCTAGTGTAAAACCAAACACATGTTTTATGTTATACCCTGTACATCCCATTTAGTCCGATAAACCAAACAGCTACCCATAAAAGTATATCTATTAAATAATCCCATCACTATTTAATTTCCATATTATAATCTTGATATAACTAGTTCACCAACCAAACAACCCCTTATTCTCTAGAAGGATTTTTCATAGTTGTAGCTTCTGGTTGACTTCCTCACCAATTTAGCCGATTAACATAATATCAGTTGAAAACAGAGCAAGTAAATTCTCTTCCCTGTTTCGCACGTTCTCCTTTTCCCAAGTCTTGCACAATACCTCAGTCTTCAGCTAATGGTCAACTACCTTTCTCATACTAGTTTACTAGTGAAGATTTTTTTCCCGATAAGTGATAACAATCTTCCCACCATCCTCTTTCAGAAATCAGGTTAGCATTTATTAGATACATCACATGAATCCTGAAGACCAATGGAAGTTATTTATTATTCTCATTGTTTCATATACGACGAAAGAGGAAACAAATGTCAAGCTCCTTTTGAAACTTTTAAAATTTGTTTGTAAGATGACAGACTTTAAGACTTTTCACATTCAAAAGTGGTAACACAAGACCTTGGGTTGCCTACAGATTCCTGCGTTATATGAAAATGTGTTTTCTGACTTATGGCAACACCTCCCCCCCCCCCCCCCCCCCCCCAGGCAGAGGAAAAAAGATTATATCACTGTATTGACCCATTGTTCAAAGATGTTTAACATAGTGCATGTCTTCTGTGTCACCACTCACTAACAAAGACCAATTTCAGGACAGAATAGATATGGAGCTATAGGTCTGAGACTGCATACCAGCTTCTGCTCCAAACTACACATCTTATGAGTTTGCTCTTCCCTAGAAGCTTTCAGTTCTTCTATTCCTTGAAGCAGCTGTAATCAAAATATATAGTTGTGAAGTGAACAAAAATTCCATCAAAGGTTACAAAAATCAGCAGATAATACAAAAAAGATGAAGAACCTGAGTTATAATAGCAGGATAGACAGCCAAGTCAGATGAGCTATCTTCATTCTTTTCCTCTCTCATTATCTGTGCTATCTGAAAAGCTTCTTGCCCAATCTTTACATCATTTATAGTGGCGGTCATCACTGCAATAGTGCTATCCTCTGCATGCCCATTTATAGAGTCCCCTGAGAGATCCTTATCATCTAATTCTGCTTGATTATCTAATTGTGCCACCAGCTGCTGGTTACCGCCATTAGAACAAAGAAAAATGTCTCCCCCATCAAAATTCTCATCCATATCAAGTGAGTTGGCAAAATTTTCTTTGTCTTGTGGCTCGATATGGCCATTTTCTTCTCTATTGCCAGGTCCTGGTAAACCTTGTATTATACTTCTCCATTTTGCTGTGTTCTGCGGCATGCAGCTGATTGGAGCAAATGCGAGAGATGAGAGCTTGGAGATCAAGTTACCAGCTTGTACATGATCTAGCTCAAACAAGAAATGGTTCTCGGTGTAATAATTATCCAGAATTATAGGTTTAAACAGACTTTCCGGCAGTGGTTGGCACTGCAGACGGACACGAATCTGAACCTTCATTTATAAACAAGAAAGCATAAAAAGGAAAGGACCAACAAAAGCAAATAAACCCCATGAAGAAAACTTGACAAAAACCTGTGCAGGAAATTGTGTTCTTCCAGAACCGTCTGACGTCCAAGCATACGGGTTGATATTCATTTCTCCAGAGCTTTCAGCTTCAAAGATGCCATGAAGCTCCCTATTGCTGTAGTTGAACAAAAACAGTGGCAGACCTGGATCTATATTCTTCAAATATGAAAAATGTGGAGCAGGCAAACCTAAAAAAAGAAAAAGAAAAAGAGCTTGAAGAAATAAGCAATTCCACAAAAGCACAAGGACAAAGGAAGGAAAAAAAGTAAATATAGCGAAATTCAGCTAGCATGTGACAGCCAAAAGGACATCTAAAACTAATTATTAAACCATATATATGCCTTTACTCCCAACAGTCCTAAAAATTCTCTTTTCCGAACGGAAAGACATTAGCGCCCAAATACTAACCAAATAGCTGTTTAAGTATACACTCCTTCATGGTATTATCCTTGCAACCAAATATAACACCACCAAGTTGTTTCTTCGTCAAATATCTAAATCCTCCGTTGTGTTTTGTCTGGTTGGGTAATGATGATGCAGAATCAAAAACAAATGTTTGTGGTCTTCTCCCTGCTCCCATCCTGAAAAATCATATGGATAAAACTTAATCATCGTGACAACAACATATCCAGTGTAATCCCATAAAGTGAGGTCTGGGGAGGGTAGTGCGTACGCAGACCTTACCTCTACGTTTTGGAGGTAGAGAAACTTAATTATCATGATTATAAGAGACAAACGAAATTCAATTTTAACCAACAAATTACAACACATTAACAGATCAAAACATTGGATATGAACAAACATTTTACTATTTGTGAGCAAAGTGAATGGATAGCTAAGACTCAAGTCAAATACTCGAGTCAAGGCACAACTATCCCTTCCTTTTTCGAGTCAAATACTAGGTTTGCCATATTCCGTTGAAGATGCATAAAGTTAGCTTATGAACTGAAGCAAATCCTAGCAGACATAGATAATTAATTGGTGCTAATTCCACAGAATGTTTTTACAGGAAATTTTGTATTATACTTTGTATTTAAAAACAAAAAGAGAGATGACAAGAGGAATTCAAATTGCTTAAAACTAGTAAATAAAATAGTTCAATAAAGTGACATAAAATTCCATAAACAGTAAAACAATTAGTCTAGCAAAACCATTTGCAAAACGAAAAAACAAAATCAATCACAAAATATAAACATGTTTCTCCACTTGTCTAGTCATTTAGTTTATTTCGATGTTCATAAGTCGAAGGTAAATTTCATTGGTATGCTGAGAATGACTACAACCTATACCACACCCCTATGTGTTGCCACATTTACCACCCAAGAGAGCATGATCATGTTTGCCACCCAAGCTGTGGCCTAACAGTCTATTAAAGACCAGGGTTTAAATCCCAACATAGGCAAAGCCTCTAGGTGATTTTATCATCTTACTAAGACTTGGTGGAAAGAGTTACCCGATACCTGTGTGAAAAGTGAACTATGGGAGACCCAACAAGGTAAAAAAATATTACTTCCTCTATTAGGGGTTCGAAACAGGGGCAACAACAACAACAATAATACACTCAGCGTAATCCCACAGGTAGGATCTAGGGGATAGAGTGTACACAGACTTTACCCCTACCTCGTGAAGGTAAAGAGGTTGTTCCAGGAAGACTCTCAGCTCAAGTAAAACATATCAAAACAGGGGCCAAAACACTTAATTTGGGCATAGATTCTTCCAATAACTTAAAATAAAATTCACATATTTGGAAATTGCACGAGAAGTACTAAATTCAACATAATGATTCAAAATATTTAAAACAAGTTTGAGAAAATTACAGTCAGAGAAAAGTTGGTTAACTCTCCAAATAGTAACACCTTCCAAAAAATGGGAAGAAGGGAGTAAGTGATTTTTTCTATTAGTAATGCTTGAATTAGTAATGTCGGGATTAGTTATGCTGAAATTATTTCTTATCCATTGTTTAGTTTGGTGTATTAAGGGCATTTTTATCTTTAACCATACTTATTCATGTATTAATTATTAATACCATGGTTTGCTATGTATTAGAATAGTAGTACTACTAAATAGGGTGTACTAGTTATACATAAGTTGAAAGCCACTACCAAACAAGGGATTAATAATACCAAAGCTAATACATGTATTATTATTTTCTCTAATACATTCTATCAAACGACTCCTAAGTCTTGTGAGCAGAGTTACCCATACCTATGTGCTAATGGAAGGTGACAGACTGCCAGGTGCTAGAAATAATAGTAGAGGTATGTACAAGTTAGCTCAGACACCACCATTATTAAAAGTACAAGAGTAAGCATGATCATTTTTGAAAAATCAAAGGTATAACTAACAGAAATTTCAGCAACTTAACACTCGACCATATGAAAAACTCTTCACCAATGTAGCCATTTTCCTGTCCCTTCCCAGCAAACAATTTCACCAAAAATTAAGAACTTAGAAACCCACTTTATAAGCTCAAACGCTATGATCGATCATTTCCAGTGAGAAATACATAGTAAAAGTATGGGAAACGTGTAAAAATCGTAAAAGAAGCAGAAAAAAGAAAGCAACAGAACCTGGCAGCAATGGAAAATGCCGATAGAGTGAAAAAGGAAGTGTCAGTAGAGACGCGAAACACACAAAGGCCAACTTTATAAGCATGGCAGAAGAAAGCGCTACTTAAGTTTTATACTCTCTTCTATTCTATTGTTTAACTACTGTAGATATTTTTATAATATTGTTTCAAAATATTTTATAAACCTCTTTAAAGTACAAAATTGGAAATTACATTTTAAAATATGTTAATTTTAATTCTAGAAAAGAAGATTAAGGAATTAATAATTGATCTTACAGTTTGACTATCATTCTTTGAATCCCATCATTCTATGTAGTTTTCTTCAGAAGCTTAAAAACGTAGTTTCTCTCCATAAGTACTAATCTTAACGAAACAAATTTCTTGTTCAAATAGTGACAAAAATATTTTTCAATTGATTAGTCAAACACAAATTGATATTCTAAAAATACTTCTCTAATAAGCATTTCTAATAAAACAAATATTTTACAAAATAAGCAGATTTTAAAGGTTTGATCAACAAGCTATAAAAAGATAGTTTTGGCTTTGTGTCACCACAAGTTAATAATTTTGTAATATCTAAATTGATATCATTGTACATTTGGCTTCACTTAGAACTTCTTAAATTTCATCTAAGAAAATGATTAACGTCGCCCAAAATTCAAATTGACTATTAGCATGAATCATGTAGCATTTTGTTTTTAATCATGTAGCATAAGATAATACGAATATAGAATAAAAAAGGAAAAGATTGACCGCTAGATTTATTTTATGTGTGTTGTGGTTTAGAAATTGCCTAAGTAGCGCTTGGACATGTGATGTCATCTCATAATTTTAAATCAGCGTTTATTTATTCATTTTACATAAAAATTTAACTTCATATTATGATTTCAAATCTCAAATTGTCCAAAAAATGCACGATTTGGGATTTCAAATTTTATTGTCACGCCCCAAATCACGGGCATCGTGGTTGCACCTACACAATCCCCGGTAGGCGAACCAATCCCAAAACAACTTTAAGAAGGTTAAGAAAATGCGGAAGAGAACGAATACAATATAACATATCAATTTTCATTAAAACATCTTTAAATATCAATCCTTACAACAATCTTCTTTCCCAAAACCTAGTCTGACTTATACAAGAACTCTAAGATACCATGATTGAATGAGAAATACAACAATACTGCTCTGATTGAAAAAGACAGTCTATACAAGATGGAAACTGAGGCTACAAGAATAAGTGGTCTGCCTCAACTTCACGTGCTCCAAACTGCAACCTAAATAGACTGAGTACATTCATCCATGTAAAAGATGCAGAAAGTGTAGCATGAATACACAACGTACCCTGCAGACATCATAGCCCGACAACGACGGAAGATACGCAAAAAGAAATAAATATCAAGTTGACACCACATAACCCTAACTCAAACACTTCAATAAGCCAAATAGAATTGTTCACATATAGCTCATAATTCACTCAGTAAATTGTCCATACGAAAATTCATTTAATCATGTAAAATTCACAATCACATAAGACTCGACCAATCATATAACACCCCACTCATACAAGTTCATGGATACCACTCGATTAACATAGAAGTTCCAAAATCACCTAGACACGTAGTTCCTCAATTAATCTATCAAACCAGAAAGCATGTATGACCCTACACACCCAGAAGACAACATGTGTTAAGTTAACACTTAGTTCATTTAACCGAACTTGTAGATGTTGCTCCAAACGCACATGCAAGTATATGTTGTCGTACAAGTAATATATTAATTTTAGAAATCGGATGTCGAACCCAGAGGGCCTTGTGATTAACTATTTACTAAATCAAACGATCCTAATTATCTAAACAAGAGATGAGATACATAGGTTCTAATTCTAAAATAATTAAAAGAAAAAAAAAACAAATAATAAACTTCAACCAAGAAAGAGCGAATTTTATATTATCAATGATATGAAACCGATCTAGAGTTATGGGATATCTAACAATCACGTTGTATTCTTCAATTGACTCAATTTCTTAATTTATCTAGTTTACTGATTGACATGGTTGATATTACGACTACGAATCTCTCGAGTCATCTAGCCGCCTATTCGTATCACTTTCATGCCTATATCTCTATGGTCATGAACCTTAACACAAATGCATTTATATTTCATGTATATCAACCAAGTAGGGCGAACTGGGTATATCTCTATCCTAGACGTAAATCCGCTCCCTGATGTCCAGGGTTGAGATCCTGCTCTAATTAACCCTATTTCTATCCTAGTATTCCTCTCTCGAGTTCGATTTAAGAATCAAAGATAGTATTCTATTGGTGATCAAGCAACCAAATAATTAAGCTCATGATTAAATAAATAAATTAATATGATAAATTAATTAATTGAAATAAATATTCGAATAACAATGTTCATAAAAGAACCATAACCCTAGAACGAGAAGTTTATCTCCACATAGACATGGAAGAAAAATAACAAATCATCCAAAAAAATATATATAAAAACTAGTATATATAGAAAAAGAGATAAAACTCAATCAACTCTGGCCTCCATGACGGCTCCTGGATCTCTCTAGGTCCAAAGCTATGTAAAAATCGTCCAAATGGTCTTTTTATAGTGTTGGGAAATAACCCTCGAAAACTAATGCAAAATGGAGTTACTTTAAAACGCACTGCCATTTGGACACTGGAGCTCGCTGGGCGAGCTCTGGATCGAGGTAGGACTTCGCCCTAGGCATCGATTAGCGAGCTATGGTGTCCAGTTTACACTTAGACAAAAAATATTCAACTTGGCATTTTGGAGCACCTTCCTCGCGGGGCGAGGTACCTTCCTCGCAGGGTGAGGTGCCTAGCGAGGTATCTGCTCGCCCGAGACTTCGCTCAGCACGATTGGTTGTCCATTTTGCACTCTTGCCACTTTGTTTCTACAACTTCTTTTGATCCTCGTAGCTCGCTTGGCGAGGTGTATGGCGAGCTTGTGGTTCGCTCCAGCCTTTGTTTGGCGAGGTTCATGGACCACTCACACTCGAACGAATGCTTCATCTCATTTTATCTCCAAATCATCGTATTTTTCATGTTAAGTACCTAGATGCGACAAGAACACACATATCAGCTCATAATGCAAAAATTAACATAAATTAGGTGTATTTAGTGCGATTAGTCCTCCAAACAAGGTAGAAATATAGGTAAAATATGGCGATTAGGCGTATAAATATGTCTGACATCATTAGACATACCACAGTTCACCCTAAGTATAAAATTCACTTCGTTAATCCCTTATTATTCCTAGTCCCTTTCCTTAAACATAATAGCATACGAATACATGCAAATACCATGTTCCATTAACGCTCTTCATTTGTCCTAAGCAAGTAGCATTTTCTTACCTTTATCTATCAGTACATAAGTTTCATACACATAAGGCATACGAGGAAGACCATACGACAACGACTGAACAACCATACCAATAATTCCTAACCAGACCCATTACCCAGTGAATTACTCAAACAGTGGGACACATCCACATACTTAGTAGCTCAATGTATGATCAACATCACAAATCCCAAGTAACAATTTTGACAGCAATTCCTTAGACTCACAAGTTGTAAACATATGACCAACATACGACCTAACAAATCAATCATGGCAACTAGCCCCAACTTAATGAGAACACTCCAACGAATCATTTCATCACATAACTCAACCAATTCATCAAATACCAACACTACACTTAAATCACCAACAGATAAGCAATGCAATGATATATATATATATATATATGATATGAATGCAATGCATACCTATGGGGAACCCGCGAAGTCAATACACCCCTCCAAAATTTCTCATCGGAGCCCGGCTCTTGACTGAACTGTAACTGTTGCAGGCGTGCAACCAATTTCCTTGCGTATCATCATCATCTCAGTGTTATCATAATCGCATAAGTGTTCTTAGCTTCACGGTCTTTTAGACCCATAACATATATCATACCACTCCAAAATCAATATCATCAGAACCATAAGTTTATGAATGCAAATGACAATTCAAGGCACGAGCCATGATGTAATGAGATGCAACCACGTATAGAGATGAAATACTACATGTTTTCAAGAGTTCAATAGCACATATACAATCCAATTTCAAACCAGGATATCATAGCAAAAACATGTGTGATGAATAAATACATCAAAAGCAAATATGGTGACAAGCCCAATCAATCAGCAGTCACAACCAACATAAGGTTGATTCCCAAATCACCCATCATCACAGTCCAACACCGGTACCCATTCAAACGTTCATCACAACCGTCTGAATGGGACTTCAAACACGCCTAATACCCCCTCAATATTTATAACTGATTACGTACTTCTATTAGAGTTTAGTGAAAGTAAATAGTAGCCTACCTCAAAGCCGAGCAGGAGCCACGAACGATCGACCATCTAGGCACGTATTGACTCTTTGAGATGTCTCGTAGGTAACCGTAGTCTAACACACATGTTCTATACGTTAATTTGAAACCAAGCACATACAAGGACTTAGTCCTTAACCATACAAAAAGGATACCTAAAATCCATCTTGAGCCTACGGTGTCAAAAATCAAACTTTATTACTCAAAAGGCTTCAAAACATTCTTACTAGTTATAACCCTACGATAATTTGAAAAACAACCTTAATTGAACCCTCAAATTCATAATTCAACAAAAGGTCCAATTTGCAAACCCTAGGATTTCCCCAATAAGAAGGAGGTTTTCTTAATCAAATTAAACTCTTCGACTTGGTCATTTCATCAATACATATACGTATTTAGAAAATCAAGATTTAACCAATTCGTTTTACATCCTTTACTCGTGATTCAATTATTTCCAATCTACCATGAAGTTTTCAACTTATTTTCCCCAATTAATAATCTATCCCGAGACTAGAAGCATGAAATAAACTCAAGTAGAAGTGAAGGGGTTACCTCCCATGAAGAATCTAGGCCCCAACTTCAAAAAATATTCTCTAGACAAGCCCCCATTTCGAGATAATGTTTTTGGAAAGTGGGTGATTTTAGGGAATTAAATTGAACTGGACAGACAGCGATTCCGCTCCTGCGGACCTGGTCTCGCAGGAGCGAACACGCTTCCGCAGAAACTAAGACTGTTGAGGTGCAGGCACTTGCCACCTCGCCTCAGCGCAGAAGCGAGAAATAACTCCGTAGACGCGGACCTAAAACTTCCGCCAGCGCTGGCGCGGTTCCACTGGGACGACACTACCCCGCTAGAGCGGAAACTGGACTTTCAGCAATTCTTCAAATCAATAAATCTTCTTTCCGAATCGTAAGAGTTACTTAACTCACAATTTTCCTCGTGTAATAGTTAGCAGCGAATGCCCGGATGAATGATATGACAGGAAATTAAGCTAAAGGTTCATAACGATCGAACATGTCATTACATTTATAAATGTAAAACTTGACCCATAAGTTTATAGTTGCTAATGATATTGACCAACAACCGGCTCAAAGTAACAATGTTGATTCGCCTTCTCGTTCATCTGATCGGGAAATACATAGTTGACGTGAAGATATTGTCCGTACCATGTGGGAGGATTATATTAAAGAGTAGTTACATTACTATTCATGTAAAATTTTACTTTTTATTGAACTAAAGTCTAATATATTGATGTTGTACTTTTTAGAAATGTCTTCTAGTAGCGTATTAATTTTGTTATGAACTATGACTTATTCATTTGGTAAGATTGTATAAGAATTGAGAAATTTTTGATGGTTTTCACAACCTGTGAAGTTTTTTGTATATATAAGAAAAAGTACGCTTTTTTCCTCCCACTTGAATAGAAGAATGAAGGGAGGAAGTCAATTGCCCCAACTTAAGATATTCAAATTACATGTCCAAACAAAACTCAATTTCAAATCATTATGATTTTATCTCATGATTTTAAATCAGGTCCAAAAGGGTCCTGACTTTTCACTTCCTCAATTCCCAAATGTAACCAAACGGTAAGCACGCAGAGAGTTATTAAAAGACGGAATGATAAAAAATAATTGGATTGAATTGAAATTGATTGATGGTTTGTGTGATAATTGGAGTATATTCATCACTTAATCTACAAGTACTATAATTTAACAAAAATATATTACTAACTTCTACTTTTTTTTTCTAAAAGTAAAATGAGAAAGGGAAAGGTTGGTACACATACTGAATGAGTTGGATTATAAACCGTTACATGAATACATTTTGATCCAATTTATTTTGACCCAAAAAATCTTTGAATATGTTGTCTGTGATTCGCTTATCGAGTTTTTTCATTTTAATTCGTTCAAATTTAACCGAAGTTATCAATTTGTCACCTCTGCCTAACATATTTCCTTCTATACATTCACTAAAGGATTATGGAGTTTCCATTCGATCACTATATCAATTCCTTCACCTCTTAATTCTAATTTTGAATCCTTTGAATTTATATCAACAAGAGCTAAATAAGTTGTACTTCGTTTTCCGATTTTATGTAGAACAGTTTTTTTTAGTCTGTTGCATAAAAAATGATACTCTTCTCTCCATTTTATCCTTAATGACATGACTTGTTGAGACTTTCACCACCACTCATTTAAAATGAAATGACATGTATAGAAGATACATTAAACTTGTATAAAATTGATCAAAAGCATTACAAAACTTGATTTAACAAACTGAAATGATAATATGTACATAGCAATATTCTAGGTTATTACATTCTTACTAATAGAACAACATATTTTGTAAATAATATTCCAGTAAACACTTGAAAGAAAGTTTATAGAGAAAAATACTTGGGGCATATAGCTATGATGACAATCCAGGACTTTAAGCATGCATGTAGCGCTTTTCTGAGGCGTTCAGGCATATATAGGATAGGACGGATATTTTGATTATTTGAGACGTTAGCTTCATGAGATTTTTAACCCTCCATAATACAAACGACACTTAGGCTGTCTCATAATAGGATGTCACAGGAGGCCGCAACTCCCAACTTTGCTTTTCATTAAAAATTTAAGTTATATACAATTCAGTGTAAGAAAACTTATACCATCAGGTCCTTGTCATGATCAGATTGTAATTCATTTAAGTCGCCAAATATTATATCCACCCTGATTTTGTTATCAATCTTACCCTGCACTATTATCTTTTGCATTTGGACCCTCTTCTTTTCTGTCCACTACTTATATGTGTATACAAAGCAGTTGGTTTCAATTTCCAGTAACCTATAGTCTCTCACAATATTTTCTGATCTTCAGGATACACAAATTTCATCGCGGATCTTCTACGTTGGCCCCGATAATGTAGATGCTCAGTTGATGAATTCTTGTTACCATTATCCGAACCATTCTGAACTCCACCAGCGATTTCTTGATCATATCCTTCTTTGACTTGATAATTAAGCAACGTGTCGAGGCCATCGTCCGTCTTGGTAATGTCAGGGTAATTTTGATCGTTCGCTAGCTCTGCATGGTTGAAGCTCAATTGAGTAACCTCGGACATTGATTTGGTTAACAGAGGCTTTTGGCGTTTGAAGAACAAGCATACTACGCCACAATCATCTACTTTTGCACGTGGGTATTTGTATTTCCAGGCCCGAACTGCAGATTCTACTAGTGTTCTTGCTGCCAACGATCGCTTTCTTGTTGTGGCGACTATCCGAATCACTTCATCGTTGCTTAAAACATCCCACAACTAAATATAGAAAGAGTTTAAATTATATATATTGATAAAATGAAAAAAACATTCATATAACTATACGATTATAACATGTATATTGCTCTATCTTCCAAGTTATTATATTAGGTTTGAAATGGAGATTTATCTTTTGTTTCAAGTCAACTTAATTTGATAGTGTAGAATTTTTTTTAAAAAAAAAATTGTCAGTGTAAGATACACAAAAAAGCAACATATCAAGTAGGGGTCCTTCATGATAGGCCAAAAATCTCCATGTCCTAATGTAGACATACATTTCTTTTTACCATATCCCAAAGAGAATATTGTCATTTATATGTAAAAATAATGTAAGAGCTATAAAATTCTTGTTTATCCTTATTGAGATGATTTATAATCAAACAAACATCTAAAGCTTATTTTAGATCACAAATTTCAAAAAGTCGTCTATTTTTTCTTATACTTTATATCCAATCAAATAATGCTACATGTATTCTATGTAATGTTCATGTGTGCACGTGGATGACATAGTGCTTGAGGTATGTTAATTTTGTTATTTCTTGTCCTAAATGTAAGCCATTTTCGGGAATTATGTATAAGTAATCAATTTGATTAATTCCTATGATCTAAACATGTAGAGACATTGTGCATGTCATAGGATTAAGCTTTTGTGCAAAAGTGTTTGAAAAAACAAAATACATGCAAGAAAATTGTTGAATTTAAGTTAGCTAGCTTACCCCATCAGTTGCCAAAACAACAAATTCGTCACTTTCAGTAAGCTTTCTATAATAAACTTCAGGAACAGAGATGAGGCCATAATCTTTCAAACAAAAATCTCCAAAAGCCCTAGCCATGGCCAAACCAGGACAATCTTCATCTGGCATCCACACTCTATACACATTTGGTTCTTGTTCCATTGCCATTACTCTTCCTTGGCAACTTTTAATTCGTTCATACTCACCTGATGAAACAAAATAATACATTATATATGAAGTTTAATTTTCGTAATTGGGTTCAATAAATATTTTCTTGAAAGACCATCAAAAGATATGATGGAATAAATAAGATCCCTCTATACTTAATCATTGGAGATCATTATTGGTATAAAGTGTGTTTTCCTTTTTGTTAAATATGGCAATATACACACAATATACAAGTGTATATTGCCATATTTAATGTCACGATTTATGGCCATTAGTGGGCTCGGTTTTGTGGCTGATTTGGTAGTTAAGAATATTGTATATTTGGAAAATATATGTGTAGTATATTGTAATGTATTTTGTTATCATAATTAGAAATATACACTACCATAATTGTAGAGTTAGAATTATGGTAGAATAAGGTTTTAGGTATAGGATTCTCCTATTTTGTATCTTGTATATATACCTATTCAATTAATGAAAATAATCAAGGGGATTATTTCTTTCATGGTATCAGAGCCAAAACAATTACAACTCTTTGTTCGTCGATGTTGGGCCCCCAAATTATATTGTCCACGCTCCAGTTAACGAGGTCTGTGCGTGAGTCCCACATCGGATATGTAATGGGAACATGCGCTCCTTATATGGACTTGAACAATCCTCACCCTACAAGCTAGCTTTTAGGGTTGAGTTAGGCCTAAGATCCATTCTTTACATGGTATCAAGAGACTAGGTCTAAACAAAAGTTTTTTCTCTCAACTTTTGTCCACCCTTTGGCCGAGACACCCCCCCCCTCGGGTTTTCTCTTCCAAAATTCGTCTTCCGCTCTCACAAATACCTCTCTTAAATTTCCCTTTCTTCTTTGTTCTTTCAATATGTCTAAGAACAATTATCACCCAGCCCTCACGGTTCCCAATATCAAGAGCAGTATCCCTATTGTCCTTGAGATGGAAAACATCCAATATGCGACGTGGGCGGAGTTGTTTAAAATTCACGCTATCTCTTATCAAGTTCTTTATCACATCATTCCTCCCGCTAGACCCCTTCCTGCGGACGATCCTGAGTTATGGATTACACTTGATGCTACCGTTCTCCGGTGGATCTATGCCACTATTTCGGTGGACCTTCTTCAGACGATTATTGAGCCGGATACCACGGCTATGGCTGCATGGAATAGATTGCGTGACATATTCCAAGACAACCAACATTCACGTGTCGTCACACTCGAGCAGGAATTCTCTCTCGTTCGAATGGACGAAATTTCGAACGTTTCTGCATATTGCAAGAAACTAAAGGAGTTAGCGGATCAACTCCGTAATGTTGGCGCACCAATAACGAATAATCATCTAGTTCTACAGTTGGTTGCCGGTCTTTCGGAGGCCTATAATGGGGTTGAAACTCTCCTTCACCAAAGCAACCATTTTCCTGACTTCTATCAAGCCCGCTCCATGCTTACTTTGGAAGAAGCCGGTTTGGCTAAAAAGGCGGCTACCGGAGCAAGCCCAGTTGTCATGGTGGCGTCCTCTCCTAGTCCTTCGGGTTTTGTTAATATTTCGGGCCAAAACCATAATAATGGTGGCGGCAAGAATAATCGCAAGTATAATAACAAAAACCGCGGGGGCAAACGCGGCGGTTCTAGTGGCGGTTCCGGTGGTGGTTTCGGTGGTCAACAAGCAGGCGGTGGGTCCTACCCAGGGTAAAGTGGCCCACCACCCCCCCTAGGCCCAGCAGTGGGGCCCATGGCAGTGGGGCTGGGGCAGTGGGCCGTGGGCCAACAATCCTTACCATCCAGCAGCAAGCTCCAACGGCCGGTGGCCGGCAGCCATGTCCGAGTGCCCAACGCCCGGCGGTGGCGGCCCGGCCGTGGTCCGGCGCGCGGCAAAGAAGCAGCCTACGGCCAAGCTCCATCGCGGACAGGAGTTCTTGGGCCCCGACCTCCGCAAGCCCATCATGCAGCAGGCCCCACTCAAACCGATATCGAGGCCGCGATGCACACACTGGGTTATCTCAACAGGACCCAAATTGGTATATGGACATCGGTGCCACTACTCACATGACTTCCGAATCAGGTACTCTCTCATCTTATTGCAATTTGAGCACCCCTCGGGGGATAATTGTTGGTAATGGCAGCTCTATTCCAATTCTAGGGTATGGTCAGAAAACGTTGTCCCCCCCCAATCCACCACTCCTCTTGAAAAATACTTTACATGCTCCTAAATTGATTAAAAATTTAGTGTACGTCCGAAAGTTCACAAATGTCAATTCTGTTTCTGTTGAATTTGATCCTTTCGGTTTCTCGTGAAGGATTTCAAGACGGGGAGTCATCTCATGAGGTGTGATAGTAGGGGGGATCTGTATCCTATCATGCCCGGTTTCAGTCCATCGAGTCCAGCCTTGCCGTCAACTTTTGCAGCCATCTCTCCTTCCATGTGGCATGCTCGCCTGGGTCATCCGGGATCTTCTATTTTATCAGTTTTAGATAAAAATAGCTTTATTTCTTGTAAGGGTACGAGTCGTACTCCAATTTATCAGTTTTGTTCATTAGGAAAAATTGTTAAGTTGCCATTTGTAGACTCCAATTCTCATACTTCAATGCCATTTGATATTATTCATAGCGACTTATGGATGTCTCCTATTCTTAGTTCATTGGGTCATCGATATTATGTTCTCTTTTTAGATGATTATTCTAGATTTTTGTGGACGTTTCCAATTGCGAATAAATCACAAGTGT
Source organism: Anisodus tanguticus (assembly GCA_034509755.1). Taxonomy (NCBI): domain Eukaryota; kingdom Viridiplantae; phylum Streptophyta; class Magnoliopsida; order Solanales; family Solanaceae; genus Anisodus; species Anisodus tanguticus. The sequence goes on along the minus strand of CM067540.1, from coordinate 52,176,732 downwards.
TTTCCGTCTTCATCAAATTTAGAGCGTTCATTCGTACTCAATTCGAAAGAGAAATAAAAAATATTCAATGTGATAATGAGAAAGAGTATGACAATAGAGAGTTTCGGGAATTTTGTGCTAATAATGGGATAAATTTTCATTTTTCGTGTCCTCATACATCTTCACAAAATGGGAAAGCCGAACGCAAAATTCGTTACATAAATAACATTGTCCGAACTCTCTTAATTCATGCCTCCATACCTCCATATTTTTGGCATCATGCTCTACAAATGACCGCATATCTTCTTAACATAATTCCTTCTAAAGGTCTGACATATTCTCCCCCCCTTAAAATCCTATATAATAAGAACCCTTCTTATTCTCAGCTTTGAATTTTTGGGTGCTTGTGTTATCCGTTATTTCCATCCACCACAATTAACAAACTTCAGGCTCGGTCTACCCCGTGTGTATTTTTAGGTTATCCGTCGAATCATCGTGGTTATAAGTGTTTTGATTTATCCTCCAAGAAAATCATAATTAATCGTCATGTCATTTTTTATGAAACCCAATTTCCTTTTACCAAAGTTCATACTCCCGAGCCTAGGTCGTATAATTTTTTGGATGACCAAAGATCCCCGTATATTATTCGGAATTTTTCGGACATGTCCCGCACCCAAAATCCTCCAGCGGGCCCACTGCCCGCTGGTCCCACAGTTCTGCCAGCTGAAGCAGTTCCGGTTTATGGATCAGTCCCAACAATTGGGCCTGTCCAGCCCGGTCCGGAACCGATCCCGACGACACCACAGTTTACCGATTTGGGCCAGCAGGCCCACTGCCTGCTGGCCCGTCTGTCCCGACCCCAGAAAATTTTAAAAATTCCCTCACTTCCTCCTCGAGTCATAGACCGGTCACTCGTAGTCAGCGGGGCATATTTACACCTAAAAGACATTTTAATTTACATTCTGATGTCTCTAAATCCCCCTTGCCCCGCAATCACGTGTCCGCATTAAATGACCCTAATTGGAAAATTGCTATGACTGATGAATATAATGCTCTTATTGATAATAAGACGTGGGAGTTGGTGCCCCGTCCATATGGTATTAATGTTATCAGGTCTATGTGGATTTTTGCTCACAAGGAGAATTCAGATGGGTCATTTGCTCGACATAAGGCGCGACTTGTGGGTGATGGTAAGACTCAACAGGTTGGAATTGATTGTGGTGAGATGTTTAGTCCGGTGGTCAAACCGGCTACCATTCGCACTGTGCTTAGCTTGGCTCTTTCAAAGACTTGGCCAATTCATCAGTTGGATGTCAAGAATGCTTTCCTACATGGTGATCTCAAGGAAATAGTTTATATGTATCAGCCGTTGGGTTTCAGGGATCCCAACCGCCCTCATCATGTCTGTTTGTTGAAAAAGTCATTATATGGGCTTAAGCAGTCTCCACGGGCCTGGTATACACGATTTGCTGACTTTGTTTCGACTATTGGGTTCACTCACAGCAGGTCAGATAATTCCTTGTTCATCTACCGCCGTGGTTCGTCATTGGCCTACATTTTGTTGTATGTGGATGATATCATCTTGACTGCCTCTTCCGATGCCTTGCGCCAGTCTATCATGGCCATGCTCAGTTCTGAGTTCGCTATGAAAGACTTAGGGCCCTTGAGTTATTTTTTGGGGATTGCTGTCAAACGTCACTCAGGAGGTTTGTTTTTGTCTCAACGGAAGTATGCTGCTGAGATCATCGAGAGGGCGGGATGTCATCCCGTAAGTCCACTTCTACTCCAGTTGATGCAAAACCCAAGCTTAGTGCCGCGGCAGGTGCACCATACGAGGACCCGACCCTCTATCGCAGTCTTGCAGGGGCACTCCAGTATCTTACATTTACCAGACCGGATATTACGTATGCTGTTCAGCAGGTGTGTTTATTCATGCATGATCCCAGAGTTGAGCACATTAATGCAATCAAACGCATCATTCGGTATATTCAGGGGACACTGGACTATGGGTTGCACTTGTATCCTTCTTCTACATCCACACTTGTCTCATACACAGATGCGGATTGGGGTGGTTGTCCGGACACCAGATGGTCTACGTCAGGATATTGTATGTTCCTTGGCAACAACTTGGTCTCCTGGTCTGTGAAGCGTCAGGCGACTCTGTCCCGCTCAAGTGCAGAGGCAGAATATCGAAGGGTAGCTAATGTGGTCTCAGAATCATGTTGGTTACGTAATTTGCTGTTAGAACTTCATTGCCCCATTCAGAAGGCGACCTTAGTATATTGTGATAATGTTAGTGTCATCTACCTCTCAGGTAACCCGGTTCCGCACCAACGCACAAAACATATCGAAATGGACATTCACTTTGTCCGTGAAAAGGTTGCTCGGGGGCAGGTACGCGTTTGTCATGTCCCATCAAGATATCAAGTTGCAGACATCTTTACAAAGGGTCTTCCCTCGGTACTCTTTGAAGATTTTAGGGACAGTCTCAGCGTTCGAAGACCGCCCGCTATGACTGCGGGGGTGTGTTAAATATGGCAATATACACACAATATACAAGTGTATATTGCCATATTTAATGCCACGATTTATGGCCATTAGTGGGCTCGGTTTTGTGGCTGATTTGGTAGTTAAGAATATTGTATATTTGGAAAATATATGTGTAGTATATTGTAATGTATTTTGTTACCATAATTAGGAATATACACTACCATAATTGTAGAGTTAGAATTATGGTAGAATAAGGTTTTAGGAATAGGATTCTCCTATTTTGTATCTTGTATATATACCTATTCCATTAATGAAAATAATCAAGGGGATTATTTCTTTCACTTTTAATGGCCCACCGGTATGAATTCAAATTGATTGGACTAATTAATGAGTTCCGAATACTGAATATTTGAAAAGAAAAAACATTTTTCTTAGAGAGCACCTACTTGGAAGATGAGGCTTCAAGTCCACTGTAAGTTGTTGGGATATAAGCTGATTTTTCTCATCCCTGGTGCAAATAATAGCTCGAGAATCGCCTAAATTTCCAATGAACAAATGTTCTTCCTGGAAATTCCACAATTATTAATTAGAACAAACAAAGAATCACAAGTCAATCATCTATCTAAACAAGATCAGGTTGTTCTCGTTTTATCCTTAATGTCATGTTCTTATAACTTTAAGTGTTATGATCAAATTGTTTTAAATCATAAGTTTAAAATGTATTTTTAGTATGTGTTAAAAGTTCTTTTTTCTTTACTTATTTCTTAAATACAATGTCTCATTGTCCAATCAAACACTGCTATATGAAATAAAGGGTTAATCTCATGGGTAATCATTCAACTTTCATTTTATTACACCATGTCACTAAATTATTTCTTTGTAACGAAACTTGAGTTTACCTAAGTATCACGAAGTCACTAAACTGTTATGGAGTATGAAAAAGTCACTCAATTGTCCCTACGTATCACAGTGTCATTATGATGAAACAAAGGAGGCATTTTAATTTCTAGAATACTTCATCAAAGTCTAGTAATTTTTTGGATAAAAAGAGAATTGTCAAGTGTCTTTCTGTGATATTTAGACAAAGTTAAGCGACCTTTTGGTGGCAACAAATTGTTTAATGACCTTTTATGACATTTAGATAAACTGGTTTACTTTTTTTATAACAAAAGTATTTTAATAACTTCGATAAAATTAATAAAGTAAAAGTTGAAATGACCACTAGACAACCCATAAAATGAAAGGGAGTACTTGTTTTCCTCCCAATTTAAGTACCTGCTTAAATAAAGTAACAGCTGTTGTACCACTGGAATAACTCTCAATTGAAGGTTCCCTTTCAAGTTGTTCATCCATTTCTTTGTAGGACTTGAGATATGCAGCTTTCCATGCATCAAAGAGTGGGTGCTGATCAGATTCTTCATCATTTTCAGTGCTTCTAATTTCATTAGACTCTTTCAACGATGATGAAATTTTCGACGGTAACAAGTCGCGCACGTAGTGCGCTACCTTGTGGCCCGATGGACCGTGTCCATCGAAGACGCCACAAAAAAACGCACCTTTATCTCCACCAAAATTCTGCACACATTAGATTGTGTAAGAAATAAAAAGTATTAGTCCTATTCATGATCCATTTGAAGGAATGATTTGAATATCATAAGGATAAACATAAACAAAAAAGTTGTATCTTAATGGTAATTGTATGTCAATATAATTTGAATGGAATGCAAATTAAATATGATACCGTGCCATGGTTGAAATTTCAATCCAAGAAACACAAAAGAATACGAAAATACTAATTCAAAGGGATTCTCTAAAGGCGTTTAAGTCCAACTGGCCATGTATTGTCTATTCAATGACAGATCATAGACTCAATTGCCCTTATATGAGCCATAACTTTTACCTTCCGATCGTTCCGATGTTGCATTCGGCTAGGTAAATTCTAAACGCAACCGGTTACCAACAAACACAATGACAATATGCCAAAAAGAAATTACAAGGAGCAACGAATTAAGAAGGAAAAGGATTATTAATACCTCCCAAACAGTCATGGCATCTTGATTGATCCCCTTTTTCCCTTGTTGACTATACATCGATACAAACTTGGAATATCCATGTAACCTAATATTAGCACCAAAATCTCCCTTTCCTACAACACCATGGTCATCCTCACCATGAATATTATCTTTATCGTCCCCATTAATATTGTGCACAATATTATGGTGACGGTAATTTCCTTGATGATCAAATTGGCGCACCCTATGACAGGTACAACATGCACCCATATCTTTAATATTATGTGTTCCTGCGATGATAATCTCCTCAAAAATAAATCTTTAATATTATGCGCTCCTGCAATGATAATCTCCTCAAAAATAAATCTTGCCTCGTGAAATTAGAGCCATTCCATATATCCAATAGTCATATTCAACCAAAAGACACAATTTCTTTTTTATGAATTTGTTATCTTTTGAAAATGGAGGCTTCTTGAATGTTGGCAATGGAAATTAGAATACAAATTAAATGAATATCTTGACAAAGAGTCAAAGATAGAAGACAAGACAATTAGGAGGAGGACGACAAATCAAGAATGTTATTCTCAGATAACATTCAAGATTTGTGGGGGGGAAAGAAACAAGTAGAGGAGAATATAATCATCAATGTAGTCCTTTTCTTTTTCTACTTTTTTCCTTTTTATTCTTTTTAAAATTTCCTTCTTTTAGATAAAACAGTTTGACCATTCAGTTATACTCTCACTGCCCTCAATTGCAATTGACCTCTCTTAATTTTTACTACTATTATTTTTCTTTATTCTATTACTACTACTTTTGATACAATTTGTTTGAATAGTATTATTCAGAGACTCAAATAATTTTTCTACCAACTATAGTTATATGAATTGTATGTCCCAAAGGTATACAACGAACAAAATTATGATATGTAATTTTTTAAATGGACGAATTTTATAAGAGAGTACAGACACATAATTGTTTATACTCCATGTGTCTAGTCATGTAAACGTCCCTTACATTCTTCATGTAATGAACCCAAGTCCGTAGAGATGCAACATGCAAGCCCAATAAAAAATCTTGATGGGTATTAGCCCATTAGTGTGCATAGCAACGGTAATCACACAGTCTCAATGAAAAATATAGCTTTTCTTTTGGGGGCATTTACACTGCCCACTAAAATAATAGTCTATTTTTTTGTATATTAATGTATATATATATACATTAATATACAAAAATCAATAATGACTATTATTTTAGTGGGACACAAACACATATAATATATATACAATAATAATATACTCAATATAATACTACAAATAGGGTCTGAAAATGGTAGAATGTATGCATACCTTACCTCTATCTTTACAGGATAGAGAGGTTGTTTCCGATGTACATATAATATACATATTTTATATAGAATAATTAACACATATTTTTTGCTTATAGTTAGCGATTGTAATTATTTTTTGTGAGCGACCAAATGTGTAGCTTTCCCATTTTTTTTGTTACTCCTTGACATTTTCTCGGGTGCATCATTTACTTAAAATGTCAATCATTATGCCAGGAATATTAAAGGAACATGGACTTTTTCATGTGGTTTATCATTTATGATTGCTTTATGGTAATATATATTTTCTCATCTGTTGAAATGCTTCGTGGAGAGAACTTAATGGATCTCCAATAAAATGGCAAAATGTTAATATTGTATTCCTTGACATAAGGGGAATATCTATAAAATATAAAATAAAAAGATGATAAAAACATTCATTTCCGTAGATGCTTGATAGTGCAAAAGCTATATGGAACTTATAATTCTTGATACATAATACATGTATTAGCTCTTTATCTTTATACAAAAGACCTTTTCATAATCAACCACTTCAATATTGCACGGTCGATATATTGAGCCCTTTCTATTTTTGATTTAATTCTCTTTGAAATATAAACCACTTACTTAATTTGATTCTTCTATTTTAGTACTCAATCCGTCCCAATTTATGTGATGCACTTTGAGTGAACACATATTTTATTGAAAAAGAAAGAAAGAAAGACTTTTGAAACTTGTAATTTAAAATAAGTTATAAATATGTATATGTGTGTGTGTGAGACTATAAATTATATCATTAAAGGTAATAAAAATAAGTAGTTTAATATCAAATTATTTCTAAATATAAAAATATATCATTCGTTTTATGACAAACTAAAAAGGAAAATATTTTTACTTAATTAATTGGCCATAAAGGGAATACTTGATAAACAGCCATCAATAAATCTACATGAGAAATAAAATAAAATAAAAAAGAAGCAGAAGAAAGAGAAGGAAAAATAAAAAGAATATATTCCTCCATTCCCCTTTTAGTAACTTTATAGTCATAGTGATCAGAGTAATATATACTCCCCGTTCATTTTTACTTGTCCAGTATTTTAAAAATATATTTTTATTTTTACTTGTCACTTTTAGCGTATCAAAACAAGATAATATCTTTTTTCTGTTTTACCAATAGTATTAATTGCTTATTTCAAATTATTTTTTAAATCTATTAAAACTATACAACAATTAATATGAATATCATGATAAATAATGCACTTCATTTATTATTTCTTAAAGGGTATGCAAAGTTCATAGTGGACAAATAAAAGTGAACAGAGGGAGTAATATTTAGTCAAAGTCTTATACAAGGAAGCACATATCTGCTAGATGTAGACCTGTCCACCGAGTCGGGGACCCGCCCGATCCGACCAGACCCGAAAAAACCAGGGTCATGGTCAGCTTATAGCTGACCCGCGAGCCACTCGACCCGAAAAAGCGGGGACCCGATCAGAGTCAGGGTCGGGCCAGGGTCAGAATATTTTACCCGTCTGACCCAGTCCGACCTCGACCCGACCCCGACCCGCATATTTTTTAATATAATTTATATTATTTTTCCTTCATTAATATTTATTTTGTACTTATATATATTTTTGTCATTAATAAGTGATATAATGCATGTTTTTATAATATATGTATTGCTCTAATCTACATTGAACTCGACATAAAATAAGATAAAAATGGTAGCTTATTATTAATTATATATTGATATTATTAGTCGTTCTGTTAATATCACGGAAGCATAATGTAGAGAGAGAAAGTAGTTGTAAATTGGTGAAACTTTAAATGGTCATAACTCTGCGCTCGGATGTCCGTTTTACTCGATTTTTTTTTATTTTGCATATTTTTTCAAGACAGGGCCGGCCAAACAGCAACAAGGCGGTTTGGCGCAGTCAATTTTTAGAAAAACGTCCGTTTTTCAATCAATTTGTGTTTTTCCCCAAATCGATTTCTAATTTTCTTTTTCTTTAATTAAGATCTCACGATATACAATACATTTCAACGTCGAAATTTCGTGGTAATGTAGGGATGAATGACAATTTCAGTTTTGGAAATTCTATTTTTTTTAAAAAAAAAAAAATTCTCTGCCCGACCCGACCCTGAACCGTCAAAAAAATTCGAAGGGTCAGGGCCAGGGTCGAAATTTAAAAAAAAAAAATAGGGTTAGGGTCGGGTAACCAGAGAAAAAAAAGTCAGGTCTATGATCAAAATTGATCTACAAAAAGCATCACTCAGTGGAATTGTCATTTCTTGAGCAAGTCATGAATAATAAACAAGGATTTCCTGCTCAATTCACTTCTTGGATAATGGAGTGTGTCCAAACAGTCAACTACACTATTATGTTTAATGGTTGCGAATCTTCCAAGCTATTTAATGCTGCTAAGGGGTTAGACAAGGTGATCCAATATCACCTTTTTTCTTTGCTATTAATATGGAATATCTCAGCAGGTCTCTTAATTAGCCAAAAAATGTCAAAGAGTTCAAATATAACCCAAGATGTGCCAAACATGACATTACTCACTTGAGTTTTGCTGATGACTTGTTACTATTTGCCAGAGGTGATCTTCAATCTATCACAGCAATCCACAAAGCTTTCAAGCTATTCTCTGAAGCTTCTGGACTGCAACCAAATCTGGGCAAGAATTCAGTGTATTTTGGGGGGGGGGGGGGGGGGTGGTCTCACAATCAGTCAAAGATCAAATACTCAGCCACTTGAAATATGATTTTGGTGAACTGTCTTTCAAATATCTGGGAACTCCATTATCAACAAAGAAGTTGTCCATCTTGCAATGGCAACATATTATCGAGAAGATAATAGCTAGGATAACTTCTTGGACTGCAAAGAAGCTTTCCTATGCTGGTAGATCACAATTGATGCAGTCTGTGCTATTTAAAATGCAAGCATATTGAGCATAATTGTTTCCTATACCAATAGTGATGTTGAAACTCATTGATGCTTACTGTAGAAGCTACTTGTGGTCTGGAACAAATGTGATCACCAAAAAAGCACTTGTGGCTTGGGAAAGAGTTTGTATGCCATTTGCAGTTGTTGGGCTCAATCTGATAAACTTTAAGCTATGGAATCAAACTGCTATTGCCAGAAGTTGCTGGGATCTTGCACACAAAAAGGACAAGCTATGAATTAGGTGGGTGCACAAATACTATATTAAAGATGTAGCATTTTTTTATTGTCCCATTCCTCAACAAGCTACTTGGATGGTGAGGCAAATATTGATTGCTAAGGAGCTGCTTTCTCAACTTCAAATCTCCTCTCCTAGCAAGCATAGCTTAGTCAGAAGTATATATCAGTCCATGTTGCCTCAAGCTTCTGTGATTCCATGGAAAAGTCTTAGGTATGCTAATGATGCAAGACCAAAGGCTAGATTCACCATGTGGCTATATTTTCATGGGAGGATGTTAATTGCTGATAGACTTAATAAATGGAGACTGGCTGTTGATCCTATATGCTTCTTGTGCACTGCCTGTCTTGAAACCAGAGATCATTTGTTCATGAAGTGAACTTGGGCTCAGAGAAAATCAGTTACTACTGCTACATGGGACCAGTACTTGCAATGGGCTGTTATGAATGGCAAGGGAAAGTCACAGACTGCAAGATTATTAAGAATGATGTTGGCTGAATGTATGCATGCAGTTTGACTGAAAAGGATGTAGGTCTTTTTTGTTGGGTTCAAAATATATAAGTAGGCACAGCGGAAATTTAAAATTTTGTTCTACTTATCCCAACAATTTCTTCTGGTATGGTTATATGACAATCAAAACCTGTAACATAAAACATGAACAAGAACTTACAGGTTATAAAATATGGAGTCTTTACTTTAGGGTGAACACGCGATTCCCTTTTCGACTGCAAGCACAATGCTACGGTGTATTCCTCTGTCAAAAACGCCAGGAAATCGTGGTAGAGGTTTGAGAGAGTTTTATCCTAGACTCTAAGTCTAGAATTTGTTTATGAGAATTGATGTATAATAACAATGGTTTAGTGTTGTATTTATAGTTACAATTAGGTCAGACATGAATTAGGGTTAGGCTATAAGCTTGGCCCAAAAACCGAGGTGCAGTGGGCCAGTCTGACTGGGCCCATTGTCGGGTCGACGTCGCGGCGCCTTACGTAAAATTTTATTTCCCGCTTTCATTTAATATATATATTCAGCACGTTAAATCAAAAATCCAATTTTGATTTAATTAAATAATTTTTATCTAATAGAAATTATCCCATAGTTATTATCAATTTAAATATCTCGATTCCAAATCGAATATTTAATACTTTCTCAATACACCCGTAGATCGAAGAGACAATCAACATAGTGTGACCCTATACGCCTTCATATATCGACACTAATCCAATTAAGGTCCATACGGAACTCCTAGACAGCGTCGTACGACGAACTCAATATATGAAGTACGTTTACATGAATCCATCAAACATAACCTTTATGTGAGATGATAAATGCTTTTCATTCGCGACACACTCAATCAAGCTTAGGATTTTCCATGTGTTTATCCAAATGGCTTGATCACTTTATCTCATCTATATTAGTCGACAACTAGATCATATTCTAAATATGTCTCTTACATTGGCCAATGACTTGGTCGATCTAATATCACTGAGAAGTTGAGTGCTCTCTCGAATATCCAATCGAGGAATGAATCCTATTCTTGATTCAACTACCACCTTAATTTACATCATAATGCACCCAACACAAGCCGTATCTTATCCTATAAGGAGTTTAAGCTTAGGACATGGTCAAAGTACATTACCCTGTAAACAAGGTGTGTATTGACCTCAAGTCAAATGACCTTCATCTCCCACACACTGATAACACTTTAGACAAGTATAACAAATAGTTTATCAGCAGGGTATTCCAAAAGTATTCATGCGTCCATCACTAGTAACCATTACTAGTAGCAGGTGAGACATACTACATTCTCTAAGAATGTGACGCAGACCACATGTCGACTTATAACATATCATCGATATCCATTCTCGATGATCATTAGTTGAGGCTATTTTAGAGTTACGCTCTATCATCAACATCTCACTCTATTAATGACAACGTAAGCTCAAGGGATGCACATTAATGAATAATTACAAACTATCAAATAATAATTCAATAATTGCAAATGTCATAAATATTAATCTTATTAATAATACGAATATGTTCAAGTACATTTATCCATAATAATGATTTTCTCTAAGACATACCTACTTTCAAAGGAACCAAAGAGTGTTTGAGAACAAGAGTAGGACTAGTGATAGCATAGCTAGGAAAATTGTGTATGTTTGTGCTGTTAGAGCTAAGCCTAGTATTAGAATCATGATTCAGTATTTTCTTTTGTATAATTCTAACTAGGTAGGAGTAGTGGTGTCTGTACAGGATAGCAAGCTGAGTTATAAGCTGTGCTATGGTGCTTTGTAATGGTTCATTGGTGATTAATAGAAAATATTAGTTACCAAAAAAATATTTGGTCAAAGTCCACCCTACACAATATATATTGATAAAATTATGCTAATTTAAAATCTAAAGCTTTAACCGACTTCTAATAACTTTTCTTCTCCCTTTTCTCGTTTTTTGTTAAAAATATGAAATCATATCTGATAGAATATTTATCAAATATTCTTTTATTATGGTATATATTCTATTTTAGGTAAAATTATATTCCTATTATAATTAGGTTGATTCTGGTACTACTATATATATTGTACATTATTGATTAATAAAATCAAGAAACATATTCTTTTATGATATCAGAAGCCACAACCTAAATCTCCTACCCTAGCCGTCGACTTCATCTCTCGGCCGCCCCACCCCCACCGACGGAAACCCTAGTTTTTTCGGCCATTCTCTCTCCCTTTCTCATCCTAAATTTCATCTTCCATGGCTGATAAAACCAAATTTCATCATGCACTTGCAGTCAACAACTTTTAAAAGTTCATCCCAGTGACTCTTGAGATGGAAAAGGGTTAATACTCCTTGTGTGCGGAACTGTTCAAAATCCATTATCGTGTATACGAAGTTATCGACCACATCATCCATCCTAAATCAAAGTCTACATACCTACCCTCGACTTCGACTTCTGATGATGTACTTGGGTCTCGTCTGAATGTAGCTGTCCTCTAGTGGATATACGACACGATCCCTAATAATATGTTGCACACAATCATTGAGACTGGTGCCACTACCCGCCAAATGTGGGAACGTTTAGAAAGTATTTTTTACGATAATAAAACTCAAGGTGTGTTATACCTAGAAAATCAGTTTAAGGACGTTCATCAGGATGATTTATGCAACGTGTTTGCATATTGTCAAGAACTCAAGATGCTTGCCGACCAACTCTCCAACGTTGGCGCACCAGTCACTAATCCGCAATTGGTCATGCAATTTTTTACAGGTTTGAACGAATCCTATGACGGCGTTGCTACCATCCTTCAGCAATGCACGTCGTTACCACCGTTTTATGAGGCCCGTTCGAAGCTAATTCTTGAGGTAACCCGGAAAATCAAGCGCATCACCACTCAGGCCAGCATTGCAGACGTTGCCCTCACCACCACCGTCGGGCCCTCCACCGACGGAAGGGCCTTCAATTTCGGTAGCCAGCACCGCTGGCCCGAGGACCCGCAACATGCCACATCGACCCGCAACAACCGCCGAGGGCGGTAGTCCGGCAAGGGTCGCGGTGGATGTAATTCCAGTAGCAACGGCGGCAGCAAAGTGCAGTCCCCGCCGGCAGGAAAGGGTCAGCAATGACCGCGACAGTGGTAGCAGCCTCCGCCATAGGCTGCCTACCCGCCATGGGCCGCGTAGGCCCCATGATCTTGGGCCTCTCCTCCTTGCATATCCTACATCATCGTGGACTTCACCACTGATCCGACAGGTCCAACCTGGCATACTTGGCGCACGTCCACAAGAGGCTTATACGACATAAGTCTCCCCGTCCTCCACATATGCCCTGATCGATATTGAGGAAACTATGCACACAATGTCTCTCAATGCTCCAGACGAAAATTGGTACATGGACACAGGCGCCACCTCTCACATGACGGCATCACAAGGTACTCTCTCATCTTATTTCAATATGAGTAATTTAAATCGGAATATTGTTGTTGGTAGTGGACAAGGCATTCCAATTCACGATTTTGGTCATTCATCCCTATCCCCACCACATCCACCACTAATTCTAAGGAATGTCCTTCATGCCCTGAAACTCATTAAGGATTTTACGACAGGGAAGCGAATAATAAGATGTGACAGTAACGGGGATCTCTGCCATATCACCAACACCGCATACAAAGCAACCTCCATTCTATCAGCCTTTGTTGCTCTTTCGTCTTCTTTATGACATTCTAGATTAGGACATCCGGGAGATTCTATTTTAAGCTCCCTTAGAAACAAAAAATTTATTCAATGCAAACGTGTCTCTAAAACTCATATTTGTAGCTCTTGCGTTTTTGGGAAACATGTTAGATTGATGTTCTATTCATCCACAAATTGTACTTTTATGCCTTTTGATATAATACATAGTGATTTGTGGACTTCCCCATCTTAAGTACGACAGGCCATGTGTTGTTTTTGGATGATTATTCTAACTTTCTATTGACTTTTCCAATTGGTAATAAATCCCAACTCCGCCATTTTTTCTTCATTTAGTGCTTTTATAAAAATATAATTTGAAAATAGCATTAAATATTTTCAATGTGACAATGGCAGAGAATTCGATAATAACTAATTCAAACAATTTTGTGCCAAACATGGTCTTAGCTTTTGTTTTTCTTGTCCTCACACCTCCTCTCAAAATGTTAAGGCCGAACGGAAAATCTGCACCATAAATAACTTAATCCGTGCTCTACTTGCCCACGCCTCAATTCCTCCCAAATTTTGGCATTACACACTCTCCATGGCCACCTACCTTCTAAACATAATCTCAAACAAGTCTCTAGCTCAACAGTCTCCCACTAAAGTTCTGTTTCGTAGGAACCCATCCTATCAACACTTGCGTGTCTTCGGTTGTCTCTGTTATCCTCTTCATCCGACCACTCACAAACTCTAACCCCGGTCCTATCCGTGTGTATTTCTAGGTTACCTCCCCTTCCCCCCCCTAAAAAAATTATCGTGGCTAGTTTTGCTATGACATATCAAGCTGTAAAATAACCATTTCTCGCCATGTCATATTTTATGAGTCTCAATTCCCTTTCTCCATGCTAAACTCACCACCTCGGCACTCCTATGACTTCCTAAATGATGGTCTCAACCCCCTTAGAATCCATCATTTACATAATCCAACGTCTCAATCGCCGTCACCCGACCCTACCACAACCACTCTGGATCAGCCAGTTCCCGCAGCTCCGTAGAGGGAGGCTCGGAACAGCCCGTATCAAGGTTGTTCCTTGTCCAACCCTCGGCAGCCTCTCGACCAAACCGTCACGGCTGTCAAACTCGGCCAGCCGAGCCCCTTCCCGCAACCACTGCCCCCATCGGTTTGTCCCGCATACTCTCAATAGTCTGCCACCTCCCGCTTCTCGGCCACCTCCCCTCCCCTCCCCTCCCCTCCCCTCCCGTCCAATGTCCCGAGGCACACCCACGGACGATGGAAACCCGTGTTATGCACTGCATTTTCAAACCGAAACAACTATTTAACCTATCCATTTCGATTGTCCCTTCACCCGTGCCTCGTAATCCTAAGGATGCCTTGTCCGATCCTAACTGCAAAGTTGCAATGATTGACGAATATAATGCTCTTATTTATAATAAGACATGGGACCTAGTACTCCATCCACCTGATGTTAACATTATTCATTCTATATGGATTATTAGACATAAAAAGAAATATGATGGTTCTTTTGAGAGGTATAAGGATCGTCTTGTAGTGATGGCAGATCTCAGCAGGTGAGAGTGGACTGTGATGAAACATTCAACCCGGTCGTCAAACCAGCAACCATTCGGACTGTTCTTAGCATTGCACTATCGAAGTCTTGGGCCATTTATCAACTTGATGTCAAAAATTCCTTCTTACATGGGGATCTTCATAAAATAGTATACATGCATCAGCCTATAAGTTTTAGGGATCCTGTCCATCCAGATTATGTCTGTCTATTGCGGAAATCGCTCTATGGACTTAAACAGGCTCCTTGAGTATGGTACCAGCGGTTCGCCAATTATGTCTCCTCTATCGGATTTTCTCATATCAAATCCGACCATTCACTGTTCATTTACAGCAAGGGTCCAGACATGGCTTACCTCTTATTGTATATTGATGACATCATCTTCACCACATCATCTGATGCTCTCCGTCAGTCTATAATGTCACTACTTGCCTCCGAGTTTGCTATGAATGATCTCGGGGGCCTGAGCTACTTCTTAGGCATATCCATCATTCGTCATTCTGGCGGCCTATTTTTGTGTCAGAAGAAATAAGCCGAAGAGATCCTTGACCGTGCCGGCATGACGTCTTGCAAGCCGACCCACACACTAGCGGACACCAATTCCAAGTTAAGCACAGATTCCGGCCCCCTATATTCGGACCAATCACATTATCGCAGCTTCGCTAGGGCCTTGTAGTATCTCACATTCACGAGATCAGACATATCTTATGTCGTGCAACAAATCTGATTGCACATGTATAGTCCGACGGATGCACACATGCATGCTCTCAAACGTATTTTATGGTACGTCCAGGATACTCTTCACTTCGGCTTACACTTATACAAGTCCTCGCTCATTGGTCTCGCTGCATATTCTGATGTTGACTGGGGTGGATGTCCTGACACCCGTCGTTCCATCTCTGGTTACTGCATTTTTCTCGGAGATAACTTACTGTCTTGGTCTTCTAAGAGACAACCTACACTATCTCGATTCAGTACCGAAACAGAATACAGAGGTGTAGCAAACGTCGTCTATGAGTCATGTTGGATTCGTAACCTTCTACCAGAGCTTCACTGCCCGATACATTAGTCTACTGTGACAATGTTAGTTCCATATACCTTTAATGCAATCCCGTCCAACATCAGCGCACCAAGCACATTGAAATGGATATTCACTTTGTGCGCGAAAAAGCGGCTCGTGGTCAAGTTCGTGTCCTTCATGTTCCTTCCAGATGTCAGATTGCTGACATATTTAGTAAAGGACTTCCGCGCATACTCTTTGATGATTTTCGAGCCAATCTCATTGTACGTGAGCCTCCCGCTTCGACTTCAGGGGTGTGATAAAATATTTACCAAACATTCTTGTATTATTATATATATCCTATTTTAGGTAGAATTAGATTCCTATTGTAATTAGATTGATTCTTGAACTACTGTATATATTATACATTGTTGATGAATAAAATCAAGGAACATGTTCCTTTAATATCTTTGAAAGCAAGATCGAATGATTTCTCATAATTGTATGAATTCTTTTCACTAATACCACCTAGATTATTAGTTTTCGTGAAACGAACTATTTCGCCAACTTAAATTTAAAGCTATAAGATCCGATTTTTACTAAAATTAATTTCACTTCTCTATCTAAAAACGAAAAAGGTAAGATTCTGCTCTAGTGAAATTAATCACATTAATATTAAATTAATTTCACATTAATATTAAATTAATTTCACATTAATATTAAATTAATTTCACATTAATATTAAATTAATTTCACTTCTCTATCTAAAAACGTCTCTATCTAAAAACGAAAAAGGTAAGATTCTGCTCTTTCCTAATTAACTAATTCCCACATTATTTCACATTAATATTAAACAAAATAAAGAGGTAGAAAAATCTACAGTGATAGCCAGCAAGCACGACAACTTTGTATAGTATAATATCACATGTATCATGCCGTACATCTCTTTTATAATTTTATACATCAGTCAAAGAATACGTACCTTTCACTTTTATTTTTTCCATATTGATTTATTCTTTTTGTATAACCAATCAATTGACTGAATTGGTGCATTTTTATCTAATGTATACGTACGTGGTGTTGAGCCCCTTTGTTTACGCACAAATGAAAACACTTCGGGTGTATGTGATACGAAGGAAAATATTTTTTCCTAAAAAGCGTTTTCTTGAAAAATAAGTGAATATTTTATTTATTTTTTAGTGTTTGCCAAGTAAGTAAAAAAAAATTATTTCAAGAATATTTATAGGTAATCTAGCAAAATAAATAGGGGACAGAGGGTAGTTATGGGAAGTGGGGAATAACATTGTTAAGGGGTGAGGGTTGGGGTGTTGGATGAGACGAGACAATAAATTTGGAATCACTTATAAATTATTTTTCCTATTTTTATTAGGGAAATCATTTTTCTCATTCTTAAAGAACTTATTTTTTTTAGAGAGTTATGATTTTCAAAACATTTGACCAACCAAACTGAAACAATTAAAAAATATTTTTTCAGAACATATTTTCCTCCGTACCAAACACACCCTTCAAGTAATTAAAAGTTGTTTGATGCATAAGTAGTGTCATAGACGAGAAATCTTAATAGTTCAGTCATTTTACTATTTGGTCTAGCTTTTAGATAGCTGGTGAGAATTTGATTTCCCACATTCTGTTAAGAAAAAATGTCAGATACTGCTTTTGACAACACATTTGCACTTGTAATTGGTGGTTGAGCTAGCGTTTTGGCTATGTGATCGGTAGAGCTTAATAACTATAGTCTAAATCATGTATTTATATTTAAAAATTCATTGAGTATAACACATTATTACTTTAGAACACAACAATTTTAATGGATTGAAATTCTTAAATCATAAATTTTAAATTCCGGCTTTGCCTTTGCTTGTGATGTCGCGTGACCATGAGCAACCGCACGTTGCAAGATGGCATTGCCAAGACTATGACAAAGCAGAGGAAGATCATGAATTTGAATATCAATTATGTGTTTTAGTTAGAAACTTTAATACGATGCATTTAATTTACTAAATTCAAAATCTATAAATGTGTGCCTATTTCATAATTTTCTTTATATACAGTGTTTGAGCTCTGCTAGATTCGATCCATATGGATACTTTTATGTTGGGAGACATTAGACAGATAAATCTGAAGAAATTTGAATTTACAGCTAGAATAATGCAAATGGAGGACTAGTAATAAATATAACCGTAACATAGGAAAACGGACAACTAGGTGAACGACAAATGTATTACAGCTAATGGCTTTGACTAATACAACTTCACGTTTTACTAAGAAATGATTATACCAATAATAATTGAACTGAGAAGAAATATCTGTCCATCTCAATGAGATCATTTGATCAGTAGATTGAGGACATATATAATATTACTAATCTTGGATACGTTGCACGTGTATTCCATGCTAATAAGTATGAATCTCCTATGACTATGTAAATAAGTGATGACTTACACGAAATTGGAAAGGAAAATGAAAGCCAAGCTAATGAAAAAGTGAATCTATTAAATTGATATTTATTACTATTACAAAGTACAATCTTATCGGAAATTGATATGGGATGAATACGTAAGGATATCCTCCATATTTAGGGAAGAAAGAAACTTCTCCTTAGTATTATTTTCTACTTCAGTCACAATTAGAAATTTGTAATTGTTGGGTATTGATATTGGTGAATGGGAAATGATGGGAGGCAATGTAAAAGGTCCCTTTTGACTTAGGTAAACCAGTTGTCCTACATCGAAAAAAGAAAAAAAAAAAGATGTATATATTACATTACACCTTCTCTAGTCACTAAAAGGGTTGAGGGGGCAAGGACCCCTCGCGCCGTCGTCGTCGCTCGCTCGGCTTCGGCTTCGGCTTCGGATTCGGCTTCGGATTCGGATTCGGATTTGGTCAAATGATCTGATTATTTAATTAATTATTATTTAATTAAATTAATTAACTTATTCAATCCTACCTGTTAGTGACCCGGATCCGCGTGTTTGACCCGCCACCCGGCCGGATCCGCGTGTCTGACCCGCCACCCGATTTCTTTTCCATATTTAAATTTCCCATCAGTTTTTAGTGACTGTTCAGAAGGGTTGCAAACCTTCAGAAACAGTACTTCCATGGCTATAAATTCGTTTGATTCCTCAGAATTTTACTTACGAATTTTCTGAACAACACAAACTTCTTCTTCTTATGCACAAATAAATTATGTGTGATATACTGCCATTGAGTGGTTCGCCGCTACCTGAATTTGGAGTACTATTATTCTGGTAAGATAATCGTTCTATCCTGGGAGGGGATATTCCATCAACCTCGAGTACTGTGAGGGTAATAATTTCCTTAAGGACACACTTTGAACTAAGTGGGCTCGATTATATTCTGAAAAATTATTCTTATTTTTCAACACTGATTCTGTTTATTTTCAGTTATTATTATTTACTGATTTTTTTGGAATACAAATTCAAAACAATCTTAAGGAAATTATATTTTTAGATTAATCTGTATTCTGTTTTGGAGACTAAAACCTGTGTGGTTTTCTACTCCATATGAATATTAGTATTCTGACTCGAAGATATAAAAACTTCGTTGGAATACTAAAGTTTCATAATTATACCGCGATTTGAAGAAATAAAATCTTCATCGTTTTAAGTCTGTGATTGAATTGCTATTCTGGTTTTATTAACTAAAACAGTTTGTTGATTTGACAGTGACAAACGAATAATGGCAATTGAGACTGGAACTACCTCTGCAAATATTGCACCAGCGATTACTCCTACAACCCGTACCGCTGTGCCACCGGCTGAGAAACCTGCGAAGTTGATCGGTGCCAATTTTAAAGGATGGCAACAAAGAATGTTCTTTTGGCTTACCACCCTTGGTATGCAAAAGTTCACCAGTGAGGACCCTCCCGTGCCTGCCGCCGACATGCCTGACAACCAACAGTTCATGGTTACTGAGGCTTGGAAACAGGCTGATTTTTTGTGCAAATGCTACATTTTGAGTGCCTTAGAAGATGACTTGTACAACGTCTACAGTGCAGTAGAGACTTCCAAAGAACTATGGAGTGCACTTGAAAAGAAGTACAAAACCAAAGATGCTTGCTTGAAGAAGTTTGTGGTTGCCAAATTCCTAGACTACAAAATGGTGGATGGAAAAACTGTTGGAACCCAAGTTCAAGAGCTTCAACTTATCTTCCATGACCTTATTCTTCGAAGGTATGGTAGTAAATGAAGCGTTCCAAGTGGCCGCAATGATTGAGAAGTTGCCGCCCTCATGGAAAGATTTCAAGAATTATCTTAAGCACAAAAGAAAGGAAATGAAGTTGGAAGATCTTGTGATTCGTCTCAAGATCGAGAAAGATAACAAAACCGCTGAGAAGAGGTACCGTAAGACTTCACCAATTGAAGGGGCAAACATCGTTGAAGATCTTTGCTCGAAAAAGAACAAGAAAAGGAAGAGGCCTTCGGAAAGGAGAAGGATTCCAACAAGAAAAAGTTCAAGGGCAACTGCTTTAATTGTGGGAAAGCTGGCCACAAAGCCCCAGATTATCGTCTCCCAAAAAAGAACAAGGGAAAAGGACAAGCCAATATGGTGAAAAAGAATGATGATATGGATGATCTGTGTGCAATGCTATCAGAGTGCAATTTGGTTGGAAACTCAAAGGAGTGGTGGCTTGATTTCGGTGCCACTCGACATATTTGCGCTACAAAAGAAGCATTTGCAACCTATGCTCCCGCATTTGGACCCTAAGAGGTACCTTGTTTATGGGAAATACCGCAATGACCAAGGTTGAAGGATATGGGAAGATACTTCGAAGATGACTTAGGCAAGGTCCCGACTCTCAACAATGTTATGCACGTTCCAACAATTCGGAAGAATTTAGTTTCAGCCGGACTACTCGTCAAAAACGGGTTTAAGTGCGTGTTGGTTAGTGAGAAAATTGTAATAAGTAAGAATGATTTGTTCATAGGAAAGGGCTACCTCACCGAGGGCCTTTTCAAACTCAATGTAATGGTTGTTGACAATATTAATAAGAATTCAGCTTCGTCTTACTTATTGGAGTCAAATGATTTATGGCATGTTCGTTTGGGACATGTCAACTACAAAACCTTGCGAAATTGATTAATTTAGAAGTATTGCCTAAATTCGAGTGTAATAAATCTAAATGTGAAATCTGTGTTGAATCTAAGTTTGTTAAACATCCATATAAGTCTATTGATAGGAATTCAAATCCTTTAGACTTAATTCACACAAATATATGTGATATGAAGTCAATACCATCTCGCGGTGGGAAAAAGTATTTTATAACTTTTATTGACGATTGCACTCGATATTGTTATGTGCATTTGCTTAATAGTAAGGATGAAGCAATTGATGCATTTAAGCAATACAAGAACGAAGTGGAAAATCATTTGAATAAAAAGATAAAAATGATTAGAAGTGATAGGGGTGGAGAGTACGAATCTCCTTTTGCAGATATATGTTTAGAATATGGAATTATTCATCAAACTACTGCCCCTTAGACACCACAATCAAATGGAATTGCGGAAAGGAAAAACCGAACATTAAAGGAAATGATGAATGCCTTACTAATAAGTTTCGGTTTACCGCAAAGCTTGTGGGGGGAAGCTATCCTTACAGCCTAACCGAATACTCAACAGGTGCCCCACAAAGAAACACAATCTATTCCATATGAACTATGGAAAGGAAGAAAACCCAACTTGAAATATTTCAAAGTGTGGGGGTGTTTAGCAAAGGTCCAAGTTCCTTTGAACAAAAGGGTAAAAATCGGACCAAAAACTGTGGATTGTGTTTTTATTGGCTATGCTACAAACAACAAAGCTTGTCGGTTTTTGGTTCACAAATCGGACAATCCCGAAATTCATGTTAATACGGTAATTGAATCGAGATAATGCTGAATTCTTTGAAAACATTTATCCGTATAAAACTGAATGTGAGTCGTCAAGTGAAAGATCTAAACGACCGCGGGAAGAACCAAAGGAAAATACACCAAGTAAAGAGGATGCAAGGCGTAGCAAACGTCAAAAGACATCTACTTCCTTTGGACCAGATTTTGTGACATTCTTGCTTGAAAATGAGCCTCAAACATTTAAAGCAGCGATGTCTCCTTCTGATTCAGCATTTTGGAAAGAGGTAGTCAATAGTGATATTGAATCAATTTTGAACGACCATACATGGGAATTTGATCTTCCTCCTGGAAATAAACCTTTAGGATCAAAATGGATTTTTAAAAGAAAAATGAAAGCTGATGGCACTATTGACAAATATAAGGCAAGACTTGTGGTCAAAGGTTATTGACAAAAAGAAGGCCTTGATTACTTTGACACATACTCGCCGGTAACAAGAATAACATCTATTCGGGTGTTAGTGGCACTGGAGGCCGTATATGGTCTTGAAATCCATCAAATGGATGTCAAGACAGCTTTCTTAAATGGAGAATTGGAGGAAGAAATTTACATGGAACAACCTGAGGGTTTTGTGGATCCTGGAAAAGAAAGGAAAGTGTGCAAACTTGTTAAGTCACTTTATGGACTTAAACAAGCACCCAAACAATGGCATGCAAAATTTGACCAAATAATGTTGGCAAATGGATTTAAGATTAATGAGTGTGACAAATTTGTTTACATTAAAAATACTCCAAATCATGAAGTCATTGTTTGTTTATATGTTGATGACATGTTGATAATGAGTAGAGATATTACCGATGTAACTGCTACGAAGCGTATGCTGGCTAGCAAATTTGATATGAAGGACTTAGGAGTTGCTGATTTGATCTTAGGCATCAGAATTCATAAAACTCCACAAGGTCTAGCATTATCGCAGTCTCATTATATTGAAAGAGTACTTGACAAGTTTAAGTATTTAAATTTCAATGTTGCAAAGACTCCAATTGATGTAAGTTTTGCACTTCAAAAGAATGAAGGTGAAAGTGACTCACAATTGGACTATTCACGAGTTTTTGGAAGTTTGATGTATATTATGAATTGTACACGACCAGATATAGCATGTGCTATAAGCAAGCTGAGTCGATTCACGAGTAATCCCAATCAAACTCATTGGATGGAAATGAAACGAATCTTGTGGTATTTAAAACACACCCAAACCTATGCTTTGCATTATAATAAATATCCCACGGTAATTGAGGGATATAGTGATGCAAACTGGATCACCGGATCATCTGAAGTTAAATCCACGAGTGGATATATTTTCACCGTTGGTGGAGGAGCAGTGTCTTGGAAATCATCAAAACAGACATGCATCGCCCGCTCTACAATGGAATCTGAATTTATAGCTTTAGACAAGGCCAGTGAAGAAGCTGAATGGCTTCGGAATTTCTTAGAAGATATTCCATTCTGGCCCAAACCTTTGGCTCTTATATGTATACATTGTGACAGTCAAGCAGCAATAGGTAGGGCAGGGAGCGTAATGTACAAACGAAAATCTCGTCACATACGACGAAGACACTATACCGTTAGACAACTCCTCTCTAGTGGCGTTATCACGATTGACTATGTAAAGTCAAGAGATAACATGGTGGATCCGCTTACAAAAGGCTTATCTAGAGAGGGAGTTAGTAGATCATCAACGGGAATGGGGTTAAGGCCGAGTACAAGTCATCATGGCGGTAACTCTACCTAGCAGACTGGAGATCCAAAGAGCTAGGTTCAAGGAGATCAAACAAAGTTGTGACTGACGGTTCAACATTGTCAAATAACTCAACCCATTCTCGGATGAAGACAATGTTTAGAAATAAGGATAAAACCTTATGGCTTGTTAATGAGTTAATAAAGCATTAAGGTTCTTTAATGATTATCTAAATCTGGCAGTGTATGACCAGATAATGTGGCTATAGGACCACATGTAAATCACCTATGTGAGTGTTAAGTGTAAGCCATTTTAAAGGGGAATGACAGTGAAGGCCCATTCTCTATGCACTCATGAAACCAGAAGGTGTTCATGGCTGAAACGAACATAACCGTGAGAACCATAAACGGTTGAGGGTTGATTGTGTGACTTATGTTGTCTAGGTATACAACAAAGTTCGACGGTTCAAAGATATTAAATCTACCGATTGATCGAATATATCCGATATAAGTTCACTACGGAAAGTTCAAAGGGAAACCTACTTATCCAGATGCAGTCAATCCTCGCTTGTATATCACACTTGTCCGCTCATTCTTTTATATTATAGCCATTCCCATTCTTGTGGGGGATTGTTGGGTATTGATATTGGTGAATGGGAAATGATGGGAGGGAATGTAAAAGGTTCATTTTGCCTTGGGTAAACCAGTTGTCCCACATCAGAAAAAGAAAGGAAAAGAGAGGTGTATATATTACACTACACCTTTTCTAGTCACTAAAAGGGTTGAGGGGGCAAGGACCCCTCGCGTCGTCGTCGTCGTCGCTCGGCTCGGCTTCGGCTTCGGATTCGGATGATCTGATTGATTGATAATCTTTTTGGACCAAATTTTCTTTAATTTTAATTATTTAATTAATTATTATTTAATTAAATTAATTAACTTATCCAATCCTACCCGTTAGTGACCCGGATCCGCGTGTCTGACCTGCCACCCGGCCGGATCCGCGTGTCTGACCCGCCACCCGATTTCTTTCCCATATTTAAATTTTCCACCAGTTTTTAGTGGCTGTTCAGAAGGGTTGCAAACCTTCAGAAACAGTACTTCCATGGCTATAAATTCGTTTGATTCCTCAGAATTTTACTTACGAACTTTCTAGAAAAAACACAAACTTCTTCTTCTTCTGCACAAATAAATTATGTGTGATATACTGCCGTTGAGTGGTTCGCCGCTACCTGAATTTGGAGTACTACTATTCTGGTAAGATAATCGTTCTATCCTGGGAGGGGATATTCCATCAACCTCGAGTACTGTGAGGGGAATAATTTCCTTAAGGACACACTTTGAACTAAGTGGGCTCGATTATATTCTGAAAAATTATTCTTATTTTTCAACACTGATTCTGTTTATTTTCAGTTATTATTATTTACTGGTTTTTTTGGAATACTGATTCAAAACAGTAATTGTGTGTAATTAACTGAATGGTATAACTTTTCTTATGTAGTTCGTATATATATATATATATATAGTTATATGTATATAAGGAACATAGGTTATGATTGCAAATGCCTCAAGTCTTAAAGTTATGCCTTGTGTTTAAGAAGTTGTAGTCTCCTCTTTTTACAACCATATATATATCAATAAGTAATGAAAATAGTATTTTGTAGAATTGTCGTATCAAAATTTGGTTAAATATGTGCTCCTTAGGATTGCTTGTAGATAATCATCAATTTTCTGACGTGCGCCTGCAGATTACTACCTCTATTCACTTTTACTTGTTAACAATAGACTTTGCACGCCCTTTAGTAATAGTTAATTGAGATAGAGATACGTCATAATGATTGTAATCAGTAAATTTAATTGATGTATATAAATCACAATTGCAAGTATATATGATTGCCTTCTGTTAGATTCAAAATTATGACTTCGTTCATAACTTCATATATGTGAATTTAATAGAAGAACATTAGTTAAATTGTGTAAATGTAATCGTATTACGAAATATAATACGACAATTGTAAAAGGGAGAATACCAAGGGGAAAAAATCATAATGTCTGGTTAATTAAGTTTCTCATATAATTCAATCATCAAATCTGGTTAAGAAAGCAAACAAAAAGTCCAAAACCGTTTGACATTGATGGTCATAATGTCTTCCACATTTTCTATCTTCCTTTTTATTGTTATTCATATTTATTTGTTCAGTTATAAAACTCCAAAGTCACACATTCTTAATGGACATTAAGAATCAGTTTTCTTCCCCAACATGGTACACAATCTACATGGATGAAGTATTTGGAAAAGGAAACAGCTCTTAGAGTGTGTTTGGTAGGAAGGAAAACATTTTTCAGAAATTGCTTTCCAATTTTCCCATGTTTGGTTGCTCAAAATGTCTTGAAAAATATTTTCCTTAGGAAAACAAGTTCCTTCAAAATGAGGAAAATGACTTCTCTAATGGAAGTAGGGAAAACAAGTCCATAAATGATATTTTAAGTTTATTGTCTCTCCCCCACCTATCCACCTACCCACCCCTTTCACCATCTCACCTCCGCCAACCCCGAACACCCACTCGCCACCCATCCCGCCTCCATAGTATTTTGATAAATTACATATAAATGCTCATAAGATAATATTTTTTTGCTTACATACCAAATACTAGAAAATAAGTAAGAAACCCACTTATTTTCCAAAAAAAATATTTTTTAGGAAAACATTTTCCTTCATACCAAACACACCCTTAGTCATTACTACTATGACCCGAACAATATTTAGCATAAATGTTTTTATGTCTTGTATATTATTATAAATATTGCTATTTAATATATAATTAGATGTTTTATTTATTATATTTTGATTTAGTGCAAGGATAAAATTGTAATTTAACTTTGAAGATAGGAGTTTTTCACTTTTAGTCTAATATGATGTAATGTTTGATATAAGTGTTTATTTTCATAAAAGAAAATTATATGTATACATTCACTTAAAGTTGATATACAACTCTATCGATGGACCTTTCCTATCCACATTCAAATGCGAAAATTTTCTAGTTCCTCCACCAAGGTGTAATTAGTATTTTGTTGAAACTCGAGAAAGATAAGGTCTCGATTTTCAACTATACGAGGAAAGTGAAAGAAATAATATCTTGATTCTTTTTATTAATTGAAAGAGAATATATACAATTTACATATTTTCATAATATAAAAATCATATTCTTATTCTATTGCTAAAACCTTATTCTATTTGGAGACTAACTATACAATTATGGTAAGTGTACAATACTAATTACACTAAAACATTATATGACATAATTGTACAAAGGAGACTGCCCACGGGTGGGTTGTACAACCGAGAACATCTAATCCGAGAATTAATATATACATAAGTATACTTACTTAACACACCCTCACAGTCATAGCGGGCGGTCTTCGAACGTTGAGACTGTCCCTAAAATCTTCAAAAAGGACCGAGGGAAGACCCTTTGTAAAGATGTCGGCAATTTGATACCTGGAAGGGACATGACAGATGCGTACCTGTCCACGAGCGACCTTTTCTCGAACAAAGTGAATGTCCATCTCGATATGTTTAGTGCACTGGTGCTGAACCGGATTACCAGAAAGGTAGATGACACTAACATTATTACAATAAACTAAGGTAGCTTTATGAATAAGACAATGGAGCTCTACAAGAAGATTACGTAACCAACAGGATTCAGAGACCACATTGGCTACCCATCGATACTCGGCCTCTGCGCTTGAGCGTGATAAAGTCGACTGACGCTTTGCGGACCATGAGACCAAGTTATTATCAAGAAACATACAATAGTCAGACGTAGACCGTCTGGTGTCTGGACAACCACCCCAATCAGCATCTGTATACGAGACAAGTGTAGACGTCGATGAAGGATATAAATGTAAGACATAGTCAAGTGTCCCCTGGATGTATCGAATAATGCGTTTGAGCGCATTCATGTGCTCAACCTTGGGATCATGCATAAACAAACACACCTATTGTACGGCATACATAATATCTGGTCTCGTGAATGTAAGATACTGAAGGGCCCAAGCAAGACTGTGATAACGGGTCGGATCCTTATAAGGTGAGCCAGCCGCAGTACCCAACTTGGGTTTAGTATCAACCGGAGTGGTAGTGGACTTACATGATGATATCCCAGCCCTCTCGATGATCTCAGCTACATACTTCCTCTGGGATAAGAACAACCCACCTGCATGACGAGTGACATCAATCCCCAAAAGGTAACTCAAGGGCCCCAAGTCTTTCATAGCAAACTCATAACTGAGCATTGTCATGATAGACTGGCGTAATGCATCCGAAGAGGCAGTCAAGATAATATCATCCACATATAATAGTATATAAGTCAAGGAAGAACCACGACAATATATGAACAATGAATTATTTGAACTGATGTGAGTGAACCCAATAGTCGAAACATAGTCGGCAAACCTCTTATACCAGGCCCGTAGAGACTGTTTAAGCTCATATAAGGACTTTTTCAACAAACAGATATGATGAGGATATGTGGGATCCCTAAACCCCAAGGGCTGATGCATATAGACTGTCTCCTTGAGATCACCATGTAAAAAAGCATTCTTCACATCCAACTGATGAATGGGCCATGCTTTTGAAAGAGCCAAGATGAGCACAGTGCGAATGATAGTCGGCTTGACCACCGGACTAAAAGTCTCACCACAATCCACACCAACCTGCTGAGTTTTACGATCACCTACAATACGAGTCTTATGCATCGCAAACGAACCGTTAGAATTACCCTTATCAGCAAAGATCCGCATATACCGAATAATATTAACACCAGATGAACGGGGTATCAACACCCACGTCTTATTATCAATAAGAGCATTATATTCATCGGTCATGGAAATTTTCCAATTCGGGTCATTTAAAGCAGACACAGGATTATGGGGTAAAGGTGATTTAATAACATTAGAATTTAAATTAAAATGTCTTTTTAATTTAAAAAAACCCTGTTGACTACGAGTGACTGCCTTTGACTCGGGGGAGAATTGGGCGGTTTTTGGGAAATATCGGGATACATGACGGACTGGCCAGCAGGCAGTGGGCCTGCTGGCCCAACACTGGAATGCGGTGCCGTACTGAACTGGATATCGTTATTGGAACAGTGGCGTTACTGGGCTATGAAGATGGCCCGGTTCGTCATCCTTGGTCCGATTATGGGAATTGTGGCTGGAACTGTGGGGCCAGCGGGCAGTGGGCCCGCTGGTGAATTTGGGTTACGGGACACGTCCAAAAAATGGTGAATAATAAATGGGAATATATCATCATCCAAAAAATTATACGAACTAGGCATGGGACTATTTACCTTAGCAAACGAAAATTGGAATTTATCAAATATTACGTGGCGACTAATGATGATTTTATTAGAGGATAAATCAAAATATTTATAACCCAAAAAACACACGAGAGGTAGACCGGGCCTGAAGTTTGTTAATTGTGGTGGACGGAAAGAATGGATAACACAAGCACCCAAAAACCCTAAGATGTGACTACGAATGAGTCTTATTATATAAAATTTGAAGAGGGGAAAAATATGTCAAACCTTTGGAAGGAAGAATGTTAAGAAGATATGTAGCCATTAATAGTGCATGATGCCAAAACGAAAGGGGTACGGAAGCATGAATCAATAAAGTCCGGACAATGTTATTAATGGTACGAATTTTGCATTCAGCTTTCCCATTTTGTGAAGACGTATGAGGGCAAGAAAAATGAAAATTTATTCCATTAGTAGCACAAATTCCCGAAAGACCCCGTTATCATATTCTTTGCCATTGTCACATTGAATATTCTTTATTTCTCGTTCAAATTGGATTTTAATGAATGTTCAAAATTTTAAGGTGGAAAAAACTTGAGTTTTTTTCGCTATCGGAAAAGTCCATAAAAATTTAGAATAATCATCCAAGAAAAGAACATAATACCGATGACCCAACGAACTAAGAACAGGGGACGTCCATAAATCGCTATGAATAATATCAAATGGCATTAAAGTATGAGAATTAGAGTCTTTAAATGGCAACTTAACAATTTTTCCTAAAGAACAAGATTGACAATTCAGAGTACTACGCGTACCCTGACATGAAATAAAACTATTTTTCTCTAAGGAAGACAAAATAGACACCCCCGATGGCCAAGACGATCATGCCACAAGGAAGGAGCAAAAGCGACAAAAGCTGACGGTAAGGCTTGACTCGAAAGACCGGAACATAGCGTGATAGGATAAAGAGCTCCCCTACTATCACACCTCATGAGAGGACTCCCCGTCTTAATATCCTTCACAGAAAATCCAAATGGATCAAATTCAACAGAAACGGAATTATCAGTGGTGAATTTACGGACATACACTAAATTTTTTATCAATTTAGGGGCATGAAGGGTATTTTTCAAAATAAGGCGTGGATTGGGGGAGACAAGGTTTTATGACCGTAACCACGAATTAGAATTGAACTACCATTAACAACAATTATACCACGATTATTGCTCAAATTGAAATAAGACGAGAGAGTACCTGAGTCAGACGTCATGTGAGTAGTGGTGTCGGTGTCCATGTACCAATTTGGGTCTGAGGGATTTATTTCAAGTGTGTGCATCGCAGCCTCAATGTCGGTAGGAGTGGGGCCCGCTGTGTAATGGGACTGGTGGGGCCCAGGCCTTCCTCCCTACTGACCCGTCACCCCACTGGAACGCTGGACTGAAACTGGGCCAGAAGGATACGCGGGCCTGAATTGTTGTTGGCCAGCCCACTTGCCACTGGACGTGTAACCTGGAAAATATGCATTGTTGGGCCACAGTCCACTGCCCCAGGCCCATTGCCATAGGGCCCACGTCTAGGACCAGTGGGGCTGGGGCCCACTGCTGACTGGTCGGGGCTCACTGCCGGTATTTTGTCTACCACCACCACCACCGGAATCGCCGTGTTTGCCCCTGCGGTTTTTGCCATTATTTTGCTGAGTATTCTTGCCACCACCGTAAGTACGGTTTTGGCCAGAATTATCAATGAAACTCAGAGAGTTTGTGGAGGACGTCATCATGATTACGGGACTAGAACCGGTAGTAGCCTTTTTGGCCAAGCCTGCTTCTTTGAGCGTAAGCATAGAACGTGCCTGATAAAATTGCGGAAGAGGGCTGCTCTGACGAAGAAGCGTGCCAACACCACTATAGACCTCAGAAAGGCCTGCAACCATTTGTAGGACCAAACGATCATTCGAAACAGGCGCGGCAACGTTAAGGAGTTGGTCCGCCAATTCCTTTAACCTTTTGCAATATGTTGAAACGTTTGGGAAATTTTTCATATGAACGTGGAAAAATTCCTGCTCAAGGGTAACAACACGAGAATTCTGATTATCTTGGACTATATCACATACTCTATTCCATGCCTCCATCGCCATAGCTTCGGGTTCGATATTCGTTTGCAAGAGGTCGGTAGAAATAGTGGAGTAAATCCACTAAAGAACAGTAGCATCAAGGGTCGTTCATAACTTAGGATCATCCTCTGGTTTGGGCACCTCCGTATCCATAGGATCCGCGGAGATCATATGATGGAGAACTTGATGCGGGCATGCATACACTTTGAACAGTTCGGCCCACGTCGCGTATTAGACGTTTTCTATTTCAAGAATGATAGGGATGTGATTCTTGATAATAGAAACAGTAAGGGCATGGTGAAACATGTTCTTAACCATAATAGAAACGTAAGACGTGAAGTAGGGATTTGGGAGAAAAATTGGGGGAGAGAAAAATAATTTTCGGGCACGGAAACCGAGGAAGGGAGCTCAGAATCGGCTATTTGGACGAAAAAATTTGGGAGAAAGTGGGAGAAAATATTAACCTAGACTCTTGATACCATTAAAGAAATAATCCTTTTCATTAATTGAAAGAGAATATATACAATTTACATATTTCCATAGTAGGAAAATCTTATTCCTATTCTATTTCTAAAACCTTATTCTATTTGGAGACTAACTATACAATTATGGTAAGTGTACAATACTAATTACAATAAAATATTACATGACATAATTGTACAAAGGAGACTGCCCATGGGTGGGCTGTGCAACCCGAGAACATCCCATCCGAGAATCAATATATACATAAATATACATAAATATACTTATGTATATTGTATATACTTATGTGTATTTAACAGAAAGTTTGTAAAATTGTGATTTTTTTCTGCTTCTTTCATCTTCGGTTTCGTGGCCGTTTGTATTATAGATTATTACTTAGAGGCAGATGAATTGATTCAACTAAACGCAATATTTTTTACAGAAAACTAAATGTACATGTAGACAATTAGAAATTATACAATAAGGAATTCAAAAAATAATGTAAGAATGCCATATTTATGATTTGACCCCCAACTTAACACATACAATTTAATTTGAACCATCAAGTTTGGATTTTGGAACCATATTAATTATAGTATTATACGATATAGGAGCCAAGTTGTAGTTTCAAATTAAGAAAGAAATAAATGGACATCATGTTCTTAGTTGAAATTTCAGAGGCACGTGATTGCACGAACTAAATCTGACAAGCTAGCTGTATTCTGCAATATTATTTTTCTTTCTTAATCTTAATTGGAAATTTCTTGGATAAATAATCCGTACATGAAGATTGAGTATCTAATTAACGTTGTTTCTAATAGGACAGGATCTTCCCAAAATCCCAAGAAATGCATATAGATATGGTTTCGTTATTTTACTTTATGTGCATATATAGTTGCATGCTTATTACCGATAAGGGTTAGTGGTGGAGTGATAAGAACTTATTCATCCTTAATCAGAAGTCTTGAATTTGAATTTTTCTGGGTACGGAGTCGCCTTTGCCTCTCAATGTGAATTTTCCGGCGTGAATCCAAATTTAGTTGGACCTCAATGTGGGTAGAAAACACCGGACGGAAAACAAAAGAAAAATAGTTGTATGCCTATTCAAGGATCTGAATAACAGCACATAACCAATTAAATATTTTAATTCAATTCTTAACTTCCTGATTCACTTTCCTCTAGATATTCTTATAGGTCTAGCTGGGTGAATCTTGTAAAGTTTGACTAATATTTTTGCCTAGGATGACTATCTTTCTAAAATCAGCAAATTTATAAGGTGGCCTTTGCTTCAAAACTTTGGGGGGGGGGGGGGGGACACTTGTTTTAGAAAATATATAAAGGTATTTCTGATTTTAAGTTCACCAAATCTCTTAAGTTCACCAAAAATATATATATATATATATATATATATATATATATATATATGTGTGTGTGTGGGGGGGGGGGGGGGGGGGTTGGTGATAAGAAACTTGAAAAAACAAGTGTGTCCCTCCTCTTGTGCCTTTTTTTTAGGAAGAAAAAGCAATGAACGATATTTAAGAAATAAACATCGGCTAACTCTATAACATAGTGCAGTAATACAGTCCGCTTAGGCAGCTCAATTAATTATCAAAAGGGATATTTGGAAAATAGTACAGTAATACAAAAGATACCAGCGGTATCCGAAATGATTAACCGTAAAAGTTGTTTCTCAACTAGACACCAAAAGACTTAATAGAGCTAACTAGTGGTTGTTAGTACTTGTTATTTTAAGGCACTCAGATCCGGCCAGCACATTTTAAGTAATTTGGAATATTCCATGCCTACAAAAGTTAAGAAAAATACTTTATATATCAACTTGTTGTCATTAATAAATAAATAATAGCTGATAAGTCGTAGCTAACGAGTACGTGAACCATGAACTAATTCAAAGCCAACTTCCATCTGATTCATATAAAATCTGACAGAATATTGAAGAGTAGTATTAGGTACTTCCCATCCCATTTTAATGACGGTTTTAACTTTTTTCACGCCCATTAAAAAATAAAATACAATGTATAGTTTACTAAATTATTTTTATTTAATAAAAGTAGATTAATTTTTTCTTCTTAAATATTGTGTCATTAAGGGTATAATTGAGAAAAAATTGTCAACTTTAATATTAAATTTCTAAAGTGACAATTATTAATTTGGAATTTTTTAAACTAAAATAACTGTTAATTTGAGACGGAGGAGTAATATTTTACCCTTTGAAACTCAAATGATGGTTAGGACCCAAAAATAGAAAAAAAACTTGAAGAATTACTGATCTATTTTTCAACATCAAGAAAAGAAAAGAAATTGCACGGAAAAATTGAAAGCAAAAACTGATCCAAGGGTAGCTTTCCGTTTTTGCAAAAAACTAAATAATTTTTCCGATGTATGCGCATATACGATGAAACAAAATTTATCTACCTACACCTATTACCAGATTTAGTAGATATATTTAAAATAGTTGAAGATTTAGTAGGTTATTTAATTTAAAAATACTTGCTATATATATATATATATATATATATATATATATATGTTGAAAATAAAGCAGTACGGGAATAGTAAATAATTATTACAATTGTTTCGAAAGGATAAACCATAAAGATTATAATAGCAACAAGCATTTAGTAAATAAGAATTGTGACAACAACAAGCTTTTTAAGTTCTTGAATCAGTCTTGAATCTTTATATCAATTTGCAGAAAGATCTTTGAATCTTGATAACCTGAAATCAAGACATACAAATCTGAAAGTGTTACAAATGTGTTGAGTAGAGTGATGTCACTCTATCTTTAAGACAAGATTGCCCTGTATATATGTTTTTATGTTAGCGGGTAATAGTCTCCCAAGATAAAACAGCAAACTATCATTTGTGCAAAGCAAACACAAGTGATTCTAGCGAAGAAAACA
The DNA here is from genome assembly GCA_034509755.1 of Anisodus tanguticus. Taxonomy (NCBI): domain Eukaryota; kingdom Viridiplantae; phylum Streptophyta; class Magnoliopsida; order Solanales; family Solanaceae; genus Anisodus; species Anisodus tanguticus. The sequence continues at coordinate 52,142,595 of CM067540.1, read as the reverse complement.
AATAACAAAAAATTGCTAAGAGGAGAGGATTTGCAACAAGAATTTCAAAAATTGTTGTTCTTGAAAATTGTGTGTAGAATTGAGCCAAATGCCTCAATTTATAGTAGTGTAAGAATGGCATCTTCAAGTGCCCATGTAATGGCTAATTAAATTAATGGTTGATTTATGGAGGAAAAACTGCCATTTTAATGCTCCAAAACCTCTCCATAATCAGCCAAACTTTTGGAATTCCGTCCGGGTGGTGCCGCGGCCCTTCCCGACCTGCACCATCTTACACTTTGCACAATCCTTCCTTCGTTTACCGACGTGGAACTCTTGTTATTTAGCCAATAACCGTCCATTATTCTATGTCTCAAACATTTACTTATGTACCAATATCTCTTTTACTAACGAAATTTACGATACTTGGCACTACGAGTGCACGTGTGTGGAAACGACGTTTCCGACGTGCGGGGCCCCAATTGTTCGAGTCATAAATAATGGGATAAACTTAATTCCACATTGGTAAATTTCCAACAATCCCCTCTTGAAAGAGATTTTGGCGCACACACAAGGTGCCTACTTTCAGCAATCTTTCAGCGAAAAGATATTGCATCAGGAGAGGTAGCTTCCACTTTGAACCTTCCCTAGTTGAATACCATCGGACTTACTTACTGTGCGGTGAACGTGATGTCTTAAACCGTCAGTGTTTAATGTAAGCCAAGACAACGGTACCAACACAATACCTCTCCTTTATTCATTTTTTCTTATTGTTCTGTCCGTTGTGGCCGTGGACACACTTGAATTCTTAAGTGCGTTCATTTGAGGCGGCCTGTCCTAGCACTTAAATAGGTGATTGTCGCGCCCGTTTTTAACCCGCGGTCAAAGCGGAGTGCAACATATCAGTGATTCCTGAGTATTGGATTAAGGAGTCGCCACCTAATTATTTTACGGTGAATTAGGACACCTAAATATTAAATAAATGCTGCAATGTAACTCCAATTTTAAGGTCTGCGAAACTAATGAGATTCTAGGTAAGGATTCTTTATTATCCTAAAAGGAAGGGGTTAGGCATCCTTTAAGATCCGCTAACTTGCGCTTATCCGATCAAACTCAGGTTAATTATTGTGCTAAGGAAAATGCATGTTTAAAAATAGAGAGTTGAAATGATGTTGCAAGTATTTTAGTAAAAGGATGCATTTTGTACAAGTATGCATTTGTATGATATTAAAGAAAAAAGACATGTAAAGTTGAAAAAGTATGCATTTGTGACAATTAATAGTAAGGAGAAAAACGAAATATTTATAATGCCAAAGAAGTAATTTTTGGAAATCATTTTGAGTTGTACAATTAATAAAGTGAACAGAAGATGATCAAAGTTTGTTTTGAAAATTTTAAATATGTATGACAAGCCTAAAAATAAATAAACTAGCGGAGGGTTTCTAGATTTGAATTAACCGAGCCTACAAGTAAATAAGCTAGCGGCGGGTTTCCAGTCTTAGACTTCCCTATGAATTAATTCTAAGTCTACCTATTCTAAATATCCTAACAATCACACAAACATTAAATAATTATTACAACCCAAAAATAGAAATAACGAAATTAAAGAGTAATAATAAAAGGGGACTAAGGCGGATAACGATGTCATCTCGCCCTATTTGTTTTGAAATCACGAGGTTGGAGAATGCAAGGAATGTGGATGTAGGTCTTCGTTTGACACTAGCCATGATGAGTCTCATAACGAGACTCTTCGTTGCTCCCGATGCGTTTCATGTAAATAAAAGAAAGGAAAAGGATTAGTAGATGGAACGTGGAAATATATATAAAAATGTAAACAAATAATTCGTGAAGCATGATATGTTGTTGGGCCTGCCCGATTTACATCATGAAGGCAGAAAGGGAAGCAAGCGAAAAGTCTGTGGGCAAAGCCCAACTGTTACAACAATGCACTATAGGCAAACAGGAAAGCAAAATGGGCCAGGCCCACTATACATTTATTGATCAAGCAAAGAGTGATATACACAAAGATATACATTTGATACATGCCAGATATATGTCTAGTTCTCTATATCTTATATACTTTAAAGGTATATCATTTTAAATATCTCATAGAAAACATAAGGAAATAGAGGAAAAAGAACAACAAACAATTGATGGGTATCACATTCCAGAAGAAAGGAAAATGTTTGTGCATTTCAAACCAAGTAAATGCAGCCAATTCAGTGGATATATGATCAGTGTGGACATGACGGATGTTTCATGCTAATATGGACATGCTTTGATATTCAGGCAACAAAAGCAGATATATGGTCAATTCAGAGGACATAGAAAAGTTTTAAAATGCATAAATAGCCATTTGAAAACCACATCTCAAGTATCCAGAGTCAATCAAAGGCTAAACTAAGTATATAAACTCTTGTATCCACTGCATCATTGGATTTAATGACACTGAAACTAATGGGTACTTCATGGCTAATTAACAAGTCACATTGGACATGAGAAACACAGAATCAGTCAAATAGCCTAACTTCTCTAGACAACAAAGATTGTTTATGCAAACTGAACATATATGACCAGTTAGTTAAGGCAAGTGTGTCCCAGTGACTCAGAAGATCTTTCAAACCATTAGGGATGTTACTCTAGCATTCTGGCATATAAGGAAAAAATAAGGACAACAAGACACCTAGGTAGCATATCAAAACATGGCATTTTAAGGATTAGATAGCAAGGCATGCTTATTCCATTCTATTACTTAGCCCAAACTCATGCAAACAGACTTACAACATACTAACATGGTTCAAAGTTAAGGCCCTTCACTATCCTTTAACATCCACAACAAATCAATGCAATAGAGAAAATACACATATTCCTAGATCATTATCATATGACCAACATATATGAGTTAATCACAGAGGACAGACAGATAGCAAACCAACATGACACAGTCTAGCCTAAACAAGTAGAAAGCATTAGCACAAACATATTTTAAGCATCTTGATAGGGAAATTATGACCTAAGAATCAAATAAAGGATTCAGCAATATAAACCTATTTAGAGATTCTGGATCCAACAATATGATGTCCAGAAATCAACACATACACACACAAAACTCTTTATCCCATTTTATTACCATGAACTCAGGCCTACAGATTTATAAACAGGAAAGAAAGAATTTAAACCCGACCTATCTTAACACTTACTCATTTGATCACAAAGAAAATATGCAAACAAGTTGACATATATCTAAATCTACAAAGAGACCAAACTTTATTTCTACTTAGCATTGGATCTCAAACATGTAACAGAATCAAAATATAACCACATATTTAGACCTTAATCACCATAGATCATGACCCTTAAAGTAGAACAGGGATCTTATCATATTAATCATGCTAACACATAACTAATTTACATCATAACTTCACTAAACAGGCACTGAACAGCATTTTCAATACATTATACTGAATGTAATACTAATCATGAACCAAACAGGTGCGAACACTATATGTATCACACATAAAACATCTAACTAATCATAACTCTTCTAAATAAGTACTAACAACATATGCCTCATATCATAATCTACATCAGTTTAATAATACAAACAAAGCATTTCTAAATCTTGATAGGTAATTAAACAAGACTAACAACTTAATACACTTAGGCATTAAAACACAGCCACATGAATAATCAATACATAGTTAGCACCAAAACACAAAAAATACAAAAAATAAATCGAGAGGAATGTATTTTACTGACCTTCTCCGGACAGCGAACCGAGGCGTGTTTCGAATCGTCGACCCGCTCGGATAAGTTTTTTTATGCGATTGAAAAAGAACAAAATGTTTGTGGCTTTGCCGAGCCGGAACCGAGACTAAAAAATGGAGGACTTTTCAAAATCGAAACATGTTCAAGAAAGGATCTTTGGCTCTGAAAAAGAAACTCTTTTGCGAAACAACAAGAAAGGGTCTTTGGCTCTGAAAAGAAACTCTTTTGCGAAACAACAAGAAAGGTCGACTCTTAGTTAACGGCTTAAAAAAACAGAGGGCTTTTTGTTCTCTCTAAATCTCAATCCTTTTTTTCTTCTCCCTTCCTTTCAACAACCCACAAAGGGTTCTATTTATAGCCCCAATCGAGACCCTAATGGCTGAGGTTTGAATTTTGAATTCAAAACAAAGATTGAAAATGTGACGGTTTCTCTTCATTTCGAAAACCGAGACGATAACAAAGAGGTACTGGTTCATGCTTTTACCCACCGAGTTCTTGAAGATGTTCTATAAGTCCACTGTAGCATGCATGCTTTGCAGGTCGATCTGACTCGGACGAGCTATTCAAAACTCTGGGGTTTTGCGAGAAACGGGAAAAAGGGGACTGTGCGATGTGCGGGCTCGACGGTCGAGGGGACATGGTGGTAGTGGTATGGTGAGGGTATTTGTCTGGCGGGTAAAAGGGGCGACGGTGTGAAAGACCCCTGGTTTTTTTAGAGGGGTGTACGGCGAGTTGACCGATAGATGGGAGGGTTTTGTTTTAAAAATTTAGGGTCTTGTTTGGTTTTGGGATGGAATGGGCGATGGGTTAATGGAAGTGGATATTGGGCCGCAGTGGGTTGAAGAAGGGTGGCCGATTTTGGGCTGATTTCGGGTGTGGGCTGGTTTGTTTGGGACTTTTTAGGGAATAAAGGGAATGGCCGGTTGGGCCAAAAATTTGGGCTCGGTTGGGTTTGTTAGGGCCGACGGGTTGAGGTGTTTTGGGACTTTTTAGGGAATAAATGGAATGGCCGGTTGGGCCAAAAATTTGGGCTCGGTTGGGTTTGTTAGGGCCGACGGGTTGAGGTGTTTTGAGATGATTTAGGCTTGGTAAGGGGGGTTGTGTATTGGGCCTCCTTTGGTTGATATTGTTTTTGGGTGAGGGGAATAAAATGGGGAGTTGGTTAAAAATATAAAAGGATTTATTATTAGGAATACTTTGAAGAGATGTAAATTATTTAAAATAAGATATAACGATGTGATAATAAATAAAACATAACATTTGCAAAATGTTTAAAATGCTCAAAACGAAAAATGCGATGTCGTTTTGCGAAAAATAGAATAACGTAGAATTAGTAAAATTATGATCATGATTTGAAAAGGCAAATGGTTGTAGAAAATACGAATAATATTGAGAATAATAATATATGTGTATATATATGCCTATATGTATATATATTAAAAATATTTTTTTGAGGTGTCAAAATATATTTAAAATTGCAAATAAATCAAAAAAGATGGGACAAAATTGGGTGTCAACAGTGATCTCCTACAATATATCTTGTTATACCCTACTTCACAAGCGTTAGGAATCATTAAAAGTTTCCCAAACTTTAACCTCAATTGTTGAGGATTATCAAAGGTTTTGAAACTTAACATTTACCTACCATGCAGGTAGCACTTAACGTCTATCGCGGGAACGGGTTTGGATTTATGTTTCTTTACAGAAATCATAATCCGAAGTGCTCTTGCTTCCATCGAAGCTCTCAACTGAACTTTTACAGCTTAGTTTTCCCATTGAACCAAATTCTTGGGATCTCCAGTCAATATAGTTGGGTTACCACCGAAAAGGTTCGTATTGTTTGGATTTTAAGCCCACTCCCCTAGACAGGCAGAATTCTTGATCTTCGGATAGTCCCTTAGTTAAAGGGTCCGTTATATTATCCTTTGATGTAATCAATAGGAATGACACATGTGGTGATCAACTGCCATACAGTCTTATGTCTCCCACAGATATGTCCAGACACCGTCATCCGTGCCCTTCCTGAAGCCGACCGGCTAGCCACGGTGTATAACTGCCGAAGGCACGGGTTTCTCCCAAAAAATGACGTCCTCTAAGGAGTAGTGAAGTTTACTCAACTTCTTCTCATTTTTTGTTTAAAGCGATAAACTCTGATTCCGTCATGAATTGGCCGATGCAAGTTTGCGTAGAGAATTTTCCAAGACACACCATACACATTCACTTGTGGCTTTGGTGGTCTTCATGTCCGATGTCCAGTTTGCATCACTGTGTTCTCCCAGAATCGCTGGACATCCAGAATACCATAATCCGTAGATAAGTGAATATTTCAGATATCGTCATATCCGATTTAACGCCTTCTATCGATCATTTCCAGAATCACGAGTGAACCTTCGTTCAACTGATCTTCATTGTAAGTCGATACCAGGTCAATTGTAGTGTGTAAAATACATTAAACTACATGTGACCTGCGCATATCGCTCCTGGTATATTGGTGCACCATGATTTCAATCAATTCTATGATCCATATTCATTGGTGGCTTCAACGAGACTGTCAACTATCTCACAAATGAGTTTGGAATTAGACCAGTTCGTTAGATGTCTTAGAAACCTCAATTCTTATGATGTCATCTGTGACACATATATCCTTCATGTCGAAAAATTATTTCAACATGTTCTTAGTCTCTAGGATCAAGCTAGGACTGCTTCCCGTGATCAACATGTCATCTACGTACAGGCATATCATGACGAACGAATCAGAGTTACCTTTCATGTAGACACATTTGTCACACTCATTAATAGAGAAATCCTTCGATAGTAGGGTACTATCAAATTTTTTGTGCCATTTCTTCAGAGCTTTTTTCTGCCCGTACGGAAATTTGACAAGTCGACATACTTTCTTCTCTTTCCCTGGAACCACTTACCTCTCGGGTTGTTCCATATAAATTTCTTCTTCCAAATCACCATTTAGAAAGGTTGTCTTGACATCCATTTGATGTATCTCAAGGTCACGCAACACTGCGATCACAATGAATACTCGTATGGACATCATTCTAGACACCGAGGAGTACGTGTCAAAATAGTCAAGGCTTTCCTTCTGTCGATAGCCCTTGACTACCAACCTGACTTTGTACTTATCTATAGACTCATCTGCTTTATACTTCCGTTTGAGTATCTATTTACATCCCAACGGTTTGTTTTCCGGAGGAAGATCAACCAACTCCTACGTGTGGTTTTGCAGGATGGAGTCTATTTCGCTCTCAATAGCTTCTTTCCAGAGCGATGTTTCTGGCGTAGAAAATGCTTCAGCAATTGTCCTCGGTTCATTATCGACCATATAAGCTACAAAGTCAGGACCAAAAGTCTTATCATTTCATATCGAGACTTTGTTTCAATATGACTTCCACTTTCAGACTGTTGGTTTTTCAACTGTTGGCTTTCTAACTTCAGAGTCAATGTTTCTGTTGTCAGATTCATTGTTTCTGTTTCATCTGAACCTTCCAGGACCAAAATTTAAACATTTCAAGGACCAAAAGGAAAGTTCAGGAAGAAGCCCAACAGTCCAACAAACCAACGATGATCCTCCCCTTCCAACTCTCCGATTAGGAAAGTTGTCTCAACATCCATGTCACGCAAGACTGCAATAGCCCTGGATGTTAAGCTATTCCCAGGGGAGCACATGTCCAATTAGCCGAGGCCTTATACTCGTCAGTATATCCATTTACTTTGTACTCAATTTGAGTATCCACTTTTACAACTCAAAGGTTCTTTTCCCTGAGGAAGGTCAACCATTACACAATTAAGGTTCTATCTGATGGAATCTATTTCTCTCTCTGTAGCTTCTTTCCAAAGCAGTGCTTCTGGAGATAACAATTCTTTATTAATTGTTCATGGTTTATTCTCAACCATGCAAGCTAGTTGTCCTGAAACAACTCTTTGTCCCCTCTTTGCTCCGTCTCGGTTCAACATCTAGAATTCCTGAGTTCAGTAGATCTGAAACATTAAGTTCCAGATAGTCAGTAACTTTCGAGTCATGTAGATCTGGAACGTCTAGTTCCGGAAAATCAGGCACTCGTGGGTTTTTGTTAACCTCGAGCAATTATTATTTTTTCTTCTCAAGGAAAGTTATCTTCAAAGAACTTAGCATTCTTTGACACCAAGAGACGATAAGCACTACTATTATTTGCAGATCCAGTATCTATAGTCTTGACCTATTTCGGTATTCCAACCTCTACCAAGCCACCCCACATCACAATATTTGTAGGTGGGATCCTTTCCATGTTTCAAATGGAGGGTTATCCTAATCCTTATGGGGAGTTCTGTTGAGAATCACATTAGCGGTAATGATCGCTTTGCCCCACATATTTTGGGCGTACGGCTTTGCGCTTGGCTTATACCGTTAGACTGAGGTGAGTAAGGAGCAGTCGTTTGATGAATAATGTTTCACAATCTCCTCATCTATCACTAAGAATGCTTCAATCAGAGGGATATTCCATCAACCTCGAGTACTGTGAGGGGAATAATTTCCTTAAGGACACACTTTGAACTAAGTGGACTCGATTAAGACACGTTAAATAGAAAGTCATTCAAAAGCTAACTAAGTTGATATTGTTGCCTTCTGCCGACATAAACCCTCAAAATGAATGTGAGGTGGGCGAAGAGGCAAAATCACCTTTCTATTCCGTCAAAGGAATAACGATAGAAGCACCGCACCTCTAAAACTTAGTCACACCTACATGGGTGAATTGAAGTTTGTACAAAATAGAGGGGGGAGACAAGTACTTTATGACCTTCAACAAAATTTACGATACTTGGCACTACGAGTGCAAGTGTGTGGAAACGACGTTTCCGACTTGCGGGGCCCCAATTGTTCGAGTCATAAATAATGGGATAAATTTAATTCCACATTGTTAAATTTCCAACAATATATATATATATATATATTATTGTTGTATAACCAAAGCATATTATATATACTCCCTCCGGATCAAAAAGAGTGTCCACTTAACCTTATTTTTTGAGTCAAAAAGACTGTCCACTTAACCTTATTTTTTGAGTCAAAAAGAGTGTCCACTTACTAAATCAAGAAAGAATTAACCTTACTTTTTCAGATTTACCATATTAAGTGTTAGGTGACCAAATTCTAATACCTATTTAATTAGAGGCATATTAGTCAAATTACCTATTTTTGTCTAGAAATTAATATATATTTTTTAATGAGTGTGCAAAGGGCAAAGTGAATACTCTTTTTTAATCCGGAGAAAGTACCAACAACCTAGCTATATAGATGAAGTCACGTAGTTTAGGATCTCCAAGACAGTTAAAGTATTTATTTAATTGAGCATACTTCAATTGGTGATGTTTTCTTGAAAAATCAATGAACCATTGTGCCTATTGATAGGTAAACATGTAGGAGTACAATTTTGGAGTATAAAGAATCGGAAAAATAACACTGTATTGACAATTTGAAAAAAATATTTACCCGAATTAGCCCCTGTTTATTTTTTTACTTGAGCTAGCCATCGGCGATAGCGATGGAGACAAAGTTGGATCGGCGGAAACGATGGAGAAGAACGAAGCGACGAGGTAATTGGGTACCACGAGGGTCCCCGTCATATCATCACGCCACCGGATATCGCTATCCAAATCCGCCGTAGAGGTCACCGACGCTAGATCTTGCTATCCAGATCCACTGAATCTTGCTATTTTTACCTGCATTAGAAGGTCGTCTCCATCATCCTAGGTCGCCGATCTTGCTACGCTGGCGCCAGATTTGCTATCCAGATCCGCCATAGAGGTCACCGGCGCTAGACCTTGCTATCTAGATCCACCGCATAGGTCACTGACTCCGGTGTATACCAGTGTATACCACCTCTCATGTATAAACACTTTTTGTATATGTTTGTATACCGTTGTATAACAATGTAAAAATGTGTATAAACACCTCTTATACATTATTATACACTTTTATACAAGGTTGATACATTGTCTACATCAGGTGAATAAAATTGTATATTGTTGTATAATATTATATACTGTGAAAAAGTGGCTATGCAAATATAATTAAAAATATATAAAGGTAATTTGATTTTAAGTTCACCAAATCTCTTAAGCCATTATTGATCTTATATGTGTGTGGTGATAAGAAACTTGAAAAGATAAAAGTGTGCCCCTCCTCTTGAGCCTTTTTTTAGGAAGAAGAAGCAATGAACGATATTTAGGGAATAAGCATCAACTAACTCTATAACATAGTGTAGTAATACAGAAGATACAAGCGGTATCCGGAATGATTGACCATAAAAATTGTTTCTCAACTAGACACCAAAAGACTTAATAGAGCTAACTAGTGGTTATTAGTACTTGTTATTTTACGCACTTAGATCAGGCCAGCACATTTTAAGTAATTTGGAATATTCCATGCTTACACAAAAGTTAACAAAAAATATTTTATTTATCAACTTGTTGTCATTAATAAGTCGTAGCTAACGAGTACGTGAACCATGAACTAATTCAAAGCCAACTTCCATCTGATTCATATAAAATCTGACAGAATATTGCAGAGTAGTATTAGGTACTTCCCGTTCCATTTTAACGATCATTTTAGCTTTTTTCATGTCCATTAAAAAATAAAATATAATATATAGTTTACTAAATTATTTCTATTTAATAAAAGAAGATTAATCTTTTTTTCTTAAATATTGTGTCATTTAAGGATATAATTAAGAAAAAATTGTCAATCTTAATATTAAATTTTTAAAGTGACAATTATTAATTTGGAAATTTTTTAAAGCTAAAGTAACTGTTAATTTGAAACGGAGGAGTAATATTTACCCTTTGAAACTCAAATGATGGTTAGGACCCAAAAATAGAAGAAAAAAACTTGAAGAAAGACTGATCTATTTTTCAACATCAAGAAAAGAAAAGAAATTGCACGGAAAAATTGAAAGCAAAAACTGACTCAAGGGTTGCTTTCCGTTTTTGCAAAAAACTAAATAATTTTTCCGATGTATGCGCATATACGATGAAACAAAATTTATCTACCTACACCTATTACCAGATTTAGTTGATGTATTTAAAATAGTTGAAGATTTAGTATGGTTATTTAATTTAAAAATACTTGCTATATATATATATATATATATATATATATATATATATATATATATATTATTGTTGTATAACCAAAGCATATTATCTTATATTCCCTCCGGATAAAAAAGAGCGTCTACTTAGCCTTATCTTTTTTAGTAAAAAAGAGTGTTCACTTATTAAATCAAGAAAGTATTAACCTTACTTTTTCAAATTTACCCTTATTAAGTGTTAGGTGACCAAATTTCAATACCTATTTAATTAAGGATATTTTAGTCAAATTACCTATTTTGTCTAGAAATTAATATATTTTCTTAAAGGGTATTCAAATGGCTTAGTAAACATTCATTTTAATCCGGAGAGAGTACCAACAACTAGGGATGGCAACAGATCGGATCTGGACCGTATCCTACTAGATCCAGATCCAGATACGTTTTTCATATCTGGACGGGTTCATAAAAATCAGATCCAAATCCGGATCCATAGGATCCACCGGGTCCACGGATCGGATCTGGATCCACATGTAAAAAAATTTGTCTTGCTAAGAATTTTTTTTTTGAACTGACAAACGATTTTCTTAGCTAACAGTTTACTATGTTTCAATTTTGAAATGTTCATATAAGATATTTTGTTCGTTGTCTCGTTTTTATTGTGAGCTATTAATTGAAAATGTTGGACAATGACAATAGTTGTGGAAAATGCTGACTAGTATTTCCACAATGCACAACTTGCATGTGCTTGGAATCTTCACAAATGAAGTTAATATAATTTTAACTACTTGTCTACGAAAATGTTAGTCATTCACTAATATAACATTAATTTTATTATCGAAGTTAACTCTTTATTTTTTGGTTTTTGAGTTAACGCGGTGATAAATTAAACTTGTTTTGAGAATTAAACTTGCAAGAATGTGCTTAGCAATTTTAAGAAAATACTTATAAAATTACATTCTAGGTTGTGAATATATTTAATAAAAACGGATTCACGGATCGAATCTGGACCGGATACGAATCTCAAATACAAAATCCAGATCTGATCCGTCAGAAATGAATCCGGGTCCAATCCGGATCCGTCGAGTCCAAATTTTAAAGATCCACATCCTATAAAACGGATTTGGACCGGATCCAGAATCCACTGTCATCTCAACCTAGCTATATAGATGAAGTCACATAGTTTAGGATCTCCAAGACAGTTAAAGTATTTATTTAATTGAACGTACTTCAATTGGTGATGTTTCCTTGAAAAATCAATGAACCACTGTGCCTATTGATAGGTAACCATGTAGGAGTACAATTTTGGAGTATAAAAAATTGGAAAAATAACACTGTATTGACAATTTAAAGAAAATATTTATTTGGATTTGCCCCTGTTTATTTTTTTACAAGCTAGCCATCGACGGCAGCGATGGAGACAAAGTTGGATCGACGGCAATGTTGGAGAAGAACGAAGCGACGAGGTAATTGGGTACCGCGAGGGTCCCCGTCATATCATCACCGCCGCCGGATATCGCTATCCAGATCCGCCAAAGAGGTGCCGACGCTAGATCTTGCTATCCATATCCACCGAATCTTGCTATTTTTACCTGCGTTAGCAGGTCGTCTCCTTTATCCTAGGTCGCGGATCTTGCTACGCTGGCGCCGGATTTGCTATCCAGATCCGCCGGAGAGGTCGCCGGCGCTATATCTTGCTATCCAGATTTACCAGAGAGGTCACTGACGCCGGTGTATACCAGTGTATACCACCTCTCATGTATAAACATGTTTTGTACATGTTTGTATACTGTTGATAACAATATAAAAGTGTGTATAAACCCCTCTTACACTTTTATACAAGGTTGATACATTGTCTACAGGTGAATAAAGTTGTATATTATTATATAATATTATATACCATGAAAAAGTGGCTATGCAGATGTAAATTTAAAGTATGACTACGTGAATGTAATTTTGTGTGATGAATTGTACATTATTAGAATTCTTACATTATAATCAATTAAAAGGTGAACAGGTTAAAACTTTATTTTTCGGTTTACCGTATCAAGGGTTACCTATTGACTATTGCTATACATCGATTTATCCGAATAACGTCGTGCATAGATCAACTTACAACAACAATAACATACCTAGTGAAATTCCACAATGTGGGGTCTGGAAAAGGTAGAATGTATGCAGACCTTACCTTTACCTTGATAGGTAGAGCGGCTTCCGAGAGACTCTCGGCTCAAGACAAAGCACAAGCCTAAGCAAAGTAAGACAAATAAAGTGAGTAAGTCATGATAGCGAATACTGAAAGAGAAAAAGAAGCAAAAAGAAGCAATAAATAATGCAAGTAAATAAGACAAAAAAATACACATAGCATCATAAATCAAACGACAAGTGACTATAAGACAATATTGTGTCTACTAGTATGATAGACTAAGCGAGCCTCCAATAATAATATTACAACTACCAGTTTATAAGCGTAGGCAGGACTACGTTGAGTTACCTACTACCTTTCTATCCTAATATGTGTCCTACATAGATCAACTTAGTTAAACTTAAAAAAAGTATTTAGAGTACAAATTTCTAAGCAAAATTAAATGATCCCCGGGAAATTGGTGCTCAGTTTTTAAAATACTCCCTCCCTCCCAAATTATCTGTCCTAATTATTTTTTTACATGCCTTCAATAAAATATTAATTAAGAGATTTTTTTTGGATGATTTTGCCCTCATTTATGTCTTAAGATATAGTCTATTCATTGAATATATATGCAATTTATATGTCATCTCAATCAATTGAAGTGTTTGTCTTCTTCAAGAACAATTACTACTAAGGGTAAAATGAAAAAAACAATTAATTTTATATTAAATTTTTAAAACGATATATAATTTGAGATAATTATTTTTAGAAATCACCGATGAATAATTTGAGACGGTGAGAATAACAACAACAAAGAAAACAAATACTCATGAAAATATGACCACATGGACAAGATGGAAAGTGAAGCGTACAGCTGTGTTAATTTTAGCAGTGAAGGGCCAAGAAATTAAGTTCCCCTCACGTATAGAATCCCCCCACCCCACCCCACCCCACCCCCAAAGAGCCAAAAGAGGGGTTGGGGGGTAGATAAATGATAAATCCCCTATAAATTCCCCATTCCCTTGAGTATAATCCACCTATCCTCATATAGTAGTTCTCTATTTCTATTATTAGTACTCTCTTTATACCTCCCTCTTTCCTCCTTGGCCTTAATTCTATAATCATGCCTGCTCAAGTGATGCCTGAGAAAACATTTGCAAGAGTTCATTCCATATGCAAGGAAATTAATTCTCCAAGTTTTACTAGAAGGTAATACTAATTAAAAGCTAGATTAGTTACTTATTTCTTTTTCTTTTTTCTTTTTTTGGTTGCTTTCAATATATTCTCATCCTAAATGTGTACTTAGCTAATGTATGCTTTTGCATGACAAGCTGTAAACACCATATATATTCAACTTTTGTAGTTCCGTTTTTTTTCTCTCTAAACGATCCAAATATATTAAAGACTAAAATTAAGTCGGTTCATTATATACCAGAACTGATCTTTGGTATTAGTTCCCAAATAATATTAGCGAAGTTGAAATAAAGAATAAGAGGGAGGGGAACTTTTTGTTAAAGAGTCTCACATTAGCTATGAAATGGGAACATGGACTCCTTATATGGACTTGGACAATTCTCATCCTACAAGCTAGTGTTTGGGTTGAGTTAGACCCAAGATCCATTCTTTACATGGTATCAGAGCCAGACTCATTCCAATTTTTTGTTCACCGATATTAGACCCCCAAATTATATTATACACGCTTCAGTTAACAAGGTCTGAGCATGCGGAGAGTGTTAAGAATCTCACATCGAATATGGAATGAGAACATGGACTTCTTATATGGACTTGGACAATCCTCACCCTACAAGCTAGCTTTTAAGGTTGAGTTAGGCTCAAGATCAATTCTTTACACGTTTGTACTTCGTTGAGGTCAAAAGAAGAAAGAAAAGGAGTCCCCCGGAGCATAGCTGGATGGCAAATGAGGGGAACTTAAAATTCAGCTGGAGGCCTGAAGCGTGGATCGAACCCTGGTGAGAGCAATTTGCTCTCTTCTGGGGTGGGAGCTTGTAGGTGATATCAGTTGCTCTGATCTCAAACTCTGGTTATTCAAGCACATCCCGCGATTTACTGATAGTAGTGCTGAGGGACCGGGACTACTATCTACAGGAATGGTCTGGCGTAAGCCGGGAAGCTGGATATAAAAAAAAAGGAAATATTTAAAAAAGAACCTTCTTTTTTTCAAAGGAGAAGAAAGCTGTAAAGAATATATTTTCAACCTTTCTCCAGGCTTTAGATATTAAAGTCCACATTATCACCAATCAAGAACCAGCTAAGGTTGCCGACAAATTATTAATTGAAGTGTCAAAAATTAAAAGTCACGTACAAACAGCCATAAAAATATGTGAATGTTAGAAAATCAATTACTACGACAAATTTCTCTTTTTCCAAAAAAAGGTGGAACTCCCACCCCAGGAGCCCCCACACCCCGGTCCGATAGGTCTGTGAAGGAGGTAAATCATGGTGACTCAATTGATTTCAAAGGTTAGACCAGTACCACGCTGCGCACAAGGGCCCTCCTTTATTTCAAGAAGTAACCCCCACACTGCCGCTGACGGGATTCGATCCTTGGCCATTTTCCAAATATCCCCCTTGATAACCAATTGAACTGCCCAAGCGGACTACGACAAATTTCTCTAACTCTATTAACACGACATATTCTATGACAAATTTATCTACCTCTATTCAAGACTTCTCAAAAAGTTTCATTTTGCTTATTCTTCTAAATTTAAGAATGAAAAAAATTTAAGGCTCCAAAATTATTGTAACATAATACTCTAATAACTATAATTTATATAAGGTTGCAAATTTTATGCTCCTTTTTGGGATTAATCAGTTGAGGTTATTCATATATTAGTGAGTAATCATACATGTTTGTATGTTAAATTTTCTACCCTCATATTTTCTTATATAATTGTGGTGTCTGGATCAGTTTGCACCCACCTCAACTAAATCCACGCGCACCTGCTACTTCCCACCAATACAAGTACCAAAATCTCATGTTTCTTAACTCACTTTATTGACCACTAGACCATACCCTCGAGTGCTTAAATTTTCTCCAATATTAGTGAGTACATTTACTTCTACTTTCAGTTTTGATACTTCCATGTGTATATGCATTATTTATTCCCATGTTTTTCTTTGTCTAGTTTGATTGATCTATAGATTAGAAAGTAAGTTCTTTGCCTCATTGCTATATGAATTTTAAAATAAGTTTAAAGCCTTTATAAAATTTGGCTTCACGCCTCTAATTTCATTGAGCCGCCTCTGACAATGAACTTTTTTGTATAATTTGTACAGGTTAGAAGGAAAGGTCGCGATTGTAACAGGTGGAGCTAGAGGAATTGGAGAGGCAACAGTGCGACTCTTCGCAAGACATGGAGCTAAAGTTGTAATAGCAGATGTAGAAGACATCCTAGGCAACACATTAGCAAATATGTTATCTCCTTCATCAGTCACTTACATTCATTGTGATGTTACATCCGAAGAAGATATCAAGAACTTAATCGACTCAACAATTTCCAAATACGGACACCTCGACATCTTGTTCAACAATGCCGGAGTCCTAGGGAGTCAATCGAGCCAAAAAAAGAGCATAGTTAATTTTGACCCGGACGAATTTGACCGTGTCATGTCCGTTAACGTACGAGGAGCCGCCTTGGGAATGAAGCACGCGGCTCGCGTGATGATCCCACAAGGTCATGGGTGCATCGTTTCGACGTCTAGCGTGGCCGGGGTCATGGGCGGTCTCGGGCCCCACGCATACACGGCTTCCAAGCACGCGATCGTAGGGTTGACAAAGAATGCAGCGTGCGAGTTGGGGCGTTATGGGATTCGGGTTAATTGTATATCGCCATTCGGGGTGGCAACGTCCATGTTGATTAATGCATGGAACCATTGTGATGAGGATGAAGAAGGGGAAATGAATTTTGGGGTGCCTAGTGAAAATGAAGTGGAGAAAATTGAAGAATTTGTGAGGAGTTTGGGAGATTTAAAAGGGGCAACTTTAAAGGCTAAAGATATTGCTGAGGCAGCTCTATATTTAGCAAGTGATGAATCTAGATATGTAAGTGGTCATAATCTTGTTGTGGATGGTGGAGTTACTACTTCAAGAAATTGTGTTGGTTTGTAATGTAAGTTCTTTTTTTTTTTGGGTGTTTATTAAAATTGGAGTCCTAACTTAACAAGAGCTTAGCACATTAGATGATGTAATTTCTTCTTTTTTTTTTTCCTCCTCCAACTTGCTTGAAGAAATTGTAAGATTTGAATTTTCTGGATATATTCATGTAAGTTATCATCACCTGAAATTTCAAGAAAATCGTTTTAGGTCTGCCTAATTCGCTCATCCGAATTTCGTGGCTATATTCGATAAATTGCGGTAAATGCAATATTCATTAATTCTTAAACGCTAAAATTTGATCTTTTTGCACTACCCTTTCGTAAAATTGAGTGATGTACTTGAAAACAAAAAGGGAGATTTTGATGGAGGAATAACTTTAGTAACCAAATGTGTCGTGTTCAAACCTTGGGTATGGTGTTGCATTTACTAAAGAACATTTACCTTCTAATATAGGACTGTCCCACATGCATTTGAATTTAATCGGACTCCACACGGGTATCGAACTAGGAGGGTATCGAACACCTAGTGAAAAAATAAATAAAAAATACCTAGTTCAATCTATGGGACAAAGTCACAGTCTTGGAACTGAAGCTTTGCGATTTCATTGGCTGCTATTTTAATTTCCTTATGTCCAAATAAGCGAGTGTTCCAAGATTTAGTAGACCATTCAAAATTGTATTTATCTGATGGTTGTTTTGACTTTTGACCTTTCCTTGTTCATTGGTACGAAGGGCGAGCAGTTAAATCAACATTTTGTGTCTCAGAGTCTTTTGACCAAAAGAGATTTTTGTTTGTCTTAAGACTCTTTGAACAATTCAAATATTACTACTCACGACTCTCACTCAACTACTTTAAGCTAGAGTGACTTTTATTTGATGATGAATTGCGTTAGTCCAAATTAGCATAGGAATTTCCTTCAATAAAACAAAATTGGAATTTGATAATGATGTTAATCTGTGAATGTTTCCTTATTGATCTGTGTTTGAAGTCAGACATGTTTCTGCTTGTCCATTTTTTCAACAAAAAAATGTTAGATAATATTTCATATGGTGGAGAGGTCAATATTTGGTGAAACTGTTATTTTAAGACTGTCTTATGAGCTAAGCTGGCTTCAGCTAACATTACACGGGTCGAACTTTTTTATAGTTGAGAAAGTCAGAAACCATGAGTACTGCTTACTGGAATGGTGCTAATAACAACTAAACAACATATATGCATTAACAATCAAAAGCAAACTTCAAAAGATTGAATAATGGTATTAAAATTAATTTATTGCACGAACTCAAGTCTTATTACTTACTGACTTGCTATGCTATCAAGTCAGATTCATCAAAAATCGTCGTGATCAGGGTTGGGGAGCCAAATTCTAGATGCTAAAATCCATGGGGATCGGGAATAGGATGATATAAATCACTGAAATGAAATGATGATAAATGGAAGAACTCAAGGAAATTAGGGGGATAAAAAGTGGTGTTGTTAGTCCGTTGTTCAACGATGTTACAGAGCCTCTTGTATCTGATAATAGCTAAATACAATATTGAAAGTAAACTGCAAGCTTTCAAGAAGAGCAGAGTGAATAGCGAGTGAAGAGATTGCTTCTGCTTGGGAATGTAAAGGGATAGTTGAAGTTATGGAGATAATAACGGAAAGATGTCCAAACTCCAAAGTGAAACATAATCTAAACTCAAAGATGCACAACTCATACTATAGAAAGAATTCGACTATGGTTTCAGAAGGAAAAGTGTAGCCCTTGAAGCCCCTAGTTTTTAACGCTTCAAACAATTCTTCATTTGAATACACAATGTTAATGACAATGTTACGGAAGGTGCACATTGTAAGAAGGCTAGTTCTAGGCACAAGAATCGTTGCTAGGTGCTAGAAAGCTTCCTGAATCAAACTGATCTCTTTTTCAATTCCATTTCTGCTTATTATGTCCCATTTTTCTGGGGAGATGCATTGCGTTACATGTAGTATGGTCAGAGGAAATGAAAGGGGGAAAAAAAAAAAGATAAAGCCACATTGAGATGAAACAAAATTACATGGGAAAAAAGATTACACAGTGGAAAGAGAAAACAACCATCAGATAATCAGAAGCAGAAGAGGGGCAATCTGCATTTGGTGTAGTGTTCAACATGTACACTTGGAAGACAACAAAAATCCTCGAAAGGTTCCCCTCCACTATAGTTTGCAAACAGCCTTGAATTGACATACTTCCGGACCATGGGAAAAAAGTGGATTGATGCAAAACAGATAGAAAGATGGAAATGAAGCAATGCACACCTGAACTTTTGTGACAAAATAATATTCACATGGATCTCTCTGATGCCAGATCAAGCAATTTGCGGAAGAACTGTTGTGGATACAGAGGAGGTTGCTCTGAAAGTGCCTAAATACAACAAACACGATAATAACAATCGTTAAAGTTTTAACATATCTATTTCTCAGCAGATTTTAGGGGCTCTACCATCTCTTCATTAGTGAACTTGCATACAATATTTGAATTGCTTACTGAACCTTTTATTTTTTTCAAAAGATATACTATATATAGTCCTTTTGTTGATAGTTACAAATAGAATAAACTTGGTTCAGATTTGCAAAAATATGTGATCATTGAAGAAGCAGCAGATATATCACCTGATGAATCAAGACAGTGGAAGGAGTCATTCCAGGAACTGTATTCACTTCTATAATCAGCACCTGTAACCGCACAGTAACGACGCCTTCTATTAGATCTTATAATACATCTGCAAATTGTATCTGCATGCCCCTTTGCTGATTTCACTTTTAGTTTGATTTGCAGCAAAAAATGATTCTACCAGTTGTAGGGCGTGTTAAGTGTTGCAGTTCGCAGAAATCCTTTTATTAAGTTCTGATTCCTCATGTTCTACTCCAAACTGAATTAATTCAAAAATAATTATTGCCTCTAAAATGGTTAGTTTGGCCCCAATTCAACCTCAAACGAGCAAATTGGACAGGGTATTCACCACTAATATTAATCTTGTATTAAATTATCGGGAGCAAAACAAATTGTTTCTACAGGTATACAGAAAAGAGACCTACAAACACAATGAATACTTTGGAATGTTTATTAGTGTGCTAGCCTTCTAAACCACATAGTAAAGTACTCTTCACCATGGTTTTTTAGTGCACACATAGAAGTAACATAACGAGCATGCCACAATTATCTCGAGAGGCACATAATGAACTGCAACTTGCTGGAAAAGACACATTTCCTTAATGGCATCATGAAGTATTAAATTCACTTACATTACTGCTCAATTAATTGAAAAACTCTCGTCAATAACATACCTCACCAGTGTCAGCATGAACAAATGCATCAATACGTGAAAATCCTTCTAACTGTAGAGTGTTTGCAATCAGTTCAATATGCTTTTTACACCTTCCCAAGGCGGCACTACTGATTGAGAAGGAAAAGAAAAAAAGTAACTGAGAATATGTAGGTAATTTTGAGACACAGAAAAGTACATCTTGTAAAGAACAATTTCTGGCTTGGTAAAGAACTACTTTTAAGTAGAAATGTATATTCACATAAATCTAGTAGTCATATCTAATATACAGTTTCCACAAGATGAATCTTTATGACAAACCTCATAATAGATGATGGTGGGGGAGTCAGATTGATGCCAGTTCCACCTGCAGACATGTCAATTTTATAAGGTACAAGGTATGTTCTAAAACTTAAATAGACAGAACCATGTAATGTCTTAAGTCATCATTTGACAGGAAAGAATCCAGAGCATCCCCACAAAAAACTTATTATCTAATGGTTTCAACTAAAATAAGCTCTATCCAATGAAACTAGATGATAGGGACAAGACAATTTTTACCTGCTTGTCTTTTCTTTTATCTTTATACAAGCATATCCTTTCATACTAATAATCACAATATTGCTCTATAGTTATTTATCTGTGGTAGTTACTGCTCCTTTTTTCAGAATGTTTTTATCATGGCTTATTCGCTTTCATTATTTTCATTTTCATACTGCTTTGAATTTCTTGTCCTTTTCTGACCTTTTCTTATGCATATGCTTTCTCTTGAGCCGAGGGTCTTTCGGAAACAGCCTCTCTACCCCCAAGGTAAGGTAAGGTCTACGTACACTCTACCCTCCACAGACTCCACGTTGTGGGATTTCACTGGGTATGTTGTTGTTGTTGTTTATACAAGCATAGAACTGTGGTTACATATTGCAACAGGCATAAATGGGACAACGAGGAAGTACAGATGACCAGAAGCGATAGAATGTCGAAACACTACGAAATGTCATATCAATGAAGAGATACCTTGGAATTTCTCCTCCAGAGATAATATGTCTCCAGATTCTTTCACAGTTACACTGGGAGTCAATGAACGCATTGATCCACGTTTTCCTACAACGCCAACGGTGACCTCTACCCATCTACTATCCCCTTTCCAGAGCAAATTGTGTGCATTCTCATTTCTGGATTTGGATGCAACAACTATCTCATCAGTCTCTACAAAAGGTTCAAATATTAAAAGATCTGGAGGAGGGTTTGGCATCTCAATCATTCCATGTGCCTGCATAAGATACCAAGAAAAATATATGATACATTATAGTCTTAGGGGATCCTGAGAATCATATGATTTGGTGTTCAAAGCTAAAATGAAATGTCAAAAATAGAGCCAATCAAACAATAAAAGTCTGTCACACGAGAAGAATAACTGGCAGTAGGAGAAGATCCCAAAACACTTCAACAACAACAACATACCCAGTGTAATCCCACATAGTGGGGTCTGGGGAAAGTAGAGTGTACGCAGACCTTACCTCTACCTTGGGAGGTAGAGAGGTTGTTTCCGAAAGACCCTCGGCTCAAGAGAAAATATGACAACATGACAAAAAAGATTAGATAAGGTTTGAAGAAAGTAGAGTAAAGTAAAATAAAGAGATCATGGCAAAATACTGATGGAGAAATTTTAACAGTAAATGCATCAACCAGTACGATAATCGGAGAACAAGAAATAGCAGATAGTAACAGGAAATCGAAAGACAAGAACCTACAAGGTAACACTACGCTTGCTAGTATAGAAAGATACACGAGACCCATACTACTACCTAACCCTCTACCCTAATTCGCGTCCTCCACAACCTCCTATCTAAGGTCATGTCCTCGGTGAGTTGCAACTGCGCCAAGTCCTGCCTAATCACTTCTCCCCAATACTTTTTCGGCCTACCTCGACCTCTTCTGAACCCGTATAAAGCTAACCTCTCACATATCCGCACCGGGGCATCCGTGTCTCCCCTGAACATGCCCGAACCATCTCAGCCTCGCTTCCCGCATCTTGTCATCCACCGAGGCCACTCCCACCTTATCCCGGATAACTTCATTTCTAATCTTATCCTTCCTAGTATGCCCACACATCCATCGCAACATCCTCATCTCCGCCACCTTCCATCTCCTAGACGTGGGACTTCTTGACTGGCCAACACTCAGCCCCATACAACATAGTAGGTCTAACTACCACTCTATAGAACTTGCCTTTAAGTTTTGGTGGCACCTTCTTATCACACAAGACTCCAGAGACGAGCCTCCATTTCATCCACCATGGTGTGTGACATCGTCATCAATCACTCCATTGAAAACTAAAAAAGTATAACGTTGAAAAGCAGAAATATAGTGACAGAATTGACAGCTACAGCCAGGCAGGACTAATTTCTTGACCATTGATAAAAAGGTTAAGTTTGTATTTCCAGTAACCTGGTTAAGAACCTTTTATACTGTTTTGTGTCTCCTTGATGAGAGTGTTTATGGAAAATTTAGAACCACAAATATGTGTGTCAAGTTTAAAATCTCATTATACATAGAGCAACGAGGATGTATCAGCTCAAAGTTATCTATATTCTACTTTTTGACTTTCTCATACTTTTGGACGAAAGTTGTAATTGTCATCCACTTTAATAAACAAAAAACTTATAATTGTCATCCACCAAATACACCTAATTCCTTATCTGAATCTTCAAGATCAAGATGGCTATTTTCATCAAGGACATAGAATTTATAATCATGGTAGCAGATTGCTCAAATTACTTTACCTGATGTGTGTGCTTGTTTAAAAGATGGTTCAACTACAAATATGATATTTTCTAGTTGTATGTCTACATGCTTAACAATACATGTAGAACTTATTGTGGAGCCATGCACGTATATATCTTTTTTAACTTTGCAACTATAGGCTTATATTGACTGTGCTTTGTGTTTACCTACCTTGATACCAATCTCTTAAGCACACTCTCTTTTTATGGTACTTACAGCAGCTGAATATTAATTATATCATGAAAGGACTAATTCCACAAATGATGTGGAATAAAGGGAAAGCACGTCCCAAACCTGTGGGTTAATAGCTACAATATAATGAAAGCAAGCACAGTCCTATCGAACACACTGATGAACAAAGTATTATGATTACAATGTTTTGTTTAAAATAAAATACTGTCATGACTTGGGAGAAAAAGCTTTGCAGATGAGGAGCAATATACCTTTGACAGGCTGTTAGGAGGAATACGAGGTAGGCAGTCCTGCAGTGCGTTTACGTAAAAGGTGAGGTCCCCCTCACAGCTGCATAAGGAAGTGTCAAGTTAGCAAGAAGCATTTTCTTAGATTTGCATCTAGGGGTGGGCGTATATCGGTTCGGTTCGGTTTTGTATCCGAAAAATATGAACCGAATAAAAATCGGTTTTTTAAAAAAAAAAAACGAATACAACTTTTTTTTTAAAAAAAAACCGATACGTTCGCTTATATCGCCGAACGTATCGGATTATATCGGTTTTTTCTAGTGGGTCGGGTCGAGGAATTTATTTTTTTTTAAATTGAATTTCCAAAACTGAAATTGACATTCACACCTACACTACCATGAAATTTCAACATTGAAATCTATTGTGTATCGTGAGATGTTTACTAAAGAAAAAGGAAAATTAGAAACCGATTTAAGTGAAAACACAAATTGATTGGGAAAACGGACGTTTTCGTAAAAATTGGCTACGCCAAATCGCCTTGAGGCAGTTTGGGCCGGCCCCGTCTCGAAAAAATACCCAAAATCAAAAAAACAAATCGGGTAAAACGGACATCCGAGCGCAGAGTTATGACCATTTAAAGTTTCACCAATTTACAACTACTTTCTCTCCCTACATTTTATGTCAACGCTTCCGTGATATGTTAATCAAGTTCATGCCGCATTCGACTTCCATAAAATAGATTGACTTCAATGGCTATGATTCAAGAGATAGTAGTAGCCTAAAATAAAAAATAAGAATAATTATTTATTTAATTCAGTTTTTTCGGTTCGGTTTGTATCCAAAATTTAAAAACCGAACCGAAGTTTAAAAATAAAAAAAAAACGAGAAAAAACCAAACCGAATTTCGGTTCGGTTTTTTCGGTTCTCCGGGTTTTTTGCCCACCCTATTGCATCCGATATAATTTAAGTAGAATAGAATTGAAGAGGAACAAAAGCTTACCACAATCTGGCCACACCAGTTGAGCAACCATCTCTGGCTGGTTTAACACATACAGTGTCACAGTGAAGTTTTGACCTCAAGTCATGCCAGAAATCAGATATGGACATTTTCAGCAGATCCTCTTTCTTCTTCACATCTTTATTTATTGTAAGGACTCCAGAATCTGTCAGCTGTCCAGACAGAGAATTTTTATGCTTGTCAAGGGATAGACATTTATAGGTGTTCATGCAAAATCAGTTTGTTGACTACATTGGTAACTTGCAGATGAAGCCCATGAGAAAGAAGTTTCAAATTAGAGACTTCAAATTAATTAAAAATAACTCAAACATGAACCCTAGCCAAATTAATTAAAAATAACTCAAACATGAACCCTAGCCAAAGTGGCAAGGCTCTTGGTTTTTAAGTCTTGGTTACAACCTGCGTATATATTCCTTCACGAAGTACGGGTAACCTTTTTATGTATGTTGCATTTGGGATCTAATAGCGGTAAACTGACACTAATTTACTACTTTGCAATAGTTCAATTGTGAATATCTCAATTATAGAAGCTCATTCTTTCACAAAAATACAGGACATATTGAGCATGAGTGGAAAATCAAGTCAACTGTTCCATGAATTAACCAAAAATCAATGTAGTCCAACTTTTATGGCCACTATCTAAGCACCAGTCTTGGAATCTTTCTAAACTAATCAAAAC
Organism: Anisodus tanguticus; assembly: GCA_034509755.1. Classification (NCBI taxonomy): domain Eukaryota; kingdom Viridiplantae; phylum Streptophyta; class Magnoliopsida; order Solanales; family Solanaceae; genus Anisodus; species Anisodus tanguticus. Next base: position 52,117,340 of record CM067540.1, on the reverse strand, counting down.
ATGGTTGAGGTAAAAATGCTCCTATATAAGTTCAATTGCTTTAAGTATGTCATAATCAAAACAAACCTTTATATGAACAGCAATGTTGATCTTTAGAAATAATAGCTTAATTGGAATACCTGTGCAGGGTAATAAAAAGGGACAAAGTATTATCAATGTGCCTATGCATAAGATGTGCTGTGCTTAATTTATCTTGAATGTGGACAAGACATGCTTGTTTTGCAACATTAACTGAACTCTTCTAATCACAATAGACTGACTGATATTTCATTCCATTCACACTGGGAATAATGCGAGGGGTCAAGAAAGAATGGATACTTTCTCGGTTAAAAATGTGAACATTGATTAGTGAACTCACATGTTGTAGAGCAAGAGAGGTTGCAACTTTGTCCATACATGTTTTTGAAGCCATGACGCCAGGACCTTCCATTATAAGGGAAAGAAAGCAGCTACAGTTTAGTGATTATTAGTTGGCTTGCACCTCTTTCTTTCAAATGTATCATTCAATACAGACCTGTATAGGGAACCGCTTCATCCTCTAATAAAGATTGAAGTGTGCCATCTTCTCCAATGCCTCCATGCACTGTCAATGGAAATAGGAACACAATGTCATCATTACTTCCAGAAAATAAATGATAACATCTTTATAGAATGGAAACTAAGCTATTATTTTTTCACGAGGATGAACATATAGTTGAGTTATAGACCACTTTATTTTATCTACTTACATTGCAGCAGATTACTGAAGCAAAAATAAATATGTAAAAGAAGTAGCACAAACTAAGGCAGTTTTAACAGTTGCCGAAAAGGTATAATCATGTATACATCTACTGACCTGCAATGAAAACAGTCACCTGAGATTCCTTAGCTAGCTTGACCCACTGGTCCAGGGAAAATTTCTTAGGTAATTCATCGGATATATCAAATCCGTTGAACCAACTGTGCTTTCTCAGACCTCTAGTCAGATCATCCATAACTTGGTTCCGCAAGTGAGATGTCAGAGCTGCCCGATTGGGTTCGATTGCCTCTAGACATGCATCAAGGACTTCTTCTGTAGTATGTCTCAGCAAAAGGGAATAACTGTACACCAAGAAAATGGGTTTGACATGCACTAAGATAATATTCAAGACTAGGAGGATGACAACCTTACATCCAAACTATATCAAAAAATTTCCTCCAGGTTATGCTACAACAAGACTCAGCAATCTGTACATGAAGCAATACTTTCATGTCTAATATGCATATACCCTCGTTTTTAGCTCATGGACTAAATCTGACAAGCCTCAACAGTGTACTGGGGAAGAAGCATAATGGAAATTCTCCGTCAAGTTCATTATGATTTATTTCTCAAAAGAGAAAGGGATTTCAGGTGCGTATCTGGGTGCCATAAAAACCCAAAGTAGTACCATAATTTACTCTTTTTGGTTTGGCTGCAGCATGAATTATTATGGCAGAAATGTAACAATGAGGAAGCATTAGCATACAGGTAGTGTTTCATGTGTAAATACGCAGCAGAATATGTGGATGACCTGTTGCTACAAGCAACTGATGAAATGGCGTCAAGCTAGAAGGAAAAACAGCAACAGGTCTTCAAGAATCATTCCTCATGCAGTGATGTTGACAATTTGGAAGGAGGTGATAGAACAGGTTTTAGATGGATACAAGTTTCCTTCTTTCAAATTGATAATATCAAGCTCTTTCTTAGAATTTATAGAGCACTTAAAGTAACCCAACTTAAATAGAAGACTGGATTTTTCTGCAGAAAGTAATACTTCTGTAGAGCTTCTTTTTAATTGTATGCTTGCCATATGCCAGGGTGTTCTTTCCTTGTACGACGAAAATCACATTTACCTATTAAAAACTCTTACAAAGAAAAACGACAAGGCTCTATTTTAGAAAAAAATGTACAAGAAGCAGAATGGTTAAGATTTATAGAAGTGTATAGAAGTGCTTAGATATGTCCATCGAAATTTGTACAAAAGGACAAAAGGACTATTAGTTGCCATAGCACGAACTAAGTCGGATTCTAGTTCAAAGTAGTTTAGTTGGCAGTTAAGACCAGAAAAGTAAACAGGATGAGTAAAGTAGGCCATAAGATACACAAATTGAGACCAGAAAAGTAAAAGGATGAGTAAAGTAGGCCATAAGATACACAATCTACTTGTAGTCTGCTGCAGTAGCAACACACTTACGGCAATGTCCATACTGTCTTAGACTTCTTATCTACTTCATGATTAGCAAAGTTTGAAACATCGGAATAACTCGTTGCAGGAGCAAGCAAGCATGGTGTCACTTCAAGCTGCAGATAGCAAAATTGCAGCATCATAATATTGCCAGGATAAATTTGTGAACGTCTGTAAAAAGATTACAAATTAAATTGCTAAAGAAATGAGAGAAAGCAACATTTGACAAACAAGAAACCAAGGAAGTTGTACTCTTGTACTAACTATTACCGAAGACGAGAGATCTTTTCCATCATCTCCTTCTAACTTGACACATCTGATCAATGATATTATACCATGTATAAAATGATGTCAACCAATTTAACATTTGGTTTCCTCTGGAAGGAACAGATTGAAGTCCCAGCATAGACCGAAACCACAGACAGATGAAACAGCAACAGGATTTTATAATCAAACTGCTTGTTATGTCACTATCTGCTGACACATTTACCTAAATTAATAACTTAGAGCATGTTCTTTCCCGTGCCTGCATAAATCACCAGCTGTAGACCAAGAAAATCAAGACTTGGACAAAAAGAAATGAAGTGCCTTAGACATATCTTTTTTGTCGATAACCTCAGATCAAAATCGAATAATTTTTAATACATAATCGATTGAACACTGCTGGAAAACGGCAGGGATCATCAGAACACCAGACCATCCAATGTAAAGACGGTTTTGAGTGCTGTAAGACATAAGACATTCGGGCATGATTTTGAATGGAAATTTCTAGCACTTAGTTTCCCCCAAGTATACAAATTAAATCAAGATGGGAGCGCTTGGAAATTCAGTAACACCGGAGCAAGAGGACTGACCTAAACTTAGTAAAGGAAGCCATGAATGAGGACTAATTGAAATGATCAACTCATAATTCATCAGTTGAAATAAGATAATTTCCAAAGCCTCTGGTAGTGTCATTTGCCTCCATAAGATTAGCCATTCAGCAATCAATAAGACAAACTGAATAATCAGTCCCTAAGGCAACATGCGAGGGTTGCTCTAGTTGTAAACCCTCCACAATGGTTGGAGACTTTAGTCACCAAGAGAGAAAACTGGGACACCCCGCATTTCCCTTCAACAGAGGGGAGAGTGGGGTAGTAGAAAAGATTACCAGATTAAAGTATATATTAACTATGCCTCAATACCAAACCATCTACATCCATCCCACACTATTCAGACCCATTTCATTCCAATAGTCGATAGTTGTCTTTCATAGATTACCAAAAAAATCAAAACGGAAAAGGAATTAGTCCCTGAGTCAAAGTATGTAGTTCAGAATAGAAGATCCATTAGTCTGGTAGACATGAAAACTTACATCATCAGATGCTCTTAGATTCAGCCAAACATTGGTTCCGCTCATAAGAGATACTTGGCGTTCAGAGGTGTCACCACCAAAGATGACGTACACTTTCTTACGTTGTTTAATAAATGCTTCTGTTACTGATGAAGATTTTGATCTCGTCGATGGACTTGATATAATATTATGTGACAAAAGAGCTGGAAACCGCAAGCAAGCATGTTGGATGATGGTCCGGAGAATATTTGAGTGTGAAAATCCAACCTGACATGGAAAGGTACACAAACTCATCAAATTCAACAAGACTGGAACTAGCTAATTTATAGAATACAACATGTAAAATATCTCCACTAGAAGTTGTGGTACTGGTAGATATTATGTTACTCAAATTGACGACTGCATATATTCTCTTATACAGGGAATGCTATAATCCTCTGCTTTTCTTTTTAAGGGTTCTTTAAGTGTTTGCATGTTTGATTTCGGGGGAGGGGCAGGCGGGGGAGGGATAAGATATTGTTCAAGCTATGATATTGACCACACAATTTCTGCCAAATTGACTTTCTTCTTGAGTTTAGGAGTACCTTTGATGCTTGCTGAAATAAGAAACTCGTTTGCTCCATTCCGCTGATCTGGGGAGAAGAAAGTACAATATAGTTCAAGCAAAAATACTGATGAGAAAATACAGGAAGGGTCAGTAAGCTATCTCACCAAGTTTATATCAGTGAAAATTACTGAGCCGGAATCAGTCCTTCCAAATTTGTTTCCTGCAGACGAGGAAGCTTTTGAGGAAGGCGGCAAAAACCAACCATCAATTCTCGCAAAATCACGCAAGCCAAGACGCTGAAATAGTAATGATGCTCCTTCACGAATCTTTGAAATCACATCCATAGAGAATCTAGGTGGAGTGTGATAAGCAACCTGCAATATTTGACTGACTGTTTACTTTAATATAAGCAAGAAGAAATCTGTAAGTACTCTTTAAACTTAGAGATTAAGACATGACAGAGGTGTAAATCAGAAAAGCATTCCAGCAAATTAAACAAAAGCATAGCACCTCTGTATCATCAATCATTTCATATTTGCCAAAACCTAGTAAAAGTTGTATTTATATAGGGTAGAGACAACCTTAACAATGGAATGTTAAACGAATGAACACAAGATATGAAATGTAATTACTTAACTATGTCTTCAACGCTATGCTATTATCTGTCACATTATCATTAGGCTAAAAATGTAAAAGAAAAAAAAAAGAAAAGAAACCAAAACAAACAACATGACCCTAGAGTTTTAAGTGCACATTCACCAACCAGAAACTTTGCACTACCTGTCGCGTAGGGAGATACTTCCGTCGATAGTTGAATATTGCGTCTTTCTCTCTAACATCAACAGTGCCATGTGATTGAAGCTCCACCTGAATATGGTAGACATTAAACACATAGAGCATAAAGAAAGTTGAAAAATTTATTGCTCTAATTATTGAGTCCATTTGATCGGAAATCTTGTAAGCAAAAAGGCAGACAGAAAACACTCTCTTCAACTCTTTCATTAATGATAATTAAACATAGCGATCTTCTCATTGACCTACAGAATCCTCATTTACTCTATAATTGGTGTGACATGAAGTAAAATAATCAGCCATGATGACAGTAAATAGCATTTTCATTCCTTGCTGATTTAATAGCAAAACAGCAGTTTCAGCAAATTTATTCCCAATAATCACATTTTGTATGAATAAGCTTTTCAGCACTGTGTCCTTTGTACATGAGAAACTTCAACAAGTTATTAGGAAACTGCCAAAAAAAGTTACATCCTCTAGGCTCCAAGAAAACTTAATGAAGTTCAAGTTCTCCACGTACTAGCATAGCCCCACAAAAGCAAGTTGCGGCCTAACGTCAGCAACTTCTGCACTAACATTGCCTAAATATGACACTACTAAATATTCCGCACTAAATACACGATGCCATTATAGGTAAGTATTAGTCTTGAACACTTGTAGAGCTCAAAAAGATCGGTATCAAAATTCAACTATATAAGTTCAATAATGGACCACCAAAAAGTACCACTTTTCTTCCTTTTGTCTTTCTTTGAGAAACCAAACAATATTTCTTAATGGCAACTGTCACCCTTATCAAAAATTGTTGGACGGACATTTGGCTTTCCATCATACCAATGGAAAATTTGTGTCAACTTTTGCCTGTACTAGGGAACTACATGAAAGGGATAATAAACTTACATATATAGAAAGCAGCTAAAAATATCTTCTTATGCAACGCTTATATAATAGATTAAACTGGCACCCATCATTTCTAGCATTTCAAATATCAACGTCAACAGACAATAGCACTTTAAACTGGCAGCAATGTTAGAACTTAGAAGTTAGTAATCTTGGATTTATTTATCTGATATCTCTGCAATTCTTAACACCCCAGCACAATGAAAATCTGTGGTCACTGTACTCGTGCAACTTTAAACCGAGGCACAATTTGCTTTCAGTGTTACTTTTGAGAATTTATAAACCTCTTAATAAACTTAATATCAAAAGAGAGTAAAATATCTATATACCTCTGTTGGCAATAATACAACAGGCTGGCAATCAAAACCAGAACCTACATCAAGGACAATTGCTGTAAACTCACTACCTCCTTCAAGGAAAATCTCAATAAGGACTTTGTCATCAATCCCCTGCCAAGTAATGAAAAATGGTTCATTGATTGAATATATACCTTAATACAAACTGCAACCTAGCATATGAAGGACTTAAATTTCCAATTTCATCAGATACACTATTAAAACCAATGCTTTTCAAGAGGTATAGTATAACAAAGTAAAACTAAAGAAGAATGGCAGGGGAAAGAAAATGATTACCTCAGAAATAATTCTGTTAGCTTTTATCAGAGAATCAGTGACACCATAGGCAACACTAACTCCAATGCTTGATCCTGCTCTTGTTGGTTTTACCTGCAAATTTGTATGGATCCTAAATGTAAATAATGGATCAGGAGTGCTGCAGAAAACCAAGATGAATGTGTCATTTAATGCTTACCACAACTTTTCCCAACTTGGTGTCTAGTAGATTTTGGTCAAACCACTTTGACAGTCCAGATTCATCCATTTCACTTCCCTAAGAGCAGGACCAGACCACAGTTAATTTTGTGAAGTCATACAATTCTGCTTCTTGGGTGTATAAGAAAAACAATATCTCCAGTATGATATTTTAAGAAAACAGCTTTCATGGTAGGTTACATTGGCTGGAAAATCAACAAGGGAAAATCCAGGAAAGGAAAAACTATAACACAGAAATTAGATGTAACAAACAGGAACAGTTGAGTAGGAAGTGAACCAACCAAGAACAAATGAATCAAGCTGAGCTGTGAATATTCAAGCTCAGCTAGATCAGATAAGAAAGCTCAAGCCTGTTTTTAAGAAACATGATGTGGAAGTCAAACTAAGCAGACACAGTTTGAAGAGGGAAATAAGAAAGGAAAAAAACAAATATATTGGAAGACCATTTCTAACAGTAGTAACATATGCCTGCATAAGGAAACTTCAAACAGAAAAAAGCACATGAATAGAGAAAATCAAAAGCAGAAATAAAGAACTTTATGGAACACAAATAAATACAGATCAGACCTGTATGAGAAAATTAGGTACAGTCACGAAACCTTGTCTGTCAAGCTCCAGGGATGCATCATACTGTTGAAAATTTGGAAGAAACATCATTATCATCTATTTATCAGAGCAGTTTGGATGCATAATGCAATTCGGACAGCAGCCTGTTGCATCATGGGGAGGAAACTTATTGCTGACATGATCAATCTAGTATGTTATCAAGTTGTTGCATGTATTTTAATATAAATTAATATATCTTAACACACTCATAAATCAAGTAAAATATCAATAAGAACATCAATGGTTTCGGAAAAGGATTACTGTTCAAATTAAGATTACTAGAGTTGAAATACTACAACCAAACAATTTAAATGAAATAAAAAGCTATTTTTGAGATTAAAGGTTTCATTCTTCAAACAAATAGCATGTCTGGTTTAACCAACACATATATTCTAGTTGATCTCAACATCAATAAGCAGTCCATGCCAGATCAACAACAACAACATACCCACTGCAATCCCACAACGTGGGGTCTGGGGAGGGTAGAGTGTACGCAGACCTTACCTCTACCTTGGTAGGTAGAGCGGCTGTTTCCGAGAGACCCTCGGCTCAAGAAGTCCATGCCAGATCAGAAAAACAAAATAAAGTAGATGCAGCAGCTATTTTACTTTATCAAATGCTTTTTCACATTGGGTGGACCCTGTTCCAACAAATGGAATATTTGACCGTTCCAATAGCTCCTGAAAAATGCATCAACACACATGTAAAAACATAAGAAAAGGAGATCATTCTAATTCATCAAACTCAGAAGGCAATTAGTATGTGTGAAATTCTCAGAGTGTTTCAGTACAAAAAACCTGAATGCCACCGTCTTCACCAAAACGGCCGTGTATAACAGGAAAAACTATGTCCACAGAAGAAGCAAGGTGTTCTGTGAAGTCAGTTAATGACCGGAAGCCTTGGGCGAGGCTGCAAGTTCAATAGGAGAAAATCTTCAACTATAACAAGCAGGGAAAACTTTACAGTATAACAAGCACGGATGTTTAGCTGTGACAACTGACCTCTCAAGTTTGAAATCAAAGTCTGCAGGAGTATTTGAGTATACCTATAAGTGAAATTTTACAAGAAAACCAAATTATCAAGAGCCAAAACCACAAAAGACACAGAAGATGCCTAGTGCCTAGAAGAAGCACAAGTGATAGACCATCAGCAAGTGAGTAAAATTTTTAGTTTGAGAACTGGTTCTTCCCAAATGCATATTGGGCCTAGCCAATGACCAAGATTCACGTTGCAGAACGAGAAAGCAGAAATTGAATATCCTCTGAGGTTTAAGCCCAATTTAAGCTTACCTTTTATGAGCCAATTCTCGGATTAAATTGAATGGAAAAGGAGAAAAAGGAATGATTGGCTTAAGAAGATATTGATAAAGAGTTTTCTTACCCTGCTTGCTATTTCCCCTTAATATAGGTGATTAATTATTACAGTAACTTATAGCAAACGGAACAGACATTACCAAAAAGGGTTAAATGGTACATGTTTAGACAAGGTTTAGTCTGCATACCTGAGCAGTGGATATGGCAAAAGCATTGAGGTTGTTATCAATGTAATAGCAGCTGACATGCAAATCGTCCCCCTGCCCAAGCACTGGAAAGCGTAAATCACAAATTGAAAGAACAAATATTCTTCCATAATACAGATATTACATACAGAGTAATCAACTATTACATTAATTAAAAATAATACTCTCCTATTTCTTAGAACAACCAGCAGCAGGGAGCGGATTATTAGATTACATCTTCTAATGTCTAACTTATGGCAGCCAATAACACTCAACTAGTCAACTAAATCATCCATCTGAAACGAAGCGCAGAACTCATTTAAAAGATGTAAGAAGAGGCCACAATGATAGAATACATTAGCTCTCTACAGAATAGAGAGCCATTGTAAATTTAGGTTCTTCTAGTACAGACCAAGAACTACCAGTGCTCGGCAACTATATGTTGAATAGTATGATCACTTCGTCTAAGAAGTTAAACTCTTAGATGATGCGGACACACAATTCAACATGGAATGAGAGCAGGCATAGGTCGTCGGTCTCACCACCACCATTTATCAAAAAGAATTTTCACGTACTTTGTCAAGAAAGAGAGTCATGCCCGCACATGAGGGGCATGGTGAAAACATAATTAACCTAATAAACGTGTGTTCCCTATCAAACAACTTAATCTTTTAGATCAGATAGTCACACAAGTCAACACGGGGTATCAAAGCAAGTAGATGTCCAAGGTTGAAGTCTCATACCCATTCATTTATCAAAAAGAATTTTAACATGTTTGATCAAGAAAAAGAGTCAAGCCAACACGTTAAGAGACGTCCTACAAACCAAAATAAATAAATAAAGGTTTCTCCTCTTTAACAACTTAAGTTTTTATGAGGTGGTCACACACTACAACGTAATATCAGAGCATCAAAAATTTGGGGTTTTAACTCTGGCCGCCACCCTTCATCAAGAGGAATTTTAATGCATGTGACCATGAAAAAGAATAAAGCCCACATGTAAGAGAACATGTTGAAGATATAATTTAGTAAATAAAAGTGTGCCCTCCCTGGCAGGTTAACCTTTTAGATGACATGATACAATTCAACGCTTTATCAATAAAACGTTTGCTTACTTATCAAAAATATTTTCCCTCTATTTCGTTTATGTGTCTTACCTTCCTTTTTAGTCTGTTTCAAAAAAAAATGTCACTTTTTATATGTAGTTACTTTTTAATTCCAACCGCTAACATGGCATGTTTAAGACCATAAGATTCAAAGGTTTCCTTATTGTTTTAAACACCGTGGCGATTCAAATTAAGACACACAAAATGAAACTGAGGGGCTAGTATTTAAGTGGACCACTAAAATTAACGTGAAAATTGGTGATTAATGCAATATTTTAAAATGGTAATTAATGTAATTCTTACATACTTTCATTTAACTTATAAGAAAATGAATATTTCTAGACATCTAGATACCTCAATTCGTTCCCATTGTGTCTCGTGGACACCCAACACTGACGTGGCACATAAATTTTAGAGGTATCCAGATGATCGTTTTTCAAGTTGGAGTGTTCAACTGACACAGTGGAGACCAGTTGAGGTGTCTAGATGTGCATTCTCAGAGATTGAGTGTTTTAATTGCCAGTTGAGACCAAGTGAAGGTGTCTATCTATGTATTATGTCAAATTGATTAGGTAACTAAAGCTAATGTTTGTTACTCTCTCTAGTAAGTATTACTCCCTCCGTCCCAATTTATATGATGTAGTTTGACTAGGCACAGAGTTTAAGAAATAAAGAAAGACTTTTGAATCTTGTGGTCTAAAACAAGCTAAAGATATTTGTATAGTTATAGATCATCTCGTTAAGTGTAAAAGGTAAAGTTTAAAGATAAATCGTTGCCAAATAAGGAAATATGTTATTCTTTTGGGATTGACTAAAAAGGAAAGTGTGTCATATAAATTGAGACAGGGAGTACTATTAAGGCATAATACATAAACATGCACTCAAACTTGACCTCAGTTAGCAACTAAACACTCTGACTTTAAGAATACACATCTAGACACCTTTAACTCGTCTTCACTGTGTCAGTTGAAGACTCCAATTTACAAAATAATCATCTAGACACCTCCAAAATTTATGTGTCACGTCAGCATCGAGTGTCCACGAGACACAGTGGAGACAAGTTGAGGTGTCTATATGTGCACTTCTAAAGTTAGAGTTCTTACTTGCCAACTAAGGCCAAGTTTGAGTGTTTGTTTATGTATTATGCCTACTACAATTAACAATAATTGTCTATGAATTTGGGCGGGAATATATACCTGAATATGATCGAGAACTGATCGAGCAGAGTTCAACGAAATTCCACGCTCAGCAGATGGGCCACCACAAATGAGGCCCACTCTCAGAACCTTCTTAGTCCCCTCATCCACGTCAGCAACCCCATGATGATCATCCACTACCTCAGTAGAAGAAGCCCTCACTATCCCTAATCTACAACTCCTTTCACATATCAAATTACTACTACTCTTTTTTCCCCTGAAATTTATAGTTGTTTTGAAGGCCGGGAAAGAGTAATTTCTTAATTTGGAAGTAGTCCTAGGAGTTATGGAATTGATTGAGAAAGATGAAGCCATTGTTAAGAGTAATAAGAATAGTGTGATTGATTGAGTATATAAAAGAATTGGTGCTAGGACGGCAGTGATAGAGAGACCTCAATTGCTTCATTTCTTTATTTTGGTTGTTCCTTGTTCTGTTGGACATTTGCTAATGGGGATGCCATTAACTTATTTACATTACCAATTCAATTTATGGGGTCATGTTTCCATTTTACATTATATTTTTTTACTAATTTATATTTATCTCTCTTCATAAATAAGATTAATTTGTTTACATTAATATGAAGAACATTTGAATGTGTGATTAAGATATTATTGTACTTCGTTTATTTTTAAATATACAATTAATATAAAAAAAATCATTAAAATTAAAAAATATATAAATTCAATAAAATAAAATTATTATTATATAAAAATGTAATATTTTATGTTTGCTAGTGATGGTGGAGATGGTTTGTAGTGGTGGTTTGGCACTAATGGCTAATAATGGTGGTGGTTGTCACACATCAACCTTGGGGGTGTGGGTGGCACCCAGTGCTCGAAGGCCTGAGTGTACCACTATAGTATCTGAAGTTCTGAACCTTAAAATATGAAACTTGGGCCGACAAGGCCTCTAATTATCCATATATGACAATACTGAAAGGTAACTTGCACACATAAGAGTCCCAACAGGATATATATACATATGAACAACTAGTCAAGGCCGACAAGGACACAATACGAGTATACTGCCAATAAAAGGGCCCGACAAGGCCACGACATACCAACATCTATTGTACATAGGTCTGCAAGCCTCTAAGAGTCATAAAATTATACTAACAGGTCAGGACAAGGCCCCGCCATACTCCGAAACTCTAGTAGCATACATAAAACAGTACATATAAAATTTTGTACCGTAACTCCAAGAGAAGGGAGTGCGACAATATCACCGTTGAGCAGATCACCTATTGAGGAGGCGCCGCTCTATCTATCTGTACCTGTGGGAATGAAACGAGTGCCCCATAAGGGACATCAGTACGAAAGATGTACTGAATATGTAAGGCATAATTGTAATAAAGTATAACACGGTACATGAAGCATAAGCTGAAACTGTAAATGAATACATAACTGTAAGATATGGCAGTAGAGAAACAACATGTACTTTGAGTGACTCTGTAGGCCAGGATATGCATAAATAAAATATAATCGCGTATATAATGTCATAGGCCTCTGTGGGCAATATTATCAGTATCATATCTATATAAGCTTGCGCAAGTAGCGCCATAGGCCGTTGTGGGAAATATCATCAATATCATATATGTATAGATGTGTATAAAACATCATAAACCTCATAGGGCAATATAAATATATAGTACATGCATATAATGACCTCTCAAGGAATATAGGATACTCTTTTTGAACTCGCCGGAGTGACGTAAGGTCGTTACACCTCCGATTCCTTTATAAGGGTTACATATTACTTGTTACTCTTTCAATGACTTTATAAGAATTATAAATCACATTATTAGCTTAGCTCTCGGGAACCAGTAAGGATATTATGACAAACAATCGATTTAACCTCCAAGAATGTCAACATGGAACCTCATTATATTACATTAAGCACGACTCGGTACGCTATGAATAGTATATTTGACAAGAAGCAGCCATGATCAATAATCAATTGAGAGAATGAGTCACAATACATTTTTGACGCGTAGGAGAGGAATCTATATTGGAAGCAACTTGCAGGTATAGTATATATGCCGATCATGCCAATAAAAGAAGGGTAAGCCTTACATACCTTATCCACGAAGCGATACGTCGCGCTACAACCTCTCGTACTCTTCACGGCCGATTATCTATAACAAATAAAGGGTCGATATCAACATCTAATCCATATTCAATAAGAACCCTTACTTAGTTATCTTAGCGATCATCTTAACATAGAAGGTTCTTAATCTTGTTTAACAAAAGGGGTATTCATGTAATTTGACCCCACGATTCTCCGGAACATACCCACTTAGGTTTACAATGTCAACAATCAATATGTTAATCAATATCAACTCACAATTCCAACAAAATCAGCCCACATCTCAACTTATCATAATTTATAAGTTTACGAGTTTCGGTTACGAAAATCCTTTCACCACTTATCTCAAATCATAAATTAATCGCATATATAGGTAATTGAGGATGAATCTTACCTCAACGCAATCAAAATTTCCCAAAAATAGCAAGTTTGCCAATTTTCAAGGGTTTTCAAACCCAATTCAATACGGATAAGATAATTTCTTCGATCACTATGAAAATTATAACTACGGATGCATTGGAAATTGAAACGGTACAAAAGGAAACAATTCATCCAAGAAAAAAATGAATAGCTCGTGCGCTGACATTCTCCTCTTTGCTGCACATAGATGGCCAATGTCAAAACATAGTCTTGTGGATGAATCAAAGGATGTGTTTTACCAGAAGGGTACTGACAAATACTGGATAAATGTGCAGCTTCGATGGGGTGATTATGATTCTCATGATATTGCATTATACACGCGCAAAGTTCACGGATTACACAACAGACAACATGTCTATTTATCCATCGCCTACAGGTGTAGTGATTGGAATTGACCTTGCTTACAACTTGCATTCCTCCTTTGGAAACGGGTTCCCTGGTGCAAAACCATTGATTGCCCAAGCCATGAACAAGATTATGAAGTCAAATCCTGCGCTCTATGTGCTGAGGGAACGCATAAGGAAAGGGTTGCAACTGTATTCTTCATAGCCCACAAAACCATATTTATCATCTCAAAACTATGGAGAGATTTTCAACAGTCAAATTAAATGGTTTGTCGACGACACAAATGTGTACCGTGTGACCATCCACAAGACCTTCGAGGGAAATCTGACAACAAAGCCTATAAATGGTGCAATTTTCATTTTCAATCCTAGGACAGGTCAACTGTTTTTGAAGGTCATTCACACAAGTGTGTGGGTAGGGCAAAAACATCTTGGCCAGTTGGCCAAGTGGAAAACAGCTGAAGAAGTGGCTGCGGTTGTGAGGTCTTTGCCTGTTGAAGAACAACCAAAGCAAATTATTGTGACTCGGAAGGGAATGTTTGATCCATTGGAGGTCCACTTGCTTGATTTTCCGAATGTTGTTATCAAAGGAAGTGAGCTGCAATTACCATTTCAGGCCTGTTTGAAGATTGAGAAATTTGGTGATCAGATACTGAAGGTTACGAAGCCACAAATGTTTCTGTTCAACATATATGATGATTGGATGAAGAGCATCTCATCCTATACAGAATTCTCCAGGCTCATCCTCGTCCTGTGTGCACTCCACGTGAACAATAATAAGGCTAAGATGTTAGTCAATCCTGACAAGTTGGTCGTCACTGAGTCTCACCACATCTGGCCTTCACTTACAAATGACTAGTGGATGAAGGTTGAGGTAGCGCTTACAGATCTCATTCTCTCAGACTATGCAAAACAGAACAATGTCAACACATCAGCATTGACACAGTCTGAGATCTGTGATATTATACTTGGAGCTGAGATAACTCCTCCATCGTAGCAGCACCAACATATAGCTGAGATTGAGAAACAGGCCAAGGAACCAAGTCAACTGACCGTTGTTACCACAAAGACCACTAATGTCCATGGTGATGAATTGATTGTTACAACAACAAGTCCCTATGAGCAAGCTGCATTTGGCTCTAAAATAGATTGGCGTGTCAGAGCAATTTCTTCCACAAATATCTATCTCCGTGTGAACCACATATATGTAAATTTGAATGACATAAATTAGACTGGATATACTTACATCATGCCAAAAAATATTCTGAAGAAGTGCATCTGCATTGCTGATTCGCGAACACAGATTGCTGGTTACTTGTATGGTGTAAGTCCACCAGATAATCCACAGGTTAAAGAAATCCGGTGTATTGCAATGCCTCCACAGTGGGGGACACATCAGCGGGTGCATCTATCTTCAGGTCTTCCTGAGCATGATTTTCTCACTGACTTGGAGCCTTTGGGATGGATGCACACACGACCAAATGAGCTTCCTCAGTTAACGCCACATGATGTTACTTCACATGCTCGGATCCTGGAGAACAACAAACACTGGGATGGAGACAAGTGCATTATATTGACATGCAGTTTCACACCGGGGTCTTGTTTGTTAACTGCATATAAGTTGACGCCAACTGGTATGACTGGGACGTGCTAACATAGATACAGGAAGCAACCCTCACGGTTACTAGCCAACTCATTACGAGAAGGTCCAGATGCTCTTGAGTGACCGATTCCTTGGCTTTTACATGATACCTGATAATGGTCCATGGAACTACAACTTCAAGGCATTCTCATTCGCGGTTTTGGTCATTCGTCCTTATCCCCACCACATCCACCGCTAATCTTAAAAATATCCTCCATGCCCCTAAACTCATTAAGAATCTAATCTATGTGCGACGTTTCACAACTGATAATAATGTTTCACTTGACTTTGATCCTTTTGGTTTTTCTGTGAAGGATTTTACGACAGGGAGACGAATAATGAGATATGACAGCACCAGAGATCTCTACCCTAATTCAAACGTCGTCAACAATCCAGCCTCAGTTCCATCAACTTTTGCTACTCTTTCATCTTCCTTATGGCACTCTAGATTAGGACATACTAGAGATTTTCTTTTACGCTCCCTTAGGAAAAATAATTTTATTAATTGCAACCGTATTTCTAAGACTCCTATATGTGAATCCTGCGTTTTTGGAAAACATGTTAAATTACCATTTTCTGCATCCACAAATTATACTTTACTACCTTTCGATATTATGCATAGTGATTATTTTAAGTACGGTTGGCCATCGATATTATGTGTTGTTTGTGGACAATTATTCCAACTTTCTATGGACTTTTCCAATTGGCAATAAATTTCAGGTCTACCCCATTTTTTCCTCATTTATTTTTCTAGTAAAAACACAATTTAAAAAGAGCATTAAATATTTTCAATGTGACAATGACAGGGAATTCAATAATAATCAATTCAAATAGTTTTTCTTCAATAACGGTCTTACCTTTCATTTTTCCTGCCCTCACAGAAAATCCGAACCATAAACAACCTAATTCGTGCCCTATTTGCTCACGCCTCAATTCCCCTTCAATTCTGGCATTACACACTCTCCATGGCCACATATCTCATAACCATAATCTCAAACAAGTCTCTAGCTCAACGGTCGCCCACTCAAGTTCTATTTCGTATGAATCCCTCCTACCAACACTTGCGTATCTTTGGATATCTCTGTTATCCTCTCAATCCAACCACTCACAATCTCCCACCCTGGTCTTTCCCGTGTGTGTTTCTGGGTTACTGAGCCAATCATCGTGGTTACTCGTGATATGACTTGTCAAGCCGTAAAATTATTAGTTTATGTCATGTCCTATTTGATGAGTCTCAACTCCCTTTTGCCTCCCTAAACTCGCCACCTCAGCAGTTCTACGACTTTCTAGATGATGGCCTGAACCCTTTTCTACTTCATAATTTACATAGTCCGCCGTCCCAGACCCAGACCCCGGCACCCGCCCCACCTCGAACAGTCCGAGACACACTGCCCACCCGGTTCTGCTGATGGTGGCCCGGAACATCCCGCCTCAGGTGATTCCGCAGCCACCTCTTTGCAAATCAAGCATCAGGCAGCCGGTCCCGCCACCTATGTCATTCCTCCTCTTCTCGGCAGTCCCGCGTCACACCCCCCTCCCATCCTGCGTCCTGAGACACGCTCTCGAACCATGGAAACCCATGCCATGCACATAATTCATAAACCTAAACGACTGTTTAACCTATCCGTTTCAGTTGTCTCTTCCCACGTCCCTCGAAATTTGAAGGATGCCCTGTTCGACCCTAATTGGAAAGCCGCAATGATTAACGAATATAATGTTCTTATTGATAATAAAACGTGGGACCTAGTACCCCATCTACATGATGCTAACATTATTCGTTCTATGTGGATTTTTAGACATAAAAAGAAATCTGATGGTTTTTTTTAGAGGTACAATGCTCGTCTTATAGGTGATGGCATGTCTCAACAGGTGGGAGTGGACTGTGATGAAACGTTCAGCCCGGTCGTAAAGCCCGCAACCATCCAGACCGTCCTCGTCATTGCTCTATCCAAGTCTTGGCCCATTCATCAACTTGATGTCAAGAATGCCTTCTTAAATGGGGATCTTAATTAAACGGTATTTATGCATCAACCTATGAGTTTCAGGGATCCTATTCATTCGGATTATGTGTGTTTGTTGCGAAAATCGCTCTATGGACTGAAATAAGCTCCTCAAGCATGGTACCAGCGGTTCACCAATTATGTCTCCTCTATCGTTTTTTCACACATCAGATCCGATCATTCCTTGTTCATCTACAACAAGGGTACAGATATGGCTTACCTATTATTATATGTTGATGACATCATTCTCACCACATCATCTGATGCTCTCCGTCGGTCCATTATGTCTCTCATTTTCTCTGAGTTTGCTATGAAGGATCTGGGGCCCATGAGTTATTTCTTGGGAATCTCTGTCACTCAACATTCTGACAGCCTATTTTTATGTCAGAATAAGTACACCGAAGAGATCCTTGACCGTGCAGGCATGACATCTTGCAAACCATCCCACACGCCAGTAGACACCAATTCCAAGCTCAACGCTGATTCCGGCCCCCCATATTCAGACCTGACTCACTATCGTAGCCTAACTGGGACCCTGCAGTACCTCACATTCACGAGATCTGACATATCCTATGACGTGCAACAAATTTGCCTACACATGCACAATCCGACGGAAGCACACATGCATGCCCTCAAACGTTTTTTACTATACGTCCAAGGTACACTTCACTTCGGATTGCATCTATATAGGTCCTCGCTCACTGGTCTTACTGCTTATTCTGATGTTGACTGGGGTGGATGTCCTAACACCTGATGCTCCACGTCTGGTTACTGTATTTTCCTCGGAGATAACATATTATCTTGGTCTTCCAAAAGGCAACCTACACTATCTCGATCCAGTGCCGAAGCAGAGTACAGAGGTGTCGCCAACGTCGTCTCTGAGTCTTGTTAGATCCGTAACCTTCTACTTGAGCTTCACTCCCTTCCAACATCAGCGCACTAAACACATTGAGATGGACATTCATTTCGTTCGCGAAAAAAGTGGCTCGTGGTCAAGTTCGTGTCTTTCATGTTCCTTCTAAGTGTCAGATTGCCGACATCTTCACCAAAGGACTTCCGCGCATACTATTTGATGATTTTCGAGTCAGTTTCAGTGTTCGTGAACCTCCCGCTTCGACTGCGGGGGTGTAATAGAATATTTCTCGAATATTCTTTCATTAATTATATATCTCTTATTTTATGTAGAATTGTATTCATATTGTAATTAGGTCTCCTATTTTAGGTAGAATTATATTTCCTATTGTAATTAGGTTGATTAGTTACATAGTTTAAATATTCTTGTACTACTATATATATTGTACATTATTGATGAATATAATCAAGGAACATATTTCTTTACACTGTATGGTTTTTATTGGAGGATGATTGTTTCGTCTTTGCTATGATTTAAAAAAAAGGATAGTATTTCATTGAAAATTGAAAAAATATTTGAAGGTAAAGTGGGGGAAAAAGTATTTAGAAGTTATTATTCATTCTAGTCTGAAATTACTTTGTTTTTGTTTTCTAAAAGGAAAAAATATTTTCACCTAAGAATCTAGAGCTCATCTATATTCAACGATTGAAGATTCATTTGACTAAGAAAGGTATGATTACATTGCCTAAATGTTAATTTATTTTTCTAATAGTTTGGTAAGGCTAACAACAAAACAAGCAAGTATCAACAAAAAAGAAAAAAGCAATTATTAGACATCAAAATGAAAGTATTAAAATGAGTAAGAGGTGAAAAAATTATTTTCACCTATTTAATATTTCCTCTATTCCAATTTATATGACACACTTTACTTTTTAGTCAGTTTAAAAAAAAAGAGCACATTTTCTTATTTGATTATAATTTAACTTTAAACTTAATTTTACGTTTACCGATATGATCTATAACCACACAAATATCTTTGGCTTGTTTTAGATCATAAAATTCAAAAGTCTTTCTTTATTTCTTAAACTCTATACCCAGTTAAACTATATCATACAAATTGGGACAGAGAAAATATTAATTTCTACGTCATCCGCGAGTACATGTATTAATCCTTTATAATGCTTTTAATGAACTAAATTACAGTAGTTAATTTCGTCATAATTTTTTCTTAAAAATAAGCCAATCATGTAAATTTATGTGGCATAACTAATTTGTTAGCCGACAATCAACATTAACCACCAGCTCAGATGTAACTAAAAAGTTTTCATTTTTTAATCTGATTTAAAAAAAAAAAAGATACCTCTAGCTAAAATATAAAATAATTTCAGCACATAGCGTTGGAGTTTGAAACTCGTCAAATGAAACTCCATGAATTCATATATTTATTAGTTTAAACTTTAAACTACACGGACGATTCATGAAATTCAAATTTTTACTATCTACTAATAAAAATGATGGAATTTTAAATTTCATGAACGATTCATGAATTCCAAATCTTTATTAGTTTAAATTCTAAGAATGATTCATAGAGTTTAAATCTTTATCAGTTCAAACATCAGAAAAAATTCATAAAGTTCAAGCTTTTCATAATCTAATAAAGGTGAAAATCAGCTGGAGTTTTAGATACAATTAACAATTTAGGAGTTCAAATATTTATCAATTTTACTTCCGAGAACGATTCATGAGTTTATTTTTTTTAATAAATGCCCGAACTCCAATTATTTTATCAAATTAATTTGGCATTAAAAATAATGTCTCCATATTGTCTGAAATCCTCGTTAAAAACTTAATTAGTGGTGCAAAAAATGGTTACTTAGTCAATTTCTCCCGCATATCACAACATAGCCGACATGGGCCTATGACATGAATACATTTTACAAAAGTCCGCATGCAATTTTTATCGCCAATCTGATTATTCGAATCTCTAGGCAGCCATAAAGAAAAGTATGGCAGACGGCGCCGGCAATATTAAAAAAGTCAATTGCTGGAATTTTTGTTTCTACTGGAATTTTTAAAACTGAAGTTGTTTGGATTTGGAAATCAGATTTGGTAGTTGAAAAGTTGTAAGATTATATTTTTTATTGATAAAAGTTTACGGCCAGTCAGCAGTAAATGAGATAAGTCGACCGACTACTTATGATCTTTTTCCTTTTTGTTTTTGTGGTAGAACTCATATACTCCCTCCGTTTAAATGAATGTGAACCCTTATTATTTGGGAAAATTTAGAAATTAGTTCTTTAACCACGTTTTCTTTATATTTTTTAAATTATTTGAATTATAAATTATCATGATTTATAATAATTTTTATATAGTTTCTAAATAAATAAATTATATTTTCACAAACTTAAAAAATCTATATCAAAATTTAAAGTCAAAATTATAAAGTTTGACTTTCATACTCAGAAAAGATTCACATAAATTAAAATGGAGTATATATATATATATATATATATGAGAGTGTCTGTGCTCCGCACGGATGCCCGATGTCACTATTTCTTTCGCAATTAAACCAAATAACTTTAAACAACCTTCGATTTGATAACTTTGTAACTAAGACAAAAAAATCTAACATCTAATAAGAAGGTGCAAAGCACTTGAGTGAACTTTGAAAATAACAATGATAATTAATTACCAGTGACTCAATGCAAAAATATTACAAGTATTTATAATTTTACATTCTGATAATTCAAGAGTTCATTCACAAGTAGATAACTCGTGTCTCTATGCAAAGCAGAACAATACACTGTTAATATAAGATCTTTAATGCACAAGCAGTGAATTACAAACATCTCAACGTTGGATCCATCCAGATAGTAGATTCAACGCATTTTACATTTCTTTCTGTTAAACAGAGCAATATACATGTGATATACACTGAATATACAGCAGTGTATATCACATGTATATCAGTGGAATAAAGCGACAAAGCGGTGCGGTGCGGCCAAAGAAGAAGTGGTCTAACCGGGCCTCTCGGCGATCCAAAAGAGAAAGCGGTGCGGCCAAAGAAGTAGGGCCCAACCGGGCCTCTCGGCGATCCGATTTGAATGGCCCAAAGACGTCCAAACCCCACCGCCAATATTTAGGGCAGAAAATCAGTGGCCAAATCTTGTATATTAAGGAAAGTATATTGTGTGTATATTGTAGTATATTTGTTACCTAGATTAGGATATATACTTACCATAATTAGGATATACACTTACCATATTGTATAGTTAGAATTATGGTAGAAGAAGGTTTGTAACTTGTATATATATCTATTCAATCAATGAAAATAATCAAGGGGATTATTTCTTTCATGGTATCAAGAGACTAGGCCTACACAAAAGTTTTTTTCTCTCAACTTTTGTCATCCTTGTGGCCGAGACCCCCCCCCCCCTCGGGTTTTCTCTCCAAAAAATTTGTCTTCCGCTCTCAAAAACCTCTCTTAAATTTCCCCTCCTTCTTTGTTCTTTCAATATGTCTAAGAACAATTTTCACCCTGCCCTCACAGTTTCCAATATCAAGCTCAGTGTCCCTATTGTCCTTGAGATGGAAAACGTTCAATATGCATCGAGGCGGAGTTGTTTAAAATTCACGCTATATCTTATCAAGTTCTTCATCACATCATTCCTCCCGCTAGACCCCTTCCTGCGGAGGATCCTGAGTTATGGATTACACTTGATGCTACCGTTCTTCGGTGGATATACGCCACTATTTCGCTGGACCTTCTACAGACGATTATGGAGCCAGATACCACGGCTATGGCTGCATGGAATAGATTGCGTGACATATTCCAAGACAACCAACATTCCCGTGTCGTCACACTCGAGCAGGAATTCTCTCTAGTTCGAATGGACGAATTTCCGAACGTTTCTGCATATTGCAAGAAACTAAAGGAGTTGGCGGATCAACTCCGTAATGATGGCGCACCAGTAACAAATAATCGTCTAGTTCTACAGTTGGTTGCCGGTCTTTCGGAGGCCTATAATGGTGTTGGAACTCTCCTTCGCCAAAGCAACCCTCTTCCCGACTTCCATCAAGCCCGCTCCATGCTGACGTTGGAAGAAGCAGGTTTGGCTAAAAAGGCCGCTACCAGACCAAGCCCAGTCATCATGGTGGCGTCCTCTCCTTGTCCTTCGGGTTTTGTTAATAATTCGGGCCAAAACCATAATAATGGTGGCGGTAAGAATAATCGCAAGAATAATAACAAAAATCGCGGGGGCAAACGCGGCGGTTCTGGTGGCGGTTCCGATGGTCAACAAGCAGGCGGTGGGTCCCAGCCAGGGTACAGTGGCCCACCACCGCCATGGGCCCAGCAGTGGGGCCAATGGCAGTGGAACCCGTACCATCCAAAGAAATAGCGATTTCCGGTGGGGGCCAACGGTCCGGCCCAATACCCAGCAGTGGCGGCCCACTGGCCAGTGGCCCAGCAGCGGTAGCAACAGCAGCTACGGCCCAGGTGCACCACGGACAGGAGTTCTTGGGCCCCGACCACCACAGGCCCATCATGCAGCAGGCCCCACACAGACTGATATCGAGGCCGCGATGCACACGTTGGGGTTGACTCAACCGGACCCAAATTGGTACATGGACACCGGGGCACCTACTCACATGACCTCTGAATCAGGTACTCTCTCCTCTTATTCCAATTTAAGCACCCCTCGGGGTATAATTATTGGTAATGGCAACTCTATCCCAATTCAGGGTTATGGTCACAAAACGTTGTCTCCCCCCAATCCACCCCTTCTCTTGAAAAATACTTTACATGCTCCTAAATTGATTAAAAAATTAGTGTCTGTCCGGAAGTTCACTACTGACAATTCCGTTTCCGTTGAATTTGATCCTTTTGGTTTTTCTGTGAAGGATTTCAAGACGGGGAGTCATCTCATGAGGTGTGATAGTAGGGGAGATCTGTATCCTATCATGCATGGTTTCAGTCCATCGAGTCAAACCTTGCCGTAAGCTTTTGCAGCCATCTCTCATTCCATGTGGCATGCTCGTCTGGGTCATCCGGGATCTTCTATTTTATCAGTTTTAGATAAAAAAATAGTTTTATTTCTTGTAAGGGTACGAGTCGTACTCCAATGTGTCAGTCTTTTTCGTTAGGAAAAATTGTTAAGTTACCATTTGTAGACTCCAATTCTCATACTTCTATGCCATTTGACATTATTCATAGTGACTTATGGACGTCTCCTGTTATAAGTTCAGTGGGTCATTGATATTATGTTCTCTTTTTAGATGATTATACTAGATTTTTGTGGACGTTTCCAATTGCAAATAAATCACAAGTATTTTCCATCTTCATCAAATTTAGAGCGTTCATTCGTACTCAATTCGAAAGAGACATAAAAAATATTCAATGTGATAATGGGAAAGAATATGACAATAGGGAGTTTCGGGATTTCTGTGCTAATAATGGGATCAATTTTAGGTTCTCGTGTCCTCATACATCTCCACAAAATGGTAAGGCCGAACGCAAAATTCGTTCAATCAATAACATTGTCCGAACTCTCTTAATTCATACCTCCATACCTCCATATTTTTGGCATCATGCTCTACAAATGGCCACGTATCTTCTTAACATACTTCCTTCTAAATGTCTGACATATTCCTCCCCCCTCAAAATCCTATATAATAAGGACCTTCGTATTCTCATCTTCGGATTTTTGGGTGCTTATGTTATCCGTTATTCCTATCTACCACAATTAACAAACTTCAGGCTCGATCTACCCCGTGTGTATTTTTGGGTTATCCGTCGAATCATCGTGGTTATAAGTGTTTTGATTTATCCTCCAAGAAAATCATAATAAATCGCCATGTCATTTTTTATGAAACCCAATTTCCTTTTACGAAAGTTCATACTCCCGAGCCTAAGTCGTATAATTTTTGGTCATCCCCGTATATTATTCGGAATTTTTTGGACCTCTCCCGCACCCTAAATCCTCCAGCGGGCCCACTGCCCGCTGGACCCACAAGCATCGTCTCGCCCAAGTAATTCCAAAGAATCGGACAGTTCCGAAATTGGGCCGGTCCATTGCCCATTCCCCGGAACGGTCCAGCCGACGAGTCCAACAGTTACCGATTTGGGCCAGCAGGCCCACTGCCTGCTGGCCAGTCCGTCCCGAGCCCAGAAAATTCCCAAAATTCTCTCAATACTTCCTCGAGTCATAGACCGGTCACTCGAAGTCAGCGGGGTATTTTTACACCTAAAAGACATTTTAATTTACATTCGGATGTCTCTAAATCCCCCTTGCCCCGCAATCCTGTGTCGGCTTTAAATGACACTAATTGGAAAATTGCTATGACTGATGAATATAATGCTCTTATTGCTAATAAGACGTGGGAGTTGGTGCCCCGTACATATGGTATTAATGTGATCAGGTCTATGTGGATTTTTGCTCATAAGGAGAATTCAGATGGGTCCTTTGCTCAACATAGGCGCGACTTGTTGGTGATGGTAAGACTCAGCAGGTTGGAATTGATTGTGGTGAGACGTTTGGTCCGGTGGTCAAACTGGCTACCATTCGCACTGTGCTTAGCTTGGCTCTTTCAAAGACTTGGCCAATTCATCAGTTGGATGTCAAGAATGCTTTCCTACATGATGACCTCAAGGAAACAGTCTATATGCATCAGCTGTTGGGTTTCAGGGATTCCAATCGCCCTAATCATGTCTGTTTGTTGAAGAAATCATTATATGGGCTTAAGCAGTCTCCAAGGGCCTGGTACACGAGGTTTGCTGACTTTGTTTCAACTATTGGGTTCACTCACAGCAGGTCAGATAATTCCTTGTTCATCTACCACAGTGGTTTATCCTTGGCCTACATCCTGTTGTACGTGGATGATATCATCTTGACTGCCTCTTCAGATGCCTTACGCCGGTCTATCATGACCATGCTCAGTTCTGAGTTTGCTATGAAAGACTTAGGGCCTTTGAGTTATTTTTTGGGGATTGCCGTCAAGCGTCATTCAGGTGGGTTGTTTTCGTCTCAACGGAAGTATCTTTCCGAGATCATCGAGAGGGGGATGTCATCCCGTAAGTCCACTTCCACGCCCGGTTGATGCAAACCCAAAGCTAAGTGTCGCGACAGGTGCACCATATGAGGACCCGACCCGCTATCGCAGTCTTGCAGGGGCCCTCCAGTATCTTACTTTTACCAGACCGGATAATACATATGCGGTTCAGCAGGTGTGTTTATTCATGCATTATCCTAGAGTTGAGCACATGAATGCAATCAAACGCATCATTCGATATATTCAGGGGACACTAGACTATGGGTTGCACTTGTATCCTTCATCTACATCCACACTTGTCTCTTACACGGATGCTGATTGGGGTGGTTGTCCCGACACCAGACGGTCGACTTCTGGCTACTGTATGTTCCTTGGCAACAACTTGGTCTCCTGGTCAGCCAAACGTCAGGCAACTCTATCACGCTCAAGTGCCGAGGCAGAATATCGAAGGGTAGCGAATGTGGTCTCCGAATCATGTTGGCTACGTAATTTGCTTTTGGAGCTTCATTGTCCCATTCAGAAGGCAACCTTGGTATATTGCGATAACATTAGTGCCATCTACCTGTCAGGTAATCCAGTTCAGCACTAACGCACCAAGCATATCGAAATGGACATTCACTTTGTCCGTGAAAAGGTTGCAAAGGGTCAAGTTCGTGTATGCCATGTCCCGTCTCGTTATCAAATTGCAGACATCTTTACAAAGGGTCTAGTTCGTGTATGCCATGTTTGTAACTTGTATATATATCTATTCAATCAATGAAAATAATCAAGGGGATTATTTCTTTCACTTCCATCATTCTGCGTCTCAACATGGTTAGAAATTTAAAATCACGCAATTACCCTGAATTAAGATTCAAATGCAAAACCTTTGCCCAAAATAATTCCTTCAGGTGAGCCATCAAACATATCCATGAGCGTGCTAAGAAGCTGAAAATTAAAGCTGTAAGAGTCCAAAAAAAAGTTTCCATAAATCATGTCAAAATATGAGGTAATATTGAGATAAGTGTTTTGAATGTATTAACCAAGCACTCCAAGCAAAGACATTCCACCGCAATCATTGAGCTGAGAAATCTTTATCATTGCTAATATACACCCGGTTTGTAGTTACGATAACAAATCTACATAAAATCCACATAAACATGATAGGTACGAAATCAAAATGAAAAGTTCGAGTCAAAAAGTAACATGTACCGCTGCAATAAGAATAGTTTTGTTCTAGTGCTTTAAAACAACATTCCAAAAGCTCACTACTCCGTTGGTCATCTCATCTATCAAACAAAATCCGGACTTTATTCCCCTGATAAGTGTTGCGAACACATAACTTTATCCTAGTAAAATATTGACAGGTGTGAAGTCTTTCTTCGCTCTTAATCTTTTCTTATTGTGTTTTGCCTTAGAGAGAGAAGAAGAACAAACCTTAATTCCCTGAATAGCTCTCAATACCTCCATCAAGGCATTTTAAGAAGGTGGATTCGGTTATCTGGACAAACTTACTTAGTAAGAATAAAATTCAGTGGCAACTACCTTTACTTTATGAAAAAATAACTTCAATAACATATCTTGGTAGATTCTATACCAATTGCAAAACTTATTCGCAACTCTTGGTTGATCAAATTATTACATTTAATCTTGCGTCCTTATATTAGTCCTACACTTTGACGCCAAGATTTGTCTAAGCAAGTCAACCCCATTATACGACTGCGCTTATGTATCTAAGCAAATTTGGCCTTTGTGAGCAAACACTTTGGTGTAAATACTCACAAAAGTTTATCATTTACCTTTACATTAAAACATACCTATGAAAGAGTCTGGGTCCTCGTACACTTAGAGAAAATGCTTTGGCATAAATACTCGTATCGCCGAAAAGGATTTTACACTAACAATTATAATGGACGACGCGTTTTAATATAGACTTGTATTTAAAGTTTTGGGGAACATTTTAATTCGGGGTTTCAACCAAGATCAACTCTTTTATGTCATATCCAATATGACATCTTAACATCAAGCAAAACTAATAACACATAGTTTGGGAACTGTCAACCCAATATGCATGATAGAAGATGGTTTAATCAAACACTAGGCACCGCTTGCCCAGACAGTTATAGCGGACACTATTCTAGAAATGTAAATGACAAACATTTTGACATTTAGCACATAAACAGTATACTTATCAAATAATATACTGTATAATAATAATCTTGGGTTAAACATTCTGAACTCTGGAAAAAAAAATCTGGAAAGGTGGGGCCGCGGCGCCACTGTGGCAGTAGCCTTTCGGCTTCTGAAAAATGCAGTAGCGCCGCGGCGCCTGTTGTCCAGTGAGTTCATGTTTTTTAAACGAGGCATTAGCGCCGTGACGCTTCACTATGGAGCCGCGACACCACCTTGAAACCCTAGCAAGCGCCGCGACGCCCTACCATAGGGTCGCGACGCTCATGTCCTGACAAATGTTTCTGTGTTGATTCTCAGAATCATTCGATCCCTAAATCCAATTTAGGGATCAAACCACAGGTCCTTTATCATCACCCACCATTATCAATAACGCCCATATCGACCTTAATTCGTTCTTACTCGTTCTTAGCCGTGCACCGTGCAATGAGTCGGACAATGCACTTTGGCTTAGTTCGAGTTAGAGCGGAATGACTTCCTCGAGTTAGCGTATGAGATAATTTAGGGTGAAATCAAAAGGTCAACATTTGTTCTAGACATTTAGGATTTCAAAAAAACTCATTTTAATCCAATTTTATGTTTAACCCATTTTATTATTCTATTCAATTGTTATATAACCAATTAACCAGTCTGAGCTCTGATATCACTGTAGGGTTTTTGTTGGGTACAAAACACATAAGTAATGCACATCGGAAGTTTAAAAGTTTTGTTTCTTACCTACCCAACAACATTTATGGTATGGTTATACAACAATTAAACTTGTAAACATAAGACATACACTTACAAGTTAGAATTATCTGGAATCTTTGTCTACTATAAGGTGCACACACGGTTACCCTTCCAATTGCAAGCTCCAAGTTTCAATGTATTTCTCATTCGGAAAGCTAAGAAATTCGACAGAGGTTCGAGAGAGTATTTGATTCTAAGTCTCTAAGGCTTAGAATGATTTTCAGAAATTTTAGTGTCTAAATGATGAGGTGAATGCCTCTATTTATAGTTGAAAAACAGGTCAAAACCGGATTAGGGTTTGGCCTTGGACTTGGCCCAAAATTCAAGGCAGAGGCGCCGCGGCGCTCGACATATGCCTGCACTGCGCCGCGACCCTAGAGGTATGGGCGTCGCGGCGCTCGACGTGCTCATACACTGTCTCGATTTATATTTCGTGCATTCTTAATTAAATCCAAAATCCAATTTTGACTTAATTAAAACAATCATCATTCATTTAAATATCTCGATCCAAATCGAACATTTAATTACTCTCTCAATACATCCTTAGATCGAAACGGACAATCGACATAGTGTGACCTTACATGCCTTCTCATATCGACATTAATCAAATTAAGGTCTACACGGAACTCCTAGACGACGCCGAAAGACGAACTCAATATGTGAAGTACGTTTACGTGAATCCAGTAAACTTAACCTTTATGTGGTAAGATAAAATCCTTTCATTCACGACATACCCGATCAAGCTTAGGATTTGTCAAGTGTCTATCCAAATGGCTTAATCATTGTATCTCATCTATATTAGTTGACGACTAGACCATATTCTAAATATGTCTATTGCGTTGGCCAACGACTTAGTCAACCTAATATCACTGAGAATCTGAGTGTTCTTTCGAATATACATTCGAGGAATGAATCCTAATATTGGCTCAACTACCACCTTCAATCCACATCGTAATGTACCTAATACAAGCCGTATCTCAACCTATAAGACATTTGAGCTTGGGACAGGATCAAAGTACATTACTTTGTAGACAAGGCGTGTATTGACCTCAAGTCTAAAGACTTATATCTCCCATACGCTGATCATACTTTAGACAAGTATAACAGACAATATATCAGCAGAGTATACCAATACTTCCAAAGTATCCATGTGTCCATCACGAGTAGCCATTACTCGTAGCAGGTGAGACATGCTACGTCCTCTAAGGATGTGATGCAGACCACATGTCGACTTATCACATATCATCGATATCCCATTCTCGATGATCATTAGTCGAGGCTATTTTCAGAGTTACGTTCTATCACGAATATCTCACTCTATTAATGACAACGTAGGCTCAAGGAATACAAACAATCAAATAACAATTCAATAATTGCAAATGCCAAAATATTAATCTCTATTAATAATAATATAAATGTGTATAAAGTACATTTGTCCTAATACAGATTGTCTCTAGGACATAAATATACTTTCAAAGAAATGGTAGGCAAATGTACTTAATCAAAAGTAATTGAAGAAATAGTAGCAATATGCAGATTTTAATTTTTATTGTCTTTTATATTTAATTGATACACCATTTAATAACCATCCGATAATTGCTAACATATACCAAACCAACTGATATCTTATCGGTTGGCTAGCGGATTAGTATATTTAAAAGCCGATAATTGATAAATCAAAGTGTTTAGCGTAATTATCCGGCCGATCCACTCAATAAGCAACCTTATTTTTAGGAGTGTTATTAATGAATATCATCCATAAAAAGTAGACCTGTCCATGACTCGGGCCGGGTCGGGTCATATGATTTTTTTCCTGCTTGCCCGATCCTGACCCTGTTTTATTTTTTAATTGTCAGACCTTGGCTCTGACCTTTCGGGGACCCTACGGGTCACGGGTCGACCCTGACCCGCTCTACAAAATAAAATAAAACAGTAAGCAAACACTGCAATTCTACCAAATTCGTTATCCGATATAATTTGTCACCAATTAAAAATTACACAAATAGAAGGAAAAATAAATATTAATAAAGGAAAAATAATATAATTTATATTAAAAGACAAATATATATATGTATACAATATACCTTCCGCAAGAATCCAATCACGAAGGCAAACCAAAGCTTGCACATTTTTTGGTTTTAAAGAACTTCTAGTAGTAGATATTGTTTTCCCACCAATACTAAAAGCATATTCAGATGCTACAGTTGAGACATGAATGGTTAAGGGATCACGAGCCATTACTGC
Organism: Anisodus tanguticus; assembly: GCA_034509755.1. Taxonomy (NCBI): domain Eukaryota; kingdom Viridiplantae; phylum Streptophyta; class Magnoliopsida; order Solanales; family Solanaceae; genus Anisodus; species Anisodus tanguticus. The sequence continues at coordinate 52,086,816 of CM067540.1, read as the reverse complement.
GAGAATTGGATATCGAGCTGAAGACTTATACCAAAAGTCCAAAATATCGAAATCATCATCCCTTGGATGCGGGTCGGGGTCGGGTCGGTGATCGGGCCAGGTCAGATAAGACGGATAAAAAATACTGACCCTGGGCCGACCCTACATATGAACGGATCCCCGCTTTTTCAAATCAGGTGGCTCACGGGTCAGATATAAGCTAACACTAGCCTTGGTTTTTTCGGATTGGGTTGGGACCCGCCCGACCCGATGGACAAGTCTAATAAAAAGTAAGACCTTTTTTCCAAAAACTGATATTATTACTTTCTTTTTTGGCCACCTTGCATAAAGAGTGCACACACACTCTTAAAGAGCGTGAGAAACTAAAAAAAATGATTAATTTTTATTTTTACAAGTTTTTTATAAAATGTATTATCCTATTTTTCTTGTTTTTTTAATTTTTTTTCCTTCTTTTTTTATTTTCTTTCTTCTTCGTTACCATCTCCGGACGTCCGCCACTTCCAAAGCCGCCATTTGTGCCATAACTCACAATCATATTCAAAATTCAATTGCCTTACCACTTCCATTGCCATCAATTGGAAGGAAGTCGTAAATCTTTAATCATTTTCCTTACTACTTCCATTGCCATCAACTTTTTACTTTTACTCCAAAATCATATTCAAAATATTTTTTTTACTATTTGAAGAATTTTGCAAAATCCATCAAATTTTAAGATTAATGAAGGAAATTTTGACTTTTCTATTCCAATTTTTAGCCCCCTTATAAATCATGAAAAACTCGTTGATTTCAAAAATCACGGTGAGTGAGGTCAGAATAAGAAGATAAGAAGAAAGAAAGAAATGGGGGAGGGTTTAGCTCGAGAAGAAGAAGAAGTATAAGGGTGTGGGTGTGGGTGTGGAACGGAGAAGTGAAGTAAAAAAGTAAGAAAGAGAAAAAGAAAAAAGAAAAAATATATATAAATAAAAATGATTTTTTTAAAAAAATTATGTAATTTTAGTTGAATTAAAAGGTGTCAAGTAAAGATTGGTGTCTGGTTAACACATTTAAAAAAAAAATTGGAGTTGGTCTAAAAAGGATGAAATAATATCAGTTTATAGTCGTAAAATTTAAGTGTCTTGTTTAAAAAAATGCCTTGTAATGATGTTTAAATGCATGATGTGCATCAGCTTTTAACAATTAACTATGGTAAGTTAATGTGTATTTTCAACTCATTAAATTACTTAATTATAGTAAATTTATATGATTTGATGTAAATATTGGGTGACAAATAAATATATATTCACTCAATTTATATGATATTTTTTTTTTAGTTAATCTAAAAAATGACACATTTTTTTATTGAATAATAATTTAATTTAACTTTACTTTTTATATTTAATCAAATTATTTATAATTATATGAATATTTTAAACTTATTTTTAAATTATAAAATTCAAAAAACATTCTTTAATTTTAAAAATTCATACTCAATCAAATTACGTCACATAAACGGATTACCTAACTAAAAATACACGATAGTTTTATTCTTATATAGAATGTCAATCCTAAAAAGGCTTCTATTTGCTAAACCTAATCAAGCTAAAAATATGTCAATAATTACTATAAAAATAAGTGTCCATAGGTATTGCTAACCTAAATTATTGTATCTCATATATACGGAATGGGTTCCTCTAGGAATAAGTCCGGCAAACGACGCCGACATTGTTCCGACGACGCATCTTCATCCGATTCCGACGTGTCGACTACCGGTCGCCGCCGCAGCAGATCTATAAATGACGACGACGAGCGAGAGCGAATGAAGAAAATCACTGATGAAGAAATAGCTATATACATGGCGAAGAAAGCACAGAAGAAAGCAATGAAAGTAGCCCAGAAGTTGAAAACAACGCAGAAACAAGTTTCCGGTTACTCAAACGATTCAAATCCATTTGGTGATTCAAATCTCAACGAAAATTTCGTATGGCGTAAGAAAATCGAACGTGACGTCACTCGTGGCGTACCGTTAACTGCCTTCTCGGTGAAATCCGAAAAGAAAAGGCAGAGAGAACGAATGGCTGAAATTGAAAAGGTTAAAAAGAGAAGAGAAGAAAGAGCAATGGAAAAAGCCCAAAGAGAAGAAGAATTAATGTTATTAGCCCGGGAACGGGCCCGGGCCGAGTTTCATGATTGGGAGAAGAAAGAAGAAGAGTTTCATTTTGATCAGAGTAAAGTTAGGACCGAGATTCGACTTAAACAGGGTCGGGTTAAGCCCATTGATGTACTTATAAAGCAATTAGAACCAAATGGGGAGTTTGATGTGGGAATAGATGAGCCTTATGTGGTGTTTAAAGGTTTAGGTATTAAAGAAATGGAAGAACTTCACGAGGATATTAAGGTACATATTGATTTGGATAGGGAAACGCCGTTGCATATACAGTATTGGGAAGCGCTTTTGGTGGTTTGTAATTGGGAATTAGGGGAAGCTAGGAAAAGGGAAGCGATGGATAAAGCGCGAGTAAGGGGTGAGGAGTTGCCACCTGAGTTGGTTGTTGAAGAGAGGGGTTTGCATTCGAGTATTGAAACGGATGTGAAGTCTTTGTTACAAGGTAAAGGGTATGGTGAATTGGAGGCGTTGCAGTCACAAATTGAGTCACAAATGCGATCTGGTACTGCTAAAGTAGTAGAGTATTGGGAAGCTGTTCTTAAAAGGCTTCAGATTTACAAGGCTAAGGCTTGTTTGAGGGAAATTCATGCGAAAATGCTGCGTAAACATCTTGAACATCTTGAGATATCATTGGAGAGCCGTGATGTAGAGGTGGAAGAAGAGATATTGAGGACTAATGAGGAAGACATGGACCATGAGCAAAATGATACTCGATCCATGTCTCCGGAACCCTTCTTGAATGAGGAGGCTAAGGAGAAAGAGGAGGCGAAGAAGGAGGAGGAGGAGGAGGAGGAGGAGGAGGAAGACGATGAGGAGGAGGGTTCTTATTCGCCTGTGTTAATGCACGGGGATGATAAAGACGAAGCTGTTGATCCTGAAGAGGACAGAGCAATACTCGAGAGGAAACGAATGGCTGTTTTGGAAGAGAGACGTGTCCAAGATAAGGTTTTGCCACCAACTCCTGCGGAAGACAACTTTGAGAAGAAGGTTTTTAAAACTATGGGAGCAATGGAGGAAGGGGATGCAGTATTTGGCTCAAACGACGAAATTAATCTTGATTCACAGGTGTACTGGTGGCATGACAAGTATAGGCCAAGGAAGCCGAAGTATTTCAATCGTGTTCATACTGGTTATGAATGGAACAAGTATAATCAAACTCATTATGATCATGACAACCCACCTCCAAAGATTGTGCAGGGATACAAATTCAATATCTTCTATCCTGATCTTGTTGACAAAGCAAGAGCTCCAACTTATGTCATAGAGAAGGATGGAGATAGTGCTGATACTTGCATCATAAAATTCCATGCTGGCCCTCCTTATGAGGATATAGCTTTCCGAATTGTTAATAGAGAATGGGAGTACTCCCACAAAAAGGGGTTCAAGTGCATATTCGACCGAGGAATTCTGCATTTGTACTTTAACTTCAAACGTCACCGATACCGTCGTTGAAGAGCCTCGACAAGCACAAGGTTTGTTGCAAAGTTTAGCGTTTTGTTATCCATTTCTTGTTTATGTATTTCTTAGGCCTGCTTGAGTTAATATATTTGCACAAATTGCATTAAGATGTGCATAAGTCTTATAGAGAACCTTGATGTGGTTTCCGCAAAATAAGCAGCTTATGGAGATTCTGCTACAGGTAATTTTTTTTTAATAATTCCACAGATTTCAATGCGCTTTGAATATGTCTAGGTGCCCCTTTCGGGATTGATCATTCCTACTTGATTGTTTCATTGAAGATCGATGTTCATTAAATATGAAAATCAGCAAAGTCTTATGCCTTCACTTTTCATTATTTGGTTGTGCATCTGAACATTCATACGATAACAGCAAATTTATACTGTGTATCTCAGGGGAAAAGGAAAAATTAGATGGGTGCAAATTAAGCAAGTGTAGCAGTACTGATATTTCGTGGGATCTCTGGTTTTGACCTGAGGTTGGTTCTTTACAATTCTAGAGGCTTGAAAGAGACGGAGAAGGCTGACAAAAGAAACACTACTTGACTATATGGTTCCAACGGAATGATAATAAGCTACAGTCAAGATGATAAAACCATGAATATGCACATAAGTTGGTCTGCTCTACTAGGAGTCTTATAAGTTGCCTTTTTCATATTTAAAGTACTCTGCAGAGCTATTCTAGGAAATGAGATTACCTATGGAATTGCAAATTAAGAGGTCACTTGGCTAGCAGGGAAGAGAGAATGAACTAGTGAAAATAACTAGCAGCATCTAACTTCACTTATTTAATTGTCAACAGTAAAAAAAGAAAAAAAAAGAAAAAAAGAACTAGTATATTTAACTTCCCCCCTCAGTCTTATTCCGTTGAATTTCTTCAAGCCAATCAACAGTCAAAGAGCAAAGAGTAAAAGCTTACACCAACCTTTCCTTTTCCTACCCTCTTAAAGAAGATAGATAAGGAAGTGAGGAGAGAGGAAAAGTTGGTGGATTGGTTTATAGACTGCAGTGGCGAGTTTGAGCGAGAAATAGTGCAGTACAAATTCATTTTCTTCCTTCCACCTTTTGATAATATTGCAGATATGCAGTAATGATACAAACAAGAAACTTTTTTAACAATGTAAACCACAAGTAGAAAGAAAGCTGCAAATTCATAGGGAACTAGAATGCTTTCAAATAGCTTTATACTCACATTGGCCCTTATAGGATTGAAGGAACCAATGAAGCCGAATCTGTAAAGTTGATTTTGTTGTTCCTTTTTCTGTTTGTGGCTTAAGAAAGCTTGATTTTGATTCCTCTCAACATCCAGAACTCCCTCCATCACCTTAACAACGATACAACCACCTGCAGCATCCGTACAACTTCTCTGTATAGGTGCATATCTTCACTGTGCTCTCCATGACCTTAACTACCATACATCAACCAGTACGACTTCTTCTAGGTAAAAGTGCATATCTTCATTGTGTTTCTTAATCGGATCCAGCAGTTGTCCTTCCTCAACCTTTTTCTTGAAAAGACTCAAAGACCACCTATGATTGTCCGGCTCAAATAGCCTAAAATGTTCTTGCACAAGATTTCTATTCGAAGATCACCATGACCAACTATAGATATCCATCTTTTCTGTAATAGTTGCGCTACACATAGGGAGCCAGATAATCAGGAGTGCCTCTAATTGTGGTCACAGTGTGGCTCCGATTCTAGTACTGTCATGTAGGGGAGTGTTTTGGGGTTTGATATCCAAATGCAGAATATTTTGTCTGCAGTCTCATGAAGTTGGGGTAATCCTTTGGCTTTGTCTTAAATAGTCTTCTTCCTGCACTTCAATCAAGTGTGAGCTCTTTACTACCAAGGTAGATCCATTTATCTAGTGATAATTGCTCATTAACTCATATCCTTGAAGGCTGTTAGATTTCTCAGCTGAGAATCCAATTAACTGTACCAAGTTGACATGATGTATGCTGCCAATAGGTTCGACATCAGGAATGGTTTTTGAATTGGCCTAGGCCATTAAGGCATTTCACTGCCACCTTTTGTGTTTTTTTCAAGGACCCTTCAAAAATTGATCCAAATCCTCTTTCACCAAACTTCTTGCGGAAGTTCCGTGTTGCAGCTTTTAGGGAAATTCCTATAATTAATCCTATCATAGCACCATTTAGGTTTTTTTCCCTTTCACAGCAGCTAGTTCAGCTTTAACCTGTACTTCTACAAACGCAGAGGAATTATACAGAATCTGGCCCTTGTCATTGCCCTTCTATGAAAAGATCTCAGAGGGAGGGTGGGTACCCCCCCACCCCACCCCACAACCACAACCACAACCACAACCACAACCACAACCACAACCACAACCACAACCACAACCACAACCACCACATGAATTGTGAATTAGGTCCATATCTTGAAGCTCCAAGATCTATGATTCTTTGAAGCATTACAAGTCAGCTGTGTCATGTGTGAGCTCAGAACAACCAAGATAGGGCTGCCTATCATTTTATGTGTGTAACATAGTTTGTTAGGTTAGGACTTGATTTGGGAGAAATAAGCTGTCCATTTGAACAAATTCCATAAGTTCCACATAATTTAGGCTAATAACTCCACCATAAGAACCTGCCAGAACATCATCTGACTCTCTGCACTTGTTTTTCCATTCATACACTCTCTTAAGTTCCCGTAGACTCTGATTTCATATACTGAACTAAGGATGTGGCAGAAAAGGAAACAGTATTGTCTGGGTTACTGGAGTCTCTAGAATATGTGAAAAGCTCCAGTAACATACATAAATTTACTGGTCTGTTTACCCCAAATCAATCCTTATACAGTAAGCTTAGAGTATGTTTATGGAGGATTTGACTCAGAAGGATACAACAAAACAATCATCAGTGGCCAGTCAAAGAAATCAAAACCTCCATGTAGTCCAGTTTGTTGCTTGCTGTTAGATTCTGTCCAGGTGCTAACTTCGGTCAAGTTTAAGTGACGACAGACTTTTTTGTAGTATTTATCGATGAAAGCGAAGGTACTTTGTCGGCATCCCTCAGTACCAAATCTTCTTCTGATGTTAGCTGCAAAGTAGCATTGATCTTGACTGGATAGTTCCTTGTTTACAGACCAAACAAGTTGGAATCGTGTACCTGGAGAAGTAATGAAGATAGCAAAGGGCAGAGTCTCAGTGTGCCCATTATACAGTAGAATGCACTATCATATCTGGGAGCAAAGGTTGCTCTGAATAGCATGTCCCTAACAGTTGAAAAACAGAGGCTAAAGATGAAGTGCAATTATCGGACACATCAACAAAGCACCAAAGTTCAGGATTAAAACAACTCAATTAAAGATACACGTGGAGGCATCAAATTGTAAGAAATAATATAAAGTCCAAACTTTCAAATTAATTCTGAACTGACCAGCTACACAAATGTAAAATCTCTTGAAGTCCACATTTTATTAAACTTAAAATAGGGGAAACAAGGAAAATTGCTCGTCATGCAACTCCAATTCATGTGAATCTGATAACCAATTTCGAGCAATATTGTACTTTTCACTATATATGCAGGAAAGATGTTTTGCTGATTCTGTGGAAATGATTTCAGAAAAAAGAAAGCACATAGGCTTTCACCAATTGGTTGAGGTTTTTGTTATATATAGTGTTGTAATCCAATCCACTCAACAAAAGAAGACTTTGTTTTTTCAAGTTGTGAAATTATATTTCATGTGGCTCGGAAATTTGTCGTGAGTAGTGCAGATTGTGTAGCTCCCAGCCTCCCAACAATATTTCTATAATCAAGTTGTCTCAAAAGTCCATAGTTTTCCAAATCCTTTTTCTATAAATTTAACTTATTTATTTAAGAAATAAAGTATGATGGTTAATATAAAACTATGATGGGTATTGGTTAATATATAGCTCATTATTACGCTTGTATTCATGAGAATATATAACAGTAGCGATTGTATCATATACGTAATAAATAGGTTCAAATTCAATCAACATACAACATACTTTTAGATAGTGGCAGATTCATGAGTTTCAGTTTGGAGTTATTTTTGAAGAAGTAAACACACAAAAAAGTTAAGGAGATTTAATAGCTATTATGTATACAATTTTTTTTTAATTAACCTTATGTTGTATATAATTTTTTAGTGAAGAAGGTTCCTATGGACCCCTTTACCCCTAGCTCTGCCATTCTTCTAGATACATATATTAAAAATAACTAAAATTTCAAGATATAGTAAATAAAACGCAAGCTTTTCATCTGCTTAAACCAAAAATATTGAGAAAATCACTTAGGTCAAACGGTAGCTGGTTTAAATCTTTGGTGTCAAGAAAATTTAAGAAAATAATTGAACACAGCCTTCTCACCGGTTTAAACTTTAAAATAAGAAACGTCTTCTCCGATTCATGATTTTATATGATAATATTTTACTGAACACGATATTTAAATAACATACCAAGGGTAATCTTAGAATATATGATCTCAAACATGCTATTTTTTTTTAACTATAAGAGCATGTTATTCTACTATCTAATAAGAGGGAATTAGCAGATAGCAGGTCAACATGTATGTTTAGGGTTTGGAGGGCACTTTGATCATTTCAGGTAAAACGAAATAAGTTGATTGGTCCAAAAAACAATCACTGTGGTTGTTGTGTTAATTTTGAGAGTCTTTGATTTAAGTAGGGGTGGGCAAAAAAAAAATCGGTTCGGTTTTTTTTTTTTTTTAAAAAAAAATGTTTTTTTTGAAAAATCGAACCGAATCACTAGTTGAAAAACCGAACCGAATTAGAATTTAGTGATTCAGTTTGGTTTTTTAATTTTGGATACGAACCGAACCAAAAAACCGAATTAAATATGTAATTAATCTTATTTTTTATTTTAGGCTACTACTATCTCTTGAATCATAGCCATTGAAACCAATCTATGAAGCTTTTATGGAAGTCGAATGCGGCATGGACTTGATTAACATATCACAGAAGCATTGACATAAATTGTAGAGAGAGAAAGTAGTTGTAAATTGGTAAAACTTTAAATGGTCATAACTCTGCGCTCGGATGTCCGTTTTACCCAATTTTTTTTATTTTGGATATTTTTTCGAGACTAGGCAGCCCAAACTGCGGCAAGGCGGTTTGGCGCAGCCAATTTTTAGAAAAACGTCTGTTTTCCCAATCAATTTGTGTTTTCCCCCAAATCGATTTCTAATTTTCCTTTTTCTTTAGTAAACATCTCACGATACATAATAAAATTCAACGTCGAAATTTCATGATAGTGTAGGTGTAATTTGTCAATTTCAGTTTTGGAAATTCAATTTTTTTTAAAAAAATAAAAAATCCATGACCTGACCTGCCCCGGCCCCGGCCCACTAGAAAAAACCGATAAAATCCGATACGTTCGACGATATAAACCGAACATATTGGGTTTTTTTTTAAAAAAAAGTTGGATTCATTTTTTTTTTTTAAATAATTTTTATTCGGTTCATATTTTTCGGATACAAAACCGATATAAACTGATATATGCCACCCCTAGATTTAAGTACCTTTTTAAAAAAATATATTACATAAGGGTAGGGAAAGGGACAATGGAGAGATAATTATAATGTGGGGATTCGAACCTTCACCAACAAAGTAAAAGCTCAGGTAGTCAACCAACTTAGCTATCAGATACCTTTGCGTATATACGTTATTGTCTTTATGTGTTTTGTTAAATATTAGAAAGTTAAAAGGATAATTTCCATTATAAAAAGCACAAAAGTGATGTCAGAAATACACATTCAAAATTTTACTACTTCATGTGGACCCATCCCAGCTCTATTCAATTATTTCTTCCCATCTTTATTTTTCACCCGACTGCATTTCTCTCAATCTATCTTTTAACTTCTTTTTTTGTTTTATAATGGTTTAAAGTCATCGACGGCCCTTTAATTTGTTTGTGTATTTCATTTAGATCCTCAATCTGAGATCTTTATTATCTGAATCCTCAAAGAAAGCGTTTACCATACCACTTGAAAATAAAATTAATATGCAGCCAAACACAAAAAGTATGTGCAATTCACACGTCAAAAAATAACGAATAAAATGAGGATACGTAGATTTAATTTAATTAAAAAAATTACAAAAAAAATATTGTTTCTCTTTTCTTCCGCAAAACATTCCCCCCCCCCCCCCCTTCTTCTTCTCCTCTGCCATTCTTCCTCCCGTGTCTTTTCTTGGCGACGAGCTTCTAGCTCCGATCAACCGGGGCAATCACAAAACCGAGCACAACAACACAAGGGCTTGCCTTATGGCTTCTTCCCAACACTTTAAGCTAGAACATAAGTATTTTTCTATTTATACCCAATAAATTCTTCTCCTTTCTCGAAATCGAAAAAAACTTCCAAGAACTTTAGGAAAAAGAAGTAGAACCTTTTTAACCAACTATTTTAAATTAATAACTATGATTAACGCACTAAAGTAATAGAAAGCTGCTATACTAGGCATAGGAGTTAATTCCTCAAATAGTCACTCAACTAATTAACAAAATTTCTTAACAAAGTCATTTATAATAACACAAATATTGCGGAAAACACCAAAAGGTGATCTTAATTTAGCGTCTCATGCTCAAAGATGTCCGCAATTAGAGGTCGGGCCTAATTTGTACATCTTGCTCCCTTGAGAAAACCAGACTAAAAGCATTAGATATGGAATCAATATTGCAAACTAGAGGAGCTAAGTATGGAATTACAATCTTTAATAAAAAAAAATTAAAATTATTTCTCTATGTAAGATGATATTAATCTCCCTTGAGGAGTCTTTCATTAATATCAAGGTATATATAGAGTACAATATTCATTCCTTATACAATAGGAATCCTAAGCCTATACAAAAGAGGAATCCTAGTCTTACCATAATTATATTTACACAATATATGAAAATATTCTAATTATGGGTAGGGAATATATTTACACGTTTACACACCCCCTCAATCGGAGCGGGAGGAGGCCGGACGCTGAGACTGGCTCTGAAGTCAAGAAATAACTGTCTGGGAAGTCCTTTGGTAAATATGTCTGCATACTGATAGGATGATGGAACATGTAACACTCTGACATGGCCTAACGCAACTTTCTCACGAACGAAGTGTAGGTCTATCTCAATATGCTTGGTTCGCTGATGTTGAACCGGATTATGAGAAAGATAGATGGCAGAGATGTTATCACAATACACAATAGATGCCTGATGCAAAGGACACTGAAGTTCTAACAGTAAATTTCTGAGCCAACAAATCTCGCCTACTACATTTGCAACGCCTCTCGTACTCGGCCTCGGACTTTGGAGCGAGATAGGGTAGCCTGTCGCTTGGCGGACCAAGAAATCGATTATCCCCTAAGAAAACACAAAAGCCGGAGGTGGAGCGTCGCGTGTCCGGACACCCCGCCCAATCTGCATCCGTATATGAAAGCAACCATGTCTCGGTGCGAGAGGGTATAGGTGCAAACTATAATCAAGAGTGCCCTTAATGTATCGAATGATACGCTTAAGAGCGAGTGAAATGAGACTCCCTGGGGGCATGCATGAATAAGCACACCTGTTGAACAGCATAAGCTATGTCTGGCCTGGTGAATGTGAGATACTGAAGTGCACCTACAAGGCTCCTATACAGAGTAGGATTAGAGACTGGAGCACCATCCATAGCACTGAGCTTAGATTTGGAATCAACTGGAGTAGGCACCTCTTTGCAGTTCGCCATCTTAGCCCTGTACACAATCTCTTCTACATACTTACGCTGACACAAGAACATATGATTGGAAGACCTGGTCACTGATATCCCCAAAAAGTAACTCAGCTTCCCCAAATCAGTCATTGCAAATTCGGACTTGAGCAAGGCAATAATCTCATTTTTCAATCCGTCGGAGGAGGCAGTAAGAACAATATCATCCACGTAAAGTAATAAGTAAGCAGTGCTACTACCTCGATGAAAAATGAAAAGTGATGTATCACTCTTGCTGCATACAAACCCAATCTGCAAGATATACCTGGCAAAGCGATCATACCATGCACGGGGGGCCTCCTTCAGGCTATATAGTGACTTACAGAGACGGCACACATAGTGAGGCTGCTGGATGGGTGAACCCCGGTGGGCGATGCATGTAGACTGTCTCTCTCGGATCCCCATGTAAGAATGCATTCTTCACATCAAGCGATGGATCGGCCGGTGTTTGCCCATGGCTATGCTCAAAATCTGTGCGGATGGTAGCCGATTTGACAACCGGTGAAGGTCTCACCACAATCAATGCCCTCCGCCGATTTGTGCCATTAGCCACAAGACGGGCCTTATACCTCTCAAGATCCCCATTGTCTCTGAACTTGTGACGAAATAGCCACATACAACGAATGGCATTCACCCCCTCAGGTCTAGGTACTAGATCCCACGTGTGTTGTTTAGTTAAAGCATTGAATTCCTCATACATAGCCGCATTCCAATTAGGGTCTTGTTTGGCCAATTTTGGGTTCTTTGGAAGTGGAGAGATGGTTTGGGCAGACAAGTTGAAATGGACTTTGGGTTTGAAGATTCCATGCTTTGAACGAGTTTCCATTGGATGGGTAGGGACAGTGGGTGGCGGAGTGGTGTCTGAGACGAGGGGTAAAGTCGGATAAGAAGAAGGTGGAGGCGAAGCCGTCGGAGGCGCCGCATCTCCTGGATCGAGAGTCGCGGCGCTAGAAGGTTGACAGGCTTCTCTGAAGTTTGGGTGCCGCAGCTCTGACGACGGACCAGAGGATGTGAGTTGTTCGATTATGAGGGGAGAGATGGCAGACTCGTCAAGAAATGAGTAGTCCTGTTTTTGGAATTTTGGAAGATTCGAAAACGGGAATGTGGTCTCGTCGAATGTGACGTGACGAGATATGTGGATCTGACGAGTCAACAAGTCATAGCATAGATAGCCCCTATGGTTCGGCGGGAATCCTAGAAAGACACATGGAGTGGACCTAGGAGCGAGCTTGTGAGGGGCGGTGGAGCTAAGGTTGGGATAGCACAGACAACCAAAAATCCGTAGATGATCATAAGAGGGGATTCTGTGGTAGAGGATTTCGGTAGGGGTCATATTGTGAAGAGTGCTAGTAGGGAGAATATTTAGAGTGTATTCTGACATTTTAGCAGAATAGACCCAGAAGGGTGGAGGGAGGGAGGCATGAATCAATAGGGTGCGAATCATATTGTTAATGGTGCGGATGATTCTTTCAGCTTTACCGTTTTGTGGTGAGGTGTGAGGGCGGGGAGAAGCGAAAGACCATGCCATTATTGGTACAAAAGCGGTGAAACATAGAGTTATTGAATTCACGACCATTATCGCACTGAAATGATTTTATGCCTTTTCCAAATTGTGTTTGAATGAAATTGCGAAACTCAAGAAATTTGACAAACACTTCCGATTTAAATTTAAGAGGGTATAACCAAACGTAGTGTAAAAATCATCAAGCAACACAAGATAGTATTTATGACCGAGAGAACTAGGGATAGGAGATGTCCATAAATCGGCATGTATGATATCAAAAGGAGCAAATGTAACACTAGTAGATGATTTAAACGGAAGACGAATATGTTTGCCTAAAGAGCAAGAAACACAATTTTGGGCAAGTTTCCCATTACAGGTAATGAAATTGTTGCCTCTAAGAAAATTAAAAAGCGGGACTCTGGATGACCACGCCTATTATGCCAGGTTGAAGAAGAAACAACCGCTAGAGTGACGGGAGAACAAGATCGGCGGCGGAGGTGGAAGTGAATGGATAGAGATCCCCCTGCTATTGCATCTCGTAAGAGGTGTCCCCGTATGAAGATCCTTTACAGTAAATCCAAAAGGGTCAAAATCCACAGAGACAGAATTATTACGAGTAAATTGGCGGACAGATATAAGGTTCTTAATCATGTGTGGGGCATATAGGGTGTTTTTGAGAGAGAAGGGTGGATGAGGAGGTTGTGTGTATGAGGTACCATAACCCTTAACTGGAATGCGTTGTCCACTACCAACTGTAACATATTGAGGATGCTTTAAACAAAACAGTTTAGGAATAGTACCTGCAGACTGGGTGACGTGAGATGTGGCGCCTGAGTCCATGTACCAAGTATTGTCAGGTTGTTGCATAGATAGGGTGCTAAACGCCTGACCCAACTCAGTGGGTGTCATGACGGAGGAGGGCTGCGGGACCTGACCTTGCATGAAGTGGGCCTGCTGTGGGGCTGGAGCGGGGCCTAACAAACCGGGGTAAGAATACGGATTATATGGCCGCCTGTACCGGAATGGACTTGGCGCCGCGGCTCGAACCGGGGCGCGCGCGACTCGTCAGCGGGGGGCGCCGCGGTGCTGTAGACGAACTGCTGAGGAGCCGCGGCCCAGTTGTTCTGCGATCTCTGTTGATGTTGCTATTGTTGGTTCTGTTGACCGCGACCCTTGCCACGACCACGACCTCCTCTACCGTCGCGGCCTTTTCCACCCTTGCCGCCGCGGCCCTGCCGCTGTTGGGAGTTGTCCGGTGGCGTCTGATTTTGGGGTTGCGTGTCGACAGCTAACACCTACTGGGCGTGCTCATCCTGCTTAGCACGACGGGTTTCTTCGAGCAAAAATTGTGAGCGAGCTTTGTTAAAACTCGGTAGCGGATCTGCCTGTTGAATAATGGTGGCCAAAGTATCATATTCGCCCTTAGTAAGGCCAGAAATCATTTGTAGCACCATTTTATCCTCAGTGACAGGCGTGCCAATGTTGGAGAGTTGATCCGCTAGAAGTTTAAGCTGCTTGCAGTACTCAGAGACATTGGAGAAGTTTTCAAGACGTGTTTTGTTGAACTGTTCTTCCAAATACACGGCACGAGTGTGCTTGTTGTCCTGAAAAATTTCCTCCAAATGATTCCACAAGTCAAGGGTTGTGGAGTCAGATTTCATGATAGTAAGGAGCAAATCCTGAGAGATACTACAATATATCCATTGTTTGACGCCGGCGTCGAGACGATGCCAGATAGAATCATCAACCTCCGTAGGGCGCGGAATAGTGTCATCAATATGGTCAAGCACGTTATAGAGACATGCATGATTGTGAAAAAGTTCAACCCAGGGAGAATACTGGTTGTTTTTTTGATCAAGAATAATGGGAATATGGTTCTTGATGTTGGAAATAGTAAGGGCGGGATGAAACAGTGGTGATGACTTTGTGGTCGGATTTGTGGAGGTAGAGGCGTCAGAAAGTGTGGAAGAATCAGGGATAGCCATTTAGAGAAGAGAAGAAAGGAAGAACAAAACCCGAGAAACAAGAAGAAAATCCGGGAGGGCCCGCGGCGTAGGAGAGGCAGCCGGCGGCTGTGGAAGAGAAAGGTTTTTAGGGTTTTGTTTATTTGGCTCTTGATACGATGTAAGATGTTATTAATCTCCCTTGAGGAGTCTTTCATTAATATCAAGGTATATATAGAGTACAATATTCATTCCTTATACAATAGGAATCCTAAGCCTATACAAAAGAGGAATCCTAAGCCTATACAAAAGAGGAATCCTAGTCTTACCATAATTATATTTACACAATATATGAAAATATTCTAATTATGGGTAGGGAATATATTTACACGTTTACACTCTAATTGAATAATACTAATTTCTCAAATGAATAGGCTAAACATAAATCGTTGCTCGGAAAAAACTATTTTAACAAAAGCGCTTCTTAAAATAAGCACTTTTTTAGAAGTTTGGTCATATATGGTCAAATTGGCTTATAAACAACTTTTAGCTTATATACAACAACAACAACATATCCAGTGCAGTCCCATAACGTGGAGTCTCGGGAGGGTATAGTGTACACATACCTTACCTTTACCTTGGTAGGTAGAGCGGTTGTTTCCGCGAGACCCTCGGCTCAAGACAAACAAAGCAGAAGAAAAACAGTCAGACCAAGTTAGAAGGTTAAAGCAGTATGAAAAAAAAAAGGAGCAGTGACTATCGCAGATAAAAGAGATAAATCAAGTACATTAAAGAACGCATAACTGAAGAAATAAAACTACAGAGAATTATAAAGCAATACTACACATATTCGTATGATATGCTAAGTGAGCCTACAGTAAAAACACTACAACTACCAGTTTGTAAGAGTAGGTAGAACTACGCCCGACTACCTACTACCCTTCTACCCTAATATGTGTCATCCACAACCCCCTATCTAAAATTATGTTCTCAACTTTTAGCTTTTATAAGTGTTTGATAAACACCTAAAGTGCTAAAGTTAAAATGAGCTAAAAGTCAAAACTTAGCCATCCCTAACTTAGACTTTTCCGCTTATAAACATCTTTGATTTGACCAATTCTTTTACTTCTTTTTAAAAAAAAAAATAATTAAAATACGTCTTTTAAAATAAAATCTCTAACGTCCTCTCTACTCCATATATACAATTCCTCCTTTTCTTGATGAAGATCCTTTCAATTTTTTTTTGGTGAACAATCTAAGGATGTTTTGATCAATTTAACAAAATAACAACTTATCAGATTTTTTCTAAACATATCAATTACTTATTATTAATTTCACCACATTTATACAACAACAACATACTCAGTGAAATCTCACAACGTAGGTCTGTGAATGATAAAATGTACATAAACCTTACTCTACCTTGGTAGCGGCCGTTTTCGAGAGATCCTCGGTTCAGGACTAATTTCACCACATTTATATAAATATTATATCCATTTAAACTGTGCTTTTGAAGATTTTCCCACGATATGTAAATGCAATCTCTTCATGTTTGTCAGGCTAAAGTTTACAAATTGCCGATCAACCACATTCTCTTCTTTTTTTGTCAATACTTTAACAATTTGCTTTCAATATTTACACAAGAAAATAATTGTGTTATCCTGATAAATAAGTGCGAAATGAAAGATTCAGTGGGCCCGTCCTTAGATAATTGATGTTCAAAATGGCTGCAAAATTTGCTGGACTGATACAAAATTGTGTGGGGAAGCGTGCTGACGAAAAATGAGATAAGCAAAGGGGTACTTTAGTCCAAGTACTCAAAGATATTACAGTATATATAGCAAGATTTTTTTTCGCCCAACCGTGTTGCTCCAATTCGAACGAAATGACCAAAATACCCCGAAAAAGAACAAAGTGGCATATTGACCTGCTGCCTGCTTATTCCCTTTTAGTAGAAAGTAGAAAAAATAGAATATAACCCACTATTTCTTATAAAATTAATTTTAATACTTAAAATTAATCAGTATTTATACTCCCTTTGTTTATCTTGACTATATTACAATAAATTTTCACTTTTAATTGTCACTTTAATATTTTAAGATAATATAATTTTTTTCTCTTTTACCTATAGTATTAATTATTCATTTCAAATCAATTTGCAAGTTCATTAAAACTATGCACCAATTAATATAAGTATTATAATAAATTATATATTTTATTTATTAATTTTTAAACGATTGAAAATCAATAGTGAACAAGTAAATATAATCGGAGTAAGTAATAAGCTACTGTCAAATGACTATATTGTTGTTCTTTTCTCCCGAGACGAGAAGAAAAAACCCCGTAATACGGCCTGACTAGTGGTTGACTTAGTGAAATAATGAAAATTTAATAGATAGGTCGGTTTGTTGTCCTATCTAACTTAATTAGGGAGTAATTAAAATAAGTTAAATCAAAGGACAGTACCACATTGAAAGTTCCGACCACTTCACTCTCTTCTTCTTGCTGTAAATAAATAAATTGGGAAATTAAGAAGCAAAGCTAAGTTCAGCAAAGGTAACTTTCGCATTTCAAGGTAATCTACTAGTCATTTTAATCTATACTTGTTTGATTCGGGGGATTGGATCAAATAATTATCGTATATAATATAAAATTTATTTAATATTTGATTTGTATTTCCAATTATATATAATTAATCTCGATATAATTTAATTCATAAATCAGTATATCATTTTATACCAGTAAGAACATAAGATAACGTATCCATATACTTAACTTATATCATGACTAAACTCTAAAGTGGCAAAAGAATAAAACTAACCTGATTTTCCCCTAGAAACTTATGAACACTAAGTATCCAAAAGAACAATTATAAACTTATTGCCTTTAAAATAATATCTTATATATTCAATTTAATGCAACCGATCGAACATCCAACAAAAAGTAATACAGATATTATTAATTCCTACGTTATAGTTTTTGTATAACTTGTCTTCGAACAAAACTCATTTCAAAAGTTGTGTACAGTGTATATTTATATAAACACTCTTGTCTACAAAAATACGGAGTAATAATTATTAAATTCCTAGATAGTTATTTGTACAAAATAAAAGTAGAAGGGGTCAAAGTGTCAATTAGAAGACACCAGTTAGTTACTTATAGGCATATACTGTGCATTTCTTCATTTGATTTGAATATACAAAAATTCTCCCTTCTACCATTCAAGTTCTACAATTATCCAATACTACAATGGAGTTGCTACTCAGCTCAATTTTACATGATACCAGAGCGTACGATCGAAGAATCGATTTAGAATATTCAAATCACAAAAATTTCATTGTTGAAGAAGCTCTGAGCTGCAATCTGCAATGGAGGAAGGAAATACGCAGACAACTACAACACAAATTGATTACACGCATCCGTTATATCTACAATCCTCAGATGTGCCAGGAACTATACACTTTGGAGTCGGTCGATGAAGCTCGCGCTACTTGGAAGGAACAAGTTAGGGTTTATTGACGGTTCATGCAAGATAAGTTCGTACAAAGATGAGATCGCAAAGCAGTGGAATCAGTGTTATGCTATTGTCCTTTCATGGATCATGTTAAACAGAGCAATATACCTGTGATATACACCCAATATACAACAGTGTATATCACAGGCAAAGCAGTGGACTGGGCAGCAGTGGGCCTCTCGGCCAGTGGCCACAGATTGTAGAGCAATACAATCTTGTATATATGGTATATATATTTGTAGTATATTGTAGTGTAAAGGTTACCTTAATTAGTGTTATACACTTACCATAATTGTATAGTTAGAATTATGGTAGAATAAGGATTTAGAAATAGAATAGGAATAGGATTCCCCTATTATGGAAATGTGTAACTTGTATATATAGCCTTTCAATTAATGAAAATAATCAAGGGGATTATTTCTTTCATAGTATCAAGAGACTAGGTCTAAACAAAAGTTTTTCTCCCAACTTTTGTCTTCTCTTTGATTTCGGCCGAGACACCCCACCCCCCTCGGGTTTCTCTTCCAAAATTCGACTTCCACTCTCAAAAACACCTCTCTTAAATTTCCCTTCCTTCTTTGTTCTTTCAATATGTCTAAGAACAATTATCATCCTGCCCTCATGGTTTCCAATATCAAGAGTTGTATCCCTATTGTCCTTGAGATGGAAAACGTCCAATATGCGCCGTGGGCGGAGTTGTTTAAAATTCACGCTATCTCTTATCAAGTTCTTTATCACATCATTCCTCCCGCTAGACCCCTTCCTGCGGAGGATCATGAGTTATGGATTACTCTTGATGCTACCGTTCTCCGGTGGATCTACGCCACTATTTCGGTGGACCTTCTATAGACGATTATTGAGCTGGATACCACGGCTATGGCTGCATGGAATAGATTGCGTGACATATTCCAAGACAACCAACATTCACGTGTCGTCACACTCGAGCAGGAATTCTCTCTAGTTCGAATGGACGAATTTCCAAACGTTTCTGCATATTGCAAGAAACTCAAGGAGTTGGCAGATCAACTCCGTAATGTTGGCGCACCGATAACTAATAATCGTCTCGTTCTACAGTTGGTTGCCGATCTTTCAGAGTCCTATAATGGTGTTGGAACTCTCCTTCCCCAAAGCAACCCTCTTCCCGCCTTTTATCAAGCCCGCTCCATGCTTACTTTGGAAGAAGCCGGTTTTGCTAAAAAGGCGGCTACAGGAGCAAGCCCCGTCGTCATGGTAGCGTCATCTCCTAGTTCTTCGGGTTTTGTTAATAATTCGGGCCAAAACCATAATCATGGTGGCGGTAAGAATAATCGCAAGAATAATAACAAAAACCGCGGGGGCAAACGCGGCGGTTCCGGTGGTCAGCAAGCGGGCGGTGGGCCCCATCCAGGGAACAGTGGCCCACCACCCCCTGGTCCCAGCAGTGGGGCCCATGGCAGTGGGGCTGGGGCAGTGGGCCGTGGGCCAGCAACCCTTCTACTCAGGCAGCAAATTCCGGCGGCCGGTGGGCGGCCAACAGTTCGAGCCCAACACCCGGCGGTGGCCCCCGGCATGGCCGGTGGCCCAACAAGAAGCGAGCGGCTACGGCCCAGCTCCATCATGGACATGAGTACTTGGGCCCTGACCTCCGTAAGCCCATCATGCAGCAGGCCCCACTCAGACAGATATCGAGGCCGCGATGCACACGTTGGGGTTGACTCAACCGGACCCAAATTGGTACATGGACACCGGGGCCACTACTCACATGACTTCCGAATCAGGTACTCTCTCCTCTTATTCCAATTTGAGCACCCCTCGGGGTATAATTGTTGGTAATGGCAACTCTATTCCAATTCAGGGTTATGGTCAGAAAACGTTGTCTCCCCCCAATCCACCCCTTCTCTTGAAAAATACTTTACATGCTCCTAAAGTGATTAAAAATTTAGTGTCTGTCCGAAAGTTCACTACTGACAATTCCGTTTCCGTTGAATTTGATCCTTTTGGTTTCTCTGTGAAGGATTTCAAAACGGGGAGTCATCTCATGAGGTGTGATAGTAGGGGGGATCTGTATCCTATCATGCCTGGTTTCAGTCCATCGAGTCAAGCCTTACCATCAGCTTTTGCAGCCATCTCTCCCTTCATGTGGCAAGCTCGTCTGGGTCATCCGGGATCTTCTATTTTATCAGTTTTAGATAAAAATAGCTTTATTTCCTGTAAGGGTACGAGTCGTACTCCACTTTGTCAGTCTTGTTCATTAGGAAAAATTGTTAAGTTGCCATTTGTAGACTCCAATTCTCATACTTCAATGCCTTTTGAGATTATTCATAGCGACTTATGGACGTCTCCTGTTCTTAGTTCATTGGGTCATCGATATTATGTTCTCTTTTTAGATGATTATTCTAGATTTTTGTGGACGTTTCCAATTGCGAATAAATCACAAGTGTTTTCCGTCTTCATCAAATTTAGAGCGTTCATTCGTACTCAATTCGAAAGAGAAATAAAAAATATTCAATGTGATAATGGGAAAGAGTATGACAATAGGGAGTTTCGGGAATTCTGTGCTAATAATGGGATAAATTTTCATTTTTCATGTCCTCATACAACTTCACAAAATGGGAAAGCCGAAC
The DNA here is from genome assembly GCA_034509755.1 of Anisodus tanguticus. Classification (NCBI taxonomy): domain Eukaryota; kingdom Viridiplantae; phylum Streptophyta; class Magnoliopsida; order Solanales; family Solanaceae; genus Anisodus; species Anisodus tanguticus. Next base: position 52,065,926 of record CM067540.1, on the reverse strand, counting down.
GCAAAATTCGTTCCATAAATAACATTGTCCGAACTCTCTTAATTCATGCCTCCATACCTCCATATTTTTGGCATCATGCTCTACAAATGGCCACATATCTTCTTAACATAAATCCTTCTAAAGGTCTGACATATTATTCCCCCCTAAAATCCTATATAATAAGAACTCTTCTTATTCTCATCTTCGGATTTTTGGATGCTTGTGTTATCAGTTATTCCCATCCACCACAATTAACAAACTTCAGGCTCGGTCTACCCCGTGTGTATTTTTGGGTTATCCGTCGAATCATCGTGGTTATAAGTGTTTTGATTTATCCTCCAAGAAAATCATAATCAATCGCCATGTCATTTTTGATGAAACCCAATTCCCTTTAACGAAAGTTCATACTCCCGAGCCTAAGTCGTATAATTTTTTGGATGACCAAATATCTCCGTTTATTATTCCGAATTTTTCGGACATCTCCAGCACCCAAAATCCTCCGGCGGGCCCATTGCCCATTGGACCCACAAGATACGCCGGTAGTTCCAGTGGATCGGATCGGTCCCAATAATTGGGGGCCCCACCAATTCGGAACCGGTCCGATTGATGAGTCGTTTTTTCGATTTGGGCCAGCAGGCCCACTGCCTGCTGGCCAGTCCGTCCCGAGCCCAGAAAATTCCCAAAATTCCCTCAATTCTTCCTCGAGTCATAGATCGGTCACTCGTAGTCAGCGGGGTATTTTTACACCTAAAAGACATTTTAATTTACATTCTGATGTCTCTAAATCCCCCTTGCCCCGCAATCCTGTGTCTGCATTAAATGACCCTACTTGGAAAATTGCTATGAGTGATGAATATAATGCTCTTATTGATAATAAGACGTGGGAGTTGGTGCCCCGTCCATATGGTATTAATGTTATCAGGTCTATGTGGATTTTTGCTCATAAGGAAAATTCAGATGGGTCATTTGCTCGACATAAGGCGCGACTTGTTGGTGATGGTAAGACTCAGCAGGTTGGGATAGATTGTTGTGAGACGTTTAGTCTGGTGGTCAAACCGGCTACCATTCGCATTGTGCTTAGCTTGTCTCTTTCCAAGACTTGGCCTATTCATCAGTTGGATGTCAAGAATGCCTTCCTACATGGTGACCTCAAAGAAACAGTCTATATGCATCAGCCGTTAGGTTTCAGGGATCCTAACCGTCCGCATCATGTTTGTTTATTGAAAAAGTCCTTATATGGGCTTAAGCAGTCTCCACGGGCCTGGTATACGAGATTTGCTGACTTCGTTTCAACTATTGGGTTCACTCACAGCAGGTCAGATAATTCCCTGTTCATCTACCGCAGTGGTTCGTCCTTAGCCTACATTATGTTGTATGTGGATGATATCATCTTGACTGCCTCTTCCGATGCCTTGCGGCAGTCTATCATGACCATGATCAGTTCTGAGTTTGTTGTGAAAGACTTAGGGCCTTTGAGTTATTTTTTAGGGATTGCCGTCAAGCGTCATTCAGGTGGCTTATTTTTGTCTCAACGAAAGTATCTTTCGAGATCATAGAGAGGGCGGGATGTCATCCTGTAAGTCCACTTCCACGCCAGTTGATGCAAACCCCAAGCTGAGTGTCGCAGCAGGTGCACCATACGAGGACCCGACCCGCTATCGCAGTCTTGCAGGGGCCCTCCAGTATCTTATCTTTACCAGACCGGATATTACGTATGCGGTTCAGCAGGTGTGTTTATTCATGCATGATCCCAGAGTTGAGCACATAAATGCAATCAAATGCATCATTCGGTATATTCAGGTGACACTGGACTATGGGTTGCACTTGTATCCTTCATCTACATCCACACTTGTCTCTTACACGGATGCTGATTGGGGTGGTTGTCCCGACACCAGACGGTCGACTTCTGGCTACGGTATGTTCCTTGGTAACAACTTGGTCTCCTGGTCGGCAAAGCGTCAGGCAACTCTATCACGCTCAAGTGCAGAGGCAGAATATCGAGGGGTAGCGAATGTGGTCTCCGAATCATGTTGGCTACGTAATTTGCTTTTGGAGCTTCATTGTCCCATTCAGAAGGCAACCTTGGTATATTGCGATAACATTAGTGCCATCTACCTTTCAGGTAACCCAGTTCAACACCAACATTCACTTTGTCTGTGAAAAGGTTGCGAAGGGTCACGTTCGCGTATGCCATGTCCCGTCTCGTTATCAAATTGCAGACATCTTTACAAAGGGTCTACCAGCGGTTCTCTTTGAAGATTTTAGGGACAGTCTTAGCGTTCGAAAATCGCCTGCTATGACTGCGGGGGTGTTTTAAACAGAGCAATATACCTGTGATATACACCCAATATACAACAGTGTATATCACAGGCAAAGCAGTGGACTGGGCAGCAGTGGGCCTCTCGGCCAGTGGCCACAGATTGTAGAGCAATACAATCTTGTATATATGGTATATATATTTGTAGTATATTGTAGTGTAAAGGTTACCTTAATTAGTGTTATACACTTACCATAATTGTATAGTTAGAATTATGGTAGAATAAGGATTTAGAAATAGAATAGGAATAGGATTCCCCTATTATGGAAATGTGTAACTTGTATATATAGCCTTTCAATTAATGAAAATAATCAAGGGGATTATTTCTTTCAGTTCAGATGCACAGTTGCACCGAAGCTCATTTCGAGTATCATATTGTCTTCTAATGCACAATGCCTATGGGATGAGTTTGAGGAAAGGTTTCACAAGTTGAATTAAACTAGAATCTATCAATTGAGTTAGAAAATTGGATCATTGACTCAAGGTATGAATTCATTAAATGTTTACTATTCAATGATGAAAGATGTTTGGAATGAATTAAACCTAATTTCTCCAAAACTTAAGTGTAATTGTGAGGAATCGAAGGAGTATGTAGAGCATCTATGTAATCAACGACTGTTGCAATTTTTAACTGGACTGAATGAAAGTTTTATTCATGTGAGAAGTGACATTTTACTTAGTGTCTGTTTGGAAAGCCACCTGGTAATTGGAATTGGTGTAATTACACAACCTAGTAATTTTTTAGTATAGTAATTTCGATGACATGTTTGTTTGTCATAAGGTAATTACATTCTAATTACAAGCGTACTGTTTGGTTACACAAGTGTAATTACGCAGTTAAATATTTTAAATTTTAAAAATAAAAGTTAGTTGTCAAAAACTAAACGTTGATGTTTGACAAATATATGTTCATATAAGAAATATTACTTAATTTTATCTATCGGTGTGTCAAGATACATATTATTTCGAAAATATAGAACTAAATAATTATAAAATTGTAACTAGTATTGTAAAAATGTTGATATATATAAATAAATAATAGTTTAATTGAATCAATTAATAAGAACTTCTTACGAAGCATACATTTTGCATTAACATCACGGACAACATGTGACAAAAAAAATAATATTTACAACCATAATTTCATAATATTATTTAAATGCTAAAAATAATCTATCAATGCTAACATCACTCAATATAAGCTAAGTTTGCATATAACCACATCCAATTTTAATGACATCACTAGCTCGTTATAAGTCAAGTTTGTGGATACTTATCCTTTCTAAGATTAGGAGATGTAACTTTTTTTAATTTTTTTTTAGAATAATTACATAGCTAGCTGAAGTAAAAAAAATAAGAAAGTTAACATGGCTAAGTGAAATAAAAAAATAAAACAAATTAAATAATAAAGAAGCACAACATGAGAAATTATGTAGAAGAACGTGAAGTAAAGGTTGAGAAATGAGAAATAAAGAAATAAAGAAATAAAAGATAATAATATTTGAAAATAATAATTTAAAAGTTAAAATAAAAAATAAATTAAAAAGAAAAAAAGAATAGAAATAAAAAATAAATTTAAAAAGAAAAGAAGAGATTCAGAAAATAACCTTGTAATTACATAATGTAATTACCTGTAATTCTCAGCCCCCCTTGAGAACTGGAGAGTGTAATTGCAGCCCTTCAATTACACTCAATTACATGTTGATCAAGTAATTACCTGATCAGACAAACATGTCAAAAATGTGTAATTACACCCAAATTCAATTACAGGGTGGCTTTCCAAACATGCCCTTAGTACTCATGTGTTGACTGTTAACCAAGCATATGCAATTGTAATCCAAGAGGAGAGTCAAAGGATTCTAGGTGTGATTGAGCCTGGGAAGGATTCAATATGTTTGTTAGCTGGAAGAGGACAAAATTATAAGCCTAGACCAGGTGCATACAATTTTAAACCTGCACAACCTGTAAATTTTGAATATATATGTGATTTGTGTGGATGCAAATGTCATGTGATGGATGATTGTTATTCACCAGATTTCAAGAGTAAGAAGAAGGCATAGGGACAAAGAGCTAATACAAAGTAGTTTAATAATAAATTTGCTAATAGTTCAGTGCTTGAAGAGGTTAGTGCAGGATCTAGGCATCAAAAGGGCAGGTTTATACCAGATGATCAGTATGTAAAGACAATGAACTTGCTAGAGAAGGCAGGACATGGAGAAACCAGCACTAGCACAGATGATTTCCATTCCAACATGGCAGAATATAACTACATTGTTATCCACATTTAAGTCAAGTAGTTGGATAGTTGATTCTGGAGCTTCTCATCATATTATACCACTTACGACAGTCTTGAGTGATCTTAAGGAGATTGATACTAAGGAGAAAAATGGAATTCAAGTTCCTACTGATAGTAGATGTCCAATCACACACAAGAAATGTCACAGTGCTTAAGAATTGTACACTTAAAAATGTGTTGTATGTGTCAGACTTTATATTTAGTCTGATGTCAATATCAAAGATAACAAAAAAAATTATTGTTCAGTAAATTTCTACCTAGAGTTCTGTTTGTTTCATCGGCTTTACAATGGCAAGGTGTTGGGGATTGGTAGAGAATCAGATGGCTTGTTGCAAGAGAGTGATGAGTTGACAGTAGCAGCAGCTATAAAGGAGCAGGACAACTTCACCTTGTGTCATTTGAGATTGAGGTATCCCTCTTACGTTTTCATGCAACATATTCAAGCAGTAGCTAAGTATAAACATGATATGCAAGAATGTTGCACTGTTTGTCCTTTAGCCAAGCAAAATAGATTGTAATTTCCTGTTAGTTCAAGTAAAACATATAGCCTTTTTTCAATTAGTCCATATTTATGTTTGAGGTCCATTCAAGGTACCTACATATGACAGAAAGCATAATTTTGTCACTATTGTAGATGATTTCAGTAGATACACATGAACATGTTTGATTCAAGCTAAAAGTGAAGTGATTGTGGTATTGAGACATTTTTTGTACAAAAACAAAGAATCAATTTGGTGTTTGTGTCAAGACTCTTAGATCTGATAATGAAAAGAATTCTTTAGTTCTCATTGCACAGAGTTACTCTCTTCTTTAGGAATTATACATCAAAGTAGTTGTTCCTACACTCCACAACAAAATGAAGTTCTGGAGAGGAAGCATAGGTACATACTCAATGTAGCTAGCGCATTGATGTTTCAAAGTGAAGTACTCGCCATATTTTGGGGTGATTGCATTCTAACAGCCGTGTATCTGATAAATAAGCTACTATCCAAGGTACTGAATGAAAAATGTCCATATGAGTTGTTGTATGGTAAGCCAACCTTCATTGATCACTTTAGGGTCTTTGGTTGTCTGTACTTTGCTAGTGTGTTACCTAAGGGAAACAAGTTTGAGCCTAGATCTAGTAAGACTGTTTTCTTAGGTTATTTTTGTTGGTATACTCTATTGTACTTTATAAAGCAACGGGAAGTAATAACTATTACAAATGTTCGAAAGGATAAATAAATGGTCAATCTTCAAAATTGCCGCAAAGGTGTTGTGTCTTGAATCTTGATCACCTTGCAAATCCAACGTTGAGAACTGCCGCAAGCTTGTTGTGTCTTCAATCTTGATATCCTGAAATCAAGAAATAACTAAATCTGAATGGTTACAACGTTGTGTGTTGAGTCGAGGATAACCCTCTATCCTTAAGACAAGATTGCCCCGTATATATACTTTTACGTTAGCGGGCAATAGTCTCCCAAGATAAAACAACACTTTAATCTCAACACTACAAAGCCAATAGGTTGAGCCAGTCGAAGAAAACAAATATGACTCGACTTGCTGAAGATATGGAATAGAAAGGAAGAGTTTCTCAATACTCTTCTCTTTTGTCTCTGTGTATATAGTGTGTCTCTGTAGTGTATATCTTGTGTATACGTGAGGGTTTGGTCACTGTTTTTGACTGATTTTCGATCCTTTGAAAGTGCAGTTTTTCGCCACTGTTTTTCAGTGGTTTACTGCCTGTTTTTGTGTCATTTTCAGCTCTGTTTTCTGCCTGTTTGCTGCTCCTGTTTTGAGCCAAATGAAGCTCAATTTATAGCATGAGGAGGGGCTGTCCAACAGTTGAAAAACAAGGCTGTAATGGCCCTTAAAGGAGGGCTGTAATGGCAGGTTTTAATGCCATGAATGAGGTGCTCAATTGCCCAACTAATGGGTTGTTAATAGAGGAGTTAATCAGCCAAGTAATGGCTGATTAATGCCTCAAAAAACAGTCCCAACGGTAGGCTTTCTTCCTTCCGTCACCTTCCCAGAAACTCTGGGGACCAAACTGTAAATATTGAAACTTCGGGGACCAAAGCTGTACATATGAAAGAATTCGGTCCAAAGCGTACATATGAAACTTCGGGGATCAAAGCGTACATCCGGCGCGAGTTTTCTGGTCCAAAAAAGATAATATCAGAAAGTCCCCGTGGCCCGTGACCCGAGAACCCGAAACCGGACCGGACGAGCGGGCGGCGGCGGCGCGCGTGTGGGCTTAGCCTTGAACCCAAGCACATCTAGGTCTTCCCTCCTTTAAACACATGGGATACCCCTTGGGGTCCCAAACCCTTTACCAATTTGAGACATATATAGAGAGCAATTCTTCCTATTCCTACCGATGTGGTAGATTTGTCCCACACCACATTTTCATGCCTTAAACACCTTATTTCGTGGACCAATATCTCTTTCATTTCTCAACGAAATTTAACGATTCTTGGCCCTACGGTCATCTACTCACTTCGTAGATCATGCATGTGCGAAGAGACAAGGTCTCCAACATGAGGAACACTAGTGTTTAATTCATCAAAGATGGGTGGACGCATCTCCCCGCCAAAGGCAAATTTCCAACAATCCCCTCTATGAAAGAGAGATTGTGGCGCACGTACAAGGTGCCTACATTTCAGCAATCTTTCAGCGAAAAAGTTACTGCATCAGGAGAGGTAGCTTTCGCTTTGAACCTTCCCTAGTTGAAACCATCGGACTTACTTACTGCGCGGTGAACGTGATGTCTTGAACCGTCAGTGTTTAGTGTAAGCCAAGACAATGATAACAACACAATAGCTCTTCTTATTCATTTTCCTTCTTACGTTTTTGTCCATTGTGGCCTTGGACACACTTGGATTCTTAATTGCGTTCATTTGAGATGGCCATCCTCGCACTTAAATAGGTGATCTCCTACAAGGTATCCTGCTATACCCCACTTCACAAGTGTTAGGAATCATTAAAAGTTTCCCCAACCTTAACCTCAACAATTTGAGGATCGTTAAAGGTTTGGAAGCTTAACCTTTACCCACCATGCAGGTAGCACTTTAATGTCTATCGCGGGAACAGCTTTGGATTCATGTTTCCGTACAGAAATCATCATCCGAAGTGCTTCTTGCTTCCACCGAAGCGCTCAACTGAACCTTTTGCCGCTTAGTTTTCCTATTGAACCAAATTCTTGGGATCTCCAATCAGAATGGTTGGGTTTCCACCGCAAAGATTCGTATTGTTTGGGTTTTACGCCCATTCTCCTAGACAGGCAGAACACTTGTTCTCCGGGTTGTCCCTTAGTTAGTAAACAAGGAAGTGACACCCGTGATGATCAACTGCCATACGGTTTTATGTCTCCTGACAGATCCTGACAGATATGCCAGACGCCGTCATCCGTGTCCTTCCTGAAGCCGACCGGCTAGCCACATAGTATAACTGCTGAAGACACGGGTTTCTCCCAATAAGGAACGTCCTCTAAGGAGTCATGAAGTTACTCAACTTCTTTCATGCTTTGTATAAAGCGATAAACTCTGATTCCATCATGAATCGGTCGATGCAAGTTTGCTTAGAGGTTTTTCTAAGACCCACCATACACATTTACTTGTGGCTTTGGTGTTCTTCGGATCGATGTCCGGTTGCATCACCGTGTTCTCCCGAACCGATGGACATCGAGAATACTATAATCGTAGATAAGCGACTAATTCGGATATCGTCATATCCGACTTAACGCCTTCTATTGATCATGTATGAAGATCATCGGTGAATCTTAGTTCAACCGATCGCTTTGTAGGACGATACCGGGTCGGTTGTAGTGTGTACAATACATTGAACTACACGTGACACGAGTATATCGCTTCTTGTTTATGGGTGCACCATGATTCCAATCGGTTCTATGATTCATATCCATTGGTGGCTTCAACGAGATCGTCAACTATCGACCGTCCGTTAGATGTCTTAGAAATCCAATTCCTAAGATGTCATCTGTGATACCCATATTTTCATAACGAGACTTTGTTTCAATATGACTTTTACTTTCAGATTGTTGATTCTCCAACTGTTGGCTTTCTAACTTCAGAGTCAATGTTTCGTGGTCGATTCATTGTTTCGTTTTATCGAAACTTTCGGGACCAAAATGTAAACATTTCGGGGACCAAAACGAAAGTTCGGGGAAGAAGCCCAACAGTCCGGCAAACCAACTCTGATTCTCTTCTTCCAACTCTCCGGTTGGAAGGCTGTTTCAACATCCATGCCACGCATGACTGCAATGGCCCGTGATGTTAAGCTACTCCCAGGGGAGCACATGTACAAGTAGCCGAGGCTTTGAACTCGTCTGTAGATCTATCTACTTTGTACTCACTTTTGAGTATCCTTTTTCACAACCCAAAGGTTCTTTTCCCGGAGGAAGATCAACCATTACGCAAGTATGGTTCTATATGAGGAAATTTATTTCTCTCTTTGTAGCTTCTTTCCAAAGCATCGCTTTTGGAGATGACAATTATTTGTTAATTGTCCATGGTTCATTCTCAACCATACAAGCTAGAAGGACTGGAACAAGTCTTTGTTCCCTTCTTTGCTCCGTCTCGGTTCAACATCTAGAATTCCTGAGTTCTGCAGATCTGGAATATTAAGTGCTGTAGATACGGAACGTCTAGTTCCGGACAGTCAGGCCCTCGCGGGTTCTTGTTAACCTTGAGCAATTACTCCTTTTTCCTTTTCAAGGAAAGTTATCTCCTAAGAATTCAACATTCTTTAACGCCAAGAGGCGATAAGCACTACTGTTATTTGCAGATCCAGTAGATATGCAATCTACAGTCTTAGGTACAACTTGACCTGTTTCGGTATTCCAACTTTTACCAAGCCACCCCACAAAATTTGGGCGTATGACTTAGCACTTGGCTAACACCGTTGGACTGAGGTGAGAAATGAATAGTCGTTTAATGAACTATGCTTCACATTCTCCCCCTCTATCACTACAAATTTCGCAATCCATAGGCTTAGTTGATTTCCAACTTCTGCTTTGTAGCGCTTATCCGCTTCAACAACTTCATCTTTGTTTTTTCAACAAACAAAGGATTCCATACGTTGTACCATCATCAATGAAGATCACAACGTACTTGTCTCCCCCCTCTATTTTGTATAAACTTCAAATCACCCAAGTAGGTGTGACTAAGTTCTAGAGGAGCGGTGCTTCTTTCGCTATTCCCTTGACGGAATTTGGAAAGGTGATTTTGCCTCTTCGTCTACCTCACATTTATTTTGAGGGTTTATGTCGACAGAAGGCAACAATCTCTACATCGTTAGCTTTTGAATGACTTGTTATTTAACGTGTCTTAATCTATGATGGCATAGATGCACGGATTACAAATATATCATTCATTTGGCTACAGACATACTGTACCATTCTTAGTTATTATAGACCTGTTGGAGTAGTCTCAAACCAGCTTGACCAACAGCGTCCCTTAAACCAAGTTAGGAACATGTATCACCTCTTTTTAGAGTTATCTCATTCCTTGAAGTCCTATTGAGGACAACCTCTCCAGCCCCTTTGATTTTAGAGGTGGCGTTGCTTCACATGAACAACCTCTTGCCCGTGGTTAGGGCGCAACCGGATCATATGTGATCTCGATACTACGGCCCACTCTAGTTGCTTTGGCAGACTGAGCGTCCAATTTCTTTACTGCCTTTCTTTAGGCCTTCAGATCATTAAGACCTGGAAACTCTGGCCCACCTTACTAGGTGTCCATTACTTTTCCTATGAAATGAATTCTGGCACCACTCCAGTCGCCCGGAGGCTTTGTATGACTAAGTGTCCAATATCATCATATCAAAGGAATTTTGGCCCACTCCAGTCGCCCGGAGGCTTTTTATGACTGAGTGTCCAATATCATCCTATGAAGGATCTTCTGCCAAATAGTATGACAGGCTCAACGTCGTTAGCTTTTAGTTTTCTTCCGTTATGATTGGTGCCCAGATTATTCTTGGCGCTTACTTAAGAGTGGTAAGAGTTTTCGCACAGTTAGTGGATCTTTCTCCATCGTATGTGCGACATACTTTACACACTTTTAATAATTACACTTAAAAGAACGGATCTTTTTAAGTTGTTTACAAAATCCAATCTTTAAACGGAAAAGAAGAGGAGATTAAACTTCTGATTTTTAAAGCGTAAGGAATATAAATTATTTTCATATTCCTCCTTACTTTAATCCATTTTTAATCAGACATCATTTAATCTTTATTCTTGACAAGTAAGAAATATACTTATCCCAATTTCAGATTCTGGCTCACTTCAGTCACTTCATCAGACTGAGTGTCCATTTCCTTCTTACCATTATTCAGATCTTTTGTCTGGGACAGATATAAAGCCTTCTGCTGCAAGATAGAAGAACATCTTCAGTCTTCTCCTCTTGTCCCAGTTGACATCCTCAGGCTCTCGAGAGCGCTTGTTCCCACCAGTCTTGGTAGCGGTGACGCCATGAACACGTTCATCATCATCACTCTCTTCTACCAGAAAACCATTGCCATATCCAGATTTGGTCACACAACTTTTGACCGACATCTTTCGAACACTAATAGTATTACAATACGACCTTGTCTTAATTTGTTGGTATACTCTATTGTACTTTATAAAGCAGGACGGGAAGTAATAACTATTACAAATGTTCGAAAGGATAAATAAATGGTCAATCTTCAAAACTGCCGCAAGGGTGTTATGTCTTGAATCTTGATCACCTTGCAAAGCCAACGTTGAGAACTGCCGCAAGCTTGTTGTGTCTTCAATCTTGATATCCTGAAATCAAGAAATAACTAAATCTGGATGGTTACAACGTTGTGTGTTGAGTCGAGGATAGCCCTCTATCCTTAAGACAAGATTGCCCCGTATATATGCTTTTACGTTAGCGGGCAATAGTCTCCCAAGATAAAACAACACTTTAATTTCAACACTACAAAGCCAATAGGTTGAGCCAGTCGAAGAAAACAAATATGACTCGACTTGCTGAAGTTATGGAATAGAAAGGAAGAGTTTCTCAATACTCTTCTCTTTTGTCTCTGTGTATATAATGTGTCTCTGTAGTGTATATCTTGTGTATACGTGAGGGTTTGGTCACTTTGTTTTTGACCGATTTTCGATCACCGAAAGTCTGATTTTTCGCCACTTTGTTTTTCGGTGGTTTATCGCTTTGTTTTTGTGTCGTTTTCAGCTCTGTTTTATGCCTGTTTGCTGCTCCTGTTTTGAGCCAAATGAAGCTCAATTTATAGCATGAGGAGGGGCTGTCCAACAGTTGAAAAACAAGGCTGTAATGGCCCTTAAAGGAGGGCTGTAATGGCAGGTTTTAATGCCATGAATGAGGTGCTCAATTGCCCAACTAATGGGCTGTTAATAGAGGAGTTAATCAGCCAAGTAATGGCTGATTAATGCCTCAAAAAACAGTCCCAACGGTAGGCTTTCTTCCTTCCGTCACCTTCCCAGAAACTCTGGGGACCAAACTGTAAATATTGAAACTTCAGGGACCAAACTGTACATCTGGCCGAGTTTTCTGGTCCAAAAAAGATAATATCAGAAAGTCCCCGTGGCCCGTGGCCCGAGAATCCGGAACCGGACCGGACGGGTGGGCGGCGGCGCGCGTGTGGGCTTAGCCTTGAACCCAAGCACATCTAGGTCTTCCCTCCTTTAAACACATGGGATACCCCTTGGGGTCCCAAACCCTTTACCAATTTGAGACATATATAGAGAGCAATTCTTCCTATTCCCACCGATGTGGTAGATTTGTCCCACACCACATTTCCATGCCTTAAACACCTTACTTCGTGAACCAATATCTCTTTCATTTCTCAACGAAATTTAACGATTCTTGGCCCTACGGTCATCTACTCACTTCGTAGATCATGCATGTGCGAAGAGACAAGGTCTCCAACATGCGGAACACTAGTGTTTAATTCATCAAAGATGGGTGGACGCATTTCCCCGCCAAAGGCAAATTTCCAACAATTTTGATACTCAAAAGGGATACAAACTGTATGATTTAGACACTGGTTCTTTCTTGGTTAGCAGAGATTGTTGTCTTTCATTAGACGATATTTCCTTTCAAAGGTGGAAAGGATGTTGTTCCTATAAAGAATGGATTTTGGGCCTAACTCAACCCCAAAAGCTAGCTTGTAGGGTGAGGATTGTCCAAGTCCATATAAGGAGTTCATGTTCCCATTCCATATCCGATGTGAGACTCTTAACACTCCCCTGCACGCCCAGACCTTGTTAACTAGAGTGTGGATAATATAATTTGGGGGCCCAACATTGGTGAACAAAGAATTGGAATGAGCCTGACTCTGATACCATGTAAATAATGGATCTTGGGCCTAACTCAACCCCAAAAGCTAGCATATAAGGTGAGGATTGTCCAAGTCCATATAAGGAGTCCACATTCTCATTCCATATCCGATGTGAAACTCTTAACCGTTCATGATTTATTATACTACATTCTTCTTGTCCTCATAGCAATGATACAGTGCCTACTCGATTACCTAGCCTGCCTGTAGAGCTTCCAAATGGGGTAGGCGGTAATGATCTCATTTCTATTCACGATGATGTTGCAACTACCTTACCCCCATCCCCTTTAGCACATGATGCAGACTTTTCCATGGAATTTTGACTGCTATTTCCATCATGGATGATGGTATAGAGTCTTTACATGAACAAGCACTACCAGTTTCATCCATCCCACCTGCTGATATTTCAAATATTGATAGCACACCTATTACCTATACCAGAAAAACTACTAGAATTCCTAAACCACCCACATGGATGCAAGACTATATAACTAACCAACCTAAAACTTCAAACACTTTCTCTGGAACCACTTCTTATTCACTCACAAAATAAATGTCCTATTCCAAACTTTCACCTACCTATGTGTCATATCTCTCAGCCCTATCATCCAGTATTGAACCTCAGAGGTTTCATGAAGTTTCACTAGATAAACAGTGGGTTGAGGCTATGCAAGATGAGATAACAACTTTGGAGGACAATCATACATGGAAGGTGATAGATTTACCTGAAGAAAAGAAGCCTATAGATTCTAAGTGGGTTTATAAAACAAAGTACAAAGCTAATTGAGAGTTAGGAAGGTATACAGACAGACTAGTGGCAAAGGGCTATACACAAAAGGAAGGGTTGGATTACCATGACACTTTTTTCAGTAGTCAAAATGAATACTGTGAGAGTTGTCATCAGCACAACAACATCATAGGGCTGGACATTAATGTAGATGGAAGTCAGGAATGCATTCCTGCAAGGTGACTTAGTGGAAGAAGTGTACATGGTCTTGCCTCAAGGTTTTCAGAGAAAAGGGGGGGGGGGATGAAGGTGTGTAGATTACTTAAGTCCTTGTATGGACTCAAGCAGGCATCAAGGCAATGGAACATCAAGTTGACATAAGCTTTGGTTGATGTTGGTTATGTGCAAAGTGGTTATGATCATTCTTTGTTTACAAATAAGGAAGGTGCATGCATTGTGATCATACTAGTTTATGTGGATGATTTGTTCATAGCTGGGAATGACCAACAATTGATTGACAAAGCTAAGGCTACTTTACACAGTTACTTCAAAGTCAAGGATTTAGGTGAGTTGAAATATTTCCTTGGCATAGAAGTGATGAGATAAACAAAGGGTATTGTCCTTAATCAAATGAAGTACATCCTTGAGTTATTATTTGAGGCAGGATTGAATGGGGAAAAACCTGCAACTATACCAATGGAGTTCAATAAAAAGCTAATCACAGTTGAGTATGATGCTCATGTGGAGAAGCCAGCTGATAAGAATGACCCATAATTAAAGAAGGTGATGGGATATTAAAGGCTTGATGGCAAATTGATATATTTGACAATTACAAGGCCAACAATATATGTGTCGAGTCAATTTATGCAGTGACCAAAGCAATCACATCAAGAAGTTGCACTAAGGATCTTGAGATATGTTAAAGATACTTCAGATTTGGGATTGTTTTATCCTGCTAATGTCAAGCCATAGTTGAGTGTCTACTGTGATTTAGACTGGGTTGCTTGCCCAAACACAAGGAGATTCATTACTGATTATGTTGTGAAGTTGGGAAGTGTTTTAAATTTTTGGAAGTTAAAAAAATAGCATATTGTGAGTAGAAGCTCTACAAAAGCAGAGTGCAAGAGTATGGATGCAGTAGTTGCTGAAACAACATGGATAGTGAGACTGTTAGTTGAGCTATATTTTCCATTTTTCAAGTCAGTTCCTCTCTATTGTGACAACAAAGCATCCATTCAGATTGCTTATCAATCACATCTATGATGATAGGACTAGACATATAGAGTTAGATTATCACTTTGTTAGGGACAAACTCAAAGATGGCCTCATTCTACCAGCATTTGATTCTACTACTAATCAGTTGTCAAATGTGTTTACTAAAGGATTGAGTGTTTCTCAGCACAAATGTTTGATCAGCAAGCTAGGCATGTGTAATGTCTTCCGTACACCAGCTTGAGGGAGAATATTAAATTCTTAGATAGTTGTTAGTACAAAATAAAAGTAGAGGAGTCAAAGTATCAATTAAAAAACTCAGTAACTAACTTCAAGTTAGTTATTTATAGTGCATTTCGTCATTTGATTTGAATATACAAAAAAAATTCAAGTTCTACAATGATCCAATACTACAATTGAGCTACTACTCAGCTCAATCTTACAATAACTTTTCTATTTATGAAAGCTTTAAAGTTTATAATTTATAATTTTATTTTATTCTTATAACTATATTTCTTCGTTTCATAATAAGTGATGTTTTAAGATTTTTATTTTATTTTAAAATAAATGGTGCTTTAGGATTTCAAAAAAAAGATTGACCTTATTCTTCTAAAATTACCCTTATTTACATAATCAAGAATCAATAAATAACTTTTCTTTTTGCATAAACTAAAAACACCACTTATTATGGAACGAATAGAGTATTTTTTAACCGCACAAATTAATGTCTATCATATGTTTAAGAGTAGGGATGGCAACGGATAGGATCTGGACCGGATCCTACTAGATCCAGATCCAGATCCAGATCCATATCTAGATATCCCGTCTAATCACCTCTCTCAAATACTTCTTCGACCAAACTCTATCCTCCTTAAAGTTAAATTGACGGTGGAAAATCAAAATGACAGAGAATAAAATAGGAGTTCTAATCTAAGTTCAGGTTTCTCGAGTCACGCATTGCCATCAACTTTTGCAGCTGTATGGCATGCTCGTCTAGGTCATCCAGGGTCATCTATTTTGTCTTCCTTAGATAAAAATAATTTTATTTCTTGTAAGGGTATGCGTAGTACTCTGAATTATCAATCTTGTTCTTTTGGAAAAATTGTTAAGTTGTCATTTGTAGACTCTTATTCTCATACTTTAATGTCATTTGATATTATTCATAGTGATCTATGGACGTCTCATGTTCTTAGTTCTTTGGGTCATCGGTATTATGTACTCTTTTTGGATGATTATTCTAAATTTTTGTGGACTTTTTTAATAGCGAAAAAATCTCAAGTTTTTTTCATCTTCTTAAAATTTAGAGCATTCATTAGAACTCAATTCGAACGTGAAATAAAAAATATCCAATGTGATAATGACAAAGAATATAACAATGAGGTGTTTTGGAAATTTTGTGCAAATAATGAGATCAATTTTCTATTTTTCTTGCCCTCATACGTTTCACAAAATGGGAAAATATATCGTGTATTTAACGGATCCCAACCCGTTTTGGAGACGATAGTGGGATCACTGAATGCCCTCAATCAGTTTGATTATATCCTAATTAATACAAAAAAGAAAGAAGTATAACAATGTTTGTTATGTAAAATGAAATATTACCAGAATAATCAAGATGAGCTCTTGATCTGATAGCTTCTCTGGTTCATCCTTCCCCTTGCCTTCATATTCCAGCAAAACTTCCAAAAAATCCTTCTTCTTCTCTCCAGTCCTTTCCCTTTCTTCAAACCGCTCCTTCAAAAAACCCGATACAATTTCAATCGTCTTTCCAAGTCCGCGATCCATCTTCCTCCTCAAACCTTGAGGATCCATCCATCTCAGCCATGGAAAAACATCCACAATGTTCTGGTGTCCAGAACATTCCATTAACCCTACCATCGCCGCGAAAAATTCAGATCCCTTCTTGGATTTTGGATCCACCAATTCGCGCGATAACAACAATTTCCCTAACATGTTGAATGAGGAGAGAAACACAAATTTCGCCACGTGAATTCCTCCAGATGAGTTAGCTTCTCTGTTTCTTATCCATTCAATTAAATCATCGATACATTTACGTCGAACGTCCATTGTTTCATTGATCCGTTTGTTTACTAACATTTGGACGGTCATGATTCGTTTCATGATCCTCCAGTAAGTACCATAAGGAGCTAAAGCTACAGAGCCTTTATAATAACCGTGTGATTTCATCACCTCGGTTACTGACCTCTCCGCGAAAGCCCCGTCGTGGTTCTTGAAGAACTCTGCAGCGGCTTCCGCGGAGAGCATCACCATAGTGTTAATAGAACCGAGCTTTAACCAAACCACTGGACCATACTTTTGTTTTAGACCCATTAGGGTCTTGTGTGGCTCTTTGCCAAGTTCGAACATGTTGCCAAACAAGGGCCACCCTCGTGGCCCGGGTGGCAACAACCGGCGATTTTTGCTTGATCTTCGCCGGTGGAAGTGCTGGAGAAAAAAAAATGGCAACAGGATAGTAGTAATAGACCAAAAGATATTGACATATTCCCAAGCCCACTCCATGAATTCAATTCAATAATTTGCTGAATATTGTTGACAAAGTTTGCTTGCTTTCTCTTTTTTATACAATGTGACTCTTTAAATGGAGTAAGTAGTAGGTGACAACAACAAACCTATTTATAGCATCAATTAAAGCGCGTGACAATATCATATGAAAGTTTGTGTTACGAAGGTTTATATTGTAACATACGGCCCCTCGTTTTTTTTACACAGTAGCTCCCTCCTTTTCGAACTCGTAATCTGCGACGTTTATCATCTGAGCAACATGTGTGATTATTAGAAAAAAAATATTTTTATTTATTTAATTATATCGTCAACGTATTTTTTAAATGTGTAAGCCTTATTCTGATATCATGTTGAACTGATCATTCTATTAGTTAGAAGTTTAACTATTAGAAAAATACACATTTTATTTAATACTTAATATCTTTAACTCTACTTAACTATCTCCTTGTTAAATCAGACTGACAAAGAAATGTCGATATTGGACAACGAACCGTAAGGTCCCCCTGACCTTTATTGGCTAATTCTTTTTGGGGAATTTTGTTCTTTTATTACTTTAAATATCTAGAAAAAATATTGTGATTAGTGTGATATCTGCCTAAGTAGAATTTGGGTTAAGATCCTCTCCAGTAAAAATTTTGTCCAGTTTTGTTCAATGGGGTATTAGATTTTGGACACGTGTTCCATTTAAATTTAATGGACAAATTTGTTCAATTAAAAATATTACTTTATCCTTGATTATCTTCCCCCACCTACTTATCTTTTTTGACCAAGGGTCCAACTAGGGATGACAACGGATCGGATCTGGACCGGATCCTACTAGATTCAGATTCAGATCCGTTTTTCATACCTGAATTCAGATTCGGATCAAGATTCATCGGGTCCATAAAAATCATATCCAAATCCAGATCCATCGGATCCGCCGGGTCCACGGATCGGATCTGGATTCACATGTAAAAAAATTGCCTTGCTAAAAATGTAACCTTGCTAAGATTTTTTTTTGAACTGACAAACGATTTTTACTTAGCTAACAGTTTACTGTGTTTCAATTTTGAAATGTTCATATGAGATATTTTATTCGTTGTCTCGTTTTGATTGTGAGCTATTAATTGAAAATGTTGGACAATGACAATAGTTGTAGAAAATGCTCACTAGTATTTCCACAATGCAGAACTTGCATGTACTTGAAATCTTCACAAATGAAGTGAATATAATTTTAACTACTTGTCTATGGAGATGTTAGTCATTCACTAATATAACATTGATTTTATTATCGAAGTTACTTCTTTATTTTTTGGTTTTTGAGTTAACGCAGGGATAAATTAAACTTGTTTTGAGAATTAAACTTGCAAGGACGTGCTTAGCAATTTTAAGAAAATACTTATAAAATTACATTCTAGATTATGAATATATTTAATAAAAAACGGATCTATGGGTCGGATCTGGGCCGGATACGGATCTCAAATACAAGATCCAGATCCATATCCGTCAAAAACGGATCCGGGTCCAATCCGGATTCGTCGGGTCCAATTTTAAAAATCCGTATCCTATAAAACGAATCTGGATCCACCGAATCTAGACCGGGTCCAGGATCCAATGCCATCTCTATTTAACACCGTGTAAAATGAAATGGAGAGAACATTATCATTTATGTCTTTATGATAATATCATCCATTTAGATAACAATGAATATTATTCGGCGTATACTGCCACATGTATACGCGTTGCCGACGAAGAACAATTCCCATTTCTTCTCACTTTCCTTCAATTTATTTTCTTTAAGAATACTTCAACTCCGACGCAAAAGATTATATTCTTTTGTGTAATTACGTTACTATGGCAGGAACAAGTAGCCATTATCCTCCTCAGTTGGCTATGCCGGCAGGAAATGAGGTTGCAATAATAAGCCCACAGTTCTGTGCACCGTATCCAGTTGATTTGAACATCGTGAGGAAACTCATGACTTTGTCTGAAGGTGCTTTCGGAGTTACTGATGTCAACGGAAACATAGTCTTTAGAGTTAAAGGGAAGCTCTTTAGCCTTCGTGATCGCCGTGTTTTGCTTGATGCTGCTGGCAACCCTCTCGTTACTTTCCAACAAAAGGTCATCTATCCTTCTTCTTTACTACTAGTACTAAATCTTGTTAAGTTTAATGATGCTGTAAAAAAAAATAGTGAATTTGATCGTGCTTCGCGCATTAATTAAAAAGCCTAAATAATTTTCTTATTAATATCTAAATATTGAAATTATTTTGATCTTCAAATCTAGATATATTATTTCTTAAGGCTAATCCATTAATTATTGTCACATAATTTTATATTTCTCTCTACTTTTTATCATTTCAAGAGTTTTTTGTTTTCTACATGTGATTGACCCATTATGCTGTGAAACTAATACCCTTTTCCATTTTTTCTTCCGGTTTTAATGTTGTTCCTACCTTGCTTCCCTATAGTAGTAATTTGATAGAACTCTATTTTATATTCTTTTTACCAATATAACCTACAAATTTAAAAGTCGTTAATATTTGAAAGATATTTTGGTCAACCAACATTTATATTCATACTTTTAAAATAGTATATATATATATATATATATATATATATATATATATATATATATATATATATATATATATATATATTAGTCTCTATAAACGTGCGATTTACACGTTATTCTCAAACAATCTCAATCATAGTGAAAAATATTATATTACATATTATTATTTGTAATTATATATATTTATTTTATTAATTACAAAAATATATAACTTAAATTTTCTATTTTACTCTTAATAAAATGATTTATAACTACACAAATATATATGACTTATTTTAAATCATAAGTTTTGATTTTTTTTCTTATACTCTGTATTTAATCAAACACTTCACATAAATTAATTAGAACTGATGGAATACTATTTTTTCAAGAGTGAATTATGCAAATATGTTTGCGGCTTTTCATTGAATTTTGACAGCTTCCTCACTTGCCATGGTTGTTATTCCCAGTTGAAAATAATGCAAATAAGCTGATTTTAAAAGTTTGACCAAATAAATTGAGTTGCTGAGCTTGATACATATTATATCAGCGTAAGCCTTAGTTTACGGTCTAAGTTGAATTCTTTATATATCCATGACATAATTTCAGTGGAGTTGGTTATGACATTGAAACTATTACACACTCCATTACAAAATTAACAAAATTATATTATTAGTCGACTTCAAAATGTTACTATTTTTGTGCCGATTTGTGTGATATTTTTCATTTTTAAAATTCAAACTAGGTAAATATTGATCAATATTTTAAGATATATTTTTCATCATATTGACATGAGAAGAACTGCAACTTTTTTCGTATTGTTTTTAATATTATCTAAATTTTAATTTTAAATATTGAGTTGATATAATTCAATTTAACTTTAAAGATTGAAAAATGACACAAATTGGGACGAAGAGAGTAATTATTATTCAAAGTCTTAAATATTTCACATGAAATTATTTTATTGAAGAAAAATAATTTTAGCTTTTAAGTGATATAAAAGTTGGTCTTTAACAATTTTCAGTTCTTTTAGACGTTAGACTTGAATGCATGTCCTTGCATGACCACGAGTTCACTCTTTTATGTCAAGCTATTCCTATTGGCAGTTTGCGGACTTAGGCTTGAGAAAACAATTACACTGGATACAAGATATAATTTTCAAATAAAATATTAAATTGGAAAGACATAACAAATTAAAGATACTTAATAACTGTAATAAAACAATCGATTGATGTAATTTGCAAATCAAATAACCACAATGGCAGATAATTCAATCCACCAACCGATCATCTACAGTATTTGTAGAGCATCAAGCTATATAGCTACCGCAAAAAAGATTTGTATTAAATCAATCAAATAAAAAGAACCAAATATCAATCACTCTATTTTTGTTCTCTTAGAATAAATTATTGCAAAAATCCAACTGAATGGCATGATACACAGATCGAATAACAGATGAATGCTAACTCAGAGAATCTGTTTTTGCTTCTTCTACATACACACGTTGAGAAAATTCTTTTAATCAAAAGTAGCTAGAATCTATCCTATTTAAATTGAGACTCATTTAACAAAAAGTTTCCGTTAAGGACAAGGACTCTTAATTACAGTTCAGGTGAAATTTTAATTGAAGTCTAAGTTCTTAATATTACAATTTCATCCTAAAAGGAATTATCAATTCAAATAATAACATAGTTTGAGGATATATAAGTCGTTCAATATTTGAAGGCTATTTTGGTCAACCAACATTAATATTCATGATTTTAAAATAATATATATATAGAGCGAATATTGGAATTCGTTTTGTTGAAAGATCGGTATACTTACTCCCTATATCTCTCTCTATTTCAAGTTATGTATCATACTTTATTTTGAAAATAATGTCATACTTTCTTATTAGAAATATTTAAGCTTTATACTTTTTATTACATAATGAGATGATTTGTAGATAAAATTGTGTTGGCTCAAAGAGTAAAGAAATATATTGTATACTAAGTAATATGTAATATATCAAACTAAATGTTCAATAAAAAATAATTTCAGCATTATATAATCCGTCCATAACTAATCTCTGTATAACTTGTCACCAAACCAAACAACTCGTAATACCATATAAAAGTGTGTTAAAGTTTTATACAGGCTCATTCCTGTGCCATCAAAGACCAAAAATGTTCCTCTGTTTTATAGTGTCGAAAAAAAACTTTGAAAGCTTAGCATAGAGGCACATTCAATTGTACAGGATCCTGTATTGATTTGTTTTATAAATTGCAAGAAATCTGCAACTATGCTAAGGAATTCAGCATGACATTTATTATATTTTCACCCTATTTTGCTTTTCAGATGTTGAGTGCCCATAGGAGATGGCAAGTATATAGAGGAGAGAGCACAGACTCAAAAGATTTCCTTTTTAGTGTGAAGAAATCTTCACTTCTTCAGTTCAAGACCAAGTTGGATGTATTCTTGGCACACAACACAAAAGAAGATGTTTGTGACTTCAGAATTGAAGGCAGTTGGTTTGAAAGATCATGTGCAATTTATGCTGGAAATACTAATACCATAATTGCCCAAATGCATAGGAAACACACTGCTCAAAGTATACTGCTAGGGAAAGACAATTTTGGTGTCACTGTGTATCCGAACGTGGATTACGCGTTCGTTGTTGCTCTTGTTGTGATTCTTGAGGAGATAAACGAGGATCGATCAGGTGAAGATTGAGATTATAATCACGAGCATTGGCAGTTTCTGGTGTACATTTTGTGTGAGCCGAAGCTTTTTAGGCAGATAAAATTACGAACTAATATGTATAATACTACTTATTTTTCCTGATTTTTGCCAGGAAGACTACATATTGTAATATTTTGGGTTTGCAAGGTGCTAGTAGCGGGATTTTGTTATGTAATTTTATGTCTCAATTTATGTGAAACAGTTTATAACGTAACTATGATTTGATTGTCATATTTGACTGTGTAGATAAGGTTATGCTGCTGCTTTGTTTGCTTGCTCCGAAAGCTTTTCCGGCAGACAAACTAGGAACTACTTTAATCAGAAAGATTACGGATTATTATGTCTTGGGTTTGTATTTCATTTTGTATTAATGCATATTAAGTTAGTATATTTCCTTTTGGACCAAAAAGAAAAGAGTGTTTTTCAGTCTTGTACTCAAGATATATAGTAGTACTAATAAATACTTGAAGGTCGGATCTTTTTTCTTTTTTAGTTCAATAGAAGCAGAGTGTGGGTCAGTGGCGCTAAAGGAAATTAGTCATGGAGCTTATGTTCTGCCCTATGGTAGGCACAACGCACATTCTATATATCTACTTTTTAAAACATGACGAAAGGAGAATAATTTTTGGAAAATATTAATAGAGATTTACATGTATTTTGTTTGTCATAGCTCAATTGCAAAATATAATTTAGTCAGCATCAAATATTGATAGTTTTTCCCACGTATGCAAATGCTAAAACAATTTGTAATACTGATACTTTGGCGTAATCTTTTTTAGTTAACTTTATTTATTTCACAGATATCCTTTCTAATAAAAAAAAGTCTAGTAGCCAAAATGTCACAATTGATCTTTCTCTTTCCCTCATTAGCTCAATATAATAAAAAAGATTAAGGGTGTACTCGGTAGTGAGAAAATGTTTTTGACAGAAAATATTTTTTTGAAAAATGACTAGGACATTTTCGACTCTTCAATAAAAAAAAAATTCCTTGGAAAAAAGGGGTCAGCCGTTAGAACAACTAAAGGGGAAGGTACTTTAGCCGATTGGATTATATCAATAACTGTAAGTCTGGCAAAGAAAATGGCCACTCCTACGACCATGAGGTTCCAACATTTTCTCCTTAATTGACCTAGGAGTTGTTCCCGGGCATCCTAAAAAAAAAGGTTTGGAAAACAATTAAATTTTTAATTATTTTCTCATGTTTGTTTGATTAGTGAAAAAATAAGTGAATTTCTTACTTATTTTCTCATGTTCGATTGGTTAGTAGAATATATTTTTAGGAAAATACACAGCCAAGCCCCATCCAACCCACCACCCCACACCCCACACCCCACCACGCATCCTGCACCGACAACCCCACTCATCACCCACAACCCACCCCACCCACCACCCAACCAAATCTCACCCCACCACATTCAAACACACTTATTTTCTTCACCCACTCTACCCCACACCCAAAAACCCTGCCCCACCCAACCAAAATTAAAACTTTTAAAAAAATATTTTTTTGGAGGGGAGGTGGGGTTGGGAGGGGGAGGGCATAGAAAACCAAAAAACAATTTAAATGTTTTTTGGGGTGGGGATGGGGAGTGGTCAGAGGGTAAGGGGTTCGCAGCTGGGTGGGATGGTGTAGAAAATCAAAAATAAAATTAAAACTTTTTTTTTGTGTGTGGGGGGGTGATCGGGGTAGGGGATTCACAGTGGGGGTGGGAAAGTGGTGTAGAGAAACCAAATTGTTTTTTAAAGAAATTATTTTTTTTGGGGTGTCGGGTGCATAGGATGGTCGGGTGATTGGGGTGAGTTGGGTGATGATGGTTAGTTGGTTGAATGACATATAGAAACTTGTTTTTCCTACTTATTTTTAAAATTTTTTAACTATACAAACATGATAAAATTGAAAAATATTTTTTACCGAACCAAAAAAAAAGAAAAAAAAAAGAATGCGGTTGGATCGTGATCCCAAATGTAGCAGCAACAGGAGATTAACTCCCAATAGAAATCCCCAATAAAGCCAAAAAGAACTTGCCTCCGAAGGAAAAAAGCCTGGTACCTTCTCTATTTGTCCCCCTTTTTCCCAGGTAA
The DNA here is from genome assembly GCA_034509755.1 of Anisodus tanguticus. Lineage (NCBI taxonomy): Eukaryota > Viridiplantae > Streptophyta > Magnoliopsida > Solanales > Solanaceae > Anisodus > Anisodus tanguticus. The sequence goes on along the minus strand of CM067540.1, from coordinate 52,041,221 downwards.
AACATTCTTCATTTTTCTCATTCATCATAGTTCCATATAGTGATTTTTAAATTTAATTTTATTTCTTTGATGATCTCTGTCTATTTATTTATATTCCTATATGTATAAACACAACTGATTCTGATCTTAACAAATAGTGATTGCGAAATATATTTTTTAAATCGTCTGTATTTCGTTTAAATTTAATAATATGTTAGGTTTTGTTTGATTCAATCAAGTAATTTGACTTTTTTACTGGACGAATCTAAAGCTAATTGGAGTTGAGAATCGTACTAGTTTAATTTAGTTATTTTTGCTTAGAGTAAAAGTATGTGGGTTTGTAGTTCTTATCATTTATTTTGTACATGACCGTCAAATACTTGAGCAAAGTTAGAAATTTTCTTTGTTATTACTTTGGGATTGAGGCGTAATTGATTGATATGACTGTTAAATATTCAAGCGAAAGTTGGATTGTTGGGAGGGTCTATAGTAAACAAACTCTCTACCCCACATTGACTTGCCAGAGCAATGGTAGCCTTTGGGCCTTAACGGAGGTTCCATCACTTTTTATAAATATGTGTTTGATAAAAAAAACAACATCTCTACCCCACAAATGTAGAGATAAGAATTGCGTACATCCTACCCTTCCAAGACCCCACTTTGTGCGATTACACTGGGTATGTTGTTGTTGTTGGTAGGGTGTATAAGAATAATACTGTATGGTGTATTGGTAATGCTGAGATTAGTTATTCTACCATTAATTTTTTTATGACATGAGAACCCGCAGCCGCTACCCTTTTGGTTGCGCACAGGATAAACGTTATGCTACCATTATTTTGTATTGACTGTTTGGTTTGTTGTATTAAAAAAGTGCATTAAAACATCCTACTAAACGACCCCTTAGCGTAGGGATCAACTTCTGGTATTAAAGTAAGAGGATGGATTTGACTTTGACCATCATTTAATCCGCGTAGTATTTTGGCTTTTGTCAGATGCATAATGTTGACATTAGTTGTGAGACTGAAAAATAATAAAAAATAAAAAAATACTTTCAGAAAGTCTGGTGTTGATAATTTTAGTACTATGAAATGTAGGAGCAATATGTCTAGTCTTAGTCACCTCGGCAACCTGCATATGTAACTGTTGGACTGAATTAAGTGTTACTCCTCCGTCCCAATTTATATGATACAGTTTGAGTGGGCACAGAGTTTAAGAAATAAAGGAAGATTTTTGAATCTTGTGGTCTAAAACAAGCCAAAGATGTTTATGTGGTTATAGATCATATTGTTAAGCGTAAAAAGTAAAGTTTAAAGGTAAATTGTTGTCAAATAAGGAAATGTGTCATTCTTTTTGGGACTGACTAAAAAGGAAAGTGTGTCATATAAATTGGGACAGAGGGCGTAATTTATTGCTTTATTTGATGAGCCTGAGACAAAGACAGTGTGAACCAAAACTAGAACTGATTATTTTGCTCGTTTTATTTGATTGAAGTTCAAAATAATGACACTGGTAGCAAAGCAAATAGAATTTAGTTAAAAAATTAGTGTAACTAGTGCAAAGGAAATAACGAATCTTGTGTTACGTATTTCAATTTTTTTTTTTTTTGCATTCCTATTGTTGTTTCATTTGATTGAATAATTCATAATGAATGACTGTGAGGTCAGATTAGTTCTATTGAATTAAAAGGATTCACGACCCAGTTTTTATTGAAGAAATTTGTCCATGGTAAAAGCGTCAACTTCCAACGCTTTAGCAGATTGCTTGCAATGCATAGATATATTGGAATGCCAGAAGAAATGGTACAATTTGGTCAGCCATATATGTATATAATGTGTGTGTGTGTGACGACTGAAGTTAAAAGTACTATCTGATTCTAACAAGCATGTGCCTGAAATGTATAGCAGTATGTTGCAGCAAATAACATTAGAAACTCAGTTTTTTGATGCTGCAAATCCTTTGTAGACCCTGTTGATGATTTATTTATTGTTGATCGGCCAAATATTTCATCTTTAATGAAATATAAGCAAAAAGTTATACACAAAATAATCTTTTCAGGAGAGTTGATTTTGCATGTTTGGTAGGGTGTATGTTGTTGGGAGGGTCTATCGGAAACAACCTCTCTACCCACAAAGATAGAGATAAGGTTTGCGTTCATCCTACCCTCCCCAGACCCCACTTGTGGGATTACACTGGGTATGTTGTTGTTGGTATGGTGTATAAGAGTAGTACTGTATAGGGTGTATTAGTAATGTTGAGAGTAGTTACGCTACCATTATTTTGTATTGAATGTTCTTTTTTTAATTAATGAATATGGTGTATTAGAATATGAGTAGCAATGAATATGGTGTATTAAAATAGGAGAGTTATATATAGGTTTCCTATGTATAAGAATAGTATTGAATAGTATATCTAATAGGTATTAACGTAGGGATCAACTTCTGGTATTATCATAATACCGAATTGTGCATTTGGGTTTACAGAGTCAAATCATCTCAGAAGAATTTTTATTATTCCATCCTTGAAGGATGTTACGTTCACCTTATGTCGGATGTGATCATTGTGATCTTATGTAATCTTGTATATCCGCACATTCATCTAAACATTTGCATTTTTAAGGCACTCATGTTGTGATATGCTGGGACTTAGAGAGCAACATGCACTCCCATACAACATTGCTGGTAATACAACTTTTTTGGTAGAATTTGTCTTCCATCTTGGTAGGGTTTTTTATCGCATAGCACTCCCAATAACATTTCTATTTCAACCACCCTATGTTATTTCTATCATTTTATGTGGTACATCTTGTTTTCGTGCTATTTTTCTTAAAGACTGAATTACATATGAGAATTGTTTGTATCAGGGCTTAGGCATCACATTTCCATCTAACCTCACTTAAACTTCATTTTTTGTGGGACAAATCCCAATTTTTTTCTGTATGGTTATATGGGATTCCAGAGAATGTACTTGACACATATATTTATGTGGGTTCAAAACACATAATTAATGAACAGCTTCCTGTTCTTGCAACTGCCATCTTCAAGTGCTATTAGCATGTTGATTTATATTTTGTCTTTATTCTGCTTTTTCTTGAATCTAGACTGATTGTTTCACTTGGTAGCATGGATGTCAAGGTCTGCCTGTTTCTTGTCATACTCGGTGCTGTGGGTTCTACAGCTAGAGAATTAGCAGCTCCTAACCTCCTTATTAAAGAAAAAACTGAGGACGTTTCAGGTACTCCTCTTATTCTTGTGTTACCAATGGCCAGTGGCTTTAGTATTGTGTTTGATTTTTGTAATATGGATTGTGAAGTAACGGGATATCTTTATATCACACACATAGGAAAAGGATGACCGTGCTAAATAGTATTCCCTCTGTCCCAGTTTATGTGGCACACTTTCCTCTTTAGCATGTTCCAAAAAGAATGTCACATTTCTATATTTAGAAGCAATTTAGCATTCAAATTTTCCTTTTACCCTTAATGAGATGATTTACAACCACACAAATATCAAAAGTCTTCCTTTCTTTTTTAAACTCCGTGTCTAGTCAAATGGTGCCACGTAAATTGGGATAGAGGATGTAAATTTTTTTTGGCACACGCTAAATAGTAATTGTGCAGCCATAAAATTTACAAATTCTATGAACATCATTGATGTCCTTCTATGGTCAGTGTCCTATCTATAATCAATGAGAACCTCTTTGATTTTCCGGGATTGATGTCTTTTCGACGTGTGTGATTTTTTGTTAGTGAAAGCATTTCCTAAGCTAAGCTTTGAATTTGCTTGCAGTTTATTCATTTACTAAATTTTCCGTTCTTAAAAACTCTTACGGCAACGACCTTTCTCTTCCAGTTTTTCTTCCCCAAACCTCTAAATTTAAGCTGCAACATCAACTTTGCTCTAAACTGAAAATCTTTCTTCTCCTTTCTTCCGCACCTATTACCAACCGACCAGTCTCATGAGGAAGTACCATCAATATATTTGCCACGAGGTTCTTCTCTGTTCTCAACTCAATTTGGTTTATTTGTCCTTTTATTTAGGATGGTTAGCGAAAATTCACTGGAAAAACGTGATACCTCATATGACTTATCAAGTTTCCGTTTTTTTTGTGTGTGTACATAAAGTCAGATATGACCTGTTTTATTAAATAGAAGAACAGACTGGAAATACAAAATTGGAAGGCAAGTGTTCCATTTTATTTGCTTGGTAGTCCAGGTCGTAATAGCAGTTTATTCCAAAAAAAATTAGGCACAAGGTATGTCCACTTTAAAATAAAGGGTCCTTGATAATTTGAGAAACTTTAGTGAAAAGTTATCTTGTTGAATTTTTAATAGGATGCTCGGTTGCAAGTTCTTCAAGTAGCTACTTACATGGATTTACTGTCTATTTATCCTCCATTATTAAGATTTCGTTAGATGGGCGTGTAGGTGATTTCTCCATCCAATTACTCTTTCTGGTAGATTTCTTATATTCATGCTTACTAGCCTAGTTACTGCTTACTTTTCCGTTTCTCTTGCTTTGATCTGGCTGTGCTTTTGCATTTGCTTTGCGTGTGCTTATGCTCTGTCTTGAGCCGAGGGTCTCCCGGAAACAGCCGCTCTACCTGCCAAGGTAGAGGTAAGGTCTGCGTATACTCTACCCTCCCTAGACCCCACGTTGTGGGATTTCACTGGGTATGTTGTTGTATGCTTACTAGCCTAATCCATGTTTACTGTATTCTCCTGTAGCAGATGCTATCATCTTGTTATATTTATTATGTGAAGTCATTTATATTTACTTGATTGATCTCGGAGCACTTGAATCAAAACTATAATAAGACAAACATTAATCTTGGTTTTCTTGCAATAGCATTGTGGATAAGTAACCTACAGGAACAGAGACAACTTCAGCCTCTGAAAGATGCCAGTGGTAGTAAAGGATTATGCACAATGTGTGAAGAATATACTGCTACTGCACTTGGTTACCTTGCTAATAACAAGACCCAGGCAAAGGTACTTGGCCTACTTCTCCAGACCTGTTCGAAGATACCGATATACAAGCACGAGGTACACATGATTTGACTTAAATGTCCATCTATTGACCATTAAATTATTTTGTCTAAATGATTAATTCACTGCCAACTAGAAAACATATTCCATTTAGGCACTATATTTTCGGATGCTCTATGCACGGTCATGAAGATAGCAGAAGTCTTACCAAGTTATGCACTATATTTTCGGATGCTCTATGCACCACTCAGATTATGGATTAAACGCAATTCCCAGACAGCACAGACCAAACCTTCTTACCAAGTTCCTTTTCGTTTTTATTACGAGTATAGTTCATCGTGCAGATTTTAATTGAGCATTCCTTAAAGTTTCCCCATTTCTTTGGATACAGTTTGGCTTCTTCTGAAATCCAGAATGACTCAGATTAGCCCTATTATCATGAAGCAAATTGATAAAATTAGTGGAGTTTGTCTTTTGATCTTATCTAGAGAGCCTTAGCTAGATTGTTTTCAGTGGGGCTTTATGCGACTGTGTATGAAAAGATTGATAAATAGCTTGCAATATTAAAGGCGAAAAGCATAAAACATTTCCCAGTTTCCGCGGGGATTTATGCACAAATAGCTTAGAGCAAGTGCTATTAAATTGTTAATAATTCCTAATTACACACACATGGCGATAAATGTATCACTTTGCTGTCTATATTTGTTGTTTAGTGTCGGAGTCCATTAGCAATTAGGTGATGCCTGGCGCTTTGGCACCTGCACGAAAGCGCCTTATAAGATGAGGCGAAGTTCTCAGCCTGAATTGCATTTAGTTTTGATGTTTAAGTGTCCCTCGAGCAAGGGTTTAGCAATAGCTTGATATCTTTAGGATCTACATGCAACAACATTGATATGCTATTTTCTATTTCTTGCTATTAATTTGCAAGTGACTTTCTCTTAAATTTTTTTGCTTGTAGTGCACTGACCTGGTGGATCACTATGTTCCTCTCTTCTTCTTAGAGATCTCCACTATCAAACCTGATGACCTTTGCCAAAAGGCTGACCTTTGTCATCAAGTGGTTTCCATCTCTCAACAGTTCTCCCAGAATAACTGTGACTTATGTCATCAAGTGGTTAGAGAGACACTATCGAAATTGAAAGATCCCGACACTCAGGTACGCCTGTCTTTCAATATATACATTCTATGCCGCACTATAGAGAAAAAGAAAAAAGGAACCATGATTTTCAGGGTTAGGGTCCACTTACAATTACTTAAGAAGTCTGTGCTATTGCAAAGGCCAGAGGTGGTTAATCTGATTCTCTAAATGCTACATAAAAATGTCAATTCTAATTGCAAATGTGTACCACTAATGTGATATCTTGAAAAGACAACCAACAAGGGTGTGTTAGCATGAACTTGATAAAAAATTGCAAATGTGTTACAGATAATGATACTTCGTTTAGAATCCTTCATAATGCCTAGGAAGTTACTAATTATTTACATGTCTTTTGATAAGGTACAAATGTCATAATATACTTGTATTTAACAACATTTAAAAGATTCCTATTTTCTCAACTTTGTGGATGCGTAAAAAATGTTTAGCATTTCTTTTTAGTGGTAAACTATTCATATAGGATATATGTAAGCGTATATATAATACTCCCTCCGGATCAAAAAGAGTGTCCACTTAGCCATTTGCACACCCCTTAAGAAGATACTAACTTCTAGGCAAAAATAGGTAATTTGACTAAAATGACCCTAATTAAATAGGTATTGAGATTTGGTCACCTAACAATTAATAGGGGCAAATTTGGAAAAGTAAGGTTAATTCTTTCTTGATTTGGTAAGTGAATTCTTTTTGACTCAAAAATAAAGGCTAAGTGGACACTCTTTTTGATTTGGAGGGAGTATATGCATACTTGTGTGTGTATCTATTTAGTGGTGGTATCTTGGACTCTAGGTCCACTTGCACGCACCTCGATTATTCCACCGGGTATCTGCTTCCTCTTACTAGCACAGGTACATAGTAACTTGGCCCAAAGAAACTTAGGCAGATAGAATGACATCTCCTAATGGATTTTGCCTCTACTAGAATTTGAATCCTAATTCTCATGGTTTTCCTTCCACCTCTTTGATCACTAGACTACGCCCTTGGGTGGCCCTTGGGCATGATACCCTTGAGATATATTGTTGAGCACTGTTAGTAATTAAAATGACTATAGAACTTGTCACACCTCAATGTCATTAAAAGTTACTGGTTAATCTGGCTCGGTCGGATATTTTATTTCATTTATGTTCCTTATAAAAAGATGCCATTATAAATGTATATGGGGACAGTAAGTGGTTATTTGTTCTTTACCTTTTTAAATTTGGTAAGTGACAGTATGCAGTTGTTATGCGACAGAATATCTTCACTAAACTCATTTGCTTCGCGTATTCTTTCAGTTAGACATACTTGAGTTTCTCCTGAAGGCATGTGGATCTGTTGAAAAATATGCTAATAAGGTAAATACCCTCTGAAACTAATCTTACTGTCATGGCTGTACCTTAATGCCTGCTCATACTTCCCAAATTCCATCTCTGATAACTCTTTTGTTATAGTCCTAAACAACTATTGTACTTGTTTTGGACCTTTTGTCGTCCTTAAAACTTCTGCAATCCCATGTGTCCTAACGCTGAACAGAAGAAATGAAATGGTTATTAATGTTTCTTCCTCACTAAGGAGCTAGTTTGCAAAGGATTTCTAGTGATCTATTTTATTTTACTTTTAGACCAAGTTGTAATACTTGATCACAAGTGTTAATTGCTGTATGAAAATGATTATATTGATGAGTAAGTGCCAGGGTCATATTATATTACTTGCAATACTTCTGTATTCTAGAGAACCATTAAGTACATGATGATTAATATATATGTGGAACGATACAAGGCTGTTTGGTAGCTGTACTGATGTTTCTTTCTTCCTCTGTCTCGCTGGCTTTTTTTTGTGCCTCGTGATGTTCTGCAGTGCAAGAAAATGGTCTTCGAATATGCACCAGTGATCCTCATTAATGCGGAACATTTTCTGGAGAAAAATGATGTATGCACTATTCTGCATGCCTGTGAGCCTGCTGTTGGTAAAGAGGAAGCATTACCAGAGACGCAAACTTCAATGCATTCCGCCTCTTAAGGAAGACAGGTTATTGAGCCTATCTTTGGATACGTTGTATGTAAACAAACAATTGGATACCATCCTTCAGTTTGTGCCTTGTTTGTGTATAATGTGTAAATTGAAGTGCAAACTTAATCTCTTGTTTATAAACAATGATGATGTTTATGGAAGAAGCTCAATTTAATAAAAGTTACATTGTTGTTCTTGATTGATATGAGCGCTTTGATTGGATAGTATTTGGTTGAAGAATCCGATTAGAATAGGTTATGAGACGTTTGCCACTGTTTGGTTAGTGAAGTTGATCGATGAAAGGTCATTTCTTGGCTTCAAATTGATTGGTTATGTTGCTACTCTCTTTTGAGAGTAGAGGGGATAAAACGTGACAATATCTAAATCCTTTGTCAAAATCTACAAGAAAAACGTGATTTTTTGAGAGGAGAGTGAAGAATTTGTTACGTAAGAACCCATAGTCACCTTCCATTTTCTGATTCAATCCAAATTTTTATCTCAAGAAAACCAAAAAAGCAACTTTGATTTACCTTTTGCACTTGATTTTGCAGAAATTGTTTTTCCGTTTGCCGTACTACCATCGTTGTCTAAAAGCTGTTGGAATTATTATCTCATGAAAATGCTGGAATTAAGCATCAATGTTCTTTTATTATTCATCTGATAACTTAAGTCTTGAATCTATTTTTGCTGGAACACATACTCGACAACACCTATACAAAATGATTTTATGCTTGTAGCAAAATATAGAAAATAATTTATTTTAAACATAAATATACAACAACATACCCGAAATCCCACACCGTGGGGTCTGGGGAGAGTAGAGTGTACACAGACCTTACCTCCATCTTGGTAGGTATAGCGGCTGTTTTCGGGAGACCCTCGATTCAAGACAAAACATAATCACAAGCAAGGCAATCAAAACAAAGCAAGAGTAAAACAAGAGTAAAAGAGTAAAACAAGAGTAAAAGAGTAAAACAAGAGAAATGGTCAGACTCAGATAAGGAATTAAAGCAGTATAAAATGTATTTGACCAAAAGAGAGTAGTAACTAACACAACTAAATAAGCTAAACAAAATACATTAAATAACATATAGTAGCAGAAATCAAACTACAGTGGATTATAAAACAATAATGTGTCTCGATCACTAACTAATGCAGCAAACACACTATGAGGGGAAAAAAATACTAGAAAAGATAGAGAGAGAGAGAGAGTATAAAATAAAGATCCTTTTATTTGATTTTAAAATTTAAAATACTTGATACGTACTGCTGCACCAGTCGGCGGAGGTGCTGCCTGCTGGTTTCCAATTCATGTTGGACTGAGCACGTTCTTCCTAGTTCTTCAATTTTTATCACGCAACGCACATGTGCTTGTCATGGTGATTTGACTTTAAGAACCAATTCCAAAATTTAATAGGGATATCAGGTAAATGGCTTATTTCAAAATTTACTTGCTTAGTGTGTGTTTAGTTCTGCGGTGAACATAATTGATTTTGACAGAATTGAGTTTGACAATAATTGATTTATATTTGGATGCAACAACGGAAAAGTGATTGTTATCAATTCATGATGTTTGGATAATTTTGATCAAAATTGCTTTTGAATGTAAAATTACCAAAATGGACATAGTCAAATACATATAAATAAAAATTACTAGAATAATAGTGAAATATGAAGTGTAATATAGTACTTAAATATTAGTAGAATATTATTACAATACTAATTTAAAGTGCAATATAGTACTTAAATATTATTACAATACTAATTTTGCATGTACTCTATAATTTGATTTCGGACTAAGTCTCGAACGTGATCCATCTCTGATGAAGAAGCTACATTGAAAACCCGTGATTGATCCAAATTAGATGATCTATGATAATCATCATGGTGAATGACTGTGCTTTCATCTTCATAAAGATCAAAATCAATATCCATTTCTGCATTCATTCTGATAAAGTTGTGTATAGTCATTGTTGCGACGCCTATTTGAACCTATGATTCAAAATTGAACTTGGGCATGCGACGTAGAATTGCAAATCTGTAATTCCATACCCCAAAAGTTCTTTCTATTGTGCACCTTAAACTTAAATTGTAATAATTGAATACTTCATTATGATTTACAAACCCGTTAGAACGCCTAAAATCAGGAAGGTGATAGCGTTCACATCTGTAGGGACCAATGTACCCAATTGGTGTTGGATAACCAGAATCTACCAAATAATACTTATCTGAAGGAGGGTGTGGAAAATTAAGGTTCGCATTTGTGAGAGCCTGGTAAAAAACACGAGCATCATGGGCAGTACCTTTCCAACCAGCTAATACAAAAGTGAAACACATATTCCAATCACATACAACCATTATATTTTGTGTTGGATATCCCTTTCTTCCAATAAACCTAGGTTGCTCGCTGGCACTAACTACACATGAAACATGTGTACCATCAATTGCTCCTATAGCATTCTTAAAAAATGGCCAATATCGTTGATCATTTTTAATTTTGGAATGACAATCACGAAACATAGGAAAAGGTAATGAAGGTGGTAGAATTGTTGCTGAAAATTAAAGAGGGTAATGAAGGAAAATGTAAAAATCGAAATTGAAATAAATGTAGAATTGATTCTACTCACCTTAGAAGCTATAAATTGTAGCTTCTTCCAGAATCAATTTTGAAGAGGAGAATTAATTTTGGAGAGGAAATCCAATCACTCAGATTTTGCTCATTTTCACGAAAGTAGCAACCCATAAGCACTTCTGGGTTGCCAGAATCGAAACCAAACATGCACTTATATGGTACTTTATGCAAGATATTAGTGAAATATAAACATATGCGATCGATAAATATAATATAGAGTGATAAATACAATATAAAAGAATTGTAAAGTTATTTTTTTTTCAGCTTGTAATTGGTCATAAGAAATTATTTCTTCAAAATTTTAAGGGACAATAGCATTTTCCGTCCTTCAATTGTTGCAGAATTTTAATTAAGATCCTTTTATATAGGAAATATGATATTTTAGAACTATTTACCCTCTAATATGGAGTAAAAATATAAATTTAACATTACATATGAAAAAGTAAATAGTGCCACGATTGATAATGCGATAAATTTGTGAAAAGTCACCAACAAAAAGATTGAAAGTGCATCATTTTCAATTAATTCAAAGTTCAAAATGCTTAACTATCACAATGACCAAATTTAGAATTTACCAATAATTTAGTGACCAAAAGCTGGTACTTATTTTATAATATAAGGACAAAATAGGACCATTGATGAGATTTCCTTATTCCTCTATCTTCTCTCATATAAACCAGACAATTTGATAACGCCTTCGCTTACCAATTGGAGAGTTAAATAGGAAAAAGCAAATCCTTCTCTATGTCATTTCCAACTATCCAGAAAAGGAATGAAAAATGAGATTATTAGGAAATAGGAGTACCGGGTAAGAAAAAATATATACCTAACCCAGTATTTTTGCCCCTCTATATCTTATGTATACAGAGAGAACAAAATACAATACTATGATACATTCTACAAACTCTTCAGATAATAATAGGTGTCCAACAGGTTTTGCCAAACCTGACATGGTAGTTGAATTCCTATTTGCAAAAATGTAGTAAGTTCTTCTCTTCTTGCCCCTTTAGAAACTTATCCGATTATGTGTGCAAAAACTAGTCCGAACATCACCGTATCCACACCAATCCTCGAGATACTCTACAACTAGAGTCATCTCCCTTTCTCCTTTTAGCTTTAATTGGTCGAGTAGCTTATCGAACGTTGTGGACTCATTCCTGCCTTTGCAATACTAGTGTATCTTGCCCCACAAAAGGTCGATCCTGTGCCAAGAAAGGGGAATGCCCTATCTACCAAAAGAATGTCGGCAAACTCGGAAAAGAAGGAGTAGCTTCCGTCCCTAAACAAATCACCAATAAGCTTTTGCTCCTAACAACAACATAATACCGCTGCTTACCCCTACTTTTGTGGGGAAGAAAGGTTATTTATGATAGACATACTCCTAGCTTTGTCCAAATCATTTTGGACCAACTCAATCTAGAAAGTTCAATGAGTGGAAAAAACTGTTTGAAAGGCGCATAGGGGTGAAGCCAAAGAGATTTCAAAATCTCTCTTTCCTGTGCTATTAAGAAAAACGAATAGCAGGAAATTTGAATTTTATAATAGAGAACACTGTAATAACAATTAGACCATAAGAGAGGTGAAATTTACCAGATCAGTTGAGTGTTAAAAAGCCAATTTGACCTCTTCAGCTACTGTAAACCTGTCCATCTGTTAGTCCCACAACTGGGGTCCGGAAAGAGTAGAATTTACTCATATTTTATCCTTATTTTCTTGGGCCTGTCCATCTCGTTCATAAGACAAATTCACTTAACTGCGGTTTAAATTTCAGTTTCCATATTTCTCGATCAGGTCCAGCACCTATCTCCTTCCTTTTAACTTCTACAATTACCACTTTCTCCGTTAACCGGTTAATCTCCATTACCAAAACAAATTTCCCGTTTTGCCCCTCAACCCTCACGGCAGCCCCATTTTTCCCGGTAACTCTCATCCCTTCCGCCTTGGCAACCTCTTCAATCCTCTGCATTATTCTCTCAGCTGACTCCGCTGAAACAAACCGTTCAACATCCACTGTATCTTTACCTCCTAAACACTTCAATAATCCAGATAAATTAACACCTGATGATAACGAGATTATATGAAACGCATTTAGCAATTTGCCAACGTCGTCAGAGGAGGAACTTGCTGGTGTTTTTAACTGAAATTCGTCATTGAGATACGATTTCACCTCTTTATAACCCTTCCTAAACCACGGATCGTTCCTGATCTGTTCAATTGAGATTCGCGTCTCAGGATTGGTGTCAAGGAGTCGAGTCAGCAACATTTTTAACCCGTGTGAAGTCCATTTAGGGCAACGAAACTCGCCTTTATAGATTTTACGATACATAACCATTAGATTTGAATCAGTGAATGGTAAATAACCAGCATTAAGCACAAAAAGGATGATTCCACATGACCATATATCAACCTTAGCTCCATTATATCCTTTTTTCTCGAGTATTTCAGGTGCCACGTAAGCAGGAGTGCCACAAAGCGTGTGGAGCAATCCATCGGGTTGGATCTGATCCGAAACCGCACTTAACCCGAAATCCGTGACCTTTAAATCCCAATTTTCGTCAAGCAATATGTTTTCGAGTTTCAGATCTCGGTGATACACACCACGAGAGTGACAATAATCAACGGCGGAGATTAGTTGTTGAAAATATCGACGGCTGAGATCTTCGCTAAATCGACCTTTGGTTACCTTAGTAAAAAGCTCTCCACCTTTAGCGAATTCCATTACGTAATAGATCTTGGTTTTCGTAGCGAGGACTTCATGGAGACGCACGATATGTGGATGACGCAACATGCGCATGATAGCAATCTCACGCTTAACGTGCTCCGTGAAACCACCTTTTAATATCTTTGCTTTGCTTACGGTTTTAATCGCTACGCTTTGCCTTGTTCTAATGTCCCTTGCATGATATACCTTTGCAAAAGCACCACAACCGAGGAGTTTTCCGACCTCATATTTTCCAAATAGGTTAAGCTTGAAATCTCCTCCAGCGGTGGTGGTGGTGGTTGTGGTGGCGGATGACGATGAACTGCTCTCCTCATGTAAGATCTCTGGCATTACCAAATCCTTCCGGAAATATTACATGAGGGGATTATAACGTGTAATTCGAAGGGTCATCGATAAATTGAAAGTTTAGATAGAGAACCAACTGAGCTATTAAGTATTAAATTGCTCGATGATAAAATATTATCTGGCAGCATAAAAGTAAAACTACATCAAAGATTCCAATGGAGATTGGTGAGCGAGGTATGTATAGTTTGAATTTTGTTGTTAATTTGATGGGTCAACGGGCAAAGCTTGATATATATTTTTTTTGTTAAAAGGATTAGGAAAAAAGTTAGAGGTAGGGAGAGGGTAGGAGAGTTGGGGGAAATGGACTGACGTGTTCAAATTAACCACGTTACTCGTTTTAGTTGAAAAAACACAAGTTACAAAAGGATGTTCCGCCAACTGCAGATCTAACACAGACAAATTAATTGCTAATCACGTGGATCATGAGGGCAACAAAAAATGATTGAACTCGAAAGTTCTAATGGTAGGAGACTAGGAGTGGTAAAATCACAATTCGTTCAAATTTAAGTGGATTAATGATCCTTTCATTTACTATTCACTTTGTCCGATCTTATTCAGCTCGTATAAAAATTGAGTTGATTTGAACGGTCTTATTTAGCTCGTATAAAAATTGGATTGATTTGGATTAAATGTGTAGCTCAAGTTGATTGATTTCAGATAAATCCTAATATATTGGAGTTCATTAAGAATCATCGTGCTACTTTAGAAGTTAAATAATATTTAAAAAAGCAACAATTCAATATTAGGACTAAATTGTATTTACCCAATATTTAGTACGGTTGATGTTTCCAAGTTTAATTTTTTTTTTGTTGACGAAGGAACCCGCAGCCGCTACTCTCTCGAGTGCGCACAGGGTAAACCCCGGACTGACGCAATAGCCTGCAAACCACGTCACCGATTAACCACACTTGGCAAGCCATGTGTGACAGCTCAACCAAGAAGGTTTATGCAGGGGATCGAACTCGTGACCTTGCGGTCCCGCGCTCTACTGCTATACTAACTTGGCTACCCTTGCGGGTAATCGGAAGAAAAGGTAAAGAGGAAACAGATCAAATGTATATACCATCATGAGCTTTCACCGCAATCTACACCAACCTGCTGAGACCTGTCATCACTAACAAAATGAGCTTTGTGTCTCGCAAAAGAGCCATCATAATTCTTTTTATGACAGAAAACCCACATAGAACGTATTATGCTCACATTAGATGGACGGGGCACTAACTCCCACGTCTTATTTTTAATAAGAGCATTAATTTCGTCTAACATGACAACTTTTCAATTCGGGTCTGCTAGGACCGCTTTGGGATTTTTTTGAAGTGGTGATGGTTGGACCGAAGATGTTAGGTTAAAATGACGCTTGAGCCAAAAAATCCCGTGAATAGCACGGGTTTTAGCGGTCCAAGGTAGGACCGAGACAGATGACAGGGGCAGTGGGCTTTCGGTTTGTGGAGTGGGCCGAGAGGTAGTTATATTGTGGGCTGGTGGAGCTGGGCTTGGTGGCCTAGTTGGTGGATTGGATGAGGGAGCAGTGGGCTCCCTCATTTGGGCCTGTCAGTCACGAGAAATGGATTGGGCCGAGGTCGAAGAGGAGGGAGCAGTGGGATCCCTGACTCAGACTGGCCCAGTCCCATTTCGTTGCTGGGCCACTATATTTGGTGGTTAATTTTGTGCAGCCGAGGAAGTATTGGTTTGGGCATTTAGATGGTGATTTAAAATTGGATGTATTCCTACGTCAAAAAATTCATATGAAGGCGGGGACGCCACATGAGATTTAGCAAACGGAATGTGGACTCATAAAAAACAATGTGACGAGAGATGATAATTTTTCCATTAGACATATCATAACACTTATATCCCCTATGATTTTGTGGGTATCCCAAAAAAAACACAAGGAGTGGAACAGACTTGAAGTTTGTTTATGGTTGTGGACGGAAACAAGGGATAATATAAACACCCGAAAACCCTCAAATGTGTACAGGAAAGAATACAATGGTATAACATTTGTGTGGATGATAGGCTTGAGAGTAGCTTGCTAAGAAGAATGTTTAAAATATATGTGGACATTTGAAGAGCATGATGCCACAAAGACGGTGGTGTGGACGAATGCACAAGAAGTGTGTGAATTAGATTGTTGATTGTTCAAATTTTTCTTTCGATTTTTCCATTTTGAGGAAAAGTATGTGGATATGAAAGACGCAAGGACATTCCATTTTGGTGACAAATATTTTTAAATTGGTCATTTATAAATCCCTCTCATTTTGACATTGAAAACATTTAATGGATCTCTCAAATTGGGTTTTGATGAAAACATTAAATTGTTTAAAACGGTGAAGACCTGCGATTTCTTTCCTATGGGAAATGTCTACTGAAAATTTGAATAATCGTCCAAAATAAGCATATAATACTTATGACATGTCGAACTTAAAATCGGGGATGTCCACAAATTACTATGCATGATATCAAATGGCATAAGAGTATTGGAAGCAGATAAAGAAAAGGGAAATTTAACATGCTTCCCAAAAATGCAAGTCTGGCAAACATGAGAGTCCATAAGTTTGTTACAATCAACAAATTTATTATTTCTAAGAAAATTGAACACCGGTGCTCCCGGGTGTCCCAACCAGTTATGCCATAAAATAGGAGAAATAACTACAAAGGTTGATGGATTGGTGACTTAGTTGTTGATGGTGGCGGTGATGGGATACAAATCACCAGTGCTATTACATCTCATAGTGGCATCCCCGTCTTAACATCCTTCACAGAAAATCCAAACGGATCAAAATTAACATAAACATTGTTGTCAATTGTGAAACGACGTACATACATCAAGTTTTTAATCAGTTTGGGTGCATGTATGATGTTTTTCAAATGTAAAGGTGGGTGAGGGAGGGGGAGATTTAATTGACCAATACCACGAATTGGATTTTCCTACCTACTGCAAACAACAATATTTTTATTACTGCTCATATTAAAATAAGACGAGAGAGTACATTGAGATGATGTCATGTGTGATGTTGCCCCTGTGTCCATATACCATGAATCATCGGGAACACTTAGATTCATGTTGTTCATGGCCTGTTCATTATCTGTGGGAGCATAACTTGCGGAGGATGGTCCATGGACTGCTAAGAGTCTCACATCGGATATGGAATGAGAACATGGAGTCCTTATATGGATTTGGACAATCCTCACCCTACAAGCTATCTTTTGGGGTTGAGTTATGCCCAAGATCCATTCTTTACATGATATCAGAGTCAGTCATATTCCAATTCTTTGTTCACCGATGTTGACCCCCCAAATTATATTATTCACGCTATCGCGCCCTATTTTGACCTGCTCGCGGGTCAAAGCGGAGCATGACATATTCAGTGATTCCTGGGGTATGATTAGGGTTAAGGAGTCGCCACCTAATTATTTTTTACGGTGAATTAGGACACCTAAATATTTAAACTAAATGCTACAATGTAAACCCCGATTTTAAAGTCTGCGAAACTAATAAGATTCTAGGTAAGGGTTCTTTATTATCCTAAAGGGAAGGGGTTAGACATCCTTTAAGATCCGCTAACTTGCGGTTATCCGATCAAACTCAAATTAATATTATACTAAGAAAAATGCATGTTTTAAAATATGAAGTTAAAAAAAGATGTTTGCAAATAATTAATGAAAGAGATGCATTTTGTACATGTATGCATTTGTGACAATAAATAAGGAGAAAAGCAATTCATTTGTAATGCCAAAGGAGTAATTTTTGAAAATTATTTTTTGTTGTACAATTAATAAAATGAATAGAAGATGATCAAAGTTGTTTTGAAAATTTTAAATATGCATGACGAGCCTAAAAATGAATAAACTAGCGAAGGATTTCTATGTTTAAATTAACCGAGCCTACAAGCAAATAAGCTAGAGACGGGCTTTAACTACCCTACTAACTATCCATTCATGGCCTAATTATTCTAAATATCCTAACAATCACACAAACTTTAAATAATTATTACATGCCCGAAAAATAGAAATAATGGAATTAAAGAGTAATAATAAAGGGGAACTAAGGCGGATGCCGATATCATCTAGCCCTATTTGTTTTGAAATCCTGAGTTTGGAGAATGCACGGAATGTGGATGCGGGTCTTCGTTTGACACTAGCCATGACGAGTCTCATGAAGAAACTCTTCGTTGCTCCCGATGCATTTCATGTAAAACAAAAGGAAAGAAAAGGAATTAGAAAGTATCCCGAAAACTATCAAATATGTAAATATGTAAACACAGATATAGGATTGCGCACATATGTACAACAATTATATTAACTGAAGCCGTCTGAAACAAACAAACCCAAAGGCAAAAATAGTCCAATATTATTTAAAGAGACGCTTGAGTAATACGAAAGTAGAGGGGTAGGCCCAAATGCGTTGGCAGGCCCATATGCTCACACCCTTACGCTTAAACATACCAGCCCATCACAACAACGTACAAGCAAATAGGAACTGATATACACAGTATATCCGGAGACATACAGTGATATTTAGACTGGATACACACTCGATATACTCAACTCCCTATACTTTGTATATTTCAGGATATATCATTCATCTACTTCTTAGCAAATAGAAGAGCCAAAGAAAAGGCAAGACAAATCATAAACATGATTTCAATTGGTCATGGGAGCAAGAAAAGTGTAAATTCTAGGCATAGATCACAATCAGAGACTAAGAAACAAGCTCATATTTGACTTCAGCCATAGAGGAAAAGTTTACTGCATACTCAAAAATGGGGAAGGGAGAGGGATATTTTCCTAATCTTATCAAGGTCACTCAAGGCAAGCAAAGAAAAATAAGCAGCAATGGACATATTCAACTTTGATAAGAGAGAAGAACAATGCACATGGCTCAGAATCCAGAATAAAATCAGCACCCCAACTCAAACATAATAGGTAAACAACCAGTAGCCAGACTCATGATCATGTACAATCCTAAATTCAAACAGGCATATCCAAAATAAGACATTATGAAAAATGCATAGGATTAACAACACATATACTAAATTAACTAGCATGCCTCTGATTCAAACACAAATTCAAGTGAACAGAACTTAGTCAACTATGTGTTTAGGAAGTACATAACAAGAAACCAATTCATATAATAGCTCTACATAAAGGAAAATGATATAGATTTTTTTCTTGCAACAGCATATGGAATGCATATTTTTTAGGTCATGAGCAAGGAAAAGAATATCTCAACAAATCTCTTCCAAATTTTACACAGAAGAATAGCTGACATGCTAAGGGAATGATTCAGAATGACTTGACTTCTTAATAGAACACTGGACAGTGGCAACATAACAGGACTAAAGTCACTCTCAACATGCCATATGATTATCTATTAAAGAGAATATAATGTGCTTGTATAGACAAAACCAGAAGCCAAGACATAACAGACACATACTCATGGCATTAGCCTAGATATGGACATAACTTAACAATGATCAAATGCTTTTCTATCTCTAAGCTGCAGATACCTAAATCATATGCCAAGGCCTTGTGCTCACTTAAACAGTTTTAGGACTCAAATCTTATCATATACATGCTGCTATATGAACATTACTGAATTGAATGCAAGATACAGGCAAACAACAATATAATCATAGAATCAGCAAGATCAGTAGGGGTACAAAATACTAACATAGGACTTATTCAACAACTTTAGTAGCCATGACATAGTACCAAGGAGCTTAAGAGGACTTTACATGCTAGTGGATGAATTTTGACACTTAAGCAAGCAGGGTAGGATATGATCAATTTAGTTGACATATAGACATAGAAGTGAAAGCATAATTAATCAGAAATTGCATTTCAGAGATGCAGGACCACTCAGACTAAACTAAACATAAAGGACACATATAAAATTCTCATTAGACATACTTCACACAGATTTGGACAGGCTAATGAACATTCAAAGAACCACATGCCTTATACTGCCTTCAACCACATAAACAGACACAAAACATGTGTCAAGGCATTTGCCTAACAAGAAATCCCTATAGGTCAAAACTCAAAAGCAAAGCTCAAGACTGGACCATACAGGACATAAAAGAAATAAACCACACATCGGGTTATCTAGTTAGATTTGACTTTTCACCAATTCAAACTATGCTGGACACCAATGACAGCCACATATTCAGAGCTAGATGAATCAAATTCTAAACTCCTCAAGCCAGAACAGACATCATATGAAATATCACACAACAGTTAGATAAATGTCAAACTAATTTCAGTGTATTATGCAAGATAAACCAAGATTTCAGACATAGTGTGTTGGAAATAATATTAACATGATGGGGAATAGCTCTTAATGTTCGAGCTAGTCAATTACATCACAATCTTTATTAAACAAGCACTAAAAATAGCATACTCAACATATAACTCTAACATGAACCTAACACAACATACTTGAACATAAAAAGGTAAACATCATAAGGCATTTAACTAATCAGCATCACAACCTCTTTGAACAGATATTAAACAACATATTCATCACATTACATTAAGCTTGAACCTGAAACGAGTCTAACAGGTAAAGACATATTTAATTTAACAAAAGCAGTCTTTTACGAGATATCACACATAGACCCTGATGAACATACAACATGAACAAGCTAAATTATTACATAGTTAACACACACACAAAAAAACAGAAAAGTAAACTGAGGGGAGTGTGAGTTTTATGGACCTTCTCCGGGCAGCGAACCGAGGCGTGTTTCGAATCGTCGACCCGCTCGGAGGAGTTTGTTTATGCGATTGAACAGAAAATGGGCATGAATGTTTTGCGGTTGTGTCGAGCAAGAACTGAGTAAAAAAAGATTTTTGAGAATCGAAAGCTATTCGAGAGAGGGGGTTTTCTGCCTATATTTGCCTCTGAGCAAGCCTAAGAAAAAAATGGTGAATTTTTAGTTCGATTTTTCTGAAGAACCGAGAGTTTTTCGTCCAAAAAGCCCTTCCAACACAACCCAAAGGGCTATATTTATAGTCAAAACTTGAGGGGTTTCAACAACTAGAATTCGAATTTCGAATCCAAAGAAAAGAGGAGAAAAGTGACGATTTTTGACAGAGTTTGAAAACTGAGATGATAATGAAAGGGGTACGGGTTTATGCTATTACCCGTCGAACCTTGAAGGTGTTCTGGGGATCGACCGCAGCATGCATGGTTCGCCTGTCGATCGACCTTGGACGAGCTATTCAAGGCTCTGGGGTTTGCAGAAAAAGGGAAAAGGGGACTGGCGATGTGAGGGCTTGATGGTGGCAGTGGTGTTGGTGTTTATCCGGCGGTTTGGAGGTGGAGCCGGCGAAGGACCGCCGGATTTTGGAAGGGTTTGGGTCGAAGGTCGCCTGGTTTTTTGGCGTCGCTGGTTTTGTTTTTGGAGGCGTCCGGTTTTGGTTTCGGTTTTGGGGATTTTGGATGAATTGTAACGATGGGGTTTTTAATTTGGGTTTGGGCCGGTTCGGTTGGGGAAGTGGTGGGCTGGTAGGGGAATTGGGCTGGTAGGTGGGGATTTTATTTTGTGGGTTATGTTTTGGCTGTTGGGGCTTTGGGTTGGTGGATTTGGGTTGGTCCGGTTATTGGGTATAGGGGTGTTGGGTTTGAATAAAAGGGAAAGGGATGTTGGGCCAGCCGAGTGGGCTTTTTGGTGGGTTTGGGTTGGGATATAAGGGAATTTAATTGGGGAATTGTTTTGGGTTGGGAAAATAAAATGGGTTAATGGGTTTAAAAGTATAAAAGAGGTTTAACATTAAATATATATTTTTTGTAAAAGATGTGAATTATTTAAAATAACATAACGATGTGATAATAATAGAATATAATATTTGCGAAATGTTTAATGCTTAATAAAAATGGAAATGCGATGCAATTTTGCGAGAATAAAATAACATAGAATTTTCGGATAAAACTTATGATTATGATAAAAATGCAAATGATAGTAAAAAATGCGAATAACAATAATAATAAGAGAATAATAATATATATATATATATATATATACTCATGTATGTATATATATTAAAATTGTTTTGAGGTGTTAAAAATATTTAAAATTGTAAATAAATTGGAAAAGACGGGACAAAATTGGGTGTCAACACACGCTCCAGTTAACAGGGTCTGGGCGTGCGGGGGAGTGTTAAGAGTCCCACATCGGATATGGAATGGGAACATGGACTCCTTATATGGATTTGGACAATCCTCACCTTACAATGTAGCTTTTGAGGTTGAATTAGGCTCAAGGTGGTCTCCGATGAAGACTTGGGAGGAATAATATGGTTTATTACTTCGTATGCTCGGCAATGGATTTTAAATAACTTCGTCCAAGAAGAGTATTGTCCTTTTTCCATCTCTAGAATAATTTGAATAAAGTTTTTGACGTTGTTTACGGCAAGAGCGGAATGAAATTTTTATTTATCGGCCATTGTTACCCAAGAAAATACAAGAAAATGGGAGGAGAAAGTGATTAGAGGAAGGGAGATGAAGAACCCTAATTAGGGTTTGTTTGGGAGAAACCGAAAAAAAAGATATGGGAGGGGGTAGTATTTCGGCTAGGGTTAGGGTTTGGTTTTGAGGACGCCGAAAAAGTGGTGGTTTTCGGCTAGTGATGAGGCCGACGGTGTGGCTCTTGATACCATGAAGAAAATTAATTACATGCCTTTATTTCATCCCAATAATACAATATATATACAACCATATAAGATCAATCTATGGCTACTATTTAGGAACACTATCCTAAGAATATGTTAATCATCTTACAATACTAATTGCATAACATTTGATTTAATTACCTAATGGATGATTTGATATGATGGTCCATAATTATCTTAACAAATAATGTAAAATTTATCAATATAAATTTGTATGCTTTTAAATGTAAGTTGTTGTTTAAGAAGAGTCACTGCATTTGCCTTCTCCGAGGGTTTTATAAAGGACAACCTTTTCAACATAATTTTTTAGTGAATCGTTATTTTCTCACGATTATCTATCTAAAATGTTCTTTTTCCGTCATGAATAATAGTACTCATTTTTTTGTTTCGAGTAATTTTTCTTCTTTTACTTTGGCTTGTGTTTTATAGTTTCGACCGTGTTTTAGACCTTTTTGGTTGCAAAATTCAACTTTTTAGTGTTTATTAAGAATAGATAATAATCAATTAGATAATGTCTAGTAAACTTTTTAGTGCTATAATTTATAAATAATCTCTCACTAAGCCTAGGCATTGAGCTGATGAAGGCGACTTCAACTAAGTTTGAGCAATAATAAGCCACCTCAACGCAATTGAGCTTAGTTATAGACTAATAGCAGAACTATGATAACTAGGCTGGAGTCTAGTTCGAATCAACTCTTTTAATATATTTATTTTTGTGCCTTGTATAATCTTAACAAAAAGGTTATATTCATACAAACTAATTAGTTAAAAAATATATGAGATATTAGCAGTATAAGTTTTTGTTATTTTTTGTTTATTTCATAAATAATATATACATAAATTTTAGAAAAACATTGTCTATTATTTTATACCTGATAAAATACGTAATAAATGGGTCATCCCCACTCTCAAGGAAGGTGAAGGCAAATGAAGGAAACTACCTTCTTTTCCTCTATTAAAGCACCTTCCGTCTGATCTGTTGGGAGATTTTGCTCTAAGGTACTTTATAAAGCAGTACGGGAAGTATTTAACTATTACAAGTATTCGAAAGGATAAATAAAGATTTCAATAGTTCAACTATAAATCTGAAAATTACAATATGACAACAAAACTGAAATTACGATTTTGTTGAAGACTGAAAAATGGAAAAGCGGTTTATCTTTGAGTCGAGTGTGACACTCTGTCCTTAAGACAATATTGCCCCGTATGTATCCTTTATACGTCCTGGACAATTTGTCTCCCAAGATAAAACAGCAATGGAACCCTTGAGCAAAGGAAACTCAAGAGCTACCGTGAAGAATATTGAGTAACGAAATGATGCTTGGAAGTTGTAGGAAGAAGATTTTTTCGGTTGTGTATTTTCGTGCATATCATGTGTGCTCAACAATGGTGTAAGGGGGTGTTTATATAGGTGAAGGAGGGGCTGAAAAACTGCTGAAATCGCCTCCATAATAGCCAAATAATGGCCATTATGGAGGTAGTAAAGTCACCAACATAAATGGTGAAAGACCAACCTGTTTTGGCCATTATAGGAGGAGTAATTCAGCCAAAATAAATGGCTGAATTGAGTGCTTGGCAAATCGCTTTGACCGTTTCCAGTCAGATTCGGAAACTTTAGGGACCAACTCGTACATCCGAAAGAATTCGGTCCAAAGCGCACATCGAAACTTCGGGATCAAAGCGTACTTACGGCAAAGTTTTCTCGGCCCAAAAAGATAATATCGAAGGCCCACACCCACGACCCACGTGCCCCACGGCCCACGACCCACGACCCGTGACCCGTGAACCCGTGAACCCGTGAACCCGTGAACCCGTGAACCCGTGAACCCGTGAACCCGAGAACCCGAGAACCCGGAACCGGAACCGAACCGGACCGGACGGGCGGCGGCGGCGGCGCGCGTGTGGTCTTTACTTGAACCGAAGCACATCTAGGTCCTCCCTCCTTTAAACACATGGGATACCCTTGGGGTCCCAAACCCCAAACCAATTTCGAGTCTTATATACACAACAATTCTTTCTTCCTCTACCGATGAGGGAGAATTACACACAATACCACACTTTCCATGCTTCAAACACCTTACTTCGTGAACCAATATCTCTTTCATTTCTCAATGAAATTTGACGATTCTTGGCCCTACGGTTATCTACGTACTTAGTAGATCATGCATGTGTGAAGAACCGGATTCTCCAACATACGTTACACTAGTGTTTAAGCCGTTAAAGTTGGTCGGTCGCAACTCCCGCCAAAGGCAAATTTCCAACAATCCCCTCTTGAAAGAGATTTTGGCGCACTCACATGGTGTCTTTTCATTTCCAAAGCAATATTTCGGACCGATGTTGCATAAGGAGAGGTAGCCTCGGCTTTGAACCTTCCATAGTTGAATACCATCGGACTTACTTTACCGCGCGGTGAACGTGATGTCTTGAACCGTCGGTGTTTAGTGTAAGCCAAGACAACGGTACCAACACAACAAATTCCCTTACTCTCTTCTTCGTAATGTTTTGTCCGTTTTGGCCATGGACAACGTCTTGGATTCTTAAGTGCGTTCAATTTGAGGCGGCCCGTCCTCGCACTTAAATAGGTGGTCTCCTACAAGGTATCCTGCTATACCCCACTTCACAAGTGTTAGGAACCATTAAAAGTTTCCCAAAGACCTAACCTCGGTTGTTGAGGATCATTACGGAGTTTTGAAAACTTAACCTTTACCCATACCGAGATAGCACTTAACATCTATCGCGGGAACGGCTTTGGATTTGGTGTTTCTTTTCGTAAATCACTATCCGAAGTGCTCATGCTTCCACCGAAGCGATCAACCGAACCTTTACAACTTAGTTTTCCCATTGAACCAAATTACCGGGATCTCCAGTTCGTAAGGTTGGGTTTCCATTTGTATTGGTCCGTATATTTTGGGTTTTAAGCCCATTCCCTAGACAAAGAACACTTGATCTCGGGTAGTCCCTTAGTTAGTAAATAAGGAAGTGACACCCGTGATGATCAAGCGCCATACGGTCTTATGTCTCCGACAGATCGTGTGATTATGTCCAGACGCCGTCATCCGTGTCCTTCCTAAAGCCGACCGGCTAGCCACGGTGTAGAGCTGTCTGAAGGCACGGGTTTCTCCCAATAAGGGACGTCCTCTAATGAGTCGTGAAGTTACTCAACTTCTTTCATGCTTTGTATAAAGCGATAAACTCCGATACCATCATGAATCGGTTGATGCAAGTTTGATTAGAGGATTTTCCAAGAACCACCATACACATTTACTTGTGGCTTTGGTGTTCTTCGGATCCGATGTCCGGTTTGCATCACTGCGTTCTCTCGAGAACCATTGGACATCCGAGAATACTATAATCCGTAGATAAGCGAGTAATTCGGATATCGTCATATCCGACTTAACGCCTTCTATTGATCATGTATTAAGATCATCGGTGAACCTTAGTTCAACCGATCTGTTTGTTGGACGATACCAAGTCGGTTGTAGTGTGTACAATACATTGAACTACACGTGACCCGAGCATATCGCTCCTTGTCTATGGGTGCACCATGATTCCAATCAGTTCTATGATTCATATCCATTGGTGGCTTCAACGAGACCGTCAACTATCGACCGATCCGTTAGATGTCTTAGAAATCCAATTCCTAAGATGTCATCTCGTGATACTCATATCTTTCATATCGAGACTTTGTTTCAATATGATTTTCACTCTAAGACCGTTGGTTTTCCAACTGTTGGCTTACTAACTTCGAGTCAATGTTTCGTGATCGATTCATTGTTTCGTTTTATCCGAGACTTTCGGGACCAAAATGTTAACATTTCGGGGACCAAAATGAAAGTTCGGGAAGAAGCCCAACAGTTCGGCAAACCAATTTCGATCCTCTTCTTCTAACTCTCCGGTTTGGAAGGTCGTTTCAACACCCATGCCATGTAAGATTACAATGGCCCTGGATGTGAAGCTACTCACTGGGGAGCACTTTTTATAACCCAAAGGTTCTTTTCCGGAGGAAGATTAACTATTACACACGTATGGTTCTATATATGGAATCTATTTCTCCCTTTAGCTTCTTTCCAAAGCGGCGCTTTTGGAGATAACAATTATTTGTTAATTGTCCATGGTTCGTTCTCAACCATACAAGCTAGAAGGACCGGAACAAGTCTTTGTCCCCTCTTTGCTCCGTCTTGGTTCAACATCTAGAATCCCCGAGTTTCATAGATCCGGAATATTAAGTTCCGGATAAACGGCAACTTTCGAGTCATGAAGATACGGAACGTTTAGTTCGGACAAGTCGAGCCCTCGCGGGTTCTTGTTAACCTTGAGCAATTACTCCTTTTTCCTTTTTCAAGGAAAGTTATCTCCAAAGAATTCAAAGCATTCTTTGACGCCAAGAGGCGATCAACACTATCGTTATTTGCGGATCCGGTGGATATGCAATCTGATCTTAGGTCAAACTTGACTGTTTCGGTAGCCCATCTTTTACCAAGCTACCCCTCGTAATTTGGGCGTACAACTTCGCGCTTGGCTAACACCGTTGGGCGAGGTGAGTAATGAGCGTCGTTTAATAAACGATGGTTCATATTCTCCCCCTCTATCACTACGAATTTCTCAATCCGTAGGCTTAGTTAATTTTCAAATTTCGCTTTGTAGCGCTTATCCGCTTCAACAACTTCATCTTTGCTTTTCAACACACAAAGGATTCCATACGTTGTACTATCATCAATGAAGATCACAACGTACTTGTCTCCCCCCTCTATTTTGTATAAACTTCAAATCACCAAGTAGGTGTGACTAAGTTCTAGAGGAGCGGTGCTTCTTTCGCTATTCCCTTGACGGAATTTGGAAAGGTGATTTTGCCTCTTCATCTACCTCACATTTATTTTGAGGGTTTATGTCGTCAGAAGTCAACAATCTCAACATCGTTAGCTTTTGAATGACTTGCTATTTAACGTGTCTTAATCTATGATGGCATAGATGCACGGATTACAAATATATCATTCATTTGGCTACAGACATACTGTACCATTCTTAGTTATTACGGATTACAAATATATATATGTATATATATATATATATATATATATATATATATATATATATATATGTATGTATATATATATATATGTATGTATATATATATATATGTATGTATATATATATATATGTATGTATATTCTGGGGCGGCGTTTTTCTTGGTGGAGAAGAAAAAGAGAAAATTGTAAACACAATCTCCCTTATTTTGATAATAGTGAAATCTGTAGCGGCAAAGTGGACGTAGCTCTCACATTGAAAGTGAACCACTATAAATTTGTGTGTTATATGTTCTTCGCTTATTTACTGTTTTCTGATTATGTTAGATGTGGGACTCAAATCCTAACAGTTTTGCTCGAGGCATAACTTACTTACAAATTTTGCCGACGACCTTATTCTCCTCCTCTCCTCGAGGCATAAAAATTTCTAGAAAAGGTCCACTTCTATCCCATCTCTTCTTCGCCGACAACCTTATTCTCCTCACGGACGCAAATCAAAAGAGCTGCAATTCTTTGATCGATACCCTTAATAAGTTTTGCAAGTTCTCTGGGCAATCTATCAACGTTAGCAAATCTAGAATTTTATTCTCCAATAACACCTCAGAAAATGATAAGAACCATTTTAGCCAATGCCTTGCCATGAAACAAACCAACATCTTTGGAAAGTACCTGGGGTTCCTCAGGTTAGAGTCTAGACCCTCTAAAAAGGATTTTCAATTTATCATAGATAGACTTCATAGCAGACTCAATGGATGGAAGACCAATTTCTTAAATATTGCTGGAAAAACTACCTTAATTAAGGCTACACTAGCGGCTATCCCTAACCATGTTACGCAAATGTATAATAATACCCTTAGACAAGCTATCCAAGGACCCTTAATGAAACATGAACCAGATCTTACTCTGTCGACTATCATCGACAACGGGATTGTCAACATCGAAAACTGTTAAATAAGGCAATATACACACAATATACATGTGTATATTGCCTTACCCAAGTCACGGATTCTGCCCATATTGGTGGCCTCGGTTTTGGTGTTAATTGGACATAAGAATATTGTATATTTGGAAAATATATGTGTAGTATATTGTAATGTATTTGTTACCTAAATTAGGATTATACACTACCATAATTGTAGAGTTAGAATTATGGTAGAATAAGATTTTAGGAATAGAATAGGAATAAGATTCTCCTATTTTGTAACTTGTATATATACCTATTCAATTAATGAAAATAATCAAGGGGATTATTTCTTTCATGGTATCAAGAGACTTGGTCTAAACAAAAGTTTTCTCTCCCAACTTTTGCCTCTTTTCGACCGAGACCCCCCCTCGGGTTTCTCTTCCAAATTTCGTCTTCCGCTCTAAAAAAACCTCTCTTAAATTTCTCCTCCTTCTTTGTTCTTTCAATATGTCTAAGAACAATTATCATCCTGCCCTCATGGTTTCCAACGTCAAGAACAGTATCCCTATTGTGCTTGAAATGGAAAACGTCAAATATGCGACGTGGACAGAGTTGTTTAAAATACACGCTATCTTCCATCAAGTTATCCATCATATAATTCCTCCCGCTACACCCCTTCCCGAGGAGGATCCTCAATTATGGATTACGCTTGATGCTACCGTTCTCCAGTGGATCTATTCCACTATTTTAGTTGACATTCTACAAACGATTATTGAGCCGGATACCACGACTATGGCTACTTGGAATAGATTGCGTGACATATTCCAAGATAACCAACATTCACGTGCCGTCACACTTGAGCAGAAATTCTCCCTCGTTCGCATGGAAGAATTTCCTAACGTATCTGCCTATTGCAAGAAACTTAAAGAGTTGGCAGATCAACTCCGTAATGTGGGCGCACCTGTTATCAATAATCGTCTGGTTCTACAATTGGTTGCCGGCCTTTCGGAGGCATATAATGGCGTTGGAACTCTCCTTCGTCAAAGCAACCCTCTTCCTGTCTTTTATCAAGCCCGCTACATGCTTACTTTAGAAGAAACCGGTTTGCTTAAAAAGGCGGCTACTGGAGCAAGCCCCATCGTCATGATGGCGTCCTCCCCAAGTTCTTCATGTTTTGTTAATAATTCGGGGCAAAACCATAATCATGGTGGCGGCAAGAATAATCGCAAGAATAATAACAAAAACCGCGGGGCAAACACGACAGTTCCAGTGGCGATTTCGGTGGTCAGCAAGCAGGCAGTGGGCCCCGTCCAGTGAATAATGGCCCACCGCCCCCCTGGTCCCAGCAGTTGGGCCCATGGCAGTGGGGATGGGGCAGTGGGGCGTGGGCCGTAGCCCCATCGCCCGGCGAAATCCGGCAGAGCCGGTGGGCTGGCCAGCCTTTCAGGTCAAACACCCAGCAGTGGCGGCCCACTGGCCAGTGGCCCAGCAGCAGCAGTTCCAATGGCTACGACCCAACTCAGTCTCGTCCGGGAATACTTTGGCCCCGACCTCCGCAAGCCCACCATGCAGCAGGCCCCACTCACACCGATATCAAGGCCGCGATACACGCATTGGGGTTGACTCAACCGGACCCAAATTGGTATATGGACACCGGTGCCACTACTCACATGACTTCCGAATCAGGTACTCTCTCATCTTATTCCAAAATGAGTACCCCTCGGGGTATAATTGTTGGTAATGGCAACTCTATTACAATTCAAGGTTATGGTCAGAAAACGTTGTCTCCCCCCAATCCACCCCTTATCTTGAAAAATATTTTCCATGCCCCCAAATTGATTAAAAATTTAGTGTGTGTCAGAAATTTCACCACTGACAATTCAGTTTATGTTGAATTTGATCCTTTTGGTTTCTTTGTGAAGGATTTCAAGACGGGGAGTCATCTCATGAGGTGTGATAGTAGGGGGATCTTTATCCTATCATGCCTGGTTTCTGTCCATCGAGTCAAGCCTGGCCGTCAGCTTTTGTAGCCATTTCTCCTTCTATGTGGCATGCTCGCCTTGGTCATCCGGGCTCTTCTATTTTATCAATTTTAGATAAAAATAGCTTCATTTCTTGTAAGAGTACGAGTCGTACTCAAATTTGTCAATCTTGTTCGTTAGGAAAAAGTGTTAAATTGCCATTTGTGGATTCAAATTCTCATACTTCATAGCCATTTGATATTATTCATAGCGACCTATAGACGTCTCATGTTCTAAGTTTGTTAGGTCATCGATATTATGTTCTGTTTCTGAATGATTATTCTAAATTTTTGTGGACGTTTCCAATTGCCAATAAATCTCAAGTGTTTTCCGTTTTCATAAAATTTAGAGTATTCATTAGAACACAATTCGAAAGAGAAATAAATAATACTCAATGTGATAATGGGAAAGAGTATGACAATAGGGTATATCGGGAGTTCTGTGATAATAATGGGATACATTTTCATTTTTCTTGCCCTCATACATCTTCTCAAAATGGGAAAGCCGAACGCAAAATTCGTTCCATAAATAACATTGTCCGCACTATCTTACTTCATGCTTCCGTACCCTCGTATTTTTGGCATCATGCTCTGCAAATGGCAACATATCTACTTAACATAATTCCGTCCAAAGGTCTGACATATTCTTCCCCCTCTAAATCTTATATAATAAGAACCCTTCTTATTATCATCTTCGGGTTTTTGAGTGCTTGTGTTATCCGTTATTCCCATCCACCACAATTAACAAACTTCAGGCCCGGTCTACTCCGTGTGTGTTTTTGGGTTATCCGTCTAATCATCGTGGTTATAAATGTTTTGATTTATCCTCCAAGAAAATCATCATTAATCGCCATGTAATTTTTGATGAAACTCAATTTCTATTTACTAAAGTCCATACTCCCGAGCCTAGTTCGTATAATTTTTTGGATGATGGTATATCTCCGTATAATACTCATCATTTTTCGGACATATCC
This sequence comes from Anisodus tanguticus, assembly GCA_034509755.1. NCBI lineage: Eukaryota > Viridiplantae > Streptophyta > Magnoliopsida > Solanales > Solanaceae > Anisodus > Anisodus tanguticus. The sequence continues at coordinate 52,009,819 of CM067540.1, read as the reverse complement.
CGCACCCAAAATCCTCCAGCAGGCCCATTGCCCGCTGGACCCACCGCTCGTCATCTTTGTTTCCAAGAATCGAAATAGTTCCGGCGATTAGGCCGATCCGGCCCACCACTGCGGAACTGTTCCGATTCTGCCCCAGTTTCTCAGTTTGGGCCAGCAGGCCCACTGTCTGTTGGCCAGTCCGTCCCGACCCTAGAAAATTTCCAAAATTCACTAAATTCTTCCTCGAGTCATAGACCGGTCACTCGTAGTCAGCGGGGTATTTTTACACCTAAAAGACATTTTAATTTACATTCTGATGTCTCTAAATCCCTCTTGCCCCGCAATCCTGTGTCCGCATTAAATGACCCTAATTGGAAAATTGCTATGACTGATTAATATAATGCTCTTATTGATAATAAGACGTGGGAGTTGGTGCCCCGTCCATATGGTATTAATGTTATCAGGTCTATGTGGATTTTTGCTCATAAGAAGAATTCAGATGGGTCATTTGCTCGACATAAGGCGCGGCTTGTGGGTGATGGTAAGACTCAGCAAGTTGGGATAAATTATGGTGAGACGTTTAGTCCGGTAGTCAAACCGGCTACCATTCGCACTGTGCTTAGCTTGGCTCTTTCAAAGACTTGGCCAATTCATCAGTTGGATGTCAAGAATGCTTTCGTACATGGTGATCTCAAGGAAACAGTCTATATGCATCAGCCGTTGGGTTTCAGGGATCCCAACCGTCCTCATCATGTCTGTTTGTTGAAGAAGTCCTTATATGGGCTTAAGTAGTCTCCAAGGGCCTAGTATACGAGGTTTGCTGACTTTGTTTCGACTATTGGGTTCACTCACAGCATGTCAGATAATTCCTTGTTCATCTACCGCCGTGGTTCGTCCTTGGCCTACATTCTGTTGTATGTGGATGATATCATCTTGACTGCCTCTTCCGATGTCTTGCGCCAGTCTATCATGGCCATGCTCAGTTCTGAGTTTGCTATGAAAGACTTAGGGCCTTTGAGTTATTTTTTGGGGATTGCCGTCAAGCGTCATTCAGGTGGCTTGTTTTTTTCTCAACGAACGTATGCTGCTGAGATCATAGAGAGGGCTGGGATGTCATTCTATAAGTCCACTTCCACTCCAGTTGATGCAAAACCCAAGCTTAGTGCCGCGGCAGGTGCACCATATGAGGACCCGACCCGCTATCGCAGTCTTGTAGGGGCCCTCCAGTATCTTACCTTTACCAGACCGGATATTACGTATGCGGTTCAGCAGGTGTGTTTATTCATGCATGACCCCATAGTTGAGCACATGAATGCAATCAAATGCATCATTCGGTATATTCAGGTGACACTGGACTATGGGTTGTACTTGTATCCTACATCTACATCCACACTTGTCTCGTACACAGATGCAGATTGGGGTGGTTGTCCGGATACTAGACGGTTTACGTCAGGATATTGTATGTTCCTAACAACTTAGTCTCCTGGTCTGCGAAGCGTCAGGCGACTCTATCCCGTTCAAGTGCCGAGGCAGAATATCGAGGGGTAGCTAATGTGGTCTCAGAATCATGTTGGTTACGTAACTTGCTTTTAGAGCTTCATTGCCCCATTCAGAAGGCAACCTTAGTATATTGTGATAATGTTAGTGTCATCTACCTCTCAGGTAATCCGGTTCAGCACCAACGCACTAAGCATATCAAAATGGACATTCACTTTGTCCGAGAAAAGGTTGCTCGGGGGCAGGTACGCGTATGTCATGTCCCGTCAAGATATCAAGTTGCAGACATCTTTACAAAGGGTCTTCCCACAATACTCTTTGAAGATTTTAGGGACAGTCTCAGCGTTCGAAGACCGCCCGCTATGGCTGCGGAGGTGTGTTAAATAAGACAATATACACACAATATACAGGTGTATATTGCCTTACTCAAGTCACGGATTCTGCCCATATTAGTGGCCTCGGTTTTGGTGTTAATTGGACATAAGAATATTGTATATTTGGAAAATATATGTGTAGTATATTGTAATGTATTTGTTATCTAAATTAGGATTATACACTACCATAATTATTGAGTTAGAATTATGGTAGAATAAGATTTTAGGAATAGAATAGGAATAGGATTCTCATATTTTAGAACTTGTATATATACTTATTCAATTAATGAAAATAATCAAGGGGATTATTTCTTTCAAAAACCTTTCTTTTGATATTCCTACTAACATTAGGCAGAAAATCAATAGTACCTATATTAAACAGATCCAACCGGCAAAAGACACTTACACTTGGAACACCGAGGATCATAAATCCTTTTACTCTAAAGCGGCATATGACCTCATCTCCTCTCTGGATAATCCGCAGCCAAATAACAAAGACTTCACTTGGATTTGGAAAATTAATACTCTCCACAAGCTAAAATTCTTTCTATGGATAGTTACTCTGTTAACACTCAAAAAATAATTTAAGTGTTTAGCCGAATTCACTGACAGCCGAATTATTCCGGAGCCGAATTTACTCCTAGTCCTCGACTACATAGAGCTTCATCGGCTACTAAGTCATTTTACCCGAAGTTCTTGGTCAAATGTATGACTGGGACCCACTCAGATGCAGACGCCTCAACGACCAAGTCAAAAGGGTTTCCAGACCCCCAAAAGCAGTAACGGCCAACAACAGCTAAATGGAAGGGCCATTATCCGAATAAAAGGAGAAAAGGGCGAGAAACTCGGCACCACCTTTCCCATAGTCCGCCGTTCCAGGAGCTCAGGTTGCGGGCTTTGGTGGCCATTTCCAACAGCAGCAATGGGGCATCACCCCACCTATTGGTGATGGACATCAGACCACCTACAACTTTCAGAACACTGTCCAACAAGGTACAGAATGGAGGCCGCCAGTGTAGAACGCCTACCAGCCGAATCCAGTTGAGAATCGGCAGGGGACGTCGCAACTGATGAACCCAGAGATTATTGCTAATACCATGCGAATGTGCTTCGATATCAAACTAAAACCCTTGGACATGACTGTCTATAAGAAGCCCTACCCCGACTGGGTAGATCAGATAGTACCTTTGCCGAGGGGCTTCAAAACACTAGATGACGGCAAATCAACTATTGAGCACATCGGTAGATTTACTGCCCAATTCGGCGAAGTTAGCCAGAATGAGTACCACAAGTTGCAGTTATTCCCTTTCTCTCTAACGGGAATAACCTTCGCATGGTACTACTCTTTGGCTCATGATTCCGTGCAAAGCTGGGCCGACATGGAGTGTTGCTTCCATGATAGTTTCTACTGGCCCCAACCTCAGGTTACCGTGACTGATCTAACAAATCTCAAGCAGCAGATTGATGAATCGGCTGCCGATTTTATCGAGAGGTTCATAAAGAAGGTTGGGAAATGCACCGTACACTTTCCTCAGTCTGAGTGTGCCCACATGATAATCAACAACATGCACATTCAGTTAAAGGAGAAGTTGGTAAGACAATTTTGCTCTGACCTGAGCCAGTTAGTCGAAAAGGCTAGCAAAATAGAGTGGTATGTCCAAGAGAAGGAGCGGAGGAGAGTCAGCTGAAATCGAGGCTCCCACTTGGTATCCATCATTGTAACAAATGAGTCCGACTCTGAGTCAGCCGACTACACGGCAGATACAATGGTGGCCTAGATTGTCAGGGGTAATGTCTGTTCTTACCCAGCCTTGAAAGTCGTCAAAGGCAAAGAAACAAGTAGAGCCGAGGACAAGGTCGGGTACTTGTTTGATATCACAAAGGCAGACCAGATCTTTGATCATCTGCTCAAAGATAAGCAGATTCGGCTGCTTGATGGCCACAGGATCCCGCCTGCCGATGAACTCAAAGATAAGAAGTACTGCAAGTGGCATAATTCATAAAGTCACTCTACTTCTAACTGCATGGTCTTCAGGAAGGCGATCCAAAATGGCATCAGGGATGAGAGGTTCAAGCTAGCCAACAAGGGCATGGCTGAAATGTCTATTGGTACCGACCCCTTTCCCGCGGTACCAATATATATGGTGTCTTTTGCTAAACCCGATGAATTCGGGGACACAAAAAAAAATAGCCGATGAAAAGGGTATGAGTCCTTAAGAAACCTATTGAAGGGGAGAAGGCCACAAGGACCTTTGTGTTCAACCGGTTAGGCAGCCTACATGACATTCGTGATGACAGACAGGCAGTTAGGAGCAATTTTATGGCCGCTCTAAATACGCGAGGGACTTCGAATGAGAACTTTAGGAGCAAACCATGAGGTTTAGAAAGGTCTCTATCGATGCCAGACACAGGCCTAAGGGGAAAGTACGGATGCCAACCAATCGGCAGCCGAGCATGCATCGGATAGATGAAGAACCACTCCCTAAAACCAAATAAAGGGTGGTTGAGTTTAACGTAAGCGAGGGTGTTTCGTCCTTAGATATCATAGCAAGGAACGAGGATCAGACGAGACCCTAGAGAATGATTAAACCAGCCGTCAATACAGAAAAGGGAAAATGGTCTATCAATCAGGCTCTTAGAAATAAAGAGGCACCACCGAGAGTTGCATCCAGAACCCAGAAAAGAATGATGCAACGTGCCAAGGCCTTGCGTAAGATGCAACATACATTGCATCTAATTTCCAACACCAAGGCAGCCAAAAATCAGGAGATTCCTGAGTCTGCCGTGGCCGAGGCTATCGAGCGGGCATTCAGCTCATTTACTTCACGGGCAATGTCGCTTGAAGGAGAGACGTCAGGTCAACCAGATCTAAGTGAATAGCCTACCGACAACTCGATAGAGGAACCCCGGTAAAAGGATGTGACCTCAGGTGGACTCCTAACCTAGGCAATCCCACAAATCGTGCAGAGGACTCAGTCAGATGACCCCCAGCCGATCTCCATTTGTCTCTAGGAGATGGAAGGTATCGATTTCTCTTCGACCGAATTCAACGAGGTAGGGGACTCCATCCTTGATTTATTTAGCCAAGACATGGTTGATGAGATGTGGGCAGACATTGAAATGGTCAGCCTAATCCCATACGAGTTCTGGGCCAGCCGCTCCACGCTGGATAGCCTAGAAAGTGATATTTGCGTAGAAGACGCAGAATGGGCAACAATAGCCGAAACCTCGACTAAGGACACTTTAAGCACCGTATTTGGTACACCCACAGTAGATATGGCTAAACACCTCAAGCCCCTATATGTGAAGGCTTACATCAATGACAAAGCTATTAGCCGAGTGTTCGTCGACAATGGGGTTGTGCTGAATGTGATGCCGCTTCTTACTTTGAAGGATCTCAACAAGACAAAGGAGGATCTCATCCCAACTAACATGAAAATAGCTAGCTTTATGGGAGAGGCATCTGAATCATTGGAGATTCTAGTAGCAGAAATCATTGTGGGTCCCAAGACGGTCAAATCTATTTTTTTGTAATAGATGGCAAGCCGTCGTACACCATTCTGCTGGGCAGGGACTAGATTCACACCAGCCGATGCCTTCCTTCTACCATGCATCAGAAGCTCATTTTTTGGGAAGGAAACAAGATTGAACTCGTCCCAGCGGATGATAACCCATTCTGACCAGGGATTCAGAACGTAGAGGCTATCCTCTACTCACCCTATGTGGCTCCCATAGCCGTCACAGAACAGTATAAATAAAGAGCTTGGGAATCTTGTAATCTTACCCACGAGGGTTTGAAGTAAAACAATTAGTCGAACCACGGCTTACCTTAGAGGATCTAATCTGTTGAAGAAACCCAACTCACACGTGACTTGTGGCATCGGCTGACCGTCCTAAGTTCTGAGTCAAGGATGGCCGAAGCATCATAGATGGGAAACTACGACAGATGATCAGATCTGGCGGCCAACAACATTTGAGTTGCCGATAGGAGTTTTATGCCTAGCTTTGTTTGTCTTTGTTCTACACCTGTACAAAAGTCGAATGTTATTTGAATACCCCGTATTATGTATGTTTTGAGCAAAGTTTGAATAAATTTGTTTTACAAAGACAAGTCTTAAGTGAAATAGGCAATCAGAAGCTCCAAATCTATAATTACGGGGACGACATCCTATCGGCTAAATCCATGGCCAAGAGGCAGTGTTGTCCTCAGAAGTCAATGACATTACGGATGGCCAACCCAAATTTCCTAAGTTTGGCGGGCCATGCTAATGGAATTGGGTCAGTTGAATAAAAATCGACTGACAATCCAGAAGAAGTCAAAACCGGTAAATGTAAAATGGCTAAAGCATACAACACATGTTGAACCTAAGAGGTTTGCCGAATGAGACTTAGTTTGGAAAACCATTTTGTCAATTAGGATGAAAGGTCACAAAATCGACAGATGGTCGCCAAATTAGGAAGAGACCCTTCGTAGCAAACCCACGGGTTGCCGGCGAGACGGATTAAGCGTTAACTATGCATGAAACAAAAATATCAACGGTAGACATTTTGAAGAAACACTACCCACCGATTTTGGGGCAAGTATAAGTAATCGACAGCCACATACCGGCTGCCTGGTTGCAAAAAGGATTAAGTTCCCTTCGACTTGGGTAATGCAAGAACAAATGACGACCACAGACCGGCCGCCTGGTCACAATAATAGACCCTTCGATTTGGGGTCGACAAAATTAGGAAGCCGAATCACTCGGCATTTCCCTATATATCGGTTGCAATACATCGACAGTAATGGAAGTCTCAGGATTAGACGAATCCACGGCTGCTTGAATATCTTGGAAATCTGCAATCTCCCTTCCTCCATCAGCTTCAACAACGGCTACTACCTCAGCCGCTCCCGCACCTATTCGGTCCTCCTTTTCAGCACCCTGCAAAGACCCGTGCGCCTCCATTTGGCCGACTTCACTCGATCTAACCAAATAGAATAGTTGGCAATCTTGGTCGGCCAGGTGCGCAGACTAGCCGGACAACGATCTCCAGTAAACCAGTCACAGGTAATCGGAAGGTCGTAGTTCGCCGGGCTCAGATGCTGAGAAAGAAAGAGGTCACCTTGTTCAGATGTACCAAAAGAGGCAAGAATCAATTGATCATCTATGAACGTGAAGGCGGGGACTAGGTCATCATCAGCCGAATCGAAACTATCCGACCCCAAAGATAGAGAAGAAGATGAAGAAATGATTTTTCTGAGGGGAGAAACATGGTTCTATTTTGAAGGAAAAGGCAAGGAATTTAGGAATGACCGAGAAAATCGAATAAAAGCCTTGTGTAGAACGTCTCTCCTGAAGTACTTCCTTTTTTCTCGAAAAAATATGATTGGCACACTGCTAAGAGTATTTTTCACCCAAACACATACGGTTAAGAATCTTTTAGAAATTGTTGGTGAATGCCGAGGCGTTTCTGTGAAAGGAAAAGCTTCTTTAAAAATCATCATTGCATGCACTGTAGACTAGACAATTGAAGTGACATGTGCAACTGTCAGACTGAGACGGCGGCTACTTTCGAATACATCAACTCAACAGTCACACTCGAGTTAATGTAGGGGGGCAATTATTAACACTCAAAAAATAATTTAAGTGTTTAGTCGAATCCATTGACAGCCGAATTATTCCGAAGTCGAATTTACTCCTAGCCCATCGACTACAAAGAGATTCATCGGCTACTAAGGTATTTTAGCAGAAGTTATTGGTCAAATGTATGACTGGGATCCACTCAGATGCAGGCGTCTTAACGACCAAGTCAAAAGATTTTCCAGACCCTCAAAAGCATTAACGGTCAACAACAGCTAAATGGAAGGGCCATTATCTGAGCAAAAGGAGAAGAGGGCGAGAAACTCGGCACCACCTCCCCCATAGTTAGCCGTTTTACTTAATGGGTTACTTGACGGCTGACATGGAGGGGGGCACGTTTTGTACATTTTTTATCCTTTTTGTATTATAAATACTCATTCTTTGTACATATTACACACAATCAATCAAACACATCAAATATTTACCTATCTTTATCTTTTATCATTTACCTTTCCTTTACTTTACTCGGCTGTATTCATGCTTTCTTACCTCTTAGTCTAATCACACCGTCCTAACGCTTTCTGGAGTAGTTGGGAACCCATTGCTGGAAATTAGATTTCCGTTTTCAGCCCAAATCGCTTGAGTTAAGGAATCAATTTGTCCCCCGATTTCATCAGCCGATACAACGGATGAAGGAAGATTTCGGGGAGAGAACATACTATTAACAGGTTACCTACGACTGATAAGCTTTATAGAAGGAAAATTTGTAACAACAATATCTGTAGCATCTGTGGAAATGAAAAAGAAGACATGGAGCACATGTTCTTTAGGTGCACCCATTCAAAAATCCTTTGGGATCTGATCAATGTTAACCATGGCTATCCACAGTATCAAGACAACAAGGATAATATGCACAACTGGTTAAAAATCAAATCAGCTCACAAAGAGCTTTCAACAATTACCTCAACTGGGCAGATCTCCTGCCCTTTATCTTATGGCACATCTAGAACGTTAGAAATGGGAAAATCTTTCGAGACAATAATACCAACATGCATGCCAGTCAAGCCATTAACAAGGCTATACAATATAAGTTCATGAATGAAAAGAGCAAGTGCTCACCCACAAAGACTACCTTGTATATCAAAACTTCTACAAACTTAAACATGGATGGATCTTGCATGGGTAACCCCGGAAAGGGTGTATAGGAGGAATATTTCGGGATAATAATAAGAGTTGGATACTAGGTTTCAACATGAGTATTGTACATGCCACCAACATCAACATGGAAGCCTTAGCTCTCCTACCCGGCCTCAAAATCGCTATTAGTAAAAGTTTGTTTCCACTAATCTTTATTTGATAATAATTTAACTTTAAATTTTATTTTTTTACGCTTAACGAGATGATGTATAATCACACAAATATCTTTGACTTATTTTAGACTACAAGATTTAAAATTCTTTTTTTATTTTTTAAATTTCATGTCAAATCAAACTACATCGTATAAATTAGGACGGAAGAGTATCCTTTCCTCACAGAAATTTAATTAAATGAAGGGAAGAGTAGAAGTTAAAACATTTTAAGAACCAGAGGTAAAAATTAAAGACCGCCCCTTTTGAAGAACAGTCAGCGCAAAAAAAATTGTCGTTTTTGTGTGTGTGAAATTGCTTAGCAATTAAGAACCAAAACACTTATAAATAATTGGAGTAGTATTTTAGTTCTTTTGAGTTATGTCATCTTACTTGAACTATTTGTATGATTACTCAATTGTTTTGAAAACAGCTTTAGAGAAAGCTTTAGATGGTTACATATATCAGTATATGTATGGTGAACCCAAAATATGTGTATTTCCTTTATTCGATAAATATTAAAAGTAAGTTAGATGCATTTTTCATATATTTAAATTTAAGTTCAAAAATTTTGAATGCACAAAGTACAAATTTGTCTTATATAAAGTAAAAACATTATTATTATTCAAAATTTTATTGAAGATTATAACGTACTTTATTTTCAAATAGTAAAATAGAATATTTAGATTCATCTCACCCTAAAAAAATTGAATGGCCCTAAATCCTACTTTTCTAAATAGTGCTTGGATAAATAAATTAGATAATTTTATGCCTAACTTGAGTTTAGCTTTTCTTTAACAAATTTTTGCATTGTCACATATTTTGATTACTCATCAAACGAAAGCAATACAGTGTGCCCGGGAACAAAACCTACACAATTATGTACATATCTGAAAATGATTTCAATGCAACTCTATATGTAGCTTTAAGTGGGCCATCTACTCTACATGCTCTATCTATAAAACTATAAAAGCATAAATCATAAGGACAAATTAATCAATTACTATCGAGTATCGACTATGGGTGGCCAACGGGGCGGGTACGAGGCAGGGCGGGGCAGGTCCCGGCGAGATGGGGTAGGGAGGGACCGGTCCTCCAGCGGGACTGGCGGGATCCGCCGATGTCCCGTCCCTTTCCTGGTCCCGTCGGAAAAGGGAACGGTCTTTGTCGGGTCGGGTCGAGATCGGGTTTTTTGATTTTTTTTTTGTTTTGCACTTAATTTAGAAAAATAACATATATAAACACCTTAATAATTGAACAAGATAGTGTAATAAAAACATCCCAAAACTGTTTTTGTGCCTCTTATATTATTTAATAGAAATATAATTTTTTTGTAATACATTTTCAAAATTGCAACTTTGTGGTCTTGAAAGTTGCAAATAACATAGTAAAACTACAATTAAAAAATTACTTATTTTAAAATACCTTTTCTAGTTTCTTTATAATGTCTTGTGGTTCTTCGGTTGAAATTAAAATTTGTTGGTCAAATTGCTCGACGTCGCTTCCACCTCCATCGGATAAGATTTCGTTGTAGTTTTCGTCGTCTTCTTCGTTGATCTCCGGTTGACGCTCCGCTCGTATCCAATCTCTAAATAATACTGCAATCTCCAAGCTGTCTCCCGCTAATGAGTGTATGTTCTCTCCTATTTGAAATCTTCCGGCAGAAAAAACGCTTTCATACGTTGTTGATGACGCTTGAATGCTCAACATATCTCGGGCAATCTTTGATAGTGTCGGAAATGTCTTCTCATTCTCCCTCCAGTATTTCAACAAGTCTTCACGTCCTTCTTCGTTGAGAACTATTTGGTACGGTACAACACTCTGCAAAACAAAAACATCAAACTCACTAACTTGATTAGTAGTGGTATCACTATACATTCTATTTCTAAGACTTTCATTACTAGCTGCAGAAATAACATATCTTTTTTGAGGTTGTGTTGAAGAAGAAGAAGATGGTATGGAAGCCGGTTGGTTGCTAGCACTTTCTTGTTGGTAATGCCTATATACTTTTTGTGCATTCATCTTGTATGCTAGACAACACTTCTTCTTTAGTTTGTTTCTTAGGTGGTGGGTCATTTGGATTTTTTGGAGTTGGAGGTGGAAGTACTGCTACACAATCATAAATAGTTTCAATAAGTGCTTTACAACCGTCTATTTTAATAGTCGGATTTAATACATCACCAATAATATAAATAGTAGGAATATAAATAAAATATTTTTTAATATGTGTCTTATAAGATGGTTTTCCATAAATTCACTAAGTAACAAAAATATTAGAGCTATATTAAATAACATAGTTGAAATAGTAGGATAATATATACCGGAAAATTCTTTTGTTGCATGAAAAATTTCTCTAAAACTACAATAAGTTCTGAATTTTTTTCGCAATTGTTATCTACAACCATATCAGTTGGATTTCGATTATGGGTGTTAAGAATAAAGTTATAGGTCTTCTATAATCATAAGCAACAAGTAGTTGTTCGTATAAAGAATCCCACCTAGGCGCTACTTCTTCGAAATTTTTTCTATAAGGTAGTCCACAATCGTGACAAGTTTTTTATATTCTTTTTTTCGTTGTATTCTATTACTTCTAAAAATAAAGTTTATAGCAAATTATATTTTATTAAGAAGGTCTTCAAAAAGTGATAGACCATCCTTTACAACTAAGTTACAAATATGACACGCACATTTTATATGAAAATGATTTGGAAAAGATGGAATTAAAAGACCTTTTAACATTCTAATAGCATAATTATTAAAAAAATATTATCTAATGTAATAGTCTAATTTTATCAGTTATGCCATAATAATAGCAAACTGGATGAATATTTTCTGCAATAAAACTACCAGTGTGCCTATCATCAATATATCTATACGCTAAAATATGTTTTTGCATAGACCATTTATAATCTATCCAATGACATGTTACCGTTAAATAATCATGGTCGTTAGTACTACGGCCTATATCAGACGTGATAGATAAATAACGTAAATATTGTTGATATTCATGTGCAAATTTAAAAATATATCTCCTAACAGTTGATCTAAAAAAACCGTTAAAAGCATGATTATACATATGTCAAATGTAATGAATAAAACTAGGAGATGAAGGAAATGAAAAGGAAAAATCCTCCACCGCAACTAATTTTGCTATTTCTTCCCTATCTCTATGTTTATCATATTTAGGGCCTACATTCCCCCCCCCCCCCCGTCATAGGGTTAATTTGACCATGTACTTGGTCCGGGACAGTATGTGAACCTTGTCCGGACTGAGAGCGCATTGGCGCACCCGATTTTTCAGCTATGTATTGATCCCACCTAGCTTTGTGAAAGTTTTGTACATGTCTCAATAAATCTCTCGTCCCACCCTGACCTTTTCCCATTTTAAATTTATAAATATTTTTACAAATTTGACATCTAACTACTTGATTCTCTTGGTCCCTATCAAAAAAAATTCATGCATCTTATTTTAATTTTCGTTTTGTTGGGCCATGTCTCATACTAGGGGGAATATGAAGCGTTCCAGTTGGAGGTGCACTAGTGCGTGTGTCATCTAGATTAGCGGGTGTGTCATCTAGATTATCTTCTAAATTAAAGTCTGGTTGAGTTGCAGAAAATATCTCGTCGTCTTCCTCTAATGATATATCATTAAAAAATTCAGTTTCATCTATTTGTGTGTAATCAACCAAATCATCCTGTCTAGGAATAGGATGACTAGAAGAACCCCTGCCCTTGTTACCCCTACTAGAAAAAACACCTTTACCCTTACCCTTACCCTTATTCCATCCATTTTAATTATGCTAATAAATAATTAAAGATAATGAAATTAAGTGCGCTAATTAAAATAAAGTAACAATAATAATTTAAAGAAGGAACGAATGTACCAAACGCCGACGTAACGTCGACGTGTAATTGAGGTTGAAAATTAAAACTTTGCTCGATGGATGATCCTCAAGCTAGTTGCAAACTTCACTCCCAATTTTTGAACTTTGATGTAGTTGTACAAATGAATAAAAAAAAAATAACATTTAGTAGACAATGTAAACTTGTAGAGAGATAGATTGAGAGATTAGTGAGATTGTAGGAAGATTGGTGAGAAAGATGAAGAAAAAATGAGGTATTTATAGTTGGAAAATTTGGGTTAAAGTGTAAATATATTAACTTAGGGGTTAAAAATAGATATTAAGGGGGTAGGGGGGTTGTGGGGGATGCCAAAAATGGTCGTTGCACAACGACCAAAATATAAAATGGTCGTTATGCAACGACCATTTTTTGCAAAGGGGAGGGGATCAGGCAGGACTGCGGGATCGGGCCTGGGGCGGGACGAGCCCAGGTCCCGTCCCGGTTCGAGTCCCATTTCAGTTTTTTTATAGTGGGGTCGGGGAGGCCAAAAATGGTCGTTGCACAACGACCAAAATATAAAATGGTCGTTATGCAACGACCATTTTTTGCAAAGGGGAGGGGATCAGACGGGACTGCGGGATCGAGCCTGGGGCGGGACGAGCCCAGGTCCCATCCCGGTTCGAGTCCCATTTCAGTTTTTTTTATAGCGGGGTCGGGGCGGTGTCGGGTCGGGATCGGGCCAACCCGCCCAGTTGGCCAGCCATAGTATCGACCGAAAGCCCCTCCCCATTCTCACTTCTTAATAACTAGGGTTGTCCAACGGGGCGGGTCCCGACGGGATGTGACCTGGCGAGATGAGGGAAGGGTCGGGACCGGGTCTCCGGCAAGACTGGTGAGCCAAGCTTAGCGGGACAGGCGGATGTCCCATCCCATTCCACATCCCGCCGGAAATGGGCTCGGGTTGGGTCAGGCCTGGGTGGGATCGGGTCTGGTTCGAGATTTTTTTAATTATTGGCACTTGATTAAAAAAAAAAAAAAAAAAATATATATATATATATATATATATATATATATAAACACTTCAATAATTGAACAAGATCGTGTAATAAAAACATCTCAAGGCTGTTTTTGTGCCTCTTATATTATTTAATAGAAATATAATCTTTTGTAATACAATTTCAAAAATTACAAATCACATAGTAAAATTGCAATTAAAAAAATTACATAGTTAACCATACTTTTTCGAATTTCCTCACAATGTCTTAAGAATCTTCGGTTGGAATTGGAAGTTGATCAAATTGTTCGACGTCGCTTCCACTGTTCCCTCAGACAAGATTTCGTTGTAGTTGTAGTCTTCTTCTTCGTTGATCTCCGGTTGACCGCACCTTCTACGCTCCGCTCGAATCCAATCTCTGAAAAGAACTGCAATCTCCAATGTGTCTCCCGCCAATGAATGTCTATGCTCTCCTATTTGAAATCTTCTAGCAGAAAAAACGCTTTCAGACGCTGTTGATGACGCTTAAATGTTCAACACATCTCGGGCCATCTTTGCTAGTGTCGGAAATGTCTTCTCATTCTGCCTCCAGTATTTCAGCAAGTCTTCATGTCCTTCATCATTGACAATTAATTTTTACGGTAAACATCCTACAAAACATAGACATCAAATTCGCTAACATGTGAAAAAGTTGAACCACTAAATATTTTATTTCTAAGGCCTTGAATACTAGCAGCAGAAATCACATGTTTTTTATAAGGTTGCACTGAAGTAGTAGAAGATGGTACAGAAGCTGGTTGATTATTTGCACTTTGTTGTTAGTAATACATATATACTTGTTTGCATTCTGTGTGTATGCTAGACGTAACTTCTTCTTTAGTTGGTTTGTGAGTTGATTCTTCAGTTGAGTCTGTTGGAAGTACTTTTATACAATCATAAATCGTTTCTATTAGTGTTTTACAACCGTCTACTTTAATAATCGAAATTAATACCGCATCAACAAATATAAATAGTGGAAATAGGAAAAAAGTATTTTTAATTTTTTAGACATTTTTTCAATAGATGCCTTATAAGTTGGTTTTTGCATATATTCATTAAGTAACAAAAATATTATAGCTATTTAAAATAACATATATAGCAAATTATATTTTATCAAGAATGCTTTCAAAAAGTTTAAGACATCGTTTACAACTATGTTATAAATTGGCACGCACATGTTATATGACAATGATCAGGAAAATATGGACTTAATTAAACTTTTAAAAGTCTTATAGCATAATCATTAGAAGTAGCATTATCTAATGTAATAGTCGTAATTTTATCATTTATTCTATAATAATCACAAATTTCATTAATAATTTGTGCAATAAAACTTTCAGTGTGCCTATCATCAATATATCTATATGCTAAAATACGTTTTTACATAGACCAATTTTGATATATCCAATGACATGTTACCGTTAAATAATCATTACCGTTAGTACTATGACCTATGTCAGAAGTGATAGCCACTTTGCCATTAAAATGATACAATGCATAACATAACTATTATTGATATTCACTTGCAAATTTAAAAACATCCCTTCTAACAGTTGACCTAGGAAAACTATTAAAAGCAGGATTATATGTTTCTCGAAGAAGTACCTCTACCCTTGTTACCCCTACTAGAAGAAGCACCCTTACCCTTAAATATACTACTTAATCCTTCCATTTTAATTATGCAAATAAATAATTAAAGATAATAAAATTAAGTGCGATAATTAAAATGAAATAATAATAATAATTTAAATAAGGAACGAAAGTACCAAACACCGACGTAACGTCGACGTGTAATCGAGGTTGAAAATTGAAGTTGTGCTGGATGGATGATCCTTAAGCTAGTTGCCAACTTCACTCCAATTTTCTAACTTTGATATAAATGAGCAAAAAAAATATAATATTTAATAGGCAATGTAGAATTGTAGAGAGATAAATTGAGAGATTAGAGAAACTGTAGAAAGATTTTTGAGAAAAATGAAGAGGAAAATGAGGTATTTATAGTTGAGAAATAGGGTTAAAGTGTAAATATATTAACTTAGAGGTTAATATTAAATATTAAGGGGGTAAGGGGGGGGGGGTTTATGGGGTTGAGGGAGGGGGGAGGGGGCAAAAATGGCCGTTATCGCCATTGCACAACGGCCAAAATTGAAATTTGGTTATTGGTGCAACGGTTATCTTTACAAAGGGAGAGAGGGGTTGGCGGAACGGGGTCGGCATCGGGCGGGTCGGGATCGGGACGGGCGGAACGATCCCAGGCCCCGTCCTGAATTCAAACTCCAACACCGATAAAAAAAAATTTATGGGGGATCGGGTCTGTAGCGGGTTGGCGCGGTCCACTGAACAACCCTATTAATAACTAGTGACGATAGTCCGGGCTTTTCTCAGGCCCAATATAAAGAAAGTTATATTATTCTATTGTACATTATAGATAGATTTGTAATGATAATATGTACAACGATAAAAAAAAAAGATTTAAAGGTTGCTACAATATGTTCTGCTCATCAATGAAACGGAGAAAGTATTAATTGTACCAAGCGTGTCTCGTTTGATCCGTACAGCATAGAAGATTTGGTGGAACATCAGCAAGTAATAGAATATCATGTTTGTAGAGAACACCATATGCCTATAAATATTAAATTTTATTTAAAAAATTATCATGTGTTCAATTGAAATAAATCAAAGTGTCTAAATAAAATTTATTAACATATTCAGGAACCGTTAATGTATTAAGCCTAAAAATGGTAATCATCTATCTAACCACATGTATTTTCATAATAGCATTTTATATTTCAAAATGAAATTTGTGTTTCTTTTACTTTTTGGTCTTCTCAAGCATTTATCTTTTAAAGAAATGTATCCTAATGTTAAAATTTATTATATAATTTACTATTTTATAACTAAAATTTATTATATAATTTAATATTTTAAAATGTAATAGTTTTAAATTTTTAAGATTTAAGTTATATGAAAATGCGGAGATTTAAGTTTTATTTTAAAAATTGTACAAATAACCTGAAAGCGACTTAGTTTTTTTTTTACTTCCTAGGCATGATTTATCAATTCACAAAAAGCATGCAACTTAAATCTATGTACTCTACTTAACTTAAAATTGGAAGTGTCTTCATAACAAAAAAATTGTAAGTCAATAATCTTTAAAATCATCCAAATATTGAAACATCACTAAAAGTTTGAAACGTGTATTTTAAAATTTTTATTGGGGCTCATGCATTTAAAAGGAACCAGACAAATGCAGAGAAAATTAAAGGTACATCTCAAATGTGAGTGGGACCCAAAGACAAATAATTGTTTAACCCAATTGTATAATGGGGAATTGGAGGGCTTTTCCGTAAATTCGCATTGACCGGAATCTCCTCCATTCCCCTTATTCATATTAGTAATAATAATATATTATAAGAGGGAATTAGTATGCAGTAGGTCAATATTTTATTTATTTTATCCAAAATACATGAGCGATGCGTATAATCGCTTATTATTTGCAGCTGAATAACACTATTTTGTTGTTGTATAAGATTAAGATTTAATTTTCTGAAATAATAACTAAAAAGAATCTCTAACGTTGTTGATAACTTGAATTAGCCGAACATAGAAAACACTCCTTACTCATATATTTCCTATGGATCATATATTTATGGAAAAATGTTATATAGAATAATTAAAAATGATGCGCATACAATTATACTTGGGTATGAATTTAAATTGATAAGAAAGGCTAAAATTTATAAGTAGAAATCTCATTTATTTGGTGTAAAATAAAGAATAAACATGTTTTTCAGTATTTCAGCATTAACTCAAATACTGTAATTAATAGTAATTATATTATTGTTTTAGCTAATTATTTAAAGTTCTAAAACTTAATTTTATTCTTTCAAAATCCTACCATTTTTTATTGTTATTACTTAAGTAATATGTTTAATGAACTTTCAAAAATATGACCTGAACTTGAAAAAAAAAATTGGAAATTTTTTTGTTGTTGATTAGGCTTAAGTTTTAGCTTTTGCATATAAGACATGACTTGTGATTAATTGATAAGGTTTACTATCTTGAAATGCTACAAACTCTTGTCTTACAAGCAAAATTAATTTAAGTCCATAATTTATGTGCGTTGATGGGTAAACAAAAGCTTTGCCTAAAAAATTCTTTAACTAAGTCTAAGAGGTATTTATGGTTAGTAATTGCTATTTAATTTCATTAATTTTAATAGCTATAATGAATTTTCAATTTACATATCATATCTATACCAAATACATAAAGTTAATGGCTTGTATTTCTGCCTCACCTCTCTTCTCCCTAACCCTGCTCTCTCTCTTCGTTCCCCCTCTCTCACTCTTCGTTCCATCTCTCTTCTCCCTATCTCTCTATTAGTTTCCCCTCTCCCACTCTCTGTTCACTATCTCTTCTCCCTCCCCCTCTCTCCATTCCCTTTCTCTCGCTCACCTCTCTCCCTTTCTGTTCTCTCTCATTCCTCCCTCTCTCTTTTTCCTTGGCTTCGACGTCGCCGTACACTTCTCAGATCTGGACGGATGCCGAAATTCATGACTTCCATGAAAAATACAGTCAAATCGGTTGAATTTTCGGCGAAATACAATGCTTTTCTCCTTATTTTTTTGTCGGTAACGAAGTTGTTATTTTTGTCGAGGCAACTGAAGTTGTTTCTAGTGTAGTGTGGCGGTGTTGTGTTTCTCAGATCTGGTGGTGTTGTTGTTGTGTCTCATATCTAGCATTGTCGCCTGTTAGTGTATCAGATCTGGCGGTGTTGTCATGGTGTTTTACATGGTGGTGTCGCCGTGGTGTTTCAGATCTGCCCAGGAAAAAGTGTGTTTGTTTCCTGTCTAACCAGATCTAAGTGTATTTTTACATTTTAGAATGTAAATACAATATTTTTTTTTGTATTGTCGCTAATGTTTTTGGCAAATCTCTTTAAATTTTTAATTTTTTGTTGTTTGAATTTAACCAAAAAATAACTTACCCAGTGTAATCCCACACAGTGGGGTTTGGGGAGGGTAAGATGTATGCAAACCTTACTTCTACCTTTGTGAGGTAGAGAGGATGTTTTCGATAGACAATGTAAAATATAGTGAATTGAATACAATGTAAAATAGTTACGAATGAATACAACAGAATATTCATGTTTTTTTTTTGAATTTTTGTTATTTAAATACCACTGAATTGAATACTCTTTTCTCCCTCACCTTTATCTTCTCAATTTGAGTTATATTACATTCAAATACAGTAAAAACATAGTTGGATACGTCGATGGTCACTGCAGTTTGGATCTGAGATCTGGTCGTTGTGAATACGCCAATGGTCGCTTTATTTTGGAGCTCGAATACATTCAAATACAATCGAATACATTCAAACAATTTCATATTTGATCGCCGCCAAACGTCGCAACGCCGGCGACATTGCTGATCGGAGCTTGAATACAATCAAAACAAAAGGATACATCAATTATACACTCATGTATTTAAATACAATGAAATACACAGCATGACTGGTAAATACTAATTACAAAATGTAATAACACAAACTATAGCTATATCATGTTAGGATCCTATAAGCCGTATCTATTTATGTAAGTTACCCTTTTTTTTAAAGCGGGTAAAAAATCTAAGACCTTTTGTGAACTTAACCCAACAAACAAGCCCACGATGCCCTTGATTTTCAAGTAAAATTTTGGGCCCTTTAATATCTGTTTCTTATAAAACGGTAGGTCATTAGGGTTTCAATAATCGACTGAGAAGGGAGGGCTTGCAACAGCATCAACCATGGTTCTCAAGTAAATTTTCTCACCCTTTTCTTTCTTATTCATTTATATATTCTATATTTTCGAATGCCTTTATGTATGCTATGAGTTTTTCTTGTAGTAGTCGTTGTGAAAACTTGGTAATTATACACAAATTATATATACAATTCCTACATTTAGCTACATGGTTCAAAATCCATATTTATATTCATAATGTAGATGAGAATCTGAGGGTCTATCGGAAACAACCTCTCTACCCCACAAAGTTAGAGGTAAGGTCTGCGTACATCCTATCCTCCTCAGACTCCACTTTGTGATATTATACCGGATATGTTGTTGTTATTGTAATGTAGATGAGAATCTGTAATTCCAAAGATGCTATTGGCGGAGCTGCCTTAGAGATAAAATGTTGCTTCACTAAGGGTGTGTTTGGTACGAAGGAAAATGTTTTACATGAAAAATGTGTTAAAAGTCATCATCAACTTAATATCCAAGACAATGGATAATTAATCTAGAATGTTCAAGTAGTTCTAGAGAGTTGAAAGAAGAATTTTAGGAAGAAAGTTCTAGAGTGGAGTATAGAAAGAATAACTCTAGAAATAAATAGAAGAGTCATTCTAGAAAAAAAGTAGTGAATAATATTCTAGAATAGAATAGTAATTAAGTATCCTAACTAGATTCTTCCATCACCACCTATAAATAGAGGTGGTCTATTTGAGTTGTAATTAAGTGAGTAAGAAGTTCTCAAAAAGTAAGGGCAAGTAAGGTGTACTCAAGTCCCAAGTGTGCATCCAAAAAGCGTCCAAGTGAGTCTAAAGTGTGTGTAAGCTAAATTGTGAGTGTCAAGTGTTGGTAAAAATAAAAGAGTAAGAACTTGGTGTATATTGTGGTCAAGTTATACTGTTTAAGTCTTGGTGTAATTACTTTTACAACAATAAAATAATTACGTTTTTCACGTGTTGTGTTGTCTAACAAGTGGTATCAGAGTCAGGTCGGTTCATACCAAAGAGTCGTTTGTTGAGTTTCTTAGAGTGTTCGTGTGTGGTTTAGTACTACAGAGCTTGTTTTCGAAATCAAGCTTTCTTGATAAAAATAGAATTTTAGCCAAGACACGATGGGTGACCTTCAAGTAGCCATGGAATCAAGAAACTTAACAATCAGAAGTACAACACGTGGTCGATGCATATGGAGGCATACCTCCAAGGCCAAGACTTGTGGGAGATCGTTGGTGGCAAAGAGGTCACACAACCAGAAGATGCAACCGCTCTGAAGAAATGGAAGATTAGAGCTGGCAAAGCCATGTTTGCGATTCGGACCACAGTTGAAGATGAAATGTTGGAGCACATCAGGCCCGCTAAGACACCGAATGTAGCGTGGGATACTTTTGCAACATTGTTCACCAAGAAGAATGATACAAGACTGAAACTTTTGGAGAACGAGCTTATCTCTATCAGACAACGCGACATGACGATCAACTAATACTTTACCAATGTAAAATCTCTTTGTCGCAAAATTTCGGCATTAGACTCTGTTGCTGGCATGTCAAACGCTAAAATTAGAAGAATTATTATTCATGGATTAAGGCAAGAATATAGAAATTTTATTGCTGCAATACAAGCCAACATTCTCTTGTTGAATTAGAAAACTTGCTAACTGTCCAAGAAGCGTTGGCTAAGCAAATCTCTGGAGTCTAATTAAAGAGTGACGAAGAAGCGCTCTATAGCGGTGATAAGAAAGGTCGATCCCGACCAAATGCTAGTAGAAATTCTAGAAAATATGATGACAAGGATAATCATCATGGAAGCTCCCAAACAGGGGAGCTCAAAAGAAAGACAACTGGGGTGGCCAGTCAAAGAATTACAATAAGTTTGATGGAAAATGCTATAACTGTGGCAAAAAGGGCCACATGGCTAAAAGTTGTTGGTTCAAGAAGCACACTGCAGAAAGCAATGCAGCCACGTCAAATGCAGGAAAGACAAACGATGAAGAGTGGGACACTGGAGCATCTTTCGTCGTGGAGGAAGAAGAATTAACTCTGGCAGTTACCATTCCTGAAATGATCGACAACAATAATGATTGGATAGTCGACTCTGGCTGCTCAAATCATATGACAGGAGATAAAGAGAAGCTACAGAACATGACCGAGTACAAAGGTGGTCGTGTGGTGGTGACAACCAACAACTCAAGACTACCAATCTCTCACGTCGGAAACACAGTAATCATGCCGAGATTCAATTCGAAAGAGGTTTCACTCCAGGATGTCTACCATGTACCTGGGATGAAGAAAAACTTACTGTCAGTAGCGCAACTTACGGCATCAGGCCACCATGTCATATTCGGACCTCAAGATGTCAAGATCTTGAAATCTCTGGAACACCGATGATGAGAGGACGACGCTTAGAGCGTGTCTATGTAATGTCAACAAAGTCAGCTTATGTAAACAACTCGAAAGAACGAAAGAACGAAACAACTAATTTGTGGCATGCAAGACTTAGAAATGTAAGATATCACAAACTCAAGGTAATGATGAATAAATTAATGTTAAAGGGTCTTCCTTAACTCGAGGTCTGAACAGAGACCGTTTGTACAGGCTGCCAATACGGTAAGGCGCATCAGTTACCATATGAAGACTCAAAGTTCAAAGTCAAAGCACCATTGGACCTGGTTCATTCTGACGTATTCGGGCGAGTCAAGCAATCATCAATCAGTGGCATGCAATACATGGTTACATTCATTGATGACTTCTCACGGTACGTATGAGTTTTCTTTCTAAAAGAAAAATCTAATTTTTTTTCATTATTTAAAGAGTTCGAGGAAATAGCGGGAGGAGAACTCGGTAAGAAAATCCAATGCATCTGAACATACAACGGTGATGAATATACATCAGATGAGTTCTCTCAATACCTACGAGAATGCCGCATACGCCATCAATTCACATGTGCAAATACGCAATAACATAATGGAGTAGCTGAGAGGAAGAATCGACATCTTGCAGAGATATGTCGAACCATACTACATTCAAAGAATGTTCTAGGAAGATTTTGGGCAGAAGGTATGAAAACAGCAGCTCATGTCATCAATAGACTTCCTCAAGCGAAATTAGGGTTCGTTTCACCCTTTGAAAAACTGTGGGGTAGTAAACCTGCAGTAAGTCACTTTCAAGTATTTGGTTGTGTGTGCTACGTGATTGTGCCAAGTCATCTACGTAGCAAATTTGATAAAAAAGTGATAATGTGTATCTTTGAGGGATACGACAGCCAAATGAAAGGGTGGAAATGTTGCGACCCAACAACTGAAAAGTGTTATACATCAAGAAATGTGATATTCGATGAGGCAACATCATGGTGGTCACCTCAAAAGGAAGAGTTATCAGATTCCAAGAAAATAGAAGACAATTTGCAAAAGAAGATGGGGGAGCAAATTATTGAAGTACATCCAACTCCAGAAAAGGAACATGAAGATCAAAGTGAGGAAGAAAATACCGAGGACGAGGCAACATAGAATCCGTGGGAAACAGTCATGCATCAAAGAGTAGAAGACCGTCAACCAGAAGGAGTAAGCACATAGCCTCAGGGATCGACAAGAGTTCGAAAGCCAAATCCCAAGTATGCCAATGTTGTTGTAGCTGAAGAAGAGTTAGGGGTGCAAAAACAAATTAAGTTAGTGTTGAGGGAGAGTGTTAAAAGTCATCATCAACTTAATATCCAAGACAATGGATAATCAATCTAGAATGTTCAAGTAGTTCTAGAGAGTTGAAAGAAGAACTTTAGGATGAAAGTTCTAGAGTGGAGTCTAGAAAGAATAACTCTAGAAATAAATAGAAGAGTGATTCTAGAAAAGATAGTGAGAAATATTCTAGAATAGAGTAGTAATTAAGTATCTAACTAAATTCTTCCATTACCACCTATAAATAGAGGTGGTCTATTTGAATTGTAATTAAGTGAGTAAGAAGTTCTCAAGAAGTGAGAGCAAGTAAAGTGTACTCAAGTCCCAAGTATGCATCCAAAAAGTGTCCAAGTAAGTCTAAAGTGTGTGTAAGCTAAAGTTTGAGTGTCAAGTGTTGGTAAAAATAAAAGTAAGAACATGGTGTATATTGTGGTCAAGTTATAGTGTTCAAGTCTTGGTGAAATTACTTTTACAATAATAAAGTAATTATGTTTTTCACGTGTTGTGTTGTCTAACAAAATGTTTCTTGGAAAAGAAGTGGGATTCTTAGTTGTATTCTAGTGATCGGTAGGTAAGCATGAAAATATTATCCCAAGAGAAATTTTTAAAACATGATCACTAACAGTAATTGTATCTACCAAAATGATTAATGATTGTAGGTTCCTATTGCTTGAAGCCGGAAATCCATCAATAAAGCATGTGTTTAGAGTATGGGTGGCCAGTGGGCCGGGTTTGGCGGGATGGGTCGAGGCGGGACGGGGGAAAAGGGCGGGATCGGGATAGGTGGGATTTGCCGAAGTCCCGCCCCGATCCCGATCCCGTCGGAATCGGGATCCTAGGCATTTTTTTTTTGCACTTAATTTAAAAAATAACATACATATATATATATATATATATATATATGTATATATATATATATATATATAACTCAATAATTAAACAAGATCGTGTAATAAAAATATCCCAAGACTGTTTTTATGCCTCTTATATTATTTAATAGACATGATTTTTTTTGTAATACAAATACAATTGTCAAAATTGCAACTTTGTGGTGTTGTTCAAAAGTTGCAAATTATATAGTAAAATTGCAATTAAAAAAATTACATTCTGAAAAAAACATGTTCTAGTTTCTTGATAATTTTCTGTGGTTCTTCGGTTGGAATTGGTATTTGTTGGTCAAATTGATCCATGTCGCTTCCACCACCTTCGGATAAGATTTCGTTGTAGTTTTCGTCTTCTTCTTCGTTGATCTCTGATTGACCTCACCTTCTCCGCTCCGCTCATATCCAATCTCTGAATAATACTACAATCTCCAAGCTGTCTCCGGCTAATGTGTTTGTGCTCTCCTATTTGATATCTGTGGCAGAAAAAGCGCTTTCAGACGCAGTTGATGACGCTTGAATGTTCAAAACATCTCTGGCTATCATTGAAAGTGTCGGAAAGGTCTTCTCATTCCCCCTCCAGTATTTCAGCAAGTCTTCACGTCCTTCTTCATTGAGAACTGCTTGGTACGGTACAGAACCCTGCAAAACAAAAATATCTAACTAACTCGCTAATTTGGTTAGTAGTGGTACGACCGCACATTCTATTTATGAGGATTTCAATACTAGCCGCACAGACAACATGTCTTTTGTGAGGTTGTGTTGAAGAAGAAGAAGATGGTATGGAAGCCGGTAGGTTACTAGCACTTTCTTGTTGGTAAAACCTATATACTTTTTTGCATTGGTCTTCTACGCTAGACAACACTTCTTCTTTAGTTTATTCAATAGGTGGTGGGTGATTTGGATTTTTGGGACTTGGAGGTGGTAATACTTCTATACAATCGTAAATAGTTTCAATAAGTGATTTAGTACCGTCTATTTTAATAGTCGGATTTAATACAACACCAATAATATAAATAGTGGGAATAGGAATAAAATATTTTTTTATTTTGATAAATATTTTTTTAATAGCTGCCATATAAGCTGATTTTTCCATATATTCACCAAGTAATAAAAATATTAAAGCTATATAAAACAACATAGTTGAAATAGTAGGATAATATATACCGAAAAATTCTTTTGTTGCTTGAAAAAATTTCTCTAAAAATACAATAAGTTCGGAAATTTTTACCCAATTGCTATCTACAACCATATCAGCTGGATTTTGATTATGAGAGTTAAAAAATAAAGTTATAGGTTTTCTATAGTCATAAGCAACAAGTTGTTGCTCGTATAAAGAATTTCACCTAGTGGGTACTTCTTCTGAAATTTTCTATAAGGTAGTTGGCAATCGTGACAAGCTTTTTTATATTCTTTTCTTCGTTGTATTCTATTATTTTTAAAAATAAAGTTTATAGCAAATTGTATTTTACTAAGAATGTCTTCAAAAAGTGATAGACCATCCTTTACAATTAATTTATATATATGGCACGCGCATTTTATATGAAAATGATCTGAAAAAGATGGAGTTAAACTATTTTTTAAAATTGTAATAGCGTAATTGTTAGAAGAAGCGTTATCTAATGTAATAGTCATAATTTTATCAGTTATTCCGTAATAATCGCACACTTGATAAATATCTTCTGCAATAAAAGTACTAGTGTGTCTATCATCTATATATCTATACGCTAAGACACATTTTTGCATAGACCATTTATAATCTATCCAATGACAAGTTACCGTTAAATAATCATGGTTGTTAGTACTACGTCTTATATCAGAAGTGATAGCCACTTTGCAATTAAAATGATATAATGAATAACGTAAATACTGTTGATATTCATGTGCAAATTTAAATACATCTCTCTTAACAGTTGATCTAGGAAAACCGTTAAAAGCAGGATTATACAAATCTCTAATGTAATGAATAAAATCGGGAGATAAAGGAAATGAAAAAGGCAAACCCTCCACGGCAACTAATTTTGCTATTGCTTCCCTATCTCTTTGTTTATTGTATTTAGGGCCTACAATTCCCCCCGTCATAAGGTTAATTTGACAATGTACCTGGTCCGGAACAGTATCAGTATGTGAACCTTGTCCCGATGGAGCGGGTGGTTGCGCACTCAGTTTTGAAGCCTCGTATTGGGCATACCTAGCTGGATGAGCCCTTACTACGTGTCTCATTAAACCCCCCGTCCCCCGTGACCTTTTCCAGTTTTAAAATTTTAAAACATCTTTACAAATTTTACATCTAGCTACTTGATTCTCTACGTCCCTATCAAAAAATATCCATGCATCTGATTTTAATGGTCGTTTTGCTGGACCTCGTCTCATACTAGGGGGAATATGAGACATTTCAGTTGAAGGTGCACTAGTGGGTGTGTTGTCATCAACATTAGTGGGTGTATCATCTATATCATCGTCTAAATTAAAGTCTTCTTGAGTTCCAGAAAATAGCTCCTCATCTAAATCTAATGGTATTGTAGAAAAATGTTTAGTATCAACAAAATCATCATGTGTAGAAATAGGATTCTATCTAGAAATAGGACCCTTGCCCTTGTTGACCCTACTAGAAGAAGCATGACCCCTACCCGTAAGCATACGTTTAAATCTTTCCATTATAAATTTATAATTATACTAATAAATAATTAAAGTAAATGAAATTAAGTGCGCTAAATAAAATAAACAAACAATAATAATTTAATGAAGGAACGAATGTACCAAACGCCGACGTAACGTCGACGTGTAATCGAGAGGTTGAAAATTGAAACTTTGCTCGATGGAAAATCCTCAAGCTAGTTGCCAACTTCACTTCCAATTCCCAAATGAATAAATAAAATTAAATATTTAGTAGACAATGTAGACTTGTAGAGAAATAGATTGAGACATTAGAGAGATTGTAGGAAGATTTGTGAGAAAGATGAAGAGAAAATGAGGTATTTATAGTTGAAAAATTGGGTTAAAGTGTAAATATAATAACTTATGAGTTAAAAATAAATATTAAGGGGGTAGGGGGTTGGGGGAGGGGGAAGGCCAAAAATGGCCGTTGCACAACGGCCAAAATGTAAAATGACCGTTGGTGCAATGACTATTTTTGCAAAAGGGGGATTTCGGGCGGGATCGGGTCGGGCGGGGGCTGGATCAGGATCGGGACTGGGCGGGCGGGACGAGACATTGTCCCGTCCCGGTTCGAGTCCCGATACCGCAATTTTTTTTTAAATACTCGGATTCGGAGCGGGATCAGGCGGTGTTGGGGCGGGACCGGGCCTACCCGGGCCACTGGCCAGCCATAGTTTAGAGAAGCAAATGAAGTAGCGGACCGACTAGCAAAGAATGGAGATGATTTTGGAGTTTTTGGAAGTTTAATGTTTTATTATGTACCTTCTATTTTTGTAATTTCAGCTTTTGACAGAGACGGTTTGGGTACTACATCCCCCTATGTTATGACTCTAATTAGTTTACTGTTTTGAATAAAAGCCTTATTACAAAAAAAAAACTTGATGATTAATCAAATATAAAAATTTAACTAGTTTTGTGTCGAGACATAACTTACTTATAAATTTTACCCAATAAAGAAACATTAATTTTACCTCGAGGCATAACTTACTTACAAATTTTACCCAATAAGACAAACTTAACTTGATGATTAATCAACTTAACTCAAAGATACTTCTATTTTACTTTGCTAATCTAACTAAAAGAATTTAGAACTACTCAGCCTACAAATGTCTGAAAATGACAACTCATCTTTCAATGATTTAAGGAACTACTTGCAAAACAATATACCATTATACAATCATATTTTTTAAAGTGACATTATCTCTGTTGTGGCATTTTATCAAACACCAAATAGGCTTCTTAAATTTTCCTCTTGAGGAAACACCAAATGAATAAAAAAAATACCAGATCACAAGCAATAGAGAGAAAATAAATAATTTGTAATTAAACTCAATTTCCTATTATTAAAAATGAGCACAAAGAAATGGCGATGTAAAAGATCAAACTAACGTACTGTAAAATTGAAGAAGAAAGCAAACAGAGAGCTTACTTACTCCAATTCACTCATAAGAAGAAGAAAATGTAAATGAGAGACATAAACTGATCTTCCTTAAATTTAGATACAGTTGGGCATCGTTGTTTTGGTACTATTTTTCAACCCTAAAATATAAAGGAGGATGAAGTTGCAGGGGAAGAAAAGAAAAGGATCGTCCAAGAAAGAAAGCTATGCTATCTGCTATGTCCTCTCTAAATTGACACTTTTTTTTACTCGATTAAAAAACAACGATACATTTTTCTATTTGATAATTATTTAACTTTAAATTCTATTTTTTATGCTTAACGAGATAATATATAACAACACAAATATTTAACTTAGTTTAGATCACAAAATTTAAAATTCTTCTTTTATTTCTTAAACTTCATGCCGAATCAAATTATATCTTATAAATTAGGACCGAAAAGTATCCTTTAGTCACAGAAATTTTATTAAATGAAGGGAAGAGTAGAAGTTAAAATATTTTAAGATAAAAATTAAAGACCACTCCTTTTAAAAGACACTCAGCGCAAAAAATTGTCTTTTTTTGTGTGTGAGAAATTGCTTAGCACTTAAGAACCAAAACACTTGTAAATAATTGCAGTAGTATTTTATTTCTTTTGAGTTATATCATCTTACTTGAACTATTTATATGATTACTCAATTGTTTTGAAAATAGCTTTAGAGAAAGCTTTAGATGGTTACATATATCAGTATATGTATGGTGAACTCAAAATATGCGCATTCCCTTTATTCACCCTTAGGGTCCTGTAATTTTAAATTTTAATAAAACTTCACAATAATATCTTCAATTTTCACCCTTAATATCTGAAACTCTATAACCATAACTATTTTTAATTACAAGGTTTAAAATAACTATTTCCAAATTTTACTCCATAATACAAATCAACTACATCTCAGCCAGTACACTTCTTTCGGGGAAGAAACAAAGGAAATACAATATTCGATTTTTGAAAATGGCGCAGGATTTTTGGAATTGATTTGGAATAGAGTTCTTTTTTTTTTTGGGATAAGATTGCATGAATGGATAAGCTTGGGAAAAGGTTTCCCGACAATGTAATGACACAACAAATCCCTTCACGATATGAGCTTACTCAATGATGTGGAAGCCCCACCTAACTTGACCACAACACAAACAAAACAGCTCCTTAAATAATCAACCTTACTAAGAAGGTACAAGTCAAACTCCTTTTGTTTTTCTAACAATACGGTAATAAGAAGAAAATGATCTTACAAGAACTTATAGTAAAAATATCATATACTAGAAGAACATGGTAAAATTCACAAAGCCTACTCCTGCTCCTACCGATGCCCGATTCCCCGATCCACTACTCATTCCGTCCCCACTCGATATTATCATTTTTAACACATGTGCTTGAAAATCGTTATATCGTAGAGTTCCAAATTCTGAAGAAGAAACTTATATCATGGAGTATCAGCTCTAAAATTTAAAATTTCATGACAATAGCTATTTTTTAATTACAGGACCGAAAAAGACTAATAAGTTGTTTTTACAAAAGAGCATTTGTAACGGAACATAATACCAATTTTCTCTTAACCCCAAAACCCACAATTGTACAAAAAGTCAATAATGGCTCTTTTTCACTTTGCTCCCTTGATGCCTCTTGTGGTTAGAATTTGAATGTTGTTGGGACATAAACCCTCCCCCCAACCCCAAGAAAAAAAAAGAGATCACAACTTCTCTTCATAAGTTCTCCCTAATATTTGACACAATCCCCTTAAAAGTTCCATATTAATACATTATACAATCAATACTTCACACAGTCGACATAAGGTCGGGGAGTTTTTTTGGGGGTGGGGTGGGGGGTGAATAAGCTAGTAACAATTTCTAGACTTGATAATAAATTGTGCCTATGTTTATATTAAAAACATCACTTCTTTTATTTATTTATTTTGATTGAATTACACTATTCACGTATATACTTTAAACCCCTATTCACCTATGGACTTTCAGATCACTGGGGGTAATTGTGACAGAATCGACACAGAGCCCACCTTTGGAATGTGTGCAGTCAATCTGTTTCATTGAAAATCTAACTTCAGTCACAGGTTCTGACGTATTGACAATAAATTCACCCACCTTGTACTCAATCCAGCTCCCACGCTTGATATTCCCATTTGCATCGTCTTGCCCAATGTCATCTAAAAAGCACTCACTAACTGCATGTTGGCCATCAGAAGTAGACAGTTCATACCGTACTGGCCCCAAATCCCATCCATGAGTATGCTCAAAGTTGCAAGCACGTCGGCCGAGTCTTTTGGAAATTTTCCCAAGGTGAACTCTGAATGTTAGTGTGTATACATCTGGAGGAAAAGGAAACGTCACTGTCCCGCTTAATTCAAACCACCATACCTGCTGGCAATACGCCACGACATGGAACCTGCAAGAGAAAAGGTCAAAGTTTGTGACATCCCTCATCATCAACGTTTGTAACGAGGAGGAAAAACTAGTACTTTCATGTATGATTCAATGGAAACAATAGCCGGGCAGAGAGAAAAAGCACACACACAGAGTAGCATGGATGGTTAACCCAGAGAAGAAATCTCGGAGTTCATGAACTATAACATATTGTAACGAAGAGAATAAAAAGGATAAACGTTTCAACTATCCATGAGATTATCATATATTTCACCCTAGAAAATAACATGCAACAGCAAGTAGTACCATAAGCTGGTACTAGTGGTTCAGTTTTATACTCTCAAGAAAGTAAGCTCATTGACAAAAGGTTGAGTAATAGAAGCCAACTGTTACCACTATTCGATCAGCTAGGAATCAAAACTAGCAGAAAAAAGTAAGTTAAAAAAACGAAAAATGTCCTCACTGTGGCTGATGAACTCTACTATATAGTATATACATCATCTCCTTTACAGCCAAGAACTAAAACTCGTACATCTAGGTCCACAATTCTACCTCATTTTTTCTTTCTTTACCCTATTATATTCATTTCTATCTCAGTTAGCTACACCAACATAACAACTGATGAAGAAAATCTATGTAAATGCAGCACTCAGCATCAAGGCTGCATGAATTCTTTAAAGAGGGAAAAAGAAGAATATTTCACAAGACCAGTTCATTGCTGCATGGGTTTGCAGTCTTCTCGTCTCCTTCAGGGAAAAAATGTTTTCAGATCCTTTTAGAACATTGCTTCAACAATTTATCGAATTGATGAGAAACTAGCGGTCTTATAACTTCATTTCAAGTTCCAGTTCATTTAGCAATATACCATGGCTATTGGATGCAAAGAGGAGACAAGAGGGAAGTGTCATGCATTGAGCATTCCAATCCATCACCACATTTGCATCTAACTAATACAATAGAGCATAGGTTCACACACTTCTTCTAGCTACACCCAGTAAGTAAATAAGATAATGAGTTAAGGATGAGTGTATATTGCTACAAAAGATAGATCAACACATTGATTTGGTGCTTACTATCACGGAGCAGGCCTGTCAAGTTGAAAGCTTTAATTGCCAGAGGTGAAATGAGTTGCCAAACCTCCAGGCACCTTGCAGCCTTGAATATTAATTAAGGCACTCCCATTAAAATCTGAATTTTCTTAATTTATCCGATTTTCAGCCACTTTGTGGGATTTCACTGGGTATGTTGTATCCGATTTTCAGTTACAGTTTTTTAATTGTATTCTACACAATGACTTATTCAAGAACACTAAACTCAAAATGATAATGTACAACCAGTTTTCCTATAAATGCATTTAATACACATCACATATACCTCGTTCTACTCAGAAATGGAAAGAGGTATCATATCAGTACTTGTAATGGAAAATATATTAGCGCATGTGCAACAACTCAAGAACGAGTTGTCCACAAAGGGATGCTAAAACAGTCAAATTCCTTAGAACTCATCACCAAGTAAATCTCATCGGGTAGAAAAAGATAGAAAGCAACCGACTAATAACTATAATTAGGAATACAACCTGGAGGGTATTGTGTAAGTCAAGCAGTGTCAATACCATATACTGGCTAGAAAATCAGAAAATAATTCCACTTAAGAATCCACTCCTGCACTGTCAAGTTTATGGAGAAGGCTGAACTTGAAGTTATTGAGTTTGCTTTTATGCATTTTTGCCTTATGGTGAATACATAAACCTCCTTTTCACGTCCCCAAGGGAATGGCCTAGAGATTGAGGCAAGGGAGAAACAACTTGGAAGTTTAGGTCCGAATTCCTTCTACAACACCTGGTGTGAGCCAATTTTGTAGGATGAACAGGTGCCATGTGGACTAGTCAAGGTGTGCATAAACTAGGCTGATACAACCAATATTTTTAAAAATCAAATAAAGAACATTAAAAAATAACCTCATTTTCACATGTATTCCTCATAATAAATCTATCCTGTGATGCATGGGTAAATCCCAATGATATGTAGTCCAACTCACTGGGGAAAGAAACTAGCTATTAATATCATCTCATAAGAGGATATCCAGCCAGTTTAAAACTACAAAATCATTTTGTCACTGCAACTATAAGCTTAATAATGACATTGTTACACATAGTTTCAACCAATTAATCTAACCTTGATTCTTCTGTAGGAAACCAGTTCCAGTGTCTCCTGTCTTCCATATTAGTTATCAACATCGCTTTCGAGGAGATTGACATGCAAATCCTTCCACTTATTCTGTCCAACCATACCTCCTGCATTTTCTCCCCCATAAAAACATACTGCTTAGTGAGATCAAACATCACTTGAAAATATTGTGGCTACAAGTTAAACTCATAAAACATAGCAAATTCAACTACATAAGGAAGATCAACTTATTCCTCAAACTTTCGTTCCCAGACCTCAAGAGCAATCGTGAGATGAAAAGCACTATGCACAGAATTAAGCAGTAGGAACCTCAAATTTCATAATCCCTCCAAATACAAGCAAATGAAAACAATTGAAAAATATTGTCCCCCAAAAACCTATGATCATAGCAAGCTGGCCTAGACACCATCGTTATCAATTTAGGAAAAAAACAAAATTATAGTTAGCCAACACCACTCACCCATTTGGTCAGAGAAGGCATGGGAAAGAACTAACATAAGAATTAAGTTATGGGTAAATAACGCATTGAGGATAACACTGTTTCACAATTAAATGGCAACAAGGTAGAGGGAGCAGCATAAAATATGAACAATTAACCACTGAACAAAGATTTTTACTCCAGTTGAACTTGAAAACTAAACTTAAATACTACATACATATGAGTTATAACATCATAAACAGTTTCAACCTAGGACAACTACAGAAAAGCCCCAACATCTATTTTGACCCAAAACCAAACAAGTACTCCCTCTGCCCCAAATTTATGTGAAGGGGTTCGAAGGAGAGGGTCAAAATACTTAATTTTGACTATAAATTCAAATATAAATTCTTCAATATTTTAAAAATAAATTTACACTACTCCTGCAAGTCAGCATAGCTAATGATTCAATATATTTTAAAATTTTGAGAAAATTGTAGTAACAAAAAATTGTTCCACTCCTCACATAGTAACAGGTTCATATAAATGGGACGGAGGGAGTATGTATTTACCACCAAAAAGGAAAATCCTTCACACTTTCAAAATGAAAAAAATGTTAGGGCAAACTAAAAAAAAAAATAGAGATAATGATTAAAAACACACCGGAACTATTACTTTTTTGCGAGTTTCACACTCAAACTATCAATTGTTATCACCATCTGTGTATGAAAACACACCTAAGTACCTAAGTCATGGTTCAACTAGGAAAACAGAATAATTGATAAATGACCTAATCAGCTTCGACGTGTGTTTTAATACATACATGGTGATAGTACTTGTCTACTTTAGCATATCAATATGTCTACTTTAGCATATCAAGAGAAAGACAAATTCTTTTTTCTTATTTTACTTTATCATTAATTACTCATTTTCAAATAACTTTTCAACAATTAATAAGGCTATTACGGTAAAATACAAAGTACTTCAATAAGGCAGTGCAAAGTAAACAGTGGACAAGTAAAAGTGTATGTGCCTTATTGCCATCGTCAAACGGCACGGAACGAGCGAGGAGAGCAAAGATATCTTTCTTAGACAACCCGTCGTAATTTTGCTGAGGCAAAAGGTCGAGCAGGTGGTGGTAGTTACAAGGAAGTTTAGATTCCCAAACAGCATCACTAGAAGCGGCGCCACGGAAAGCGCGATTAAGCCGAGCTAGATTACAAATTTCAGGTGGTGTTAGGTACATAAACACACACGCCACGCAATTTTCCGGTATGTCACCCAGCCCTGGTGGTCCGCCGTTAGGTGACCCGTTTTCCGTCAGGTTTGATAATGATGCGCCCATGCGATTTATTTAAAGGGAGAGGAGGGGCAATTGTGTCAAATCATGGGTGGAGTGAAGGCGGAGAATGGGAGAGTATGGAGGTGATTAATAGTTTAATACTAACGAAATTCCATTTCAGCTTCTATTCTTCTTTTCTCTATATAGTGTAATGTTGAAGATTTGCTTTTTTTTTCCAACCGTCTCGTCACCGACTAGAGTCCGACTATATTCAGATTATCGCATAGAAACATTCAAAAAAAGTGGTTGAATTTGTCATATTCGGATTCAAACTCGAGACTTTTAATTATGAGATGAGTAGCCTGATCCGCTGTACCATATACTTTGGTAAGATTTGCGCTTTTAACATTTCCTTTCTCCATTTTATATTGCTCTTTGAAGAATGTTTTACACGATAGAGAATTCTACCTAAGTATCATTCCTGTACTTTTTAAAAATATGTGGTCTATAAACCTTAAATATTATTTAACCGTAAATTATTTTATAAAATTAAATTATTTTTAAATATAAAAATATATTAATAATTTTTAAATAAATTTATAAAAAATGTAAGACAATTTTTTTAAAGCAGAGAAAATACTATTAAATTACATTAAAAAGGGACACTTTAGTTATAGCTAGTACCAGTTGTATCCATATCCAACAACCATTTTAGTTATTCCATTCGTTTCAATTTATATGATGTAGTTTGACTTGACACAAAGTTTAACAAATAAAGAAATATTTTTGAATTTAGTGGTCTAAAAGAAGCTAAAAATATTTTTGTGGTTTTAAATCATCTCGTTAAGCGTAAAAGGTAAAGTTTAAAGTTAAGTTATTGCTAAATAAAAAATGTGTCATAATTTTTGGAACTGACTACAAAGAAAAATGTGTCATATAAATTAAGACAAAGAGAGTATTTCTGTTTAAACTACCCAGCGACCTAGGAATAGTAAGGAGAAATGGTTTGTATCTTTTATAAACTTTTTTTTTAGTTTTATAATTCTTTTACGAGAGATTTTTATTTTTTACACAGATCTGAAAAAAATATATAAGAGATCTAAAAATTATTTTCTTCTAATCAAAATGTAAAAGTGCTACATATCTCATTTCCTCGAAATAGATATGGATTTTATTTATTCATAGTAATAATTTAAGGGGGAAAAGGTAGAAATAAGGAGGGTTTGATTTACCTTACTAATCCAAGTGAGGGAGAGAGATAATGATTATAGAGGCGAAGTCAAGATTTGAAATTTATTAATTTTGAATTCTACTTTCTTTAAGTTATTAAGTTTTAAATTAATAATTATATATATTTAATGAACTTATTAAGACAATTAAGAGTTTGAATAACAAATATTGTGTTCAACTAAAGTCGTAAATTATACTCTAGTTCCGCTCCGAACTGACATATACAACAACCTAATATAAAAAAAATTGAAAAATATTTACTATAAAAACATTTACACTAGCAATAGAGAATCTACGAGCAGAAATACTCCACTCTGCTATTGAAATTTAAGAGATTGTGTTTAAATACAGAGAAAGGGAGAGTCGGTCTAAACAAGTGCGTAATCGACTTTGTTAGCCTCTTGCTAAGAGTGGTTAATCTCCGACATGAGGAAACATGTAATCATCACTTGTATGTGAATAAAACTGATTATTATTCATTCTCTTTCAATGCTATTAGAACCAATTTTGATAAGTTTATAAAGAGTGTTAGATAATATATCACATGGCCCTCAGTAATTGCGTAATTGTTTCCGAATGAATTTACATTGGTAAAGGACTACTCTATCCATGAACTTGTATTATGTTGGAATGCATATATTCTTCAAACAATAAATAATAGTTACTTCGTGTCACATTTGATTTGACACGAAATATAAAAAAGATAGGAAGATTTTTGAAATGTATGATCAAAAACAAATTTTATATAAATGTGTGGCTGTAAATCATCTCATAAAGTTACTCCCTCCGTCCATTTTTACTTGTCACATTTTGACTTGACACGCCTATTAAAGAGCCAAAAATAGAATAATAATTTTACTATATCACCCTAATTATTGCTAAGTAACCTAATGATTGAAATAAATAAAACATACTTTATAAGTTACGCAACCACTAAAATTTCTTTAAACTTGTCAACTTAATAATAAATTATAAAGGTAAAATAGGTATGAAATGGTAAATTATCTCTTGATTTTCTAAAATGGTTAAGTAAAATTAGACAACTATTTTTAATATAATGGACAAGTAAAACTGGACGAAGAGAGTAAATTATTTTTAAATATATAAATATAATATTTTTTTAAACAGACCAAAAAAAATAATGTCACATAAATTGAAATCGAAAGAGTAATAGAATAATATAGCCCTGTAGAGAATAGTTCATTTCCTAACCTAATTGAAAAGAACTTTTGAGTCATGTATCACATGAAACTTAAAAATTAAGTAGGTCTAGTATAGGTTATGGCTGTTAAAATTTCAACTTGTCGTTTAAATTAAGGAAATAACCACTAATTTTGATCAAATAAAGAGCAAGTCATTCGATACTTAGAAAGAATGACAATGAAATGATGGGAAATTAACATAGTAAAAAGAAACTATTCTCCAATCACCACAAAGTTCTTTTTCCACATACTCAGGAAGCTATAGACAAAATGTTTGCTAACTTATAAATTTGACACGTGCTCCTTTCATTCTCTCTATATATTGTTAGGGTTGAACGCATAAAGGGACACCTAAAACGCTAAATTTGTCACCTAAATTAAACATGTGACCTATCCTGATCTATGCTCGAATTGTGCCTATTAAACACATATAGCTGAGGTGGCATATAGCGTGGGTAACATATGCATTGGACGTGTGAATCATTTGGCACATATTTTAAAAAAAAAAAAAAATTATGTGATTATAGATTATATCATTTTGTGTATAAGATAAAATTTAAAGTTAAATTATTATCAAACAAGAAAATATATTATTCTTTTTTGAAAGGCCTAAAAAAGTGAATCATTTTTTTTTGGCGGGAGGAAGTAATATTTTTCTCATTTTTCTTCTCACTCGTCAAAACAAGACCATCTCCCCTAAACTCATTAGTTGTACATAGCAACACTATGGAAGCCATGAAAATCAAATCAGCTTACATGAAACTAAACAAAAAGGAAAGATTTATTCATGGCAGAGTATTACATCAGGAAAAAAAATTATAATAGACTTCAAAATTAGGTCAGCAATGGCCGTGAGAACTGTAGTGACTGACACAACACTTCACAACCCCATAGATCCTTCTTTCTCTAAACTCTCCGACAACCTATATATCTGTAGGAAAAATTAAAGAAACAAAAGCTGAAAAAATTTTCTGTTAAGAGTCTCACATCGAATATTAAATGAAAACATGGACTCCTTATATGGACTTGGACAATCCTCACCATACAAGCTAGCTTTTAGGGTTGAGTTAGGCTCATGATCCATTTCTTTACATGGTATCAAAGTCATGCCCATTCCAATTATTTGTTCACCGATGTTGGGGCCCCAAATTATATTATCCACACTCCAGTTAACAAGGTCTGACGTGCGGGGGAGTGTTAAGAATCCCACATCGGATATGGAATGGGAACATGGACTCCTTATATGAACTTGGACAATCCTCACCCTACAAGCTAGCTTTTGTGGTTGAGTTAGGCTCATGATCAATTTCTTTACATTTTCTTGTGTAAAAAAATCTGAAATGGAATTTAGTTTCTTCTTTACATATGGGTTGTTTGGAATTAAAAGAGTGGGTCGTCTGTTTTGTCCATTTCCGTTAACTTTCAACTGAGGCCCAATGCATTGTATAAGCCCACAGATTAGTCCGAATAATTTTGTCTTCGTCTTTGATGGTGTAGTAGTTGTATTCGAAGGCAAAGACCTCGTTAACTTCAAAGAACAAGGTGTATTGGAGATGGAGGTTGAGTTACAGTGTCCAACACCCATCCTCAAGTTGGAGGGGTGTGAAAGAATCCCCAACTTGCCATAGAGATGCTGATGAGGAACCCCAGGTAGGGGTTTGGTGAAGATGTCGGCAAGTTGAGCAATCGACGGCACAAAATGCAACGATATCAAGCCGGTCAAGAATTGTTGACGAACAAAGTGGCAATCAAGTTTCACGTGTTTTGTTCGCTCATGGAAGATCGAATTTCTTGTTATATGGATGACCGCCTGACTATCGAAATGAAGAGGTATCGAAAGTGTCGGAGTGATGGTAAGATCTAAGAGTAGGCGGACCAACCAAGTCAACTCTGCAAGGACATGCCGCATCGATCGATACTCTGCTTCGGCAGAGGAAAGAGAAATCAAATATTATTTTTTTGATTTCCAAGAGATCGGAGATTCACCAAGACTAATGGAAAAACCACTGACGGACCTCCGAGAATCAAGACAAGAGCCCCAATCCAAAATTTAGAGCATTCATTAGAACACAATTCGAAAGAGAAATAAAAAATATTCAGTGTGATAATGGGAAAGAATATGACAATAGGGTGTTTCGGGAGTTCTGTGCAAATAATGGGATCAATTTTTATTTTTCGCGCCTTCATACATCTTCACAAAATGGGAAAGCCGAATGCAAAATTCGTTCCATAAATAACATTGTCCGCACTCTCTTACTTCATGCTTCTGTACCCCCATATTTTGGCATCATGCTCTTCAAATGGCAACATATCTCCTTAACATAATTCCTTCCAAAGGTCTGACATATTCTTCCCCCTCCAAATCCTATATAATAAGAACCCTTCTTATTCTCATCTTCGAATTTTTGGGTGCTTGTGTTATTCGTTATTTCCATCCACTACAATTAACAAACTTCATGCTCGGTCTACTCCGTGTGTGTATTTGGGTTATCCGTCTAATCATCGTGGATACAAATGCTTTGATTTATCCTCCAGGAAAATCATAATTAATCGCCATGTTATTTTTTATGAAACCCAATTTCCATTTACGAAAGTTCATACTCCCGAACCTAGTTCGTATAATTTTTTGGATGACCAAATATCTCTGTATATTATTCGGCATTTTTTGGACATCTCCAGCACCCAAAATTCTCCAGCGGGCCCGCTGCCCGCTGGTCCTACTGGCCCGTCTCGGTCAGTTCTGGCCCGTCTTCTCACTGGCCAGTTTCAGTGATTGGGCCAGTCCAACCCAACACTGGAACTGGTCCAGTTCCAGTCACTATTTCCGGCGCTGGGTCTGTTTCCAGCATTGGGCCATCAGGCCCACTGCCTACTGGCCAGTCCTTCCCGAGCCCAGAAAATTCCCACAATCCGCCCACCTCTTCCTCGAGTCTTAGGCAAATCACTCGTAGTCAACGAGGTATTTTTACACTAAAAAGACATTTTAATTTACATTCGAATGTCTCTAAATCCCCCTTGCCCCGTAATCCTGTGTCTGTCTTAAACGACTCGAATTGAAAAATTGCTATGACTGATGAATATAATGCTCTTATTGATAATAAGATGTGGGAGTTGGTGCCCCGTCCCTCTGGTATTAATGTTATCATGTCTATGTGGATTTTTGCTCATAAGAAATATCCGGATGGTTCATTCGCTTGACATAAGGCACGGCTTGTGGGTGATGGTAAGACTCAGTAGGTTGGGATAGATTGTGGTGAGACATTTAGTCCGGTGGTCAAGCCGGCTACCATTTGCATTGTGCTTAGCTTGGCTCTCTCGAAGGCATGACCTATTTATCAGTTGGATGTCAAGAATGCTTTCCTACATGGTGATCTCAAGGAAACAGTATATATGCATCCTCACCATCCTTATCATGTCTGTTTATTGAAGAAGTCCTTATATGGGCTTAAGCAGTGTCCAAGGGCCTGATATACGAGGTTTGTTGACTATGTTTCGACTATTGGGTTCACTCACAGCAGGTCAGATAATTCCTTGTTCATCTACCGTCGTGGTTCGTCCTTGGCCTACATTCTATTGTATGTGGATGATATCATTTTGACTGCCTCTTCCGATGCCTTACGCCAGTCTATCATGTCCATGCTCAGCTCTGAGTTTGCTATGAAAGACTTAAGGCCCTTGAGTTACTTTTGGGGATTGCAATCAAGCGTCATTCAGATGGTTTGTTTTTGTCTCAAAGAAAGTATGCGGCTGAGATCATCGAGCGGGCTGGGATGTCATCCTGTAAGTCCACTTCCACCCCTGTTGATACAAAGCCCAAGCTTAGTGCCGCGACCGGCGCACCATACGAGGACCCGACCTGCTATCGTAGTCTTGTAGGGGCCCTTCAGTAACTTACTTTTACAAGACCGGATATTACATATGCCGTCCTGCAGATGTGTTTATTCATGCATGATCCCCGAATTGAGCACATGAATGCAATCAAACGCATCATTAGGTATATTCAGGGTACACTGGACTATGGTTTGCATCTATATCCTTTCTCGCCATCCACACTTGTTTCATACACAGATGCTGATTGGGGTGGTTGTCCAGAGAACAGACGGTCGACGTCTGGCTACTGTATGTTCCTTGGCAACAACTTAGTCTCCTAGTCTGCGAAGCGTCAGGCAACACTATCCCGCTCAAGTGCCTAGGCCGAATATCGAGGGGTAGCTAATGTGGTCTCAAAATCATGTTGGTTACGTAATTTGCTTTTGGAGTTTCATTGTCCCATTCAGAAGGCAACCTTGATATGTTGCGATAATATTATTGTCATCTACCCTTCAGGTAACCCAGTTCAGCACCAACGCACTAAGCATA
This sequence comes from Anisodus tanguticus, assembly GCA_034509755.1. Classification (NCBI taxonomy): domain Eukaryota; kingdom Viridiplantae; phylum Streptophyta; class Magnoliopsida; order Solanales; family Solanaceae; genus Anisodus; species Anisodus tanguticus. Next base: position 51,968,722 of record CM067540.1, on the reverse strand, counting down.
TCGAAATGGACATTCACTTTATCCGTGAAAAGGTTGCTCGGGGTCACGTTCGCGTATGCCATGTCCCGTCTCGATATCAAGTTGCAAACATCTTTACCAAGGGTCTACCCGCGGTCCTTTTTGAAGATTTTAGGGACAGTCTCAGCGTTCGAATACCATCCGTTATGACTGCGGGGGAGTGTTAAACAAGGCATATATACCCATGATATACACCAATATACAGAAATGTATATCACAGGCAAATGGAGCAAAGCAGTCTCGGATAAGGCCCATTACCGGCCCATCACGGACAATAATCAGTGGCCCATCACGGGCTGGTTGATATGTGTATATATGGTATATATTGTTGTAATATTGTAGTGTATGTTATCTAAATTAGGATTATACACTTACCATAATTGTATAGTTAGAATTATGGTAGAATAGGTTTTTAGGAGTAGAATATGATTCTCTTATTTTATAACTTGTATAAATACCTTTCAATTAATAAAAATAATTAAGGGGATTATTTCTATGAGAAATGAATAAGGAGTTGTTTCTCGGGGAAGAAGACCAACTGTGACGAAGTTGAAAATAAGAAAACATATAACTTTTCTTTTTAGGCTACGAAGCTCTTTGTTTGGATTATTTTTTTATTAAGTGCCACGAGTATCTCTTTTATTGGCTTCTTTGCCAAGTCAGCTGCATCTGAACTACATGCATCTCATTTTCTTCACTATTTAGGTTACAATTTGAGCATAGATCAGATGTTCAATAGGTCACAGGCTGGGGTATCTATACCATAATTATGGGGCCCCCACTTTTAGTTATACTAATATTCCATCTGTTCCATAGTAAATATATTATTCAGTCGTTTTTTCACATTTTTATGTTAATCGATTATGGCATTGTGGTCCTCATTCCTTAACAGTAAATAAATAATTATTGTCTCACAATAATGGAAGTCTATAGCTAGAGTCTAAAAGAAAAATTGAAGTGCTGAACTTTAATTATATTTTTTTCTAACTTTAGTAGCATGATTACGTAAAAAATTCATATTTTATGTGTTTAGGTTTCAACGTTACTGAATAGTCTAAGAAATTTGAACTTGTGCTTAAGAAGCATCTTTTTATAATACCCCCGCCCTCCCACAACACACACAAGAAAATCAAGAAAATATTGAAGATTTTATAATAAAAAATCAGAATGAAAATCACAACTTGTTAACTAATCTTTTTAACATCAACTTTGAATATTTTTTGGCAACTTCATCACAAGCAGAGACAGACGGAGCTAGAGTTTAGGTTTTTTGTAATTTTTTTAATAAATCTATTAAATTATGTAAAAATATTAATTTAGAATGCAGTAATTTAAAAGAACAAGAATCCCGAACCATAAACTTTCAAATCTTGCCTCTGTTCTGAGTTCTTAAGGTATTCAAAAAAGTATTTTTTAACACGACCTTTCATATCAACAATAACAACAAAAACATACCCAATGCAACTCCACAAGTGGATTTGGAAAGGATATGATTAGAGATGGCAGTGTTCTGAGTTCTTGATTATGGATTGCATTTATTCCATCCTCTGTCTTTAATCTCGTGTCATATACTGATGCCGATTGGGGTGGCTGTCCTAATATCAGACACTCGACATCTGGTTATTGTATATTTCTTGGTGACAACTTGGTCTCGTGGTCTGCAAAACGTCAGGCTATATTATCGCGATCCAGTACGGAGGCCGAGTATCGAGGGGTAGCCAATGTGGTAGCTGAATCATGTTGGTTGCGTAATCTTCTATTAGAACTTCACTTTCCTATTTTGAAAGCTACCTTGGTCTACTGTGATAATGTTAGTGCAGTCAATCTTTCTGGGAATCCGGTCCAACATCAACCCACTAACACATATCGAGATTGATATCCATTTTGTTCGCGAAAAGGTAGCTCGTGGACAAGTACGCGTCTTGCATGTCCCTTCCAGGTACCAAATTGCAGACATCTTTACTAAGGGTCTTCCCTCGATTTTATTTGAAGATTTTAGAGACAGTCTCAGCGTACGACAACCGTCCACTATGACTGCGGGGGTGTGACAAATATACCATTTATACATAAATTGTATACACGGAATCCGAAACAAATAAGTTACCGAAATTGTAATCAAAGTTGTACACAAACTTACCATAGTTGTAGAATTTTTGTATAAGTATAATTAGAATTTTAGAAGTATAGTAGGAATATGATTTTCCATATTTGGATATTGTAAATTGTATATATACCTATTTATTAATGAAAATAATCAAGGGATTATTTCTTTCAACTTGTAGTTGATCCAAAATTTTCCGAAATTTGAAAAACACGAAAAAATTGTTTTCACTTTTTTCACTCCAAATCACTCATAAAAATAAAAAACAATTCCAATTTATATCCATATCGAAACACAACTCCAATTTTTAAATATCATTTTTACTTTAAAAAAACATAAACTACTTTTTCAATTACTCACAATTTTCATGGCCAAATGAGTTCTTTATCGGTTAAAAAGATGCTCTTTATAAGATTTTTTTTATTTTTAACGTTCGAATCTGAAATATCTAGTAATTAATAATCTTGAATTACTAAGATAAATGTCTCCCTTAGGCCTTTAGCTTGCTGGCTAAGGAAAATAGTACTACATAAAAAAGATTGGAACTTTAGTATCTAATACTACTCGTATAAATGAGACGATTAAAGCAAAACATATCTTTTGCACTTTGCATATCCAAACCAATAACCAAGTGATTTGACATGTCAAATATTGTGAAAAACGTGGGGAGAAAAATGGTTAAATATTAGGACCGAGTGAAAGGTGATTGGCCTCATGACCCACCCTTTCGTCTACATCAAAATGGACAATTCTACACTTGCTAATCATTATTTTATTCGTTTTAACTTATTGTTGTGTTTGGTAGGGAAGAAAATATTTTCATGAAAAATGTTAACTAGAAAGCGTTTTCTAACAAAATAAGTGGACGGCTTACTTAATTTCTAATATTTGATAAATAAATAAAAATAATTATGCCAAAAGTATTTATTTTTAATTTATTTAACAAAACACTATGAGGGTGGGATGAGGATCGGAGTGGGAGTTTGTTGGGGTGGCGTAGGGTGGGATGGTAGGGGTGGGAGTTGGGGTCATTTGGTGGATGGGAGGAGATAGTAGACTTGAAATGTCATTTATGAAACTTGTTTTTCCTACTTTCATTAGAGAAGTTATTTTTCTCATTTTTAAGGAATTTATTTTTCTATGTAAATGTTTTTAAAAATATTTTGATCAACCAAACAAGGAAAAGAAAATATTTTCCTCTCTATCAAACACACCCTATGTGACAATATTTAACTAAAATATTTAATTGAATATGAAATTTAACAAAAAAATGATCTTAAATTTATAATTTGGCTATAAATGCATGCCTGTATAAAGATAAAATAAAAAATTTAAAGTAAAATATGTGAAATATTAATAAAGATGTACTAAAAAGGGAACAATGCCACGTAATGAAGTTGAAAGAGCAACATGATATCAAAATATATATATATATATATATTAAAGCTAGGAACAGATAAGGTGATGTGACACCTCTCTATGGTCACCATTCATACTTATCTTTTTTCTCCTTTTTTTTGGCTTTTTGTTTCATTTTTCTCAATTATTTATATTTTAATAACTCATCTCCATAACTCACACCTCTTTATCGTCATAACTTCTAATATTAATTAATAATATTATAACTCCCAAACCTTTTATATTCATAACCCCTAATTACTTAATGTATAAATTTATGATACCTTAAAATCATATCAACATGATATTTTCATCCCAAATGTTTGGAAGTGTTGTACACGGGAGGAGGACATCATGAGCACAAGATGAAGAACACTCGAGAATCAAGATGATGAAATATGTATATGGAGAAAGAACTACAGTAGAAATTCTATTAATTAATACTCGATTATTTAATAAACTCTCTTAGATAATATTTTTGGTCGGTTCCGACTCGGAGATAACGTGCTAAATTAATAATTCGCTAAAATTATAAAATAATATATTTTTGATTACTCATATAGACCCCATGTAAATATAAATTAATAATTTCTTATATACTACATAATACATGAATGATTTATAAAGACTTCTTGAAAAATGACTCAATTGTCTTTTGTCTTTTGTCTTTTGTTTTTTGTTGAAATCAATGTCACATTGAATCTCATCTCTAATTGTTCTTATCATTGTAAGAACTTCTGGTGTTGTTTTCTCATAGCTCAACAAGAAATTATTCAATGTGATTGCCGCTTTAATAGCCTCATTTCGCGAAGGGGGCTCTACTGTAGAACTTTCACCATCATCTTCATTACCTTTATCAGTTCCCATAACGCTCTTAATTATTTCTTCATCAGTCAATAACTGTGCAGCTACATTTTCTTCTGGGTAGTTCAGGACATGTTCGACGTCCATTGTTTGTGTTAGCATGATTTGATCTTGTGTTTATATAGAAAATATTTTTTAATATCCATAAAGTAATACATTGAAAACAAGAAGCATAATAAAGTGAGATTGAAGGGTGCTTCATTTGATATAGTACATTGAACAATAATGAAGTAGAAGATTGAAAGGTGTTTGTAAATTGAGTATTTCATTATAAATTTATCTATAAATTGATAAAGTATTAATTAATATATAAATTAATAATTATTAATTTCTTAATTAATTAATATCTCTTTTAATTAATAAATTTTGGTGGTCCCAAGAGCATTAATTTATAGAGTTTCTACCGTATATATGTGCCATATTTTCTATGATTTGTACTCAATTACTTATTTTAAATATTTATGTCTCTTCCCCTTCTCTGTAATGAACGCTTTTTAAAGTTACCAAAGAATTCACTACTTGAAATTCAAGAAATTCTACTACTGAAAGTTATCAAGAACGTGAGACTGAAAATAACTTAATTTTCGTGGAGCGTTTGTGATTGCTCCAGACGAATTTAATTGATTTGTAAGCTCAATTCTTTATTTTCTTCTTTTTATCTTTGTGGGTTTATCTCTTAATTTTATTGAGGAGATAGTTTCATAAAGAGTATCCTGTGGTGTCAAATATCTATGAACACATTCCTTTGGTTTTAGAATAGAATAGAATAGTTAAGTTGAATTTTCTCTTCCTTAATTTTTTTTGAAGAATTTGATCACGTCATATTGACAATACAATTCCTTTTTCCTTCTTAACTCATAATTATAGTACTTTATAAGGTTTTATTTGCTTAGTTAAGTTCTCTTCTGTTTTTTTTCGCTAGGTTAATTTTGTGTATATATATATATATTAATAAATTAGCAATTATCAATTTTTTCAATAAATTTGTATGAGCCCTCTCGCAGTTCTTGGGGATTACACTTGCATTGAGTTCATATATATACATTTTTATTTATTGATTTTGTTTCTATTCTTTATCGTGATTTTTTTTTGTGATTATAATTATAACATAGGGAGCGTTTAGTTTAAAAGTATGAGACCTCTCTAATTTTAATGTGCCTTATGCGGTGAGAATACGAATTAGACGGACCTTAATATGGATACCATCCATCAAATAAAAAACCCAAAAAAAGGAAGATCTCCTAGACTAAGGTATGTTCTGCAGGTAAATTTGTTTTCATTATACTCAAAATTCTACTATGTATTTATGTTCTTCTTATGGAGTATGTTACTAATGTAAATTGCATTTATTATTGAAAATAGGGGCATTCGAGGCCACGACTATACTTGGAAAGATTGACCAAATGTTGCTATCCGCTCAAGAAAGAACGACAAAATACTCTTAAAATTAAACTTCAATTTGAACCATAGATTATTGTAACTTTTAATGTTGTTTAAATCTTATTTTCATGTTTATGGCACTAATGTCTTCACTTTCACTTCAGAGTAGATGATAGCTTTCCTAGAAATTTTAATGAAACATCTTCTCTTGAGGTTATTATTATCGTCTCTTTTTTATTTAAAATTATAATATTTTTAATATTTAAAAATTAGAAAACTAATTCGTAAATTCAATGAATTTCTCATGTGCGAAACGCAAACAATGCACGTTGGACTCCTTTCTTTCACGCTTTCAGTTTAGTCTTCTCATTAAAGATTTGGTATCACTAAGAGCCTCTTTGACCAAGCGGCAAAAAAATACTTATTTTGAGAAGTCTTTTTTTTAAAAGTGTTTTTCAAAAACATACTTTTTGTAAGAAACAATTTGTGTTTGGATAATTCATTTAAAAGGTGATTTTGACTGTTTTTAATAAGTAGATTGTGTTTGGCTAATCTTCTTAAAAAGTACTTTTGAGTGTCAAATTATGGAAAAGGACAAGTATCAATAAACGTTTACTATCAAATTATTTTACGTAGAGAAATTGTTTTAGATATTTTTTATGAAAGATTTTATCATCCACAGATTTAAATTAAAATATGCAGTCTTTTTAAGTTTTCTATAACGTTTACTGTAATATTTATGCTACGGCTACTAGGTCAAATTGTAAGGAGAAATTGCTTAGCCTAACTCCATATCTACTATAGGGATTATAATTAATTAAAAAATCTGATCTCATTAAATAGTGTGTTAAGAAAACGATTAGTTTATGCAGATATTTTTAATCATAACTTTTGTGTGGACTTTAATCTAAAGTTGGCAGGTGATATTAATTATGTTGTGTTAGAAATCACTTGAGAAGGAAATGATAATAATCACTATATTGACAATTTAATGTATCTATTTTTTCCTTTCACCCAAACAAATTCTCACCAGTCACGAAAAAAAAAAATTAAGGCTAGTAAACTTGAGAGATAACTTTATAGAATGTAAAATAAAATAAAAAATTATTAATTAGAAATTAATAAATTAAGGAGGGATATATTTGATAAATATGTATTTATGGTAGGGATATTTTTTATTTTGAAAAAATAATTTTTTGCTTCTGCTTTTTTATGCTTCTTCCCAACAGCAGAAAAACTGTTTCTGCTTCTACTTAAAAACAGTTTTATTAATTAACCAAACACGTCAAATATCAAAAAAAAAAAAAAATTTCAAAACAAAACACTTTTGACCTCAAAACCGCTAGGCCAAACAAGCTCTAAATATTGTTAAATTAAGTTACCTGCATGGAGTTCTTTACATTTTAAGAGCAGAAAAATAACTATATTGTGACAATCATTACAAGAATATTTTTGACAAAAAAAGAGAGAAATTAAAGGAAAGAGAACAATTTACGAATGTTGTGTTTTTAAATAATGACTTGAAAAATATGAAATTTGTTATATAATTTTATTAAATTGGCAAATGATGGTAGCCATTGTGCCTTAGCTCATTTTCTTGCTCGTAGTACGTGCTGCTTTTTTATTACCGCTAGCACTCTTGACTACAAAAATAGAAAGTGCCAGAATGCCTTCATTCTGGTAATGGTTGAAGGAAGTCAAGAAACTAATCGTCATGCTTATATACACGTTTTGTTAAACTTGTGCCCCTTCTCACTTTAAGTAAAATCAGACTAAGCGATTTACTATGAAGATACAAATATAAAAGAGAAAAAACGACATAGATAATTATGATGACCCCAAATCACTGAGTCGTGCGGACACCTACTATTTTCCACCTTGGTATGCGAACCCTTCCCTTATTCATTAATTCAATACCATAAAGTAAATAAGCGGAATAAACAGAAGTCTAAATCATGTCATGAATATCATAAATGCGGAAGTATGATACTCATACAACCCCAAAGGACATAGTCTGAAATAGTACAAGAGCCACTAATCAATAACATGTCTAAATAATACATAAGTCTCAAAATAGAAATATTGTCTAGAAACAAGATAAGACAAGTAATAAGAAGGAGTCTCCGGGCAGCGGATCCATCTAGCGTGCTCACCCTAGAAACTCAGCAGCAGAACCTCAAGATTAGTCTCGAGAAGTCGATGTGGAATCGGTCACGTACTCTGCATTCAAGAAAGAATGCAGCAAGGTAGTATCAATACAAATATTGTGTACCGTTAGATATCATAGGCCGACAACAGTTAACTAACATATATAGAGGAAGAAGTTGAAAGATAGACATACTCATAATCAAGTACAAGGAATATCACAGTCCTAGATCAATCTACCGAAACATAGAGAATCACGTCAGAATCTAAGAAATATGTGAATGAAATGATCAGTAAATATGCAATGCAATGGCCAAATGTAATCTCTGTACACACATTCTCCGAGCGGAATATCTCTACGTCCCGACAGTCATGACCCATGGGGGACTCGCGAAGTCTATGTACCACCCTCCGATCCCAGCAAAAGACCTCAGGCATCGGATAATTCTCCGATCCGGCAAAGACCTCGGCATCGGATACTCTCTCAATCCGACAAAGATCTCGACATCGGACACTCATCTCTCTTTTATGCTCTCCGGCAAAGACCTCGGAGGCTACACTATCTCACTTATCATCATTTCCAATCACAATTCATAACAAATCATCATATGAATAAGAATGTATGCCATGTATGATATCAATTACACTTGTCATAAAGTATACTTCACAATTTCAAGTCATATTCATTATCCTTCCAATTACGATGTTAAGTGAGATATCATGAGAGAGATGAATGCAAACACAAGTCACAAAACATAGCAAATATAGCGACATGCCAACAAACCAGTCAACAGTACCAAATCTAAGTAATCCAGTCCAACTTCATACCCGAAGGCGTAACATGCTTTCTCCGACAGTATCTAACTCTACATATGCTTCGCTAATCGAAGTCTAACCAGAAGGTAAGCCGTAACCTACCTGGATGTAGAGCGAGAGTCACAACGGCCTTGCCTTTCCGAGGATCACGGTAGTACTCGAAGTCTAGTCATATTTAAATATAAGTTAGATATGGGAACTAACAATATCCAAAGCACTAGACTAATCCTTTGATTCCAAACCAACTATGGGAGAAAGGGGAAACGAGCCCATAAGGGTAAAACGGTTATTTCAAAAGTAAAATATGCAATTCAACATTCTAGGAGTTCAATCCCTCTAATCAATTGCTAAAATAACTCAAGACTAGGACAAATTCCATATTCAAGCGAAAACCCCCAATTTGGGTATGAACCCTAATTTTTCAACAATTAAATTCATTAACATAAATGGAAGATTCAGGCCTATAATCTATGAAATAATCAATTTCTGCAATAATATTAGTCAAATCCTCCAACAAATTTCATTTAGAAAGACTAGAACCCTTTTCATGAAATTATCATCAAAACATATCCTTCATCCTAAATTCTAATAGATTTCTAGCTGGGATTCAAGCATAGAAAGTTAAAATAAGAAATACTAGGTTGGGAGACTTACCACAAGGAGAAATCCACCTAGAAGTTCTTGAGTTCGCCCTAGAAGTGTCTTGGAGAAATATTTGGGAATGGAGAAAGAAGAGTTCAATTAACACTTAAAAAGGAATTTGCCTCCCCGTCATCAACGGCAGCGGTCAAAGGTCCGCTGCAGCAGATCCGTGCATGCGGCCCACTTGGCCGCGCACGCGGTTCCTAGCCAAAAGCCCAAACTTTCGCTGTAGCGAAACACTGTCCGCTACGACAGTTGAGAAATCCATTGGGGCGCAGTGCCGCCCGCCCCAACGAGTAACATCAAAACCAGCAGAAAATCAGTTTTCACAATTCAACCCCGAAATTTAAAAATCACCCGAGACCTCCTAGACACAAACTTGATATGTACACACATGTAAAAACACGTTGCAGACTCACTCGCAGTCTCGGAATTTCAATCGAGGTCTATTTCTTTGGGTCAACCCCCAACGGCCTAACACAAACTTTCCAATCAATCGGCAGAAGCAATCCCGAGGGCCTCGATAACCGAACCAACTATCTACCAAGTCATAAACGATCCTCCATACCTCACGAAATCGACGGAATTCTGAAAAAGGTTTGTTTACCCAAAAGTCAACTATTGGTCAACACTTTCACTTAAAGGTTCTAAAATCTTCAATTTTCACTAGAATCGTCTAATAACATTGGAAATTGGGTCAACATGGGCAAAATAGTTAAAACACATGTAACGACTGATCAAGTCGTTACAAATATCCATTGCTTTTTTGAGTTTCACTATCGAATTGGTCTCGGAATAAGATCACAATAATAGTTTCGCTTTACATAGAGTGCATCAAAGTGGGTAAGGTTTTGCTTTTTCTTATTCCTTGGACCTTCATTTAGACAAAAACATGTCATATGATATGTTTGTTATTGGAAGGACCTATATTCCAGTCCGAAGTGTAAATTTATGGTGAAACCAAGAACTTCACAGCTAGTAACACAATCTAAGATATATATGGGGCTCCATTGATATCCCATTTAAGAATCATATTATTTCCCATGCGATTCTTTTTAGTTGAATTACTTCATTTTCATGATTCCAACTAAAATTATTGCAGTTGTTGATGCAACACATTCCACCAATAAGTGATCAAATGCTACTATTATGATCAAAGTTGGTAGTGGGATGGATAAAATCCATGCATATTTAATCGGAGATTTCGGATTCAAGCTCTTTGTATGAAAATATTGTTGGTTATAATGGTGCAGGAAACGGAAATAAGTAACTACTAAGTATTATAACAAACTGAAAATTACAATAAACTTGAACAAGAAACTGGAACAGTTTTTGGTATGCTGAGTCGAATGATTGCACTCTGTCTTTAAGACAAGATTGCCCCGTATGTATCATTTCTATGTCCTGGACAATTGTCTCCCAAAATAAAACAGCAAATGAACAAATGAGCAAAGGAAACTCAAATGCTACATTGAAGAATTTTGAGCAATGAAATGATGCTAGAAGATAGTGGGAAGAATCTGATTCGTTTGTATGTTTCTGTGTGTCTCAACAATTGTGCAAAGACTCCTTTATATAGTTGAAGGAGAGAACTTACCAACTGCCCACATAATTGTGGGCAACTGGCCAAGTAATGTCAATTATGGAGGTAGAAGCACAACCCGTGACCCGTGACCCGTGACCCGTGACCCCGTGACCCGTGACCCGTGACCCCGTGACCCCGTGACCCGTGACCTGACGGGACGGGCGGGCGGCGCCGCGCGTGTGGGCTTTCCCTCAAATCGAAGCACATCTAGGTCTTCCCTCCTTTAAACACATGGGATACCCCTTGGGGTCCCAAACCCCAAGCCAACTATGAGACTTATATAAACTAAACAAATCTTTCTTCCCTCACCGATGAGAGAGGATTGGTCTAAATACCACACTTTCCATGCTTCAAACACCTCACTTCGTGGACCAATATCTCTTTCATTTCTCAACGAAATTTGACGATCCTTGGCCCTACGGTCATCTACTTACTTAGTAGATTATGCACGTGTGAAGAACCGGATTCTCCAACATGCGGAACACTAGTGTTTAAGCCGTTAAAGTTGGTTGGACGCAACTCCCACCAAAGGCAAATTTCTAACAAATATTTTTGATAGGGACCGCTTAATTTCCCCCTTTAATGAGCTTTATCGAACACGAAACCAGATTAATCGAAATTCTAATGTAGGTAATAGATACCGAATAAAAAAATGCCATGACTAAGAGACCACATTCCTGTGGTAGTTGCCTTGAGATGTAATGTATGAGCCACTTTAAGGCCCCCATTTGCAAGGTAGGCTTCCTGGCTATTTTTTTGGGTCCCTCCCACCCTCTCAAATAAAAATTACTTCACTAAAATAGCATAAGTGCATGAGTATACCTTAATATTTATTATGAATAATAGGGTACTGAAGGCACTGACGGAATTAAGATTTAATAAAAGGGTGTCAAAATATGAAAAGGTAAACATACAAAGAAATTAAAGAATTCTAACACATAAAATATATACATACAAAATTCCTTTTACGTATCTACAAAGTGTAATTTTCCTGCGAAGGGGTGTTAGTGACGCCCCTCGGATACATGTGGATCCCCCACTGAAGGAAGGGAGAACTTACCGGCAACAAAAAAGAAGCCGAACATGTATTTCCACATCAATTTTTCTTTTTTTGTGCTATTGACACTTCTATATATTCCTTAGTAATAATTGATATATTTTTTAGTCAAGGATTGATATTTGTATACATTGTGATTTACATTATTTGATATGCATTTAATGTGAAATGATATTTGTATACATTTTGTAATACACATTATTTGATATATATTATTGAGCTATTAGATGTCAAAAGCTAAAATCTGAGCTATTTTGTACCAATAATTTGCCCGAATTGTATTCCTATGTCAATTTTCCTTGTGGTAAACACCCAGTTGAGTTAAATAGAATTGAAAATACTATTTTTATAAAATAAGATGACATTTCGAAAGTGCCTTTCTATGAAATAAATGGTCATCCTTAGCATGCTTGTAGTACGACTTTTCATTTTGTTCGGTGAGAATAAATTTCTTGAAGTTCCGATATGGAAGATCTGAGCATAAGTAGGGATGGCAAAATTGACCCGACCCACCCTACCCGACACGTACTTGACCCGGTCAACGCGAGTAATTACCCACTTTGACCAACTCATGGGTCGAGTAGGGTATTAACCCGACTGTCTGAGGGTGGGTTAGGGGCGGGTAAGGATATGGATGTACCCTACCCGTACCCTACCCATTACCCGATGGGTAGGATACCCGACCTTACCCGACACATCCCTACCCTACCCTACCCGACCCATGTATATATAATTGTAATTAATTTTAATTACAAAGATAATATATATAATTGTAATTATAAAGATTATATATATTAGGTTATAAATTATTATTATAAAGATAATAAATTGAGGACCTTAATTTAATTATTTAAGTGTATAAACATATTTTAATATTATAATCTTTAGATGACTCAATTAATTAATTATTTCATCTCAAATTACTAAATAATTATATATTTAATTCTTCTCCATATAGAGTACTCACTCTATATCAAATTTGAAAAGTGAAATTGATAGTACTTTTCTAGGTTTGTTTTCCCCAATTCAAATTTTCATAATTTGAAATGTGAAATTGATAGTACTTTTCTAGGCTCGTTTTTCCCAATACAAATCAAAATTTCAGAATTTGTAGGCTCGTTTTCCCCAATTCGCTAGTACTTTTCTATTATCCTTGTTATATGAAGTGTATAGAGAGTACTCACTCGATATTTATTCGACTTTGCAATGTGAAATTGATTCTCAGAAGTCTCATAAAATTGATTTAATTTCACAAAGATGCAAAAAATTGAATTTTCAGAATTTGTAAGCTCGTTTTCCCCAATTCGCTAGTACTTTTCTATTATCCTTGTTATATGAAGTGTATAAAGAGTACTCACTCGATATTCATTCGACTTTGCAATGTGAAATTGATTCTCAGAAGTCTCATAAAATTGATTTAATTTCACAAAGATGCAAAAAAATCGAATTTTCAGAATTTGCAGGCTCGTTCCCCCCAAATCGCTAGTACTTTTCTATTATCCTTGTTATATGAAGTGTATAAAGAGTACTCACTCGATATTCATTTGACTTTGCAATCTGAAATTGATTCTCAGAAGTCTCATAAAATTGATTTAATTTCACAAAGACACAAAAAAAATCAAATTTTCAGAATTTGTAGGCTCGTTTCCCCCAATTCGCTAGTACTTTTATATTATCCTTGTTATATGAAGTGTATAGAGAGTACTCACTTGATATTCATTCGACTTTGCAATGTGAAGTTGATTCTCAAAAGTCTCATAAAATTGATTTAATTTCACAAAGACACAAAAAAATCAAATTTTCAGAATTTGTAGGCTCGTTTTCGGGTTAATAAGTGAATATATTATCTGTTCTGAAACATGAATTGAAAATAAGACTGTCTATTTAAGGTCCGTCCTAAGATTTTGAGTTTAACAGAAAGATTGTTCTAAAAGACTGCATGTTGATAACTATATTCATGGTTATACTGCATTTTAAATGAAGCTTATATGCAAGTAATTAGCCGTCTCACTGCATAGAGTGCCTAAAGTTATGAGCTTTCAGTTTTAATAATAAGATGACACCAGATGGGTTTATCAATTACTATCTGTCTTTGTTCTTTAGTGACTTTCAAAATTATTTATTTTGGCTCTCTGTTTCTTAACCCAAAATCCTCTAAAACAAATCGACTTAGTTTTACAGGTGTTTTCTTGTAGTGTATCTTGTTTATGATTATTGTGGTTTGATACTGATTTTGTCAATATTCAGCTTAAGAATGTCTTTTTTCTTGAAGACATGTTTGATGTAATTGCATTTTATTTTTGAGATGACATTAGTGTTTGGATAAAAAATTTCATAGAACTTTCATTGTATTTGGTAATTATGAAACTTATTTGGTAATATATTTTATGAAATTTATAGAATTTTGTGTTTTATTTGAGGAAGTGTATAACCCGCGGATATCCATTATCCGAAATGGGCAAATAAGGGTATGGAAATTTTATACCCAGTGAGTAATGGGTAATGGATAGCAAATTTGGGAGGGTGGATAGGGTATGGGAATCCCAAAACCCGCCCCAAACCCAACCCACTGTCATCCCTAAGCATAAGCACCATTAATGGGCCGAGCTCGATTGTTAGTTTGGATCAATACACCCAAGTAAAAACATGAGGGCGATTCGCTGGAATGTCCTTATTTTGGGATGGTCTTTAATTTTTGCCCCTTAAATTGAGAATCTTTAATTTTTTTCCTTCGCCTAAAATTCCAGGGTTTCGGGTTCGAACCCTCCCTCAGGCAAAAATTTTTAAAAAAATCGCAAGGCATAGTTTCAAACTCTACTTTAAGGCAGAGTTTAGAGTTTGCCTTAAGGCAACATCATGCAAACTCTACCTTAAAGGAAGAGTTTGCCTTCAGGCATAAGGTAAATTCTGCCTTGCGAATCCAAACTCAACCGTGCGATTTTTTTTTGGACTAAGTAGGGGTTCAAACCCGAGACCTTGGGATATTTTTGAGCGAAGGATAACAATTAAATATTCCAAATTTGAGGGGCAAAAATTAAAGACCAGTGCCTTTGAAGGCCAATCCGCACAAAATCAAAAACCTGAAACTCATGGACTGTGAAATGAAGTCTGAACCAGATGGGCCTGTTCAGGCTCTCGAGTCCAATAATGGGCCCAATAAACTCAATGATTCATGTTGGGGGACCTTTGTTTCTCTTATGTAAAGACCCAAGAAAACTACTTTCTTGATTTCTTCCATCCCAAATTAACAGTTACTTTACCTCAAAAAAGTTGTTTCAAATAATTGTAACTTTAAGAATTTAAGTTTAAAATTGATATTTATTACTAATAATACGTTAATATTAAAGACTAAAGAGTATGCATAATACTTAAGAAGACAAAAAAATCAAGCTACTTTTATTAAATTGGAGTAACTTAGTAAACTATACCTTATATTTATTATGTTTTTAATGAATGTGATAAAAGATAAAACGACCGTTAAAATGACACGAAGGAAATATCTAATAGGAGGAGTGAGAAAGGGAATGAAATTTACACAATATACAAGTTGTAAAGAACAATATACTGCATTTATCAAAGCTTTTAAAACCTTTCGTCAGATACCATAATTTAAAGTTTAGCGAAAATCATTTCCCCCTCAAACTTTTGCTTTAAAAGTCAAATACCTATCTCAACTTAAACATTTAATATTACGTAGGGGTGTCAAATAGACAGGTTGAATTGAATTTGAACGGATTACAATGAAAAGAGTTAATAATTGGGCGGGTCAGAAATTCGCCCGGGACTGAAATGAGTTGGGCTAAAATGAGCTAAAAAGTAGTACCTAACACAACACGCCCAATTCTTACTAAATTTTAATATGTTTGTTTGTTCTTTTATAATTTTTAAGGACCTAATAAAAAAAATTCTCTCTATTATGGATATATATAACATATTAAATTTTAAAAATATCTTTTTAAAAAGATTTTAACATGGTTTCACATTAATCTATTTGGGCTACATATCAACCAAATTTCTAGAGTTGAAATAGATTGGGCTAAAATAATCTGAGCTAATAAATGTGTGAATCATATTTTCATTGACTAGTTTTATCATCCCTATTCGGCTATTCCTATGAAATGTTTATTTTGTCCTTATCAATTATCAATCTCGTTTACTATTTTATATTTTGTTGAATTTTGATACCAATTAGATTCTATTTATATTTGCAACACTTAGGTGCTATTGCAGACAAACGGTATATATTCCTACCAATTATGAAAATATTCCTTAATCAAATATTTGTCTCTTGTACCTTCTACTTATGCAATTTGTAAGTGTTCCTTTTTATTTTTTGGCTTTTCACAATAATATCCACTCGAGGCACGTTTATTCCAATGTGCTGATATAGGTATATACTCTTTAAATCACTACCTTTTCATAATCACTAGTTAAAATACATTTTTAACAATTATGAAAAGGTATTTAATAACTGTAGAGAAAAAAGCTTCTTTGTTTTCAATATTTTCACTTTGCTGTATCTGTATTTTATTAAATTAGTTGATTAGTTGCCAACTCATCAACTATTGATGCCGGCAGAATTTCTGTGGCGTTGGCATGCTACCATTTTCACTAAATTATTGATAAATTTTAATTTTGATTTTTATGATATATGCATAAACATATACTTATAACTTTAAATTAGTATAATTCATGTTCTTTTGTTCATTTATATAGGAAATATGTTACATTTAAATTATTTTTAGAAGTGTGTTATCCTCAAAGACAGAATAACATACAAACTTAACATAATATACGGATAATTAAATGATGTTATAATTAAAAATTTGTTAAATTTGTGAAATCACAAGTAAAGAGCTCAAAAATACACATTTCAATTAGTTGATGGCTAAATCTACTAGGTTATCCCTCCGGTAATGTTTGGTCCAGTTTTGTAGGGCATTAGATTTTGGACACGTGTTCCATTTAAATTTGATGGACAAGATTTGTTCAATTAAAAATATTACTTTAACCATGGTTAAATTTCCCTCTTTCATCTCCTTCAACTGCTTTTCATTAATTGTGTCTGTAAAGAATGGATCTTGAGCTTAACTCAACCCTCAAAGCTAGCTTGTAGGGTGAGGATTGTCCAAGTCCATATAAGGAGTCCATGTTCTCATTCCATCTCCGATGTGGACTCTTAACACTCCCCGCACACCCAGACCTCATTAACTAGAGCGTGTACAATATAATTTGGGGGCCTAACATCGACGAACAAAGAATTAGAATGGGTCTAACTCTGATACCATGTAAAGAATGAATCTTGGGTCTAACTCAACCCTAAAAGCTAGCTTGTATGGTGAGAATTGTCCAAGTCCATATAAGGAGTCCGTGTTCTCATTGCATATCTGATGTGAGACTCTTAACAGTGGTTGGCACTGCATATTTGACTTCTCCAAACGTGACGAATAATCCATTAACATTATAAGTTTGATGTTTAATGATCTTTTTTATTGATACCTTAATTAGTTTTTTCTCATTTTAAGAATATAAACAAGAAGAAAATTTACTTTGTTTCAGAATATAAATACGAATTAAATTAAAATTTTATTAGAGTATATTTTTCAAAACAAAAAAAATAAATAGCTAGGAGATCCTATTATTGTTGATAAAAGACAATGCCTTATGGGACAACTGGGTAATCTTCTCAAAGCATTCATTTTTGCAGCTATGTATGAGATGTATAAATAATATATCTTAAGCCTAACTCAAACCCAAAAGTTAGCTCGTAGGGTGAAGATTGTCCAAGTAATTCATGTTCACAGACCTCGTTAACTGGAGTGTGGTCAATATAATTTGAGAGCCTAACATCGACGAACACAGATTTGGTATGAGTCTGGCTCTGATACCATGTAAAGAATGGATTTTGAGCCTAACTCAACCTCAAAAGGTAGCTCATAGGTGATGATTGTTCACGTCCATATAAAGAGTTCATATTCTTATTACATTTTCGATGTGGGACTCTTAACAAGATAGAAAAAATAAAGAGTCCAAGAATCTCTTACACACCAGAATCTAAAGAAGAAGAAGACGACCTAAGATGATTACACATTTTCACTCCCTCATTACTAATGCAAAAATGGTCTTGAACAGTTCCAGTAATAAAATATGTTTGGCAATCTTGGATGAGTTGGACCTAGAGATGGCAGTGGATTCTGGACCCGGTCCGGATCTGATGGATCCAGATCCATTTTATAGGATATGAATCTTCAAAATTTGGACCCGACGGATCCGGATCCATTTCTGACGGATCGGATCTGGATCTTGTATTTGAGATCCGTATCCGGTCCAGATCCAACCCGTGGATCCATTTTTTATTAAATATATTCATAACCTAGAATGTAATTTTATAAGTATTTTCTTTAAATTGCTAAGCACATCCTTGCAAGTTTAATTCTCAAAACAAGTTTAATTTATCCTCGCGTTAACTCAAAAACCAAAAAATAAAGAGGTAACTTCGATAATAAAATCAATGTTATATTAGTGAATGACTAACATCTCCATAGACAAGTAGTTAAAATTATAGTCACTTCATTTGTGAAGATTCCAAGCACATGCAAGTTCTTGTGAAAATACTAGTCAGCGTTTTCCACAACTATTGTCATTGTCCAACATTTTCAATTAATAGCTCACAATCAAAACGAGACAACGAATAAAATATCTCATATGAACATTTCAAAATTGAAACACAGTAAACTGTTAGCTAAGTAAAAATCGTTTGTCAGTTCAAAAAAAAATCTTAGCAAGGTTACATTTTTAGCAAGGCAATTTTTTTACATGTGAATCCAGATCCGATCCGTGGACCCGGCGGATCCGATGGATCTGGATTTGAATATGATTTTTATGGACCCGATGAATCTTGATCCGAATCTGAATTCAGGTATGAAAAACGGATCTGAATCTGAATCTAGTAGGATCCGGTCCAGATCCGATCCGTTGTCATCCCTAGTTGGACCCTTGGTCAAAAAAGATAAGTAGGTGGGGGAAGATAATCAAGGATAAAGTAATATTTTTAATTGAACAAATTTGTCCATTAAATTTAAATGGAATACGTGTCCAAAATCTAATACCCCATTGAACAAAACTGGACAAAATTTTTACTGGAGAGGATCTTAACCCAAATTCTACTTAGGCAGATATCACACTAATCACAATATTTTTTCTAGATATTTAAAGTAATAAAAGAACAAAATTCCCCAAAAAGAATTAGCCAATAAAGGTCAGGGGGACCTTACGGTTCGTTGTCCAATATCGACATTTCTTTGTCAGTCTGATTTAACAAGGAGATAGTTAAGTAGAGTTAAAGATATTAAGTATTAAATAAAATGTGTATTTTTCTAATAGTTAAACTTCTAACTAATAGAATGATCAGTTCAACATGATATCAGAATAAGGCTTACACATTTAAAAAATACGTTGACGATATAATTAAATAAATAAAAATATTTTTTTTCTAATAATCACACATGTTGCTCAGATGATAAACGTCGCAGATTACGAGTTCGAAAAGGAGGGAGCTACTGTGTAAAAAAAACGAGGGGCCGTATGTTACAATATAAACCTTCATAACACAAACTTTCATATGATATTGTCACGCGCTTTAATTGATGCTATAAATAGGTTTGTTGTTGTCACCTACTACTTACTCCATTTAAAGAGTCACATATAAAAAAGAGAAAGCAAGCAAACTTTGTCAACAATATTCAGCAAATTATTGAATTGAATTCATGGAGTGGGCTTGGGAATATGTCAATATCTTTTGGTCTATTACTACTATCCTGTTGCCATTTTTTTTTCTCCAGCACTTCCACCGGCGAAGATCAAGCAAAAATCGCCGGTTGTTGCCACCCGGGCCACGAGGTTGGCCCTTGTTTGGCAACATGTTCGAACTTGGCAAAGAGCCACACAAGACCCTAATGGGTCTAAAACAAAAGTATGGTCCAGTGGTTTGGTTAAAGCTCGGTTCTATTAACACTATGGTGATGCTCTCCGCGGAAGCCGCTGCAGAGTTCTTCAAGAACCACGACGGGGCTTTCGCGGAGAGGTCAGTAACCGAGGTGATGAAATCACACGGTTATTATAAAGGCTCTGTAGCTTTAGCTCCTTATGGTACTTACTGGAGGATCATGAAACGAATCATGACCGTCCAAATGTTAGTAAACAAACGGATCAATGAAACAATGGACGTTCGACGTAAATGTATCGATGATTTAATTGAATGGATAAGAAACAGAGAAGCTAACTCATCTGGAGGAATTCACGTGGCGAAATTTGTGTTTCTCTCCTCATTCAACATGTTAGGGAAATTGTTGTTATCGCGCGAATTGGTGGATCCAAAATCCAAGAAGGGATCTGAATTTTTCGCGGCGATGGTAGGGTTAATGGAATGTTCTGGACACCAGAACATTGTGGATGTTTTTCCATGGCTGAGATGGATGGATCCTCAAGGTTTGAGGAGGAAGATGGATCGCGGACTTGGAAAGACGATTGAAATTGTATCGGGTTTTTTGAAGGAGCGGTTTGAAGAAAGGGAAAGGACTGGAGAGAAGAAGAAGGATTTTTTGGAAGTTTTGCTGGAATATGAAGGCAAGGGGAAGGATGAACCAGAGAAGCTATCAGATCAAGAGCTCATCTTGATTATTCTGGTAATATTTCATTTTACATAACAAACATTGTTATACTTCTTTCTTTTTTGTATTAATTAGGATATAATCAAACTGATTGAGGGCATTCAGTGATCCACTATCGTCTCCAAAACGGGTTGGGATCCGTTAAATACACGATATATTTTCCCATTTTGTGAAACGTACGAGGGCAAGAAAAACTGAAAATTGATCTCATTATTTGCACAAAATTTCCAAAACACCTCATTGTTATATTCTTTGTCATTATCACATTGGATATTTTTTATTTCACGTTCGAATTGAGTTCTAATGAATGCTCTAAATTTTAAGAAGATGAAAAAAACTTGAGATTTTTTCGCTATTGAAAAAGTCCACAAAAATTTAGAATAATCATCCAAAAAGAGTACATAATACCGATGACCCAAAGAACTAAGAACATGAGACGTCCATAGATCACTATGAATAATATCAAATGACATTAAAGTATGAGAATAAGAGTCTACAAATGACAACTTAACAATTTTTCCAAAAGAACAAGATTGATAATTCAGAGTACTACGCATACCCTTACAAGAAATAAAATTATTTTTATCTAAGGAAGACAAAATAGATGACCCTGGATGACCTAGACGAGCATGCCATAGAGCTGCAAAAGTTGATGGCAATGCGTGACTCGAGAAACCTGAACTTAGATTAGAACTCCTATTTTATTCTCTGTCATTTTGATTTTCCACCGTCAATTTAACTTTAAGGAGGATAGAGTTAGGTCGAAGAAGTATTTGAGAGAGGTGAATAGACGGGATATGATGCAGGTACAACTTATTGAGGACATGACCTTAGATAGGGGGTTATGGAGGACACAGATTAAGGTAGAAGGGTAGTAGGTAGTCCAGCGTAGTCCTATTTACGCTTACAAACTGTTAGTTGTAGCGTTATTATTGTAGGCCGCTTAGCCTATCATACTAGTAGACACATTATTGCTTTATAATCCCTTATCGTTTGATTTCTGCTGCTATGTATTTTCTAGTGTACTTTATTTATCTTATTTAGCTGCATTAATTACTGCTTCTTTTTTTAGAATGCGCTATCATAACTTATTCGCTTTTTATACCAACATTTTCATACTGCTTTAAATCTTTTGTCCGGATTTGATTGTTTCTCTTGCTTTGCTTGTGCTTGTGATTTGTCTTGAGCCGATGGTCTTTCGGAAACAGTCGTTCTATCTACCAAGGTAGATGTAAGATGTGTGTACACTCTACCCTTTTTAGTCCCACGTTATGGCACTTAATTGGCTAGGTTGTTGTTGGTGTAATTTAACTTTCAACACTACATTCTCTATTACCTTTCTCCTCTACCCATCACCCACTTCGTAATACACCCTTACTCCATCCCTTTCAAAGTAAAAAAATTGGGTATGAGAACTTGGTCTTCGAAAAGCTTGATAGGGGTGAAGATATCTTGGGGAAGACAACACGGTTTTCAAAAAGCTTGGTTGCAAGTTTGCAACTATTGTTGATGAGACCGTAAGCTTTGTACTCTTCTTCTCCAAAGAATTTCACTCCGTATAATTTTCTTACTGTAACTTTATAAATAGCTTGGGTTTCCCTCTTCTCAATTATTACACAAGTTATTAATTGCAATCCTCCTCCTTCCCATGTTCTTTACCTCACAAGCCCAGCTCAATGAAAACTTAGCAATTGAAGGCTAACCGATGTTAAAACATAATTATTACACTAGTGAAATTGCACATTTTTCAACTCAACCTTTCTTGTTTGAAGGGCCTCAAAATCTTTCAAGTTAGTTGTAGCTGCTGGATCTATTTCTCCGCTGGTTACAGTATTTGTTTTACATCATACTTATAAGAGAGAGATTATGATTGTTTAGTAAAAGAAAATGAGAGTTAGGAATGTGGTGACGGTGGAAAACTAAGGTGACAGAAAATGGCGAAGGAGTTGTAATCTAAACCATTAATTATATGGTTGGACACGTGGTTTTGATCAATGGGTGCATTGAACATTACCGGACACTTTTCCACTTGAGGGGATCCAAACCCTTGTAAAACAATCAGAATAAGTAAAGTTTGAACAAGATTAGACCGGGAGGGGGAGATCTTGTATTTGTATTATTCTATTAGAAAATCTATTAAATATGTATATTTATTTAATTGTCAACTGAATAACTAAGATGAGTTATTGGCTCGATGATAGTTCAGAACGCATAAATTTTAAATCGTGATTTCATCTCTTGGTTTTTTTTACCCGTCAAATCTACAGTTCAAGTGAATTAGGCTCTTGATTTCCACTTTATTTTGTGAGAGAGGAGTGAAACATACTTCAACCTTTATAACTTGAATTTAAGCTATATATCCTTAGGGCTAAATAATTTTTACTTGCAATTTAGTTCGCTATAACAAATTATTACTCTTATTATTTTATTACAATATTAAACTTGTTTACGAAGAGTTATTTTTTTTATTGTAAGTCAACTTAATTATATTAATAAACTCTATACAACGTCATTGCACGTGACTTAAACTCTTATATTAATTGGTTGAATGCAGGAAATATTTTTCGCTGGTTCAGAGACAACCAGCAGCAGTATAGAATGGGCAATGACAGAGCTGTTATGCAATCCAGAAGCAATGGACAAGGTTAAAACTGAGCTGTCCGAGGTTCTTGGAGATACCAAGAAATTCGAAGAAGCTGACATCGATAATCTCAAGTACTTGCAAGCTGTTGTAAAAGAAACGTTAAGATTGCACCCTCCAATTCCATTTTTAGTCCCAAGAAAGGCAATTCAAGAAACTGAATTCATGGGGTATCACATCCCTAAAGGCACACAAGTTTTCGTGAACGCTTGGGCAATTGGAAGAGATCCCGAGTGTTGGAAAGACCCTTTTGATTTCAAGCCGGAAAGGTTCTTGGATTCGAAAATTGAGTACAAAGGTCAGAATTTTGAGTTTATTCCGTTTGGTGCTGGAAGAAGGATTTGTGCTGGAATTCCATTGGCTCATCGAATGTTACATCTGGTACTCGGATCGTTATTGCATGAATTTGATTGGGAGATTGATTGTTCTGTTCTTGATGAGGCTTTGGATACACAAGACAGAATGGGTGTGACTGTAAGAAAATTAAAGCCATTGAAAGCAATTCCAAAGAGAAAAAACAAAACTCTATGATCTTAGTTTTTAGTAATGAGTAAAGAAAGGCTTAGATAATACGTACCCATTCTTCAAGTTTTATTTCCTTTCTTTGTATCTAAAGTTTCTCAATCAAGGTTCAAGATAACTAATATCGGAGACGGCCTTAAAATGAAACAATATGGACAGTGATGATTCATTTATTCTAGTTGACTTCAACTTGCTTCAAATGGCCTTAAATGAAGCGAATTACTTGAAATTGAGACATAGTTATTGTAATTTGTTTGTTGTTGTTCTACATAACAAATATCTTTAGATTTACATCCATATTTATTATGCGATCCTCAATCTTCGTTCCCAAAACTTTATAGCAATCTTTTCTAATTAGTTTTTAATTAATATATATACTAACCCACTATGGATTTTAATCGATTACAACACTAGTTCAGACTTTTGTCCTTTTAGAATTTGCCATTGGAATGTCAAATCCTTCACTATTGCTATTTCATTTACCGACTTCACACAATTGTTTTTATAGAGTTGAGGTGTCTCGATGAAACCTCATGGAGTAGGGGGTTGAAATGTCAAATCAGCACAAATACGAGTGTCTATTTGGCTACTCGGCTAGAGAATATTAAACAAATTGAGATTATTGACATTTGTTAGGATATCCATAACAAAGATCAAGGAACTGCTACAGTTCCTTCCTTCCTTGTACTAATACTTACTGTATATTATTCTAATTTATACGTCTGTTCAGTCAACTTATTAATATGGATATTTGCAGAAAATTGAATTACTGACCATAACAAACTAAATATGATCCAGTCAAGATTATATACATTACATATAAATTAGAGTGTTCATATTATAGTAAGTTTATATAGTAATGTAATTAAACCAAGTTTGGAACATCCAATGCAGATTACATATGAATTCGATTATATATGCACATCTTGCTAAATGTAATAGTACTCACCTAAAGAAAACATGGATCTAAAACTTTGTTTGACCTTTATCTGCTTTGTTCTACTTCATTCAGCAAAAACATTTGGTGACCATTTCACTAATCGAAGCGATTTAGAAACTTATATAGTACATCTTGAGTTTCCTGATGATCAAATTTTCTCCAATTTACATCTCTGGCATCAATCATTTTTGCCTACAAATTCGAATCACTCATCGCGCATTTTACATTCTTATCGCCGTGTTTCACGGTTTTGCTGCTATGTTGTCATCAGACGAAGTGAAAGAAATGGAAAAGATGCTGGGTTTTGTGTCTGCGCGTCCCCAACGGGTATTTCAAATGCACACCACACAGAGTCCAAGTTTCCTTGGGTTGCACCAGAATGTTGGCTTGTGGAATTCCTCAAATTCAGGTAAAGATGTGATTATTATTTATTTATTTTGATAACCGCGGTGTCCGGGCCAGCTTGCGCGCACCTCGACTATTTCCACGGGATAG
Organism: Anisodus tanguticus; assembly: GCA_034509755.1. Taxonomy (NCBI): domain Eukaryota; kingdom Viridiplantae; phylum Streptophyta; class Magnoliopsida; order Solanales; family Solanaceae; genus Anisodus; species Anisodus tanguticus. Next base: position 51,943,449 of record CM067540.1, on the reverse strand, counting down.
CTGTCACCTTTTACATGTTGGTATCAGGTAACTCTGTCCATCAAGGCTAGGACAGATGAGAAAAATCACCTATTGTTGCTAGGATTTGAACATGAGACCTCATAGTTTTCAACCCACTTCACTGACCACTAGACTACACCTTGAGTACAGGTAAAGGTGTGATTATTGGTTTATTAGATTCTGCAATTGCTCCTCAGCACCCTTCATTTAATGATAATGGAATGCCTTCTCCACCTGCTAAATGGAAAGGCAAATGTGAGTTCAATGTTACAACTAATTGTAACAATAAGCTTATTGGAGCAAGAAATTTTGCGCGACCGGATATATCCCCTTCGGACGATGATGGACACGGGACCCATACTTCAAGCACGGCCGCGGGGAACTTTGTGAATGGTGCCAATTTTTTGGGTAATGCTAATGGCACTGCTGTCGGCGTTGCGCCTCATTCCACGTGGCCATGTACAAAGTCTGTTCTGTAGATTGTCTAGAATACAATGTCTTGGCTGGTCTTGAGGCTGCAATTGAAGACGGCGTGGATGTGATTTCCATTTCAATTGGATCAGCAACCTCTTTGCCTTTATATGATGATAATATAGCAATTGGTGTGTATAGCGCGATGAAGAAGGGGATTTTTGTAAGTTGCTCTGCAGGAAATAGTGGATCCAATAATGGTAGTGTAGTAAACGGAGCCCCCTGGATTCTCACGGTTGGTGCTAGTACCACGGATAGAAAGATAAGCGCGGTAGCAGTTTTGGGTAACGGAGCAGAGTATGAGGGCGAATCAGCCTTTCAACCAAAGAATTTTTCACGAAAATTGTTACCAGTCGTAAATGGTAACTCTTGTGAGTTGTTGAATACAAGTGATGTTAAGGGTAAAATTGTGTTGTGTGATACAAGCGGTTACTCGTCTAGAACTGACAAAGGAGAAGCAGTGAAAAATGCGGGTGGTGTTGCCATGATTCTCATGAACGAAAAGTATCATGGGTATACAACATTTTCAGACCACCATGTCCTTCCCATGACACATGTTAGTTACAACGACGGAGAAAAGATCATAAGCTACATGAAATCAACGTCAACACCAGTTGCAACGATATTGTTCAAGGGGACGAGAATTGGAGACGAGCACGCGCCAACGGTTGCTTACTTTTCTTCTAGAGGACCATTTATGCCAAGTCAGGGCATACTAAAGCCCGACATTATTGGGCCCGGAGTCAATATTCTAACAGCGTGGCCAACATCCGTAGGGTCCATTATAACATCTACATCTTCATCGACGTTTAACATCATTTCTGGCACGTCGATGTCTTGCCCTCACCTTGCAGGAGTTGCAGCATTGTTAAGAAGTGCACATCCAGATTGGTCTCCAGCTGCAATTAAATCAACAATCATGACCATGGCTGACTTTATCAACCTTGGAAACGATCCAATTCAGGACGAGACACTCAAACCTGCTGATCTACTTACAATTGGGTCAGGGCACGTGATTCCATCAAGAGCAAATGATCCAGGACTCATTTATGACATTCAGCCCGAAGATTACATCCCGTACTTATGTGGCTTGAACTATACGGATAATCAAGTCAGTGCCATTGTGAAAAAGAAGGTACATTGTACGTCAACCATACCTCAATCAGAGCTAAATTACTCTTCGTTTTCTATACCTAAGGAATCAAGTGCTCAAACTTATACGAGGACTGTGACTAACGTCGGAGAAGCAATTTCAACGTACAGAGTTAAAGTGTTTGGGCTCGAAGGTGTCGAGGTGACTGTTAATCCTAAAATCTTAAAATTTACAGCGTTGAATCAGAAGGTGTTGTATAATGTTACAGTTAAGTCATCAGATCTTACAGGACATTCCCAAGGATACATAATTTGGTTTTCTGATAGGCATGCTGTTAGAAGTCCAATAGATGTATTTTCGCATATCAGTGTGACTTAATTGATTGGATTTGTTATAACAGATGACTTCTCCATTATTATTATTTAGACAAATTACTATGTGTTCTTATATGATTAATTTGGAGGGGGGGGGGGGGGGTTGTATGTGAAAAAAAATGTCATTAAAAATGGAAAAGAAATAATGGAGAAGTTACAAGTAATTAAAGAACCATCATTTTTTCTCTTTAGCTACTCGTTAATTATTCATCTAAAGAATATTAGTGATTGTGGATGATAATTTAGAAGAAAAGATGAAGCTCAAAGAGAAAATATGTCTTCCTGCTCTCATTTTATATTTACAATAATATATATCATCATTATTCTTCTTTATTTTTTTATTTCCCGCCCGCCTCTTGTACCCCCTTCGAGGCCCGAACTAATTCGGATTAGCGTCTCGTAAGGCTCATTAAAGGAGAAGTGCTCTCTGTCAAAAAAAATATTATATGCACGAGACTCAAATCTGAGACCTCTTATTAAAGGTGTGTGGAGGGATCTCATCATCTCTATATCTCTATTCTCGCACGACAAGTCTCAATTTATATTTTTTGTTAATACTTCTTAAAGGTCATTCTCATGTTATAAAATGCAAACATTTATTCATTTTAGTATTATGACTATAATGGTATGCACGAACTCCCAAGTAAAGTATAAAGGATTGGAAGATATTAGTTCCTTATTAACGTTTGTCGTGTTTGAGATCATAAAAGAGGCATTTTCAAATTTACCATTAAAACTGAAATGATATATGAGGTGTCATTATAGAGTAGACACTAATTTAATAGAAAAATTAAATGTTGAGAGTGGGATTTGAACCCACGCCCTTTCGGACCAGAACCTTAATCTGGCGCCTTAGACCAACTCGGCCATCTCAACAACTTGTTAAATGATGTGTATCTATCATACATAACCTTTAAAATCATTCATATGAAAAAGTAAAGAAAATTGGAAAGCAATCAAAATACTTGAAATAAGAGAAAAACAAAAGAGTAGGAATAAGAAAACGTGGAACCTCGTAATATGGTGCGATATAGATTGAGGGGATCTAGGGCTCGTTTATCGGTTCACGTAAATCAGTAATTTTAATCCTTACCTTGTATATATACTAAATATCTATTAAATTTTCATTGTTATTATTGTAGCATTGATTTAAGGTTACTGTAAGAACGAATAAACTATCAGATTTTTTATCCATTTTTATTCGCAGCTCAATCATCACATGAGTTGCTGAAGGAAATATATGCTAAGAAGAGAAATCTTGGCAGTTACTAAAACATAAATTGAGCAAGTCACAACAACGAATGAAGGAAGCTAATGATAAACGGAGAGTTAATAAGCACTAAAAGAAAATGTACATTTTTTGACTTTCTAGAAATTTGGTTAAACACGCATAAAAAAGTGTTTAGCTAAATTTATAAGTTGATCAAACAAACTTAAAATCACCTTTTAGCTTATCTAAAAAGCTTGATAAACGTCAAAGTGTTTATAAGCTACATACTTATAAGCTAAAATCAATCAAAAATTATAATTCTACAATGTTTCTCACAATGCAGCCATAGAACCCTTGACTTTAGTATGTGGGTAGTGAGAGGAGGGGCTAGAAAAGGAATTGCATCTGAAAAGTAAGACATTTCTTTGAGGAAAAGAAATAATTTACATTAACGAGGGTTGTGATGAGATGGATAGGTCCCTTCACTCTTAATTAGAAATTTCGAGTTCGAACTCTAGGTATGAAGAAAATTTTATCGCTTCCTCTTTTAATGAACCTTACACGACGTAAATTCGAATTATATACTGAATTAAAAATCAAAAAATCAAAAAATAATTAGTGAAGGAGTTGAATTTGAGAGAAGAACGAAAAGAAAAAAAATATGAAAGAAGAACGAATAAAGTTTTTTTAAAAAAGAAGGGGGTGGGGAGGGGAGGCGAATCGGTATAATTTTTTTGTGAAGGATAAAAGAATCTCGCATTAACACATTGTTAGTTTACTACTCCTATTAGATTCTTTCAAGGCGAATCGATATTAAGTGGCCTTAACTCAAATGAATTTGAAAGTGTACACTCAGTGGTCTTGGTTGTTGATTAGAATTATGAAAATATTATTATTAAGTTTCAAATAATTTTTGATTTAAAATTAATAATAAACAAGCTCCAATTAATAGATCTAGGTTCAATTCAATTTTTTATCCTTAACAATGGTGGATTCTCAATAATTCAGCCCTAATAATAACCAAATAAATTCGGACGATCACGTTATTTATGGATTGGGTCTCATAATCCCATTAAAAGAATGACATTTTTCATAAAGGAAATTAGGATTTAATAAATGGGAGGATGATCATTTTTAACATGAAAAATAAGTTTAAATCTATTAGTGAATATTAGTAGAATATTCACCATATATTGTGTAATTATTAGTGAGGTATAATTATGGTAGTAATTGGATCCTTATTGTATTAAGACTCCACATTGTACACACTATATATATTTGTATTAATGAGAAAGACTCTCAAAGGGAGATTAATACAATTCTACATGGTATCAAGAGCCAATAATCCTTCCCGGCGTAAAACCTAAATTCGGCCGCCATTACCTCTTTTTCCGGCGACAAAATCGCCCGTATACCTCTGATATACATTGATATACAGTTGCCCAGCCCTCCAATTCTACAAACAACCCTGTATACCTCTGGTATACTAATGATATACCCTCTCTGCCATTATATACTACCCATATACAGTGGCAGTGGGCAGCGGCGCAGTGGTGGCAGAGGGGGTCGGGCTGGGAACTGGGCTTTCAGCAAGAGTCCAGCAGTTGCGGCCCACCAAACATTATGGCTACAGCAGCAACCCAACAGCCTGGGAGCAAAGGCGATGGGCCACAACCAACATGTCCATTTTCAAGCAGTCAAGCAGTCCACCCCAGATCAATCGATGGGCCATAGCTATCCGGCCCAATTTCCTGCAGCCTGGGAGCACAACCGACGGGCCACAACAATCAGGCCCAATTTCCTGCAGCCCAGCAATCCGCTCCAGGCCTTCCCCAATCCAATTTGGGCTAGACTTTCGTCACATTGACTCATCGGCAGCTCGATAATGCGTGATATACGGATACGGGCGTCATGTCTCACCTCACCAACAATTCTGGTACTCTTCCTCAACTGTGAAATTTAAATACTCCATAATATATTTTGGTCAGAAACGGTCATCGCATTCTAATTCAAGGGTTTGGCCACACACTAACCCCACCACCGCATCCCTACTTCTCCCTAAATAACGTCATATATGCCCCAAATATTATCAAGAACCTAATCTCCGTTAGCAAATTTGCCACCGATAATTCCGTATCAATCAATTTTGACCTGTTTGGGTTTTCTGTAATGGACCTACGTACTGGAAAACTCCTTACGAGATGTAATAATGAAGAGGACCTCTATCATTTCCTATCCACCCATATCTTTAACTGCCCATGTCGCTCGTCCCATCACTTTAGCAACAATCTCTCCGTCAACCTGGCACAATAGACTTGGACACCCTAGAGCTCCTGTCTTTAATTTTCTTAGAAGCAGTAATTTAATTCGTTGTAATAATGGAAAACTTGCCCAACAGTGTTTTTCTTGCCCTTTAGGCAAACATGTTCGCCTTCGATTTCAGTCTTCTTTAAGTGTTACGTTTTCTCCCTTTGACATTGTTCATGGGGATTTATGGACATCTCCCATTACTAGCTCACTGGGTCATAAATTTTATCTCGTCTTATTAAATGACTATTCTCACTTTATCTGGGTTTATCCGCTTAAATTCAAGTCTGAAGTATTTGCCAAGTCTCTTGCCTTCCGTGTTTATGTCAAAACGCAATTTGAAAAAACATAAAACTGTTTCAATGTGATAACGATCGTGAGTTCAATAATTCTGCGTTTCACAATTTTTGCTCTGTTAATGGCATGGTTTTCCGATTCTCGTGTCCCCACACCTCCTCCCAAAAATGGCAAGGTCGAACGAATCATTCGCACTATCAATAAAATGGTTCGTACGATCCTATTTGATGCCTCCTCCCTCCCTTTTGAGTCTATGCTGTTAAAATGGCAGAATATATTCTAAATATTTTGCCCACCCAAACTCTCTAAAATAGAACACCCACCGAAATTCTATTATGTAGGATCCCAACTTATGAGTACTTATGAATATTTGGCTGCCTGTGCTACCCGAATCTTGCCTCCATGGCCCTACATAAACTTGCACCCCGCACCACTCTTTGTATGTTCTTAGGTTTCCCGCCAAGTCATAGGGGATATCTGTGCTACGGCTTATCTTCCCGCAAAATCATCGTCTCACGTCACGTCACATTTGATGAAACAATCTTCCCATTTGCAAATATCCATAAATTCCAGAATTCGGATTACATATTTTTAGACGAGTCTGACACATCACCGCTTCTCCGCCTCGCTCTCGGTCGAGCTAACACTATTCCTGCAGCAGCCATTGTACCCACTGCCTCTGCCTCTACCCAGTCTCATCTCGGTCAGTCCACAGTCTCCACTGTCCCGTCGACCACCCCTTCACCACTGACACCAAAAACCCACCAATCACCAGAAGCCACCCAGCCTTGATAGCTACCTACCGACCGGTACCAGTCACCACACACCCAACAACCCTTCAAAACCATCAACCCGTCGACCCAGACCATTCAATTGACCAACCTGACAGCAACCACCAACCACTCACCGAACCCAGCCCCACCGCACCACATTGATCCACCCTGCCAGTCACCAGTCAACCCACAGAATATATCGACCACTGCCTCGCCACCTACTAGTACCAATGCCAACCCGGTCCCTCTCCTCACACACAAAATGGAAACTCGTGCTCAATACGGAATTTTCAAACCCAAGACCCACTTTAACCTGTCCACCCAAACAATATCCCCATACCCAAAAACCCCAAATTAGCCAAACTTGACCCTAATTAGAATGCAGTTATGCTTGAGAAATTTAATGCTTTGACAAAACAACAGACATGGGACTTGGTTTCTAGACAGGAGGAGGTGAATGTGATCCAATGCATGTGGCTATTTCATCACAAATTTAGAGACAGTGGTGCCCTAGAGAGATATAAGGCGAGACTTGTGGCTAATGGTACTAATCAGCAGGAGTGTATTGATTGTTGTGAGACATTCAGTCAGGTTGTTAAATTGGCTACCATTCGCACAGTTCTGAGTATTGCTATGGGTAAGCATTGAGTGATTCATCAGCTTGATGTGAATAATATTTTTCTACATAGAGACTTGAAAGAAACTATTTACATGCATCAGCCGTCAGGATTTGTCCATCCAGAGGCCCTCATTATGTATGTCGTATTCGTAAGTCACTCTATGGTCTAAAACAGGCACCTAGTACGTGGTATGAATGCTTTGCTACTTACATTATGCAGATTATGTTTGTATGCAGCATGTGTGATAATTCTCTCTTTAGTTTTTATCGAGGTAGTAACATTGCTTATTTGTGTTATATGTGGATGATATTGTGATTACTGGCTCATCTGATGTGTTGAAAATGAAATCATTGCACTACTTAAAATCAAATTTTCCATGACTAACATGGGAAAGTTGAGTTACTTTTTGGGAATATCAGCGACTAGATCTGCAGATACTATGTTTATGTCAGTGTAAGTATGCAGAGGAGATCATGCACAGGGCTAAAATGGCAAACTACAAGAGCATGCCAACTCCGGTTGACTATAAATCAAAGCTAAGTGTTGTTGATGGTGATCCAGTGTTTGTTCCCACTCTTTATAGGAGTCTTGCAGGTGCATTTCAGTATCTTACTTTCACCAGACCTGATATTGCTTAATGCCCCAAGGGAGCCTCACTTTACTGCTCTTAAACGTATCATTCGATATGTTAAGGGGACACTTGATTATGGATTAAATCTATACCCCTTTGCACTGACCAGATTGTTATCATATACGGATGCAGATTGGGCAGGTTATCCGGACATACGACGCTCCACCTCCGGCTACTGTGTGTTCTTAGGGATAATCTCATTTCATGGTCTGCCAAGAGGCAAGCCACTCTATCCCGTTTGAGTGCAGAAGCAGAGTATAGAGGCGCTGCAAATGTTGTTACTGAGATCTGCTGGCTCTGAAACCTTCTTTTGGAGCTCCAGTGTCCCTTGCGTAAGGCGTCTTTGGTGTACTGTGATAACATATCTGCCATATATTTATCTCATAATACGGTCCAGCATCAGCGAATCAAGCACATTGAGATGGATATACACTTTGTTCCTGAGAAGTTACTATATGACATGTTAAGGTGTTGCATGTGCCCTCTTCTTATCATTTTTAATGTGTTATAGGAGTACTACATTTTTGACATTTTCCGTTAAAAGAATATTGAGAGGAAAAAATAAGAGATGAATCAGAACTCATCCAGCGGTTGTACGCGCCCTATTTTGACCTGCTCGCAGGTCAAAGCGGAGCATGACATATTCGGTGATTCCTGGGTAAAAGAATTGAGGAGTCGCCACCTAATTATTTTTATGGTGAATTAGGACACCTGAATATTAAACTAAATGCTGCAATGTAAACTCCAATTTTAAGGTCTGCAAAACTAATGAGATTCTAAGTAAAGGTTCTTTATTATCCTAAAGGGAAGGGGTTAGGCATCCTTTAAGATCCGCTAATTTGCGGTTATCCGGTCAAACTCAGGTTAATTATTGCTAAGGAAAAATGCATTTTTAAAGCATAAAGTTAAAAAGATGTTTGCAATTATTTAATGAGAGGGATGTATGTTGTACAAGCTTTCAAGCATAATATTTAGGAAAAATACATGTAAAGTTGAAAAAAGTATGCATTTATGACAATTAATAGCAAGGAGAAAAACGAATTATTTATCAAGCCAAAGAAGTAATTTTGAAAATCATTTTGAGTTGTACAATTAATAAAGTGAACATAAGATGATCAAAGCTTGTTTTGAAAATTTTAAATATGCATGACGAGCCTAAAAATAAATAACTAGCGGAGGGCTTCTATGTTTAAATTAACCGAGCCTACAAACAAATAAGCTAGCGACGGGCTTTAACTACCCTACTAATTATCCATTCATGGCCTAATTATTCTAAATATCCTAACAATCACACAAGCATTAAATAATTATTACAGACCCAAATAGAAATAACAAAATTGAAGAATAAACAATGAAAGGGAACTAAAGCGGATGACGATGTCATCTCGCCCTGTCTGTTTGGAAATCCCGAGGCCGAAGAATGCAAGGAATGTGGATGCGGGTCTTTGTTTGACGATAATCATGATGATTCTCATAACGAGACTCTTCGTTTCTCCCGATGCATTTCATGTAAAATAAAAGAAAAGAAAAGGATTAGAGAATGGAACATAAAAAATATATATCTAAAACTGTAAGCAAATAATTCATAAGTAATATGTTGTTGGGACTTATTCGGGACCTATTAATGGGAAAAACAACAGAGACCCCATACTAAGAGCACAAAGCTAAGCCCGTATTACATGAAAGGAGGTTGAGGCACACAAAACAAAAAATTATTAAGTGGTGGGCCTTGGGAAGTATAAAACAGGCTTACTATATACTTTTGGATTTTCTTCTTACTAACAAAAGCTGCATACACAATGGACCAGTCCAATATACGCAACAGGCCCACAAAAATGATAATTATCAAAACTTAAAAAGAATAAACCAGCCCCAAATGCATAATAGGGCCCAATTCAACACGTATGCGCAGATATACATTTAGGCATACATAAGAGCTGATATACATATGATATTTGGGGTAAATAGGATATACTTGAAGATATACAACTTTAATATACATCTTGTGTATATTGAAGCCCATATATCCTGTATACCTTTGAAATATATCCCCGCAGGCTCAGCAAATCAGAAGAAAAAACAGACCAACGGGAGCAATTTTTACACGTTAATGAAGGCAAGTAAAATATAGGGATATCCCTCATGATTTCAGATGGACAACATCAGGCTGAAGAATACAGTGAACATGCTCAGATTCAACAAGGGAAGAACAAATATACACGTCCTATTACCAAGCTTCAGGGATGGCAACGAATCAGAATATGACTTAATATATTCATCCCTAAAACATGGACAAACAGTCCAGGTTAACAGGTGAAAAGACTGGGACATGGCAGGATGTAAGAAAATTCAGAATCTGAGATGCTATTGTAGACATGCTTCAACATTCAAACAGTCAAGACAAATGCAATCAACCCAATGGATATACTACATAGAGGAATGACCAAGTAAATCCCCAAAATATACCATTTTAAATATGCAGGGGTGTTTAGGATACACAAAAATATGCAAAATCCTAGACATGTCATATACTACTTAAGATGACACTTGACTGGTCTATATATGCATGTCATGGCCTAACCATTATGAGAAGTATACTTAAAAATTTATTATAGGGGACAGATCTTTGGATATGCAAAGGGGGACAGTTATATACTATATATATGCTAGACATGCTGACATTAGAAAGGCAAAACATAACATGACTGACATATTAGACATACTGGACATGGAAAGGGGCCAAACAACCAAAGATAACATGACACATTCAGCAAACATGCTAGGCAGATAGACAAGTAGTCAGTTTCAAACTAATGTTTCAGCAGGACAAACATCATGGTCTAGACCCACAAACATATTTAAGTTACATGTCATATGGAAGCATCTCTAATCCAACCCAACATTTCAGAGGAAAGCAGAACCATTTGAACATGAACATGAACATGAACATGCACAGTCACACTATGCTACACATGAAGCATGATGACACTTTAAATTAAGCATGAAAAGTTAATGCAGCTATCAAACAGACCTTACACCAACAAATATCAGACTTCAAGGCAGAGACAACATCATCAGGATTGGACTAAACATGACATGAAATCTTAGGATAAACTAAACTATCAAGCCATACAACACATTTGCATAAAATCAGGACCTAAACCTTAGTATATTGGGACATAGATAAACAGGTTACCACTACATTAGGACTTCTTAGTAAATCATAGTTTCAACTAATACTCTACTGTAGGTAAATTGTGAGTCTATGATATCATCAAAAAATTAAGATTATCCTAAAATTCAAACAGTCATACAGATGCATTCTTAACAGATTTGCTATCACTTTAAGCATGCTTCACTGGTCTAATAGCCGATTATATTAATTGAACTACGACAAAACACTTAATTCACATAAAGTCGATCATACACATCATTTTAAGCATACAACAGAGGACCTAACTTAGCAAACTAAACTGAACAGAAATCAACCTAAACTAAGTTAAAGCATGCTAAATCAGATGATAAAACATAATTAATTGACGGATAAATAAGAAGGGAAATTAGACCGAGAGGAATTGAATTTACCTTCTCCGGGCAGCGAACCGAGGCGTGTTTCGAATCGTCGACCCGCTCGGAGGAGTTTGTTTATGCGATTGAACAGAAAATGGGCATGAACATTTTGTGGTTGTGTCGAGCAAGAACTGAGGGTAGAAAAAAAAGGATTTTTGAGAATCGAAAGCTGTTCGAGAGAGGGGTTTTCTGCCTATCTTTGCCTCTGAGCAAGCCTAAGAAAAAATGGTGAATTTTTAGTTCGATTTTCTGAAGAACCGAGAGTTTTTCCGTCCAAAAAAAAGCCTTCTTCAAACACAACCCAAAGGGCTATATTTATAGTCAAAACTTGAGGGGTTTCAACAGCTAGAATTCGAATTTCGAATCCAAAGAAAAGAGGAGAAAAGTGACGGTTTTTTTTGACAGATTTTGAAAACTGAGATGATAATGAAAGGGATACGGGTTTATGCTATTACCCGTCGAAACCTTGAAGGTATTCTGAGGATCGACTGTGTCATGCATTCTTCGCCTGTCGATTTGACTTTGGACGAGGTATTCAAGCTCTGGGGTTTGCAGAAAAAGGGGAAAGGGGACTGGCGATGTGAGGGCTTGATGGTGGCAGTGGTGTTGGTGTTTATCCGGCGGTTTGGAGGTGAAGCCGGCGAAGGACCGCCGGATTTTGGGAGGGTTGCTGGTTTTTGGAGGCGTCGGTTTTTGATTTGGGTAAAGGGGCGAACTGGATTTGGTTTATGTTTTGGACGATGGGGGGTTTTAATTTGGGTTTGGGCCGGTTCGGTTGGGGGAGTGGTGGGCTGGTCCGGTTGTCTTTAGGTTTAGTTGGGTATTGGGCTGGTAGTTTTTTTTGTTTTGTGGGTTATGTTTTGGTTAGGGAAATGGTATGGGCTTTGGTTGGGTATTGGGGAAATTTATTGGGGAGTTTTGGGCTGGGAAATGAAATGAGTTAGAAATTGTTTTAGGTTTAAAAAATATAAAAGGGGTTTAACATTAAAAATATTATTTTTGTTTTTGTAAAAGATGTGAATTATTTAAAATAACATAACGATGTGATAATAATAAAATATAATATTTGCGAAATGTTTAATGCTTAATAAAAAATGGAAATGCGATGCAATTTTGTGAAAATAAAATAACATAGAATATTAGGGTAAAACTATGCATGTGATATTAAAAGGCGAATGATTGTAAAACATGTGAATAATAATAATAATAATAATAATATATATATATATATATGCCTATATTAAAATTGTTTTTGAGGTGTCCAAAAATATTTAAAATTGCGAATAAATCGGAAAATACGGGACAAAATTGGGTGTCAACAAAAGTCACTTAACTTTGAGCAACTAACACAAAAGTCACTAAAACCACTTTCAGGTGTCACTAAACCACTTTTTCGTGAATAACTTATTTTTTACTCTTTTTTTAATTAAAATCTAATAAGTAAAATTTTAATTTAAAAGGTTTAACTCGATCCAATCCAAAACCAATATGGAAAAAAGTAAATAACCTTTCATATTCTTCTCATTTCCCTATCATTTTAACATGTTTGAAATATCAGCAAATCCTGAAAATCACAAAATCGAACCTTTTTATCTACTTGTTTCTTCTCCTAACTAAAAGCCAACATGTTTTATATTACCCCCTTTCCAATTTACGTGGCACCTTTAATTTCGATTCATGACAGTTGTTGCACCCTATTTTAATAGGTTAAAACTAGTTCACAACGTATGGCTATGTTTCCTCTGATTTTAAAAATATTCATAGTCCCATCTAATTTTAGGAAATATCAGGAAACCATTTGTAATAATGTAAACTCCATTTTTAGTCTTTGAAACCTATGAGATTCTAGATAAGGGTTTTCTTTACCCCGAGGGGAAGGTATAACACCCCTCAGAGCCTATCTGAAAATAGTCCTTAAACTTAGTTTAACTAACACTAGAGGGGGATTATTTATCTGATTCTTATTTATTATTACCTATTTAAAGGAATTGCGGATAGAGGTAATATGTATATTTAAATTCTTAAGGTAATTTGTACAAAACGGTTTTGAAGGAAGTTAAGCAAATAGAGGTAATATGTATATTTAAAATAAATGATTAGTGGTTGTAAATATGCATTTATATTTAATTATAAAATTGGTGTGTGCACATGTTTATTTATAGAAATGAGCAGTTAATGATGTACGCATGAGAAAATGTATGCAGTGTACATTATATGTGAAAATAGTATATGTATTATATTTATAAGAAAATAATGTACGAATATCATGTGTGTCATGTATAAAAATAGTATATATATGCTTTAAAAATAGTCATTTATGCTATAAGTATAAACATATGCATATGATAAGAAATGATTTTATGAATTAATGGAAATGAGATAGTAACAACCATTTATGAAGAAAAATAGTATTTTACCATTTTTTGTAAGAATCCCTTTTGACAACCTAGAAGTATACTCAAGTAAAACGTCATTCTACTTAATCACTATTTGAGAGTTCACGCACAAACTAGGAAATAAGTACTGCAAATACAAACTCACAAAAATGTTAGCTAAAGGTATAAACAACACATATATACACATTAATAGAAAGATATGAAATTTGAAGAGAGGAGGAAGGACGTGGACTCTTTATACGATGTCGGGGACTGCTACACATTAACGAACGATACGTATGCTGCTATTGTTGCTTCGATCAGATATGGGCAGCTTTGGAGTTGAACCACAACTCCAATGTTCTCCCATGGTGCTCATGTAAAAAAAAATAAAAAATATAAGAATTAGAACACATCCTCGATGGGTCTTGTTAAATATACATGTGTATATCGGACGAACAGTGATATCTCGGGTTATTGTAGCAGCCCACATAAGGGCTGATTTGGTATACAATGTGTATATTAGTCTTGTACCTTAATTAGTCTTGTACATTTACCATAATTGTATAGTTAGTCTCCAAATAGAATAAGGTTTTAGGAGTAGAATATGAATATGATTTTCCTATTATGGAAATATGTAAATTGTATATATTGTCTTTCAATTAATCAAAATAATCAAGGAATTATTTCTTTCACCAACGACCGTCTTGTCCTTCAGATGGTTGCAGGCCTTTCTGAGGCATATAATGGTGTTGGCACGCTTCTTCGTCAGAGCAGCCCTCTTCTGCAATTTTATCAGGCTCGTTCTATGCTTACACTCGAAGAAGCCGGCTTGGCCAAAAAGGCGGCTATCGGTGCTAGTCCCGTAGTCATGATGACAGAGTCCAATTTTCCTCCGTCTGGTTCCAACAACTCGGGCCAAAACCGCAACAACGGTGGTGGAAAAAAGGGTCAGAATCAAAAAAATAATGGGGAAAAATCGCGGCGTCAACACATGTGGTAGCCGGAACAGTGGCAGTGGCGGTGGTGCCCCTCGGGTCAGTCAGCACCAACAGTTTTGGGCCCCACAGTGGGCCCTATGCAGTGGCAGTGTGCCAGCCATTTTGGGCCTAACAGTGGCGGGTTTCCAGCTTACTACCCGGTAAACTGGGGTCCAAATTTTCAACAGCCCATGCCCAGTTTTTAGGGTCCAGTCTCGGGTTTCAGGCCATCTTATGGGCGGGGGCAGTAGGCTATCGTGCTTGGGCCTCGGCCCCTGCAGGCCCATCATGCAGCGGGCCCCACACAAACATTGAAGCCGCCATGCACACACTTGGATTAAATCCACAAGACCCGAAGTGGTATATGGACACCGAAGCCACGACCCATATGACGTCCGACCAAGGTACTCTCTCGCCTTATTCCAATTTGAGCTGCCCTCGTGGCATAATTGTTGGTAATTGTAATTCAATTCCAATTCGTGGTTATGGTCATAAAACATTGTCGCCCCTTATCCACCACTTATCTTGAAAAATATCATTCATGCCCCCAAATTGATTAAACATTTAGTGTATGTCCGAAAATTCACCATTAATAATTCTGTGTCTATTGAATTTGATCCATTTGGATTTTCTGTGAAGGATTTCAAACAGGGAGTCATCTCATGAGGTGTGATAGTAGGAGGAGATCTTTATCCTATCATGCCAAGTTTCGATTTCTCGAGTCACGCATTTCCACCAACTTTTGCAGCTTTGGCTCCTTCCTTGTGGCATGCTCGTCTAGGTCATCCAGGGTCATCTATTTTGTCTTCCTTAGATAAAAACAATTTTATTTCTTGTAAGGGTACACGTAGTACTCCGAATTGTCAAACTTGTTCATTAGAAAAATTGTTAGGTTGCCATTTGTAGACTCTAATTCTCATACTTTAATGCCATTTGATATTATTCATAGTGATCTATGGACATCTCATGTTCTTAGTTCTTTGGGTCATCCGTATTATGTTCTCTTTTTGGATGATTATTCTAAATTTTTGTGGACTTTTCCAATAGCGAAAAAATCTCAAGTTTTTTTCATCTTCTTAAAATTTAGAGCATTCATTAGAACCCAATTCGAACGTGAAATAAAAAAATATCCATTGTGATAATGGCAAAGAATATGACAATGGGGTGTTTCAGAATTTTTGTGCAAATAATGGGATCAATTTTTATTTTTCTTGCCCTCATACGTCTTCACAAAATGAGAAAACCGAAATGGGTACTTGTGTTATCCACTCTTTCCGTCCACCACAATTAACAAACTTCAGGCCCGTTCTACCCCGTGTGTGTGTTCTTGGGTTATCCGTCAAATCATCGTGGTTATAAATATTTTGATTTATCTTCTAATAAAATAATCATTAGTCGCCATGTAATTTTTGATGAATTCCAATTTCTGTTTTCTAAGGTTAGTACTCCCGTGCCTAGTTCGTATAATTTTTTCGATGATGATATATCCCGATATATTATTCACCAATTTTCAGACGTGTCCCGCACCCCAAATCCGCCAGTGGGCCCACTGCCCGCTGGTCCTCCCTTAACATCGTCTACGGATTCGGGTCCGAACCGGGCCATCTATCTGCCCGGTTTTGGCCCCCGGTTCGAGTGCGATTTCAGATCCAATCTCGCCCCAGTTCCTGTGTCCAGTTCTGGCTCCAGTTATCTAGGCCAGCAGGCCCACTGCCTACTGACCAGTCTGTCACAAGTCCCTATATTTCCCAAAATCCTCCCAATTCTCCCCCGAGTCAAAGACCAGTTACTCGTAGTCAACGGGGTATTTTTAAACCAAAAAGGCATTTTAATTTAAATTCTAATGTTCTTAAATCCCCTCTACCTTGTAACCCAGTGTCTGCTTTAAAATGACCCGACACTGTGCTCAGCTCGGCGATGGTAAGACACAACAGGTTGGTGTGGATTGTGGTGAGACATTTAGTCCGGTGGTCAAGCCGGCTACCATTCACACTGTGCTCAGCTCGGCTCTTTTGACAACATGGTCCATTCATCAGTTAGATGTGAATAATGCTTTCTTACACGGTGATCTCAAGGAGACAGTCTATATGCATCAGCCCTTGGGGATTAGGGATCCCAAATATCCTCATCATGTCTGTTTATTGAAGAAGTCCTTGTATGAGCTTAAGCAGTCTCCATGAGCTTGGTATAAGAGGTTTGCAGACTATGTTTCAACTATTGGGTTTTCTCACAACATGTCTCATAATTCATTGTTCATATATCGTCGTGGTTCTTCATTGGCTTATATACTATTATATGTGGATGATATTATCTTGACTGCCTTTTCTGATGCCTTACACCAGTCTATCATGACAATGCTCAGTTCTGAGTTTGCTATGAAAGACTTAGGGCCATTGAGTTACTTTTTAGGGATTGCTGTCACTCGTCATGCAGGTGGGTTGTTCTTATCACATAGGAAGTATGCAGTTGAGATCATTGAGAGGGCTGGGATGTCATCTTGTAAGTCCACTTCCACTCCAGTTGATAATAAACCCAAGTTGGGTATTGCGACTGGCTCACCTTATGAGAATCCGATCCGTTATCGCAGTCTTGCAGGGGCCCTTCAGTATCTTACATTCACGAGACCAGATATTATGTATGCCGTATAGCAGATGTGTTTTTTTATGCATGATCCCAGGGTTGAGCATATGAATGCACTCAAACGCATTATTAGGTACATCCAGGGGACACTTGACTATGGCTTACATTTATATCCGTCGTAGACATCTACTCTTGTCTCGTATACAAATGTTGATTGGGGTGGCTGTCCGGACACTAGATGGTCTACGTTTGGCTATTGTATGTTTCTTGGTGATAACTTGGTCTCATGGTCTGCAAAGCGTCAATCGACATTGTCCTGCTTTAGTGCAGAGGCCAAGTATCGAGGGGTAGCTAATGTGGTCTCTGAATCATGTTGGTTGCGCAATCTTCTTTTAGAGCTTCATTATTCTATTCAGAAAGCTACCTTGGTTTACTGTGATAATGTTAGTGCCATCTATCTTTCTGGGAATCTGGTTCAGCACCAGCGCACTAAACATATCGAGATGGACATTCATTTTGTTCACGAAAATGTAGCTCGTTGACAAGTAAGTACGCGTCTGCCATGTCCCTTCCAGATATCAGATTGCAGACATCTTTACAAAGGGTCTTCCCTCGGTCCTTTTTGAAGATTTTAGGGACAATCTCAGCATTCGAAGACCGCCCGCTATGACTGCGGGGGAGTGTTAAATATACATATGATATACACAATGTACATGTGTATATCAGATGAACAGTGATATCTCGGGTTACTGTAGCTGCCCACATATGAGCTGATTTTGTATACAATGTGTATATTAGTCTTGTACCTTAATTAGTCTTGTACACTTACCATAATTGTATAGTTAGTCTCCAAATAGAATAAGATTTTAGGAGTAGAATAGAAATAGGATTTTCCTATTATGAAAATATATAAATTGTATTTATTGTCTTTCAATTAATCAACATAATGAATGGATTATTTCTTTCGGTTGTTAATAACAGCAACACAACTAGAGTAATATGCTGACTGAAATAAAACAAGTAACCCCCCAGAATTACAACTATAACATTTCAACTAGTCCTAAAGGAATAGAAATCATCCTGATTCAAACCGTAGTATGGATGAACACATATAACATCATTTTTTGAAACTAACACATAACATAATTAGAATATTTGCTGAAACAAACTCTCAATAAGGCAAGATAACAGATTTCTAGTTAAAATTTGCAAGCATAACTACTTCACTGATATTAACCTTTATCCAAATAAAGAGAGTAAAACAACTACTTAGTTGACTTGCTTTTAAGATAAAGAACACAACGGACTCTTTGCAAAGAACATGTTCTTAACAGTTTGAGAATCTAAATAAACGAGAACAAACTTCCTAAAGGAAAGAGCAAGTTCGGATTCTCTTTTCTTTTCTTTAAAAAAAAAAAAGATTCTAGACGCAGTACTTAACTACTTCAGCATTTTTGACTAAAGTAATAGAAATTTCAAACAAACAGTAAGTGTAAGAAATATTCTTCCTTCATTATTTTATTTTAAAATCATAATACATATATTAAAATACAAGCATAATCCTAGGCTACAATTACGGCAAGTAATATGTAAAATATACATCTACCATGTACAGAATATTCATAATTATGACTAAATATATTTTCCTATTCTATCACACCCCCGCAGTCGAAGCGGGAGGTCGGCATATGCTGAGACTGTCCCGAAAGTCATCAAATAAAATCAGCGGAAGATCTTTTGTAAGAATATCGGCAATCTGATAACGTGACGGAACATGTAAGATGCGTACTTATCCACGAGCAATCTTTTCGCAAACAAAGTGAATATCCAACTCAATATGTTTAGTGCGTTGATGGTGAAACGGATTCCCTGAGAGATAAATTGCACTAACATTATCACAACAAACCAATGTCATCTTCGGAACTAGACAGTGAAGCTCCAAAAGAAGGTTTCGTAGCCAACAAGATTCAGACACCACATTGGCAACTCCTCGATATTATGCTTCGGCACTAGATCTCGACAAGGCCGCTTGCCATTTTGAGGATCAAGACACCAAACTATCACCAAGAAAGACACAATAACCGGGCGTGGAGCGTCTGGTATCCAAACATCCACCCCAATCAACATTTGTGTATGAAATAAGAGTGATCGTCGAAGATGGATATAAATGCAAGCCATGATTGAGAGTACCCTGAATATCCGCACAATTCGTTTGAGAGTATGCATGTGATCCTCCATCGGGTTATGCATGAATAGACAAACTTATTGCACAACATAAGAGATGTCGGGCCTCATGAAAGTGAGATATTGCAGGGCCCCTGCAAGGCTGCGGTAATGTGATGGATCAACATATGACTTACTGGAAGAAGCACTCAACTTTGGTTTAGTATCAACCGGAGTGGATGGCGGCCCCCACGATGACATGCTATCTCATTCAACGATCTCTTCTGCATACTTCTTTTGGGATAAAATAAACCATCTGTATGACGTGTTACAGCTATCCCCAAGAAGTAACTTAGTGGCCCTAGATATTTCATTGCAAATTTTGAGCCAAGAAGAGACATGATAGACTTGCGAAGAGCATTAGATGAGGCAGTTAATATAATATCATCCACATACTTGAGCACCGGGTTAACCCAATAGCTCAGACTTAAATTAATTGAATTTCTTAAAGCTAACTCCGATTGTTTTGTCTTGTCCCATTTAGACATGACAAGTATTCCACCAGAGATCACGACTCACAAGTTGAGTTTGGATTTGAGCTTTCCCCCGGTAGAGCAAAAAATGAGGCCAATGGCCGAATTCAAGCATACGTTTGTTAAGGAGAAGGTAATAAAGATTTTAAATATAGGTTCAATTCGGAAAGTTGAATACCCGGATTGGGTAGCTAATATAGTGGTCGTGCCTAAAATAAGGTAATACACTGAGAATGTGCATAGATTTTAAAGATTTAAATAAGGCATGCCCAAAGGACTCTTTTCCTTTGCCGCACATCGATCGGATGATCGATGCTACGACCGAGCGTGAGATGCTAAGTTTTCTTGACACTTACTCCAGGTATAACCAGATTCGGATGAACCTAGAGGATCAAGAGAAAACTTCATTTATAACTAGGTATGGGACTTATTATTATATTGTAATGTCATTTGGATTAAAAAATGTTGGAGCAAATATCAACACCTAGTTAATCGCATGTTCGAGGATCAAATAGGAAAACACAAAGGAGGTTTATATTGATGATATGTTAGTTAAATCCCTGGAAGTAGAAGACCATTTGAAGCATTTGCAGGAAATATTCGACATACTTCGAAAGTACAACATGAAGCTAACCCCATAAAAGTGTGCTTTTGGAGTGGGCTGGGGGAAGTTCTTAAGCTTCATGGTTTCAAATCGAGAATAGAGATCAATCCGGAAAGATCAAAGCCATCGAGGAGATAATGGAGGTGCTTGACAATGTGAAAGCAGTTTAGAGGCTCACCGAGAGGATAGCCGCTTTAAGTAGGTTCATCTCTCGATCATCAGAGAAAAGTCACTGGTTCTTCTCTTTGTTGAAAAAGAAGAATGACTTCGAGTGGACACCGAAGTGTCAGCAGGCTTTAAGGGAGTCGAAGAAATACTTGTCCAGTCTGTCGTTACTGCATAAACCAAAGGCAGACGAACAACTATTCATGTACCTGGCAGTATCTGAAAAAGCGGTAAGCGCAATGTTGGTTTGAGAAGAAAAGGGTACACAATTTCCAATTAATTATGTGAGTAGAAATTTGGCTAGTGCAGAGACTAGGTATCCTCACGTATAAAAATTGGCTTTAGCATTAGTAACGACTTCTAGAAAATTGAGACCGTATTTTCAGTATTATCACATATGTGTAATAATAACTTATCCACTAAAATTGTGATGCATAAATCAGAACTATCTAGTAGGCTAGCCAAATGGGCGGTAGTTATTAGTGGATATGACATAGAGTATAAAATGAGAACTGCTATAAAGTTTCAAGTTTTAGCAGACTTCATAGTGGATTTTACACCCAGAATGATTCCTGAGGTAGAAAAAGAACTTTTGTTAACCTCGGGAGACACCTCAGGGGTCTGGACCTTGTACATGGATGGAGCTTTGAACGTAAAAAGGTCCATGCTTTTGGTAGTGTTGAAGGCACCTGCAGGAGATATTATTATGCAGTCGATAAGAATTGTGAAATTGACTAATAATGAAGCCGAGTATGAGGCTATGATTGAAGGGTTAGAATTAGCAAGAACTTGGGAGCTGAGGTCATTTTAGCAAAATATGACTCACTTCTGGTGGTTAATCAAGTCATGGCGTGTTCAAAGTAAAGGAGGAAAAGATACACAAATACTTAGAGAAGGTTCAAGTGATATTGCATCGGTTCAAAGAATGGACCATGGAACATGTATCTCAGGAGCAAAACAATGAAGTGGATGCCTTGGCTAATTTGGGGTCGTCCGTAGATGCGGAAGAATTTAATTTGGGAATAATTGTGCAACTTCTAAACTCTGCGATTGATGGTGGTCATGTCAAAGTAAACACAACAAGCTTAACCTAGGATCGACGTAGCAAGTTTATCGACTACCTTCGAGATGGGAAGTTGCCTACGGATCCGAATGAATGAAGAGCACTTCAGACTAAGGCGGCCATGTTTCTTCTAGTTGATGGTCAATTGTACCGAAGGTTTTTTACGGTCCTTTAGAAAGGTGCTTAGGGCCCACAGAAACTGATTATGTGATGCACGAGGTTCACGAGAAGGCTTGCGGTAATCATTCAGGAGCATAACTTTTAGTCTGAAAATTGATTAGGGCCGGATATTATTGAGTTCATATGGAAGAAGACGTGAAGAACTTCATCCGAAAATGCGATGAGTTTCAAAGACATGATCTTATGATTCACCAATCGACGGAATTAATATATCCGTTTTTGTCTCCATGGACATTCATAAAATAGGGGATGGACATCTTCGGGCCACTCCCATGGACACCCAAAAAGGTATGTTTTGTCTTGTATATGACTGGTTATTTTTCTGAGTGAGTTAAAGTGAAGGCCTTCAAGAAAATCAAAGAAAAATAAGTCATTGATTTTATATGGGATCATATCATTTGCCAGTTTGGCATACCGACGGAGATCACTTGCAATAATGGGCAACAATTCATTGGGAAGAAGCTGAACGGCTTCCTCAAAGGGTTAAAAATTAAGCAGATTGTGTTGACTCCATACCACCCAAGTGCAACGAGCAAGCGGAGTCAACAAATAAATCAATTATTCTGAATTTGAGGAAAAAATTGAATGCGTCAAAAGGCAAATGGAAAGAAATTTTACCAGAGGTGTTGTGGGCATACAGGACAATGCCAAAATCTAACACTGGAGAGACTCCATTTTCTTTGGTTTATGGTGCGGATGCTTTAAATCTGATGGAAGTGGGCGAGCCGAGCTTAAGGTTTAGCCATGCAACTGAAAATTCAAATAATAAAGCGATGGTCGTAAAGCTCGACTTGATAGATGAACATTGTGAATTGGATTTACTTCGGCTAGTTGCTCAATACAAAGGATGGAAAGATATTACAACCGTAGGACTAATCTTCAGCACTTTCAAGTAGGAGACATAGTTCTGTGAAAAGTGACCCTTAACACAAAAAATCCCAATGTAGGAAAATTTGGTCCGAACTGGGAAGGTCCCTACAAAGTGTCAGGAATCACCGGTAAAGGCTCGTACCAGTTGGAAGCCAAATATGGTAAAAAACTGTCGAATAACTGGAACATCGCTCACTTGAAGAGATATTATTGCTAAGGTATGTTTTTATAAACCGTTTCTATTTCGTAGATATTACTACGTTATGATTAACCTATGTAGGTCCAGCTCGGAGTAATCATTCCAAGGCCGAGCAGAGTTAGAATTAGGTCTGAAAACACGTGTTGCACTCTTTTTCCCTTAGCACGGTTCTTATCCCGAAAAGGGTTTTTCTAGTAAGGTTTTTAATAATGCAATAATGTAAATCGTGTTACTTATTTAGTAATTGAAGACCGGCCAAGTGCTGGGGATTGTCATGTATTGAAGAAGCAAATAGTGTTTAAGTTCTCATACTTCAAACACAAACACTAGGGGACTGCCATACCCTCGACAAGGAAGTTCGAGGCAAGAGTGATAGGTTTGGAGATTTTTTTAGATTTTTAGGATTATCTTTGCAAGGGTTAAAATATCAAATAATTTTTGCCCAAGTAGTTTCTTTGTTATGGCAAAGCATGTAAAGGCAAAAAGATCGAATGAATTTTGCCCCGTTGTTTGTCTGAAGTAAGTACTTTGAATGAAAGAATACTAACTTGCTTTGACTATATTTCTTTGCATACCGTTATCCTCGGGTAATTGTTGAAATCTTTAGGCTTACAAGCTGACGAGTTTCTTAAAGTCCTTAACTGGGAACTGTTGTCGTAAAGATACCCGAAATAAAAATAAGTAAAGTTCTGAAGGCATTAGTTTTGAATGAACCCAGCCTAGTTCTAAAGACACTTGAAGTTTTCTAAAATTGAAAATAAATCAAAGATCCAATATTCATGCTCGAAGTGAATGGGAGACGTCCTATTCACAAGCATAAAAGTAAAGTCCTTATATTTAAGTCATTGGAAGACTCAAATTGGATGAAATTACCCGGTGTAGAGCAAGCTAAAGGAAATGTTTGTTCAAATTACTAAGTCATTTCTAAGAAATTTACTTAAGTCATTTTTAAGACCAAAGATAACTTTCATTCGGCCCGATACAAACTAAGTGATGGTTTGTTTTATTAAAACTCCAAAGCCAGAGGCAATTTTCTCAAATTGGGTTAAGAGCTTATTTGGCTCAGTGTTGAAATTAAAAAAATAATGACACATGCCAAATAATGGTAGGAAAATCATAACAAAGAAAAATGTTCCTTTTATATATAAGGCCGGTAAACGGCCAAAGCAAAACGTACATAAAGGAAATGCAGGAAAAAAAAAGGCAAAAGCATTAAAGCCTAGTTCCTAGTCGGACTCGGACTTGGAGTCCTCTATGTCTTCCTCGAAGTTGTCTCTAGCCTCATCTATTTTGGCTTCAATATTCAGGATCTCGTCCCGAGCTTGTTCTAAAGTGAACCTTCAGATATTCCACTTAGTATGCTCAGTATTCAGCACTGTTCGGGCCACTTCAGCGTCCACATCAACCAGAGCTTGGTTTCGTTCAGTTGATACTTGAGCAAGTTGGGCTGAAATTTCAGCATACCTTTGGTTCGATGCTTCAAGTTTGTTTCTTAACCCATCATTGGTTTGGGCTTGTTGGTCTGCCTGATCTTGAGCCATCTTCAGCGTAACAAAGTCAGTGGCCCTATCGGCATCTATTGCAGCAAGTTCAGCACTGAGGCGATCGAGTTTGGTATTAAAAAATTCTACTTATTGAGCCTGATAGTGCCGAACTTCTTCCTACTCCCCGAGTTATTGAGTGAGGACTTCGACATTTTGGAAGAGTTTTTCTTTTTCTTCCTAAAAATCTTATTTTCCTTGATGACAAGCTCGATGTCATTTATTACTCAGAGGTAGCTGCCCCTAACCTGGTCCAGCTCAGCCCAGACAATGAGCAAGTCATCGACTTAATGCAGTTGGCCATCCTTTTGTTGAAGGAGCCCTTTAAGGTGTTGGATTTCTTTTTCTTGAGCATCCAGTTTCCCTTTAAGGTGCTCATTTTTATCCAAACACGAGATGAGGCCCTCACCAACAAGAACGAATGACTACAAGATTAAGAATCCAAGAAAAGTTAGACATTAGAGATAATATAATTTTCAACTTAGGCAGTCAAGAATAATACGTACCCGATTAGCGGCGTGCATACCCTCATTGAAAAGGCCTGGACAAGACACATTCTTCATTTTCTCCCTATCAGACTCCGATATGAGAGGCCTCATATAGTTGACAACCCCGACCGGATGGGACATAAAATTTGTGTCCTCAGGGAAGGAAATGGTAGCAGATCTTATCTTCTTCGGGTTTGAACTTGGGGCTGGGAAAATGTTTACAAGCCTAGACCGAGAGATAGCATGGTTTCTCGGGGTCCTGGAAGATTTGGTTAATTTGTGTGGTATGACCAGGTTAGAGAACCCGATGGTATGAGCTCGCTTAGCCCGACCTACGGAGGTACCAGCCTCCTCGAAGAGGCAGTCGAAATCTTCTTGCCCAAAGGTTTGGGTCGATTGTGATGGTGGCCGAGGAGTTGAAGTAGAAGTCTTTGGTTTTTTAGCTGACGGCACCTCATACATGGCTTCATCGTCATCCTCAGTGATGACAAATTCAATGACCAGAGGTGCAGGAGTAAGTACCTTAATAGGGGGAAAATTGGTTCAGCTGCTTTAGTAGCAGCATTTTCTTCTCACTTCGATTGGAGTATTTTTTGCCGGAGTGGTAGTAGTGCTAGTAATGGCGATGGAGACTTTACTAATCCAGACATTATCTGGGAAAATGCCGAAGTCTTGAGCTTGGGAGGAGCCTCCTGCCTCTGAGCTTCTTTTCCTCTTTTTAGCAGCCGAAAGTGACTTCGGGGGCTTTGAGGATTTGGTGATTTTCTTCTTCTTTGGTGCCTCGAAGATACGATGAACTAAGTCCATTGGGTCAGGCGCCGAGTTTGGAATAGTTAAATCAATCGAGGGGTTAGACCTCGGGGTTGAGGAGTCTTTCGGTAAGCCTAGGAAGGAAAAAGAAAGAGAAAGTAAGAAAGAATGTAAGGTCGAAGTTAAAAAAATAAAAAAGGTTAAAATGTGGTCTAACCGTGGTTTCAGGCTACCCAACGTTCATTAGAGAGTTCCTTCCATGTCCGCAGCTTGTGCGGATAAGTGCTAATTATTTTCTCGATCCATTCATGGTGTTTATCCACGTGGGCCAAAATCCATTGGATGGCTGAAAAAGTGAAAAGATTTTTTTAAGAGCAGGATATTTGAGTCAAATGGGAGAAAGGGGTTTAGATTCTTACGATGCATGTTCCACTCCTCCAAGAATGGCATGTACCTCGCCGGAATAATTTCAGCAATCGAACCGCAAAACAATGTTTCATCCATCCTCGGTCTTGATTCTCATCGACACTAGAGAGAATGGAGAATTTCCCTCATTTGGAAAGCTAAACTACCCCACCATGAAAGAATTTTGGCGAGTCAATTGATGGATTGAGTTTGAAAGTGAAGGGGTAGGTATACACATTAGAGTACCCAGACCTGAAGGTTGTGACGTTGTCATATGGGCCAGGGACAATAATCCCAGATATATTTGTCCAACCACACTCATCTCTGACGTTTTTGAGGTCGGAGGTCTTGATGGAGGACGACTAGTTTCTAGCCTCTTGACCCCGATCGAACTTCATAGAAAGTGTTTAAACGGCGAACTTAGTGTCAAAGTGGAAGGTTGAAGGCATCATATTATAGGCTCAAGGTTCGGCAGCGGCCTGATCATTGGAGGACCCCCCGGCACCGGTGGCAACGTTGGTGGTCGGAGGAGGAGAGGCAGTCCGAGAGGAGTTTCTTGAGGGAGATCGGGTTCTGTGCCATTGATATGAAGATGTGAAGGAATGATGGTATGGAGATATGGAGATTTGAAGGCCTGGGAGTTTGAAGATATGAAGATTGGAATGTTTGAAGAAAAAGAAGATATAAATATTTGAGTTTTCGAATGATGAAAGAAAATTTACCAAAAGGTAAAAATGAAGAAGTAAAAAGGAATGGATTTTATAAGGGCAAGTTCATCATTACAAAATATTTTGGTTAGAGAACCGAAACGACGGTTCAATCGGAAGTCAACATGTGCTCGAAGTGGCAGAATGATAAGACGTGAGTCAAATCATGTGGAAGGTTGAACGATTTGTTTTTCCGCTTATTTCAGAGTAATTTGAAAGAAAGTTTACAAGAGAAGACAATGGAGGGATCATTTCCACTTTCCAGCACTACGGTAAACTTTGATCCGGAAAGTGTGAGGACTATCTGTATATGGTGGAAACCAGCACGACACGTGGTGTGGTTTAATTGTAAGGTCGAAGGGAGTAACGATAATGTGCACCTGATATGACTTGACTCGGAGTGAGGCGTCAGTATAAGTCAGGTGTTCGAGCAGGACCGAATAGTGTTTGAACCATGTGACACTGGCAGAAGGTCGAAGAGACCCAGCACGTAACCGCTCCGAGCATGACATCGACAATTACTCCTTTCTCATTAAATGGACATTATTCTCATTGAAGTGCATTGAATTAGATATTGTTTCTTTAACGTCAATATATTGTATTGCTAACTATAATAGGAGCCCAGCCTTCATGTTGGAAGGCATCTGATTCTCATTACATTCACTTGCACAATTTCATTGTAAACTTACGATACTGAAGCTCTCAATATTGGCCCTAGTTCAAAGCAATTCAGCTAAGGACCGAACCAATCTCAGGGATAAGTCTCAATCAAGATTCTATCGATTCAGGCTATTTCTATTGCTTATTATTTGCATTTTCTTATTTATCTTTAATTATTTATTATATTTGTTTATGAATCAATCCACGTATCCTTAAATCCACTTACAAATTCAATTGTACCTTTTTGGGGGTAAACAGTAAGGTTTGCGTACATTCTACCTCCTCAGACCACGCTTATAGGATTACAAAGGTAAGTTGTTGATTTCTTACTTTCTAGAAAATAATATATGTTGGCTATTGGTTCAAAAAATTGAAGAATAGTTAACTCTTTTAAGTTTTTAGCAAAGTGCAGTAGCTTTTCCAAGTATGGCTTCGTTGATTTCACCCTTTACTTGTCACGAATTTCTGTTTGGCTGTTTTGATGAGAAAAGTGACCAACCTTTGGTCTCTTTTGTACACAAATTTCTTTAGTATCGGCGTTTGCCTAGAACTCTATTGAAATTTAAACCACTCGTATCTAGAAGGATATTGCATGACAATGTAGTGTTTCTGATCAGCTTGATCCTGTTATTGGTTGTAGCATCTTTTAGATGGAAGAAGAGATATATTATAAGATGACGTTGAGTGGCTCTGATCCAAGAATCACATAGTTCTGTTTGGATGAAAATGCGAAAGTGTGTTTTATTTCCTTACATTGTTGATTGGTTGCTTCTTATCTGACTCGATTGAGTTCAACTTCTTAATTAATTTAATAGGAATATATAAGCACACTTTGAGTTTTATCGCGTTGTGCGGGAGATAGGTGAGGGGCTAGTCTTTCCATTTCCTCTTTTCCTTTTCTTAGTTGTATTTTTTGGTATTGCGTAAATCATTACCTCTATGTGTGTATTACCATGTTGCGTCATTTGTTTTGTATCGTATTTTTTGTTGTCCTATTTTTCCTGCAATATTGCAATGACTTACGTTCCTTTTGAGCCGAGGGTCTATGGAAACAACCTCTTTATCCCGCAAAGGCAAAGGCAAGGTCTGCGTACATCTTACCTTCCCCAGACTCCACTTATGAGATTACACTGAGTATGTTGTTGTTGTTGTATATAAACGCACACTTTGGGTTGGCTACGGACATGCCTGTCGCTCACCTGGCACTGAGACTCGCTCTCACGCGCACAGTCGAGTCCTCAAGCTTGACACTTGCCTTGTGCTTTGCCCGAGTAAGGGCAACCTTCAATCCATGATCTTTGTCATGTGCGGCTTCCGTAATATGTCTATGGTTGTCTCATGACATTTGCAAATATAACCCTCACAACATACTTTCATCCTGCTTTATAGTGCAGCGTCGCCCGGCGACCGCATGTCTAGGCCAACAGATCCTTGCTTGCAAGGCTGAATCCAAGCCAAGCTCACAAGTCAATGCACGAGCACTCCATAAGGCATATATGTTTGAAGTTGGATAAAGAAATTATAATATTCTCTTGCATGTGACTTATTTAGATGTAGCTACTATTAATTTCAATTTTAGCTGTTTCTAAAGTACGGAAATGTCAATAATAACTGAAAATTGCAAGAACATTTTGTGATTCATATGAAACATCATTTTGTCTTCTAATATAAACTAGGGGCAGCGAAGCCGTGCTGAGCACGGCCCAATCCAAAACATAAAATATAGGATTGAAATGTAAATGTAGGTGTATGAGTTAAGTTAAAAAAACATCAACATTAGCATGTGAAATATCATTTTACATCTACCTCTATGTTGTCTTCGTTTTTGGTTATTGTCAAGTGAAAGGAAAGAATGTCAATTACATTTATGTTAGTATTCCATCTGTCTCAATTTATATGTCATAGTTTAAATTTCGAAAGTTAAATATATTAAGTTTGATCGTGTATTCAAACAAAGAATCTCTAAATTTTTTGACATAAAATTTACATATTTAAAAACTAGGTAAAAAGTATTATAAGTAAAAATAATTGATATTCTAAAATATTTAAAAGACATATGAAAAAATTATGATAAAAAAATATTTAAAGATGCCACGTAAATTGAGAGGAGAGAATACTAATTATAGGCAAAAAGCTTCATGAAAGAATATAAATTTTATCCAAAGCAATCCATTTCTTTTGTTGGTCATCCTGGAAACAAAAAAAAAATCAATGTACTGTAGAGAAATTGAAGATTGACTTCCATGGGTTGTAGGGTCAAAATTGGGTCACATAAATTTGGCCTCCTTTTTTTTTGTGCTGATTATCCTTCAAAGGCATTGATCTTTAATTTTTGTTCCTCAAATTTGAAATCTTTAATTTTTGTCTTTTCCCTAAAAATATTTCGAAGTTTCGGATTTGAATCCCCGCCCAGTTAAATTTAAAAATAAATCGCAAGACAGATTTTGCTTTGCGTATCCTAATTAAAATTTACAAAACATCATTCAAACATTTCTTTTATATTTGTTCAGATTTTAAGTAGGTTAAAAGACAAATTTGTGTTCATATATTTAGGTTTAAAATTTAAATATTTGTGAGAAAAACATTTTTCCCTGAAAATTGATCAATTATAAAAAGTATCTCCCATTCTTAGATTATGTACCCAATCAAATAGGCTCACATAAATTAATACAGAGAAAGTATACAATTTCACTAATTAAGTGAATGACCAATATATGAAATAAAGAATTTATGAGAAAAAGAAAATAATATTAATACCTTATACCATCATAGCTATAAAATTTCTAATAAAGTTTCATAAAAGCAAAATGGGACGTTGAAATTCAAAAGAAAGTAGAGTGAAAATCTAATTACACATTTCTGAGCTAGATACTAATGAATTTGTTATCACCAAATGCAGCAATACCGCTGCTAGTTTAAGCGCGTGGAAACGTAATGCAAGTGGTCCCCCAATTTCCTGCAAAATTAAAGGCATGTTTTATTTTAAGGAAAAAAGTAAATTTACCAAATTGGACTTCAATGTAGTTTGATTTACAAAACACAAAAGACAAACCAAGTGTTAATTAGGGCTGACAATGGATCGGAGGTGGATCGGGTGGAAGTCAATCCGCCTCCACCCGCCAACCATCCATCCACCACCCGACCCATCTATCACCCTATTTTTTCTTCATCCACATCCGATCCACTCATCATCCATGGGTGAATCGGGTGCTTCGCGGATGAAAATTATAGCACAATCTGACAATCACCTAAAATTCTTGGTAAAACGAAGAAAAAAAAGTATATCAAATAAATATCATAAAAAATGTAATGTGCGTCAACAAGTTACCAGTTATATTTTTTTTTTTTTTAAAAGTAATGTGTGTCACAATTCTAAAACTCTTAAATGTGTACTTTTGATATCCAAACAAATATTATATTCATGCTTCCTCCCCGTGAATATAACCAGCCAATTACAAAGATCATTTTATTTTATTTAGTATTTCAGAAATATATTATAAAATGTTTTTACATGAAACTTTCTAGAAACTGTGCTTGAAATGACAATTTAATAAAGAACAAGTGAGCTCAGAAAATTCAAGCAATCAGATTACATAATATAAGTTGTTGTGTTGAGCTGTGTCATTGCAGTCATTTGGCCACTAAATTTCTCATAATATTTGATAGCCTATATTCTATTTCAGAACTCATATGCAGGTATAAATTCTTGATGTAACTTTGAAAGTAGCTATGTCTTATTTATTAATTGTAGCCAAAATGGAAGAGAATGATGATCCTCTCACTGTTGATTTTCATGTGACTAGAAATAATGATTCAAAGAAAGACATACTTTCTTTGCTTATACATTTAAGTTTTCTAGAATTTAATTATGTAGTTTTAATTAATTTATAAACGGTTGGATGGATGGGTCGGGTGGTGGATCGGGTGGTGGGTTGGATGTATGTCCACCCGAATCCGACCCGATCCATCCCTCACCCGATTAAAATTCGTGTTTTGTCGAATTTTCGTCCATAAAATCGGATCAGGTAGATTGAATATCAATCGGGTCATGGTGAAATTACTAGCCCTAGTGTTAATAGAAGCAAAAGCAGGGGCAACAATAAACAATACATAAATACTTGTTAACCCAAATTGTATGGTGGGGAATATGAGGGCTTTCCGTCAAATCACTTTGACCGGAAGCTCCTCTATTCTCCCTTATTATTTTTTATTTTGTTTATATCCAGCTTCTCGACTTACGCCAGATTATTCCTGGATATAGTAGTCCCGGTCCTTCAGCACTACTATCATTAAATCGCGGGATGTGCCTGAATGACTAGGGTTTGAGAACAGAGCAACTGATATCACCTACAAGGTCCTATCCAGAATAAAGCAAATTGCTTTCATCAAGGTTTGAACCCACGCTGCAGGCGTCCAGCTCAATTTTATTAATTGGAATGAAATACTAATTTCTAGGAAGGTTATTAATTGAAATTATTAAATATTAGGGAAAGAGTAAAAAAGAAAATATTTTACAGTAATAACTACGTAAAGTCTTGACAAAAGAAAAACTGCTGGCTATGGGGTTCGAACCCATGCGCACTTATGTGCAGAAGATCTTAAGTCTTCCCCCTTAACCTCTCGGGCAAACCAGCTAATTGTTTGCTGTATATGGATTATTAGTTAACACCAACAGACGAAAATTTATCACAATACAACTTTAAAAGGTTATATATTTCAATAACGACTTTGTTATTTTATATTTTATTATTATTTTGGTTGGTTTATTGTCGTTTTAAGTATCTTATTTTATCAGACTTTTGATTTGGTGCCAAATTACAGAAATTTCTGAGTTTAATTTGTTTCATGTATTATCCAAGGGGTATTTGAATTATGATATGGTCTGAAGCTTAGACTATTTTATCTACCACCTGAAAACATCAAAAGAAAATAAATATTACTACTTGCATGCAATTCAGAGTTGAGGTTTCTTCAGTATGAACTTATCTCATAGATAGAAAATGTCAATAGTGACTTTTGTATTCTATTAAGAAAAAAATGGAAACTAACAAACAAAGAAAAATACAAATGAGTTGTTCATTTTCATCTTTTAGCTTCTCCTACTTTATTTTATGACATATTTAAATTGAACATCAACCAACATAACAGTCAAAATCAAAATAAACCTTCACCTCCATACAAAATATAAAAAGTAGCAAAATTGGACCTAACTCTTGCTTTACATTAGGGTCAACCAACAAAAGATATTCTAAAAGCTAACACTCTCTTATGAGACTATCATTCCCTCCAACGTTTGACAAAACGAAATCGCATCTCCAGGCAGACCTTAATGCTGCTAAAATAATTGAAGATGCATTCAAGTTACATGTTGCATGTCTTGCATGCAAGAGATCCATCAGATTTTGGAGTCTGGTTTAGCTTGTTTCCGGGAGTCTTAACAGCCTGTTTCGAGGGGTGAGGGGTTGCCACGTGGACAGCACCTTTCTTACCATATAAACAGCCCAAAAGAAAATATTCAGGAACATGATAACTTAATCACATTTTAACTTGAATAAAGATGCAAAAAAATCCACTTGTTTTTGAAGGTTGGAACCAGATTACCATTTCCAAGGAATCAACACTTTCTAATTTTCTCATGCAAATAAAAAGGAAAACATCAGATAGTTCAGAATTAGGCAATCCATATCCAACATTAACATTAAATGAAAGCGTTAACCAAGGACAAAAACTAACCAGTCTTTTGGGGAGTTACAAATTTTGCCTTTTTATTGAGAGCAGGTGATTTTGTAGCTGAATCTGCAGGTCTCTTTTTGCTAGGTTCAGCCTAAAATGGAAGATTGAATCAGGTAGTGTTAACCCACCTTCCTGCTCAAGAAATTCAAGAGAAAAGAGAAGACCAATAACTATGAGTTACCTTCTTTGGTGTCTCTCATCAGACTGATCTTCATCACTATCATCTTCATCCTGGACAGAGAATACTCAGTAATACAGAACAATGGAAGCTATATTACACAGAAGAACACTTCTTTTGCATTGTGGTTAATGCTTCAGACCCCTAAAAGAACAAGTTAGATTAGTTGCATGAACCAGAGGATGAACTAGCTCAACTCAGATGCAGGATTCCTCGTTTTCAACATGCAACATAACATTCAAGACATAAACAATATGATAATACGTTTGATTGCTGTTATCTTGGCAAAAACAATGGCTCAAATCTGACAATTCCATGTCGGCCTATGTTTCTAAAACCAAATAGCTTCTGTTTTTGGCTACTCAAAAATAATTTTAGTAGCAAACAAAGATATTAAATCAGTTTCATCCATCCATTTTTACCGGGATGAAAATCCCTAAAATACTGAAGAGTCTAGAGATATCGTTGTCAAACAAATTGTTTTCCACAAAATAAATTATTTACTAAGACCACTACTTTTAAAACCAAATCCCAACACACTGTGTTCTGCATATTCTTCAAAAAATAAATCCATACACAACTTTAGTGAATTGACGAATTTAAAAATGTTTACATCTTGAAGATCACTCAAGTACAACAGGTTGAAAAACATATTCAAAAAATTTGACTGGAAATTCTTGAACAAGCTCAAACAAGTACGAACTGATTCTTGTGCTCACCCCAGACATCTAAGAACCTTTAATGATAATTGTTAATGTTGGGTTTGGTGTTGTGACATTTTGCCCAACATATTATTTTTTTTGTACTAAGTTGAAGTTATGAAATATTGGAACAAATGTTTCAATATTCGGACCAACATTTTTATGACAAACAGTTTTGCCTTACTTCACGACTGAAGCAATTCTCGTGGAATTTTTACGACAATGGAGAAGTGACTTGGCAAGGTAATTAGGACCTGATGAAAAACGTGGGAAGAACAAGTCAAAGCCGTTGCTATGCTTGGGAACAAGTCCAAGGAGTTAGAGGATTTTGCTCCATGATCTTCTCCATCAAACCTTACTAGCTGCCCACCTTTCACTCAAGCTCCATGATCTTCTCCAAAAAATGTTTTGGAAGCACTTAAAGATGATTTTTGGATTCAAGCAATTCTAGAAGAGCTTGAACAATTTTCTCGAAATGAAGTCTGGGACTTAGTTCCTCGTCCAAATAATACAAATGTAATTGGAACTAAGTGGATTTTTAAAAATAAATCAAATGAATCAAGAACTTTTGTTAGAAACAAAGTTCGTCTAGTTGCACAAGGCTGAAGGAATCGGTTATGACGAAACCTTTGCACCTGTGGCTAGAATTGAATCAATTAGACTTCTTCTTGCCATTGCATGCTTTCTAAAAATTATTTTACACCAAATGGATGTAAAAGGTGCATTCTTAAATGGTTATCTAGATAAGGAAGTCTATGTTAAACAACCAAAAGGATTTGAAGTTCCTTACCAACCACACTATGTATACAAGCTCAAAAAGGCTTTGTATGGGTTGAAACAAGCTCCTCGTGCATAATATTGTCGTTTAACTAACTTCCTTCTTGAATTTGGTTTTAACCGTGGTGAAGTTGATCGTACTTTATTCATTAAATGTCACGGTGTAGATATTATTATTTCTCAAATCTACGTAGATGACATAGTATTTGGTTCGACCTCACAATCTTATCTAAAGTCATTTGTTGAATCTATGTCATCGACATTTGAGATAAACATGATTGGTGAACTAATTTTTTTCTTAGGCATGCAGATTAAGCAGAGTGAAGATGAAATTTTCATCTCACAAAGTAAATATGTCAAGAATCTAATCAAGAGGTTTGGGTTGGAAAATGCTAAACAGATGAAAACTCCAATGGGATCTTCGCCGAAGATAAGTAAGGATAATGTTGGTAAAAACATCAACCCAACATTGTATCGATATATGATAGGTAGCCTTATTTATCTCACTGCTAGTCGCCTATATATTATGTTTAGTGTTTGTGTTTGTGCTCGATTCCAAGCTTATCTCAAAATCTCCCACTTAAATGTCGTAAAACGTATCATTAGATATGTTGCTAGCTCATGTGAGTTGGGAATTTGGTATTCCAAAAGACACTAATCCTAATTTAATAGGGTATAGTGACTCGGATTGGGCTGGTGATGTGGATGATAGGAAGAGTACAAGTGGATGATATTTTTATCTTGACAATAATCTTGTTTCATGGTATAGTCATAAACAAAACTGTGTTTCGCTTTCAACTACTGAATTTGAATATGTAGCAGCTGGAAGTTGTTGCTCTTAATTATTATGGCTACGACACATGTTAGACGACTATGGTTTTACTAGAAACATCTTAGTTTTGTACTGTGACAATTTGAGTGCTATAAATATTTTTAAAAATCCAGTTCAGCACTCACGTACAAAACATATTGATATTAGACATCACTTTTTAAGAGATTTAGTCAAAAAATAGCTAGTCAAAATTGAACATGTTGACACTATTCATCAACTAGCTGACATATTTACAAAAGCTTTGGTAGGACAATCTTGCTCTGACCTGAGCCAGTTAGCCGAAAAGGCTACCTAAATAGAGCAATACGTCCAGGAAAAAGAGCGGAGAAGAGCCAACCGAAATCGAGGCTTTCACTTGGTATCCATCATTGAAGCGGATGAGTCCGACTCAGAGTCAGCCAATTGCACGGCAGACGCAATGGTGGCAGAGATTATTAGGGGTAAGGTTTACTCTTGCCCATCCTTGAAAGCCGTAAAAGGCAAGGAGACGAGTTCATCCGATGACAAGATTGGTTACTCATTTGATATCACGAAGGCAGATCAAATCTTTGATCATCTACTCAAAGATAAGCAGATTTGATTGCTTGATGGTCATAGGATTCCGCCTGCCGAGGAACTAAAAGATAAGAAGTATTGTAAGTGGCATAGTTCATACAGTCACTCTACTTCTAATTGTGTGATCTTCAAAAAGGCGATCCAAAAGGGCATCAAGAATGTGAGGTTCAAGCTAGCCGACAAGAGTATGGATGAAATGTCCATTGATACCGATCCCTTTCCCGCGATACCGATATCTATGGTATTTTTTGCTAAGCCCGATGAGTCAAGGGACACCAAAGGGAAACAACCGATGAAAAGGGTGTGGGTCCCAAAAAAGCCTACCGAATGGAAGAAGGCCACAAGGACCTCTATGTTCAACCGGTTAGGCAGCCTACATGACATTCGTGATAACAGACATCCAACTATGAGCAGTTTTTATGGCCTCCCTAAATACTCGAGGGACATCGAACGAGAACTTCAGGAATAAACCATGAGGTTCAAAAGGGTCCCTATCAACGCTAGGCATAGGCCTGGGGGGCAAGTACGGATGTCAACCAATCGGCAACAGAGCATACCTCGGATAGATGATGAACCACTCCCTAAAACCAAATAGAGGGTGATCGAGTTTAACATCAACGAGGTTTCATCCTTGCGTATCATGGCGAGAAATGAGGACCAGATAAGACCCCGGAGAATGATTAAGTTAGAGGATCTTTAGCCAATCCTCATTTGTCTCTACGAAATGGAAAATATGAGCTCCTGGTCAGCCGAATTGAATGAAAGAGGAGACTCCATCCTCGATTTATTTAGCCAAGACCTGGTTGACGAGATGTGATATTTGCATAGAAGTCGCAGAATGGGCAATAATAGCCGATACCACGGCTAGGGAAGCTTTGAGCACTGCATTTGGTTCACCTATGGAAGAGATAGTTAAACACCTCAAGCCCCTCTATGTGAAGGCATATATCAACGACAAAACTATTAGCCGAGTATTCGTCAACAATGGGGTTGTGCTGAATGTGATACCACTGCTTACTTTGAAAATCCTCAAACAAAACTAGAGAAGATCTCATCACAACTAACATGAAAATGGTTAGCTTTATGGGAGAGGCTTCCGAAGCATTGGGGATTCTAGTAGCAGAAATCACTATAGGTCCTAAGATGGTCAGGTCTGCCTTCTTTGTAATAGATAGCAAGCCGTCTTATACCATTCTTCTAGGCCGAGATTGGATTCACACTAGTCGATGCCTTCCTTCTACCATGCATCAAAAGCTCATCTTTTGGGAAAGAGACAAGATATAAATCATTTCAGCGGATGATAACATGTTCCAACAAGGGGTTCAGAACGTAGAGGCTATCCTCTATTCACCCTATGTGGCTCCCATAGCCGTCACGAAGTAGTATGAAGAAGGATCTTAGGAATCCTGTAATCTTACCTTGCGAGGGTTTGAAATAAATAATTAGCCGAACCACAACTTACCTTGGAGGATTTAAATGGTTGAGGAAACCCAAACTGTATGTGACCTGTGGAATCGGCTGGCTGCCCTATGTTCTGAGGCAAGGATAGCCGAGGCATCGCAGATGGGGAACCACGATAGAAAACCAGATTTGGCAACCAATAATATTTGAGCCGCCGATAGGAATTTTATGCCTAGCTTTGTTTGTCTTTGTTTTACGCTTGTACAAAACTCGAGTATTATTCAATACCCCGTGTTGTGTATGTTTTATACAACGTTTGAATAAATTCGTTTTACAAAGACAGGTCTTAAATGATATAGGCAATCAGAAACTCCAAATCCACAGTTGCGAGGACGACATCCTATCGACTAAATCTATAGCCGAAATGCAATGTTGTCCTTAGAAGTTAATATCATTACGGATGGTCAAACCAAACTTTCTAAGTTTGGAAGAATATCAGCAGGCCATGCCTATGGAGTTGGGTCAGTTGGATAAAAATCGATTGACAATAATAGAGAATGTCAAAGCCGGTAAACATAAAATGGCCAAAGCATACGACAAACATATAGAGCCTAAAGAGGTTTGCCGAAGGAAACTTTATTTGAAAAAATCATCCCGCTGATTGAAATGAAAAGCCGTAAAATCGGCAAATGATCGCCAAACCAAGAAAGAACCCTTCGTAGCGAGCCCACGGGTTGCCAGCAATACAGATCAAACGATGAACATGAATGGAAAAGAAATATACATTTTAAGAAATATTACCCACCGATGTTGGGGCATGCATCAGTAATCGACAGCCACAGACCGGCTGCCTGGTCACAAAAGAGGCTAACTTCCCTTCAATTTGGGGAATGTATGGGCAAACGACAGCTACAGACCGACTGCCTGGTCATAATAACAAGACCCTTCGATTTGGGGTTGATACAACTAAGACGCCGAATTGGTCGGCTTTGAACCAATCAAAGGCTGCACTACTTCATCAGCTACTAAAGTCTCAGGATCAGCCGAATCAACGACTGCTTGGTCTTCCCTAATTACTGCAGTCTGTTCTTCACTACCAGCCACAACAATGACCACTACCTCAGCCATTTTCGCTCCTACATGGACCTCCCTTTCAACACCCAGCGAAGGTTCAACCACTACAGTCGATGGGGCCTCAGGAAAAGCTCGAGTGTCGGTCGATACCTCTTGAATAACAGAAGCAATGATTGCTTCGGCTGGCAAGTCCATCAGGGTATCGACTGACGACTCAACAACATGATCAACTAGCGAGGGAGCAGTGATTGTCGGCGTTGCTTGGACTAGACCGTTTTTCCACGCAGTACATTCATTCTCCAGGTTGGCCAGCCCTTCGCTACCTCCTTTCTGATCCAGCTCCCAAACTACCTGCTGGCTACCGAGTTCCTGGATTTTGCTATCCAACTGAAGGCTCTGCCGGAATAAAGAAGAATAGGAAGAGTCGTGGGCGCTAATAGCCGAGTCTAAGACACTTATGACCAGAGTGATAGCCCATATCTTCGCCTGGATCCGCTCCAACTCAACTCACAGTTTAGACAACCGTTCCTGCAAATCATTCTTTCGGCTAACATTTTGTTGCCTTGCTACATTCACCTCATTGAAAGAAGTCTGAATGCGGTTCTTCTCTTGCTGAAGAGACCCCAAGTGTTGCAGAGCAGCGACAACCTCATCATGACTATCTTTGGTTGTTCTATATAAAGCAAACAAATTATTCAAAGACAAATCCATGTCGTTGTAAGTGGTTGCCAGAGCCGGGGAATCCATTGTTTCTTTCGATAATCGGAGCAAAGAAGCCCTCAGAGCATATAACTCCTCTTTGGTGGTTGGAATACCCCTGCCGAGAGATTCCTCGACTCGCTCTAAATGGATGCCAACATACGAAGCTGGTGGAGATGTAGTGTCGACTAAACCAAAAAGAGCATGATGCTCGGCATCATCGACTGGAAGGGGCGATATCCAGCGGTTGTTGGCTATAAACTGGCCGTAACCTGAAGAAGTTTTCGAGATTAGGATGCCTAAATCGGCAATATCTATATCGCTTAGGACAGACGCCTCGACTCCCGGAATCGAAAGATCGAGTATCGCCGTCACATCAAGCAGTGTGGGGGTTATCATCCCCCAAGGGAAACAAAGGCATTGGCAGCGATCGACCCGTGATCGAGAAAGGCATATATAAGACCTATGTTGCAGGAGGGGTCAAATTTCGACAGCACAATGGCGTTATAAAGACCCCTGCGCATCCATTCGGCTTCCTTGGCCGACTTCACCCGGTCCAACCAAACAGAATAGTTAGAAATCCTAGTTGGCCAGGTGCGCAGACTAGCCGGACAATGGTCACCGGTGAACCAGTCACAAGTAATCGAAAGATCGTAATTTGTCGGGCTTAGATACTGAGAAAGAAGGAGGTCACCTTGTTTAGATGTGCCAAAAGGGGCAAGAACCAGTTGCTCATCTATGAAGGCAAAAGGGGAGATTAGGTCATCAACAACCAAACCGGTACTATCCGACCCTGGAGATAGAGAAAAGGATGAAGACATGGTTTTTTTTATGAAGAAACAACGTTTTTTCTGAAAAAAGGCGAGGAATTTGGGAATGGCTAAGAAGATTGAATGGAAAACCTCGTGTAGAACAGCTCTCCTAAAATACTTCCTCTTTCTCAGGGATATGATTCACACTCTGTTGGGGTCTTTTCGCCCAAAACGTGCGGCTAAGAATCCGTCAGAAAATGTTTGTGGAAGCCGAGGCATTTCTATGGAAGGAAAGAAGAGCTTCTTTAAACACCATCATTGCATGCACTGGAGACAAGACGATTGAAGTGACATGCGCGGCTGTCAAACTGAAACGACGGCTATTTTCGGATACATCAACTCAACAGTCACACTCGAGTTAATGTAGGGGGCAATTGTTAACACTCAAAAATAATTTAAGTGTTTAGCCGAATTCAGTGATAGCCGAACTATTTCGGAGTCGAATTTACTCATAGCCCTCGACTACAAGAACTTCATCGGCTACTAAGGCATCTTAGCCGAATTTGTCAGCTAGCCTCAGATGCAGACGCCTTAACGACCAAGTCAAAAGGGTTTTCAGACCCCTAGAAGCGATAACGACCAACAACAGTTGAAAGAAAGGGCCATTATCTGAGCAAGAGGAGTAGAGAGCGAGAAAATCGGCACCACCTCCCCATAGTCGGCCATTGAACTTAGTGGGTTACTTGATGGCTGACATGGGGAGCACGTTTGTACTTTTTTTTTCCTTTTTGAACTATAAATACTCATTCTTTGTATATACGAAACACACACAATCAATCAAACAACTCAAATTTTATCTATCTTTTATCCCTTACTTTATCTTTTACTTTTACGTTACTCGGTTGTATTCATGTTTCTTACATCTTAGTTTACTCACACCACTGTCCTAACGCTTTCTGGAGCAGTTGGGAACCCATTGCTGGATATTAGAGTTCCGTTTCCAGCCCAAATCGCTTAAGTTAAGGAATCAATTTGTCTCCCGATTTCATCAGCCGATACAACGGTAGATAGCGGAATTGGGGCCGAGAACAAATATATGAAAGATCAAAATGTAACAGTCATTCTAGCCTTGTGATTGTTGAACAATCTCTTTGATATTGCACATGATGTGTTACATGGTGTAATGCATCTGATACTGTAGGTAGTGGCAGCTGTTGGCTTTAAGGGTATGAGGCTTGAAATTCCACGTGACCTGAATCATCAGGTGACAACTATTATTGAAGTTTGCTGGGTGAAGTATGTTGCTCCTATTCTTTTCTAAGCTAGTTTGAGATTGTATTGGTGTGTTTTATTAAAATTACTTCTAATATTGCAGTGAGCCATGGAAACGCCCCTCTTTTTCCGCTATTATGGATATGTTGAGACCGCTCATATAACTCTTGCAACACAACCAGATTGTACAGACATGCAGTTCCTCACGTACATGCTTGTAGTAAATGTATGATTTCTGCACATTTTTTGCATTCTTTATTAAATAATGTTTCTGGGAGGAACATCTTAAACTATGTCTGGTTTGTGTAACTTGATATCCGTCTCCTGAATCTAATGAATTTTAAGAACTATTGCACCTTGTCATGTCAACATTTAGTCCAATTTTAACAGACTGTCACACTTGAGTTAGTTCGAAGTAGACAAGAGGGGGTTGCTCATGTGATAAGCAGCTTGCACCTCCAACCTTAAGGTTGTGCTTTCGAGTCATCAAGGGAGCGAAAAGGTGGGAGCTCCTAGGGTGGGGTAAAAAAAAGCTAGTTCGAAGTAGTTGAAGTTTGACTATAATTTTTGGTATAAAATTCTCGCCTTGACATTTTGTTCGAGTTGTGATTGTTAAAGCTAGTTAATGAATAAAACTAGCCAAGTTGGTGTGAATGAAAAATGAAAGGAAA
The DNA here is from genome assembly GCA_034509755.1 of Anisodus tanguticus. Taxonomy (NCBI): domain Eukaryota; kingdom Viridiplantae; phylum Streptophyta; class Magnoliopsida; order Solanales; family Solanaceae; genus Anisodus; species Anisodus tanguticus. Next base: position 51,901,195 of record CM067540.1, on the reverse strand, counting down.
ATGAAGGCAACCTTTCCGAACAGTCACCAACCTATTCCGAAGAGGCACATTCGAGGCTATATAAACTGAGGCAATGCCTCATTTTTAAGACACTGAAACAAAAATTTCTGCATCTGAAATTCTGCATTCTTTTTCCACAAATAAAACTATCGAGTCTTACTGTGTTTCGTTTCCCAACTTTGAGTTCGTCGAAGTCGAAGGCGTTTGACGTACCGCTACTCTGCGACAGGTATATCCGTTTTATCCTGGGAGGAAGTAATCCATAACCTCGGGTACAGTGAGGGGATTAAATTCCTTAAGGACACACAGTGAATTCTGTGGTCTCGGATATTTTCTTACTTCTGCATTATTTTTCCAATTTCTGTTTTTTCTGGTTTGGGTTATTTTTTTTTCCTGATTTTTTGAACACAGGCGAGATAACAAGCTTAAGGAATTTAATAATTATTTTTGTGTTCATTTGTTCTTGTTTAACAATTACAGAACATTGTCAGAAAAAAAAAAGGAAAAAAAAAAGGTGTATGTTTGTTGTTTCGATGTAACGAACTTGTATGTTGTTTGGAGACTAAAATCTTCGGATTTTCTACTCCGATTGAGATTAACGTTTTCATAACTTTCTACTCATTTGGGTATTTGATTTGAAGATATAAAAACTTCATCAAGTATACAACATACAATTTACTGGAAAAATAAAAAAAATAAAAAAATGTTTGTTGTTTCGGTGTAACGAACTTATATGTTGTTTGGAGACTAAAATCTTCGAATTTTCTACTCCGATTGAGATTAAAGTTTTCATAACTGTCTACTCATTTGGGTACTTGATTTGAAGATATAAAAAATTCATCAAGTATACAACATACAATTTACTGGGGGGGAAAATGTTTGTTGTTTCGGTGTAACGAACTTATATGTTGTTTGGAGACTAAAATCTTCGGATTTTCTACTCCGGTTGAGATTAAAGTTTTCATAACTTTCTACTCATTTGGAGACTAAAAACTTCATCAAGTATACAACATACAATTTACTGCATTTCGTTTCAAGTATTTTAAATCTGTTTGTGTAACCTTGATTCGGTTTGAAGAAATAAAATCTTCACCGTTGTGTATTATATTTGTTGCTGTCAAAACTGATTCGGTTCGAAGTCTTCACCGTTTATTAAATTTTTCTGTTGTTTCGTTTGCGACAGAAAATGGGAGACATGACTCCAAATTTGAAAGCTATTGCTACTGCCACACCAGCCTCCATGGTTGGTTCTACGAGCAATGTTGCGTCCTCCAGTCGTACTGCACCAGCACCGGCTCCGGCAGAGAAGCCTGGAAAATTCACCGGAATTGATTTCAAACGATGGCAACAAAAGATGTTCTTCTATTTAACTACTTTAAACCTCCAAAAGTTTATTAAGGAGGTCGTTCCGGTTTTGCCGGAATCAACACCTGAGAATGAACGTTTTGTTGTAACTGAGGCATGGAAGCACTCAGATTTTTTGTGCAAGAATTATATTCTTAGCGGACTGGAGGATGATCTTTACAACGTCTATAGTGATGTGGAAACATCAAAAGAACTATGGGATGTGTTGGAAAAGAAATATAAAACAGAAGATGCTGGATTAAAGAAGTTCATCGCTGCCAAGTTTCTGGACTACAAAATGGTAGATGGAAAGTCTGTTGTTACTCAAGTTCAAGAGTTGCGGGTTATCATCCACGATCTACTCTCGAAGGTTTGGTGATTAGTGGGGCGTTTCAAGTTGCGACAAGTAATAGAAAAGTCTGCCTCCTTCATGGAAGGACTTCAAAAATTACTTGAAACACAAGCGAAAGGAGATGACACTGGAAGATCTCATCGTCCGGTTGAGAATCGAGGAAGATAACAAGGCAGCGGAGAAGAAGGCAAATAGGAGATCAACCATAGGGGGAGCACATATTGTTGAAACTGCCCCAACTAATCTGAAAAAGAGGAAAAATGCATCAGGACCAAGGAACTATCCCAACAAGAAGAAATTCAAAGGAAACTGTCACAATTGTGGAAAAATCGGACACAAAGTTGCAGACTGTCGTGCTCCGAAAAAGGAAAAGAAGAAGGGTCAGACTAATATGGTTGAAACAAACGAGGAAGTTGATGACTTGTGCGCTATGTTGTCTGAGTGCAACCTAGTGGGAAATCCGAAAGAGTGGTGGATTGACTCTGGCGCCACTTGCCACATTTGTGCTGTTAGAGAAGTCTTTGCTTCATATGCTCCCGCTGGGCCCGACGAGACCATATATATGGGAAATTATGCAACGGCCAAAATTGAAGGTTATGGAAAGATACTGCTGAAGATGACATCTGGCAAGGTGGTGACTCTCAACAACGTCGTCATGTTTCGAAATTAGGAAAAATCTAGTATCTACTGGGACTTCTAGTAAAGAATGGTTTTAAGTGTGTTTTTGTTTCTGACAAGGTTGTAATAAGTAAGAACGAGATGCACATAGGAAAAGGTTACCTCACAGAGGGCCTTTTCAAACTGAATGTAATGGTCGTTGCCAATAATAATAAAGTTTCTGCTTCGTCTTACTTACTTGAGTCAAATAATTTATGGCATTCACGTTTAGGACATGTCAATTATAGAACCTTGCGAAAAATGATTAGTTTGGAAGTATTGCCTAAGTTTGAATGCAATCAATCAAAATGTCAAATCTGTGTTGAGTCTAAGTATGTTAAACATCCTTATAAGTCAGTTGAAAGGAATTCAAGTCCTTTAGACTTAATCCATACGAGATATTTGTGACATGCAAATCAATCCCATCTCGCGGTGGAAAGAAGTATTTCATAACTTTTATTGATGATAGTACACGGTATTGCTACGTTTATTTACTTAATAGTAAAGATGAAGCAATTGAAGCATTCGAGCAATACAAAGCGAAGTTGAGACTAAACTTAACAAAAAGATTAAAATGATAAGGAGTGATAGGGGCGGTGAATATGAATCTCCTTTTGAACAAATATGTTTGGAATATAGCATTATTCATCAAACAATCGCCCTTACTCACCACAATCAAACGGAATTGCGGAAAGGAAAAATAGACCACGAAAGAAATGATGAATGCCCTGTTAATAAGTTCGGTTTACCACGAACTTGTGGGGGAAGCCATTCTAACATGCTAGCCGAATACTCAATCGAGTGCCCCATAGCAAAATAAAATCTATTCCATACGAAAAGTGGAAAGGAAGGAAGCCCAATTTGGGATACTTCAAAGTGTGGGGGTGTTTGGCCAAGGTGCAAGTTCCTAAATCCAAAAGGGTAAAAATAGGACCTAAAACCATTGATTGTGTTTTCATAGGATATGCCACAAATAGTAAGGCATATCGATTTCTAGTTCACAAATCAGAAAATCCCGACATTCAGGTGAATACGGTAATTGAATCAGATAATGCTGACTTCTTTGAAACCATATATCCGTATAAAAAGGAATGTGAGTCATCTAGCAAAGAATCTAAACGACCTCGGGAAGAAACAAAGGAAAATATTCCTGATGAGGAAAATCCAAGACGTAGCAAACGTCAAAGGACGTCTACTTCCTTTGGACCAGAATTTCTAACATTTTTGTTGGAGAATGAGCCTCGAACCTTCAACGAAGCTATGTCTTCATCGGAAGCTCAATTTTGGAAAGAGGCAACCAATAGTGAGATAGAATCCATATTAAACAACCATACTTGGGAATTGGTTGACCTTCCTCCAGGGAATAAACCTTTAGGTTCCAAATGGATTTTCAAGCGGAAAATGAAAGCTGATGGTACTATTGATAAATATAAGGCAAGACTAGTTGTTAAAGGGTTTAGACAACGAGAAGGTCTTGATTACTTTGATACATACTCGCCGGTAACGAGGATTACATCCATTCGGGTGTTAGTAGCGTTAGCCGCCGTGTACGGTCTTGAAATCCATCAAATGGATGTGAAACCAGCCTTCTTAAATGGAGAGTTAGAGGAAGAAATTTACATGGAACAACCTGAGGGGTTTGTAGTTCCAGGGAAAGAGAAGAAGGTGTGTCGACTTGTTAAGTCTCTTTACGGACTAAAACAAGCACCCAAACAGTGGCATGCAAAATTTGACCATACAATGCTGTCAAATGGATTCAAGATAAATGAGTGTGATAAATGTGTCTACATTAAGAACACTCCGAACCACGTAGTCATTGTTTGTTTGTACGTGGATGATATGTTGATAATGAGTAACGACATTGCTAACATAAATGCTACTAAGCGCATGCTTGCTAGTAAGTTTGATATGAAAGACTTAGGAGTTGCCGATTTAATTCTGGGAATTAAAATCCATAAGACCCCTCAAGGTCTAGCATTGTCTCAAACTCATTATATTGAAAAGGTACTTGAAAAGTTCAAGTATTTGGACTTTAAAGTTGCAAAGACGCCAATTGATATGAACCTTGCTCTTTCAAAGAATAAAGGTGAAAGTCATTCTCAATTGGATTATGCCAGAGTGTTGGGAAGTTTGATGTATATCATGAACTGTACGCGACCTGATATTGCGTGTGCTATAAGTAAACTAAGTCGCTACACTAGTAATCCCGACCAAAAACATTGGCTGGCAATGAAACGAGTTTTGGGGTATTTAAAACATACTCAAAACTTTGCTTTGCATTATAACAGGTATCCTGCAGTTATTGAAGGATACGGTGATGCAAATTGGATCACCGGTTCAATCTGAAACTAAATCCACAAGTGGATATGTTTTTACCATAGGTGGAGGAGCGAGTGTCTTGGAAGTCATCCAAACAGACATGTATCGCCCGCTCTACAATGGAATCGAGTTCATAGCTTTAGACAAAGCCGGTGAAGAAGTTTGAATGGCTCCGGAATTTCTTAGAAGATATTCCATTTTGGCCCAAACCGTTGGCTCCTATATGCATACATTGCGATAGCCAAGCGGCAATAGGAAGAGCCGGGAACCTTATGTACAACGGAAAGTCTCGTCATATACGACGAAGACATAATACCGTTAGACAACTACTCTCTACTGGAATTATCACAATTGACTATGTTAAGTCAAGAGATAATGTGTCGGATCCACTAACTAAAGGCCTAACTAGAGAGGTAGTTGAAAGATCATCAAGGGAATGGGACTATGGCCGAGGACAAGTCATCGTGACGGTAACTCTACCTAGAAGACTGGAGATCCCAAGATCTAGGTTCAAAGAGATCAAACAAAGTCATTAATGACGGTTCAACATTGTCACAATAAATCTTTGGTCCATTCTCGTGATGAGACAATGTTCAGTACCAGGATAAAACATTACGACTTTTTAATGGTTCCTAAGTTTGGTACGGGGTATATCAAATAGTGTATCTACGGGATGACACATTTAGGAATCACCTATGTAAGTGTGAAGTGTAAGCCGCTTCAAGGAGAATTATGTAAGGCCAATTCTCTACGCACTTATGAACCAAGCAGTGTTCATGGCTGAAACGAACAAAACAATGAGAACCAAAGACGGTTAAATGGTTAATTGTGTGACATGTGGTTGTCTAGGTATACACCAAAGCTCGACAAGGATATCAAATCTACCGATTGACCGAGTATATCCGACATATGTTCACTACGGAAAGTTCAAAGAGAAATCTACTTATCCAGATGCGATTAATCCTTGCTTACGAATCACACAGTTTTTGTCATGCATGTTTTTCATCATATAGCCATTCCCCATTCATGTGGGGGATTGTTAAAGCTAGTTAATGAATAAAACTAGCCAAGTTGGTGTGAATGAGAAATGAAAGGAAAATGAAGGCAACCTTTCCGAACAGTCACCAACCTATTCCGAAGAGGCACCTTCGAGGCTATATAAACTGAGTCAATGCCTCATTTTTAAGACACTGAAACAAAAATTTCTGCATCTGAAATTCTGCATTCTTTTTCCACAAATAAAACTATCGAGTCTTACTGTGTTTCGTTGCCAACTTTGAGTTCGTCGAAGTCGAAGGCGTTTGACGTACCGCTACTCCTGCGACAGGTATATCCGTTTTATCCCGGGAGGAAGTAATCCATAACCTCGGGTACAAGTGAGGGGATTAAATTCCTTAAGGACACACAGTGAATTCTGTGGTCTCGGATATTTTCTTACTTCTGCATTATTTTTCCAATTTCTGTTTTTTCTGGTTTGGGTTGTTTTTTTTTTCCTGATTTTTTGAACACAGGCGAGATAACAGTGATATGCTCGGACCACTGATTAAGCACCTGAGTGTTGTTTCCCTGTGTTAAGTTAGGCATTTCCTTAGACTAGCCATGGCATCAATAGCAGGAAAAATTTATTGAGAGTTGCAGCCTAACTTTCCACTGTATCCAGCTGCAATTTAGCTTCTTTGCACTTTATTTTGCGGTAGATGGATTTGTTACATGCTTCTAGGCATGGCATGTAGACTTTGAACAATTTCCTGCTGTTAATGGCATGCTAAGTTCTGATATATACTAATATGCTTGTTTTGCAGACTTATATTGTGTACATATATATACCTAATTATTTTCACAATTCAAGCAACTGTCATTGCCTTACAGAAGAAACATTTGCACTTGGTATTTGGTTAAGTGATGCGGTTGATGCCTGCAATCATGAGTTCTGCATTTTCTGTCCAGGATTGATTTTGTATATACAAGGATAATAGCGCGTTGTAAATATATAAGTAAATAAATAATACTCTTCGAACGCAAATGTAAATAAGTTACTAGCATTCTTTTCCCTTGTGGTGATCACAAATGTTCTTGTAAATTTTTTTCTTTTGCTTGTTAGTCGCATTAGTCTGTTTGGGTGTCCTGACGGTGAGGGTGGACTATAAGGTAAAAACTTACGCACGTGGTGTTTACATCAAATCATATTACTTTATATATGTATTAATTAATCATGATTTAGTAATAAGAGTGTATGTAACACTACCATGAATTCATGAGTTGGTGTAAACATCAGGTGTGAGTAAATTTTTACGAGTATAACACCGGCTTATTGTGAGATGAAGGGAAAATAGAGAAATTCCAAATTGGAAAGGAGATGTTTGCCAAAACCAAACGGGGCCAATATGTTTAATCTCAAATGAACGATAAAAGAAAAATTACTCATACTGCATACAAATACAAAGTCACCTCCAAAGGATGTGGTGTGGTAGATGGAGCTGTTACTATTTAATTAGAGGTCTCGGATTCGAGTTCTGAGTATGGAAAAATTCTTGATAGGGAGCGTTTTCCCCAAATGGGCCCTACGCAGCGTGAATCTGAATGTAGTCGAACTCCAATGAATGGGTACCGGACACTGGGTAGGAAAAAAAAAAAGACAAATGGAAAGTCCTGCATTTGCGGTTTGATATAAACAAATGTTCCCCACTGTATATCCTCCTCCTTTATTATTAGTTCGTTTCAAATTAATGATTACTTTCTTGAAACTATAACTTTTCTAACACTTTATAAAACTTGCATGAGAGTAACTTTGTCTTCTCAATTCAATTGTACAAAATAAAATTGAAACCATATGTGAATGCTCAAATGGAGATGGAGAAAATGCTCTAACCATACTGTTGGTGTTCCTAGGAATGTAAAAGAAGTTCTTGAAATGTAAATAGAACTAGCAAATCTTAGAATGAAAAGAAGAACATAAGGGAGTTGAAAGGAATCATATTAAGGAGGATATTTTCTTGTGTTGTATGAATGATGCCATTTTTATTAAACAAGGGTAGATCTACTGAGGAAGGAGGGACTGCACAAGCATCAAGAGATCTCGATTGAAACTATGTAATTTGTGTGTGGATAAAGAAATAGTATACTGTATTATTTTTGTTCGTTTAATTTTATGTGTTTAAGATTGATTTAACACACAAAGTAAGAATGTAAATAAGATATTTAAAACTTCCGCTCTTAAATATAAATGTATGGCATGATAAAAAAATACCTTTTGAATGTCAAGATTTTAAAGGTGTCATATCACTCAATGAGAATGTCCCTAGTGGTAAAATAAGAATGTTGAAATTAAAGATGGACTAAATATAGAAATTCTTTATAAAATGATTAAAAGGGATAAATATGATACTCAAATCAAAACAAGGGAATATATATAGCCGTTTTAACCATTCGTTATTCAGAAATATACTAATAGACCATTCCATATTTTTACTGTGTAGGTCCATTTAAAACTTAAAAGAGCTATGCTCCCCACAAAAAAATGTTAGAACTCTAGTATATATTTGAGGGTAGAGAAGTCCATTCATTCCACCATTTGCTCTAATTACATTTTTCCTCTTCCTCTAAATATTCTATCTTTTTATTTTTCTTTGCTTTTTTCATTTAGTATAATACTAATTTAAACAAATGACAAAAAATATTCCTTGTGTTTGGAGATAAGTTAAATGTCACGTCCCGAATCATGGCCTAGACTTAACACGACACTCAGTGTCTGGCTGCATGTGATTGAGCTAACCAACTGGCTGGTTAAATCAACATGTGATATCAAAACATACTGAAAGAGGAATTAAACTAGCACATGCTAATATACAAAAAATCTGACTGAATAATCATTGAGTGAGAAAAATATTAAATAAGTCTGAACATAGTAAAAGTGCCAACACGACAAACATGAAAATCTAATGAACTCTATCTAACTACTACTCTAGTCTATGAAGCCTCTAAAGAGTAATGAGATGCTAGATGTTTGTCGGGACAAAGCCCCCGACATATCTGACTGTCTGTAATAAACTATAAAGACTGCAAAATAAATGATAAGGTTCTGAAAGACTAGGGCTCATCAACTCAGCTGATATCAGAGATCCTAGCGAGAAGATGTGTCGTCTTGTAAATCGTTACCTGCATCGCGAGATGCACGCCCCGTGCAAAAGGGACGTCATCACATTTAAATTATAATGGCATGTAAAGCAACTGAAAGAAAGAACTGTAAGTGGGGTGTTCGGGAAAAGGCATCCCAAATAAATAAACAGGTAACAAATACTGAAACTGATAACTGAAATGAACAAAAGAAGTAAAGTTATAAGTAGTCCATATTCTGCATCTAAAACATATGTTTATATCTTTGTATGTGTGGGGGCCTTGGCCCAATGATTAATGCACAAACTATGGCTTTGGCCAAGTAAGTGCGTCAATGGCCTTGGCAAAGTGTACATATAGACCTTGTCCAGGTATATGTATACATGAGACTTATTCCTTTGGACAATCACATATGTTCACATCCATTAATTATTATTATTACTACTATATATTATATAAATATATGTTCTAAATAACCTTTAACTTTTGAATTAACTCAAAATGTGTTTCGTTTATAAGGAAAGTATAGATTTATATTCACTATTGGTTTGTTGTTCATTTTGTAGATATACTATTATCATTTATTTCGCACGGATAAATTCACTAGTATTTGACGAAAATTAAAGTGCTCAATTTAAAAACTATCAAAACTACCCAAAAATATATTAGGACTATTTTAGACTTACCCCTAACATAAGGAGCATTTTGGTCATTTTATCTACTAATTTATTCCTCTCCCAAAACCCTTTCCCAACTCAGCCGAAAGCTTTGGAAATTTCTGGCGGTAATACTCTTGCCACCTCCGCCAGACAGCCACCGCCTCTGCTGGCTGCCACCACCTACCGGCGTCCGGTAACCCTCCGTAAGTTTCCGGTAGCATAGGTTTCTACTGCAACATGAGTATTCTCCTTAACTTTTTCAATTCTTATTTTAATGAGCTCCACTTAATGCAATATTAGTAAGAAAAGACCAAAAAAATGATGCCACTTGAACTTAAGTAATTCACTTAAGGTGAAGTTTGCCAAACGGCGTCAGTTTAACCTCTTTTTTTTCATAAAAAGATATAAAGGAGGTTGTTTGAACCTAAATTAATTTCTACTCCATCCGTCCCAGTTTATATGATACAGTTCGGGTTTCGAGAGTCAAACTTCTCTATTTTGACAGCTAATTCACAATTTAAAATATTTAAAGAACATATTAATCACAGTATTTTTTTTTTCTTGTTTGACTCTCGGAAAGGGACAAAGGGAGTATTAGGTGGAAATCAAAACGTTGTTATTTTGGCAAATATACAAGAATATATAGTTGAATTAGCACCTTTTTATATATTAACTCACTTGTTTAAAATCCAAGCTTAGCAATTGTCTCTGACATATTCTTACTGGCTGTTTTTACGAGCTAATATATGTTCTTATTTGATTCCTATTGTAATTGCTGAAAGTTTCGATAACAATTCTATTTTTTAATAAGTAAAAATCATTTTTTTTGATAATCTAAATGACTAAGATCTACCTCTTGAGTTATGGGTACCCAGGGGCGGAGGCAGAGGGGAGCAAGGGGGTTCAACATATATATATGTTGTTGAATCCCCTTAGCATAAGAATTTTATTTTTGAATCCCCTTAGCATAAGAATTTTATTTTTGAATCCCCTTGTTTGAATTCCTGGCTCTGCCACTGTGGGTGCCCCATCACTGTCTCTGACACGGATTTATCACTTCTAGAAAAAGGGCATTACTTCGTCTGCCAATTGAATTACAATGGCGTACCAAGGGGGGAACTTGAAGTCCACTGCCATAAATGGAGTGAAGATGTATACTGTTGCTGGACAACACCGTTCTGTGGCTACATGGCTTCCTCCTAAGAAGCAAAGAGCCCTTCGTAAAGATCCAGGTATGCATTACCCTCCTGCTTTCACTTATCTTTTTTCTTTTGGGATAAAATTTGGTAAAATATAGCAGCATCATTATGTCCGGAAAAGGAAAGTTTCAATCTTTGAGGTAAAAAGAAGAAACTCTGATAGTGAACCAAGATTGTGTTTTCAATTGGTTAGTAACTATATGAATGGTTTTTTGATACTTGGTGTTATATCATATGGTCGTATGTAATGATTGACTTTTTGCTTTTGAGAATATACTTAAACAAATGAAAATGTGCTCTCTGTAACAACTTAATATTTTAGGTGAGAGGGTACACACTTCAATATGGTATCAGAGCAGGCACATGTTATGGGTTCGAGTCTCATAGCCACCATTATAAAACGAATTTCGAACGTGCTTCACCCATGAAAAAGAATCAGGCTTGAACATGGGGCGTGTTGAGAATATAATAAAGTGTGCTCTCTCTGACAACTTAAGTTTTTAGATTAGATGGTCACACATTCAACATTTACCTTTTACTTCCTTTGTTTTTCTTTCGAACGGGTATGCAAATGTAGATTTATTTTGATGTTAATATTTGGTAAAATCACGTTGTATCAACATGTTAAAAAATGTCAAGGTTCTAGTTTCTGTGGTAAAAAAGAATTTCTGAAATTAGACCAATATTATTTTGTTGATGAACATTTTTAAGGAGTTCCTCTATATTAATGAATGGGATGGGTAAAATCCAATTGCATAGCTCGTATGATTCGGGCCGGCTATATGAATCCTAGATCCATGTGGCTCCATTTATACATATTTGGTATTGTAGGATATTATGGCTATGTTATGAAAGATATTTTTCTCTCTTTTGGCAGGTTATATGACAAGAGTGGATCTGATTCAAGATTTGAGATTTGAAACTGCAACAACAAGAATTAAAGTGACTCCTGACGGGGAGTATCTCATCGCCTCAGGTGATTTTCTGCATATTGAGACGTCATTCCTTTCTTTTATATCATCAATTGACCTTTGTTTCCTTAAAATATTATTCTTTTGTTAAATGTTCTTTTCCTAGGTTATTCAGAAGTAACTACTTCTGAGTTACAAAATAAAAGCGCCACTATAGTGTTACTATTGAACGTGATATTCATGCATGTTTATCCTTCTGTATTGTATAAATGCAGTTATTTCAATGTAAGTTCAATATGTGACTATTGTTTTTAGATTTAGAGCAGGTTGGAGTATAAATATATTGGTTCATTTAATTGGTTGTTGAACGAAGCATTGAGAGTCATCTTATTTCCTGTGTTGGTCAAGACTTAATTCATGTTTAACCTGAACAAATAACTTTCTTACATAAAAAATCCTACAGGGGAAGTAAACAGTTACTGTTGTTCCATTGTTCTGCGCCTCTATTGTTCTGAGACATGTATTAGATGAGTACAACAACAACAACTATGCCTTGATCCCAAGATAGGGTCAATTATAGCTCCATTTAGGCCTGTCTCATTTAATAATATAGGTTCTTTGATGCCAGATTTTCTCTATGTTTTCTACTGGCATACAATTCTCTAATAAACTAAAAGACTCCTTGTGAACATGTATTAGATGAGTAGATTCTTTTAGCTGCCTGGTATTTCCTCTATTTTGCATCAGTTGACGATAACATTAATTTTTCAGGTATTTACCCACCACAAGTTAAAGTGTATGAGCTGCGGGAGCTGTCATTGAAGTTTGAAAGGCATTTGGTGTCAGAGATTGTTAACTTTGAAGTACTGACTGCTTTCCTGCTCTTTCTCTTTGAGGCTGCACACTTCCTACACCACTCAAAATAACAAAATTGATTTTTATTAGCATTACATCTTTTTTTGAGCAGTGCTTATGCTCTATTTTTTTTGTACTCCGATAGTACATGTTTCTGCTTGTTCCTTGTTTTTGTTTTTTCTTTTTAGAGGCCAGAAAGACATTCTGTTGTATATTTCTTCTCTAATTAGTGTGGGAAATCTATACTGATATATATTTTCATGTTTGATATCTTTTGTAGGTCTTGGGTGATGACTACTCAAAAATAGCATTTCTTTGTGCTGATCGTTCTGTTTGCCTCCATGCGAAATATGGAAGTCACTACAATTTGCGGATTCCAAGGTCACACTTACATTTGCTTTCTCCTTATGTGCTGATCCATATGCTGTCTGCGTTTTACTATGCTGACAAAATGCAAGATTTAGAAAACAATGTATGGTAACTATCAAGAATATCAACAAAAGATTGAGCTGCCAGAAGGACTATTTGTTTCCTCTGGCATACTTACACTTGCACGATGGAAACAGGTTGAATTAGGAGTCGATGCGTAGCTATTACCAAGCTTGCTGAACCCTCTAGTGTTCTAGATATGCTATTCAACAGCTAAACTTGTCCCACTTGCAATCTTAGATACCACTGGACTGAATCAGAGAATAAATATAATCTATCAATGTATCTGTAATAATTCTACCGAAGAAAGAAAGGTCTCCAGTGATTTAAAGCCATAAAATATTGTGTCCCTTCAGAGAAATTCAGTTAATCCTGAAACTCCTCATTTATACTGCCGGGTTTTGGAAGAAAGCTTATTCCCGGTGTTACTATCAGTAGAAATCTTTTTACTGATAAAAAAAGCAAAAAGTTTACTCCTGTTGGTGATATATCAGAGTCCTAACTCCTCTAGTGCATTGCAGTAGGCATTTCATGGCCCTTTCCTCTCTGTTCTGAAATTTACTGTTACTTGCTTTCTGTATGAACTTTATCATCTGTAAATGCCAGCTTAAGATCACTTATATGTTCTCCTGTTTATTTAGGATGGGAAGGGATATCGTATATGATTGCTGGTCTTGTGATTTGCTTTGCGCGGCCTCATCACCAGATCTCTACAGAATAAATTTGGAGCAGGTTTTTCTCTTGCCTCTTGCTTTCTTCAATGTGTAGCTTTGATGTTTTGCTTGTATGGTTTCCTGAGGTTATCGTATTCGATTAACAGGGACGCTTCCTTTCCTCACTGAGCACACGATCCCCAGCACTTAATGTGGTTTCGCGGAGGTTAGAAGCTGATTTTACTTGGCTTACCTTACTGGTGTTTTTAAATCCATCTTTCCTTTCTTTTTGGCCTTTTTAGCTTTGCTATGCCTTCAGTCTAGCTGCTTCTTCTGTAATCTTTTGGTGTCTTTTCTTCTGCTCTTTAGCAAGGTCCATGGATTAGTTGCTTGTGGAGGGGAGGATGGTGCTCTTGAATGCTTTGACATGAGAGCAAGATCTTCAGTTGGCAGAATAAATGCTGTTGCACCTGCTGGGGATGGAGACCAGGTAGTTTTCTGCTTTCGTAGTTGAAAAAACAGTTTTTTCAGTGATTGCTAATGATATGCATATATTACAGGAGATTACTGCGATAGAGTTCGAGGGAGATGGAGGTTACCTCATGGCTGTTGGAAGTAGTGATGGAAAGGTATAATAGAAGGAAATGCAGTTTAAAGAGGATTTGACGAACTTTGTGATGATTATGGTGAATGTTGTGTTTCGTGTTTTGGTTGGAAAAATCATTTTTGATTATCATTTTGGGAGTTGTCTTTTTGTTATTTTACTTTAAACTATATAAAGTACACTAAACTTTTTAGTTATTAATAAATATTAGGAGGTGGAAAATTTACCCACATTTTGATTATGAAAATTCTTTATTTGTCCCAACGTATTAGCATCACCAAGTTGGAAATTAAGATGACTTGTACAACATGCAACTTTTGTAGTATGAAGAGTATATTTTAACCCATGTAGTACGAAAATTGACATGAAGCTAAGTAGGAAAGAGTACTTTAGACAATCTTGATATATGACTACCTTAAAATTACCACTTGTGAATAAAAAATGTATCATACTTAAAAGGATTGCATCTTCAATGTGAAAAAATTTGCAGATGTTCTTTCTCATGATAGTAAATTTAAGGGATTGTCCTCGACAACTTACCAAAAAGAGGTGTCACAATATTAGCTATGGGATGCCCAATAGTTGGCTTATTGGTGTTTTTTGAAGTATAAGACACTATTACCTTGAAGAGTTGTTACACCGCGGGAAGGGAAATTTAGAGAGTGGTTTCTAAAATTTCTGTTCTATCTTTTGATTCACGTAGAAACAGAGAATAGAAACAAAAAGTAAGTTATGGTTTTACTTAAGCCCATCCAACAAGAGTCTTGCTTGGTCATCATCAATCAAGTTGGCTAAAAGGAAACTGGACTTTTTGGTGACAAATATCTTGTCATTTGAAGGCATCAAACAGTAGTTATTGAAGAACAGAAGTATTATCTTTGAGTGAAAAACAGTTATCTTTGTTAGCAAGCATATATTTGCATTGCGGAGGTTTGTGCAAAGGTTTTATTTTTATTGGTCTTGAAATGATTTTAAATGGAGAACCGTGGTAATTGAGGATTTATATAACCGCCCCAACTTGTTTGGAACTGAGGCGTACTTGTAGTTGTGTCTTCTGTGATCAAGATGTTTAAAAATATCTTGTAATGTGCAGGTTCTGATTTATGATTTGCGATCTTCTCAGCCTATGCGGATAAAGGATCATATGTAAGTTAGTTTGGCCAACTTTACCATTTAAAGTGATTCTTGTTCTCTATTGCTTATGCATTGTGACAATATATAGGTATGGGAGCCCGATACTGAACATCAAGTGGCATAAAACGCTAAACACTGAACGAACAAAGTTAATAACTGCTGACAGCCACATTGTTAGGATTTGGGACCCTGAGACGGTATGCAAGTCTTTGATCCTCTTTAATGATATTTGTCATTTAAATTAGTAATTTGTTATTGAGAGAAGATCATTTCAGTTTATTATATTTATATGTTTGAACAATAGAGTACAGTACTCGGTGGTTGATATTTTGGCCTTTGTTTTTCTGCTATTTTTTGCTGTGTGAAGTTATTAATGAATTGATTCAGCAAAGGAATGAAGAGGTACTTTTGCTGGTCTGTGTATAAGGTTAATATTCAGGTACAAGGGTGTCTTGCAGATATAGGGGAAAAGGAGAGGGAGGAAAGTGTAAAGGGAAAGAAAGAAAACGGGAATGATATGACAAAGGCTGAAATTCTTTTTTATGAAAAATGTTTGTTATATTATTTAGCAGATTGATTACTTTCAGTTGTTCTAATCTGCAAAATCTGTCAAACTTCCAAGTTTCCCTTAAGTGGTCCTACTTATACTGAGAGGACATTGTTCTCTTGACGTGATTTTGTTCTTCTTGGGGCCAAATGGCCCTCCTTTGATGCACTAGAAGTTTGAAGCGGTCTTTAGAGCTCATATTTCTTTAGATCTAAGCTATGAATTGGGTTGATATGATCTTTTGACAGATTAATGACCTAGGGATGTTTAAGTGCTATGTAACTTGAGAAGTCGCTGATAATAGAACATTTATGCTGGGAAAATAGTGAAGATATAAGTTAGATCTCTTAGGTGTATCATCACAATTAAAAGAAAGCTACATTTAATATATATTATGGTGGTTATTATTTCGAGAAACAACAGGTTTACATCATGACAACGACACAAAGTATGTTGAATAGCAACCTTTTGCACCATGAAATCTAGGTTATCTGTTTTTGTGCCCCTTTTGACTTGCGTCAGGATATCATACAATAAATATTTGTAATTATCTGCAATAGTCTGACAATAATGTTCACGTATGAGGCGGTGGAACACTAAATATACATCACCCAGAATAATTGCTTATGTTTCTCAACTTAGTTTAGTCTAAGTTTCACTTTTGGTCCTGAAAACTCTTACAGGGAGAAGGCATGACAAGCATTGAACCGACGGGTGGGAGAATCAACGATTTGTGTGCATTCACTGGCAGTGGATTGATGTTGTTGGCTCTTGACTCCAGTCAAATACCTTCATATTTCATACCTTCTCTGGGACCTGCGCCCAAGTGGTGCTCTTACCTTGAAAACCTGACGGTGTGATTGTGCTCCTTGTTTTGTTACCTTCTCATGGCAGAGAAGATGGTGATTCTAATTTGATATGTATTTGCAGGAAGAGCTTGAGGAGCAACCCCAAACAACTATTTATGATGATTATAAATTTTTGACAAAGGAAGATCTGGAAAAGTTGAATTTGACCAATTTGATTGGAACCAACCTTCTAAGAGCTTATATGCATGGTTACTTCATTGATTATCGGCTGTATAAAAAGGTGATAATCAGAATAATTTTGTCTACTAACTTTAAATGATTGCCTTGTGATTGAACTTATATGCATGCTGATGCTTTGCTCTTCCAGGCACAAGCGTTGTCAAATCCATTTGCTTATGATGAGTATATAGAGCAGCGGAAGAAGGAAAAATTTGAAAAAGAGCGTGATGGTCGTATCACGGTTAGTTTCATAATGTCTGGGATTGACTTTTTTGCAAGTGTACACTTGTACCATATCTTTTTGCACTAGCATCAACCGAAACATGTTTCTTGTCCCGTCATTTCAATTTATTATTTGGCCTTTGGGTAACTACAGATTACAACAAATTTGTAAGAATACAGTTTCATGTTAGAATTTTGAGCTTTACTCTTGAAGATTGTGTTAGCAGAAGATTATCCTTTGTGCTTCATATTATTAAAGATTCAAAATCAGACGGCTGTTACATGTCTGTCAATAAGGCACTAGTCTACAAGTATATCAGTAGTAGTTTCTGCTCATGGCTCTTGTTGTGACATTTACTTTTACTGTTTCGCTGCAATCAAAGTTGTGTGCTTATTGAACTGAATGAAAAGGGGTAGACAGGTTTCTTACTTAACTAGAACTCTACATGTATGTTTCTTTTAAAAGAAAATTTCTACTTTTTTTCAGAATATCTATCTTACATTCTGTATCCTTCTGCAGATTAAGAGGAAGTTACCTAAGGTTAATCGTTCCCTGGTTACGCAAATTCTTGAGAATGAAGAAGCTGAGAATATAAAGGAGGAGGATGATGGCGTTGAAGCGAAGAAGACATCAAAGAAAAAGAAAGGACTGACCAGTGACATTATGAAAGATGACCGTTTCAAGAGGATGTTTGAAATTGGGGTATACAAATTCTTTACTAAGGATCATATTCATTTCCTGATGTTTAAGAACCAGTCCAGAATATCATCAGAATAATTTGGCTAAAACTTAATCATATCATCAGAATAATTTCTTGGAATGATGATCAAGCATTCTCAACAAGAAGAATGTGTTTCTTGAATTTATCTGCAGTACTTTTTAGGAGTCCCAGATAAATATATTTTTAAGCAATTGCTTTTATATTTACATACTTCTCTTCTAATAAAACAATTACATTCTTTTAAAAAGAGTTTCTGCCAGATTCCAACACCGTTCAACTTTTTGATGTATTTTGGTTTTCCTACAGGACTTTGAAATTGATGAAAATTCTCACGAGTATCGGGCATTGCACCCTATGCCTTCCTTAAAGCAACCATCTTTAGTGGAGGAACATTTTGAGCCTGTGATGGGCGGTGAGGAGCCTAGTGATTCTGATGCGTCTGTAGCAACACAATCATCAGAAGATGAACAAGTAAATGAAAAAAGTTCTAGAAAGAAGTCCAAAGTTCCGAGGTAAGAAGTCAAAGAATGCCCTCCTAATTCATGCCATGTTTAGACTACAAGTTATGCATCATGCTACAAGTGAAGTTCAAGAAATAGCAGTTGACTCATGATAATCAGCATATTTAACCTCTGGTGTTTCTCACATAGAAAAGTTTTTGCATGGGTTTATACAAATTGTGCATATCAAGTGGATTTCACGTATCTTTTTTTCTTCTTCCGAGGATTCCAATAGTAATATGAAATGAATTTTCTTATGAGACCAGACTGTATCCTGAAACCTTTTATTACCACTGTAAAGAAGTAATATAGCTATATGTCTCACTATCCTTTAAAAATTTCAGAATGTATGAAGTCAAGGATGAGAGGCATGCAGAAGCATTCAGGAACCATGTTTCACTTACAAAGGAAGATGCTCTTCCACTGGGTGAAAGGGTTGCAGCTTTGTCAAATGACCGAGCTTCTCGTGATATGAACAATATCAAGGTGGGGCCCGGAGGTTCAAGAGAAGTTTCCTTTATTTCCAGAAGCTCAGCGAAGTATGTAGAAGATGAAGGAGGGAAGGAAACACGAACTGAAAGGAGAAGAGGGATCCAGTCCTTGAAACTGAAGCCTGAGAGATCAGGTTTTCAGGGATCGGGTTCCCAAGGCCGGGGGAGAGGGAGAGGGAGAGGAAGAGGCAGAGGAAGAGGGAGACGACTCATGCAGTATTAACAAACAACTTTTGTGTCAAAGTAAGGATGCTAACTATTATTCCTTAAACTTGTTTGATGACGTACTTTTATAAGTAATGATACAGAATGGGCAGAGGAGAGGGTACACACAACACATTATGTTCCATGCGGCAAATCTACGCCATTTCATACATTAGTGCAAATATGAGTCAAGAAAGGGATGAGTTTTCAGATAGTCTTTTGCAGGCATTTACTTGTTTTTTTTAAAAGTAAATAATAATTAACAAGGATTGGAAGAGAGTTGATTATCTGAAAACTCATTCCCTTGTTTTTTTTGACTCATATTTTCTTCAAGATCCATTTTGCTGCCTAGTGCTTGCAACTTTATGTAGCATTTCCCTAGGGAAAGCCCAAAGTAACAAATGCGATGGGATTATCCCTTGGTTGATATAAATGGTACCTCCTCTCTTTGACATATAACTGAGTTGTGGCTTATTTTGCCACAGCCAAATAATCGCACTAGTAATAGATGTTTTCTGTGAACTTTAATTTTTGGCCATGAAAATGAACTGATTGCAACCTATTGCAGTTATTCTTGCATTTTTCGGTACAACCTGTACACATTTACTAGTGCTAATTCACTTAACATGATTCATCATGTCGCTGCCCTTAGCATTAAGCAATCAATACCTTCAAAATATAATGCCTAAATATCCATCCTTAGATCTTCATGTTAACAAGTACTGTTGAAATGTTTCTTGCTTGATGTTGGTCCTTTATTGGATTTGCAGATCATGTGCTTTAAAGCTGACATTTTTAGTTTGTCTGCTAGTACTGTGTTTCCCTTTTATTTTCTCTTGAGAAGTTATTCAATGTTTCAAACGCCTCCTTTAACCTGTCACTTGATTAGTGCTGAACATATTGATTACAATTATTTTCATAAAGATGAGATTTCATTTCTTGATGAGATTTTGTATCCATACTAATATTGTTCAAATAAGAAGTGTGCAAAGTTGAGATTTACTGTTGGAAATGATTTTACAGTCTGCATATGTTCAGTGTCCTTAACTCTTTTCTTGTGTACTTGTCAGAGGCTATCAGGAGCATCATTATTATTGTTGCAAATCACGATACATCCAAAATGCTCTTTTCTTCAGAAGATATAGTAGCAAAAGTAAGGAAGCTGCCTGTTCTACCTTTAATTATGTTGATGAACAGTGAGGTGAAATTCTTTTCGCTGAAGTTACACTATATTTCACTAACTGAAGTGAAATTCTTAATAGTAGAAATTCTGAACTGATTAACAGTTTGCTATATCTTGTTTGTGGCAACACATCTGTAATGCAACTGAAGAATGGCAATCATAAATCATGGCCTTTGACTATGAGAGACACGAGTTCAAAGCATAAAGCACTATATGAATGTTCTTCTGACATAGAACATTTTCTTTTATAATATGGACAGGCTTTTAAAACCCAATTTAATATCAACCGTCTAAAATTTAGCTCTAGATTTTTGTGAGATAGTCATCCTCTTCAAATTCTTCTGATTTAGGTGCTTAATCTGGAGGCGGTCGACAAAAGTTCACACAGGAGAATCATGGGATGTAGTGCATACATCCGACGAGGTCTATTTGAGGATTTGACTGGCTGATACAAGACACAGGAGAATCATGGGATGTAGTGCATACATCGGACAAGGTCTATTTGAGGATTTGACTGGCTGATACAAGACACTGTGTCGCGGATCTATATGCTTTGATTATGATGTTTGCATCAAAAATTTGTTTATAGATGTGAGACAGAATATCCTGTAGGAAATTTACTAATACTTTTGCTTATTTGTGCACTGCTCCAGGGCCTCTGTCCTCTTTTTGTATTCGTTTGGTGACTGAATATCTATTTCATTAGTATTCTGTTATCTGTATCCTCATCCTCTTTATTGCGGAGTCTAAATGATCTCTTGATTGATTAAAATTCTTGGACCTTTCTGTTTTGCTACAACAATCACTTAAATTGAACAAGATCTTGTCGAATCTAATGTATATTTGACAAGGAAATTTGACAAAAAAAAGAAGAAGAGAATGAGAGTATGATTTCTTTCGTTTTCTGGACACAATTTATCACCCCAATCTAGTTATTTTATAGATCCTTGATTAGATATAGAAAACGTTTAGTTATTGGGATAATAACATTTTTGGTCCATTAGTTATTGGTAAATCCTGATGTTTTCTTGTTGATGTATGCCCTTATACATATAATCTTTAATCAGTTGAGATGTGTGCTTTTGGCCCCTTTTAGGTAGGAAGTATATTATATTTGGATTATCTTTATTTGTATGGCACGGTACCTCAAATATATGGAGGAATAATACAAGTTTAATATAGCACGAGGAATTAAATGGTGGAAATTTTGTAAGAGATGAAATTCAAAAGACCATTATTAGTGATGTCCAACATAAAATTATGAGAATTTGTGAATACTCACTAGCAAAAGAAATTAAAAGTGCATAATTTAAGAATTCAAAGTTAAATGTGCTCTGTTAAATATTAAAGAGACTAAACTTAGAATTTATCAATAATGGGTGGATCAGGAGTGCCAGTAACCCCTAGTTACTTGAGCTTTCGAATTGAACTTTTGTAACTAAATCGTTCTATCCTCCATTAAGGAATATAGTTCAATTTTTTTTCATTGTTTAATCAACTATTTTCTATTTATTTTATTTTAAAAATTGGATTTAACTTTGTAAAATGCAATGACAACAAGAATATATTCAGTGTAATTTCACAAAGTGGGGTCTCAGAAGGATAGAGTGTATGCAGATGTTATCCCTATCTGGGGAGGTAGAGAGGTTGTCTCCGATAGACTATCGGTTTGAAGAAAAGTAAATCAAAACAATTCGGAAAAAATACTAGATAAAACATTATACAAGAATCTAAAAAAAGAATAATAGTGTAACTACCACACAATCATACTACAATCGAAATACAAAAAATAACATATACTAATAGAAATCAAAGGACAAGAAACTACAAGAGTACTACTAGGCGTGACAACGCGCAACTACCTACTAGCCTTCTATCCTGGTTCGTGACCTCTATAACCCCCTATCTAAGGTCATGTCCACGGTGAGCTGAAATTGCACCATGTCCTGTCTAATCACCTCTCCCAATACTTCTTCGGCCTACCTCTACCTCTTCTGAAGTCATCCATAGCCAACCTCTGACACCTCCGCACTGGGCATGCGTGTATCTCCTCTTCACATGTCCGAACCATCGTAGCCTCACTTAACTCATTTTGTCCTACACCGAGGCCACCCCACCTTGTCCTGAATATCTTCAGTTCTAATCATATCTCTCCTTGTATGCCCAGACATCCACCGCAACATCCTCATTTCCACCACCTTCATCTTCTGAACGGGAGAGTACTTGACTGGCCAACACTCCACCCCATACAACATAGTTGGTTTAACCACCACTTTATAGAACTTGCCTTTAAATTTTTGGTGACACTTTCTTATCACACAAGACTTCAGATGCAAGCCTCCATTTCATCCACTCTGCACCCAATGTGATGTGTGACATCTTCGTTAATCTCTCCATTTTCTTGGATAATAGACAAAGTATTTGAAACCCTCTCTCTTTTGAATGATCTGAGTATCAAGTCTCATTTCCACGCCAGCCTCATGTTCTACATCCCTGAACTTGTACTCCAAGTATTCCGTCTTGGTTCTGCTCAACGTGAACCTTTTAGATTTCAAGATTTGTCTCCAAACCTCCAGCTTAACGTTAATTCCGCCGTTAGTCTCCTCAATCAAAACTATGTCATCCGAAAATAATATACACCATGCTATCTCATCTTGAATTTGCCGCGCCAAAATATTCATCACCAAAATAAATAAAAACGGGCGAAAAACTGAACTTTGTAAAATACATGGGAGAATAAAAATTAGCTTCATAAAAAGTTTAGTTTATGAGTTGATAAAGTTTATTGAGGAACTCTTTCAAGATTGAAAATTTATTGAGGAACTCTTGAGAAGACATCATGCTTTATTCTTTTTCTTTTCCTTTCGTTGAGCGGGGAAGACTTACTCTCATAATCCAGGAACGTGATTAGCGATCAATAAAGTGAGTCGAGAATCATGAGTTCTTAAAATATTTAAATTTTAATATATTAAAAATATTAAATTATTCTTTTTATGATAGAAATTTTTTGCTAGGTGATTTTTCTCCTAATAAAGTTATCCACTAGATAATTTTGTTTTCCCCATGATAGAGTTATTTAATACTTATGTTGATGTCTACCTCGGAAACTACAATTATAAAAGAAAAGATATATACTTTACATAAATTTAATTTGCTATAACTATCTAATAATATCGTAGTTTATTAGTTGAAGTGAACGCAAACTGATTCGAACATCACGAGTGCTAAAATAATATCGGAAAGAAGTAACCATTTCTAGATTAAATACATCAACAAACACTTAAAATTATCAGAAAAATTTATTTAAAAACTCGAACTTCAATATGTTTCAATTTAGCACCTGAGGGCACATGATAAATTGTTCTTATTAAACATTTTTGGCTCAAATTTTAGAAAAGCTTTGTGCAAGTCCTCAAGCGCCTAGATAAGTTAACTACATATATATGTCACCTCCTAATTATACTCATCAGACTCAATTAAAACATATTTGAGATTTGAGGTTAATGCGTCTAATTAAGAAAAGTGACATATTTTAAGTAGTTAAATTATCTTCGTAATGAGCACTTGAGAATAGCGTAAAAAGGTTTTAAAAAAAAATTAAGTCAAAAGTGTTGAATATAAATAATTTATCATGTTTTATGTGTTTAATAGGAGCATAACATAGATCAACAACAACAATAACTTACCCTGTATAATTTTATAAAGTAGAGTCGGAGAAGAATAGTGTATGTAGATCTTATCCTTACCTCGTGATAAACTGTTAAAACGGACTGGTCCAACCCATCCGGGCTAGGCCACACGGGCTTTGAAATTTGATGGGTCAGGTCGGACTGACCCACCATTTTGATGGACCTTAAAATAACAAGCCCAATCCATTACTACGTGGGCTGCGGGCCTGGCCAACGCATCTTTTTTAAAAATATTTTTATAATTTTTTAATTTTAATTTAAAAATGTTAATATAATGTTTACAAAATAATATTACATCGTGTTACTACTTGCTAACCAAGTCTCAAATATACAAATAAAATGATTCTAATAATGCTTATTAAGTTTTACTTCAAGTAAAGATTTGATTGTATGACTTCGATATAAATCTCTATCATTCTATGCAATTGCACAAGAAAATGATTTTGTAGGACAAAAGTTTATATCACTCGAACCAATAAAGATATTAATAAGCAAACTAAACAGTTAATGAATAGTAATACAACTAGTTAAATAAGGATATTAATCTAGCTTTGTTTTGATAGATCTCAATAAAACACAAAAGAAAATAACAATATTTCATCCATTAAAGTAAAAAAAACTCTTCAAAAAAACTTTCATGACACTTATGGCGTATCCAACTCCAACACATTATTTTCTTCAAGCACATATGAATCTGCTTATGACAAGATTCTATTAACATCTTTATTTTCTTTCTATTTTTTTAAATTTTAATTAATTTTTTTATTTGGCCCATGGGCTGGCCCAATGAACGCACTTAAGCCCATGTACTAACGAACTTATTCGAGCAGGGCTAAAAAATCTTATTTTTTAATGGAATCTAAAAATTCAAGCTCAACCTTATTAAATTACGAGTTGAGTTGGGTTGGCCTAGAGACATTAGCTCATATTTACTACTTTACTTCGTGAGGCGGAGAAGTTATTTATGAAATAACTTTGAATCAAGTCAAATATGTTTGTAAAAAAAGAAAATCAACTCAAATATATGCCACCTCTACCCTTTAGTTAATTCTTCAACAGGCCGTAGGCGGTTCCTTTGCTCATCTTGTCTCTTGAATCCCCCCAACCCAACAGATCCCCCAATGATGCCTCCAAATTCCACCCAATACACTTCACAATTCTTCAGCAGCCTTCTCTCCCAACGCGGCCCATCAGCACTTCCTTACACCGAAGATGTCAAATGGTTAATCCGTCAACACCTCCTTTCATTAATCGGTAATTACCCTTCACTTCAACCTAAAACGGCAACGTTTACTCATAACGACGGCACAACTGTAAATCTATTACAAGCTGAAGGTACTGTCCCTATGGTATATCAAGATGTTACTTATAATATTCCTGTTATTATTTGGTTAATGGAAACTTATCCACGTCATCCCCCTTTAGTATTTGTTAACCCGACCCATGATATGGTTATTAAACGTCCACATTCCTTTGTTAATCCATCTGGTATTGTTGCCATTCCTTATCTTCAAAATTGGATATATCCGAGTTCGAATCTTGTTGAATTGGGGAGAAATTTGAGTCATTTCTTTGGTAGGGACCCACCACTTTACGCGAAACGCCCGTCAAACCCTAAACCTAACCCTAGCCCTCATCCTCCGCCGAGTACGAGTTTTTCGAATCCGAATTTGGCGATCGGGTCATCGGGGATGATCCGACCCGCGATACCTCCACGGGCATTTATGCAGTCTCCTTATGGGAGTGGTGGTGGTGGTACGGTGATAATGGAGGATCCGTCAGAGGTTTATAAGAGGAACGCGATAGATAAACTAGTTGGTAGCTTGCATAGGGATATAATAGGGTTGAGGGAAGCACGGGAGACGGATATGGAAGGGTTATTTAATGCTCAAGGAGTGTTGAAGCAACGGGAAGAGCAATTGAAACAAGGGTTAAAGGAAATGCAGGATGAGAAAGAAGGATTAGAGCAGCAATTGCAGATGGTTTTAATGAATAGTGATGTGTTAGAGGGATGGTTGAGGGACAACGAAGGGAAATTGACTAATTTAGGGAATGTGGTTGTTGATATGGCGTTTGAGCCCTGTGATAATCTTTCCAAGCAGATGTTAGATTGCACGGCATCAGATTTGGCGTTAGAGGATGTGATTTATTCCTTGGATAAAGCTATACAAGGCGGGGCAATACCGTTTGATCAGTACTTGAGGAACGTAAGGTTATTGTCGCGCGAGCAATTCTTTCAGCGCGCTACAGCATCGAAGGTTAGGGCTGCTCAGATGCAGGCTCAAGTTGCTAATATGGCTTCTAGAACATCACCATATGCATTGTGATAGATGTGTGAATCATTTGCAGTCGTGTTCACGACAGACTGAAGGTCAATATATTTTCAAGGTTGGTTACTTGTGAATAATCTGCCAATGTGCTATATGTCCTACCAATAGATTTTTACACTACATTTTGGTGTGGGTGTTTAATTGGTATTTATTGGTTGTATCATTTTGTTACCAATATTTAAGGGATTTCCCCCTATAGTTGATATCCACGGCATTCATTTCTCTATCAAATCATCTCAAGTTTCTATGGCATTGAGACCAATGAATAGTTTTGTCACTCTCAGAAATTAGTAGTGAGCAACTCTTTCATTTCTGCTTTAGTCTCCGCAGTTAGATGGTTCTTAGGATGGATGTCTATACTGAGGAATCAGTCTAAATCGCAGTTATAGAACTTAAACAATGAATGCTTTAAGAAGGCATGAGTACAGTGATCAACATTCTGTTCAAATACACATGCATATTTTTGTGGACTTGTCTTTCTGACAATGTAGCATGTTCAACATAGGTGTTTCTCAAGCACATTGCGTTATGTATGAAATCATAAAGTTACTCCATCTTATGCTATTTG
The DNA here is from genome assembly GCA_034509755.1 of Anisodus tanguticus. Lineage (NCBI taxonomy): Eukaryota > Viridiplantae > Streptophyta > Magnoliopsida > Solanales > Solanaceae > Anisodus > Anisodus tanguticus. The sequence continues at coordinate 51,874,482 of CM067540.1, read as the reverse complement.
TCTAAACATGGGGTTTAAAGATGGGTGACTTATATAAGATAGTGACAGCGGAAGAAAACGTTACAGTAGTAGTTGAAAAGTTTAGTTTAATATAAAATTTGATATTTGAAATAGCTTACTGGATTCGGTTTATTGAAATTTGTAGAGAAATAGAATGATATCAAAGTTTTGGAACGTTGCAAAATATGAAAAATACCATATGAATTGTAATAGAGTGAGCATTTGTGACACATGTACTTTGTACGGTTCTATTAACCTTGGACTATTCCGAAGTGAAATAAACACCACCCTGAGTGATGATGTGGTGGAGAAGTGAAATATGCACGTGTCAGTGCGTGTAGATCACTGCGTGCCAGAATTTTTGATTTTTTTGTTTAACGTGTTCATTTCGTGTAAGTTAACGCCTGCAAAATGCAGGTGTCTAACAGTAAACCTGGGATAATTTTGGGGTACTTATGCGTTTTCCCTGGCATTCATATGAAATGTCTACATCGATTTGTTGTGCCATGGAATCACACTCATGGCCAGGAACTTTGGTTGGGGAAACTGCTGTGCAATGCCGTATACTTGTGGTATTTAGACCACATTATGAAATATATATTATCATGAAGTAGTTAGTTTAGACTTTTACGAAAAAGGTACTTAGTTTAGAGAAAATTACTAAATTTAATAACGTTACACGTAAACATTAAAACGTATTTGAAGTAGTTTATTTATAGTTTTTCAAGAGAAGAAAGCATTTTAGGTTTTCACGGACCACTAGCTCTTGCTCGTTTTCTAATTTTTTGGCTGGGAGTCTCATTACCTAAAACTTTTCATGTTTACTTGGTCCTCCTCCATCAAATGCTTTTCAGTCACATCTTGGCATTGCCGCAATTACAATAGTTTAACATTCAAAAGGATAAGAGTGGTTCTAAACTTCTCTTCTAAATAAGAACTTGACTTCTGCTGTTTGTTTCGTATTTTTTCCTTATACGCAGTTATTATTTTGCTAAATGATTGTTCAACTTCCATAGTTTGTAGTTACTTTTTTTTTGGGGAGGGGGAGCACTAATGCAATTTTTTTCCTTAATGAGATGAAGTTTTTGGTTTATACATTCAATGTTTTCATGGTGCCTAATGAGGGCCTGCAATTGCTAATGATTAGAATGACTTACGGTGGTAGATTATCCTTAGTATGGGTGATGAATTTGGCTTCAACTTGAGGGCCTATGGAGTGGAGGATTCTTTTGAAAAGATCAAGAGCCTAGTATTCAATTTCTGACCATTTCATGTGGAAAATGGAATCTAAAGAATGGCAGGGTTTTTAACTTTTATTGGCATATCTCCAGGCACTTCGATCTAGAAGACTTGAGATTAAGTCATGCTCACTGCAATCATTCGGTCAAGCTTTGTACCTCCCACAAAAATGATAGAAGCCTGGGATGCTTTAATGTTGACACTAGTTGCGAACTGAGTAGAAGAATAGTGTACTTTAGTCGTAAACTAAGTAGAAAAATTATGAGAGGCATATGGCTCTTGTTTTGCTTATTGATTGGATGATGACTCCCTCTCATGCTGTCATACTAAAAAAAGTCATTATCTAGGTGAAACATATACTTGTGACAACATATTTGCTTCTGTTGTTGCTCAATGACAACCTGTTTATGCCAGTGTTACATATATGATTTTCGTATAGATATGCTACATATATGATTTTAATAACTTTAAATATGTTTGTCATGTCGCACCAATTCTTTTCATTACTGTCAAGAACGAGTTGTAAGGGGTTCCAACGCTTTCTTCTTCTGCCTTAGTCTCTGCACTTATATGCTTCTTAGGTTGGATGTTTATACTAGGAATCAGTATTAAATTGCACAGACAGAACTTTAGCTGTGGACCTTTTGAGAAGGTATCGATATATAGTCATAATATTCTGTTCAGATATTTTTGGGTACATATATTCCCTAGTAGTGGGGGCATGTTCAGCTTAGGAGTTTCTCATGCACTCTGCGTTATGTATGAAATTGAGAGAGTTAATCCATCCATCTCATATATATTTGATTGGGCAGGGAGTATTAGATATTTTATTTGACTTGTAATATTAGTGATAGTTGGTTTATTTATTTATTTATTAATACTCAATGTTAAAAAGTTAGTGTAATACACATCTCATATACCTTTTATCGGTCTAGTAAATTTGAATTCTTAATAGCCGTTTTAGAAATTGAGTTATGTCAAAACACTTAAAATGTCCCAAATTCAAAACAGGGTACTATAAGTTTAGGAACACAAGAGAGTTATGTCAAAACACTTAAAATGTTCCAAATTCAAAACAGGGTAGTATAAGTTTAGGAACACAAGAGAGTTATGTCAAAACACTTAAAATGTTCCAAATTCAAAACAGGGTAGTATAAGTTTAGGAACACCAGAGAGTTATGTCAAAACACTTAAAATGTCCCAAATTCAAAACAGGGTAGTATAAGTTTAGGAACACCAGAGAGTTATGTCAAAACACTTAAAATGTCCCAAATTCAAAACAGGGTAGTATAAGTTTAGGAACACCAGAGAGTTATGTCAAAACACTTAAAATGTCCTAAATTCAAAACAGGGTAGTATAAGTTTAGGAACACCAGAGAGTTATGTCAAAACACTTAAAATGTCCCAAATTCAAAACAGGGTAGTATAAGTTTAGGAACACGAGAGAGTTATGTCAAAACACTTAAAATGTCCCAAATTCAAAACAGGGTAGTATAAGTTTAGGAACACGAGAGAGTTATGTCAAAACACTTAAAATGTCCCAAATTCAAAACAGGGTAGTATAAGTTTAGGAACACAAGAGAGTTATGTTAGAGAGAGAGAGAAGGGGACTGGCGGAGTATTGGTGACTCAGATTCTTGTTTTTAGTATATTGTAGTATGGAATAACATACCATACCATTTATATGAAATATATGAGTCATTCCCCCTGTTCATACTGTGTTGATTGATATGGAGACGGTGCTCATGTTATCATATACTAGGAACAATATTCTCAGATGGTAATCTACTATGCTGCTGATGATTTTGGAATGGATGCTAGGAACAATTTTTATTTATTTTCTTGCTCTTGTGTTTCTTCTGCACGATAGTATCATTTCTAGCAGTTTATACAGGGCCATTCAAACAAGGTCATTCGCACAAATGTCCTATTTTGGGGTGGTCTTTAATTTTTCCCTTCAAATTTGAGTTTTTTTAGGTGCGGCATAATTAGAATTTCGCTCGGCATAATTAGTGTTATGTCTTCGGTATATGTATCATACACAACCCACATATTATGTTGAATAAGGCATAACTGTCAACACTCAACATAATATGAAAAAATATATAATTTCAGATTTCGGTAGACATAGTTAGCGTTTAATTTCAACATATATATCATAATATCCACACAAACTATGCCGGGTAAGACATAATTTTCAACACTCAACATTATTTAAAAAATTACTATAAAACTATGCCACATAACTTAATTCTTACATAATTAATGCTGCGTGAGGGAAATATTTAATTTTAGAAAAAATAATATTATAAAGACTATGCCTTGTGAAGTAAACCTGAATATTTTCATTAAATAAATAGCAGGGGCAAAAATTAAAGACCACATATATGAAGTGCAAAAATTAAAGACCAGTGCGTTTGAGGGGAAATCCGCACAAAAAAAATGTTCAAACAATAGCAAAAATTCCAAAAAATAGCAATAGCCAGCCAGCAGGAAGGACAGTTTAAGTTTGTTAATCCACTTAATAAGACATATTCCTACACACACCTCCATACATGCATGTGTAAGCGTTTATGCACCCTAAAGCATGTTGTACAAGTATGCTCTTGAATTATATTTACAAGTTTCAATTCTTCTAAAAATAAATTCCGACAAGATAAGCCGGTTAACTAAGCAAAAGGACGAAAGTGAGCACAGGGACAAGGGGAAAAGCTTTGCACAAAGAAATGATCCATTCAAAGTGTGATGGGAAGGCAAACACACTAGGGGAGAGAAATAACGCTTTCAGTCAACGGTGAAAGTAGCATTTTCCTTTCAAATTCCACCGATTTTTTCTTATTGAACAGATAATATAAGTTAAATGTACTTTTTCAATTAGCTAAAAAAGAGTATTGATCAAGTGAATATGAACGAAGTACGGGAAATGGCGGGTTAAAGTAAGCCCCTACCAAAAAAGAAAAAAGGAACCATAGAAATTAAGTGAGGTTGAAGTATTTCCTTGCAATGGCGGAGTTAGAAGTTTATACAAGCAAATTCAAATAAAATACCAGATTGTGTTTGAACTTGTGACTTAATGCAACTTTAAACCTTCTTATAAGTTATACCTACAATAGAATCTTCTCTTATGTCAAGGGGATTTAAGAGTTTATAGATAACTGAAAAAGGTTCATTTTTGTTCTATCTCCACAATATAATTCTACGACAGAGGTGATTCAATTGAACCTCCCTCACCTATACTTAGCCCTGCCCTTGTCGGTGTTAAACCAAATCGTGTTGAAGATAATAAAAAGGTTACAACAGACCAAAAATACCAAGGATTGCATTAGAGACCTTTGTTCCTGCCATGAGCTCAAAATGTTATATCTTCATGCATTGATCTGCCCAAGCCCAGCAATACGACTTGACCACTTTAATTTGCAAGACATTGCATTATTGTGCCAGTAAATGTGCATACTTTTAAGTCACATTAATAGTTTTCGCTATCAAATGCTATAGTCTTTCCTTGACAACAGTTCTCGAGAGTTTCTTACTGTCCCATGTCAGAATCAAAGTCTCCACGTGCACCGGAGTTGTGCAAGGTCCAGATTTCGTGGAATCTAAAGTTCGCCTTTTTAAATTGCATCTTGCTATCTTCACTATGCGTGAGAAGTTCCTGTCAGGAAACTGAACCAGATATACAAATATCAGGACGACAAAGATTATTAAGGACTTCTTGGCAATTATATATATTGAGGCAATGCCAGAGTATGAGCTGATAGAATAAATAAAATGACACCCAAGGACAATTCTTGACACGGAAAGAAGATTCACTTCACTTCACTCTTTAGTTATGCAAGCAGCTAAAGCGTAATACAACTATTGCAGCTGCAAAGAGATTAACATTAAAAAAGAAAATTGAGAAAGAAAGGGGTCTGAATCTGCACATAACTAGAACAACAGAAGAGTGAGCTAGAGGCCTTACATCTGGAAGATCAAAGTCACCATCCTTTGCATCGCAAACATCAACTGCTACCTTCCGGAGCAGTGTCATCTAATTGCATTAAAAAATGCTATTAAGAAACGTCAGGGTTCATGTCTTAAAAAGAAAAACACAAATTATCTATCCTTACCCTTGAAGTGGCACGGATAATAAAATTTCTGTCAATTCTCAGGCCCTATCATTCAAAAGTTGAACTTTTTCAGTATCAACATTTAATTCATGATAACAGCATCGTCAAAACTTCTTCAAAGAGAGAATCTATAGGTACTTCACATAATAATATAATCACGGCAACACTGTCAATTCACCCAGACTAAAAACTTCCCTATGTTTGTATGGTCACAAATAGTGTGATTGGATTCAAAAAGGAAAAGAAGAATCAAATTAAGTTTGTATTATATTTAATGTGCCCTTCGGAATTTGTTGTCCAATATGCTTGCTCCTCCATTTGATTTTTATTTGATCTACAGAAGTGCAGGAGATTCAGTAGTAGAAGACTTACATTTTGACGTAGTAAAATATCTTCAAGTGCTTGACAAATCATAAGCGAAGTGACACCCTTGGTAGTTACTTTGCCACAGTCCTAAACAAGATTAGACCACATGAAAATAGTGAGAGAACAGGTGAAACTAAATTACATTTCTAGAGGAAATGAACAAAATAAGTTTCAAACCCAAAGATACTAGTGATGGAACAAGCCATAAAGAACGTTTCAAAGGACTAAAGATTGAAACTTGTTTTTGATTGGGCATCTCATCTATATGTGCAGCGTCTGAAATTGGAGCTACCTATATCTCCTGTCATATGGAGTTTTAAAATAACTAACAGGAGAAAACAAAAAGTGATATGAAATCGAACTCATCAATTAAATGCTTCTGAAAAAAAGTGACATGAAATCGAACTCATTAATTAAATACTTCTTATGTGTCAGACCTCTGTAACTGATAAAAAGGGCAGCCCGGTGCACTAAGCTCCCGCTATGGCGGGGTCCGGGGAAGGGCCGGACCACAAGGGTCTATTGTGGTCAGACCTCTGTAACTGATACAGGAAAGTATTTTTCGGCTTTAGAAGCGTAGTTCCAAAATAACAGTAGGATCTGTACTTGTCAGGTTTCAATTTAGGACAGAACATGCTTTAGGTCTCTGTGTGTCAACTGTTTTAACAGATCGTGATCTCAGGCAAATTACACTTCTCGTCGGAGTTTGATACTATTTCTCGGTGGATGACCAGCCTTCTGTTAAACCTCTGTGCAATGTGCACACATTATCAAAGTACTTGAGCTTTCTATTTTTATCTTTTTTCTTGATTTTGTGGCATGTTTAGGAGCATCATAATTCTTCGGCGCATTGCTTAGACGTAGGGTTGTATGAGACACATCATTTTTAAGCATCCAACTTCACAGATATTCTGATCTCTGCTACATCCTGTTTGTAGTATAACAGCTGATTCTGAATTCTAGTAGCTATACTGGATACATGGCTTAACAGGAGGTATGCATCCATTGATTAAATTGCTTATGCTTTTTTTTTCTGTTTTTTCACCCGAGGTTCCACCGTATATGCATCTCGTGTGAAAAAAACCTTTTCTTTAGTTAGAAATGTAGGTAGCAAGTCGCAAAACTTAAGTTGCAACAACTGCAAGTGAAGAAATATCACTAATACTACAACTCTGGGCACTCTTCTTCAACAACCTTAATACTACATGGATAATACCTGAACACACAGCAGATTTGCTAAGCTGCTTCTGGATCAGAAGGGGAGGAAGCAAAAGCCCAAAAGAGATGGTGGAGGATTATACCATCATGCATCTGGTGGACAGTGTGGAAGGAGAGAAATGATAGATGCTTTGGAGATAGATCCAATTCCATCCGAAAAGTTAAATGGAATTGTATTGTATCTTTACTTTCTTGGTGTAAACAACATATTATAGAAGATGCAGATCAGATTGTAGACTTGCTAGGAGCTCTGTAACTTTTTGGAGGTAGCCAGCATATCCTTAATGCTAAGGAATACAAATTTACCAGTTTAAAACTTGAACTATGGAGAAACATTCTAGAGAGTGATAGGATATGCAGAAGTAAGATAGAATATATGCAGAACATGTTTAGCCAACATAAGAAAAGTGAAGTTGAGGCAAGATAGGATGGGATTGCGGTTAAAAAGGTTAGTACACCAAAAATCTCATGGAAAAACTTGTCACGAACGACCTACAATCTCTAAAATCAAGGTGAACTAAGCGAAAATAAAGGCATAATGGAAAAAAGACCGAAGATAAGTGATACCGATTAATTTGAATTAAGGCTTAGTCATGTTGGTACACTTACTTTGGGTCCCAATAGTGTTTTAGTAGTCATAGAGATTTGCATGCCTGTAAAAAATGCAGAGAACTTCTAGTGCTAGAGAACCTAAATTTTTGGACATTAGATTGACGGGCTAAAAGGAGCAACATGGATGATGATTCATATAGCCAACCCTAACTAGCTTGGAATTGAGGTGTGGTGGTTATTGAAATTGTCTAATTGATCTGGAGAAAAAGGTATAGCAAATTGGATTTGCCAGTTACAACTGGATGAACCCCAGACAGGAGAATTTTCCAGACATCATACAAATTCAAACAAGATGTTCTTGAGAGTAGTGCAGACCTGAATTAAGAAATCTGCATCCCACCAGTGAGAGCTCAGTTAAGTTCATGCAATTCTGAGTAAGGGTAAGCAAATCATCATTGGTCATCTGTGCTGATACTCTTTCAAGTTTCAATTTCCTCAAACGTGGTGCACTGGACTGGAAGCTTAATGAGGAAATCTCACCAAAGCAATAGCAAAGAGCTAAGACTTGCAAGTTTTTCAAGGTCTCCAAGATATTTCATACAACAGAATCAGATACTACCTGTTAAGATCAGTAATACTAAGTAAGCAACACAGATCTCAAGCACTATTCTTAAATGCACACCACTAGGACTCGGACAAGATAAACTACATTAGCAACCGAAGTTAGATTTCCAGGTGCAACAAGGTATGGTAGATTGTGTTATACAACTGGACGCCCCTATTTTTCTATCCTCAATGAAATGTTAGATTTCCAGGTGCAACAAGGTATAGTAGATTGTGTTATACAACTGGATGCCCCTATTTTTCTATCCTCAAAGAAATGAAGAATTGACATTCTCTATCCATACAAGCCTACTTACATTCAGATCTAAATGTAGATGTGTATGTCAGACCCTTTAAGTAATACGTTTAGAGGAAAGAATCACAGGGCACTGCTGTATCCTGACAAGTCCCATTATTACAAGTACATGTCATAAAAACACTTACATTATACGCCCTCTGCCCGATTTCTTTGTTGGTTTGCTTTTTGATGTCAAAACTTTATAAAATTTACCACAAGTTCTTAAACTTATATATTAAAGATTTTGTGAAAATATATTATCATTTATGTAGATAGAAAATGAATGAGTGGTGGCTAAATCAAAATCCAACTTAAGGACCAGATTTACCGTCTCGAATCATCCAAGAAATTGTTAAATTCAGAATAGTGTTAGATAGAATAATTTCCCTTAGGATTCCTTTCATGATTCACCATATATCCTAAGTTACCTTAAATATACATCTATCATAATTACAAAATATACCGAGAATATTCGGAGAATATTCGCTAATACTCCCCCTCAGACGAAGCGGGAGGAGGCCGAACGCTAAGGCTGGATTGGAAGTCGGTGAAGAGCTGTCTCGGTAGTCCCTTTGTGAAAATATATGCATACTGATATGAGAAGGGCACATGTAATATTTTGACCTGACCAAGGGCGACCTTCTCTCGCACAAAGTGGATATCCATCTCAATATGCTTAGTCCGCTGATGTTGGACCGGATTGTGAGACATATAGATGGCAGAGATGTTATCACAATAGACTATAGACGCCTTGCGCATTGGACACTGGAGCTCCAAAAGAAGATTTTGGAGCCAACAGATCTCAGGAACGACATTAGCAACTCCGCGATACTCGGCTTCAGCACTCGAACGGGATAGCGTGGCATGCCGTTTGGCGGACCATGAAATAAGATTATCCCCAAGAAATACACAGTAGCCTGAGGTGGAGCGACATGTATCGAGTCATCCTGTCCAATCTGCATCCATGTAGGAGAGTAACTTGTTTGGGGCAGAGGGGTAGAGATGTCGTCCAAAATCCAGTGTGCCCTTAAAGCATCTGATAATACGTTTGAGGGAGGCAAAATGAGACTCTCGAGGGTCGTGCATAAACAGACACACCTGCTGAACGACATATGTAATATCAGGCCTAGTGAAGGTAAGGTACTGAAGGGCACCTGCAAGACTCCGATATAGAGTGAGATCAGACACTGGCGCACCGTCATTGGCATTGAGCTTGGATTTCGAGTCAACCGGAGTTGGCATTATTTTACAATTTGCCATCTTTGCCCTGTACACTATCTCTTCTGCATACTTACGCTGACACAAGAACATAGTAGCTGCAGATCTGGTCACTGATATACCCAAGAAATAGTTGAGCTTGCTCAAGTCGGTCATAGCAAATTCTGTTTTGAGCAGAGCAATGATTTCATTCTTCAAACCGTCAGAGGAGGCAGTAAGAACAATGTCATCCACATATAATAGCAAGTAAGTCGTGCTGCTACCTCGGTGAAAAGTGAAGAGAGAGTTATCACACCTGCTACATATAAAACCAATCTGCAGAAGATATCTGGCAAAGAGATCATACCAAGCGCGGGGTGCCTGTTTCAATCCATACAATGACTTCCTGAGACGACATACAAACTGCGGATCTACCGGATGAACAAACCCAGGAGGCTGATGCATGTACACAGTTTCTTTCAAGTCCCCATGAAGAAATGCATTCTTGACATCAAGTTGATGAATCGGCCAATGCATGCCCATAGCATTACTGAGAATAATCCGAATAGTGGTCGGTTTAACAACTAGACTGAATGTCTCACCACAATCAATACCCTCCTGCTGATTTGTGTCATTGGCAACTAGTCTTGCCTTATACCTCTCCAAGTCACCACTATCTCTGAACTTGTGACGAAATAGCCACATACACCGGTTAACATTCACACCGTCTGGTCTAGGTACCAAATCCCAAGTGTTCTGCTTGGTTAAAGCGTTAAACTCTTCGCACATGGCCGCATTCCAATTGGGGTCCAGTTTTGCTAGTTTTGGATTTTTTGGAATGGGTGATAGGGTTTGTGTGGAGAGATTGAAGTGAACCTTGGGTTTGAAGATCCCGTGTTGTGCACGAGTCTCCATGCGATGAGAGGGTAACAGTGGGAGGTCGAGACTGGGGGGTTGCAAGTCTGCGGTTACGGATCGCTGGCGCAATGCGGGACTGGTAGGCTGCGGGCCTGTGGTGTCTGGACTGGGAGGTGCAGGAGACACTGCTGGGGGTGCAGGAGATACTGTCGGGGGTGCAGTAGACCGAGAGTAGGGAACTGAAGGCAACATTGGTGGTGACGGGGCAGTGTCCACTGCCGGAACAGATGGCAGCGGTATTGTCCTTTGCCGGAGACACATCGACTGGAGTAGAGGAGACATATGAGACTCATCGAGAAATGTGTAATCCATGGTTTGAAATTTTCGAAGGTTTGAAAATGGATAGTTCGCCTCGTCGAATGTGACGTGACGTGAGATGATGATCTTACGAGTGGTTATGTCATAGCATAAGTATCCCTTGTGATTGGGTGAGAAACCGACGAATACGCATGGTGTGGTGCGTGGGGCTAGTTTGTGAGATGCAGTGGAGGCCAGATTGGGGTAGCATAAGCATCCAAAAATACGTAGGTGATCATATAATGGTAGCCTTCGATATAAGATTTCGGTAGGGGTCTTGTTTTGGAGAGTGCTAGTTGGTAAAATATTTAGAAGGGATTCTACCATTTTGACAGCATAGACCCAAAAAGGCGGTGGTAGACAGGCATGAAACAGAAGGGTGCGATCTATGTTATTGATGATACGTATAATTCGTTCAGCCTTTCCGTTTTAGGAGAAAGTATAGGGACAGGAAAAATGAAAAACCATGCCTTGTTTAGAACAGAAATTGTGGAAGGCCGAGTTATTAAATTCACGTCCATTATCACATTGGAATGATTTGATAGATTTTTCAAATTGTGTTTCAATGAATTTTTGAAACTCAAGGAATTTGGCAAAAACTTCAGTTTTGAATTTCAGTGGGTAAATCCATACAAAATGTGAAAAATCATCTAAGAATACTAGATAGAATTTGTGACCCAAAGAGCTAACAATCGGAGATGTCCACAAATCAGCATGAACAATATCAAATGGAGAAAAAGTAACACTGTTTGATGACATAAATGGAATACGAGTATGTTTGCCAAGCGGGCAAGAAAAACAGTGGTGGGCAATTTTCCCATTATTACATTGAATACGCTTATTTGTTCTAAGAATATTAAAAACAGGGTCGCCGGGGTGTCCGAGTCTGTTGTGCCAAGTTGAGGGAGAGATAGACGCAAGGGATAGAGGTGTTTGCGTTCTGACAGGAAAAGATTGAGTGAAGGGGTAGAGGTCTCCCACACTATTGCAACAAGTAAGAATTTTTCCCGTATTGAGTTCCTTCATAGAAAAACTAAAAGGGTCAAATTCGACAGACACATAATTATTGCGAGTGAATTTCTAACAAAGATTAAGTTTTTAATGATGTTAGGGGTGTATAGGAGGTGGTTTAGGGAGAAAGATGGGTGGGAATGTTTGGTGTGTGTGTTACCGTAACCTTCAATTGGAATGCGATGACCATTGTCGACAGTAATAAATTGAGGACACTTTAACCGAAGTAGTTGAGATAAGTTACCTGACGAGCGGGTGAGGTGAGAGGTGGCTTCGGTGTCCATGTACCAATTTTCGTCGGGCTGTTGAAGGTTCACGGTCTTGTAAGCCGGCCGTGTCGATGGGAGCCAGCCGGCGCTTTGGACCGAGACCAGTGGGCTCGCTTCTTGTGGTGGGCCTGCACGGTGGTGGAGTAGGGCCCAAGTGAGCCATTCGACCTGCAGGCTGCTGGAACTGGGCCCCTGCAGTCGAGTATGGGCATGCAAGCGAGGCCCAGTTCTGTTGGTTGGGCCAGAATTGTTGCTGGTTGGGCCAAAATTGCTGTTGTCCAGTGTTTGGGCATGTTTGCTGTCCAGCCCACTGGTTGCGTTGGCCCTTTCCGCGGCCCTTGCCTTTGATGTTGTTGCCGCGGCCTTTGCCGCCACGACCTCCGCCGCGGGACTGCTGCTGTTGGTGGTCATGCGGTGGTGGCGAGGTGGTGTTGGTCGCCGGTGATGTCATTCCTTCAACGGCTAGCGCCTTTTGATTATGCTCCTCTTGTTTAGCACGTCGAGTTTCTTCCAACAATAGTTGTGAACGTTCCTTGTTGAAACTTGGGAGAGGGTCGGCTTGTTGAATCATTGTTGCGAGTGTGTCATATTCACCTTTCGGCAAACCATCAACAAGTTGAAGCACCATCTTGGTTTCTGAAACAGAAGTCCCTACGTTGGACTGTTGATCGGTTATGAGTTTCAGTTGCTTACAATATTCGGACATGTTGTTAAAATTCTCGAGACGGGTATTGTTGAATTGCTCTTCCAAATACACGGCCCGAGTATTTTTATTGTCCTAAAATTTTTTTCTAGCCGGACCCAAAGTTCACGTGCCGTAGCACCTGTTTTCATGATAGTGCACAATAAGTCTTTGGAGATGGTGCCGTAGATCCATTGTTTGACGATGGCGTCAAGGAAACGCCAGATTGAGTCTGTAACATCGGTGGGACGAGGAACAAATTCGTTAATATGTCGAGCATGTTGTATGCACATTTATGAATGTAGAATAGTTCCATCCACATGGAATACTGACAGTCTTTTTGGTCAAGAATTATAGGGATAAAATTCTTGATGTTGTTAACGGCAAATGCCGGATGAAAAGGAGATACTGAACGTTGGGAGGGGTTGTCAAGTGTACCAGTGGATGAACCGGAATTAGTGGGAGAAGACATGGTGGCAATTGGGTAGCCGCCGGCCGAGAGGAAGGGAGGGTGGGTGCCTGGGTGGGTGTCGGCCGAGAGGAAGGGAGGGTGGGTGCCTGGGTGGGTGTCGGCCGAGAAAAGAAGAAAGAGAAGAGTAGGGTTTAGGTTTAGGCTCTTGATATCATGTTAGATGGAATAATTTCCCTTAGGGATTCCTTTTATTATTCACCATATATATAGTTGTACAGATGTTGATTCATAATACACTACGAATCCTAACTTACCTTAAGAGGTTGATTCCTAATACAATAAGAATCCTAAGTTACCTTAAATATACATTTATCATAATTACAAAATATACTGAGAATATTCGCTAATAAATAGAACTTCCAAAGAAGAAAAAATACAGACATATCACCAAATTCCATTCCTTCATTTTATTGAATGATATTAAAAGGTGTCTTTCCAAGCTTTTATAATCTCAGGTAAAGATGAACAACTTTCGAGACAAAGAAGAAACTTTAGTTTCCAAGCCCACGTAAATAAGTTTTAGACCTTATTTTTTTGATAGCCTGTTTCAAGGTAAATATAACTTTCATAACACTTCATGTTACTTGAAGAAACATGAAGTAACACTTGAAGAAACCATCACACTTCATCATCCATTGGCATTATAGTAAAGAGACTAGAAGGCGGTACACCACAAAAAGAGAACTGACAATGAGAAATGCTTCATGAAAGTGGTTCGACTTGAGGAACCATGCTTGGAATAAACAAAACAAAAAGGCGCAAACCAGTTCTGTTTGTGACAACACCAGTTCTGTCAACACCAGTTTTGTCAAGTTTGTGCCAACACCAGTTCTGTCATCATATTTCCTTACAATTTAGATGATTGAAAACCAGTTCAGGCCCTCAACCCATCAGCTCATTGAACATTATTCAATATGCACACAACTAATTGGATAGAAACTAGGGAAAAAAACTACCAAGAACTTTGATGTAAACACATTACCTGGAAATAAAGAATCAACGTCTCTAGCCAAGGACAAAAAATGGGTACCAGCTTGAGCCCATCTTCACCTAAAGATCCACCTAAACCAACAACAAATGTCCTCAGCATTTTAATTGCTGGCCGCAGGGCCTCCAATGAAAATAATGAGAATCCCCAACCAAGTGAAATTTCCTCCAAATTGCAGTACTCCTCAAGCTCATAATACAATACTGGACAGTTATATGACAAAACAGGAGAGTTCTCTAGATTATCATTTTCCTCTTGTAATAGATGCCTGCAGCCTCTGGCAATCAAGCATTTTAGATGAGGATTTCTGCGGACAACATGACTCACCGCATGGCAAGAAACCTGAAATTCCAAAGTGCATAATATATTGGTTATACAGACAGCAGTACTGTGCTGATCTTAGCTCTGGATTTAAGACGGAGCTTTTGAAAATTCATGCGAGACACAAATCATCTGTCTTTAGGCATTATTCTACCTCAATGCTCCACCTATAGAGTCCGAAGCCCCCAAAAATTGGTCCCTTCTAATTATTCTGAGATACTACAAGTCAGTAAAACAAAGTGAAATGCCTTGGCGTCTTTGGCAGTTGTCCCTGTAGTGGAGAGGGAGCTAAAATGGAGATGTGGAGAGTTTAGCAAAAGAAAGCACGTAGGTGCCTGCTGATTTTTAACATTTTCTTCAAAATGCATGGATCTGAATTTCCAGAAACCTTTAAAAGATTGGTGAAGTCAGAATAAACCCACTGATTGACTCTACCTTCTATTTGTCAACAAATTCACTTGGGCTTACAGAAGGTATCTATGTAAATGTCCTGAAATATATAATTGTGTGGAAACAACCCTTTTAGGAGCTTAGACTGTTAAAACGGGGTCGTCTTTTCATTTGATAATGTCTTTTGGTAGCTCTGTCATGTGTTGTCGCCTATCGGGGTCTTTAATACAGGCCAAATACACAGAAAATATTATTTTCACTATGGACGGTGGTGAGGTTCAACCTAAAACCTCCACTCTTTCAATACCTCACCCTAAAAGCTTGAAGCACAAAATTCAGCAAGTATTTGCCATGGACTTGGAAAAGCTTATTCCCTAGAGCACACTGATAACATAAAAATCTACATATTTTTCCAGAAAAACTTGGAGCTAGAAGACTTTAAGTTCATCCAGGACTACTTACAAACCTTAGTATCAGATACATCAAGCATCTCCAGTGATGATCCTGAAAATTTATAGAGAGAATTGTCGACAAGCTGCGTTTTCCTCAAACAAAGACTTCTTATTCTATGTGTTTGAGAGATAAGTCCAAAAGAGAAGTCTCATTGATAACTGCAAATGAGGAGTGTTTTTGAAAATTGAAGTCATAGAGATGAAACCAGATTGAAATTGGAAAAGAGGATATAGTCATGTCTCACAAATATACTTCATCAGAAACAAAAAATTATGTCACACAAATATAATTGCCAGCTTCCTTATCTTGTAATATAGAGCCTTAAATGAAATTCCAACAGTCTAAAAACGCTCCCTTGAATGCACTAAAGCAAAAATTTTGGTTGTTATAGGTGCAATGATTAAAATTTAAGTTTCAGATGTCGTCGTTCAAAAGAAAAAAACTCTTTAAACTATCAATACAATTGAGTTGTAAATTGCTTCGACTGAGATTCAGGTGGAGACCGAAACATGCGGCATCATTTCAGAAAGACTCCAGCATTCAAGCTTGCAGTTTTATTTCGGAAAAAAGGAGTTCTTGTGTCCACATTGAACTAAATTTTATCAACAGTCACATTGGAAGATGCAAAGCAGTAAACTGCTAACCATAGTTTCAAATAAAAGATTCTATGTACAAACTTCTGTTCTGTTAACAAACATTAGCATGGAGGAGGCGAGGCAGATAACAAAATCCAGAACATTGCTCACCTTTGCAGCCTCCAATATGCAGAATTTGAAGTTTGAAAGCTAATGAATTGGTGTGATTTGCCATGTTCATTGCTACAGCGTCAAATCTAGAGATATCGCGGCAAAGTGACAGAACACAATTGTGCCCAAATGAAGTATCACAAGCAAAGATGGAGTGTAGCTCAACACATTTCAATATTAAAACAGATATGACAAAATCTGTTATTGAAGTACAGGCATTGAGGTTAATACAACACAAGGAAGGGCAGCACTCTGCAATATTTTGGAGATCAGAATCTGGAGAATATCAAAGAGAAGCAAAGTAAGCTCAATGCAGAGGGCATCATATCATTAAGAGCATACAAGCAAGCTGTATTTCCAAAAAGATCTTCTAACAAATCGATAAAAGTACAGACGAGATGCCAAGACTACATATAGATGGGATTCCAAAACTATATGCATGAGAAAATGGAAGTGGTCACTTACAAAACACAATATAAAAGCTAAAAGCAGTATTCTACATTTACATAGCTAGAGTTTTGGAAAAGGAAAGGAACCACACAACATAAAACAATCCTTTGGGTACCAGCAGCAGTACTTCTGTTTCATACTGCTCTTTTCTTTAAGTCTTTTGAGTCTGGTTGTGCATAATTTTGATGGTCGGGAACTTAGCAAAGATAAGAGGATAATTCTTTTTACAGTGGTTTTCCTCCCTTCCCCTTCAGGATATAAGCTTTCTAAGATATCAAGTATTATTTTTGGGGCTTCGTCCCTAAGCATTCTTTTCAAAACCAAAAAATGCTTTAAGGCTCATACCCTTTCACCAAGAATCAAGTACAGTGGGAAGAATACTTGGTTCTTTAAAAAATAATTCATTTTTAAGGGCCAGGAAATGAAAAATGATTTCTCGGAAAGAGACTTTTCCTTTTCTTTGATTGTGGGATGGGGTTTGAACTAGGACAGCTGGAAAATATCATACCATAGATCTCTGTTCGACCTTCCAATATGAGTTTTGTAATATTGGAGAGCCGCCTAGAAGAATGAAACGCTGGTACAGCAGGACATGTCTCTTCATTGAAAGATGTTGATGTCTGCAGCACTACTGCAGGGAATGAAGATATAACTGACACCTTTGCTGGTAATAAAGGACTACTGTCCACTGTTAGATCGATGTCTGAGAGTAGTGGGCATCTCTGTAACAATTGGTGCAACTTCATTGTTCTGAAGTTCAAAATATAAGCTGCTTTCAATGTCGTTAGGGATGGAAATGACTTGGAAAAACACTCAATGGCAGCCTCAAGATGCAGCATAGGACAATTTGAAACATCCACTACTTGCACTGCTTCAAAAGTCAAAACAGGAAAAAATTCCCATGGAATCCGAGATATATCCATATTAGGTCGCTCAAGTTTTAGTGAAAGCTGATTAAGCTTCTTCGTCAGCATTTTGTCCAAATTATCGGAAGAGGGAAGCATGGACAGGAGAAGAAGAGGCAGATTAATCTGTGGGCAGCCGGAAAGGTCCAATATCTACAGAGGAGATTCAAAAAAGAAGAAATGAAGCAATGAAAATGGTTGTTAAGTATTCACAACTACATTTCCAGTAAAAGAGGAAAACTGAAAAAAAGGTTTTCTTCACTTCGACACTGGAAGTAATATTTTATGATCAAGCGAGCAAGCCTACTCTTGATGAACACCCCCCCCCCCCCCCCCCACCCCCCTAACTGGTAGTGTTAAATTATGATGATAAAAACAAAAACTGAGTTCATGAAGACTAATAACCAAAAATGTGTAGAGCAACCTTGATAGGTGTGGGCATGGGAGTATTTGATAGTTTGATCTTCAAATTTATCTCCTGAAGTGTATCGGAAGATCAAACTACCAAATACTCCCATGCCCACATCAAACCAAATAGTCACAGAAAGAAGTGTGAAGAAGTAATATTTGTGATGAATCTCCATTGTAGATGTATATAGACACGAATAGTGTATAGCTAAGGGATATGAGTGGGAGCAAAATGCTGGCCCATTTATAGGAGTTAAGCAGCCTCTCTGGAAATACATAATGAATATAAAAATATTATAGTTATCCAACCTTATACTTTTATTTTTTATATTTATTATTATTTTTTATAATAATGATATCTCGGTCAGTTTGTGAACATCTAAACTATCTTTGTGATGTATTGCTACCTTCAATAAACATAGGTATCGGATAACTTTGTTAAAACACTTAAACAAATATGAAGAAATGATCACTTGGTACTTTTTATTTCTAATAATGTTTAAACCCTAATTAAGTCATCGTATACTTAACCAAAGTAGAGTTTTAGTTTTCATAACAACAACTTTTCATTAATATTTGATGAAAATAGTGACTAGGGAAAGAGAAGGAAAAAGATGTTTGGTCTAACTCTACAATTAAAATTGTCAATTTTATTAGGTCCCACAATAAAGTTGGGGATTTTCCTTTCATAATTATGACAAAAGAAACATTGAAATATTCTAAGTGAGAAGCAGTACCGAATCGGAGCCACATCGAGTTAGTTACCTCAAAGCCTTCTTCCGAACTTGCCAACAAGTGCTTATGAAAGCAGGTCGGTGTAAATGATAAAATCTTAAGTCAGTCTTTCTGGAACGCCACATCCTAGAATAGCAACATCCTTCTTATTACATCACAAACCATCGTAGATCTTACCTACATTCGATGTTATATTATATTAACTGATTTAATTTTAATAATTAGAACCCAAAATGGATATATATATAGAGTTTTTTAGTTTTCATAACAACAACTTTCCATTAATATTTGATGAAGATAGTGACTAGGGAAAGAGAAGGAAAAAAGATGTTTGGTCTAACTTTACAATTAAAATTGTCAATTTTATTATGTCCTACAATAAAGTTGGAGATTTTTCTTTCATAGTTCGGACAAAAGAAACACTTAAATATTCTCACCGTAGATCTTGTTGACACCCAATTTTGTCCCATCTTTTCTGATTTTATTTGCAATTTTTAATATTTTTGACACCTTAAGACAATTTTAAAATATAGGCATATATATGTATATATATCATCATTTTTATTATTATTTGCATTTTATTTGTCATTTGCATTTTTTATATCATAATCATACTTTTATCCTAATATTATATGTTATTTTATTTTGACAACACGGCATCGCATTTTTATTTTTTATTTTTTATTTTTTAGCACCAAACATTTCGCAAATATTATATTTAATCATATTGTCATCTTTACAATTTATAATTTTTGCAAAGCTTTTTATTTATTTATATATAATAAAAAAAAATATATTTTAAACCTATAACCCATTTCAACATTTCTTATATCTTAATCCAAAACAATTTTACCCATTTTCGGACCCCATCCGCAAGCCTACCCGAAAGGCCCACTCGACCAACCCCCCAAGCCCAATCCCTTCTTTTATTTCCCCCCATTTTTTTTATCCCCTGACCCTAAAAACACAACACTACAAAAACAAAAATCCACCCCCAAACCTCTTTTGATCATCAGCCGCACGCCCCCTAAAATTAAAAAAAAAAACCCATTTCTCTCTCTTTCTCTCCAAAATCGCCGCTGCACCCCATACCGGCGACCCCACGTCGCCGGTCACCACGCCACCAGCCACCCTACACCACTACCCCACCTACGCCGGACACCCTACACCACCCACACCACCGTCGGTTTTGGGGGTTTTTGAGGTCCTAAGTCCGAAAAATGAGGGTTCCGATTTACTTTCGTTGGTGGTTTCGTTTATTTTGTTGGTGGTTTCCGTTCATTTTGTTGTTGGTTTCCGGTTTACTTTTGTTGGTGGTTTCCGGTCTGTTTTGGTGGTTTTATTTCCGGTCGATTTTTGTGATGCTGCTTTCTCGGGTCACAATCCGGGTCGGGTCACTATTCGGGTCGGTCACTGTTCCGGTCGGGCCAGAACCGGGTCAGGTAAATTTCCAGATTTTATGCTTTTATATCTTCTTGTTGGTTATCTGAAAAAATTGGAAAGAAAAACATCCGATTCGGGTCGGGCCACTGACCCGAGTCGGGTTGACCCGGTTCGGTTAAATTCCAAATTTTTGTATGTTTATATTGTGCTGTTGGTTACCTGAAATTTGGAAAAAATCTGTTCCGGGTCGGGGTCACTGTTTCGGGTCGGGTCGACCCGGTTCGAATAAATTTCCAGATTTTGTGTTTAATATTTTGTTGTTGGTTATCTGAAAATTCAAAAAAAAACATTTGATTCCTGGTCGGGTCAACCTGAGATCCGGGCCGGATTCACTGTTCAGTGTCCGAGTCGGGTCAAATTTCAGAATTCGGGTTGGACATTTTAATTGCAAACTGTTGGTTTATTTTGGCATTTAAATATTCATACACGGATATCTTGTATTTTGTTGTTTTATAATTTTAACTAATATAGGATTTAGGTCGATGAAATTAAATTCGAGGCCGCTCTTTTTTTCGTTTCGTTTCTCTGCTTTCTGTTTTTCTGTTTACTGTTTTAAACATCCGTGCAACGGATATCTTGTTGTTTTACTGTTTTATTGTTTTTAACTAACACTACACTTAGGCCGATGAAATTGAATTCGAGGCCGCGTTTTTGTTTCTCTGTTTTATTATTTTTTATTGTTTTAAACCAAATACCACACTGGCCGATGAAAAAATATCCGTCGATTTTTGAGGCCTCCACAGTTGTAGAGACGGAAAATAATCCTTCTGGGCAAGGATGAAACTTAAATCTTTTTCACCCAAGAGACCAACATGTTCGGTAGGCAAGGCAACTAAAATGACCAACGAGTCATATGTTCGCAGCCACGACGTAATTGGAATAATCTTTTCAAAATTTAAGTCTGAGTCCTCCGTAATCAAAACATTTATTGTTTTGGATACGGATTCGAAGTTATGTATATTCAATTGTTTCTAACTGTTTATTATTGACAGCTTGCAAAGATAAAGTCAAAGAAGGCAAATACCCCTCGGAGATTATTTATTTTTGTTGTTGTCTTTTACTTTCTTTAATTCAGCTTTATTTTCATCCTGTATTGTAATATTATTGTACTCATGAAATTATTGAAATATTTAGAATAGATAGACATATAATTAATTAATAGGGTAGTCTAAAACTGGAAATCCATCGCTAGTTTATTTATTTTAGGCCCGTTGCCCATAATAATCATTTTGCATACATTCTTATCAATTTTGTATACTTATATTTTTTTTCAGCTTTACATGTATATTAATGCCATACAAATGCATACTTGTACAAAATGCATCATTTTATTAACACCTTGCAATATTATTTTTTATATGTATAAAAACATGCATTTTTATTAGCATAACAATTAACCTGAATTTTGATCGGATAACCGCACGTTAGCGGATCTTAAAGGATGTCTAACCCCTTCCCTTTAGGATAATAAAGAACCCTTACCTAGAATCTCATTAGTTTCGTAGATCATAAAATCAGAGTTATTTTACATCATTTAGTTAGCAATCATGTGCCCTAATTCACCTTAGAATAATTAGGTGGCGACTCCTCAAAGCAAGCATTTTTTAATCCATCCGGAGGAAATCGACGCCATCGCGTCGCGAAGCCCGCAAGTCAAAATCGGGCGCGACAGATCTTACCGGCATTCGATGTTATTGTAAGAAATATTCTTCTTTGATTATTTCATTTCAAAGGGGTAGTAAATATACCCATAATACAATCATAATCCTAGGCTAGAGTTAAGGTAATGAATGACTAAATATACACCTACAATATACAAAATATACATAATTATCACTGATTATTCTTTCCTATTCTATAACACTCCCGCAGTCGAAGCGGGTGGGCGACGTATATTGAGACTGTCCCGAAAATCTTCAAATAGAACCAGCGGAAGATCTTTTGTAAAAATATCGGCGATCTGATAGCGTGACGGGACATGTAAGACACGTACTTGTCCATGAGCAATCTTTTCGCGAACAAATTGAATATCCAACTCAATATGTTTAGTGCATTGATGTTGAATCGGATTCCCTGAGAGATAAATTACATTAACATTATCACAATAAATCAATGTCGCCTTCGGAACCAGACAGTGGAGCTCCAAAAGAAGGTTACGTAGCCAATAAGATTCAAACACCACATTGACAACTCCTCGTTATTCTGCGTCAGCACTGGACCTGGATAAGGTAGCTTGCCGTTTGGAGGACCAAGATATCAAATTGTCACTGAGAGATACACAATAACCAGATGTGGAGCGTCTGATATCCGGACATCCACCCCAATCTGCATCTGTGTAAGAAATAATTGTGGTTGTTGAAGATGGATTTAGATGCAAGCCATGATCGAGAGTGCCCTAAATGTAGCGCACAATGCGTTTGAGAGCATGCATGTGATCCTCTATCAGGTTATGCATGAATAGACAAACTTGTTGCACAACATAATATATGTCGGGCCTCGTGAAAGTAAGATATTGCAGGGCTCCTACAAGACTGCGGTAATGTGATGGATCAGCATATGACGTGCTGGAAGAGGCACTCAACTTTGGTTTAGTATCAACCGGACTAGAAGACGGCTTACACGAGGACATGCCAACTCGTTCAACGATCTCTTCTGCATACTTCTTTTGAGACAAAAATAAACCACATGCATGACGTGTTACAACTATCCACAAGAAGTAACTTAGTGGTTCTAGATCTTTCATTGCAAATTTTGAGCCAAGAAGAGACATGATAGACTTGCGAAGAGCATCAAATGAGGCAGTTAATATAATATCATCCACATACAGAAGAATATAAGCTATATCATTACCCTGACGGTAAATGAATAGAGAATGATCAGACCTGCTATTAGAAAACCCAATATTAGAAACATAATCTGCAAATCGCTTATACTAGGCCAGATGAGCTTGTTTGAGCCTATACAAGGATTTCTTCAGTAGGCACACATGATTAGGATAAGTGGGGTCTCTGTACCCCATAGGATGATACATGTATACCATTTCATTGAGTTCTTCATGCAGGAGTGCATTTTGTACATCAAGTTGATGAAGTAGTCATGCCTTCGAAAGGGCTAAACTTCGTACCATGCGAATAGTTGCTAGTTTTAGCACCAGACTGAAAGTCTCACCGCAGTCCACACTAACCTCTTGAGTCTTTCCATCACCTACAAGACGGACTTATGCCTCTCAAATGTACCATCAGATTTTTCTTCATGACTAATAATCCACATAGATCGAATCACATTAACATTAGGGGGACGAGGCACCAAATCCCACGTCCTATTTTTAATAAGAGCATTATATTCATCATCCATAGCTATTTTCCAATTCGGATCATAAAGGGCAGACACAGGATTACGATGCAACAATGATTTGGCAACATGGCTGTGAATACCGTATTTTTTGTTTGATTTGAAAATTCTATGTTGACTACGAGTGACTGACCGTTGGGCAGAAATTAGAGTTGGTTGGATATAGGACGGGATATAGGGCTGAGTGGGTAATAGACTGCCTTAGAGTGGACTTGTGCCTGTTGGGCCGCCACTGCCTGAGGCTGGACCACCACCTAGTGGACTGCCAGGTAATGGGCCGCTTAGCAGTGGGCTGCCAGTGAGAGGCCCAGCTGGGCTGGCAGCCACTGGGCTCGGGTAGGCAGGCTCATTTGGCTGGGTTAGAGGAGAAAATTATTGGGTTGAGTTGCCCGAATCAATTGGGCGGGCCGAAATGGTTGGGCCCATTTGGGAAGCGAATCGGTGGACCAAATACGGGGGTATGCTATCGTCAAGAAATTCGTAGGTAGGAGGCACAGAACAATGCATTTTGGCAAAAGGAAAATTTGTTTCATCGAAAACTACGTGACGACTCACGATGATTTTATTAAGGGATAAGTCGTAACATTTGTAACCACGATGATTTGACGGATATCGTCGTATACTTAACCAAAGTAGATTTTTAGTTTTCAAAACAACAACTTTCCATTAATATTTGATGAAAATGGTGACTAGGGAAAGAGAAGGAAAAATATGTTTGGTCTAACTCTACAATTAAATTTTCAATGTTATTAGGCCCTACAATAAAGTTGGAGATTTTCCTTTCATAGCCCGGACAAAAGAAACACTGAAATATTCTAAGCGAGGAGTAGTACCGAATCGGAGCCACATCGAGTTAGTTCCCCTCAAAGCCTTCTTCCGAACTTGCCAACAAGTGCTTATGAAAGCAGGTCGGTGTGAATGATAAAGTCTTAAGTCAGTCTTTCTGGAACACCACATCCTAGAATAGCAACATCCTTCTTATTACATCACAAACCATCGTAGATCTTACCTGCATTCGATGTTATATTAAATATATATATATATATATATATATAATATAAAAGTCATCGTATACTTAACCAAAGTAGAGTTTTAGTTTTCATAACAACAACTTTTCATTAATATTTGATTTGTTGACGAAGGAACCCGCATCCGCTACTCTCTCGAGTGCGCACAGGGTAAACCCCGGACTGACGCAATAGCCTGCAAACCAAGTTAGCCGATTAACCACACTTGGCAAGCCATGTGTGACAGGCTCAACCAAGAAGGCTTATGCAGGGGATCGAACTCGTGACTTTGCGGTCCCGCGCTCTACTGCTACACCAACTTGGCTACCCTTGCAGGTATCATTAATATTTGATGAAGAAAGTGACTAGGGAAAGAGAAGGAAAAAGATGTTTGGTCTAACTCTACAATTAAAATTGTCAATTTTATTAGGTCCCACTATAAAGTTGGAGATTTTTCTTTCATAGCTAGGATAAAAGAAACATTGAAATATTGTCGCGGTAGATCTTACCAGCATTTGATGTTATATTAAATTAACTAATTTAATGGAAATATATATAATATTAAATTATTATTAAGTAATAAATAGTACATTTAGAGGCTCTCGAAAAATTAGAGCTGAGGCAATTAGAAAAGTTTTTTCAAATTGTGCACATGGTCATAACAACTTTCCATTAATATTTGATGAAAATAGTGGCTAGGTAAAGAGAAGGAAAATATATTTGATGTACTCTACAATTAGAATTGCAAGTTTTGTTTGGTCCCATTATAAAGTTGGAGATTTTTCTTCCTTCATTCAAACAAAAGGAACTCTGAAGGGATGTTATATCAAATACAAAAAATTACTTTTAGTAGTTACAAATTGACTGAATATCGATAACTCTTTAAATTTAAATTTGTTAATAAATTTCATCTAGGCTTTTGAATTATGACATATTTTAATTAAACATCTGAATACGTGGTAAGTGTTCCTATTAGAGGCTCTCAAAAAATTAGAACTGAGGCAATTAGAAAAGTTTTTCAAAATTGTACACATGGTCATAACAACAACTTTCCATTAATATTTGATGAAAATAGTGGCTAGGCAAAGAGGAGGAAAAAATATTTGATCGGACTCTACAATTAGAATTGCAAGTTTTGTTAGGTCCCATTATAAAGTTGGAGATTTTTCTTCCTTCATTCAAACAAAAGAAACTCCGGAGTGGAGTATTTTCCGTGTAAATCTTATCTGCGTCCATTGTTATATCAAATACAAAAAATTACTTTTAGTAGTTAAAAATTGGTTGAATATCGACAACTCCTTAAATTTAAACTTGTCAATAAATTTTATATAAACACTTAAATTATAACATATTTTAATTAAGCATCTGAACATGTAGTAAGCATTCCTATTAGACGCTCTCGAAAACTTAGTTGAGGCAATTAGAAAAGCTTTTCAAAATAGTACACATGGTCATAACAACAACTTTCCATTAATATTCGATGAAAATAGTGGCTAGGCAAAGAGAAGGAGAAGATATTTGATCGGACTCTACAATTAGAATTGCAAGTTTTGTAAGGTCTCATTATAAGTTAGAGATTATCTGCGTCCGATGTCATATCAAATACAAAAAATTACTTTTAGTTAAAAATTGGTTAAATATTGACAACTTCTTAAACTTAAACTCGTAAATAAATTTCATCCAGACATTTAAATTATGACCTGTTTTAATTAAGCATCTGAACAAGTGGTAAGTGTTCCTATTAGAGGCTCTCAAAAAATTAGAGCTGAGGCAATTAAAAAAGTTTTTCAAAATCGTACACATGATCATAACAACTTTCCATTAATATTTGATGAAAATAGGGGCTAGGCAAAGAGAAGGAAAAGATATTTGATCGGACTCTACAATTAGAATTGCAAGTTCTGTTAGGTCCCATTATAAAGTTGGAGATTTTTTTTATTCATTCAAACAAAAAAAAACTCCGGAGTGACACTGAAATCATGGTTTCCTTTCCTACATGTGATTATCCTGAGGGTGCATCCTTTGTTGCATGATGATTTGTGTTACTTTCACATCCATCCTAAATGGCACCGATGGGAAGAAAGAAATGCCATTGGTTTGAAGTGAAATTTGAAGAATCAGTTCTGTTTGCCAGGATGAAGTCTGTGTCCGATCCATCAGCTGATTTAAAGAGCTAAAAGTGCAGATTCTATATATAGGCATACAGCTATCATATCATTCAACTAACTACTTGACTTCTGAGGAAACATCGATCCGAGAGATACTTTAACAGCAAACTGAAAGTTGGATTGAGGATGAACATGAAGAAGGCACACTAGTAAAAAATAAAAACAGCTGAACAAGGCATTTACACTCACTACAGAAGTGTTATGGTGCCATCGCCAAGAAGTGGAGAGCGATAAGCTGCAAGTTAACAAGAGTAGTACGAACAGGCATGGGAGTTGATCATACAGAACAAGGTCTAGGTGAGAGGTTAGTCAGTTCCAACGCCTGCCATCTTAGCTCAGTAGGGAAGTCAGCAACACAGCCAATTCTTGGTCCAGCACCTGTTGACCACACCAGCGGAAGTTGATGACCTAGTTGATATGACTTCGTGGACTTCTCGGAATGAATCCTTCGCAGTATTGGAGTCCTTGGAATCTCTGCTATTGGGATCTGAAGACCGCCTGAGAGCGATGGTTATAGCTACTCGTTTGAGCTACAAGATTTCGGGTTGATTCCAATGGAAGGCTGTTTTCCGCTTCATTTGGAAGATCAGTTTGAGAAGGAGAATTTGATAGAGCTGAAAATTCAGATGCAGAGCCACTTTCAATAGACTTTCCATCTTCATAGCTTTCACAGTCTTCATTTGCTTTTCTTATCTGATGATAGATCAGAAAAGACGAAGAATATATCAGTTTAAAAATGGACAAGTCATCATGAGAAAAGGCAAGTAAAATAACACAGAACTTAAATAAATAGAGTAATATAATACTTAGAGCAAGAGGGAGTGGAATCCTATCCTTAAAATCAATAGTTCATTTTTTTCCTTTTTATCCGTTTTTGGGCGAAAGGAGAATAGTTCCAGTGATTTAAAGCCTGACTTTGATGGAGTGGAGGGATTTCACCTCTCCTGAATTATACTTTTCTATATCTTTGACAGTGCCCTGGTGCCTTTCCTAATATTAGTTTCTTAATATACCAAAAAATCCGATTGTTCAGAGTTCTAGAACATTAGGCACTTAAAAGAGTAACACTAGGCACAAAAGGATCACTAACCTCAACTTCATCAAGGTTGACCCCATTTTCGTTAAGAAATGATAAAAAGCTGTCAAGTCTATCTTCTGTTGGACGATAATGTCCACTATATGCTGAAATAGACTGAAAAGAATAAAATGTCAAGAGTACAGCAATGTTCCAAGCAAATGATTGTAAACAGCAACTTAGATTCAGCTTTCGAGTGCATGCTTCTTTCACACCTTTTTTTTGCAAATAAAGCAGTCGCATATGTTTATGTAATGAGGAAGACAAAAAGTTAAAGAACAATTTCTTCTTCTAGAGTTTCATCTATATGAGTCAGGGTGTATGATGAAAAAAAAATGACACAGAAGGTGGTATCAATTTGGATAGTGTGGTTTTATGAGTGATGAAAAAAAATGTTCAATTAGGATGATGTTACAAACATCAGACCTTAATAACTGGAGATTGCCACTTCCATACACAAGGGATTTCTCATTCAAGAAAGTATGAGTCCAGCATTAGCAAGCAGCCAGCTCAGATTGGTTTAATGTCAGAATATATCAAATGTGACCAAAGGGAATGAAAACAACCTAACTCAGTATGATCTGAAAATACGCCCTTAACTACTGCCACAAACCATTGAGATAGTAGAATTTTAGATGACAGACACGATTGAGATAATTGAGATAACAGAAACTGATATACCATAACTCTTCCATCCTTTACGACTAGTCTTCCAGCAACTAAAGTAGCCCCACCAGAGAGAAAGCTGGAATGATGAAACATTCCTTTCTTTTTCTGAAAAAACATTACAGAACCAAACCTTAACTAAGAATAACAAGGATAATCATCAAAAAGCATTTACAGAGTAACTATTTTACCACTCACTTCACCAGCATAGAGTCGTCTTGATGTGCTCATCACAAAAATCCACTTTGCCCCTGGCGACACTTTAGTTGTATCTAGAAGAGTTCCAGTTTTCTCATGCACAATTTTCCCTTCAGCAACAATGTATTCATAATGTTCTCTCTCGTGCTGATTAAATAAAGATTACGAGGAAACATCAGGAACTGCACTCTAATATCGGGCAATGTGACTAAAGGATTATGCAGAAGTTAACAGCTTCACTTGAGGAACCAAAAAAGGCAACTTGAACATGCGAAAGAACTATATTTATCCCAAACAAGGCCGTTTCTATACTTTTAAAGGCCCGGTGCGAGAAACAAAAAGAGACCATTTTTTATTCACATGAAAAAATAAAATTAACTAATTAATCAATATTAAAAAAAAATTATTGATCAAAACATCAAATAAATGTATAGTAAACACTATATTCGATTCAATGTTTTCAATTTCAGTACAATAATGCTACGAAAGAGATACCTTAATGTCATTACACGAAAAATTATCATTACATTAAGTATAGAAAATTGATCATTTTTATCTGCAAAATCATCAAGCAATCTTTCATAATCAAGAATGTCTAGAAATTCACTCTCAATTGGGACTTAGGGCCAAATTTATTTTTTGTGTTTAAATTAAAAAAAGAAAAAAAAAGTTTGTTTTTTGTTTAAAGAGGGGGGGACTATTTGGGACTTGGGCTGACTGGTTGGGACTTGGGGACCTCTCACTAGGGAAGGACTTTGAAAGGACTCATCAACCGCTAGGCTGTAGCTCTCACTGATAAGATTGGAGGAATTTTTTATACATATCTTAATATTTAAAACCAATAAAAGAAAAATGAAAATTCTGGGGCGGAGGACCCGCCGGGCGGGGGGCCCACCGGGCGGGGGGCCTGTGCGGCGGCTCTGCCTCGACCGCCCCAGGGACGGCTCTGATCCCAGATAGCGTAAAATGGTGCTCATCAGATCTATCATAAAGACTAAAGAGTAACAGTGTCCACACAAGTACTTAAGCCAGTTGTCTGTTATAATTAATGATTGACGTTAAGATTCATGAGTGCAGCGCGCAAGTAACAAAAGATTCAACACATACAGGTCCAAGGTATTTGATACTTTGCTTCTGAAGTTTAGATCTTGGACATTCTTTGAGATCAAACTTTTTGCCATCTCCAAGATCCAACCTGCAGTTTTTTAGAAACTTCATCCGTTAGGATTCATACATCTTATAAGTAGCTTCACAGATAAATATATGTTGTCTTATCCAAAT
Source organism: Anisodus tanguticus (assembly GCA_034509755.1). Classification (NCBI taxonomy): domain Eukaryota; kingdom Viridiplantae; phylum Streptophyta; class Magnoliopsida; order Solanales; family Solanaceae; genus Anisodus; species Anisodus tanguticus. The sequence continues at coordinate 51,844,666 of CM067540.1, read as the reverse complement.
GGTAAAGAAACTGCACCGAAAAATGAGAAGCCAATAATGCAGAATTTTCTTGGACTTCAGATTAAGGTAAAATTAGAATATTTCACCGAGATATAATAAAGAGAATCCTTTAAACTTCAAAACTTTATGAGAAACATATGTATTTCCTCGTGTTAGAAACATTAGATAATAGATTTGCACTTAATGGAAATCAAAGTAACAGTTCTGGTGGTGGAGTTTGTTTCAAATGAAAAGACTAAAAAAAATCCGAGTTAGAATATCAAGTGAATATGTGTCTAGATTTGTGCACGTCTAGATTAATTATACTTGAACTAAGGAAAATCACGGATTGCTGCCTCCTTAAATGAATCTCTTGAGCTAACGTTTAAGTTACGGCAAGGCCAATTTTCTTAACATTTCAGAAAAACTTTTTTAGACCAAACACAATTAGAGAGAAGTCTTTTCAAACTACTCCAAAGGTGTATTTTTTTTTTTTTTGCAAAAACTGAAAAAGCTTTTCTCTAACAGTGTTTGGTTAAAAAAAGAAGAAAAAATCTGAAACAATGAACTTCTTTAAAATAATTTTTGAGAACAAACAATGTCAAAATTCTTACCAAAAGAAGAAGGGCTGACCAGAGTCAGTTTTACACCATTCTTCAGAATATATATGCAAGTTATGTCCATAACGATGGCGTGGGTCAATCTATAATGCAACAATACCAAGGTCAAAAAACAAAAAACAATAAATTAAATGGGGAAAATTCGAAAAGAGCAGGAAAACGGAAACAAGAGAGAAAGGCACAGTGACTCACCGCCTCAATCCAGAATTGAAATGCCAATTTCTGAGCTTTGGCATTTTTGGATAGACCTTTACCGACCTGAACAATACGGAATTTCATTTGAAGTTCCCTTTTCTATTTCTTCAGAAACTGTTATGCTGGGAAATAAAAATGTAAGAATACCTTGGAAGCATTTAAGCTTATACGATTCCAGCGGGAAGACACCGTTTCTGGTTTCAAAAAGTTGAAAAAAGAAACTGTACTGTGATTCAATTGAGCATAATCTGTGGCTTGCCACCTTCAATTTCATCACAGAATAACACAGTGAACAACACATATATACATGATTTCTCCTTTTTAAGGGTGCTATTGAAATAATTACTATCCCTCGCTTTCAAATATAGACAGAGTATAATAATAGACAACGATTGCTAGCTAGCCTCATCAAGTTCATTACAGAATATAACACAGTAAACAACATAAATATACATGATTACTTCTTATAAGTGCTATTGAAGCAATTAATTATTATCCTCCCTTTCAGTGTAGACAGAGTATAATAATATGCACGACAACAATTATTATGCCTCAATGCTAAGCAAACTGAGATGGATTATATGATTCGTGAGTATGTGTTCTTTTTAAGCTCATCTCGAACCAGTCTATTATATACAAAATTTTAAGAGATGATGGTCAAAAACATACCTGAACTATGCTTTTTCGCACACATGAACTACCGCTTTTTCGCGAGTTTCACACCTCAACTATCAGTTGTATCACCATCCACATATTAAAACACACCTCAACTGTTATTTATTCCCCTTTACTACCCGAACCCTAAACCTTATCAGCTAGGAAAAGGGATCAATGGATAGTTGAGGTGTGTTATTATAAATGCAATCTAATTCTATTAGTTATAATAGATAGATGATGATAATTCGAATAGGAAAAGAAAACAGCTGATAGTTGAAATACGAAACTCGCAAAAAAGTGATAAGTAGTTGTGTTTTTATCAGTATCTCTAATTTAAAATAATAGACTAAAATTTCTAAAAGTTTGTGTACAGATTCATAGTTATGGAGCAAATACCAGAGCACTTCAGCTACCACGGCAGAGTCCGCTAACATGCGCCGGGTGCGATAACTCCTGTAAACCTTCTGCACTTTCATGGCAGCATTTGAAACAGAGTGCTCGCATTCGCGGCTGTTAGAAGAAGCGGACATATCGGAGCTCCAAATATCTGAAACACGGAACTCCGATTGTTCCGTATACGAGTACGGAGGCTGAGAGTTGAAATCAAAATTAGATAGAGCATGAGTTTTCACCTCCATTAAAACACAACAACGATAAACAACAAAGCCTTCAAAACAGAGACCTAGCGAACTCAGGAACAAGTATAGTAGTAAGATGACAAGTTTCTAGAGATGTAGAGAGAGTATTCGGAGTTTCGGAGAGGGGAGTCAAAGGACTTCACGTAGTAATAAGTTACTTTTATTGATTACTCGGTATAATATATATATATAATGTTACGTAATTATAATATATTTTTAAATTTTTATGTATAAATATGTATATTATTACGTAATTATAGAAATTTATTCACTATGGAGAGCCGTAGATAAGTGGAGGGGGTTCACATTAATGCAGACTATACTTGGGCCCTTTTAACTCAGTGGTAGAGTAACGCCATGGTAAGGCGTAAGTCATCTGGTAAGGCGTAAGTCATCGGTTCAAATCCGATAAGGGACTTTGTAAAACTCCAATCTAGTATTCATATTTGAGGGGAAAATTATATTTTTATTTGTAATAAAAAAAGGACTTGCTTGATAAGGGAAAGAGAAGACGTCCCTCAAAGCTCCATTAACGCAAAACTAGTCGATTCCTCCTTTTTTAAATTACCAAAAGCTCTTAGCTACTCAGCTATACTATAGGCTCTAAAGGCATTACTTGACTGAAAGAGTACTTTGCGTTACTCAAACCGATATTCTCGCTTCCGCTTCGGTGCTTTTGCTGGTCTGTCCACCTGTCATCTATATGCTTTTGCTGGTCTGTCCACCTGTCAGTGTTGTCATGCCTTTGGGGGAAAACAGTATTTAGTCAACTCCATGCTCTGCTGGTGTGCTAGTATTTTCATTTTCAGCATTAGATATAGTACTACTACGTCCACTTTTACTTAGTTTGTTCAATTCGAAAAATTGAGAGATAATTAATATTTATCTCTTTTTTATTCTTATTATTACTATTATAACATATAATAATTACGAGTAATATTATAAAATTAATTATTTTATATATTACTTAAGGGATATGCCAAGTTAAATATAGACAAATGAAGTAATCCTCTATCCTAATCTATATTACACATTTTCATTTTTAGTCAGTAAAAGAAAATGACATATTTTCTTATTTGATAATAATTTAATTTTAAACTTTATCTTTTACGCTCACCGAAATGATTTATAACCACACAATTATCTTTTGCTTGTGTTAGATCACAAAATTAAAAAATCTTTATTTATTTCTTAAATTTTGTGTTCAATAAAACTACATCATATAAATTAGAACAGAAAAAATATTAAATTTAGTGAAATGATATATGATAAAGAAATGAATTTTGATCTAATAAAAGAATTAACTGAAGTGGTGAGGATCATGCAAGACCATATAAGAAGATAAATTTGCTTTCCACCCATGAATGTGAGAAACTAAATGCTATAATATGTATTACGTGTTACTCCGGACCCAATAATATTAGAAACATTCACATGGTGTAGCTAACATATAAGGTAAATTTAAGTATAATAAATATACTTTAATTATAATCTGTAGCTGTGCATTCAATTTATCGCTCATAACTATATTGTATTTACCTTTTTCCAGATTCAGTGCATTCTCTCTTCTCCCTCACTCCTTTCTTCTACCCACGTGTCTCTCTTCGTTTTCACCATTAATGGCCTGCCAAAGTTGGTGTATTTGCAGACGAGCAGTGATGCAACAAGCCACGACAAAGGAAATTAAAAGAGTGTTCGTTGTCATCTTCTTCTCCCGTCGATGACATTTAACAGAAGCCGATATGAAACTCAAAAGCCTCGTCAGTGCCGTTGGCGCCGACACCTCCGCCTCTTCCTCCTCAATACCGCCGATGCTTTCTACCTCATTTAGTTTCAGATGTGGTTGCCTTCATGGCCAGATCTATTATCCTACTCCTTTTCCGCTTTCACCATCGGGAGTCTGTCATATTCATCAAACCTCCGCCTCTTCCTCGCCAAAAAATGGAGCCGCCTCTTCCTCCTCCACTGTTTTTCACGCCAGAATTCCATTGTTGTATTTTTTTAGTAAATACAATGTATCTGGAATTTTATTGTTTGTATACAATATTTTCAAGTAAATACAGTGTATTTTAAATGAATTTGAGCGTATTCTCCATTTTAGTGTAAATACGGTGTATTTTATATTTCATCGGAGATCCGATCGGATTTGATTGTATTTTTTATTTTTAAATACAGTGTATTTTATATTTTCGCAGGAGATTCGACCGGATTTGATTGTATTCTTCGTTATGATCTATATACATATGTATTTGGATGACTATAATTTTAGATCTGTGTATTTAAATACACCCGAATACATACAAAACAGGTAAAAAATATAGTTGTATTTGGCTGATTGTATTTTTGGAATTGTGTATTGAATTCATGCAAAATAGCTATAACATAGCTACGAATTGTAATTAGGAAAACAATAGCTACAATTGGTGAAAAGCCTAGAGATTATAGATATTTATGTAAGTTATCCATAATATTAACCAAAATTAATATTTATCTTAAAATTCATTGAATATATATAATTATTAATTTAAAACTAAATCACTTAAATTAGAATATCGAACATATAAGTTTTTAATCCTGCCCTTTGTATCGTCGTTGAAGAAAGAGAAGAAAACTTTAATAAACGGTTGAGACAATGAGGTCATTGAAATCAAGGTTTATAATAGAATATACACTGTATATTCCTGTGATATTATTAAAGATCTTTTATATCTGTAATTATGGTAGTAATCTTTTATATTAGGAAAATGTATATTTGATTTCCAGAAATTATAGGCTAGGTTTACTATTGTATATCATGTATATAAATCAATTACAATTATGAAAATAATCAAGGGGTTATTCTCTTTCATGATATCAACAGTCTAGGGCAAATTTTTCCTTCTCCACAAACCCTTCCACCGCCCTACTCCATCGGCAACCACACTTCGGCCGCCACCTCCCTTCATTTTTTTTTCCCGAAATCCTAATTTTCCTCTTGTTCCTTAATCATGTCTAACACAAAGAATACCTTTCATCTTGCTCCTTGCAGTCTCCAACATAAAAAACAACATCCCTATTATTCTTGAAATGGAGAACGTCCAATACGCTACGTGGGCAGAACTTTTTAAAATTCATGCAAGATCTCATAGAGTCCTCCATCACATCGTCAAACCGGAAAAAGGCAAGGAGAATGTTCCTTCCACTGATGATGAAATACAGTTGTGGGCAACTCTGGATGCTATGGTGCTCCAATGGATTTATTCTACCATCTCTACGGACCTTTTACAGACAATCATCGAACCCGATGCCATGACAATGGAGTCTTGGAATAGGTTGCGTGATATATTCCAGGATAATAAAAATTTATGTGGCGTGACCCTTGAGCAAGAATTCTCCCACATAAATATAGAGGATTTTCCAAATGCCTCAGCCTATTGTCAAAGGCTTAAGGAGTTGTTGGATCAACTTAAGAACGTTGGCGCTCCCGTCACGAATGATCGTCTCGTTCTTCAGATGGTTGCAGGCCTCTCCGAAGCATATAATGGGGTTGGCACACTTCTTCGCCAAAGCAATCTTCTCCCACCATTCTACCAAACACGTTCCATGATCACCTTAGAAGAAGCAGGATTGGCTAAAAAGATAGCTACCAGAGACAAATCCACCATGATGGTGGCCACGTCTCGCGAAACTGATGACTCTCAATCATTCTTCAAAATTTATGGTCAAAACCATAACAATGGGGGTGGGAAAAATGGTCAAAACTGTGGAAAAAATTGTGGTGGCGGACGTAGCGGTGGCAAGGGTGGTGGCCGTGGCGGCAACAACGTCGGCAATGGTGGACGAGGAGCTGGCAATGGCGGTCAACAGGGGGACCATGCCACTGAACCCCTGGCAGCAGGCTTGGGCCACTGGGCAGTGGCCCTGAGGCCTGCCTTGGGCCAATGGGCAGTGGCCCATGTCGCTCTGCCCGTTTCCAGGATCAAACTAGGCTAGGCCCAGTGGATAGTAGAGGCAGCAGCAAGGACAGCCTAAGCCTCGAAATAATTCGGCCTGACAACAGCCTAGCCTGCTTGGGCCGCGGCCTCAGCAGGCTTTCGCTGTTGTGGGCCCAACAGCAGCCCTAACCCATACGGATATCGAGGTAGCGATGCATATACTTGGACTAAATCCTCCGGATGTAAATTGGTACATGGACACCGGTGCTACTTCTCACATGATGTCCGCACTAGGTAATCTCTTGTCTTATTTCAATTTGAGCAAAACTTATGGCATAATTGTTGGTAATGGTAATTCAATTCCAATTCGTGGTTATGGTCACACTAAATTGTCTCCCCCGAACCTGCCTTTAGCCTTGAAAAATGTCCTTCATGCTCTTCACTTAATTAAAAATTCCGTGTCTGTTCGAAAATTTACAACTGATAACTCAATTTCTGTTGACTTTGACCCTTTTGGATTTTCTGTGAAGGATTTCTGGACGGGGATATCTCTAATGAGATGTGATAGTCGGGGAGAGCTCTATCCCATCACCACCACTACCACCACTAAACAAGCCACACCGTCAACGTTTGCCGCTTTAGCACCTTCCTTATGGCATGCGCGTTTGGGTCATCCGGGAGTGTCTGTGTTTTCCTCTCATAAAATAATAAATTTATTGAGTGTAATAGTGATCATTGCACTAATGTTTATCCTTCTTGTCCGCTTGGGAAACATGTTAAATTGTCGTTTATGGCTTCCAATTCTAGTACATTGTTGCCATTTGATATTATTCATAGTGTTCTCATCTTAGGGTGTTTGAGTGTTTATATTATCCTCTATTCCCTTCCTTTATCATCAACATACTTCAAGCCCGCTCTACCGCATGTGTATTTTTGGGTTACCCGTCTAATCATCGTGGTTACAAATGTTATGATTTATCCTCTAATAAAATCATAATTAGTCGCCATATCATTTTTGATGAAACCCAATTTTTGTTTGCTAAGTTGCATAATCTTGTGTCTAATTCTTATAATTTTTTGGATGATGGGCTCTCACCGTATATGGTCCACCATTTAGTCCAACCCACACCTCGGCTTCTGAAACGGTTGACACCGACAGGTCCACTGCCTGCCGGCCCAAACACTGCCCGTCCTCACACTCTGCCAGCAGGCTCACTAACTGCTTGCCCATCTCTATTCGCCCAGAATCTTAGCCAGCAGGCCCGCTGCCTGCTCCCAAATGCCACACACACGTGTCCAATTATGCCAACAGGCCCACTACCTGCTGGCCCAAACACGTCCACCCTTCAGCCAACCCAACTCCTTCCAACCCAGAACGGTACCGAGAATACCACAATGACCCAGCTCCAGCCTAATTCTATTTCGGGTCAAAAGCCCATTACTCGTAGTCAATGGGGTATTTTTAGACCAAAATGACAATTTAATCTCAACTCTAATGGCACTAAATCACCCCTACCACGTAACCCCATGTCTTTTCTTCATGACCGAAATTGGAAAATGGCCATAGATGATGAATATAATACTCTTATTGAAAATAAGACGTGGGAGTTGATGCCCCATCCGCCTGGTGTCAATGTAATTCGTTTTATGTGGATTTTTACTCATAAGGAAAAATTTGATGGTTGTTTTGAGAGGCATAAGGCCCGTCTTGTAGGTGATGACAAAACTCAACAGGTAGGCATGGACTGTGGCGAGACATTCAGTCTGGTGGTCAAACCAGTAACTATTCGCACTATTCTCAGTCTAGCTCTCTAAAAAGCATGACCTATTCATCAGCTAGACGTAAAAAATGTGTTATTGCACGGCGAACTCAAGGAAACTATATACATGCATCATCCCTTGGGTTTTAGGGACCCCGATCATCCAAATCATGTGTGCTTGATGAGGAAGTCCTTATATGGGCTCAAACAGGCTCCTCGGGCCTGGTACAAAATGTTTGTAGATTATTTGTCTACTCTTGGGTTTTCTCATAGCATGTATGATCATTCTCTGTTCATTTATCGTCGCGGTTCTTCTCTGGAATACATTCTGTTATATGTGGATGATATTATATTGAATGCTTCTTCTGATAACTGCACAAGTCTATCATATATTTTCTCAACTCCGAATTTGTTATGAAAGACTTGGGGCCTTTGAGTTATTTTTTTAGTATAGTTGTAACTCGTCACGTAGGTGGTCTATTTTTGTCACATGGGAAGTATGCAACATATATTATTGAACTGGATGTCATGTCATCCTGTAAGTCATCTCCTACGCTGGTTGACACTAAATCGAAGCTGAGTGCTAATTCTAGCACATCTTACGAGGATCCCTTCCACTATCGTAGTCTTGCGGGGGCTCTTCAGTATCTTACATTTACGAGGCCCTATATTACTTATGCAATGCAGCAGGTGTATTTATTTATGCATGATTCGAGGGAAGAACACATGCACGCTCTCAAACGCATTGTGTGTTACATTCAAGCCACTCTTGATTATGGTTTACACTTATATCCATCATCGGTATATACTCTCATGTCTTATACAAATGATGATTGGGGCGGATGTCCAGATACCATGCGTTCGACATCTGGTTATTGTATGTTTCTTGGTGATAACTTAGTATCTTGGTCGGCTAAACGCCATGCTACTTTGTCGCATTCCAGCGCAGAGACCGAATATCTAGGGGTAGCCAATGTGGTGTCTGAGTCCTGTTGGTTGCGTAACCTCCTTTTAGAGCTTCATTTTCTGATTCGGAAAACTACCTTGGTCTACTGTGATAATGTTAGTGCGATATCTCTCTCTGGGAATCTTGTCCAACATCAGCGCACTAAACATATCGAGATTGATATTCACTTTGTTCGCGAAAAGGTATCTCGTGGACAAGTACGTGTATTGCATGTTCCTTCACGGCATCAAATTGTTGACATATTTACTAAGGGACTTCCCTTAGTTCTATTTGAAGATTTTAGGGACAGTCTCAGCGTCCGAAGACCGCCCGCTACGACTGCGGGGGTGTAATAGAATATACACGGTATATTCCTGTGATATTATTAGAGATCTTGTAGATCTGTAATTATGGTAGTAATCTTTTATATTAGAAAAATTTATATTTGATTTTCGTAATTATAGGCTATGTTTATTATTGTATATCATGTATATAAATCAATTACATTAATAAAAATAATTAATGAGTATTGTCTTTCAGTTTATGAGGTTTAAATTCGAAAAGTGACCAATGACCCAACCAGCAGGACAAGTAGAGATGGCAGTGGATCCTGGACCCGGTCCGGATCCGGTGGATCCAGATCCGTTTTATAGGATATGGATCTTCAAAATTTAGACCTGACAGATCCGGATCGGACCCGGATCCATTTCTGACATATCGGATCTGGATCTGGATCTTGTATTTGAGATCCGTATCCGGTCCAGATCCGACCCGTGGATCCATTTTTTATTAAATATATCCATAACCTAGAATGTAATTTTATAAGTATTTTCTTAAAATTGCTAAGCACATCCTTGCAAGTTTAATTTTTCAAAACAAGTTTAATTTATCCATGCGTTAACTCAAAAACCAAAAAATAAAGAGGTAACTTCGATAATAAAATCAATGTTATATTAGTGAATGACTAACATCTCTATAGACAAGTAGTTAAAATTATATTCACTTCATTTGTGAAGATTCCAAGCACATGCAAGTTCTGCATTGTGAAAATACTAGTCAGCATTTTCCACAACTATTGTCATTGTCCAACATTTTCAATTAATAGCTCACAATCAAAACGAGACAACGAACAAAATATCTCATATGAAAAATTGAAAACAGTAAACTGGTAGCTAAGTAAAAATCGTTTGTCAGTTCAAAAAAAAATTCTTAGCAAGATTACATTCTTAGCAAGACAAATTTTTTTACATGTGGATCCAGATCCGATCCGTGGACCCGGTGGATCCGATGGATCCGGATTTGGATATGATTTTTATGGACCCGACGGATCTGAATCCGGATCTGGATTCAGGTATGAAAAACGAATCTGGATCTGAATCTAGTAGAATCCGGTCCAGATCCTATCCGTGCTCATCCTAAGGACAAGGATCTAATAATTGGTCTCATTTTTCTTCGCCTACCCTTATTAGTTTAGGTCCCGAAATCTTATAGACCATAAATGTGCTTTAAATTACTAATAGTAGTAGTTAGATTGATGAGGACGAAAGGTTGTTGCATGTGGCAGCTGGTGTAAAAAGGGTGGAAATAAGTCGGCTGAACATTTACCATGCATTTGAATAGAATACTCAATAAAATAGATTTGTAAAAATTTCTTAATTATTATTTTCATATCTTTTATATGTAAATACAAAAATCTCTTATAAAAAATAATCTAAAAGTTAAAATATTTTTAAAAGATTTACAATATTTGATACTAGTGATCGTAGTATTTTTTTTTTGTAGTTTCTTGTCCTTACGAATTTCTTCCGTAATTTTTTGTCCTTTGATTTCTGATAGTATTTATTGTTCTCTCGTTCTTCGCATAGCATACTATTTTGACATGATTTGTAGTTATCACTTTATTATGTTATTGCTATTGTTTTATTATTTTGTTCTTAGCCGACGGTCTATTGGAAACAATCTCCCTACCTTCCAAGGTAGGGGTAAGGTCTGCGTACAACCCCCTCCCCAGACCCCACTAGTGGGATTACACTGATATGTTATTGTTGTTGTTGACAATATTTGATAATTAAGATATTTAATTTAAACACATAGTAATTTAAAAGAGCGGAAAATAATTATTGTTAAGCTTTACGAAGAGGTTTTGCCGGGCACCTTACCGTAGTAAAAAGAAAAAATATAAATGGATAAGGTACCATTCAAGTGGATGTTCAAGTGGTTCAACGATAGATACAATTGATGAGATAAAAGGTCTGCAGATACTCGTCTAGCTTTTTATTATTTTAATTTTTTTAGGCTCCTTGCTCCGTATTGAATCAATTTCTCTGTTGTGCGGTTCTTATTTACACAAAAACTATATGTCCAATAAAATATTGACAAGTTTTATGAGAGCACTTCTATATTTTGTTAGGCTATTCAATCGTGGTCTTTCCTGCAGGAACCATGAAAAAAGATGTTGATTCATCTGCATGGCCCATTTAATTATGTAACTGTCAATGTGCTGTCTACATTTGCTTTTTCACTTTCATTATGATTATTAAACTTCTGTTAATATATATTTTATTTCATTAAGACATATGCCATTTTTGTTAGATTATTGTAAAATTATTTTTAAAATATTTGTTTTTTCGTTAAGACATATGCCATTTTGGTTAATTAGAGTATTGTAAAATAATTTGTAGAACATCAAGCAACTACATCCATGTGCCCATGTATACACCAAACCTTGTGTTTGTCGTGCCGACGTATAAAGAAAAGTTTAAGTTTTATATAATAATGGTGTAACTTTTTACACAATTACTTTTTTATTAAATAATTAAATGTAAATGTTTTGATAAACATTAATTGTAATATGATGAAAATAGTAACTAGAAGTTACAATTATAAATAGTATTTACACCGTATGTGTCTATAACTTAAATCAACCAATATCTTATATAGATTACACTATCAGTTGTTTATTTCATAAATACGAGCTAGTTTGGGAAATAATAATAAATTAAAACTCCCAAGTAAACGTGTATTTGAGAAAATTGTGAAGAACGAATTGAATATGTTGTTCATTTAGAAATTTTCACCAGTTAAAAGACTATGAAAGACAGAGAATGTAATAATTTATTATCCTAATTATTTCGATTATCCAGCTAAACAACAGCCTTCCATTTTATTATATGTTACTGATATTTGTTTTTAATTTGAAAATAATGAAGAAAAAATAGGAGGAAACGTTACAATTATGCGATTGTCTTTCTAAAATTAACGTGGCCATTAGTTTAAGAAACAATGTAGACACTAGTAAATTTTTATATATAATATAGTTGTTGACGACAAATACCGAATTGTTTAAAATGGTGAGGAATTGATGGTTACATTAGAAATAGAATGAAAATATGGACTCTTTATATGGAATTGAACAATCTTCACCCTATAAGCTAGTTTTTGGGGTTGAGTTAGACCCAAAATTTATTCTTTACATGGTATCAGAGCCAAATTCATTCCAATTATTTGTTTGTCGATGTTGGGCCCCCAAATTATATTGTCCACGCTCCAGTTAACGAGGTATGAGTGTACGGGGAGTGTTAAGAGTCCCACATCGAAAATAGAATGGGAACATGAACTCCTTATATGGACTTGGACAATCCTCACCCTACAAGCTAGCTTTTAGGGTTAGTTAGACCCAAGATCCATTCTTTATTGTTACTATTATATTGACAAACGAAAAATAATTGTCTGCGACCAAATAAGACAAATATTATATGGCTTAAATATTCGAGTTTCAACTGCCCAACAAAAGAGACAATTTCTTTATTTTTATTGAATAATTAGAAATGTCTTGGACTTATTCTCATTGTGCAGGCACACTTGAGAGGAAGCCGAGAGATAGAGCAAAGAGACACTATATAATAAAAAGGAGTACTAATTTGTATTTATAGTCGGCAGATTATTTCAGAAAAGAAGAAAAAAGTCACAGACGAACCAAAAAGAAAAAGCATTTAAGTGAAAAATAGAGGCATCAAATTAATAAAGGATAATTTTATAAATATAAACTTATGGTAAGAATATTTTTTGTCTTGAAAAAAATAACCTTTTGCTTTTCGTAAAAAAAAACTGCAGCTTCTTCCAGTAACAAAATAATGCTTTTGTTGATGTTTAAAGAACTTTTTTATCGGTCAAACACCTCAAATTTAAAAAAAAAAAAAAAAAAACTTTTGGCCTCCAAAAGATTTGGCCAAACAGGCTACAAGCTAAGTGATTTATGAAACATGGTAATCTTACAAGAATTTAAATATGAAACATGGTAATCTTATTGAGGAATATTGAAAAAACTACATTATGAAGACATAATTATAGAGGAGATCAAGAATTTTGTATTAAAATTGGCACCTCTCATTGTTCTAAGTAACGTTACAAAGCCGTTAACAACAACAATGACAAACATACTCAGTGAAATCCCACAATGTGGGATCTGGGGAGGGTAGAGTGTACACAGACCTTACCTCTACCTTGGTAGATAGAGCGACTGTCTCCGAGAGACTCTCAGCTCAAGACAAAGCACAAGCCCAAGCAAAGTAAGACAAACAAAGTGCGTAAATCATGATAGCGAATTTTGAAACAGAAAAGAAACAATAACTAATGCAAGTAAATAAGACAAACAAAATACACATAGCAGCATAAATCGAACGACAAAGGACTATAAGGCAATACCGTGCCTACTAGTATGATAGGCTAAGCGAGCCAACAATAATAATACTACAACTACTAGTTTGTAAGCGTTGGTAAGACTACACTGGACTACCTACTACCCTAATACGTGTCCTCTATAACCCCCTATCTAAGGTGATGTCCTCAGTGAGTTGCACCTGCGCCATATCCCGTCTAATCACCTCTCCCCAATACTTCCTTGGCCTACCTCTACTGTTGACACCCAAATTTGTCTCTCTTTTTCGATTATTCGCATGTAATTTTGAATATTTCGACACCCCAAAATAATTTTGAGATGCATACATATATTCGCATTTTTACTACTATTTGCCTTTTAATATCATAAACATAGTTTTACCTTAATATTAGGCGTTTCCCCCCCCCCCCCCCCCCCCCCGCAAAATGGCATCGTATTTCTATTTTTAATCAAGCATTAAGCATTTCGCAAATATTATGTTTTTATTATTATCACATTGTTATTTTTAACTTTATAATTTATATTTTTACAAAGTATTTTTTTTATAATAAACCCCTTTTCTATTTTTAACCACAACTCATTCTCCCATTAACCCAATACATTCTATCCCTTTTATTATTCTCAAAACCAATACCCAAAACCAACCCAACCTACACAAACTAGCCCAAACCCCTAACCAAATCCGCAACCTCCCCGAAAAAATGAAGGCCCAATCGGCCAAACCCAAATTTAACCCCCCAAACCGGCCACCAAAGGCCCAAACCCATCGGCCCAATCGGCCAGCCCATCACCCAACACCCTTTAATCCCCAAACCCAAACCAAACCTAACCCGAACACCCCTTTCTCTTTCTCTTTCAACCTCTCCACCAAACACCCCATACCCCTAACCCCCGTCACCGCACACACCACCACCTACCCCCTATGTTACGCCGGTCACCTCACCTCACCCACCACTAACCCCTGACACCCAACACATCCCATACCCTTATCCCCGAAAATTCGCAACCCATACCCCTAAAAAATCCGTCTCAAATCGTCATTTTTAGCCCTCTATTTTCAAATTTCAAACGCCTTTTTCATCTATAAAAGGACCCTCTTGTTCTTCATGTAAGGGGTCGGATTTTCTACTCTTGATTTTGCATACCATCTTTTATTTGGGTCCGACGGATTAAATATTTTTGGGTTTGATATCATCTTTTATTTTTCATTATCTTTGATCGGAAAAAGCCAAAAAAAAAGAGGTTTGTTTTTTGTCTGATTTTCGAGTCTTGATTTTCGGCACTGCATCCTTTGTGTTTCATCTTTGAGGCCAAAATCCGAGAATAAGAGCAACACTATATCTATATATTCTATCCGAAAATAAAGGTAGGATTTTTCTTGATTTGGTTTAGTAAACACCCATTTTGATTCCTAGTTTGTAATCTAAAAAATACACAAAAGAGAGACAAAAAAAATGTTTCGTTCTCGGGTCGGCTACTGATTCCGGGTCAGGTCGGGCCAGAATCCGGGTCGGGTAAAATTTCCAGAATTTGGCTTTGATATTTTGTTGTTGGTTATATGAAAATCCAAGAAAAACTGATTCCGGGTCGGGTCACTGCTTCGGGTTGCATTTCTCGGGTCGGGTCGACCTAAAATCCGAGTCATCTATCCAGGTCTGTTTTTTCAGAACTGGGTCGAAATACCCAATTTTTCTTTACTGTTTCGTCATCTTTTTCCGGGTTGGGTTTAAATTACGGACTGCTTTTTAGTGCTGAATAGCTATTATATGGGTTTGTCATTTACTTCTCTAAGACAATTTTTGACTCTCATATTTTGCTATGTTTGTTCCTGTTTGTGGCTACCATTGAATGTCACCGGGTATTTACCATTGATTAGGCATTTAGCCACTACGCTTGTTATTTATAGCTATTGTTGGATACTATTTAGCCACTACGCTTGTTATTTATAGCTATTGTTGGATACTATTTGCTGCTTGTTTTGCTATCACTTACGTTAGTTCGCTATTGTTTGGAGCCAAAGTGTTGGCTGTTTCACCGCTGTTGTGTGCTTCGAGGCTGTTAAAAATAGTTGTTGTACTTTTTCATATTCTACTGCTTTGAACATGATTCTACACTTGGGCCGATGAAAAAAAAAATCTGTCGATTTTTGAGGCCTCCATAGTTGGAAAGACGGAAATAAAACTCCTGGGCAAGGTGAAACTTAAATCTTTTTATTTCACCCGAGAGACCAACATGTTCGGTAGGCAAGGCGACAGAAATGACCAACGCGTCATATGTTCGCAACCACGACGTGATTGGAATGATCTTTTCAAAATTTAAGTCTGAGTCCTCCGTAATCAAAACATTTATTGTTTTGGGTACTGATCCGAAGTTATTTATATTCAATTGTTTCTAACCATTTGTTCTTGATAACTTGCAAGGAACACTTACGAAAGTTAAAGAAGGCCAGACACCTCTCGGAGATGATTTTTTTTTAAATTTTCTCTAATTCAGTTTTATTTTATTATGTATTATAATATTATTTAATATATTTGTGTAATTATTGAAAGGTTTAGAATAGGTAGGCTTAGAATCAATAAATTAGAAAAGGTAGTTTAAAATTGGAAACCCACCACTAGCTTATTTATTTTAGGTTCGTCATGCATATTCAAAACTTTCAAAACAAATTGGCCATCTTCTATTTTGCATTTTAATCATACTGATAAATAATTTACTTTTCTCATTTATTAAAAAAATGCAAAAATATTTATTTTATGCAAATGCATACCTTTTTTCTTTCTTTTTCGAAAAAATCAACTTTGCATGTATTTTATCAACTTTCATACAAATGTATACTTTTATCCAAAATTAACTTTACATGTATTTTTAAACAATGCCATACAAATGCATACTTGTACAAAATGTATCCTTCATTAAATACTTGCAACATCATTTAACTTTATATTTTTAAACATGCATTTTCTAAGTACAATAAATAAGCCCGAGTTTGATCGGATAACCGCGAGTTAGCGGATTTTAAAGAATGTCTAACCCCTTCCTTTTAGAATAATAAAGAACCCCTACCTAGAATCTCATATTTTCGCAGACCGGTAATACGAGTTCACTTTGCAGCAATTTTTTACATTTAGGTGTCCTAATTCACCTTAGAATAATTAGGTGACGACTCCTCAACAACATTAATCAATCCAGAGGGAATCGACCCATTACGTCGCGAACCGTGGTAAAAAGCGGGTGCGACATCTACCCCTCTTGTACCCGTCCATAGCCAACCTCTCACACCTTCGCATTGGGGCATTTGTGTCTCTCCTCTGCACGTGCCCGAACCATATCAACCTAGCTTCCTGCATTTTATCCTCCACCGAGACCACACCCACTCTGTCCCAGATATCATCATTTCTAATTATATCCCTCCTTGTATGCCCACACATCCATCTCCGCAACTTTCATCTTTTGGGTGTGCGATGTCTTGACCGGCCAACACTCCGCCCCATACAACATAGTCGGTCTAACCACCACCCTATAGAACTTGCCTTTAAGTTTTGGTGGCACCTTTTTATCGCACAAGGCTCCAGATGCGAGCCTTCATTTCATCCACCCTACCCCAATACGATATGTGACATCGTCATTAGTCTCTCTATCCCTTTGGATAATAGACCCGAGGTACTTGAAGCTCCCTATATTTGGAATGACCTGAGTACCAAGCCTCACCTACACACCTGTCTCAAGGCCACTCCCGTCACAGAACTTGCACTCCAAGTATTCTGTAATGGTCTTACTCAACCTAAACGCTTTAGACTCCAAATTATATCTCCAAACCTCCAGTTTAGCGTTCACTCCGCTGTGAGTCTCATCAATCATGAATATGTCATATGTGAATAACATACACTAGGGCACCTCCCCTTGGATTTGTCGCGTCAGTCCATCCATCACCAAGGAAAATAGGAATGTGCTAATAGCTGATCCCTGGTGCAGCCCCATCATCACTGAAAAGTGCTCCGAGTCTCCTCCTACTATCCGTACCTTGGTCTTGGCTCCATCATACATATCCTTTATTGCCCTAGTGTATGCCATAGGTACACCTCTAACCTCCAAACATCTCCATAGAACCTCCATTGGGACTTTGTCGTATGCCTTCTCAAGGTCGATGAAAACTATACGTTAGTCTCTCTTCCTTTTCCTATACTTCTCCACCAACCTCCTAATAAGATGAATGGCTTCTGTAGTTGACCGTCCCATCATGAATCCAAACTGATTCTCAGAGATAGACATGCCTCTTCTCACCCTTATCTCCACGACTCTTTCCCAAACTTTCATAGTGTGGCTTAGAAACTTGATACCCCTATAGTTGTTGCAACTCTGGATATCACATTTGTTCTTGTACAAAGGAATCATTGTACTCCACCTCCATTCTTCGGGCATCCTTGCCGTCTTAAGAATGACGTTAAACAACAACGTCAGCCACTCCAAACCTGCCATACCTGCGCTCTTCCAAATTCAAATGGGATTTCATCAGGCCCGTTCGCTCGTCCCCTGCGAATCCTGCGCACAACACCCTGAACCTCCTTAACCTTAATGTTTCCATAATACCTAAAATCTCGATACCTACCAGAGTGCTCCAGATCTCCTAGCACAATATCTCTATCTTCTTGTTCGTTCAAGAGTTTATGGAAGTAAGACCGCCACCTCCGCCTAATATGCGCGCCCTCCACCAGTACTTTGTCGTCCTCATCCTTGATGCACCTCACGTGATCCAAGTCCCGGGCCCTCCTCTCCCTCGCCTTGGCTAGTCTGTACAACTTCTTATCCCTGCCATTTTTCTCTAATTCTGCATATAGACGTTCAAAAGCTGCCATTTTCACCATTATAACCACTAGTTTTGCCTCTTTCCGTGCCATCTTATATAATTCCCTATTCGTCCACTTCTCTACCTCATCCTTGCTTACTACCAATTTCGCATACGCTGCTTTTTTCGCTTCCACCTTTTCTTGAACTTTACCATTCCACTACCAGTCCCTTCGATTCCCACCACGGTTACCCCGCGAGACCCCTAGAACTTCTCTAGCAACCTTCCAAATGCAACTGGCCATCTTGTCCCACATTCTGGTCGCATCCACACTATTCCCCCAAGCCCTCTTGGCCATCAACCTCTCCCTCATCTCCTTTGCACTAGCCATGGTCAAACTCTCATATTTGATTCTTAACCTGTTATCCACAACCTTCTTCTTCTTCTCCATCTTGATCTCCAAATCCATCACCAAAAGCTTATGTCGGGTTGTAAGATCCTCCTTCGGAATAACCTTGCAGTCTTTACAAAGACCTTTGTCAACCTTCCTAAGGAGCAAAAAGAATATCTGAGTCTTAGCCACCGAACTACAGAAAGTCACTAAATGCTCCTCCTTCTTCAGGAACCTCGAATTGGATATCACCATCCCAGAAGCTCTAGCAAACTCCAAAAATGAGACTCATCCCCCGTTCCTGTCCCCGAGGCTAAAACCTCCATGTACGTCATCATAACCCCCCGGAAGTTCCTCGATATGTCCATTGAAATCCCCTCCTACAAATAACTTCTCAGTGGTTGGTAGACCTCCTACCACTTCGTCCAAATCTTCCAAAAAATGCCTATTCCCCTCCTCTTTCAAGCCCGTCTGCAGCGCATACACACTAATATTGTTCATAGTACACCCTCCAACTACCAACTTAATCGCAATCATCCTGTCATTGATCCTCCTAACCTCTACCACCTGATCCCTTAGCTCGCTGTCTATCAAAATGCCTACCCCATTCCTATACTTAGACCTACCAGAGAACCATAGCTTATACCCGTCTACATCCTTAAGCTTAGGTCCTACCCATTTGGTCTCCTGGACACAGGCTATATTAATCTTCCTCTTCTTAAGAAGCTTAACTAGCTCTATGGCTTTCCCCGTTAGAGTTCCAATATTCCAAGACCCTATTCTCAGCCTAGCATTACCCTTACCCCAACTTACCCCACTAACCCTCGCATCCATCTCCGACCAAGAACATGACCCTAGTCTACCATCATTCACCAAAGCCACTATAGAAAAAAATACTAGTCAAAGGTTAACAATAACACACACGAAAACCATTACTAAAGCACAAGTTAGAAAGAATCTAGAGGTAAATCAGGCTACAACCAATATGATGGCACAAAACTACCAAAAGGAAAGGGAACAATGCCAATGAAGCTAAATAAACTAAAGAAGGATCTGAATAGTATAATAAAGTAAACAAACAGAAAATCGAATTAAGAATACCTAGTAGTAAATCAAGATAATGAACTCAGGTAGTAACACAAATTAATATAAAAATAGTAGAGATAATCCAACAAGAAAACCAATTACTAAAGGGGCCAAAGAATGACAAAATCAGAAAACACAGATCACAGAAAGCAAAGAAATAGAAGAAATGTGGAGCATGCAATTTGGCAAATCGCTCCTACCAAAATAAATAAATATAAAGCAAATTAGTAACTATATAAGTCCGTAACTGAAGATAGGTACAGAAGAGTAAGATCAAGAAATGGTATAACCTGATTTTTCGGTAGTAGTCGTCGTTATCTGGTTGGTCGCCGTCGCCAGATGTGACCTCTGATATTGGTGGTCGTGGTCGTGGTGTTAGGGTTCCAAAATAGTGGATAGAGTAAAGGGGAGAAGAGGATAGAAGAGTGAAAGACAGAACAAGAGCGGGAAACCTGGTGGCTAATGGATGTTCGGCGGCGATTGTAGTGGTGTGGGGCTAGCCGTTACTGGTAGAGGGAGATTAGTGCATCGGGCTACCTTTTTAGATGACCTTGATAGAATATTTCTAGAATATTCCTTGTACATCTCCTATATTAGGTAAAATTGTAGTCCAATTGTAATTAGGAAGTATAGTCCAATTGTAATTAGGAAGATTAGTTACCTAGTTTGTAAAAGAGTAAATAAAAATTATGTAACACTATATATATTGTACATAATAATCAATGAAAAACAGGGGAACATATTCTTTTATAGTATCAACAGCCAAAACCTAAAATTTTCTTCCTAACCTCTTGGCCGCCCCAACCCTCGGCAGCCGCCCTCCCCAAACTTTCTCCTACCAACTCTTGGCCGCTTCCTCCTTCTCCTCTTCCCCAAACTTTTCAATGGTTGAACAACCTAAATTACATCCTTCTCTTGTAGTTAACTACATCAAGAACTTCATTCCCATAACTCTTGAGATGGAAAATGATCAGTATTCATCTTGGGCAGAATTATTTAAGATTCATTGTCGTGTGTACAAAGTCATCGACCATATCATCCCTCCTAAATCAAAGCCCCTGGAACACCATGATGTTTCTAATGATGATCTTTGGTCCCGCTTAAATGTGGTTATCCTACAATGGATCTCCGGCACGATCTCGAATGATCTATTTCATACAATCATTGAAATCGATGCCACTAGCCGACAAACGTGGGAGCATTTGGAAAGTATTTTTCAGGATAATAAGACACAACGTGCCTTGTACCTAGAAAATCAATTTAAGTACATTCAACAGGATGATTTCTCAAACGTGTTGGCTTATTGTCAGGAACTTAAGATGATTGCCGATCAACTCTCCAACGTCAGTGCATCGGTCACTAATCAACGTTTTGTGATGTAACTTATTACACGTTTGAATGAAACTTATGACAACGTCGCTATCATCCTCCAACAATGCACGTCATTGCCTCTATTTTATGAGGCATGTTAGACACTCACCCTTGAAGAAACCCAAACAACAAAGCGGATCACAACTCATGCGAGCGCCGCCGACGCCGCCCTCATCACTACCGGCGGCTCATCCGCCAACAGCAGGGCCCCATTATCCTATAAGACAAACTGGGTTGCATTGGTAGCTATGCTTAGCGGTGACATAATTTTTGTTGTGAGTTCCGGTCTGGCCTCTGGTCTTGATTTCGTTCCTCTACTTTCAGTCGAGATACTTACACAGTTCCAAATTTCTTTGCCTACATAGAAATGATAGGAACTTCACTGAGACGTTCACAAAATTGGCAACCCGACGACCCGACACATGACCCATCTTCCCGAAATCACCACAAAGGGTAAAACTCTGGAAAAGCCCGTGATAGTCATGATGGGAGTAGCAGGAGGGGCCAGCCGTTGTCGACCGACAGCAACCCGCAGTGGCAGTGGCAGCAACCTCTTTCATGGGCTACTTACCCGCCATGGACTACATGGGCCCAACCGGAGTGGGCTGCTCTATATTGCCTATACTCGACATCCTCCTAAGCTCCACCTCCGGCCCAACAACACCAACCCAGCATCCTCGACGCACGTCCACAGCAGGCATACAGTGCACATGTCTTTCCTCCTTCCACCTACGCCCCGACGGATATTGAGAAGGCTATGAATATGATATCCCTCAACATTCCAGACAACAGTTGGTACATGGATACTGATGCCACATCTCATATGACGGTATCTCAAGGTACTCTCTCATTTTATTTCAATACGAGTAATTTAAATCATCGTATTATTATTGGTAGTGGACACGACATTCCTATTCGAGGTTATGGATAATCATCCCTCTCCCTACCACACCCTCCATTAGCTTTAAAAGATGTCCTCCATGCCCCGACACTTATCAAAAATATAATCTCTATGCGTCGTTTCACAATCGATAATAATGTTTCACTTGAATTTGATCCTTTTGGTTTTTCTGTAAAGGACCTTATGACAGGGATGCGAATAATGCGATGTGATAGCACCAGAGACATTTATCATATTACCACCACCTTCGGTCATCCAGCCTCCTCTTCATCATCCCTTGCAGCTATTTCCTCCTCTTTATGGCATAATAGATTAGGACATCCGGGGGACTCTGTTTTACGCTTCATTCGCAAAAATAAATTTATAGATTGCAAACATGTATCTTATCCTCCTATTTGTGAATCTTGTGTTTTTAAGAAACATGTCAAGTTACCAGTTTATTCTTCATCTACATGTACTTTAATGCCTTTTGATTTAATACACAGTGATTTATGGACTTCTCCTATTTTAAGCATAGCCGGGCATCGATACTATATGTTGATTTTAGATGATTATTCAAACTTCCTGTGGACTTTTCCCAATAGAAATAAATCTCAAGTCTATTCTATTTTTTCTTCATTCAGCGCTTTCATTAAGACACAATTTAAAAAGAATATCAAAATTTTTCAATGTGATAGTGGGAGGAAATTCGATAATAATAAATTCAAACTTTTCTGCGCCAAAAACGGCCTTGTTTTTTCATTTTTCCTGTCCCCACACCTCTCCACAAATGGCAAAGCTGAAAAAAATTAAGACCATAAACAACGTAGTTCGTACCTTCCTTGCTCACACTTCTATCCCCCCTCATTTTGGCATTACACTCTATCCATGGCAACATATCTCTTAAACATTCTCCCTAACAAGTCTCTCAAACACAAATCTCCCACCCAAGTTCTCTATCTTCGGGATCCTTCCTATAAGAATTTAGGAACTTTCGGATGTCTATGCTACCCCCCTCCATCCCTCCACACAAATCAACAAGTTGCAACCTCGGTCCACCCCATGTGTATTTCTGGGTTACCCCCTAATCATTTTTGTTACAACTGTTACGATCTGTCCAGCCGAAAAATAATCATTTATTTTCATGAGTCTCAATTTCCCTTTACCAAACTCAATTCCCCACCTCCGAATTCCTATGACTTCTTAAATGACGGCATTAATCCCCTTCTAATTCATCACTTGCAAAATCAGTCGCTACCGTCACCGACGCCTGACCTACCTCTCTCTATCCCATATCGAGTGGGCCAGCTAACCCCGCTACATACTCCTCGGAACAACCATTCTCGGCTGCCCAAGGTCACTCCCTCACCTCAAACAACGCCCCCGCCCCTTCTCCCCGATTCTGTTGCTCTCTCTCGGCCTGCAACTCTGCCCCAACCGCTTCCCGATCCCGCCTCACCTCCCGTGGCACCCACACGGATGATGGAAACCCATGCTATGCATGGCATTTCCAAACCCAAACAATAATTTAATTTGTCGAATTCAGTTACCCCTTCACCTCTTCCTCATAATCTGAAAAATGCCTTGTCCGATCCTAATTGGAAATCTGTCATGATTGACGAATATAATGCTCTTATTGAAAACAAGACATGGGAGCTATTGCCCCGTCCTCCTGATGATAATGTTATTCGTTCTATGTGGATTTTTAGACATAAAAAGAAATATGGCGGTTCTTTTGAGAGGTACAAGGTCTGTCTTGTAGGTGATGGCAGGTCTTAACAAGTGGGCGTAGATTGTGATGAAACCTTCAACCCGGTGGTGAAACCAGCAACTATTCAGACCGTTCTCAGTATTGCTTTATCCAAATCATGGCTCATTCATCGGCTGGATGTCAAAAATACCTTCTTGCATGGAGACCTTCATGAGACTGTGTATATACATCAACCTTTAGGATTCAGAAATTTAGTCCATCCAGATTATGTGTGTCATTTGAAAAAATTGCTCTATGGACTGAAACAAACTCCTCGTGCGTGGTACCAACGGTTTGCTGACTTTGTATCCTCTATCAGTTTTTCACATAGAAAATCTGATCACTCACTTTTTTATCTATAGAAAGGGTAATGACATGGCATACATTCTGTTATTTGTTGATGACATCATCCTAACTACATCTTCTGATGCACTTTGCCGATCCATTATGTCACTCCTTGCCTTTGAGTTTGCTATGAATGATTTGGGGGCCCTAAGCTATTTTTTTGGCATGGCTGTTACGAGACATGCAAGTGGCTTATTTCTTTGTGAAAAGAAGTACGCCGAAGAGATCCTTGAATGAGCAGGCATGACGTCTTGCAAATTGGTCCACATACCGGTGGACACTAATTACAAATTCAGTGCCTCTTCGGGTTCTCTGTATGCCGACCTAACTCACTATCGCAATTTAGCAGGGGCATTGCATTATCTCACTTTTATGAGACCATATATATCTTATGTCATGTAGAAAATATGCTTACACATACGTAGCTCGACGGATGAACATATGAATTCCCTCAAACGAATTTTGCGATATGTACAAGGTACTCTTCATTTCGGCTTACACATGTACAAGTCATCACTCTCCGACCTCACCTCTTATTCTGATGCTGACTGGGGTGGATGTCCTGAAACTCGTAGATCCACGTCAGGTTATTGTGTGTTCCTTGGAGATAACTTGCTTTCTTGGTCTTCTAAAATACAACCTACTATGTCTCAATCCAGTGTCGAAGCTGAGTATCGAGGTGTAGCGAATGTTGTCTCTGAGTCTTGTTGGATATCCAACCTTCTTCTGGAACTTCACTGCCCATCTACATTGGTCTATTGTGATAATGTAAGTGCAATATATCTTTCCAAAAATCCCGTTCAACATCAGCGCACTAAACATATTGAAATGGATATTCACTTTGTACGTGAGAAAGTTTCTCGTGGACAAGTTCGTGTTCTTCATGTTCCTTTCCGATATCAGATTGCTGACATTTTATTAAAGGGCTTCCGCGCATACTCTTTGATGATTTCCGAGCCAGTCTCAGTGTACGAGAACCTCTCGCTTCGACTACAGTGGTATGATAGAATATTTCTAGAATATTCCTTGTACATCTCCTATATTAGATAAAATTATAGTCCAATTGTAATTAGGAAGTATAGTCCAATTGTAATTAGGAAGTATAGTCCAATTGTAATTAGGAAGATTAGTTATCTAGTTTGTAAATGAGTAAATAATTATGTAACACTAAATACATCTCCTATATTAGGTAAAATTATAGTCCAATTGTAATTAGAAAGTATAGTCCAATTGTAATTAGAAAGATTAGTTACCTAATTTGTAAAGAAGTAAATAATTATGTAACACTATATATACGGTACATAATAATCAATGAAAATCAGGAGAACATATTTCTTTACACCTATATATGCTATTTTAATTAGCAAACAAAAAGTGCCTTTAGTAACAAAAACTACATACCTCACAAGAAATTTGATACTTTTAGGTATAGTTGAAATAAGATCTGTTTAAATACTTTTTCTTTAGCTTCTGATCGTTTAAAGAAAATTCACAAATCCAAATAGCCTACTACTCTTCATGTTTAACTTGCAGAAATGTAATACCCAAAGACTTTAATAAAGCTTCTGTGTGAGTTCCCAATCCTCGGCTGCAAATCTATGACTTTCGTCTTTTAAAGTTATATAAGATCCTAGTCTAGTAATAGGATTATGTTGAGTAATTGTGTAGGCGAAAATTTGAGTCTGTTTACACACTCGTTTACATGTGTTTGTCCAATATAATCAAACTACAATACAATAAGAGATTGTAAACAGAGCAACGTGTTACCTGCAAAAAGTTGAATGAAAAAGCTGATCAGACCTGCATACTAAAACAACTTATAAAAATATTGTGATATTTCACTTGCAATGCTGAAAGCTGGACGACAAATTATGAAACTATTAAACTACATTTATTAACATAAACCTAAAGCATTAAAAATATTCTTGATGCCTTCCTCCGAATTTTTCCAACTTATACATAAAAACTCCATGGAGTTATCATTTCTCTTAATAACCAAGTTATGGATCCTTTCCAACAGCCTTGTATGGACAAACATTTAAAGAATACTATATTAATTAAGATCTTGTAAATCATCTTTGCGGAAAATATTTTAGCACCAAAATATTCTCTTTACTATGGAGTAATTGAAAAAAGCACAATTAATAAAATACTTGGCTGTTTCGCTTTTGCGCTGCTTGCGAATAACGTCCTTGACGTTCTTGACGAAGGCTTGTTCTACTTTGGATGGAATTAGAACAGTGACTTGGATATCATCAAATTGATTCTCCCTAAAATTAGAATATAAATATCTTTAAGATTGTTGGAAATCTTACAGAAAATACTTGATCACGAGCACTGTAGAAAATTCTTGAAAGCTTGAGGTGTGTTCAAGAACACTGTCCTTAAATATATTTCACTAAAAAAATTTCTCTAGATCTGTTCATACGGTCAAAGTAACGTTAGAATATTTTAAAAAGTAATTAACATACTAAAAACTAAGGGTGTCCAACGGGGCGGGACGGGTGGAGGGTCGGGACGGGGGAGGGTCAGGACTCGGATTTCGGTGGGCCGGGATAGGCGGGACGGTGAGAGGTCCCATCCCGTCCCACATCCCGCCGGAACGGGGTCGGGTTGGGACGGGTCGGGTCGGGACTCGGGATTTATTTTTTTTGCCACTTAATTTTAAAAAATAATAAATAGTTATGTACAAACACTTCAATAATTGAACAAGATAGTGTAATAAAAACATCCCAATGCAAATAGTTTGAAATGTTTAAAAGATGCGTATGCAAGGAGTATATGAATGGATTCTAAACTTGCTATCGGGGCAAACATTTCATCATAAGACATACATTCTTTTTTTGTTGACGAAGGAACCCGCAACCGCTACTCTCTCGAGTGCGCACAGGGTAAACCCCGGACTGACGCAATAGCCTGTAAACCACGTCAGACGATTAACCACACTTGGCAAGCCATGTGTGACAGGCTCAGCCAAGAAGGTTTATGCAGGGGGTCGAACTCGTGACCTTGCGGTTCCGCGCTCTACATAAGACATACATTCTTGTTGTGACTAACCTTGGAAAACTAATCTGGCTTTGTTTCTGATAACTTGTCTAGATTCATTCAATTTGTTTTGGAAGACCCACTTTGTTCCTATTACTGAAGTATTTTTGGGGCTTGGAACAAGTTTCCATAATTGATTTCTTTAGAATTAATTAAGCTCCTCTTGCATAGCATTGATGCATGATTCATCACTTAAGGCTTCATCTACTTTCTTTGATTTAAGTTGAGATATGAAGGTGAATGCAGACTGCGACTTAAGGGATGCTCTAGTTTGTATATTAGCATTTGGATTTCCAAGAATGAAATCATTTAGACAGCTGGTTTCACTTCTCCATGCCCTTAGAACATTTATTTGTTTAGTTTCAGCAGCTTTCTCAGTTTCTTTATGCTCTTGAGTTGACTGGTGCATGTTATTATGGATTTTTACTGCTTCTGTCTTAGTAGTCTCAATAGTTGACTTGGAATTTTCCTGAATAATGGATGCTTTTGTCTGAGTCATTAGTCAACTATGTTAGGTTAATCTCTTCTCCTGCATAATTATTTGTAGCATTTGTGTATTGGACATCGGGGTTAGTATCAATAAATACAACATGAACCGATTCTCCAATAGTCATGATTCTTTTATTATAAACTTTATAAGATCTGCTATTAGGATCATATCCTACAAAGATACCTTCATCACTGCGTGGATCAAATTTACTCAAATTATCCTTACCATTGTTGTGAACAACACTTTCATCCGAAAGGATGAAAGTAGCCAATGTTGGGACGTTTACCTTTCCAGAGCTCATAAGGAGTCTTTTTCAAGATTGATCTTATCAAATATCGATTTAGTATATGACATGCAGTACTAACGACTTCATCTTATAATCTATCTGGCATTCCTTGCTCTAGAAGCATTGGTCGAGCAGTTTCTTGAAGGGATCGATTCTTTCTTCCGGCGACACCATTTTATTGTGGAGATTGAGGTGAAGAGAAAGTTTGATTGCATCCTTGCTGAGCACATAATTCTTCAAATGATCTATTTTCAAGCTCCTTTCCATGATCAATGTGTAGTGTCCTTTTTCTCTTTGAACTTTTTTACAAAAGATCTCAAACTGGGTGAAAGCTTCACCTTTATGAATTAGAAATATGACCCATGTAAAATGGGAATAATCATCTACAATAACAAAATCATACTTCTTACCACCCAGACCGTAGTTCTAGTTGGACCAAATAGATCCATATGCAACTATTGAAGAGGCTTGGATGTACTAACAATGTCCTTAGGTTTGAAAGATGAGCGAGTTGGTTTTCCTAACTAACATACATCAAAAATATGATCTTTTGAAAAATTCAGTTTAGGAAAGCCTAAGCCAAGATCTAGTTCGACAGTTTTCAAGAATATGCATACTAGTATGACCCAACTTTCTATGCCAGAGCTAAGGATCACTAGATATAGACGTAAGGAAAATAAGAGTAGATATATCAATATTACTAAGTACATAGATGTTTTATACTCTTTCTCCGAAGATGAACACATTTCATACTTTATGTTTGAGCTTGCATTTCATGTTATCAAAAGATACTTTGAATCCAGCGTTGCATAGTTGACTGATGCTTAACAGGTTATATTTGAGTCCATTCACTAGATACACTTCGACTAGGTCACATGTTGGACTGAGTGTAATATTTCCTACTCCAATAACATCTACTTTTGCATTATCACCGAATCTGGTCTGTCTTTCATCTATCATTTTGATATTTTTGAATTTATTCCCTTTGTCGGTCATATGTATGTAACACCCACTATCAATTACCCATACGTCCTTTTTTAATGTTTTCTTGAATTGTTCCTGTAAAACAAATAATCAGTTTCTTTTAGGTAACCATGTGTTCTTGGGTCCTTGATGATGAGTTTCATTTTGACATGAGTTGATACCTTTAGGTCTCCAAATCCATTTTCCTGAGTTAACCATTTTATATTTACAATTGAATGCTTTAAGACCAGGTTTACCAAAAGAATAATAGTTAAAGTTGTTTTGAGAAAAAGTTATTATTAGCAGTGAAAAATTCATTGGAAACCTTGTCGGAAATCGATTGACATGTGACAAATTTTTCTTTGTTATATTTATTCATATTAGATTGATTTGATCTAACTGAAGTGTGATTGAGAGATTTTCTGAAGCCATTTAATTGCATCTTGACTTCTTCCAATTCTTCCTGGAGTAATTCGACTTAAATATGACTTGCTTCAATAAGAATTTGCCACTTTTTTTCCCTTTCCAGTTTATTATATTCATCAATAATATTTTGAAGGCCATCAGTGACCAAGTGAAGAGATTCTTAAAGGTCATTACACTTAATGCAAATTCAAGTTCGTACCTCGCTAGTTTCTCCTATAGCCATGAAGCATATATTCGCCATGTCTACCGGTTATGGTTCTTATTCATCTTCGTCACTCAATGCTCTGTAGGATCTGGCGTTATTTTATTTCCTGTATTTCTTTTTCTTCAACTCAGGACATTCAACTTTGATATGTCCAGGCTTTTTACACTGATAGCATTTGTCATCATTCTTTTGGTCATCATTGTTTATGTATTCATGTCGAGGCTTCTGTCTCTTTTTTATCAAGATGCTTTTTAATCCCTGATTTATCATAGCTGGTGCCTCATTACTTTCTTCAACATCGTCTTCTCTTTCATGAACAGTGGACTTGAAAGCAACTGACTTCTTCTTTTCTTCTTTTGAATACCTAAAACACCAGTCAAGGGAAGAAGGTCGGTAACAAAATGAGATCTTTCTTTTTCAGTGTTGTCTCCGCATGAATGATCCATTTGCCGCCGATACCCCATAAAGACGAATATTGTGGTGTTCTAACAGTTAATCCACGTTCATCGGTCTGCAGCAAGCACTGACTTTTAGGGGGCGGCAACTAAAGAGGTAGCGAGACTAAGTGCAATTGGTGGGATGTTGTAGCTTTAAGAGATAGGAGCGGAGGCAATCGGAAAAGCTTTTTAGGAACGAGGCCCCCTCCTTTGTAACTCCCTAAGACGAATGAGTCACTTTCTGATCCTTACTCCCCGAAGGAACTCTTAGCCTCATAGCTATATGAGCTACATTAGGTTTCTATTCCCCAGGGATCTATATATGTGTATGACCATTTAAAGCTTCACGCATGTAAGGTCTTGCTGGCACTGAGTACTAAGCGCGCTATTACTTTTCTATTCAAGAATTTTGATCTTGGAGTGGGCAACTTGCTTCCATTGATGGAGGCCTTGTCTTATGATAGGATAAATGACAAGCGAATACTAATCCCCTACTGAGCTCATATGTCCGCTCGTCTGGCAAGTTGGCAGCAATCACTTCTTCCCCTCTTTGTGTGGAAAAGCTTCTGAAAGCCTATTAGTTATGTAGGGTTAACATTACAAGAATCTCGATTGGACAATACCTGAGGTAGGATTACTCAACGATCCTTGTTACCTTAACTCCCTTCTCCCGGGATGAAGCCTTAGAAGGAAAAGTATAGTCTCTCGGTTCTTAAGCATGTTGGGGGATTAGGCGGCAGTTGAAAGAGCTGCTCGAAAGCTTGACGAAAAAGCGAAAAAGGTTCAAACTCTTCGCTATTGGGTAAAAGATGCCTCTTCTTTACATTTATTACGATTCTTTCTCCACGAATATTGGAATTTGTATAGTCTTATTACTTCAAAGAAGCCTGGTTACTCCAGAATTTTCTTTTGACTTGGAATTTGGCCTCATAGAGTTGTTAATTTCATGTTTGTTTAGATCAATACTTTAAATCTGCGTGCTTTCTTTATCACCGGGATGATCAAAATAATAACCTAATAAATGAGGATGTGATATCGTATTCCACCTACTAGGATGAGGCGTAGCGGGAATTGAACCCACATCTCATTGAGATGCTCCAGCAAGCACCCCTTTTGAAAGCTCAATTTGTAGGACCGGGGAGAACACTCGCAGGCGTGCAGGCTTCCTCTATCTATGTCATACTTGGGATTTACTGACAGTCAATTCCAAGTAGATCCTCTCTCCCCCTTGCTCCACTTCGTTTCACTCGTTTTCTCTTTTCTTCTGCATGCAAGCTCCCGATTAGTCGCAATCGCACTCTTATGCAATATCCAACACATATTAAAGAACTTAGCGACCAAGCATCAATAGAGTAGACTGCGGATTGGTGCCCGGTCACACAAAGAAAATCTCATACATGCCGAAAGTACATCTGAGACCTTCCTTCCAAGCAACTATGATATACATAGACAGATGCGAGTGTAGGTTTAGATAAGTCTTTTCGAATTCCATCAACTTTGCTCGGAGTTTATCATAGGGAGCTTTTCCAGATCTCCACTTTTCAGAATAATGTCCTTAGTCTCCCAAGCCTTGGGTAGATTTCTGATGAGTTTTTTGAACTGCTGACCATTCGTGTACACCATGCCTTAAGGTCGCTTACGATCTTGCTGAATTGGATAAACATTGATTCAATGTTTTCATCTTCCCCATCATGAACATTTCATATTCATATGTAAGAGCGTCGATTTTAGTTTCCCTGACTTTGGATGTTCATTCGTATGTGTCTCCCAGTTGATCCCACATTTCCTTAGAAGTTTCACAGGTTGATATTTTTTTGTATTCTCCTCCACTAACTGCACAATAAAGCAAACTTATAGCTTTAGCATTATTCTGAATTACCTCTTGTTGTTATTTGGTAATTTTAAATGATTCGAGATCAATTTTTCTTTTGGAATCTTTTGTTTCCGCAGTTGGTATGGGATTTGGGTCCTTTCTTGATCATGAGCCATGCTTAAAAGTCAGTCGACTGAACAAAGATTTTAAATCTTTCTTTCCAGTGACTGTGGTGTTGGTCGTTGAAGTAAGGAGGTCGAGTTATGAAATGTCCATCTTGCAATATTGCTCTAGGGATCTGATATCCGACCATTTGATCTTTTCTCACGTGTTGTTAGGCGACTTGATTTGAGACCTGCTCATATACCAATTAAAACACAAGAGGAGGGGCGAATTGTAACTTTCTTTTTTTAGTTTATAGGTCAACTTATTCGATTGATTAGTCGATTTCTCTACGAGTCTTTAAGAACTGGTTAGTTAACAAATATGATAATCAAATTAGTACAGAACCATAAATGCCACAAGTATTTTTATACCGTTTCGTATAACTAGTGTGGTATCTATTTCAGTCCCTTGGGTTACAAGGGTTTTCTTAGATCATAAGTGTGGAGATTAAAAAGATGGTTCAACTTGAACCCTTAACTTGTGTCTGGATAGATTTCAAAATTACTTGGCTACAACCTCAACCTGTATAGCTACTTATTCTGCCTTTTTCTTTTTCCTAACATTAATATAATTTAGATGAAAACAATGTTTTCTGTAAGATAAAAGAGGGAATAAGAATTCTTTTCAAGTAAAGTTGTACAACATCCATGATCTTGAAGGACTTCAATATATAGTGATGGTAAGTGGGCTATTTCCTTTGAGTGGCTGATACGATCAGATTTGTGAAGATCAATTATTCCTTTGATTTATCTTCTGGAAGTTGACTTTAAGGTAACCCAAGGGATTTTCTCCCATCAAGGATTAATGTAATCCTTGATTTCAATCTTCGAATTCTTCTTTCGGTCATGATTGATTCACTGATTAAGCCTTTCATTGTATGTGTGTTGTTGCGATCTTTGCCTTGTTTGTCTGTTGATCAGTCTTGCCTTGTATGCATGTACCAAACTTGATACACCTATCTTGTATTTCATTTCCTGTAAAGAATGGATCTTGGGCCTAATTCAACCACAAAAGCTAGCTTGTAGGGTGAGGATTGTCCAAGTCCATATAAGGAGTCCATGTTCCCATTCCATATCCGATGTGGGACTCTTAACACTCCCCCGCATGCCCAGACCTTGTTAACTGGAGCGTGGATAATATAATTTGAGGACCCAACATCAGTGAACATATAATTGGAATGGATCTGGCTCTGATACCATGTTAAGAATGGATCTTGGGCCTAACTCAACCCCAAAAACTAGCTTGTAGGGTGAGGATTGTCCAAGTCCATATAATGAGTTCATGTTCTCATTCCATATCCGATGTGGAACTCTTAACATTTCCAAACACTCATCCTGAGCAATCTCTTCCGGTTCAGCAGTGTCCGGATCTGACATCTTTCTTGATCCCTGTCAATATACTTGTGGTACTGGTACATGATCTTCTATTGTTTTTCCTTTTTAATCTCCCTTTTACTTGTTCAAGCGTGCAACAGTGGGCTGCACTCGAGTCTGAGCCCTTTTCCTCAACATTGTTGGGCTTCAATGCTGTTGGGCCCTTTCTTCAACCCTGTTGGGGCTCCATTGTTATTGGATCAAATCTGCAAGGAAATTAGAGTTAGTAATGTCATTATTAAAATTGTAACACATAGGGCTAACAATTTGCTAGTGCCAAATGCTTTGTTTTGCTTAAAACTTATGGTATTGTATGGTTATTACTTCTGAATAACATCAGAAAGTAGCTCTTGTTTTGTTCCATTGAAAGTTTTCTGATTCTTTTTCTTCTTTGGATTATATATTATTCCTAAAAAATTTAAGCAGCTAATCAGTTTTGGATTTTTATCTTTTGCAATGCTTTTAAAATTCTCTTTGTTATTAGTGAACTTGTAATAATAATTCAAATCAGCTTATCATTATTTGATGTTGAGAGAAAACATTTTCAAAATGATTAGGATAGTTTTAAAATTCTCAATTATCCCATTTTCATTTGGCCTTGTCTAAGCCATAGTTTCAAATAACTTTCAAGCTCAATATTTTCATTCTAGTCTGCCCCGCTCGTCGGGATCAAGAGGACAAAAGGATTGCTGAGAAAGCTCTTGAACTTCTTATATACTTGAAAAATGCAAGGACCATCCATTTCTGGAGAGCTCTTCTGCACTTACTGTTTGAACGTTAAGAATGATAGAAATCGTTTAACGTTTAGAACTGGGTACATGAATACTCGTTTAGTTTAAATGGACTTCACATCGTACGCCATCTTATGACAAAATAGTAATAATTTCCGTCTTCATTACAATTAACTTGCAATTATATAAGTAGTTTCCTGTATGCAGCTCATATGTATACACAAGGAATAAGTAAACATTTGTATATTTTGATACGAGATAAGAATCCATCAGAAAGACAATTGCATTCTATATCAAACGTCATCAATTCACTATTAATAGGAAAAATGAATATGTTATTTCTGATTAATTGGAAGTAGCAAATTTGTACAAGTTCTATTCAAGAAGAAAAGACCAACATAAAAGGAGAAAAAAATATGAAACAAATTATGTTTTCTTCCTTCTTTCCAATATTTTAGTTCATCTCTCGGATTTATCCATGCTCCAGGCATCCAGAGTCTCAATTTGAACGGTCTCAGTGCCATTGTTGAAAGCAAATAAATGTGTTTCGTCCTAAATGGCTAAAGTTGGATAAACTCTTGATGTAATACATGTTTTTCCGCCGGCACCAAAACTTTCTACTACAGAGTGATCAATCTGCAAAAACAAATCAACTAGTTGCCGACTCGATACAAAAGAAAAGAAAAAAAGATGATATGAATTTTGAGTACATTTTGTAGAAAAAAAGTACCAAAGAAAGCTTACCAAACTCCTCAGTGACAATTTTTTGTCTGTTAAATCAACATCAACATATCCAGCAAATGAAGGTTTGTACATTTTCTTATCATTCCTAATAGTAGACCTATTGCAAAAACGAAAAAAAAATAGAATAAGAAAGTTAGCCAACTGCAAAAGCATAAAGATAACAAACACTCTTATGTTTGTAATCATTCGATATTTGAAACTCACTAGCCCAACTAATTTGAATTCACACCGCATAAAACACATTACAGAAGAAAAAAAAACGCTTCTACTAGTATTTTTTTCATTCTTAAAGTTGAATCCGGGATCTCTCTAGTTAAGGGTCGAGAAATCTCACAACAATCCTTGATGATAAGAAAAGAGTGAGAAAACAAACCTTGAGCCATCAGAACACATCAGAACCTTATATTTATCTTGGGCCTTAAACACTCTGAAGAATACAGGTGTATACTCTTCCAAATTTTCAGAAGACAACGTTAGGAGCCCAAATGGCCCAACTCCGCCTTGAACTATTGAACCCCTAATGCCACATAAATCTTGGGCATAAAGATCAGCCCAACTAGGATCAAATTCTTCTGCATTTTCCAAGCTTGAAAAGGAAAATGTAACCTCAACATCTGCCTGCAATCACATTAACACTCACAAATTAGCCTTAATTTCGTCTTGTCACCATAATTTCATACAAAAGATAAATTCAGAGCATAAAGCATCTTGCATTCATGTAAATTGGGGAAAGGGCCACATGCCGAAGAGAATGATATAAGATCTTCTGACATAATTTTCAGTTGTGGATTTCATGACTCGAACCTGTAACCTATAGGTCATAATAATTTCATACAAAGAGATACATTTATTTTGTAAACAAAAAAAAAAACTTAACCTGTGCAAGTGTGATTCCTTTAACTTCAGTCGTTTCTCCCTTGTCCAATTTGTGATTTCTTAGCTCAACCTTTTGCTTTCTCAGAATTTCTAATTCTTCAACATGCCATTGAACCAACTGTTTGCCACTAGGATCAAGCCACAATTTGCGAGGAATAGCCTGAATTCCAGACCATCATTTCTTGATGGCATCATATGGAACAACATCCGATTAGTTGGCCCATCCCCACAAAATTCTTCGATTCTTAATAGGATCATAAAAAGTCTTTGATGCATAAAAGTTACCATAGTCCAATCTCAATCCCTTCCATCCATCAATCATTGTATCGTCTGGAATGTACTTATCTTCTTTTGTATCATAAGTACCAATTGTGTAGTAGTCATATCTAGTAACATCAAGACTAATTTTAAGAACATGTTTAATGTTTTCACCATCAAATGATGTGTCCAAGCCATCTGTATGATTCAATGGTACTGGAAAAAAATCAAGACATTCCCAATTTCCAGTATTGGCAGATGAATGAAATGGGTGTTGGGCTTTGGTCCATTTCATGAAGTCCCTACTTCTATACAATATTGCTAATCCTCTATGTTTTCTAAGACTGCTAATCAGTATTCTCCAATGTCCATCTCGACTATACCATGCTGTTGTTGGGTCTCGAAATTTGGTCTCGTTGATGCTCTCGTCTGGGACTACTAATGGGTTGTTATCGGGCTTGATCCATTTACGGAGAAATGGGTCGGACAAGTTAGCGGGTATTGCGTAGTTTTGTACTTGGGTATCTTTTTTGTCCACTATTCCGGTGTAGAGGATAACAGGCTTGTTGCCCGGAAGAATAGTGGTTGACCCGGATCACGTACCATATTGGTCGAACTCTTCGGATGGATAAATTGCGTGCTCTAAACTTATCCAATTAATCAAATCAGTGGATACTGAATGAGCCCAAACAATATTACCCCATACTGATCCTTTTGTATTGTATTGGTAAAATAGATGATAGACGCCGTTGTAATACATTGGACCTATTGAATAAACATAGAAAAAAGGTAATAATCAGATTAATGTAAATGTTTTGAAACTATAGCTAAAATTTAGTGAAAATTATTAAATATAGTGCTCAATCTCACCAGTGGGATCTAATGTTTTTTGTTTGGAGCATCCGGTCAAGACCACATAAAAAGGAATTAAATTGAAAACGATTAGTAAAGACATTTCAATGCAATTGAAATAATTTCTAAAATAAGAGAAAACATAATAGAATATTACCAAAGGACACAAAATAAATATAGCATAGAATATTCAGGTCACATTGCATAATCACAGAGCTTAATAAGTTGCAAATACATTTTGTTCATGATTTTCTAACAGGAGTTAAGAACTTATCCGCGCCATTATGTCAAATTATACTAATTTATTATTGTTAAGTGATAAATTTAATTAACTATAGTTTGTGATAACCATACGTGTCAAAACA
The DNA here is from genome assembly GCA_034509755.1 of Anisodus tanguticus. Classification (NCBI taxonomy): domain Eukaryota; kingdom Viridiplantae; phylum Streptophyta; class Magnoliopsida; order Solanales; family Solanaceae; genus Anisodus; species Anisodus tanguticus. Next base: position 51,807,644 of record CM067540.1, on the reverse strand, counting down.
TATGTCATGTATTTATTGCTATAACAACCCACCTACATATATGTTTTAAAACTCTGTTGGCTTTGTCTTTAATTCCTTTGTTTCTTTTTAAGAATCATATCCAAATATTAGAAACATATGTGATAAAAACTAGTGAACAATTTATTTTATACACTGAAACAACACAATCATAAATTCATAATAGTGTTAAGAGAAAATGTATGTCACTATCTGTATCTTATTACTCCTATGTGAAAAGAACTAAATGAAAGAAACAAATAAAAAGACAGGACAAAAAATAAGAATAAGCAGTTCAAAGAACATACTATTTAAAAGTTTGGGAAGGACATTTCACTGAACAGATACAGATATAGAGGTAATGCAAAACAAAATATTTTTTCATTTAAGCATTATTTAAAATAGATTTATTATATTGTGAAGACGCTGGGTTATTAAGTAGCACAAAAAGCGTTTTTCTGTTTATTCTATAGTTAAAACAGAAGCCTATTTTAAGGGAGAACAAATAGTACTTTGACCACCATAACGAAAAGATAACATTAATAGCAACAACAATAACGATAATTATAATGACATTGTTTTTTAAGTTTTGTATCATTTGTAATTTTTAACTACTTCTTTCGTCCCAAAATATCAATCACGTTTCATTTTTTCGAGGGTCAGTTTGATTAATCTTCGAAGTTAAATTATATTAGATTACTTTAATATTTTAAAATTAAATTTTTGATATTAGAAAATTATATGAAAAATATAAATTTGTTATTCTTTCCATATCAACATGATTAAAAATGCATCTTAAAATTTTGGTCAAATTTTTTTGTAATTTGACTCTTGATAAGCGCAACTTCGGAAGAAATATTTATTTTCTCAAAGAAGGCATATATCATTAATTGCTCATTTATAAAGAGATAAAGAACAATTTAGTTAAATACCTCTTATAATTAATGCAATTAAATAATATTCTTAATGAATATCTCAAATGTCTCATCGATGATCTCCTCTATAATATAGTGGCCATAAAAAAAAAGAAACGAGGAAGAAGATATATAGAAGAAGAAAACAAAAATCATAAGACATTTCACAGATACCCATAAACACATTAGATACAGAGGCGGAAACACCCTTTAGTAAGGAGTGTCATAAGATTTAAAATGTTTCAAATAATATTTTTTTAGAAAAAATAGATTTGAACAAGTTTATGCTTTTTACATTGACTTCAACTTAATATACGGTAATAATTGAATTAATAGTTAAATATTTATAAGTATTAGTTAATCAACAAAAAACTACTAAATTCACGTAAACTCATACGTTACACTATAGATCCACCTCAAAATATGAATATATACAATTATCTTGGCGTAAAATAATATAAATAAATATCAATGTGAGACACAAAATGAAATATCCAAAACAACCAAGTAGTCCCAAACACATTTTTGAGATAAATTATTAGAACAATAAACAAATACAAAATCTTGTGTACGTTAGTATTTGAGAAGAAAAACATACCATTAATCCAGTGTTTAGGGGGTTGAAAATGATAACCGGTTCTATGAACTTTTTTAACACTAACAGCACTTAGTGATTGTAACTTCCTATAAACTTCATGTGTAGCATTAACCTCATTGTTGCAAAAGAACATCAACAAAATTGGTAAAGACCAAAGAGAATACTTTCTTAAAAATGTCATTTTCATAGAAATTTTTCTTCCTTTTTGCTCTAATTTAGAGAGAAAGAAACTGATGAAGAAGTTGAAAGAGTGTGAAGAGTATTTATAGATAAAAACATAGATATAGTCAACCAAAATAGTAGCAAAAAATAAGGTTGCGATTGTTGTTGTAAGATTTAGGAACATGTGAATTTATCTATTAATTTTGGATAAACTTTCATTAAAAAGTGATGTTGTTATGAAAAAATGCCGGATTTTTCTCCCATTAAAAAAGGCATTTAATATTACTCATTAAGAGGCAAATAAATTTTTTAAAATAAATCAAATCAGAGAAGTTTTCCCATTTGAAACTATCAAAACTTCTAAATAGTCACGAAAATCCGGCTTAACTTATTTCCTTATTTTTTTTAGGCTTTTAATATAATCTATAGTGTTACATTTCTTTATTTTTAATAATTATTATTTATATGATAGTATTTGTACAAGATATAAAGTCTATTATTTATATTAGTAAGGGTTAATTCAAGTTAATAAGATATTAGTCATGTATTTGTGATACATTACCTTAGATCTTATTGTAAGAAACTCTTTATTTAGTAATATGAAGATTTGAGTAGTTTAATTCAAATTCTAAAATATTTCTATTGTTCAAAAGAATACACTCTTTTCTTTCCTTATTTTATATAGAGTTTGTAAAATTTCTTATAAACTACAGTATTTTTTAATTAAGCAAAAAAAAAAATCCAAGGTTCACTATTAAAAAAAATTGGGGCTCTAAAGCAAAGGCTAAGCATCACTATGATCCTCTTTTTTAGAATCATTAACATTTGTGTCGTATCCTTCACATTTCATCTATGATATCGTGTTTTACATTTGCTAGTGCCAAATGCTTAATTTCCTTGTTTAAAAACTTATGGTATTGTATGGTCATTACTTCTGAATAACATTAGAGTAACTCTTGCTTTGTTCCATATAAAGTTTTCTGATTCCTTTTCCTCCTTGAATTATATATATATATAGGGATGGCAATGGATACCGGATCCGGTGGATCCAGATCCGTTTTATAGGATATGGATCTTCAAAATTTGGACCCGACGGATCCGGATCGGACCCGGATCCGTTTCTGACAGATCGGATCTGGATCTGGATCTTGTATTTGAGATTCGTATCCGGTCCAGATCCGACCCGTGTATCCATTTTTTGTTAAATATATCCATAACCTAGAATGTAATTTTATAAGTATTTTTAAAAAAAAAAATCATAATTTCTGTATTTTACATTCAGATTTGGACTTTATTTTTTAAATGGTCCATACATTTAAGCCCATAATTCTCAAAAGGCCCAATAAAAAACTAAGCGAAAAACAAATGATGGTACAATCATTGCATGTAAAAGGAGCTGATTATTTGATTTCATTCGTTGAAATATCCATATCTCATGTCATGCTTTAGCCAGATGAAAGAGTGGATTCGTTGCAAAATATTCCTCATAAAAGTTACAGTCATGAAGGATGATTAATTGTGGTCGAATACAACATCTAATATAAGATCAACATTAAAACTTTATGGCTTCCACCTTTAATTCTTTTTACACTAATGAAAGTGCAGATTAAACAAAGAAAAATGGATGAATTGACACCCAATATAGCTTAATGTTGTTGTAGCGCTCAATTTTCATTTGACAGACATGCCTAAGATTGAAATCTGAAACATGAAAAAAATATACAACTTTGAGAACCACTTGACTCCTATGAAGATCTGAAACATGAAAAAAATATACAACTCTAAAAGAATATTTTTTAGATGTGGACCCGGTGGATCCGATGGATCTGGATTTGGATATGATTTTTATGGACCCGATGGATCTGGATATTGATCCAGGTATGAAAAATAGATCTGGATCTAGTAGGATCCGGTCCAGATCCGATCCGTTGCCATCCCTAATCCCTCTTGTTCTTGAAATAGAAAACGTCCATTATGCGACGTGGGCCGAACTGTTCAAAATTCACGCACGCTCGCATCAAGTCATCCATCACATAATCCCCGCGGCTCCTGAGGATACGGAGGTGCCAAAACGCGAGGATGATCCTAAGTTGTGGACGACTCTTGATGCTACCGTCCTTCAGTGGATATATTCCACAATTTCTACCGACCTTTTGCAAACGATTATTGAACCTGACGCTACGGCGCATGCGACTTGGGATAGACTACGTGATATATTCCAAGATAATCAAAATTCTAGAGTTGTTACTCTTGAGCAGGATTTCTCCCACGTCAATATGGAAGATTTCCCTAACGTTTCGGCTATTGCAAATGATTGAAGAAATTGGCGGACCAACTCCGCAACGTTGGTGTGCCAGTTTCGAATGACCGTTTGGTCCTCTAAATGGTTTCTAGTGTTGGAGGATGGGGGTCAACCTCTTTCATGACCCATGGCCCCACCCAGTGTGTCACTTGGTTAGCATTTGTAGAAGAAAATAAGTAAGGCCTCTCAGAGGTCTATAGTGGTGTTGGCACGCTTCTTCGTCAAAGCAATCCACTTCTGCAATTTTATCAAGTCATTTTATGCTTACACTCGAAGAAGCGGGCATGGCTAAAAAGGCGGCTACCGGTACTAGTCCTGTAGTTATGATGACCGAATCCACTGTCCATCCTCCCGGTTCCAACAACTTAGGCCAAAAACGCAATAATGGTGGCGGCAAAAAGGGAGGAAATAAGAAAAATAATGGCAAAAACCGCGACGGCAACGGACACAATGGTGGTGGCGGTGGGGGCCCTCGCGGTGGTCAGCAGCAGCAACAGCAGTTCTGGGCCCCATAGTAGGCCCCTATGCAGTGGTAGTGGGCCCCACATCCACAGTTTGGGCCCAGTCATGTTTCACCCCACTGGCAGTGGGCGGCCTAGCAGCAGTCCAGGCCCAATTCTACCTGGTCCACATACAGCCAGTCTTCTGGGCCGAGGTAGCAAGCAGGGGTACTTGGGCCTCAGCCCTTGCAGGCTCATCACGCAGCGGCACCCACGTCTACAGATATTGAAGCCGCAATGCACACGCTTGGTTTAAATCCTCCGGACCCAAATTGGTATATGGGCACCGGTGCCACAACCCACATGACATCCGATTCAGGTATGCTCTCGTCTTATTACAATTTGAGCAACCCTCGCGGCATAATTATTGGTAATGGTAATCCTATTCCAATTCGTGGTTATGGTCATAAAATTTTATCTCCCCTGCATCCACCTCTTATCTTGAAGAACACCCTACATGCCCCCAAATTGATTAAAAACTTAGTCTCTGTCCGTAAATTCACTACTGACAATTTCGTTTCTATTGAATTTGATTCATTTGGTTTCTCTGTGAAGGATTTCAAGACGGGGAGTCCTCTCATGAGGTGTGATAGTAGAGGAGCTCTTTATCCTATCACACCCAGTTCCGGTCCATCGAGTCAAGCCTTGACATCCGCATTTGCAGCCCTTTCTCCTTCCTTATGGCATGCTCGTCTTGGTCATCTGGAATCATCTATTTTGTCGTCATTAGATAAAAATAATTTTATTTCATGTAAGGGTACGAGTAGTTCTCCAAATTGTCAATCTTGTTCTGTAGGAAAAATTGTTAGGTTGCCATTTGTATATTCAAATTCTCATACTTTAATGTCATTTGATATTATTCATAGCGACTTATGGACGTCTCATGTTCTTAGTTCTTTGGGTCATCGGTATTATGTTTTTTTTGGATGATTATTCTAAGTTTTTATGGACTTTTTCGATAGCGAAAAAATCTCAAGTTTTTTCCGTCTTCTTACAATTTAGAGCATTCATTAGAACCCAATTCGAACGAGAAATCAAAAATATTCAGTGTGATAATGGCAAAGAATATGACAATGGGGTGTTTCGGGAATTCTGTGCTAATAATGGGATCAATATTTATTTTTCTTGTCCTCATATGTCTTCACAAAATGGGAAAGCCGAACGCAAAATGCATCCCATAAATAACATTGTCCGAACTTTATTGATTCATGCCTCCGTACCCCCATCTTTTTGGTATCATGCTCTACAAATGGCTACATAATTCATTCCAAAGGTTTGACATATTCTTCCCCCCTCAAATTGTATATAATAAGACTCCTTCGTATTCACATCTTCGGTTTTTGGGTGTTTGTGTTATCCATTATTTCCGTCCACCACAATTAACAAACTTCAGGTCTGGTCTACTCCATGTGTGTTTTTGGGTTTTCCGTCTAATCATCGTGGTTACAAATATTTTGATTTATCCTCTAATAAAATCATCATTAATCGCCATGTAATTTTTGATGAATCCCTATTTTCATTTGCTAAGGTTAAAACTCTCGTGCCTAGTTCGTATAATTTTTTGGATGATACTATATCCCCGTATATTATTCACTATTTTTCGGACGTATCCCATACCCAAAATTCTCCAGCGGGCCCACTGCCCGTTGGTCCCACGGGTCCGTCACACACTACAATTTCCAGTACAGTCACTAGGCCAGTTTCAGCGATTGGGCCAGTCTAGCCCAATTCTGGAACTGGTTCAGTTCCTGCGTCTGTTTACCGAGTCGGGCCAGCAGGCCCACTGCCTATTGGCCAGTCCGTCCCGAGCCCAGAAAATTCCCGAAATCCGCTCAATTCTTCCTCGAGTCATAGACCGGTCACTCGTAGTCAACGGGGTGTTTTTAAACCAAAAAGATATTTTAATTTACATTCTAATGTCCCTAAATCACCCTTACCCCGTAATCCTGTGTCTGCCTTAAATTACCCAAATTGGAAAATTGATATGACCGATGAATATAATGCTCTTATTGATAATAAGACGTGGGAGTTGGTGTCCCGTCCATCTGGTATTAATATTATCAGGTCTATGTGGATTTTTGTTCATAAGGAAAATTCATATGGTTCATTTGCACTAGGGGTGAACGGGTCCGGGTACCCTAACATTTTTGAACTACCCGGACCCTATCCGGTAAAAGATCGGTTCCTAAATTTACTACCCGGAACCTACCCGTAGCAATCATTACCCGGAGCAGGGTCCGGGTAGGTTCCCGGGTACCCTGTAAATAAAAAAAACAGATTAAGCAACAATTTTTTAGCCTATGAGAATAAAAAAAAGTTCTAAAATAATTTCATCCAGTAGTTTTTTAGCCTGCAATCGGAGTTTTTAGTACCATTATAAGAAGTTTTAGAAAATTTAATTCTGTAACCAAAACCTAAAATTGCAAGCCAAATTTGATACTCAATTAATTGAATGTGTTGATTTCAAAATAAATTTGGAAATATCTGAATTAAACTTATTTTTGTGTTCATAAGCTCTTCGATACAAAAGAAAAGCTTTATTATACTAGTAAATCCCTAAATTTCATCTTCACAGCTACAAAAATATACAAAAAAATTTAAAATAGATTTACATTTCAAATAAAAAAAGTAATACAAATTGAAGATGAGTATCACCTGAAATAGAACAGAAGCATAGGATATTAAAAAGAAAATGAAGAGTTATATATGAACCCATATGCATTTTAGGAACGGCGTGAACACAACCAAGGGAGAGAAAGAGGCAAATGTGAAGCTTCAACGACGACAACGATGAAAGTACCTGAGAGAAAGCTTCAACAACGACGACAATGAAGCTCGGTGGTGTAGCTAAAACGCCATTGTTATTGAGAGAGTTTTGGGTGTTTTCTCTTAGGGCACAAAGAACATTCTAGAATAAAGGGGTAAAATTAATGTGCAGGCGTGCAACAAACAATTTTGGAGAAAGTTAAAAGTGGTCCAAATGTTTCTCAAAAAAAGTAAAAATAGTTAATATTTTATAGGTTCCGGGTATCGGTTCCGGGTCCGGGTATCCTGTCTCTATTTGCCGGAACCGGACCCGACATTGATCGGTTCCTAATTTTACTACTCGGACCCTACCCGTTATTATAATATATCTACCCGGAACCTACCCATTATTATAATATATCTACCCGGAACCTACCCGTTAGTGTCGGTTCTGGTCGGGTAGCTGGGTACCATGTACCCGTGCTCACCCCTAATTTGCACGACATAAGGCGGGGCTTGTGGGTGATGGTAAGACTCAGCAGGTTGGTGTATATTGCGGGGAGACGTTTCGTCATGTGGTCAAGCCAGCTACCATTCGCATTGTGCTTAGCTTGACTCTTTCGAAAGCATGACTTATTCATCAGTTAGATGTAAATAATGCTTTCCTACATGGTGATCTCAAGGAAACAGTCTATATGCATTAGCCTTTGGGATTTAGGGATCCCAAACATCCTCATCATGTATGTTTGTTGAAGAAGCCCTTATATGGTCTTAAGCAGTCTCCACGGGCCTGGTATACGCGGTTTGAAGACTATGTTTCGACTATTGGGTTCACTCACAGCAGGTCGGATAATTCCTTATTCATCTACCGTCGTGGTTCGTCCTTGGCCTATATTCTGTTATATGTGGATGATATTATATTGACTGTCTCTTTCGATGCCTTACACCAGTATATCATGATAATGCTCAGCTCTAAGTTTGCTATGAAAGACTTGGGGCCCTTGAGCTATTTTTTGGGGATTGCTGTCACTCGTCATGCAGGTGGGTTGTTCTTCTCTCAAAGAAAGTATGCAGCTGAGATCATTGAGAGGGCTGGGATGTCATCCTGTAAGTCCACTTCCACCCCAGTTGATACTAAGCCCAAGCTTAGTGCCGCGGCCGGCGTACCATACGAGGATCCGACCCGCTATCGCAGTCTTGCAGGGGACCTTCAGTATCTTACATTCACGAGGCCAGATATTACGTATGTTGTACAACAGGTGTGTTTGTTTATGCATGATCCCAGAGTTGAGCACATGAATGCACTCAAACGCATCATTCGGTATATTCAAGGTACGTTGGACAATGGTTTGCATTTATATCCCTCCTCGACATCCACACTTGTCTCGTATACGGATGCTGATTGGGGTGGTTGTCCGGACACCAACCGGTCTACGTTTGGCTACTGTATGTTTCTTGGTAATAACCTGGTCTCATGGTCGGCAAAACGTCAATCAACATTGTCCCGATCCAGGGCCGAGGCCAAATATCGAGGGGTAGCTAATGTGGTCTCGGAATCATGTTGGTTATGTAATTTGCTTTTGGAGCTTCATTGTCTCATTCAGAAAGCAACCTTGGTTTATTGCGATAATGTTAGTGCCATCTACCTTTCTGGTAATCCGGTTCAGCACCAGCGCACTAAGCATATCGAGATGGACATTCACTTTATCCGCGAAAAGGTTGCTCGTGGTCATGTACGCGTCTGCCATGTCCCGTCAAGATATCAAATTGTCGACATCTTTACAAAGAGTCTTCTCTCGGTCCTTTTTGAAGATTTTAGGGACAGTCTCAGCGTTCGAAGACCGCCCGCTATGACTGCGGGGGTGTGTTAAATACACACAATATACATGTGTATATTTGGCTCTCAGTTTTTCCCCTTGTACGTGTAGAATTAGGTAGTGTTTTAGTATCTAGTTTAGGTAATGTTGTAATGTAAGTAGTATTGTACACTTACCATAATATTTGTATTACCATAAATGTATAGTTAGTATCCAAGTAGAATAAGGTTTTAGGAGTAGAATAGAAATAAGATTCTCCTATTATGGAAATATGTAACTTGTATATATAGTCTTTCAATCAATGAAAATAATCAAGGGGTTATTTCTTTCAGAATTGTTATTTCAAAAATGAAAGAAGAAAGAAAAAAGACACTATATCGATAAATATCACATAGATAATACGTATAAGCTGCATATGCCAGGTCTGTGTTCACTAAACCTATGTAATATCTAACAACCAGAGTTGTATGTAGATCATATTTCTGAACACCAATACATAAGAAAAGGGCTGAAGACGGGGGAAAAAATTTCTCAGTGCTACGATTCATTTTTACGAGAGGCATAAAAGCTACTTCATAGTCGTGAACTTTTTTGAATTTTTTATTTTTTAGAGTCGCCACCTAATTTATAAGGAAAATTAAGAAAATCAAGTTAAAGAATTTATTAAAACAAAAAAAAATCTTTTAAAACTAGAGTTCGAAGTAAGGGTGCTGGTGATTCCTCAGGGAAGGTGTGAGGCATCCCAATATTAAGAATCTGAAGAATACGATTGACCTTCGAGCTTTATAGTATAATTATTGTGTTTATTTGGTTAGTAAAAGTGTTCAGATTGTTGTATATAAAAGCATGGCATATCATTTGAAATCTTTGGCAAAAAATTTTTATTTGAAAAAGAGGGTTAAATTTTGCTTGAAAAGTCCATATAGGGTCAAAATAGTCATTTCATTTTTCGGACAAAGACACACTCAATGTTTTCCTTTGAATAGAGGTCAACTCATTTTGGTCCAAATATTATGGCCTATTTAATCATTCGTCTGAGCTTTGAAATGTTTTTCAAAATATATCATTTGTAAAATATGCCACAAGATATATACAAGTGTCTTTTTGCAATCTTTTCCTTTTTATATTGTGAAACTTACACAAAAGACTATACTTTTGAAGTTTTTTGTTAGGCATAGCTATACTTTTAATAATTACATTTCGTAACTACAGTACAGTATATTCAAAATTCGATTGGTTCCAATTTTCATTGTATTCAAGTCAAATGTATTCAACTCAGATGTACTCAAATCAGATGTATTTAACTCGGCTATATTAATTTGTAGCTATTTTTACGATGTATTCAATTTATTATATTTAAAGTTGTATTCAAATTCACTTTATTTATTTGTATACAAAAAAAAATCTCTTTCAAAATACAAGCAAAAAATACATAAAGAAACACTGAATTTTACACTAAAAAAATTAACAAATTAGACTCAAATTCTGAATACAAGAACTAAAATACACCTCCAAACACTGGATTTTACACTAAATAATTATGAATGCACTCAAAAGCTTAATATAAGAAATAAAACACACCCCAAATTGAGATACAAGAAAATAAAATACACTCCGATTAGAAATACAAAAAAAAAAAAAACTCAGGTCTGAGTCGGCATGCCGAAAACTGACATTGAACTCCGGCGAAGCTCAGATCTAAGTCGGAACGTCGGAAAACCACATTGAAATCTGGCACTGGTCATATCTGGAGGGAGGCGAGGCAATGACGACAAGATCTATTTAAAATGTCAGCGATAACGGCGATCATGGCCAGATTTGGTGGAGCTCCAACGGCAATGGGAGCATGGCATCGCTGGCAGTGACAACGATGACGACCAGTTCTGACGGATTTGGCGAAGCTCCGACAATGATGAGAGCATGGCGTCACTAGCGATGGCGGTCGTTTAGATCCAGCGCCGGTCATATCTGAGCCTCTGATTTGAGAACGGAATCGGTCAGATCTGAGCCACCGTTTAGATCCGACGCCACCCAGATATGTGCCTCTAATCTGAGAACGAAATCGCCGGTGGTCGTCGCTGCTCCGGCAATGAGGCAGCGACGGAGGGAGAGAGAGAGAGAGAGAGGTGAGAGAGAAAAGAATAGAGAGGGATAACTACATGTCATAAACCTAATGTGTTTTGGTATAACTATTAATGGTAATTAATATACAACTTTTAGCTATGAGACGTAATTAAAACAAACTATAGTTACTAAATATAATTAGGTACTAATATTTAGTCATGCCAAGTAAAAATTTTTATATATATTTTAAAAGGTCAACTATATCCTTTTTAAAACACTTCCCCAAAACTCGGGCGTAAATAGAATTCCTCTTATTTAAACTCATTTAGGTGGGCTTGACCCAAAACAGATCAGAAAAGTTATTTTTTAAACCCAAGACTTGTCCAAAAATCCATTTCTATTTCAATCCAAGATTATTAAAGTTGAGTGAAAATCTTTATTTTCTTTTTTGCCGAAAACAGTCCACTTACCCTTCTTTCTTAAGATTTCCAAATCAAGAAATACACTTTAAAATATATTTAGTAGTATTCTACTGATTGATCTTTGCTTAAAGAAAACATTTTCATTTTTTCTTATTATTTCAAATAACAACATACAAACAACCATCTTTCTGGTCCGATTTGAAAAATGAGTTTGGGTACCTCTCCATTCTAAACACATGCATCGTTTGCCTAAATCCTAAATTCTAATCGTATGAGTTTCAACATTTATACACTCGTTCAAAATATATATGAAAAAAGGAATCACAAATATACAATAAAGACATGAAACGACTGGTGGGCCTACCAACCCCACCAGTTAACTATTTTCACTCATGATTGGGCCTTTAACATTTTCTGGGCTCAGACTCTATGAAGAAAGGGTCGTTGGGCCTGGAAGGCCCAATAGGAGGTCAGACAACATATGCAGACCCAAATGGGCCCGCACAGGAAACTCATGCAACAAAATAAAATAAGGGGGGGGGGGGGGGGCGGGAATATTCATTTTGAGAATATCAAGACCACAAAAATGATTCTATGTAAACATGATACTAGGTAAAGTTGTATATTCAGTGCATACATTGTATATCAGCTAAAATAAAACATGAATAGTCCTAGTCAACCCAGAAAAAGAAGGGAGTAAACTTAAGTTTTAAGCTATCATCCATATGCACATCAACACCAAGGATGATTACGTAACTGTTATGCAGAAATCAGAAGCTGAACATAATGGCATTTGTCCTATGCAACATAGCATGTTCAAGCAAACAAATAGGACAACAAACAGACAGGACCATTCCCTAACTATGCACACAATATCAGTGACATGAGCTATTTCAAAGGAAAGAGAAGAAACGAATATCATGAACTTAGACAGGCATTTTCTGCACTTAGCTATTCATTTTCCTTTTATCTTATCCAAAACTATTAAGCATTAGTCTTAAAACTATTATGAAAGAAAGGAAGATGTATAGATGATTGCACAAGTTCTTTACTTATCACTTTAGTACATTTAAGTTTTAGCAAAGGCTCGCCATTTTTCTAGAGATGCAGACAGACAACAAGAAAGGTATGACAGGGTTAGAAACAGGGCATTTGAGAAGGTAGGAGCAGTAGCAGACTCTTGTATTGGCAAGGAATTCACACGATTAGACGTGCCCGCAGGGCAAATTCCCTCAAGAGTTGGATCAGCACAGTAGGAATGCAGCAATTCACAATATAGTGGGAAAAAAGGGTAAAGTCCAAGATCATGCTGAATTCCTACCAAGACATAATTCCACAGGTTCTATTATAGCATACTATACCAGATAGACAAGTCAACATTTTATAAAGGGAAATTGATTCCTTGATTTATTTCATTTCCATAGTCAAATATATATACAAGTATACAATGCTAATCATCCTAAATTAAGTTATACTAATTTACAATCAAATCCTAATCATAATAAATTATGATATTACATAATATATGATTTGAGATAATTATGAGATAGCCCCATAATTATCTTGACAGTCCCCCGCAATCTTAGCGGGAGGTTCTCGAATGTTGAGACTGTCCCTGAAATCATCAAAAAGTACGTGCGGAAGACCTTTTGTGAAGATGTCGGCAATCTGATAACGGGACGGTACATGGAGAACATGGACTTGTCCACGTGCAACCTTTTCTCGGACAAATAGTATATCCATTTCTGTGTTTTGTGCGTTGATGCTGGACAGAATTACTGGATAAGTATATCGCACTCACATTATCACAATAAATCACAGTTGCCTTTTCAATCGGACAATGTTGCTCTAACAGAAGATTACAGAGCCAACATGAATCAGCAACCACATTGGCTACCCCTCAGTATTCTGCCTCAGCACTCGACCGAGACAGCATGGGTTGTCGTTTAGACGACCATGAAATGAGATTGTCACCCAAGAATACACAATATCCAGAGGTGGAACGCCGTGTGTACGGGCAGCCACCCCAATCTGCGTCTGTATAGGATGAGAGACTCGAAACAACTCAATAATTGAACAAGATAGTGTAATAAAAACATCTCAAGGCTGTTTTTGTGTCTCTTATATTATTTAATAGAAATATGATTTTTTTGTAATACAATTTCAAAATTGCAACTTTGTAGTGTTGAAAGTTGCAAGTAACATAGTAAAATTACAATTAAAAAATTACATATGTAAAAACACCTTTTCTAGTTTCTTTATAATTTCTTGTGGTTCTTCGGTTGGATTTGGTATTTGTTGGTTAAATTGCTCGACTTCGCTTCCAGAAAATATATGCTCGTCTAAATCTAATGGTATTTCAGGAAAAAAATCAGTATCAACCAAATCATCTTGTTTATGAATACGATGACTAGAAGAAGTACTCATGCCTTTGTTACCCCTACTAGAAGAAGCCTTACCCTTATCCTTAAACATACATCTAATTCCTTTCATTTTAATTATATGCTATTAAATAATTAAAGATAATAAATTAAGTGTGCTAATTAAAATAATGAAACAATAATAATTTAATGAAGGAAAAATGTACCAAATGCCGACGTAATGTCGACGTGTAATCGAGAGGTTGAAAATTGAAACTTTGCTCGATGGATGATCCTCAAGCTAGTTTCCAACTTCACTCTCAAATGAATAATTAAAATTGAATATTTAGTAGACAATGTACACTTGTAGAGAGATAGATTGAGAGATTAGAGAGATTGTAGGAAGGTTTGTGAGAAAGACAAAGAGAAAATGAGGTATTTATAATTGGAAAATTGGATTAAAGTGTAAATATAATAACTTAGAAGTTACAAATAAATATTAAGGTGGTAGGGGGGGTAGGGGGATGCGGGAGGCCAAAAATGGCCGTTGTGCAACGACTATTTTGTGCAAAGGGGAGGTTTCGGGTGGGACCGGGGCGGGACCGGGGTGGGACGAGTCTATCGGGACTGGGGCGGGCCGGGCTCGGACGGGACGAGCCCAAGTCCCATCCCGATTCGAATTCCGTTATCGGTATTTTTGTTAAGCGGGCTAGGGGCAGGATCGGGGCGGGGTCGGGTCGGGACTGGGGCGGGTCGGCCCGATCCTGACCCGTCCCGTGCCGAAACCCACCCCGCCCCGATCCCCCTAACAAAATGGTGTCGGGGTTCGAACTCGGGACGGGACCTGGGCTCATCCCGCCCGAGCCGTCCCGCTTCGACCTGCCCTGACCCCGTCCAGTCCGTCACCTTCCTCTTTGCAAAACTAATTGTTGCAACAATGGCCAAATTTATATTTTGGCCGTTGCGCAACGGCTACAACGATCATTTTTGTCCCCCTCCCACCCCATAAACCCTCATAATATTTATTTTAAACCCCTAAGTTAGTATATTTACACTTTAACCCTATTTTCAACTATAAATACCTCATTTTTCTCACAAATCTTCCTACCGTCTCTCTATTCTCTCAATCTATCTCTACAAGTCTACATTGCCTACTAAATATTATATTTTATTTGCTCATTTGTATAATTGTATCAAAGTTCAAAAATTGGGAGTGAAGTTGGCAACTAGCTTGAGGATCATCCATCGAGCAAAGTTTCAATTTTCAACCTCGATTACAAGTCGACGTTACGTCGGTGTTTGGTACCTTCGTTCATTCTTTAAATTATTATTGTTACTTAATTTTAATTATCGCACTTAATTTCATTATCTTTAATTATTTATTTACATATTTAAAATTGAGGGATTTAGATGTATGATTAAGGGTAAGGGTAAATGTGTTTCTTCTAGTAGGGGTAATAAGGGTACTTCTTCTAGTAATCTTATTGCTAGTCCCGATGATTTGATTGATTTTACTCATATAGATGAAACTGCTTTTTATGATATACCATTAGATGATGAGGTAGATGAACTAGACTTTAATTTAGACGATAATCTAGATGACACAGCTACTAGTGCACCTCAACCTCAGGCTCAGACTGAGTCTCAACTTGAAACTACAACTGGAATGCCTCATATTTTCCCTAGTATGAGTCGAGACCCTACACAATGAAAATTTAAATCAGATGCATGAATATTTTTTGATAGGGACAAAGAGAATCAAGTAGTTAGATATAAATTTTGTAAAAATGTTTATCAATTTAAAACCGAAAAAGGTTAGGGTGGGACGGGAGGTTTATTAAGACATGTACAAAACTTCCACAAAGCTAGGTGGAATGAACATCGGGCTATAAAGTCGGGTGTGCCAATACGCTTTGAGTCGGGACAAGGTTCACATAGTGTCACGGATCATGTACAGGATCAAATTAACCCGACGACGGGGGGGAAGCAATAGCAAAATTAGTTGTGGTGTAGGGTTTGCCTTTTGCATTTGCTTCATCTCCTGGTTTTATTCATTACGTAAGAGATATGTATAATTCTGTTTTTAACGGTTTTCCTAGATCAACGGTTAGGAGAGACGTTTTTAAATTTGCACATGAATATCAACAATATTTACGTAATGTATTATATCATTTTCCTGGTAAAGTATCTATCACTTCTGATATAGGCCGTAGTACTAACGGCAATGATTATTTAACTGTAACATGTCATTGGATATATCATAATTGGTCTATGCAAAAACGTATTTTAGCATATAGATATATTGATGATAGACACACTAGAAATTTTATCCGTGGGAACAGGAAGCGACGTCGAACAATTTGACCAACAAATTCCAATTTCAATCGAAGAACTTTTATATATATATATATATATATAAGTATTAATTATGTTCAAAATAAACAGCCTATTCGTTTACGACTTAATTACTATAATTAGTATGTATTCGGAAATAAATATTTTATTTTTTGTTAAAGTCCAGAAGCTTGATTAATTAATTATATGGTTCATCGTAATTTCAAGTCAAATCAACTTAATTTCACATTTTTTGTTAAAAAGAGACTACAATTTAAATCTCAATTTCGGCCCGATTTTAAATTCCCAGACCAGCAAATTGCGTGGGCTCACTACTATAGGATCAATATTACTACTATTACCTACCTCATTAAATATTTACTAATATTATCAATAATTTATCAATTGTACCAAATATTGAAGTTTCCCCATCCCATTTTAGCCTAATTAAGAGGGTGTTTGGATTAACTTTTTAAAAGTGACTAAAAGTCATAAGTTGGTCTTATCTAATTTTTTGCTTTTGGCTTATTTTTGTATCTCTTTAGCCTAAAAATAAGTGCTTAAAATATTTTTTTTCTCTCACCCAAACACGTTAAAAAGTAGAAAAGTGCTTAAAAGTTAAAAAAAAAAATACACTTAAAATAAGCAAATCCAAACCCCCTCTAAGTGGTAATTAGATTTACAGATTGTACCCAAAAATTAAATCTAAATCCTCGCCCATCTCCCCCTTTTTAAACTTAATTATGTGATTGATTTACATATATATATATATATATATATATATATATATATATATATATTACTTTGTGTGAATGGCCGTTAATTACGCTATACATACCAAGGGTTTTAATTAATTTTTCATTTTGGTGAAGGTTTTAATTTTTTATTTCAATTACATCATATGTATGTTAATTCCCTTATAATGTATTTGTGTTGTATATACTGATAATAGGGTAAGTATTTCTAGATTTGATTTTGTATTTTTATAGTACTTTTTATATATACGTTACATCATTCTTATTGTATTCCATTATAATATATTTGTGTTGAATATACTGATAATAGGATAAGTATTTTTCACATTATAATATATCTAGCTTTGATTTGTATTTTTACTGTATATTTTTGTATGCACGTTACATCATTCTTATTGTATGTTAATTTCATTATAATCAAACTCTGAACATTTGGCTTTATTTAAGTTGTAGTTTCAAATCTAGTTTGGACATCAATCCGTGAATGCTTTCAAGCTCAATCGTTTCCTTCTAGTCATCCCGGTCTTAAGAATCAAAGAGGACAAATAAAGTTTGCCGAGAAAGCTCTTGAACTTCATGTATGCTTGAAAATGTTAGGACCCTTCATTTCTGGAGAACTCTTTTGCGCTTACTCTTTTGCTCTTCTTTTTTTTTTTTTACGAAGAAACCCACAGCCGCTACTCTCTCGAGTGCGCACAGGATAAACCCCGGACTGACGCAATAGCCTGCAAACCACGTCAGCCGATTAACCACACTTGGCAAGCCATGTATGACAGGCTCAACTAAGAAGGTTTATGCAGGGGATCGAACTCGTGACCTTGCGGTCCCGCGCTCTATTGCTACATCAACTTGGCTACCCTTGCAGGTTACTCTTTTGCTCTTTGTGTACTATTACATGACTACTCATTCGGTTTCAACATGGACTTCACATCGTACGCCATCTTATGACAGAACAGTAATAAAAAAATTCCCGTCTTCATTTCAATTAACTTGCAAGTAATAAGTCGTTTACAGTATGCGCCTCATATATATACACAGGGAATAAGTATACATTTATGTATTTTTATACGAGATAAGAATCCATCAGAAAGACAATGGCATTCTATATCAAACATCATCAATTCACTATTAATAGGAAAGATGAATATGCTATTTCTGATTAACTGGAAGTAGCAAATTTGTAAAAGTTCTCTTCAAGAAGAAAAGGCCAACATAAAAGGAGAAAAAAAATATGAAGACAAATTATGTTTTCTTCCTTCTTCCCAACATTTTAGTTCATATCTCGGATTTATTCATGCTCCAAGCATTCATAGTCTCAATTTGAACGGTCTCAGTGCCATTGTTGAAAGCAAATAAATGTGCTTTGTCATACATGGCTAATGCTGGATAAACTCTTGATGCAATGCATGTTTTCCCACCTGCACCAAAACTTTCTACTACAGAGTGATCAATCTGCAAAAAAAAATCAACTAGTTGCCGACTCGATACAATAACAACAACAACAACAACATACCAAGTGAAATCCCACAACGTGGGTCTGGGGAAGGTAGAGTGTACGCAGATCTTACCTCTACCTTGGTAGGTAGAGCGACTGTTTCCGAGAGACCCTCGGCTCGAGACAAAGCATAAACACAAGCAAATCAAGAGAAAAAAATGAAAAAAAAAGATGATATGAATTTTGAGTACATTTTATAGAAAAAAAAAGTACCAAAGAAAGCTTACCAAACTCCTCAGTGACAATTTTTGTCTGTTAAATCAACATCAACATATCAAGCAAATGAGGGTTCGCACATTTTCTTATCATTCCTAATGGTAGACCTATTGCAAAAATGAAAAAAACATAGAAGAAGAAGATTAAAGAAAGAAAATGCTCGTACTAGTATTTTTTCATTCTTAAAGTCGAATCCGAGATCTCTCTAGTAAAGGGTCGAAAAATCTCACAACAATCCTTGATGATAAGAAAAGAGTGAGAAAACAAACATTGAGGCATCAGAGCATATTATAACCTTATATTTATCTTGGACCTTAAACACTCTGAAAAATACGGGTGTATACTCTTCTAAATTTTCAGAAGACAATGTTAGGAGCCTAAATGGACCAAGTCCACCTTGAACTGTTGAATCCCTAATACCACATGCATCTTGGGAATAAAGATCAGCCCAACTAGGATAAAATTCTTCTGCATTTTCCAAGCTTGAAAAGGAAAAAAAATATAACTTCAACATCAGCCTGCAATCACATTAACACTCACAAATTAGCCTTAATTTTGTCTTGTCACCATAATTTCATACAAAAGATAAATTCAGAGCATAAAACATATTGCATTCATGCAAATTGGGGAAAGGGCCACATGTCGAAGGGAATGATATAAGATCTCCTGTCATGATTTTCAGTTGTTGATTCCACAACTCGAACTTGTAACCTATAGGTCACAATAATTTCATACAAAGAGATACATTTATTTTGTAAAAAAAAATTAAACTTGTGCAGGTGTGATTCCTTTAACTTCAATCTTTTTTCCCTTATCCAATTTGTGATTTCTTAGATTAACCTTTTGCTTTCTCAGAATTTCTAATTCTTCAACAGGCCATTGAACCAAATGTTTGCCACAAGGATAAAGCCATAATTTGCGAGGAATAGCCTCAATTCCAGACCATCATTTCTTGATAGCATCATATGGAACAACATCTGATTCGTTGGCCCATACACACAAAATCATTCGATTCTTGCTAGGATCATAAAAATTCCTTGATGCATAAAAGTTACCATAGTCCAGTCTAAATCCCTTCCATCCATCAAACATTGTATCGTCTGGAATGTACTTAACTTTTTTTGTATCATAAGTACCAATTGTGTAGTAGACATATCTAGTAACATCAAGACTAATTTTAAGAACATGTTTAATGTTTTCACCATCAAATGATGTGTCCAAATCATTTGTATCATTCAATGATACTGGAAAAAAATCAAGACATTCCCAATTTCCAGTATTGGCAGATGAATGAAGTGGGTGTTGGGCTTTGGTCCATTTCATGAAACCCCTACTTCTCTACAATATGTTGGAAATTTACTAAATGTGGAAATAAGTATATCCCATTAATTTATGACTCGAACTATTAGGCCCGCATGTCGAAAATGTCGTTTCCACACACGTGCACACGTAGTGCTAAGTATCGCAAATTTCATTAGTGAAAGAGATATTGGTACGTATGTAATACGTTTGAGACATTGAATTATGGACGGTTATTGGCCAAATGACAAAGTATTCCACGTTGGTAAATGAAGAAAGAAGTGTACAAAGTGTAAAATGAAACGAGTCGGAAATCGCCGCGGAGCTGTGAAGGGTCGCGGCGCCACAACCGTCGGTGCCGCGGCGCCTCCCAGGCTGCGCCGCGGCGCAAATTGGCTGGTCAGCTACTGGAGCCGCGGCGCTTCGGAGGCTGAAAGCTGCGACGGGAAGTTTGAAAATCTGACGTTTGGGCTGGTTTTGGAGCATTGATTCTCCATTACTTGTCATATGAATTCATCCATTATTTGGCTGAATGTAACCCCTCAATCAAGTGCAATTACATGGCTATTGAAGGTCTTTAGTTGGCTAGTTGAGGGGTCTTCTACTTAGACTATAAATTGAGGCCTTTGGCTCAATTGAAACACACTACACTCAACACTTAGAAAATTCTCCAGATTTTCTGATTTCATATTCTTCCTCTCTAGCAAAGTCACTTTACTCAAAGTTCTTCAAGAGTAACACTTGAGTTTCCTTTGCTCACTTGTTAAAGTTGTTGTTGTATCTTGGGAGACTATTGCTCAATATCCTAAAATGGAGATATACGGGCAATCTTGTCTTAAAATCAGAGTGTCATCACTCGACTCAGCAAATCACACAAGCAGTTTGTTAAGGTTTTGATTTCCAGTTTTATTGTAATAGTTTGTTTATCCTTTCTACTATTGTAATAGTTACTTACTTCCTGTTCCCTACAACAATTGTATCCCAACAATTTTAAGACAAAATTGTGTTGTAAGTAAGTTAGAAAGATGACTGGTATAAATCAAACTGCTTCTGATTCTGCTGCTGCTCAAGGCAATCCCTCTGCATTCCCCACTGCTCAAGGCACTCCCTCTGCATTTCCGGTTTCTCAAGGCTCATCCAACGCCTTTGCTGTCGCTCAAGGGAATGTTGTCGTTCCTCCACCCGCTGGATTTCACCATGAACGCCCTGAAAAGTTCATGGGGTCAAACTTCAAAAGATGGCAACAAATATGCACTTCTATCTGACTATTATGGGAATGACACTCTTCCTAACAGAAGATCCTCCACAAGCTGGAGATGAAATGGACTCTTCGCCTTCTGAAACGGGTGAAGAGGGCCTAGGTATCCATGTCATTAATGGCATGAAGATGGTTCTTGATGCATGGAGTCATAGTGATTTCATATGTAAGAATTACATATTGAACTGCTTGTCAGACCCTCTCTACATGGTGTATTGCACCGTTGGCACCGCCAAAGAGTTATGGGAGAAGTTACAAAAGAAGTACAACACACAAGATGCAGGTACTAAGAAATTCATCGTTGGAAAATTTCTGAAATTTCAAATGGTGGATAGTAAGACAGTGATGTTCCAAGTCCAGGAATTCCAAATGATTTTTCATCACCTGGATTTGGAAGGTATGAAGCCAAACGAGCAATTTTTGGTTGCATCACTGATTGAAAAGTTACCTTCTTCGTGGAATGCGTTTATGAGCTACTTAAAGCTCAAGACAAAGGAGATGACCTTTAAAGAACTTATTATCAAACTCCAAATTCAGGAAGATAATAAGTAGGCCTTGCTTAGGGGTAAAAAACCCGCTGAGGCAAAGGCAAATCTGGCTGAGGCCAAAAGGAACCTAAGTAAGAAGCGCCAGTTCCAGAAAGACGGCAAGACCCAAGCAACGGAGAAGTTCAAAGGAAGCTGTCACCACTGTGGGAAACCTGGTCATATGATCAAGGCCTGCCGCAAGCTCAAGACTGAGCAACAAGAGAAGGCCAAGTCTAAGGGCAAGGCACAGGCTAACGTCGTCAAAGACCAGTTTCTAGACGACATGATTGAGGAGTTCTCAGCGGTGGTGCTAAAAGCAAACATTGTAGAGAATCCCATGCAATGGTGGATGGACACAGGTGCTATAAGACACATCTGTTACAATAGAGATGCATTTTTCACTTATACACCGGTTACAAACAAGAAGCTGTTCATGGGCAACAACGCTTCCTCTGACGTGTTGGGGTAGGAAAGGTAGTCCTGAAGATGACTTCTGGAAAGGAGTTCACTCTAAAGGAAGTGATGCATGTTCCTGAGATTAGAAGAAATTTAATTTCAGGTCATTTATTGGTTAATGCTGGTTTTAGGCTAGTGTTTGAGTCCAATAAATTTGTAGTCACTAAGAATGGAACGTTTGTGGGAAGCGGATTCGTCTGTGAAGGCCTCTTCAAAGTTAACGACATGTCTGTATTACGTACAAGCAATAATATTGAAGCTTCTTCTTACTTGCTTGAGTCCTCTAATTTATAGCATCATAGATTAGGACATGTCAACTACAAGTCCATCCAAAGGTTGGTAAAGTTGGAGTTGTTGCCGTCTATCGACGTAAACCCTCAACATAAGTGTGAGGTATGCGTAGAGGCAAAACTCACAAAGCTTCATTTTCGATCCGTCGAAAGGAATACCGCTCCTCTAGAACTAATTCACACAGATATATGTGATTTGAAGTTTACACAAACTAGAGGGGTGAACAAGTACTTTATGACATTCACTGATGATTGCACAAGGTATTGTTACCTTTACTTGTTGAAAAGTAAGGATGAAGACTTTGAAGCGTTCCGACGTTACAAAGCAGAAGTTGAGAACCAACTAAGCATGCAGATTAAATCCATTCGTAGCGATAGATGGGGAGAATATGTAGCGCCATTTGAGGAATATTGTGCCCAAGAAGGCATTGTTCATCAAACGATGGCTCCATACTCACCTCAATCGAACCGTGTGGCGGAACATAAGAACCGCACATTGAAGGAAATGATTAATGCTTTGCTCATCAATTTCGGTCTTCCCCAAAACATGTGGGGAGAAGCTGTCCTTACCGCTAATACGATTCTTAACAGAGTCCTACATAAAGGTAAGGACAAAACTCCATATGAATCATGGAAGGGAAAGAAACCCACCTATAAATATTTAAAGATGTGGGGTTGTCTGGCAAAGTTTGAAGTACCCAAGCCAAAGCACGTCAAGATTGGGCCTACGACTGTAGATTGCATATTCATCGGATATGCAAATAACAGTAGTGCTTATCGCTTCTTAGTGCATAAGTCAGATATTTCAAATATCCACGGGGTACAATCATAGAATCAAGGAATGCTCAATTCTTTGAAGGTACCTTTCCAAGAAAGGAAAAAAACAACCTCTCACAAACGAAGTTATGAATAAAACTCTCAGGAACCGGGAGTCGTTGACGGCCCGAATCTAGATGGTTCAGATCTAGTGGATCTCGAGGGGGCTGAATATACGGAATCTAGTGTTCCAAATTCTCAGAACTTGGAGACTCTAGAGATGGAACTAAGGCGAAGTAAAAGGGCCAGGAAGGATAAATCCTCCGGTCCTGACTTTGTAGCTTATATGGTTGATGATGAACCAAGGACAATTTGTTGAAGCATTGTCAACTCCAGAGGCACCACTCTGGAAAAAAGCTATTGAGAGTGAAATAGGCTCCATTCTGCATAACCATACTTGGAAGTTAGTTGATCTTCCTCCGGGAAATAAACCGTTGGGTTGTAAATGGATACTCAAACGGAAGTATAACGCAGATGGGTCAATAGATAAGTACAAGTCCAGGTTGGTAGTCAAGGACTATCAGTAGAAAGAAGGTCTTGACTACTTTGACACGTACTCCCCGGTATCTCGAATGACGTCCATACGGGTATTCATTGCGATCGCAACTTTGCGTGACCTTGAGATACATCAAATGGATGTCAAGACAGCCTTCCTTAATGGTGACTTGGAAGAAGAAATTTATATGGACCAACCCGAGGGGTATGTGGTTCAAGGGCAAGAGAAGAGAGTATGTCGGCTTGTCAAATCTCTGTACGGGCTAAAACAAAAAACAGAGCAATGGCATGAAAAAATTGACAGTACTCTACTATCGAAGGGTTTCGCCATTAATGAGTGTGAAAATGTGTCTACATGAAAGGTAACTCTGACTCGTTTGTTATGATATGCATGTATGTAGATGACATGTTGATCACATGGAGCAGTCCTAGCATAATTCTAGAGACTAAGAACATGTTGAAATAATGCTTCGACATGAATGATATGGGTATCGCAAATGTCATCTTAGGGATAAAAATCTCTAAGACGTCTGACGGACTGGTCTTATCTCAGTCTAACTACATCGAGGATGTTTTGAGAAAGTTCAAAATGTTAAACAGTTCGCATATAAAGTCACCAATGGATAGAAATCAAAAACTTGAAAAAAATCCTGGTGCACCCATATGCCATGAGCAATATGCACAGGTGACCGGTAGTTTGATGTACATAACAAATTACACCCGACCTGATATTGCTTATGCAGTCAACAAGTTGGCTAGGTTTACCCGTAATCCGAGTGATGATTACTTGAAGGCATTGAATCGGGTACTTCAATACCTGAAATACACGCTAACTTACGGGTTGCATTATTCGAGATATCCAGCTGTACTAGAAGGGTACAGTGATGCAAGCTGGATATCTGATATAGAGAACACCAAGTCCACCAGTGGGTATGTATTTACAATTAGTGGTGGGGCTATGTCTTGGAAATCCTCTAAGAAAATTTGCAACGCCAGATCCACGATGGAATCAGAGTTTATCGCTTTAGACAAAGTAAGAGAAGAAGCTGAGTGGCTTCACGACTTCTTAGAGAATGTTCTTTGCTGGAACAAACCCGTACCTTCTATAATGATCCACTACGACAGCCAGTCGGCTCTAGGAAGGGCACGGAATGCTATGTACAACGGCAAGTCTCGTCATATTCGATGAAGGCATAAGTCCGTTAGGTAGTTGATCACCAAGGGTATAATATCCATTGATTACATAAAGTCAAAGGATAACATAGCAGACCCGCTGACAAAGGGCTTACCCAAAGATCAGATGTTCTGCCTGTCTAGGGGAATGGGCTTAAAACCCAAAGTATAAGGACCAATACGGTGGTAACCCAACCTTGCTGACTAGAGATCCTAGGAATTAGGTTCAATGGGAAAACTAAGTTGTAAAGGTTCTGTTGATCGCTTCGGTGGAAGCATGAGCACTTCGGATAGTGATTTCTGTAAAGAAACACCAAATCCAAAGTCGTTCCCGCGATAGACTATAAGTGCTATCTGTAGTGCGGGTGAATGTTAAGTTTTCAAAACCTTTAATAATCCTCACCGGTTGAGGTTAGGTTTGGGGAAACTTTTAATGGTTTCTAACACTTGTAATGTGGGGTATAGCAGGATACCTTGTAGGAGACTACCTATTTAAGTGCGAGGACAGGCCGCCTCAAATGAACGCACTTAAGAATCCAAGAAGTGTCCACGGCCACAACGGATAAAACATTACGAAGGACTGAGTAGAGGAAGTTGTTGTGTTGGTACCGTTGACTTGGCTTACGCTAAACACTGACGGTTCAAGACATCACGTTCACCGCGCAGTAAGTAAGTTCGATGGTATTCAACTATGGAAGGTTCAAAGCGTATGCTACCTATCCAGATGCAACATCGGTCCGCTGGAAGATTGCTATAAAAGGCACCATGTGTGTGCGCCAAAATCTCTTTCAAGAGGGAATTGTTGGAAATTTACTAAATGTGGAAATAAGTATATCCCATTAATTTATGACTCGAACTATTAGGCCCGCATGTCGAAAATGTCGTTTCCACACACGTGCACACGTAGTGCTAAGTATCGCAAATTTCATTAGTGAAAGAGATATTGGTACGTATGTAATACGTTTGAGACATTGAATTATGGACGGTTATTGGCCAAATGACAAAGTATTCCACGTTGGTAAATGAAGAAAGAAGTGTACAAAGTGTAAAATGAAACGAGTCGGAAATCGCCGCGGAGCTGTGAAGGGTCGCGGCGCCACAACCGTCGGTGCCGCGGCGCCTCCCAGGCCGCGCCGCGGCACAAATTGGCTGGTCAGCTACTGGAGCCGCGGCGCTTCGGAGGCTGAATGCTGCGACGGGAAGTTTGAAAATCTGACGTTTGGGCTGGTTTTGGAGCATTGATTCTCCATTACTTGTCATATGAATTCATCCATTATTTGGCTGAATGTAACCCCTCAATCAAGTGCAATTACATGGCTATTGAAGGTCTTTAGTTGGCTAGTTGAGGGGTCTTCTACTTAGACTATAAATTGAGGCCTTTGACTCAATTGAAACACACTACACTCAACACTTAGAAAATTCTCCATATTTTCTGATTTCATATTCTTCCTCTATAGCAAAGTCACTATACTCAAAGTTCTTCAAGAGTAACACTTGAGTTTCCTTTGCTCACTTGTTAAAGTTGTTGTTGTATCTTGGGAGACTATTGCTCAATACCGTAAAATGGAGATATATGGGCAATCTTGTCTTAAAGACAGAGTGTCATCACTCGACTCAGCAAATCACACAAGCAGTTTGTTAAGGTTTTGATTTCCAGTTTTATTGTAATAGTTTGTTTATCCTTTCTACTATTGTAATAGTTACTTACTTCTTGTTCCCTACAACAATTGTATCCCAACACAATATTGCTAATCCTCTATCTTTTTTAAGACTGCTAATCAGTATTCTCCAATGCCCATCTCACTCAACCATGTTGTTGTTGGATCCCGAAATTTGGTCTCGTTGATGCTCTCATCTGGGACTACTAATGGGTTGTTATCGGGCTTGATCCATTTACGGAGAAATGAGTCAGACAAGTTAGCGGGTATTGCGTAGTTTTGTACTTGGTTATCTTTTTTGTCCACTATTCCGGTGCAGAGGATAACATGCTTGTTGTCCGGAAGAATAGTGGTTGATCCGGACCACGAACCATATTGGTCGAACTCTTCGGATGGATAAATTGCGTGCTCTAAACTTATCCAATTAATCAAATCAGTGGATACTGAATGAGCCCAAACAATATTACCCTATACTGATCTCTTTGTATTGTATTGGTAAAACAGATGATAGACTCCGTTGGACCTATTGAATAAACATAGAAAAAAAGGCAATAACCAGATTAATGCAAATGTTTTGAAATTTAGTGAAAATTATTAAATATAGTGCTCGATCTCACCAGTGGGATCTAATGTTTTTTGTTTGGAGCATCCGGTCACGACCACATAAAAAAGGAATTAAATTGAAAACGATTAGTAAAGACATTTCAATGCAATTGAAATAATTTCTAAAATAAGAAAAAAACAGAATAGAATATTACACAAGGACACAAAATAAATATAGAATAGAATATTCAGATCAAATTACATAATCACAGAGCTTAATAAGTTGCAAATACATTCTGTTCATGATTATTTAACAGGAGGTAAGAACTTATCCGCATCGTTATGTCAAACTATACTAATTTATTATTGTTAAATGATAAAATTTATGTAAAAATTAATTAACTATAGTTTGTGATAACTATCTCTATCAAAGCATATGTCATGTATTTATTGGTATAACCACCCAACTACATGGATTATATGTTTTAAAACTCTGTTGACTTTCTTTTTGATTCCTTTACTTCTTTTTAAGGATCATATCCAAATTTTAGAAACACATATGATAAAAAAACTAGTGAATATTGTATACACTTATCAGTAAAATAACACAAAATCACAAATTCATAATAGTGTTGACAAAAAAAATGTATGTCACTATCTGTATCTTATTACTCCTATGAAAGAAACAAATAAGAAGACATGTACAGCAGATAAGAATAAGCGGTTAAAAGAACATAGTACATTAAAACCTCTATAAATTAATATTATTGGAATCATGATATTTTATTATTTTATAGAGATATTAATTAACCGATAATTAATATTTATTAATTTAAAGAGAGTTTTGTAATTTATTAAAGTTAAATTTTAATTACATAAAAAAATATTGTATCTTAGGAAAATCCATGTATCAATATACGTAATTGAATTATACAGATTCATTGTACATAATATTAATGGAAACTAATAAATAATGTTCACTATTTCTTAATAATTAAGTATTATTCATTGTATTTTTACTAAAAATATTTAATGTATGATGGTGACAGAAAATACTTATATAAACAAGATAGGAAATTTCTTGAAACCACACCCAACAATGGCTCCTTATCTAAAAGGTGTCACGAAATCAACAATGACGGATCAAATACACTCAGGTAAGATCGTTCATGTGATGAAGTCTCAAGGAATTTAGATGAACCCATTTGTGAAAACGACATTCATGAACTTGAGGTCATGATTAATGATCTCGGCTATCGCAATAAAATGGATGTCAATAGCCTATTGGACTACCCGGGTGAAAATGATGCGTGATCAGAAGTCCAGAGCTTAGAAGAAATTGTGGCTACTATCCTTGAAAATGATACAGATGATGAAGTTGGAGACAATACAGTACATTTGGAACCAGTTACGCATAAGGAAGCACTTATCGCGTCTAGAACTCTTCACAATTTTTTGGTGCAGTTTGAGAACACAACACCGGAAATTTTGGATGCAATAAGAAAAGTTAGAGATGAGCTCCAACTAGACTTCAATTTTAAGAAAAAAGCAAATAACACTAGAATCATATTTCAGTAAATTGTCTTAGTTATATTTCTGTAAGTTTATATAATTATTAATTTATGATATTAATGAGAACTTGTATTTGAAAGTTTGGGAAGGAGATTTCACTGAACAGATACAGATATTGAGGTAATGCAAAACAAAATATTTTTTCTTTTAAGCATTATTACAAATAGATTTATTATTTTTTAAAGACGTTGGGTTATTAAGTAGCATAAAAAGCGTTTTTTTCTGTTTATTTTATAGGATAGTTAAAACAGAAGCCTATTTTAAGGGAGGACAAATAGTACTTTGACCACCACAACGAAAAGATAACATTAATAACAATGATAAGAACAATAACAATAACGATAATTGTAATGACATTATTTATACGTTTTGTATCATTTGTGGTTTTTAACTACTTTCTCCGTCCTAAAATATCAATCATGTTTCATTTTTCGATAGTCAATCCAAATTGAATGAAATTAATTTAACATTTTAAAATTAAAATTTTGATATTCAAAAATAATATTAAAAATGATGAAAAAATATATCTTAAAATATTAATCAAAATTTATATAATTTAACCCTCGATAAGAAAAATATGACAAGTATTTGCAATGGAGTGGGTACTTTTTTCTCAAAAAAGGCATATATCATTAATTACTCATTTATAAAATGATAAGAATAATGTAGTCAAATACCCCCTACAATTAATGCAATTAAATATTTTCTTAATGAATATCTCAGATGTCTCATCGATGATCTCCTCTATAATGTAGGTGTTATATAAAAAAATAAAAATAAAAACGAGGAAGAAGATAGAGTATATAGAAGAAGAAAACAAAAATCATAAGACAATTTCACAGAAATACATAAACACATTAGATAGATGAACATATCTTACATACAGTGGCATAAACACCCTTTAGTAAGGAGTGTCATTAGACAGAAAATATTTCAGACAATATTTTTTAGGAAAAATAGATATGAACAAGTTTATGATATTTACACGGACCTCAGATTAATATACAATAATAACAAAATTTGAACTGATTATAAGATTTTAGTAAAAACTGGAGTCACATGAACTCATGCGTTACACTGTAAATCCGCATTATGGATATGAATATATACAATTCTCCAGGCATAAATTAATACAAATTAAATATCAATGAGACACAAAATAAAACATTCAAAACCACCAAGTAGTCCCAAATCCAAACACATTTGTCAGACGAATTATTATAACAATAAACAGATATAAATTTTTGCGTAGGTCACTATATACATATTCATATATAAAATTTTGCGTACGTCACTGTATACAAATAGATGAGAGGATTTGAGAGGAAAGACGTACTGTTAATCCAGTGTTTAGGGGTTGAAAATGATAACCAATTCTATGGACTTTTTCAACACTAACCGCACTTAGTGATTGTAACTTCCTATAAACTTCATGGGTAGCATTAACCGATTATTGCAAAAATACATTAACAAAATTGGCAAAGCCCAAAGAGAACACTTCCTTAAAAGCTCCATTTGATAGAGATTTTTTCTTCCTTTTTCTTCTCTAATTTAGAGAGAAATAAATTGATGAAGAAGTTGAACGGGTATGAAGAGTATTTATAGAGAAACAACAGAGATATAGTCAATCGGAAAAGTAGGAAAAAATAAGGCTGAAATTGTTATACTAAGATTTAGGAATGAAAAGTTACATCGCAGATTTATCTATAAAACGGATAGGAATTAATTTTAGATAAAACTTTCATTAATATGTGGCGTCCATTTTGGGAAAATTCGTTTGCCAGATTTTTCTCCCACGATCCGTTTATTTGTGTATATACAATGTTTTTTTTCACTTCTCATTTTGAAAAAAAAAATATTACTCTTCTTTTTTATCTTTAAAATTCAATCTCTTACACGATAAAAACTTACCCAAATCATATATTTATATCATATCGTACTAATTTACCATGATGAAGTGAATAATTAAGATAATAATGTGTATTAGTCAACTCATTCGGATCCTTCTTATTTGCGAATTTAACAAAATAATTTTGATCTAAAACAATTATCATTTTGTAGAATTATATTTATCTCCCTTGGGGAGTCTTTCTCATTAATACAAACATATTTAGTGTGTACAATGTTGAGTCCTAATAGAATAAGGATCTTATATTTACCATAATTATACACTACTATTAATTACAAATTATATGGTGAATGTATTGTAATATTCACTAATAGACCCCTTCAATCGGAGCGGGGGAAGGCCGGACGCTGAGACTAGATCTGAAGTCTAGGAATAGCTGTCTAGGAAGTCCTTTGGTGAAGATATCAGGATACTGATACGAAGAAGTCACATGCAACACCTTAACATGACCTATAGCAACCTTCTCAAGAATGAAATGTATATCCATCTCAATGTGCTTGGTTCGCTAATGCTTAACCGGGTTATGAGATAAGTATATCGTGGATATGTTATCACAGTATACCATAGACGTCTTACGCAAGGGACACTGAAGCTACAAAAGAAGGTTTCGGAGCCAGCAGATCTCAGCAACAACATTTGCAACGCCTCTATACTCTGCTTCTGCACTCGATCGGGATAGGGTAGCTTGCCTCTTGGCAGACCATGAAATGAGATTATCTCCTAAGAACACACAGTAGCCGGAGGTGGAGCGTCGCGTGTCCGGACAGCCTGCCAAATCGACGTCCATATATGATAACAACATGGTCGGTGCAGAGGGGTAGAGATGCAATTCATAATCAAGTGTTCCCTTAACGTATCGAATAATATGTTACAGAGCTGTAAAATGAGGCTCCCTGGGGGCATGCATAAACAAACACACCTGCTGAACATCATAAGCAATATCAGGCCTGGTGAAAGTAAGATACTGAAGTGCACCTGCAAGGCTCCTATAAAGAGTGGGATCAGACACTGGATCATCGTTAACAGCACTGAGCTTCGATTTTGAGTCAACCGGAATAGGCATGATCTTGCAATTCGCCATCTTATCCCTGTACATAATTTCTTCTGCATGCTTATGTTGACACATGAACATAGTATCTGTAAATCTAGTCACTGATATCCCTAAGAAATAACTCGACTTCCCCAAGTTAGTCACAGCAAATTCGGTTTCAGCAGAGCAATGATCTCAGTTTTCAACACATCAGAAGAGGCAGTGAGAACAATATCGTCAACATATAATAACAAGTATGCAATGTTACTACCGCGATGAAATATAAAGAGAGAATGATCACACTTGTTGCATACAAACACAATATACATAATGTAATTAGCAAAGCATTCATACCATGCTTTGGAGGCCTTCAAACCATATAGTGACTTACGAAGACGGCATACATAGTGAGGGGCCTCCAGATGGACAAAGTCTGGCGGCTGGTGCATCTAAACAATTTCTTTCAAGTCCCCATGTAAGAATGCATTCTTGACATCAAGCTAATAAATCGGCCAATGCTTACCCATAGCTATGCTTAGAACCGTGTGAATGGTAGTCGGTTTAACCACCGGACTATACGTCTCACCACAATCAATACCCTCATATTGATTAGTACCATTAGCTACAAGTCTCGCCTTATAGCGCTCAAGGTCACCATTGTCTCTGAATTTATGACGAAATAACCACATGTATCGAATCACATTAACCCCATTCGATCTAGGAACCAAATCCCAAGTGTGTTATTTCGTTAAAGCATTAAATTTCTCACGCATGGCCGCATTCCAATTCGGGTAAAGTTTGGCTAATTTTGGGTTTTTGAAAATTGGAGATATAGTTTGTGTGGAAAGGTTAAAATGGACTTTGGGCTTTAAAATCTCGTGTTGAGCACGAGTTTCCATTTGATACATGAGGGCCATGGTTGTTTGGGTATTTGGGTGGGGTGGTGGCTGGTGGGGTGTCGGGTCATGGCTGGAATTTGGGGATTGAGATGTCGGGGCAGTGATAGTGGCGGAAGGTTGTCTAGACTGGTCGATGAGGTATGGGTGAGTGGGGTTTGGGTCCGGTGATCGGGACTGGTTGGATGTGATTGGGTATCGAGTGAGATCGATGGGTTGTGGGTGGGTCGGTGTCGGGAATAGTGATGGTCACTGGGTTGGAGTATTGTGACTGGGTGGTTGTGGGGCGGTCGTTGGGCAGATTTGACCGATGGGAGATTGGGCGGCATGTGGCGGTGACAATGGGTTAGGCGAGGAGGATGGCCGGCGGGTGGGGGAGATGATGATGGGATAGTCATCTCTACTGGGAAAAGGTTTGGCAGATTTCCGGTGGTGGCAGCGAGAGAGGGTGGTGCCGAGGAGCAGCAGACAGTGTGTTGTGTAGTGCATTTTGGACTAGAGGTGAAGTGTCTGAATTATCAAGGAATCTGTAATTAGTGACTCAAAATTTTTGGATGTTGTCAAACGGGAAAAGTAACTCAACAAACGTGATGTGGCGTGAGATTATGATTTTGTCTGTGGATAGCTTATAGCACAAGTACCCCCTATGGTTCGATGGGAAACCTAGAAAGGCGCACGAAGTGGATCGAGGTGCTAATTTGTGGGGGTTCGTGGATGTCAGATTTAGTTAAGGAAAACAAAAGAAAATTCTAAGGTGATCATAGTTAGGGATCCGACGGTAAAGAATTTCGGTGGGTGTCTTATTTTGAATCGCACGGGTAGGTAAGATGTTAAGAATGTGTTCTACCATTTTTAATGCATATACCCAAAAGATAGGGGGATAGACGCATGAAAAAGAAGGGTACGAATCATGTTATTAATGGTGCGGAGAATTCTTTCGGCTTTACCATTTTAAGGGGATGTATAGGACCACAAGAAACGAAAGATCATGCCATTAGCCGTACAAAATTTATGAAAAAGGGAATTATTGAACTCACGACCATTATCACATTGAAACATTTTGATGTCTTTTTCAAATTGTGTTTTAATCATTGTACGAAATTCAAGAAATTTGTAGAACACTTGAGATTTGAGTTTAAGCGGATAGACACAAAGGAAGTGAGAGAAATCATCCAAGAACACCAAATAATATTTATGGTCTAGGTTGCTAGTTATAAGAGAAGTCCATAAATCCGCATGAATAATATCAAAGGGAGAGAAAGTAATACTTAGAGAAGGCGTAAATGGAAGTCTAACATGTTTCCCTAGATGACAAGAGGAGCAACTATGGGAAAATGTTCATTTATTACATTGGATTAAATTTCGGTTTCTAAGGTAATAAAAAAATATGAGCACCTAGATGACCAAGTTTACTATGCCACGTTGATGGAGCTATTGTAGCTAAAGCGGTGGGAGGAGTTACATGGGCAGTGGGCGTGGATAGGAATGGATAGAGATCCCCCTCACTATTGCATCTGGTAAGAAGTTTCCCCGTACGTAGGTCCATTATAAAAAAACCAAATGGGTCAAAATTGATGGATACGAAATTATCGGTGGCAAATTTTCTAACGGAGATTTGGTTCTTGATAATATAAGGGGCATAGAGGATGTTTTTAAGGGAGAATTGGGGATGTAGTTGTGGGGGTTAGTGTGTGGCCAAACCCTTGTATTGGAATGCGATGATCATTTTCGACCATAATAGATTGAGGATTATTTAAATTGCGCAATTGAGGAAGAAGATTACCAGAATTGTTGGTGAGGTGAGACGTGGCGCATGTATCCATATACCATGCATTATCGGGATGCTGGAGAGTCAATGGGCCGAAATCCTGGCCCAAATTGGTTTGGGTAAGGCCTGGAGCGGACTATTTGACTGCTGGAAATTGGGCCTGATGGTTGTGGCCCAACGGTTGTGCTCCCAGGCTGTTGGGCCGCTGTTGTAGCCACAGTTTATGTTGGGCCGCAACTTCTGGACTATTTCTGGAAGCTGTTGGACAACTATTGGAGGCTCAGTTCCCATGCAACTGCTAGGGCAATGGGCCTGCCCACTTCGTTTGGGTATTGGGCTTGCTGTGGCTGGCAGGCTGAAGTGGCCCGACCCCCTCTGCCACCCCTGCACCGCTGCCACAACCGTGGTTATTCTCTGCCATGATGGCTGGCAGAAAGTAGGTGAGAGAAAAAAAATAAGGGGGGGGGGGTTGGGACGTATGTGAGGTGTATATAGGGCAGTATCAACCGTATACAGGCGTATATCGTCTTAGGGAGGTTGTATTTTTGCAGTATCAGTCGTATACTAGGTGTATATCGGCTTAGGTAGGTTGTATAAGGGTAGTATATATTGGCATGAAGGGTATATCAGTCGTATACATGGTGTATATCGGATGTGTATATGTTGTATACGAGGGGTATACAACCTGTTGGAGAGATAGGGAAGCTGAGAATGTTGTATATCAGTAGTATACCAGAGGTATACGGGGTTGTTTGTAGAAGTGGAGAGCTGGGCAGCTGTATATCAGTGTATATCAGAGGTATACCGACGGTATACGGGCGGTTTGGTGCAGGAAAAGGGAAGAAAAAGGGCGACCGAATTTATGTTTTAGGGTAGGGAGGGATTTTGGCTCTTGATACCATGTAGAATTGTATTAATCTCCCATGAGGAGTCTTTCTCATTAATACAAATATATATATATATATAGTGTGTGTGTGTACAATGTTGAGTCTTAATAGAATAAGGATTCTATATTTACCATAATTATACTACTATTAATTACAAATTATATGGTAAATGTATTGTAATATTCACTAATAATTTTAAAAAACTAAGAAATTACTAATTGTTTCCTTTAAACCTTTTTTTTACAACTGCACAAAAGCATATAATAACTAATTACTCATTTAAGAGATAGATAAATTTCTTAAAATAAATAAACTTTACCGTTTGAAACCTCGATTCAAAAACTGATATTTTTGGATGTTCACGAGAAATCCGCTTAACTTATTTTGTTGTTTTCTGACGCTTTCCTTTCTAGTTATTCGATTCCTCGCAATATCTTAATTGTATTTATAAAAGAAATTGATTAATGATAAATTCTTGTTTGAATGAAAAATCCTTTAGATAAAGAGTTCCACTGTTTGGTGTCAAACTAGATATGCGATAGAAAATGAATGATCTATTCTCTTTTTTTTCTTCAAAAACTCATGGTCAGGGGGGTTCAAATCCCCGTCAACGTCCTGTGTTCGATTTCGGTGCTCTGCAATGTTTTCTCTATTTTTAGCTTTGACCCGTGGACTCAAGGCAAAGACTAATTTCAAGCTCGATGGGATTGCACCGGCCCACCATTAATTTCTTCGAGGAAGCCCATACTGCATTGGAGCTTTCAGGCTCATGAAAATAGGAACATATTTGGTCTTGCTAAGAGTAAGGTGGCTAGTAAAATGTTTCTTTCCTCTTCTTAATGTACATCTTTAAATGTTACTTTGCTATTTTCTTAGATTAATTTGTCCTTTGTTTTTTTATTTATCAAATGATAATTATTTTTAATATATCATATAACGTTGTAGTGTAGGATCTGATACAAAATACAAAGAAATAAAGATAATATTCAAATTGTTGGGCCCGTATAGACCTCATCTAGTAAAAATATTTATATTAATATCATTATTAATACCAAATTAGGGATTATATTTATATTCTCATCATTTCGTTCCTCTTTCTCTCTCATTCATAAATCATACGGTGTCAATTTCTTTTGAATACCTTGGCGATTTTCAACGGTATTATATGATTGAAGGGGCACTAGTTCGGAAGAAACAAATAAAATAAAGTAGAAAATTACCAAGTGAAGGAAAAAAAAATGCAATAAATTTTAAGAAGACACAGCAAAAGTAGGAAGAAATGTTAAATGAGGCATGACAAGACAAATTAAAATTAGTGATTTAAGGTTAGTCTAGCCCGCCCTGCCCCGTTTATCATTCTTAATTTTCGCGTGTTTACTTCTTCATATTCCGAACTCCCTAGGTGAAAATTCTGCCTCCACCACTAGATAGAAATATCTTGATGTCGAGCATCTAATTCAAGCAATAATGCTATCCACCAAGGGTACACATTGTACATTGGCTAACTGTCAGTTCCCTGGTTAATCGTGGGATTCCTAAAAACTTGAAGGGCATGTTCCCAGAGAAAAGTGCATCTCAGCCAGAATTTGTTCTTTCATATCTAAGGAGACTCCAGCTATATAAAGAGAACTCTTGTTTGGGTTTTTGCCTGGAGGCATGAGAAAGAAGAGAAATGATTGAAACAGTTCATCATAAGCTGGATAGATATTGGATCATCCCATTAAATCATCAACAAAACAAGTGTGTACAAGGTTCATTCTAGCACACTTAGGGTGATAATTAAAATTAGGATTGAATCTGAGTTGCTTCATCAACTGTACAGATATTCCATGGCTAAGACAAAGAGGTAGGGGACATGGAATCCCCTTGTCTCAATCTTTTACCAATAGCAAAAGTCCATATTTATCAAATTAAAATTATTATTACCTTTCGTTTTCATAATTTTACACTTATGAAAGGTCAAAAAAAAAACACAATGCTTCGGAGGATTTGAAGTATTTGAATAGTAGCAGAAGCTATATGTTAACTTTTAAGAAAAATAGCTTCTACGAAAGAAAAGTATTTTTTAATTATTTTAGGATAACAATACCCATGTCAAAAATACATAAATAGGGGTGATAACTTATATACATATTATTTTTTTTCATAATTTGATGCTTAAAAGCAATTTTTAAAAATCTCGATCAAACACAACCAACTAACAAAAAACATTCCTAAAAAGATTTAAGCCAAACACAAACAGATACTCTCCAAAGCACTTTTACTCAAAACCAGTTTTGATAAAATGAAGTACATCTCAAGTGTTAATTATCATCCAAGATTATTTAAAATACATTCACTGCTGCAACTTTCTATTTTTTTTTTCTAAAGAAGCTTGTTCCCATTTTGTTTTTCTATTTCCCACTAATAACAAAAGTAACTGTTTTTACTTAACAATTCATACTTGAAGGCAAGGCGCGTATTGAATGGTAATGCATTAAAAGCAACAAATTATTTAGCTAATACGAAAATATTAGTCAAATTCATTTTGAGCAAGCGATGGACTAGCCTTTAGTTTCATTACAAAAGTTTCTGTTATCCTGTAATTTAAGGAGACAATGTGAATATCTTTAAGAGTTCAGCATGTCATACTGTAACCAAACACAAGGTGAACCAGTGTCAACTATAACTATTAGTATTGCTCCTGCAAAAATTTTGTTTACACTAGCAGCATATGCAAAAAATTCGTAAGGTACCATGATGTTGGTAATTTATTTCACAAGACATTCTTTTTCATGATGTAGACTCCAACTCAAGAGCTATCTAAGGACACTTAATCAGTGAAATCTGAGAGCCTCTGCATGATAAACAATTACTGAGAGGTCTCTTAACATCAGAAACATATCTAATAAGAGTAAACGATAAAGGAAATTAGCAATTTGCAGCTTGCCCTATCGTTTTCTTCTTTTACCACCATCTAGTGCCTAAACAGAGTGCAGTTCAGCCGTGTACATCTGCTCCAAGGGAATGAAAACTACCCAACATCTTGATAGTAATGCCTTCCGCGGTCCTGACTTTCCAGTCAGTCCTATTACTGTGATGGATCCAACAGTATAAAACGTCCCATATGCAGAGCAAGCAGGATATGAATCACATAGAAGGCTCTCGTATTGCAGTGGCCAAATTGAGTTCGGGTTCTAATTCATCTAATGGTATAAAGAAGCAGTCAATCATGTCGGTGGTAACTTCCTCCAGCCGTGTCGGACCCCACTGTATGTTCAGCACAAGAACGAGTAAGGTTTTTCATCTTCCCCTAGCTAACAGAAGAGAGGGGGAAGGGTGAGAGGAAGTTAAGCAGGCATGGAAGACGATTCATTACCTTTGGAGCAAAGTCCTTGTCAACCAATCTAGCACGGATGCCCTGAAATTGTTTTTGAGGATAAATTATCATAGCTTAACATGGAAGAAATGATTATACTTGGTTGAACATTAAAGAGGAACTTAGTAGCAGACAAGGCTATTTTGTCTCGTTAAGAGCTAAATTTGGAGATACTCAATCTTTCAAACATCAACTTATCAACACATCCAATGTTATACACACACAAGAGAGAGAGAGCATAGCGATGAAAATGCTACATTTGCAGGTATATGAAATTTAGTTATTCAAGAGCCCACTGTTTATACTAATTAATCGAATGTTTCGATTTCAGTATGAAGCCTACACAACCCTGTTATTGCCAATACAAAAGTTGGTTTCCGATATAAAACTCTGCATAACCTACGGAATTTTATAAATCATTTACATGGAATAAGATGTGACATAAGATGGATAAGAGCACCTCGAATAACAATATACCCTTCAAAGTAAAGGGACTTGATAAGTAAATGATAATAAATTTGCAAAAAAAAAATTTTAAGCTTGGTATTGCAATCCCCATATAACAATATACATATTATCATCACCACACAACTATTACAATCCCAGTATAATCAAACCGTTAAACGAATCCTCAATGTTTATGGTCTATGATTTGTATGTCACTAGATATCCTTTTCAATTCCAGTTTTTACTTTGGCAAAAGATAGGGAGGTACAATGCAAAAAATACTAGGTGATTTCTTCTCATTTGCCCAAGGCTTAGTTGCACACGGTACTTGTCTTGGCGGGTGGTAGCAAGTATACAGTGAATTAGTCAAAGTGCATGCAAGGTGGCCTAAACACCAGCATATATATACACAAACACAGTTGTGTGTGCACACTCATATGTATGTATATGTATATATATAAGATAGGGAGGTACAATGATTTACTTCCAGCCCTTGAATTTTTCCCTTCCCTCTCCGTCCTCCACATTCTATAACGAAATATGGTGCATACAAATACAAACTTTGTACAGCCAATTGTCAGAGGAAAACATACCTCACAGAAATCATCGGACATCCGTTTGGACACCCAATTAACTGATATGCGATATTCACGGACTAGACACTGATCAAGGGGTTGAAATCTGCCTTCTCTAATCTACATTTTGGCACAAGAAAGAAATTTTAAACCCCGCAAAACTAGATTGCAAAAACAATGGAAACAGTTCGCAACTTACTGATTTCAAAGCCACTTTCAAGCTCAATGGAGAGGCTTCTTTTATTTTATTCAGAGCTGTATTACACCATTCATCATGAGATTCTGCTGCCTCTCTTTCCTGCATTTCGCGAAAGAGTAAACCAAATGAAGGAACTTGGTGTAAGTAAAAGAGAGACGAGCAAATATTTAAGAATGATAAAGCATGTCTAAGCAAACACCATCCTCCACAACCCCTAGTCAAAGGAAATCAACCAGAACGTCAACAACAGCTGTCAGCTAAACTAGATTTCTGAGATCAGAAAACACATACTTTTACTTGTAAGACAAAACATTAAATCAACACAAAGCGTCAGTGAAACAAATTTCAAATTTAGTGCTTGCATATGATAAATCCAGAAATACTACTATTGACTGAAAGACATATTTCCACAATATATTGTTTGAGATTATAGATCAGTGCAAGTAATGTGTCTGCCCTTGTACCTAGAGAAAGAAAGGACAATAAGAATGAGCAAGAGAGAGCGCACTTACCAGGGCTTCTATAATTTCCTCAACTGTATCCTGACCAAAGCATTTATCGATTTTCTCAAACCTGAATTACAAAAGGGGGTTAAACTAAAGGAAACAGAGGCTAGGCTAGTGTGAAATGTGATGAAAGAAAACAAAGTAATTTTATTATAAATAAGAAGAGAACTGAAGACAAAAAAGGCTTAAAGAGAATTTGTTTGACTGGCTCAGAAAGGATTGATCTGTGACCTTGGGAGATGATATGGAAGACCAAAGACCCCCACCCCCAAGGTAGTTTTTTTTTGGATGGCTAAATCACATATTCCCTGCTTAACTCGTGAAAACCTGCAGAAATGGGGGGAATCGAGATCTGCAGCAGATGCTTTTTTGTGTGAATCAACTGAAACCACGGGACACCTGTTCTTAACAAAGCAAAGAGACATGACAATAATGGTGCATGCTTTTGAACTTGGCTGGAGTACAGTAGGTATCCTCTCAAACCCCAAAGTGGCACTACGGAGTATAGAGCTGGCAGAATATGAGTATAGGAGAATCAGAGACAGATCTGGGACAGCATTTCGTGGCATGGAAGTAAACAGTCTCAGGATTGGAGGAAGGTTGGGTATCAGGAGATATCCATTCCAATGTAGCACTTCTTGTGAAATGGACCAAACACTTCATGGAGAGATAACATCTAGTAAATATGGGATATAATGGGTGGTTTTCTGGTTAAGGGGCCAATGTTTCTGGAGTAAGTTTGTAGAAAAGGGAGATTCCTTAGATGTATGTATGAATGTTTAGAGAACACTATCCACTGATATATGGGATATAATGGATGCTAAAGTGGCTGATTATTTGGGAAGCAACATGCACATGGCTCATCTGATACATAAGTTTCAGGATGGCAATCCAAGACTGGGAATAAGTTGAAGACCTCTTTCTGAAATTATATGGTGACTCAGCAAGAGTAGAGGGAGGAGATAAGATGATATGGACGGGGTTGGAAGCTTAACTTTCTCAAAAAAAAATTGTCATGTAGTCCAATAGGTCAGACAGGGAAGATAAACAATGAGGTGTAAGAAAGAGTTTGCAGCACCAAGGCTCTCAAGGAAGTTGCTTTTTTGCTTTGTGAGTGTTAGAATATGGTTCTTGGGCCTAATTCAACCCCCATAACTGATTCATAAGATGTGAATTGCTTAAACCATATAAGGAGACAATACCTTATTGCTCAACCAATGTGGGACATTCTAACACCTCCTAATCCATGTCTAAACATCTAGAGCGTGGATAATATTTAATCTAAATGTATTATTTAATCTTCATATCATTTTCCTGCAGCTTCCATCCCTTTTTTTGGGAGGGGGCGGGGGGGTCTACCGTCTTACGTTCTTTGAGATCTCTCCTTTAGTCCCTTAACCACTGTGGAAGTTTGGCTGGGAGACTACTGTTTTCAAGTTTGCATTACTAAAACCAAAAGGGTAAAGAGGAGGTGTGAGGGGGTAGAACATCCAAAAGACATAGCACGTCATACCTATACTCATATCTAGATGTATATAATTTTATGCTGATAAACCATACCACCATGAGTTCCTAAAACATGTCACTATCTTAAAAGCTTCCTAAAAGAATCACTAAATTGAATCCTAGAGTAATTAACTCTCGTCCCCTACAACTTGGAATCCAACATTAGATAAATCAATAGCAGAAGATGAATCTGGCTCTGATACCATGTTACTTTAGTAGACTTTTGGCCCTAACTCAACCTCAAAAGCTAACTCAAGAGGTGAAGATTCACAAAGATCATATAAGGAGACAACGATTCATTCTCTCAATCAATGTGGGACATCTCGCAATGTGTACTTAGCAAATAATTTGAGGACGAGAAGGAGTGTATCTATGAGTTGGTGTTCATGTCGAAAGAATCTGGCAGGAAACTAAATATCTCTTGTTGTATCGCAGGTCGGTAATACAGCTGTGATCTTTGTATTCTCACTATCTAAGCGTCACCAAGGACAGCAAAGGAGGCAACTACGCTTGGAGATTGCAGAGGATCGACAATATAAAAAGGGGCAACCTCAACAATTAAAGAAAGTCAGCCTAGGAAATGTCACCGATATCTCTTTTGGTAATTAATATTTACGGAATGGAAGGAATAAAAGATTGTTCCGATATAGTGAGAAATATGTCAAAAGCATCGAAAAATTCTTCACATTTCACTTGCATTTTTTGTAAAGAGAGTATCTCAATATTGATAGAAGGCAACTTGACTTTATCAACAAACAAAAAAAGCAACTTGATAGATGCCAGTGGACAATCTGTGTTAAGCCATACAAATAATTTTTCATACTTTTGACACCACCTTGGTGTTTAGTAATGAAAATTCTGACTTTTCATAATGAAAAAGATCTAGAATACCACTCCTCTATGTA
Source organism: Anisodus tanguticus (assembly GCA_034509755.1). NCBI lineage: Eukaryota > Viridiplantae > Streptophyta > Magnoliopsida > Solanales > Solanaceae > Anisodus > Anisodus tanguticus. The sequence goes on along the minus strand of CM067540.1, from coordinate 51,764,890 downwards.
TTTTTATGGACAGAGTTGCTCGAGAAGGACCAATAAAGTTTCGAGGAGAAAGAAACCCTTAGCTTTTGTAAAGCTAAATGTATTATTTAATCTTCGTGTCATTTTCCTGCAGCTTCCATCCCTTTTTGCGGGAGGGTGGAGGGGGAGGGGGGTTAACTTCTTACTTTTCCTGTTATTATACCGTCTTACGTTCTTTGAAATTTATCCTTTAGTCCCTTAACCACTCCTCTTGTTGGAAGTTGGCTGGGAGACTACCATTTCTAAGTTTGAATTATTAAAACCAAAAGGGTAAAGAGGAGGTGTGCGGAGGTAGAACATCCAAAAGACATAGCACGGCATACCTATACTCATATATAGATGTATATAATTTTATGCTGATAAACCATACCATCACTAAATTGAATCCTAGAGTAATTAACTCTCGTCCCCTCCAAATCCAAATAATTGTCCAGAGCCCGCAGAATTCACAATGAGCAAGTTATAGAAAATAAAATGATGAAAGAGGGGAAGCAAGGAGAATTTAGATAGAACGTTACTTGTGTAGAATACTCCTCTTATCTGGGTAAACGAGGTCACCATACTGAGCCAGAGAATTTTCAATGACAAGACGATCATCTGTGATCAATTTACCAAGGCGTTCTTCCATCCAAGGAAGCCTCTGTTGGAACAGCAAACATCAGAACTACTAAAAAGTAGAATAATAATTGAGAATATTAGTTGCAGATTTAACTTATCACTAACTTCTTTGAGTGAATAGTGGGTAGCAAGACCGCAAGCAATCATTTCTACACCATTAAGCTTTTCCCCTGTTAAAGACAAATACTCCCCTGTAAAGAAGGATATGCCAGTATTAAACTCCTAACATCAAACTTTCGGTAACTGTCAAAGTAGGAGAATACATTGATATAAAAATAACTTCACAACCAGCATGTCTTCAGCAGTACTAATCCAACAAAAGAAATAAAGAGAGTTCATCAAAGCAATCACTGCTCTTTGGTGGCAGCTAAGTTGCTCAGACTCGGGTGCGGGTATCCGATACGGGTACGTATCGGAGTGTCGGATTCGGCAAAATCTAAATTTTATGATTCGGGGGTGCGTATCCAAGTATGGATACGGGTGCGGGGATTCGGCTAAGAAAAATCAAAATTATAAAAAAATAGAGCTATAAAGATATATCGCTACTACTGTCTACCATCCAAACTCAGAACACGACCTTGAATTCTTGGTTTCTTTGAAACACAAAGCAGCAAAAATGAGACAAAAATACTATAATATTGAAGGTATGCCATTTCCCTTCTCTTAAATCCGTTTTATCTTTAATTTTGAGAAATTAAATCTCAATTTTCCCCCAAGTTTTCGATGTACTCCGGTCAAAGTATCCGAAGATGGTTGACCGTATCCGGGGCGTATCCCGCACCCGTATCCCCGTATCCGGTACGGGGACGGCACCCAAAACAGAAAGTCCGCGCAACTTAGGATGGCATAGGCAAATCCAGGAATATGAGAAGATGGGTGCACTATTACGAAGAGGTAGATCCAGGATATAAATTTGACAGATTCAACCTGTAGGTTCTTACAATTGAACCCATTATGCTTTTGAAATTATACGTTCAAAGTTAAAAAAAAATTAAATAGTACTAACTTTTTACATATATAGCTATAATTTGCGGCGAAGATGCTGGGATCGAAAAATATGCTACATCATCCACTACTACTAGTTTCGTTATACACATTTGGTTAATTATATAAAATTTTACATTGACAAAAGAAAAATAGGAATTTCAATGAGTCAGACTTGAAAATTTTAAAATAATACACCAAAGAGACACATCACCAGTTTCACCCCGCACAAATATGTTGCATGAATAGACATATCAAAGTAGAAAATAAGATGATAAACAACGTGGCACACCAAATCATTTTGCCTAACAAAGACGTTACTTCTGGTAAAGCTTTCTAGTCTACATACTAACCAATGTAGCCCCACATAGGAATCTACTTATCAGCAATATTTTATTAAACTTGCCTAAGTAGCCAGGAAGGCGAGAAAGATAATAAGAAGCCCCTGCATCAGGATGGAAACCAATTTGAGCCTCAGGATTAGAATAAACCTGCAATGATTTTGCCATTTCCATTTGTAAGTTTAGGGCACGATCAGTATCAAGGGAAAGAATATCACATCAAAAATATTAAAAGCCAACATATCATACAACATGCTTTTCTTGAGTCACGTCATGGTTCAAAGTTTTGAACGATGTCTTATGGTGAGTATTGCAATTTTCACATGTACCATAATATCATGTCTGCTGCTAGATTTTATGAGGAAATGGTCTCTTATGGCCATTTACAAATTTGAATTGAAGAAAATGACCTTTTTCAGATCACTTATGTGTAAAAAGGAAGATCTCTTGTAAAAAAGACATAAAACTAAAAACAAATTTGTAAAAGGCAACAAAAACCAATTGACCCAATTGAGAATTGCATGACTCGCACAACACAAAAGTGTAGCACATCCATTAAAGAGGATACAAGTTGGCGTAGGAATTATGAACCTCATAAATCAAAAAGATATAGAAGTCAACAAATGAATACAGAAGTTTGTAAAGATGAGGCCATAAGTATACACCACTCAACATATGCTTCTCACCTATCCTTTCCATGTCTAGCCACAGAGTTTATTTGAAGCTCAATGTAGACACATAACCTTTTACTCTTCCCTTCCTTCCTCCGTCATTTTTTAATATTATCGATTGTTTTGCGGAGATGAGGATGCTAAGATGGATGTGTGGGCATACAAGGAGGGATAGAATTAGAAATGATGATATCAGGGACAAAGTGGAAGTGGCCTCGGTGGAGGATAAGATGCGAGAAGCTAAGTTGAGATGGTTCGGGCACGTGCAGAGGAGAGAAACAAATGCCCGAGTGCGGAGGTGTGAAAGGTTGGCTATGGACGGGTGTAGGAGGGGTAGAGGTAGGCCGAGTAAGTATTGGGAGAGATGATTAGATGGGATATAACGCAGGTGCAACTCAGTGAGGACATGACCTTAGATAGGGGGTTATGGAGGACACATATTAGGGTAGAAGGATAGTAGGTAGTCCAGCGTAGTCCTACCTACGCTTACAAACTGGTAGTTGTAGTATTATTATTGCAGGCTCGCTTAGCCTATCATACTAGTAGGCACAATATTGTCTTATAGTCCCTTGTCGTTTAATTTATGCTGCTATGTGTATTTTGTTTGTCTCATTTACCTGCATTAGGTATTGCTTCCTTTTGCTTCTTCTATTTCAGAATTCGTTGTCATGACTTACGCACTTTGTGTCTTACTTTGCTTAAGCTTGTGCTTTGTCTTGAGCAGAGGGTCTCTCAGAAACAACTGCTCTACCTACCAAGGTAGAGGTAAGGTCTATGTACACTCTACCCTCCCCAGACCCACATTGTGGGATTTGACTGGGTATGTTGTTGTTTTAGTTTTCAAATTTAATCAGGTCAATTTTAAATTTCGTATAAAATATTACTTTTGTTTTGAAAAAAGAATATATTTTCTACTTTTAGAAACTTTACAGTAGTAGTTTTTTTCCATTGTCTAATTTTTAGGAATATTTGATTTTAATCTAATGTATAGGTGAAATTATATTGACAAAGTTGTTCTCTTTAACTTTTAAGAAGTGTATATAGATGTAAATATATTTAGTACAGATTTCTTTGATTGATATGCATACAATTTATATATGTAGCTGATTTGCGTCCATCTAGATAAGTTTTTATTTCCTTCTATTTAGAATAAGGAAATCTGAAATGAAAAATAATTCCCCAAAAAAAGATGAATACACAAAGGTAAGTTTCAGCAGACCATTAGCATTGGTTTGAATTACAATTATTTAACCAAGTGATGAAAATCAACTACAGTACATATATATTTATTGTTGGAAATTTACTAAATGTGGAATTAAGTATATCCCATTAATTTATGACTCGAACAATTGGGGCCCTCACGTCGGAAACGTCGTTTCCACACACGTGCATACGTAGTGTCAAGTATCGCAAATTTCATTAGTGAAAGAGATATTGGTACGTATGTAATACGTTTGAGACATAGAATTATGGACGGTTATTGGTCAAACGACAAAGTATTCCACATTGGTAAACGAAGGAAGAAGTGTACGAAGTGTAAAATGAAACGAGTCGAAAATTGCCGTGAAGGCCGCAGCGCCACACCGTCGGAGTCGCGGCGCTAATTGGTTGGCCAGTCACTGGAGCCACGGCGCTTCGGAGGCAGATTGCTGCGATGGGAAGATGGAAAAATCTGACCTTTGGGCTGGTTTTGGAGCATTGATTCTCCATTACTTGGCACATGAATTCAGCCATTATTTGGCTGAATGTAACCCCTCAATCAAGTGTCATTACATGGCTATTGAAGGTCATTAGTTGGCTAGTTGAGGGGTGTTCTACTTACACTATAAAATGAGTTTATGAGTTACTTAAAACTCAAGACAAAGGAGATGACCTTTGAAGAATTTATTATCAAACTCCAAATTCAGAAAGATAATAAGAAGGACTTGCCTAGGGGTAAACAACCCGATGAGGCAAAGGCAAATCTGGCTGAGGCCAAAGGGACCCAACCAAGTAGCGCAAGTTCCAGAAAGATGGCAAGACCCAAGCAGCGGAGAAGTTCAAAGGAAACTGTCACCACTATGGGAAACTTGGTCATATGATCAAGGACTGCCGCAAGCTCAAGACTAAGCAACAAGAGAAGGCCAAGTCTAAGGGCAAGGCACATGCTAACGTCGTCAAAGACCAGTTTCTGGACAACATGATTGAGGAGTTCTCAGCGGTGGTGCTAGAAGCAAACATTGTTGAGAATCTCATGCAATGGTGGATGGACACAGGTGCTACAAGACACATCTGTTACAATAGAGATGCCTTTTCCACTTATACACCGGTTACAAACAAGAAGCTGTTCATGGGCAACAACGCTTCCTCTGACGTGCTGGGGTAGGAAAGGTAGTCCTGAAGATGACTTCTGGAAAGGAGTTCATTCTAAAGTAAGTGATGCATGTTCCTGAGATTAGAAGAAATTTAATTTCAGGTCATTTGTTGGTTAATGTTGGTTTTAGGCTAGTGTTTGAGTCCAATAAATTTGTAGTCACTAAGAATGGAACATTTGTGGGAAGCGAATTCGTCTGTGAAGGCCTCTTCAAAGTTAACGCCATGTATGTATTACGTACAAGCAATAATATTGAAGCTTCTTCTTACTTGCTTGAGTCCTCTAATTTATGGCATCATAGATTAGGACATGTCAACTACAAGTCCATCCAAATGTTGATAAAGTTGGAGTTGTTGCCGTCTATCGATGTAAACCCTCAATATAAGTGTGAGGTGTGCGTAGAGGCAAAACTCACAAAGCTTCCTTTTCGTTTCGTCGAAAGGAATACCGCTCCTTTAGAACTTATTCACACAAATATATGTGATTTGAAGTTTGCACAAACTAGAGAGGGGAACAAGTACTTTGTGACATTCATTGATGATAGCACAAGGTATTGTTACCTTTACTTGTTGAAAAGTAAGGATGAAGCCTTTGAAGCGTTCCGACGTTACAAAGCAGAAGTTGAGAACCAACTAAGCATGCGGATTAAATCCATTCGTAGCGATAGAGGGGGAGAATATGTAGCGCCATTTGAGGAATATTGTGCCTAATCAGGCATTGTTCATCAAACGACGGTTACATACTCACCTCAATCGAACGGTGTGGCGGAATGTAAGAACCGCACATTGAAGAAAATGATGAATGCCTTGCTCATCAATTCCGATCTTCCTCAAAACATGTGGGGAGAAGCTGTCCTTACCGCTAATACGATTCTTAACAGAGTCCCACATAAGGGTAAGGACAAAACTCCATATGAATCATGGAAAGGAAAGAAATCCACCTATAAATATTTAAAGGTGTGGGGTTGTCTGACAAAGGTCGAAGTACTCAAGCCAAAGGAGGTTAAGATTGGGCCTAAGACTGTAGATTGCATATTCATCAGATATGCAAATAACAGTAGTGATTATCGCTTCTTAGTGTATAAGTCAGATATTCCGGATATCCACGAGGGTACAATCATGGAATCAAAGAATGCTCAATTCTTTGAAGATACCTTTCCGAGAAAGGAAAAAGACATAACCTCTCGCAAACGAAGTTATGAACAAAGCTCTCAGGAACCGGGAGTCGTTGACGACCAGGATCTAGATGGTTCAGATCTAGTGGATCTCGAAGTGGCTGAATATCCGGAATCTAGCGTTCGAGATTCTCAGAACTTGGAGACTACAGAGATGGAACTAAGGCGAAGTAAAAGGGTCAGGAAGGAGAAATCCTTCGGTCCTGACTTTGTAGCTTATATGGTTGATGATGAACCAAGGACAATTGCTTAAGCATTGTCAACTCCAGAGGCACCGCTCTGGAAAGAAGCTATTGAGAGTGAAATAGGTTTCATTCTGCATAACCATACTTGAGAGTTGGTTGATCTTCCTCCGGGAAATAAACAGTTGGGGTGTAAGTGGATACTCAAACGGAAGTATAAAGTAGATGGGTCTATAGATAAGTACAAGACCAAGCGGTAGTCAAGGGCTATCGACAAAAGGAAGGCCTTGACTACTTTGACACGCACTCCCCGGTGTCTAGGATGACGTCCATACGAGTATTCATTGCGATCGCAGCGTTGCGTGACCTTGAGATACATCAAATGGATGTCAAGACAGCCTTTCTAAATGGTGATTTGGAAGAAGAAATTTATATGGACCAACCCGAGGGGTATGCGATTCCAGGGCAAGAGAAGAAAGTCTGTCGGCTTGTCAAATCTCTGTACGGGCTGAAACAAGCCCCGAAGCAATGGCACAAAAAATTTGATAGTACTCTACTATCGAAGGGTTTCGCCATTAATGAGTGTGACAAATGTGTCTACATGAAAGGTAACTCTGACTCGTTCGTTATGATATGCTTGTATGTAGACGACATGTTGATCAAAGGGAGCAATCCTAGCATAATTCTAGAGACTAAGAACATGTTGAAACAATGCTTCGACATGAAGGATATGGGTATCGCAGATGTCATCTTAGGGATAAAAATCTCTAAGACGTCTGACGGACTGGTCTTATCTCAGTCTCACTACATCGAGAATGTTTTGAGAAAGTTCGAGATGTATGACAGTTCGCCTATAAAGTCACCAATGGATAGAAATCAAAAACTTGATAAAAATCGTGGTGCACCATATGCCAGGAGCAATATGCACAGGTGATTGGTAGTTTGATGTACATAACAAACTACACCCGACCTGATATTGTTTATGCAGTCAACAAGTTGGCTAGGTTTACCCATAATCCGAGTAATGATCACTAGAAGGCGTTGAATCGGGTACTTCAATACCTGAAATACACGCTAACTTACATGTTGCATTATTCGAGATATCTAGTTGTACTAGAAGGGTACAGTGATGCAAACTGAATATCTGATATAGAGAACACCAAGTCCACCAGTGGGTATGTATTTACAATTAGTGGTGGGGCTATGTCTTGGAAATCCTTTAAGCAAACTTGCATTGCCCGATTCACGATGGAATTGGAGTTTATCACTTTAGACAAAGCAGGGGAAGAAGTTGAGTGGCTTCACGACTTCTTAGAGGATGTTCCTTGTTGGAACAAACCCGTACCTTCTGTAATGATCCACTGCGACAGCCAGTCGGCTCTAGGAAGGGCACGGAATTCTATGTACAACGGCAAGTCTCGTCATATTCGACGGAGACATAAGACCGTTAGGCAGCTGATCACCACGGGTATAATATCTATTGATTACATAAAATCAAAGGATATCATAGCTGACCCACTGACAAAGGGCTTACCCAAGGATCAGATGTTCTGTCTGTCTAGGGGAATGGGCTTAAAACCCAAAGAATAAAGACCAATACGGTGGTAACCCAATCTTACTGACTGGAGATACCATGAATTAGGTTCAATGGGAAAACTAGGCTGTAAAGGTTCAGTTGATCGCTTCGGTGGAAGCATGAGCCCTTCGGATAGTGATTTCTGTAAAGAAACACAAAATCCAAAGTCGTTCCCGCGATAGACCAAGTGTAGGTGAATGTTAAGTTTCCAAAACATTTAATGATCTTCACCGGTTGAGGTTAGGTTTGGAGAAACTTTTAATGATTCCTAACACTTGTAAAGTGGGGTATAGCAGGATACCTTGTAGGAGACCACCTATTTAAGTGCGAGAACATGCCGCCTCAAATGAACGCACTTAAGAATCCAAGAAATGTCCACGGCCACAACGGACAAAACATTACGAAGAATTGGTTGGCCAGTCACTGGAGCCACGGCGCTAATTCACAAAGCCGCGGTGCTTCGGAGGCAGATTGCTGCGACGGGAAGTTGGAAAAATCTGACATTTGGGCTGATTTTGGAGCATTGATTCTCCGTTACTTGGCACATAAATTCAGCAATTATTTGGCTGAATGTAACCCCTCAATCAAGTGTCATTACATGGCTATTGAAGGTTATTAGTTGGCTAGTTGAGTGGTCTTCTACTTACACTATAAATTGAGGCATTTGGCTCAATTGAAAAACACTAACACTTGAAAATACTCCAGATTTTCTGAATTCATCTTCTTCCTCTCTAGCAAAGTTACTATACTCAAAGTTCTTCAAGAGTAACACTTGAGTTTTCTTTGCTCATTTGTTAAGTTGATGTTGTATCTTGGGAGACTATTGCTCAACACCGTAAAAGGAGATATACGGGGCAATCTTGTCTTAAAGACAGAGTGACATCACTCGACTCAGCAAATCACACAAGCAGTTTGTTAAGTTCTTGATTTCCAGTTTATTGTAATATTTAGTTTATCATTTCTTACTATTGTAATAGTTACTTACTTCCCTTTCCATGCAACAATTGTATCCCATCATTTATATACATATCAATCAAGGAATTCATGTATGAAAACATATTTACATCTATAGACACATCTAAAAACATAACGAGAACTTTTTAATATAATATCACCTATATATATTAGACTAAAGTCAAATATTTCTAAAACTTAGATAATGAAGCATACAAGTTTTGTGAAGTTTCTAAGGAAACAATATTTTTTCCAGAACAAAAAGAATATATGTAAACAAAAAATTAAGAATTGAAAAGTAAAACAAACCCATCCCGGAGAATATTTGGAAAAAGAATGCAGAAAGGAATGGCAGGGTCAAATATTAGGTATCTACACTCAAAATCAACTTATTCCAAAAGATAATAAGTTGACTGAGCTCTTCCGTGCATCTAATCCAATTAACATGTGTTGCTCGAACCCTCCAAAATGTTGTCGCACTAGTGTCGGGTCCTTAAAAAATGCATTGCTTATGGACAGAGACGTATGTAGCCTTGTGAGATGGGGTTCAATTGAAACCCTAACTTTCGATGCAGAGCATAAATTTATGTGTAAAATATTATTAAAATTGTAATAAATAACATATATGAACCATAACTTTAAAAATATAATAGGTTCAATGCTATGAATCTTAAGATTGAACCCCTAGAGTTTAAATCCTAGATCCGCCTCTACTTATGGAGGATCCTCCACACACACCCGACAGTATTTTTGAAGAGTCCGAACAACACAACAAATAATCACTCGACTATCACAGTAAGTGAAAGAGTTGGGCACCACCACATAACTTATTTCGTGTATGAAAATCATAATTTCCCTCATATGTGATAGTTGAAAAAAGATGGGACCATTCAACTGGACTTCTCCCAATGCAACGGTTGGCAAGATGAAAGTTTATCCAAGAAGGCACTCTATATGCTCACTACTCAAGAAAATGATACAATTACAAAAAAAAAAAAAAAAAAAAAAAGGCATACTGAAAAGCTTTCTTGGCCAACAGAAATACTGACATCTCAAAGAACTCAAATATTAATGGAGTAAAATCCTTAGTTAAAAAATAGTGCATTTGACCTTAAATTATCATTGGAGCATTATACCAAATAAAGAGTTGGGCATCACCACCCAAGCATCAAACATAGCTTATTCGGTTGACGATTATAATTCTCCTTATATAACTGATATTTGAAAAGTACGGGGCACATTCAACTGCACTTCTCCAAGTGTAATGTCCATTAAGGCACTCTATACCCTTCGTTTCTGAACAAATCAATACAACTCTGAAAAGAATAATCATGCAAAAGAACTTTCTTCTGTTGAGCCACCAAAAATATGGACATTAATAAGGGCATAAGGCATTTTTTAAATTAATCAGATAAGGAAATCGGTATTATTGTCGGCACCATGGAAGCAGGTACGTACAGTTCTATCAGTTACAACGCGAAACATTCCTGGAAGCGAAATACCTGCCCCACTTCCCATTGTGACGCCATCCAAAATAGCCACCTGCACACAATGATCGATAATACTTGTTAACTTCAACATGTCTACTAAAGTTTGTTAATAAGTTAATTCAGAAGTCAAATTTTAAGATGATACAATGGCCTACTATGTCACACTGCAATCTCACATGTCTTAGCTATTACTTAAAGCATCTAATAAGCTTTTAATAGTACTGTGTTTGTCTTCAAAGCATCTTTGATTCCTTTCTTTCCAAACTGTCCACCAAACGTGGGCTGAGAGAATCTTCCATCTCTCCTTCTGAATGGATGAGTTACTATATCTGGTCGTGTGGTAGTGTCAAAATGTTGTTGTTTTTCTTGAGAAGGTAACATTGTTATATATAATCCAGCTGCACCAAATTAGTGCAGCCATCCATAATTACATACTTACAAGGGTGGTATAGGAAGATTCAATGTCCTTACCTTACTAAAAAGTTCCTAAGACATCAACAAAAGATTCTACATCTTCCATGTAGTCTTGTTTACACCAAATATAGAAGAGGGCCAGACATTGCATTTTCATTTTCTGAGTAGTACTTTGTCATAATGTTGTTTAAAGAGAGGATGGTTGGAGAAGTGCACTGAATACAAGAGTAAGTTATGTGAAAATCAAAAAATTTAAAAGGATGCATTGACTACTTCTAAGCTGCACAAGTCTTAATATAGAAGGAAGTCATGGTTTCTGAAGCAAAATTCTAGAGTCCAGGAAGTCGAGTTCCCTTATCAACGTTTCAAACAGTTCATCACTTAGACTTTGCTAGACAAAGTTATGACCATTTTACTCAAGGTGTGCAGAGCTGAGAATATTTAAGTTACTGAGTGCGCTGGTAGCGGAAAATGAATTTACTGCGACGGGGTAGCTTTCCAGTACGTAGTAGCAAGTTTATAGGTGGATTTTTGTTATGTTTTAACCCTGTGACGGTATACGCATCAACACTAAATGGGCTTTTTGATGAAGTGAAACCTCCCATACAGTTTTGATGTCTTCCAAGCACGTACTTATGTTAACAATGTATATAAGTTTCACTAAGCAGATTTTTGACATATTTCTACCTAATACCTATATGCTGAGTTTCATTTTATGGATTATATGTCAAGTTAGACTATTAAATTGTGCAGATAGATATGAAGTGACAGTTAAAACAGAAATGCAAATCCAAAGCATTGATACAAGTGGTGAGGCAAAGGAACATCTGTCGAGATCTCCCAATAAGAGAAGGGAGATACAACATTTTGATGAGAAAACTCAATATCCCTCACTGACAATGCAATATGCAGAAAAAGAAATAGAAAGAGTGATACTCACATTTGGCTTGAGATACGTTCCTAACAGGTAAACAAATTTATACAATGTTTGGAAGAACTTCTTGCATTCCTCAACCTTCCCTGCAGATAAGTTCATCTATAAAAATGTTTGCCAACAGTTTCTTAGGCAATAAATTTAAAAACTTAACTAGTATCCTTAAAAACAAAGGATTCTGTGAGCAAGCGTAGGAAATGCTCTATGTATTCTCCTCTAACTTAGGAATTGCAAGGTCCCTCTAGGACTTCAGTTGCAATATAAAGTAAAATACCAGCAATAAGAAGAAGCTAAGTCGATAAAATATGTTGATTATATTTCTGAGTTACTCACTTGATGTAGACAAGCAGTTCACAAACATGGCAGCTTGTCATGATCATTCTGCTAGTTTCCTCTTATGAAGCAGGAAAATCGAACAAACTACATAGATTAACAATTTGAACAGTGGTATTAGCGATGATCCATTCTCACTAGTAGGTTGTGAGAAAGAATTGTTCCCTTAGGTAATTAATTTGTTTCCTGTAGGGCTTCTCATTTTTTACAATTTGCAAATGCTGCACCTATAATGACTACACAAATAAGCATTTATCTAACACAACACTCCCATTGTTCCATCTTATGTACCAGGGTTCAGAGTTCAAAGGTCAAGCTAATTAATTTTTGGGCGTGCACTTGGACATAAATTCTTCAATTATTTTTGATAAAATGTACATATTTGAAACATACATAAAATACTATAGTCTGATATTTAATAATTTTAAGTACTTAAAAAAATATTTAAGAGTTTGGTCAACAAAAAACCTCTTTAAAATATAGTAGTGTCACACCGAAGGGTGTGTCCTAGGGGTCAATGAAGTGGGTTGAAAATTATGAGGTCTCAGGTTCAAATCCAGCAGAAACAAAAACACTAGGTGATTTCTTCATATCTATTCTAGCCTTGATAGATAGGGTTACCTGGTATATGTTGCTGGTGAGAGGTGGGGGTATCCCGTGAAATTAGTCGATGTGCGCGCGAGCTGGACTAGACACCATGATTATCAAAACAAAAAATTATAGAAATAGTGAAACATAATACGGGACAGAGGGATTAATATTGTGTCGGGACCAGCTTACTCGCACTTCGACTAATCTACCAAATACTTGTTACCTCCCTCTTGGCACAGATGCGCCGGTGAGGAGGAGTGAGAGGCTGGCGATGGAGGGCTGGAAGAGAGGTAGAGGAAGGCCGAAGAAATATTGGGGAGAGGTGATCAGGCAGGATATGGCTAGTCTTTAGCTTATCGAGGACATGACCCTAGATAGAAAGTTGTGGAGGTCGAGGATTAGGGAAGAAGGCTAGTAGTAGGATTAGTAGTACCTTCCTTTCTGGCTGGCCCAGTATTATTTTCATCATTTTCTTGTATTTTATTTTAGCATTCGCATATCTCTTATTCTTAGTTTTTTAATGATACTTGTTGCCCTTTCTACTTTAGTAATCTTGCTATTATGATGTTACTTCTGTGTTGCCTGAGTCGAGAGTCTATCGAAAACAACATCTCTACATGCCAAGGTAGAGGTAAGGTCAGCGTACACTGGGTATGTTGTTGTACTTGTTACCTACCTCCACAAATATCGAATAACTCTGTCCGACACATAGGCGCACCTTTGGGTTCAGATTCCAATAGACGCACCAAAAGGTGTGGCTTTGTCACTGTTGGAATTTGAACCATGATCTTCCATCGTCCATTCCAGCTTCATCGAGGTAAGTCACACCCTTGGGTGCTTCTAACACATTATTACTCATTAACTTTGAGTGATATTTACACCCCAACAAGTAGAAAACATAAAGGGTGTAGCTCTATTATGACATTGAGGAGGAAACTATAAATTATCACAGTGGATAATCAAGTGAAGAACTTCCGAAGCAGCAACACTAGTGTTCACAAACAAATCGAGTATAATGATAGTAACCCAAAAAAAGTGGGAAAACCTTGATTTCCTTGAAATTCAATTACAAAATCTTTGTTTTAATCAGAAATTTAAGCATGGGAGTACTATATCATTACAAAAATTTAAGCCAGGGAGTACTTGATCATCGCACTTAGGAATTACACCTTGAAAATGATACAAAAAAAAAAAAGAGAAACAAAACTAAAAGCAGACACACCTTCATTAATCAACTCATTAAGTGTGACAACATCTGCTCCAGAGCAGAATGCCCTGCCATTGCCCTGCAATACATTTCAATCAAAAACTTTAAAAAAATTGTGGATACGTGCAAATTTCATAAACTGAAATCTGATCCTTCAAAATTAATGAAACAGAAAGGTGAAAAGAAGGTTCCAGTAGAATGTATTATTACCTTCATCATGACAAATCCAATATCTGAGCTTTCCTCCCAAGACTCATACAATCTACTTAAACGTCCAGCCTCGCATTCAAAATGGAGTCAAATCAACTACTACTACAACAACAACAACATATCCAGTGTAATCCCACAAATGAGGTCTGGAGAGGGTAGAGTGTACGCAAACCTTACACCTACCTTAGGACAAGGATTGATGAAAGTAAAGAAGTCATGACAAAATACTCCCTCCAGATCAAAAAGAGTGTCCACTTAGCATTTATTTTTTGGATAAAAAAGAGTGCACTTACCAAATCAAGAAAGGACTAACCTTAATGTTAGGTGACCAAATCTCAATACATATTTAATTAGGGGCATTTTAGTCAAATTAACTATTATAGTCTAGACGTTAGGATTTCCTTTAAAGGTCTGCAAACACTCTTTTTGATCTGGAGGGAGTATTGTAGAGTATGAAGAAAAGTAATAGTAACTGCAGCAGAAGCCAAGGCGAAACTCCTTCATGTGAATTCTTAAAAGTCCTCGACTTTGATTATATGTGTATGTGTAAACATAACTTGTAGAATGCCTGTAATTCGATAATCGAAATGCAAGATACAGAAACATAAACAAACATATTCTTCAAAAAGGAAAAAAGGGGGGTAAATGTTGTACCATAGAAGGAGTAAGAGCATTAAGAGCAGATGGTCTATTGAGAATAGCTGCTCTTGATTTAACCCTTCCTTCAACCAGAACCTGTCACAATAACAACAACACAGTAATTAGGGTTTCAAGTCGTGGAAACAGCCTCGATAAGGCTGTGTACAATAGTTCATCCCTTCCCAGATCCGCGCATAGTGGGAGCTTAGTGCACCGAGCTGCCCTTTAGTCATTAGTGTTTCAGTAGAGCATATATTTCTGCATTAACAATTTGATTAATGTTAAATGAATGAACCTGTTCTTGAAGATAATCAACTTGGGCATAGCTAGGTAGAGCAGAAAAATGTCTATAATAGTGATTAAAGCCTAGGGGTTTAGTGAGTGATAGCAAAACTTTGAGTTTATGGATTCTCATTTTGAGGAGCAGTTGAGTTCTCAAACAAGCTGCGAAATGAAGCACTGGGGTTTAGGGCTTTTGACCAGGCTGAAACAGAAAATATGGCCGTCAGACCCACCCATCCAAGTTTTTAGTTCACTACATTGCCTTCTTTCATTTTTTTTAATTTTAAAATAACGGTGTGTTCGGTTGGGACGAAAATGTTTTTCAGGACAATATGCGAGTTTCTTACTTATTTTTTATGTTTAATAGGTAAGTAAATAATATTATGTTAAAAGTATTTATATAATTTAGACAATTGGAGTACTATAGAAGATGAAAATAATGGAGATAGACTATGAGAGTTGGGTGAAGATAAGGTGGGGATATGTCTTCTAATATATATATAGTGGCGAGGACAAATTCTCTCTGAAACGTTTTTATAGAACGGAAAAGGGTCAAAACTACCCTCGAACTATTTGAAATAGATTATATATACCCTCCGTTTATTTTTGGTATCAAAGGAGCCCTTGTCTTCACACAGGGACCACACGAATTGTCACAAATACTGACTAGACAGTCCGACTTGGTAAAATATGCTGACATGATTGTTCACCTAGACCGTCCACGTGAATAAAAACCCCTTCCCTTTGCATCTATCGATGGCTCTCAATTTTTTTCTCTCAAGACTGTAATCTATCCCCAAATGAAAAGGAAAAACCTTTCTTTTCCAATAAATACTAATGAAAAATGTTAGAAAAGTGAATATGTTCAGGTAAATCAACGTGAACATGTATGTTATGTTGTTAGTTGCATTACCAAAAGAATGTTGTTAGTGATGCATATGTATCTACTTTTAAAATAAGGTTTTGAGGCAAACCTCCTAAACAATATAGATGGACAAAGAAAAGTTTAGAATAGTATTTAGTCTTCTATTCATTAAATAATAATTATACAAAAAGACACAATAAAAAATAGACCTTCGATAACTTCTTGCTCAATCTAAAACTGAGTCCTACTCGTCTACCATCCTCCTTTCGTTTCCTACTAACCACAGCCTTTGCCGCGTAGATCCTCCATATACCACCGCCTTCATTTATTTAGATTTTATTGTTGTTATTTTTCGTTTTTCATTAGAAGTAAATTGAGAAAATGAGATTTTACTAAAAAAAATAATTCAAAATCGGTGATTTTTTTTATATCAATCCTATTTCATATCTTTAGCAGTTTCTCTTTGTTGCAGTAAATTTTAAATTTCTCATTGAATCTGCTTGTTTGACTCATTAAATGTGTTGTTTGTAAGCATTATATGTATAAGGCCTTCTAACATTAGTATTCATAAAAATCAAGATAAATGCATAATAAATAATCAAATTAAAAAGCAAATTAATTTTCTTCGCCTATGATATTTACCAACGAGTTAACAAGGAGAAATGAAAAGTCATTTTATATCGATCATTGATTGATATCAAGCATTTATTGATGGAACATATAGGCTATTCCAAATATGGATTAAGCATGTATTGATGGAACATATAGGCTATTCCAAAATGGATTAAGATATAGTGTATTCGAATTAGTAACATTCTTCACATGATGTGACTTTTTGACTTTTGAAATTAGCAAAGGCCTTTTCTTTGATGTATTAACAACATATATAGAAAATAAATTATTATACGGCTAATGAACTTTATGTCATGCCTCTTAGGAAATTAACAAATTTCCTTAAATAATGTTTTTCAAAAAAAAGATTGACTATAAATGAAGGTGCAAGGTTGTTTTTTTTTAACAAAATTAATCTTAAACTTCAAGTTGTTGAATTTGTTTCATAATGTGTGTGTGACACCGCCTCTGCCTTTTTTATCCCTTTTTAGAGCTTGATGATTCTTCGACATGTTCTTCCCCATAATCTACAAATTTAAAAAATATAAATTTCTTCGATTTAATTTTTTCATAATTAATTTATATATTAAACAATTGTAATAGAACAAAGATAAAAGAGATGAGAGAGATTTGTACACACATGTCATATGTAAAAATGTGCTGCTCAATTTGTTCGTAGTAAGTGGTCGTTTTATATAGTAGAAAACAAATTGACTACACATATTGTAACATATATTATTTGATATCATCGAAAATTTGAGAAAAAAAAGATTTTACAAAGTGTAAATACAAGAAAAGAATTGTGTTTGTTCAAAATATTAAAATATTATCTACGTAATTGCACATGTTCAGAATACTAAAATACTATTTACATATTACACTTGTTTCAATTTTTTTGATTGACTTGTTAAAATGGTTCAAAAATAGTTGTTTGGATGATTGATTACCATGTATATATTTAACGAGATATTTTTAGATTTTTTTTCAAAATATTGTATAAATTAAAATAAAAGGGATAAAAGTAACACTGAGGTAAAAGAAATAGAAATTTTGACTTGAGAAGGTGTCACGTCACATCTCTTAATGTCCGCCCACACAACACACACATATATATACATATCAGAGCGTATAAAAGATTTTCGGACAGAGACTCGCATGACTGATTCTTACAAAGCAGTCAAAAGAAAGTTGCATACTTTGTATACAGAATATACAAGAGTAAATAGTACTCAAAAGAATAGTAGAAGACTATCAGATATAATAGACGAAGTTTCAAATTTAGAATATCAATTAATAAGACACTTAAAGGATAGACTAAAAGAAAAAAGAACAAATAGATCTCCTCCTCCACCTAGCCACTTGACCTCATCACATACCTCTACTCCTAATTACTCTAGCTCACCTAACACTTATATACCCTCAGCTAAATATTAATGAGAAGTTCGTTTTTTGCTAGACATATTAAATTTACAGTTTGGATGATAAAAAGAGAAATTAGAAAAAAGCGTAGATACAAAAAAGCTTGTACTGCATTAAAAAACTTTTGTAACTTTATAGAACTAAGGAACCAAGGAATACAAAAAATATCTCAGCAAGATTTAATAGACTTCTTTCTACAGAACGTACTACCGACTCTAGGAAACTTAGAATATAATAATTTTGCGGCTAGTATATACGATAGAATAATACAAGGAGAAATAGATTTTGAACTATTAAAAGATTTGCGTTGGCATATAGTTGGAACTCAGAACGATATAAAACACCAAGAAAGGTGGATAGAATATCAAGAGTGGAAGCTTAAAGGTAAAACCGCTTCCCTAGGCTAAACAAAATAGCTCACCTAAAGCACTTAGACTATTTAGATTAAAGAATATTACCAGAAAAGTAGAAATCCTAAACGATAAGGTACATCATTTAGATCGCAATACGGAAACATCTAAAGATAAACAGGTAGACGCACTAATAGATCAGTTAAAAAGAGTGGAAATAACTCCACAAAAAGAAAAAGAAAGAGTAGTAAGAAAAACCCAGAAATGGACTTTCTTACAGGTAGATCAAGAACATAAGGAGAAAGCTCAAGACCAAGCTTCTCAGACGATAGGATAGGAAACAGTCTAATATCAAGAATAGTAAACAGATGAACTCCAGAAGAGAACAATAGACAGCTTAGCGAAGTAATAAACGTAGACAGAGACATAAGTATATTTCAACAAAACCAGTTGAATTTACTAAATCCTAGAACGTTATATAACGCCGGAAGATTCGCGTCAACAGCTCAACTATATAGACATTATAGAGAAGAGCAGTTGTCTGTATTAGGAACCTCAACTAAGACGATAAGGCTAATCAGCGAAGAATCGTTTAGACAAATTAAAAGAAACACCAGAAGCCTCATGCATATGGGACTAATGGTAATAGGTATAAAAGGATTAACCAGAAAAAACTTAGGTAGCAAGGTTCTCTTAGTTATCTATGATGACAGATGGACAGACATGAAAAAATCCATCATAGGTATGACAGAAATAGACATAACAGACAATGGCGGAATATTTTACATAAGTCCAGACTTTCTAATGAACCTAAAAGAATTTGGAGATAATATAAAAATAGGGATACAGACCAAGGGCTATGAAGAAATGCATAGCGATAACAATTTATTGTTATGTTTAGGGTTCTTAGGAAAAATGACGAACAGTAGTAACACAAAGTTTAAAATAAAGATAAATGACGTAGTAGAGTTAATGAGTAACAAAGGCATTAACCTAATCAAACCTACAAAGATCCAACCTGAAGAATACGCAGGTTTAGAATGGAAACTAGAACATTTTAACAACAAGAAAAATATGTTACAACCAACATCTCACCTAGAATATACTAACCAACGTGGGCAAACCTCTATAAGGTTTACCGATTATAATTACACCCCACATAAAGAATGTGAGGAAGAAAGCACTATAGAAGAAACAGACTTAAATCTCATGAATATAGAAATTATCCAAGAAGGATATGAGGTAGATATCGCTATAGAAAAAGCAAAAGACCTGAAGAAACAAAAGCCCAAAATGTTATTAAGATGCAAAGGATGCAAAATGGATAATATGGAATTAGACATAACTATAGAACATTTTAAAATATGTGATAAAAGATCAGACAATTCAGGATATAGGGAAGAGTATCTTTCAAAACAAAAAACAGAAATGTTTGAAGAAATTTGGAAAGAATTCTCGTTAAATAGCGAATTAGATTCAGACACTACTTCAGAAATTAGTCACAAAGAATTAATGGAAACTAGCGCCTCTAGCTATAGTCCATTCCAGAGAACTACTGGAGAAAATATTACGGTAGATACTAGTACAAGTAATGTACCAAGAAGAAGAGTATTTAGAACTGCAGGAGAACCTGTAGATAATGTTAAACCATCAGCAAGAAGAATGCCTTTAGAAGAACCAATAACCCTCCAGGAAGGAGGAAACAAAGGAAAAATCCTGAATATAGCTGCCCATGATCCCCAAAGATGGAATTCCGTAATAGATTTATGGAAGGGAATAGTGGTAGCAGACTATATACAAAATTACCAAGAATCAGACCCAGAATCAATGTATAAATATTTGGAGACATCCTTAGGAGAATCAACAAAGGCATTATGGGAAGCCTACAAGATAAATTTCCCAGAAGAATTCCACCAGTTGGTAGCTATGGGGTCAAACCCGTACAACTTCACCAATAAAGTACATACTCTAATCACAGGTGAAGACCCAAATAGTGGATTAATAGTATTACAAAGAAACGCACTAATAAAATTAGAACAGCTAAGTATTAGTAATTGGATATATATAAAGAAATTCCTAAATGATTTCTTTTATTATTGCACGATCAGCGGTAACTCGTTTGATCAAGAATTAGGGAAAAAGCTCTTTAACAAGTTACCAGGAGCTTTAGGACGAGAAATAGAAGAAAGATGGAACAAGCGCGATGGAATAATACAAAATCCTAACGCTAGATGGTCCATCGGGCATAGAATACAACACGTAATGGAAATACTGCAAGAGAAATGTACACACTTGCAAATACAGAAACAACTCAAACAGAATGAGTTGAGCTTCTGCAAAAGTGTGATATACACTACTCAGAGCTATGATAAAGACCCTCAGAAAAAGAGAAGTTATAAAAAGAAGAAGAAATATGGTTACCAGAATTATGATAGATACGATAAGAAAAGATATTATCTTAGGAAGTCAACAGCAAAGAAACCATATTTAGACAAAAACAAACACATAAGAAAATATAGAAATGATAGAACTTATAAAAATAGACTAGAATATTTTACTTGCGGTAGCATAGAACATTTAGCTAATACATGTCCTAAGAGAATTAATAACAACTCGAAAAATGCGCAGTTGATAGAAGATTTTCAAGAGACTCTAATAAACGTAGACGAATATATGTCTGATACAGAAAGCATATATTCTGTAGTAAGTATAGATACAGGAGAAAATAACAGAATAGACTCTTCAGACTCAGAAGCAGACGAGTTCATTAACGAAATGGGAATAGAGAAGTTAGATATAAACGAAGAATTTAATAATTTAGTAAACACCTCAACAGACTGTGACCACGTATTTGAGAGAAATAAAGGTTTAGACAGTACAGCATGTTGCATTTGCAGATGGTTCCCGAGTAGAAGTAAAAGGGCCAAATGCAGAAAATGTTACATGGAAGGATGTATAAATTGCCTTCAAAAAGAACTAAATATTATAATAGGTCCAAAAGAAGAACTAAATAAGATCCCAGGAGAAGTATCTATAGATAGAACAATACCAGTAAGAATACTTACTCTAGAAACAAGAGTAAATAATCTAGAAATCAGATTAGCTCAGCTAGAAAAAGGTAAACAGCCAGTAGCTAAAGACAATTACATTCCTGAAGAAGATAACCAGATAGATACAGAAGTAGCCTCCGAACTAATGAATTCGGAAGACAAGACTTTAATATGTAATGAAGACAAAAAGTTTAGCGCCCTAAGACTAATGACAAAAATTAGAATTAAAGATTACGAGATTACAACGCTCGCTCTAGTAGACACAGGGTGCACTAGAAGTATATTCAATAAGAAAATAGTTCCGAGTCATCTGGTGAAAACACTGGACAAGCCATCTTCAGCGGTGCAGATGGATGGGACTCACAATTTCTACAGACATTACCTGCAAGAAGCTACTATTAGTTTTATAAACACTTGCTCAAATAACCCTAGCTATAAGCTAGATAAAATATTAGTAAGAGATCTAAATATTAATACAGATTTTGTGATAGGATTAGACTTCTTGTTAAATAACAATGGAAGTTGCACTATCACCAGAGATGGAGTAATATTACAGAGAAATAGTACTTATACTCCAGTACAAACTCAGAAGGTAGACACTAAGATTATACAAATATCTTCTATAAATCTGAACAATAAAAACACCAGTTGTTGTACCGACTGCAGTAATGGAGAAAAGTATTGCAGTCTGAACTCACATAGAAATTTATTACTCGAAGATTTACTAGAAGAAGAAGAAGATTTATTAGAAAAGAATTATACTTTAATAGACTTAGAAACAAAATTTTATAATTTTAAAACTGGGATAGAAAAAATAGGAATCATAAAAGATAAGAAGGATTTAGATAATGTAGTGAAGATTCTAGACGAATTAGAAATTATAGGAGAGAAGCCTCTCAGACATTGGAATAATAATAAAATCATGTGCGAATTAGACATTATAAACTCAGAATACATTATAAGAACAGCTTCAATAGAAGCAACAAACCAGGATTTAGAAGATTTTAAATTGCAAATTAAAGAATTAATGGGCCTAGAAATAATAAGACGCTCGACTTCTAAACACAGGTCAGCAGCATTCATAGTTAGAAATCATTCGGAGTTAGTTAGAGGCAAAGCCCGAATGGTAATTAACTACAAAAGATTAAATGATAATACAAGAAGCAATGGTTACAAGTTGCCAGACAAGTCAGAATTGATCAATCGAATACAAGGTAAGACTATCTTTAGTAAATTCGATTGCAAATCAGGATATTGGCAGGTTAAGACGCATCCAGCCAGTATAGAATGGACATCATTCACTTGTCCTGAAGGACATTTTGAATGGTTGGTAATGCCATTCGGCCTGAAGACAGCTCCACCCATTTTCCAAAAGAAAATGGATGAAATATTTGAAGACTATAAAAGATTTAATATAGTTTATGTAGATGATATTTTAGTATTTAGTAATAATATGGCAGAGCATCTAGGACATTTACAGACAGTTTTTAGACTTTTTGTTAATAATGGCATAATAATTAGCAAGAAAAATATGGAATTATGTAAGACGTACATAAACTTTTTAGGGGTTACTATCGGAGAAGGAAAGATTAAACTACAACCCCATATAGCCAAGAAAGCTCTAGACATGCCAGATAAGTTAGATAATACTAAAGACTTACAGAAATTCTTAGGAATACTAAACTACGCTAGAACTTTTATTAAAGATTTAGAAAAACTGCAGGACCACTATACTCAAAGACAGGCTCAACCGGGCAAAAGAATTTTAATGCTGAAGACATCAAAATAGTGAAACTCCTCAAACAGAGAATTCAAAATATTCCAGATTTAAATATGCCTTTAGAAACTGATTATCTGATAATAGAAACAGATGGAAGTTTCGAAGGATGGGGAGCAGTATTAAAAGCTAGACAGAACAAGTATAGTAGTAAAACAACAGAAAGGATTTGCGCTTATCAAAGCGGCAAATATAGAGAAAAAGGTAACATGAGTAGTATAGACACTGAAATTTTAGCAGTCATATACGGCCTCAATGCTTTCAGATTATATATTTTGAACAAAGCAGAAACATTGATTAGAACAGACTGTGAGGCAATAGTAAAGTTTAATCAAAAGATAAACGACAAAAATAGTAGTAGACGTAGATGGCTTAATTTTTTAGATACTATATCAATTTATAATTTAGTATTCGAACATATTAAAGGCAAAGATAACAACTTAGCAGACCAACTTAGTAGACTAAAAATTACAAACACCAGTAGAGTTAATAATATAAAGATTTCTCCAGGCTAATAATGTTTGTTATTCTTAGCAGCATGAGTACTTCAAAGCAGACTCAAAAAGACAAAGGGAAAGGCCCGGCCAGACCCGTAGATGATTACAGACAAACAATATTGGGTAACCTGAATTTCAAGCCCATGACTGCAGTAGAGACTCCAACTTTAGAAAGACTCTATTTTGGTAAGAATAATCTAGTATGTTTTCCACAGTCAAACCTAACATTTAAGGTTTTGCCAGACTATGTGCTAGACAGACAACAGAAATGCTTAATAGACAATTTGTGGATTTCCCACAATAAAAAAGACAATAGTCACTTTGTGGCTACACTAAATAGTACTTGTCATTATTTCCATGAAAAGAATTTAGACAAAAGATTTAAATTTTATGTAGTGGTTCATGGAAAGACAAAGGGTATTTTTCAGACATGGATTGAGGTAGTAGACTCCATTAAAGATTTTAAAACTCCCTTGTTTAAAGGTTTTAATTTTTTTACTGAAGCTTTGGATTACGCTCGAGGTACCCTTGGGCCCAACTACTATATATCTCCAGCCCTGAAATATAACCAGACACAAACCCCACAATACAATATACAGAAAGACACAGACAAGATTATATTTTGTGACCATTGTAGCACAATGACAGAAGCCTTCAAAAGACTCAACCAGAAAAAAGAAGAGCTCCAAGAACAAAATATACATCTCCTAGAACAAGTTACAAAATTAGAACTACTCCTCAGACAAAATCACCTCAAACAAACCCAAACCCAGAGTTCTCCATCTCTTTCAAAAATGGATGAGACAGGTGTGCATTCCCTTCTGAATGCTAAGAAACCTATTGTACCAGGTATAGGTACAACTAGTCCGGTGCAAACGGTTGCCGATAAAGACTCATCAAATCCGTTAATGGCTGTCACTTTGCCAAAAAGTGAACACGAGGAAGCAACTTCCTCACAGACTAGACGTAAGCTCCCCCAGGCTTTTACCGGATCAACTTCCCGAGCAAGGAGCAGACAGACAAAAAAGAAACCACAGAAAAATATAGAACAAATAATTAAAGACACTTTGGAAGAGTTGTTCAAAAATAAAAACATATCACAGAACTCTCCTCCAGAACAGACGAAACATGTAACAACAATAGAACTAACAGAATTAACTCCAGTTCCTACACTTAATCCAGGACAAAGTTCAGGTAGGAACAATGAAGACATAGATCACGTCTCAGAGACCAGTTCAGACAACGAATTCCTAGAATCAAACTACGCTCAGGATGCTCAGGATCCTAATGCTGATGATGATTCAGGGATGAGCTTCGACTCGGTGGCTCTGCATAACTTAGACACTTGAGACGAAGAATGAACAAGACATACAAAATACAATAATGCTAAAGCAACGGACAGCAAGAAAAGCTGAAAGAAGCCAAAGCAAGACATAGACAGATGTGACACCAGCCGGCCACTTTAGAAAAAGTAGCAGACAAGAAGGACAACATCTTTGAAAAACAAACAACTTTTCAAAAAGCAGATGCCAGCAACAGAAGACGACAAAATGGAAAGAAGATTTTTCTAAAAGTTAAAGCGACGATGGGGCCCGCAGCGCACCCGGCCGAAACTTTTGAAGATTCCTTTATAATTTGAAGTCCGCAGACTCTCTATAAATACCAAGACTTGAGGATGCAGAAGATAGATCGAAAAGATCGAAAAAACTAGAGATTGAAAAAGATTGAAATCAGAGAACAACACTCCCTAGAAAACCCACAACATCCTCTCTATATGTTTCCCATATTTCCCCCCTTTTTCCCATCTGTATAAACTCCCCATATGTAAGATATTAATTTCTTACTTTGCTTTCACGGTAGCAGTAGTAGTTTCCGGGACTCCCGAAAGGGAAACCTCCCTGTACCTCTAGATATGTAAGTCTACTTTTCAGCAGTTTATCTCCTACCATGTATATTATGTTTTGAATATTTATAAAAATCTTGCAGAATTGCAAGAACCATGTTGATAGTTTCGTTAATTTTCATCATGAATCTTTCTATATTGTCATAATCATGAAGTTTCAATAAATTGTTACCACTATGCATTTCTTCATATCCCTTGGTCTGTATCCCTATTTTTATATTATCTCCAAATTCTTTTAGGTTCATTAGAAAGTCTGGACTTATGTAAAATATTCCGCCATTGTCTGTCATGTCTATTTCTGTCATACCTATGATGGATTTTTTCATGTCTGTCCATCTGTCATCATAGATAACTAAGAGAACCTTGCTACCTAAGTTTTTTCTGGTTAATCTTTTTATACCTATTACCATTAGTCCCATATGCATGAGGCTTCTGGTGTTTCTTTTAATTTGTCTAAACGATTCTTTGCTGATTAGCCTTATCGTCTTAGCTGAGGTTCCTAATACAGACAACTGCTCTTCTCTATAATGTCTATATAGTTGAGCTGTTGACGCGAATCTTCCGGCGTTATATAACGTTCTAGGATTTAGTAAATTCAACTGGTTTTGTTGAAATATACTTATGTCTCTGTCTACGTTTATTACTTCGCTAAGCTGTCTATTGTTCTCTTCTGGAGTTCGTCTGTTTAATATTCTTGATATTAGACTGTTTCCTATCCTATCGTCTGAGAAGCTTGGTCTTGAGCTTTCTCCTTCTGTTCTCGATCTACCTGTAAGAAAGTCCATTTCTGGGTTTTTCTTACTACTCTTTCTTTTTCTTTTTGTGGAGTTATTTCCACTCTTTTTAACTGATCTATTAGTGCGTCTACCTGTTTATCTTTAGATGTTTCCGTATTGCGATCTAAATGATGTACCTTATCGTTTAGGATTTCTACTTTTCTGGTAATATTCTTAAATCTAAATAGTCTAAGTGCTTTAGGTGAGCTATTTTGTTTAGCCTAGGGAAGCGGTTTTACCTTTAAGCTTCCACTCTTGATATTCTATCCACCTTTCTTGGTGTTCTATATCGTTCTGAGTTCCAACTATATGCCAACACAAATCTTTTAATAGTTCAAAATCTATTTCTCCTTGTATTATTCTATCGTATATACTAGCCGCAAAATTATTATATTCTAAGTTTCCTAGAGTCGGTAGTACGTTCTGTAGAAAAAAGTCTATTAAATCTTGCTGAGATATTTTTTGTATTCCTTGGTTCCTTAGTTCTATAAAGTTACAAAAGTTTTTTAATGCAGTACAAGCTTTTTCGTATCTACGCTTTTTTCTAATTTCTCTTCTTATCATCCAAACTGTAAATCTAATATGTCTAGCAAAAAACGAACTTCTCATTAATATTTAGGTGAGGGTATATAAGTGTTAGGTGAGCTAGAGTAATTAGGAGTAGAGGTATTTGATGAGGTCAAGTGGCTATGTGGAGGAGGAGATCTATTTGTTCTTTTTTCTTTTAGTCTATCTTTTAAGTGTCTTATCAATTGATATTCTAGATTAGAAACTTCGTCTATTATATCTGATAGTCTTCTACTATTCTTTTGAGTACTATTTACTCTTATGTATTCTGGATACAGAGTATGCAACTTTCTTTTGACTGCTTTGTAAGAATCAGTCATGCGAGTCTCTGTCCGAAAATCTTTTATACGCTCTGATACCAATGATATAGGGGTTGATATTTTAATAATATTTCAATAGAGGGGGTGTGAGTATGGTTGTGTAGTCCTACTCGGTACTCCCTTCCTGTTGTACTCCGTCTATATAAGTCTGATAATCATTTACATTTCTAGTTACTGTTATGTTCCTGAGTTTACTATGCCTATTCACTTTGTCTTTTGAACTGTTCATCTCGTCCTTTAGACTTTACCCAAATAATGACTGTCGTCTTTAGCCACACCCAATTTTCAGGCCAACACCGTCCTTCAGTGGACATCAACAGGCCATATTACCAACCACCGTTGATATAGGAATTTACAGGCTAATCCATGGATGTCATTACATAGAATAAAGGATAACCATATACTAAGTTCATCAGATAGCCATGTTTAAGCATAATAAAGTTAAGATTACAACAGTAATTAAAAACTTCATGATTATAACAATATAGAAAGATTCATGATGAAAATTAAAGAAACTATCAACATGGTTCTTGCAATTCTGCAAGATTTTTATAAATATTCCAAACATAATATACATGGTAGGAGATAAACTGCTGAAAAGTAGACTTACATATCTAGAGGTACAGGGAGGTTTCCCTTTCGGGAGTCCCGGAAACTGCTACTGCTACCGTGAAAGCAAAGTAAGAAATTAATATCTTACATATGGGGAGTTTATACAGATGGAATATATATATATATATATATATATATATATATATATATATATATATGATAGCCCAGTACGTATATAGTTATATGCAAAATGGCATGTTGTATTATTATATGTAATCAATCTAAATATAAAATGACAAGCCAAAATCCAAACTAGTGGCTTGATAAAATAATTTGCATTTATACAATAAGATTCATATATTTTTCATTTGAACTTGTGTACCCATTTTGCATGCATCTCTGCCGCTCACAAAAAATTATGCAATATTTAAGGAATTTTTCAAGGTTAGTGTAATATTTTTAAAAATTATCTCACATAATAAATTCAATTTATCACTAAGTATAATGTCAAAAATAATTTCATACATTTTGAATAATTCAAATCTTCGTACATGTTTTTTCTAAATTCTCATCATGAAATGGTCTCATTTTTTACTATTAAGTAGAATGTTAATAATTTCGTACATTTGAATAATTCAAATATATTTTAAAGTGGAAAAATAATTGGTTTACTTGAACATGAAATTTTTTTAACTTTAAAACAATTGCTTTAGGCCTCATTTGTTTTCATTAAAATTAAGACGTCTGAATTTCAATGCACATCTAAATGATTAAGATGTTGTCTCTAAATGTGAACATTGAATGCTTAAAATTGTTGGTGGAAATTTGTGAGCACGATAACATGAAGAACTTTGTGAACACGACAACATATTTTGAATAATTCCGCCCAAGTCGCATAATGAACGGTTTCCATTTCTAGTTTGATGGAAACATGTGTTTTAATGTTTGAGACAGCAAGGGCAGGGTGAAAGGATGATTTGGTTTCAGACATAATTGATTGTGATGAAGGATAATCAATAATGGAGTAAAAAAAATGAAGAAATTTTTCGGCCACTAGGGTTTCTAGGGAGGAAGATGACCGAAATTTGGAAGAAATTAAACTAATTTTGGATCTTTCCTTAAGCTCTTGATACCATGTAAGACTTTGAAAATATTTTCCTCAATGTATTCATCCTTCAAGGGTACAATATATACACCATATACATTAATTAGGAAGAGTCAATCATGCCTAATCTTCCTAATCAATTCCTAATAATCTTCTACCTAATTAACATATTACTACCTACCATATATAAAGTGATACTACATTAATACATAATAATAATATGATTGCATAATATTCTAACAAATATTCTAACAGGTAGTAATGGTGGTGGAATTGGTTGATGCTAGTAATTGGCGGTGACTAAAGAATGTGTGGCAATTAACGATGGTATTGATGGTAGTTGCCGGTGGTGCTAGTTAATTATGACGATGGAGGTGGTTGGTAGCTAAAATCGACTATAGTAGTGGTAGACGTGGCTAATAGTGGTGGCGGTGATGGTTATGGATATAGTTATAATGATATCTTGGAAGCACTTAACCTTTCTCTAGGTCAATTGAACCTCCTTACTCGGAATTATTGGTTGCTCGCGGGTAAGAGCCTTTTAATTCAAAAATGGTATTTATCAACAAATGATGTTCAAGAAAAAAAACTAGTTGACCATCATACAACAAAAGGAAATGTTACTAAAAATTATTTTTAATTCATTTTTCGACGCTATCGAAGATGTATACTATGAAAATAGATGGTGAGTGCTAGATCGAATGATCAGGTCCTGTAGGAATAAAGTTCAAGTTTACTGATAGGTTAGGATACTTTAGCTACATACATCACTGCAAATTCGTTTGACACGTATCGTAATGATAAACGACTCGTCTCGCCGCGCCCTTCTGTTGAATTCTCAAAACCTTCTGTCACTCCATACGCCCTGTAACTTTGATATTTCAAAAACCCCTTTCCCGTATTTCAATTTTTCAAAAAAGTTAACATATCTTCCCGGCAGGATTAAAAGGGGGAGTGACACACAAATATAGCATTATCTAATGTGAGTTTTATGCATGAATTGATTACACCAATATTAAAAGGGGGAGTGACACACAAATATTTGCTTTGTAGTATTGATTAGTTGTTGTTTTATCTTGGGAGACTATTGCCCGTTAACGTAAAAGCAGATATACGGGGCAACGGGGCAATCTTGTCTTAAAGACAGAGAGCCATCTCTCGACTTAGCCACAGTTGTAACAATCCAGATTTAGTGTTTCTTAATTTCAGGTTATCAAGATACAAGACCCAACAAGCTTGCGGCAGTTCTGAACATTGGCTTGTTTGTTTATCCTTTCGAACACTTGTAATATTTATTTACTTCCCGTACTGCTTTACATATCCAACAATATCAATATATATGTTTTGTATATTTGGATTACTACCGATAATTAAGTTTGGCCGACAATACATTTACGTAAGCTTCCCAATAATTTAATTTCAAGTTGCAGTACGAAAAGTCTTTCCCAGTATACACGACTCATACCTCTTGAAACACAAAAATTATCACTAGAAGTCTACTACAGCTACTAAAATTTTGAAAAACAATTATCAGTAGAAGTCTATTACAGCTACTAAAATTTTGAAAATACGAATGGAACTCACTGCCAGGCGCCAGCGGACCATAGGAAATTCGTCGAAAAGCCATTGTTGAAAGAAAAATAATTATTTTAATTAAAATTTGATTTTCAACAAAGATCCATCAAAGATATTTGACGCCAACTTAACAGAATATTCACGGTTTTGGTTGTTGATAAAAAGAATAGAAATAAACAATTTTTAGAATTGAATTTTAAATATATGTACAAAGCAAATCATAAACGGGAGTCTATATTCATTATTCACTTCCGAAAGCATTTTCCGACGCGCAAGGCGCAACCGTACGTCGACAATTCAATTAAATGTATCGACAGTTATGCCTCGGCTTTTTTCATTAGAAGTTACTACGTCCGATTGAAGGTATGCTTCATTATTCCCTTTTTTTGCTCGTTTTTTTTTGTTTGTTTATTTTCAAATTTGTAGGGTAACACCAACATCGTGCCTATGACAAAGCCCACGAGGGGATTGGGGTGGTCCGGGTCAGAGCCATGATGAACATGTCGCTTGCTTGATTGGCTTAATTAAGAGATAAAGTTGAACCCTCGCTATAAACTATAGCTTTTGACATGATGGTAAGCGTTTGATCCTAACAAGTGTTGTCGGAGCCAAGGTCATGAGGCAGGTGTTGAGAGGGGGACTTAACTTTGGAGTTCTCTAATGGAATCTGGTGCGTTAGTATTGATATAATCGAAGTGGTGTCAGAGCCAAGGTCATGAGTTCGATTCCCAAGAACAACATGTTGAATGAGGCAGATGTTGAGAGGGAGATTGTTGGATAACGCCATAATACTGCCTATGGTAAGGCCTAGGTGGCTTGATCGGAGTCGTTGATCGAACATGACTCTTGCTTCAAGGACTTGGTTAAGAAATAAACGTGTGCTCTTGCTATAAGCTATATCTTTTCGCATTGATGGTAATTGGTAAGCGTTTGATCCTAACAATATCATCTTTCTATTTTTTATAGAACAACTATACAAATACCCCCCACCCCGCAAAAATAAACTGTTAAATATACACACAATATACATGTGGTCTCGGCTATGCTCACGGATTGGCCCTCGGATGGGCTGATTATTATGTGCAATTTATGGTAAATATTTAGTATCCTAGTTTAGGTAAGGTTGTAATATAATTAGTATTGTATTACCATAATTAGTGTATTACCATAAATGTATAGAATAAGGTTTTAGGAATATAATAGGAATAAGATTCACCTATTATGTAACTTGTATATATAGCCTTTCAATTAATGAAAATAATCAAGGGATTATTTCTTTCATGGTATCAAGAGTCTAGGTCTTAAAATCCTCTCTCTACTCTCCTAAATTTTCCGTCGAGATATCAAATTGCCGACATCTTTACAAAGGGTCTTCACTCGGTTCTTTTTGAAGATTTTAGGGACAGTCTCAGCGTTCGAAGACCGCCCGCTATGACTGCGGGGTGTGTTAAATATACATGTGTATATTAGGTCTCGGCTATGCTCACGAATTGACCCTTGGATGGGCTGATTATTATGTGTAATTTATGGTAAATATTTAGTATCCTAGTTTAGGTAAGGTTGTAATATAATTAGTATTGTATTACCATAATTAGTGTATTACCATAAATGTATAGAATAAGGTTTTAGGAATAGGATTCTCCTATTATGTAACTTGTATATATAGCCTTTCAATTAATGAAAATAATCAAGAGATTTTTTCTTTCATAAACCTTGTCAATATCTTGATTTATCTCAGTTTTTGTTTTTGATGTCGTACAAGGTTCACAGCTGCAAGGTATTCTCGATGAAGAACATAGCTCAAATTGTGATTCAAGTTAAGATTAAGACGAGTCATGGTACTACACAAGCGAGAGTCTTTAGAAGCAGACGTGGATCTAATAGCCTGTTTGGTCAAGTTTATTTTTTTCAAAAAGTGCTTATTTTTTTCACTAAATATTTATTTTTAAAAAGTTAGGTGTTTGACCAAGATATTTGGAGAAAATAAGTGCTTCTAGGGAGTAACAAAAACAATTTTCAGAAGCTAAAAATAGCTTTTTCCCAAAAGAACTTTTTGGAAAAATACTTTTGAGAAAAATATACTTAGAAACACTTTTTAAAAGCTTGGTCAAACACTAATTGTTGCTCAAAAGTGCTTTTAAAATTAATTGGCCAAACACAAACTATTTTTCGCCAAAATTATTTTTTGAAAAGTACTTTTCAAAATAAATTGAATCAAGAAGCTTGACCAAACATGCTATAAGATTTGAACTTTATGAATTTTGAAACCTAGACAACTGAGTTCTCAATTTAATTTCTATACATATTTGATGATTTTTTAAAAATACACATACAAAATTTGAGTCAAAATTATATATATTAGAGCCTACATTTACCCAGTTTAGAAGGGGAGCCTAGAAAAATAATAAAATTGTCTCTGTGTGACTTATATGTTGCGGGTTCGAGCCGTGGAAGCAGTCACTAATGCTAGCATTGAGACATGTTGTAACACTCCGTAAATCCGAATTAGGTGTGAATGTGTTAAATGAGTATTAGTGTGATATTTTAACCATATGAAGTCCCATCGGGATGATTTTGGGTGAAAATATTTGGTTTGGAATCAAGACGAATAGTGAGGTGCATAAGGTTTGATAGAATCGGCTAAGTTTATAGCAAATCTACCTTTCAGTCCAATTTCATGCAAATCCTTCGAGAATTGGAGGAGTCTAAAAATATGCAAGTTGTATATCTTTGAAATACCTTTCCAACTATATATAGTGGAGCTCCAACGGAGCTCTGTGCTAGGAGTTATGGCTATTTTACTGAGACAGTGTCAGTACCATCGAAAAACATGAAAATTTGACTAAGTGTAAAATGGACTTAGGAGCTCACTGAACTCATCTCAAAGTGATATAGTGTTGTGCTTTGGACCTCGCCCAACGAGGTGTAGGATCCCAAAATGGAAAATTTCAGAAAAATTAGCTAAGTATATTTTGGACAAGTGAGCTCGTTGAGCTTATCTCAAATCAAGGTAGGACCTCGCTCAGCGAGATGGGGGGTCCAAATGCCCATCTTTTAAATATAACACTAGTCCGAAAAATCATTCACCAATTCATTTTACCTCGTAAAAAACTCTCTCAATAGCATTTTTCTCTCCTCTCAACCTCCCACAACAAGGTAAGTTCGCTCCAAACAATTCCTTAGTAATTCTAGCATTAAATCACGATTAGTAACATGATTCTCTAACTAAAACATAGGATTAACAATGAAATCCTTCGTAAGTGATTCAAGTTAGGGTTTGGAGCGTTCTTCGTTAGAAAAAAACGTAGTTCGTTGCTAGGAGCGATTACATGTATGTGAGGCTAACTCTCTATATTTGAGAATGTTAATAATTCTCCCTACGCTACGTTCTTTTACAACACTACGAATTGCCTCAGAAATATAGTTAAGCTTAGTTCTTCGAATAGTTGCAGAACTTCTATTCTCTAGTTTCGTAATTCGTTCATGACTTTCATTTCGAATGTTGTGAGCTCAGCACGTAATCAGTATAGACTCGTGTTCGATATCCCATGAGTCTCAATTATGACAATTCAGTTTACTATGAACAATTAATGCTTCAAACTTCATAACTAGTTTATGAATACATGTCTTAGTCTAGTTCTATTCAGTATTCTAGTATCATGTATTTCAGTATAATTCAGTCTTTCAGTATCATGTACTTCAGTATGATTCAATATCTTATATTACAGTATGATTCAGTATCTCAGTATCTTGTATTACAGTATGATTCAACATTTCAGTATCTTGTATTACAGGATGATTCTCAATTCTTATTTTATTTTCGTGAATGTTGAACACGTGTATTTGGGCCCGAGGTCGTAGTTTATGCTTTATGCATCTTTGGACCTGAGGCCATAGTTATGTAGATGTATACTTGGGCCCGAGGCCGTAGCTTATGCACTTATATTGGGCTAGAGGTTGTAGCTTATTTATTCAGTTATACATATGGTTCTTCATTCAGGATAAAGAGTATTTATGTTTAGTTTAAATTATGTTGGCCAGTGGGCCGGGATAGGGTCCGTCGGGATCGGGTCGGGGCGGGACTGGGGGGAGGGGCGGGATTCGCCACCGTCCCGTCGCATTTCTGATCCCGTCGGAATCGGGTCGGGGCAGGATCGGGATCGGGGCGGTTTTTTATTTATTTTTTAAATAATATATTTATAAAAAACTCAATAATTAAACAAGATAGTGTAATAAAAACATCTCAATGCTATTTTTGTGCCTCTTATATTATTTAATAGACATATAATTTTTTTGTAATACAAATACAACTATCAAAATTGCAACTTTGTGGTGTTGTTCAAAAGTTACAAATTACATAGTAAAATTGCAATTAAAAAATTACATTTAAAAAAAACATGTTCTAGTTTCTTGATAATTTCCTGTGGTTCTTCGATTGGAATTGGTATTTGTTGGTCAAATTGCTTCACGTCGCTTCCACCACATTCAGATAAGATTTCGTTGTAGTTTTCGTCTTCTTCTTCGTTGATCTCCGGTTGACCGCACCTTCTCCTCTCCGCTCGTATCCAATCTCTGAATAATATTACAATCTCCAAGCTGTCTCCGGCTAATGAGTGTCTGTGCTCTCCTATTTGATATCTGCCGGCAGAAAAAATGCTTTCAGATGCCGTTGATGACGCTTGAATGTTCGAAACATCTCGGCCCATCATTGAAAGTGTCACGGAAAGGTCTTCTCATTCCCCCTCCAGTATTTCAGCAAGTCTTCACGTCATTCTTCATTGAGAACTGTTTGGTATGGTACAGAACCCTAAAAAGCAAAAATATCAAACTCGCTAATTTGGTTAGTAGCGGTACGGCCACACATTCTATTTCTGAGGCTTTCAATACTAGCCGTAGAAACAACATGTCTTTTGTGAGGTTGTGTTGAAGAAGAAGAAGAAGATGGTATGGAGGCCGGTAGGTTGCTAGCACTTTCTTGTTGGTAAAACCTATATACTTTTTTTGCATTCGTCTTCTACGCTATACAACACTTCTTCTTTAGTTTGTTCAA
Organism: Anisodus tanguticus; assembly: GCA_034509755.1. Taxonomy (NCBI): domain Eukaryota; kingdom Viridiplantae; phylum Streptophyta; class Magnoliopsida; order Solanales; family Solanaceae; genus Anisodus; species Anisodus tanguticus. The sequence goes on along the minus strand of CM067540.1, from coordinate 51,729,501 downwards.
TAGGTGGTGGGTGATTTAGATTTTTGGAATTTGGAGGTGGCAGTATTGCTATACAATCGTAAATAGTTTCAACAAGTGATTTAGTACCGTCTATTTTAATAGTCGAATTTAATACAACACCAATAATATAAATAGTGGGAATAGGAATAAAATATTTTTTTATTTTGATAAATATTTTTTTAATAGCTGCCTTATAAGCTGGTTTATCCATATATTCATTAAGCAGTAAAAATATTAGAGCTATATAAAACAACATAGTTGAAATAGTAGGATAATATATACCGGAAAATTCTTTTGTTGCTTGAAAAAAATTCTCTAAAAATACAATAAGTTCAGAAATTTTTCCTCAATCGCTATCTACAACCATATCAGCTGAATTTTGATTATGAGAGTTAAAAAAATAAAGTTATAGGTTTTCTATAATCATAAGGAATAAGTAGTTGCTCGTATAAAGAATTCCACCTAGTGGGTACTTCTTCTGAAATTTTTCTATAAGGTAGTTGGCAATCATGACAAGTTTTTTTATATTCTTTTCTTCGTTGTATTCTATTATTTTTTAAAATAAAGTTTATAGCAAATTGTATTTTACTAAGAATGTCTTCAAAAAGTGATAGACCATCCTTTACAACTAAGTTATATATATGACACACACATTTTATATGAAACTTATCTAGAAAATATGGAGTTAAACTATTTTTTTAAAAATTGTAATAGCATAATTGTTAGAAGAAGCCTTATCTAATGTAATAGACATAATTTTATCAGTTATTCCGTAATAATCGCACACTTGATAAATATTTTCTGCAATAAAAGTATCAGTGTGCCTATCATCTATATATCTATACGCTAAGATACATTTTTGCATAGACCATTTATAATCTATCCAATGACAAGGTTACCGTTAAATAATCATGACCATTAGTACTACGGCCTATATCAGAAGTGATAGCCACTTTGCCATTAAAATGATATAATGAATAACGTAAATATTGTTGATATTCATGTGCAAATTTAAATACATCTCTCTTAACAATTGATCTAGGAAAACCGTTAAAAGTTGGATTATACATATCTCTAATGTAATGAATAAAATCGGGAGATGAAGGAAATGAAAAAGGCAAACCCTCCACATCAACCAATTTTGCTATTGCTTCCCTATCTCTATGTTTATTGTAATTAGGGCCTACAATCCCCCCCCCCCCCCCCCACCGTCATGGGGTTAATTTGACCCTGTTCTTGGTCCGGGACAGTATGTGAACCTTGTCCCAATGGAGTGGGCGTTTGCGCACCCGATTTTGAAGCCTCGTATTGGGCATACCTAGCTGGATGAGACCTTGCTACGTGTCTCATTAAACCCCCCGTCCCACCGTGACCTTTTCTAGTTTTAAATTTTAAAACATTTTTACAAATTTTATATCTAGCTACTTGATTCTCTACGTCCCTATCAAAAAATGTTCATGCATCTGATTTTAATGGTCATTTTTCTAGACCTCATCTCATACTAGGGGGAATATGAGACATTTCAGTTGAAGGTGCACTAGTGGGTGTGTTGTCGTCTACATTAGTGGGTGTATCATCTAGATCATCGTCTAAATTAAAGTCTTCTTGAGTTCCAGAAAATAGCTCATCGTCTAAATCTAATGGTATTGTAGGAAAATGTTCAGTATCAACAAAATCATCCTGTGTAAGAATAGGATTCTGTCTAGAAATAGGATGACTAGGAGAAGTACCCTTGCCCTTGTTGCCCCTACTAGAAGAAGTCTGACCCCTACCCGTAAGCATACGTTTAAATCATTCCATTATAAATTTATAATTATACTAATAAAGAATTAAAGTAAATAAAATTAAGTGCGCTAAATAAAATAAACAGACAATAATAATTTAATGAATGAACAAATGTACCAAACATCGACGTGTAATCGAGAGGTTGAAAATTGAAACTTTGTTCGATGGAAGATCCTCAAGATAGTTGCCAACTTCACTCCCAAATGAATAAATAAAATTCAATATTTAGTAGACAATGTAGACTTGTAGAGAGATAGATTGAGAGAATAGAAAGATTGTAGGAAGATTTGTGAGAAAGATGAAGAGAAAATGAGGTATTTATAGTTGAGAAATTTGGTTAAAGTGTAAATATAATAATTTATGGGTTAAAAATAAATATTAAGGGGGTCGGGGGATGGGGGGAGGCCAAAAATGGCCGTTGCACAATGGCCAAAATGTAAAATGGTCGTTGATGCAACAGTTATTTGTGCAAAGGGGTGGGTGGGTTTCGGGAGGGACCGGGGGCGGGACCGGGTCGGGCCTGGCGGGATTGGGCCGGGCCGGGCCGGGACGAGACCATGTCCCGTCCCAGTTCGAGTCCCGATACCACAATTTTTTTTTAAAAAAAGTCGGGTTCGGGGTGGGACCGGGACGACCCGACCCACTGGCCAGCCATAGTTTCAATTACAGTTTTGAATTTTGTATTTATTCATGTTTATTGATTTGGGTTGCCCTTATCCCGAGCATCCCACAACTTTTTATTTCCTTTAGTTGATTTTACATACTAGTGCAATTCAAATGTACTAACGTCCCGTTTGTCTGGAGCCTGCACTTCACGGTGCAGGTAACGATTTTCAGGACAACGCATTTATGCGCTAGGATCTCTAGTATCAACTGAGTTGGTGAGCCCAGTCTTTATGGGCCTTATAATTTATTTTGCTTTTTTTATAGTTTATTACAGACAGTCAGGTATGTCGGGGGTCTTGTCCCGGCAAACAGTTAGCATCTCAGTACTCTTCAGAGGCTTCATAGACTAGAGTAGTGGTTAGATAGAGTTTATCAGATTTTTCATGTTTGTCGTGTTGGCACTTTTACTATGTTCATACTTATTCAGTATTTTCCGCACTTAATGATTAATTCAATCAAACTTTTAGTACATCATCATGTATTAGTTTAATTCCGCTTGCAGTTGTTTTGAATTCACATGTTGATTTAGCTAGCCAGTTGGTTTGCTCGGTCACATGCAACCAGATATCGAGTACCATATTACGTCCAGACTACGATTCAGGGCGTGACATAAGTTATCTACATCACACTCCTTAGGGTGCGACCCTTCTCCGGACCCTGTTAACGCGGGATGCTTTGTGTCAGAGGTGAATCTAGGATTTTTAGAGCATGGTCCATGGATACACTGTGAAAAAAAGGGGGGAAATTATATTAAATAGGAATTGATCATTGTTCCTCTTTGTAAATAACTAAGCTTTTAACCAAGTTCACCATTAAACCCTTTTTATAGCATGATGCCAGCTGTTAATATTACATTAATTCTAAAAAATATGTATATAATATATCCAATTTTGTGAAAAAATCATGAATTCATATACCCAAAAATTATACATAAATTTGCCCATACTTTATGCACTGAAGTATCCTTTTTTATTCACCTGCTAATTAGAAGGAGAAGAAAACAAATCATATGCATGTTGATCTTTGAGAAGTATTTATTTAAAGGAATTGTTAAGAAAGCTTAAAAGGATAAAGGAAAGAATGGGGCTAGGAACCCATTATTAGTGGCCTAGAAATAGGAAAAGAATAAGGAAGAAATTCTTGACTTGAGAATAACGTCCCAACGCTTTATTTTTGAGTTAAGATTCTGAAATTCCCCAAGAAGAAGAATCTGACCTTTTTTCTTAAACCCCGTCTTCCCCCCCCCCCCCCCCCCATAAGGAATATCATTCCGTGGTCACTGCTAACCCTTTTATTTTGAGCAAGTGCATTCAGCCACGCACCAATTCCAATTCTACGTGTGTCTTTGATAATAATAAGCAGTTACGGATCCATAATTTAAGTTTTATGAATGACCTCTTTAATATTAAATTCATGATATTTTTAAAATTATGGGTACATAACTATTATTTATTGCGATTTACATTTGAAATTATGTTTGAACCCGATACCGGTACTCTGCATCAGCTTCTACTAATCAGTTTTCATGTACAACACAAAACAAAGTACCATTATACAAGTAAAGTAAAGACGAATTCAAAATTTCAAGTGTATGGATTTCTACGACGTCCTCAACTTAATACTATAAGAATAACTAAGTTCACAATCAAATATTTAAAGATATTTAATAAATTTCTTAATATATATAATAAATTGTTGGATTCATGAAGTGTCATCCAACACAGTTTATTGAAAAAATGCACCCATATATATTATAGACTCTAACTTGGGACAATAACTAAATTATAAGAACCTCTACAAATTTCAAACTCTAGCTAACTCAAAAACATAAGTTAGAGTTGTGATAATAGGTAAACATTGCTTACACAAAATTCTATGTAACTATTGATCATGCATTGACAAGCTCCGCCACCAATTCTATCGACTCCCTAAGATAATTCGAAATGCTCTTTTTTTGTTGATAATTTTCATTGCGAGCTTCATCTTGTACTTTAAAGTAAGATTAAATTAATGTAAGATGTTTAAAAAGGAAATGCAAGTACAAGAAAGAACAACATCACATGTTTTCTTCTTTAAAGTGGGAGAATATATATCATGAAAATAACATAAAGAAAGCAACAAAAGAGACGAGGAAGAAGAAGATAGATTGGAAATAGTAAAGCCAACTCTGCATATCGTACAAACCAAAGGAATAGCAGCAGTCATTAATTGCTTTATTGCAACATCAAAAGAAAGGCAACTTAAGTACTTTTAATGTACCATTACTAAGAAAAGAGGATTTGTTTTTTTTTTTAGAGAAACATGAAATTAATATAATGTTACCGGTTGTTTATACTTCTTCTAATTCAATTTATATATTAGTACTTTTTATTTTTATTTTTGGATGTTTCAATAAGTTTCACATCATTCCATTTCTATAAAACTTTCACAAAAAATTATTCTACTTTTAAACTTTGATGTGATATTATTTTTTTATCAAACAAGCTTGTCAACTGTAATTTTAATATTGATATAATGTATAAGTCAAGCTAACACCTACTTATAAAATGAAACGGATGGAATATTATTTATGGTTTGATATAGAAACACTAAGCAACTATTAAATCTAGGATATCATCAATTAGAAAATCTATTTTACCAAAACAAAGGAAAACTGAGAATGACAGAAAATGACAAACAACTTCACTGTTAGAATATATGAAAATATATTTGGTAAATATTGTTAGTGATTTGGTAAATATTGTTAGTGATTCTTAAATATTAGTAATGATCTTTTGTATTAGTTAGATGTATATTTAATTTTCGTAATTATAGCCTAGAATCACTATTGTACCTCAGGTATATAAGTCAATCAATCTAATGAAATCATCAAGGAATTATTCTCTTTCATGATATCAGTTAGCCTAGGGCAAATCTTCCTCTCTTCTCCTTCCTCATCTCTTCCGCCGTGCCCTACCTTTTTTTGTTGGATATGTAAAGCACATACGGGAAGTAAATAAATATTACAAGTGTTCGAAAGGATAAACTAACAACCAAGATTATAATTGCCGCAAGCTTGTTGAGTCTTGAATCTTGATAACCTGAAATCAAGAAATCCTAAATCTGGATTGTTACAACTGTGGCTGAGTTGAGAGATAGCTCTCTGTCTTTAAGACAAGATTGCCCCGTATATATGCTTTTACGTTAGCGGGCAATAGTCTCCCAAGATAAAACAACAACTAATCAACACTACAAAGCAAATAGGTTGATTCTGACGAAGAAAGCAAACATGAAACGACTTGCTGAAGAATGGGAAATTTAGAGGAAAAGGAAGAGTTTATGTTCTTTTCTACTGTTTATGCTGCTCTCTTATTTTTCTTTTAGAATCCTCCCCCTCAAATCTGTTTCAGGTCTCAATATATAGTGTTAGGAGGAGGAGATGTGTTAAGAGGTGTAGTCATGGCCAGAAACATTTTGTAGAAAGTGCAAAACGTTTCAGATGGTTAATGCCATAAATTGTTGGCTTTCTGGCTGAGACTCCAGGGAACAGTTTGGGGTCCAAAAGATAATATCAGAAGTAGTCTAGAAGCCCGCAGCCCACGACCCGAGACCCGAGCCCGGACCGGACTAGCGGGCGGCGGCGGCGCGCGTGTGGGGCTAGCCTAGAACCCAAGCACACCTAGGTCCTCCATCCTTCAAACACATGGGTTACCCCTTGGGGTCCCAAACCCTTATCCATTTTTTAGGCTTATAAAAAGAACAATTCTTCATTTTCCCACCGATGTGGTAGATTTGTCCCACACCATATTTTCATGCCTCAAACACCTTACTTCGTGGACCAATATCTCTTTCATTCTTAACAAAATTTGACGATCATTGGCCCTACAATCATCTACTCACTTAGTAGATTATGCACGTGTGAAGAGACAAAACCTCCAACATGCGAAACCTTAGTGTTTAAGTCATTAAGTATGGGTGGACGCAACCCCCCCCCCCCCCCCCCACCAAAGGCAAATTTCCAACATTTTTTCTCCTCCTACGCCCAATCTCTCTTCCCGTCAGCCATATCTAACACAAAGACTACCTTCCATCCTGCTCTTGCAGTCCCCAACATCAAGAACAATATTTCCATCATCCTTGAAATGGAGAATGTCCAATATGCGATAGGTGGAGCTTTTTAAAATTCACGCAAAGTCTCATAGAGTCCTCCATCACATTGTCAAATCGTAAAAAGGCAAGGAGAAGGTGTCATCAACCGATGATGAAAAGGAGTTATGGGCAACCCTTGATGCTACGATCCTACAATGGATTTATTCCACCATCTCTACGGACTCTTGCATAGAATTATCGAACCCGACGCAATGACAATGAAATCTTGGAATAGGTTGCGTGATATATTCTAAAAAAACAAAATTCTCGTGCCATAACACTTGAGCAAGAATTCTCTCACACAACTATGGAGAATTTCCCGAATACCTCCGCATATTGTCAAAGGCTCAAGGAATTGTCGGATCAACTCAAGGACGTCATAACACCAGTCACGAATGATCGTCTCGTTCTTCAAATGGTTGCGGGCCTTACCGGAGCTTATAATGGGGTTGGAACTCTCCTTCGCCAAATCAATCCTCTCCCTCCTTTCTACCAAGTCTGTTCCATGCTCACTCTTGAAGAGGTGGGGTTGGCTAAAAAGGCCGCAACCAGAGCAAATTCCACCATGGTGGCTGCCACATCCTGAGAAACAGATAACTCTCCCTTATTCTCTAAAAATTATACTCAAAACAGTAACAACGGTGGTGGAAAAAAGGGTTAAAACCAAAATAACGGTGGGAAAAACCGTGGCGACGGTCGCGGTGGTAGTAAGGGTGGTAGCTGTAGTGGCAGCCAACAGGGGTCTGGGCAGCAAAAACCGTGGCAGCAGATGTGGGCCAGCAGGCAACACTGGCCCAATTTGCATTGTCCCTGGCCCATTCCTCCTTGCCCATACCCAACTGTTGCTTGGGCTAGGCCCAGTAACCAGCAGAGACCGCAACCTGGCCTTCTTGGGCCTAGATCGCAGCAGGCCTTCACGGCAGCAGCCCCACCGACTCCCACGGATATCGAGACAGTAATGCATACACTTGGACTAAATCCTCCTAATGCAATCTCATATGACATCCGCGTAAAGTAATCTCTCGTCTTATTTCAATTTGAGCAAAAATTGTGGCATAATTGTTGGTAATGGTCAATCAATTCCAATTCATGGTTATGGTCACACAAATTTGTCTCCCCCGAACCCACATTTAGCCTTGAAAAATATCCTTCATGCTCCTCAACTGATTAAAAATTTGGTGTTCGTTAGGAAATTTACAACTGATAACTCGATTTCTGTTGAATTTGGTCTATTTGGATTTTCTATGAAGGATTTCCAGACGGGGATGTATCTAATGAGATGTGATAGTCGGGGCGAGCTTTATCCCATCACCACCACCATCTCCACAAATCAAGCCACACCTTCAACTTTTACAGCTTTAGCACCTTCTTTATGGCATGAACGTTTGGGTCATCCGGGAGCATCTGTTTTTGCCTCCCTTAGATAAAATAATTTATTGAGTGTAATCGAACTCATAGTTATAATATTTGTCCCTCGTGTCCTCTTTGGAAACATGTTAAACTGTCTTTTGTTTCTTCTAATTCTAGTACTATGTTGCCATCTGATATTATCCATTGTGATCTTTGGACATCTCCCGTTTTGAGCTCTTTGGGCCATTGTTATTATGTTTTGTTATTGGATGATTTCTCTAATATTTTGTGGGCATTTCCGTTATCTAAAAAGTCTCAATTTTATTCAACATTTCTATCATTTAGAGTATTCATCCGTACTCAATTTGAACGGAAGGTTAAGAACATTCAATGTGATAATGGAAGAGAATTTGATAATGGACCATTTTGGGAATTTTGTAAGGTTAATAGTTTATATTTCCGTCTCTCATGTCCACTACTTCTTCACAAAATGGGAAAGCCGAGAGAAAAATCCAAACCATTAATAACATTATTCGTACATTACTAGCCCATGCATCATTACCACCTTCATTTTGGCATCATGCATTATAAATGACAACTTACCTTCTCAACATCCTCCCGAGCAAAGGATTAGCCTATCAATATCCGCTCAAAATTCTTTATCAAAAGACCCCTCTTATTCTCATCTTCAGGTATTTGGGTGTTTATGTTATCCTCTCTTCCTCCACTACTATAAACAAACTTCAAGCCTGATCTACCCCATGTGTCTTTTTGAGTTACCCATCTAATTATCATGATTACAAATGCTATAATCTATCCTCTAATAAAATTATCATTAGTCATCATGTTATTTTTTATGAAACCCAATTTTCGTTCGCAAAGTTGCATAGTCCAACGTCACATTCTTATGGTTTTTTGGATGATGGCCTTTCACCATATGTGGTCCACCATTTGGCCTAGACCGAATTGGCTTAGAAGGTGCCTGCTGGTCCACTGCATGCTGCCCAGTCCAAGCCTAGCCAGCCCACTGCTCCGTCCAGCCCACCCCAGCAGCAAACCTATCTGGACAGCCCAGAACCACAGCCCACATCGCAAGTCCTAGCAAGTGGCATCCGAGTGCCCTGCCATCCCATTTCCTCTTCATTGGCTGGTGGGCCACGTCAGTCCAGCCCAAATCCGGGCCAGCACACTGCTCCCACCCCAGTCCAGCCCACTCATATTCCGGCTCCAAGGTCGGTTACTCGCAGCCAACGGGAAATTTTTAGACCAAAGAGACAGTTTAAGCTCAACTCTAATGGTACTAAATCCCCTCTGCTATGTAACCTCGTGTCTGTTCTCTGTGACCAGAATTGGAAAATGGCTATGGATGATGAATATAATGCTCTTATTAAATATAAGATATGGGAGTTAGTGCCCCGTCCACATGATATTAATGTGATTCGTTCTATGTGAATTTTTACTCATAAATAAAAGTCTGATGGTCTTTTTGAGAGGCATAAGGCCCGTCTAGTAGGTGATGGCAAAACTCAACAGGTTGACATGGATTGTGGAGATACTTTTAGTCTAGTGGTCAAATCGGTAACTATTCGCATTGTTCTTAGTATAGCTCTCTCAAAAGCATGACTCATTCATCAACTGGACGTGAAAAATGCTTTCTTACATGGAGAACTCAAGAAGACGGTATAAATGCATCAGCCCTTGGGTTTCAGGGGCCCAGATCATCCTAATCATGTGTGTTTGCTGAATAAATCTTTGTATGGGCTAAAACGGGCTTCTCGGGCCTAGTACAAGAGATTTGCAGATTATGTTTCTACTCTTGGGTTTTCTCACAGCAAGTCTGATCATTCTCTATTCATATACAGTCAAGGTACTTCTATGGCCTACATTCTTCTATATGTGGATGATATTATCTTGATGGCTTCCTCTGATGCTCTTCGCAAGTCTATCATATCCCTTCTCAACTCGAAATTTGTTATGAAATACTTGGGGCCATTGAGTTATTTTTTTGGGTATAGTTGTCACTCGTCATGCAGGTGGTCTATTCCTATCTCAGAGGAAGTATGCAACATAGATTATTGAACGGGCTGGTATGTCATCTTGTAAGCCATCTCCTACTCTGGTTGACACTAAACCGAAGATGAGTGCTACTTCTAGCACACCATATGAGGATCCCTCCCACTATCGTAGTCTTACGGGGGCTCTTTAATACCTCACTTTTATGAGGCCCGATATTACTTATGTTGTGCAATAAATTTGTTTATTCATTCATGATCCGAGGAAAGAACGCATGCACGCTCTAAAGCACATTGTGCGATTCATTCAGGGTACTCTTAATCATGGCTTGCATCTATACTCATCATCAATATCCACTCTCGTCTCTTACACGGATGCTGATTGGGGTGGATGTCCAGATACCAGGCGTTCGACATCTGGTTATTGTGTATTTCTCGGTGATAACTTGGTCCGCTAAACGACAAGCTACTTTATCGCGATCTAGTGCGCAGGCCGAATACCAATGGGTCGCCAATGTGGTTTCTGAGTCCTGTTGGTTGCGAAACCTCCTTTTATAGTTTCATTGTCCTATTCAGAAAGCTACATTGGTCTACTGCGAGAATGTTAATGCGATATATCTCTCGGGGAATCCTGTTCAACATCAGCGCACTAAACATATCGAGATGGATATTCACTTTGTTCGCGAAAAGGTTGCTCGCGGACAAGTATGTATCTTACATGTCCCTTCACGTTATCAGATTGCAGATATCTTTACTAAGGGTCTTTCCTTGCTTCTGTTCGAACATTTTCGGGACAGTCTCAGCGTACGACAACCTCCCGCTTTGATTGCGGGGGTGTGTTAGAATATATGAAAATATATTTGGTAAATATTGTTAGTAATTTGGTAAGTATTGTTAGTGATCTTTAAATATTATTCGTGATCTTTTGTATTAGTTAGGTGTATATTTAGTTTTCGTAATTATAACCTAGAATCACTATTGTACCTCATGTATATAAGCCAATTAAGCTAATGAAATCATCAAGAAATTATCCTTTTTCATACATCATTAATATCTTACTTGTAGGGGCTATATATTTTTGATATACTTAAGGTTTATAATATTATAGTCCGGTGCAACTCAATAAGATTTATTAAATCTCAAAGAAATAATTTATCATTTTAGCTTAAAATGCACATCTTCACTTCATTCCTATCCACATGCCAAGCAAAACAATATAAGGGAATTCTGCTTTATGCCTATTCCACTTTACCTAAAGGTTGTAATATATTCCTCCAAAGTGCATAAAATTCCCTAAGATATCAGAATCAGTTGATCCTTTTCTTGAAAGTTCAACTGAAAACTGATGTGCATACCTGTTCAGAGGTTAGGAATTTTTACTATTTTATATCAAGACAAAATAATTAAACATAGAGAACATGTTAGGTGAAGAGTGGGTGTGTTTACAATTTACTTATAATAACCCATAAATGAAATCCAACATAATGATCAAAGTGACCTCGAGGATCAATTCAATGATGGCAAAGAATTATAAAACAATAAAATAAAAAATTTCTCTTCCATATTTGTCCAAAGTATTTACCTATACAACAGACTTATCAGGGGCGGAGATAGACTTTAATATATATGATTCGGCAGAATCCATTAGCTTTTGCCCTAACCCTGTGTACATATGTTAAGAAATTTGCTAATATGTCCAACATTAAATTAACTTTGTTACTAACACTGTCGTAGAATCTAGTACCCATATGCTGCACTGTTTCAAATAAAGTAAACAGCTAATAACGTATTAGGATTCTCTCTCACATGCAATCAAAATAAACCACTCTTTTTTACTCATTCTGATAGTTTCTGAAATATGCCTGGCAGTGCAAGCAAAATACAGCAGATAGAGACGTATCATTGCAAAGTGAACAAGAAGGTAGTGCAAAAGAGACTAAGCATTTCATAAACAACTAAGTTTGAATTCCCAAGGAGAAGCATCTCTTGACAATTTCTTTACCTTTTTATCTTCTTCCTTTTTAGTAGTACTAAATTACTGGAAAGAATGCTCAAACATATTCCAAAAGTTAATATCACTAAATGCAGGGCAAGATATTGCATGCAAGTCTCTAAGCATCCTGAAAGCACTGCCTAAAGCAGCAGGGACCAGGGGCTTCTCCTGAACACACTTTAAGAAGTTGACACAAAATTTCTCCCTAAAACTGAAAGAAAATCTAGTACATGTCTTAAAAAATGGGAAAGGAAGTAACTGGATGGAAGAACAGGGATTTGCCAGCACATAAGAAGAAAGAACATCAATAGCAGTGAAATGGACAAACGAGGAAGAAGCTCCGAAATCATGGAGTAACTTCTTTTTATCCAAGGCAACCTATAGTCACCATAATAAAATAAAACATGTATATAGGAAATAATCCCTCAACTAATTCTTTAAATAGTACCCCACAAAGTTTAAGTGTTCTATTGGAAAAACGGGACTAGTCCAGGGGGGAAAATATGTATTATCCCAAAAAGAAATGCATTGCACTTTTTTATTTTGATATGAAATAAGAGAAGCATCTCTCAACCATTTTCATATCTCTTTCCTTTGTTCTTTATCCAATACCGAGTACTTGAAGCTCTAGTCAAACAGAATCTTCCATTTGAAAGGAAAAATGGTTTTGAAGGTTTCAAGAAATCTAATAGAATATTCACTGAATATTCTTATATTAATTGTATATATCTTATTTTAGGTAAAATTGTATTCCATTGTAATTAGGTCTCCTATTTTAGATAGAATTATATTTCCTATTGAAATTATGTTGATTAGTTACCTAGTTTAGATATTCTTGTACTACTATATATATTGTACATTATTGATGAATAAAATCAAGAGGAACATATTACTTTATGATATCAATAGCCTAACCCAACACAAACATACCTACCACGCCGCCGACCCACTCTCGACCGCCACCCCCCACGACGGAACCCTAGTTTTTTTTTCGGCCACTCCCTCTCCATTCTCCTCCTAAATTTCATCTTCCATGCATGACAAAACCAAATTCCATCCTGCACTTGCAGTCAACAACATTAAAAATTTCATCTCTGTGACTCTTGAGATGGAAAAATGTCAATACTCCTCGTGGGCGGAACTTTTCAAAATCCATTGTCGTGTCTACGAAGTTATCGACCACATCATCCCTCCTAAATCGAAGTCCACATACACACCCTCCACTTTGACTTCTAATGATCCACTTTGGTCTCGTTTGGATGCCGCTGTCCTCCAGTTGATATACGACACGATCTCTAATGATCTGTTGCACATGATCATTGAGACTGATGCCACTGCCCGCCAAATGTGGGAACGTTTGGAAAGTATTTTTCACGACAACAAAACTCAACGTGCGTTATACTTTGAAAATAAGTTCAAAGACGTTCATTAAGACGATTTCCCAAACGTATCTGCATATTGTCAAGAACTCAAGATGCTTGCCGACCAACTCTCCAACGTTGGTGCATCAGTCACTAATCAACGATTGGTCATGCAACTTATTGCAGGCTTGAACGAATCCTATGACGGTGTTGCTACCATCCTTAAACAATGCACCCCGTTACCACCGTTTTATGAGGTCCGTTCAAACCTAATTCTTGAGGAAACCCAGAAAATCAAATGCAGCACCACTCAGGCCAACATTGCCGATGCTGCCATCACCACCACCGTCGGGCCCTCCGCCGACGGCAAGGCCTCCAATTTTGATATCCAGCATCGCTGACCCGTAGCAGGCCGGATTGACCCGCAACAATCACCGAGGGCGGCAGTCCAGCAAAGGACACGACAGACGGAATTCCGACAACAATGGCGGCGGCAAGGGACAGTCCCCGCCGGCAGGGAACAACCAACAACGACCGTGACAGTGGCAACCACCTCCACCGTGGGTCGCATGGGCCCCATCGTCATGTGCCTCTCCTCCTTGCCAGTATCTAACATCCTCGTGGACTCCACCTCAGACTCGACAGTCCCAACCTGGCATACTCAGCGCATGTCCACAAAAAGCCTACACAGCACAGGCCCCCCCGCCCTAGACTTATGCACCAAATGACATTGAGGCAACTATGAACACAATGTCACTCAACATTCAAGACGAAAATTAGTATATGGACACATGCGCTACATCTCACATGACGGCATCACAATGTACTCTCTCATCTTAATCCAATTTGAGTAATTTAAATCGGAATATTATTGTTGGTAGTGGACAAGACATTCCTATTCGTGGTTTTGGTCATTCATCCTTATCCCCACCACATCCACCAATAATTTAAAAAAATATCCTCTATGCCCCTAAACTCATTAAGAATCTAATCTATGTGCGACGTTTCACAAGTGATAATAATATTTCCCTTGACTTTGATCCTTTTGATTTTTCTATGAAGGATTTTACGATAGGGAGACGAATAATGAGATGTGACGGAACATGATATCTCTACCCTATTTCAAACACCGTCAATAAACCAGCCTCAGTTCCATCAACCTTTGATGCTTTTTCATCTTCCTTATGACATTCTAGATTAGGACATCCGGGAGATTCTGTTTTACGCTCCCTTAAGAACAATAATTTTATTCAATGCAACCGTATTTCTAAGACTCCTATATGTGAATCCTGTGTTTTTGGGAAACATGTTAAATTACCATTTTATGCATCCACAAATTGTACTTTAATGCCTTTCGATATAATACATAGTAATTTGTGGACTTCCCCTGTTTTAAGTTCGGCTGACCATCGATATTATGTGTTGTTTTTGGACAATCATTCCAACTTTCTATGGACTAGTCCAATTGGTAATAAATCCCAGTCTACCCCATTTTTTCATCATTTAGTGCTTTCGTAAATACACAATTTGAAAAGAGCATTAAATATTTTCAATGTGACAATGGCAAGGAATTCGATAATAACCAATTCAAACAGTTTTGCTCCAAAAATGGTATTACCTTTCATTTTTCCTGCCCTCACACCTCATCCCAAAATGGTTAAGCCGAACAGAAAATCCGAACCATAAACAACCTAATTCGTGCCCTACTTTCCCACGCCTCAATTCCCCCTCAATTTTGGCATTACGCACTCTCCATGACCACCTATCTCCTAAACATAATCCCAAACAAGTCTCTAGCTCTACGGTCGCCCACTCAAGTCCTGTTTCATAGGACTCCCTCCTACCAACACTTGCGTATTTCCGGATGTCTCTGTTATCCTCTCCATTCGACCACTCACAAACTCCAACCCCGGTATTCTCCATATGTGTTTCTGGGTTACCGCACCAATCATCGTGGTTATTCTTGCTATGAATTATCAAGCAGTAAAA
This sequence comes from Anisodus tanguticus, assembly GCA_034509755.1. Lineage (NCBI taxonomy): Eukaryota > Viridiplantae > Streptophyta > Magnoliopsida > Solanales > Solanaceae > Anisodus > Anisodus tanguticus. The sequence continues at coordinate 51,714,217 of CM067540.1, read as the reverse complement.
TAATTATTTCACGCCATGCCCTATTTGACGAGTCTCAATTCCCTTTTGCCTCACTAAACTCGCCACATCGGTATTTCTATGACTTTCTAAATGATGGCCTGAACCCCTTCTAATTCATCATTTACATAATTAGACGTACCAGTCCCCGGCACCCGAACCCACCACGGTGAGTCCGGGACACGCTACCCACCCGGTTCCACCGACGGTGGCTCGAAACAGCCCATCTCAAGGTTATTCCATAGCCACCTCTAGACAAACCGAGCCTTGTCCAGCCGATCCCGCCACTCCTGCCCTTCATCTTCTTCCTGGTAGTTTCGCGGCACCCCCTCCTCTCATCCCGCGTCCCGAGGCACGTTCTCAGATAATGGAAACCCGTGCCATGCACAAAATTTCCAAACCTAAACGACGGTTTAACCTATCCATTTCAGTTGTCCCTTCCCATGTCCCTCGTAATTCGAAGGATGCATTGTCTGACCCAAATTGTAAAGCAGCAATGATTGATGAATATAATGCTCTACGTGAGACCTAGTACCCCGTCCACCTAATGCTAACATTATTCATTCTATATGGATTTTTAGACATAAAAAGAAATCTGATGGTTCTTTTGAGAGGTACAAGGCCCATCTTGTAGGTGATGGCATGTCTCAACAGGTGGGAGTGGATTGTGATAAAATGTTCATCCCGGTCGTAAAGCCTGCAACCATCTGGACTGTCCTCAACATTGCCCTATCCAAGTCTTGGCCCATTCATCAAATTGATGTCAAAAATACTTTCTTACACGAAGATCTTTATGAAACGGTATATATGAATCAACCTATGGGTTTCAGGGATCCTATTCATCCGGATTATGTGTGTCTATTGCGGAAATTGCTGTATGGACTGAAACAGGCTCCTCGAGCATGGTACCAGCGGTTCGCCAATTATGTCTCCTCTATCGGTTTTTCACACAGCAAATCCGATCATTTCTTGTTCATCTACAACAAGGGTCCATACATGGCTTACCTCTTATTATATGTTGATGACATCATTCTCACCACATCATCTGATGCCCTTCGCCGGTCCATTATGTCTCTTCTTTCATCTGAGTTTGCTATGAATGTCTCCTCTATCGGTTTTTCACACAGCAAATCCGATCATTTCTTGTTCATCTACAACAAGGGTCCATACATGGCTTACCTCTTATTATATGTTGATGACATCATTCTCACCACATCATCTGATGCCCTTCGCCGGTCCATTATGTCTCTTCTTTCATCTGAGTTTGCTATGAATGATCTGGGGCCTTTGAGATATGTCTGATCTGCAGTACCTCATATTCACGAGACCAGACATATCCTATTCCGTGCAACAAATCTGTTTGCACATACACAGTCCGACGGAAGCACACATGCATGCCCTCAAACGTATTTTACGGTACGTCCAGCCACACTTCACTTCAGCTTACATCTATACAGGTCCGAGCTCACTGGTCTCATTGCTTATTCTGATGCTGACTGGGGTGGATGTCCTGACACCCGACGCTTCACGTCTGGTTACTGCATTTTCCTTGGAGATAACCTATTGTCTTGGTCTTCGAAAAGGCAACCTACACTATCCCGATCCAGTGCCGAAGCAGAGTACAAAGGTGTAGCCAACGTCGTTTCTAAGTCTTGTTGGATCCGTAACCTTCTACTAGAGCTTCACTACCCGATTCAAAAGGCAACACTGATCTACTGCGACAATATTAGTGCGATATATCTTTCCGGCAATCCCGTCCAACATCAGCGCACCAAACACATTGAGATGGACATTTATTTTGTTCGCGAAAAAGTGGCTCGTGGTCAAGTTCGTGTCCTTCATGTTCTTTCTAGATATCAGATTGCTGACATCTTCACCAAAAGACTTCCGCGCATACTGTTTGATGATTTTCGAGCCAGTATTAGTGTTCGTGAGCCTCCCACTTCGACTGCGGGGGTGTAACAGAATATTTACCGAATATTCTTACATTAATTGTATATCTCTTATTTTAGGTAGAATTGTATTTTCATTGTAATTAGGTTGATTAGTTATCTAGTTTAGATATTCTTATACTACTATATATATTGTACATTATTGATGAATAAAATCAAGGGGAACACAATCCTTTAAAATCATACATCGATCATTAGATAGTGGATACTTTCAGTCAGCCTCAGAAAAAATTCCAATATTAATTCTGCGAATATGGTTCCAAACTTTGCCAGATGAAGAATATGAGTACACAAAAGTCGCTGGTGGATCAATTCTTTGTACCTATTGTAAGGTGTTTAAGTTTTTCAGTAAGTTCTAGTGCAGAGGAATATCATGCTAGGACCCACAAACATGTAAAACTGGAAGGATGAGATCTCTTTTTGAGCCGGCTGTGAAGATTCGATTGGTTCTTGCGTTCAACTGGCCCTATCCAAGATTCTATGCTTCACCTGGACCCCTTCCCTCTTTTACACCTCATTCGCTTATAAGAACTCTTTGGAAACATCTCTGGTCTGTGAAGTTGTACAAGTAAGGACATACATAAAAGCAGTAGTAAACAGTTAGTTATCAGGAGCAAAATTGTAGTCTGGAGAATACAGAAGAATCAAGATTCACATTCAAAGGGCAAGACTAAGTACAGAAGTTCACTTTCAGGTGCGTTATGATTAGTTAAACTACCTATCGTGCCTGTTTAAGTCGCATCATGAGATTTATATGCTAATCATCATACAGATGTACCATCATCACCACCCGGAGAAGAGCATGCACCATTCAACAAGAATGTCCATCCCTGAAAGGCATCTATTCCTGCAAGGTGGAAATGGCAACGGAGATTCAGGGCTTGTCCTGTCAACTGATGCTAAGCCAAGATTGAAATGGACACCAGACCTCCATGAGAGATTTATAGAAGCAGTTAATCAACTTGGTGGAGCAGACAGTAAGTGCACACAAAATATATCAATTTCAATAAGCAACAGGAGGTTGTTATTTCATGAAGATATTAACTGCAACATTCTTCTACTGCAGAAGCCACTCCAAAATTGGTTTTAAAGCTTATGGGGATCCAAGGATTAACCTTGTACCACTTAAAGAGCCATCTTCAGGTTAGTTCTTATTCCCTTTATGGCATTACAAAATCCACGCAATAAACAAGACATTTCACAAGGGCCATAGCCTTGAAAAAGATTTAGCTACCATGGCAATAATTCCAAACGAAAGAACTGGTGGTAAGCGGGAAAAACATCTTTTAAATCAGCTGCAAGAAATTTTTAATTGTTTCATTCAAAACATTTAAGTGCAGTGCTTCCATATATGCATTTTTGAATTGGGAAAGAAAACTGACCAAAACTTTGTATCTGGGATTCTGAGCTGGCAAGATCACAGACAAATATAGGCTTTTTATTTTCTTTCCATCCAAAAACACTGAAGAATACTTCTTACATTAAGATACTTTTAAATTGTGCCAGAAACTAACACTTTACAAAATGCTGGCAGAAATACAGACTAAGTAAGAATCTCCATGGACAAGCAAATGCTAGTGGAGCAAATAAAGCTGGTAAGAAATCAAATACCTCTCGTGAAAATAAGAATTCAGAAAATCTCTTTCACGGAGATGGAACATTTGTAAACTTTCTGAGTTTGTGAATAGTTGCAGCAGCAGGAATAGATAGGATATCTGAGAATAGTGCAACATGTGTGAGTAATCCAAGCATGGGACCCCAACCAAACAAGTAAGAACAAACAATATCTAGTCCTTAATTTAAATCATTCATCCTTATATTTCACGTCTCAGCAAAAAAATCAATTTACATTATTCTGACAAATAATTATCTATTCAGAAACATTCAAATAAGTGAGGCAATACAAATGCAAATAGAAGTGCAAAGAAGGCTTCATGAGCAGCTTGAGGTATGAAATTACTGCAGAATTCTCTTACGTATGAGAAGTGAGAGCAAAAGCCTATATATGTCAAAAATACTTGCAATAAAACTAGAAGCGTGAGAGCATTGAAACTTGAAAAAAAGAAAGAAACTTTCATCCTCTAAATAGAAGACTTCACAGGGAAATTAAGTACTCCAAAAAACATCTCCTCATATTTGTAGAGATAAGATAACTAACTTGATATCTTCAACAGTCTTAGTCAACAAGCCTAGCACACATGTTTTTGTTTCAAGGATTAAGAATCTAATTTGGCGTGCATAGGGGGATTTTTCTTGTCAAACTTTAAAATCAAGGAAATTTTTCCTTGACGGCTTCTAAATGAGGCCTAATTGAACTGATATAGGTACAGCGACATTTACAGTTACGGATAGAAGCTCAAGGGAAATATTTGCAGTCCGTGCTCGAGAAAGCACAAGAAACCCTTGGGAGACAAAACATGGAAACAGTAGGATTAGAGGCAGTCAAAGTTCAACTATCAGAATTCGTATCCAAAGCATCCAATCAAAGCCTGGACTCTGCATTTCCGGATATAAAAGAACTATCAGGATATCACAGCCAACAAACACAAGCTACACATCCAGCAGATCGTTCAATCGACAGCTGCTTGACCTCCCGTGAAGGCTCTTTGAGGGACAACGCAATGCATGATAACCAAATTGGATTGAGGCCTTTCGACTTTACACCATCTATAGAGTGTAAGGATATTGAAAATGACACCAGGCTACAGCAGACAGAACTACGATGGTGTGACAACCTCAAGGAGAACAGAAGATTATTATCCCCAATGAACGAGGGTAGAGAAAAAGCATTCACCAGAGAGACGGACTGCAATAACTTATCAATGAGCATTGGACTTCAAGAAGGAAAACTGAATGGAAGCAGGAACCATTTATATGGAAACGTCAATGGAAGGGACGGAGATGTCAAGCTTTTTCACCAGGCAGCCAACAGAAGTGAATACTGGCCAGAGAGGCAGAAATCTTCGCAAGAGTATAAGCTGTCTTACTTTGAACCTAAACTGGATCTAAACATGCATGATGAAAATGATGCTGCTTCAAGTTGTAAGCAATTTGACTTAAATGGTTTCAGTTGGGGCTGAGGAAACTTATATAACAAAAGCCAATCATGAGATCAGATAATTTGCGTATAATATTTTGTCCACATGGGAAACATAGCCCGATGGTAGCTTTGGAAGGAAAGAATGATGTATAATAACTAAAATTCTAGATCACATACAATATTGTAACAACATTTGATCTGCTCATATCTTATTTTCTGATCTCATATTTAACTTTCATCTAAAGTTTCACCCAGAATAATATTTTGATAACCTTTAGCAGTTGAGTGTTCCTTAACTCTAAAATTATTGTTGTATAAAGTACATACGGGTTCATAAGTGAAACTCTTATTAGGAATATATCATGAATTTTGCAACTCCATATGTTGCAAAATCTTATCACATTCCTACAGACGTATGCTGCTTAGATTACAATCAAATCCAAAGTCACTTCAATTGAATAGAGTCTCAGATATCAGATATCAAATCAACGTCCTTGAAATATGTCTAACATAATGCATTAAGAAATTTACATAAATACTACAATCAGTTTTCTTAAGTGTCACCCTAACAGATAATAATATAGAACTTTTCAAGTGTTATCAATAATCATTTTCGCCCGTGAAAGAAGATCCATTGAAGTTCAGAAAAGAATATTGATTACAGTTTCCTTATGGTATATCTCCCTAAAAATCCAATTTTTATAAGGTGAACTTCTCTTTCATCCTCAACCTAATTCTCTCAACATCCAAACTATAAGAAAAGTATTTATAATTTATGCTTGGTTCTAAGTTGGCCGCTCTTTTCATTAATAGACAAGACAACAACAACAACATACCCAGTGTAATCCCACAAGTGGTATGATGTACGCAGACCTTATCCGGGGCGAATTTATAGGGTGATGAGGGTGTTCACCCCAACACACTCGGCAAAAAAATACATTGTATATATTTGGTAGATTTTCTGTGTTTATGTACATATATTAACTTTTGAATATCTTGAACAAATGCAAAATGTTAGCTCAAGCAATTCAGGGTGCTCAGAATTGTCTTTAGTGTACTAGGTTCGATTACGAGGGACAATATTATTTTTTATATTTAACTTTTGCTGTTTTTTCCGAACCCTATGAGTGAAAATCATGTATCCTTCATTGACCTTACCCTATTTTTGTGGGGTTGAGAGCTGTTTCCGGTAGACCCTCTGCTCTTAAGAACATGAGAAAATTCACAATGTTACGCCTGTGTTGACATTTAACAAACTTCAGGCATTTTATCGAACACCTAAAAAGCACAAGCAGTAGCAAATGCAGAAATTCAAACGCAAAATTGCTTCAAATAACGCTATACTAAGGCCATTTTTCATCCCAACAGAATCAAAATACGTGCACAAAATAACAACAGCGAGAAGAACAAAGCAAGAGCAATATATAATATCGTAAATCTACGAGATATTATATTCGAATGAAAAGGGGATAAAAGAGGCTAAAGGGAAAATTCCTTAATATGCTTTGTATAAGTAGGGGCAACTTATAAGAAGAAATAATCTATTGATTATTTTCATTAATTGAAAGGCTATATATACAAGTTACATAATAGGAGAATCATATTCCTATTCTATTCCTATTCTATTCCTAAAACCTTATTCTATACATTTATGGTAATACACTAATTATGGCAATACAATACTAATTATATTACAACCTTATCTAAACTAGGATACTAAATATTTACCATAAATTACACATAATAATCAGCCCATCCGAGGGCCAATCCGTGAGCATAGCCGAGACCTAATATATACAATATACACATGTATATTGTGTATATTTAACATTAATTTTATTAAATTAGTTAACTATAATAAGTTACAACAATTGATATAATCACCTGGTATAGGTAAGTATAATAAGTTACAACAATTTGATATAATCACCTGGTGGAATCTTTAAGTTTTTAGACATAAAATTTACATATTTAGAAATTGTGTAAAATACTATTAGTCAAGTAATTGACAATTCAAACTATTTAAAGTCTTTTAAATAACATTTTAAGATGTAGTTGTATGAGAAGATTTGCAACTTATAGTTCATTTCGCGTAGTTTTCAAATAACTGAATTTTAATTTAAAATATTAAATTAATCTAATTCGATCCAATTTCAAAAAAGTAGTCAAATTAACTCTCGAAAAGTAAAACAAGACAAATATTTTGAAACATAAGAAATAGTAATTACCACCATATTTGAATTATGTGACTATTTTTCATAAATTGTGTAAATTAGTTTTAAAGAATTTATTGGACTTAATCATTTTAACTTATAATAACCTGCTTGCTTTTAGTTTGTGATACGCAAATTTCCTAGCAATATAGAAGATACGTCTTTCATAACCAGACTTATTTTTCACGCCGGGCCCGTACTTGCACGGGCTTGCCGTTATCTAGTTATGTAATAATAGTAAATATATAATAATAATAATAATAATAATAATAGTAGTAAAAAATAATATTAACAATAACAATAGTTGCAGAAGTAGTAATAAAATAGTGGTGAAAATTCAAGTATTTGATATTTTACTAACTTACAAGTTCGAGGAAACGAATTGAAAGAAAAAAAGGGTTAAAATTGGGTGTCAACGGCGGTGACATTTTGATGTTTCCATCTCCATTATATGCAGTTTTCTCTGCCAACAGAAGTAATTGAAAGCAAAAGAAATTAGTGTAAATTCAAGTAGTTAGATCTTTATTTGTAAAAAAATGAACATAATGGGAAAGCAATATGCCTTCAATGGTACGCTTAGTTCAAGTGCGTTGGTCCTTGGAAAAGAGTTCGCTTCTCATAATGGAAAATCATTTCATCATTAATGATATTAGATTGAAACTAACACACTTCTCATAATACATACAAGACGAAATATATGATTTTGCAAAGATAGTAGTAGCAGTATTTAGTAAAAACAATAACAACAAAATAATCAATCATTTTCATCATTAGCACAACGTCATCATTATCACAATAATAACAACTACGATAATAGCAATTACAATTGATACTGGTATTAGGGTGTGTATTATCGAACTGAAATAAGAAAATTTATTATTTGATGTTTTAGTGTTTAGTATGGTATTTGGATTAGGATTTTAAGAGATTCGGTATTCGATATGGTATTTGATGTTTTTAAAAAGACGGAAATATTGGTATTGTACTGAAATAGTACATAATAACTTGCACAATACGCACATTTTAAATAATAATATAAATATAAAAGACTTAAACTTATAACTTCCTTTATCTTTAGAATCTTTTTATCCTTTTCTACCTTTGATCGTTCCTATTTCTATTTTCAATTTTTCTTTGTTACCAACCTACCTTCCCACTTCCACACCTTTTAGGTTTTATATTTATTGTGTATTTATAGAGAGGCCCTTGCTCAACTCCTATTTAAAGGGCAAGTATTTTGCTCTAACTCATATAATCCCTGCCATACACTGTTAAAACAAATTAATTATGATATCTCAAAAAAGAAATATTTTTAATGACTAGATTTATTCCTCAATACCATGTTAATGAGTTTTTAGTAAGGGTGTCCAGTGGGCCGGGTCGTCCCAATCCCGACCAGTCCTGTCCCGATCCCGACCAGTCCCGTCCCGATCCCCCAAAGTAAAAAAAAAAATGTCAGGGTCGGGGCTCGAACTCGGGACGGGGCTTGGGTTCATCCCGCACGTCCCGATCCCGACCCGACCCAACCCATCCCTAGCTCGGCCTGTCCTGTCCCCCTCCCCCTTTGCAAAAATAACCGTTGCAACAACGGTCAAATTTCGATTTTGGCCGTTGTTCAATGGCTATAACGGTTATTTTTGCCCCCACCCCATAAACCCCCTACCCCCTTAATATTTATTTTTAACCCCTAAGTTAATATATTTACACTTTAACTCTATTTTCCAACTATAAATAACTCATTTTCCTCTTCATTTTTCTCACAAATCTTCCTACCATCTCTCTAATATCTCAATTTATCTCTCTACAATTCTACAAATCTTCCTACTATTAAATATTATATCAAAGTTAAAAAATTGAGAGTGAAGTTGGCAACTAGCTTGAGGATCATCCATCGAGCAAAGTTTCAATTTTCAACCTTGATTACACGTCAACGTTACTTCGGCGTTTGGTACCTTCATTCCTCCTTTAAATTATTATTGTTAATTTTAATTATGACACTTAATTTCATTTATTTAATTATTTACTTGTATAATTAAATGGAAGGATTTAAACGTATGATTACGGGTAAGGGTAAGGGTGCTTCTTCTAATAGGGGTAATATTGATTTCAGTAATATTGATGAAAATGCTTTTTAAAGATATACCAGTAGATGATGAAGTAGATGAATCAGAATTTAATTTAGACAATAATATAGATGACACACCCACTAGTGCACATCAACCTCAGGCTCAGACTGAGTCTCAGCCTGAAACTACAACTGGAATGCCTCATATTCCCCTTAGTATGAATCGAGGCCGCACAAACCGAAAATTAAAATCACCAGCATGACATTTTTTTTATATGGACGAAGAGAATCAACTAGCTAGATGTAAAATTTGTAAAAACGTTTATAGATTGAAAACCGGAAAAGATCAAGCTGGAACGTGAGGATTATTGAGACATATACAAGGCGAGCCACAACTAGGTGGAATCAATATCAGGCTAAAAAATCGGGTGTGCCAATGCCATCTGAGTCGGGACAAGGTTCCCATAGTGTCCCCGACCTAGTACATGGTCAAATTAACCCCACGACATGGGGAATTTTTGGTCCTAAATATGATAAAAACAAAGATAGAGAAAATATGGCAAAATTAATAGCGGTGGAGGGTTTGCCTTTTTCATTTCCTTCCTCTCCTGGTTTTATTCATTACATTCGGGAAAAATATAATCCTGCTTTTAATGGTTTTCCTAGATCAACTGTAAGAAGAGATGTTTTTAAATTTGCAAGTGAATATCAACAGTATTTACGTTATGCACTGTATCATTTTAATGGCAAAGTGGCTATTACTTATGACACACCAACTAAAGAAGCAGTTACGTCTAGCATACACACCGAATGCAAAAAATATATACGTATTACCAACAATAAAGTGCAAATAATCAACCGACTTCTGTACCATCTTCTACTACTTTGCTGCAACCTTATAAAAAACATGTGGTTTCTGTTGCTAGTATTTAAGGCCTTAGAAATAAAATGTGTAGTGGTTCAACTTCTTCACAAGTTAGCGAATTTGGTGTTTATGTTTTGCAGGGTGTTGTACCGTACAAATTAATTGTCAATGATGAAGGACAAGAAGACTTGTTGAAATACTGGAGGCAGAATGAGAAAACATTTTCGACGCTAAGAAAGATGGCCCGAGATGTGTTAAACATTCAAGCGTCATCAACAGCGTCTGAAAGCATCTTTTCCGTGGGAAGATTTCAAATTGGAGAGCACATGCATTCATTGGCGGGAGACACATTGGAGATTGCAGTTCTATTCACAGACTGGATTCGTGCAGAGCGTAGGAGGTGCGGCCAACCAGAGACCAACGAAGAAGAAGACTACAACTACAACGAAATCTTGTCCGATGGAGCAGAAAGCGACGTTGAAGAATTTGACAAACAAATTCCAATTCCAACAGAAGATCTTCAAGAAATTGTGAGGAAATTCGAAAGAGTATGGTTGAATATGTAATTTTTTTAATTGCAATTTTAGTATTTTACTATGTCATTTGCAACTTTTGAACAACACCACAAAGTTGCAATTTTGAAATTGTATTACTATGTCATATTTCTATTAATTAATATAATTCAAGATGGATTCATGAGTACACACACCCGGACTATAGTCCACCCAATTGCCCTTTTGTAAGTTCTCAAGATAGACAATAGAGCTTCCACTTGGCTTTCATTGAGCTTTGATGAGATAATAACCGACAATGAGTCATTTGGCCCACGGAACTTGTACTCCAAATGGCTTAGAAGTGGCTTGAGCTCAAGGGTTGACGGTTCTTCAATAGAAGGTTTAAGAGGAGGGACTCCACGATTTTCCAAGTCAAAGGCTAAAAGCCTAGGAGTATAAGAATAGGACCCCTGGCCCTCAAGAGCAAGCACGGTCTCCTCAATCCCCTCAACTACATCATCATCATGATTCAACAATACCGCCATCAAAGCCCCTTCAATGACATCAACCCCAACATTCAACTCTACCTCATCATCAATCACACCAGTCACCAAAATCACCCCCGTATCAATAGATTATTTCATGGATTTGCACACATGGAAGGTAACCTCTTCATCATTCATTCAAAACTTCAACTCTCCACTTTCCACATCACATACCGCTCTCCCTGTCGCTAAGAATGGCTATCCCAAGATTATGGGAACATCGTAGTCAACCGCACAATCCAATATCACCAAAATTGGCGGGGAAGATAAATTTGTCAACCTTCACAAACACATCATATATAATCCCCATTGGCTTATTCACGTCCTATCCGCCATGAGCAATCTCATATTTGTAGATCAGGGATTGCCCAATCCTAACTTTTTGAAAATTGTGAATGTCATCAAACTGATTCTTGCTCCAAAGTCACAAAGAGCCTTTGCGAATTAGTACACTCCAATGGTGCATGGAATGGTGAAAGCACCGAGACCTCTTGCTTCTTCATAATGGAGCTAGAAAAGATAGCGCTACATTGATGAGTAACATCCACCATCTCAAAACTCACCCTTCTCTTCTTTGTAATCAAATCTTTCATAAACTTGGAATACCCCCGGCATTTGTTCCAAGGCTTCAACAAGTGGAATATTAACCGACAATTACTTTAGCATCTCCAAGAACTTGTTGAACTTACCATCTTCAATTCTCTTGGCAAACCTTTGTGGAAAGGGAGAATGAGGCCTTGGAATAGGCTTTAAGGCTTTTAGAGCCACCTCTTATTTTTCGTTCCATTCTTCACTTTCAAGAACCTTTTCTTTTTCCTCAATCTTTTATTCAATCAAGACAAAATCATCTACCATCTTGTCATCACTCTTCTTCGACTTTTCAATCGTAATTAACCTTTCATCTACCTAATCCATTGTCATCTTCGGCTCCTCCAAGACTTTCCCACTTCTAGCAGATATAGCTAGACAATGAGACACTCTTCCCCCTTCATTTATTGGATTGGCCACCATATCAGTAGGAAGATTCCCATTTTGTCTTGGGTTTAGTGTAGAAGCAATTTGCCCTAATTATCTCTTTAGTTGCTTGATAGATGTTGAATGTGAGGATACAAGATTGTTGAGATCCTTTATGTTGGCATTGGACTTGTCTTGATTTTTCAACACCCTAGATATTATCTCTACAAGTTTTGAACTAGCAGGATTGTTGTGGTAAGGAGGAGTTGGGTAGGTTGTTGGTAAGCTTGCACCCTTGGTGGAGCATAAGAGTTGGAGCTACAATTTTAGTACTCATTATTGTTGCTCTCTCTTTCCACCCCCCTTCATTCCTCTCTCTCCAATTATAGTCGTCTTGATCATTTCTCAAACTTTGATTTCTGCCTTGATTACTAGATCGCCAAGGTTGGCGCGATCCTCGGTAATTAGGGCGGAACCGCCCTGCACGTTGTTCATGAAGTTCTCATCTTCTTCATTTTTATTGTACCCCTCATGATCATAGTATATCATCTCAGTCGCACTTTACTTAGGACCCATGCTAGTAACCGCATTCACTTTCTTGAGTCCCTTTTTCCATCACATATTTTATAAGGACCACCATTTGGGTCATCAATTGCGCTATGGTCTCGTCCCTCTCTTCCTCCTTCTTCAAGGCATCTCTACACAACACCTTAGAGGGACCACCCCCAATTACCTCCGACGATTTCGTATGCCAAACATGGTTTGTCTTTGTTAGCTTATCAAGAATCTCACTCACCACCGTAAATGAATTATCCATCAAGGCACCCTCCGCTATGTTGTTTTCCATCGACTTGTTGACCGAATCTAGCACCGATAGAATGTTTGAAGCAAGACATCATCACTCAACCCACGATTGTAGCATTGTTTGAGCTTTTTTGAACCTTAGCCATGCCTCATGCAAGGCTTTATCCGGAAATTGACGGAACGTCAAGATCTCATCTCGGAGTTGGAGCATGCGAGCCAACGAGAAGAACCTTTCAACGAATGCCTCTACCAAATCGGTTCATGTCGTGATAGACTCAGAAGGCAAGTCATCCAACCAAATAGTAGTTTCCCTCGTTAGAGAGAAGGGGGAGAGCCTTAGCTTCACAGTTTTTTTAGACACGTTGGGATGACGAAATGCAAGGTACACCTCATTGAAATTACTCAAATGCCTATTCGGGTCATCGGATGCCGATCTCTAAATAAGACCGTGTTGTTGAGAATGTGGAGCATGGTGGAGGTGATACGGAAACTTGCATTCCCCAAAATTTGGGGTGGTCGGATGACATTAGCAAATGTGGCCATCTCTACGTTTCTCTCATCATCAGATAAATCCGCCATAGCACCTACAACATAAAACAACAACTAAATATAAATTTAGAAATAAAGTTCTTAGCGAAGTAATAATACTACAAATAAAAAAATTCAAGACCGTATTACCAGCAACGAAGCCAAAATTTGATCTCGCCCAAATTACACCTTAAAATGGTATAATGCGGCCATTGTCAAATATAGTAATTCAACTAGGTTAGGGTCGAATCCCACAAGGAATACAATGAGAAATTACGCTATTCGCGTTGTATCATGACTTTACTAATTACTTTACTTCTATAGCAACCAAGTTTGTTTGTTGGTTTGTTTGTTTTACCTATTCAAGTTATCAAGCCAATTAATGGTTAAAATATCAAGTAATCAGGAATGTTAGGGTTGTGACTTGAAGCATGGAAGTGGTTTGGGTTATTTCTAAGTAGGTGTATTTAGTGTGGTATGGATAATGTGGACTATTATCTAGATGAGATTTCTTAATTGACCCACCTAATTTCACTTTAGGCTTTCTCAAGATCTAAAGTGTGATATATATGAACACCCATAAATACCCTTAGTTGATTCCCTCCTAATTAAAGTTGGAAATTATTAAATGGGGTTTAAAGCCATAAGTCCTAATCAACCTACTCCTTTCCTAGACTCTAGTCTTCTTTTTCAAGTTTGACTACAACTCCAACCTAAGTCTATCATATCATGTCAACAAAGAAGCATCAAGTCAGGGGGAGTAATATCAAAACCAAGGAAGTTGAATCTTAAATTAGTCTCATTGTTGTCATTATCAAAAAGGGGGAGATTGTTAGCCCCATGTGTTACAGTTTTAATAATGATATCACTAACTCTAATTTCCTTGTAGATTCGACACAATAATAATAGAGCCCCAACAAGGTTGAAGAAAGGGCCCAACAACACTGAATCCCAACAAGGTTGAGGAAAAGGACTCAGACTCTAGTGTAGCCTACCGCCGCAAGATTGAACAAGTAAATAGAGATTAAAAAGGAAACACAATACATGATCATGTACCAGTAACACAAGTATATCGACAGGGATCAAGAAAGGAAAGACAAGATAGGTGTATCAAATTTGGTACACGCATACAAGGCAAGGCTAATCAACAAACAAACAAGGCAAAGATCGCAGCAGCACACATACAAGAAAAGTCGTAATCCTTGATGGGGGACAAAATCCCTTGAATTACCTTAGAGCAAGTCTCTAGAAGATCAACCAAAGAAACGATTGATCTTCACAAATCTCATCGTATCAGCTAGTCAAAGGAAATAAACCAGCAACCATCAATATATATTGAAGACCTTTAAGATCATGGATGTTGTATAACTTTACTTGAGCAAAATTCTTCTTTCCTCTTCCATATGACAAAAAGCATTGTTCACTAACCAGTTCTGAAAGACTTGCAAGACAGTCGACTAATCAATTGAATAAGTTGACTTCTAAATTTTAAAAAAAGAAAATTACAATTTACCCCAACTCTTGTGTTTCACAAATGTAAAACAGGATATCATAGCTGAAATGTGAAGAAAAAATAAAATAAAATGGAGGAAGAAACAGATATATAAGATGCAAATGTTGGTGATAGAAGTGTCAAAGTGAAGAAATATTCTAAAACATGGACAATGCTGGAAAAAGAAGAAGTGCTGAGAAGACCACTTTTGCGCACCGCAGAACCAGACCGCAGATCGCAGAATGGTAAGCGAGCTGCAGAAAAATAAGTAGTGAAAGGAAGATTTCGGAGTCCCGAAGTGCCACTCAATCTGCAGCCCGCACTTTCATTCTACGGACTGCAATGCGATCTGCGAACCACTGTTCCAGTTCAAATTCAACTCAGATTGTGAAGTCTCAAGACACTTCTGTAGACCGCACTTCCTGCCACAGTTCCAGATGTTCCAAATCAAGACTCACTCTGCGAACTCTAATTCAGTTTTACGGACCATAGACCTATTATGCGGTCGCAGAGTGGCATGCAGTGACATTTTTGTAACTACGTGTTGTTCGAAAATTGGGTCCATATATATAATTGTCTAGAATTTTGTGATTTGACATCTTATAACCTACCTACCTAGCCACTGTTATATTGTTCTTTTGAGTGTTTTATCTTAAGGAGGCAAAAAATACTATTCATTTTTAGTGTGTCATTTCAAATATTCTTAGTGTTCTTCTTGGTCCATTGTGTAAAAGATAAACATATTATTTATCCAAAAATCATTGTGAGTCTTCTTTTATGTTCATTATGTCTTGTTGTATTTATTACTTTGTTATGCATTTATTGTTTGATATGAGTTACTAGAACCTAGATTGAGGTTGTGATTAAATAATGAAATGTGGTAGTTGTGGTAGTTCATAAATATGAAGTGTGTGTATTAATGTGGTATTCAAGTACTCCCCACTCTTAATGTTTAAGAGTTGGTTGCAAACACCTCTTTAATGACTATTGTCTCTAATCAAACTTGAAAAAGGAGACTAGAGTCTAGGAAATGAGTATGTTGATTAGGACGTGGGGATATAAACCACGTTTAATGATTCTCAACTTTAATTAGTAGGGAATCAACTAAGGATAATAATACGTGTTCATGAATGTCACACTTTAGAGCTTGAGAAAGCTTAAAGTGAAATTAGGTGGTTCAATTGAGAAATTCTCATCTAGATATTAGTCCTCATTGCTCTTACCACACCAATTATACCCACTTTAGCAAAAATCCAACACCACTTCCATGAATTAAGTCACAACTCTAACATTCCAACTTATTTGATACACTAATCATTAATTGACTTGATAACTTGAGTAGTTTAAACAAAACAAACAAACAAACAAATTTGATTACTATAGAAGTAAAGTATTTAGTAAAGCCATGATACAACGCGAATAGAACAATTTCTCATCATATTCCTTGTGGGATTTGACGCAACCTAGTTGGATTATTATATTTGACAATGACCGTGTTATGACATTTTAAAATATAATTTAAGCGAGATCACCCAACAAACCGATGTATTAAGAAAAATTAACAAAACTTTCTAGTCGGCCTGACATAATTATAAAACTTGTGTACAAAATCCAAGGATATACGATCAGACACTATAATAAATAGTCAGTTTGGGACATGGTTAAAAGTAGAGAATCATAATCTTTTATCAGAAAATTAGAGGCGCCAAGGATAAACACTACTGATGGGCATCCTATGGTGGAAAATTACAACTCAAAAATGGTCGAGGAAAGGAGTTGTTGGAAATTTGCCTTTGGCGGGGAGATGCGTCCACCCATCTTTGATGAACTAAACACTAGTGTTTCGCATGTTGGAGACTTTGTATCTTCGCACATGCATGATCTACGAAGTGAGTAGATGACCGTAGGGCCAAGAATCGTCAAATTTCGTTGAGAAATGAAAGAGATATTGGTCCACAAAGTAAGGTGTTTGAGACATGGAAATATGGTGTGGGAGAAATCTACCACATCGGTGGGAATAGAAAGAATTGCTCTCTATATAAGTCTCTAATGTGGTAAAGGGTTTGGGACCCCAAGGGGTATCTCATGTGTTTAAAGGAGGGAAGACCTAGATGTGCTTGGGTTCAAGGCTAAGCCCACACGCGCGCCGCCGCCCGCCCGTCCCGTCCGGTTCGGTCACGGTCATGGGCTGTGGGGACTTTCTGATATTATCTATTTGGACCCCAAATTGCTTAATATTTATAGTTTGGTCCCCAAAGTTTTTGGAAAGTTAATTTTGGGGTGACGGAAGGCAGAATCTGCCTACCGTTGGACTGCGTTTTGGAGCATTAACCAGCCATTACTTGACTGATTAACTCCTCCATTAACTGCCCATTACTTGGGCAGTTGAGCAGCCTCATTCATGACCTTAAATCAGCCACTCTAATGGCATTAAAACTGCCATTTACAACCCTCCTAATGGCCATTAACAGCCATGTTTTGGGCAGTTGAACAGCCCCTCCTCCATACTATATATTGAGCCTCCTTTGGCTCAATTCGTGACTGCATAACAGACAGAAATAGTGAAAGAATGCACACAAAAATAGCAGCACATTTCAGTCACAAAAAAGCACAAAACAGTGGCCAAAATCAGTACAAAACAGTGGCCAAAATCAGTGCAAAACAGTGGCGAAATTCAGTGCAAAACAGTGAGCAAAGACCCTCATATACACAAGATATACACAACAGAGACACACTATATACACAGAGACAAAACAGAAGAGAAGATAGAAACTCTTCCTTTATTTTCCATATCTTCAGCAAGTTGATTCATATTTGTTTTATTCGGCAGGCTCAACCTATTGGCTTTGTAGCGTTGAGATTAAAGTGTTGTTTTATCTTGAGAGACTATTGCCCGCTAACGTAAAAGCATATATACGGGGCAATCTTGTCTTAAGGACAAAGGGCAATTCCTCGACTCAACACACAACGTTGTAACCATCTAGATTTAGTTGTTTCTTGATTTCAGGTTATCAAGATTCAAGACACAACAAGCTTGCGGCAGTTTTGAAGATTGGTCTATTTGTTCAACAAGATTCAATTTCTGAATATTGAATATTTATTTATCCTTTCGAACACTTGTATTAATTATTTACTTTCCGTACTGCTTTATAAAGTACAATAGAGTACCAATAATTTAAGACAAGATTGTATTGTATTACTATTAGTGTTTGAAAGATGTCAGTCAAAAGTTGTGTGACCAAATCTGGATATGGCAATGGTTTTCTGGTAGAAGAGAGTGATGATGATGAACGTGTTCATGGTGTCACCGCTACCAAGACTGGTGGGAACAAGCGCTCACGAGAGCCTGAGGATGTCAACTGGGAGAAGAGGAGAAGGCTGAAGATATGGTTCTATCTTGCAGCAGAAGACCTATATCTGTCCCAGACAAAGGATCCGAATAATGGTAAGGAGGAAATGGACACTCAGTCTGATGAAGTGACTGAAGTGGGCCAGAATCCGAAATTGGGATAAGTAGTTTTTCTTACTTGTCAAGAATAAATATTAAATGATGTCTGATTAAAAAATGGCTTAAATTAAGGAGGACTATGAAAATGTTTTCCGAAATAATTTATATTCCTTACGCTTTAAAAATCAAAAGTTTAATCTCTTCTTCTTCCCCGTTTAAAGATTGGATTTTGTAAACGACTTAAAAAGATTCGTTCTTTTAAGTGTAATTATTAAAGTGTGTAAAGTATGTTCGCACATATGAGGGAGAAAGATCCACTGACTGTGCGAAAACTGTTACCACACTTAAGTAAGCGCTAAGAATTATCTGGGCACTAATCATAACGGAAGAAGACTAAATGCTAAAAATGTTGAGCCTGTCACACTATTTGGCAGAAGATCCTTCATAGGATGATATTGGACACTCAGTCATACAAAGCCTCCGGGCGACTGGAGTGGGCCAAAATTCATTTCATAGGAAAAGTAATGGACACCTAGTGTGGTGGGCCAGAGTTTCAAGGTCTTAAATGATCTGAAGGCCTAAAGAAAGGAAGAAAAGAAATTGGACACTCAGTCTGCAAAGCAACTACAGTGGACCAGAGTATCCAGATCACATATGATCCGGTTACGCCCTAACCACGGGCAAGAGGTTGTTCATGTGAAGCAACGCCACCTCTAAAGTAGAAGGGGTTGGAGAGGTTGTCCTCAATAGGACTTCAGGGATTGGGATCAATCTAAGATAAGGTGATACATATCCCAAACTTGGTTAAAGGGATGCTGTTGGTCAATCTGGTTTGAGACTAGTCCAACAGGTCTGTAATAACTAAGAATGGTACAGTATGTCTGTAGCCAAATGAATGATATATTTGTAATCCGTGCATCTATGCCATCATAGATTAAGACACATTAAATAGAAAGTCATTCAAAAGATAGCAGAGTTGAGATTGTTGCCTTCTTTCGACATAAACCCTCAAAATGAATGTGAGGTAGGCGAAGAGGCAAAATCACCTTTCCAAATTCCGTCAAAGGAATAGCGAAAGAAGCACCGCTCCTCTAGAACTTAGTCACACCTTTATGGGTGACTTAAAGTTTATACAAAATAGAGAGGGGAGACAAGTACGTTGTGACCTTCATTGATGACGGTACAACATATTGTATCCTTTATTTGTTGAAAAGCAAAGATGAAGTTGTTGAAGCGGATAAGCGCTACAAAGCAAAAGTTGAAAATCAACTAAGCCTACGGATTGAGGAATTCGTAGCGATAGAGGGGGAGAATGTGAAGCATCGTTCATTAAACGACTGTTCATTACTCACCTCAGTCCAACGGTGTTAGCCAAGCGCAAAGTCGTACGCCCAAATTATGTGGGGTGGCTTGGTAACAGCTGGAATACCGAAACAGGTCAAGTTGTACCTAAGACTGTAGATTGCATATCCACTGGATCTGCAAATAACAGTAGTATTGATCGCCGCTTGGTGTCAAAGAATGCTGAATTCTTTGAAGATAACTTTCCTTGAAAAAGGGAAAAAGGAGTAATTGCTCAAGGTTAACAAGAACCCACGAGGGCCTGACTGTTCGGAACTAGACGTTCCGTATCTACATGACTCAAAAGTTGCTGGTTATCCGGAACTTAATATTTCAGATCTGCAGAACTCAGGGATTCTAGATGTTGAACCGAGACGGAGCAAAGAAGGGGACAAAGACTTGTTCCAGTCCTTCTAGCTTGTATGGTTGAGAATGAACCATGGACAATTAACAAATAATTGTCATCTCCAAAAGCGTTGCTTTGGAAAGAAGCTACAAAGAGAGAATTAGATTCCCTCATATAGAACCATACTTGCGTAATGGTTGATCTTCCTCCGGGAAAAGAACCTTTGGGTTGTGAAAAAGGATACTCAAAAGTGAGTACAAAGTAGATGGATCTACTGACGAGTTCAAAGCCTCGGCTACTTGTACATGTGCTCCCCTGGGAGTAGCTTAACATCATGGGCCATTGCAATCTTGCGTGGCATGGATGTTGAAACAACCTTCCCAACCGGAGAGTTGGAAGAAGAGAATCAGAGTTGGTTTGCTGGACTGTTGGGCTTCTTCCTGAACTTTCATTTTGGTCCCTGAAATGTTTACATTTTGGTCTTGAAAGTTTCAGATAAAACAGAAACAATGAATCTGACCACAAAAACATTGACTCTGAAGTTAGAAAGCCAATAATTGGAAAACCAACAGTCTGAGAGTGGAAATTATATCAAAATAAAATATATGGGTATCACAGATGACCTCTTAGGAATTGAATTTCTAAGACATCTAACGGACTGGTCTAACTCCAAACTCAGTTGTGAGATAATTGATAGTATCGTTGAAGCCACCAATGGATATGAATCATAGAACTGATTGGAATCATGGTGCATCCACAGACAAGGAGCGATATGCACAGGTTATGTGTAGTTCAATGTATTGTACACACTACAACCGACATGGTATCGTCCTACAAACAGATCAATTGAACTAAGGTTTACTGATGATCTTAATACATGATCAATAGAAGACGTTAAGTCGGATATGACGATATCTGAATTATTCCCTTATCTACGGATTATAGTATTCTGGATGTCCGGCGATTTCTCGGGAGAACACAGTGATGCAAACTGGACATCAGATATGAAGAACACCAAAGCCACAAGTAAATGTGTATGGTGGGTCTTGGAAAATCCTCTAAGCAAACTTGCATTGACCGATTCATGATGGTATCAGAGTTTATCGCTTTATACAAAGCATGAAAGAAGTTGAGTAACTTTATGACTCCTTAGAGGATGTCCCTTATTAGGAGAAACTCATGCCTTCAACAGTTATACACTGTGGCTAGCCGGTGGGCTTCAGGAAGGACACGAATGACGGCGTCTGGACATATCTGTCAGGATCTGTCGGAGATATAAGACCGTATGGCAGTTGATCATCACGGGTGTCACTTCCTTATTTACTAACTAAGGGACTACCCGGAGATCAAGTGTTCTGCCTGTCTAGGGGAATGGGCTTAAAACCTAAATAATACGAACCTTTGCGGTGGAAACCCAACAATACTGATTGGAGATCCCAAGAATTTGGTTCAATGGGAAAACTAAGCGGCAAAAGGTTCAGTTGAGCGCTTCGGTGGAAGCAAGAAGCACATCGGATGATGATTTATGTACGGAAACATGAATCCAAAGTTGTTCCCGCAATAGACATTAAAGTGCTACCTGCATGGTGGGTAAAGGTTAAGCTTCCAAACCTTTAACGATCCTCAAATGGTTGAGGTTAAGGTTGGGGAAACTTTTAATGATTCCTAACACTTGTGAAGTGGGGTATAGCAGGATACCTTGTAGGAGATCACCTATTTAAGTGCGAGGATGGCCGCCTCAAATGAACGCACTTAAGAATCCAAGTGTGTCCACGGCCACAACAGACAAAAACGTAAGAATGAAAACGAATAAGAAGAGTTTTTGTGTTGTTATCATTGTCTTGGCTTACACTAAACACTGACGGTTCAAGACATCACGTTCACCGCGCAGTAAGTAAGTCTGATGGTTTCAACTAGGGAAGGTTCAAAGCGGAAGCTACCTCTCCTGATGCAATATCTTTTCGCTGAAAGATTGCTGAAAGTAGGCACCTTGTGTGTGCGCCACAATCTCTCTTTCATAGAGGGGATTGTTGGAAATTTGCCTTTGGCGGGGAGATGCGTCCACCCATCTTTGATGAACTAAACACTAGTATTTCGCATGTTAGAGACTTTGTCTCTTCGCACATGCATGATCTACGAAGTGAGTAGATGACCGTAGAGCCAAGAATCGTCAAATTTCGTTGAGAAATGAAAGAGATATTGGTCCACAAAGTAAGGTGTTTGAGGCATGGAAATATGGTATGAAACAAATCTACCACATCGGTGGGAATAGGAAGAATTGCTCTCTATATAAGTCTCTATTGTGGTAAAGGGTTTGGGACCCCAAGGGGTATCCCATGTGTTTAAATGAGGGAGGACCTAGATGTGCTTGGGTTCAAGGCTAAGCCCACACGCGCGCCGCCGCAGCCCGCCTGTCCCGTCCGGTCCGGTCTCGGTCACGGGTCACGGGTCGTGGGTTGTGGGCTGTGGGGACTTTCTGATATTATCTTTTTGGACCCCAAATTGCTTAATATTTACAGTTTGGTCTCCAGAGTTTCTGGAAAGTTGATTTTGGGGTGACGGAAGGCAGAAAACTTTCTGCCTACCTTTGGACTGTGTTTTGGAGCATTAACCAGCCATTACTTGGCTGATTAACTCCTCCAATAACAGCCCATTACTTGGGCAGTTGAGCAGCCTCATTCATGACCTTAAATCAGCCACTCTAATGGCATTAAAACTGTCATTTACAGCCCTCCTAATGACCATTAACAGCCATGTTTTGGGCAGTTGAACAACCCCTCCTCCATGCTATATATTGAGTCTCATTTGGCTCAATTCATGACTGCATAACAGACAGAAACAGTGAGAGAATGCACACGAAAGTAGCAGCACATTTCAGTCACAAAAGAGCACAAAACAGTGGCCAAAATCAGTACAAAACAGTGGCCAAAATCAGTGCAAAACAGTGGCGAAATTCAGTGCAAAACAGTGAGCAAAGACCCTCATATACACAAGATATACACAACAGAGACACACTATATACACAGAGACAAAACAGAAGAGAAGATAGAAATTCTTCCTTCATTTTCCATATATTCAGCAAGTTGATTCATATTTGTTTTATTCGGCAGGCTCAACCTATTGGCTTTGTAGCGTTGAGATTAAAGTGTTGTTTTATCTTGGGAGACTATTACCCGCTAACGTAAAAACATATATACGGGGCAATCTTATCTTAAGAACAGAGGGCAATTCCTCGACTCAACACACAACGTTGTAACCATCCAGATTTAGTTGTTTCTTGATTTCAGGTTATCAAGATTCAAGACACAACAAGCTTGCGGCAGTTTTGAAGATTGACATATTTGTTCAACAAGATTCAATTTCTGAATATTGAATATTTATTTATCCTTTCGAACACTTGTAATAGTTATTTACTTTCCGCACTGCTTTATAAAGTATAATAGAGTACCAACAGGAGTTGTAGGAACTACAAACAATTTACTAAACTTGGAAGAGGAGAGTTGATGCAACAAATATGCACGGTCAAAATGAATCAATAAGGAAGAAAATTGTTGGTATTATTAGGAATAACGTTGGAGAGGGAACTTATGTTGATATTAAAAGGATCTCAATACAATGTTTAGGTATGGGCTTGAAGAAGAAAGATGTGGGCTCACATTAGAGGCGGATCTAGGTTTTGAATTATACGGGTTCAACTTTTTAAGATTCTTGATTTGAATATGTTGTATTTGGAAAGTTATGATCATGTCTACTTTTTATTGTAATTTTAATAAAATGTTTACACATAAATTTATATTCGCGTCGAAAGTTAGGGGTACAATTGAATTCACATGTCATGCTACATCCGCAATTGGCTCACATATGCCTGTTGATGAGAATATGTTTGACGATGGAACCCGGGGGGGGGGGGGGGGATGCTGGCAAGCTTAACAAAAAGGAATTGCAAGAAAACATATATTAGGATACCACAATCGCTGATCGATAAGATGGAAATCCACAACAAAATCAATGTCATTCAAGGGAAAAAAGGACCGGATCTTGTTTTATATATTGAAGTCTCGTCTGATTGAACCATTGAAATAAAATACTAATCTATCTCAACCAATGAAGGGTAAATATCATGGAGGGAGAAAAAGGAAAAAATAGAAACAAATGGCCAGACTAATTGTCATTTTAGAAGAATGTATACAAAATATAGGAGATAAACGAAAGGGTACACCTATTTTAATTACTGATATGAAAGGAAAAAAAGAAAAAAAATAGTGATGTAGGGGAGGCCAGCGCTAAATGGCTTCTCTCTCCATAATGAGGCTATGGTATGGAATTGTCGATGAAATTCAGGTATATGTCATTCTCACACGTCCCACTTTTGTATCAAAAATTTGGTGCATGATCTTATAGCTGATTCTAAATATTGGTACATTTTGTGTACTTGAGTACGGATAGAGTTATTCGAAGAGAATAATCAGCGTTCGAATAACTTATAATGTTCATATATTTTTCAATATTTCAAACAAAATATTAGATAATTGTCTAACGTTTGAATAACTTACAAAATTTTAAACTATGATATAACATTTTCTAATACAATTTGCAGCTTTGCTCAAAAAAGGATTTTACGCTTAACAATTATTACTACTGATTTCTTTTTATACATTTAGTAGTAAAAATAGATGAACATAACTACACGAAAAGATCTTATACCATATTCTTAATGCGGTGAATTGTCAATAGAGACTATAATAGAATTCTAAAATTAAGAATCTCATTAATTAAATTATTTGTGAATTTTACTAATTTAAACATGTACAATATTACCTAATCAAGCACAATTATGTCATATGTATATAATAATGTTATTACATATAAACCTACTATATATATATAAAAAAGGGAAATGCTTAAAATACAACTCAATCTTTGTCCGGATTTGTTGTAACACATGTATCCTTTATGGGGGTCCTATTATCCCCCTGGGTTTATTTTTAAATAATTTATGTTGGCATTTATCGAGTGAGTTGAATAATAATTCAAACACGTGTTGAACAATACGCCAAAACAAATCAATCAATTCAGTTTCAGGTCATTTCACTCTTCAAATAAAACAAAAAATTAGAATTCTCTCCTACCCTCTTAATTTTTTCATGAAGAAAACAATTACAAATTGCACGATTGAACTTATGCTTGTTATGCATTAATTACTTGATTTATTAATTATTAATTAATATAATGCAATATCTGTTTGAATATAAGCAAATTCTGGTGGAGCTAACTTGCACAATAAAAGCTAGCTGATGTGGTTATCGTTATCTTTAATGCAAAAAGGTGAGGAGGGAAGGTTTTTTTTTTCCTGGGGTCAAGTAAAAATGGTATATCAATTTTTACATGATATTTTGGTACATTAAACTTTCACTTATGTAGTATGATAATATAAATAGATAGATTATAAAAATCATAACCTTTATTTTTCTACTTTTTTGGTTGACTAATCTTTTATTATTTCTCTATAAATACTCTTCACACCCTTTCAACTTTCTCATCAATTTCTCTCGCTAGATTTGAGAAAAACGAAGAATTCTCTATCAAAATGCAGTTCTTGAGGAAGTGTTCTCTTTGGGCTTTGCCTGTTGTGTTGATGTATTTTGTGGTATTTCTTGGCAATAATGGGGTTAATGCTTCACATGAAGTTTTTATGAAGTTGAAATCATCAAGTGCCACTAGTGTTAGAAAAGTTCATAGAACTGGTTATCATTTTCAACCTCCTAGACACTGGATCAATGGTATTCCTTCCCTCCCTAACCCTCTTTCTTTCTTTGTTTACAATGTCATCACGGAATTTTATATATAAAAGATGTTTTATAATAAGGTATGAAGAATTTATATCCATTTATTGTTTTATAATTTGTCTTACAAATGTATTTGGTTTTGAACGACTTCCTGGTTTTGAAGGCTTTATTTTGTTTCTCAAATTGATACTTATTTTGCATTATTTTATATCTCGATAATTGTATATATGTTTGCTCAAATCTTATATATGTATTAAATATTTATAAATATTTGATTGTTAACTATTATTTGACGTAAAATTCACAAACTTTTGCATATCTATTTTTCTTAAAAGAATATTATTTAAAACATTTTATGTCGATGACTCCTTATTAAAGGTGTTTCCACCACTGTATGTATATGATATGCACATATATCTAATCTATTTATGTATTATCTGTGTGATGTCTTATGATTTTTGTTTTTCAACTTCTTTATCTCTTGTCTAACAAGCATTTTAGACCAAATTTATTTGATTAAAACCATGTCATTGTAGTTATTGCTTCTGTTATTGTTCTTATCATTGTTATTAATGTTACGTTATTGTTGTGATGGTCAAAGGACAATTTTGTTCTACTCACAAATTGAGAGTCTCTCATTGAATACAGATTATATAAAATTATTATAGTAGGCTTTTCTTTCAACTGTCCTGTAGAATAAACAGAAGAAAAAAAAATGCATGATCCCGTTTTATGCTTATTAATCACCCAACCTAATATAAAATAATAAATCTATTCTTAACTTATCAGCACACGTACTTTTAAATGATATCTTATACAAAACTGATACTACATTCAATCAATTTTAAATACCGTTTTAGCCAAACAAATGGTGTGCATACGAAAATAAATGTTATTTAAAAGTCAAGAAAGCATTAACTATTTTAATATGAACAAATTAATTAATAATTTAACATTTAAAGCTCTCAGAAATTAGGAGTTTCAAATTTAATATTTACTAAAAAGTTCTGTCTAATTAATGCATCCGATGCACTTTCTCTTTCTGTTTGTCTAAAAAGAAATGATATATTTCTAAAATAATTATATTTAATAAGACGATTCACAGTTATACAAATATTGTAATATGTTTTATACTATAAGTTTAAAAAAATCTTTTCTTAATTTCGTATCTAGTTAAAATACATCAAATAAAGTGAGAATTATTAGGTTCAATTGAATGTGATAGTTCTGCTTTCAATTTAATCAAGGGTCTTTCGAAAAAAATATATTTATCCCCTAAAGGCAAGGGTGGTCGACGTATATCCTATCCTTTCTAGACTTCATTTGTACGCCTACATCGAATATGTTATTGTTATTGTAATTCAAAGGTATAGATATACATCCGCCCGTGGGTTTGTAGAATAGTATCCAGAGGATTTGAAGTCACATAACTGGGCGTGCATGATATATCTGTTAGAAACTACAGTAAATTTCTCAGCTAGTAATGCTTAAAAAGACTATTATTTTGTTTTACATTACCTCGATATTTGTATCTGTTCAGTGACAGTAAAATTTCCTTCCCAAAATTTCAAACTATGTGCTTTTAACTGCATATTTGCTTGTCCATTTCTCCTAATTTGCTTCTTTCATTTTAGATTTTTCCACATAATAAGATACCGATAATGACAGATATTTTTGTCAATACATATTGTTGTGATTGTGTCAATTTACTGAAAGCTAAATAGTAGTTTTTACAGTATAAATTAAATTGTTCTTCAAATTTTTATCGTATATGCTTTAATATTTGTATATGAATCTTAAAAAGAAATGAAGGACTTAAGACAAAGTCAACAGGAGTTTTTAACACATGTAGTCACTAATCCTTGTTGGTAAATATTTATTTGGACCGAATGTAAATACCAACCCAATAAATATATGACAGATATATCTTAATAAATATGGTTATCACAAACTGAAGTTATGTTAATACTCATTTTCATTTTAATTTATCACTTAACCATGATAATTTAGTATGATTTTCGATTAGATAATCATGAATAAAATATATGTGCAACTTACTAAGCTTGTGATTGTTAGTAATTTGATCTGATTATTATGTTCTATAATTTTATTTTTGTGTCTGGGTTTTTTATATTTTCTTATTTTTAGAATTTTTCTTCATTTGCATTGAAATGTCTTTACTAATCTAATCATTTTCAATTTAATTCTTTTATGTGGTCTTTTCTCGGATGCTTCCAAATACCAAAGATCCTACCGGTAAGATCGAGTTTTATATTTAACAATTTGTACTAAATTTTAGCTAAAATCTTAATTCATTATCATTAATCTGGACATTGTTGTTTTTTTCCAATAGGTCCAATGTATTACAACGGGGTATATCATCTGTTCTACCAGTTTAATCCAAAAGGAGCAGTATGGGGCAATATTGTTTGGGCCCATGCAATATCCACGGACTTGATTAATTGGATCCGTTTAGATCACGCAATTTATCCATCCGAGGTGTTCGACAAATACGGTACGTGGTCCGGGTCAGTCACTATTCTTCCGGGTAACAAGCCCAAGCCCGTAATCCTCTACACCGGAATAGTGGACACCAATAATACCCAAGTGCAAAACTATGCCATACCCGCAGACTTGTCAGATCCATTCCTCCGTAAGTGGATCAAGCCAGATAACAACCCGTTAGTAGTCGCTGACAAGAGTATCAACAAGACCCAATTTCGTGACCCAACAACAGCTTGGTTGGGCCGAGATGGGCATTGGAGAATTGTGGTTGGGAGTAATATAAGGCATAGAGGAGTTGCAATATTGTACAGGAGTAGGGACTTCATGAAATGGACCAAAGCCCAACACCCACTTCATACATCTGCCAACACTGGAAATTGGGAATGTCCTGATTTTTTTCCAGTATCATTGAAACATACAAATGGCTTGGACACATCAGCTGATGGTGATAATGTTAAACATGTTCTTAAAGCTAGTCTTGATGTTACCAGGTTTGAGTACTATACAATTGGTACATATGACACAAAAGAAGATAGGTACATACCAGATGATACATCAATAGATGGATGGAAGGGATTGAGACTGGACTATGGTAATTTTTATGCATCGAAGACTTTCTACGATCCTAGCAAGAATCGAAGAATTTTGTGGGGATGGGCCAACGAATCGGATGTTGTTCCAGATGATGCTGTCAAGAAAGGATGGGCTGGAATTCAAGCTATTCCTCGCAAATTGTGGCTTGATCCTAGTGGCAAACAATTGATTCAATGGCCTGTTGAAGAACTAGAAACCATGAGAAAGCAAAAGGTCGAGCTAAGAAATCATAAATTGGATAAGGGGGAAACAGTTGAAGTTAAAGGAATCACACCTGCACAGGTTTGCCTTTTTTTTTTTTTTTTTGATTTACAAAATAAACGTATCTCTTTGTATGAAATAATTGTGACGTATAGGTTAGATGTTCGAGTCGTGGAATCAACTACTAAAATCAAACTTATGTTAGAATATCCTACATCATTCCCCTTGGCATGTGGCCCTTTCCCCGAATTTGCATGAATGCAATATGCTTTATGCTCTCGAATTACTCTTTTCTATCAAATTATTGTGACAAGAAAAAGTTAGTGCTAATTTGTGAGTGTTAATCTAATTGCAGGCTGACATTGAGGTTACATTTTCCTTTTCAAGTTTGGAAAATGCAGAAGAATTTGATTCTAGTTGGGTTGATCTTTATGCCCAAGATGTATGTGCCATTAGGGGTTCGACAGTTCAAGGTGGACTTGGGCCATTTGGACTTCTAACATTGTCTTCTGAAAAATTGGAAGAGTACACACCCGTGTTCTTCAGAATATTCAAAGCCCACGATAAATACAAAGTTCTCATGTGCTCTGATGCCTCAAGGTTTGTTTACTCACTCTTTAGACATCTATTCATCCCCAACTCACCTAATTAAATTAAATTTTATACACCATTAGTAAATAATTTCTTTCACAATAATGTCATCCAAATGATATATTACATGTAAGCATCCTTAAATGTGGGATTTGAAATATTAAAATAACATATGTTACCCGCTATTATAGACTTGATAGTGTAAAAAATATTTACACGGACAATACTTATCATACTATTGTTATCTTTACACTTCTGCAATATAGCCAACCTTGCCATTCTATTGTTTCTTTTACTCTTTGGCGACAGGTCAACCCTCAGGGATAATAAGAAAATGTACAAACCATCATTTGGTGGATATGTTGATGTAGATTTAACCGACAAAAAGTTATCTCTAAGGAGTTTGGTAAGCTTTAATTGATACTTTTTCTCGAAAATGCTTTTAAAACTCACTTTTTGTGTGGCATTGGTGATTGGTTGATTTTGTTTTTCTAGATTGATCACTCAGTAGTCGAAAGTTTTGGTGCTGATGGAAAAACATGTATTACATCAAGAGTTTATCCAACATTAGCCATCTATCATGAAGCACATTTATTTGCTTTCAACAATGGCACTGAGACGATCTCAATTGAGACTCTTGATGCTTGGAGCATGGATAAATCCAACAGATGAACTAAATTGTCGGGAGAAAGAAGAAAACATATTTGGTCTTCACTTTTTATCTCTTTTTATGTTGGCTTTTTTCTTCTTGAAGAGAACAGGTTGTAGAGATTTGCTACTTCCTGTTAAACAGGAATAGCATACTCATGGTATTTCTCTATAAGAGAAAGAGCGTACGTTATTGAAGGAATGTATACTTGACCTATTATAACCTTATAAAACTAAGGCGTATTTTGGTTGATTGTATTGATAGAATTAATCTAAGAACAAAATCCTGTATAAATTAAAGGCCAAGTATTCATTGACTTGTTCGATAGGATCTACGCGAAGAAGGTCTAGCAAGAGAAGGGAAATTCAACTATAAGAGGAAAGGGTGGTGTTGTTGAAGGGATGGATACTTGGCCTATAACTTTATATACTGAGGTGTAATTTGGTTGATTGTATTGGCATAATTAAACCCAGAATAAAATACTGAATTAATTAAAGTGAATTGGGGATAGTACCTGTTCGATGTGGCTTTGTGTAGCCAAATGATGACAAGGAGCAATTCCTTTTTACATCTTTTCTTTTGGTTTTTCACCCGGTATTCGGTATCCGCATTGGAGTCTGATTATATTTGAATCGCGCTGCGTATAGTCCATTTATGGGGAGGACTTATGAGGACTATTTTTTGTGATATTTGTGGGTTGTAACTATTATGATCATTTTATCGAAACTCTGGTATAATAATATCCTATTCCAATGGCAAAAGAAGAAAGAAATAAACTAATACTAATACTCTCTCTGTCTCATAAGGGGAACCGACTCGTTCCTTCCTTGCGAAGGACAAATCAAGGCCTGAATTGTTTTTTTTTTTTTGAGTTAAATTATATTAGATCAACTCAATATTTTATATTTAAAATTTAGATAGTCAAACTATTCGATAAGCTACAATTTACAACTTTTTTCATGTTAATTTGATTAAAAATATATTTTTAAATGCTAATCAAAGTTTATAAAGTACTACATAAGTCAATCGATTACTTACATAGTAAATAATCAATTAATAATTACTGCTAGAATTGAGATTTCAATTTCTTCCAAATTTACAAGAGCGGAGAAATATTTGAAGTCATTTGAGCCACGTTGACCATCTTTTGGTCAGCGCCTCTTTAAGAAAATATCTGATTTGAGTTATAATTAGAAGTGCACAAATAACAAAAAGAATTTAAAAGCATTGTCATAAGAGAAAGGTCCAAAATTGATTACCCCAGCTTATATAAATTAACAATAAAACAATTTATAAAATTTAAAGGGGAAGCGGAATCAGAAAACTTTCTATGGAACAAGATTGAAAAGGGTAAATACTTAGCCACACCGGATATTTACATCAAACTGATACAACTTAATATAGTTAAGTAATTTAATAGAGTTAATATATACATTAACTAATTATGGTTAAGTGATAGTTATATATATTCATACATATATCATACATCTATTTGTTTGTTGTAAACCACCGTGGATAAGTTTTTACCTAACTCCATGTAGTCAGAATCTGAAACCAAAACAATAGATATCCGAAAAAGAAGAAAGTAAAAGGTGCATCCTTGACGAAAATATTATTGGGTTTAAATGATAGATTGAATGGGAAATGGAGGGAGTTACCTCTTGCTTTATAAAATAAACATTTGTCCCTCATCGGTAGTGGAAAGAAAAGTTCTTCCCTCTTGCTTTATAAAATAAGTATTTTCCCCTCATCGGTAGTGGAAAGAAAAGTTCTTCTACTTATAAGTAGAAGTACTCCTTCTTGTTGCTAAAGGGTTAAGAAGAGGGTCTCCCCTCGCGCCGTCGTTGTCGCTCGGCTTCGGCTTCGGCTTCTGATTGATTGATTGATTGATTGGACCAATCCTACCCGTTAGTGACCCGGATCCGCGTGTCTGACCCGGATCCGCGTGTCTGACCCGCGACCCGGTTTCTTTCCCATATTTAAATTTCCCACCAGTTTTTTAGTGGCTGTTCAGAAACAGTACTTCCATGGCTATAAATTCGCTTGATTCCTCAGAATTTAATTCACTAATTTTCTGAACTTCTTCTTCTTCTGCACACAAAAAAATTCCAGTGTTGTGATTTACTGCTGTTGAGTGGTTCGCTGACACCGTTGTTCTAGGTACCGATACACCGGTGAGTAAGATCGTTCTATCCTGGGAGGATATATTCCATTAACCTCGGGTACTTGAGGGGAATAATTTCCTTAAGGACACACTGTGTATTCAGTTGGCTCAATTTTTTCATTCTTAAATATTTTTCAGAATCTGTCCAGGTTTTTGTTTTCTGGTTTCAGAAATTAATTTTATTGCTTCATCGGTTTTGCAATACAGTATAGCAACAAATATACTCCCAGTTGCAGCACGTCGCAGCTTCATACCCTCCTCCCTCTTCTACCACCCTTTCTGCGAGAACTATCGATGAGTCACATCCTCTGAATAAAGAATTAGCGACAGTTAACTTTTTGCTGTTATTCGAAGGGTGGTAAGCTTTAAGCAAACAAAGCATGAAAGCATTTGATCAATAATTTGTTAGAAGTACAACAAATGCTAGAAAGATAAACTTAATTCAACAGATTCTGCATTCAGTCTTCACGAAAGTAAAAGTAAAAGTAGGTCTAGTTAATCAATATAGCTCATATATACGTGTTATTTATTGACAGGACATGCATCATGCATGCTTGTGTGGTCTGTAAAAAGAATACGTATTAATTCAAGCAAGATACGTGTACTTTGATGACATAATTAAACACTGAAAAAAAATTAAAATTAGCTAGATACGGATATTGTTAAACCATCTTCTTTCATAAACACTTTTTAATGAGAATATATATATGTTGAGAATATAATATTAGCAGGCTAAAGGTCCTGAGATCGAACCTCATCGCCATCCATTCTCAAAAAGAATTTCCACGTGCTTAGACCATGAAAAAAATCAGGCCAGCACGTGAGGGAGCGTGTTGAGAATATAATATTAAAAGTGCGTTCTATCTAACAGCTTAAGCTTTTAGATCAGATGCTCACACACTTCAATAATATATTTATATACTCTTTAGAAAACTTTATGGTATAAATTTCTAAACACCAAACCACCCCATCCAGCAAATGTTCTGAAGGGATTAGTCTCCTGAAAGACAAAGTCTAATCATATTTTCCTGTTTAATACTGAGCTCAGTACACATTGATCTGGAAAAAACAGTTAGCTCCCGATTTTGGATAAACTAACTTGTTACATTACTAGAAAAGAGGTACATTCTTTTCTAGAACAACAATCTTTGAGACCTTGCCCCCATCCTCACTCCCCACAAAAACAAGAAAAAAGGAAAGCACCTCTGGTACACATATTGGGTAACAAATTGATTACTTGATGACATCGAGACCGGATAATTTTAATTCAAGTTGATGATTTAGACATAAAAAGCTTTCAGTTGAGTCACAACCGATTCATTTAACAAATATTTCTCTGGTTAATGAAGGCAATCATGATTAATTCACCACATTAAATCTTTAAACCTGCAGCCATAAGCAGTACTGCATCAAGTATAATTGATGTAATTTCACATAACTTCATAGCATGATGGGAATATGAACACTCCTTTTAAATTGAAAGTTTTAGCTCAGAGTCATCTCTGTATTAATACCATTTTTCCCTAAATAATCCTCATACGGAAACAAGGAATGTTATGCCCAACAAACAGATGTATTAGGCAACATGAACACTGATGCTTTCAACTATTAAAAGAATATATCAAGGTCAAAACCAAACAATCTTCTACCTTGCATCGTTGTGAGACATCTTGAGCTGCAAGCATGGCTGCATAGATTGAAGATTCATCTCTGTCAGCATTCACCTTTGATAGAATTGACTCCTAAATAGACACAAGAGGGGGTGAATTGGGTCCCCAACAATTTTCTCCTAACTTAAACTTTTACTAAGTTTTCCGATTTTATGGAACAGTCGTAGACTATGTTCCGTAAGTACGTTACAACTTAGTTTTCAGACTTACAAAAACAGCAAAGAAACGGAAATATTGTGCAAGATATTTATACATAGAAAACCATCCAGACTCGAATGAATGTAAAAAACACGGCCTACACCCCTATAGGATTTCAACTAAACTTCACTAAAACACCGAGCCAAAGTGGATTACCCCTCGCAATTCAAAGAGCCTACCCATAAGTCCTTACAACAATCCTAGATTGTTGCTACCCTTTCAAGCTACCGTTAGCTTGAAACACAAACAACTGTAAGAAATAATCCCTTGATTATTCTCATTGATGAAGAGGTATTTATAAGCAATTTACAATCCCTAATTATGGAAAATCCTATTCCTACTATAACAATAAATCTTAATTATACTTGTACAAGAATTCTACAACTATGGTAAATTTGTACAACAAAGTTGGGTGCAATTTGGTTTCGGTTTCCCGTGATATACACACGGGTATATTTCTGTCACACTCCCGCAGTCATAGCGGGTGGTTGTCGTACTCTGAAACTGTCCCTAAATTCTTCAAATAAAACTAAAGGAAGACTCTTAGTAAATATGTCCGCAATCTGGTACCGCGAAGGGACATGGAGGACGCGTACTTGTCCACGAGCTACCTTTTCTCTAACAAAGTGTATGTCTATATCGATATGTTTAGTGCACTGATGTTGGACCGAATTTTCAGAAAGATAGACTACACTCACATTATCACAGTATACCAAGGTAGTCTTCTGAATAGGAAAATGTAACTCTAGTAGAAAATTACGTAGCCAACATGACTAAGATACCACATTGGCTACCCCTCGACTCGACCTCCGCACTAGATCATGATAAAGTAGCCTGACATTTTGCCGACCAAGAGACCAAGTTATCTCCAAGGAACATACAATAACCATATGTCAAACGTCTGGTATCTGGACAATCACCCCAATCAGCATCTGTATATGACACAAGAATAAAGACCGAGGACGGATATAAATGCAATCCAAAATCAAGTGTGCCCTGTATGTATCAGATAATATGTTTGAGAGTATGCATGTTCTCAATACGCGGATCATGCATAACTAAACACACTTGTTGTACTGCATAAGTAATATCTGATCTTATGAAAGTCAGATACTGAAGAGCCCCTACAAGACTACGATACTGGGTGGGATCCTCGTATGGTGTGCTAGACGTAGCACTCAACTTTGGTTTGGTATCAACCGGAGTAGAAGTAGACTTACACAATGACATGCCAGCTCTCTCAATAATCTCTTCCGCATACTTTTCTGTGATAAAAATAAACCACTTGTATGACGAGTGACTGCAATGCCCAAAAAATAGCTTAAGGGCCCTAAGTCCTTCATAGCAAATTCTGAACTGAGAAGGGACATGATAGACTTGTGTAGATTATCAGACAAGGCAGTCAATATTATATCATCAACATATAACAATATGTATGCTAGAGAAGTACCACGATGATAGATGAATAGAGAATGATCAGACCTGATGTGAGAAAACCCAATAGTAGACACATAATCTTCAAACCTTTTATACCAAGCCCGTGGGGCCTACTTAAGCCCATACAAGGACTTTTTCAGCAAACAGACATGATGAGGATAATTAGGGTCCCTAAAAATCAAGGGTTGATGCATGTAAATTGTCTCCTTAAGATGATCACCTTGTAAGAAAGCATTTTTGACATCCAGCTGGTGAATGTGTCATGCTTTCGAGAGAGCTAGACTGAGCACAGTTCGAATGATTTCCGGTTTGACCACCAGACTAAATGTCTCTCCACAATCCACACCTACCGGTTGCGTTTTACCATCACCTAAAAGATGGGACTTATGCCTCTCGAAAGAACCGTCAGAATTTTCTTTATGAGTAAAAATCCACATGGACCGAATAATATTAACACCAAGTGTACGGGGCACCAACCCCACGTCTTATTTTCAACAAGAGCATTATATTCGTCATCCATGGCCAATTTCCAATTCGGGTCATGAAGGACAAACACCAGGTTACGGGGTAGGGGAGATTTAATGACATTAGAATTAAGATTAAAATGTCATTTCGGTTTTAAAATCCCCCTTTGGCTACGAGTAACGGGCCCTTGACTCGAGGTAGAAGTGAACGGGATTTGGGAAATTATCTGGTTGGCAGCGGACTGGCCAGCAGGCAGTGGGCCTGCTGGCCCAATAAAGGGACGAGAAATTGGAACTGCATCAAAACTGGAAGTGGGCCGAGAAGATGGGTCAGGACCGATATCGGTACTGGGCCGAGACATCGATCCACTACTGAGACCATGTGGGTCAGACAATGCTGGACCAGGACAATGTGGGCCAACAGGCAGTGGGCCTGCTGGCTGATTTGGTTCACGGGACATTTCGGATAAATGGTGGATAATATACGGTGAGATCCCATCATTCAAAAAATTATATGAACTAGACACGGGACTACTCAATTTAACAAATGGAAATTGGGACTCATCAAAAATAACATGGCGACTAATTATGATTTTGTTGAAGGATAAATCATAACATTTGTAACCACGATGATTAAATGGATAACCCAAAAACACACAAGCGATAGAGCGGGCTTGAAGTTTGTTAATTGTAGTAGACGGAAAGAGTGGATAGCATAAACACCCAAACACCCTAAGATGAGAATACGAAGGATCTTTAGTGTAAAGAATTTTAAGTGGGGATCTCACCATCATTATCACATTGAATATTTTTACTTTTTCGTTCGAATTGGATACAGATGAATGCTCTAAATTTGATGAAGATGGAAAATACTTGAAACTTGTTGGATAATGGAAAGGTCCATAAGAAATTAGAATAATCATCCAAAAATAAGACATAATAACGATGGCCCAAAGAACTTATAACGGAAGATGTCCATAAATCACTATGAATAATGTCAAAAGACATCAAAGTACGAGAAGTAGAGGCTATAAAAGGTAATCTAACATGTTTTCCTAATGGATAAGAAGGACAAAGTGGAGTACTACGCGTACCCTTACAAGCAATAAAATTATTTTTATGCAGAGAAGAAATAATATATGACCCCGAATGACCCAAACGTGCATGCCACAAGGAAGCAACAAGAGCAACAAAGGTAGAAGGAGTGACTTGACTCGTGGAAATGGTGGTGATTGGATAAAGCTCACCCCTACTATTGCATCTCGTTAGAGGTGTCTCCTTCTTGAAATCCTTCACAAACAATCCAAAATGATCAAAATTAACATAAACCCAATTATTAATGGTGAATTTTCGGACAGACACCAAATTTTTAATTACGTTAGGGGCATGAATAACAATTTTTTAATACTAGAGGTGGATGTGGGGGAGACAAAGTCGTATGACCATAACCGCGAATTGGAATTGAGTTGCCATTACCGACAATAATGCCATGACTTTTGGTCAAATTGAAATAAGACGAGAGATTACTTTGTGCGGATGTCATATTGGAAGTGGCTCCGGTGTCTATGTACCAATTTCTATCCGGAGGAGTCAATCCAAGTGTGTGCATTGTGACTTCAATATCTGTAGGTGTCGGGACCGGGGTTGGGCCCGCAACAGTGAAGGCTTGTTGAGGCCGAGGCCCAAGCAGGCCTGCCTATTGGCCCAGCCCAGCAGACCGAGAGAAACTATTCTAGATCGGGAAATTGGGCCGTGAAGTAGTCTGGAATTGGGCCCAATCCCCGAGAAACTGATAAGGCGGGTACGGGCAGTTGGGCCACTGGCCCAGCCTGCTAGTAGGCCCATGACTGCTACCAGTTGGTCTGTGGCCCACTGTGACGACCACCGTCATATCCACCGTTGATGCTGCCACGATTACCATTTTTGTCGCGACTACCACCGCGGTTCTTGCCATTATTTTTCTAATTTTGACTATTTTTGCCTCCATCGGTGTTGCGGATTTGGCTAGCATAGTCGATAAAAAATTGAGGGTCATTTGACGTGGCCATCATCATGACGGAATTTGCTCCGATAGCCACCTTTTTAGCCAAGCCGGCCTCTTCTAATATGAGCATGAAACAGTCTTGGTAGAACTGTGGGAGAGGATTACTTTGACGAATAAGCATCCAACGCCATTATAGGCCTCAGATAGGCCTGCAACCATCTAGAGAACAAGACGATCATTGGTGATGGGCGCACCAACGTTTTTAAGTTGATCCGCTAATTCCTTCAATCTTTTACAATAGGCTGAGACGTTCGGGAAATTTTCCATGTTGACATGGGAAAATTCCTGCTCAAGAGTGATAGCATGGGGATTAGGAGAGGAAAAGTTTGCCCTAGACCTCTGATACCATGTAAGAAATAATCTCTTGATTATTCTCATTGATGAAGATGTATTTATATACAATTTACAATCCCTAATTATGAAAAATCCTATTTCTACTATAACAATAAATCTTAATTATACTTGTACAACAATCCTACAACTATGGTAATTTTTTACAACAAAGTTGGGTGCAATTTGGTTTCGATTTCCCATGATATACACACGGGTATATTTATGTCACACCAAACTTTGAAAGTGTTTCCTAACCTCAACAATGCTTCTAAGAAAGCTGATAAGAGATTACAATTTAAACCTATTACATTCACTAGAGTTGACATAAAAGAGAATATGTTTCGCCTATGTAACAGACCCTGGAACAGACGCAGACACTGACCCAACTCTATTTCGTATTTCAAGCTTTTTCCGCTTGGACCTCAGAGAGAAGTTGGCTGCTGAAATATTTGTGAATGCTTGAGTTTCCAGAACGTGAATGGACTTCATTTATATATGTATACGCTCCTACGATCTTGTTAGAATCCAAGTAAAGGAGGGATATCAAGTAGAAATCAACTAGAACTCATTTCCTTATCCGATTAGGATCTTGTTCACTCTTTGTTCAATCCTAAATTCTTTTTGCTATATCTCTATAGGTGGAAACTCAATAATGATGGGTCCCATACCTATTTCATCATTGAGCAAACATCATGATGTTTGCTGTGCAGTAATTGAAAGGAGCCGAAAGTGAATTCTCTGTTGGCACCGAAAGTGCAATTGCAATTTCAGATTTCAAATGTCTTTTTTTGATTGGTTGAAGTTGGTAGAAATTTTGCTATATATAGAAGCCTTCAGGATTCTCATTTTTTACACCATACACATAATAAAACCTCAGAGAAAAAAAAATATCTGAGAGAATAGCGAGTTCCTACAAAATTGGTAGAAATATTTTATAGAGAAATGGTGAGATTACTACACTAGTGAGTGTGAGAGTTGTGAGTGTATTCCTCAAGTATTTGTCAAAACTTGAGAATATATTATGTACTCATTATTATTGTTATAGTGGAAGATTTACTGTGGTTTTTCTTTTCCATGAGATAATTTGCTGGCGTGTATGAATAGTGTTTTAATTATTATTCATAAAGTACTATTTACATTGGAAGATATCCGAAAATTCTGAATATGCTATGTGATTGTAGCTGTGACTGATCTTTCACATCAGAAAAGAATTTCGGGGTCTCCATTGTATTTTTCCGTAAATATAGATCTTAGGGAGGAATTAGAATAATCTCTTCGTTTATTCCCAACAAGTGGTATCAGAGCCACTAGATTGGAGGTGGATTGAAAATGGAGGAATCATCGTCGCTTGGCGGTATGTTCAAATTAAACGGATCAAATTACACAGTTTGAAAACCAAGCATATTTGATCTTCTCTACTGTAAGGATCTCTATTTACCATTACATGGTGATGATGCCAAACCAAAAGATGCGAGTGATGGTGAATGGAATATCATGCACAGAAAAAGTGTTGGTTACATCCGGTATTTCATTGAGCACAGTATCTACCATCATTTTGCTAATGAGGAAAAGGCTGATGTTCTTTGGAAGAAAATGGAAGCTATGTTTGAGAGAAAAAATTCCTTAAACAAAGATTTTATCATCAGAAGAATTGTTCGATTGTGATATGTGGAGGGTGCCAATATGACGGAGCGCCTAAATGTATATCAGGGTCTTATCAATCAATCCATCAATATGAAGATTTCAATTGATAATGAAGTTGTAGCTTTATTGCTAGATAGTTGGGACACTCTTGTGGTGTCAATCAGCAACTCGACTCCAGACGAAGCACTGACCTTGCAAATGGTCAAAGATTATCTTCTTAATGAAGAGTCCAGAAGAAAAGAGCAAAATAATTCTTCTAGGTCAAAGGCGATGGTTGCTGAAAATAATGATAGATGGAGAAGTAAAAATTAAAATTGGCAACATACGAGAGACAAATCCAGGGGGAAATCTAAGCCTAGAAAAGACTTAAAATGCCATTATTGTGGTGATACAAACCACTATCAGAGAGATTGCATAAAGAAGAAAAGAGATCAAAAGCGTGAAAATAATGAAAATATGGAGAAAGACATGACAGCGGTTGCAGCTGATGGTGATCTCATCATGGTTTGTGATGATGCTCTTATGAGTATGTCATGCCAACAAACGGACTGGATCGTAAATTCAGGTGCATCCTATCACATTACACCATATCGTGACATATTTGCATCCTATACTGGTAGTAGTTTTGGCAAAGTTAGAATCGCTAATCAAGGTGTGACTGAAGTTGCTGGTATATGAGACATTGTCATGCTCACTGATACAAGATGTAATCTTATCTTGAAAGATGTTCGACATGTTTCTAATATCAGACTCAACATTATTTCTGTTGGCAAGCTCGACGATGATGGGTACATCAACCACTTCGGCGAAGGAAAGTGAGAGCTCATCAAAGGCTCCCTTATTGCAGCAAAAGGTAAAAAACAAAATTCTCTCTACCTGATGCATGCAAAGTTGTCCGATGGAGATGTGAATACAGTCGTTAAAAATTCATCCATTGAGTTATGGCATAAAAGACTCGGACATTTGAGCCAGAAAGTTTTAGAAATTTTGTCAAGAAGAAACCTCCTCCCAAAAGTAAAAGGCGTACACTCGAATACTTATGTTGATTGTCTGGCCGAAAAATAACACAGAGTTGCATTCAAAAGCTTCTTTCTCTCAAGAAGAGCTCAGCCTCTTGATTTGGTGCACACAGATCTGTGCTACATGAAAGACAGAACTATTAGTGGCGCATTGTACTTCGTCACTTTTATTGATGATTTTTCAAGAAAAGTCTGGTGTTTTGCTTTGAAAACCAAAGACCAACATTGGAGGTCTTTAAGCATTTTCAAGCAAAAGTCGAGAGAGAAACTGAAAGGACACTGAAGTGTGTTTATGTAGACAACGGCGGTAAATACCAAGGCCTGTTTGAGCAACACTGCAAGAATCATGATATCAAGCTTGAGAATAGCGTCCCAAAGACCCCTCAACATAATGGTGTGGCGGAAAGGATGAACAGAACAATTTGTGAAAGAATCTTACGCATGTTATCCCACTCCAAATTGCCAAAATCATTTTGGGGTGAAGCTATGAGGACTGCAGTTGATTTGATCGACCTTTCTCCATCAACTCCTCTGGTTGGTAACATTCCATATAGAGTTTGGTCAGGGAAAGATGTTTCTTACAAAAACTTCAGGGCTTTCGTACATATTCCAAAAGATGAAATATCAAAGCTTGATAATAAAACCAAACCATGTATCTTCTTAGGATATGGCCATGAATAGTTCGGTTATAGATTATGGGACCCAGTTAACAGGAAGGTTATCAGAAGTGGGGATGTATTCCTTGAAGATCAAGTTTCTGATGAAGCCAAAGAGAAAATTGAATCTAATTCAGAATTCCTGTCAACTTATATCCAGTTTCTTCACCAACGGTCCAGGATTACGGGGGAGATGCCCAACCAGAGCATGATGATGCGGTTGATGATGAAGTGAGTGACAATCAGAATCCACCTGCACAAGATGATGTCCCTCCAGTTAGAAGGTCGGCCAGAGAAAGACAACCTTCTACCAGATATTGTCCACATGAATATGTGATGCTCACTGATGGAGGAGAGTCATAAATTTTTGCAGAAGTCGCGGCATATGACCAACAAGAAAAGTGGTTAGAAGCCATGAAGGAGGAGATGAACTCCTTATAAGAAAACTACACCTACGACTTAGTGAAGTTGCCAATTAAAAAGAGACCACTAAAAAATAAGTGAGTCTATAGGTTGAAGTATGAGGAACATAGCTCACAACCAAGGTACAAGGTGAGGCTGGTTGTGAAGGGTTTCAGTCAGAAGAAGGGTGTCGATTACGAAGAGATTTTCTCACCAGTGGTGAAGATGTCCTCCATCAGAGTTGTTCTCGCGATTGCTGGCAGTTTTGATCTGGAGATTGAACAACTTGATATGAATACGACAATTCTACATGGAGATTT
This sequence comes from Anisodus tanguticus, assembly GCA_034509755.1. Lineage (NCBI taxonomy): Eukaryota > Viridiplantae > Streptophyta > Magnoliopsida > Solanales > Solanaceae > Anisodus > Anisodus tanguticus. The sequence goes on along the minus strand of CM067540.1, from coordinate 51,671,456 downwards.
AGACAAAGAAATCTACATGGAACAACCTGAAGGTTTTGAAGTCAAAGGGAAAGAGAACCTTGCATGTAGGTTGAAGAAGAGCTTGTATAGATTAAAACAAGCTCCTCAATAGAGGTACATGAAGTTTGAGTCTTTCATGGCTACAATAGAAACACCTCAGATCACTGTATTTTCTTCAAAAAGTTCACAGGAGGTGAATTTCTCATAATGTTACTCTACGTCGATGACATGCTGATTGTAGGCCATGATGTCAGCAAGATTGAAAAGCTGAAGAAAGAGCTAAGCAAATCTTTTGCGATGAAAGAGAACCTTGTATGCAGGTTGAAGAAGATCTTGTATGGATTGAAACAAGCTCCTCGACAGTGGTACATAAAGTTTGAGTCTTCCATGTCGACTCATGGCTATAATAAAAACACCTCAGATTAATGTGTTTTCTTCAAAAAGTTCACAGGAGGTGAATTTATCATACTGTTACTCTACGTCGATGGCATGCTGATTGTAGGCCATGATGTCAGCAAGATCAAACAGTTTAAGAAAGAGCTACGCAAATCTTTTGCGATGAAAGACTTAGGCGCAGGTAAGCAAATCCTTGAAATGAAGATCTTCAGGAATAGGAAAAGCAAGAAGCTCTAGTTATCTCAAGAACAATACATTGAGAAAGTTCTTGAATGGTTCAATATGAGCAATTCGAAGCCAGTCAACACTCCACTTGCCGGTCACATGAAACTCAGCTCAGCACAGTGCCCCACAAATGAGACTTACAAGAAGAAGATGCAAAAGATACCATATGCTTCTGTAGTGGGGGTAGTCTAATGTATGCACTAGATTCAAGGATAAACTAAAAAGGTACTGACGCGATAACACCCAATCGGTCGTTACATAAAATGAGACTTTTCGTCGTTACATAACCATAGATTTAATTATTAGCACACGTGTATAAGTGTATTATTATGTATATTTACCATATTTTGTGTTGTGTAATTATGATAGAATTAGGGATCCTTATTCTACAGTGGTGGGTGCGGTGGTGACTGATGTGGGTCCTGGCAGTGGTTGGGTCGTCGGGGAGGTGAGGTTGAGATCGATTTGGTGTCGGTGAGGAGCAGTAGGGTATGAGATTGGTGGTGGGGGTGGGTATTGGTTTACTGTTGCGATGGTGGTCAATGTCAAAAATGGGTATGGTAACGGTGGGGCAGTTGGGTGGAAGCTCGGGATAACGATCGAAGGTTTTCGATGACAGGTTCGAGGTGCTGGGTGGGTTAGCAGTTGACGGTGGAGATGGTGATGGAGGTCCTGTCAGGAATGGGTTGTTGGACAGCAGCTGGGGTGATAACGGAACAGTAACAGGGTGGTTGTTTGGGATACCGGAACAGTAGTAGTGGCATTAGTTTGGGCGACCGGAACAGTAGCAGTGGAAGGTTACAGAGGCGGTACATTGGTGGTATCGGTAAAACGAGCAAGCTCATAGAGTATGATGGGAGGCGTGTCAGATTCATCTAGAAATGTATAATCCGATGTACGATATTTTTGAATATTCGCGAAGGGAAATGTTGTCTCATCAAAGGTGACGTGACGTGGGACGTGAATCTGCCGAGTAGATAAACCATAGCACAGGTAGCCCCTATGATTGGATGGGAAACCTAGGAAGATACACTGAGTGGTTCAGGGTGCCAATTTGTGAAGAGAGGTAGCTGCAAGGTTGGGGTAGCAGAGGCAACCGAAAATGCGGAGATGGTCATAGGAGGGGATCCGATAGTATAAGATTTCAGTAGGGGTCATGTTATGAAGAGTGATGGTTGGTAAAATGTTTAGAATATATTCTACCATTTTGACTGCATAGACCCAAAATAACGGAGGAAGAGAGGCATGCAGCAGAAGAGTACGAACCGTGTTATTAATAGTGCGGATGATTCATTCAGCTTTACCATTTTGAGGAGACGTGTGAGGACACAAAAAATGGAAAATCATGTCATTATTTTGACAGAATCGGTGAAACATGGAATTGTTAAATTCACGATCATTATCACACTAAAACGATTTTATGCATTTTTCGAACTGTATTCTTATAAAAGTACGAAACTCAAGAAATTTGGCAAACACTTCTGATTTAAATTTGAGTGGGTAGACCCAAATATAATGAGAAAAATCATCTAACAATACAAGATAATATTTATGACCGAGTGAACTAGAGATCGAAGACGTCTATAAATCAGCATGAATAATATCAAACGGAGAAAATGTAACACTGAGTGATGATTTAAAGGGAAGACGAATATGTTTGCCTAAAGAACAAGAAACACAGTACTGGGCAAGTTTCCCATTATTACATTTAATAAAGTTATTTTCTCTAAGAAAATTAAAAACTGGAGCTCCTGGATGACCAAGCCTATTATGCCAAGTGGACGGACAAATGGCGGCAAGAGAGACGAGAGAGCAGGATCTGGCAACGGAGGTGGATGAGAATGGGTAGAGATCCCCCGTGCTATTGCATCTCGTAAGAGGTGTCCCCGTACGAAGATCCTTCACAGTAAAACCATATGGGTCAAAGTCAACAGAGATAAAATTATTACGAGTAAATTGACGGACAGAAATTAGGTTAAAATAATGTTTGGGGCATACAAGACATTGTCAAGAGAAAATGGTGGATGGGGCGGTTGAGTGTAAGTGGTACCATACCCTTGAATAGGAATGCGGTGGCCATTATCGATAATTATATGCTGAGGATGCTTTAAACGAAATAGTTTGGAAAGATTACCTGCAGAGCGAGTGAGGTGAGTAGTGGCCCCCATATCCATGTACCAATTTTCGTTGGGCTGTTGGAGGTTGAGACTACTAAAAGCCTGGCCCAACTCAGATGGGGCCAGACTGATGGGCTGCTGCGAGTAGTGGGATTGAACGACACAGGCCTGATGTGGCTGGTATGAAGGATGCCTCGTTGCTAGGCCTGGACCTAAGAGGCATGGCTGCTGAAACTGGTACTAGGACGAAGTAAATAGAGGATAATTAGCTCGTTGTGGGACTGGAAATTACCTCCCGCTTGCTGGAACTGGGGCGACATCCTGGGCTGTTGCGGGTGTGTGCCTGGCTGTTGCCTCTTGCCTCCCTTGCCGCGACCCTTACCACTACGACCTCCGTCATGGCCTCTCCTGCCCCTGCCGCCGCGGTTCTGCTGCGGTTGGCTATTTTTCGGCAGTGGCGGTTGGCCAGCGGTGGTGTTATTTGGTGTAGATGTGTCAACCGCCAAGGCTTTTTTATTATGCTCGTCTTGCTTTGCACGACATGTTTCCTCCAATAGCAATTAAGAACGAGCCTTGTTAAAACTGAGAAGAGGGTCAGCTTGTTGTATTATTGTAGCAAGAGTGTCATATTCACCCTTCGGAAGGCCTGCAACCAATTGTAAAACCATTTTTGTTTCATAAATGGGAGATCTGACGTTTGACAATTGGTCTGCCACTAGTTTTAACTGTCTACGATATTCGGACATATTGGAATAATTCTCCAGACTTGTGTTGTTGAATTGCTCTTCCAAGTACACTGCACGAGTGTTCTTGTTGTCTTGAAAAATTTCTTCCAATCTTGTCCACAAATTACGGGCGGAAGCCCCCGTTTTCATGATCGTGAGAAGTAGGTCCTTGGATATAGTGTCATATATCCACTGTTTAACCACGGCATCAAGACGACGCCATGTTGTGTCATCAATCTCTGGGGGTGAGGAACATAATCGTCGATGTGATCAAGCACATGGTAAATGCATGCATGAATTTTAAACAGTTCTACCCACGACCAATATTGACCATCCTCTTTATCAAGAATGAGAGGGATGAAATTCTTGATATTTGTAACGGCGAGAGCCGGATGGAAAGATGGTGATGAAGTGGTGGTTTGAGGGACCACATGTGTAGAAGCGGAAGCATCAGAAAGTGTGGGAGAAGCAAGAGAATCCATTTAGAGAAGAGGGAAATGGGAAAAAAAATCAAGGAATTTGGAAGAGGGGTGGCGGCCAAACGGAATTCGGAGGGGGGGGGGGGGTCGACGGCCAAGGAGAAAGAAATTCTAGGTTTTTAGAGTTTGGCTTCTGATACCATGTAAGATTATATTAATCTCTCTTAGGGAGTCTTTCTCATTAATACAAAATATATATAGATGTATAATGTTGAATCCTTCTAGAATAAGGATCCCTAATTCTACACAATACAAAATATGGTAAATATACATAATGATACACCTATACACGTGTGCTAATATTAAAGATACGACACAATTAAAATTAAAGTAATAATCAAAACAAATATTATATTTAAATTAACAATTATTAAAGACTAGTATACTTCCTCTATAAGATATCGTCTCCTTATTGCTAATCTTGCAGTTGATGAACTAATTAGACTGTTTCTTTTCATAAACTAATTGTAAAATTAATAATCTATATGATGTAGTAGATATACTAAAACAACGTAAGTATATATTCTGCTAACCGCCCCTATTTCTGTCGGATGTTCGATTCGGGCTTCGGGTAGATTGAGATTCTAGTTCTAGCTAAATGGAAGAAGGGAAGAGAAAATGACGAAAATGGCCCCTTATGTTTTAGGATAGGTTTAAAATAGTCCTTTAAGTATGTGACAAACAATTTTGACCCTTTTAAGTTTGTAAGAACTTAACACTTTTAATCTCTATCAAATAGTTAACAATTTATGTTCGTCGGATTTGATGATAACAGTGGGAAAAAATTTAACCATAAATATAAAAAAATCATTAGATTGTAAAGTATGCTACACAAAAAACTACATTAAACACTAAAAAATTATAAGAAATAGTAGAATGTATACCGCAAGAAGCTGCATCAGATTCTAGAAATAAAAAACTATAAAAATTTGAACCTCTATATGTGTTCCCGCTAATTTCCTTTTCTTTTTATATTTCCGTCAAATTTAATAGGCGGAGTTCGGTAAATATTTGATTTCCACTCGGCTTGTAATTATGAAAAAAAACAAAAAAAAAAAACTTGACAAGATTTGCCAAAATAAAATGATTGCATAGTAGACAAAATAGCAAGCATAGAATAGCAAAGAGCAATCCAAAAGTAAGGACCTTTTTCTTTTTGTTGACTTTGAAAGTTATGACATGTTGAATTAGTCCAAATTGGTCCTCGGATTCTCCACTAATTGAATACTGCTCTATCTGCATTCGACCATTCGCCGAGGTAAATATTTTATTCCATCTTCTAGATAGCTTGGTCTTTAAAGTCATAGTCAATGTATTATCACAAAATAAATAATTACATTATGATTTTTATTTTTAACAGCTTGCTCTTGGTTTGCTCACATGTGCTATGTCTAGATGAATACTCCTTCCGTTTCGATTTAAGTATTTTAGACCTTATTTTTTGTATTTAATGATAATTTTACTCTTAATCATTCAAATTTTAATTATTAAATATATTCATTTAAGAATTGTAATCATTCAAAATTTTAAATCTTAATTATTAAATGTGTTTATTTTTTAAAATTTTATACCACATTTTATCATCACCATCAACCGTCATATATTTTTTATTAGTATTTTATTAATATGATATTATTCATTAGTATTTTATATAAATTTCATATTTATTACTAATTTTTCTAATAAAGATAAGTTTTATATATTCAGATGTTGAAAAAATAAATAGTCTTAATTATTTAGTATTCAATTCTTAATACACATTTTAATATTCGAATGTATATTTAGATTCATATGTCTTAATCTTATTACACGTCTTAATATTTAGATTTTTATTCAGATTCAAACATTTTAATTCTATCAAAAACAAATGAGGTGTGGTTTGACTATACACATAATTTAAGAAAATAAGGGAGCATTTTGAATCTTATAACCGAAATACTCTTCACATTTTGTAATATTAAGAGATACGACACTATTACCCCCTGAACTATACCTGAAGTTGCTACGACACACCTTACCTTTGTGGGGTCATATCATTCCTCTTGAACTATTTTAAAGTGTAATAAATGTCACTCTAAGTGTTGACGTGGCATAGAGAACCAAACATTTGGCAGGCAGTAAAATACACGCATTGCCATATTTAATTTCGCAATTTTTTTAAAATTTATTTCATTTATTTTCTTAATTCCGAAATGTAATGAAAATATTATTTTATATTTAGAAAAATGAAAAAAATAATTGTTAATGTTATTGTTATTGTCTTTGTATGAACTTGAAAAAGAATTAGAGGTATTGAGCATATTCGAAGGTTGTTGAAGTTTTATAGTTGAGATTCAAGTGCTAAACTCATTCTAATTTCTTAGTTGTTGATGAGATTCGAAAATAAAGAGAGAATTTTGAATCCACCATTGTGAACCTTGAAAAAGTTTGAAGAACAAAAAAATGGGTTTGTCGAAATTATTGATTTTTGGTCAAATTGATTACTGGGTTTTGTTGATGATGTTGTTGTGAAGTTGTAGTTGAAATTTGATCTTGATTGGTGTAAACAACTGAGGTTTTGTTGATTTTTGAGACTAAAAATTAGATTTGGAGCTCTTCAAAATGAGTGATAAAATGAAGACGGAGAGCTTTTGAAAATCGGCTTTGGAACTGACATGTGGTCATTTCGTATAGGTTAGAGCCCCTTTTTTTTTTAAGTTTTTCACTTGCTTGAAGGAGGTATTCTCACGCCCTCATCCGCGTCAACACATAAGGTGCGAAAAAGTACAGGAAAAAAAAGTTTAGGAGTAATAGAACTCCCACAAAAGTAAGGTGTATCGTAACAACTTCGGATATAATTTAGAGAGTAATAATACCTTAACCCTAATATTAAAATCACGTAGAATGCTAAAACTAAAAAGTTTATTAATTATAGAGGAAGACATACTTTTAAGTTTTAAACAGATTTCAAAAGAAATTAAGACACCTAAATTGTATGACTAGAGTAGTAAAATATAGGTTCAAAACTTCACATAGTCAAAGGGAGAGTTCATTAGCCGCCATAAACTATCAGTACTATTTGTTTATTTTATAGGAGTATATTTTACTATTATTATTAGTATTAGTATTTATTTTTGCAATGGATGACCTATAAATCAGGAGGACGCACAGAAATACAGTACTTAGCTAAATAGCTCTTGATTTTATTTCCTTAGCCAAACAAATGGGAATTCCTTCATCTGTAACTCCAATTGTCAGAAGGTGAGTGGCTGTCAACAACTCAAATTAGTCCTATCCCCAATTCTATACACATATTTTTATGTTTTTTTTTTGCAATTTTTGTGTAAGAATAATATAACCATTTTATTTAAATAAAGAACATTTAAATTTGCAGGTTAGAAGGTAAAGTAGCAGTGATCACAGGTGGGGTTAGTGGAATCGGAGAGGCGGCAACTCGGCTTTTTGCGAAACACGGAGCCAAAGTTGTGGTCGCTGATGTTCGAGATGACTTAGGTCGTGTTTAAATTGGGGGATCGTTTCATCTAACAACTTAATTTGTCACACATAAAGTACTTTTAATTACTTCATTGTTTTATGTCTTTGACAAGTTTCTTTGTAATTGCTTGATTATATTATGTCTGATCAACAGGTCGAGCCCTCTGCAAAGAACTAGGCTCGAACGACACCATCTCCTTCGCACATTGTAATGTCACAGACGAAAACGACATGCAAAACGCGATAGACGGAGCAGTTTCGAGGTACGGAAAGCTAGACATCATGTTCAACAACGCTGGCATACTCGGAAACATGAAGGATCCAAGTATTTTAGCCACGGATTACAACAACTTCAAGAACGTGTTCGATGTCAACGTTTACGGGGCATTTTTAGGAGCCAAAATTGCAGCCAAAGCTATGATACCAACTAAAAAGGGAAGCATTTTATTCACTTCTAGTATTGCTTCTGTTATTGGTGGCATTGCTTCACCAATAACATATGCTTCATCAAAGCATGCTGTTGTTGGACTAACAAATCATTTAGCTGTGGAATTGGGACAATATGGAATAAGGGTCAATTGCATTTCTCCATATACAGTTGCTACACCACTTGTTAGGGAAATTTTGGGGAAAATGGATAAGGAGAAAGCAGAGGAAGTGATTATGGAAACTGCTAATCTAAAAGGGACAACATTGGAACCAGAGGATATTGCTGAGGCTGCTGTGTATTTGGGAAGTGATGAGTCTAAGTATGTGAGTGGTATTAATTTGGTGATTGATGGAGGATATAGTAAAACTAATCCTCTTGCTTCAATGGTCATGCAAAACTACATATAATTACTAGAGGAAGTTGAAGGACTACTCTTTTACTTTAGTTTCTGGTTTTTTTTGTTTGTTTGTTTGTTGTTTATGAGTTCAATATCATGTAAGTGTGTTCTTGTATACTATGTGTGCAGAAATTTTTATCAGTTGTCCCCTTTTAGGAGATTTGTTTAGTAAATTGCTCTCTTTTTATCCCACTTGCAGCTTATGAATTTTTAGACCACGGTCCAAAGATCTCTTTTGAACAAACTAAAAATCTTATGAGAAAACGTTCGATCACGGTTTAAAATTTTTAAGTTATTGCAAACGTTGATAATAGTCAAATGTTTTGTTTGTAAAGTTGATAAATATATGAGAAAACATGAGTCAAATATTGTCTGGAGGGATAATTTTCAAAAGGTATATTTGTACAACTTTTTAAATTAAGGACAAAATCTAAATAAAGACCTATAAAGGGACATTTGTGTAAATCAGCCACATGGGTGCTAATACTAACAAAATAGGCGCTTGGACAATATTTAGCCGAAGCTGGAAAAGAAAATTAAAGTTGAAGGTGAAAAATGATATCTGGAAATTGATAGTTGTGTTTGAACATGAACTTCACTTGAAAAAATTAAGTTGGTAAAACTTGAAAATTTGTAAGTTGTTGTTTTTTTGTTTTTCATCTAGTGTCCGATATTCAAATTACGGCTCCGACTAATCCGGATTTGTGCAGGTCATTTGTAAGTTGAAAATAAATAGTTAGGGAATAATATGTTATTCTTTAAACTGTAATAGTATTAATTTTTTTTACAAAATATCACGCTCCTAGTAATTCCTCCAGTTCATTCATTCCCCTTCCATATTTGTGAAGACTTTAAACTACTTACATGAACTCTTTAGGACCTGAATATTCTATTGGAGATTCTCCCCCGGAAGCTGTTAAATAAGGCAATATACACACAATATACAAGTGTATATTGCCTTATTCAAAGGCCACGAAATCAGCCCATATTTGCCCATATTGGGCATCTCGGTTTTGGCATATTTTGGTACATAAAATATTGTATATTTGGAAAATATATGTGTAGTATATTGTAATGTATTTGTTACCTAAAGTAGGTTTATACACTACCATAATTGTAGAGTTAGAATTATGGTAGAATAAGATTTAGGAATAGAATAGGAATATTTTGTATCTTGTATATATACCTATTCAAGTAATGAAAATAATCAAGGGGATTATTTCTTTCATGGTATCAAGAGACTAGGTCTAAACAAAAGTTTTTTCTCTCAACTTTTGTCCTCCCTTTGGCCGAGACACCCCCCCCTCGGGTTTTCTCTTCCAAAATTCGTCTTCCGCTCTCACAAACACCTCTCTTAAATTTCCCTTTCTTCTTTGTTCTTTCAATATGTCTAAGAACAATTATCACCCTGCCCTCACAGTTCCCAATATCAAGAGCAGTATCCCTATTGTCCTTGAGATGGAAAACGTCCAATATGCGACGTAGGCGGAGTTGTTTAAAATTCACGCTATCTCTTATCAAGTTCTTCATCACATCATTCCTCCCGCTAAACCCCTTCCTGCGGAGGATCCTGAGTTATGGATTACACTTGATGCTACCGTTCTCCGGTGGATCTATGCCACTATTTCGGTGGACCTTCTATACCGTTCTCCGGATACCACGGCTATGGCTGCATGGAATAGATTGCGTAACATATTCCAAGACAACCAACATTCACGTGTCGTCACACTCGAGCAGGAATTCTCTCTCGTTCGAATGGACGAATTTCCGAACGTTTCTTCATATTGCAAGAAACTAAAGGAGTTGGCGGATCAACTCCGTAATGTTGGCGCACCAATAACGAATAATCGTCTAGTTCTACAGTTGGTTGCCGGTCTTTTGGAGGCCTATAATGGGGTTGGAACTCTCCTTCACCAAAGCAACCCTCTTCCTGACTTCTATCAAGCCCGCTCCATGCTTACTTTGGAAGAAGCCGGTTTGGCTAAAAAGGAGGCTACCGGAGCAAGCCCAGTCGTCATGGTGGCGTCCTCTCCTAGTCCTTCGGTTTTTGTTAATAATTCGGGCCAAAACCATAATAATGGTGGCGGCAAGAATAATCGCAAGAATAATAACAAAAACCGCGGGGGCAAACGCGGCGGTTCCGGTGGTCAGTAAGCAAACGGTGGGTCCCATCCAGGGAACAGTGGCCCACCCCCTGGGGCCCATGGCAGTAGGGCTGGGGCAGTGGGCCATGGGCCAACAACCCTTACCATCCAGCAGCAGTTTCCAGCGGGCAGTGGGGGTGGCCGGCCGGCCCGTGCCCAACAAAGACGGCGGGGGAAAAGAGCGGCTACGGCCCAGCTCCAGCACGATCTGGTGTTCTCGGGCCCCGACCTCCGCAAGCCCATCATGCAGCAGGCCCAACTCAAACCGATATCGAGGCCGCGAAGCACACACTGGGGTTATCTCAACCGGACCCAAATTGGTATATGGACACCGGGGCCACTACTCACATGACTTCCGAATCAAGTACTCTCTCATCTTATTCCAATTTGAGTACCCCTCGGGGGATAATTATTGGTTGACAGTTCTATTCCAATTCTAGGGTATGGTCAGAAAATGTTGTCTCCCCCCAATCCACCACTCCTCTTGAAAAATACTTTACATGCTCCTAAATTGATTAAAAATTTAGTGTCTGTCTGAAAGTTCACAAATGACAACCGTTTCGTTGAATTTGATCCTTTCGGTTTCTCTGTGAAGGATTTCAAGACGAGGAGTCATCTCATGAAGTGTGATAGTAGTGGGGATCTGTATCCTATCATGCCCGGTTTCAGTCCATCGAGTCCAGCCTTGCCATCAGCTTTTGCAGCCATCTCTCCTTCCATGTGGCATGCTCGCCTGGGTCATCCGGGATCTTCTATTTTATCAGTTTTAGATAAAAATAGCTTTATTTCTTGTAAGGGTACGAGTCGTACTCCAATTTGTCAATCTTGTTCATTAGGAAAAATTGTTAAGTTGCCATTTGTAGACTCTAATTCTCATACTTCTATGCCATTTGACATTATTCATAGCGACTTATGGACATCTCATGTTCTTAGTTCAGTGGGTCATCGATATTATGTTCTCTTTTTAGATGATTATTCTAGATTTTTGTGGACGTTTCCAATTGCAAATAAATCACAAGTGTTTTCCGTCTTCATCAAATTTAGAGCGTTCATTCGTACTCAATTCGAAAGAGACATAAAAAATATTCAATGTGATAATGGGAAAGAGTATGATAATAGGGAGTTTCGGGATTTCTATGCTACTAATGGGATCAATTTTCGGTTTTCGTGTCCTCATACATCTCCACAAAATGGAAAGGTCGAGCGCAATATTCGTTCCATCAATAACATTGTCCGAACTCTCTTAATTCATGCATCCATACCTCCATATTTTTGGCATCATGCTCTACAAATGGCCACATATCTTCTTAACATAATTCCGTCTAAAGGTCTGACATATTTTCCCCCCCTAAAAATCCTATATAATAAGAACCCTTCGTATTCTCACCTTAGGATTTTTGGATGCTTGTGTTATCCGTTATTCCCATCCACCACAATTAACAAACTTCAGGCTCGATCTACCCCGTGTGTATTTTTGGGTTATCCGTCGAATCATCGTGGTTATAAGTGTTTTGATTTATCCTCCAAGAAAATCATAATTAATCGCCATGTCATTTTTGATGAAACCCAATTCCCTTTTACGAAAGTTCATACTCCCGAGCCTAAGTCGTATGATTTTTTGGATGACCAAATATCCCCGTATATTATTCGGGAATTTTTTGGACCTCTCCCGCACCCAAAATCCTCCAGCGGGCCCACTGCCCGCTGGACCCACAATACCGCCGAATAAGCAGCGGCTTCAGCCACCGGAACAAACGCAATTGGGCCATCCCGGCCCCCCACTCGGAACCGGTCCACCGACGAGTCCGATTATCGATTTGGGCCAAAGAAAGCAGACCGCCACCGGCCGGTGAGTCCCGAGCCCAGAAAATTTCCAAAATTCCCTCAATTCTTCCTCGAGTCATAGACCGGTCACTCGCAGTCATCGAGGTATTTTTACACCTAAAAGACATTTTAATATGCATTCTGATGTCTCTAAATCCCCCTTGCCCCGCAATCCTCTGTCTGCATTAAATTACCCTGATTGGAAAATTGCTATGACTGATGAATATAATGCTCTTATTGATAATAAGACGTGGGAGTTGGTGCCCCATCCATATGGTATTAATGTTATCAGGTCTATGTGGATTTTTGCTCATAAGGAGAATTCAGATGGGTCATTTGCTCGACATAAGGCGCGACTTGTTGGTGATGGTAAGACTCAGCAGGTTGGGATAGATTGTGGTGAGACGTTTAGTCCGGTGGTCAAACCGGCTACCATTCGCACTGTGCTTAGCTTGGCTCTCTCAAAGACTTGGCCGATTCATCAGTTGGATGTCAAGAATGCTTTCCTACATGGTGATCTCAAGAAAACAGTCTATATGCATCAGTCGTTGGGTTTCAGGGATCCCAACCGCCCTCATCATGTCTGTTTATTGAAAAAGTCATTATATGGGCTTAAGCAGTCTCCACGGGCCTGGTATACGCGATTTGCTAACTTTGTTTCGACTATTGGGTTCACTCACAGCAGGTCAGATAATTCCTTGTTCATCTAGCGTCGTGGTTCATCATTGGCCTACATTTTGTTATATGTGGATGATATCATTTTGACCTCCTCTTCCGATGCCTTGCGCCAGTCTATCATGACCATGCTCAGTTCTGAGTTTGCTATGAAAGACTTAGGGCCTTTGAGTTATTTTTTGGGGATTGCCGTCAAGCGTCATTCAGGTGGCTTGTTTTTGTCTCAATGAAAGTATGCTGCTGAGATCATAGAGAGGGCTGAGATGTCATCCTGTAAGTCCACTTCCACGCCAGTTGATGCAAACCCAAAGCAAAGTACCGTAGCAGGTGCACCATACGAGGACCCGACCCGCTATCGCAGTCTTGCAGGGGCCCTCTAGTATCTTACCTTTACCAGACCGGATATTACGTATGCGGTTCAGCAGGTGTGTTTATTCATGCATGATCCCAGGGTTGAGCACATGAATGCAATCAAACGCATCATTCAGTATATTCAGGGGACACTGGACTATGGGTTGCACTTATATCATTCATCTACATCCACACTTGTCTCTTACACGGATGCTGATTGGGGTGGTTGTCCCGATACCAGACGGTCGACTTCTGGCTACCGTATGTTCCTTGGCAACAACTTGGTCTCCTGGTCGGCAAAGCGTCAGGCAACTCTATCACGCTCAAGTGCAGAGGCAGAATATCAAGGGGTAGCGAATGTGGTCTCCGAATCATGTTGGTTACGTAATTTGCTTTTGGAGCTTCATTGTCCCATTCAGAAGGCAACCTTGGTATATTGCGATAACATTAGTGCCATCTACCTTTCAGGTAACCCAGTTCAACACCAACGTACTAAACATATCGAAATGGACATTCACTTTGTCAGTGAAAAGGTTGCAAAGGGTCACGTTCGCGTATGTCATGTCCCGTCTCGTTATCAAATTGCCGACATCTTTACAAAGGGTCTACCAGCAGTTCTCTTTGAAGATTTTAGGGACAGTCTCAGCGTTCGAAGACCGCCCGCTATGACTGCCGGGGTGTGTTAAATAAGACAATATACACACAATATACAAGTGTATATTGCCTTATTCAAAGGCCACGAAATCAGCCCATATTTGCCCATATTGGGCATCTCGGTTTTGGCATATTTTGGTACATAAAATATTGTATATTTGGATAATATATGTGTAGTATATTGTAATGTATTTGTTACCTAAAGTAGGTTTATACACTACCATAATTGTAGAGTTAGAATTATGGTAGAATAAGATTTAGGAATAGAATAGGAATATTTTATATCTTGTATATATATTTATTCAAGTCATATTCAATTTGTAAGTTGTTGTTTTTTTGTTTTCCATCTAGTGTCTGATATTCAAATTACGGCTCCGACTAATCCGGAATTGTGCAGGTGATTTGTAAGTTGAAAATAAATAGTTAGGGAATAATATGTTATTCTTTAAACTGTAATAGTATTAATTTTTTTTTACAAAATATCACGCTCCTAGTAATTCCTCCAGTTCATTCATTCCCCTTCCATATTTGTGAAGACTTTAAACTACTTACATGAACTCTTTAGGACCTGAATATTCTATTGGAGATTCTCCCCGGAAGCAAGAACAAACTTCTGTAACTAAGGTAGGATCATAGACTGTGGCTATTTCATTATAGTTCGTGTTTCATAGACATATGATTACACTATTCGACAAGTGAAATGAATTCAATGATCCTGCAAATTATGCGTTTGATTTAATTCTTCATGACCACTATATATAGAATACCGATACCATGGTCATGCATTTTTATTTTCTACAGGTAGAAAATCCAAACTTTTTCCTTTTAACCTTTTTCTATTACATTGGATGATCAGGGAATGAGAAGGGAGACAGTAAAAAATCGAACTCACACTTAGTGTATGGGAGACTCTTCCTGGTATCACTAGACTATAAGCCTTGGTGGTATGGTAGACAATCTGAACGTCGGTCTTGATATTATACCTGATTGTTTCACGAAAACTAGCCAATATAGGACAATGCAACAACTAAATTCTCTTATCCCTTTCACCGATTTTCCAAAATTTTGCTAGAGAACAATAAATTAAAGAATGAGAGCTAGCAGAGACAAGTTCTTTTTTCGGTTGTCCCTATTTTGGTTCCACATTTGTTGGAAGAGTGTATCCACCACTGTAATCAAAAGCATGAGTATCATTTATCTCCGTTCTCTGTAGAGCATCCTTGTTATAAGGATGTCTAGAAGCAGCTATTGCTGTCCCAAAATCCGTTATCGACGATGATGCAGAGGTGGAATTAGTTTCCAGACCATCATTTTGAAGAATATTTTCAAGCATTTTTACCACTTCACTCATCGTTGGACGATCAGCAGCAGCCTCTTCAACACATTGCATTGCCAGGTCAACAAACCTTGTAAATCCAATTAGATTCGGCGTGCTTCTAATGACTGGATCGATCATATTGCTCAAGCCATTATGCTCCTCGTCGTTCTTATTGATTGCTGTTCTCATCTCTCGAACAACGTATTTTCCCTTCTCTATTGGTTGCTTTGCAGTTATGAGTTCCAGCATTACAACACCAAAGCTATACACATCGCTCTTCTCGGTTAATTGTTGAGTCATATAGTATTCAGGATCTAGATAGCCCTGCAATATAATCGAGTCTTAACTTCATTCCAACTAAATACAAAAGATAAACATATCACGCAGAAACACTTATAGGGAAACAAGTGTATCATGATTCATGTGCCAAAAGGCCAAAAGCAATAGATATGCATACAATTAGGGGTGGGCATTCGGGCCAATTTCGGTTTAGATATTTGGTTTTTGGATTGAAAAAATTACAATCCAAATCCAATACAAATAAGTTCGGATTGGATTGGATATTTTAGGTTCGGTTTTGGGTTAACTGGTTTGGATATTTCGGATTTCCGGTTTTTGACTTTTGAGCCTTTAAGACATGTCATAACAGTTAACAACCTCAATTCACTTATTAATTTGCTCATTAGAATATATAATTTTCTACATTTACCAAGGATTGAGGCCACCCTTACACCCATTTCGTGTAATTCCATACTAGATTTAATACTATAATGAGTAGAGCCGTAGGGTACTAATCTACTGGACCTTTGGAAATTGGAGTTATTAGTATTGGACACTTATATGAGTGGGGCTGAGTATAAGGCATAAAAATTTTGGATTTTTGTATATCCGAAAATATAAATCCGAAATCCATAAAATTTAAAAATAAAATCCAAAATCCAATCCATAATCCAAAAATCCAAAAAATTCGAATTCACCCCTACATACAACAGAAATTTTGAGGAACTATGCTCACCCCTACATACAACAGAAATTTTGAGGAACAAGAAGACTCCTTAAAAGTTTGCTTGCAAAATTGTTTTGGATATGTGTGGAGAATCTAAAAGCACAAGTTATGATGAGTGTAGTACCCAAAACCAAGTAAAATAAGGGAAATATTCTGAGAAATAAAGACATTGGTCTGGAGAAATATAATCTTAAAATAGTTAGTAACAATGATTGTCACTATAGTTTATATGAATTCAATCTGGCTATCTTGGTTCTGAACATAATGAATATAGATAATGATGGCGTACACAGGATCTTGTATAAGCAGTATCAACATTTAAAGAAGTGAACCAACAAACATTTTTACTGTACCAAAATAGTGTTAATAAAACACATTATCAAGGAGCTATAGGATGCAACGCACATGGAGTTAATTTTTTTCCGATCTAGAACTAGTACTCTCTGATGAATGTGTTTCTAAAACTAGATATGCAGGATGAAAGAATTAAGAAGGTTGTGGTACTAACCAATGTGCCTTTAACTTGAGTGGAAACATGACCCTTTGAGCTATCTGACACAAGTTTGGACAAGCCAAAATCCGCAACCTTTGCTGTTAAATTCTGATCCAATAAAATATTAGTCGATTTCACATCTCTGTGAATTATAGGAGGATTGGCAAGCTCATGCAAATAAGCTAATCCTCTGGCTGAACCAAGCGCAACACGAAGTCTCCTCTTCCAATCTAGATAAATGCTTGTTTTCCCTGAAGAGCATAGTGCAAATTAATATATACAGCCAAATCGAAATGTTAGAACTCTTTTGAATTAGATTTTACTTGGATGTGGTTAATTTAAATTACTCACTAAATCGATAGGAAGTAATCTCTAATGTATAGGAGACTAGGAGTATGTAGGTTACCTGACAAATTCTCCCTGAGCGAACCATTTGGCATGTACTCATAGACCAGTACTTGTTCACCTTGCTCAAAACAGAATCCAACCAGACCAACTAGATTCTTGTGATGAACCCGTGAAAGCAACTCAATTTCGGTCTTGAACTCTAATCCACCTTGCATGGATCCATGTTGAGCCCTTTTGATAGCAATTATTTGTCCATTTGCAAGCGTTCCTCTGTAGACCTAGGAAACAGAACACAAGCAAATAAGAAAAGTAGCTGAGCAGTTTATCTCTTTAAAGCAAATCTTTAATAGCAAACCTTTCCATAGCCACCGGAACCAATTTCATTTCTCTCGGAAAAGTTACTCGTGCATTTCTTGAGTTCATCGTAAGAAAACCATCTAGCTCCCTTTAGTTGTGGTGCACCTTCACTGTCGTTGCCACTTGGAGCCCAAGATGCTGGACAAAGAAGGTCAAAGTAATTAGACCATTTAGTTCAATCCTACTTGCATTCTGGACATACAATCAAACCTCTCTATAAAGGCGTCAGTTTTTATGATATATTTTTGGCTGCAATATGAAAAATTAGTTCCAAAGAAAACTAGGCAGTTATAGTGAAATGTTATCATATAGGTTGTTATAGAGAGGCCTGACTGTATATATAGTTATAACTCATCTCTTCTTTTCTATACAAGATGACATTACCGAATGGTCTACTCAATCCAATAGCTCTTTCAGCAATTTTCTTTTGTCGAATAGCATATAATGCAAGACCAAAAAGCAAGAGAACCAGGATGGTACACCCGGTAGCTATTCCAATAACTTGTCTTGAGCTAATAGAAGTTTCTCCACGTTCGGCTGAAACAGTTATAGTTTTAAGTTAATATTGTACTAGAAGTTTAACAGTTGTAAAAACCTCAGTGATTATACCTTGGAAAGTGTAAGGAGATGCTATGAAATAGTACGGTCCAAACTCTGGAGGCGGCTTATAAGTTTGGTTACTCAATTTAAATCCAATCCGCTCAACCTCTGATCTATTAAAAAACTTTCCTGCGGGTGGAAATAATTCTAACTGCACCTGAAGATAATCATCAATGTTGAAGAAGGAGTTCTGCAGAGAAACTGAACCGGGCGTGAGATCTAACTTCACCCACAGGCTCATTTCAAGTGAATGGAACGTATTAACATTTGACAACTCCCTAAAAGAAGGTCCTCTAAAGTAGAATGTTCCCTCGTACGGATAAGCACAGTCACAACTTTGCGGGCTAACTTTTTGATCGGCAGGACATGATTTGCTTCCACAATTAGCCAGGCTGGTAGAATAAGGTTTTGCTGATTGCTGCTGAAGCTGGCAGTAATTCGTGTTTCCAAGGGCCGTGTCACAGACAGGGTTACCAATCAGTCTGAGGATAACCACAAAGCAATCAAGGAGAAAGAAAAAATGACATACTAATATAATAGACAAAAAGGAGAAATGAACCATCTCACATCAGTGTATTTTTGTATCCAGAACCAAGCGTTATCGAGGAAATCTCGTTGTTCTGTAAATCAACAAGTGTGAGTTGCCTGCCACTGATGCCACCCATGTTCAACGTTTCATTAAATGCATTGTTCCTCAGCTTCCTGCATAAGTTACTAAGATCATTCCAACCTCTTCGTTGTGGGTAATAGACGTGGAATATTATTCAGTTGGGATCACGATACTCACACTTGTTGTAATTGGGGTAAAGCGAAAAGTTTCTGAGGCACTGATCCGTGGAGTGAGCCATACTCAATGACTCTGAGCATTACACCAATTCTTCCTACTTAGATTTTTGTCGTATTTATTTTGGAAATTCATAGTTGCATTCATAAATGATTAATACTCACAGAGTGGTGAGAGACTGTAAAGTCGAGAACCATACTGGCACCTCCGATTTATGGAAGGAGTTATTGCTCAAGTCCCTGGAAAAAAATGATATATCACTTCATCATAGAGAATCAACTTGGTAAATCAGAATTCTGAATATTATCATGCAAGCCTTACAGATAGTTAAGGGAATTCATTCCACTTAAATTTGGTAATGGGCCAGACAGTTCATTGTGAGCTAAATTCCTAAAAAAACAGAACATAAGAGAAAAAAACTACTTCAGTCTACCAGCTATCAATTTCAAGAAGACAATTGAATGAGCAATGATGGGAAAAGTATACTTACAACTCTACAACGCTTGTGAGATTGTTAAGGTTTGACGGGACACTACCATTTAAGGCATTTCTATCGAGCCGACTGAATATGTAAGGTCACATGAATACCAACAAAAGATAAGAGTACAGACATATAATCCAAAACAAAAAGGTGAAGTAATATGAAAGGTAAGATAAAAAATACGGTTGATTCTACTCACAGAACCTCAAGTGTCTGAACAAGTCCTAGTGTAATCGGGATGCTCCCGCTAAGTTGATTTCCATCAAACAGTCTGCCATTTCACAAGTGCAAAGAGTTAGAAGGAGGGTTGGAAGATTAACGTGAATAGCTCTTTAGTTTATTGACTTACACATGTATTAGCACCATGTCACCACTAAAAAGAATGCCCGGAATGGAGCCTGAAAGTTGATTTTTATTAAAATGGCTGCGATATGACATAACGTAGAAGTCAGACCTTAAGAGGTACATATTCTATCTTAAGAACAGCATATAATTCGAATAGATAAAGTTTACTCACAAGTGTTTTGCTTTTTTTAAAAGGTCCAATCCCGGACTCGATGAGGTTGAAACAGGAATTGGTCCTGTTAACTGATTATCTGCTAGATCAAGCCAGTAGAGTTTTGACAGATTGCCAAGAGTTGGTGGAATCTCACCCGTGAAATTATTTGAGTTTAGTGCTCTGTCAAAGAAGTTGACATATAGCTAAATGAATGAGTTAACGATACACCTACAACGATCATAAGTTAATATGGTTGAGAGATTCTTACAAGAATGATAACTCTGCAAGTTTTCCCAATTCCCTCGGTATACTGCCACTGAAGCTACAGCCAGCGAGGATTCTGAAACGTAAATAGGGACATTTAGGTAAATGCATGTTATGCATGTCTCGGAAGAAAAAGATCAAATAATCATTCTACGATGAATTAACTGGTATACACTTTACAATCAAGACAGTTTTCATAGTCTTACAATATGTTTAGTTTCTGCAGGTCTCCTATGCGCGGAGAGAGGGAACCTGTAAGTCCTCGATTGAACGACAGGTCTCTGCAATGCAAGTGTAGCTACTGAAGTGAACAAAGTATGGTGACAAATACAAGCTTTATTGCTAATATCCAACAGAAGTTTATTGGATTTAGAAACCAACTCACAAGGAAATTAATTCAGTGAGGCACCCAATGTCACCACTTAATTTTCCTTTTAGTCCCATTGTTGATAATCCCCTGAAAGAAATAATAAATACATTCAATGAATAACAAGCGCTTCGCTGGTGAAACAATAATTTCAAAGACTAAGGACTCATTTGATTTGAAATCTAAAGAATTTCGTTTTCTGTATAAAATTTCATGTTACTTATACAGCATTTGGTTATCAATGTAAACTCTTGTACAAGTAATACAGTATTTTGTTTTTGCTATTAAACTTTGCACAAGTTATGCAGAGTTTATTATTGGAAACTAAATCTTGAATTATAATTTGTACGAGAATCTATATATTACTTTATACGAATAGAACAAGAATAAATGCATTAGCAATACGAGGATAAAAGTACCTATCTTAAGACAGAAATTCCCTTAAATCAGACAATCGTGCATAACAATTCATGTATTACTATTCATCGTATAACAATTTCTACAATATAATTCCCATTTAACTAGAATGAACACCAAACGACCCTTAGATGTTGGAGGCTAAAAATAACAAATAAAAAACAAGAGCATACTCACAATGCAGTTACCCTTGAGTTGTTGCAGGTTACACCTTCCCAGGATGTTCCGCAAGGATCATCCGATTTCTGCCAACTAGGTGGTGTATTTTCCCACTGGTCTTTCAGTGATCGAAGTATCGTAACTGCAATCAACCAAGTTTGGACTTATTCATGATACCATAATTACATCTCTATTTACAGTAGAACATTGGACTACAACTACAAGTAGAAAATATTGCAAGCTACAACATAGTTTTTAACTTCATGAACATGTATGCAACTAGTAGGCATTTGGACACAAAAAATGTGACATTTGGAAAAAAAAGTACTAGTATTTGAAAAATGTTTTTAAAAAGAGGTATTTGGAAGCTGAAATTGTGTTTGGACATGCATTTAACTTGAAAAAAGGTTAGAAAATTTATGAGTGGAAAAAAAGAAGGGGATTTTTACAAAAATATACAAGCCAACATAATATGTTACACTTACATAGCCATATTTTCAGTTTACATTCACATAATCAACTTCTGTTTTCGCAACAGTGCTTATACACACAGTATACAACATTATACACTTACGGTAAACAATGTGGTTAAATGTGTAATCAAGGAAAAACTGAGCTAAACCGGGTAAATATTCTTTCCCAGAAGACATAGAGCGTAATTATTCACACGGAATGGCCAAAAAAGCATTTTACTGGAAACTCATCTTCAAATAAAAATTCAAGAAATCAGTCCAACAATGTATAACCAAATACTATTTTGAAACGGCCCTTAGTTACAAAGTTCTTACCATCTCTGGGGTCGGTGACAGTGTATATTAAATGGATGCCAGAAGTGAGAATGAGATAGCAGAGTAACCTCCGAGCGACTGCCATGGTTAAAAAATTACTTCAGTTCAGCAATATGATTGCCACACTTCATAAATATACAAAGCAAAGTTGGAGGGAGGTGAGTGGGTGGGAAAAAGGCTCATTAGGACTATTTAACTGTTTAATGATTTAAACGTATCTTAGAAGCCAATCTAACACTCAGCTAATCGCACTACTACTGCCTGCAAAATCATTATCGTTTTTGCATTGTCATGAGACAATTATCACTGAGTAATAATAGTAATAACGTATGAATTGAAGTGATTTGTTTGCCTGGACATTTTACCAATTATTATATAGGAAAAGTAAAGATACTGATTTCTTTGATTCTAAGGCAGACTATTATGATGATGGTCCAACGTAGAAAATAGAGACACCAAAATAATTCCTTACAGCTAGTTTGGATGATAGTATCCTATTGTTATTTTAAATATATTTTGATTATTAATTAAATTTTACTGTGTCTTATTATCATAAGACTAAATAGTGTTATCTTATATAATGACCGCTTTGGTGTGATTACCTTTTTTCACTTATTTATTACCCTCTATCTCAATTTATGTGACACTTTTTTCCTTTTTAGTCAGTCTAAAAAAGAATAACATAACGTCTTTTTGAATTTAGTAACAATTTGATTTTTAAACTTTCCTTTTTAATGTTAACTAAATGATTTATAGCTTACTTTGAATCACAACCTTTCTTTTTCTCTTGAACTTTGTGTTCAATCAAACGTCTTTGTATAAATTAGAAAGAAGGGAGTACTTAATAATCCTATTAATCCTTTCCTACCTTTCTTTTCCTAATCTACTTTTTCTTTATACTATTGTAAGCTTCTTATTCAGATAAGATTTTTGATGTGTGGCATTATAAAAAATGGTCATACAATCTATCGAGATATTACATTCATTAAAATAATACAACACGATAGGACATTATAAAACATGTAACAACCATCCAACAAAAGCCGATAAGGGACGACCTTCGTCAGTTGGAATAAGGACTTGTTTGACTAATGAAGGAAATTCGGGGTGTTCTCTTTTCTAAGTAAGCTGACACAGTGTGATTTGAAGCAATAACGAGTATTTTCTTATAACATCAAAAAACCATGTATACTTGGTACTTCCTTCGGCCCAAATTTGAAGCAATAACGAGTATTTTCTTATAACATCAAAAAACCATGTATACTTGGTACTTCCTTCGGCCCAATATATGTGAAGTTGTTTGATTGAGTACGAAATTTAATAATGAAAAAAAAACATTTAAAATTTATCATCTAAAATAAGATACGGACATTTATGATTAAGCCAATATTATTATGGTAAAAGACATAAACTATGAAAAGACATAACAAATGTTTATAAGTTACGTTAGAATAACTTTTTATGTATAACATGTTTTTAAAAATTGCATATTACAATGTCGGGTTGATTTTATTTCAATTCGATTTTTTTAACTAATACCAAACCAGTCAGGGTTTTTTTCCTTAATATCAAACCAAAGCTTGGTTGAGATAGCTCGTGCTTGCTCGGCTGGGCTTGGTGTGGGCTCGACTCACCTCAGTACAAGAAGAGTAGGCTCAGTCCATCTCGGCTTGGCTCAACGTCCAAGCCTAGCTAGCAGCATTAGCTTACAACAACAACAACAACATACCCAGTGAAATCCCACAACATGGGTCTGGGGAGGGTAGAGTGTACGCAGACCTTACTTCTATCATGATAGGTAGAACGGTTATTTCCGAGAGACCCTCGGCTCAAGACAGAGCATAACAAGAGCATAGAAACAGCAAAAGAAGTCAGATCCAGTAAAAAATAAGTTAAACAAAGTACACTAAAGGACACATAACATCATAAATCAAATTACAAGGAACTATAAAACAATATTGCACCTATTAGTAACATAGGCTAAGCGGCCTACAACAATAACACTACCACTACCAGTTTGCAAGAGTAAGTAGGACTACGCTCGACTACCTACTACCCTTCTACCCTAATTCGTGTCCTCCACAACTCTCTATCTAAGGTCATATCCTCACTAAGTTGCATCTGCGCCATATCCCGTCTAATCACCTCTCCCCAATACTTTTTTGACCTACCTCTACCCTCATGAACTCGTCCATAACCAACTTCTCACACATCCGCACTGGGGCATTTGTGTCTCTCATCTGCACATGTCCAAATCATTTCAACCTCGCTTCCCGCATCTTATCCTCCACCGAGGTCACTCTCACTCTATCCCGAATATCATCATTTCTAATCATATCCTTCCTTGTATGCCCGCACATCCATCTCAGCATCTTCATCTCTGCAACTTTCATCTTTTGGATGTGCGAAGTCAACACTCTGCCCCATACAACATAGTCGGTCTAACCACCGCCCTATAGAACTTGTCTTTAAAATTTGGTGGAACCTTTTTGTCGCACAAGACTCCAGATGCGAGCCTACATTTCATCCACCCCTACCCCAATACGATGTGTGACATCGTCATCAATCTCTCCACCCCCTTGGGTAATAGACTCAAGGTACTTGAAGCTTCCTTTCTTCGGAATGACCTGAATCCTTTCTTCGGAATGACCTGAGTGCTTTATTCAGAATGACCTGAGTGCTTTCTTCAGAATGACCTGAGTACCAAGCCTCACCTCCTCGCCTGTCTCCAGCTCGCTCCCGTAGCTGAACTTGCACTCCAAGTACTATGTCTTGGTCCTACTCAACCTAAACCCTTTAGACTCCAGAGTTTGTCTTAAAACCTCCAGCTTAGCGTTCACTCCGTTGTGAGTCTCATCAATCAGGACTATCTCATCTGCGAATAACATACACCATGGCACCTCCCTTTGAATTTGTCGCTTATGTCCATCCATCACCAAGGCAAATAAGAATGACTAAAAGTTGATCCCTGATGCAGCCCCATCATCACTGAGAAGTGATCTGAGTCTCCTCCTACTGTCCGTACCCTGGTCTTGGCTCCATCATACATATTCTTGATCGCCCTAGTGTACACCACATGTACACCTCTAGCCTCCAAACATCTCCATAGAACCTCCCTAGATATTTTGTCGTATGCCTTCTCGAGGTCGATGAAAACCATATGTAAGTCTCTCTTCCTCTCCCTATACTGCTCCACCAACCTCCTAATAAATGAATGACTTATGTGGTCGAACGCCCCGGCATGAATCCAAACTGGTTCTCAGAGATGGACACGCCTCTTCTCACCCTTATTGGATTAATAGTTGTGTACAAGGTTCAATCTACCATTAATGGTGAAATATGCCACCAATTCAATGAGGTTTTGGCAGCAGCCTGAAAGGATATATGTCCGTATTAGTATGGAGAATATTCAAGAAAGTGACTGCAAACGCCTAAGAACAAAATACCTGTATAAGAAATACACGCAATAATTCATATACAGTTCCGCCGTCCAGTTACGGGTCATGTTTTGTTTAAAAAGATAATGAACCAGAGACAAGTATAATTGCTTGCAGCTCTGCAAATGGTGAACTTTATATCTGTTTTATTTTATTCTTTTCTTACTGATCCCTCTCGCCGTGCAGGGAAAATAACTTGATTGCTACAAGCTGAAAATTCTTCCTGTCCTTCAACAAAGTGTTAGAAGTAAATGAGTATGATTTTCTATTTTTCTTTACCTTACCAATAAGAGTAAACTACAAATTTCCTTCTGGATCTTTTAAATACTTTTGGCATAATGCCATCAAACAGAAAGAGCTAAAGCATAGCAGGTCATTTTTCCCTGTTAGCATCTTCTCTTTATTTTCGGCTTTGGAATCACTTCATAACTCTACTTCAGCTGTTAATGCACATTAACAACTCCAGATACTAACGAGAAGAAGTCTCGACCAAAAAGAATCAACAGGACAAGGAGGAAAAGGAGTATCAAGCACAAAAAACATGTCGTACTTGCATCACCAAGGAGTGCTCCTATTTTGAGAAGCTAAGTTTTGAGAGAACTGCAGCAGCTTGGTCACCGCCTAGAAGGAAATAAGGATGTCTAAGAGCTGCAGCAGCAGATAAACGCCCACCTCTCTCTGAAATAAGTTTGGTAGCCAAATCCCACCCTCTACCAGAGTCGAGATCAAGAATACTGAGATCAGGCCTCGTCCTAGTCTTTTCTCTCCATTTATTCAAGTCATATCCAACTACATTTAGTTCCAAATTAAAGTTCTTTAAGCCTGCTGTAGACCTTAAGTTCGGTACTGCCATTTGCATAAGCACTATTCCAGCAGAATACGTGTCAAAGAGATCGGGACTGTTTAGCTGCAATAACAGAGATTTCCTGCTATAAGTATTAAACATGAACTCTGCAGTAACATCATCGTCAGGTTTCCTTCCAAAAGACTGAAAATCTAGTGTAGTAAACGGAGTTGACACATGCTTTAGGGTGTGTTTGGTATGAAGGAAAGTGTTTTCTAGGAAAACAATTCTTGGAAAATAAGTAATTTTCTTATTTATTTTTTGATGTTCGGTAAGTAAGCAAAAAATTATTATCCCAAAAGCATTTATATATAATCTGGGCAAACAGTATGAGGGGTGTGGATGGCGGGTAGGGATGTGGGGGTGGTGTAGGTGGGGCTATGGGATGGGGTATGTTGGAAGATGGGGAGGAGTAGAATGTCACTTATGAAACTTGTTTTCCCTGATACTTCTAGGAAAATCATTTTCCTCATTTTGGGTGTGTTCGGTATGGAGTTCTCCAATTTTTCCATGCTCGGGTGGTTAAACTTCCCAAGTGGAAGCAGAGAAAACAAGTTCCACAAGCGGCATTCCACATTGAGTGTGTCCTCCCCACCCTCCAACACATGTCATCTTCACCCACACTTGTAGCTCCCATACCCACACCCCCTACCCTCACCTCCACCTTCCAGAGTATTTGTCTAGATTATATACAAATGCTTTTACAATAATATTTTTTGTTTACGGCTCGAATATAAGAAAATAAGTAAGAAAATAATTTTCCTGTAAAACCAAATATGGGAAAATTGGAAAACTCCATGCCAAACACACCCTTAGTCTTTCTATTTTCCTTTTTGGTATACTTACACATAGAATGATTTTCTATCTCAAGCTTACAAATGAAGGAAGAGTGACAAGCAATATAAATCCATGTATTAAAAAAATACCTGCCACAAAACTGGGGAAAGAAGTGCAGCAACTGGCTCTGGTGGTGGTTTTGGAGTTTCTTCTGGCATTACATAGAGTTCAGGTGGACAATAATCAGGATCAAGTAGCCCCTTGTCAGGCACATAATTTTTTCCAATCCGAAGATCAGTTGCTGCCCCAAAATCTATCAGCTTGATTTGTCCCTTTTTCGTGACCACTAAGTTGGATGGCTTTACATCTCTATGGACTATACCCGTGTCATGGATTTTCTTAAGGGAAGTAATAATCTGACGCATGATTTGTTTGATAATTAGTGCATTCCGTTTAATTGACTCCAACCCTTCTAAGACACGACCAAACATGGCAGATTCTATATTCAAGGGGAAGCCACGATCCTTCATGTAATCACCTAGGTCACGATCTCCCTGTCACATGAAGGTCCTACATTAAAAAAAAATATGTTTCTTCTTTGACTGGGAAATCAATGTAATGTATTCCTACTGATGCTGAACAATATATGTTTATGCAGCTAGTCTAATAGGTGAATAACTAACTGACAGATGACCTGTATTTGACTTTCAAGACACAAAAAAGTCATGAATAGTTCTAAACAAAAGGAATTTTGGTGGGAAAAGTACTTTAAATGGCTCAATTACCTCAAATTTCCAGACAAGCCATTTCTCACCCTTAGTATATCGTGAGTTAGTTTTTTCAGCAACAAAGCTACCAAGAAATTCTGCACATGTCTCAGGAGCTGCTCTTGATAGCCTGTAATTGAACCATTCTTCAAACTCACCACATTCCGCAGCACCTTGAACACCAATCTTTACCTATAAATTGAAAAACAAACCAAAATGTTGCTAGGAAAGGAAGAGTATTAAATAAGCCCGATAGAAAGCAAATGCAAGAGAGAAATAATTCAAGAACTGACAATGATGAAAAGGGAGTCAAACATAACTATATACCGTTGAGACAAAACAAGACGACTGTTGGACGAATAAAAGTATATAGAAGACACAATAATCATAATCAAGCCTAAAATATTTACTACAAAAGAACTCACTACTTAAAACCTTGAAAAAATTAAGGTTAGGTAGTATAGGGGCAGAAAATAGCTACTCCCTCCGTTTCATTTTATATGACACTTTCCTTTTTTAATCAGTTCCAATAAAATAACACCTTTTATACTTGAAATTTTTTAACTTTAATCTTCTTATTTTACAATTAATGACATGGTTTTATAGATATGTTAATGTCATAAAATGTTTAAAATCAAAAGTTGTAAAAGTACTCTTGTATTTGCCAAGAGTCTTTCTTTCTTAAACTCTATATCCAGTCAAACACGGATGTATAAACTGAAACCGAGGGAAAATTTACAGAAAAAAATTAGCGGGCGTCGCAAGTGAAAGTATATATGTCCTAGAGACAATCATCATTAGGGACAAATGTACTTGAACACATTCGTATTATTAATAAGATTAATATTTTGGCATTTGCAATTATTTAATAATTATTTGATTGTTTGTAATTATTCATTAATGTGCATCCCTTGAGCTTACGTTGTCATTAATAGAGTGAGATATTAATGATAGAGTGTAACTCTTAAAATAGCCTCGACTAATGATCATCGAGAATGGGATATCGATGATATGTGATAAGTCGACATGTGGTCTGCATCACATCCTTAGAGGATGTAGTATGTCTCACCTGCTACGAGTAATGGCTACTCGTGATGGACACATGGATACTTTGGAAGTATTGGTATACCCTGCTGATATACTGTTTGTTATACTTGTCTAAAGCATGATCAGCGTGTGGGAGATAGAAGTCCTTAGGCTTGAGGTTAATACGCGCCTTGTCTACAAAGTAATGTACTTTGATCTCGTCCTAAACTCAAATGCCTTATAGGTTGAGATGCGACTTGTATTGGGTATATTACGATATGGATTGAAGGTGGTAGTTGAGCCAAGATTAGGATTCATTCCTCGGATGTATATTCGAGAGAACACTCGGATTCTCAGTGATATTAGGTTGACTAAGTCGTTGGCCAACGCAATAGACATGTTTAGAATATGGTCTAGTTGTCAACTAATATAGATGAGATACAATGATTAAGCCATTTGGATAGATACTTGACAAATCCTAAGCTTGATCAGGTGTGTCGTGAATGAAAGGATTTTATCTTACCACATAAAGGTTAAGTTTATTGGATTCGTGTAAACGTACTTCACATATTGAGTTCGTCTTCCGGCCCCATCTAGGAGTTCCGTGTAGACCTTAATTTGATTAATGTCGATATGAGAAGGCTTGTAGGGTCACACTATGTCGATTGTCCGTTTCGATCTAAGGATGTATTGAGAGAGTAATTAAAATGTTCGATTTGGAATCGAGACATTTAAATGAATAATGATTATTTTAATTAAGTCAAAATTGGATTTTGAATTTAATTAAGAAGGCACGAAAAATAAAGTCGAGCGTCGCGGCGCCCATACCCTAGGGCCGCGGCGCCTCTGCCTCAATTTTTGGGTCAAGCCCAAGGTCAAACCCTAATCCGGTTTTAACCTATTTTTCAACTATAAATAGAGGCATTATTCTCGAACCTCTGCCGGATTTCCTAGCTTTCCGAAAGAGAAGTATATTGTAACTTGGAGCTTGCAATCGGAAGGGCAATCGCATGTGCACCTTATAGTAGATAAAGATTCCAGATAATACTAACTTGTAAGTAAATGTTTTATGTTACAAGTTTCATTGTTGTATAACCATACCAGAAATTATTGTTGGGGTAAGTAAGAAACAAAATATTTTAAACTTCCGCTGTGTCTTACTTATGTGTTTTGAACCCAACAAAATTACTACAACAAGTTCAGCTTAAGGACGATAATTCAAAAGCATACAAGTGATACAACATATGCAGCCAAATCAGTCAAATATTGCTCATAAATGGTGAGTTATAAGGATAAATAATACTCCTTCTGTCTCAAATTATTTGTCGTGGTTACTAAAATTAGTTGTCTCACATTATTTGTTGTTTTACAAGTTAAAGGCACAATTAATTATTTATTTCCTATTTTGTAGAATTTTGTCATTAGTGTAAATGACACATAAATAGAGTAAACATTTACTGAAAAGAGATTATAATTTAGCCATAAATAAGGTTCCTCCTAATTAATAATTAATATTTCTTAAGGGAGTGTAAAATAAAAAAGTGACAAATAATTTGAGATGAGGGAGTACAGCATTTTACCTGTTTAAGAATGACCTTTTCCTTGAATCTTGAATCTGCAATAAGGGATTTTACTGATGATCCTCTTTTCCTCACATTTTCATCCAAATTAACATTCTTAGGAACAATAACACCAGAATAAACAATCCCAAATGAACCCTCTCCCAACCTATCACCAATCAAAAAATCTTTCATCTTAAAACTCCTTTTCCCACTCAAACTATCCAACCCCACTTGAATAGGTGCCAAAATATATGCATCAATAGCACCAACTAAAACTCCAGGTCTAGCAGTCAAGTAAATCCAAGTAAGACCTGCAAAAACTAACAACCCCGATCTCTGTGTTTCAGGTAATTCTTGAAATTGTGCATACCAAGATTGAAAAACTGGGAGTTGAGACAAAGAATTGTCTAAACTACCAGAAATTTCATTAACAAAAGAACTGCATGTAATGGTATTGTTTTTCTTGGAATGGTTAGTGCATGACCAAAAATAGTAGCTATTTGAAATGGGTCTTAAGGGTGAGAAACAAAAGAGGTTTGGGTCTTGACGGAAAGTTGTAGTAGGGGAAAATAGAGATGCCATTGATGAAAAGAGTAGTACTTAGGTTGTTGTTTTATAGTGTCAGCAGAGGTCGCATTTTGTCCACGTGGGGATCGTGGGTTTATCTTTTTCGGACATGGATGTGTGGAGCATGACAAAACAACAATGCTATCTCTAGTGCCCAAGATTTCATTTTTCTTTTTCAAGCTCAATGGAGAGGCTTTCTTTTATTTTATTCAGAGCTGTACTCTCTACTAGTACTATGTAGTATGTAGTAGTAGATTGTAAGGGATGTAAAAGATATGGTCTTATTGGACTTGATTTAGAGCATGTCTGGCCAGTTAAAAACGGTTTATTTTGAAAAGTGATTTTAAATTTTTAGTGATATATTATTTGTGTTTGACTAATTCATTTTAAAAGTAATTTTTAAGTGCTTTTTATAAGCAAATTGTTTTTGGATAATCTTCTTTAAAAAGTGTTTTTGAGTGTCAAATTACTAAAAAGGACAAATATTTATGAACGTTTACTATTAAAATTATTTTATAGAGAGAAACTATTTTAAATATCTATATCTTCTCACGACCGTCAATCAAGACAAGAAAAATATAGGGATAAGTAATATTTGATTTAAAAGATTTGTGCGGGGTTACAATCTTTATAAAATCTTAAATAAAAAATGTCATCTGATTCTTCTCCTCACGACCGTCAATCAAGGGCTTTGCTTGTTCTTAAATCAACGGATTACTTATTGTAATTTCACTACGAATGCGGAGCCAAACTTTAATCATAAACGTGAAGGTATGGAGACTTGCGACTCACCACTTGAAGATGAAGACTTCTTAGTATGCGGAAGACTTGTTGATCACCTTTGGAAATGAGAGCTTCGCTATGTATATTTCTTCCTTCTGCGGAAGACTTATGGATCTTCCTGATATGCGTACTTATGAATCCTTTTGATATGTGGAAGACTTGTGAATCTTCTTAATTTGCGAAAGACTTATGAAACTTCGTGATATGCGGAAGACTTATGGATCTTCGTGATATGCGGAAGACTTCTAGATCTTCTTGATATGCGAATGCGTTCAAGAATCTATGGATACCTCATCATTCCTTCTTCGGTTCTTCTTTTTCTCTCATTTTAGCTTTATGAAAATTCCTATTTATAGTTGTGGGGGAGTGCTAGGATATGTATATGATTGGTTGAATCATGTCATTTGAAAACTTGGTGATATTTGATTGGTTCTTGTATTGACTTGACATGTTATGTCACTTATACACGTGACATGATTCTATTGGTCCTTGACTTGACTTAGCGCGCAACGTCATTTGACACGTGGTGTAAGCCTTGGGCTAATGGAGTGTGCTCATTATTTAAAGACCTGCTCATTATTTAAAGACCAACTCAATGTACTAAGGCCAAATGAAATTGTACTTTACTTTAAATTCATATCTTGTACTTAAATAATTTGATTTTGAGTTGGGCTTGATATTTCTTGAACTTAAATATTTATCCAAACTTAATGTGGATTAATTCCACAAAATTGGTATTCCTACAACCAGTTCGAAAATTATTGTTTCTTTAATATTTTTTGTGAAAAACGGTAACGCTTCAAATTATATTTTTAGATAAGGATATTTTTAGATTAAAAGGTGAAGAGAATATTTATAAGTCATTAGCATTATTTTTTACCCTTTTCCGATAAAGCTTGATTAGAGGATACCGGAGATGCGATAACTGTAGGGGAACTAGAATTTTCATGAGTTCACATCGATGACAGTGAAAAGAACTGCCATGACTGACGAGAGGATCAGATTTTAGCTTCCTTCATTTCGCTATGTGCAATTGCTTTTCTCCAACTACCTTCTTTCCTCATTCATTTGGTCTGAAATTAACCCACAAAACACTACCCATCCATGGTATTCCTCACTCACATTGCAATTTAGAACTTGCAAATTACAGGATACGGTTTGGGAAAGCGAAAAGGGACCTACCCAAATCGAGTAGTTCAGATGGGTATGATTTTTTCGACGATTTTTTATGGTTAAAAGACAAAGAAGAAACTGAAATTCCAAGAATTGGTGATGATAGAGACGTTGGGTTTCTTGAATTCGATAATAAGGTGGGTAAAGAAGCAAAATCCCTTTGATGATATCATTTGAGCATACAAATTCTTTGTTGCACCCCAAAAATGATTTTTTGTTGGAATCATTACTCCCTCCGTCTCAAATTATTTGTCTCCGTTAAAAAATACTCCTTCCATCCCCATTTATATTACACTTTAGTCATCCAAAAGAATGACATAATTTTTTATTTGGTAATAATTTAATTTTAAATTTTAAATTTAACGAGATGAGGTATAAAAACATAAATATGTATAACTTATTTTAAACGACTAGATTCAAAAGCTTTACTTTATTTTTGAAACTTCGTGCTCAGTTAAAGAGGGTATTTGACCTACTATAAATATCTCTCCGTTAAATATTTTATTTTATTTATGTATTATCTAATTTTAATTAGCGGTAAAATGGAAAAAAATAATTAATTATGTTTTTAACTTCAAAATAATAAACAATTTAATAACTATTTTTAGTAACGATGACAAATAATTTGAGGGTAGAAGTAGTAGAAATAAGAAAATGATTTTGTTGATACATTGGAGTAATTAAACTTTCAGGAGATAATGAAAAGTGGAGCGGACTCTGTTGATGTAGATTCTAAATTGGAATTGGAAAAGGGAATTGTGAGGAGGAGGAAGCAAATGATGAAAAGGTCGAATTTGATTGCGAAGCAAGT
The DNA here is from genome assembly GCA_034509755.1 of Anisodus tanguticus. Lineage (NCBI taxonomy): Eukaryota > Viridiplantae > Streptophyta > Magnoliopsida > Solanales > Solanaceae > Anisodus > Anisodus tanguticus. The sequence goes on along the minus strand of CM067540.1, from coordinate 51,637,937 downwards.
GATCAGCATTCAATCTGCTCTCAACTTGGGCTTTGTTTCACAGCTTTGGGTGGACATAAATTCTGTACATTTTGAAAGCCCCTTTTATCTTCAAATTATCTTATATTAGAGAATTTATTACTTTCCTGTTCTGCAATTCAAAGTTTATTGAGCAACCTATGAAAAGTTTGCGGCTTTCATAAGGTTATAACATAGTAGCAATAGCTAATTAATCTGTCTCCTAAGGAAATTTTCAGCTAAAGAAAAACATTATGCTCATTTTGATTATCAGTGGGCGGAGCCAGAATTTTCGGGAATTCAAAATATATAAAAAAAATTATTCGAAGAAGCCAAGGGATAACATCTACTATACATACATAAAAACATAACTTTGACGTTGTATATACAATGTAATTTTTCATCGACGGCTCTGCCTGTTCTGATTAGGACACTGTTAATAGACTGGCCTCCTAGTATTAAAAGTCTATTTACTCAAATTTTTACATGTTTGCTCTTTGAGAGGCTTGTTTTCAGTAACAGGTGCTATCTTCTGATTTATTTACTATTTTCCTTTTCCACAGTGGGTTGTCTTCCTAGTTGAAGTGAGGCCAAACTTACTTTCTGGTGAAGGGGAAAAGTTTCTGCTGAAGGATGTCAAACAGGTAACTGCATGCACGTAAAATTTGTAGCTCCCAAATGCCTACTTTTCTATCTCAAGCTTGTTATTCAACCATTTAAGATTGTTTCTTTACTAGTACAACATAGTATTAGATCATTAATCTGACATTTGTAGAATATATCAAGGTTTTGATTGCTTATGGTTTCCCTACTGCCTATACAATCTGATCATCATATTAGACTTGTTTAAAGAATGCAGTTTGCAGTTCCAGAATACCACCTTGCTTAGTTGCTTTTACAAATTGGAACAAGTCTTTCAGACCTCCTAATTCTGCTAACCAAAGCCCTATTCAAAAGAAAAGAAAAGAAAATATAAAACATAGTTCCAAAATGCTCTCTGGGAATGAGACACTGTGTTAACTCCCACTTGGGCCGGGGGTGGGGTGGGGAAGAGGGATCTTGGACAATGGGCGGAAGTCAAGCAATATTGCATGAGTGAAGATAGGTTATGCTGCTTATGTTTTATTAGGAGCTAAACTTAAAAGAGTACTTTGCCTTTAAGAAGCTTAAGAGCTTTTCCTTTTAAGATGTACTACTTAAAATTCTCCCCTTCATCAAAACATCCTGAAATTCTTTCCAAATGAGGTAGAAATCATGCACCTATATCTCTTTGGTATTAGGGGGTGCCTTTACAGGGTTTTCAGCTTTCAACCTTTCTCTGATTCCGAAATTTGTATATTCCGTATCCTGGACTGTTAGTGAACTAATCTGCCTGGTAATTGTTCTCGGATTATGATACTATTAACAGTGTATTTTCAATGTTAATTGTAGGTAGGAGATGTTGTACTTGTTGAGGATGAGCATGTGATGGAAAATGAATTTAAGCTTGTTGAACTGCAGACATTGGTATGCTTTCTCACATCTTGTTGGTTTCTTTGGGGATTACTGATACCCAGAGTGCCTGCGAGATGTTTTCTAAGGCTCCTCGTCAGTTAACCACTTAGAGACTGTGTCCTTGAACTAGAACTCTTCTTTCCATTGAACCGTTTAGCATCATATAAATGCTGCTAAAGCATCCAACTCAGAAATCATTATATAAATTCATTCTATATTTCCCAAAAATTCAACTGCCTTGAATTTAGGGCGATTTTTGTATAAACTTGAACAGTGTTTGGTTTATGTTTGACATTGATTGTTGTCCCGCAAACTCAAAGGCAGTGAGTTTAGGGCAATTTCCGGATAAATGTGAATAGTATTTGAACTTAAAATTAAATTAATAACAAGAAAAATTCAATGGTTATTAGTTTCTCCCTAGTTTCCAGCTATACCCTGAAATGTTTTCAGTATTATCCTTGATTTCACTGCTGGTAAACTTTTACCAGTGGTACTGACAAAAAGAAGAGTTGTTTTACCAGCGATGAAATCAAGTGCAATACTATTCACATTTCACGGCTGGTAAAGTCCAGGACCATTTAAAAACTAATTTCGAACTTTAAGGACATTTTCTGAACAAATGAAGTTTGAGAACCAAATCAGTATACATCGTTAACGATAGAGATCAATTTGGTTATTTACTAGTGGAGTTCATCCTTTTCCATTAAAAACTTCCTAGACTCTGTTCTCAGTCTCACAGGCCCCTCTACGAACTAATTGGAATGGCGTGAAGGATCCACAAGTAAAGGATACTTCCTGACCAAGTACACTGATAATTTTTCTCTGTTAATAAATCTGGTCCATGTATGAGTGGCTCACATCCTGGTCAGCGATATGAGCCTCCTTCGGGGCTCAAGTATCAAGGACAAAACGTATACCTTAAAAAGGTGCTGAGCATGACATCAAAAAGAATATCAATCCATTATATTTCATTCTTCTTGCTCTTCCCCCAATGATGAAGTATTCAACTCAGATATTTATCTTTCCCTGGCTTTTCTGCCTCTTTAAAATCTTCATGTTTTTGCGTGTATTTGAGTGAGTGCTTTAATGCTTATGGAATTGCCACCTCTCATTATTTATCTTTTCTTTCCTTTTTTTTTCTTAGCCTTTGCTTCTTTCTTCATTTTTCTTATATCTCTTCTACAGGTGGGGTACAACGTTGTAACTCCACGTCAACGGAATATCGGGAAGGTGATTCTCTGCTTCATTTTTCCAGTATCTGTATTACTCTAATTTTGATTAGTTTACTTTTTCTGTAGGTTCGTGGCTATACTTTCAATATTAACTCAGGGGCTGTGGAATCTCTTGAGCTTGATTGCTTAGGAATATCCATAATACCATCCAGCTTGGTAGGTTAATACAAATTAATTTTATTTTACTGCAGCTACTTGTTGACCTCCTATTTGTCATTTTAGCTAAAGTAGTGTGTTGCATGCTTGACATTTGCACCTGGTTTATATATCAGGTGAGCACCTACTGTCTATTTGTTGAGGATGTGGTCGACGTTTTATCAGATACCATTGTTGTCCATGAAGCTGCAGCCTCACGCCTACAGAGACTTACAAAGGTACTTTGGAGTGTTCATGGTCGATTTATCAAAGTTAATGGAGTAACTGTTTCCCTTTTGGTATTTTTCTTCAAGGGAAAAGGGTCAAATTTGCCCTCCAACTATATTTTATGGAACACATTTGCCCTCCGTTAAACTTTGGAATCAAATATACCCTTACCATTTGCAAACTTGTTAAATTTGCTCTCATTTGGATGGAAAGTTGACGTGGACGCCACGTTGGATCCACGTCGGCAGACCACCATCAAAACTACCGCCACTACCATCTCCAACAGACCACCACCAACTCCACAAGCCAGCCACCCACCTAACCCTTTCCCCTCGTCACCCGCCCATCCACCCCCCTACCCACCCCACCCACCCCACCCACTACTCCGGCGAGCTTCCCCTCCCCCTCCCCAAACACTCCTCTGGCAAAATTAGTTGATTGAAAGAAATAAAATAGCTAAGAAAAAAAAGAGTTGCAGGAGAAACAAATTGAAAAGAGGTTTGGAAAAGTAAAATGGGGTGAAGAAGACGATGCCGCTGGTTGGAAGGTCGAACGGCGGCGAGGTGTAGTGGAGGGATTAGAGGGACAAAAAATCGCGGTCATTCAAACTCCACTACACCTCGCCGTTCGTCATAAAGTGTAGTTTCACAGTGACCGCCGTCCGATTTTCACCGTGAAACCAAAAACTGCATTATCTTTTTCTACACCCCGCCGTCCGTTTGAATGACGTGTACCAGTGGTGAAACTCCACTACCGTAACCGTGAAAATCGCGCCTTCTGATACGTATAAGATCTGGAAACGCGACGGTTGTTGAAGCAGTGGGGTGGCTGGAGGAGTTGCGGTTGGTGGCTGTGATGGTACAAGGGTCATTTGGTTGTGTCGTTGTTGTGATTCGCCGGAGACGATGGTGGTGCGGTTGTGGTTGCTGGAGGAGTGTTTGTTGGTGGCTGTGATGGTACAGGGGTCGTTTGGTTGTTGAAGCAGTGGGGTGGCGATGTGGTGTGGTAACTGTGGTTTTGGGTAGTGGGGTGAAGGGCGGCGGCTCGTTGACGATGGCGGTGGAGCGGTGGTTGTTTGGTGTGGGTCCCACATGACATGTGTTTGACTGTCCTCTACGTGGATCCAACGTAGTGTCCACGTCAACTTTCCGTCCAAATGAGGACAAATTTAACAAGTTTGCAAACGGTGAAGGTATATTTGATCACAAAGTTTAATGGAGGGCAAATGTGTTCCATAAAACATAGTTGGTGGGCAAATTTGACCCTTTTCCCTTTCTTCAAAGTTCTATCGTGATGGCAGGCAATGATTTATTATTCTAACAGTGTGGTAATGAAATATGCCAGGGAGTCTGGGATGCCCAGAAAATGGCTTACTCTGCAGATGAAATGAAAGATTACAGCAACTTAAGAAACACGCGTGCTAAGCCGGAGTATGGCAGAAGCTGTAAAAAATCTTCAGGAAAAAAGTTAAGAAAGAAAATCAAAGAACTCGCTGATGATTGGGACCTCCCTATGGATTTCTTTTGAGTCTGCTATATTTCTCCACAATGTACGTCACACCAAAAGAACACTGATTCTCTGTCCTTTCTCTAAAATATTTGTTTCTACAGTTGCTGAGTAAATATATTATTTTGAAGATTTAGTTTATCCAGCTTGTAAACTGTACAGTGTCTTAACACAGTTGATGTAGATACTTGTATATGGAACTGGATTCCTCCGAGTTTCATGTAGCTAATTGTATGACCAAAGTAACTATCTCTATTTATTGTTTCTTCTTGAATCTTTATGACACAATGGCGTTGCTACGGGCGGCAACACAAACCCATGTAACCCGCCCAACCCGCTCAAGTTTTAATGGGTTTGCTAGAGTGATTTTGATAATTAGCTGATTTGGGTTATGTCCAAGTTAACCCATAAAAAATCAGCAGCCCAAATAGATTTGTGGTAATGCCCATCCTTTACTCGTGAATGTTCAATCTTGACCCACGAAAATGTATCTTTTGATGTTGTATTGCTCATTTGGTCTTGATGTTTAACAAATAACGCAATTATTATCATTTTATTTATGGTATAAATCTCTTATATTAGTAGAGTTATGGATTGTACGTTTGGAATTGTAAAAATGACGGGTCAAATTAGGTGGGTTGGATTGTGAGCAACTGTTTAGCTCATTTTTGTCGGTGTAAACTTTGGTCAGAGTTAGGCAATGACCCATTTGCAGATTCATTTTGACATGCTCAATTTTAGTTCAATCTGTCCATTTGCCCACTCTAACAATAGCTATCACTCTCCAACATTATATTTTTTTATATTAGGGACCTGGATTTATCGAAATGCCAGAATTATACATACATCGTTATAAACTTTACTTGATTTTTTTTGAAGTCGGAGGAAGAGGGATGGGTGGCAAAAGAAAAAAAGATCCAAATGAGGCTTTAAGAGTATATTCGTCGGAGTTTCGAAAAGAGTCGTTCACATAAATGTCCCTATTTCGGAGTGGTTTTTGATTTTCCCCCCTCAAATTCATGATTTTTAATTTTAGTCCTTCAACACTTTTCACGCTGCATAAGTTTAGATTTCGCTCGGTGTATTTCATTCCCGCAAATTATCCTGGATACGACAAAACTTTCAAAACTCAACATAAAAATGGTCAAAAACACATCAAACTCTACAAAAACAGGCACGAAAAATGATAAAGGACATATGCCCCAAGAGGTAGAACTCCAGTTTCTGAACACTACAATACAAATTATGAAAAAATTACACAACTTATGCGACATAACTTAATTTCTACTAAACTTGTGTCGAGTGAGGCAAAGGTTAGTTTCAGAAGATAAATATTATGGAACTTATGCTGAGCGGTACATGCCTGAATATTTTCATTAAATGAGCAGCATGTGTAAAAATTAAAGATCACATATATGATGAGCAAAAATTAAAGACCAATGCATTAGATAAGCTAGGGTAACTTACATAAATAGCTACAATTTCACAAGCCCTAACGTGATAGAGCTACATTTTTTAATATTACATTTCATAGCTATGAGTTAAATGTAAGCTGTATATTTTAAGTGTATTTATATACAAGAAGAGATACATTGATGTATCCTTTTGTTTTGATTATATTTGTATGTATTCGAGCTTCGATCAGCAAGGTCGCCGGCGTTGTGACGTCCGACAGGGACCAGATCTGAAACTGATTGAATGTATGAATTGTATTTGAATGTATTTAAATTTCGATTAGCAAGGTCGACTAGTATTTCACTGCTATAGAGTGTATTTGGTGTACTAAAAAACATAAATCCGTTGTATCAAACAATGACATGGGTAAATTTGAATACAAACAATAATTTTTCAGATACACTGTTTTTACTCAAGAAAATTATATACAAACAACAAAAAATCATATCTACAAACCTACTTACATTGTATTTACACTAAAAAAAATAAAGAATACCGTCAAATTCAACCAGATCTTTGACGAAAATACAAAATACAATGTATTTACACTTTAAAAAATAAAGAATAAACTCAAATCTGGCTAGATCTAAGAAATACAAGAAAATAAAAATACATCCAAATCTGAGAAAATTAGATCAGTTTGCCAAGGGGAGGTCTAAGAGATCGGGCGATCATTACCCCTTACCATCTTAAAAGTGAATTTAATACCCCTCATACACATATAAACCAATTGCACAAGGGGAGGTGTAACACACTCGCGCGCCACGTCAGAAATCTTTTTAAAAATTAATTTTTATAATCTTTTTCTTTTCTTTATTCATTTGATTTTTCCTTTTATTAATTATATTTAAACTCTAATTAACCACCCCACCACCACCCAACAATGTACATCCGGTGTAAAACTGATCTTCTTTAGATGGCACTAGTAATTATAATAATTTAGTAAAGCTAATACTTAATTTATGTTCAGTTAATCCAAATCAGTACTAGATATCTCTTTAATTTTTTTTATCACAAATTGGTACCAAAAATTCTCTTTACAATCATAACCCTCCTCCTTTTCAGTCTCACACCGGAGCTCCACCACAATTACCACCCGTGCACCTTCTACCCTGAACCACGCAGAATCCTTTTCAGTTTTTCATTTTTCATTTTTTCAAATCTACCCCCTCCGTCTCAAATTATTAATCCTTCTTTAGTTTACCCGTCAATATTAATTAGGAGGGGTATTTGACTTGTCTTACCTTATTTATGTCTATCATATAATCTCTGACCATTAAATATTTACGTTATTATGTGTCATCTTCATTATTGATAAATGATAAAATGGAGAAAAATAAATTCATTATGCCTTGAATATTTAAAATGACAAATAATTTGAGACAACTATTTTTAATAACCACAACAAATAATTTGATATATATAACATGATATATCTATATATATATATCATTATATATACTTTGATACATTATATATACACTTATGTAAACAATGTATAAATAATGTATTTTTTATTTTGTATAATCATGTAGATGTTATACTCTGTTATACAATGTGGATACAATTAAGTATTAGTATACAATTTACATTACAAACCACTATTCAACTACCATTACACTTCCATTTCAACACCATAATCACAAACAAAAAAGTAGAAGAGATGCAAGAAATCCACCAGTTCGCTGCAAGAACCTTTATAAGTTTTTTGATTCTGAACTTATAAAGATTTAAACTTTGTATGAAGTTTGAAACTCCAATAAAAAATTTGAACTTCATGAATCATTTTTTGGCTTTAAATTTACAAAAACTTGAACTCTATTAGTCGTTCATATGTTTGAAACTCTAAAAAGATTTTAAACCCATGAATCATTTCTTGGATTCCGTTTGTCAATTCTTCGAATTCTAGCACTGTCTTTTGGAGTTGTTCCGTATTCTAGCTATGTATATTTTTGTTCAAAACTTTTTTTCTCTATCAAAAGAGTGGCTAAATTTTAATAGCTTTTAAAATAATGTCTAATATTTGTTTACCAATTTTATCCAGCTCCAGCTCTCAGTGGAGACATTTTTGGGGGTGGTCTTTAATTTTTAGCCTTTAAAGTTGACTTCTTTAATTTTTCCCTTTATTATTTTTATCGCGGCATAATTAGAATTTCGCTCGGCATAATTAGTATTTATCTTCGGCATATGTATCATACACAATCCACAGATTATGCTGGATAAGACATAACTGTCAACACTCAACATAATATGACAAAAAACATAATTTCATATTTTGGCGGGCACAGTTAGCGTTTAATTTCAACATATATATCATAACATTCACACAAACTATGCCGGATAAGGCATAATTTTCAACACTCAACATAATTTAATAAATTACTATAAAACTATGTTGCATAACTTAATTCTTACATAATTTATGCCTGCAAGGCAAAAATTTAGTTTTCGAAGAAAAAAAAATATAGAAATTGTGTCTTGCAAAGTATACATGAATATTTTCATAAAATAAATAGCAAGGAAAAAAATTAAAGACCATAGATACGAAGGATAAAAATTAAAGACCAATGCGTTTGAGAGAGAGCCCCACAAAAAAATGATATATGTTTACCAATTTTATCCAGCTCCAGCTCGCAGTGAGGTTTTGGGCCACTGAGCTCATTCATTAATGAGCCGAAAAGCTTCAATTGATTAAAAATAGCCCATTTCCTCCTCTACTTTTTTTTAAAAATAAATATATATATATAGTGTACATTTTTATTTTGGCGCCCTTTAACAGCTTCTCCAGCAAGCTTCGTACTTCAGCTCTGTTCTTCTTCATTTTGGCATGATCTCAACAGAAATATGAGAAAAAATTCCATGGTTCAAAACCCAGGGGTAAAGTCGGTGAGTTTCATTCTCCCCCGTTAATTTATTTTTTGATTTTCTAGTGTCTGAACTACCCTTCTGTCTCAATTTATGCGACTCTGTTTGACTTGACATAAATTTAAGAAAGAATGCGAGGCTTGAATGTCTAAAACAAAACTTAGACATTCTTTTAGCAATAAATTATTTCATTAAAGGTAAAAAGGGAAATTTAGAGTTAAGTTATTTTAATTAAAATTTAGAATTAAATTATTTTTAATTATAAAAAAATGTGACATCTTTTTTTTTTAGACAAACTAGAAAGAAAAGTATAACAATAATATACCCCGTAAAACTCTACAATGTGGGGTCTGGGGGGAGAGTAGAGTGTAAATTGGGACGGAGGGAGTAATGTTTTACATCTGAAAATCATTCTCTAGAGTTTGGATAGGTATACAATTTGGTGAATAATCGTACATTACTTGAAATTAGATATGAATATGACTTAAATTTGGTGACTTGAAGTTAGAATTCAGCTGAATAATGTAGGTGTTTGGTATGTATGAAAATGCTTTACTTTTAGGAAATTATTTTCTAGAGTCTGCTTAGGTATACAAGTTGGTGACATCTCATAATAGTACGCGGTATAAAATAAGGCATGGAGATAGACTTTGAAGGTAATGAAGGGAAATTGGATTGATAGGGAGAATTGTAATCTCATACATCAATAAGAGAGTTCATCTTCAAACTATTACAAATACTCCAAACTAGTAATCAAATCTCTCAAGGGAAGAAGATATAGAAAATGAAGAAGGGAGGGAGATTCCAGAATTAATCTAAGCGACTAAGAAAATAAAAAGACAACTTCATAGCATGACGCTAATAAATTATGTTCCTCTTCTATATATAGGCATCTTACCGGGGTCCCAAGGGTAATTTGCCAACTCCCCAAATGTGTCTTCCACATTTGATACAATGACACGTTTTTCGAATATAACAAGTTGATATCGATGCCTAAATATTGTTTGAAAGTAAGTGTATAGAAGGAAAAGATTGGATATATTTCTACCCATAAGTGAAGGGAGTCATTTTTTCCAATTTTACTTAGACATAAGATTAGCCAAAGATAGATTTTTTTTTTCTCAATCTGAAAAAATAAAACATCCTCCTGTCCTCCATACTAAACATAGTCATCTTACTAAGGAATTGCCAGCTTCCCTAGACTTTCCAATTGTCAAGAGATTGAATTGGAGTTGCACTCAAGGATGTGGCCTAGTGATCAATGAGTTGGGTTGAGAACCATAAGATTTCAGGTTCAAATCCCAAGGGATGCAAAAAACCGTAGGTGATTGTCCAAGTTTTGATGGACAAAGTTATTATATCCTGTGAAATTAGTTAAGGTGCGCGTGAGATAGCCGGAACACCACGGTTATAGAAACAAAAGAGATTGAATTGGAGTTTCTTTAACTTATCATTTGTTCATTTCTTTAGAATGTCCATGAATCTTAGACCTATTCCCCTGGCTATGCGCTTTAACAATAATATACCTAGGTATCTGAATATTCGTAATTCAACTTTAACTGTGTCCAGCTTTTCTTATGCTTCATATCAGCGGCTTTCAGCTGTTCAATTAGTTTGTATACATCAATGTGAAGGACAAATGAGCACATTTTCTACAGATTCTCAAAGAATGTTGTACCCTTTTCAGGTTGGAAACTTCAGTACTAGATTTTCCTTGCCATCCTTTGTAAAGCGTGTTATGAAGTTGACTGATAGTCAAAAGGATGCCATAAGTAGGACTGGATTTGGAAATTTGCTCCTCATTCCAACTCAAATGCTTTCCAAAAACCTATTAGATGAATTGATGCAAAGATGGGATTACGAGAAACATGCGTTTGTATTTCCTCCAGGTGAAATAACTATATCTCTCGTGGATGTCGCGTTGATTATGGGATTGCGAGTGACAGGAAATCCTGTAATTTTACGAGAAGATACGCCTTTCCTTGATTTAGAAAGAGAATATGGTGTTGGTCTGTGGAATAGAAAAATCACAGTTGCATCATTAGAAAAAAGACTTGATTCCCTTGGTGACACCAACAATGAGGATTTTGTGAGGTCTTTCTTGTTATACATGTTTGGAACTTTTCTTTTTCCAAATACAAACGGCAAAATTGATTCTCGCTACGTGTATCTTCTCCGAGACATTGATAAAGTGAACAATTTTGCTTGGGGAGCAGCTGTTCTTGCAGATGTACTTCACTGGTTGTACAAGAGAAAGAAGGAAAAAGTACAATATGTTGGAGGTTGTCTTATTTTTCTTCAAGTAAGTTTAACAATCTCTAATTTTTATTTTACTAACCTCAACTAATTTGAGTGTTACCTATGTAACAGCTCTGTTTTTTTTTAATGAGTATTTGACGACAAGTACTTATGACAAATGATTCACTGTATCCATTCTATTAACTCCAAACAGAAAACTCAAGTCTTTACTGTTATTTGAATAGATATGGTGCTTTGAACACATTGACATTGCTGGTCCACGTTTAATGAATTGCCGCTCTAACCTCCCCCGTGTCTGCAATTGGCAAAGTACGAAATCTCATCATAGAGGATGGTTCACTACCAAATTCAAAGAACTAGAGACTAATCAGGTAATAAGGTTAACAACATTTGTGTTCCACTTTGTCTGATCCAGATTTATTTTCTGTCTTTTTGGTCGTGCGAAATTGTGCCTTTGTTATTTTCTAAGGTCTTGAATATTGATGAACCATACAATTTTTCTTGGTTATTTTGGAATAGATATATAAGCAAAAAGAAACATTCTTTTGGGGTATGCCTGCTTGCCTATAATTCCAAATGCAAGAAAGAGAGCGAAAATGAAGAGATCCTCTGGTGTTCTTTTCATGTTGCTTGAGTTGAGAATGGGAAGTAAATGAAAGGAAAGTTAGGAATATGAAGGCGAGGCTTTCTGATATTTCTTCTTCAATTATTGTTTTTCTTTCTTTCCCTTTCCTTCTGTTGTTGTCCTTATATTCCATTCAAAACTTCTCAAACACACCGGGTTTGTGGTCTAGTTAATGCTAAATAGTGATTCTTTAAAAGCGTGAAGAACTTTTATGCTTTGGAAAATTAACTTCTACCACTCTCGCTCTCTCTCCAGATTATTTGGAGCCTTGAACCGACTTCTGATGAGTCCAATACCAACATAATCAAAGAGTTGATAGAGACAGAAAATAGATTAACATGGCCCGACATGAAACCTCGATCTTCAGTCGATACATCGTCTCATATTGTAAGTCTTTCTTCCTCTTTCACCGTATATTTTTGTTCTTCAAGCTCTTTTAACCAATTAAGTTACGATAGTGATCCATGTGTTTGCTAGTTCACTTGAAAACTTTTTGTAGACTAATTTCTTTCATTTAATAGGACCATACTGTGAAAAATGGATTTCAATCAATGGTTCATTTAACGGTTGACCTGGAAACTGAATCAGAGAGTGAAAGTAACAGAGTGGCATATGGAGTGCGAAATCTTTCTTCTGATGAATTTAGTTTGCCTGAAACTGTATCAAGATCGTCTGTGTGCCACTATTTGGGGACAGAAAAAGAACTTACAGGGTGTCCACAAACTTCAGGAGCAGCTATAGTCATCAGCAGTGATGTGAGCTGATAATCTTTTTGTTTTTTTGTTTTGCTTGAATATCACTAAACGCATGAGATGTTAACATGCAGGACGATTGGGGGGATGATCTGAAGAAGAAAAGCCTGACTCTGGAAGAGCAGATAGTTCAACTAAAGAATAAAATTGGTGTCTTGACGAGAGAGAATAAAATCCTGAAAAAACAACTCTTCTTAAGCTTAAAGTTTGAAGAGCAGAGCAAGAAACTAAAGGATGAAATTGAAAATCTGCGACAAGAAAATCAAGAATTAAGCTTATCAACGAACTGTCTGGTGACTCGATTGCAAAATATTGTCCTTGATGGGACCACAAATACATTAGATGATGAGATCATAGAGAACAATCTTTGATACAAACCTAAAGAGTCAATTCAGATGAATTCAACATCTTTATTATCAGAGTTATGTACGGATCAAAATGTAAATATAAGTACAATTCATATGGATTTCCAGCTTGTATACGGCCATAGAGATGAGGACTTTCACACAGAACTAGTCATGCTTTAGTGTCAGGTAAATAAGATTTAGTGTAGCTACTGACAGAGAAGTTTCATATGTTTGATAATACAAACTGTTCAAATTATCCATTATTTGCTGTAAGAAGAGAAAAGAACAGTGAATGAACCAAAATCTTGTGGTAGGCTAGCCTATCAAGTGTTTTCGGATGCCTTAGCAGTTGTAACTGCTGGTGATCTTATCTTAACTGCAGTTATTCTCAATTGTTCTCTTATTAGCTGGAAGTGGAATTTCCTACATATTACTTCAGAGATTGAAAACAGTTAACTGTATCAAAATTTGAAGAAATTTACATATCATAACTACCGAGGTATACATACTTCTCTGAAGAGAATTCTACCATCAAACAGAGACGGTAAACACAAAAAAAAAACATATACACCAAAACACCATCACTTGTTATGCAACATGATCTAACCAGTATCAACTAATAATTTAACAAGGAATACTTCAATCTCAAAACAATTCTCCCTTTTTCAACACCAAGTTTTCCACCTGTCACTAACCAGTGGCCAGGAGGATCTTGAGGCCCCTTACTCATCTCGGTCATGTCAACAAACTTTGCCAACTTATTGCCTATAATATTCTCCCCTGTAACAGAACTTGTGTCGCCATTGTTATTCCCAGAATTGACCTGTTTGTTCGACTTATCATTCGGGGTGTGGTCCCACAGTGATCTTCGTATAGTGCATCCTGGTAGTCTAGAATACAGAAGCTTCATATACAACACATTTCTTGACCCAAAGTTCCAGACTCCAAGCTGTGCACCCGTGACTATGTACACACCAGAATGATCGTCACCTATAAAAGTTTCGGGGCACTCAATTGGTGCAGTACTCACATGGGAGAAGTTCTTCCATTTCACTGGCTCAAACCACCTACTATCTTGCTCTTCAGGGCCCTGCCACTTTGGAGCGCCAATTGCTACATGAGTGTCCCAACATGGAAGAAGGATCTTAGGAAGGGAAGTCAGATGTTGAAGATAGATGCATAATCGATTTGACTTGGAGCCTTCAAGAGTTAGCCGCATGCCAGTCACAGGCTTACGCCCCACTAACACCTGTAGTGAAACAAAAACAGCTCAGCACATTGATAATTTAGAAAACGGGAAGTTTGTGGGGGATGGATTAAAACAAGTCTGTCAGACAGAAGATACAAGTAGGTTGAACTAACAAAATCAGTCCAAAGCTCCATTTGTCCTGATCCTTGACTTCAAAATTATTCTAAGCTTACATCCTAAATTACAATTCGTTTAGGGTGTGTTTGGTATGAAGAAAATGTTTTCTTGGAAAACAAGTGGGTTTTACTTATTTTCTGGTGTTTGGCACGTAAACAGAAAAATATTATTCCGAAGATCATTTATATATAATCTAGCAAAACACTATGAGGGTGAGATGGGTGGGGAGTGGGGGTTCATGGGGTGGGATGGTCAAGGGGTTGGGGTTGGGGGCCTTGGGTGGGTGGGGAGGAAACAATGAACTTGAAATGTCACTTACGGAACTTGTTTTCCTTACTTCAGTTGTGGAAGTTATTTTCCTCATTTTTAAGGAGCTTGTTTTCCCAGAGAAAATATTTTCCAAAACATTTCAGCCAACCAAACATGGGAAAATAGGAACAAGAAAATTGGTAATAGGAATCACACTGAATTAAATCTACTACCAATGGCGCATAAGAGGAGGGGAACCCACCAAACCTAGTGGACCCTTGGGTTGTAAGACTAGGACTAACATTGATTTATGATGATAGCTTTGTTGGAGGTAAGATTGAGTCTGACAAACTTTCAGGACTAAAGTTATCATTTACTCCATCCGTATAAAACAAATAAGCATTGACAAAAAACTCTATTTCCAAATTCAGAAATCAGCATACTTGTTCTTGGCTAACATAGAGCTTTTGGCCCATCATGCTGAACTGCAGATGCGGGCAAACCGGTTCCTTTCTTTGTTGGCCTGGAAATCTGGTCTGTACAGGGCCCCATACCCTTGGGACCTGAAACTCTAGGAAATATCTCAGCTCTTCAATTTGAGGCTTGTCTGCAAGCATTCATGCAACTAGTGTCATTTGTCGACATTTGGGAATCATAGAAATGTCAGAGAACTTTGATTAAGAATATAACTGATTCTGGATAAACAAGATATCTTACATTCAAGATAAAGACTTATAGCACGTTCTAAATGCTCCTTCCCTTTGATTCCTTCAAGCAGAAGAGTTATAGGGAAGAATGACATCTCAATGACATCTGGAGATGATCTGACAGTTTTTGCCCATTGCGTGTGGCTCTGTTCCAGATCATCCCCTCCCCTTCTTCTAAAAATAACCGTGACATCCTGCATCAGATACATTGGAAAGAAAGATCCAGATTCAAACTACTGTCTACTGTCATTACTGGCAAGATCAGAAAATCAAAATTTCCAGATGATTAAGAGCAATCAAGAAACGGTTTCAGGTTCAATTCCCAACGGAGACAAAAAACACTAGGTGGTTTCTTCCCATTTATCAAAGCCTTGGTGGATAGAGTTACCCGGTATCTGTGGTGCTGGGAGGTAGCAAGTACCCCATGGTTGACCCAGACACCACATTTATCAAGAAAAAAATGAGCAATCAAGAAACTGGTCAAAGAAAAAATGTCTTTCAAAATAAAATCATGAATACTGTTTTAACAAAAAAAAACTGAAACCAAAATTAGCAATAAATCTAACGTGAAGAAATTTAACACCAATTAGACCTAGTATTGACACTCAAATGACTTCATCCTTGAAATTTGAATATATTTCTCTCTCCATATGCTGAAAAGTTTAAATTACTTTTTGAGGTAATAATGGAAGAAAGATGCACACCATTAGGACAAATATATGGGTCACTTCCCCAGCGAAGAAAATTCAAGTTAAAAAGATTCGTGCACCAAAAATGGAAGACCAAATCATGCAAAAAATGGAGCAATGCAACTTGTCACAAAAGGTCTCATTCAACAAATGTGGTACTTCCAATATGGAAACACGGCGAAATATATAAATAAGATGTTCCCATCATCACAGTCCTGAAAAATTACTGGCCAATATGATGTTTAATGGGTTTTAGGTGTGAATGGCAGTGGGATGATGACTGAGAGATGTGTGTGTGTGTGTGTGTGTGTGTGAGAGAGAGAGAGAGAGAGGGAGAGAGAGAAAGAGAGGAATATCGTGATACGTCAGATAAGTGGCTGGTCAAGGAAGCATACCAGTATACATGTTGTAGGTTTTGAAAAAACTATATTCATGAATAAACCGCAAATGATGATTTTGCATCACAGGTAACTGACAAAAGTACACCTATGGCAAGAAATCATATTACATGGAGTAATAATAATCTCTTTGTCTAATTTTATTTGACACAATTTAATGGGACCACAGATTAAGAACTAATTTGACTTATTAATTTGGTAATAGAAAGATGAAAAAACTAAAATTGTTTCTTACAAGTAGGTTTTGACTTAAAAAAACACACATGTAAATGAGTTTGAACTGTTGAAACTTTGGAAGTTGTATAGAACATTATTATTTCATAACTCTCAGGCATCTTGGTAGTTACGAACTCTGGAAACATGACGTCCATCACATAACTGGTGTTGGAGGCAACATCTAATAGTCTTTGTGGTACTATAACATGAGAAAATACTATTACATGAAAAATCAATTACTATTGAGAGGAACAAGGGTCCTTCCTTCTTGACATTCAAATGAGCATTAGTTCTATGACATTTCTCTAGAGGATGACCCTCAGTAGTATAAAAGATCACACATAACTTTTGCACCTATTCAGAAAGCAATAAAAAACCAGAAGACAAGAAAAGGAATGTCACAAACCTCTTTCCCATTTCCAGTAATATATGGAGCATTAGTGGGTTGGGGATATATCCCTTGGCTATTGAATATCGACGGATCGCTAGACTGCACAATTAAATTGACAATCACTTTATTTGAAAGGAAACAATCTAGAACAATGATTTTAGTAGAAATAACCAACCATAAAGAAGGTTTTAAAAGTTTGAAAACAAAGAAAATAACGGAACTAGCCTTATCCTTGTATTTCAATAAACCTGAACTTGTAAGGCTTTCTGTGCTTGAGAATCTTTGATTTCCAATATCATGAACATAACTTTTTATTTCCATTGTAGACAGAGGTGATGAAAGGTGCTGTTTAACATAAATTACATCTTTACCACCGATAGTTACAGATGTAATTATGTGAGTCCCATAATTTTCAATGAAGCTGTAACAGACAGAGTTAAACCCTTGTTAGCGAATGATAAGAGGTTCTACCAAAAGTTATAAACAAATTCCACTTGTCAGAAGAAAAGTAATGAGTAATTCTAACCTTGCTAATGCGGGTGGGTCCCATGATGCTGGGACAGCTCTTCTAACACTTTCCCGTAATACTAGCGGTGAGTTCATGAGTTGAAGCCTAGAAAGTGGTATGACATAACCATCCATACAAAGTGACTTTGTAGTGGTAGCATCTATATGCTTTGCACCAGTGAAACTGAATGCTACATTAAAGCTACCAAGAGGAGCATGGCCTGAAATATTAGCCTTTCTGTTAAAATATTCCACCATCTGCAGTCAAAAGCAGCACTAGAATTAGTTATAAAAGAAAACTATTTATTAAGTTAAATTAGGAAACTAAAGATTAACCAGAAGTAGAGAAACTGGAACAAGTATTGGAAAACACAGATGAACAAAGACATGGAAGATATCAATGTGAACTAAATACTAATTATACTAATTGAGAATACAACACTGAAGCAGATGTTCCCTGACCTCTTTGGTCTTTGTCAAATGCAACAAGCAATTGTGGCTGAGATGTGGACTGGACAGGGATGGAATCTGAACCTGAGAAGAAACCTGAATGACTGGGAGATAGAATGGCTAGCAGCTTTCCATAATATAATTGCCACTTTCAACAGTTTGACGGGAGATAGAACACAGTAGAGTGGCAGAAGGACAATACAAGAATTTTCACAGTTAACTCAGCATATAAGGATTTGAACACCTCAAGCATGCAGGAGGATGATTGGCCTTGGAAAATGATATGGAAGACAAAAGTCCCATACAAAGTAAATTGTTTCAATTGACTTTTGGCAAAGGAAGCCGTGCTGACTCATGACAACTTGAGCAAAAGAGGTTTTTACTTATGCTCAAGATGCTTCT
Source organism: Anisodus tanguticus (assembly GCA_034509755.1). NCBI lineage: Eukaryota > Viridiplantae > Streptophyta > Magnoliopsida > Solanales > Solanaceae > Anisodus > Anisodus tanguticus. The sequence goes on along the minus strand of CM067540.1, from coordinate 51,619,667 downwards.
TATGTGGAGAATAAAATGAGACAATCAACCATCTTTTTTTACATTGCAAATGGACAGAATAGCTTTGGAAGATGTTCATTAGTCTGAGGAAGATCAAGTGGGTGAAACCTGGGAGCATTAAAGGACTTTTAAACAGCTGGACCAGAGATGGAAATGCAACAAAGAAGGAGAATAGATGGAAGATTGTCCCATCGTGCATTTGGTGGACTGTGTGGAATGAAAGGAATCAGAGGTGCTTTGAGAGCAAACAAAACTGTTTACAGAAGTTCAAGATGAATTGTTTAACTCTGTATTACTTTTGGTGTAAACAAGTAGTTTTAGAGCAAACAGAAGATATTTTGATGTTTTGGATTCATTGTAATAGGAGAATACTGTAAGGAAACAAGATGTAAGATGTAACTTTTTGAAGGGGGACTACATATTTGGATGTAGCATACCTGTGGATATATAGATTAACTGTTACCATTGTAAAAAAATTTATTAATTATACATTTGAAAACTATCAAGTACAACGCAAAAAAGGCATCCAAACACTACATTTTTCAAACAAAATTTGCAACATTTTGCTGCATAAAGATTTAATAGCTGTTTCAAAAGGGGGGAAAACAAGGGATGGTTATGTAGAGCAGACTAGAGAGGGGAGAACCATTTCTAAAAACAGGAGCTACATTTGAAAACCTGAAAATGGAGAAGACTTGGCAAGAACATGCATATGTTCAAAATAGTAGCAAAAGACAGAAAATTTCTTATTGTGCTTGTCAACGCCATACAAGATGCGTAGTTTAATGAAGTAGTAATACTTTATTTTTGTTGTGCAAAATACCTAGTATACCTGAAAAGTTGATAACATACACAAAAATATGTTTCTCTACAAACAACATCCAACCCTCTATACTAACAAGAAGGATCTTACACACAAGGACATTGGCTGATCCTGTTGCAAGAGAAAAGAAGGTCAACAACAGTCTTTATTTCGATCGAAACCGACCACATCCCCCCATAAGACGACTTGCATAATGGGAGAATGGCAATTGCGTCCTGGAATAGTAGAACCTTGTGAACCAAGCATGCTATTTGAGTTTCTTTTCTTCTCTTTTGCACCAAAACATAACAGAAAGAAAAGCAGGCACTTAACTACAAAAATGTGGTCTCCGCCCCTTCAAAAACTCTCCTAACCCTCTCCCTTCAAAGTACCCACAAGGAGCTACATCTTATGGTTTCATCTCCTTCTCTTCTATTGAAGTCCTGCTAAACATCACATCCTTATCTGTAGTCACTATTGACCGTTGTATTACAACAGATTCAGTACCTCCCACCACAACTAGCATGTGACCGGGCAATGCACTAACTAATGATCCACATTTGTACATGAAGCAACACTTATGCATCCTTTTCCTTAGAATTTCAGCTGTTAAGGCCGCCCCTCCTGCTACAAGCCACAGCCCAAATGAACAGACATACCATTCCTAAACGATTTGGGAATCCAAAATTGATAGGTGAAGAACCAAGCACTCTTTTTAATACTCCTAACTTAAGCTTTTACTAACACATTGGAATTTCCATCTCGTCTCTTGCTTCTCATCCCCATCTCCACTTTGCATTTTTGCTTTTCTATTATTTCCTTGTGTGATCAAATCTTTCTATATTTTTATACACATTTCGGATATGTCACATACATTCCTTCATACATTCAGTCCAATACGATTTTATAACTCACCAGATATTGTTATCATAGACAATTCATCTCAACCATAATCTTACCCTCCAACAAATATAGATCTCCAAACTCTTTACTATGGTATGCGTATTACAATTCACCTCCATCCTTTCACATCTCAATCCCTGATATGCAGTCTCTTCATACTACAAGAGTTTAGACTTTCGGAGGAAATGGTCCGGTCTAGCTTGGACTAAAGTCGACATGTCTAGAGGCAATCAAACCCAAAAAAGAAACTGGAGACACAGCCACAATTGGCACGTCATTCGTCAAAAGCCCCAGACCTCTCACAGCCAGAACCCCCTTCCCCAAAACCTCCAGCATATTCCCTTGCTCATATAAACTGTAAAACTTGTAGGTATTCCTTTCCTTTGATAATAGTGCTTTGGTACCCAGTCCTCCCAAATCCCAGCACCTGAGTACTAACAATATGTTGAGGATTGCGTCACGCACTCCACACAATTCAACGTTTTCCTGCAATTAAATCACCACCTGAATCTTTATTTGGTAATTTCTCCTAGATTCGAATAAAGATTAACTTTAACTAAACGCTCATTCTATGCAGCAACAAGCACAATCTGAGCTCAGCACTCTTGAATCATCTTATCTTCTTCCGGTCTTTTAATTTTCCTGAGCGCTTATATATACCTAGTTAATTACTATGAATATCAAAAACTTAGCCAACATCCGGATTTTAACAGGCCTTTACTTCAGCAATAGGAGCCAGCGTGATGTGTGAGTTAGACATATGTCACAAGTTAGAATCTAAGACAAAAGCCTGGTATTTTAGTTGAGAAGGATAGAGGGGCAGGTCTATTACCCACCGAGCTCCAAACCCTCGGGGATTTCACGGTTATAAATTACATCCGGATACTTACTACTCTCCTACTATGTTATACTTCGATTTTATTATTACATGTTATTTTCGTTGCTTCGGTTACCTTAACTGCTCTCTTCTCCTTTATTCTTAGCATGGCTTCTTCATTGTTGTATTTCCTTTACATACTTGATTTTGATAAGCTTTACTTGAGCCGAGAGTCTATCGGAAACAGACAATCTACCTCCACAAGGTAGGGAAAGGCTGAGTATACACCACCCTCCCCATACCGGATTACACTGGGTATGTTATTTTTTGTTGTAAATAACATCCGGATACTTGCAGAAAACATCACTAAATTGACATAAAACAGCATAACCAACAATTCAGTAATATAACAAATCAAACACAGAGCACACATACCTCATTATAATTGCACACACTAGAGCCATCACGACCACCGGGCTCCTGAAAGTTCTTAATATCCCTTGAAACATTAGGCAGTACAACATCATCATATAAACAAACATCCCTTGTATGCTCTTCATCAATCTCTACAACCCTAGACCCACCCACCCCCTTACAATACAACAATCTTGTATCATAATTCACATCAAAACCCCTTCCTAATGCATGCACCACATTTATAGCAGTATACAAAGCTGCTCCATTTTCTTCCATTACATAATCTAAGCTCAATCCAAACCCGACCCAAGAAACCCAAATTCAATTTGAATAAAAAACAGTACTTCAAAAAGGTTCAAGAACCTATACCCATTTTAAAGATTCAATTTTTTTCAGATCAGATAGCTAAAATAACCAACCCCCAAACTGTAATTTTTATGAAATATTATCTAAGAAAAATTTCTTGGGATTATGAGTCAACATAAGTATTATCAAGATTTTTGGAGGTTTGACTAGTATAGCTTAAGTGTATGTACTATAGATCTTGAATCTACCAAATGAGATTTTAGTGATTGCAAAATCTAATGGCTCTCTTTTTTCCTCTGTACCTAAACCTTTTTCACTTTATTTTACTGTGTTGCATTGTATGTATCATTCGGTATCTAACCATTTAATACTTCTTATACATTTTAAAATGAAAATCGCAAAATGCTTTGTGCAACTTGGACATTCTTTTTACAGTGTTTGACTAAATGGAGAAATTTTACTTTGTCTCTAACATGCCATGTCATAATTATATAAGGGCCCCTCATTGTTTGACATTTGGTTATTGGGTCCCACCTTTTACTACCATTTTGAAACAATTTTCTGTGAGGAGTAGGGATGGCAACGGATCGGATTTGGACCGGATCCTACTAGATCCAGATCCGTTTTTCATACCTGAATCCAGATCCGTCGGGTCCATAAAAATCAGATCCATCGGATCTGGATCCACATGTAAAAAAAAATTGCCTTGCTAAGATTTTTTTTTTGAACTGACAAACGATTTTTACTTAGCTAACATTTTACTGTGTTTCAATTTTGAAATGTTCATATGAGATATTTTGTTCGTTGTCTCGTTTTGATTGTAAGCTATTAATTGAAAATGTTGGACAATGACAATAGTTGTGAAAAATGCTGACTAGTATTTCCACAATGCAGAACTTCCATGTGCTTGAAATCGTCACAAATGAAGTGAATATAATTTTAACTACTTGTCTATGGAGATGTTAGTCATTCACTAATATATCATTAATTTTATTATCGAAATTACCTCTTTATTTTTTGGTTTTTAAGTTAATGCGGGGATAAATTAAACTTATTTTGAGAATTAAACTTGCAAGGATGTGCTTAGCAATTTTAAGAAAATACTTATAAAATTACATTCTAGGTTATAAATATATTTAATAAAAAATGGATCCACGGGTCGGATTTGGACCGGATACGGATCTCAAATACAAGATCCAGATCCAGATTCGATCCGTCATAAATGGATTCGGGTACGATCCGGATCCGTCGGGTCCAAGTTTTGAAGATCCATATCCTATAAAACGGATCTGGATCCACCGGATCCGGACCAGGTCCAGGATCCACTGCCATCTCTAGCGAGGAGACAGTATTTTGAAAGGATAGTAAAAGGTGGGACCCACTAATCCAAATGTCAAACAATAAAGGGCCTTATATAACTATGACATGGCATGTTAGGCACAAAGTAAAATTTCCCAACTAATAGCCTGTTTGGAGCTTTTAAAATCAGTTTTTTTAGAAAAGTGCTTTTAAATAAGAATATTGTTAAAAAATAATTTGTGTTTTACTAATAATTTGAAAATCACCTTTTAGAAAAACTGTTTTCATAAAAGTTTGCCAAACATTCATTTTTCGTTAAAGGTAAGCACTTTTTGGAAGAGAAAAAATAACACTTCTAGTCTCCCAAAAATTTAGTATAAGCAAAAATCATCCAAAAATCATAAGTTGGTCACTTAAAACTTTTCAGTTTGTAAGCATTTTTATTTTCATAAAAACTTTTATTATTCTATCCTTAATATTAATATTTTTTAAAATTCTCCAAAAATATTTCCCAAAACCAAACCCATAACTTTTTGTTGGTCTTGTATTCGTCCTTTCTCATTTTGTTTAAAAGATATTTTTAAATTTGTAAGTTTACCAAAAGAAAAATTAGTGGCATTTCAATCATTTACTAACAAATATTAGCTTATCATCACTTCCTTACCGTTAATGGTGTATTATCAGTTTCAACACTTTTATGCAATAATAATTGTTATAGTACTTTATAAATCTCAATTTTAGCACTTAATTTTTGTTTACGATTTCGAGCCGTGGAAACAACCTCTTACAGAAATACAGCGTAAGATTACAAAAAAATAGACTCTTGTGATCAAATTTATCAGTTTTCGCGCATAGCTGAAACTTAGTGCCCGGACTAACACTTAGAATTTATGTCAACCCAGCTAATCCAAACAAACTCTTAATTTGAAAGAAAGTTCTATAAAAGTTACAGTATTGTTTAATTAGAGAAACTAAGAAACATTTTTTTCTACGAATACCAAACAAAAATAGGAAGTGTTAACTCCATGTTTCTACGGAGTAAAAATTGTTTCAGAAATATTTGCTTCATTGGAGTCATGACTACCATTCATTTTCTTTTACTCTTTGAATTATTGTGTGTATGAATTATTGTCTTCCTTTTACTGGTCTACAAACAACTACCACAGCAAGAAGACTTCTACCAGAACTTTGAGAAGACTTTGGTGCAACAACTAGCAAAAGAATACAATTCCTAGGGTTCGAATTGAATTTCCTTTTGTTAGCGGTAGTATTGATTTAATTTTGATTTAGGCTTTATTTGAGTTACAACACGTCTCCTGGGCTTGGCTCTACTCGCCGGTTGTGCTGCGTGAGCCTCCAGATGCCTCCAAGCAAGTGAAGGTTTTCGGGTAAAATTGTATCGAGAGTGACCGGAAAGGTGAAAACAAGACCAGATATAATTTGATCTTTATGAATAAATTCAAAATCTTTATAGATAGAGTCAATCATTAATTTCAACGGTGGGGTGAATGGAATCCAATATATGTCATTCCTAAAAGTGTTTACAAACATCTATGAGCTATAAATTTTATTGGACCATTCAAAATTATAAGTCATAACTTAGAAATAATATTTGAAAAGACAAAAACAATGAAAACAATTTTAAAATATTTATAAATTACATTACAAATAACTATTTTTAGTATAATATTCTTAAAAAAATTGTCTTCCTTTTAGTGGTCCGCAAACAAACTAGGAAAAGAAGACTTCTGCAAGAAATTTGGTGCAGAGGAAAAAGACTTTGTGCAAACAACTAGCAAAAGAAGACTTTGTGAAGGAGCAAAAGCAACAATGGCCACCCTGTAATTGGTGCTACTCTTCAAGTTGTGCTTGAGAAGCTGCTTTCTATCACTATTGAGGAGGCCAAGAGTTTAAGAAACTACAAGAAAAATCTCAGAATGCTGACAAAGAATGTAACCATGATCCAAGCTCTCATTCATGATGCTGAAAGACGACAAGTTGGGGATCACTCTGTGGAACAATGGCTCAAGATGCTTGAGAAAGTTGCTGAAGATGCTGAAAACGTGTTTGACGAATTCAGATATGAATCTCTCAAAGCAGAAGTGATGAAGATCCGAGACAAATTAATGGTAAAGGTCTGCAACTTCTTTTCTCATACTGCTTTTAAGTACAACATGTCTCGAAAAATCAACAACATCAATGAAGAGTTGAGGGCTATCAATCAGTTAGCCAATACCCTTAGTCTCCAACCTTTAAGTGGTCCTTCTCGGCAAATACTACCAATTCGAGAAACAGAATCCGTAGTTGTTGCTTCGGATGTTGTTGGTAGAGACGAGGATGTTGCTGCAATAAAGGAGAAGATTTTGAACACCAGAGAGGATGTTGTTCTGTGCACCATTCCCATAGTGGGTATGGGGGGTTTAGGGAAAACAACTGTGGCTAATAGAATTTTCAATGATGAAGAAATCAAGCAACAATTTGAAAAGAGAGTTTGGTTGTGTCTACCTGAAATGTCAGAAACGAAGAGCTTTCTTGAACTGATCCTCGAATCATTGACAGAGGGGAAACCTGAGGTCCAAAGCAGGGATATAATAGTCAAGAAGCTCCAACATGAATTGGGAGGAAAGAATTATTTGCTTGTCCTGGATGATTTGTGGCTTATTGACCCTACGTTGTGGAATGAGTTCATGGACACTTTAAAGGGAATAAACATATCCAGAGGAAACTGCACTCTCGTTACTCGTATGAAACGAGTGGCATCCACAGTAGCATTAGATCTACATATGTTGGGAAAATTAGCAGAAGATCATTGTTGGTCAATTTTCAAACAAAGAGCGTTTGTTGATGGGGAAGTTCCAGAGGAAATGGTGAGCATGGGCAACAGGATTGCTGAAATGTGTCAAGGTCTACCGTTGGCTGCAAATGTGATGGGAGGCCTCTTACGCAACAAGGAAAAACATGAATGGCAGGCAATTCTTGATGGCAATCCCCTTATTGCGTGTGAAGATGATAATGGGGAAAATAACATAAAGAAAATCCTAAAACTCAGCTTTGTTTATCTACCATCTCCACATCTGAAAAAATGTTTTGCTTACTTTGCAATGTTTCCAAAAGATTTTAGGTTTGAAAAGCACCAACTAATCCAACTCTGGATGGCAGAAGGATATCTTCGTCCATGTCAAGAGACTCCTATGATGGAAGATATTGGGAACAAGTTTTTTCATCTTTTGTTGCAATAGTCCTTGCTGCATGATGTTGAGCTAGATGAGCACAACAATATAAGATATTGTAAGATGCATGATCTTGTGCATGATTTGGCTGGAGATATCTTAAAATCTAAACTATTTGATCCGAAGAGTGTCGGAGGAGAAAATCTTTGTCAAGTTCGATACTTTGGATGGGACTCACCAAGTGATCAAATAGATAAGATAAATGAGCCAGGACGTTTGTGCACATTGTTCTTGAGAAGCAATATATCTAAAGATATGCTATTGAGCTTTCAGTTCTTGAGAGTTTTAAATTTGTCCAAGTCAGACATCAATGAGTTGTCAGCCTCAATCGGCAAGCTAATATACTTGAGATATCTTGATCTCTCTAGAACTAGGATCATAGCCTTGCCCAGCTCCATTTGCAAGCTCTACAATTTGCAAACATTTAGAGTCGCTGATTGTTATTTACTCGAGGAGCTTCCAGATAAGATGGGAAATATGATAAGTTTGAGACACATATATAACAGTTATAGACTTACTGATAATAAGCATTTTCAGATGCCATTTAACATGGGGCAATTGACTTGCCTTCAAACCCTACAATTTTTCAAGGTGGGTTTAGAGAAAGGTCGTCGAATAGAAGAATTAGGTCGTTTGAAAAACCTTAGAGGTGAATTGACGATCCATGGTCTTCAATTGGTATGTAATACAGAAGAAGCTCAAACAGCATATCTACAGGAGAAACCAAATATCTATAAGTTGGCATACTTATGGTCTCATCATGAACTAGAAGGACGTGAGACCAATGATGAGTAGGTGTTGGATGGTCTTCAACCGCATCCTAACTTGAAAACCTTGGAAGTGGATAACTATTTGGGGACTAGATTTCCTTCATGGTTCAGTGAAGTGTTTCTACCAAATTTGGTCAATTTGAAATTAAGAGGTTGCAGAAGGTGCAAAGAAATTCCATCGCTTGGCCAACTGAAATTCCTTCGGCATCTTGAGCTGGTAGGGTTTGATAAGTTGGAAAGCATCGGACCTGCATTTTATGGTGTTGAGGTTAACGACAATGGATCAGGCAGCAACAACACGAACATCCAAGTGTTCCCGTTACTCAAAGAACTAGTATTGGGGAATATGCCTAGCCTTACTGAGTGGAAGGAAGTGCAATTGTTACCAACAGGAAATGGTGGTAGAGACGAACATAGAGTAAGAATATTTCCTCGGCTTGAGACGTTGAGGATTTCTAAGTGTCCATTGTTAAAAAGTACTCCAAATCAATTTGAAATCCTACGTGAATTAAGCATTCAAGGAGTTGACAGTGAAATGCCATTGTTGAACTTGTGCAGCAACTTGACATCGCTGGTAAAGCTTATTGTTGATGATGTGAAAGAATTCACTTGTCTTCCAGATGAGATGCTACGCAACAATTTTTCTCTTGAACATCTATCGGTCTCAAATTGCAGAGTGTTTCGTGAATTGCCACAGAGTTTGTACACTCTCCATTCTCTTGAGCAGTTAACGATTGACCTTTGCACCAATTTCAGTTCCATTCCTGTTCCCAGTGGAGAGAATCACTTAACTTCCCTCCAAAGTCTTGAGTTATATAAATGTGATGGATTGACCAGTTTACCAAGTGGAATGCTAGAGCGTTGTCGGTCTCTGAAATATTTGCAGGTCTGCAACTGTAGCAACTTAGTTTCCTTGCCTTTACATTTTGGGGAAATGCCTTCACTTTCATATATAAATATATCAGAATGTCCCAAAGTGATTACTGTACCCACAGGGGGGGGCTTCACCGTCTCACTGGGTTACGGACATTCTGTATTGGTCCTTTCTCAGAGATTGTGGATTTTGAGGCATTCCAATTGATATTCAATGGCATTCAGCAGCTCTCGTCCCTTGGTGAATTATGGGTGTACGGACGTGCGCACTGGGATTCTCTGCCGCATCAGCTTATGCAACTCTCTGCCATAACAGTGATCCGAATATATGAGGCTCTTCCTCATAGACTTGGCAACCTTACTTCTCTTGAAAGATTAGAGCTATGGAGCTGCAAACGGCTACAACATCTGGACTTCTTAGATGCCATGCCCAAATTATGGTGTCTGCAGATAGGTGATTGTCCATTGTTAGAAGCTCTGTCAGATGGGCTCGTCAACCTTGTTTCTTTGAAATGGTTATATTTAAAAAACTGCGAAAAACTAGAGCATCTGCCATCTGGAGATGTCATGCGACGCCTCACCAAATTGCAGCAATCGGAGTGGCCCAAACTCCCAGTTGTCAAACATTTCCCATATTCCAAAAATTTATGTAGGTGGAGGAATGATTCAGAACCTAAGTAAGTCTGTTTCTCTTTCAGTTTCTGAGTCTATTTTTTAATTATTATGTTCCACGAGTTCCAGAAAAGAAGCTTTCTATTAATTTAACCCTGTTTCTTGCAATTATTTTGACATAGAAAAATGCAAAATTATACTCACTCAAATTATTTGTTGTTTTACTCGTCCCTTAATAAATATTAATTTGGAGAGATATTTGACCTACTTTACGGTTATTTATATCTATATTATAATATATTAATTGAGCCTTGAATTTCTAAAACATAAATAATTTGAGACGGAGGGAGTAAGTGAAATGCGTGTGTGCTATGCTTTCAGCATTTTGCTCATCCACTTAAAACGAATTGTTGTTCTTGGTTTTCCTTTTGGATTTTTCACTTGAAACCTATTTTTTGTTCTTGGTTTTCTTCTTTCCTTTTAGATTGCTCTAAAGTTTGGCATTTTCTTTTGCAAATCAAATTTTATCCGCTTCGAGGCCGACATACAGGAAACATGAAAATACGAAAAGCACATAGGGTATTTAACTTATTTTGATTATGAGGTAACCTTAGTAGCAATTTTAAACTTATAATTGAGTTTCACATTTGGAGCTAAGAATTCTTTTTCTCAAGTTATCATGTGAGTGACTCCTATAATATGATCATCCCTATTCTCTAAGTATCTTTTAGTTTCCCCTATTCTGATCTTATTTTATCACTCAACTATTGCTGTCAAAATTTCAGTTTTGGAAGGGAACCAGTTTAATTAATTGCAAGGAAATTTAGAATGTACACTGTCAGGAAGAGCCTGCGCTGGTTACTGTTAGTTTGGTGTCACTCCATATAATTTTTATTTTTTTCTCCAGAGCTTCACTCAGTATAATGAAAACTGTTTTACCTTGATTATAGGAGTGTTTATTGCACTCTCATGATTCTGTTGGAATTTCACCTAGTTTCCCCATTTCTTTGGTTGTATTAATATCTGACTCCTCCTCTCTACCGACCTGTACAAAAGAAGAATAAACTCAGTATTTATCATATCTGTTCAGGTACTTTGGAAGATAATAAAGGGTATCCACGGACGGTGCCATTGATTTCTGTTCATGAGCTATTCATCAGATGAAGCTAGGAGGTTGATGTGATACAAAGACAAAATGTATGTCCACTACTAGCTGCACCTTGCTTTCATGCCAACGAAGACTTAAAACTGTGTCAAAGTATGCGGTATGCCCAAGAACAATTTCGTTGATTTTACTTTTCAGCTCCTTTTTCTTATGAAAATGCTGTACTGTTTAACAGGATGTGATTCTAGCAGTCTTCCTTGGGATAGGAAAGTGAAGTATTTGATCGGCATGAAATTGGCTTGTCAGGATTGGAAAAATGTAGAGAGGGGAAAACTGACCCTTTGGCATGTGAATGGAATATATTCTGTGGTACAAAGGTGCCTATATTGTCGACTGATTGGTGAAACGGTAGAGGTAACTAAGCTATTTCAGAGTCTCAGGCTCTCAACTGACCCTTAGTGGCAGATTTACCCGGTACCTATGCTGGTGGGAGGTACCAGGTATGAGGTATCCAGTGGAATAATCAAGGTGTGCAAGCTGTCCCGGGCACCACCGTTGGTAAAAAAAAAAACACTAAGCAATTTCACAGAAGCAGCTTACATGGTACTCTTAGATGCGAGACATATTTTCATTTTGGACTGAAATGTGACTTCTATTGATAGTAGAGACATCTCCAATTTTCGTTGACTGTCTTTAACAGTATTTATTTTTAAAATTTAATTTCCAGGGAACCGATTGGAACATGCTGTATAATGGTACTTTTGAAGACTGAGTACTCAAAGCTGGAAAATTCAAGGTAAGTTAGTTTTTGTTCATAGAGAGATTGCAAATGGTGGCTTTAGTTTTTTTTTCTGCAATGATTTTTCTTTCCCCCCTAAATACTGCTTTTAAATCATCCTATTTACCTTTATCTCTTTTACTGTTCTCTCTAAATTGAAAATTCTCAAGGAACAATTCCAAGTCTCATATGTTGTAAAAATCCATAGAAGTTTCTTAAAACACTAATAAAAGTTAAATCTTTATGTCTCTGCAATGCTAGTTTTCTCTTCATGTTTTAGACGGTAGAACTTCATGAATATATGACACACTTTTCGTTACTTCCGCTTTACAGGATAATTTCTCTGTTCAATTAAACATTCGCGATTGAAGGACTTCGACAAAGAAAGATACAAAAGATTGTCGTGTCTTGAATCTTATAGGAAGGAGTGCCTCATTGGCTCTCAAAATGTCCTTGGCAATACATGTGTCAACTATCTATGAAATATTATTAACTGTTAAAATATCAGTTTTGAAAGGTAAGCTGTTGATTTGCAAGCAGATTTAGGATGTAAACTGTTAGGAAGAGCCTACACTACTACATTAGTTTCTGTCAGTTTTGGTGCTTACAACAACAACAACGTACCCAGTATAATCTCACAAAGTGGGGTGGTGCTTCACTCCATATAATTCTTCATTTTTCTTTTTCCAGAGCTTTTAGTCCATATAATTATATAGATGATAGGAATGTATATTGCATTTCACAATACTTAAACTCCACCTACTTTCGCATGTATTAATGTCTGACCCTCCCCTCTCCCAATTTATTTCAAGGAAGAACTCCTACATATGAAGTATTAAACAGGCAGTAGAATAGGAAGAGCGGTGTGTTTTATTGATTCTAGGCTGAGTATATATAGAGTTTGTACAACTTTTAAAGTAACAAGATAAACTTAGAAAAAGATAAGACCTATTTAAATAAAACCTAATTACAAGGAGCAGTTACAACAAAGTCCTAAGGAGTAGGAACTGCCAAATCTGAAATTTAAAATTAAGAGCAAGTAATTATCCATTATTACGCCCCCGCAAGTTGGTGGTGGAGATTGTTGAGTTGTGGAGCCTAATTCATCGCCGACACTATGAAAACTTTACGCAGAGCGTGGAACGCTGATCGACATGTATTATGTTCGCCCCTACGCAGAGCAAGTAACCTTACATTTTTTTTATAATGTAAGGTTATTTAGTGGAGGGTATTTTGGGAATTTCGGGCTTGTATTATGTTCGCCCTAGTTTTCGCTATATATAGACTAGGGCGCCGTTTTTTCTCTGAGGTCGAGTAAGAGAAAAAGTGAGCAAGAGAGAATTGTAAACTCAAACTCCCTATTTGATTATAGTGAAATCTGCAGCGGCAAAGTGGACGTAGCTCTCGCATTGAGAGTGAACCACTATAAATCTGTGTGTGTTATTTGTTCTTCGCTTATTTACTGTTTTCTGATTTGGTAGGATTTGGGACTCAAAGCCTAACATCAACAACACCGAACTTGGAAAACTGCTTCACAAAAGAGGCCTTTGGGAGCGGTTTTGTGAGTATGTCTGCCACTTGGTCCGTTGAGTGAGGGTGGTGAACTGCAATATCTTTGTTCTGAACTTGTTCAAGGACAAAGTGGAAATCAATGGCTACATACTTCATCCTACTATGGAAAACCGGATTGGCACAAATGTAAGTGGTACTGACATTGTCACAGAAAACTTGTGGAACTCCCTTGAGGGAAAGACGAAGTTCACATAAAAGATTTTTGAGCCAGTTGATTTCTGCAACAACAGCAGCCACAACTCTACACTCAGCTTCCGTAGAGGAATGAGATATTGAGTGTTGCTTCTTTGAGGACCAAGAAATTGGTGTGCCGCCCAGGAAAATAATATAGCCAGATGTGGAAGTGTGATCATTTGGATTACCAGCCCAATCCGAATCAGAATAAACAACCAAATGTGAATCTGGAGCTTTGGCAATCCGTATTCCGTACTGACAGGTGTGACGAAGATAACGAAGTAATCGCTTGACTGCTTTCCAGTGAGATTGACGGGGATTATGCATAAATTGAGAAAGATTGCTCACTGTGAAGGCAATATCACGTGTAAAGGATAAGTATTGCAACTTACCAATTACCCGCCGATAAAGAGTACCATCAGCCGGAGCATCATTCATGGAAGCTGTCAAAACAGTAGTCGAAGTCATCAGCGTAGGAACTCTTTTACTGCCGAGCATGCCTACATCATCTAAAATATTCATAATATACTTGTGCCGGGATAAAACAAGACCATCAGTAGAAGAAATAACGTCAACACCCAAAAAATAACTGAGCTGCCCAAGGTCTTACAAGGAGAAATGATTGGAAAACCCATCTATTATATGACGAACCCTCGAATATGATTTTCAGTGATTATTATATCATCCACATAGATAAGAACATAAACAGTAAACCCAAAATTGTACAAAATAAATAACAAAGAATCAGATTGAGACTTGACAAACCCAACAGTCAACAAATAATTTTTGAGCTCGGTGTACCAGGCTCGGGGGCTTGTTTCAAGCCATAGATTACTTTGTTCAACTTGCAGACATGCGTGAAGAGATTGCGATCTCCAAATCCTGGTGGCTGCCTTATGTAAACTTCTTCTTTACGACGTCCTTGTAAGAAGGCGTTATTAACATCAATCTGATGAATTGGCTAGTTGTATTATGTCTCAATTGTTAGCACCAACCGAATAGTTACTGGTTTGACTATCGGACTGAAGATGGAATGGTAGTCTAAGCCTGGATGCTGGGTAAATCCCTTTGCAACAAGCTGAGCTTTATACCTGTCAATGAAATTGTCAGGTTTATGTTTTATACGAAACAACCACTTGCACTCAACCACATTCATCGAAGGAGCAATTCGAACCAAATCCCATGTCCGATTCCTAACAAGTGCATCAAATTCAGCTTTCATGGCTTCTCTCCGGTGAGGGTGAGGACATGCTTGTTTGTATGTACGAGGGACAAAGGATGGGGAGAGCTGAACAGTGACACTTGAAAGAAATAATCCCTTGATTATTTTGATTAATGAAGAGGTATATATACAATTTACAATCTTCAAATATGGAGAATCTTATTCCTACTATACTACTAATATCTTAATTCTACTTGTACAAGAATTCTATAACTATGGTAAGTTTGTACAACAATTTGATTACAACTTCTCTGTTTCCGTGATATACATCGTGTATATCACGGGTATTTCTGTCACACCCCCGCAGTCATAGCGGGCGGTTGTCGTACGCTGAGACTGTCCCTAAAATCTTCAAACAGAACCAAGGGAAGACCCTTAGTAAATATATCAACAATTTGGTATCTGGAAGGGACATGCAAGACATGTACTTGTCCACGAGCTACCTTATCACAAACAAAGTGAATATCCATCTCGATATGTTTAGTGCGCTGATGTTGGACCGAATTCCCAGAAAGATAGACTGCACTAACATTATCACAGTAGACCAAAGTAGCTTTCTGAATAGGAAAATGTAGCTCTAGTAGAAGATTACGTAGCCAACATGACTCAGACACCACATTGACTACCCCTCGATATTCGGCCTCCGCACTGGATCGTGATAAAGTAGCCTGGCGTTTTGCCGACCAAGAGATCAGGTTATCGCCAAGGAACATACAATAGCTAGATGTCGAACGTCTGGTATCTGGACAACCACCCCAATCAGCATATGTATATGACACAAGAGTAGAGACGGAGGATGGATATAAATGCAATCTATAATCAAGTGTGTCTCAGATGTATCGTACAATGCGTTGAGGGACAAGGTAAGCTAAGGTGTTGTACAACGGAAGGAAATGGGATCGATGAGATGCTTGGTTGTTGGCGATGTCTGCGTTGATAGGTTAGTAATGGGGTGGATGATGGAGGGGGTTGGGTATTACTGAGTGTTGGTGTAATTGCTGGTGGCAACATAGGAGAGGAAGACTGAAGATTCGAGTGGCTGGTTAATTCCATAGAAGGTGTTGCTGGAACAGTAGGTTGTTGGCAAGAGGTGTTAAGCAAAGTAGAAAATAAATTTGAGAATTACCTGATGCATCGGAGATGCTCTCTGATGTGGCAGACGTTGAGCTGGGCGATGGAGAAAGCACGGGCAGAGCATCTAGGAGTTGAGGACAAGAATTAGAGTTGGACTACTTATTATTTACTGGTTGAGTATCTGAACATATTTCCCAAGCTATATTATCACTCTCTGTAAGTTTTACATTGGAAAAAATAGTCTGAAAATGATAGGTGTCTTCCAAAAATATAACATCCCTTGATATATACATTTTATTTTTTACGGGATCAAAACATTGATGACAATAATGTTTATTAGAAAATCCTAAATATACACAAGGACTAGATCGTGGCTCTAATTTATGTTTGGCATATGGTTTGAGTCACGAGTAACATAAGCAGCCGAAAACGCTAATGGTGTCATATTTTGGGGCCTCTTGAAATAAAATTCCATAGGGGTATTTATTTTGTAAATTTGGAGTAGTGAGACGGTTTATAAGACAAACGGCCTTTTGACAGGAGAAACTCCAGAAATATGTTGGTAAGGAAGCCTGGTGCAGCAAGATTTTAGCAGTCTCAATAACATGTCTGTGTCGCCGTTCAACAAGTGCCACTCTTTGAGGTGTGTATCGAGATGTCACTAATTTTCAATACCATGAATTTTGAGATATGAGGATAAACTTTGAAACTCACCACCACCGTCAGTGTAGAGTGACAAAATTTTGGTTTGAAACCGACGCTCAAGTAAGGGATGTAAAACTTGAAATACATCAGGAACCTCTTTTTTTTATTTTAAAGTGAACCACCACATGTATTTTGAGTACTGATCAACAAATAAGACATAAAATGCTTGTTATCAATTTGACAAAACATGAGAGGGTCCCCATAAATCACTAAAAAGAATTTTGCAATGGTCGTTGACTTTGTAATCAATTTTTTTTTAAAAAAAAAACCTGTGCATTTTATTAGAATAACATGAATTACAACCAACATCTATTTTAGAGCGAGAAACTGGAAGGGAAAATTGATGCAAACTCGTGTTTAAAGTACGACTATTAGGATGGCATAAACGCTGATGCCACAGGTGTAGAGGAACGACGACATAGCGTTGAGGTGAATGGTGTGCACTGCCCGACGACCACTCATACAACCCATCTTTATTATGCCCGCGAAATAGAGGCTCACCCTACTCAGATCCTTCACAAAATAATAAAAAGGAAAAAAATCAATGAAGGTGTGATTATCAGAGCAAAATTGGGAAGCAGAAAGCAAGATTATTTTTTATAACGGGAGAACATAAAGTATTGAGAAGCTTAAACTGATGATTCGATGCACTTATGTTAGTGTTAGCGGTATGAGAAATTGGGATGGTGTTACCATCTCCCATTGCTATTTCCTCTGGACCATGGTAGTCATGCATAGTAGTGAAGTTTTGAGCATCGGATGTCATATGATGGGTGGCTCCAGAATCAACGATCCAAGGAGCCTGTTGAGTTGAAGAGCGAGCATCATAGTTTTTCCGGGCTTGTAGGTGATTGTGTGATTGGGATCTGCAGACTTCGGCAGAATGACCAGGACAGTCATACAACTGGCACTTCATAGGATTGTCGGAGCGCTGCTGTTGGTTGTTTTTTCCAGTGAGCCATGGTTGGCTGGTGTTGGGGAAATTTGCACTTGGACGTATGTTAAAGTTGTTTCCTTGCCGAGGATGTGTGTTCGACTTCTGTGCAACAACAACAGTAATTGGTGTTGATCAGGTGTACATGGACGGGGTTGGGCCGGGTTTTTCAAATACCAAATCAAACCAATTGTATCGGGTTTTAAAATTTACAAATCAAATCAAGCTAATAAAAGTCGGGTTTTTCAACTTCGGATTTTTTCAGATTTTTTAGTTTTTACGGTTTTTTCATAGGTAAAGTATTCATACAAAATGTATATCTTGTGCTTCAAATATGTCTTTAATCCTAGTTAGATATAACTATCTAATTAAGTTATTTCTTAAGAAAATAACACCAAAAGTGAGATGAGTGATGACATTGTACTAAAATATTCAACGAAAAAGATAATGAAATCCTAAGACATAATGAAAGTGATCAAAATCTAAAGGTACTAAGTCATGCTAAAATAAGTACGACTAATAAGTATTAATTACATGACTAAATATTACTGAAAAACTAAATTAAATTATGTATTTCACTGTCTAAACCAACGGAAAATTAAAAATAGATATCCAATATTATTGTTATTCCTAGGGTTCGAATTGAATTTCCTTTTGTTAGTAGTAGTATTGATTTAGTTTTGATTTGGGCTTTATTTGAGTTACAAACATCTATGAGCTATAAATTTTATTGGACCATTCAAAATTATAAGTCCGAAATAATATGTGAAAAGACAAAAACAATGAAAACAATTTAAAAATATTTATAAATTACATTACAAATAAATATTTTTAGTATAATATTTTTAAAAAACTGTATACATAATAATGTCGGATTGGTTTGGTTTGATTTTTATTAGTTAACACCAAATGTAACGACCCCTTCGGTCGCTATGCACCCCGCGTCTAAATTCTGTTGTATCCCTCTTCCGAGCATTCGTTGATGACTATTACCGTAGATCTTGTGAGTAAAATAGCTCGTTGCAGTTGTTTCAACTAAAATGTTTTTCGCTTGGACACACCCCTTTTTTATAATTATTTATTTATCTCATTTTGCCTTCATAAAATAATTTAGGGGTAGTTTAGTAGCTGATTAGAATTATGCATGTATTAGTAACACAATGATTAGATATGAGGGAATATATATGCAGTAGTATTTTACGCTGGGATGTGAGTTATTCATATATAATTACACCTTCTATCCTACATAAAATGATACATAGATTCCCTTATAACTTATACATGTATTAGTTATGCAGGTTTCTAGATTGCAAATCAAAAATTGTATTAATTTTATACATGAATAACTTACTTCCTAACCAGCTATCACATATGGTATTACTTATGCAACATTTAATACCTGCATAATTTACCCCAAATCAACTACCAAACGATTGTCATAGTTCTATAAATATTTATGACTTAAAGCATAATCTTTTACTTAAATTTTGGCACAATTAAGTAAATAACATAAGTTGAAACAAAAGGAATATGAACGGATCAAACTTAGTGACCTCTAAATTAATATTGCTAACATTGTATTCTTTTGACTAATTATTATATCTTATTGTTAATTAAAGAGTCAAACAATATTTTATGTGACGATAGCTTTCACAAATATTTTTAAGTTTTAAAACTAACGACTTATATTTATTTTATGTAACTTAAACGTATTGTAACGTTTATGTTTTTTTCTCCCAAAGATGGAGATAGTCATTGTTCAAATAAGAAGACGAAAGAAGTCAATACTCGAAATCCATTCATTCAATCTGGAACAGACAGGTCATTCGGTTGCCAAATCAATGTCTCTTACAAGTTGTACTACAACAACATCGTATTAATTGAAATCTCACAACATGAATTTGAAAAGATAGAGTGTACGCAGACCTTAACTCTACCTTGGTAGGTAGAACAGTTGTTTTCGAAAGACCATTGGCTCAAGACAAAGCATAAGCACAAGCAAAGCAAGAGAAATGGTCAGAACCGGACAAAAAATTTAAAGCAGTATGAAAATAATGATAACAAAAGCGAATAAGTCATGATAGCGCATTCTGAAAAAAGAAACAGTAACTAGCGCATGTAAATAAGATAAATAAAGTACATTACATAACAACAGAAATCAAATGACAGGGGACTATAAAACAATATTGCGCATACTAGTATGATAGACTAAGCAAACCTACAATAATATACTACAACTACCAGTTTGTAAGCGTAAGTAAGACTAAGCTCAACTACCTACTACCTTAATTTGTGACCTCCACAACCCCCAATCTAATGTCATGTCCTCAGTAAGTTGCACCTGCGCCATATCCCGTCTAATCACATCTCCCCAATACTTCTTCGGCCTACCTCTACCCCTCCTGAACCAGTTCATAGCTAAGCTCTCACACCTCCGCATTAGGACATTTGTGTCTCTCCTCTGCACATGCCCAAACCATCTCAACCTCGCTTCCGTATCTTATCCTCCACCGATGCCACTCTCACTTTGTCCCGAGTATCATCTTACAAGTTGTAATAGCTCATACATAAAAAAATGCTACTATAGCTCAAATCAGATTCTATGATATCTTACAGAATTTTGATCCTTTAATGGTTTGGTAAATTTAATTTTAATTCTTATGATATTTAATTAAATATATTTAGTCAATAATTATTACATTGGATATGTTGTTGTTATTTATATTTAATCAATAATTAAATAAAATATCTATTTTTTAAAATTCTTTTTGTAAGAAATATATTATATTTTTAATTAATTTTAAAATTAGATTGCTATTCAATATGGTGTAATAATACAAGACTAACATAACACATGCGTAATTATGATAAATTTGTTAATAACTATAAGTAAAAGATCAAAAGTATATGTTTTATTTAATAGATCAAATATACTTAGTCAAATATTATAAAAACTAAAATCAAAATTATAAAATATTATTAACACTTTAAAATTTTGTCTTTTATCCATTATAGTACTATTTGAAAATAAATTACTCCCCCCCCCCCCCCCCCCCCCATAAAAAATTTACTTGTCCACTATATTAAAAATAGTTATTCAATTTTATTTATTTATTTAAAAAAATTAAGAGATAATTTATTACTTTTTTCTTATTTTACTCTTATCATTTATTATTGAATTGACAAGTTCAAGGAAATTTTAGTGATTGCATAAAATTTAAAGTATGTTTTATTTATTTTAATCATTAGGTTACTTAACAATTATTATGGGTGATACAGTAAAATTATCATTTTATTTTTGGATCCTTAATAGGCGTGTAAGTCAATATGTGAAAAGTAAAAATGGACGGAGGGATTAATTAGCGTGTTAAAAAACCAAATCACCAAATTATTTTATTTATTTAATGATATGTGTTAAGAGTCTTACATCGTTAATGGAGTGGGAACATAAACTCCTTATATGGACTTGGAAAATACTCACCCTACAAGCTAGTTTTTGGGGTTGAGTTAGATTCAAAATCAATTTTTTACATGGTATCAGAGCCAGACTCATTCCAATTATTTGTTTGTTGATGCTGGACTCCCAAATTATATTATTCACGCTCTCGTTAATGAGGTCAGAGCGTGCAAAAGAGTGTTAAGAGTTCCTAGTCGTAAATGAAATGAGAACCTCAAATGTAATTGGACAATACTCACACGCAAAACTATTTTTTGTTAAATTAGACCAAAATCTATTTTTTATCATATTGTGTGTGGGGGAGGAAGTCCACTTCTCCATAGGCAAATGCTTTGAGAGAGTTGAGAAACAAGACTTACCTTAACTACTTGTCTTCGTCTCAGCCCTCTGTTTCAGAGCTTTACACAGTAATACAACACACGCGTTTTCCCCTTTATTGCAAAAGTTCCAACGACCCTACATAGGATAATTAACTACTATCATACAATTTCAAGAACGCTTCCAAACAAACAGATGGAAACAAAAAAGAACTTTCATCACCAACTTCACAAATTACGATAACCCACTTAGTAAATCCACTTTATTTATTGACCCAGATAATCGATTGACGATTGGACATAAATGGAGGATCAAAGATTGAAGAAGGAGGAGGAGATGATTGAAGTGAGCAGTGATGATGATTGTACTTCAGAAGATGAAGGTACCGATGATTATCGACGTGGGGGTTATCATGCCGTACGTATATGCGATACTTTTAAAGGGGGGCGATATGTTGTACAGAGCAAACTGGGTTGGGGTCATTTCTCTACTGTATGGCTATCTTGGGATACTCTCATGTCCGTATGTTATTATTCCACCACACCCTTCTCTTTTTTTTTAGCTCATCTTTTATTAGGTGCTGCCAATATGTCAGGATTTTTAGTTTATGGGTTCTAGACAATGGATGATGTGTTCTCTTTTTGTTTACTCGGTTTTGGAAATGAATTATTTTAATACTCCATTAATATAGGGTTTAAGCTAAAATTACTGGGTTCTGATGAACCTGTAACTACCACTATGGCTCAGTCCCTTAGGGATTATGGATTTGTGGGTGATCAATGATGAAGGCCCAAGTGGGATTTTAAGTCAGTGAGTGTGGAGTATCACTACATCCACTAAATAAAAATTTTGAAAATATTTTCAGCTACATTTTTTAAGTTGAGGCATAATAGTTGTTGTTGTTTAAGTGAAAGATTCTGATTCATTTTCTGGAGGAATATGAGCTTTAGGGTGGGTTTGGTATGAAGAAAATTGTTTTCTGTGGAAAACCTTTTTACTTATTTTCTAGTGTTTGGTAAGTAAGAAAAAAATATTATCCCCAGAGCTTTTATATGTAATTTAACAAAACACTATGGGGGTGGCGTGGGGTGGGATGGTCAAGGGGTGGGGTTGGGGGCATTTGATGGGTGGGGAGGGGACAATGAACATGAAAATGTCACTTATGGAACTTATTTTCCCTACTTACCGGAGGTAATTCATTTTTCTCATTTGTAAGGAACTTGTTTTCCTAAAGAAAATGTTTTCCGAAATATTTTAACCAACCAAACATGGAAAAATTAGAAAACATTTTATGGAGAATGTTTTCCTCCCTACCAAACACACCCTTAGTGTTAATGGGTACTACAGGAAGAATAAACCCTTGAATCTTGGATTACTTGTGATTTCCTAGCAGGCAGTAATTTCAATTGAGCCTTCTTATTCTAGCTCTTCAATCTATTAAAATCTGTCTATCAAGTGCTTTGTTATGTTTGAATTGGCCTAGCTCACCTAATTGTGCATAAGCATGAATACTAGCTTATACCTCTGCAAAGTTCTCATTAGAAGGACTAAAGGTTTGCAATTTTGACTTACTAGCAACTTTGATGTTCGGTATTTGTTTCTGACACTGCAAGTTTAGAGCATGGTTCTAGTTTAGTACACCTTTTGTGCTCCCTCTTTTCCTTACCAGTATTATTATTACTACTATCATTTTTTATTCTTCAATTTTATCACTACTGTTGTTTTTTTTACTTTACTTTGATTATTTTTTACTATTTTTGCTGGCAATACTTTCCTTTTCTTCAATATTTTCGTCATAGCTTTTTTACTCTTGTATTTTTTGAACCTGTTTTGAAAAAAGCTTTTCTTGAGCCGAGAGTCTATCAGAAACAATCTCTCTACCCCACCAAAGGTAGGGGTAAGGTATGTGTACACTCCACCCTCCCCAGACCATCGTGATGGAATGTTGTTGTTGTTGCAAGTACTAACATTTTGTGTATATGTCTTTGTCAATAATGCAGCAATTCGTAGCATTAAAAGTACAAAAAAGTGCTCAGCACTACACGGAGGCTGCATTGGACGAAATTACAATTCTAAAGCAGATTGCGGAAGGTGACCCGGACGGAGTAAAAAGTGTAGTGAAGTTACTGGATCATTTTAAGCACTCAGGTCCAAATGGCCAACATGTGTGTATGGTTTTTGAGTATTTGGGTGACAATCTCTTATCACTTATTAAGTATACTGATTATCGAGGACTGCCTATTCACATGGTTAAAGAACTCTGTTTCCATGTTCTAGTGGGTTTGGATTATTTGCACCGACATCTTTCTATCATACACACTGATCTGAAACCCGAAAACATGCTGCTTTGTTCCACGATTGATCTGTCTAAGGATCCCAGAAAATCCGAAGCTCCTCTTATTCTTCCTAGTAATATGGACAACGCTTCACTGGAATCTGGGACTGTGAAGAGTCGTATAACATTCTATGGGAATTTAACTAATAACCAAAAGAAGAAAATCAGAAAAAAGCCCAAAGAAGAAGCTCAAGTTTTTGCTAATGATGATAGATTTTCTAACTCTGATGCTGCAACAGCCAGTGGGAAAGAACATGTGGGTCCTACTAGAAGGAGCGGTTCTACAAGGAGGAAGACATTGGAGTCCGTTGACCTAAAGTGCAAGTTGGTTGATTTTGGGAATGCTTGTTGGACATACAGACAGTTCACAGATAATATTCAGACGAGGCAATATAGGTGCCCTGAAGTTATCCTTGGGTCTAAATATTCAACCTCAGCAGATCTCTGGTCCTTTGCTTGCATTTGTTTTGAGCTTGCGACTGGTGATGTGTTGTTTGACCCTCACAGTGGTGACAATTTTGATAGAGATGAGGTATGATATTATGAATGCACTACTTCCCCCAGAGTTACTACTATGTATCATTTTTTGTTTTTTCCCCAATGGTCTGTTTCTATGGTTCAAGAAAGGTCTATGTATTGACCTGATACTTGGTCATGTTTAAGTACTTGGTCATTTTATATTTAAATTACAATAAGCACATTGATTTGAAGTTAAATGAGCAAAGGAGGGGTGGAGCTAAATTCCATTTGTTCTTTGTCTATGAACTATATAATTACATAACCCTGTCTAAAATTTCTTGTAATTTTTTTTATAAGGAAGAATACGCTAGTAGTCTAGTCTAATAGATATTGTTTGCGTGTAGTTATCTAGTTTCTTTCTGAAGCATGATTATTTCTAAAAGAAATGGAAGATTAACCATCTTATGGCAAAAAATGGGTTAAAAAACTGTTCATCTACTTTAGCTTACAGGAACTTTCCATACATATTTGTTTAATCCTTGTTGAAGATAATTTGCTATGGACTGATACTGTGATACATATTCAATTTTATGTGTTGTTTTTGAGTTGAATAAGGTATATAGTAGTTCCGTGAGCTTTACAGACTTGCTCACTTATATGTAAAGAATTTCACGAGATTACTCCACAAAAGAAGCTTAAACTTAATATGACACTCTGTGAGCTTTATGTATTTGAGTAACATTGCTTATGTGCATGCAGAATGTATTAGGTATTTGCACAAGCCAGTAGTTATATGTATGAAAACAGTGGTCTAATATACACTTGATGTGTTTTTCTAGTTTCTTTGTGTGACCATGAGGTCATGGGTTCAAGCCGTGGAAAGTCTCTTGCAGAAATGTGAGGTAAGGCTAGGCTGCGTACAACAAACTCTTGTCGTCCGGCCCTTCCCCGGATCCCGCGCATAGTGGGAGTTTAGTGCACCGGGCTGCCCTTTTTTGTGTGATGTCCTGTTGACTTTTGCTCTTCTATTGTCAAATATATCAAATTTTTATGCACGAAGTCAGGTCAACTCAGCAGTTCAAGTAATAAAAGTTGAATGGGAAAATTAATATGCTCTAAGAAAATCTGATGGTAGCGCATCAGAAATCCACAACAAGCTCCTTTTTCTCTGCAGAAATCATGACTTTGCTATTCGTTTGAATGATTTCATATATAATATCGTTGACAAAAAGGTACATTCTATCATGAGCAATATGTCAAAATTATGCTTTTACTTTTTTCTGCACTGCTTTGAGTATCTCTTCTCTTTTGACTTCTCTGCTCTATTTTTATTTAAGATGTGGGTAATCATCACTTTTGTTTCATCTCTCTCTTTCATTGTCTTTAAGTGGACATTTATTTGGAATGTAGAGAATGAATGCAGAGAAGCTTGATGGTATTGGATTCCAATTTTCATCAATATTCAGAAAATTCAATAAATATTGAGGGCTGTAGGTGTCTTCACTCAGATGAGGAAAAAGGATAGAAGAGCGAAGTGGTACGCACTCTAGCTGATAGGAACTTAAGAGAGGCGGCGATGAACAAAAGATTTTAAAAAGTAACTATTCTGAAGGGGGAGTGTAGGTAGCTTTTTCCATTCTGGATTCTGGAGGAAATAGATGTTTCAGTTTTGGGGTGAACGCCTTTCAGTTCAAAGGGTTAAATGCACATGTTGTGTATTCCATAATTTGTGATTTTAAAAAATACCTAAAGTTGTCACAGAGGAAAGGCGATAAATAGACTATGTTGCTGCATGAATTATCTGTTTTAAGCGGTAACCAAGTTATCTCTTTAACTTGCTTGAAAAATAGTCTATTGCAAGACATAGGATCAAAATATAACTTGACCAACTGCGGAAATGACCTTTATTTGGATAGACTCATTAAGTCAATTCCTTTTTATGATGAATTTCTAGTTTCTTTCTGGATATATGCACTTTATGGTTCTCTTAAGTTGCTGCATGAATTATCTGTTTTAAGCGGTAACCAAGGTATCTCTTGACTTGCTCGAAAAATAGTCCATTGCAAGACATAAGATCACAATATAACTTGACCAACTGCGGAAATGACATTTATTTGGATAGACTCATTAACTCAATTCCTTTTTTATGATGAATTTCTAGTTTCTTTCTGGATATATGCACTTTATGGTTCTTTGTTGGCTGCTTTCGTTTGCCAAAAATTGTTAATGTGATTTAATACTTAATATAACACTGAGCATATCAAGCATATATTTACTGAAAGCTTTCTCGGGTTTGGCAGGATCACCTAGCACTAATGATGGAGCTTCTAGGAACAATGCCCCGAAAAGTAAGAGAAAGTACCTTTAACCACTTCAAAGTTCTTACACTTAAATGCATCAGCCATTTCATGAACATGTTATGTCCTTTCCAGATTGCCTTAGGCGGTCGTTATTCACGTGAGTTCTTCAATAGACACGGTGACTTGAGGCACATCAGACGGTTACGCTTTTGGCCCTTAGATAAGGTTCTCGTAGAGAAATACGAATTCAGCGAACAAGACGCAAAGGACATGGCTGATTTCCTGATCCCAATACTTGATTTTGTCCCTGAGAAACGGCCAACTGCAGCTCAGTGCCTTCTTCATCCGTGGATCAACGCAGGTCCCAACAGTTTGGAACCTCGCGTGCCTGATGCACAGTCTAAAGCTGCTGATACTGAAAACTCCGAGCAAATTAAGAGAGACAAGGAAAAGAAAGAGGCTATGGAGGTTGGAATGGGGAATATGGCTATTGACTAGGACTATAAAATTGTCAAAGTTTTTTAGTCAAATTGTGATATTTCCACAGGGTGCTTTAACCAGTTCATGTCACTAAGAAATTGGGTATGTATAGTAAGTATAGTACTGGTATATCCTTATTGCTGCGTCTTAAGTCATTAAGCCATGTACAGTTGAGGCATTATGGCACCATATATTACCTGTAACTCTTGGCAAGTTCGTGTAAATTCCATTACTTCTCTAATATGATTATTGAGCTTTTTAAATTTCAGTGCATTTTCTTGCTCCCCAAAAGCACTTTACTATGGGAAATGTTGTTATCCTTGGAAGATCACTATGGGAAATGTTTAACATCACTATCGTTTTGTAGTATTTTGTAGAAACTATTGATTGACAACTTCAAGAACTCAATAATCACTTTGATGAGTTGACAACTGATTGCTTTTTGGAATAGCTTGTTTGAATCCAATTGACTCTTTTTCAAGCTTCGATATTGAAAAGATATTGAGATGAACTGAGTTATCCTGAAAATTTTGATAAGCATTCTCGGTTGACCTTCATTTTCTGAGAATGACACTGTTGATGTTCAGGATTATGATAAAAGGTTTTTCAATCTTAAGGGACTCAGATGATTTTTCTAAGAAATTAGTAGAGACAAAGAAACATGAAACTTATCCTCTTGTGTTCCGACTAGTGAAATTTGCTTTACTTCTGCCAATTGCTACTGCTATAGCTGAAAGAGCTTTATCAGCGATTGAATTTAACAAAACCGACTTACGAAATCGAATGGATGACAAGCTTCTGAGTGGTTGGTGATGCGTTATAATACTCCATTCGTTTAACAATAAGTGGTGTTTTTAGCTTATGCACACCCTTTGAGAAATTGTTCACTCCTAAAAAATTATGAGTGCTTTTATTAACTTGCCCTTAATTAATGCTTAGAAAAAGAACTACTTAATGATTTTTCATTATGTAAATAGGGTAAGAATAAGGTCAATCTCTTCTTGAAATCCTAAAGAACCACTTATTTGAAATAAAATGAAAAGCCTAAAACTTATTATAGGAGAGAGTATTTAGTAATATTTCTAAGAAGGCTATTAGGGATATCTTTCAAAACATGAAGTTTCCCGAGGCTAGAATTTATTGTAATGTACTTGAATTGAGTTTTATTAATGCGATTTGAGTGGTCTTTATAATATGATATTATTATATTAATTTATATATAGATTACTCCTTTAAATAATGATATCCCTTATAAAAAAATTCGGCTTACGCTACAGAGAAGCTGCACCTCCAACCGATACACACATTAGATCTAATGACAAGATTTTAGATAACAATAAAAAAACAACTTTTAACTCTACAATGAATTTTACCTAGTGCGAATGTGTGTGTCTTTGCTTTGTCAATGGCATGAGTTGGTCTATTGATAGAAACTAAGGATCCACCAAACAATATAGAAAACTAGGTTCTCTATATGTTCCCTCAAATAAAGCAGTAAGTAAATAACACAAGATATTTATGTGGAAAACTCCTTGCTCAAAGAATTAAAAACCACGACCTACCAAGTAGGATTTCCAACTTCACTAACCGAGAAACTTCAGATTACAACCTATTGCAACCTAGGAATTAAACTCTTAATCTCTCACCCCTTATAATACCTATATTATAAGCCTTTTCACAATGCCTATATTGTGAAGCTACGAACCTTGACTAACTCTAGCCAAGAAGACAAACTAGCAAAGGTTGAAATATATCCTACCATAACACTTCTTAAAAGTAGTGTGGGATTACAATAAAGAATAAAAGATAAAAGCTCGAAACAACTAAAGGACATGGACATCTTCAGTTGTTGGTATCTGGTCCTTCAGTTTGTGGAAAGCTTTGTTCTTGAACACTTGGAGAATCTTGTGGCTGCTACACTTTAATGTGATTCTAGATTTTCAAGTGATGAGTAAAACATTAGAACATATTGTATATATATTGGAGGGCATTTGGGATGAGATAGGGTCTACTCATCCCTTGTTTGACCTCGAGCATGTCACAACAGTGCTGTTGTACTTGTGGCAGTAGACAATGCAACTTTACAATTGTTATTGTTGACTGTACGATATACTGAGAGTGGATAGCAGACCAAGTCCCTCTCTAGTTCCTCGACAGTTTGGAAAATCATCAAAACATATAATATAACGTAGTTTATCAATTTTACCCTTTTTGATGATGACAAACTCAGAATTGATATTCCCCATGAGGACCAGGTTACCCACTTGTTCCCCCTGCGAAATAGACCAATCTTTCAAAGCATAACAACATGTTTAGAATAGCAATAGGATTTTATCCCTTTAACTTCCCCCTTCAACACAACCTCAATTCCTTCTTAAGTACTTTCCCCCATTTTGGTATCATTGAAAAAAGCAATTAGTAGTACAAGCAAAAAGAAGTTTAGTAACATTAACTCGGAGCCACTGGGGAGACACAACATAAGCAGAAATATGAACCAATAAGATAGTAATAATGCACAAAACAGAGTAAATAGCCAATTAAGATTAGCTGTTATCAAAAATAGTAGTCAGGACAATTATGCATGCAAGTTAAAAATGTCATTAGTGCTAAAACATAAGAGAAACAGAACATGGATCATAAAAAAAAGCTTGACTTAATGAGGAGGAAGGACTAGGTCTGGGAAACAGGAATGAATGTGATAGATGAGAGACTAAGAATAAGGGGCAAGAGCCTTAAGAAACCGATTAACACGCTCACTGTTAGTATGCTAATCTTGAAGCATCTGATCACAAAGGTCATTAACCTTTTGCTTTAGCTGCTCATTTTCAGCCCGCATCCTCACAATCTCAATGTTTGCAGCCTCCAAATCACCACGAGAACTAGGTTCCTGTGTCATCTCAGACAACCTGGCTGGGAGAAACGCATTCTCAGCTTTAAGCCTCTGAATTTCTACAATTACCATCTATTGTGCCCCAATCAGAGTAAAAATAGTGAAGGTACTAACACCGCCTTTTCTTGGCACACACTCGAATTCCTCCAAAGTCGCTATGATGAACATGTGTTTTTAGTGCCCATGGTAGCCTTACCAGTTTTGACTTAGAAGTGGACCTGTACTTTAGTCAGGACGAACCCATATAGAAGTCCATGTCGACCTTCACGCACATTTACCACCTTAATAATGTGCTCAACCATAATGGTTGGTAAGCTGATGGATTGGAAGTTTGACAAGGCCCCAAGAAGGACCAGGTCTGTCACAGAAGCAATGGTGAGACATTCAGCTCTTGGCAGTAGCATCTTGTCAACCAATTCAAATAGAAGCTAGCACTCAGGTTTGAGCTCCTTTTTGAGGAGACTCGCAGTTGTAGCAGAATCCACCCTTTTAGCAATCACATCTTTGAATCATCAGAGGCTTCCCCAGCCACAATCTTAATCCCATCTGTAGGCACCTCTAAAATTTTCCTAAGTGTATTTTCATCCAACTCAAACTCAGTTTCATTTACGGACACAACAAGTGTGCGATTGTCTGTGTAATAGAGGTTGGCATAAAACTTAGCCATCTCAGCCTCATAAACACCTGGTGCCGGTGGGACAAACATGTGACTCTATTTCTGGAACTCAATCATCTCAAGCAATTCTTTCATGCCGAATTTATCAGCAATTGCAGTATCACACACCCTCTCCAACAATACTTTTTGACTTCTCAATTTTTGTTTTTTTCCTTCTCAAGTTGAGTAGCACTTTTGCTAGTTCTTTTGTTTCTTGGAGGAACCACGTTCCTCACTGGTGCTACTTTTTCTCTTCTTTGAAGAACGAGGTCGAGTGACACATCCCTCTTTGGTGGATTTTCCCTCTCATCATCAGGGACCCGCTCTATGCTCTTTCTTCTATCCACCTTCTTCTTCTTTGAATTCATCTTTTTAGATTCCCCTTCCACAACATCATCACCATCAGATATGTCAACATCTGTATCAACCAAAACATTCTCATTACGCAATCTGGTTGACCTTGCTTGACTTCTAGTACACTTAGTACCCTTGGCTTTACTCACCTTTAGCTTTAAGACAGAGTCTAGAGCAACCTTTGTAGCCTATTTCCGTTGCATGGTTCTAGAGGCTGTTGTTAGAATGGTGGGCATGATTCTATCCTTTGAATTTTCAACCGTAGAAGCCCTTCTATGCCTAAAACTTAGAGGCCTCTCATCTTTCTCAGACTCAGTAGTAGGACCAGAATGATCAGGTCCTTTCTTAGGGAATAGTTCCCCTAACGACACAACATCGTAGACACAGGTTCAGGGTTAACAGCAAGATCCAAATTGACCCTAGAATAACTTAGTGTCTCATTCAGATATGAGTTGTCTTGAGCACTGATGACTCAGACTCCTCTTGGGCTGAGGGACCAGGGCCCTCATTTATTTCCCCTATTAATTGCACAGACCCAGACTCCAAACTATTAATAACTCCCTCACTATTTTTATGGCTCGCAAAGTCTTGGCTAAAATCTCAAAATTTGCCATAATCTCAGCCTCACTATGCAAGGTATTTGACCTACCCTTTCCCGTCTCAGAAATACACCCATCCAACTCCATGAATGACTCATCTACTCCTTTACTACTCTCAGATGGAAAGGGGTTACCTTGGGATGCCATAGAATTTTCAACACGGACCTCGTTGACAACTTCGTCCACTGCAGTACTGACAGCCCCACTTCCTTGCATGTTATCGGTGACCCGGTTGTCGTGCACCTGACCTTGTACCCCTGTTTCCGTGACTGGTTGACTTGTAACCTCAATTTCCTCATCATTTTCTTCCAGTTCCTTCCTCTGTGTTCTGAAAGAATTTTGACATTGACATAGTGTGCTCACTACCAACAGAGTCAAGCTTCTTAATTTGGCCAGAAATAGACGATGAGGGTACACATTTTTAGGGAGTTTGACTTTTACGAGTTCTAGATGGACCAGTCATTGGGGATTTTGGGGAAGTGACGGTGGGATTTTGGTTTGTGAAGCTTGGGAGTTTGGGGGGAGAAGTAGGAAGAATGTGTTCTGATGGTGTTGGAGTGGAAGTTGTTTCAGCCATGTTAGGAGTGTTTGATTCGTGATTAGACATGGTGAATTTTGGTTTGCTGATGGAACTTAGAAGGTTGAGAGAACTGGCTTGTGTGCGAGAGAGATAGAGATAGAGAGAGAAAGAGTAAAGTATGAGTTATCGGTTTAAGTGAGGAGAGAGAAATGTGTGAAGGGTATTTATAGGGTTATGAGTTAAGCAATTGGGTCGGTTCAAAGAAGGCGTACCGTTTGGGAAAGAAATTTGAATTTTAGGAGAGAACGGTACTAATGGCTTTACACTTTAACAATTCAAAGTTCATACAAGTACCGAATAGACTATTAACCTGAGTCACAAGGACCATGTCCCTTGACGTTTTTCATGAAAATTTTAAGCAAAAACTCTGAGGCGTGCAATGTCACTTATGCTTGTGTTGTTCCGAGACTGCCATGCGTGTACACATGTAACAATATAGAAGTGAGTTAGATGCCATAAAAAATATTTTTTAGCATTGTACCTTTTCTCTGAACGTAGCCAGTCATTGTGGGAGATGTAAATGACCAATTAGTTTGACTTGATCAGGCCCAATTCCAAGTAATTTCTTTCAAAGTGCTCCATGCTCAATGCCTTAGTGAAGATGTCAGCAATCTGGTCTTCTATCTTGCAGAACTTTATACAGATTAAACCTTTCTCAACATTGTCCCTTAAGAAATGATGTCTGATATCAATGTGATTGGTCCTTTTGTGTTGCACTTGATTTTTTGCCATATTAAGTGCATTTGTATTATCACACAACAAGGGTACACAGTCAGTGAGCACACCAAATTCTTCAAGCTGTGCTTGATCCACAACAGGAAGCATCAACAACATACTCGGCTTCAACAATAGAGAGAGCCACTGAGTTTTGTTTCTTTATACCCCAAGATATCAGACATGATCCCAGAAAAAGTTCCATTCCATATGTGATCTTCCTATCAATCAAATATCTAGCATAATCAGCGTCAACATATCCAACCAAGTCAAAATTGTCTCCTGAGGGATAGTAGAGGACCAAGTCCGCGTCCCTTTAAGATATCTCAAAATTCTTTTAGCAGCTTTCAAGTGAGATTCTTTAAGACTTGATTGAAACATTTCACACAACCCAACACTAAAGGCAATGTCAGGCCTACTAACCGTTAAATACAGTAGAGACCCAATGATACCCCTATATATAGTTTCATTGACATGAGAACCATGTTCGTCCATGTCCAGCCGAGTAGTAGTGGCTATAGGTGTATCAATAGGTTTAGCATTTTCCATCTCAAATCTCTTGAGCAACTCATTGATATACTTTTGTTGACTGATCATGGTGCCTTTTGGGGTTTGCTTCACTTGCAGACCAAGAAAGAAGTTTAACTCACCCATCATGCTCATCTCAAATTCACTTCCCATACACTTAGCAAATTCTTCACACTGGGAATCATTAGTAGCACCAAAAATGATATCATCTACATACACTTGCAAAATCAACAAATTTCTCCCTTTTCTTTTCAGAAATAAAGTATTGTCAATTTTGCCTCTTGTAAACTCATTTTCAAGAAGAAACTTTGACAATCTTTCATACCATGCCCAAAGAGCTTATATTAGACTATATAGTGCCTTGTCAAGCTTGAACATATGCTCAGGATGTTCATGACTCTCAAAACCAGAGGGTTGCTTGACAAAAACTTTATCCTTTAGAAACCTATTCAGAAATAACTTTTGACATCCATTTCGAACAACTTGAACTCCATATGGGATGCAAAGGGAATGAGAGTCCTGATTTCCTCTATTCTAGCAACTGGAGCAAAGGTCTCATCATAGTCTATTCCTTTTTCTTGATTTTAGCCTTGGACCACCAGCCTTGCCTTATTCCTGATGGTGTTTCCAAACTCATCAAGCTTGTTGCGAAACACCTACCTAGTCCCAATCATTGTTCTGTCCTAGGGACCAGGTGCCAAATCTTATTCCTTTCAAATTGATGAAACTCTTCTTGCATAACAACTATCCAATCAGTATCCTTTAGTGCTTCTTTGATATTCTTGGGTTCAATTTGAGATAAGAAGTCTGAGAAGGCAAACATTTTTCTCGCCTTAGATCTAGTTTGAATACATGAGTCTAGGGGAGTGATCACATTTTGAAGTGGATGCGATCATTTGTGCTTCTAGTTGGATGCTTAAACAGCAGGAACAGAAGGACCATGTTCCTTTGTGTTGGATCCATCATTAGCATCAGCAGAGACATTACTTCCACTTCCTTGTCCAGCTTCAAGAGTACCAGATACATCATCTGCTACTCTATGTTCAGCTTTAAGTGGAGTGATTTCAGGACCAGGTTCCTCTGTAATTTTTGGGGGCTCTGCAGCACCCCCTTCATCACTTTGTTTGATTTGGCTCATCAATTCTGTCTTTCCATTTGAGATTTCAATGGCTTCATCAGGGACTTTTGAAAAGACTCTATCTTCAACTTCATCGTTCTGTGCTCTGTCATTATTTGAACATTGGATTCATCAAAGATCACATGCACACTTTCCTTTACACGCTGAGTCCTTTTGTTGTAGACTTTGAATGCTTTGTTGTGGGATGAGTAACCAAGGAAAATACCTTCATCACTTTTAGCATCAAATTTCCCCAAGGTTTCCTTACCGTTGTTGAGAACAAAATATTTGCAGCCAAATGCTCTTAGATAGGTTAGCTTGGGCTTTATTCCATTGAATAATACATAAGGAGTCTTCTCAAACAGGGACTTGATCATGTATCTATTTATCATATGACAAGCAGTGTTGACAGCTTCAGCCCAAAAATAATTAGAGACATCACTATCTATCAACATTGTTCTGGCCATATCTTCAAGAGTCCTATTTTTTCTCCACAACACCATTTTGCTGAGGTGTTCTAAGAGCAAAAAAACTGCGAGTGATACCATTTTTAGCATAAAATTCTTCAAACTTGGCATTTTTAAATTCAGTACCATGATAAGATCTAATACTCACAATGTGATTGCCAAGTTTCACTTGAATCTGTTTCACAAAGGCATAAAACACAGGGAATGTCTTATCATTGCCTTTCAAGAACAGAGTACAAGTGAATCTGGAGAAGTCATCAACAATCACAAAAATATACTTCTTTCCTCTTCTGCTTGGTATTCTTATTGGTCCACAAATATCCATGTGAATGAGATCAAGTGGCCTTGAGGTACTTACTTCTTTCTTTGTGTTTGAAGATGCGCTGATTTGCTTTTTTTTAATACAAACATCACACACCTTGTGATTTTGAACTTAGCTTTTGATAACCCACGAACCAGATCCTTTGAAGAAAGTTTGTTTAGCAACGAGAAGCTCGCATTTCCTAGTCATTTGTGTCATAACTCAGCATCGTCATCCATTGCACTTAGACATGTCAAGTCATTTATATTCAAACAGCCAAAATCTGCAACATATATATTCTTGAACCTTTTTTCTATTAGCACCACTTCACCAGTTTTAAGATTGGTGACTGTGCAAGACCAGGATAAGAACTTTACTTCATTCCCTTTGTCACAGATTTGGGACACACTTAGCAAGCTATACTTCAACCCATTTACATAATACATATTTTCGATTGCATGAGAGAGTGTCCTTTCAACCTTACCAACTCCAAGAATATACCTTTTCTAGTCATTACCAAATGACACACTCCCACATTGAAAGACTTTGAATGAAAGAAAATCATCCATTCTATCAGTCATGTGCTTTGAGTAGCCGATGTTCATGTACCATATTTGATTGTCTCCTCTCACCCAAGCCTATAGACAAAATCATAGATTAGATTTGGGAACCCAAACTATTTTGGGTCCCTTATAATTGTAAAATGGGTGAATTAGGCTTCTAGCCCAAGCATGTAAGATATTTTTCTTCTTTCGAGGACCAGGTCCTTCCATTTTGACTATCATTCTAACAAAATTCTCATTTCT
The DNA here is from genome assembly GCA_034509755.1 of Anisodus tanguticus. Taxonomy (NCBI): domain Eukaryota; kingdom Viridiplantae; phylum Streptophyta; class Magnoliopsida; order Solanales; family Solanaceae; genus Anisodus; species Anisodus tanguticus. Next base: position 51,583,714 of record CM067540.1, on the reverse strand, counting down.
TTAAAGTGACTAAATTCTAGCTTTGCATACGGCATGCATTCTTGTAGTGTCCATTCTCACCATAGTGGGTGCACAACCAATTATAGTAGTAACATATTTGCTATGGGGATTATAATGAGTTTTTTCTTTTTCAAATCCAAGCCCTTGCCTACCCCCATCTTTACTCTTGTACATGTAGGTAGTTACATCAAAGGACCAGGTCCAGTGAAGTATCTTATCAAGATCAACTTTCACACTTTTTAAATCCTCTTGTAGTTGTCTTTTCTTTTCTACCTCATTAGCGAGACTCCGTTTTATTTTCTTAATTTCCTTCTCAATCTCCAGTTGAGTCTCACTAGATACACATTTTTCTTTAGAATGAGTTTCCCTGCCTTTTTGTAATTAATTTTCTAACATGATATTTTCTTGAGTTACCTCATCAACATGTTCTATTAGATCTACAATGGACATTATCAAGTCATCTCTTTCTTGTTCTAAATCTCCAATTTCTTCATTCAAGCCATTCTTCTCTTTGACAAAAATATGATAAGCATCGATTAGAACATTTGCCAATGATATGAGTTTCTTCTGGGAATAAATTTTTAAGTTTTTCTGGATATTAAGAAAATTTACCTACTCATCTTCATCATCGGCATCTGACTTGGTCATGAGTGCAAAGATTGACTCATATTTAGTGGATTCATTATCAATGGATATCATTTAGTTGTCTCCCTGTTCAACGTCGTCTTCAGATTCGCTGGAGGAATCTCACCAAGCAGCAAGAGCTTTCTTAACCAGGTCATCATCAGTATCTTTCCTCCGGAACTTCTTATCGGGGACCTAGTTTCTCTTACCAGTCCTGTCTTTTCGATTTTCCTGCTTGTGAAGAGGACACTCTTTGATGAAGTGACCAGATTTCCCATATTTATGACAACAATTGTCATTTTCTTTGAAATTCCTGCTAGAGTTTCCTATTCTTGGGACCCACCATTTTTTCTAACCATATTTTGAAATCTGCGAGTGAGATATGTCATGTCAGATTCATCACCACTTGAATCACTTTTAGACGCCTTGAGGATCATGTTCTTCTCCTTATTTGCCTCACTCTTTTTAGTTTTTTTCTGAATCAGCTCGTTAATGGTCAAGGTCTTGAGATTTTTGGCTTCATATATAGCATTTACCTTGCTATCCCATGAATCTGGAAAGACACCAAGTAGCTTCGTAACCAGTTTGTTGGTCTTAATAACTTCTCTAAGAGAGTTAAGCTCATTGATGATCGAGGTGAACCTGGTATACATGTCTTGTATGGATTTATCCTTTCATTTTGAATAGCTCATACTCTATTGTGAGGAGATCTATCTTAGACTCCTTTACTTGAGTGGTTCCATCATGAGTTGTTTGGAGTGCTTCCAGATTTCCTTAGCAGAAACACAAGATGAGACTCGATCGTACTCATATGGTCCAATGCCACACACAAAATCTTTTTGTCCTTTCTTCTCCACAACTATTCTGCCTGCATCGTTATATTCCTTCCTTTGTTTTGGAGTGGTTGTAAAATTAGTTAGATCTGTTTTCATGGGAATATGAGGCACATCACAGATTATGTCCCACAAATCAGAATCTTCAGCCATGATAAAGTCGTGCATTCTTGTCTTCCACCACACATAGTACTTTTCATTAAACTTTGGTGGTTTGGTAGTCGATTGTCCTTCCTTTAGATTTGGTGGAGCAACCATTAAATATCTTTTTTCTAGGTGTTAACCTTTTAGAAAGAACATGTTCTGATATCAATTGATATAAACTAAGGATCCACCAAACAGTATAGAGAACTAGGTTCTCTATCTATCCCCTCAAACAAAGTAGTAAGTAAATAACACAAGATATTTATATGGAAAACTCCTTGCTCAAGCGATTAGAAACCATGACCTACCAAGTAGGATTTCCAAATTCACTAACCGGGCAACTTCAGATTACAACCTAGGAATTAAACTCTTAATCTCTCACCCCTTACAATACCTATATTATAATCCTCTTCAAAATACCTATATTGTAAAGCTACAAACCTTGACTAACTCTAGCCAAGAAGATAAACCAGCAAAGGTTGAAATCTATCCTACCATAACATTTCTTCAAAGTAGTGTAGGTTTATAATAAAGAACAAAAGACAAAAGCTCAAAACAAACTAAATGACATGGACATTTTCAATTGTCGGGATCTGGTCCTTCAGTTTGTGGACATCTTTGGTCTTGAACACTTGGAGAATCTTGTGGCGGCTACACTTTAATGTGATTCTAGGTTTTCAAGGGATAAGATAGTGACTACTCATCCCTTTGTTTGACCTCGAGTACACCGCAACAGTGCTGCTGTACTTGTGACAATAAACAATACAACTTTACATCTGTTACTGCTGACTGTACGATGTATTGAGAGAACGGATAGTAGACCAGGTCCCTCTCTGGTTCCTCAACAATTTGACAAATCATCAAAACATACAATGTAACATAATTTATCAGTCTACATGTGCAGGATCTGTAGATAAGGCAATAAAGAGGATTTCTGGGATCTCGGAAGTTGTTATTAAGTACTCTCCCGCTCCAGATTAGTAGTTACATTACTCTTTTACATACTCTTTAAAAATAATAGATAAAAAATGTATTTTTACTACTTAACTCTTATCTCTCTCCAATAAAATTATACTCTAATCGATATTAGTTATTTTCATGAACACTTAATATTAAAGATAAAATATAATAAAATAATTAATTTCATTTTAATTTTGTAAAAGGACAAATATTTTGAGACAAATATTTTTAATAACATTACCATCTAACAGGGGATGGAGGGAGCAATATACGAAAATGTAGTCTCAATTGGGACATACTCCCTCTGGTACATTTTACTTATCGTGCTTACTTAAAATAGATGGTTCAAAATAGCTATCATTTTAGAAAACTAAGATATAATATATTATTAGTTTCCACCTTTTAACCCTTACTCAATAATGTACTAGAGAGATTAATATGATGAAAAAAAAGTAGTATTAAAATGTGATAAAAGAATAAATAACATTAATTTAGTCAAATTACCCTTTTAGCTAATGTTTTCTTAAGAGGCGTGCAAAAAAAAAACATGACAAGTATAATGGACCGAAGGTAGTAATTAATTTATGTGATGATGTTTGACGAGATACGAAATTTAAGAACAAAAGGAAATTTTTTAAAACTTGTGTAAAACAAGTCATGAACATTTGTGTCGAGAAATCATTTCATAAGGAGTAAAATGAAAAATTTAAAGTTACTTTGTTACTAAATATATAAAAAAATTTATTTTATTACTCCATCTGTCCCAAAATACTTGTCGCATTACCTTTTCAAGAGTCAACTATATAAACTTTGACCAACAATTTAAGCTATATTTTTAATCATATTAATATGAGAAGAATTGCAACTTATAATATTTTTCATATAGTTTTCTAATATATAAATTTTAATTTTAAAATATTGAATTAATCTAATCTAATTTAGCTTTGAAATTTAGTCAATTGACTTTTTTTTATTAAAAATATGATAAGTATTTTGAAACGGAGATAATAATAAACTAAAAAAATAGATGTGGCACATAAATTGAGACAAAGGATATACAAAACAGTAATATGTTCAGTAAAAAGATAAACAACTACAAAATTTAATTTAAATTAAACAACTTCTTTTAATATAATAGATCGTGTATTGCGTGGATTTTAAGTACCACGTTATTTTTGCATGGAGAATTTGCAATACGGTGACATGTTACGAATAACATGGAAACAAAGACGCATGGCAGGAGACGTACGTAAATGGTCCATTTGAGTTTCCCCATAAGGTGGCCGCTTCCTTCAATCCTTACCCACAAAAGTCATAACACAGTGATCTCTTCACACACACACACACACACACACACACACAAAAAGCCATGTCCTTTTGTGCAAGCATGGATGAATTATCATTAGTAAAGTCCAATTAGTGACACTAACAGAAGAGACTCCAAAAATGGAAATGGATTCTACTTCAGATACTACTTCTTCTTCTTCTTCTTCTAGTACTAGAGTTGTGTGGTTAAATATTGCAATTCCCTTGATTTTAGTGTCTCTGTATTTTGGCCTAGAAAGTTCAATAAGCTCTACTTTGGTCCTTCCTTTTGGAAAATTTTCTTCAGAAACAAATGATTTTTCCAAGAATCAAAGCCAACAGAATAATCCACCAATTACACAGTTAAAAGAGAAGTTGATGAGCAATTTAGAGAGGGTTGAAGCTGGTCTAGTACGAGTAAGAGCTGCTGTAAAAGAAGCACAGAGAAAAAATCAAATGTTTGATGATCCTGAGTATGTACCTACTGGTCCAATTTACTGGAACCCTACTGCCTTTCACAGGTACTATTAATTAGTAGTACTAGCTTTTAGTAGCTTCAAGGTTTAAAGATTTGAATTAACTTTTTGTCTATAGAATGAGGTTGAGAAAAGATTCTAGAACTTTTGCCTGTAGTATTGAATTGGAGCAAAGGTTCTTGAACTTTTGATAATGGAGTTAAGATTCTTGAACTTTTGACTATGGAATTGAACTAGAGGAAAGATGGTTCTTATGTTTAGTGTTGGTTCGAATTAGTCATTTAAATATATACCTGAGCACTTTTAATTCTTTAATTTTTTTTTTAAAAATGAGCACTTTTAATTTATGTTAAATATTTAACAAACTTTGACTTTTAGATTAAAGAATTGTGAAAGAAAAAGATTTAAAATGCACCACCAAAATTGTACCAGACACTAGAAATATATAAAAATATCCAAAGTTACACCTCAAAAAGCTGTACTAGGAACCAAAAATAGATTGAAAATAACATAAATTACTAAAATTGTACCTCAAAATCCCCTTAATCTTTCTTTTTTCAATGTTTCCATTAAATCTAATAGCCAAAGCTTGTTACATATTTGACATGGACTAAAGAATACTCCATTTAGCAAACTTAAAAACTAAAACTGTTCAAAAATATATTAAAGGGACTACTTTAAACCTAATCCAAATATAAGGGACAATTTTTGTCATTTGTACAACTTTTTGGTTTTTACTATGGAATTTAAGATTCTTTACTTGGGAACTGCAGGAGCTACTTAGAAATGGAAAAAATATGTATATGAGGAAGGTGAACCCCCGTATTTCACTATAGTGCTAGCCAAGGAATCCTGGGAATCGAAAGAATTCTTATTCATCAGATTGAGATTAGCAAGTTCCGGACGAATGATCCTGAGGAAGCCCATGTTTACTTCCTTCCATTCAGTGTCTTATCGATAGTAAGCTACGTTTATGTTGTCGATTCTCGGGCATGGGGTCCTATGCGGTATACCGCAGCAGATTACATTGATGGTATCTCAAGAAAATACCCTTATTGGAATAGAAGCCTTGGATCTGATCACTTCATGCTTGCTTGCCATGATTGGGTAAGGATTCTCACATTTCCATTAACTACTTTTGTCGAGCTGAGGCGAATTCATAATTTAAACTTGATGTGTTCAATCTTTAAGTTTTTATCGTTGAATACGTTGCACGTTGCATTTTTGAGATCTGTTAATAATTTATTATTTGTTGGAATTTAGTAATTTTTCACATATATGTTTGCATCTGTCAAAAATAAAGTTCAAGAATAGCGTAAAAGCACAAAGGAGAAAGGTAAATCATTCATGAGGCTTGATAATCAATCAATGCCTAAGAATCAGGGTGGATTCAAAGCTTTAGGTACGTTCCCGAGAACCCATCAGCTTTTCCTCGTACCCTGTATATATGTATTCAAAGTTTCATTAAAAATTTATAAATATTTTATTGTGAACTCAATTATCATGACTCATTATATTTAGTTATGCAAAATTTCATCACTAGTCTTCAGATGATTTTGAGGTTGTTTTCTTTGATGTGTATAGGAGACAGTTCTTAGCTTGTTCTATGTAATTGCCATGTTGCAGGCTCCTAAAATTTCCTTTGCGGTTCCTTGTATAAGAACTCGATACGAGTACTATGCAATGCAAATACCTCTGTGAAAGAAATAACCCCCTTGATTATTTTCATTGATTGAATAGATATATATACAAGTTACAAAATAGTAGAATCCTATTCCTAATCTATTCCTAAAACCTTATTCTACCATAATTCTAACTCTACAATTATGGTAGGTGTATAACACTAATTATGGTAATAAATATACTACAATATACACACAATATAATTTCCTTAATATACAAGTATTTGTCCACTGTTTTTGCCTAACGGTGGCTGGACGTGCCTTGGGCTACCGAGAGGCCCACCGCCGGGTCTTCTTTGCCGGGCTGCCGAGAGGCCCAACCGGGCGTGTTCTTCGGATCGCCTCATTCCGCAATATACATGTGATATATATTCAGTGTATATCATATGTATATTGCTCTGTTTAACACACGTCCGCAGTCATAGCGGGCGGTTTTCGAATGCTGAGACTGTCCCTAAAATCTTCAAAGAGAACCGCTGGTAGACCCTTTGTAAAGATGTCTGCAATTTGATAACGAGACGGGACATGGCAGACGCGAACTTGACCCTTTGCAACCTTTTCTCGGACAAAGTGAATGTCCATTTCGATATGCTTGGTGCGTTGGTGTTGAACTGGGTTACCTGACAGGTAGATGGCACTAATGTTATCGCAATATACCAAGGTTGCCTTCTGAATGGGACAATGAAGCTCCAAAAGCAAATTACGTAGCCAACATGATTCGGAGACCACATTTGCTACCCCTCGATATTCCGCTTCGGCACTCGAGCGTGACAGAGTTGCCTGACGTTTGGCCGACCAGGAGACCAAGTTGTTGCCGAGGAACATACAGTAGCCAGAAGTCGACCGTCTGGTGTCGGGACAACCACCCCAATCAACATCCGTGTAGGAAACAATTGTGGATGTAGATGACGGATACAAGTGCAACCCATAGTCTAGTGTCCCCTGAATATACCGAATGATACGTTTGATTGCATTCATGTGCTCAACTCTGGGATCATGCATAAATAAACACACCTGCTGAACTGCATATGTAATATCCGGTCTGGTAAAGGTAAGATACCGGAGGGCCCCTACAAGACTGCGATAGCGGGTCGGGTCCTCGTATGGTGCACCTGCTGTGGCACTTAGCTTTGGGTTTGCATCAACTGGCGTGGAAGTGGACTTAAAGGATGACATCCCAGCCCTCTCTATGATCTCAGCAGCATACTTCCATTGAGACAGAAACAAGCCACCTGAATGACGTTTGACGACAATCCCCAAAAAATAACTCAACGGCCCTAAGTCCTTCATAGCAAATTCGAACCGAGCATGGCCATGATAGACCGACGCAAAGCATCGGAGGAGGCAGTCAAGATGATATCATTCACATATAACCAGAATATAGGCCAATGACGAACCACGGCGGTAGATGAACAAAGAATTATCTACCTGCTGTGAGTGAACCCAATAGTCGAAACAAAATCAAGCAAATCGTGTATACCGTGCACGTGGAGACCGCTTAAGCCCATATAATGACTTCTTCAACAAACAGACATGATGAGGGCGGTTGGGATCCCTGAAACCCAACGGCTGATGCATATAGACTGTTTTCTTGAGATCTCCATGTAGAAAAGCATTCTTGACATCCAACTGATGAATCGGCCAAGTCTTTGAAAGAGCCAAGATAAGTACAGTGCGAATGGTAGCCGGTTTGACCACCGGACTAAACGTCTCACCACAATCAATACCAACCTGCTGAGTCTTATCATCACCAACAAGTCGCGCCTTATGCCGAGCAAATGACCCATCTGAATTCTCCTTATGAGCAAAAATCCACATAGACCTGATAATATTAATACCATATGGACGGGGCACCAACTCCCACGTCTTATTATCAATAAGAGCATTATATTCATCAGTCATAGCAATTTTCCAATTAGGGTCATTTAATGCGGACACAGGATTGCGGGGCAAGGGGGATTTAAAGACATCAGAATGTAAATTAAAATGTCTTTTAGGTGTAAAAATACCCCGCTGACTACGAGTGACCGGTCTATGACTCGAGGAAGAAGTGATGGAATTCGGGAATTTTCTCGGGCTCGGGACGGAGCGGCGGCGGGCGGTGGGCTCTTGGACCAAATCGGTACAAGCTGGAATCGATTCTGGAGCAGGTTCCGAGGTGGACCTAGAGCGAGCCAAGTTCTTTGGAACTGTTCCGGTGGCCGAATTGTGTGGCGGATTGTTGGTCGGGGCCGGGCGGTGGGCCCGCATTTGGAGGATTTTGGGTACGGGAAATGTTCGAAAAATTTCGAATAATATACGGGGATATTTGGTCATCCAAAAAATTATATGACTTTGGTTCGGGAGTATGAACTTTCGTAAATGGGAATTGAGTTTCATCAAAAATGACATGGCGATTGATTATGATTTTCTTGGAAGATAAATCAAAACACTTATAACCACGATGATTTGACGGATAACCCAAAAACACATACTGGGTAGACCGAGCCTGAAGTTTGTTAATTGCGGTGGATGGGAATAATGGATAACACAAGCACCCAAAAATCCGAAGGTGAGAATAAGAAGGGTTCTTATTATATAAGATTTTGAGAGGGGAAGAATATGTCAGTCCTTTAGACGGAATTATGTTAAGAAGGTAAGTGGCCATTTGTAGAGCATGATGCCAAAAATATGGAGGTATGGAGGCATGGATTAGGAGAGTTCGGACAATGTTATTTATGGAACGAATTTTGCGTTCGCTTTCCCATTTTGTGAAGATGTATGAGGACATGAAAAACGAAAATTTATCCCATGAGTAGCACAAAATTCTCGAAACTCCCTATTGTCATACTCTTTCCCATTATCACATTGAATATTTTTTATTTCTCTTTCGAATTGAGTACGAATGAACGCTCTAAATTTTATGAAGACGGAAAACACTTGTGATTTATTCGCAATTGGAAACGTCCACAAAAATCTAGAATAATCATCTAAAAAGAGAACATAATATCGATGACCCATTGAACTAAGAACAGGAGATGTCCATAAGTCGCTATGAATAATGTCAAATGGCATAGAAGTATGAGAATTGGAGTCTACAAATGGCAACTTAACAATTTTTCCTAATGAACAAGATCGACAAATTGGAGTACGACTCGTACCCTTACAAGAAATAAAGCTATTTTTATCTAAAGCGATAAAATAGAAGATCCGGATGACCCAAACGAGCATGCCACATGGAAGGAGAGATGGGCGCAAAAGCGATGGCAAGGTGGACTCGATGGACTCGAAACCGGACATGATAGGATACAGATCCCCCCTACTATCACACCTCATGAGATGACTCCCCGTCTTGAAATCCTTCACAGAGAAACCGAAAGGATCAAATTCAATAGAAACAGAATTGTCATTTGTGAACATTCGGATAGACACTAAATTTTTAATCAATTTAGGAGCATGTAAAGTATTTTTCAAGAGGAGTGGTGGATTGGGACGAGACAACATTTTCTGACCATACCCTAGAATTGGAATAGAACTGCCATTACCAATAATTATTCCCCGATGGGTGCTCAAATTGTAATAAGATGAGAGAGTACATGATTCGAAAGTCATGTGAGTTGTGGCCCCGGTGTCCATGTACCAATTTGGGTCCGGTTGAGTCAATCCCAACGTGTGCATCGCGGCCTCGATATCAGTATGAGTTGGGCCTGCTGCATGATGGGCTTACGGAGGTCTGGGCCCAAGGACACCTGGCCGTGCTGGAACTGGGCCGTAACTGATGAGGGTGCCGTTGCTGGGCCACTGTCCAGTGGGCCGCCAATGCTGGGTATTGGGCACGGACGGTTGGCCGCCCCGGCGCCGCCGGCGGCGGCCGCCGGAGGGTGCGGGTTTCACTGCCACTGGCCCCACTGCTGGGCCCACGGTGGTGGTGGGCCATTGTACCCCGGATGGAACCCACCGCCTGTTTGTTGATCACCGCCACCAGAACCGTCGCGTTTGCCCCCGCGATTTTTGTTATTATTCTTGCGATTATTCTTGCCGCCACCATTATTATGGTTTTGGCCCGAATTATTAACAAAATCCGAAGGACTAGGAGAGTACGCCACCATGACAACTGGGCTTGCTTCGGTAGCCGCCTTTTTAGCCAAATCGGCTTTTTCCAACGTCAGCATGGAGCGGGCTTGATGGAAATCGGGAAGAGGGTTGCTTTGGCGAAGGAGAGTTCCAACACCATTATAGGCCTCCGAAAGACCGGCAATCAACTGTAGAACTAGACGATTATTTGTTACCGGTGCGCCAACATTACGGAGTTGATCCGCCAATTCCTTTAGTTTCTTGCAATATGCAGAAACGTTCGGAAATACATCCATTCGAACGAGAGAGAATTCCTGCTCGAGTGTGACGACACGGGAATGTTGGTTGTCTTGGAATATGTCACGCAATCTATTCCATGCAGCCATAGTCGTGGTATCTGGCTCCATAATCGTCTGTAGAAGGTCCACTGAAATAGTGGCGTATATCCACCGAAGAACGGTAGCATCAAGTGTAATCCATAGCTCAGGATCCTCCGTAGGACGGGGTCTAGCGGGAGGAATGATGTGATGAAGAACTTGATAAGATATAGCGTGAATTTTAAACAACTCTGCCCACGTTGCATATTGAACGTTTTCCATCTCAAGGACAATTGGGACACTTAGCTTGATATTGGAAACCGTGAGGGCAGGGTGAAAATTGTTCTTAGACATATTGAAAGAACAAAGAAGGAGGGAAAATTTAAGAGAGGTTTTTGAGAGCGGAAGACGAAATTTTGGAAGAGAAAACCCGAGGAGGGGTGGGGGGGGTCTCGGCCAAAAGGGAGGCAAAAGTTTGAGAGAAAAACTTTTGTTTAGACCTAGTCTCTTGATACCATGAAAGAAATAATCCCCTTGATTATTTTCATTGATTGAATATATATATATACAAGTTATAAAATAGTAGAATCCTATTCGTAATCTATTCCTAAAACCTTATTCTACCATAATTCTAACTCTACAATTATGGTAGGTGTATAACACTAATTATGGTAATAAATATACTACAATATACACACAATATACTTTCCTTAATATACAAGTATTTGTCCACTTGTTTTTGCCTAACGGTGGCCGGACGTGCCGGGCTACCGAGAGGCCCACCGCCTTTGAAATTTGTTGGTGCCGAGAGGCCCAACCGGGCGTGTTGCTGGACTGCCTCATTCCGAAATATACATGTGATATATATTCAGTGTATATCACATGTATATTGCTCTGTTTAACACTCTGAGAGATTCGATTCTATCAAGGATGTATCCTTGCCAGAAATCTATCTCCCTCATGGTACAATGGATGGCTTAATTGGAGGGCCATCTCCATCCCATCGTTCTGTTTTAGTTTTCTACGCGGGAGGAATCCATGGCTACATAAGGCAATTGCTAATGGAGCAGTGGGGAAAGAGCGATCACATGACATGCAAATTACGAGTACCTTCCGAAGAACGTGTCGTACTATGGCATGGTTAGAAAGAGCAAGTACCGTATTTGCCTGAGTGGTTATGAAGTGGCTAGCCCGAGAATGGTTGAGGCACTTTATATGGGGTGTGTTCCGGTACTCTTGAAGGATCATTATGTGGCGCCATTTAGCGATGTTTTGAACTGGAAAAGATTTTCTGTCGAAATGAATTCGAGTGATATACCTAATCTGAAGAAAATCTTGATGTCAATACCTCAGAAAGAGTACATCAGAATGCAGAAGAGAGGCCTTCAAGTTAGGAGGCATTTTGAGGTAAATTTTCCTCATAGGAGATATGATGTTTTTCATGTGATTCTTCATTCCATTTGGCTTAGGAGGCTCAACATTCAAGTCCATGACACTAAGGATGGTTGACTGCTTCACGAGAAGTCTATGGTATTATTTGATTATGTTGCTTGGATCCTACAAAATATCGCCGCATTCAGTGTAAGATCCTCTAAATATAATATATTTTTGGAGAATCTAACGTATGGAGGCATTTTTGAATGATTCGAGCAACATAACTATTCATTTAGTGAAAGTCTGGGCATAATTCCGCTTTTACGAGTTACATGATTGCTGGGAAGTAGGAAAAATTAGGCTATACATATAGTTCATTATTTGGAGCGACCTTAATTCTACAATTTTGTAGTTCTATATGCAATTTCAATCCATTTGATGTACTAATTCTCCCTTTTATTACAATATGATTTGTGATTTTAGCCCCCAAAAAATGTATAACTATCAAAATTGTGGATCAAACTTCTTTACTTCCTGTTAGAAAAAATCCACATGAGATCATTTCTTATTATTCAAACTAGTAAATTTGACGCGTTTCGCGCGGTATTTTAGTAAATTAAAAAATGATCTTTTATAAATTACGTCGAGATAAATGAGATAATTTATTTTGCTTAGATCCGAACTTCTTTTCGTTATTAATAAATTATATAATTATAAAATTCAACACCATTGAAAACGATCAGAAAGAAAGGTATACAAATAATGATCTTTTTGGGTTGGTTGTGTCAAGTCAAGAAGGAAAATACAACTTCATAAAAGAAGAGATAAAATAGTTAAAAGCGGTAACCCTCTTATATTTCTGAAATCTAAGTAGTATTCTCTTTAATTACACACAAAATGATGTTAAGCTTAGTATTGACTCTCAGTTATATATAATTAAAATTAGAACATTTGGGCACCTAAATGACTATGCTACCACACAAAATTTTATATGATACAATATAGCTATAGTAAAAAATAACTTTTCTTTTTAGATGAACTTTTAAATTTGCAGAGATGAATAATGTATACATTTAAAAGATGAGCAAGTCGATCTTCTTTGTTCATATTTGTCAATTGCCATTTAGAATCCAGTTTCAAATACTTCGTAGTTGTTGTTATGCAATTCTGTGTTCACATTTTTCTCATACAGAATTAAATATGAACGAACTGCAAGAAGACAAAGAGTTATAAAACATTTAACGTTTAATTTATCTTTTTTCACATTGATTTTGAAAGTTAGTGTGTAAGCACCTTAAATAGGGAAATAGGACCTTCTGATCATTCATTTTCCTAAACGTCTTCCTCATTTAACATTTTTTAAACATAGCGCAATTAATCATAATTATTGAGTTTTTTTTAAAAAAAAAACAGCACATATATAAATGGAGGGAAATAGAAAAAATGCCAAAACAATAATTGTTCTTGGCCAGAGAGAGAAAAAGATCTATTAACATAGTTATTTTTTACAAATATTGAAAAAAGAAAGTTCATAAATCAGTAATATTGTATTAATTTCTAAATAAACTAAAGAGTATTATAAAGAGCATGAAGGAGAATCAAATGTCTTTTTCAATGAAGAAGCGGAGGCTTGACGCAAGAGACAAACGTGGTTTTTTTGTAGAGCACCTAAATTGAGAATTTTGAAGGTAAAAGTATAAAATCTAAGGAAAAGGAAAAATCAAAATCCTGATCAATAAGTGGTGTCCTATCATCTTCTCAGAAATATTACTTATTCTAATAAAAATAATGAAAATATGGGGGGGGGGGGGGGGGGGGGGGGGGGGGGATTTAAAAAGGAGAAAAAAATATAATTGTGTTATTTGGCTAAAGAAAAGTGTCATGTTACTTTTCTTTGCCTAGCTTTATAATATATACGGATATAGATGGTAGTAGATTTTGCTAGAATTATTTAGTTTGTCAATCAAAATTATCTAAGTAACAAAGTCTATATATTTTAATTCTCATATATTAAGGAGTATAAATATAAAAATTCTAGACTAAACTAAAAGGTATGATACCATTCACAACCATTTTGTGTCACGAACAAACTGAAAAAGAAGATTAACAATAGAAGTTCTATAACATAATAATTTAAAGGGTGAAAAAAGTTAAACATTATAAAAGATATTCATATGATAAAAGTACCAAGACACTCACTCACTTGCTAAAATAAATATTTGAGTACCTGACTGACATGGGAACAATTCCTTCTCCATCAATATTTTCTTCATTTTGTGATTTTGATCTCCTCATCAGTTCTACAATTTTGTGCTTTTGATCTCCTCATACATTCTACAATACTCTCTATTTATTGGAATGTGAATATCATGTTGGTGTGCTTTTAATTAGATGTTAAGAGGGTAAGGGTAGTGAGGCTTAGATTCCATAAAGTTCAACCTCCATTGGGCTTTAGTTAAACCTACATCCATTTTAGTAGAAAAGGATCATAAATTGTACATTAAATTATGAGTTATAAAATTAATTACTAATACTAATTAAGAGTAGAAATTCTGAAGATGAAGGAGTGTGAGTTGCTTTGCAAATTAAAATAAAATAATTTAAAATGATATAAAAAGCTAAAAAAAAATGAGAAAAATAAATAAATAGAATCCGTCGTAGAGAGGTGCACATAGAATTATCTTTGGCTAGCTTTATATTTTATATAGATTGTAAATAGTCCTAGGAGATCATTTCTGAAAGAAATAATCCCCTTGATTATTTTCATTGATTGAATAGATATATATATACAAGTTACAAAGCCTTCTTCTACCATAATTCTAACTCTACAATTATGGTAGTGTATATTCCTAATTATGATAACCTATACATTACAATATATTACACATATATTTTCCTAATATACAATATTCTTACCTTGTCTAATATTAACAATTACCAAACTAAGTAGAGCCAAATCGGCCAACAAATCGAGAGCCAAATATGGCAAGCAAGCCAAAGCAAATCCGAGAGCCATAAGGCAGGAAAATCGAGAGCCTTAATAAGGCAATATACACTTGTATATTTTGTGTATATTGCCTTATTTAACACACCCCCGCAGTCATAGCGGGCGGTCTTCGAACGCTGAGACTGTCCCTAAAATCTTCAAAGAGAACCGCTGGTAGACCCTTTGTAAAGATGTCTGCAATCTGATAACGCGACGGGACATGACATACACGAACTTGACCCTTTGCAACCTTTTCGCGGACAAAGTGAATGTCCATTTCGATATGCTTAGTACGTTGGTGTTGAACTGGGTTACCTGAAAGGTAGATGGCACTAATGTTATCGCAATATACCAAGGTTGCCTTCTGAATAGGACAATGAAGCTCCAAAAGCAAGTTACGTAGCCAACATGATTCGGAGACCACATTCGCTACCCCTCGATATTCTGCCTCGGCACTTGATCGTGATAGCGTTGCTTGAAGCTTTGCCGACCATGAGACCAAGTTGTTGCCAAGGAACATACAGTAGCCAGAAGTCGACCGTCTGGTGTCGGGACAACCACCCCAATCAGCATCCGTGTAGGACACAAGTGTGGATGTAGATGACGGATACAAGTGCAACCCATAGTCTAGTATCCCCTGAATATACCGAATGATGCGTTTGATTGCATTCATGTGCTCAACTCTGGGATCATGCATGAATAAACACACCTGCTGAACCGCATATGTAATATCCGGTCTGGTAAAGGTAAGACACTGAAGGGCCCCTGCAAGACTGTGATAGCGGGTCAGGTCCTCGTATGGTGCACCTGCTGTGGCACTTAGCTTTGGGTTTGTAACAACTGGCGTGGAAGTGGACTTACAGGATGACATCCCAGCCCTCTCGATGATCTCAGCAGCATACTTCCGTTGAGACAGAAACAACCCACCTGAATGACGCTTGACGGCAATCCCCAAAAAATAACTCAAAGGCCCTAAGTCTTCATAGCAAACTCAGAAGTGAGCATGGCCATGATAGACTGACGCAAAGCATCGGAGGAGGCAATCAAGATGATATCATCCACATACAACAGAATATAGGCCAATGACGAACCGCGGCGGTAGATGAACAAGGAATTATCTGACCTGCTGTGAGTGAACACAATAGTCGAAACAAAGTCAGCAAATCGTGTATACCAGGCCCGTGGAGACTGCTTAAGCCCATATAATGATTTCTTCAACAAACCGACATGATTAGGGCGGTTGGGATCCCTGAAACCCAACGGCTGATGCATATAGACTGTTTCCTTAAGGTCACCATGTAGAAAAGCATTCTTGACATCCAACTGATGAATTGGCCAAGTCTTTGAAAGAGCCAAGCTAAGCACAGTGCGAATGGTAGACGATTTGACCACCGGACTAAACGTCTCACCACAATCAATTCCAACCTGCTGAGTCTTACCATCACCAACAAGTCGCGCCTTATGTCGAGCAAATGACCCATCTGAATTCTCCTTATGAGCAAAAATCCACATAGACCTGATAATATTAATACCATATGGACGGGGCACCAACTTCCACGTCTTATTAGCAATAAGAGCATTATATTCATCAGTCATAGCAATTTTCCAATTAGGGTCATTTAATGCGGACACAGGATTGCGGGGCAAGGGGGATTTAGAGACATCAGAATGTAAATTAAAATGTCTTTTAGGTGTAAAAATACCCCGCTGACTACGAGTGACCGGTCTATGACTCGAGGAAGAATTGATGGAATTTTGGGAATTTTCGGGCTCGGGACGGATGGCGGCGGGCGGTGGGCTTGCTTGGCCCAAATCGGTAAAGGCCGGAATCGGATTCGGAGCGAGTTCCGAGAAATGGGTGGGCGAGCCCAGTTCTCGGAACTGTTCCGGTGGCTGGATTTTGTGAGTGTGGCGGTATTGTTGGTCCAGCGGGCAGTGGGCCCGCTGGAGGATTTTGGATACGGGAGATGTCCGAAAAATTCTGAATAATATACGGGGATATTTGGTCATCCAAAAAATTATACGACTCAGGTTCGGGAGTATGAACTTTCGTAAATGGGAATTGAGTTTCATCAAAAATGACATGGCGATTGATTATGATTTTCTTGGAGGATAAATCAAAACACTTATAACCACGATGATTTGACGGATAACCCAAAAACACACACGGGGTACACCAAGCCTGAAGTTTGTTAATTGTGGTGGATGGGAATAACGGATAACACAAGCACCCAAAAATCCGAAGGTGAGAATAAGAAGGGTTCTTATTATATAGGATTTTGAGGGGGAAAGAATATGTCAGACCTTTAGACGGAATTATGTTAAGAAGGTATGTGGCCATTTGTAGAGCATGATGCCAAAAGTATGGAGGTATGGAGGCATGAATTAGGAGAGTTCGGACAATGTTATTGATGGAACGAATTTTGCGTTCGACTTTCCCATTTTGTGAAGATGTATAAGGACACGAAAACCGAAAATTGATCCCATTTTTAGCACAGAATTCCCGAAACTCCCTATTGTCATACTCTTTCCCATTATCACATTGAATATTTTTTATTTCTCTTTCAAATTGAGTACGAATGAACGCTCTAAATTGGATGAAGACGGAAAACACTTGTGATTTATTCGCAATTGGAAACGTCCACAAAAATCTAGAATAATCATCTAAAAAGAGAACATAATATCGATGACCTAATGAACTGAGAACAGGAGACGTCCATAAGTCGCTATGAATAATCTTAAAGGGCATTGAAGTATGAGAATTGGAGTCTACAAATGGCAACTTAACAATTTTTCCTAATGAACAAGACTGACAAAGTGGAGTACGACTCGTACCCTTACAGGAAATAAAGCTATTTTTATCTAAAACTGATAAAATATAAAATCCCGGATGACCCGACGAGCATGCCACATGGAAGGAGAGATGGCCGCAAAAGGCCGACGGCAAAATTTGGACTCGATGGTCTGAAACCGGACATGATAGGATACAGATCCCCCCTACTATCACACCTCATGAGATGACTCCCCGTCTTGAAATCCTTCACAGAGAAACCGAAAGGATTAAATTCAACAGAAACAGAATTGTCATTTGTGAATTTTCGGACAGACACTAAATTTTTAATCAATTTAGGAGCATGTAAAGTGTTTTTCAAGAGGAGTGGTGGATTGGGGGGAGACAACGTTTTCTGACCATACCCTAGAATTGGAATAGAACTGCCATTACCAATAATTATCCCCCGAGGGGTGTTCAAATTGGAATAAGAGGAGAGAGTACCTGATTCGGAAGTCATGTGAGTAGTGGCCCCGGCGTCCATGTACCAATTTGGGTCCGGTTGAGTCAATCCCAACGTGTGCATCGCGGCCTCGATATCATTCTGAGTGGGGCCTGCTGCATGATGGGCCTGCGGTGGTCGGGGCCCAAGAACTCCCGTCCGTGGTGCACTCGGGCCGGGCCGTCGCCGCTTTATTCTTTGCCGCTGCCGCCGCCGCCGGCCGGGCCACCGCGATGCCGGGCCGCCACCGCCGGGTATTGGACACTGGATCGTTGGCCGCCCCACCGGCCGCTTTGGATGGTACGGGTTCCACTGCCATTGGCCCCACTGCGGGGCCCATGGCGGTGGTAGGCCACTGTACCCTGGCTGGGACCCACCGCCTGTTTGTTGACCACCGGAACCGCCACCAGAACCGTCGCGTTTGCCCCCGCGATTTTTGTTATTATTCTTGCGATTATTCTTGCCGCCACCATTATTATGGTTTTGGCCCGAATTATTAACAAAATCCGAAGGACTAGGAGAGTACGCCACCATGACAACTGGGCTTGCTTCGGTAGCCGCCTTTTTAGCCAAATCGGCTTTTTCCAACGTCAGCATGGAGCGGGCTTGATGGAAGTCGGGAAGAGGGTTGCTTTGGCGAAGGAGAGTTCCAACACCATTATAGGCCTCCGAAAGACCGGCAACCAACTGTAGAACTAGACGATTATTTGTTACCGGTGCGCCAACATTACGGAGTTGATCCGCCAATTCCTTTAGTTTCTTGCAATATGCAGAAACGTTCGGAAATACATCCATTCGAACGAGAGAGAATTTCTGCTTGAGTGTGACGACACGGGAATGTTGGTTGTCTTGGAATATGTCACGCAATCTATTCCATGCAGCCATAGTCGTGGTATCTGGCTCCATAATCGTCTGTAGAAGGTCCACTGAAATAGTGGCGTATATCCACCGAAGAACGGTAGCATCAAGTGTAATCCATAGCTCAGGATCCTCCGTAGGACGGGGTCTAGCGGGAGGAATGATGTGATGAAGAACTTGATAAGATATAGCGTGAATTTTAAACAACTCTGCCCACGTTGCATATTGAACGTTTTCCATCTCAAGGACAATTGGGACACTTAGCTTGATATTGGAAACCGTGAGGGCAGGGTGAAAATTGTTCTTAGACATATTGAAAGAACAAAGAAGGAGGGGAAATTTAAGAGAGGTTTTTGAGAGCGGAAGACGAAATTTTGGAAGAGAAAACCCGAGGAGGGGGGGGGTCTCGGCCAAAAGGGAGGCAAAAGTTTGAGAGAAAAACTTTTGTTTAGACCTAGTCTCTTGATACCATGAAAGAAATAATCCCCTTGATTATTTTCATTGATTGAATAGATATATATACAAGTTACAAAGCCTTCTTCTACCATAATTCTAACTCTACAATTATGGTAGTGTATATTCCTAATTATGGTAACCTATACATTACAATATATTACACATATATTTTCCTAATATACAATATTCTTACCTTGTCTAATATTAACAATTACCAAACTAAGTAGAGCCAAATCTGGCCAACAAATCTGAGAGCCAAATATGGCCAGCAAGCCAGCAAATCCGAGAGCCATAAGGCAGGAAAATCGAGAGCCTTAATAAGGCAATATACACTTGTATATTTGGTGTATATTGCCTTATTTAACAATTTCCTCGTTACTAAGTCAAGAAAAAGTGTACTAACGATTGTTCGATTTGCCTACTGTAATGTTCATATTTTATTCTTTCTTATTTTCCGACAACAATAAAGATAATGGCAAGATGATGAAGCAAGGTGCGCAAAATAAGTTAAAATTGTGTGGGAAAAAGCTTAGGGGCTCTATTTTTTCACTCACTTTTACTTGTTCACTTTATAACGATACATAGAAATCTTGGCAAACATATACGAACCTAAGAAGAGGTATTATCTGCAACCCTTCAAATAACTTTTAACTACTTTTCCACAAGACATAACATATAAAGCTTAAACTTGAATGAACAAAACCTTTTTGCATCTCCAACAGCAACTATAGAACAGCATCACTAAAGTAGACGATTTCCGCAGCTTTCAGGCATTAAGAGATGAGATCAAAACCCTGCTCCAGTAGACTTTGAGCTAATTTCTCATTAGCTGCTTCAGAGGGATGGAATCCGTCCCAAAAGACGTACTGTGTGGCATTGAAGCATGTCCCTATTGACCTGACATTGCAAAGGAAGGATGTTTCTATCGTACAAGCTCTCCTTGATTCAAAGAATCCTACAGGGGTAAAAATGCAGATCGTCAAAGGAAAATGTGATACAAATATATAGAAATATAATATAATCAGTGTACAAGTTTTGTATATTTGGTTAGTGTCTGTAATTAATTTCAGCCGACGGGTCAAAAATGAAAAAATCCCTACATTTTTTATGACAGTAAATCCTCCCTCCACCCCAAAGGAAAAGAAAGAAAGAAAGAAAGAAAGATTTAGCTGCTTTTATAAGTTGATGGATTTTATGTTAGACACTTAAGGATCAGTAGCATATGCAGAATTTCTCGTAAGTGGTGTTAATATTTAAAATGAACAAATCATTTCAACGATCATAGATTTACCTACTTCACCAAGTGCACTTGTTCCTGATAGTCCGTCAATTTATCTACTCCTTAATTATGTAAATGATGGATGAATTTTACGGTTTCTCCCATCTTTTACTTCAAATTAATATACTTTATCATATAATACAGACTGATTGATGATCATTGATGAGTATAGTCAAGATGAAATGAAAATGTGTTTGAGCATATTACCACTATCAGCAGGTTTAGTAATCATATCAAGGAGAGGCTGATAGATGTCGAAAACGACAAGTTTGAGGCCGGGAAGCCTGCTCCTCAAATTATCTGAAGTCCTGTTCAGCTTGCTGTTGAAGAAAACAGCATCTTGGTTCAATTTTGCAACACATTGATTGCTTCCTCTACCAAACAAAGTTATGGCTGCTGGCAAACAACCTGTTGGTGGCAGAGTTGTCACTCCAATCTTTCTTGCTCCCATACTATAGAGGTTCTGTTCATACAGTCAAATAAAAATTGTTATGTGGTCTGTTTTTTGGTCGAAAGTGAGTGACCTGATTTTGTTTATGAGACTTTTGTTCATCGTGTTACAATCCCAGGTTTCGGTAATTTGCTACTCTCCCTGTTTCATTTTATATACCAAGCTTAAGGAAGAAAGAAGCACTTCTTAAAAAAATAGCCCGAATTTCTTGTTGATTAATCCCGTTGATCACTTAATTGGGAGGGAATGCGCTACATTAATGGTGAATAATTGGAGGTGTCCTTTGATCAGCACGACTAGGTTGATCCCTCTTTTAGTAGATTCATCTATGGCTAGTCTCACCATTTAAGAGTACGAAAGAAAGGACTTTCTAATTTTACGATCTATCTTGATCTGAAGTGTCAATTCCAACAAACTTCAAACTAATAAAAGGTTTTTTGATTTCGATATGGTTTGCCATATGTGATGAATCCATTATTTCAATTTGTTACAAACTAATTTTTAGAACTTGGAACCTTAAAGATGTCATGACATTTTTTTTTATTTTTTTTTTGTTGACGAAGGAACCCGCAGCCGCTACTCTCTCGAGTGCGCACAGGGTAAACCCCGGACTGACGGGGTTTGACGCAATAGCCTGCAAACCACGTCAGCCGATTAACCACACTTGGCAAGCCATGTGTGACAGGCTCAACCAAGAAGGTTTATGCAGGGGATCGAACTCGTGACCTTGCGGTCCCGCGCTCTACTGCTACACCAACTTGGCTACCCTTGCGGGTGTGTCATGACATTTTTTATGATTGTACAAGCATGTCAATAGGGTTAAAAGTGAAAGAATTCTCAAATATAGAAATGTATCATTTTTTCCGAAACAAATTAGAAAAGAAATAGTCTCATATAAGATGGAATCGAAAGAGTATCTGGCCAAAGGTAAACTATATCTCTATTTGCACCTTTTCTAGATAAGTACGTGCCTACAAGTTCCACGCCTAGTGCAACAATCCGTGAAATGATGGTTTACTATTGGGGACACTAATGCTAACGAAGCTGTTATTTTATTGCATCAATGTTACTAAACTATGTTTTGTAACATAAGAATCACTCAACTTCCGTCAAGTAACATATAGTTAAAATCAAATTAGTACACAAGAGAAGAGGAAAAAATACAGACCTGAACGAACGTAGTATTAGACTGCATAAGCATGTCCGAGAATCGATCAGGTGAAACGATCCTGTTGAACATTGGATTAATATAGTAGTTCTGAATAAAATCACTGCTCCCTGCACTTAATAGATGAATTCCTCCTGAGATTATGTTATTAGCTTGGGCCATTCCAACCAAATTCACTACTTTTCCTTGCCAATCCCTGTAATATTGTAGCTGCTGTGCCAATGTAAGTGCACGCTGCAAACAACACCATGTAATATTTCAAGTTAGTTATCCAGAAGAGACCAGAGAATTTAATTAATTAATTCAGATTAATTCATTTATGATTACTGAACTTTATTTATTCGTATAATTGTTAAGTCACAATATTATTTTTCGCCATTTTAAAGTAACTAAACTATGTGTGACTTACTTAGAAAGTACAAAACAGGTCAGATTTTTGGCTCAGAAAATATGAATGACAGGAAATTAAAAAAAGTTACCCTATAATTTTTTTGACTATTAATATTTTATAAAATGAAAGACAACTAAAGAAAACTTAAATGAAATGATTATCCGGTGCAAAAAAAAAAAACCTTTTGGTCATTGGTATATTTTTAGCAATAAAAAAGGCAGTTTGCACGAAATATCCCACATTCATGCCGGATTCGAAAAGGGGCCATACTCAAAAGGTTATAATGCAGACAGTCTACCCTTGTTGATTTCATGGCTCGAACACCTATAAGTTCACATATAAATAACTTTATTGTTTGCTTCAAAAAAATAGGTTTTGTCACTTTATTTATTATTGCGAAATTAAGTTACACTAATATTATAAAAAATATTTTTATAATATATTAACAAAAGTTGAATAATCATGCGTGAAATTAACCTAAAAATTCAAAGAGAGATGAAAGAAACTAACATAAAGTTGAAGAGTGCTGTCATAATAGCCGGCAGCAGCACAGGCAAAATTGACACCAGTGAGTATGTTTCTCCCTCTTGCCTCTGGGATAAGGTAAGCTGGTGGGTATGTAGTGAACCCAAGATATTCAGCTGTGCATTAAACATGCAACTGTGAGACAACAGATACAATATTTGACACAAAACATATACATATATATAAAAATTAAATAACTAAACTTTCAATAAATATCGAATTTTGAACTCATAATTTCAAAAGCTCAATGGATTGAATTGCAAAAAATTAAAGTTGAATTCATCAAGTTCAAATTTTAAATCCACTTCTGCATGCGAGAAAACAAAGTTGGTTTACGGAAGTTTTTGAACATAATCAGGCGCGGACCTCGTGAAGAACGTACTGGATTCATCTGAACCCAGTTGCTTTGATTTAGACCATGTATATAAATATTTTAAAAATTCAATAAAGTAGTACAAATAATAGATTTCGAACCCAATAAATTAAATTTAAGTTCGAATTTATAAAATTTAAATTCTGAACTCGACTCTAAAACATATTTTACCAGTGAAGTCAGTAGCCAGCTTCCCATTGCAAAACCTTCCGGTAGGTCTATGTGTAACAAAATCTCTTCCATAAGGAAGAAAATTTGTCTTCATGAGAGTACTCAAATTGTTATTATTTCCAACATCAACTACAGAGTCACCAACTATGTTCAATGCTGGAACTAGAGGATCCCCATTTGCCAAGTAAAAAGCCATAACAAGAAAAAAAAACATTTCAAGAACCCCATTTTTTTCAATTTAATTTTTGTTTTGCCTCACTTTTTTTCTCTTGTTTTTTTGGTGGGGTGGAGGAGAATTAATGTAAGTAAAGGTCAAAAAGTGAAATAACTGCTGGATAGAAAGTTGATAATTTCCATGTGAGATGGGGCATGTTTGGCACCTCTTAATATAAAGCTAATGTTGGAATATTGACATTATTAGGAGAATTTATTAAACAAACTGCTAAAAAGCTTGTTTCATTTTTGTCCTTTATGTGAGTTTGTTTAGGAGTATGACGAATTATTTTTAATAAATGTGTAAAGAAATGGATTTTGGGCCTAACTCAACCTCAAAAGTTATCTTGTAGGGTGAGGATTGTCCAAGTCCATATAAAAAGTCCATGTTTCTATTCCATATCTGATGTGGGACTCTTAACACTCTCCTGCACGCCCAGACCTTGTTAACTTAACTGAAGCGTGGATAATATAATTTGGGGGCCCAACATCGGTGAACAAAGAATTGGAATGGCTCTGGCTCTGATACCATGTAAAAAAATGGATCTTGGGTGTAACTCAACCCCAAAAGATAGTTTGTAGGGTGAGGATTGTCCAAGTCCATATAAAGAGTCCATGTTCTTATTCCATATCCGATGAGACTATTAACAAAAGGCTTAACTTAAGATACTTATCAAGAAAACTGGAAAAAAAAATGTGTGACACAGAAAATTTGTGTTAGCTTGACGATTGATGATTTCAAGTGGATACCAATTTTTTAAGAAAGTATTTTGACGGCTCAATTTATGAGCTATAACTTCAATCAGTTATAGTGAACCTACTTGAATTAGTTACAATCTCCGTTCACTTTTACTTGTCACGTTACACTTCTCGAGAATCAAACTATATGAACGTTGACCAATACTTTAAGATGAATTTTATTATCATATTGATATGAAAATAATTAATATTTAAATTTTACGTTTAAATAATAAATTAATCTAATTTAATTTAGCTCTAAAAGTTAATTTAATTGACTCTCGACAAACGAACGTGACCAATAAAAGTGAACGAAAAACAATAGAATTTTGTTGTAATTAACTTCTACACAAAAATATACAATGGTGGCAATAAATACTAGAGAAGGTCGAGGTTAAGGATAGATATTTGAAGTTCCCACCTCCCCGCGGATTGATGGGATATTTGGTCAACCATACATGTATATCTAATTGTGTCTTTATCGTGCACCACTTCGATTTTTTTCCTTATAATACGTGATATATTTCAATTTATAGGAAATAATTTGGTTTAACACGTAGTTTAAGAAATATTGAGGATTGTTGAAATTTATAGTCATAGACATGCATGTCATTATTTATGTGGTTATCGGATTTTTGAAATTTATTACGTTATACTAATTGTGGCTATACAATCTTCTCACTAAAGATAATATTGAAGTGTATTAAACGTTTTCAAATTTAAAGTATACATTTTACAATTGTCGGATTAATGAAAAAATTGTGTCACATTAATTGAAAATGAAGGAAGTAATTCTTTTTTAAATCTTTTGTTCTTGTATACAATAGGCCGTCATTGTTTGAAAATAGCTAGAATTAAGTTGAGACATAAAGTAAAGCCTTAAACAATTACTAATTCAAATTTACTTGGTAGAATTATAGCAATAGGTCAATATAACTCGCCAAATTCTGCATAGACCATCAGTACTTGTTCTTAAGCTGATTATATTTCTCTCCATCAAAGCATAAAAAAATGTGTGAGATAAGAAGACTCATATGCAGCACTAGTAATTTGGATATATGTCTATTCAGGAGAATTATTATGTCATATTTAATAAAGGGGTACTCTTGAATAACAGCAAAACCGTCTTCGTTATAAATTACGGATTAGAATGATAGAATCAATCACTAAACGACGATAAATCAGACAACAAAGAAAATACACTAAAAAAACATAATATTATAATATGATTTAATCAAGTGACCTACATATTGAAAAAATAATATAAGAAACATAATCTATTGAGAGAATAATCTCCCCCTAAACAAGACTCATTAATGACTATATTGTGGATGCTACTGTGATAGTTGTGGAAAGATGTCTTCAATTTATAAATGTCCAAAACTTTTCCGCCTATAAAAGGGATATTCAAATATGAAAGAGAATTATATTTTCTTTAAGAAAAATAAAAGCAATTATGGTAATACTTCCACTTTCCTTCAAGATAAAAGTAAAATTCAAATATAATAAGAAAATCAAGGCAAAAACCCTAACAAATCTCCCCTCTTTTGACTGAATTTTTTAACAAAATAATCTTTATCCTCATTCTTCATATAATCTTCATCGCTGATGTTTGACATAGTTAAAAATAAGTGTAGTTTAAAATTGGAGTCCTATACGTTAAAAGTGAGCATGAATTAAAACTGATTTTATTTTTAAAGATGCAACATCACGATTGTTGATAATATGGTTGAGTTGTCTCCACGTACTTCAAACATTTTTTTGACTACTTTTCATTATCGCCAAATTGATTGCTCTTGACTTGAACCCGCATGATCTTGTTCTGAACATCGCCGAACCATTGACTCTGATACCACTTGTTGGGATCGAAATAATCAGAGCGTCATGCGGAAGCTTATAATTGCAAATAATGAACGACGATAAATCAGACAACAAAGAAATACACTAAAAAGACATAATGTTATAATATTATTTGATCAAGTGATCTACATATTGAAAAACTAATATAAGAAACATGATCTATTGAGAGAATAATCTACCCTCTAAACCAGACTTATTAATAACTATATTGTGGATGATACTGTGGTAGTTGTGGAAATGTGATCTTCAATTTATAGATGTCCAAAACTTTTCCTCCAAAAAAGGAATATCCAAATATGAAATAGAATTATATTTTCTTCAGGAAAAATAAAAGAAATTATGGTAATACTTCCACTTTCCTTCAAAATAAAAGTAAAATTCAAATATTGTAAGAAAATCAAGGCAAAAACCCTAACAAATCTCCCATTTTTTACCTTAATTTTCTGACAAAATAATCTTCATCCTCCTTTTTCATATAATCTTCATCACTGCTGCTTGACATGGTTACAAATAAGTGTGGTTTAAAATTGGAGTCTTATACGTTAAAAGTAAGCATGGATTAAAATTAATTTTTATTTCTAAAGATGCAACAACACGATTGTTGATAATATGGTTGAATTGTCTCCACATGTAGTACTTCAAACATTTTTTTTGACAACTTTTCATTATTGCCAAATTGATTGCTCTTGACTTGAACCGTCTGAATTTGTTCTGAACATCGCTGAACCATTGACTTTGATACTACTTGTTGAGATCGAAATAATCATGGCGTCATGCGGAAGCTTATAATTGCAAATCATGAACGATGATAAATCAGACAACAAAGAAAACACACTACAAAAATATAATGTTATAATATGATTTAATCAAGTGACCTACATATTGAAAACTAATATAAGAAACATTATCTATGGAGAGAATAATCTCCCCCTAAACAAGATCCTTAATGACTACATTGTGAATGATACTGTGTTAGTTTGGGAAATGTGGTCTTCAATTTATAGATGTTCAAAAACTTTTCCACCAAAAAAGGGATATCCAAATATGAAAGAGAATTATATTTTCTTTCATGAAAAGTAAAAAAAATTATGAGAATACTTTCACTTTTCTTCAAGAGAAAAGTAAAACTCAAATATAATAAGAAAATCAGGACAAAAAATCCTAACATACATGATAAGTAAAAATAAACGGACGGAATACCTTCAAGCTAAGTATTCATGAATTCCAACGCCCTACTACTTATAATGAGATATCAGAAGCACCCTCTTTATTACTACTGCAAAGCTTCATCAGCCTTCAATTCATGAGCTACTGTTACTGTGTATCACTTGACAGTTTGTATATATATCTTGTTTTTTACTTTGTTTTTTTTCTTCTGTAAGAAAATTGTTTTATGATTAGTTCACAATCAATGCTTCACCTGCTGGCTACTTGCCCCAAAAATAATTTTGAGCTTCAAATGCCTGACGTAATCATGCATGGTCACTAACCTGCATTCACTCCACCTTGCTCTTTTTTAAAAAAACATTACTCCCTCCATATTAATTTTTAGGGCGTGGCACATCTAGTGGCGAATTCATCATTTTTACCAAGGGGATTAAAAAATAAAGGCTAAATATTTAGATACCCCTTAAACTTGACAAAGATTTGTAAGTTAGACATACAATTTTAGCTTCTGACCAAATAAACACTTTTACTTGGCAAAAATGTGTCTCTTAGAGCCTGTTTGGCCAAGCAGTTAAAAATTGTTTATTTTGAAATGTGTTTTTTTAAAGTGCTTTTCGAAATAGTACTTTTGGTGAGAAACAATTAGTGTTTGACTAATTCATGCTTTTGATAAGCAGATTGTGTTTGACTAATCTTCTCAAAAAAGTGTTTTTGAGTGTCAAATTATAAAAAAGGAAAAGTATCAATGAGGGTTTACTATTAATATTATTTTATAGATATAAATTATTTTAAATATCTATAAGAAAGACATTAATTAAGTTTTTAATTTATTTAATTAAAATTTTAAAGTACATATTAAAATGTTAAACTAATATAATAAATAGATAAATCAAAGAAGATATTAATATTGATATAATATCAACATTGTGATTTAAATATACTAAAAAACATCAACCAAAATAAAATTTAAAATCATTTCACAAATTAAAAGTCTGCACAAAATTACAACGTAAAATAAAATAAAGATTTATTAATTATAAATTAATAGATTGTGGGGGATATACTTGGTAAATATATATTTATGCTAGGGATACTTTTGCCTAGGAAGAAAATAAATGTCTGTTCATGCTTCTCAACCACAAAAAAACTGCTATGCTTCTACTTAAAAGTAATTTTACTAATTGATCAAATTCATCAAATAATAAAAAATAATTGCTTTAGACTTCAAAGTTGGTTGGCCCAACAGGCTCTTAGACACTGACATGGCAAAGCGAGTGAGGACTTAAATTAGGCTATTTTCTCCTTTTTTTTACTTTTCAAAATATATTACATACGGGTCCCAGAATTTCACTTATTTTCTCTTTCACCCGCATATAACTTAACTGCTGCAAATAATTCATTACTTATTCGTAGAAATACAAAATATGTTTCATAAGGACTATGAGTACGTACTTTGACTCAAATTTGATCAGGACTAAATTCAAGAGAATCTCTTAAAGAAAGAGGTGAGGCCTAGCATTTTAGCAATACAATCGAGTGCAACAATATAATTTGTATGTGTATATACCCTTGGAGAAGAAGAAAAAATGGGGGAGGAATTAATGGAGAAGCAAATTGAATCTAGGGTGTGTGGCATTAACTTTTTTTTTAAAAAAATAATAAATATAAGTATATTTTTTTAATAAAAATGACAGGTGTCGCTAATTGATTTGTCCCTTGGACAAGTTAGTAGAGAGTGGAATCACACACTTGATCTCATGTATAGATGTGTATAAAAAAATTACACTTGTACCAAGTAAAGATGTTTATATAGCCACTAGCTAAGTTTGTGTGTCTAACTTATAAATAGTGTCAAGTTTACGCGGTTATCTCCGTATTTGGTCAAAAATAAAAATATAGTGTTTGAGATTTAAACTTGAAACCTCAAGGTAAATTTTGAACCCCTTAATTACTGAGTCAACATCTATTAGTCCTGTGTTTTAGGATGTTCAAATTCTCTATATATATAGATAAAAAATAAAAAACATACCTACATATAGTGTAATTTTTTACTGAGGGGTTCAGATGAACACCCTCAACCCCTCCTAGATCCACCCCTGGACACACCCCTTATGAAAGTTTATTAAAGATATTCATTAAAGAGTAATTTGTCAATATTGTTCTTTTGCTTCTAATTTCCAAGTTTTTTTAAAACAAGAGATGGTCAATATTGAGATTTGTTTGACGACTCATTAAAGAAAAGGATAATTTTGAAAAAGATAATTAATACATCTTTGAAATTTTAAAAAATTATTTATTTTGAATTATAAACAATGTGTCAGAAATTTATTTATATTGCAATGGTCAATGGAGGAAGTATATTTAGGAATGTACACATGAGGCGAATATCTTGATAATTTATTGAATATGACGTAGTGCAGTACCAGTGGTCGTGAGAAAGAAAATGCATGTATGTTAGAACTTGGGAGTTTGGGGGCTAGATAATTCTTATTTATTGTGCTGCAGAGAGCGAGAGAGAGAATTACATTGTATAAAGAAAACTCTAGACAGAAATTGAAAAATCAGAAGAAAACATATAGCTTTCGACTTATGATACTCTCCCTCTTTCAATTTATGCAAACTCTTTACTATTTAGGGAGTCTAACAAGTGATTCTTTGACCACATTTTTCTTATATTTTTTTAAATTATAAATTATCATGACTTATTACTACTTTTAAGGTAATTTCTAAATATATGAATTTTATTTTTACAAACTTAAAAAATCTATATCAAAATTTAAGATCAAAGTTATAAAGTTTGATCCTCATACTCGAAAAAAGTTCACATAAATTAAAGCGGAGGAAGTAATCAGAAGTGCTTATTTTGGAGAGAGGTATTTGGCCAAATTTTGTAAAGATAAGTGCTTTATAGTAGAAGTAAAATCTATGAGAAAATGGCTAAATGCTTCCAATGTATGGTAGGATTATCAATTACACACTATGGTCGGATTATCAATTACACACTTTTTTTTATACGATGGTCCTATTATTCTCCTAAACTAATTTAAAATAAAATATTTTGCTCCCTAAATGATGAGGTGACGTGAGGTGGTAAAAGAAGTGTACTTCACTCTCTGAGAGTGAGAGAGGCAAGAACAAATCATTAAAACTTTATTTTTGTAAGTATTTTTTATTTAATATTAATTATCTGATTTTTAAAGTCTTCCTCTTTCTTTTACATTTTCTTTCTTCTTCTCTGCAACACTTCGCCACCACAAACTTTGCCGCCGCCACCATTATTTTTTATGCCCAGCCACTTCTGGAAATTTTCAACAAATTAAAATTTTACAATCTCCTATTCACTTGAAAATATTTCTCTCCGTCAACTATCAGTCCCTTTTCTAATTGCCGGAATTGAGCCAAATTTGAAAAATCCGGCGATCTCGAAGTCGGAAATAATGGTGCTTCACCCTCTGATTTCAAATTCAAATCTCAGCTACAAACAGTCTCTTTTGCTGCTCATTTTGATTTCTCTTAAAATTATATCCCAAAAAGAGAAAATTAGGTGTCTAATTTGATCTCAATCCATCAATTTTTCTTTTATTTTTGGGGAATCTTCTTGGTGGGATTTCAATAATTCTAATCTATATTAAAAAAAAAAAAAACTGGCTGTCTACTTTGATTTCAAATCTCGATTTTTGGTGATTTTCCGGGATACCCTTGGTGGGATTTGATTGATTTTGATTTATATTCCAAAAGAAAAATATTGAATTCGTCATTCCATTTGACCTTGAATTTCCTGAATCTTGTGGTACATTTTATGGGTTTGTTTCTAGAATTTTGCTGCGGGGTTTGATTAAAAATTGTTTAATAAATTCAAATGCATGAAGAATAAGGTGTCACGTTCATCATCATTATCAGTATCATTGTTGTTATCAATGGCTGCGCCAAGGATTTTGGTGGCTGAGATTTCGATTGATAGCGGCGGCAGAGCACAAAAAATATTGAAGAGGGCAAGAGAGTGTGGGAGAAAGAGAGAAAAAAACTGAGGGGAAAATTGTACCGGGACTGTGGGTGATCGGGGCGATGGCGTGCAGTCGTCCACCGGTGGTGTGACCGTTAGGGGTTAGGGGTGGGGGTGTTCATGGGGAGAAAGGGGAAGAGAGAGAAACTAATAATGAAAGAGAATAAGAAAAAAAATATAAATAAGTTATTTTTTTAATCAAATATACAGGTGTTAGGCGAGTGGACTTCACACATAGCTGGGATTGACATTTTAACTGTATATTTATTTCATTTTAAAGTAGTTCAGGTAATAGGACTCTCGTGTAGATTGTAGAATACGTGTGGATACTGGGAGTACATATGGCTATTTTCTCTAAAAAAAATATTTGGCCAAGATAGTATGCATCTTTTCTAACTACTTTAAGAGAAAACATGATAATTCTCTCTATTTTGTGATTTTAAAATTTTTATATTAAAGAAATTCAGAAACCTAGTTAAAATCTCTCATAATAAATATCTTAAATCAATCTCTTACCTTTGAAATCAATTGAGTCACCATGATTTACCTCCTTCACAGACCTGTCGGACCGGGGTGTGGGGGCTCCTGGGGTGGGAGTTCCACCTTTTTGGAAAATTAAATCAATCTCTTGACTATTAATAGTAATGACTATTTATATGTGATCTTTCACAATTAATGCTCAAAAACACTTGAAATAATTGATCAAACACATTATTCATAAGGCTAAACACAAATGCTTGCTACATATATAAGTGAAAGTACTTTCTCTCAAAATCAATTTGTTTGGAGTGATTTACAACTTTACAAGAATGGACTTGGAAGTTGGCGGTCTTGAATTTTTGACCACTATGCTTGTCTATAAGCAAAACTTCAAGTTTAACAAGATTTGTTTTATGGGCAATTTTTTAAACTCTTGACCTTGAAGTTTTGTTCATGGTGCGGGAGTCAGTTCAAGAACACACATTTTCAAGGTCATTGGATTTAATTTCATGTTTGGCTATAAAGATAATTACTCCCTCTATCCCAATTTAAGTGTCTTAATTTCCATTTTGGTTTATCCCAAAAAGAGTCTCTTTCTATATTTAGTAAATTGACAATTCATACATCTTACTTGACAAGTTTAAAACCACAAGACTCAAAGAACATTTTAGTACATTATACACATTTAATTTAGGACCACAAGATTCAAAAGTCTTCTTTTATTCCTTAAACTTTGTGTCAAGTCAAACTAAGATACTTAAAATGAAATGGAGGGAGTAAGTTTTAGACCAAACTCATCGGGAGACACCTATAGTTGACAACATTTTACACTTAGACACCTCAACTAAATCTCGTACCTGTTTAATACCTAGACTATACTGAATTTGTTCTAATTAGACACTTGTTGCTGACATGGCACGGTGAGTGTAATACACTCAAAATCAACGCGTGAGAAGTTCTATTTAGCCGATTTTTATTTTATTTTTTCTCTTCTTCCCCATTTTCCAACCACCACTTCCACCATTGCCTCCCCACTTTCATCATTGTTGTGCCTCCTCCATCACCATAAGAAGGTAACCTCTTCATCTTCTTTCAAAAACCTCTCTAACATCACTTTCGCCTTCATTATTGTATCTCAAGGTCGTGTTTTATTGAGTTCGACTTTTAGGCACTGCTGTTTCAATCCAACTTTTGGAGACTGGTATCACATTGATCTGGGGAAGTTTACTAAGTAGAAGCATGAAGTAGATGGGAAAAAAGTAACGGACGAGAGAACTCATTGGAAATCATTCACCGGCGAGCACCGGTTAAGGTGGATCTTTTGGACCCCCCACTTTATTTTTTTTATGTACTTTTTTCAATGTGTAAAAGGAAGGAGCATTTTTTAAAATATTCTCCTAACACAGGAAATAATGTCAGATATCAGACTAAGAGGTAAACATGCTAATGTGGTACTAAAGCTTGATATGGCTAAGGCATATGATAGGATTTCATGGAAGTACCTTATGCACGTGCTTAGGAAGATGGGGTTTGCTGAACATTCTATTGCTCGTATTTGGAGACTGGTGGCTCATAATTGATATTCTATTCTTTTAAATGGTCAAGCTACTGATTTTTTCCAATCTTTTAGGGGGGTTAAGCAGGGGATCCTTTATCCCCAGCTCTTTTTCTTATATCTGTTGAAGTACCGTCAAGGGCCTTAAATTCTCTATCTGAAGATAGGAACTTCATAGGGTATGAGATGCCTAAATGGACCAACCCCCTAAACCATTTAGCTTATGCTGATAGATACTATTATATTTGCTTCTGCTGATGCAGTTTCCTTAAATAGCATAATGGAGGTGTTAAGGAATTATGAGCAATCATCTGGACAGCTCATAAATAAAGCCAAGAGTTCCTACTACAAGTAGGCTAAAGTTGGAAATGAATTGATTCAATCAGTGGATACAACAACAGGTTTTGCTAAGGGACTCTTTCCTTTTACGTATTTGGGCTGCCCCATTACTCATTTAAGAAAGAAGAAGATTTTCTATACAGAGCTTATAAAGAAGGTGAAGGGAAGAATTTCTTCATGGAAAAGGAAGTTACTATCCTTTGGGGGGAAAGTTGTTCTTATACAAAGTGTTCTACAGAGCACTTCAATTCATTTATTATCAGTTGTGCCACCTCCAAAATGTGTTGTACATGAGTTACATAAGATTTTTGCTAAATACTATTGGAGTAATAAGGAGGAGGTAAAAAGTAGACACCGGTCTGTTTGGTAAAACAGCTGTTTGCCAACACAGGAAGGGGGACTGAGATTTAAAACTTTATTTCATATTTTCAAGGCTATGTTTGCTAAGCTTTGGTGGAGGTTCAGAACAACAAGTACTTTGTGATCAAATTATATGTGGAATAAGTATTGTAAGAAAGCCATACCCACTTTAGTACAATGGAAAGGAGGGTCACAGATATGGACGAAGATATTGGAAGCTAGGGAAGATGTGAAGCATGAAATTTGGTGAGAAATCAAGACAGGTTCAGCAAATGTGTGGCATGAGAATTGGACTAAGCTGGGGGCATTAATTGCAGGTACATTAAGTTTTAATAGTTTTTCTGAGTTGCCTAGTGCAGGAAGAAAAAATATTATTAATCTGGATAAACAACAGCTACAAAATCTCAGAATTAGGATGGCAAGGAACGATAATTTTTCAACACAGTAAATAGAAATTTGTTATTGTACTATCAATAAGGCTTTAATAGTGGTATCAACTTTGCTCATTCCATTGAGGTCTTAGGGGTAGCATAGCAGCAAATGTCTAAGTACTAGCAAGGATTTCTAACATATTGAAGTCAAATAAGCAACACAACATCACCTAGATATGGAAGGTGTAGTCAAAAAAGGAGAAAACCAAGCAAATAGGACTCTTACAGTGATTGAATCAAATCTGCATAGATAGCTTGAACTTGTATGTACCAGATCTCAAACTTTCCTCACTCGCTTCAAAATTAGCTGATCTTGAGTTTGTTACTTCATGGTATTGATTTTCACTGCACCAGGTGAGAGCTCGTAGGTGCGAGAAAAGTAAAATTGTACCAAAGAAGTTGACTTTTTTTACCTTTGAGGATGACCCATATCTTGGTCGAGACGAGTAAAGCTCCGACGTAGCCTCACCCACGAGTTTCTCCGTGCTTGGTCGAACGGCTTGGCCGGAATCCTTGAGTCCCTGACCGGCGGTGAAGATGGAAGAGAGAAATGGAAGGGCTATGGTCGGTGGATGTACTGGAATTAGGAAAGTAGTTTCTTGACTTTATTTTCTTTTGTTGCCTTTTCTTTTATTTGTACATATATTATTTTATTTTAATAAAACAAACTTAGGGTGTTCAACTAGGCGGGCCGGGGCGGATCCCGGCGGGACGGGGAGGGTCGGGATTGGGTCACCGGCGGGCCGGGATTGGCGGGACAGTGGGAGGTCCCGTCCTGTCCCACATCCCGGTGGAACGAGGTCGGGTAGGGGCGGGGCGGGTCGGGACTCGTTATTTTTTTTGCCATTTAATTTAAAAAATAATATATACAAACACTTTAATAATTGAACAAGATAGTGTAATAAAAATATCTCAAGACTGTTTTTGTGCCTCTTGTATTATTTAATAGAAATGTGATTTTTTTTGTAATATAATTTCAAAATTGTAACTTTGTGGTGGTGTTCAAAAGTTGCAAATGACATAGTAAAATACTAAAATTGCAATTAAAAAAATGGCATATTCAACCATACTCTTTCGAATTTCCTCACAATGTCTACAAGATCTTCTGTTGGAATTGAAATTTGTTTGTCAAATTCTTCAACGTCGCTTCCTGCTCCCTCGGATAATATTTCGTTGTAGTTGTAGTCTTCTTCTTCGTTGGTCTCCAGTTGGCCATCTTTGTTAGCATCGGAAATGTCTTCTCATTCTCCCTCCAATATTTCAGCAAGTCTTTTTGTCCTTCAACATTGATAATTAATTCATACGGTACAATACCCTGCAAAACATAAACATCAAATTCACTAACTTGTGAAGAAGTTGAACCACTACACATTTTATTTCTAAGGCCTTGAATACTAGCAGCAGAAACCACATGTTTTTTATAAGGTTGCAGCGAAGTAGTAGAAGATGGTACAGAAGCCGGTTGATTATTTGCACTTTGTTGTTGGTAATAAGTATTTTTTTTTTTTTGCATTATGTGTATGCTAGACGTAACTGCTTCTTTAGTTGGTGTATCAATTGGTTCTTCAGTTAGGTCTGTTGGAACTTGGAAGTACTTCTACACAATCATAAATCATTTCTACAAGTGTTTTACAACCGTATACTTTAATAGTTGAATTTAATACAACACCAATAATATAAATAGTGGGGATAGGAAAAAAATATTTTTTAAATTTCTTAAACATTTTTTCAATAGCGGCCTTAGAAGTTGATTTTTGCATATATTCATTAAGTAACAAAAATATTAGAGCTATATAAAATAATATATTTGAAATAGTAGGATAATAAATACCGGAAAATTCTTTAGTAGCTTGATAATTTTTTTCTAAAAATCCATTAAGTTCTAAAATTTTATCCCAATCACTATCTACAAGCATATCCCTTAGATTTTTATTATGGGTGTTAAATAATAAAGTAATAGGTTGTCTATAATCGTAAGCAACAAGTAGTTGCTCATACAGAGAATTCTACCTAGTCGAAACTTCTTCTGAATTTTTTCTATATGATAATCTACAATCATGACATATTTTTTTATACTCTTTGCGTCTTTGTATTTTTTTTTACCTTTAAAAATAAAGTTTATGGCAAATTGTATTTTATCAAGCATGCCTTCAAAAAGTTTTAGGTCATCCTTTACAACTAAGTTATAAATATTGCACACACATCTTATATGAAAATGATTAGGAAAAGATGGAGTTAATCTAAGTTTTTATCATATTTAGGACCAAAAATTTCCCCAGTCGTCTAGTTAATTTGACCATGTACTAGGTCGGGGACACTATGGGAACCTTGTCCCTGTTCAGATGGCATTGGCACACCCGATTTTTTAGCCAGGTATTGATTCCACCTAGCTGTGTGCTCGCCTTGTACATGTCTAAGTAAACCTCCCGTCCCACCTTGACCTTTTTCGATTTTAAACTTATAAACATTTTTACAAAATTTACATCGAGTTAGTTGATTCTCTTCGTCTCTATAAAAAAATGCCATGCATCTGATTTTAATTTTTCATTTTGTGGGGCCTCAATTCATACTAGGGGGAATAGGAGACATTTCAATTTCAGGTTGAGACTTAGTGTGCCTGAGGTTGAGGTGCACTAGTGGGTGTTTCATCTATATTATCGTCTAAATTAAATTATGATCCATCTACTTCATCATCTATTGGAAGAAGTACCCTTACCCTTATTACATCTACTAGAAGAAGCATTACCCTTACCCATACCCATAATCAAACGTTTAAATCCTTCCATTTTGATTATACAAGTAAATAATTAAATAAATGAAATTAAGTGCGATAATTAAAATTAAGTAACAATAATAATTTAAAGAAGGAACGAAAGTACCAAACGCCGACGTAACGTGGACGTGTAATCGAAGTTGAAAATTGAAACTTTGCTCGATGGATGATCCTCAAGCTAGTTGCCAACTTCACTCCCAATTTTTAAACTTTGATATAATATTTAATAGTAGGAATATTTGTAGAATTATAGAGAGATAAAATGAGAGATTAGAGAGATGGTAGGAAGATTTGTGAGAAAAATGAGTTATTTATAGTTGGAAAATAGGGTTAAAGTGTAAATATATAAACTTAGGGATTAAAAATAAATATTAAAGGGGTAGGTGGTTTATGGGTTGGGAGGGGGGGGGGGGGGCAAAAATGACAGTTATAGCCGTTGCACAACGACCAAAATTAAAATTTAGTCGTTGTTGAAACGGTTATTTTTGCAAAGGGGAGGGGGAAGAGATGGGGTCGGGTAGGGGCCGGGGTTGGGCCGGGCCAAGGTAGGGATGGGGCGGTTTGGGTCGGGATCGGGATAGGGTTGGGCTGGGCCGGGGTCAGGATGGGGAGGTTCGGGTCGGGATCGGGACATGCTGGGGTCGGGATAGGGCGGGTCGGTTCGGGATAGGGATGGGCGGGTCGGGATAGGGACGGGCGGGACGAATCCAGGCCCCGTCTAGAGTTCGAACCCCGACCCCGACAATTTTTTTTTAGTTTGGGGGATCGGGCCGGGTCGGGTCGGTCGGCCCACTGGACAACCTTAAAATAAACCACCTAACAGCTTAGTGGTAATTAATTTTTAAAAATGTGTCCTTTTTTGATTGGATGTAAATTAAGTTCTTTTCTTTTCTTTTTGAGAATGTTATTTTTAGTTTATTTATAAGAATAGATTTTAAAATAGTTTTTCCTTTTTTTTTTACTTGAAATGACACATGTCCTCATTTTATTCGTTATTTGCCACATCAGCAGCGAGTGTATTGCAGACACTTTGTAAGTTTAATTAGTTGATTGTCAAAAAAATGTCTAATTAGAATAAATTTGATGTAATCTGAGTGCTCAATATGTACAATGTCTAGTTGAAGTGTCTAAGTGAAAGATATTATCAACCACAAGTGTGTCCCGATGGATTCAACTAAGTTTTAATGAGAGGTACTAATAAAGATATGATTCCATGCATCTGCACTTGAAGTTACGAGTCCGACTATAACCTATTAACTTTAGCTCCAACGCTATATTTTTATGAACAAATACACTTAATATATATAAATAATTCGCCCAAAATAACCCAACAAGCAAAAATATTATGATCCAAAGCTTATAAATTTAAAATTCTGAATCCACTCCCAATTCCATAACTTAAAAAATCACATTAAGGATAGTAACAGCAATAACAATTCGCCAACAAACAAAACAACCAACAAATTCTTCAGGAATTTAATTAGAGTCTTAACGTTCATGGTGAATATATACAAAGTCACAAACAGTTTTGTATCTTTTATATATGAAGCTTGTCACTTAAGAATGTTAAATCCATTTTCATTATTAATTTGATATATGTCTTTGGAATAACATTGATATGTTCAGACATACATAACTGACTTACATATGACTAAGGCCTCATTTGTTTTCATTAATATTACAACAACAACAACATATCCAGTGAAATCCCATAACGTGGGGTATGGAGATGGTAGAATGTACGCAGACCTTAAATTTTTATTAAGATTAAGAGATTTAAATCTGAATGCACACATGGATAATTAAGATATTGTTTCTAGATCTGAACACTGAATGATTAATACTGTTTGTTTGATACATCTGAATGTGCATAATGTATTTATTTAAACATAATAAATATATAATTCAAATAAAAAGTAACTACATATTAAAAAATAAATGTAAATTAATAAAATAAAATATTATTTGATAAAAAATATTACATCTATGTCCGCTAGTGATGGTGGAGATGTTTTATAGCGATGGTGATGGTTGGTGCTAGTGGCTAGTAATGGTGGTGGTGATAGTTGTAATTATTGAAGTAGTTGGTGTTGTAGTGATTGACACGATGATGGTGGTTGATAGTGGTGATTGTTATGGTGGAGTTGGTTGATGTTAGTAATTGGCGGTGTTGATGGTAGTGGCTGAAGAATGTGTGGTGGTTGATAATGGTGTCGGTGGTAGTTGAAGACGATGCTAGTTATGATGATAGATGAGGTTAGTAGTAAGGATTGACCGCAATGATGGTAGTAGTGGCGGCGACGATGACAGTGGTGTTTGTTAGTGGTGATTATGATGACAAATGTGGTAGATAGTGGTGGGTAAGGTAGGGGTGGAGGTGGGGTGGTGGGTGGAGAGTAGGCGGGTTGAGTGGTGGGGGTGGTTGACAGTGGTGGTGGTGGTGGCTGGTGGTTCGCGATAGTGGTAGTGATTATGATGATAGAAGTGGTTAATGATGGTGGGGTGGGTGGTGGTGGGTGGAGAGTAAAGGGTGGGGTGAGGGCTGAGAGGCTAGAGGTAGTGGTGGTAATGATTGGTGGTAGTGGTGGTGGATGGCGATGGGGAGTGGGTGGGTGGTGGGGGTTGGGAGGCTAGGGGTGGTGGTGGTGGTGGGGAGTGAGTGGGTGGGTGGTGGTGGGATGAGGTAGGAGGGGTGGTGTTGGGGTGGAGCTGGTGGTTGTGGACAAAGTGGTGGTAAAAATTATTTATACAAAAATACTTCTTAATGATATTAAGATTTTATTCAAGATATTAATGATTAGGACATATTCAGACCAAATAAGTGACTAGATGTTAATATAAATAACTACACTTAATAGCCTAAGGTTTGAACTATTCAGATTCAGACTTCCATTAAGTGCAAACAAATGAGGCCTAAGAGTAGTGTTCGAGGGTATGTTAAATAATAGGAAAAGGGCCAAATTGGCCCCTTAACTATCAAAAACAGATCAATTATACTCTCCGTTTGAAAATGAGATCAAATATAACCCATCCCCCTTTAAGAAAATTTACCACTTATACCCTATAAACAACAGTTTGCTATGTCATTTTTGAGTTTGACACATTTTGAGCTTTATGTACCTGCTGACATGGGGCCACTATAAAAATAAAAAAGTTAATTTTTAAAATTTCTATTCATTAATTGAATTACCCATATTCCTTTTATTATAAACCTAATGGCTCGCATGTATCTTCTCCAAATTCACTGGAGAAAATATTTGGTCTAATTTCACCGTTTAGTTTACAAACAATTGATCTACGTGTTGATGAGTCCTAGTGCAGTGGAGTACTCGAATTTGTGTCTGATGTACAACTGATGTTAAAACGTGCAGTGCAATACTTTGATTTCTCACATGAGGTATGCAATGATGC
Source organism: Anisodus tanguticus (assembly GCA_034509755.1). Lineage (NCBI taxonomy): Eukaryota > Viridiplantae > Streptophyta > Magnoliopsida > Solanales > Solanaceae > Anisodus > Anisodus tanguticus. The sequence continues at coordinate 51,542,686 of CM067540.1, read as the reverse complement.
TTAATATATGAGCTGCTTCATCTTATTGCTACAGCGACATACCCCTACAAGACCCTAATACCGGATGAATCATCAGATGATGAAGTCATCACAGACATGACCACATCAATCAGGGCAGTGGAAGAAATCTTAAACTACAAATTCAAGAAAACCAAACTCCTCGAAGAAGCCCTTACTCACTCTTCTTGCTCCGATTTTCCTTCATACAAACAGCTCAAGTTTGTGGGTGTTGCTACTCTAGGCTTAGCCATATCGAATTATATTTATGGCTTATCCGGAACTTTTTCTTGGTCAACTTTCTCTCCTCCGCGGTGCAAATATCAGCACTGAAAAACTTGCTAGAGTTTTCGTTTGCCACTATCTTTATAAATATGTCTGCCACAATACCACTGGCCTTGATGAAAATGTGAAGGAGTTTGTGATGACGGTAGGATAGGAGCAGCATGCAGAGTTCCATGGAGGAGCAATAAAGGCGCCGAAGGTTCTTGCTAACATTGCGGAGTCAGTGGCTGGCGGTGTATATGTGGATTGTGATTTTGATCTGAAGGCTTTTTGGGTGATATTTAGAGGCCTTCTCGCCTATTATCAAGCTAGACTTGTTGTCACAACAACCAAAATATGTAACCATGTTGTATGAGCTTTGCCAGAAGGACCGACATCAAGTTGATATAAAGCACTGCAACATAGCTAGTGTTTATGTTGATGGTCAATTTATTGAATCCACTTCTTCCGAGAACAAGGAAAATGCTAAACTTTTCGGAAGAAGCGGAAAATAAATTAATCATCAATATAAACACTAGCTATGTCGCAATGCTTTATATCAATTTGGTGTCCGTCCTTCTGGTAAAACTCATACAACATGGTTACAGACTGGTTGTTGTGACAATAAATCCAGCATGATAATAGGCTCGAGGAGGCCTCTAAATATCATCCAAAAGCCTTCAGATAAATATCAGAATTCACATATACAACGGCCGTCACTTACTCCACAATGCCAGCAAGAACCTTCGGCGCCTTCATCACTCCTTCATGGAACTCTACCTGTTGATCCTATCCTGCCATTATCACAAATTCCTTCACCTTTCCACCAAGGACAGCGGTGGTGTTGTGGTAGACATATTTATAAAGACAGTGGTGAACGACGACGATAGCAAAATTTTCAGTGCTATTATAAGCACCGCGGAGGAGAGAGAGTTGATCAGGGTCAGGTTTCGGGCAAGCCAAATAAATATAATTTGATATGGCTAAGCCTACAGCAACAATTCCCACGAACGTGAGCCGTTTGTATGAAGGAAAATTGGTGCAGGAAGAGTGAGTAAGGGTTTTTTCGGGGAGTTTGGTTTTCTTGAATTTGTAGTTTAAGATTTCTTCCACTGCCCTGATTGATGTGGTCATGTCTGTGATGACTTCATCATCCAATGATTTGTCGGGTATTATTAGGGTCTTGTAGGGGTATGTAACAATAAGCTGGATCAATTCATATATTAAGTATCATTGCATATCTCATGTGAAGAATCAAAGTATTGTACTGCACATAGTAACATCAGCTATACATCAGACATAAATTCGAGCACTCCGCTGCACTCAGACTCATCAACACGTAGATCAATTATCTGTAAAGCAAACATTGAAGTTAGACCAAATATTTTATCTAGTGAGGTTGGAGAAGATACAGTGTGGAATTAGGTTTATAAGAAAAAAGGGGTAATTCAATTAATAAATTAGAACTTTAAAAATTATTTTTTTCATTTTCATAGTGGCGCCATTCAGCAGGTACATAAGCTAAAAATGTGTCAAAAATTACATGGCAAATTGTTAGGTTTTAGGATTATAAGTGGTTCATTTTCTTAACGACGGGTGTATATTTGATTTCATTTTCAAACGGAGGGTATAATTAATTCATTTTCGATAGTTGAGGGGAAATTTTAGTCCTTTTCACTTTAAATAAAAACGTAATTAGCTCACAAGATTAAAATAATAAATAAATAAATTTAATACAACACTACGGAATGAAATCGCAACATTCCATCAACTCATCAGAATTATATATATATATATATATAACATGATGACTACATTAATTTAAAGGCTACAACAACAACAACAACATACCTAGTGAAATTTCTCAATGTGATGGAGAGGGTAGACACCTTACATCTATCTTGGTAGTTTCATTTAAAGGCTACAGTTGATAAATTTACCTTGAACTTAAATGTTAGCACCCAAAGATAAACTCATTTTCAAATGATTTTTTTGGCCTAATAAAGGTAACAAAGATGTATTAAACTTGATGACTTTAAAAGAAAAAGAACAGCATAAACACACATACACATATAAATAGGTAAATCAATATCTAATGGCCATTAAAAAGAAGGGGGGTGGGGTGGGGGTAGGAGTGGGGAAGGGGGGGAATGAAGGCACTGCATACCTTTCACAAAAACTCTTATGGAAAGGAGAATGGTGAAAATGAGTTACACATTCACAGGTTTTATAGTGAAAATTATGTGTCTAGCTAAGATTACAACAATTTTTTTTCAAAAATAAATATAGTTAGATTCACTTATAGTTTTAATTCCTATCTGGAGAGAAATACAAAAAGAGGCAAGTCACTAATTAAATATCTTATTATATAAACATTTGAAATTCATAACAAACCAAAACAATCATGGATAACAAATACAATAAGTTAATTATTATCTAGCTAGTTATGACTAAATTTAGACGTTGTGGTGTGAACATGCTAAGACAAACTTGTGTAATAGAGCATTTGGATATCTATGATGTAAGATATAAATGGAATCACTGTAATTGATATTTGGCAGAAAATTTAAAAGTTTACCAAATTTTTATTAGTATTTATTAACGTGTATAGCACATATATTTAGTCTTCTTTAGTGTTGTATAATTGTGGTAGGTATAAGATCCCTATGGTATGATGATTCCATATTATACACACTATATATATTTGTATTAATGAGAAAGTCTCCCCCAGGGGATATTAATACAATTCTACATGGTATCAAGAGCCAACAATCCTTTCCGACATAAGACCTAATTTCAGCCGCCCATATCTATTTTCCGGCGCCGAACTGATCGTAAACCGCCGGTATACATCCGATATATGTTGATATACAGAGGCCCAACCCTATAATTCTGCAAAAAGTCCTGTATACCCCTGGTATACTGCTGATAAACAACCCTCTTTCCTTCTCTATATCTCCACCAGGTCGTATACCCTTTGTATATAGCCTTTACACGTCGATATACATTGTGTATACGGTTAATATACCCTCTTTGCCACTATATACTACCCGTATACAGACTCTCTGAGCCGTTATATACCTTGTATATGGCTAGTTCTGCCTCATATACTGCCTATATACGTTCACTCTCTCTCCCACACGCTCTGGAAGCCATCATGACAGAGCACAACCACGGACGTGGCAGTGTCCAATGGCGTAGTGGTAGAAGAGGGCGTCAGGTCCCCTGCACTAGTTCACTACCCTGGCAGCAGCATAGACATTGGGCCTTAAGCACAAGCCCATCACCTTCCACTAATGACCCAGTAATTGCGGCCTACTAGCAGTCCTTCCATCAGCCTACAGTTCCGACGCAACAGTTGGGGTCGTGGGCAAGTACATGCCCGCCCCAATTACAAACAGGCTACAATGAGTAGGCCCAATTTCCTGGGGCCCAACAGTGCGCTCCGGGTTTTTTCCAATCCAATATGGGCCATATTTTCAGCACATTGACTCATCGGAAGCCCGATAATGCATGGTATATGGATACGGGTGCCACATCTCACCTCAATAACAATTCTGGTAATCTTCGTAAACTGCAAAATTTAAATACTCCACAATTTATTCTAGTCGGAAACGACCATCACATTCTAATTCAGGGATTTGGCCACGCACTAAACCCACCACCGCATCCCCACTTCTCCCTAAATAACGTCCTATATGCCCCCTACATTATCAAGAACCTAATCCCCATTAGAAAATTTGCCACAGATAATTCTGTATCAATTAATTTTGACCCGTTTGAGTTTTTTTTATAACGAATCTATGTACCGGGACACTGCTTACAAGATGCAATAGTGAGGGGAACCAATATCCTTTCCTATCCACATCCGCTGCTAGTGTCACCCCTCCCACATCTCTAACTACCCAAGTCTCTCCTCCCATCGCTTTAGCAACAATCTCTCCGTCAACCTGGCACAATAGACTCGGACACCCAGAAGCTCTTGTCTTTGATTTTCTCAGATACAATAATTTAATTCGTTGTAATAATGGGAAACATGTCCAACAATGTTTTTCTTGTCCTTTAGGCAAACATGTTCGCCTTCCGTTTTAGTCTTCTTTAACTGTTACGTTTTCTTCGTTTGATATTGTTCATGCAGATTTATGGACATCTCATGTTATTAGTTCATTTAGTCATAAATTTTATCTTGTGTTATTAGATGACTTTTCACACTTTATCTGGATTTACCCTCTAAAATTCTAGTCTAAAGTTTTTACCAAATTTCTCGAGTTTCGCACATTTATCAAAACATAATTTGAAAAATCCATCAAATCATTACAATGTGATAATGATCATGAGTTTAATAATTCCACGTTCCATAATTATTGTACCAATAATGGCATGGTCTTCCATTTTTCCTGTCCCCACACCTCACCTCAAAACGGAAAAGCCAAACGAATTATCCGTACTATCCTTAATATTTTACCTACCAGTACTCTTCAGAACAAACCCTCCACTGAAATTCTCTACCGTCGGATCCCTTCCTACGATCACCTTAGAATTTTTGGTTGCATGTGCTACCCAAATCTGGCCTCCATTGCCCCTCATAAATTAGCACCTTGTACCACCCCGTGTGTCTTCGTAGGTTTTCCTCCTAATCATAGGGGCTATCTGTGTTACGACTTGTCTACTCGCAAAATCCACGTCTCTCATCACGTCACATTTAACGAGACAGTCTTTCTATTTTTGAATATCCAAAAATTCCGAAACACGGATTTGTTCCTTTCTTGACGAGTCTGACATCTCACACATCAACCTCAATAAATTATGTCAGTCCACCACCGTCAACCCATCTCTGCCAACTACTGCCGCCACCATAGAATGCAACTCTACGTCTTTTCCACCCGCCTGTTCTCCTTCACAGTCAACACCGATTTCTACCACCACCGAAATCGGCCCAACATCTAAGTACCACCACCGGTCACCGTCCCCACCATCGTGTCACCACCACAACCCCAACACCACCCTATAACCACACCAACTACTGAAAACCCACATCGTACCACCATAATGACACTACTAAACTAACCCACTGGTCCCACCCCACCATCGACACATTTCCCCACATCGTCGACCTCGGCCAGTCTCGATATACCCCGAACGGCGACACCACACAACCCCATCACTGTACCTAGTCTTGACCCACCCAAATCGGTAACATCATCCACACCCGTCATTGTACCTAGTCAACAGACCGACAAACTTCACTAAAAGCCGATTTCAACCCCTTATAGTGAACCTGGCCCGAGACACAACAAACATACCCAGACAGCACCCTCGCACCGTATGGAAACCGTGCCCAACATGGGATTTTCAGACCCAAAGTCCTATTTAACCTATCCACACAAACCATATCCCTAATTTCCAGAAACCCAAAATTAGCCAAACTAGACCCAAATTGGAATGCGGCCATGTGCGAGAAGTTTAATGCTTTAACGAAACAACACACTTGAGATTTGGTTCCTCGACCGGAGGGGGTGAATGTGATCCGATGCATGTGGCTTTTTCGTCACAAATAAAGAGACAGTGGTGACTTAGAAAGATATAAGACGAGGCTTGTGGCTAATGGTACTAATCAGCAGGAGGGCATTGATTGTGGTGAGACATTCAGTCCGGTTGTTAAACCGGCTACCATTCTCATAGTTCTAAGCATTGATATGGATAAACATTGGCCGATTCATCATCTTGATGTGAAAAATGTATTTCTACATGGGGATTTAAAAGAAACTATTTACATGCACCAGTCGCCTGGTTTTATCCATCCAGCAGCCCCTCAGTATATAGGTCATCTTCGTAAGTCATTGTATGGTTTAAAACAGGCCCCTAGAGCGTGGTATGAACGCTTTGCCAGGTACATTATGCAAATTGGGTTTGTATGCAACAAGTGCGATAATTCTTTTTTTATTTTTCATCGAGGTTGTAGGACTGCTTACTTACTACTATATGTGGATGATATTGTTTTCACTGCCTCATCTGATGTGTTGAAAAAATGAGATTATTGCATTACTTAAGAGCGAATTTGCTATGACAGACTTAGGGAAGTTGAGCTACTTTTTAGGGATATCAGTGACTCGTTCTGCAGATACTACATTTTTGTGTCAGCGCAAGTATGCAGAGAAGATAATGTACATGGCTAAAATGACGAACTACAAGATCATGTCCACACCGATTGACTCTAAATCAAAACTTAGTGTTGTTGATAGTGATCCAGTGTGCGATCCCACTCTTTACAGTAGTCTTGCAGGTACACTACAATATCTTACTTTCACCAGGCCTGACATTGCTTATGCCGTTCTGCAGGTTTGCTTATTCATGCATACCCTAGGAGCCTCATTTTACTTCCCTTAAGCGTATCATTCGATATGTTAAGGGCACACTTGATTATGGATTGCACTTATACTCCTCAACACCAACCATATTGTTATTATATATAGATGCCGATTGGGCAGGCTGTCTGGACACGCGACGCTCCACCTCCAACTATTGTGTGTTCTTAGAGGATAACCTCATTTCCTGGTCTGCCAAGAGGCAAGCTACCTTATCCCGTTCGAGTGCAGAAGCAGAGTATAGAGGCGTTGCAAACGTTGTTGTTGAGATATGTTGGCTTCAAAATCTTCTTTTGGAGCTTCTGTGTCCCTTGCGTAAGGTGTCTTTGGTTTATTGTGATAACATATCCGCCATATATTTATCTCATAATCCAGTTCAGCATCAGCGAACCAAGCACATGGATATATACTTTGTTCGTGAGAAGGTTGCTCTAGGTCATGTTAAGGTGTTGCATGTGTCTTCTTCGTATCAGTATGCAGATATCTTCACGAAAGACCTTCCTAGACATCTCTTCCTCCAGATCCAGTCTTAGCGTCTGACCTCTTTCCGCTCCGACTGAGGGGGTGTATTAACATGTATAGCACATATATTTAGTCATATTTAGTGTTGTATAATTATGGTAGATATATGATCCATATTCTATGAGGATTCCACATTGTACACACTATATATATTTGTATTAATGAGAAAGACTCTCCAAGTGAGATTAATACAATTCTAGAGTATTGACCAAATTTGTTTTTATCAATATATGTTTAAATTTAAATCGTGCTTGCACAATTATGGAAAAAATTTAAACCGCTAAATTTTTCATCCCCGCATTTGGATATCTATGATGTAACATATAAATGGAATCATTGTAATTGATATTTGGTAGGATATTTAAAAGTTTACCAATTTTTTAAATCAGTATTGACCAAATTTCTTTATCAATATATATTTAAATTTAAATTGTGCTTGCACAATTATGGAAAAAATTTAAACTGCTAAATTTTCCATCCCCGCATTTGGATATCTATGATGTAAGATACAAATGGAATCATTGCAATTGATATTTGGCAGAATATTCAAAAGTTTACCAAATCTTTTATCAGTATTGACCAAATTTCTTTATAAATCAAAGTTTAAATTTAAATTGTGAATATTCAAAAGTTTACCAAATCTTTTATCAGTATTGACCAAATTTCTTTATAAATCAAAGTTTAAATTTAAATTGTGCTTGCACAATTTTGGACATAATTTAAACCGCTAAAATGTTCATCCCCCCACCTCTCCACAAACACCAAGCATCAGAAACAAAGATTTGACAATGTGTTAATTTATGTTGTATTTATCTAGAAGTAATGTTCCTTGACCATTGAAGAAACTTGAATGAAAGGAGAATATTTTTTTTGAAATTATGAAAGGAGAATATTTTATTTTGTATGACAGACTATATTTAATTAGCTAACTATAAAAAGTTAACTTGATTTCGTTTAAGTTTATTATCATGGTAAGTAAAACTCATAACAAAAAAGAAAAAAGGGCATGCTGGAGGAAAAATGGATTAATTATGTTAAAAGGCTATTTTTACAAGTTTCAAAGGATATTTAAACTTTGTTTTTAAAAACTTTCCCCCGAAGTTGATGTTGTAGGTCGTAAATATCAATTGATTTGATTGTACACAAATGAAGTTTAAATATCCTTTGAAACTTGTAAAAATTAGCCACAAAAAAATTTATTGCATCAATGATTTTTTTGAGCCACCGGCGAGTAGCTCTAAAATAACAACATATCCAGTATAATCCCACCAGGTGGGTATGAGGAGGGTAGAATGTACGCAGACATAACCCCTATCTTTTAACGAATAGGAAGATTGTTTCTGATAGACCCTCGGCTCAAGTAAAAACGAAAGCAAAGTGATAATAAAAAGTAATAGCAACAAGGAAATAAGATAACAAAGTGAAAGAAACAAGCATGTAGAACGATAATCAAAGTACAAAAAATAATAAATAGTAGCAGAAATTAAGAAAAAAGGAACCACCAGAATAATATTACGACTCCTAACATGAAAAAATAAGTAGTACAACACTCAATTATGATCGAGTAGCTCTAAAATACTGGATCATAATTTTTGAATGCAAGTCATTGATGTAAAAGTTGAGAATCCAGTGGTCAACGAGGTTGCTGACCTCCTATCAAAGGAAGGAGATAGAAAGAAGTTTTTTTTTTTTTTTTTATAGTATTAGGTTTGTGGTTCATTTAGTGTTTGTCAATGAAATAGCAGGAACAGACATTTTAGGAACTATGTTTGAACGGTAAATACTAGAATGTAATAATAATTTGCCAGAAACAAATAAAACAATCACTGAACTACCACAGAGCAATGCTCCCTCTAGTTTGTAATTGTGCATATATATGAGTTTTAATTATCCAGTTAACCTAAGAAAATTATTGAGAACATATAAAATTCTGTATAGTAAATAATTATTAGCAGAGTAACCAAATTGGTTTCAATCAAAAAAATAAAACCCAAATTGGTTTACCCTGGAATGAGTTTCTTTAATTTTTTGTTTTAATTAGTTGGTCAAATTTTGTAAAGAGAGGACAGCCCAACATATGTTAATAATAGTTAACTTTACCCACTGAAGGTAAAACTCTTATCATTATGAGATGGTTAAGGTATTTTTAAACTATAAATTTAGTTACAAAGTAGGATTTGGAGAGGACACGATGTACGCAGATTTTACCTCTACATTTACGGGATAGAGAGGTTGTTTATGTGCAGCTGATGTTAAAACGTGCAACACAATACTTTGATTTCTCACGTAAAGTATGCAATGATACTTAAGATTGAACTGATATAGCCAAAGCAGTGTCCAAGAGATGAAGATCAATATGAACGCATGGAAAATGATGAGGATGTAATAATAAGCTGAATCGGTTTGGACTTAAGTCTCATGACATATTTCATACATGTGAGAAAATTAAAGTATTGCACTGCACGTTTTACATAAACTGCGTGTCGGATACAAGTTCGAGTACTCCGTTGTACTCATATTCATCAACACGTAGATCAATTGTCTGTAAATCAAATCGTGAAGTTAGACCAAATATTTTATCCAATGAATTTGGAGAAGAAGATACATGTGTGACGTTAGGTTTATAAGAAAAGGATAGGGGTAATTCAATGATTAGATTTTGTAATTTTTTTTTCCATTTTCATACCGGTACTATGTCAATAGGTACATATGCTCGAAAAATGACATGGTAAACTGTTAATTTTTTAGGGTATAAGTGATCCATAGGCGGGGTGTTACGGTTCACTTTTATACTCACGTATAAAAGCTACTTCATTACTTGACATTTTTTCATGAACAAACAGAATCACAACCTAATTAATTGTATGAAAATTAGGAAATCAATTTAAAAGTTAATTTGAAAAAAACTTTTTGAAAAAATATCAGAGTATGGTAACGATTCTGATGATCCCGGGGAGGATATTAGGCACCTCGGAAGGGATCCGCACAATACGGTTGACTTACGAATTTTAATAATATTTTGTGGCTAAGAAGTAAAACTTGTTTTGAAAAAGAGTGTTTGAGAATAATTCCATTTTTTGAAATAATTTATTTTATTGCTTTGCAAAGTGATTTGTTAATTCTTTAAAAGGTTTTGTAATGTCTATACGAATTTGGACTTTGAATTAAATTTATTAATCCAACTTCACTATCGTATTAGCATTGATTATTTGATCTTCTTATTCAACAACTTGAGAAGACATAAATAATCTATCAAATTATTTCATACTTGGTGCCTTGATCTAAAAAAGATTTATTTCATTAGAAACGTTTGGGGCTTTCTATTAAAATGAGTTTCTTTTGTAAAAATGTTTTGTAACTTTAAGACTTAAAATATTTGGGGCGAAATGTCCATTTTTGAAATCCGTTATTGGATTAGTCCCAATTGAATCTTTTAGGGCTCTCATATCATTTCTCTTTTTGAAAGATTTAACTTATTTTGATTCTTGATGTATTGCAAATGATAAGAAGTATCATAAGAACAACGTTCGAACATTTTTAACAACTATGATTCTCACGTTTCCGCCTGGGGATTCAACCAAGTTAAGAAAACAAAACAAAACAAAACAAAATGTTAGTATTTGTTTTTACAAGTCAACAAATACACAAAGAAAATGAAATAAGGCAAAGAGGAAGTTATCTAATTGGGTTTGGCCCATGTCTGCCTCTTCTGGGCTGCTGCGCTGTTGGTCTGAAGCAAATTACCAACTACTAACTCGACATCAATTTCTGAAAGTAGGCATAATCCAACGTTAGACACTTGCCAATCTACTACACATAATGATCTTTACATATTTGGCCAGTACATAAAGATAAAGTAGGCATTCAATATATGGCTCAATTAAACAAAAACAGTTAATTACTAAGGCAAACACACAATCCCTTTGCTCCAGAAATACAAAATCTTAAAGAGAGAGGCTTTAGGACATGATTCCGACAAGATTTAATCTATAACAGATTATCTAATCTTTTAATAATGAAGAATCTTTTCAGGCCTAACAAGCAGAAACTTAAACTAGGCATACAATGAGTGCCTTTGTTCGAAAGACGGAAAAGGAAGTGGCCTCTTTTAGTTCTGTTAACACTCAAAAATACTTTTAGTGTTTAGCCGAATCAAGTGACAGCCGAAGGTGAAAATCTCAAAATGAACAGACAAACAGAATTCTAAGTCGATAACCAAATCGACTCGTAGCCGAATCTATTAGTCCTAGCCCTCGACTAAAAAAGTTTCATCGGCTATTTCGGTAACTTGGCCGAATCATAATTCCAAGGAATGACTGGGACCCACACATATTTGGACGCCTCGAAGACCAAGTCAAAGCAACTTCTAGACCCCAAGAAATGGAAACAAACCATCAACAACTAGAAGGAAGTGCCGTTGGTCGTGCAAGAGGAAAACAAGGAGCAAAAATCGGCACCACCTCCTCATAGTTGGCTAGTGAATTTAGTGGGTAATCTAATGGCTAACATAGAGGGATCACGTCTTATTTTTTGTAGTATAAATGTAGGATCACTTGTACATAAAAGGGACACACAATCAATAAAAAAATAGATTTTTTTACATATCTTCATTCTATCTTTATCGTCTTTATTGCACTCTAGCTGTATTTATGTTTCTTACCACTTAGTCTACTCAATCACCATCCTAACGCTTTCTGGAGTAGTTGGGGAGCCCATTGCTGGAAGTTAGAGTTCCGCTTCTGGCCTAAATTGCTTATTTAAGGAATCAATTTGTTATCCAATTTCGTCAGCAGATAAAACGACAAACATTTCGGACGGGAACAAATTTGGCACGCCCAGTGGGACAATAGGTGATCTCATAGCAAAGTTTGATTCTCCAGGTCAGGATCACGCTTGGCGTATGCGCCAAAGGTCTGGTAAGAAAATGAACCCAGAGTCCAGTCCACATCCTAAATAGAATCCTCCAGAAGGAACAACGAGCCACCACTTTCTTCGGGAATGCCTACATCGGTTGATACCCCTCCACTTCCTCCATCAACCCAAGCTGTGGGTGAACTTAGTCAACCTGAAGGTCCAACTGTAATGACTACGTCATTCATTAGATAACTGATTGACTTAGGCATCCACGACATTATGTACCAGGTTTCCAAACAGTTGGCTGACATTGTCAAGCCAATGGTGCATAATGAGGTTCAGCAGGCGAGGGAATTGGAAGCCAATCGACTGCATCCAAAAGAAGGTTCAACTTATTCTACCATACCTCTGACAAGTAGCACTGTGCAACATGCAATTGTGACTCCAGGTGTTGTTCCTCAGCCGAATGTGTATCAGTCAGTACCTACTCAGGTGCAGCTGATAGCACACCTAGGAGCACAAGCCCAGTCACTTGCAACCAGTCTACTGTATGGTTTCCACCAAATGCTGGGGGGCAAACTGTGTCACTCGACCAAGCGAGTCTGCAGTATGGGAAAATCAATATGGCTCGGAGACCAGTTCAGGCATATGGATAGCTTGGTTTGCCGCCCGTTATGCCGTACGCTCTTACAAATGGCCCTACGGTGCAGGCGACCAATGTTGGCCAACTGAATTGGCAGCCGGTGGCCCTTGGCTATGACCCTACTAGGCTATCTGGTGACGCTGTCTACAGCGGGACACCATTCCAGCAGTCACATTCGGTACCCAATCCATACCATCCAGGAAGCGCAACTTTCTAAGAACGACTGATGTCTGGGGAGAGCAGACATGGAACACTGTTCCACCTTATTCTCAGGCTCCGTCGGCTATTCCAGGAGCTCAGGTTGTAGGCTTTGGTGGCTATGCCCAACATTGGCAATGGGGATATGCCCCACCTATTGGTAATAGCCAGCAGAATACCTACAACTTTCAGAACCCTATTCAACAAGGTACAGAATAAAGGCCTCCACTTTAGAACGCCTATCAGCCGGTTCCAATCGAGAATTGGCAGGGGACTTCATAGTTGATGAACCCTGGAACTATCACAAATACCATGAAGATGTACTTTGGCATCCAATTGAAACCCTTGGACATGCCGGTGTACATGAAGCCCTACCCCGATTGGGTAGATCGGATAGCACCATTGCTAAGAGGTTTCAAAACGCCTAATTTCGCCACTTTCTCGGGTGATAATGGAAAATCTACTATTGAGCACATCGACATATTTACTGCCCAAAATGGCGAGGTTGGCCAGAACGAGTATCACAAGCTACAGTTGTTCCCCATTTATCTAACCAGAACAACATTTGCCTAGTACTCATCCATGACCCCGACTCCGTACAGAGTTGGGCTGACATGGAGCATTGTTTCCATGATAGATTTTATTGTCCCCAACCTCAGGTCAATGTAACCGATTTGACGATTCTCATGCAACAGGTCGATGAGTTGGCTACCGATTACATCGAGAGATTCAAAAGAAATGTTGGAAAATGCACTGTACATTTCCCTGAATCAGAATGCGCCCACATGATTATTAACAATATGCATCCTCAGCTAAAGGAGAAATTAGTGGGACAATCCTGCTCTGACTTGAGCCAGTTAGCAAAGAAGACTTGTCAAATAGAGCAGTATATCCAGGAGAAGGAGAAAAGAAGAGCTAACCAGAACTGAGGCTCCCATTTGGTATTCATTATTGAAGTAGACAAGTCTGACTCAGAGTCAGCCGATTACACGACAGACGCAATGGTAGCCGAGATTGTCAGGGGTAAGGTTTATTCTTTCCCAACTTTGAAAGCTACGAAAAGGCAAGGAGACGAGTTCAATTGATGATAGGGTCGGTTACTCGTTTGACATTACAAGGGCAGATCAGATCTTTGATCATCTGCTTAAGGATAAACAGATTCGGCTGCTTAATGGACATAGGATTCCGCCTGCCGAAGAAATCAAGGATAAGAAGTACTGTAAGTGGCACAACTCATATAGCCATGCTACTTCTAATTGTATGGCATTAAGGAAGACAATCCAAAAGGGCATCAAAGAGGGGAGGTTCAAGCTAGCTGATAAAAGCATAAGGAAAATGACTGTTGATACTGATCCCTTCCCCGCAGTACCAATATCTATGGTATCCTTTGCCAAGCCAGATCAATCAAAGGATGTCAAGGGGAAACAATCGATGAGAAATATATGGGTTCCAAAGAATCCTACTGGTAAGAAGGAGGCCACAAGGACCCTTGTGTTTGATCAGCTAGGCGGCTTACGTGACATCTGTGACGACACGGACAGACATCCAGCTAGAAATAATTTTCGTGGCTGCCCTTATAAACTAGAGCATATTGCTCAGAAACCTCACAAACAATACCTGATATTCAAAAGGGACCTAGCAGGCCTCAAGAGCAGGCTTGGGGGCAAGCATGGATGCCATTCGATAAGAAGTCGAGTATGCCCCAAATAGGCGACGAACCACTACCCATGGCTAAATAGAGGGTGAATGAGTTCAATGTGAAGGAAGCCATTTCTTTCTTGCGTATCACAGTGAGGGACGAAGGTCAGCTGAGACCCCGAAGGATGATTAAGACAACCGCCAATATAGAGGAAGGAAAGTGGTTCGTCAATTAAGTTTTGGAAAGAAAGAGGCACCATCGGGTGTCATATCCAGGATGCAGAAAAGAAGGATGTAGCGCGCCAAAGCCTTGCGCAAAATGAAACTAACATTGCACATGATATCCAGGACTGAGGCAGCTGATAAGCAGGAGATTCCTAAGTCTGCCGTGGCTGAGGCTATAGAGCGGGCATTTGGCTCAACCTCTTCAGAGACGGTGTCACATAAAGGAAAAACTTTGGACCAACCATAGCTGAATATACAACCGGTGATGACCCAACAGAGGAACCTCGGCAGGAGACTATGGTCTTGAAGGAATCCCCAGCCAAAACGATCCCACAGAGCGCGTAGAGGGTCCAAGCATTAGAACCCCAGCCGGTTTCTATATGCCTCTGCATATTTTATTGCAAATTTTACTAATGCGGGAATGAGTTTATCCCATCTTTGATGACTTAAATACGTAGGCCCCGCATGTCAGAAACATTATTTATTCGCACATGCCTAATCTACTAAGTGAGTAAATAATATTAGTGCCAACGATCATCAAATTTTGTTGAGAAATGAAAGAGATATTGGTACACAAAGTAAGGTGTTTGAGACATGAAAAGATGGAGTGTTTTTGGCAAAATTGACAAATCTCCTCATTGGTAAAAGAAGGAAGACTTGAGAAGTATATAAGCTCTAAGTTTGAGTAAGGGTTTGGGGCCCCAAGGGGTAACCCATGTGTTTAGAAGGGAGAGGACCTAACTGAGCTTGGGTTCGGGGATAAGCCCCACACACGCACAGCTGTCGCCCGTCTGGTCCGGTCTCGGGTCACGGGTCTGTTGGTTTCCTCTGAAACTTTCTTTTTGGTCCCTGAAGTGAACTATTTACATTTTGGTCCCTGAAGTTTTCAGAAGTTACAACAGTTCTAAAACCAACATGACATGAATGTGGGCTGACATAACTGCTTACTGTTTAAATGCTCAAAACGTTACAATGATGTAACTGATGACTGTTTAAATGCTTAAAACATTACAAACATTACAAAGGTAATAAAGTCATAACAGTTACAAGACGTAATTGTTGGCCTTTCAATTGTACGAACGTTATGGTCAGTTGCCTCCCTTTCTATCCTATAAATTGAACATCTCTGTTCAATTGGATAAAATACACAAAACACATAATTGAACGCAGAAGCAGACAACACTCCCTTCTCTCTATTTGTCTAGAAACCCAAACAAACCAGTTTATCTTTCTATTATGCTCTTCGTCAAGAACAAATACACAAAAAATGAAAACACAGAAAGCAGGCAGAAAACATTTTCCGCTCTTTTTCTTAATCAATATGTTCTTATTCATTGTCTTCGTTAGGATTAATTGTATTTTCTTTGTACAATTGATTAGTTGCTATTTTATCTTGGGAGACTATTGTCCAATACCGTAAAAGTATTTATACGGGGCAATTTTGTTTTAAAGACAAAGAAGCATCTCTTGACTCAATGTTCTTCTTGTTTAACCTTTCGACTACACTTTAACCCCGTTACTTTTCCTACAATCTGGCTTAATACCAATAATTTTAAGACAAAATTCATGTTCTAAGTGTTCGAAAGATGTCTATTCCTAACACTGCTTCTGGCTCTGGTTCTGCTGCTATTGCTCAAGGGAATACTGTTCTCACTACTCCTGCCAGTTTTCAAGGAGAATGCCCGAAAACATTTCTGGGTACCAATTTCAAGAAATGGCAACAAAAAATGTTGTTATATCTTACTACATTAAACCTGTCATGGTTTCTGATAGAAGATCCTCCTTCTGGTGGGGATGTAATCGACACTCAGTCTAACACTACGACTGATGTGGGCGACGATATCCAAGTCACAAATTCCCTAAGGATAACATTGGATGCCTGGAATCATAGTGATTTCATGTGCAAAAACTGCATTCTGAACGTTCTATCGGATACACTCTATATTGTGTATTGCACTGTGAAGACAACAAAGGCGTTGTGGGAAAAACTCGAGAAAACGTACAACGCACAGGATGCGGTTACTAAGAAATTCATTGTTGGAAAATTTCTGAAATTCCAAATGGTGGATAATAAATCAGTGAGTTCCCAAATCCAAGAGTTTCAAATGATTATTCATCACCTGGATTTGGAAGGAATGAAGCCTAACGAACAATTTCTGGTTGCATATTTGATTAAGAAACTGCCTCCCACGTGGAATGAGTTATCTCAAACTGAAGACAAAGGAAATGGGGCTTGAAGATCTTATTATCAAACTACGAATACAAGAGGACAAATAAAAGGGTTATATTTAAGCCAAAACAGCCAATGAAGGCAAAGATGAATCTGGTTGATTCAAGGGGAAACACCAACACAAAGCGCAACTACCAAGGAGACGGCAAAAGCCAAAAGATGGAGAAATTCAAAGGAAACTGACATCACTGTGGAAAGCCTGGTCATATGATCAAAGACTGTCGCAAACTAAAGCGAGAGCAGAAAGAGAAAGCCAAGAATAAAGGCAAGGCCAAGGTTAATGTCGTGCAACACAAGGATGATCCTTCGAATCTTGATGACATGATTGAGGATTTCTCGGCTGTAGTGTTGGAGGCAAATCTGGAAGAAAATCCAAAGCAATGGTGGATAGACATGGTTGCAAACCGTCACATCTGTTTAGACAGGAGTGCGTTCTCCTCTTACGCACCAATCTCCGGCAAAAAACTTTTCATGGGCAACAACGCAACCTCTGAAGTGCAAGGGGTTGGAAAGGTCGTCCTAAAATTGACGTCAGACAAAGAGCTTACTCTGAAGGAAGTGATGCACATCCCTGACATCCGCAAGAACTTGGTTTCAGGGCCACTGTTGGTACATGCTGGTTTTAGACTAGTTTTTTAGTCGAACAAGTTCGTAATAACTAAGAATGGTATATTGGTAGGAAGAGGGTTCGCGTGTGATGACCCCTTCAAAATGAATGCTAACTGATGTAACGAAGCCTCTGCTTACTTGCTTGAGTCTTCTAGTCTATGGCATCATAGATTAGGACACGTCAACTTCAAATCCATTCAAAAGTTAGTAAAGTTGGAATTGTTGTCTTCCTTCTACATAAACCCTCAACATAAATGTGAGGTATGCGTAGAAGCAAAATTAATCAAGTCATCTTACCACTTAGTCGAAAGAAACACCGCTCCTCTAGAACTTATTCAGACGGACATATGTGATTTGAAGTTTGTACAAACTAGAGGGGGATCAAGTACTTTGTGACTTTCATTGATGATAGTACAAGGTATTGTTACGTTTACTTGTTAAAAAGTAAAGATGAAGCCTTTGAAGCGTTTAAACGTTACAAAGCAGAAGTCGAAATTAACTAAACCTATGGATTAAGGCAATTCGTAGTGATAGAGGGGGAGAATACGTAGCACCGTTTGAAGAATACTGTGCTCAATTCGGCATTGTTCATCAAACGATCGCTCCTTACTCACCTCAGTCTAACGGTATCGCCGAGCGCAAAAATCGCACGTTAAAGAAAATGGTGAATGTCTTACTCATCAATTCTGGTTTAGCCCAAAACATGTGGGGCGAAACAATTCTTACCGCTAATACAATTCTTAATAGAGTTCCACATAAGCGTAAGGATAAAAATCCATATGAATTATGGAAGGGAAAGAAACCCACTTATAAATATTTGAAAGTGTGGGGTTGTCTGGCAAAGGTAGAAGTACCTAAACCAAAGTAGGTCAAAGTTGGACCTAAGACTGTAGATTGCACATCATCCGATATGCAAATAACAGTAGTGCTTATCGCTTCTTAGTGTATAAGTCAGAGATACCTGATATCTACGAAGGAATCAAGGAATGCTGAATTATTTGAAGAGATATTTCTTAGAAAGGAAAAAGAAATAATTTCGCGCAAACGGAGTTATGAACAAAATGCTCAAAGTCAACAAGACTCAGGAGTTTCTGATTATCCGGAACTAGACGTTCCAGATCTATAGGACTCAGAAGTTACTGACTATCTGGAACTTAACGTTCCAGACCTACAGAACATAGGGGTTCCAGAGGTTGAACCAAGATGGAGCAAGAGGGCCAAAAAGGATAAAACTTTTGGTCCAGACTTTCTAACCTTTATGGTTGAAAATGAACCAAGGACAATTAAAGAAGCATTGTCAACTCTAGAAGCACCGCTTTGGAAAGAAGCTATAGAAAGCGAAATAGATTCCATCATGCAGAACCATACATGGGAAATGGTTGATCCTTCTCCGGGAAGCAAACCTTTGGGTTGTAAGTGGATACTCAAAAGAAAGTACAAAGCAGATGGAACTATTGACAAGTATAAGGCCCGACTGGTAGTCAAAGGTGACAGCGAAAAGGACGGCCTCGATTACTTCGACACATACTCACATGTGTCTAGATTAACGTCCATAAGGGTATTCATAGACATATCAGCTTTCTGTGACCTTGAGATATATCAAATGGATGTTAAGACAACCTTCCTAAATGGAGAGTTGGAAAAGGAAATATACATGGAACAACTCGAGGGGTATGTGATTCCAGGACAAGAAAAGAAAGTATGTCGACTTATTAAGTCTCTGTACGGACTCAAATAAGCTCCGAAACAATGGCATAAAATGTTTGATAATACTTTATTATCAAAAGGTTTCTCCATAAATGAATGTGATAAATGTATCTATATCAAAGGGAACTCTGACTCATTTGTTATGATATGCCTTTACGTAGATGACATGCTCGTCACCGCAAGTAGTCTAATCTTGGTCCTGGAAGCCAAAAAGATGTTGAAACAATGCTTCGATATGGATATTGCAAATGTTATCTTAGGAATTAAGATTTCTAAGACATCTGACGGGTTGATCTTATCTCAATCTCATTACATTGAAGATGTTTTATGAAAATTTAATGTATTTGACAGTCCCCCTATGAAGTAACCAATGGATATGAATCATAAAATTGATAAAAATTGTGGTGCACCCATATCCCAGGAGCGATATGCACAGGTCATTGGCAGTTTAATGTACATTACAAACTGCATAAGACCCGACATCGCTTATCCAATCAATAAGTTGGCTAGGTTCACTCGTAATCCTAGAAATGATCAATGAAAGGAGTTAAATCGGATATTACGATATTTGAAATATTCGCTGACCTACGGATTACACTATTCAAGATATCCAGCCGTATTGGAAGGATACAGTGATGCAAACTGGATATCGGACATAAAGAACACCAAATCCACCAGTGTGTATGTATTTACAATTGGTGGTGGGGCTGTGTCTTGAAAGTCCTCTAAGCAAATATGCATCGCCCAATCCAGGATGGAATCAGAGTTTATCGCTTTGGACAAAGCAGGAGAAGAAGCTGAATGGCTTCACGACTTCTTAGAGGATATCCCTTGTTGGGATAAACCTATGCCTTTATTGATGATTCACTATGACATCCAATCGATTTTGGGAAGGGCACTAAGTAATATGTACAACGACATGTATAGACACATTCAATTGAGACATAAGACTGTTAGGCAGTTGATCACTACGGGTGTCATTTCCATTGATTACGTTAAATCAAATGATAACTTAGCAGATCCGCTAACTAAAGGCCTACCCAAAGATCAAATATTCTGCTTGTCTAGGGGAATGGGCTTAAAACCCATACAATAAGAATCTTTATAGTGGTAACCCAACTTCACTGATTGGAGATCCCAGTAATTTGGTTCAATGGGAAAACTAAGCTGTAAAGGTTCAGTTGATCGCTTCAGTGGAAGCATGAGCACTTCGGATAGTGATTTCTGAAAAGAAACACCAAATCCAAAGTCGTTCCCGCGATAGACTTTAAGTGCTATCTGCAGTGTGGGTAAAGGTTAAGTTTTCAAAACCTGTAATGCTCCTCAACAGCTGAGGTTAGGTTTTTGGAAACTTTTAATGGTTCCTAACACTTGTGAAGTGGGGTATAGCAGGATACCTTGTAGGAGACCACCTATTTAAGTGCGAGGACGGGCCACCTCAAAATGAACGCATTTAAGAATCCAAGACATTGTCCATGGCCAAAACGGACAAAACATTACGAAGAAGAGAGTAAGAGAATTTGTTGTGTTGGTATCATTGACTTGGCTTACACTAAACACTGACGGTTCAAGACATCACGTTCACCACGCAGTAAGTAAGTCCGATGGTATTCAACTATGGAAGGTTCAAAGCTGAAGCTACCTCTCCTTATGCAACATCGGTCCATTTGAAATATTGCTGGAAATGAAAAGACACCATGTGAGTGCGCCAAAATCTCTTTCAAGAGGGGATTGTTGGAAATTAGCCTTTGGCGGGAGTTGCAACCGACCAACTTTAACGGCTTAAACACTAGTGCTACGTATGTTGGAGAATCCGGTTCTTCACACTTGCATGATCTACTAAGTACGTAGATAACCGTAGGGCCAAGAATCGTCAAATTTCTTTGAGAAATGAAAGAGATATTGGTTCACAAAGTAAGGTGTTTAAAGCAGGAAAAAGTGTGGTGTGTGATCAATTCTCCCTCATCGGTAGAGGAAGAAAGAATTATTGTGTATATAAGACTCGAAATTGGTTTGGGGTTTGGGACCCCAAGGGGTATCCTATTTGTTTAAAGGAGGGAGGACCTAGATGTGCTTCGGTTCAAGGAAATATCACACGCGCGTAGGCTCGGGTCACGGGTCTGGTCCGGATCCGGTTCCGGGTTCTCGGGTTCTTGGGTCACGGGTCGTGGGCTGTAGGCTGTGGGCTGTGGGCCTTCTGATATTATCATTTTGGGCCAGAGAACTTTGCCAAAAGTATAGTTTGATCTCAGAAGTTTTAGATGTACAGTTTGGACCAAAATTCTTTCAAATGTACAGTTTGGTCCCTGAAGTTTCAAGATGTACAGTTTGGTCCCTGAAGTTTCCAGAAAATCAGAATTGGGCAGAAGAGAACAGAAACGCCAAGCACTCAATTCGGCCATTTATTTTGGCTGAATTACTCCTCCTATAATGGCCAATTCGTTGGTCTTTCACCATTTATTTTGGTGGCTTTACTACCTCCATAATGGCCATTATTTGGCCAATAATGGCTGTTATGGGGTCAGTTAAACATCCCCTCCCTCACCTATATAAACACCCCTTAGACCATTGTTGAGCATGACATATACTACACGAAAATACACAAGCAAAGACAGTTCTTCCTACAACTTCCAAGCATCATTTCGTTACTCAATATTCTTCACGGTAGCTCTTGAGTTTCCTTTGCTCAAGTGTTCCATTGCTGTTTTATCTTGGGAGACAAATTGTCCAGGACGTATAAAAGATACATACGGGGCAATATTGTCTTAAGGACAAAGTGCCACACTAGACTCAGCAAAAACAGTTTCCAGTCTTTCTTGTTCTACAATTGTAATTTCAGATTTCTAGTTGAATTATTGAATCTTTGTTTATCCTTTCGAATACTTGTAATAGTAATATACTTCCCGTACTGCTTTATAAAGTACAATAGAGAAAAATACCAACACTTTTTTCATCATATTAAGATTAGATTTCGTAATCTTCTTAATTAGGAAATTTAAATATGTCCTCTAAAATAACCGAGACGTGAGTTATCAATATCTTTAACACAGAGAAAAATCTGAACTATTTCAAATTATCAAACAAACTGCATTATCGTTATTAATGTACGCTTCTCAAAAGATCTTATTGCACCACCCTCATTATAGACATTGTATGATAATAACAATTTTGGTGTTCATTCAAAATATTCATCAAACTTACGTTTAAAAGGAATCAATAATTTAAAAAAAAATCAAAAGAGGCTATAATATGACCTTAAGTTAACTAACAAATTCAACAATCTAAAAGAGTGATTGTATGATAACTTTTTAAAAAAAAAAAATTGTGGAGCATCTAACTATGTGCTATATAATAGTTTGTGCTGCAACTGTGTAAGATGGAGCTACAATAATATTTCATCACTTATACACCTTATTAAAGCAACAAAGAAGAGTGCTACACAAGCACTAGAAACTAAACAAGTCATAGATTTCAAATTATACGAACACTAATACAAGATATTTTACGCCCTTTTCAGCAGTCTGCTTAGCCCAAAGACAGCAATTATTTAAACTACAATAGACAATATAACATTAATTTAGCTTAGAATCTTGCAGACTCCAAATCATCGCAGAAGCTGCAGAATTCTCTGCATATTTTACTCGCGACTTCTCCTCTCCCTTCATGAAAAGCACGGCTTCAGCAACTGCAATTTGCACAGAGCATATAAACCTCTTATCGTGAGCAGGACCTACTTGTTTCTCTATTCTATAAGTTGGTAGGGACCATTTCTTTCTTCCACATATCTCATTTAGCTTCTGCTTGGCTCCTTCAATCTCTGTCTTCGGTTCAATTTCAATATCCAACTTATCAGTTGATTCATAAGCTAATTTTTTTAGTGCAGTCTTTGCAGCATGAAGTTCAATATTTTCCTTGTTCTCGGAAGAAGCGGAGACTATAAATTGACCATTACCGTCCTTCCGGCAAATCTCATACAACATGGTTACATGTTGTGGTTGTTGTGACAACAAATCCAACGTGATAATAGGCTCGAGAAGGCCTCTAAATATAACCCAAAAAGTCTTCAGATCAAAGCCACAATCCACAAATACAGCGGCAGCCACTGACTCCACAATGTGAGCAAGAACCTTCGGCGCCTTTATTGCTCCTCCAAGGAACTCTGCCTGTTTTTCCTGTCCTACTGATATCACAAATTCCTTCACCTTTTCATCAAGGCCGGTGGTATTGTGGCGGACATATTTATAAAGACAATGGCGAACAGCGACTCTAGCAAGTTTTTCAGTTTTGATATTAGCAGCGAGGAGGAGAGAGAGTTGTCCATCGACAAGTTTCGGGTAAGCCAAATAAATGTAAGTCGATATCGCTGAGCCCAGAGCAGCAACACCCAAGAACTTGAGCCGTTGATACGAAGGAGAATCAGTGCAGGACGGGTGTGTAAGGGCTTCTTCGAGGAGTTCCGTTTTCTGGAATTTGTAGTTCAAAATTTCTTCCACTGCCCTAACTGATGTGGCCATGTTTGTGATGACTTCATCATCCGATGATTCGTCATGTATTATTAGGGCGTTGTAGGGGTATGTCACTGTAACAATAAGCTGAATCAGTTCATATATAAAGTATTATTGCATACTTCATGTGAGAAATCAAAGTATTGCACTGCATATTTTAAATGTACATCAGACACAAATTCGAGCACTCCACTATACTCAGACTCATCAACACGTAGAGTAATTGTCTGTAAATTAAATGGTGAAATTAAACCAAATATTTTATCCGATGAATTATGAGAAGATACATGTGTAGCATTAGGTTTTATAAGAAAATGATAGAGGTATAATCAATTAATTAGTAGAAATTTTAAAAATTAACTTTTTTGTTTTCATAGCGGCGCCTTGTTTGCAGGTACATAAGCTTAAAATGTATCAAAATGACATGACAAACTGTTAGTTTTTAGGGTATAAGTGGTCTATTTTCTTAACAACTGGGGTATATTTGGTTCTGTTTTAAACGGAGGGTATAATTAACCCGAAAAGAGTAAAAATGCTCTTAAATTATGTGAAATTGAGCAAAAATACCTCCGTTAATAGTTTGGTCCAAAAATGTCCTTATAGCTTACTTAATTGGGTAAAAATGCCCTTTTAATAAAAATATTTAATTCTTTTTAAATATATATTTTTAATAAAATATTATTTTAAATATCAGATTTTTAAGAAAAAAAGAGGAGGGGTATTTTAAAAATAATAATATTCTCTTAAGGAAAAGAATGTGTTTAAAAAGAAAAAAAACAATACTATTTATTAAAAAAGAGCATTTTGATCCAATTAAGTAACTATAAGGGTATTTTTGGACCAAACTATTAACGGAGGGTAATTTTATTCAATTTCACATAGTTTAAGCAGTGGCGGAGCCAGAATTTTCATAAGGGAGTTCAAAATATAAAATCTTACACATACGAAGAATTCAAGAGGATTCAACATTTACTATATATAAAAAATAATTTGACCTTCTGTATATAGTGTAATTTTTCACCGAGGGGGTTTGGATGAACCCCTTCCAACCACTTGACTCCACCCTGAGTTTAAGGGCATTTTTTACCCTTTTCCAATAATTATTTCATTTTCGATAGTTGAGGGGAAAATTTAGCCCTTCCCCAACAACAACAACAACATACCCACTGTAATCCTACAAAATGGGGTCTGAAGAGGATAAGATACACGCAAATCTTACCTCTACCTTTGTGGGTAGAGAGATTGTGTCTGATAGACCCTCGACTCAAAAGAACGTAATTAATACAAGAATTCAAGGAAAATGAGACATCAAGAAAAGAATAGCCCTTCCCCTAGAAAGAAAAACATAACTAGCTCACCAGATTAAAATAAATAAATAAACTTCAATACGATACTATGGAATGAAACCACAACATTCCACCAACTCATAAGAATCACACACATATGTATATATATATATATTAATTTAAAGGCTAGTGTTGATAAATTTACCTTGAACCTTACTGCTAGCACTGGCAGATAAACTCATTTTCAAATGAATCTTGTTGGCCTGATAAAGGTCACAAATATTTATTAAACTTGATGACTTTAAGAGAAAAGGAAGAGCATAAACATACACATATATATATAAGTAAATAAATTTCTAATCGCCTTAAAAAAGGGTGGAAATGTAAATGAAGACACTACATACCTTTCACAAAAAAAAGCTCTATGAAATGGAAATAGTGAAAATGAGTTACATCTTCACAGGTTTTATATTGAAAACTATGTGTCAAGCTCAGATTACAACAATTTTATTTTTTTCAAAAATAAATGTAGTTAGATTCACTTATAATTTTAATTTCTAATCTGGAGAGAAATACAATAAAAGGCTAGTCATTAATTAAATGTCTTGTTTAAGATATATACAAGAGGATCTGATCTAAACATTTAAAATTCATAACAAACCAAAAAAGCCATGTATAACAGATATAATAACTTAATTATTATCTATTTAGTTATGGCTAAATTTAGACGTTTTAGTGTGAACATGCTAAGACAAAACTTGACTAATAGAATATTTGGATATTTTTAATAAAAGAAATAAATGAAATTATTGTAATTGATATTTGACAGAAAATTAAAAATTGACCAAATTTCTTTATCAGTATATGTTTAAATTTAATTTGTGCTAGCACAATTTTGGAAACAATTACCACCAAGCATCACAAACAAGGATTTGACAATGTGTTTATTTGTGCAGCATTTATCTAAAAGTAATGTTCCTTGACCATAAGAGTAATCAAGAAATAAATGAGTCACTTTTATTTTTATAATTATTCGATTTATATGTTAAAAGATCATATCTATATAATTATCTTCTTGGTTTGATAATGAATAAAGTTTAGAATCATTTTCTTTTTTGTAATGAATTAATTGGTCATTTTCATATGAATCGACTCCTGATCTACTGTAGTGTAGTAAGCCTTATGCTATGCCTGATTGGAGAGTCTGTCGTCTACACGACTTTTCCTTTTTTGGGCTGCTTCGAGTGCCGGTCTTCGCTTGGGTCGGCTCCGAGGCTCTACCCTGACTTTTCATTGCTTTCTCCCAGGGGCCTTTAAACCATGAAAAATTACTTTAATTTCGTTTAAGTTTATTATCATGGTAAGTAAAACTCATAACAAAAAAAAGGGCATGCTTGAGGAAAGAGTAATTAATTCTGTCAAAAGGTTAATTTTGACAAATTTCAAAGTGTATTTAAACTTTGTTTCTAAAAAATCTCCCGCGAAGTTGATATTGGAGATCGTAATTTCTCAATTGATTTGATTCTACACAAGAAATTTATTGCATAATTGATTTACCTTGGAGTGGGTTCTTTAATTTAATTTTCTTAATTAGTTGTAAGGTAGGTCAAAAATTTTAAAAGAGAGGACAACCCAACATACTAATAATAGTTGACTTTACCCACTGAAGGTAAAACTCTTATCAATATGAGATCCTTAAGGTATTTTTAAACTATGAATTTACTGAACCATACGAAAATCAATGAGAAAAATAGTTCCTTGCAAACGATAATTTTCTTGCATCAAACCAATACTATTGTTCGTAGAATGCATAGAAACGAAACTTGATTACTATATCTATCTATCTATACATACATACATTACACGTGATATTTTCTTTTGCATGAATTATATTACAATTTATCTTCGATAAAGTATGAAGGTGTTTACTAAGCTTATAATCTGGCCAAACTAGCTTATAAACATTTTTTAATTTATCTATGTGGTTGGTAAACACTGAAAGTACTTATAGGTCTGTCACGATCTAATTCACGAGTCATGATAGCACCTACACTATCCCCCGATAAGTGAACCATCCAAAATTATTTAAACAATTCTTTTGAACATTGCGGAATAGTAAGAATTATAGAAGAGCTTACACTGCTTCATTAGAAAAACTCATAAATACCTAAATATCCTTTGCATCACATCATTTCTCAGAACCTAGTCTGACTTGTACAAGAGCGACTATGAATACAATAGAGTTAGGAAAATAATGCTAACAACTGCCTTGAAATAATAAGGACAGTGTAAACATAGATGAAGACCAGGGCCGCTGATAGGATATGTGGCCCACTCTAAGCCTCCACGAACGTCTGAAGTCATAATTGGATCAATGGCTAAACCTACATCCACATAAACGATGCATCAAGTGTAGTATGAGTACACAACGTACCCCCGTAAGCATCATAGACCAACAATGACGGGTATCATGTAACAGATATAAAAACTGAGTTGACTCACAAGTATCTTACATTTTACACCGTTGTTACCAACACATAAGTCACATCAGCACATAGAAACATGTATCACCCATAGGAATCAAATCTACCACACCCTAAGTAACGGTCTGAACCCAACCTTAGTCTATTCACACAACATATTTAGAGCATAAATGTAGACAAAACATACAATAAGAAAAAACAACGACATCACATTCTATCCATATAAGAACACATCTGAAATATACCCTAATTCATAAATACCTTCTTAAGTCCATTGTTCCTAAATTACCTCTAACCACACATCTCGTTAGTTTTCATGCCCTATGAACTCTTATACATATTTGGCCTTAGATGAACTCATTTTCCCTCGAATAAGTGAATACATTAATGAGTCTCACATTTTTAGGATCAACGAAAGCATATATAAACTCACACATGCCGATTCTTACGTCACTAAGGATGGTGTTTCTTTAATGGTCTAGACTTTCTGTTAAACAAGACAATTACCCCTTTAAAGATTCAATCTCCATTCCCCTAAAGAAGAAACTGTTATAGACTCTATTGCTAATATCATTTTACACTGAGAACACCAACCATTTCCAATTTGTTTTATCTAATCGCACATAACAAGTAAACACATCATCAACATTTAAGAATGTGATGCAAATGAAATGATGCAATGGTATGAAATATGATGTAATGCAATGCACTAGCCATCTTCCAAACCTGGTGTACATTATCCCGTAGTCATGACCCATGGGGTATCCGCAAAGTCCATATAACGTTCACAACCAATCAAAAGGACTGGCTCGAGCACCAAATTTCAGACTCATTTGTCGAGCCATATCATTTCACATCATCTCAATATCCAAATCATCTCATAACAGTATCATTTACTTTTATTTCCAAGTCACATCAAACCAACAACATTCTACAACCAACTCTATTCCAATTTCAGGATAGTATGAGTGTATGAATGCAACGGTAAATAAAGCAAGTAATCACGAAGTATGAGATGAAATCATGTTCAAGAGATGAATGGCATATGCCTCAATATTATCAATAACACATAATTCCACATAATCTGTCTTTTCATATCATCAAGCATAGAATGATGAGTAATTTCAATCAACAATCATAAATAAGATCAATCATGATGACAAGCCCACATAACAACAGTCGGGATAAACCTAAATATGATCCCCCAAATATGACACATCGATACTCACCCAAGTGTTCATCACAATCACTAAGGTGGGACCCCCATCACACCCAATTATAGGTGGCAGTGGATCCTGGATCCGGTCCGGATGTGGTGGATCCAGATCCGTTTTATAGGATATGGATCTTTAAAATTTGGACCCGACGGATCCGGATCGGACCCGGATCCGTTTTTGACGGATCGGATCTGGATCTGGATCTTGTATTTGAGATCCGTATCCGACCCGTGAATCTATTTTTTATTAAATATATTCATAACCTAGAATGTAATTTTATAAGTATTTTCTTAAATTTGCTAAGCACATCCTTGCAAGTTTAATTCTCAAAACAAGTTTAATTTATCCCCGCGTTAACGCAAAAACCAAAAAATAAAGAGGTAACTTCAATAATAAAATCAATGTTATATTAGTGAAATGACTAACATCTCCATAGACAAGTAGTTAAAATTATATTCACTTTATTTGTGAAGATTTCAAGCACATGCAAGTTATGCATTGTTGAAATACTAGTCAGCATTTTCCACAACTATTGTCATTGTCCAACATTTTCAATTAATAGCTCACAATCAAAACGATACAACGAACAAAATATCTCATATGAACATTTCAAAATTAAAACACAGTAAACCGTTACCAAGTAAAAATCGTTTGTCAGTTCAAAAAAAAAATCTTAGCAAGGTTACATTCTTAGCAAGGCAAATTTTTTTACATGTGTATCCAGATCCGATCCGTGGACCCGGTGGATCCGAATTTGGATATGATTTTTATGGACCCGAAGGATCTGGATCCAGATATGAAAAATGGATCTGGATCTGGATCTAGTAGGATCCGGTCCAGATCCGATCTGTTGCCATCCCTACACCCAATACCCCTCAATAGTTATAAATACTACATGTATCTATCAAAGTCTAATAGAGAAAATCATAGTCTACCTCATGGCCGAGCAGGTGCCACGAACGCAATCCCACGCCAAGGCCTTGCCTTTTCATAGTACCTCCGAATGATCGCAGTCTAATATCATTGATTCTACGTTAACACATAATTCTAAATACGTACATTAAGATAAGACGTATCAAAGAATCCATGACACCTTCCAAATATGGTATACACATGCCACAGTACGTTGCCTCGTAGTCATAACCCATGAGGAACCCGTGAATGCAAATATATCATTCACAACAAATCAGAATGATCCATCAGATTGGCTCGAGTACCAAATCTCAGACTCATTTATCGAGCCATATCATTTCACATCATCTCAGTATCCAAATCATCTCATAACAGTATCATTTACCTTTATTTCCAAGTCTCATCGGACAAACAACATTCCATAACCAACTTCATTCTAATTTCAAGACAATATGAGCGTTTGAACGCAACGGTAAATAAAGCAAGTAATTATGAAGCATGAGATGAAATCATGTTCAATAGATGAATGACATATGCCTCAATATTATCAATAACATATAATCTGTCTTTTCATAGCAGGAGGCATTGAATGATGAATAATTTTAACCAACAATCACAAATAAGATCAATCATGGCGACAAGCCCACATAACAGAAGTCGGAATCAACCTAAGTATGATCCCTCAAACATAAATACACCGTAATCACCCAAGTGCTCATCATAATCACTAATGTGGAACCCCATCACACCAAATACCCCTCAGTAGTTATAAATACTACATGTATCTATCAGAGTCTAATAGTGAAAATCGTAGCCTACCTCACGGCCGAGCAGGTACCACGAACTAATCTCACGTCAAGGCCTTGCCTTTTTGTAGTACCTCCGAATAATTGTAGTTTAATTCATAGATTCTACATTAACACATAGTTCTAAATGCATACATAAAGATAAGACCTAACAAAAAATCCATGACACCACCCCCTAAGCGACCACGTATCCACAAGGATAAAATCGGAACTTTAATAGTGAAATATGTTACTCATGGTCTAAATATCAATATCTCTAAGTTATATAAGAAACTAGTCATATTTAGGCCTTCAATTGAACTGAAAATCGAAAACCCCCAATTTAGGAAAACCCTAATTTTCATTTGAAAATCATAGATTAAATCCAAAATTTAAGCCTATCCATAATTTTCCTATGTATTACATAGTCCAAAAATGGCGAATTAATCAATATAAGGCCCATTCTTGACACAAAAATTCATAAAACAACTCTCTTTAAAAATAGGAACAAACCCTAGGTTTCTCCCCCAAAATCACATCACAAACTCCATTAAAGTGAGTAAAACATTGATAACTTATGGAAATAGGGTGAGAATATTATCCCAAGATTGGAATGGTTGGAAACCCTTTGAAATTCATTCAAAATCGAGGTTAGACTTGAGAAAAGTGAGAAGTGAATAATGATTTTCGAAATTAGGGTCTTTTAATGTTTCAGAACCAGCTATCCCGCTCTTGCGGATCTTTCCTCACATGAGTGACCTTACTATTGCGAAAATATGACGCAAAAGCGGCCACACTTAAAATGCCGAAGATGCACAAAAGTGGAGATGACCCCGCAGAAGCGGCTTGCATCTGCGCACAAGGTTCCGCAGATGTGGTCATTCCCAAATCCTTCAGAGCTCGCATTTGCGGACCAACTTCCGCATAAGTGGCTCCTCATATGCGGCCAGAATCCGCTACACCACTAAAAGCAGCAGTAGCAAAACCACAATACTTCCATCCGACATCCAAAACTCACTCAAGACCTCATGGACACAAACCAAATATGCTACACAAGTGTAAATGATGCTACAAACTTGTTTGCGCACTCGAAATAATCATTTGACAATGCTACGACACACTTTTTACAAATTTCCCAAACTTCACATATTAACAAAATAAGGATAAAAACACAACCAAGCACCTCGGGAAGCAAACCAAAGACTCGAATAAGTCATAAAGACATTTCGGACCTACTAGAAGCGACGAAACTCGAAAATGAACCCGTAAACTAAAAGTCAACTTTGGGCCATTTCTTTCCATTTCAAAACTTCAAACTTAGATTTTTCTCTCCTAAACCTATCCAACTCATCTCGGGAACTGTGTAACACATCCGCGCGAGTCACAAACCCTGAAAAGGGTCTATGGGAAGGATAATTTGGTCAAAGCTAAACGACCGAACGGGTCATTACAAGGTCAAGTGCTTATAAGACAAAATAAGTCATAAGCCATAAGTTGTTCACCCCCAACTTATAACTTTATAGTTTATAAGTACTTTTGGTTTAACCAATCATTTTACAATTTTATCCCTGATAGTTTTACGTAATCCCTAAATTACATTTTTTTTAAAATAAAATGCCTAACACTTTCCTTGATTTCACTCCCACACTTGTTCTTCCAAATCTAAAAGTTCCTCCACTTCTTCAACGTCCACAAAATTTTTGCAGCTCTTCATGACATTATTTTCGGTAAATAATTTTTCCCTAATAGTTTTTAGTAATTGTTCGAGTTCCACGACCAAGCATGGAACCTTTCTCCAACTTAACATCAATGGCTTTGATTTGTGGGTTTTGTAAAGCATGGAACCCTTTCATATAGAAGATAATTACTATTGATTTCAAGAGAGAATCAAATCGGAAGAAAAATAATATTATCCATAAGTATAAAATTTAAAAAAGAAATAAAATCGAAAACATGAAACCTTTTAACATTTGGATGTCAACTCTTGAAATTTTGTGTCAAAATAAATGAATCATGAATTACTTATATTTGAATTTATCTAAAATTTAAAATCTTGTAAAATCACGTCGTTATTAGTGTAAATAACTTTAAACACATTTAAGTCATTTTAACCGAAAAAAGTACTTAGCTGTTTATTATCGGTTTCAACAATTGTATTTAAATATGTAACTATTTATTTATTAAATCAGCTTCAACACTTAAAAATGATTATCAACACTTAATGCTTATCAGCTACTTTACATCAGTAAAGTGAAACATGCTATATATTCTTTAAATATAATGAAGGATAATATTTAACAATTTTCAATAGTAGAAGATAGGGGTGAGCACGGGTACAGGGTACCCAGTTACCTGATCGGAACCGACACTAAAGGGTAGGTTCCGGGTAGATATATTATAATAACGGGTAGGTTCCAGGTAGTAAAATTAGGAATCGATCAATGTCGGACCTGGAACCGATACCCGAAACCTATGAAATATTAAATATTTTTACTTTTTTAATTCCATTACTTTTTAGTTAATAAAAAAAAGGTTATACTAAAGTACACCATTTAAGGGGGGAAAAACCAAATGCAGAACAGTCACTTTCACCATCAAGAAATAAATCAAATAATACAAAGTGGCAATCATAAGCAGAGAAAAAGACAAAAGCGGTAGAAAACTGAAAAACTGATTTTTTTAAACTATGTAATCCTTTAAGTTATTGAAAAAGAAAGTTGAAACGAAAACCAAATCAAATCTTTGAAACATTCTTGGGATATTTGCTTCGAAAAGATTCTTTATAGGTTTTGTGGCACTGGCTTTCAGATGATACGCATATGAGTTTATTCCTAAACCAAAGCTGTTATTCGAAGGCATTATTTTGCGCAAAGAAACACCGATTCCGGGTACCCATGAACCTACCCGGAACCGCAGGGTACGGGTAGGTTCCGGGTAATGATTGCTACGGGTAGGTTCCGGGTAATGATTGCTACGGGTAGGTTCCGGATAGTAAATTTAGAAACCGACCTTTTACTGGGTAGGGTCCGGGTAGTTCAAAAAACTTAGGATACCCGGACCGGCTCACCCCTAGTAGAAGAGCAAGAAAAACTCTTTTTTTCAAAAAAGGAATAACTAATCCTACAAAAACTATCTTAATGTAATATTTTCAGATTTCTTACCATATAAATTTTTTAAAATTTAGTAAAATTAAAATATAAAATAAAACATAAAATTTTCTCTATAATAGTCATCATCTATAATAACATTTCATTACAATGGTCACGTTTTATTTAAAACCGACTTTCATATTTTGTATGTTATATGTTCTATATAATAACGCCCCATTATAGCAGTCAAAAATTCGGACAAATAATATCGTTATAAAAAAATCTGACTGTATATTAGACTACAACACTAGTTGACCAGATTAATCTTTATATGAAATACTATTTGAGCCGTATTATTTATGGGGAAATTTCAAAAAATACAATTTGCTCACTTACATTGCAAAAAAAAAAAGCTCAAAATTTAGATTGCAACGCTTTTTGCCCAAAAATACTTTTATATAGTATTATACAATAATATACAAAAGACAAATATATTATGTATATAGGTGTTTGAAGGTGTATACATATCTATATACCTATATACATAAACGCCCATATACACCCATATACAATAGTATACACTATTATACACCCACTACTCATATCACTCCCGATTTCTCCATCACCAACCTCAACCACCTCCGGCGACCCCCACCACCATCACATGCGCTCCACCTCCCGCTACTGCAACACTACCTCCATGAGTTTTTCGATAGATCTAGATCTAGGTCATTTCTGATTATATCTAGGCCACCGCGCGGAGGGGGCGGTCAGAACTGAGCCGCCGAAAAAATCATCGTTGTCGGAGAAAGAAAGAGAAAGTGTGGCAGAGAGCAAGGGGTTGTAGGTGTTCTCGCTGGAGCTCTGGTGGGAGTTTGCCAGAGATGGCAGCTCCCACAAGGGTCGACAGTGATGGGGGAGGAGGGGGAGAGGGGCGGCATCATGGCGGTTTGGTTGTTGGCTGCTCCGGTTCACCAGAGCTAGAATCTCTTCGCCGGGGCAGCGAATGAGACAAGTACGAGAGGGAGAAGGGCGTGCGAAGTAGTGAGGATAGCGATTGTGGGTTTTGATGATGGTGGTCGGAGCTCCTACATGAGGATGATTCCGGTGGTGCCGACCGTCGATGGCGGCGTTGGGATGCCTGCGAAGAAGAGAGAGAGGGGGGAGGAGGAGGGAGTGATTGCAGAGAGAGGGGAAGGAGGAAGAGGGAGTGGGCCATTTTTTTGTAAGATTTAAAAAGGTAGGTTAATTTTAATAGCACTAGTACCCTAATTAACATCGGGTGTAATTATTCCATTATTTATTGGAGAAAATCCAATTTTGTATTAGCCACTGCTGGGCGAAGAAGTGAATGTATGTGCACCGCTATTTCGAGTAAACTTCAATCAAAGTGGTGGTTCATCTATAATTGACCAATACTAAAGCCTATTATTCATCAATTACACTAATTGCCTATCGTTGCCTCGTTGGTAAAGGTACAAAAATAAAATCTTTAATCTTGAAAATAAGGTGAAATAATTGTTAATGAAAACAAGGTAAATATTTATCTGCATAGGGTGTTTATACTTAATTAAATAATTAATTTTAAAAATCAATAAATTAAAGTACTACATATCATTTAATCATAATTAGGTGTTAAAAAGTGTATATACAATACATATATTCAGTAAAGAACTTTTATAAGATAAATATTTATCCGCAAGAACTATGCAAAACCAATGGATGTGTATCCACTTCTTCACTTAACCAGGTGAAGGAAATGGGAGAATTCCAAGGTATATAATGTTGTCATTTATATAAATGACAATTGACAAGTTAAATCTTGATTGAACTCTTTTTTCCAAAAAAAATTATTTACGCATGGTGTTACCCCCGTAATTCCGTGTTCCGCCATGTCATCAAGGGATATCGAAGTTCCGGAAGTAGGTACGACCTTACGAAAGGGTAGTAAAGGTTTACATCTTGTCTATGGAGGTACCGGAGTGTTTGGAAGTTAAACAAATCGAATAAAGTACGTTTCAACGGAAACGGGAAACTATGCAACTTGACGGGGAATTTGATTGACCGTCAAGCTGTTTGACGGACCGTCAAATTGCAAGAAGCCATCGTCAAATTATCTGAAATCTTTGGTTCTCAGGGCTGGATTGACTGTCCAAGTTAATGGACCGTCAAATATTTGACGGGCCGTCAATCTACGGCAATGCAGAATTTTTGATGGCTTTAAATTGAGTTCCTTCAATTTGAGGCTCATTTTCTCTCCAAACGACCCTAGACACTCCCCCAAACCCTCCCCATGATATTCTAACACCCCAAGATCAAATCAAAGGTCAATTACACAAGATTAAAGCCATAAATTCCGTAACTACCATATGACTCATCTTCTCCGCATTAAGCCGATTTTGGAAAACCTTGAAGACGGAGTAAGCTCATTGTTTTAGGGTGATTTGGATGTGTAAAGGTATATTTCATCCTCCTCTACTTATATTTATGATTAATTGATGATTTGGAGAAAGTTATAAAAGGATTTTCATAATTAAAACTTCGTAAACTTATGAAATCTTCGTAATAGAAGTTGTTTCACTCTAAATATGAATAGAGTTGGACAATTGGATTGATTGTGTATGTTATGGATTAAGAAGAACATGGTTTGAAGGATTTGAGGTTTAATCGCATAAGACTCTTCGTATAAGAAAAGCTTAAAGAGGACGAACCTATCTTGAGATTCGTAGCATCGCCGAGAAAGTAACAAGTGGTCAGCTGTAATAGAAACCGGATGATATTCCCAAAGGCGGTAAGTAAATGAGTTCTCCCTTATATTAGGAATTTGAAGAGTGCCGAGATCGGGCACCCCGTGTAGAGCTCATTGGGAGGTTTTGTAATACAAAGTAAAGGTAATAGCGAGAATCTTATCAAGACCCAAGGATTAAGGATATCCAGTAATAGCATTTGAAAAGAGTTACCCTTGAAATTAAGATATTACATATGAATTATTGAGTGACCGAGGATCTTTAAGGACCATTACGTAATCAGGATATTAATGCCAAAGTGACTCGTCAGTCTACACGGTAACAATTAAGTCTGGCTATACAGTCAAAGTTTGATTGAAGGACAATTTTTACAACCGTCTCAAGTCATTGTACGATTGCTCATTAAGACAACCGGCTAATTAAAGGACCAGTTTAAAAGAAGCTCCGAGTATTCAGAATTTTCTTATCCCGTCCTAAAATAACCAAGGAAATCTCAGGTCGGACTACCGGGTCCAGGACGAGAGGAAATGCATAGAGTTTGGAAGGAGTTTGGAATAAGCAGCGATGACTAGTAAGAGAAATATTATCATGTTGATAAATAAAGAACTACATGGTAAAAGAGTGGAACTCTTCCTATGTCAGGAAAAGGGAAGGAACCCAAAGGACAATATTAGATTTAAGAAAATAAGTTATGAGAGAATACTCATATCAACAAGGAAACGAATTAGAAGATTTGATGTGGGAAGCAAAATTCAACTTGATAAGGGAGGAAGATTTTGTTTAAGAGTATTCAAGGTCATAATACCGAACTCAGTTGTCAAAGGTAGTAACTAGAAAGAAGAGCATAGTTCCAATTAGAGACATTTATTAAGCAAATACTCCAAATAAGAGTGGAAAAGAGATGTATTGGTGAAAGAAATTTTTGGACCAGTAGGCTGCCCAAAACTTATGTACCATATAAGGACACTACCGAGAGGGGAATAAGCAGAGCAGAGGAAAAGTTGATTTGAATAATTCTACTATTTCCACGTTCTCGACTTTGGCGTTCACTGTGCCACAATCTTTCATCATCATCTTACTTATGTTTCGTGCCTACGAACTCTGTCACCTAAATTCCATCATAAGACGAAAATCATGACCCAGAAGGGAAGGACATAGCTAAGATGTCAGAATTTAATATCTCGAATGTCATAATACAACATCTTAGGCAATGTACAGCCATCAGAAAATTGTGTAGAAGAAAAGTACAACTATGTGAAAGTTGAGGATATATCAATAATGTATGTCAGTGTAATCTAATCGAACGATAGAACGAGATAATCCTTAATCCTAAAGAACTCTTTCAAGAAGGTTACGGAACCTAAAAATCGCTCTACTAGAATGATTCAGATCCTAGCTTCCTGTTAGTATCCGTGCGGTATGATCCCTATATTCCTATTCAGTTTATCGAAGATGGACCATGCAATTTATGTAAACCACATTTCTAAAGCAAGTGCAAGTCGGATGTTAGCAAGAGGATATTAAGGTAAGTTATGGCTAAACTCTCTAAACTTTATAAGTTTAAGCGATCGTGTGAGGTCGATTGATGTTATCTTGATATTGTGTTGCCCTGTGTGGCATTGGATATATGTTTGGACTGCTTGAATGTTTGAATAGTCCTGTTTACAAAGGAAATTGTGACGACATTTCTAGAAAACTTGAGAATTAGAGTATTTCCAACATTTGATACAACGCATTGAAAGATGAGACATATCAGGTGAATATATTTGAACTCCAAATACATTATGTATTTTATCTGTTTAAAAGGATATGATCTGGTTCATGAAAAGTTGTTGATACGATATGTACGAAAGTTGTAGGAATGTGGTATATATATTGATTTTGTAATGTGCTGATTTTGTTTATGACCTATCTATTATATATGTATCCTAATTCTATACATAATGTGTTTATGATTAATTTTATTAAACAGGTATATACGTAGATTTTAGAATGGGAGGAATTTTATACGACTTCAATTCGAATTTCGGTAGCTTGATCTCTGTAATTGCTGTTGTACTAGGAATAGATACAACACTTCAAGTCTTGGAGATTAAGTACATTGTTAGTGATAGATGTCATCAGTGATCGTACACAACGATATAGGTGTCCGGGTATATTAAGATCAGAAAAAGGAAAATAAAGATTTCTTCAGTAAGTATCTTTTATGTATCACGCTGAAGGATTTAGCCATGGACTTAATCGAAATCCATCACGATGGGGGAAGCAGTCCGCGTTCAATATAATCAGAACGACACATTCAATCTTCATAAACCGGAAATACAATTCAAATGATTGACATGGTTCCAAGTGGAGATGTTGGGTAAATATGGGGTTCAATTCTCTTCTTAACTCATAAAAATACGGGCAAATATGGGTAAAATATGAGTACCCATATATAATGACTCACTAGACTCAATAACAACTCATTTTTTCAAAATAGGAGAAAATATAAATTTGAGAGAAAACATTTTTCGGATCGATAAAAAACACATCAACGCACCCCCAACCCACTCAAGGCTACACTCCACTCACCTCTATGCCACCCCTTACTCCCCCTCCCCCCCCTTCCAACTTCCCCCACCGCCCACCCCACTAACCACCCTTTTGGCCCCTCCGGATTTTGTGTTTTATATATTTCTTTTTACTTTTGTAAAAAAATTATAAAAAATGAGAAACTTTTCTTACCTCCCACCATGACCTTTACCCCACCACCACTCCCTGTCCCCCTTCCCCCAAACATTTTCTATTTCATATATTTTATCTTATTTTTATAAAAAATAATTATAAAAGGTGAATAAAACTTTCTTACCCCACACCCCACCCGCCACTCCCCCGCCTCTCCCCACACTTTTCTATTTTATATATTTTATTTTTATAAAAAAATATAAAAATGAGAAAGGTTTTCTTACCCACACCCCCCCCCGCCCCCCCCCCCCCCCCACTCTCTCTCCCATCCCCCCGACCACACACACACATACACATTTTCTATTTCATATATTTTATCTTACTTTTATAAAAATATATATAAATTCTTACCCCACACTCCCGCACATTTTTTATTTCATATATTTTACTTTTATAAAAAATTTAAAAAATAAGAATTTTTTTCTTACCCCACCTCCACCCCTATTTTCCCTCCCCCCTCCCCCCCTGCCCCCCACACACACATATTTTCTATTTTATATATTTTAATTTTATAAAAAATGAAAAAAATTATTTATAATTATAAATATATGAAAAATTAATTTAATTTAAAGAAAATATTATAACATTACACTTGAAATAATATTACATTTATACAATTTGAGCTAACCCATAACCAACTCACTCATTTATCATCCAACTCATATTTACCTACGTAAAATATGGGCATGTTGAAATCCAACCCATTTTGAAATGACTTCATTAAATAATTTCCAATAAGTAGAATGATCTTTTGAGTAATGAATAAGAGAATAATAACTGAATTAGGAGTCAAAATATGTTCTAAGAAAAAAGATTGAAATATCAATTTCAGCGAGATCATTGATCTCATATCAAATTTATCAATAGAATCGCTTTTCCGAAAAAATATGATACATATAAATCATACAAGTAAAAAGACCTATTTATTTTTAAGAAGAAAAAGAACGAAGATTGGATTGCGTCAGAAGTGACGATTTGTTCAGCAACTATCAGTGATCTTAATTAGGGTGTGTTTGGTAAACAGGAAATATTTTTCATAAAATATCTTCTATTATTTTTATGTTTGAATGGTCAAAATATTGTAAAAAACAAGTTTCTTAAACAGGAGAAAATAACTTTCTTAATGAAAGTAGGAAAAATAACTTTCATAAGTGACATTCCAAGTTCATAGTCTTCTCCGCACCCATCCAATACCCTCAACCCCCATCCCTTGACCACCCCACACTCCACCCCCAAACCCCACTCCCCACCTCCATAGTATTACATATAAATATTTTTTAGATATATTTTTTCACTTACTTATCTAACACTAGAATATAAATAAGAAATTAATTATTTTTTTAAAAATATATTTTTATAGACAAAAGGAACTTCGGACTCCGTGTGGTATTTCCAGTGTCAAACTTTAAACGGGAGGGAGCGACTTCTAAAATCGACTGGAATCAAAGTGAAATGATAATAATTTGATCAAGTGCTTTCAACTAATTCTTCGGTTTAAATTAAAAAATATGTCTATCCAAATATTAATTATTTACTAACCCTCTGTTTGGATGGTTGTTTCCCATGGTTCATTAATGTATAGTATGGTATGGTATAGTATGATGTTGTATTTTATTGTACTGTATTAATGAACACAATGTTTTGATAGAATGTATCGTTTGTTGTGATTTAATGATATTTTTATTGTTTGGTTTGAATGTAACGTATTGTATAATAATATGTAAGTTTACTAAAATACTTTTAACCCTTAATTACATACTAATTTTTATATATTAATAAAATTAAGGTAAAGTATAAAACTTTAAAAAATAAGTAGGTGATTGGTGGGGGTAGTGAAAGGGGTAGACTGTGTGGGAGTAAGGGTTGGTGGGGGTGTATGGTGGTGAGGGGTCGTGTGTAGTGTAGGGTGAGGGCGGTGGGGTGGAGTATGGGGGTTGGTGGGG
Organism: Anisodus tanguticus; assembly: GCA_034509755.1. Taxonomy (NCBI): domain Eukaryota; kingdom Viridiplantae; phylum Streptophyta; class Magnoliopsida; order Solanales; family Solanaceae; genus Anisodus; species Anisodus tanguticus. The sequence continues at coordinate 51,501,740 of CM067540.1, read as the reverse complement.
GTGAGGGGTCATGGGTGGTGGTGGGGTAGTGAGTGGTGTAGGGGTGTGTGGGATAGAAGGGGCAGGTGTGGGATGGTGGTGGGGGTGGGGGTGTGGGGTGGGAGGGGGTCGTGGGTGGTAGAGAGTGGGGGTTGGTGGTTTTGTGTGTGATGGAGGGGGTGGGTGGTTGTGGAGGTGGGGTGGGGGCGGGTAGTGGTGAGCGGTCGTCGATGGTGGTGGGGTGGTGAGTGGTAGTGTGGTGGTGGGTGGTAGATGGTGGGGGTTGGTGGGTTTGGGTGTGATGGAAGGGGTGGGTGTTTGTGGTGGTGGATTGGTGGAGGTTGGTGGGGGTGGGTGATAAGGTGGTAGTGAGGTTGGCAGCGGGAGGGAGGGTTGGGTGGGTTTGGGTGTGATAGAGATGGGTGAGTGGGGTGGGGTATAATGGAAAATGAAATACATAACCACGCAAAAATCATGAAATTACAACGGATTTACATCACTAAACAACATCATTTTAAGAACAATGGAAACAAACATGGTTTAATAGAAAACGATACGATAATAAACCACGGGAAACAACCATTCAAACATGGGATAAGATTACTCAAACTTTAAATTATTTTTCCAAAATACCCAAACACAAATATAGCCTATTGTTCCCTTTGCCCAGCTCTTACCAACATTTTGACCTTCCCATGAGCTTCTTCTAGTTTGAGAGGGGAGTATATAGATGTCATAATCGTAAAGGCTAAAGTATTATAAATATTAGCGAATATTACCATATATTCGTCATATATTTTATAACTAATAGTAGTGTATAATTATGGTAATTATAGAATTCTTGTTCAATTATGATTCAATATTGTACACACTATATATATTTGTATTAATGAGAAATACTCCTCAAGTGAGATTAATACAATCTTACATGGTATCAAGAGTCAAACCCTAAAACACCTAAAAATTACTTCTAATCCCCCCACCCCACGCCGGCGGCTACCCCCTCCCCCACATAAACCCTAATTTTTTTCTCTTCTCTTTCTATTCCTAACCTAATTTCAGCCCTATACTGGATCCCATGGCTACTCCCACCACTTCCACAACTTCGTCTTCCTCCCCAGTCGTCACCCACACACCACCCACGACCTCCTACACTCCTTCTTTCCATCCGGATTTCGCCGTCACCAACGTTAAGAATTTCATTCATGCGGTTCTTGATCAAGAAGATGGTCAATATTCTTCGTGGGTTGAACTTTTTCGCAGCCATGCATGTGCCTATAACGTGCTGGATCATATTGATGACTCATTCCCTCGCCTTATTGAGGGTTGGGTGGGTTTGGGTCTGACTGCCTCTTCTGATGTGTTGAAAAATGAGATCATTGCTCAGCTTAAATCCGAATTTGCTATGACCAACTTGGGGAAGTTGAGTTACTTCTTGGGGATTTTTGTGACTAGATCTGCAGATACTATGTTCCTGTGTCAGCGTAAGTATGCGGAGGAGATTGTGTACAGAGCTAAAATGGCAAACTGTAATATCATGTCTATTCTGATTGACTCGAAGTCGAAACTGAGTGATGTTAATGGTGATCCAGTGTCCGATCTCACTCTTTATAGGAGCCTTGCAGGTGCGTTTCAGTATCTTACATTCATCAAGCATGATATTGCTTATGTTGTTCAGCAGGTGTGTTTGTTTATGCATGCCCTCATAGAGCCTCACTTTACAGCTCTTAAACGTATCATTCGATATGTTGAGGGCACTCTTGATTATGGATTGCATCTCTACCCCTCTGCACCGACCAGGTTGATATCGTACACGGACGCTGATTGGGCAGGCTATCCGGACACGCGGCGTTCCACCTCCGGCTACTGTGTATTCTTAGGAGATAATCTCATTTCGTGGTCTGCCAAGAGGCAAGCTACCCTATCTCAATCGAGTGTAGAAGCAGAATATAGAGGTGTTGCAAACGTTGTTGCTGAGATTTATTGGCTCTGAAACCTTCTCTTGGAGCTTCATTGTCCCTTGCGTAAAGCGTCTATGGTTTACTGTGATAACATATCTGCAATTTACTTATCTCATAACCCGGTTCAGCATCAAAGAACTAAGCACATTGAGATGGATATACATTTTGTTCGTGAGAAGGTTGATATAGGTCATGTTAGGGTGTTGCATGTGCCTTCTTCGTATCAGTATGCAGATATCTTTACAAAAGGACTTCCTAGACAGTTGTTCCTAGACTTCAGATCCAGTCTCAGCGTACGGCCTCCTCCTGCTCCGACTGAGGGGGTGTATTAGCGAATATTATCATATATTCGTCGTATATTTTGCAATTAATAGTAGTGTATAATTATGGTATATATAGGATCATTGTTCAATTAGGATTCAATATTGTACACACTATATATATTTGTATTAATGAGAAATACTCCTCAAAGGAGATTAATACAATCTTACAATAAAGTTAAATTTCTCTATAATAACTTTGTCATTCTAATATTTTTTTGATGCTATAGTAAAATATTTTTATACAAAATATAATAATATAACATAACATAGAAGATCAGTTTCACAGAAAACATAATTGTTATAGTAAAATGTTACTCCCTCTGTTCCAATTTATATAATACACTTTTATTTTTAGTCCATCCCAAAAAGAATGATACATTTTCTTATTTTACAACAGTTTAACTTTAGCTTTTACCCTTTACATTTAACGAGATGATCTATAATCATACAAATATTTTTAATTTATTTTATACCATAAAATTCAAAAGTCTACAGTTATTTTTAAATTCCATATCGAGTCAAATTATATCACATAAATTAAGATAGAAAGTATTATTGAAGATTATTATTATAAAGACTCATAAAAAATTGGGTTTTCATTCGCCACATTTCAACATCCCATTTGGAGGCTACGTTGGTACTTCCTTTCATCTTTATTCTAGCATGCATAAACTCTTGAACCTTTCCCTTATTCACTTCCCAAAGCACCAACGGAGAGAAACTTGGATAGTTGAACAATATTTTTCACCAAAAATTAGTAAAATTTTATTAAATACAGATTTGTTTTTGCAGGATTTTCTTTTTTCTATTTTTTTTTCTAATAGTGAAGTATTCGTGTAACATACATGAATGCAATCAACTTGTCTAGTAAACATCGAGTATGAAGAAATAAATTGTAGTAGTACAAAACTTACAACTGCTACAACATGTTTTGTTTAGTACTATTTTTCGAATGTAGGTACTAATTACTTCATTTTTTTTCCTTCAACAAGCACAACAGATTTCAAGTCTGTCTCCTTGACCACTGAAATTACGTATTAATGTATATTACTCTCTCGGTTCACTTAATGTATATTACTCTCTCTCGGTTCACTTAATGTATATTACTCTCTCGGTTCACTTTTACTTGTTCACAATGAATTTTAATTTGTATTTTCCTTAATAAATAATAAATGAAGTGTATATATTATCATCAACAACAACATGTTGATTACAATGGTGCAGGAAACGGAAATAAGTAACTGCTAAGAATTACAACACAATGAAATTACAATGAACTGGAACAAGAAACTGGAACAGTTTTGATATGCTGAGTCGAGTGATGGCACTCTGTCTTTAAGACAAGATTGCCCCGTATATATCATTTCTACGTTCTGGACAATAGTCTCCCAAGATAAAACAGCAACTCAACAAATGAGCAAAGGAAACTCAAGTGTTACCTTGAAGAATTTTGAGTAATGAAATGATGCTGGAAAGTAGTAGGAAGAAACTGATTTCGTTTGTGTGTTCGGTGTCCTCTCAACAATTGGCAAAGGCTTCATTATATAGTTGTAGGAGAGGACTTATCAACTGCCCACATAATTGTTGTTACTGGCCAAGTAATGACAATTATGGAGGTAGTATTTCAGCCAAAATAAATGGTGAATTGATGTGCAACGGATTAGCCTTTAGGGAGAGTTATTCAGCCAAAATAAATGACTGAATTGAGTGCATATTAAGGCTGGTTAACGTTTCAGAAACCAACAGCCAGCAAAAAGCACAAGTTCTCTGTCCAATTTAACTTACCAGAAACTTCATCAGGGACCAAACTGTAAATATGAAGCAATTTGGGTCCAAAAAGATAATACCAAAAGAAGTCCACGACCCACGACCGGACCGGACGGCGCGCGTGTGGGCTTATCCTTGAACCGAAGCACATCTAGGTCCTCCCTCCTTTAAACACATGGGATACCCCTTGGGATCCCAAACCCCAAGCCAATGTTGAGACTTATAAACTAAACAAATCTTTCTTCCTCCACCGATGAGGGAGGATTGGTCTTTACCACATTTTCCATGCTTCATACACCTTACTTCGTGGACCAATATCTCTTTCATTTCTCAACGAAATTTGATGATCCTTGGCCCTACGGTCATCTACTTACTTAGTAGATTATGCACGTGTGAAGAACTGAAGTTTCCAACATGCGGAACACCAATGTTTAAGCCATTAAAGATGGTTGGACGCAACTCCCGCCAAAGGCAAATTTCCAACACAACATACCCATTATATTCCCACAAATGGGGTCTGGGGAGGGTAGGATGTACGCAGACTTTACCCCCTACCTTAGTGGTGTAGAGAGGTTGTTTCCGAAGTGCATATATTATCATAATTTTTTTATTAAATTGGTGCATAGTTTCAATAGATCACTTGAAAAATGGTTTTAAATAATTAATTAATTTAAGATTAAAAATAAAAATTTATTTTTAATATACTAGACAAGTAAAAGCGAATGGAGGGAATACATATTTGCATTATTCTCCGTAGAGACAAGTTAAAGGTGAAGTTCTTATTTACTTGTACCATATTGAATTTGGAAACTCAAAACCTTAACTTGGTATTGCGCGCCTGCGCTCACATATATAAATTATAAATTGTGCATGGGATATTGCAGAAGGATTAATTTGTAGTTCAATAGAATATCAAGGAAGCGGTTTTCTCACTTTATCATCAGAGGGGAGTAGAATATTTTGAGCTCGTTTGAATAATTGATTAAATATAACTAATAAGTATCCGATGTTAGAAAAATAATTTTAGATACTGAGAAGACTTTATAAATAAGTCCATTTAGATAAAAATGTTGAATCTAATAATAAGTAATTAGAGTGTTGATAAAAAATTGATAAGTTTTTTTTTCGTTAAAATGACAGCATCCTTAAAGCTATTTACAAAAAAAATATAAATTTAAACGAATACTCTTGCTATAAGTTTATAACATACGTCAAGTTTATCATGAGTAAATGATATTTAAATGACATAATAGTAAAAATTAAAACTATACTCCAAAACTTTGATGCAATATGCATTAAATGACCAAAAAATAAACTAGATGAACAGATTCAAAATGTCAAAATTAGACTGGCTTGCTAAAGCGAGTTTTCAAACTCTTTGATAAGATAAACGACATTTCGTCCTAATTTTTTCAAAGAATGTAAAAATATATTGAACTTGACTTTATATATCCATATTGAAACTTGACTTAAACCATTTTTAGGTCTTGATTAGGCTGGGCTTTCACTCTAATTACACTTTTGCATATCATCCATCTTAGTCTTATAGTATGCTGGATTTAAATGGTCACAACTTTTGGTTTTTACAATGTTGTATTCTACTATGTAATTGTATATCTTTGTTCAATTGGATATTAGCAGAAGCGTTCAAATTAAACGTAAACATTTTAGTTTTTTTTCCTTTCAAGTTGATATGGCATCTGTACTACTATCATCTCAATCTCATTGTACTTTCTACTTTATGAAATCTGTACGCATCCATATTTTTGAAAATATGAACTAGGTCAGGGGAAGGGGAAAACCTTAATAAGTTCATGCAAAAAGAAAATAAACCTAGACTAGTAAAAATGATAAGGTCCTCACTAAAGAAGAAATCAAATCAACTACTAAAAGATTTGTAACCAAATGGGGGTCACTTGATTAATAAGTATCTATCTAACCAACACCCTTCCCATTAATAAGCTTGTCTTTTGGTTCAATATTTGTTGAAGCAAAGTAAGGAAATTATGGCAAAACAAAAAGTAACTTTCAAGAACATGTTTTATCTCAAAATTCGAGATGTTGGATTCGTAGCACTGCCTGTAACAGTGAATAATCTAGTTGAAGTGTCCCATATTTCAGCAAAGGACATGAAGTAGTATGACTACTTCCACCAGATGCCAGTGCTTCTACCATGAAAATATGATAGTTCACTGGCTTCTAGAAAAAGTATAGGTGCATGCACAAAATTCATCTAGAGAAGATATTTAAGACAAAATTTAAAAGAAACACTTCATCATAAAGCTTTTAAAAGGTCTGCATTAAAACTTAGTATAATATAAAGTCATATAAAGACTGTAGTAAATCCCTCCTAATGAAAGTAAATAGAGATAGTCTATGTTGCGACTTGCGATAAATCAGAAATGTGAATCTCCATGCAGACAAGGAGACGGGGGTCGCAGGATTGTATGACAACCCTTGCTTACTCTATTACCTATCCTTACTACACCTCCAAGAAACCTCTATCTTGGCTAAACACAAAAATACCGCAGCAGCATTGCTCAGTTGACTGCAACTTCTGCAGAAAGAAAACTTGGGTGAAGCGACTCTTGGCTAGAAACTTTAGCCTTAGAGAGCTTGAGCACCTCAACAGCTTCCTCCACCTTGGTTACCAAAGATTCTGGTGACTCCAACAATAATAGTAGTTCAGCGTTGTCCATCTCCAAGAGCATTCCAGTTATCTTTGCAGCAAGCTCAGGCTGCAGAAAGCATGTAACTTTAGTTATTAAGATGGCTTTGCTAATTCTCTGAATGTCAGAGAAACACCAGACGAGCTATTACTAAAAAAAATGAAAGCAAGAAAGAAATTCACCTTATGTTGACTGACAAGAGGATAAAGGTTCTCTCCAAGTATCTGTTTCTGCTGCTCGGGAGCAGCAGCAGCAAGCAAGGTACTCAGCATTTCAGATCCTTCAGCAACTGATCCAACTGCAACGGAACCAGCATTTGATACAAAAGATCCTTTGTTCATGTCACGAGCCCGACCATTGGGCACATATTTGACCGGCCCACCACGCTGCAAGCATGCAAAATTTCGGGAGTATTTAGTGATACGTAGGCCAGCCACCAGCAAATAATTTACAATATTTTCGAATGATTCTTGCTAGGTTAAGCCATTCAATAACAGTAGGAGATGGTAGCTTATTAATGTACACAACTAAAGTTTAAGCCACTTATCTTTAAAATTTAAAACAAAATTTTAAAGTGCAACACCAGCTCTTATCTTTTCAAACCTAGTACAGTACTAGGTTTTATTAAGTGATGATAAAAGGAAATATAAGTGTCAATTTACTAGACGAAAGAATTCTAATCGAGAATCGAAGATATTAACACGCAGCTCTCATGTAGATGCCTTTTTACTCCAACAGGAGAAAGGAGGATTCATAGCGTTTGAAGCTAAAACAGTTTCAACCTAATCACTCTAAGATGGAACTTTTGAAAACCTCTGTTGTACAACCAATTCACTTATATTTGGATATCAAGATTTCAATTTATGTAAAATAGGTACGGGAGGTTCAACCACCTGAAAATTGCCAGATTCTTTCGATGACACCACTGATTGACCTGATTGCTGCGCACTGGTCACGTTTGAAGCTGGCATATGCCCATTCATCCTTCCCCTGTTCTGCCTCTGTTGTCGAGAAGTATTAGGGATCTGAAAATAAGATGCAAGCTGTAACCACCTTCATGACAAGTCTAAACTATAGCATGTCAATTCAATTTAACATGTCCGGAACTGCTGCTAACAGGATAAAGATTTGTGCATTCAATTATGAACCCAATCGACCATTAAAAAACTCCAAGAAGTGGAGGACTTATAGATGCCAAGTGATATGAATGTTTACAAGGACTAACCAACGGAACTGGAGAAGGTTGAAAGGCAGGTCTGATGGTGTTTGTGAACCCATTAGTACCCCAACCTGGCCTCATACCGAGAGCCTGATACATCATCCCAGGTCGTGTTGGCACTTGAGGAACAACACCAGGGGCTGGGTAGTAAAGAGGAGGATATGCACCAGGAAACATGGCTGAAGGTGCTGTTAGCCCGGCGATTCGTTGTGCATAATATAGCTGTAGCTGGGCCTGTCTTTCCTCTTTTCTTTGAGCAATAGCCACATATAACGGCTTTCTGTGCAACATAAGTCCTGTGAAACATATTGCAAACAATAAAGGTCATATAGCAGGACCTGTAGCTCTCAACTATATAGAACTTTAAGGGCATAGTTCTACAACACTAGCATACCATACAGTGTAATCACTTAATGACGAATTGGATATTAAAGATCAGAACACCAATTTAATCATCATATGTTCATATGGCATTTAAATCACTCAATTCAAGAATGGAAATTATCGGTACGTTGAAAAGTAGGTGAAGAATGCGAAAGAGGAAAGAACACGAGAAAATAGACTTTCCAAAATTGAAGCACCTTTATTGGGTGACAACTGTACTGATGCAAGCATGGGGTGATACAAAAACATAAACATATATTTGACCAATAGTATACACAGGCCTGGCCTGATTCCTCTATCAATAAACATATATTCCTAAATACTATTGGTGATCGAAAAGATAACAAGGAAGAATTAAAAGATTGAAGCATGTGACATCAGAATTTATGGTGCATGCTACCTCATATGAAATCACTTTCAGCACCTAGTTACTCACTATGATCTGGAGCATATTAAAAAGTTTATGACTCACCGTGAAAAGCGTTCACGGCTTTATAGGCCTCTTCTGCTGTGGAAAAGCATACAAATCCAAAACCCCTACTCACACCTTTCTCATCTTGCATAACTTTCACAGAAGTAATTGTGCCGCATTGGCTAAACAGTTCGCGCAGCTCATTATCAGAGACATCATCATCAATATTCTTGACATACACATTTGAACCCTGACATGATAATTCAAGTATTTTCATAAATAGATCATAAATAAGTAATTCTCTTCTTGTTATTTTGAAATGAGAATGAGTACCTGGTATTTCATTATTTGCTCTTTCCTTCTCTCCTCAAACAGGCGCTTCAGAAGTTGTTTGCGCTCTGCTTTCTTTTGTGCTCTGGCTACATACAGGGTCTTGGAGCCTACTTAATCAATACATGTCACCACACAAAATTATAAATGACATGGCATCAGTCACATTTGAGAATACAACAGCATCACAAAGCCATGACTTACCAACTGGTGAACCATTCATAGCTTCCATTGCTTTCCTCGCATCATCAGGATCGTCAAAGTTCACAAATCCAAAACCTTTTGAACCACCATTCTCATCTTTTGAAATGACCAAGCTAATAATCTTCCCAAACCCAGAGAACTTTTCTCTAAGATGCTCCTCTGAGATGTCAAGGTCCAAGTTCTTGAAGTACAAATTTGTATATTTAGCATCAGGATTGGGCAAAATCCGGTCAGTCTTTTTGACAAACTTACCAACATATCTATGCCATCAATGTTGCAAGATATCATAAATACATAGACTAAGATAAGAAGCGGGTAAGCGAAAAAACAATTGATTCATCTAAGGTCATCATAATTGCAATATGGAAAGATAGATGATTGCAACGAATATGGAAATGGTCTTACATCTGCTTGTCTCCAACCATGGTCGCATTAAGCTTCTCAATAGCAGCAACCGCGGACTCCTCCGACCCAAACTGAACAAAGCCATATCCTTTACTCTTTCCATCCTCAGAAGTGACAACTTTACAAGATAAGATATTTCCAAACTTTTGAAACATTTCTTGAAGCTTTGTGTTGTCAATAGTATCACTTAAATTCTGTAATATTACAATTGGAGATACAAATCAAAATAGAGAACCTGTTAAGATATCAAATCAATTGAATACTATTCACTCAGTTAAAGGACGATGATACCTTAATGAAAACGTTTCCTTTTCCATTTCGTCTCGCATCAGGGTCACGCAGAGACCAGCTAACCCTTATAACTTTCCCATTGAGAATGGAGTTATTTTTCACCTCAATAGCACGTACAGCTGCTCGGAAAAAACAGAAGCTTTCAAGTCAAAAGTCAAGCCACACAGTATTTCCAAAAAATGTCAATCATCTACCACAACAGTTCATACACGACAAAAATAATTAAAGAGCATTATCGTTGTCTCTCAAGTCTTATTGGTCCAATAAATAGAAGTGTTATAAATGCTACGCACAACGAACTTCCTGAACAGATATCACATGGCAGGAAAACACAACAATGATAATCAGCCCTCAGTGAGAAAATTTAATAACACATTGAACACAATCACAAAAGTTTAGCTCATGCTTTGACTCCAAAATTGCAGGTCAGATCACATCCACATATCCACAATATTTCATAAATTATACGGGCGGTTAGCCCATAAAAGCAACTAAACTACAGTTAATGAAGTTTGTGTTGATAGAGTCTCTCAACTTCAATTAGACGACAAAAGCGATCACTCAAAAATTATTAACAAGACCTAGATTTGGAATCACTAAAACCATCCAACCAGTAAAATCATCAAGGGTCTTAAAGATCATTAAATGTTAATTTTAAAAGGATCTAACTTGTAATGAGAACTACCCAGACGACTCATACCGCAAAAAACAATAAACTTGTATATCAGTTATCGATTGATCAATCATGACACAAAACCTGTATATCAGAGTCTATTCAGTTATCGATTGATCAATCATTGACACAAAACTTGTATATCAGTTATCAATTGATCAATCATGACACAAAACTCTTATATATCAAAGTCTATTCAGTTATCGATTGATCAATCATGACACAAAACTCTTATATATCATAGTCCATTCAGTTATCGATTGATCAACCATGACACAAAACTTGTACATAGAATCTATTTAGTTATAGATTAATCAATCATGACACAAAACTTGTATATCAGAGTCAATTCAGTTATCAATTGATCAATCATAACACAAAACTCATATATCAAAGTCTATTCAGTTATCCATTGGTCAATCATAACACAAAACTTGTATATATAGTCTATTCAATTATCAATTGATCAATCATGACACAAAACTCTTATATATAGTCTATTCAGTTATCGATTGATCAACCAAGACACAAAACTTGTATATAGAATCTATTCAGTTATAGATTAATCAATTATAACACAAAACTTGTATATCAAATTATCGATTAATCAATCATAACACAAAACTTGTATATCAAAGTCTATTCAGTTATCAATTGATCAATCATAACACAAAACTTGTATATATAGTCTATTCAATTATCGATTGATCAATCCTTCCGACAAAACTTGTATATCAAAGTCTATTCAATTATCAATTAATGTAAAAATAAAATAAAAAATAAACAAAGTTATCAATTAATCAATCATGACACAAAACTCGTATTTATCAGTCTCTATTCAATCATCGATTAATCAACACGAAATCCTCATCAAAACTCAACATGCAAATCTCTCTCTCTATATATATAGAGAGAGAGAGAGAGATGTATATATATACCGTCTTGAGGAGAAACAAAGTTAACGTAGCCGTAACAGAGAGAACGTCCAGTGGAGGTGTCACGGCAAACACGAACAGAAGCAAGGCTTTTAAACTCAGAAAAAGCATCAAAAAGCTTTCCATCTGTAACGTCGTGATGAAGGTCACCAACGTACAACGATGCTGGCATTGCAAGGACAGTTGGAGGTACCGCCATTGGACGTACACACACACACACACACACACAAATAAATCTCTAGAGAGAGAGAAAAAAAAAAGCGTTTCGGTTCGGAATTGATGCTTTGCTATACTAAATGGAGAGAAACAGAGAGTGAGTGAGAGAGAGAAGTGGTGTCTTGGCTTATAAAGGAGTGCGTTTTAATTCTGGGATTAGGATGTAATTAAAGAGGGGTAATTTAGAAAATTTTTGGGGAAAATTGTGAGTATGAAAAAGAGTGTGATAATAAAGTGATGAGTTGTGGGGAGGGGGGTTTATGAAGGGATTTTTGCATGGAATTTCCCCGTTTAAGGGATATACTTGTACTACCAAATACTGCTTAGAACCACGCGCGTCTACCGAACTTCCCGTTACTCTAACTAATTTTGTGAATTTGAGCAATACTAGTTTTAGTCCCATTTTACAGTATTAGGAATAATAATAATTAGTTTAATTATGATTAAATTTTTATTTCTCGTAATTTATCTTGCATTGCTCTTTTCACTTGAGATCATTAGTTTTATACAAATTAATTAAGTTTACAAGTGAGTTGACATAATTAAGTTTCCTTACTTTTTTTTTCTATCTTATGATACTGAAAATCTAAAAAATAACTAACCAAAATCTATATAGATTGTATATACCTAAGAAATTACAAGTAAGTTGATAATTAAAAAATCTGATAAATTCTAAAGTAGTTTAGTCAAAATGCTTCATAAATCTTCACTAACGTAACTTTAATAATGTATTGATTAAATCACGTAAAATGAATGTACTTTATTGCAAACGTGTATATATATGTATACAATTTTATTAATTTTATCTATATGTAACCTAATTTTTCAGCACGTCGTTATTTTTGTGCATGAACGGGTACGTACATGACCGTCATATTTATCATAAACAAACAAAAAACCATACAAATTAAATACATGTTGAACAAGTTAATTCCACGGAAAGCTTTATTGACTACGTTATAATTACAAAATCTGGAAAATTCTAAGAAATTTAGTCAAAATTCTTCGAAAATCTTCACTAATGTGACTTTAATTACGTGTTAGTTAAATTCACGTGAAACGATGGTACATTATTCCAAACACGTATCTGTACACAATTTTATTAATTTCGCCTGCCTGTAACCTAGTTTTTCAACACTTCATTTTTTTGTGCATGAGCAGATACGTACATGAGCGTTATATTTATTATGAACAAACAAAAAATCCTACAAATTAATTACATATTGAACAAGTTAATTTCACGGGATGCTTTATTTACTACATCAATGATTTATTATTGTGTTGTCTCTCCGATCTGTCTCATTTTATATGACATCTTTCGAATTTCGAGAGTCAAAAGAGTTTTTCTTTAGCCGTTATATTTTTATACTCCTTTAAATATTTTATATTGTCAATTATTATGACTTATAATACTTTTTACGTAGTTTTCAAATATGTAAATTTTTATTTAAAAAAAATAAAGATTTCATGTAAGAATTTGCGTTCAAAATTTAGAATTTGGGTTCTTGAAGTTCGAATTATGCCACATAAGTTAGTTAGGACATAGGGAGTAAATATTAATTTTGTCAAAATATATTTATCATTTGATACATATACTTTTATTTTTATGCCTTTTTAAAACCTTTATAGGGGCATTATACAAAATGATTCTTTTAAGATCTATAAAATCTACACTTAAATTTATTATGCATTAATCCGCTATCCATCAAAAGGCAAAATGACATAAAAAAGGTTTCCATCTTTGCAATGTAACTTTGACTTTGTATAGTTTGTTTGGTAGAAGAGAACATAAGATAAAAACAAATTCAGTTAGTAATCCACAAAATAAACGCTGAATTAAAGATGAGCTTATCATCGCGTAGGTGTCACGCACAATTGAAGTTAATTGAAGAAATAATAGACACGCGAGAGAGAAAAAAGTGGGTAATTTGTGGATCCTACAAAAATTGCCCCTAAAAAGACTGCTTCAAACTTCAAATACTCAAAAGGGAAAGGACTTTTAAATTTTAATCAATCGGCAAATTATTTTCATAACCAGAAACTTATGCATAAGCCCCGCCCCTTTCAACGGACACCACCAACTAATTTTTTTTAATAAAGCTTTATTTTTTATTTTTGACTTTCGAGCTAGAACGATAAATAAGTGAAGTATTATTTTTGTTATTGCATAAGCTTTTTATAAGCTCGGATAGTTTGATTGATAGATGAGTTATGCAAGAATTAGTACTAATGTAAGTTTGTAATAATTAATAATATAAAAAATTATAATGTATGAATTATTTTTTATTGAATGTTATTTAGTTTGTTATAATTGCAAATTAATACACACGGTATAATTTAAAATATATATTCACTTTTTAAAACAAAATAAAAGTTTACTTACTATTATGATGTTGGTTTTGTTCGTGTTTTTAATTGATATACTGCTAAAACATGAAATTTTGTTTCACCTATTATCACGCATGCATGTGTGATCACTTAAAGTTTCATCAGATTTAGATTCATAAAATAATTTAATTATATAAATTTAAGAATTCCGGAAACAACCGCTCTACATACTAAGGTGTAGGTAAGTTCTGCGTACACTCTACTCTCCCCGAACCCCACGATGTGAGATTTCACTAGGTATGTTGTTGTATATTTAAGAATTATTAGTCTAAATAAACATTCTGAGCTAATTAAATTAATTATTTGAATTCAATAAATATGTATTTAATTTAAAAGTTCAAATGCATTGAGCAAGCTCATTTAATTGGGTTATCAACCACAAACCCATTTTGTTAAGCTCAAGATGACATATTATCAAGAGGTTAAGTTTGGTTACATGTGTCAATAACATGACACACAAAGTCAAATAAAAAGAGCTTATAAGGTCATGTCATATGTCAAAAAGACATTAAATACATAATCAAATCAAAGGACAGTGAAAATATGACACGTGTACAAATGACATGTTTAAGTCAATCAAACATTTGGTGTCACATGTCAAATGACTTGACACGCAAAGTCAAATAAAAAAAGTCAATAGAATCATATCACATGTTCAAATAACATAACATGCCTAGTCAAATCAAAGGTCAATGAAATAACATAACATGCTCAGTCAAATCAAATGTCAATAAAAATGCGCGACGTACTGTACAAGTGGCATGTTTCAGCCAATCAAATATTTCCATGTCGCATCAATCTGATTGGTCGAAAACAATTTGTCTTCATCACAACTCTTTCATCCTATAATATAAATAAGGATCTTCATAATTTAGATCAAAATAATTAAGTTTCCTTACTCTCTTTTTTCTGTATTGTAAATCTAAAAAATAACTAACCAAAATCCATATAGATTATATATATCTAAGAAATTATAAGTAAGTTGATAATTACAAAAACTGATAAATTCTAAAGCAATATAAGCAAAATTCTTCGTAAATCTTCACTAACGTATTAGCTAAATCACGTAAAATGAATGTGCGTTATTGCAAACATGTATATGAATACAATTTTCTTAACTATATCTTTATGTTACCTAATTTTTCAGCACGTCGTTATATTTGTGCATGAACAGATACATACATAGCCGTCATATTTACTATAAGAGAACGAAAAATTAATTACGTGCCGAACAAGTTAATTTTACGGGATGCTTTAATTACTACTCCCTCCGAATAAAAAAGAGTGTCCACTTAGCCTTTATTTTTTATTCAAAAAGAGTGTCTACTTATCAAATTAAAAAAAAATCTTACTTTTCCAGATTTTCCCTTCTTAAATGTTAGGTGACCAAACACCGATACCTATTTAATTAAGGACATTTTAGTCAACTTATCTATTTTTGTCTAGGAATTAATATTTTATTAAGGGTGCGCAAATAGCTAAGTGGACACTTTTTTTTATCCGGATGGAGTGATAATTACAAAATCTGGAAAATTCTAAAGCAATTTAGTCAAAATTCTTAGTAAATCTTCACTAACATAATGTTAACAACGTATTAGTTACAGTCACGTGAAACGATTGTACATTTTAGTCAACTTATCTATTTTTGTCTAGGAATTGTTGGAAATTTGCCTTTGGCGGGGAGATGCGTCCACCCATCTTTAATGAATTAAACACTAGTGTTCCGCATGTTGGAGGCTTTGTCTCTTCACACATGCATAATCTACTAAGTGAGTAGATGATCGTAGGGCCAAGAATCGTCAAATTTCGTTGAGAAATGAAAGAGATATTGGTAGGGTGTTTGAGGCATGGAAATATGGTGTGGGACAAATCTACCACATCGGTGGGAAAAGGAAGAATTGCTCTCTTTATAAGTCTCTAAAGTGGTAAAGGGTTTGGGACCCCAAGGGGTATCACATGTGTTTAAAGGAGGGAGGACCTAGATGTGCTTGGATTCAAAGCTAAGCCCATACGCGCGTCGTCGCCTCGCGCCCGTCCTGTCCGGGCTCGGGTCACGGGCTGTGGGCTGTGGGGACTTTCTGATATTATCTTTTGGACCCCAAATTGCTTAATATTTACAGTTTAGTCCCTAGAGTTTCTGGAAAGTTGATTTTGGAAAAGACGGAAGGCAGAAACTTACTTTCTGCCTACCGTTTGAGCTATTTTTTGGAGCATTAACCAGCCATTACTTGCCTGTTAACTACTCCATAAACAACCCTCCTTCATGACCATAAACCAACCTCTCTAAATGACCATTAACAACCCTCTCTAATGCCATTAACAGCCCTCACTAATGCCATTAACATCCTTGTTTGTGGCAGTTGATGAGTCCCTCCTCCATGATATATATTAAGGCCTTTTGGCTCAATTGTGTAGCACACACAGACAGAAAAATAGCACATTTCAGTCACGAAAAACAGTGCACTAACAAAGCAACGAAAAACAGTGCACTAACAGTGAGGAAAGACACACATATACACAAGATATACACTACAGAGACACACTATATACACAGAGACAAAACAGAAGAGAAAGTCAGTCCAAACGTTGGACGAAAACAGAAACTCTTCCTTCTTTTTCCATATCTTCAGCAAGTCGATTCATATTTGTTTTCTTCGTCAGACTCAACCTATTTGCTTTGTAGTGTTGAGATTAAAGTGTTATTTTATCTTGGGAGACTATTGCCCATTAACGTAAAAGCATATAAACGGGGCAATCTTGTCTTAAGGACAGAGTGCAATCACTCGACTCAGCACACAGTTGTAACCATCTAGATTTAGTTGTTTCTTGATTTCAGGTTATCAAGATTCAAGACTCAACAAGCTTGCGGCAGTTCTGAACATTGCCTATTTGTTTATCCTTTCGAACACTTGTAATATTTATTTACTTCCCGTACTGCTTTACTACAATAGTAGCCAACAGGAATTAGTATTTTCTTAAGGGGTGCGCAAATAGCTAAGTGAACACTTTTTTTTATCCGGATGGAGTGATAATTACAAAATCTGGAAAATTCTAAAGCAATTTAGTCAAAATTCTTAGTAAATCTTCACTAACATAATGTTAACAACGTATTAGTTACAGTCACGTGAAACGATTGTACATTATTGCAAACACGTGTGTACACAATCTTACTAATTTTACCTGCATGAGCGAGTACGTACATAAGCGTTATATTTATTATAAACAAAAAAATCACATAAATTATGTAAATAAGTAATGTATTACCGTACACTTTTTATAAGTTCGGATAGTTTGGCTGGTAGATAAATTATGTAAAATAATTAATAATGTAAAGATTGTAATGTACTCCATCCGTTTCAAAGTGTTTGTCCTTCTTCTTTTTTTACTCCGTTTAAAAAAGAACGTCTCTTTTCTTTTTTGGCAACTCTTTAATTTCAACATTCTACATGTCATGTTTAAGATCACAAGATTAATGGGCATTTTGGTACATTTTACATATCCTTAATTAATAACCGCAAGATTTAAAAATTTTCTTTATTTTATTAAACTCTGTGCGAAGTGAAAATCAGACAAACATTTAAAACGTAGGAGTATAATTAATATTATAATAAATAGTAATGTATGGATTATTTTCTATTGAATGCTATTTAGTTTGATATATTGCAAATTAGTATACACAGTGTAATTTACAATGTATGCTTACTTTTTACACAAAATAAAAGTTTACTGTTGCTATTTTGCAGGGGTGATCTCCAGTCTGTCACTGCCTTACATGCCAAGTTCCAAGAGTTTTCCCAAGCTTCAGGCCTGAATGCAAATATGAACAAAAGTTTTGTGTACTCTGGGGGTGTTAGCACAAATGTGCACGAGCAGATCCATGGTGCTCTAGGCTTTGTGAAAGGAGAATTATCGTTCAGGTACTTAGGTGTTCCTTTGAGCACTAAGAGACTCAATCATGCGATGTTAACCACCCATAGAGAAGTGATAGTGAATATATTATCATCATATATTCTCTAATTAATTTTTTTGTGTAATTATGTAAAATAGAGATCCTTATTCCATTAGAACTATAATTGTACACACTATATATATTGTATTAATGAAAGGACTCCACTCAAGGAGATTTACACTATTCTACATGGTATCAAGATCCAAAAATCCCTAAGCCCCATTCGCACCCCCCCCCCCTACTCTTTCTTTTTTTTCGACGCCAAACCCTACCGGAAACAGCCGATATACAACATGTATATGGTTGATATACCATCCCTGCCGCTATATACAACTTGTATACATCCTTATACACAGCCGATATACACCCTGTATACGGCTGATATACCATCTCTGCCACTATAAACTACTCGTATAGATCCTCCCTAAGCCGATATACACCTTGTATACGGCTGATACTGCCTGTATACAGCTTCCCTAAGATGATATACACCTCGTATACGGTCGATATTGTCCCATATACACCTCGTATACATCCCGAACCCCCCTTTTTTTCTCACCTACTTTCCGGCAGCCCTCATGGCGTCACCCGCGGCCCACATAGCTTCTACCGCTTCCTCCTCATCAACACCAGACGTCATCAATCCTCCTCCCTCTTCCAACCCCAACACCTTTCATCCAGCTTTCACCGTAACCAATATCAAGAACTTCATCTCAATGATTCTTGATCAGGAGGATGGACAATATGCGTCATGGGTTGAACTTTTCCAAATTCATGTGTGTGCTTACAACTTGCTTGACCACATTGATATCACCTTTCCCCGCCCACCCGACGTCGACGACACGATGTGGAAACGGCTTGACGCTATCGTCAAGCAGTTGATCTATGACATTATCTCCAAGGATTTGCTTCATACTATTATGAAGACCGGAGCTTCGGATCAAGAGCTATGGACACGGTTGGAGGAAATTTTTCAAGACAACAAACATACATGTGTCGTGTATCTCGATGAGCAATTCAACACCACCCGTCTTGAAAATCTTATAAATATGGCCCATTACTGCAATAATTAAATTGCTTGCCGACCAATTATCTAACGTGAGCACTCCAATTTCTGACACGAAAATGGTTCTGCAATTGATTAATGGTTTACCGAAAGGTGAATACGACACACTTGCAACGATGATCCAACAGGTTGATCCCCTACCGAGCTTCAACAAAGCACGGTCCCAATTGCTATTAGAGGAGATGAGACGAACAAAATAAGACGAACACAACCCCCAAGTATTGGTGGTTGATGCCCCCGTGCCAACCACCGCCACCACCGGTAAGGGTGGGCATATATCGGTTCGGGTCGGTTTTGTATCCGAAAAATATAAACCGAAGAAAAATCATTTTTTTAAAAGAACCGAATACAACTTTTTTAAAATAATGTTCAGTTTATATCACTGAACGTATCGGATTATATCAGTTTTTCCTAGTCGGGTCGGGTCGATAATTTTTTTATTTTTTAAAAAGAATTGAATTTCCAAAACTGAAATTGACATTCACACCTACACTACCATGAAATTTCGACGTTGAAATATATTGTGTATCGTGAGATGTTTACTAAAGAAAAAGGAAAATTAGAAATCGATTTGGGGGGAAACACAAATTGATTGGGAAATCGGACATTTTCATAAAAACTGGCTACGCCAAACCGCCTTGCGGCAATTTGGGCCGGCCCGTCTCGAAAAAATACCCAAAATAAAAAAAATCGGGTAAAACGGACATCCGAGCGCAGAGTTATGACTATTTAAAATTTCACCAATTTACAACTACTTTATCTCCTTACATTTTATGGCAATGCTTCTGTGATATGTTAATCAAGTTCATGCCGCATTCAAATTCCATAAAAGCTTCATAGATTGACTTCAATGGTTATGATTCAAGAGATAGTAGTAGCCTAAAATAAAAAATAGAACAATTATATATTTAATTCGGTTTTTTTTGGTTCGGTTCGTATCCAAAATTAAAAAATCGAACCGAATCACTAAATCCTGATTCGGTTCAGTTTTTCAAAAAATCATTTTTTTTTTAAAAACCGAGAAAAAACCGAACCGAATTTCGGTTCGGTTCGGTTTTTTCGGTGCCCACACCTAACCACCGGCCAGCTACCACACTCTGACCACCACCCGCCGCAGCACAACCGCAGTGGCGGCAGAGGCAGAGGCTGCGGAGGTGGCCGGGGAGGTAAAGTAAAGGCCGAGGGGGACGGGCCAATAATTCCAACTAGCCACAGCAGGCCCAGCACCCAACACAGTGGGCTGACCCACTGACCTGGCAGTTCTACGTAAACTGGGCCAGTAGTGTTCCAGCAGCCGCAACCCAATGGCAACAACAACGGCCTGGTATCTTGGGAGCCCACCCAATGTCGTAGCAGCCGGGCCATAGACATCAGGCCCATTTTTCCGCAGCCCACTTCCGGCCTTACTCCTACAAATTTGGGCCAGGCTTTCAACACATTAAATATTCAGCATCCCGATGACACTATGGATACGGGCACCACATCTTACCTCACTCACAACTCTGGTACTTTTCCTCAACTGCGCAATTTAAATACTCCTCAATTTATTATGATCATCGCATTCCAATTCAAGGGTTTGGTCATACATAAACTCCACCACCGCATCCCCCCTATTTCTCCCTTAAACACGTCCTATAACTAACATTATCAAGAACTTAATCTTTGTTAGAAAATTTGCCACTGATAATTCCGTATCTATTGATTTTGACACGTTTGGATTTTCTGTGAAGGACCTACGTATGGGGAGACTTTTACGAGATGCAATAGTGTGGGGGACCTCTATCCCTTCATATCCACGTCCGCTGCCAGTGTCAACCCTCCCACATCTCTAGCTGCAATCTCCTCCTCAATGTGTCATAGTAGACTTGGACATCCCGGAGCTCATATTTTTTATTTTCTTAGAAACCACAATTTAATTAAATGTAATAAAGGGGACCTTGCCCAAAATTGCTACTCTTGTCATCTTGAAAAGCATGTTAAACTTCCATTTACGTCATCCTTGAGTATTACTTTCTCTCCTTTTGATATTATTCATGCTGATTTATGGACCTCTCCTATTGCTAGCAAATTGGGTCATAAATATTACTAAATATTTTTGGATGATTTTTCTCACTTCCTATAGGTATATCCGCTTCACTATAAATCTCATGTCTACTCCAAGTTTCTTGAATTTCGTACGTACGTTAAAACGCAGTTTGAAAAAGAAAAAAAATGTTTCAATGTAACAATGATCATGAGTTTAATAATTCTCTCTTTCACAAATTCTGTGCGGCTAATGGGATGATATTTCGCTTCTCCTCCCCCATACTTCCCCTCAAAATGGTAAAACCGAACGAATTCACCGCACCATTAACAATGTGATTCGTACCTTACTTTTTCATGCATCTCTTTCCCCCAACTTTTGGGTATATACATTAAAAATGGTAGAATACATTCTTAATATTCTACCTACCTGTACGCTCCAAAATATGACCCCTACAGAGCTCCTATTCCGTCGGATCCCCACCTATGATCACCTTCGGACTTTCGGTTGTCTCTACTACCCGAATCATGCCTCCAATGTCCCTCACGAATCAACACCTCGTACCACCATGTGTGTCTTCTTGGGGTTCCCGTCAAATCATAGGGGTACTTATGCTATAACATGCCCACATGTAAAACCATAGTCTCACGTCGTGTCACGTTTGAGGAGAATTCATTCGTACCCAATTTGAACGGGAAATTAAAAACATTCAATGTGATAATAGAACGGAATATGATAATGGGTCATTTCGAGAATTTTGTGACTCTAATGGCATATCTTTTCGATTTTCTTATCCTCATACATCCTCACAAAATGGGAAGGCCGAAAGAAAAATTCGTACCATTAATAATATTGTTCGAACCTTGCTAGCCCATGCTTCATTACCTCCTTCTTTTTGACATCATGCATTACAAATCGCTACCTACCTCCTTAACATCATCCCTACCAAAGGTTTAGCATATCAATCCCCGCTTAAAATTCTTTACAATAAAGATCCCTCATATTCTCATCTTAGGGTGTTTGGGTGTTTATGCTTCCATTTTTCCCGTTTCCATCCGAAGCAGGAGCAGGCCAGGCACTGGTCTTTCTATCTTCTGGCTGTTCCCAGAAGGACTTTTTGAGCTTTTGAAATAATAGTTGTGGCACTTTCTTTCTTCCATGGAGAAGGAACTTATCCTTAGACTTTTGGAGCTTTGGCTTTGATTTGGACCTATACTAGTCCTTCTAGTGAGAGCACCAGGTTGGAAGATGCTGGTTCTACTATAATTAACAAACTTCAAGCACGTTCTACCGCATACGTGTTTTTGGGTTAACCATCTAATCATCGTGGTTACAAATATTTTGATTTATCCTCTAACAAAATCATAATTAGTCGCCATGTTATTTTTTATGAAACCCAATTTTCGTTTGCTAAATTGTATAGTTCCGTGTCTAGTTCGTATAATTTTTTGGATGATTGGCTCTCACCGTATATTATCCACCATTTATCCGAGCTGTCCCGTGACTCAAATCCACCAGCAGGCCCACTGTCCGTTGGCCTAAATACGACCGATCCCGTCCCTGAATCTCGGCCAGCAGGCGCACTGCCTGCTGGCCCAAGTATTCTCGGCACTGTTCCCGTGTCTCATCTCAATCTCGGTACTGTTCCCGTGTCTCATCTCAATCTCGGTACTGTTCCCGAGTCACGGCCCAGTGCCAGTCTGGCCCAAATAATTCTTCCCCACATCCACTTTTTCAGCCACCCGTTGTTGGGCCAGCAGTCCCACTGCCTGCTGGCCAATCCACTACCTACCCGACAATTACCCAAATTTCGTCCAATTCTATCTCGAGTCAAGGGCACGTTACTCGTAGCCAACAGGATATTTTTAAACTAAAACAATATTTTAATCTTAATTCTAATGTCACTAAATCACTCCTACCACGTAACCCAGTGTCTACCCTTCATGACCCAAATTGAAAAATGGCCATGGATGACGAATATAATGCTCTTATTGAAAATAAGACGTGGAAGTTGGTGCCCCGTAGTGTCAATATTATTCGTTATATGTTGATTTTTACTCATAAAGAAAATTTTGACAATTCTTTTGAGAGGCATAAGGCCCGTCTTGTAGGTGATGATAAAACACAACAGATTGGCATGGATTGTGGAGAGACATTTAGTCCGGTGGTCAAACCGACAACCATTCACACTGTGTTTAGTATGGCTCTCTCGAAAGCACGGCCCATTCATCAGCTGGATGTGAAAAATACTTTCTTACATGGTGATCTTAAGGAGATAGTATACATGCATCATCCCTTGGGTTTTAAGTGTCACGACCCAAATCGGAGGGCCTCGACGGGCACCCGGACCTTACCCGTCGGGTACCACCAACCGTACATCCAACAACTAATCATAATTAAATACGGACTAAGCCGAAAAAGATTATGAAAAATCTTAAACAGAAAACCAACTTATATATATATATATATATATATATATATACATCCCAAGGGCCGACAAGGCCATACAAGGCTACTACATATAGGACACCCGTCTACAAGCCTCTACAAAAGTACATGACGTCAAAAGGTCGGGACAAGGCCCCGCCATACCTATATATACAAGCAAAAATTACTGTACCAAGATAGACCGACACTCCGAAACAAGGGAGTGCTCCAAAAATCCGCTGAGTCAGCAACCTACTAACGTGGATCGTCGTCTTGCCTACATGAACCCTGCGGGCATGAAACGCAGCGTCCCCCGACAAAAGGGATGTTAGTAAGACTGATATACTAAGTATGTCATGCATGAATAACAACACAACAGGGATATATCAACAACTGAAGCAGAAACAGCTGACCAGCAGTAAATGCCTCTAAGGGCCCTAATATCTATGCCTAAATGTTATGCATAATGCAAATGCGGTATATATATATATATATATATATATATATTGCGGAACGTGCAACCCGATCCAATAAATGTTAGTGTTGAGGAACGTGCAACCCGATCCAATATATGTTAGTGTTGCGGAACGTGAAACAGATCCAATATATGTTAGTGTTGCGGAACGTGCAACCCAGTCCAATATATGTTAGTGTTGCGGAACGTGCAACCCGGTCCAATATATGTTAGTGTTGCGGAACGTGCAATCCGATCCAATATATGTTAGTGTTGCGGAACATGCAACACGATCCAATATATGTTATTGTTGCGGAACATGCAACTCGATCCAATATATTATATGTATATATGCATGAATGACAATGAAACATTCTGAACTTATCGGATGACATAATATCCTTGTACCTTCAGCTAACACTGTGAATATCAACATCTTTTCTATATGCCTCAATAAGGACTTAGGATCATATTTAGACGGGCTTTTAACATAGGAATAAACAATATGAATATTCTTAACTTTTAGGAGTAGAACAATTTATGGAGAAATATCACAGTTATATTTTGTTACATGGAACATGCCAAAAGAAAGAAATAATTTGCCTTAACATACCTCGAATTTTGTTCTTTCAATAACTCCTGTATTGAATTTCTGGAACAATTTCGCATAAAAATCTAAAATGAAGAACCCAAATCACTGCTCACATTTTGTTCACTCTCGTTGCCTACCCTACCTACGAACCACTGCCATTAATTTCCAGAGCACCACATAGACTTTAAAACAATGAAAACGATCAATTCCTTTTGGTCTTAAGGAGTTCCCAAAATGAAGATGTTTACTTAAATGAAATGTATTGAACCATTACTAAGTGCTATTTAATGGCCTCATAATAGTGTCTCCCACCCAGCCAATTCTTTGGCGGTGGAGCACACTTAATCACGCCACATACATCTCATCGTGCCACCTGCCTCTTTAATTAAATGACTTGCTTCCGTATAATTTATCAATTACACACATAATTAATTTCGTGATCCCAATTCATTTAAATCTTGATAACCTATAAGACCTTCATATACTCAATGTCATAATTTTTACGATGTAATATCAGTATATCGCCTCCTTATGCGCACACCAAAATTATTTTCGACCCCCGTCGTTACACTTGTTACGTTCAAAATTATTTCGGAACCGCATCCTTTTATATACTAATCTCTTTATTAGCATACGTAAATATAACATTAATTCCCCGAGGCTCGGGTCTATTTGCATACGTTTAGATGTCAACCCATCTCCCAAAATTACGGGATGTTACATCCTTCCCCCCTTAGAAACATTCGTCCTCGAATGTTGGGGTGACATATATAATCCCCGTTACGTAGCCCGAATATACAACTTTTTTTTTCACGGCCATATAAGGTAACATACATCACTGCATCAGACCTCACATGGTACACAAGCATTAATTATAATATCAGGATTTGGAATTTACCTTATGTTTCTCTTGGAACTTCGGCGTTGGTCTTGAATAGGTATGGATACTTGTGCATCATTTCCTTTACCGCCTCCCACATCATCTCTTCCACGTTCTTATTCCACCACAGAACTTTCACAGAGGTTACTTTTTTAGTCCTCAGCTTGCGAACTTGTCTATCTAGGATAGCAACAGGAACCTCTTCATAAGATAAATTCTCTGTAATATTCATATCGTCAATCGGTACAATTCGGGAGGGATCTTCAATACACGCTCTCAACATAGACACATGGAAAACTGGATGAACAAACTCCAACTCCGAAGGTAAGTCCAATTCATACGCTACCTGGCCGATTCATCGAGTTATGCGATATGGCCCAATATACCTTGGATTGAGCTTTCCTTTCTTCCCGAATCTCATTACTCCCTTCATAGGCGAAATCTTCAAAAAGATCCAATCGTCTACCTAAAATTCTAAGTCCCGCCATCATCGCACATCGGAATACGACTTCTGACGACTCTGAGCGGTTAACAGCCGTTCCTGGATAAGCTTCACTTTCTCTATGGTTTGGTGTACTAAATCAGGCCCAAATAATTCTAACTCACCTACCTCGAACCATCTGATAGGAGATCTACACTTCCGTCCATACAAAGCCTCGTATGGACCCATTTTAATGCTAGCATGATAATTGTTAGTGTACGCAAACTCAATAAGGGGTAAATGATTATCCAATTTTCCATTAAAGTCCAATACACAAGCTCGTAGCATGTCCTCGAGCGTCTGAATCTTACGCTCGGCCTGCCCATCCGTTTGAGGATGAAAAGTTGTGCTATGATTAACTTGGGTGCCTAAACCTTTTTGAAATGACTTTCAGAAGTTAGCTGTAAAATGTGCACCTCGGTTAGATATAATAGAAATAGGCACACCATGAAGGTGAACAATCTCTTTAACATACAACTTCGCGTATATATATATATATATATATATATATATGTTGCAGAACGTGCAACCCGATCCAATATATATTAGTGTTGCGGAACGTCAAACCCCGATCCAATATATGTTAGTGTTGCGAAACGTGCAACCCGATCCAATATATGTTAGTGTTGCGGATCATGCAACCCGATCCAATATATATTAGTATTGCAGAACGTGCAACCCGATCCAATATATGTTAGTGTTGCGGAACGTGCAACCCGATCCAATATATGTTAGTGTTGCGGAACGTGCAACCCGATCCAATATATGTTAGTGTTGCGGAACGTGCAACCCGATCCAATATATTATATGTATATATGCATGAATGACAATGAAATATTCTGAACTTATCGGATGACATAATATCTTTGTACCTTCAGCTAACATTGTGAATATCAACATCTTTTCCATATGCCTCAATAAGGACTTAGGAACATGTTTAGACATGCTTTTAACATAGGAATCAATAATATGAATATTCTTAACTTTTAGGAGTAGAACAATTTATGGAGCAATATCACGGTTATATTTTGTTACATGGAACATGCCAAAAGAAAGAAATAATTTGTCTTAACATACCTCGAATTTTGTCATTTCAATAACTCCTATATTGAATTTGCTGGAACAATTTCGCATAAAAATCTAAAATGAAGAATCCAAATCACTGCTCATGTTTTGTTCACTCTCGTTGCCTACACTACCTATGAACCACTGTCATTAATTTCTAGAGCACCACATATAGTTTAAAACAATGAAAATGATCAATTCATTTTAGTCTCAAGGAGTTCCCAAAATGAAGATGTTTACTTAAATGAAATGTATTGAACCATTACTAAGTGCTATTTAATGGCCTCATAATAGTGTCTCCTACCCAGCCAACTCTTTGGCGGTGGAGCACACTTAATCACGCCACATAAACTTGCTTTCGTATAATTTATCAATCACACACATAATTAATTTCGTGATCCCAATTCATTTAAATCTTGATAACCTATAAGACCTTCATATACTCAATGTCATAATTTTTATGATGTAATATCAGTATATCGGCTCCTTATGCGCACACTAAAATTATTTTCGACCCCCGTTGTCACACTTGTTATGTTCAAAATTATTTCGGGACCGCATCCTTTTATATACTAATCTCTTTATTAGCATACGTAAATATAACATAAATTTCCGAAGCTTGGGTCTACTTGCATACGTTTAGGTGCTCAACCCATCACCCAAAATTATGGGATGTTACATTAAGGACCCCAATTATCCTCACAATGTATGTTTGCTGAAGAAGTCCTTGTATGAGCTTAAGCAGGCCCTGCAGGCTTGGTATAAGAGGTTTGCAGATTATGTGTCTACTATTGGGTTTTTTCACAGCATGTATGATTATTCTCTGTTCATCTATCGTCGTGGTACTTCTCTAGCATACATTATGTAATATGTAGATGATATAATTTTGACTGCTTCCTCTGATAATTGTGCAAGTATATCATGTCCCTTCTTAGTTCAGAATTTGCTAGGAAAGACTTGGGGCCTTTGAGTTATTTTTGGGTATAACTGTCACTCGTCATGCAGGTGGTCTATTTTTATCACAGAAGAAGTATGCGGCTGAGATTATTAAGAGAGCTGACATATTGTCTTGTAAGTCCTCTTCTACTCCGGTTGATACCAAACCGAAGCTGAGTGCTACTTCAAGCACACCATATGAGGATCCCACCCACTATCGTAGTCTTGCAAGGGCTCTTCAGTAACTAACTTTCACGAGACCAGATATTACTTATGCAGTACAACATATGTGTTTATTTATGCATGATCCGCGGATTGAGCACATGCATGCGCTCAAACGCATTATACGATACATACAGGGCACACTTGATTATGAATTGCATTTATATCCATCCCCCGTCTCTACTCTCGTGTTTTATACAAATGTTGATTGGGGTGGATGTACAGATACCAGACGTTCAACATCTGGTTATTGTATGTTTCTTTGTGATAATTGTTTAGTTCTGGAGCCTAATTCATCGCCGACACTATGAAGACCCTACGCAGAGTGTGGAACGCTGATTACTGCTTTCAGGCTTGTATTATGTTCGCCCTAGTTTTTGCTATATATAGACTAGGGTGCCATTTTTTTTCTTTGAGGTCGAGCAAGAGAGAAAGAGAGAATTCTACACTCAAACTCCCTATTTGATTATAGTAAAATCTGCAGCGGCAAAGTGGACGTAGCTCTTGCATTGAGGATGAACCACTATAAATATGTGTGTGTTATTTATTCTTCGCTTATTTACTGTTTTTTGATTAGGTAGGATTTGGGACTCAAGTCCTCACAATAACTTTGTCTCTTGGTCGGCAAAACACCAGACTACTTTATCGCAATCTAGTGCGGAGGCCGAGTATCGAGGAGTTGCCAATGTGGTGTCTGAGTCATGTTGGCTGCGTAATATCGAGGACTAGCCATTACACTTTGATTGCCACTTCACCAGTATAACCGAAGCTAAAGAAATTGATAGAAGACGTGATATACACGGACAAATCGTGTATATCAAAGGACCGGTTTTTGTATATTCACTTACCATAGTTGTAGAATTCTTGTACAAGTCTAATTATGGTATTAGTATTGTATTAGGAAAAGCTATTAGAATTATAGTAGAAAAAGGTAGATTTATTTTTCATATTTAGATATTGTATATTTGTAGAAACACTTCATTAATGAAAATAATCAGGGAATTATATTCTTTCATAAATTG
Source organism: Anisodus tanguticus (assembly GCA_034509755.1). NCBI lineage: Eukaryota > Viridiplantae > Streptophyta > Magnoliopsida > Solanales > Solanaceae > Anisodus > Anisodus tanguticus. The sequence goes on along the minus strand of CM067540.1, from coordinate 51,472,467 downwards.
TTACGAAATTAAACTCTGGAGTGTCTGGTGCTTCATTTCTGTGCACTTTCTAGATGCAAAGGATAGAAACCCATATCCATAATATGCTGTTTCTTATACCCTTTCCAGGAACAGTATTTATGCAGAAGTCTTTTCTTTTATCATGTTAAATGTTTCACTTGCTCCTTTTCCATAGTATGGACTACTACAGAGTTGTGATTAAGACAATTATCTTTCCCGGGCTATGTGGTCTACCACGTTCGTGTGAAATGTGTTGGAAGGAAGAGGCCAGTTTCCAAGGGTATTGTGTATGGTAAACCCACCAATCAAGGAGTCACCCAATTGAAGTTCCAGCGCAGCAAGCGATTTGTTCCTGAGGAGTATGCTGGTAAGAAATTGGGTGGTTATATATGTGTGTGTGTGTGTGTGTGTGTGTGTGTGTGTGTGTGTGTGTGTGTGTGTGTGTGTGTGTGTGTGTGTGTGTGTGTGTGTGTGTGTGTGTGTGTGTTATGTTCTCAGATGCTAGAGTGCAAAGTTATTTGCATTTGTAACTGAGGCAGAGAACTGTATTTCTTGAAGCACAACAGACTTTTAAACTTGAGGAGTTATGTCCTAATATGGCTTGCGAGGTGGTTGAATTCATTTTTTCTAAAATGCAAACACCAGTTTGGTAAATGGTTCTATTTTGCAGACTGAGTTACTTATAGTTCTTTTGTTGTTGCTTAGACTCTTTATACACATACTTTAATAATCGAAATATCATTAATCTTAATCTTCTCTAATGCAGGATTCGACCTATCAGTACTATGAGCCATGAGGTAATATTGGTTGACCAAGCCCATGCTGCTATTCGCAATTATCCAAGGATCAACTGGATTTGCAACCCAGTGCATAAGCACAGGGAATTGCGTGGTCTCACCTCAGCTGGTAAGAAATACAGGGGACTCCGAGGAAAGGGACATTTGCACCACAAAGCTCGGCCCTCAAGATGGGCAACCTGGAAAAGGAACCAGACTTTGTCTTTCCGTCGTTACCGTTGATCTGCTTGACCTTTTTGAGAGATTGTTGCTTAGTTTTCTTGCATTATCTTGTTTTAGTTCCTTAATCTTGAGACAAGTTCAGCTGTTTACATTTTTGAACAAATACATTTGCATTGAAGTACCTATTTTTTAGTGGAAATGGATAACATAGCAAACTTTAATTCAATAATCTTTCAATAGTCCTTATGGTACATATGCCTTTATCAGTTCCAAATTAAGTAAAAGAAGAGCATTAGCTCTAGAATACAACTGATTGAAGGGTACACTGTTTCATCCTTGCTAGAGTTTGTAGACACATTTACTGGCGATGAACCTACAATAAAAGCATTTTGTAAGTGAATAACTCCTAATAGAGAATTGCTAGTGTGGATATATTCTCTAAGCAATAAGGCAGTATTGAGATAACAATGTCAAGAATCAAATCTTAAAAAGTGGTACTTACAATCATGATCTGCCCATCCAATTCTTTGCCGAGCCAAGTCATAGACAGTGATCCTATCTTTAAGAACAAGATCTGAGCAACAAGAGAAAGAGATGTCAGTATAATGTGATGTTCAACTGTTACATGACTTTGCTAGTGTTTCCTCCCAATTACAGTATTTCTTGGGTGACTTTGCCCAATATATTTACTCGTGCATGTGGCTCTTTTCCTTTTATCTATTTTCAGTTGTAAATCTAAAACTTTATTCAGTCATATGAATCCATCGTTTATGCACCATGCTACTGTTGGGTTTAAATGATAGATTGAATGGGAAATGGAGCATTTGTCCCACATCGGTAGTGGAAAGAAAAGTGGGAGTTCCCTCTTTCTTTATAAAATAAGCATTTGTCCCACATCGTAAAAAGAAAGGAAAAGAGAGGTGTATATATTACATTACACCTTCTCCGGTCACTAAAAGGGTTGAGGGGGCAAGGACCCCTCGCGCCGTCATCGTCGCTCGGCTTCGGATTCGGATTCGGTCAAATGATCTGATTGATTGATATTTCTTTAATTTTAATTATTATTTAATTAAATTAATTAGCTTATCCAATCCTACTCGTTAGTGACCCGGATCCGCGTGTCTGACCCGCGACCCGGTTTCTTTCCCATATTTAAATTTCCTACTAGTTTTTAGTGACTGTTCAGAAGGGTTGCAAACCTTCAGAAACAATACTTTCATGTCTATAAATTCGTTTGTTTCCTCATAATTTTACTTACGAATTTTCTGAACAACACAAACTTCTTCTTCTTCTGCACAAATAAATTATGTGTGATATACTGCCGTTGAGTGGTTCGCATTGCTGAATTTGGAGTACTACTATTCGGTAAGATAATCGTTCTATCCTGGGAGGGGATATTCCATCAACCTCGAGTACTGTGAGGGGAATAATTTCCTTAAGGACACACTTTGAACTAAGTGGGCTCGATTATATTCTGAAAAATTATTCTTATTTTTCAACACTGATTCTGTTTATTTTCAGTTATTATTATTTACTGATTTTTTTGGAATGCAGATTGATAACAATCTTAAGGAAATTATATTTTTTAATCTGTATTCTATTTTGGAGACTAAAACCTGTGTGGTTTTCTACTCCGTATGAAATTTCATATTCTGGCTTGAAGACATAAAAATTTCATTGGAATATTAAAGTTCATACTTGTACAACGATTTGAAGAACATAAAAACTTCATCGTTGCTGTATTCTGGGTTTGGAGATTAAAACTTGTGTAGTTTTCTACTCCATATGAATATTAGTATTCGACTCAAAGATATAAAAACTTCGTTGGAATACTAAAGTTTCATAATTATACTGCGATTTGAAGAAATAAAATCTTCATCGTTTAAGTCTGTGAGTGAATTGCTATTCTGGTTTTATTAACTAAAACAGTTTGTCAATTTGACAGTGACAAACGAATAATGGCAATTGAGACTGGAACTACCTCTGCGAATACTGCACCAGCGGTTACTCCTACAACCCGTACCGCTGTGCCATCGATTGAGAAACCTGTGAAGTTCACCGGTGCCAACTTTAAAGGATGACAACAAAGAATGTTCTTTTGGCTTACCACCCTTGGTATGCAAAAGTTCACCAGTGAGGACCCCCGTGCCTGCCGCCGACATGCCTGACAACCAACAGTTCATGGTTACTGAGGCTTGGAAACAGGCTGATTTTTTGTGAAAAGGCTACATTTTGAGTGCCTTAGAAGATGACTTGTACAACGTCTACAGTGCAGTAGAGACTTCCAAAGAACTATGGAGTGCACTTGAAAAGAAGTACAAAACTGAAGATGCTTGCTTGAAGAAGTTTGTGGTTGCCAAATTCCTAGACTACAAAATGGTGGATGGAAAAACCGTTGGAACCCAAGTTCAAGAGCTTCAACTTATTTTCCATGACCTTATTGCTAAAGGTATGGTAGTAAATGAAGCGTTCCAAGTGGCTGCAATGATTGAGAAGTTGCCGCCCTTATGGAAAGATTTCAAGAATTATCTTAAGCACAAAAGAAAGGAAATGAAGTTGGAAGATCTTGTGATTCGTCTCAAGATCGAGGAAGATAACAAAACCGCTGAGAAGAGGTACCGTAAGACTTCACCAATTGAAGGGGCAAACATCGTTGAAGATGTTGCTCTGAACAAGAACAAGAAAAGGAAGAGGCCTTCTGGAAAGGAGAAGGATTCCAACAAGAAAAAGTTCAAGGGCAACTACTTTAATTGTGGGAAAGCTGGCCCACAAAGCCCCAGATTGTCGTCTCCCGAAAAAGAACAAGGGAAAAGGACAAGCCAATATGGTGGAAAAGAATGATGGTATGGATTATCTGTGTGCAATGCTATCAGAGTGCAATTTGGTTGGAAACCCAAAGGAATGGTGACTTGATTCTGGTGCCACTCGACATGTTTGCGCTACAAAAGAAGCATTTGCAACCTATGCTCCCGCTGGACCCGAAGAGGTACTATTTATGGGAAATACTGCAACATCCAAGGTTGAAGGATATGGGAAGATACTTCTGAAGATGACTTCTGGCAAGGTCCTGACTCTCAATAATGTTATGCACGTTCCAACAATTCGGAAGAATTTAGTTTCAGCCGAACTACTCGTCAAAAACGGGTTTAAGTGCGTGTTGGTTAGTGAAAAAATTGTATTAAGTAAGAATGATTTGTTCATAGGAAAGGGCTACCTCACCGAGGGCCTTTTCAAACTCAATGTAATGGTTGTTGACGGTATTAATGAAAATTCAGCTTCATCTTACTTATTGGAGTCAAATGATTTATGACATGTTCGTTTAGGACATGTCAACTACAAAACCTTGCGAAAATTGATTAATTTAGAAGTATTGCCTAAATTCGAGTGTAATAAATCTAAATGTGAAATCTGTGTTGAATCTAAATTTGTTAAACATCCATATAAGTCTATTGATAGGAATCCAAATCCTTTAGACTTAATTCACACATATATATGTGATATGAAGTCAATACCATCTCGCGGTGGAAAAAAGTATTTTATAACTTTTATTGACGATTGCACTCGATATTGTTATGTGTATTTGCTTAATAGTAGGGATGAAGCAATTGATGCATTTAAGCAATACAAGAACGAAGTGGAAAATCAATTGAATAAAAAGATAAATATGATTAGAAGTGATAGGGGTGGAGAGTACGAATCTCCTTTTGCAGAGATATGTTTAGAATATGGAATTATTCATCAAACTACTGCCCCTTACACACCACAATCAAATGGAATTGCGGAAAGGAAAAACCGAACATTAAAGGAAATGATGAATGCCTTACTAATAAGTTCCGGTTTACCGCAAAGCTTGAGGGGGGAAGCTATCCTTACAGCCTAACCGAATACTCAACAGGTGCCCCACACAAAACACAATCTATTCCATATGAACTATGGAAAGGAAGAAAACCCAACTTGAAATATTTCAAAGTGTGGGGGTGTTTAGCAAAGGTCCAAGTTCCTTTGCCCAAAAGGGTAAAAATTGAACCAAAAACTGTGGATTATGTTTTTATTGGCTATGCTATAAACAGCAAAGCTTGTCGGTTTTTGGTTCACAAATCGGACAATCCCGAAATTCATGTTAATACGGTAATTGAATCAGATAATGCTGAATTCTTTGAAAATATTTATCCGTATAAAACTGAATGTGAGTCGTCAAATGAAAGATCTAAACGACCGCGGGAAGAAGTAAAGGAAAATACACCAAGTAAAGAGGATGCAAAGCGTAGCAAACGTCAAAGGACATCTACTTCCTTTGGACCAGATTTTGTGACATTCTTGCTTGAAAATGAGCCTCAAACATTTAAAGCAGCGATGTCTTCTTTTGATTCAGCATTTTGGAACGAGGCAGTCAATAGTGAGATTGAATCAATTTTGAACAACCATACATGGGAATTGGTTGATCTTCCTCCTGGAAATAAACCTTTAGGATCAAAATGGATTTTTAAAAGGAAAATGAAAGCTGATGGCACTATTGACAAATATAAGGCAAGACTTGTGGTCAAAGGTTATAGACAAAAAGAAGGCCTTGATTACTTTGACACATACTCGCCGGTAACAAGAATAACATCTATTCGGGTGTTAGTGGCACTGGCGGCCGTATATGGTCTTGAAATCCATTAAATGGATTTCAAGACCAACTTTATTAAATGGAGAATTGGATGAAGAAATTTACATGGAACAACCTGAGGGTTTTGTGGTTCCTGGTAAAGAAAGGAAAGTGTGCAAACTTGTTAAGTCACTTTATGGACTTAAACAAGCACCCAAACAATGGCATGCGAAATTTGACCAAACAATGTTGGCAAATGGATTTAAGATTAATGAGTGTGACAAATGTGTTTACATTAAAAATACTCCAAATCATGAAGTCATTATTTGTTTATATGTTGATGACATGTTGATAATGAGTAGAGATATTACCGATATAAATGCTACGAAGCGTATGCTGGCTAGCAAATTTGATATGAAGGACTTAGGAGTTCTTCGATTTGATCTTAGGCATCGAAATTCATAAACTCCACAAGGTCTAGCATTATCGCAGTCTCATTATATTGAAAGAGTACTTGACAAGTTTAAGTATTTAAATTTCAATGTTGCAAAGACTCCAATTGATGTAAGTTTTGCACTTCAAAAGAATGAAGGTGAAAGTGACTCACAATTGGACTATGCACGAGTTTTGGGAAGTTTGATGTATATTATGAATTGTACACGACCAGATATAGCATGTGATATAAGCAAGCTGAGTCGATTCACGAGTAATCCCAATCAAACTCATTGGATGGCAATGAAACGAGTCTTGGGGTATTTAAAACACACCCATACCTATGCTTTGCATTATAATAAATATCCCGCAGTAATTGAGGGATATAGTGATGCAAACTGGATCACCGGATCATCGAAGTTAAATCCACGAGTGGATATATTTTCACCGTTGGTGGAGGAGGCAGTGTCTTGGAAATCATCAAAACAGACATGCATCGCCCGCTCTACAATGGAATCTGAATTTATAGCTTTAGACAAGGCCGGTGAAGAAGCTGAATGGCTCCGGAATTTCTTAGAAGATATTCCATTCTGGCCCAAACCTTTGGCTCCTATATGTATACATTGTGACAGTCAAGTAGAAATAGGTAGGGCAGGGAGCGTAACGTACAACGGAAAATCTCGTCACATACGATGAAGACACTATACCGTTAGACAACTCCTCTCTAGTGGCGTTATCACGATTGACTATGTAAAGTCAAGAGATAACGTGGCGGATCCGCTTACAAAAGACTTATCTAGAGAGGGAGTTAGTAGATCATCAATGGGAATGGGGTTAAGGCCGAGGACAAGTCATCATGGCGGTAACTCTACCTAGCAGACTGGAGATCCCAAGAGCTAGGTTCAAGGAGATCAAACAAAGTTGTGACTGACGTTTCAACATTGTCAAATAACTCAACCCATTCTCGGATGAAGACAATGTTCAGAAATAAGGATAAAACCTTATGGCTTGTTAATGAGTTAATAAAGCATTAAGGTTCTTTAATGATTATCTAAATCGCGAGTGTATGACCGATAATGTGGCTATAGGACCACATGTTTAGAAATCACCTATGTGAGTGTTAAGTGTAAGCCGCTTTAAAGGGGAATGACAGTGAAGGCCCATTCTCTATGCACTCATGAAACCAGGAGGTGTTCATGGCTGAAACGAACACAACCGTGAGAACCATAAACAGTTGAGGGTTGATTGTGTGACTTATGTTGTCTAGGTATACAACAAAGTTTGACGATTCAAAGATATCAAATCTACCGATTGATCGAATATATCCGATATAAGTTCACTACGGAAAGTTCAAAGGGAAACCTACTTATCCAGATGCAGTCAATCCTCGCTTGTATATCACACTTGTCTGTGCATTCTTTTATATTATAGCCATTACCCATTCATGTGGGGGATTGTTGGGTTTAAATGATAGATTGAATGGGAAATGGAGCATTTGTCCCACATCGGTAGTGGAAAGAAAAGTGGGAGTTCCCTCTTGCTTTATAAAATAAGCATTTGTCCCACATCGGAAAAAGAAAGGAAAAGAGAGGTGTATATATTACATTACACCTTCTCCAGTCACTAAAAGGGTTGAGGGGGCAAGGACCCCTCGCGCTGTTGTCGTCGCTCGGCTCGGCTTCGGATTCGGTCAAATGATCTGATTGATTGATAATCTTTTTGGACCAAATTTTCTTTAATTTTAATTATTTAATTAATTATTATTTAATTAAATTAATTAGCTTATCCAATCCTACCCATTAGTGACTCGGATCCGCGTGTCTGACCCGCGACCCGGTTTCTTTCCCATATTTAAATTTCCCACCAGTTTTTAGTGACTGTTCAGAAGGGTTGCAAACCTTCAGAAACAGTACTTCCATGTCTATAAATTCGTTTGTTTCCTCAGAATTTTACTTATGAATTTTCTGAACAACACAAACTTCTTCTTCTTCTGCACAAATAAATTCTGTGTGATATACTGCCGTTGAGTGGTTTGCCGCTGCCTGAATTTGGAGTAATACTATTCTGGTAAGATAATCGTTCTATCCTGGGAGGGGATATTCCATCAACCTCGAGTACTGTGAGGGGAATAATTTCCTTAAGGACACACTTTGAACTAAGTGGGCTCGATTATATTCTGAAAAATTATTCTTATTTTTCAACTCTGATTATGTTTATTTTCAGTTATTATTATTTACTTATTTTTTTGGAATGCAGATTGATAACAGCTACTACTCATCCAAAGTTTGCCATGTAAACATATTAGGTGCAAGAGGCCAATTCAGTGAAAACTAAAAAGCTGCAGAGGCTAAGAAATTGGCAGCAGAAGTTTATGTTCCACAATCTTTTGTCAGAAACTACGACGCCCTGAGAGACTACATGATGATAGACACAAATGAATACTCAAGTACACATGCATACAAATTATATACCATCCACAACGTTAAGCTCCCACTAAAGAGCTAAAACGTATAATAAAGCACAAAATTATTGGGTACTATTTTAAAGCAGGACGGGAAGTAAATAAATATTACAAGTGTTCGAAATGATAAACAAATAGCCAATCTTCAGAACTGCCGCAAAGTTGTTGAGTCTTGAATCTTGATAACCTGAAATCAAGAAACACTAAATCTGGATTGTTACAATTGTGTGCTGAGTCGAGTGATTGCACTCTGTCCTTAAGACAAGATTTCCCCGTATATATGCTTTTACGTTAACAGACAATAGTCTCCCAAGATAAAACAACACTTTAATCTCAACACTACAAAGCAAATAGGTTGAGTCTGACGAAGAAAACAAATACAAATCGACTTGCTGAAGAAATGGAAAAGGAAGGAAGAGTTTCTGTTTTCGTCCCAACGTTTCTGGACAGAATTTCAGTGTCTCTTCTGTTTGTCTCTGTGTATATAAATGTTGTCTCTTCTTCGGTGTCTTTCTATACTGTTTTTCTATATCTTTCGTCACTGTTTTTGTCCATATGTTTTTCGTCACTGTTTTTGTCCATATGTTGTCCACACAATTCAACCCAAAAGGCTCCAATATGCATAAGGGGGGACTTCAGAACTGCCAAGAAAATGGCTGTTTAAGGCCATTGAAGGAGGGAGTAAACTGCCAAGTAATGGTTGTTTATGGCCATTGAAGGAGGTCTGTTAATGGCCAATAAAGGAGGGCTGTTTATGGAGGAGTTAACAGCCAAGTAATGCTCCAAAATCAGTCCAAACGGTAGGCAGAAACTTTCTACCTTCCGTTGTTGCCAAATTCACCTTTCCAGAAACTCTAGGGATCAAACTGTAAATATTAAACAATTTGGGGTCTAAAGAGATAATATAAGAAGAAGCCCACAGCCCGTGACCCATGACCCGAGACCCGAGCCCGGAACGGACGGGACGGGAAGGGCGGCGGCGGGGCGCGTGTGGGCTTAGCCTTGAACCCAAGCACATTTAGGTTCTCCCTCCTTTAAACACATGGGATACCCCTTGGGGTCTCAAACCCTTAACCAATTTAGAGACTTATAAAGAGAGCAATTCTTCGATTTCCCACCGATGTGGTAGATTTGTCCCACATCATATTTTCATGCCTCAAACACCTTACTTTGTGGACCAATATCTCTTTCATTTCTCAACGAAATTTGATGATTCTTGGCCCTACGGTCATCTACTCACTTAGTAGATTATGTATGTGTGAAGAGACAAAGCCTCCAACATGCGAAACACAAGTGTTTAATTCATTAAATATGGGTAGACGCATCTCTCCGCCAAAGACAAATTTCCAACAAAAATGATGAGACCAGCCATGGGCCACAGCCATCAGGCTCAATTTTTGGCAGCCAAGCAGTCCGCTCTAGACTAGCCGATGGACAACATCCATCATGCTCAATTTCCAGCGGCCAAGCATCCCACTCCAGGCCCTACCCCAACCGATTTGGGCCAGGCTTTCCGCCCATTGACTCTCCAACTGCCCGATAATGCATAGTATATGGATACAGGCACCACATCTCACCAATAATTTTGGTAATCTTCCTCATCTGCGCAATTTAAATAATCCTCCATCTATTATGGTCGAAAATGGTCATCGCATTCTAATACAAGGGTTTGGCCACACACAAGAACCCACCCACCACCTGACCTCGTTGATCTCTGCAACCCAGTCGACCCCGCTACCCAACCAGACATTTCTCACCCACCAGTCACCGGAACCATCCATAATCCCATCAACGCTCATCGATCGACCTTGCCTCGTCAATCACTACCCCACCGTCGACCCATCACACTGCCCAACCAGCCCCTTTACCTACCCATAAAATGGAAACCCGTTCCCAGCACGGGATTTTCAAACCCAAAGTTAACTTTAACCTGTCCACCCAAACCATATCCCCAATTTCCAAAAACCCAAAATTAGCCAAACTTGACCCGAATTGGAATGCTGCCATGCGTAAGGAATTTAATGCTTTAACGAAATAGAACACTTGGGATTTGGTTCCTAGACTGGATGGGGTAAATGTGATCCAATGCATGTGGCTATTTCGTCACAAATTCAGAGACAATGGTGACCTTGAGCGATATAAGGCGAGACTAGTGGCTAATGGCACTAATCAACATGATGGTATTTATTGTGATGAGACATTTAGTCTGGTGGTTAAACCGGATACAATTCTCATGGTTTTGAGCATTGCTATGGGTAAGCATTGGCCGATTCATCAGCTAGATATGAAGAATGCATTCTTACATGGGGACTTAAAAGAAACTGTTTACATGCACCAACCGCCGGGATTTGTTCATCCGGAGGCCCCTCATTATGTCTGTCTTCTTCGTAAGTCACTATATGGTTTGAAACAGGCCCCCAGAGCATGGTATGAATGGTTTGCTAATTACATTATGCAGATTGGATTTGTATGCAGCAAGTGTGATCCCTCTCTCTTTATTTTTCATCGAGGTAGTAATATTGCATACTTGTTATTATATGGGGATGATATTGTTCTCACTGCCTCCTCTGATGTGTTAAAAATGATATCATTGCTATGCTGAAATTTGAATTTTCCATGACTGACTTGGGAAGTTGAGCTATTTCTTGGAGATATAAGTGACTAGATCTGCAGATAATATGTTCCCGTGTAAGCGTAAGTATGCAGAAGAAATTGTGTACATGGATAAAATGGCAAACTGCAAGATCATGCCTACTCTGATTAACTCAAAATCGAAGTACAGTGATGTTGACGGTGATCAAGTGTCCGATCCCACTCTTTATAAGAGCCTTGCAAGTGCACTTCATTATCTTACTTTCACCAGGCCTTATATTGCTTATGTTGTTCAGCAGGTGTGTTTGTTTATGCATACTCTCAGGGAGCCTCATTTTACAGATCTTAAACGTATTACCCGATACGTTAAGGGCACACTTGATTATGGATTGCATCTCTACCCCTCTGCACCAACCAGGTTGTTATCATATACGGACGTCGATTGGGCATGACGTCCGGACACACGACGCTCCACCTCCAGCTATTGTGTGTTCTTAGGAGCTAATCTCATTTTGTGGTCTGCTAAGAGGCAAACCACTCTATCCCGATCGAGTGCAAAAGCAGAGTATAGAGGCATTGCGAATGTTGTTGTTGAAATTTGTTGGCTCCGAAATCTTCTTTTGGAGCTTCAGTGTCAATTGCGTAAGGCATCTATGGTGTATTGTGATAACATATTATTGCAGTATTTCTAGATGCTACGCAAGTGTACGTATCACATTTTGTAATAATTTTCGGTAAGACCGAGTATCGTCCACAGAGACTGATTTATCAATTACCAATTAACTAAACTTTAGTTTCTATTTGGCTAATGAAGATACGTGATGCTTTCTAACTAAAGAATTAACAAACTAACATGAATTTCTAGAATAAAATAGCAATGAAAACACACGAGGATTAATTCAGTAATGAAGGAATTAGGGTTCCCAATCTCCTCAACTTTCCACTCTATCATTCATTAATGCAAGACTAACAATTCTTCTTCTTATTAAGATAGCAGGTTAACTGAGATGTTCTATATTCCGGTTAGGATATATAAAAACTCAACCTAAGTGGGAACCTTCTATATTTCTATGATAAGTTCTACCACATAGGAGGATTAAGATCAATAACCTAAAACGCTACACAGGCAGGCGTGATACTTTCGTTCAAGATTAAACCTACGTCTAATCAACTATAGCATATTCAAATCTCCCTTTTCAGATCTCGATTTGAAATCATATAGATAATGAAAACTAATGGCCAATTAATTATCATTCAATAACCGCAAGTTGAATAGATTTTAATAGATGAAGAAGAACATTAACAATGCATTAAATCATAATAAAGTTTCAAGTGATTCAACGGAAGACCATAATAAAGTAATTAGCTCCTAGACATGCTAAGAAAACTAATTAACTTAATATCCAACATAAACTGAATTAAAATAAAGAAAATAAAAAGAACTTGAACAATAAATGTCTCTAATGGCTTCTTGTTCCTTTGTTTCTTGCCTCCCCAACGTGTCCTCCTTAAAAAAAATGTTTCTTCCAATATATATAACAAAAAACCCTAAAATGGACCCTTTTGCCCTTGTTAATTTTAGGTTTTTCGTTGCACTGATGTCGTCGGCGCCGCGGCTCAGCTGTTAGAGCGCCGCGGCTCTAATTCCCCTACCAAACATCTTCGCTCACTGCCAAAGGGGCGTCGCGGCGCTGATGTTGGGCGCCGCGTCCCTTCTGGTTGTTGAGCCGCGACTCTTCAGCCTTCTTCGTCCGAACTTCGTTTAAATTACTTTCTGAGATTCCCCAGGCTTCTTTAACTCATTTCTTGTGACCGGCTATGCATTTTTGTCCTTGATAACCGCCTATTTCCTTTGGATTCGCCTTATTCCTTTCTAAATCGCTTAAAACCTGAAAACACACAACACACACATAATACTGCACAAACAACTAAAAGACAAACAGAAGACTCCCTAAAACACATTCTAAAACAGTACTAAAATCTACCTAACACATATCTACGATATACTTATCTCATAATCCGTTCAGCATCAACAAACCAAACACATTGAGATGGATATACACTTTGTTCGTCAGAAGGTTGCTATAGGTCATGTTAAGGTGTTGCATGTGCCTTCTTCGTATCAGTATGCAGATATCTTCACCAAAGGACTTCCTAGACAGCTATTCCTCAACTTCGGATCCAGGCTTAGCGTTCGGCCACCTCCCGCTCCGACTGAGGGGGTGTATTACTGAATATTAGAATATATTCACCATATATTTTGTAATTATTAGTTGTGTATAATTATGGTAGAATTAGGATACTTATTATATTATGATTCAATATTGTACACATTATATATATTTGTATTAATGAGAAAGACTCCCAAGGGAGATTAATACAATTCTACAACCCGGTCGGCCAAATCCTAAAATCCCATCTAAGTGTGTTATCCATTTCGCTCAGGCTCCCAGACCGAGAAGTATTGCACCTGTTTTGATTTCAAATCAAGGTATTAGCTTCTGTTGAAAAACAAATGCATGTACTGGTAATAAAACTCATCCAAAAACAGTTGGTGTTGAAGAGCTAGCAATCAGCGAGGTCCCCTGAATTGTGTCAAGATGTCGCAAATCTTACATGAAATAGTCGGTTGTGCCACTCAAAGAGTGAAATGACCTATAGAATAGTGTAATTCTCCTTGGTTGGAGGCTTCTCATTAATGCAATATATATAGGTGTTTACAATTACAAATCTATTTGGAGAAGGATATCTACTTTACCTAATTACACTAGAATAATAACAGAATATATGGAGAATATTAATATATTATCTATCACATCCCCTTCGTCGGAGCGGGAGAAGGCCGGACGCTGAGACTGGATCTGAAGTCAAGAAATAGCTGCCGGGGAAGTCCCTTAGTAAATATATCTGCGTACTGATAAGAAGAAGGAAAATATAACACCCGAATATGGCACATGGCAACCTTCTTATGAAGAAAATAAATATACATCTCAATATGTTTGGTTCGCTAATGCTGAACCGGGTTATGAGACAAGTAAACAACATATATGTTATCATAGTAGACAAGAGATGCCTTACGTAAGGGACAATGAAGCTCTAGAAGGAGGTTTATGAGCTAATAAATTTCGGCAACAATGTTCACAGTGACTCTATATTCTATTTCTGCACTCAAATGGGAAAGCGTGGCTTGACGTTTTGCAGACCATGAGATGAGGTTATCACCTAAAAATACAAAATAGTTGAAAGTAGATCGACGTGTGTCTGAACAGCCGCCCCAATCGGCGTCCGTATACGATATCAGTCTGGTCGGTGCATATGGAAAAAGATGTAATCCGTAGTCAAGAGTACCCTTAACGTACCGAATGATATATTTAAGAGTGGTAAAGTGAGGCTCCCTAGGAGCATGCATGAACAAACACACATGTTGAATGACATAGGCAATATCGGGTCTAGTGAAGGTAAGATACTGAAGTGTACCGGCAAGACTCCTATAAAGAAAAGGATCAGGCACCGGATTCTTGTCATCAACACTGAGTTTTGACTTTGAGTTGACTAGAGTGGGCATGATCTTGTAGTTTGCCATTTTAGCCATGTAAACAATTTCTTCGGCATACTTACGATGACACAAGAACATTGCATTTTTTCGGATCTGGTCACTGAAATCCCCAAAAAATAACTCAACTTACCCAAGTCTGTCATAGCAAATTAGAATTTGAGCAGGGTAATAATCTCGTGTTTCAGCACATCAGATGAGACAGTCAGAATAATATCATCCACATAGAGCAAAAGGTATATAATGTCATTACCTCGATGAAAAATAAAAAAGTGAATTATCACTTTTGCTGCACACGAACCCAATCTGTATGATGAAAGTGGCAAAGTGATCATACCAAGACTGGGGGCTTGTTTCAAGCCATATAGTCTTTCGAATACGACAGACATAATGAGGAGCCTCTGGATGCACAAAGCTAGGCAGTTGATCGGTTTGTTTTTCAAATCCCCATGTAAGAATGCATTTTTCACATCAAGTTGATGAATTGGCTAGTTCTTTCCCATAGCTATGCTTAAAACAGTAAGAATGGTAGTTGGTTTAACCACTGGACTAAAGGTCTCACCACAATCAACTCCCTCTTGTTGTCCCGTACCATTCGTCACAAGTCTCGCCTTATGGCATTCAAGCTTATTACTATCTCTGAATTTGTCATGATATAGACACATGCAATGAATTACATTCACCCCATCTAGTGTCGGGACAAGATCACAAGTGCGTTGTATTGTGAGCACATTAAATTTCTCACGCTTAGCCGCATTCCAATTCGGGTCAAGCTTGGCTAATTTTGGCTTTTTAGGTATAGGTAAGATAGTCTGAGTGGAGAGGTTAAAGTGTACTTTTGGTCTGAAAATCCCATGTTGGGCACGGGTTTTCATACGGTGGGTTGAAAGCGGGACTATTTGGGTCATAGTTAGTGGGGTGGTTATGGGTAGTGAGGTGGGTTGGGACACGGTATTTTCCGTGACTAATTGAGGGTGAGGTAGTGACGGATTATGGTGGGTAGTCGACGAGATGAAGGACAGTCGACGAGTGCTGGGGGGTAGTCGATGGTGGGGTAGTGGGCTGGGACAGTGACGGGATATGGGTAGTCGTCGTGGGCTGGGGCTAGTGACGGTAGGGCAGTGGGCTGAGATAGTGGCGGGACGGGATGGGTGGCACGATGTATGGTGTTTCTAATGAGAGGGGATGTGTCCGGATCATCAAGGAAGCCTTAATCAGTAACTTGAAAATTTTGGATGTTTGTAAATGAGAACATTTTTTCCTCAAATGTGACATGACGAGAGACTAGGATTTTATTTGTGGACAAATCATAGCATAAGTACCCCTATGGTTTGACAGGAAATCTAAGAAAATGGAAGGGGTAATTCTAGGTGCTAATTTATGAGGGGCAGTGGAGGCGAGATTCGGATAGCACAGACAACCAAAAATCTGAAGGTGATCATAAGAGGGGATTCGACGGAAGGGAATTTCGATTGGAATTTTATTCTAAAGTGTTCGTGTTGGTAATATATTAAGGAGTTATGTCGCCATATGTAAGGCGTACACCCAAAATGAAAGGGGTGGAAGCATGAAAGAGCATAGTGTGGATCTTATTATTGATGATGTGTAGGATTCTTTCGGCTTTACCATTATGAGGAGAGGTATGGGGGCAATAAAATCAAAACACCATGTCGTGGTCCACACAAATTTTATGAAAGGGAATGTTATCAAACTCACGACTGTTATCACATTGAAACATTTTGATGGTCTTTTTAAATTGGGTTTTAACATATGCTTGAAATTCAAGAAAGATTGTGTAAACTTGGGACTTATATTTTAGAGGATAAACCCAAAGAAAGCGAGAGAAATCATTCAAAAACACCAAATAATATTTGTGACCCTGTTTGCTAGTAATGGGAGATGTCCATAAATCCGCATGAATAATATCAAAATGAGAAAATTTTAAACTTAATTAAGATTAAAAAGGAAATATAACATGTTTTCCTAAAGGACAAGAGTAGCAAGCGGGGGTAAATTTGCCGTTATTACATTGAATGAAATTCTGACTTCTAAGAAAATTAAAAACCGGTGCTCCCGGGTACCCGAGTCTATTGTGCCAAGTGGGTGGAGAGATAGCAGCTAGAGAGGTTAGTGGATTGACACTTGCAGCGGAATTGGATGAGAAAGGATATAGGTCCCATACACTATTACATCTCATAAGAGTTGTCCCCGTACATGGGTCCTTTTATAGAAAAACCAGAAGGGTCAAACTCAATAGCTACGGAGTTGTCACTAGCAAATTTCCTAATAAATATTAAGTTTTTAATGATGTTAGGAGCATATAGGACATTTTAAGGGTAAATGGTAGGTGAGGTGGTTGTGTTCGAGTGGTGACATGAATTAGAATGCGATTGCCATTACCGACCAAAATAAATTGATGATTGTTCAAATTGAATAGGTGAGGGAGATTACTAAAGTCGCGAGTGAGTGGGATGTGGCACCTGTATCCATATACCATGCGTCGTCGGGCTACTGGTGATTCATAGTATTGTAAGCCTGACTGAGATCGGTAGGGGTCATGAGGTCGTAGGCTTGCTGCTCGGACGTGGAGAAGTGGGCCTTACCGCTACCTCACTTTCCGCAACCGCATCCCCTTTCGCCTACTCAGACACCACGTTGAGGTTGGTGGTCCGTAGGTTGCGGAAGACCGGCTGGTGTGTAAGACAACCGCAATGCCTGTTGAGTTTGCTTGTCCTGTTTGGCTCGTCTAGTCTTCTCCAACAACAATTGTGACCGAGCCTTGTTGAACCTAGGGAGGGGTCCACTTGTTGACATCGTCGCAAGTGTATCATACTCACCTTTCGGCAAACCATTGATAAGTTGTAAAACCATATTTGTTTCGGAAATCAGAGTGCCAACATTAGTTAATTGATCGTCAACCAATTTTAGCTGTTTATAATAGGCTGACATGACCTTAGATAGTGGGTTGTGGAGGACACTGATTAGGATAGACGGGTAGTAGGTAGTCGAGCTTAGTCCTACTTACGCTTGCAAACTGGTAGTGGTAGTGTTGTCGCACCCATTTTTAACCGCCCCATTCCACGAGGAAGAGGGATCCGACACGTTCGTGACGTAATGGTGATTCATAAATTAATCAATGCGTAAGGAGTTTCCACCTAATTATTCTACGGTGAATTAGGACACCTAGATGTTAAAATAAATGCTGCAAAATGAACTCTAATTAATGGTCTGCTAATATATGAGATTCTAGGTAAGGGTTCTTTATTATCCTAAAGTGAAGGGGTTAGACATCCTTTAAGATCCGCTAACTTACGATTGTTCGGTCAAATTTAGGTTAATTATTATGCTAAAAATGCGTGTTTAAAAGTACAAAGTTAATTAAAAAGGTGTTGCAAGCAGTTTGGTAGAAAAGATGCATTTTTTGACAACATAAAGGATTTTTGAAAAGGTGATTGCGATTCTGAAAAATAAATTCCTAGTATAAAATCCGAAAAAGTATGCATGACATTGTTTATAAAATACATGTAAAAATTGATTTCTTGGAAAAAAGCATGCATTTGTATGACACTGTTTATAAAAATACATGTAAGGTTGATTTTTTTGATAAAAACATGCATTTGTATGACATTATTTTTAAAATATTTATTTTTGGCAATTGATAGTAAGGAGAAAAACAAATTATTTATAATGCAAATAAATGATTTTTATGGAAGTCATTTTGAATTGCAAATCAGATGAAAAACTAAACTTTATTTGCATGATTAATAATGCGAGTAAAAGATGTTCAAATTGTTTTGAAAGTTTTAAACATGCATGACGAGCCTAAAATAAATAAACTCGCGGCGGGTTTCCAATTTTAAACTACCCTATTAATCTATCAATTCAAGGCCTAATTATTCTAAGTATTCTAATGATCGCCCAAGTCGCTGCTTTTAATTCTTTATATATGTATATGTATTAAAATTATTTTTGAAGTGTCAAAATATTTTTAAAAAACACAAACAAATGATAGGAAAAAAGGGGACGAAATTGGGTGTCAACAAGTGTTAGTATTATAGGCCCGCTTAGTCTATCATACTATAGTCCCTTGCTTTATAGTCCGCTTAGCCTGTAATTTGATTTCTGCTACTATGTGTTCTGTAGTGTACTCTGTTTAGCTTATTTACATGCGCTAGGTACTGCTTACTTTCTCAGCATGCACAACCATGACTTAATCGATTTTAATATCAGCATTTTCATACTGCTTTAAATTTTTTCTAATTGGGTCTGACTATTTCTCTATTTTTGTTTTATTTTGTTTTGTTTTGCTTTTGCTTTCCTGGTGCTTATGCTCTGGCTTGAGCCGAGGGTTTCTCGGAAATAACCGATCTACCTACCAAGGTAGAAATAAGGTCTGCGTACACTCTACCCTCCTAGACCCCACATTGTGGGATTCCACTGGGTATGTTGTTGTTGTTGTTGTTGTACAATAGGCTGACATGTTGACAAAGTTCTTAAGACGAGTGTTGTTGAATTGTTCCTCCAAATAGAAAGCACGTGTATGTTGTCTTGAAAGATTTCCTCTAGTTGTGTCCATAATTCATGAACCGAGCTCCTCTTTTCATAATAGTATGAAGTAGATCCTTGGATATGGTGTCATATATCCATTATTTGATGATAGCATCGAGCCACTTCCACGTCGGATTATCGACGTCAAGTGGACGGGGGTGGTGGCATCAATGTGATCAAGGACGTTGTAAGCACAAGTATGTATTTGAAATAATTCGACTCACGATGAGTATTGTCCATCCTCTTGATCAAGATCTAGAGGGATAAATTTTTTGATATTCGTTACGACAAAGGCCAGATGAAATGTGTTAGTAAGGGATGAGGAGAATGATAATGTCTGACGTCGTGGGTGGAGGAGAAGGAAGCGGGAGAACCATGTGGCCGCTGGAAGCAATGAAGGAGAGGTGGGTGGCGGCGGAATATTTTTAGTGTTTGGGGGAGCGGGTTGCCGCCGGAAAATAAGAAAAGAGATGGGGTGGCGACCGGGTATAATTTTAGGACAGAGAGAGTTTGACTTCTAATATCATGTAGAATAGTGTAATTCTCATTGGTTGAAGGTTTCTCATTAATGCAATATATATAGGTGTTTACAATTACAAACCTAATTAGAGAATGATCTCTACTTTACCTTATTACACTAGAATAATAATTACAGAATATATGGAGAATATTAATATATTCTCTATCATGACCGGACTCCTTTGTTTTTTGTCCTTTTATTCAGCACGTGTTTGAATCTCACTCGATAAATGTCTAAAAAATTCTTAAAAATATATTCAGTGGGGGTAATAAGACACTCGTAAATGTTAGGTGTGTTACAGCAAATCCGAGCAAAAATTGAGAAGTATTTTAGGCATTTTTCCTTTATGAAATAGCTTAAAAGTGTAAAGTTCATTAGCCATATCAGAGATGAATAAAATTTTAATAAAAAATATATATTGTATATATAAATTTTGTGTATACTATAATTTATCGGTTTGATTTGTTTTTAGTAAAATCAAACCAAGTTAAATATTATCACTTTTAAAAAAAAAATTAAAATCAAATCAAAACCAAATAATAATCAATTTATTTAATTAATTAATTTTGTTCAATTTTCAATTTGCATGGATTTTTAACCAAAATCGTGAACACTCCTATTAATAATCTTCCAATGGCTGACAATTCTAGTTTTGAACGGATCCTAATTAAACCCGACCCGCATCCCAATTTCCCTTTTTAATTATGATAGTAATAAACATGACGTTACAAAATAAAATACAACCGTGCTGACTGCTGAGCAAAATAACAAACATATGACTAGCTAGTATATTTACATCACCCAGTTTTCCTTTCACTCATTTTTCTAATGGCCGACAGTTCTAGTAGCACCACCGCCTCTTCTACGACGGCGGTAACAAGACCACCGGAAGCCACCAAAAGTTGGGCTGACCAAGCCGAAGAGATCGATCAAGCCGATGAGCAATCTAATGAAGCCGAGATCAAAGTCGGATCTCTACAAATCGATGATGAGTCCAAAACAGTCAACTCCACTCTCTCTGAACCTGAAGATTCCAGCATAGAAGCCGTAATGCTTTTCCTCACTCTGATATCTGATTTTGTTATGCTTGTAGCTAAATTAGGGTTTAATTAAGTGAAAATTACGCTCTCTGTCTACTAGAAAAGAATATTTATTACTCTTTGGAGCTTGAATAAGCAGATTTTTTATACTTGTAGCTAAATTAGGGTTTCAATTAAAGGGACATTTTATTCTTTACTGCCTCTGGATCAAAAAGAGTATCCATTTAGCCATTTGCACATACAACTCCTCAGCAAAAATAAGTTATTTGACTAAAATGCCCATAATTAAATAGGTATTGGAATTTAGTCACCTGCTACTTAATAAAGTCAAATCTCAAAAAGCAATGTTAATTCTTTCTTGATCTGATAAGCGGACATTTTTTTTGAACAAAAAAATAAAGTCTAAGTAGACACTCTTTTGATCCGGAGGGAGTAATAAACATAATTAAATATCATTACGTAGCCTTGCAAATTTTGATCTTTGGGGATCATTTTAATTGTGATATACATGACGTTACAAAATAAAAATATCAAAATTTATTCTATTTTAGTGTAGGGAAAGTGAACAATTGATAGTTGAGGTGTGGTTTGCAAACTAGTTGGTGATAGTTTAGGTAGGAAACTCTCGTAGGTAGGAAACTCAAAAAAGAAGAAGTGATACTTGAGTCGTGTTTTGACCCTTATCTCTTATTTTTTAACTTTGTTATATATTTGTACCTAAATTTGGGTTTAATCAATGTGATATAGGTTACATCTGGAGACACTTTGTACAAATCAGCAAAGAGATTTGAGGATTTGAACTTATCTCCTGAGCTATTGAAGGGATTATATGTAGAGATGAAGTTTGAGCGTCCTAGCAAAATTCAAGAGATCAGTTTGCCTATGATTCTTACGCCGCCATACAAGAATCTAATTGCTCAGGCTCATAATGGTTCTGGTAAAACTACTTGCTTTGTGCTTGGGATGTTGAGTCGGATTGATCCAAAGCTTGCTGCCCCTCAAGCTCTCTGTATCTGTCCAACCAGAGAATTGGCTATTCAGGTCTGATATAAATGCTAGTACCTGTCTTTTTTACGGATGCTATGTTCTGCTTTTCCTATCGCATTATTTCGTTGTTGTTATTGCTTTCATTATCCCCGTATCCCCCTTTTTAAACTGCTGTGGAATGCTTTACTTGGGTCGAGGGTCGATCGAAAACAACCTTAGGGTAAGGTCTGCATACACTCTACCATTCCCAGATCCCACTTGTGGGATTACGTTGGGTATGTTGTTGTTGTTGAATAATGGTGGTGTACTGGTGTCTATATTGCGCGCACCTCGGCTTATCCACAGGGTACCTGGATCTTTTTACTGGTAAAGAATTTCCTTAAACCCACTAAGGGTTACGCAGATTGAAAGAAATCAAGTTGCAGTTTTTGTTGCCAGTCTCCCGAGATCTTTAACCAACTTCATTGACCTAGCTGAATAGAAAATTTTATGCAGCATTATGCGTGTCAGATTATGTATGTTTTTTAGTTATCTATCTGCTTCAGTAGATACCTAATATCTAGAATTTTACCTACATTACATGTTTATTATGTTGCCTGTAAGGTTATGTTGTGTGTGTTCCTGCATATAGTTTTTGAGATGGTTTCAAAGGTGATGCGAAATATTCATATTTGATTTGATTGTTGGTTTGGTTTACAATGGTGGAATATGCTGCAGAATATGGAAGTGCTATTGAAGATGGGGAAGTTTACTGGGATAACATCAGAGTTAGGTATCCCAGCAGATGCTGCCAACTATATCCCAATTTCAAAACGGCCGCCTGTTACGGCCCAAGTAGTAATTGGCACACCTGGAACCATAAACAAGTGGGTGACGGCAAGGAAACTGGGCATGAGTTGCATGAAGATTCTCGTATTTGATGAAGCGGACCACATGTTGGCAGAGGTAATTGATTCTCTATCCGCAATTTCCTTTGGTTTTGCCCTTTTTGTTGATGTCTATTATTATGCATATATTTTTTGAATTATTTAAATCACTTCTCATTTTGTGTTTGTTGGTGTAAAAAATAGATTTAGCCTTCGGTTTCTTAGATGGACAGTAGTGTTGAGCATAATGAACTAATTATCTAGTTTCCAATCGTCATCTTTAGGGATTTTGCTCTAAATGTTAAGAAATTGTGCTTTATCCTTTTATCAATGTTCAGCATCTGATTGTTTTATTTGTGTGCACAGAGTGGTTTTCAGGATGATTCCATAAGAATAATGAAGGCAATCGTTAAAGCCAGCTCTGACTGCCAGGTTGGTTGAAGTTTGGCCTTTGTGCTTTTTAAATTTTCAGTTCACCTAATGATGGATTTCTCTTTGAGGTTTTTTGCTGCTATGAATTGCTTGGTTCGTAATAAGAGTCTGAAAAGTTCAGAGATCACATGCAAAGACGGTTCTCTCAAATGGTTGAGCCTTAGAGTGGCATATTGCATTTTACCTAAGACAAAAGTTAAAGAGAAACTTTTGCAGCATAGACGAATTTAGCATGTCAGAATCACAAATCAAATTGTATATATAAATAATACTCATTTCAGGTAAATACTATATAAAAAAATATATAAGTAGTAAAAGTTCTTTATATTTTCTATAATCTCTGAAAGGATAAACAACTCCCAGAAAAGTGTAGGACGCAAAGTAAAAAGCTAACATGAACAGAACATCTCCTCAACTACTAAGAATGTCCTTCATGGAGCGTTTGCCGGGTTCAGTGTTCTAAAACTGACCAATTAAATTTGCTTTGAAGTACAATTGACAATAAACATAGCACTCACAGCTGCAAAACAATATAGAGAAGCAAAATAGCTTTTAGTCTTTATCTCACTAGTAAAGTGGCTGTTGCATGTTTCCTCTATATTTGTGCATATGGTATAGGGAGTGGGAGTCGAATATCAAGAAATATCTAAATCTTCACCGTTCTCATTTAGTGAGTACCGAGTATAGTCTGAGGCTTAAATTAAGGTGCAATTCATGGAGCTGGCTAACACTTAGAGTTTATTTTAGGCAAGAAAGGGATGGGATGAGGTCTGCTGACGGGTCTGTGCTAAGTTATTGTTTATAATACATTCTTCCTTATAAGCTTCTCCTATTGTAACGATTCTTCAGGAAATTGATGTTGAGCTTTTCTTTTTCATCATCTCAATTTGCAGGTGCTTCTGTTTTCTGCAACGTTTGGGGAAACTGTCAAAGCATTTGTGACAAAAATTGTTAGAGATCTTTTCGTGAAGGATTACAATCAAATGTTTGTGAAGAAAGAAGAACTTTCTCTGGATTCAGTGAAGCAGTATAAAGTGCAGTGTCCAGATGAACGTTCAAAAATCATGGTGATTAAAGACAAAATACTTGAACTAGGACAGAAGGTGGGACAAACAATTATATTCGTTCGAACAAGAAACAGTGCAAGTATGTTGCATAAATCATTGGTTGACTATGGCTATGAAGTGACAACAATTCAAGGTGCTCTTAGGCAAGAAGACAGAGACAAAATAATCAAGGAGTTCAAAGAAGGATTGACACTAGTTCTTATATCAACTGATCTTCTTGCTCGTGGATTTGACCAATCACAGGTAACTTTAGATTTGAGGCTTTCCAGTTGCCAGCCATATATGCTATACAAATTTGTTTCTTCTGGATGTTAAGCTTGTTCGAGCAATGGTATTTGATTTTTTTCTTTCTTGATTTCTGTCTTGGTGGCTAACAGTTAGAAAATCCTAAAAGCTATTACATGCTGCCTGCAGGTTAATTTGGTGGTTAATTATGATCTTCCTGTGAGACATGAGAGTCCATCAGAGCCAGATCATGAGGTATACTTGCATCGGATTGGTAGAGCAGGGCGTTTTGGCCGCAAAGGTAATATGTTGCCACCTTTCTATGCATACTTCCCTGCTAGTATCAGTCTCACTCTGTATATCACTTACATTATATATATGTTTTGTTATTATGATAAAATGCTATTACACAGTATTTATTAATAACAATAGAGAGTTGCATAGCGTCCGTCATAAAAGAGTGTATGTAAAGTGTTTGGTGCATTTCTCGAGCATTAAAAACTATATATGATATATAAGAAGATGAAGAATTGAATGAAATATACTTGAACATAATATCATATCAATAATTGGATTTAGCCTGAAAGTTCTGAGAACTTCGGTATTGAAAAAGGGACTTTAGTCTTAACAATTAATTGGAAGGCTGTAATCATTTTAGGAGCTCACCACGATGAGATCCCCTTAAGAGCACAAAGATACGTAGGCAAAAAAAGCACTTCAAAATATGTATTCTGAAAATTTCTAGACTGCTTTTGTTAGTATGAAAATTCTCTAGCTTTCAAATTAGAATGACTCATTTTGTATGTACTTGCAAAGAAAACCCATGGCGACGTGAAGACAAGTATTTAAGCTCTAACAATGTATTCTTCTTTTTGTCTTTTCTGTTTGAGAATAGAAGTATGAAAATTTTGCTTTAAATTTTTTTGACCGGGTCTGACCGTTGCTCTTGCTCTTGCTCTTGCTCTTGCTCTTGCTCTTGCTCTTGCTCTTGCTCTTGCTCTTGCTCTTGCTCTTGCTCTTGCTCTTGCTCTTGCTCTTGCTCTTGCTCTTGCTCTTGCTCTTGCTCTTGCTCTTGCTCTTGCTCTTGCTCTTGCTCTTGCTCTTGCTCTTGCTCTTGCTCTTGCTCTTGCTCTTGCTCTTGCTCTTGCTCTTGCTCTTGCTCTTGCTCTTGCTCTTGCTCTTGCTCTTGCTCTTGCTCTTGCTCTTGCTCTTGCTCTTGCTCTTGCTCTTGCTCTTGCTCTTGCTCTTGCTCTTGCTCTTGCTCTTGCTCTTGCTCTTGCTCTTGCTCTTGCTCTTGCTCTTGCTCTTGCTCTTGCTCTTGCTCTTGCTCTTGCTCTTGCTCTTGCTCTTGCTCTTGCTCTTGCTCTTGCTCTTGCTCTTGCTCTTGCTCTTGCTCTTGCTCTTGCTCTTGCTCTTGCTCTTGCTCTTGCTCTTGCTCTTGCTCTGCTTGAGCTTATTCTTTGTCTTGAGCCGAGGGTCTCGGAAATAGCCGCTCTACCTATCAAGGTAGAGGTAAGGTATGCGTACACTCTACCCTCCTAGACCCGACCCCACCCACGTTGTGGGATTTCACTTGGTATGTCGTTATTGTTTGAGAATAGAAGTATGTTTGCTAATAGTTCTAGAATTTTCCGTTTAAAATTCTAGTGCTTAACATCAGTAGGATCGTAGAGATAAGACAAATCTGTGACACCCTTCCAAGCACAGTGAATAGACCATAACTGACAAGAACAGCAAAAGTTTTAGTGACAAGCAATGGACTTGCAGGTGTATAAACTGGCGCAAGAGTAAGGTGTTTGCCAGGTGACATGGGAGCAGGATTCGTTCCCTGTAACTGAATGCAATAGATCCATGAAATAAAGAACCTTCTTAACGTGATGAACTGCAATAGATCGACATTGCAAAATAAATGCTTTCTCCCACAGTAGTCAATGGTTATGGTGTCTCCTGTAACTGAAAGACTAAGCTTTAGGATCTGAAGGGGAGTCTCAGTAACTTATTTAGATACAGAGACACTTGACAATATAGCAACCTAGTAATTTTCTTGTTTCATTAGGGGATGAGGAACAAAATGGATGATGCAATGCGCAAACCTGCCTAATTGTTAAACAGATGTCTTGATATGTATTTGTTGCCTGTAGGAAAATAAATCAAGAGAGAACAGATAAGATGGTGGCTTGACGAAATAAGTGACAAATTTGTGCTAATTCCTTTCATGATGGAGTATGGCCCATATACAAATGTTATGTAGTTTATGCAATGTGGTGTAATATGACTTCCCTCTTGTGTTGAACAGGTGCCGTGTTCAACTTGCTATGCGATGACCGAGACAACATGATAATGTCAAAGATTGAAAACCATTTCAACCATCAAGTGACTGAGGCATGTATCTACTGTTTACGTTACTGCATTTTGGGCTTTGCTTTTATTTCTGACGTTTAGGATCGTACCTACGATCTTTTTAGGATTAGGTCATACATGCATACAGGGTGCTTAGCATCTCGTTGCTTATGTTCATGTGCATGGTCTTCTATACTAAGGCTGGAAACATAGTAGCATGATTAACTATAAACGGGGTTGGCAATTTATGGACTGAAATTAGTTTAAAGTATATTACCACCAGTTAATTCGAGAGATAGAAAAAACCTACCTCTTTAGATTTTCTTCACTTTGTGTGTGTGTGGGGATGGGTGAGTCGCAAATTCTCACTATAGTAAAAACTACTGGAATCCAGTATGATACAATTCCAAGTGAAATGTTAATACAGATGCAATTCAAGATAAAGATCAGATGAACAAAGCATTTAGCATTATTGGTCGAGTGTAACATTTGTAGTATGCTATTCACAGAAAAAAAACCTGGCAATTTCTTTTAAGTAGAGTTGTATATATGATATAACATCGTTGTTGTCTGCATATTTTTTAAAGACGAGAGCATATTAGTACTCGGGTCAAAATAGTGGTCAATCACTATGCTATTTGCTACAAAAATGCCATTCCATATAAGCCTTTCCTGATTATTTGGTAATTTAGGTTTTGGTTCCATGAATTTGGATTCTAGGATCATTCAATCATATAGCTGGGTCGCATTTTATAATGACTGGCTTCTCATGACTTGTAATGAGCCATTGTGTCACAACAACTTTCTTATGGCATCGAGCTCGGAGTTATAAAAGTGCTATGTGAGAAAATATATAGATTACTTATGAGATACGGTAGACTTCAGATATAATTTTTCTTTACTGTAGAATGCCAACATAATTGAGCTTTTAGTGGCGGGGGAATTGGTGCATGCTACTTAAATTATATGGTAGAGTTTTAGTTCAATTTGGTATTATCCATGGGGAACATTTGACTCAAGTTGATTGTTTCATGTTTATTATGCAGATTACCTCACATGAGAGCGATGAAGATTTTGAGAATGCTCTGAAGAAAGCTGGCTTGCTGTAAGCTGAGTAGAATCCGATGCCTTTGTTAGTTAGCGGATCTCAAGAGGTGGATGCACTCCATTGATCATATTTTATTGAGTTGTTGCGTCATGAGCCCCACTTTCAAGAACTCCTTTTTTGAATGTGTCTGCAGTTCGTTGAAGCGGCATCAGCAGTAGACTGTAAATGATGGCATGTTTTTAGTGATTTGGTCTTGTCGGCGTCTTGTTTTTCTTCCTGTCTTGGTAAATTTGTTTCTATTTTTCTCCTCAACGAATTTATGTATGTAAAACAGAGGGCAATGGTTTTTGTACGGTTGACACGTAAGAGGCTAGGGTGCTCCTGAAAGGCAGAACGTGCTCTTATCGTTCTAATTTATTGTTCTCAGGTTCACTTACCATTTTTAGTGTTATAGCAGCGGACGCTTAGCACATTGCTATAGCTCTAGTCACCTCATTGCGAAGCTAACTGCACCAGCTCATGTTCGTATAAGTTCTTAAATGATGGCCAAAACAATATAATAGTATAGCATATGATATATGAGAGCGTAGCTATGGTTCTGAATCTTAGGTAGATGTTTTATTCAAAATATATGAGCTTTTTCTCTTTTTCTATTTAAACTCGCACTTGTCTTAGGGTGGCAATCAACCCCGAATTGTTGTTTGACGTAATTTATGCATTCAAATTACAGACCTAACCAAGTTTATAGGAATTTATGTAAATGAACTTTCCCCTTTTACTTTAACATTATTGCAAGAAGAATGATAGGGGTTAGCAAAGTAACAAGTGTGGATTCTCACCTAATATTCAATCCAAAAAAGGTTTTAAGTAGGTCATCCAACTTTAAGCAAGACAATTTATAATTTGACACTTAAATCTAAATTTCAGTTTGAGTGAGTCATATACGAGCTCCGGTTTGAGACGTAGATGTCTAATCATGAAGTTTTGAGATAAGGGTAAAAAACATATTTTAACTTAGAACTATCAGATGTGAGTTTCCTAATTAAACTATCACTAACTAGTTAACTATCAATTGCTCACCTTTTCTACCTGATTGTTGAGGTAGTAAATGTGAACAACTGATAGTTAAGATGTGTTTTACTAACAAGTTGTGATAGTTTAGGTAAAAATCTCACACATAATAATTCAGGAGGAAACTAAAAAAAAGTGATACCGAAGATGTGTTTTTTAAGTTTTAACCCTTAAATCTAAAGCTCTTTTAATTTTAATCCATATAAAATGTACAGCCATAATACATCAGTATCAACCGACAAACAAGTAGAAAAGATCCAGAAACGACGAATCAAAGGATCGATAGCACCAGCTGAAATTCTTGTTACATCATATAATATTCTAATTTCTATATGCATAATAATTCTTACAACAAACTCTGTCCTTTTATCCTCATACAGACATCCGTTCCCACTATAGCCTCATCCATATTTTACTATTACTTTCTTTGTACCAAAATACTTGTTATGTTTATTTTTTTTAAAGTTAATTTGATTAAATTTTAAAATTAAATTAGATTATATTAATTCAATATTTTAAAGTAGAAATTTAGATATTCGAAAACTATATGAAAAATATTATAAGTTGCAATTCTTCTCATATTAATATAATAAAAAATATAGCTCAAAATATTGATCAAAGTTGATATATTTTGACTTTTGAAAAGCGTAATGTGACAAATATTTTGGAAGGGATGGAGTATTACATTTAATTTCCCCTTGTTGCAAATCCACCACATCTTTGGATCCTTCACATCTTCCGTGGACCTACTGGAACGTAGTGGCCAAGAATATATAATTAAAAGTACCCCATTTTATTGGAAATATTTTCCAACTAACCCCCCACCTAAAAATTACCTAAAATTGTGGCTAGGAATGGTAGGGGTGATCAACAAATTAATTGTTGATGATATATTTTAGTTTCACATCTGCAGTTCTGACAATATCTATTATTTTGATAGGTAAATGATAACGCGTGGCTTCAATTTTAAACTTATATAAAGGTTCACATAATCCAATAATAGAGGATGAAATTCATTCTTTTTTAAATATCCGTATCTCGATTATGTTTTCCTACTATGCGTATTATTTAAAGTATAATCATGAAATTGGTAGAGTGGACTACAAAGAATTGCTACTATTGAATATTGTTGCATAGAAAAGATATTATAAATACTCGGAGAACATTACTAATGCTATATGCAAATTAAATAAATCCTTACAGTTAAGTTGAACTATTCAACATATATAGTTTAGTTTATGCATTGTTTTGGGTTTTCTTGTTCGAGAACGCGTTCAGCTTTGTCTGTGACAACATTCTCAAACAACGGAGGTGATAAAACCAAAAAAGACAAACTTAAGGGTGTGTTTGGTAGGAAGGAAAATACTTTTTCCGGAAAATATTTTCTTAAAAAATAAGTAGTTTCTTACTTATTTTCTAATATTTGGTAAGTAAGTAAAAAATTTTATTCCAAAAAATTTATATATAATCGAGACAAACACTGTGGGATGGGTTAGGTGTGGTAGAGGTAGGGCTATGGGTAGGGGCGGACCCAGCGTATCGGCTACGAATTTGGCTGAACCGAGTAACTTTGGTTCAAACTCTATATTTATCTTCAAAATTTATTGAATATGTACATATTATTAATTTAGAATTCAGTAACTTAAAAAGATTAGAATTTAAAACCCATAAATTTTTAATCCTGGATCCGCCTATGACTAAGGAGGGTGGAGTGGGATGGGTGTGTTGGAGGATGAGAGAAATGAAATACTCCTATCACTTATGGAACATGTTTTCTTTACTTTCATTAGGGAATTTATTTTCTAATTTTTAAGGAACCTGTTTTCTTTTGCCAAAAATTTTAACCAACAAAATATGAGAAAATCGGAGAACATTTCTGGATACCAAACACACCCTTATTTTTACTAGCTTACTGGTTACCGTATAAATTGTTATCTAGAAGAAATTAAGGTATATATCTTCAACTAACATTACTATAAACTAG
This sequence comes from Anisodus tanguticus, assembly GCA_034509755.1. NCBI lineage: Eukaryota > Viridiplantae > Streptophyta > Magnoliopsida > Solanales > Solanaceae > Anisodus > Anisodus tanguticus. The sequence continues at coordinate 51,441,754 of CM067540.1, read as the reverse complement.
TTCAACTTTCATTCTCATTTAGATCTTCTTTACCCTCCTTAAATACACACACACCTCACTATTCACAACCAAATTATATTCTTTCTTGATCACAAAGTAAATCACACCACTGAAAACATAAAAGATCCTCCAGTGTCAACTTCATCAACATCTTTTTATACCCCTCTACTTATCTCCATGATAGACATATTTTGCTCAGCTTTAGCATTAGTAATATACCACTTGATCTTAACTAAATACTGCCCAATTAGGAGTAATACACCCCAAATCATAGACACTACTCTTCTAAGGCCAATCCAAGAGACTCAATTAACCAAAGGAGTCGTTAAGAGTCCCACATCGGATATGGAATGGAAACATGGACTTGGACAATTTTCATCCTACAAGCTAGCTTTTGGGGTTGAGTTAGGCCCAAGATTCATTCTTTACATGGTATCAGAGCCAGACAGTGATGTTTACTTAGGTGAATTGGAGGATCAAGAATTAGTTCTCTGGTTGCCTAATTGCAGTCACGTTTTTCACATGCCATGTGTCGATAAGTGGTTCGTGGAGCATGCGAGTTGCCCCGTTTGTTGTGCTCCAATAACAGATGCGGAAACACATGTCATGTGTTTATTTTATCTACTATCAGAAATTAATTTAAATGGAGAAAATGGAGTCAATCATGAAAATTCTTCTTCTTCATCATCACATCAATCTCATGGCATGCTTCGACATTGTGTATCGTTGGTAGCGTCTAAAGAGAGGAGATCAATATCATCATCACAAAGAAGATTATTAATTACAGGCTTAAGGAGATCATTGTCTATGGATCACAAATAGCCATTTTTAACACCTCCTATTGAGCATTAGTCACCATCCATTCTTTTGATACAAAAAAGGTTTTGGATAAATTTTTTGTTAGTGTAGCTGTGTTCATAAAGAGAAAATGGTCAAGAGAGCAGAAACATTAGTTTAATAAGAACATAAGCAAATAAAATTATTTCGAGCCCACAAGTTTCTTGTGTGTCCTTTAAGAATTTCATCCTTCCACTGTTATCCAGGGTATACAGATTAATTTCTCTCAGTATAAAACATAAAACTATTCTGTAAAAGCGGTACTTCAATTTACAAAACTTTAGCGAACTCAAATGACAAGGCAGATGACACTTATGTTTGTTTTGAAAAAAACAATGTGGATAAGAGGAAAGAAATTAATGAGGCAAGGTCTCTCTATTTATAGCCAACTAATAGGTGGAAAGAAAAGGTGTCTTTCCTTGTGATGCCTTTTAGAAAAACAACTCTTCATTTCTCATTCATACCTCACAAAACCCAACAAATATACCCAATTATAATACAGAACAACTTCAGCAAACAGTGTTGGAGTTCGAAGCTTTTGACAAATAGAACTCGAGCAAAATGTGATGGAGTTAGAAACCTCCTTATAGGTGAAACTCCAACACATTTACCTTGAGTTTACTGTGGTTTCAAACTATTACAAGTGAAACTCCAACACTGTTTGCTGAAGTTGTTCTGTATTGAAACTCCAACACATTTACCTTGAGTTTACTGCGGTTTCAAACTTTTACAAGTGAAACTCCAACACCGTCACACCGTCTGCTGGAGTTCTGATTGGGCTTCAGATTTAGCCAAATCGTTGTGCTTCTTAGAACTTGTCAATATGCTGTTGTTTTCAATTCCTACAAGTTGATAGGATGGGATGGATTTAGGAATATCATTATGAGGTGTTGGTATTAGGTTTTTTTTTCAAATTTTTTTTATAAAGAATTCATGGATGAATCTTCATTGTAGCTAGGAAACATGCTTAGAAAGCAAGCTAATATAGCAAGTTTATAATTTACGTATTAATACAGGCTGCAAAATCACAAACATTGAAAAATAGAATGGTGATAAGTTGGAACTCATGGGAACAATTCATGAGGTTCAAATATTTGTTGGAGCTAAGAAAAGATTCATGAAGCTTAAACCTTTATAAGTTCAAAACTACAAAACGTTTCATGGGTCTAAACCTTTACAAATTCTTGTATTTTAGGTAGAATTATTTTTGCCTCAATTTTATTTTCGCATTAAAGTGTGACTATTTCTCATAGCAAATCCGGTCATTCCACTAATTCACACGAATGCTCCTATCTTGGGGCGGTGTTTAATTTTTGCCCCTCAAATCTACGGTGTTTAAGTTTTTTCCCTTGAGCACTTTAAGTAACAAAAGTAGCCGAAAATACTATTGAGATCGAATAAAGAAAAAAATATTTGGCCGGCATAAGTTTATATTTTCGTATCATAATATAATACAAGTTGTGGATTTCATAAGGTATAACAAGTTATGCCGCCTAATTCCTACGGAACTTATGCCGATAAAGGCATAAGTGCAGTTCAGATTCCACAAGTTATGTCTTACAACGCATAACTTAATTCAAGTAAAACTTATGCCGGACAAGGCAAACGTACTCTAAATTTATGCTAAGCGAATTAGATACTACACAACTTATGACGGATGACTTTATTCATACAAAACTTATGCCGGATAAGGCAAAAGTTCTCTAAACATATGCTCTGCGAAATTAGGTCATAAATAAAGATATTTTGATCCACAATTTTTTATTAAATGAGAAGCTTCGATAAAAATTAAACACCCCGAAATAGACACAATCCGTGCAAAAACTTCTTTCTGACGAACTGATCTTATATATAGGCCAGGCCCATACCGATTGTGGCCTCCATAATATATGTGTGTAAAGTGAAAAGAGCCACTAAATGGTAAATGGGGTATTTGGTTGGGTTATTGCACTTTGCCTCTATTTTGGGCTGGTCTTTAATTTTGCTCCCTCCATACAAATAACTATTTAATGGGGCATAAGTTTAAATTTTGCATTATAATATTTCACAAATTATACCTGTGCTTTTAAAGAATATATGTCCCATTAGGTGTAAGTTCAATTTTGAGGGGCAAAAATTAAAAATCAGCCCATTTGAAGGGCAATAATTAAAGATCAACCGCACAAATTCTTCTAATTAGTTTGTGTTAAACAAGGTAATATATCCGTGATATACACTTGATATACATAAGTGTATATCACAGGTGCTTAAGGCAGCAAGCCCAACACGGAAAGGCAGCAAGCCCGTCACGGGTGATGTATATTTAGTGTATACATTGTTGGTATATTGTAGTGTAAAGGTTACCTTAATTAGTCTTGTACACTTACCATAATTGTATAGTTAGAACTATGGTAGAATAAGGTTTTAGGAATAGAATAGGAATATGATTCTCCTATTATGGAAATATGTAACTTGTATATATACCTTTCAATTAATGAAAATAATCAAGGGGATTATTTCTTTCATGGTATCAAAAGTCTAGGTCAAACAAAAATTTCTCTCAAATTCTTGTTGCTCCTCTCGGCCAAGACTGAACCCCCCCTCCTCGGGTTTGCCATTTGTTCTTCCGCTCTCCAAATCTCTCTTCCAAATCCCTCTATCACCTATTGTTCTTTCGTTATGTCTACGTTAAAGAACACGTTTCACCCTGCCCTTGTTGTTTCTAACATCAAGAATCATATCCTTCTAATTCTTGAAATAGAAAACGTCCAATACGTGACGTGGGCTGAGTTGTTCAAAATTCACGCTCGTTCGCATCAAGTCATCCATCACATAATCCCCGCGGCTCCTAATGATATGGAGGTCCCTAAACGCGAGGATGATCCTAAGTTATGGACAACACTTGATGCCACCGTCCTTCAGTGGATTTATTCTACTAGTTCTACCGACCTATTGCAGACGATTATTGAGACATACGCTACGACGATGGCTGTATGGGATAGACTGCGTGACATATTCTAGGATAATCAAAATTCCAGAGCTGTTACCCTTGAACAGGATTTTTCCCACGTCAACATGGAAAATTTACCGAACGTTTCAACATATTGCAAAAGGTTGAAGGAATTGGCAGACCAACTCTGCAACGTTGGAGCGCCAGTTAGTCAAGATCATCTTATTTTATAGATGGTTGCTGGCCTATCCGAGGCCTATAGTGGCGTTGGAACTCTCCTTCGTCAAAGTAATCCTCTTCCAAGGTTCTATCAAGCCCGCTCCATGCTTACCTTGGAAGAAGCCGGTTTGGCTAAAAAGGCGGCTACTAATGCTAGTCCCGTGGTCATGATGACTTTCTCCACTAGTCCTCAAAATTTTGGTAACAATTCGAACCAAAACCGATCACACGGGGGTAGCAAAAATGGCCGGAAAAAATCGCAGGGCAAATGCGGCGTCTCCGGCGGCAGTCACGGTGGCCAAAACAGTGGCAGTGGACCCCATCCAGGTTACAGTGGGCCACCGACCCACTGGTCTCAGCCTTGGGCCTCTGGACCGTGGGCTTGAACCAGTGGACAGTGGCCCTACGGCCCACCTCCACAACATATTCTAGCGTCTCGCTAGTGGGCTTTCCAGCAGCCTCCACGGCCCACTGCCCGAGAAATTCCAGTTTCAGTCCCAGCAGTTACGGCCCAGGACAGTCCAGTTCTGGAATTCTTGGGCCCCGGCCTCCGCAAGCTCACCACGTAGCTGGCCCCACTCAGACCAATATCGAGGCCGCGATGCACACACTGGGTTTGACTCAACCGAACCCGAATTGGTATATGGATATCAGTGCCACTACCTACATGACCTCCGATTAAGGTACTCTCTCATCTTATTCTAATTTGAGCAACCCTCGGGGTATAATTGTCAATAATGGTAACTCTATTCTAATTCAGGATTATGGTCAGAAAACTTTATCTCCCCTCAATCCACCCCTTATCTTGAAAAATACTTTACATGCCCCCAAATTGATTAAAAACTTAGTGTTTGTCCGAAAGTTCACCACTGACAATTCCGTTTCTGTTGAATTTGATCCTTTTGGTTTCTCTGTGAATGATTTCAAGACGGGGAGTCCTCTCAGTGATAGTAGGGGAGATCTTTATCCTATCACGCCCAGTTTCAGTCCATCGAGTCAAGCCTTGCCATCATCCTTTGCAGCCATTTCTCCTTCCTTGTGGCATGCTCGTCTTGGTCATTAGAGATCCTCTATTTTGTCAGTTTTAGATTAAAATAGTTTTATTTCATGTAAGGGTACGAGTCGTATTCCAATTTGTCACTGTTGTTCTTTAGGAAAAATTGTTAAGTTTCCTTTTGTAGACTCAAATTCTCATACTTCAATGCCATTTGATATTATTCATAGCGACATATGGACGTCTCCTGTTCTAAGTTTGTTGGGTCATCTGTATTATTTCTCTTTTTGAATGATTATTCTAATTTTTTGTGGACGTTTCCAATTGCAAATAAATCTCAAGTGTTTTCCGTATTCGTAAAATTTAGAGCATTCATTAGAACCCAATTCGAAAGAGAAATAAAAAATATTCAGTGTGATAATGGAAAAGAGTATGACAAAAGGGTGTTTCAGGAGTTCTGTGCTAATAATGGGATCAATTTTCATTTTTCTTGTCCTCATACATCTTCACAAAATGGGAAAGCCGAACGCAAAATTCGTTCCATAAATAACATTGTCCGCACTCTCTTAATTCATGCTTCCGTACCCCCATATTTTTGGCATCATGCTCTTCAAATGGCCACATATCTCCTTAACATAATTCCTTCCAAAGGTCTGACATATTCCCCCCCCCCCCTCCAAATTTTAAATAATAGGAATCCTTCTTATTCTCATCTTCGGGTTTTTGGGTGCTTGTGTTATCCGTTATTCTCGTCCACCACAATTAACAAACTTCAGGCCCAGTCTACTTCGTGTGTATTTTTGAGTTATCCATCTAATCATCGTGGTTATTGTTGACACCCAATTTTGTCCCGTCTTTTCCAAATTTATTTGCAATTCTAAATATTTTTAACACATCAAAACAATTTTAATCTATATACATACATGCGTATATATATATATATATATATATATATATATTATTATTATTATTATTATTATTCTCATTATTATTATTATTATTCGCATTTTACTGTCATTTGCATTTTTTCATAATCATAAGTTTTATCCGAAAATTCTATGTTATTCTATTTTCCGCAAATATGGCATCACATTTCTATTTTTTATCAAGCATTAAGCACTTCACAAATATTATGTTTTATTATTATCACATCGTTATATCCTATTTTAAAAAAATAATTTGCATTTTTCTTCAAAGCTTTTTTAATTTTAATCCCCTTTTATATTTTTAAACCCATCACCAATTCATTTCCCAACCCAAAATAATTTCTACCCAAACTAATTTCAACCAAAGCCCAATTTCCCCAAGCCCACTCGAGCAAACACCCATTTCCCCTTTATTTTTCGGCTCAACTCCCAAGCCCACTCTTTATTTTCCCCCTAACCAAAAGCAAAACCCAAAAGAAACTCTACTAACCCAAATCATCCAACCGAAGCCCATACCCATTCGGCCCAACTCCCAAAACCCCTTCTCTCATTTCGACCGACCCGAACCGGTTCCATACCCGAGCCCAACCCAATACTGTCGACCCAACTACCCTTTTATCCCCCAAAACCAAACACCCCCCCAAAAAAACTAAAAACCCTAACACCCCTAACCCTCTCTTCTCTCGGCGCCGCACACCCCGATACCCCTGACCCCACACGCCGATCGCCTCACCCACTGCCACCACCAACTACCTGCCACCAACTCCCTGCCACCAACCTTTCGACCCATACCCACAAAATCCGCGACCCATACCCCTAAAATTCGTGATTTTTTTGCTCCTTTATTTTGAAATTCAAGCTCGGTTTTAGGGGAGAATCCACCTATAAACCCCCCCTTTTGTTCACTGTTAGAGAGAACCTTTTTTTGGGAGAACTTTCGAAGACCGAGACCGGAAAAGAAAGAAAAAATATATGTTGTGTTCTTTTTTTTTAGCATTCACCCTCGTTGTTATTCAAGAAATAAGCTCGAAAACGAGTCTAAAATCAAAAGGAAAAGGGGTGAGTTTCGTTCTTGAACTTTGGTTTTTAAATACTTCTATTTGGCCTCGTAAGCCGAATCCGAAAATTTGCTTGTTTTGTTGTTGTTCTTCACTGTTTTCGGGTTTTTCAATTCAGATCACTGTTTCGATGAATAAATTTTGTGTTTATGTTCTGTTGTTGGTTATCTGAAAAGCTTGAGAAAATCGATTCGGGTCGGGTCGACCCGGTTTGGATACCTTTTCAGATTCTTGCACATTTTATATCTTGCATGTTTGTTATTTGAAAAGCTTGAGAAATTTGATTCGGGTTTGAATTTCTGATTCGACCTGACCCGGTTTGGACATATTTCCAGATTTTTGCATTTTTACATCTTGTCTGTTGGTAATCTGAATTGGGTGAAAATATTTGATTCGGGTTTGAGCCTCTAATTCGGGTCGGGTCGACCCGATTTGGGTATATTTCCGGATTTTGCATTTTACATCTTGTTTGTTGGTTATCTGAAATTAGTGAAAATATTTGATTCAGGGTCGAACCTTTGATTCGAGTCGGGTCACAGACCCGGGTCGAGTATATTTCCATATTTTGCATTTTTTACATCTCTTGTTGGGCTATCTGAAATTGCTGAAGAAATCTGATTCGGGTCGGGTCGACCCGATTTGAGTATATTTTTCCAGATTCTTGCATTTTACATCCTATTTGTTGGTTATCTGAAAATCTGAGAAGAAATCTGATTCGGGTTTGACACTTGATTCGGGTCGGGTCACTAACCCGGGTCAGGTCGACCCGATTTAGGTATATTTCCAGATTCTTGCATTTTACATCTCATTTGTTGGTTATCTGAAAAAATCTAAACTTGGATTTCGATTTCGGTCACTGCTTCGGGTTTCATTTCTCGGATCGGGTCGACTTGAAAATCGGGTCGCCCATTCGGGTCACAGTTCAGAGCTTGTTCTGTCTTTCATAAACATTTCCTAATCCTGTTTTGGTTCCGAAATTTCAAAATTCGGATCGGATATTTTAATTGCTTACTGTTCGTTACATTGGCACTGCTGTTATTGTGTTGGATTGAACTAATACTGCACTCTCTTCGTTTATTTTATTGATTTGAACTAACACTGCATTCTCTTCGGAAATCATTTTTCGGTTTCAGATTACTGTTTTGATTTACTGATTTAATACCGCATTTAAGCCGATGAAATTGAATTCGAGGCCACATCCCTTTGAAAACCGTTTCTTTGTTTCAGTTTACTGTTTTTGGCATTTAAACATCCGTGCAACGGATATACTACTGTTTTACTGTTTTATTGTTTTTTTTAACTAAATATCGCGCTGTTCGGGCATTGCTTTTCTGTTTCAGTTTGCTGCTCGATTTCAGATTACTGTTTTACTATTTTTTACTGTTTTAAACTAAATACCGCGCCTTTTCGGAAATTGCCTCTCTATTTTCTGCTTATTGCTTACTGGTTTGATTTAATTTTTGCTGATTTGAACGAGATACTACACTGGCCGATGAAAAATATCCTTCGATTTTGAGGCCTCCACAGTTGTAAAGACGAAAAATATAACTTCTGGCAAGGATGAGACTTAAATCTTTTTATTTCATCCGAGAGATCAACATGTTTAGTAGGCGAGGCGACTAAAATAACCAACAAGTTATATGTTCGCAGCCACGACGTGATTATAATGAATCTTTTCTTTTCCATCCAGGAGACCAACACGTTTAGTAGGCGAGGCAATCAAAGTGACCACCGAGTCATACGTTTGCAGCCACAATGTGATTGGAATGGTCTTATCAAAATTTAAGTCTGAGCCCTCCGTGATCAAAACACTCACTGTTTTGGACATGGATCCGAAGTTATTTGTATTTAACTGTTTCTAACCGTTTGTTCTTGATATCTTGCAGGGAACAAAGTAAATAAAGGCAGATATTCCTCGGAGTTTATTTATTTTATTGTTTTTACTTTCTTTAATTCAATTTTTACCCCGCTCTGTATTGTAATATTATTTATCGCACTTATGTAACTATTGAAATGCTTAGAATAGGCGAACTTAGAATCAATTCATAGGGTAGTTTAAAACTTGAAACCCGTCGCTAGTATATTTACTTGTAGGTTCGGGTAATTCAAACTTAGAAACCCTCCGCTAGTTATTTTATTTTCAGGCTCGTCATGCATATTCAAAATTTTCAAAAAAATTCATTTTGGTCATCTTTTATTCACTTCATTAATCATACAAATAAGTTTACCCTTTCAATTTGCAAAATCAATGATTTCCAAAAGTTTACTCCTTTGGCATTAAATTATTCGTTTTTCTCCTTACTATTAATTATTACAAATGCATATTTTCTCAACTTTACATGTATTTTTTTAACATCATACAAATGCATACTAGTACAAATGTATCCTTTACTAAATATTTGCAAACATCTTTTTACTCTATATACTTTTAAACATGCATTTTCTCTTAGCAATAATTAACATGAGTTTGACCGGATAACCGCAAGTTAGCGGATCTTAAAGGATGCCTAACCCTTCCCTTTAGGATAATAAAGAACCCTTAACTAGAATCTCACTAGTTTCGCAGACCTTAAAATTGGAGTTATTGAAGCATTTATAGTCAAACATTTAGGTGCCCTAATTCACCTTAGAATAATTAGGTGGCGACTCCTCAATCCAATTGACCCAGGAATCACCGAATACGTCATGCTCCGCTTTGACCTCTCGCGGGTGGAAAAAAACGGGCGCGACAGCATGTCGACTCTGCTGGGGATTTCAGGTTCTTAACCATAGCAAATTTAGGTCAATTATTATTGCGCTTTATTTTGCTTCTTATTTGATCTACTGCTTCAAATTGTTTCCTTTTTGAAATTTTGTATGCATAACTGCTTTAATTGCTTTATTCTCTTACTGCTTTCCTTAAATTGGCATTTCGCTCATATTTCTTCCACTCTGGAAAATTGACACTATCACACATTACACGCGAGGTGTGTTTTGCGCACCTGCAAACTTCTTTCAAATTTCCAAATTTTTAGGAGAGTTGGTATATGCGCGGAGCGTCCGGACCATCCGGTTGGCCGCGTAGCCTTCTCACTCGAGCAGTCCGCTCGGGAACCTTGAATCTAGTCAGCCAAATCTTAGAAAATTTAGGATAGAGCTATACCACCATTTTATCTTAAGTCATGCATGCATACACCTTAGGTGGGTCGATCTTGGTGTCGACTCCACAATTAAGAAATCCACCAAAATTGTCAACGGGTCCCACAACCCAACGACCAACCAACATATTATGTATAGCGTGATAATGATAGACAAATCCAAGCCTAATCATGACATGCCGAAATTGGAAAATGTACAGTCATTTCCGACAAAAACATTACAGTTTAACAGCTTGGATCAATCTGTCGTAATCTCGCATATTTGGCGTTTAGGCCTACCTCTGGCATAAGAGAGGCCCCATGCATATTAGGACACACATTTAATTTTCATACAATCTGCTTGTTATTTTTTGCTACGTCTCACTTTGCGCATAATATTTGAAGCAATAATTACTCGCCTTATACTAACTTGGTTTCTTCATTTTTCGGAAGGTTTATTTTGCCTAAATAGTTTTTCCCAAAGGTTGATTTGCGTTGACTAAAACTGGCGGAACACCCTTACTTCACGAGATCAAAGGCACAATCATTCGACAAAATGACTGATTGAGATGCATCCGAACGGACTGGCCTGGGACCTATCGCTCTTCCGAGAGATGAACCAGAAGCTTCAGAAAGGGGAGACACTACCATTCAGAAAAAATACATCACCCAACTATTGCAACAGATGACAGCCATGCAGACTGAGATTGAGCGGCTCCAAAATCTTACCAACCTGCCCATTAGCGTTGATACCCCACTCTCTGAATAAGGGACGAATGCAACTGCACCGCAAACCTTTTTATCTCCTAATCCGCCATTTCCCCAAAACCTCCCCGAAAATTCGCCGCAAAGCGAAACCAATCTGCAACACACTAACCCACAAACTATCAACCCACAAGCTAGTCTATAACAAAGCCCGCTACAAAATGATCCAGTGTCCTTCACGACTCTAAATGCACCCCAAGCTCCACTTACCCAAATTACCCCACTCATCCAAAACACCCCTCTCACACAAAATCACCGGGCAATCCAACACAACGAACAATGTGTTCCACCAGTATATGCAACGGAAGCCCAACCTTTTACTACCGCAATACCAAACATGGCTCTTCAGGAAAATGGCCAGTGTGAAGAGATGGACAGGCAGGTAAGGATCAGAACCGATGAAAGTGTGGCGAGAGAAATTCATAGCCTAAAAGAAGCATTCAAGAACATCCAAACCAGCAAGGGACATGAAGGACTCGAGTATGAAGATCTCTGCATGCATCCCGATATTGAATTGCATGTCGGATATAAGGTGCCAAAATTTGACTTGTTTGATGGGAAAGGAAATCCTCACTCTCATTTAAGATCATACTGCGACAAACTGGTTGGGGTAGGTAAAGACCAGGCCATCATAATGAAGTTGTTCATAAGGAGTTTGACAGGAGAAGCACTCGACTGGTACACAAGCCAGGACCCGCAAAAATGGCAAAACTGAGGCACAATGGCACAAGATTTTGTGGATAGGTTCAGATTTAACACTGACACAGTCTTGGATAGATTTTATCTGATGAAGTTGGAAAAGAAATCCACAGATACCTTCAGAGAATATGCCATGAAGTGGAGGGCAGAAGTAGCAAAAGTTCAACCCGCGATAACGGAAAGTGAGATGACCACTCTCTTTGTACAATCTTTGAAAGATGCAACCTACTATGAAAGAATGATAAGTGTCATAGAACGGAGTTTCTCTGAAGTTGTAAGAATGGGGGATTTCATAGAAGAGGGTATCAGAACTGGCAGAATTACAAACTTTGTGGTGTTGCAAGCAACGAGTGAGGCAATTCAGTTGGACTCATTTGGGGGAGCAATAAAGAGGAAGAGAGACGGAGTGTCCCCTGTCATGACGGTTCAGAAACATAGGCCAAATCAAATGTCAACCTACCAAATGCCATCACCCCAGCCTCCCAACTACAATCAAAACAACCAAAATCCTTAACTTTCTTATTATAGCCCATACACCCAACGCCCTCAACCTTATTATCAACATCCACCTGCTCCCTACCCTTTCTACCATACCCATCCAATATATAGCCTGCCTCGAGCACCTGCCTATCCGAATCCCCCGCAATGTCAGCCTGCATACTTACCTCAGCCACTAGTCCATCCACCAAGCGCACCCAGACCCCGTGCAAAACCCGAAAGAAAGCCAGTAAAAACCTATACACCTTTAGCCGAACCTCGAGCCCAGTTGTATGAACGACTGAGAACCGCAGGAATACTCCAGCCCATCCCAAGAAATGTCCCCAATCCTGTTCCCAAATGGCACGATGAGACTAAGCATTGCGCATACCACTCGGGAATCCCTGGACACGACACTGGAAATTGCTATACCCTCAGAGACAAAATTGAAGCATTAATCAAAGAAGGAGTTATCCAACTGAAGGGACCTTCCCCCAATGTAAACAATAACCTCTTACCAAATCATGACAATGCCAATGTGAACATGATTACGGTTGATGAAGAACATAATTTGGAAGGGACTATTGTGCCAGTCCAGAGAAAGGAAAAGGTTGAATCATCGGCCTTTATCACCCCTATGATTACAGTCCAGTCAAGGGCATTGTTTGGAGTAGAAGTGTTTCCTCCAAAGCCGTGAATCATTGCACCATTCTTTCCTGAAAAAGTCTTATCAACCCATCTCCAAAAGAAGAGAGATAATCATTTACCAAATCCTGTTCCGCCTCTAGGTCAGTCATTTGTCCAAGCATGCGCCAATCAGGAATCAAAGGAGGACAATGCAACCAACCTCGTGAAGGGATTCAAAAGATTTTTCATTGCCAAAGAAGAATCAAAATGCAATGTGATTCTCGATGATTACTCTAGAGACTCAACCATTTGGGATGCAGAACGAGAAGATATTTTGGGAAAATTGGACCTGTGCCCCGGCCTTTTTTCTCCCAGAAACTAGTTAACTGCATTAATATTTAATGAAACAATGCGATTCAGATTGAGGCTCGAATAATAACGACTACGCATTTAATGTGTTTTGCCTCCACCTTTTGAAAGCTCAAAAATGACAAACCCGCATTGGTTTTGATATTTTAAAATTCATTTTGTTTAAATAATTTTCTTTTCTCTTTAATCATGCAAACTAATTTGTCGGTAATATGTGACATATAATGAAACAAGCAAATAAGGTCCCAAACAACAAGCAAGGCTTCGAAGAAAATGAGGAAGATTCACAGCCAGAAGAATTGACAGAAAATTGGAGCATGTTTAGAACAAGCCAAAGTCGGATTTGGATGAAACATCGCGATGGTTGATAATTACAAACATTGGCACAACGTTTGCCCTTCTCTTGGGCTACCACACTACAATCCAGATTTCTACTGGGGCAATGATATATCTTTCGCAGCCAAGTGGATAACAGAATCATGTACAAGGAGGTTGATTGATGAAAAGCAAATGAACACAGTTTGTCCGGGGCAACTTTATCAGAATGGAATACACATCATGAACTACGTTATGACCTGATTCCCTCGGTGGGATACGTAGGCGGCCATATCAGCTTCGGTCCCATTTTTAGAAAACCCTTACAAATCCCTTTTGCCGCATGAACTACGTTATGACCTGATTCCCTTGGTGGGATACGTAGGCGGCCATATCAGCTTCGGTCCAATTTTTAGAAAACCCTTACAATCCGCTTTTTCTTGTAATGAACTACGTTATGACCTGATTCCCTCATGGGGATACGTAGGCGGCCTAAATCGGCTTCGGTCCCACCATTAGGAAATCTTTTCTCATCTATCTCACATATGAGAAAATGCACCCATCTGATCACCCTGATAGGACAGGAAAGCAACCCACAAAACTCGACTTGGTCCAGTTGAAAGTTCAGCATCCTCACATATCGAAAACTGGGGCAAATTTTAAGGGATCACTGTAAGAAAACGCCGATAAACATGGAAAAGCATCGGCAAACTAAGTCTTCAGCCAAAAGAATTTTAGATAAGACGTTTGCTTTGTTTCACTGCATGTCACTGCTCGATAGACATTTACATATATGCATACTTTCTTATGAGCAAATTATTTTCAACAAATATTTTTCGTTGGAGTTCGACAAGAATTTTTACTAATATGCATACTTTCTTATAAATAAATTATTTTCAACAAATGTTTTCATTAACGGTTAGCCAAGACTGGGAACCAGACAGGGGCTACAGGTCCGAATCAGCAGGACATGCAACTATCAAGAGTCGAAGCTACAAAGTCAACGCAAATCAACCGCCCCTCCCCGGAACTCACAAATTTTCTTTGAGTACAGGTTCTTCAGGTTGAAAGAAACAGGGAAGCCACATCACTTATGATCAACTTCACAAAGAATTTCTGCATCATGGCTCACCGCAAGGATCATGCTCCTGTTTTGCATCTATATAAAGAAATCGTCATGACCTATAGGGCCCCAACCATTATGTCTGCACAAGGATTTTATTTCGAATCACGGGGAGCTTAAACACAGCAAACCGACGTGAAACCATCTATTACAACAAACTGGCGGCAAGAATGTCATTTACATCAAGCGACGACAAGGACGTCGCATCACATTTTCGTCTGTGCAAGGGCGACATTTCAATTCACAGTCCGCAGGAGTTCGAATCGGCAGAAGATTCAACACGACGTGGAGCTATCTTTTACAGCATTACAACGACGTCAACAACAACGACGTCTTCAACACAACAACTATCTTTTACAGAAAAGCAGCGTCTCAATGACGTCAACAACAACGACGTCTTCAGCTCATCAACTATCTTTTACAACATCTCAACGACGTCAACGGCATTCCAACGACGTCTTCAGCACAACGACTATCTCTTACAGCAAAGCAGCATCTCAACGACGTCAACAGCATTACAACGACGTCTTCAGCGCAACAACTATCTTTTACAGCAAACAACATTACAATGACGTCAACAACAACGACGTCTTCAGCACATCAACTATCTTTTACTGCAAAGCAGCATCTCAACGACGTCAATAGCATTACAACGATGTCTTCGGCGCATCAACTATCTTTTACAGCAAACAACACTACAATGACGTCAACAACAACAACGTCTTCATCATATCAACTATCTTTTACAGCAAAGCAGCATCTCAACGACGTCAATAGCATTACAACGACGTCTTCAGCGCAACAGCTATCTTTTACAGCATCTCAACGACGTCAACAACATTACACCGACGTCTTCAGCGCAGCAACTATCTTTTACAGTATCTCAATGACGTCAACAGCATTACAACGACGTATTCAGCACAACAACTATCTCTTACAGCAAAGCAGCATCTCAACGACGTCAATATCATTACAACGACGTCTTCAGCGCAATAGCTATCTCTTACAGCAAACAACATTATAACAACGTCCATACAACGACGACATCGGCAACGTCCATACAACGACGACATCGGCAACGTCCATACAACGACGACATCGGCAATGTCCATACAATGATGACATCAGGAACGTCCATACAACGACGACATCTGCAATGTCCATACAACGACCACATCAGCAACATCCATACAACGACGACATCAGCAACACGCCCATATAATGTCGTCATCAACAACACGCACATACAACGGCATCGTCAACATTACATTCTTGCAACAACGTCATTAGCATTACATTCTTGCAACGACGACAACGACATAACATTCTTGCAACAACGTCATCAGCGTTACATTCTTGCAACAACGTTATCAACATTACATTCTTGCAACAACGACAACGACATTACATTCTTACAACAACGTCATCGCATTACGTTCGTGAGCTTTAATTCGCAGGAACTTCAGCACAACGTGGAACTTCTTACGACGAACCGAGGTAATTTTTCTCGATGATCAAGACAAAATTGGCTACTCAGTCAACTTCTTTGGTCGAAAACTCTTTCATCATCTCCGGCCAAAGAGGGGCATCTCTTGACACCCAATTTTATCCCGTCTTTTCCAATTTTATTTGCAATTCTAAATATTTTTAACACCTCAAAATAATTTTAATATATATATATATATATATATATATATATATATATATATTATTCGCATTTTCTTGTCATTTGCATTTTTTTTCATAATCATAAGTTTTATCCGAAAATTCTATGTTATTCTATTTCCCACAAAAATGGCATCGCATTTCTATTTTTTATCAAGCATTAACCACTTCACAAATATTATATTTTATTATTATCACATCGTTATATCCTATTTTAAAAAAGTAATTTGCATTTTTCTTCAAAGTTTTATTAATTTTTATCCCCTTTTATATTTTTAAACCCATCACCAATTCATTTCCCAACACAAAACAATTTCTACCCAAATTAATTTCAACCGAAGCCCAATTTCCCCAAGCCCACTCGAGCAAACACCCATTTCCCCTTTTATTTTTCGACCCAACTCCCAAGCCCACTCTTTATTTTCCCCCTAACCAAAAGCAAAACCCAAAAGAAACTCTACTAACCCAAATCAGCCAACCGAAGCCCATACCCATTCGGCCCAACTCCCAAAACCCCTTCTCTCATTTCGACCGACCCGGACCGGCTCCATACCCGAGCCCAACCCAATACCGTCGACCCAACTCATCCAACTACCCTTTTATCCCCTAACACAAAACACCCCCCCAAAAAAACTAAAAACCCTAACACCCCTAACCCTCTCTTCCCTCGGCGCCGCACACCTCCATACCCCTGACCCCACACGCCGATCGCCTCACCATTGCCACCACCAACTCCCTGCCACCAACCCTTCGACCCATACCCACAAAATCCGTGACCCATACCCCTAAAATCCGTGATTTTTTGGCTCCTTTATTTTGAAATTCAAGCTCGGTTTTAGGGGAGAATCCACCTATAAAACCCTCCTTTTGTTCATTGTTAGAGAGAACCTTTTTTGGGGAGAACTTTCGAAGACCGAGACCGGAAAAGAAAGAAAAAATATATGTTGTGTTCTTTTTTTTAGCATTCACCCTCGTTGTTATTCAAGAAATAAGCTCGAAAACGAGTCCAAAATCAAAAGGAAAAGGGGTGAGTTTCATTCTTGAACTTTGGTTTTTAAATACTTCTATTTGGCCTCGAAAGCCGAATCCGAAAATTTGCTTGTTTTGTTGTTGTTCTTCACTGTTTTCGGGTTTTTCGATTCGGATCATTGTTCCGACGAATAAATTTTGTGTTTATGTTCTGTTGTTGGTTATCTGAAAAGCTTGAGAAAATCGATTCGGGTTGATCCCCTAATTCGGGTCGGATCGACCCGATTTGGATACTTTTTCAGATTCTTGCACATTTTATATCTTGCATGTTTGTTATCTGAAAAGCTTGAGAAATTTGATTTGGGTTTGAATTTCTGATTCGACCCGACCCGGTTTGGACATATTTCCAGATTTTTGCATTTTTACATCTTGTCTGTTGGTTATTTGAAATGGGTGAAAATATTTGATTTGGGTTTGAACCTCTAATTCGGGTCGGGTCGACCCGATTTGGGTATATTTCCGGATTTCGCATTTTACATATTGTTTGTTGGTTATCTGAAATTGGTGAAAATATTTGATTTAGGGTCGAACCTATGATTCGGGTTGGGTCAACCCGGTTTGAGTATATTTCCATATTTTGCATTTTTTACATCTCTTGTTGGGTTATCTGAAATTGCTGAAGAAATCTGATTCGGGTCGGGTCCACCCGGTTTGAGTATATTTCCAGATTCTTGCATTTTACATCCTGTTTGTTGGTTATCTGAAAATCTGAGAAGAAATCTGATTCGGGTTTGACACCTGATTCGGGTCGGGTCGACTCGGTTTAGGTATATTTCCAGATTCTTGCATTTCACATCTCATTTGTTGGTTATCTGAAAAAATCTAAATTTGGATTTCGATTCCGGTCACTGCTTCGGGTTTCATTTCTCGGATCGGGTCGCCCATTCGGGTCATTGTTCAGAACCTGTTCTGTCTTTCATAAACATTTCCTAATCCTGTTTTGATTCCAAAATTTTAGAATTCGGGTCAGATATTTTAATTGCTTACTGTTCGTTACCTTGGCACTGTTGTTATTTTGTTGGATTGAACTAATACTGCACTCTCTTCGTTTATTTTATTGATTTGAACTAACACTGCATTCTCTTCGGAAATCATTTTTCGGTTTCAGATTACTGTTTTGATTTTCTGATTTAATACCGCATTTAGGCCGATGAAATTGAATTCGAGGTCACGTCCCTTTGAAAACCGTTTCTCTGTTTCAGTTTACTATTTTTGGCATTTAAACATCCGTGCAACGGATATATTACTCTTTTACTGTTTTATTGTTTTTTAACTAAATACCGCGGTGTTCGGGCATTGCTTTTCTGTTTCAGTTTGCTGCTCTATTTTAGATTACTGTTTTACTGTTTTACTATTTTAAACTAAATACAGCGCCTTTTCGGAAATTGCCTCTTTGTTTTCTGCTTATTGCTTACTGCTTTGATTTAATTTTTGTTGATTTGAACGAGTTACTACACTGGCCGATGAAAAATATCCGTCGATTTTGAGGCCTCCACAGTTGTAAAGACGGAAAATATAACTTCTGGGCAAGGACGAGACTTAAATCTTTTTATTTAATCCAAGAGATCAACATGTTTAGTAGGCGAGGCGACTAAAATAACCAACAAGTTATATGTTCGCAGCTACGACGTGATTATAATGAATCTTTTCTTTTCCATCCGAGAGACCAACACGTTTAGTAGGCGAGGCAATCAAAATGACCACCGAGTCATACGTTTGCAGCCACGACGTGATTGGAATGGTCTTTTCAAAATTTAAGTCTGAGCCCTCCGTGATCAAAACACTCACTGTTTTGGACACATATCCGAAGTTATTTGTATTTAACTGTTTCTAACCGTTTGTTCTTGATAGCTTGCAGGGAACAAAGTAAATAAAGACAGATATTCCTTGGAGTTTATTTATTTTATTGTTTTTACTTTCTTTAATTCAGCTTTTACCCCGCTCTGTATTGTAATATTATTTATCGCACTTATGTAACTATTGAAATGCTTAGAATAGGCAAACTTAGAATCAATTCATAGGGTAGTTTAAAACTTGAAACCTGTCGCTAGTATATTTACTTGTAGGTTCGGGTAATTAAAACTTGAAACTCGTCGCTAGTATATTTACTTGTAGGTTCGGGTAATTCAAACTTAGAAACCCTTCGCTAGTTATTTTATTTTTAAGCTCGTCATGTATATTCAAAATTTTCAAAAAAATCACTTTGGTCATCTTTTATTCACTTCATTAATCATACAAATAAGTTTACCCTTTCAATTTGCAAAATCAATGATTTCCAAAAGTTTACTCCTTTGGCATTAAATTATTCATTTTTTCCTTACTATTAATTATTACAAATGCATATTTTCTCAACTTTACATGTATTTTTTTAACATCATACAAATGCATACTAGTACAAATGTATCCTTTACTAAATATTTGCAAACATCTTTTTACTCTATATACTTTTAAACATGCATTTTCTCTTAGCAATAATTAACCTGAGTTTGACCGGATAACCGCAAGTTAGCGGATCTTAAAGGATGCCTAACCCCTTCCCTTTAGGATAATAAAGAACCCTTACTTAGAATCTCACTAGTTTCGCAAACCTTAAAATTGGAGTTATTGCAGCATTTATAGTCAAACATTTAGGTGCCCTAATTCACCTTAGAATAATTAGGTGGCGACTCCTCAATCCAATTGAATCACCGAATACTTCATGCTCCGCTTTGACCTCTCATGGATTTATTGTACCATGATGGCCACCTCGGTCCAAACAAGCTACATCTCTCCCTGTTTGAGATCCACCACGACTAGTTTAATGGCTACCACGGCCTGAATGAGATCCTCATCAGCTAACCTAACCACCACACCTAAATGGATGTGCTAGGGTCCTGGGTGCACGGGATGTACTTGATACAACTCTGGGGCACTCTGTCTTGAAATGCCCAATCTCACCACAATTAAAACAAGCCCTGGCCACTGACAACTGATGAATAGAGATAGAAGAATGTTATTGATCCCCACGGTCAGAATACTGAGAATGAGAATCCCTAGAAGACTGGCCCATGCTATAATCGCTCTGCCTCATAGAGAAACCATCTGTAATATGAAGGGCAACCTGAATTGGTCGACTTTGATTTATCTTCCAAGAAAATCATTATTTATCGCCATATAATTTTTGATGAACTCAATTTCCCTTTACTAAAGTTCATACTCCCGAGCCTAGTTCGTATATTTTTTTGGATGATGGTATATCCCCGTGTATTTCTCACCATTTTTCGGACATGTCCCGCACCCAAAATTCTCCAGCGGGCCCACTGCCCGCTGGCCCTACTGTTCCATCACAATTTCCCATCACTGGATCAGTTCCGATGGTGGGCCGATCCGGTCAATTCTCGGAACCGGTCCGATTCTGCTCCGATTTGCCGATTTGGGCCAGCAGGCCCACTGCCTGTTGGCCAGTCCATCTCGAGCCCAGAAAATTCTCAAAATCTGGCCACTTCTTCCTCGAGTCATAGACCGGTCACTCATAGTCAACGAGGTATTTTTACACCAAAAAGACATTTTAATTTACATTTGAATGTCTCTAAATCCCTCTTGCCCCGTAATCATGTGTCTGCCTTAAACGACCCGAATTGAAAAGTTGCTATGACTGATGAATATAATACTCTTATTGATAATAATACGTGGGAGTTGGTGCCCCGTCCATCTGGTATTAATGTTATCAGGTCTATGTGGATTTTTGCTTATAAGGAGAATTCAGATGGTTCATTTGCTCGACATAAGGCGCGGCTTGTGGGTGATGGTAAGACTCAGCAGGTTGGGATAGATTGTGGGGAGACGTTTAGTCCGGTGGTCAAGCCGGCTACCATTCGCACTGTGCTTAGCTTGGCTCTTTCGAAGGCATGGCCTATTCATCAGTTGGATGTCAAGAATGCTTTCCTACATGGTGATCTCAAGGAAACAGTCTATATGCATCAGCCGTTGGGATTCAGGGATCCCAACCATCCTCATCATGTCTGTTTGTTGAATAAGTCCTTATATGGGCTTAAGCAGTCACCACAGGCCTGGTATACAAGGTTTGCTGACTATGTTTCGACTATTGGTTTTCACTCACAGCAGGTCAGATAATTCGTTGTTCATCTACCGTCGTGGTTCGTCCTTGGCCTACATTCTGTTGTATATGGATGATACATTTTGACTGCCTCTTCCGATGCCTTACGCTAGTCTATCATGACCTTGCTCAGCTCTGAGTTTGCTATGAATGACTTAGGGCCCTTGAGTTACTTTTTGGGGATTGCCGTCAATCGCCATTCAGATGGTTTGTTCTTGTCTCAATGAAAGTATGCGGCTGAGATCATCGAGAGGGCTGGGATGCCATCCTGTAAGTCCACTTCTACTCCAGTTGATATGAAGCCCAAGCTTAGTGCCGCGGCCGGCGCACCCTACGAGGATCCGACCCGCTATCGCAGTCTTGCAGGGGCCCTTTAGTATCTTACCTTTACAAGATCAGATATTACGTATGCCGTCCAGCAGGTGTGTTTATTCATGAAAGATCCCAGAATTGAGCACATGAATGCACTCAAACGCATCATTCGATATATTCAGGGTACACTGGACTATGGTTTGCATTTATATCCTTTCTCGACATCCACACTTGTCTCCTACACTGATGCTGATTGGGGTGGTTGTCCAGGCACCAGACGGTCTACGTCTGGCTATTGTATGTTCCTTGGCAACAACTTGGTCTCCTGGTCTGCGAAGCGTCAGGCGACTCTATCCCGCTCAAGTGCCGAGGCTGAATATCAAGGGGTAGCCAATGTAGTCTCAGAATCATGTTGGTTACGTAATTTGCTTTTAGAGCTTCATTGTCCAATTCAAAAGGCAACCTTGGTTTATTGCGATAATATTAGTGCCATTTACCTTTCGGATAATCCGATTCAGCACCAACGCACTAAGCATATCGAGATGGACATACACTTTGTCCGTGAAAAGGTTGCTCGGAGTCAGGTACGCGTAAGTCATGTCCCGTCAAGATATCAAATTGTAGACATCTTTACAAAGGGTCTTCCATCGGTCATTTTTGAAAATTTTAGGGACAGTCTCATCGTTCGAAGACCGCCCACTATGACTGCGGGGGTGTGTTAAATAAGGTAATATACCCGTGATATACACTTGATATACATAAGTGTATATCACGGGTACTTAAGGCAGCAAGCCCAACACGGAAAGGCAGCAAGCCCATCACGGGTGATGTATATTTAGTGTATATATTGTTGGTATATTGTAGTGTAAAGGTTATCTTAGTTAGTCTTGTACACTTACCATAATTGTATAATTAAAATTATGGTAGAATAAGATTTAGGAATAGAATAGGAATATGATTCTCCTATTATAGAAATATGTAACTTGTATATATACCTTTTAATTCATGAAAATAATCAAGGGAATTATTTCTTTCAGTTTGACCTCAAACGTAGCAAATGAGAGGTCCAGTTCAAGAGAATGAATGGCACGACATTTGTAAATTTGTCCCTTGTGTAAAATGAAAAAAAAGGTGTCATTTTGAGGCACACTAGAGAATAAATTTAATCAGCATTTTAGGTGTTGTGTTTTTATAATCTATGTTTTTCGGACTCTTTAAAAATGTTATCGTATTTATATCGATTTTTTTAAAAATTAATTAATTTTAGAGAATCCGATACCTCATGTCAATATTTTTAAAAAGTTTGAGCAACATAGCTTATAATGATTGTTTGTTTCTTACCTATGCTTCTCTTTGCTTTATTCGAGGATGAGCAAATTATTAAGTGTTAAAGAGTTTAATCGTCCTCAATATTAATCATCTTGACTTGTAATTAGGAATCATTTGTTGGTCGGTTTCACTAAAATTTCCAGCCACCACTTTGAAACTACAAAAAATAACTTGTATAAATTTTATAAAACTTATAGATCTCTAGACATCACTTTCTTAAATGTCAATATATCGGCATATAATCTCATTTATTAATCAATCAAATCAATCATCCAAACAAAAAAAGGCCAAATATATGTGGGCAAAATGAAATGTTAGATATATATAATGCATCGTTGGCGTATATATAGTATCCCTAGTCTTAGTTGTCCACTTTCTCCCCTCTTTTCGTGGCGTTGTCCGCCAAGTAATATGAATAAGGCTATAATAAAAATACTATTTTAGTGATAGGTCCCAAAGCTCCAAAAAAAAAGTACTACTAGTTACTCCCTAAGCTCAAAGGCTTAATCCCTACCCCTATTTTCCACGTCAAAATATATTTGGGAAAATATTTTTAGTCATTTGTGTGATTATTGATCGACTGACCAAGTCAGTTCACTTCCCGTCGATCGGTCACTATCCAATACTTTCTAATATTTAGAAACTACTCAAAATGGATTATAAGAGAAAAAAAACATAACGAAGAAAGTCATTTCCCATTTTAATGAAAACATATTTTTGATATTCGGTTGTTAGAAAATAACTTACTTTTTCCTTCATATCAAACAAACCCTAAGCAAAACTATCCTAAACTAAAAGGAAGTGTGTGATTATAAGTACTTAATCGTACATGATATTTACGTCAAATAAGAAAAAATTAACCTGAATTAGCAAATAAAATTAAAGTGAGAATATATATTACTTAATTAGGACTAAGTGAGAAATTTGTGAATAAAGCAAGAGATACAAGATGCTTCTCTACCCTACTTGCACATGAATTTGAATCTTTACCATATATTGTTGATTAAATGTCAACCTCAAATTAAATCATTATGATTACCAAAAGAAACAAAAGGAGAAATAATTAGTAAATACAAACCAACCTAACCAACTGCTTATACATTATTGGATGGGATCATCACATCACATTGTAAAATCCATCACCATTTAATTTGTAGCTGTTTGCCCAATAATTCTGCTCCACGTATTATATTAGAAAAATCTCTAAGTTCAAAACATAGCTTTCAAAGGTAACAATCACAAGGCAAATGACCAAAATAAAGAAACCCAAAAATTCATTGAGTAGAATATTAGGAAAAACAATTATAAATACCCACTTTTCAGTTTATGTAGTTAAAAAATAATCACTATCCCGCAGTTTCAAATTTTATAACTGAATTACATGTGGAATATAATTACCATCCCGCAGTTTCAAATTTTATAATTGAATTACATGTCAAATATAAAACTCTAGGACAATAATTATTTAAAAAAAAAAAAACAGGATCGAAAGTAATCAGGAAATACTATTTCTACAAAATATTATCAATAAACCAAACTAGGTAAAATGATAAGAAAGTTGATTTGCATGTTTTAGACAAAGAAAAAGGTTGTTCCTTTATGTAAACGGCCCATGTGGGTTGGTGGGCCAATGAAAACTATAAAACGAACTCCAACAAACACTTTGTCTTTTAATTTCTTAATTAATTAATTGATTACAATGTACAATCTTCCAACTTTCTAATATAACAAATTGTGCATTATTGCTTGCTCTCTCCCACAAGAGAATTCTTTTTCTTCTTCTTTTTAAAGACCCCACACCATCCTCAACATTTACAACCCCCCTTATGTGACCTCTACAATAATGAGTTGTATAAGATAGTTTTTAAAGGGTACTTAAATTTATTATTTTTTTGGTTAATTATTTTGTTAAGAACCAAGGGGTGCTCTATGAGGAATGCCTTTTCTTCTTCTAGCATTTGAAGGGGGTGGAGGTGGGGTGGGTGGGTATATGTCATGTTCAAAGCCTTCACGCAATTGATTTCCTCCTCTTGATGATATGCCTTCACCTCTTTGCAATGCTAGTACTTCATTCTTGGCATCTAAGATAAAGCTTGCATCTCTATTCCTCTTTATTCCTACAAGCTAAGTCATTAAAAACAAATGATATATAGTCCAAAGATGTATATAACTCATCTTTCAAGATTACTTCATCATAACCTCAATACGAAAATTAAACAATGGTGATGATTGATGAACCACTATATACAATGTATACCTTGTGTGCCCGAAAAAGAAAATGTAATACTAGCTTAATTTTTTTTGGTTAATTGCTTATTCTTGAAAAGGATGGCATGTGTATCTATTTAAGCTACTCTAGTAATCAGTAAGAGAGCTAGAAATTTTAATAAAAAGATGTAAGAATGGTATACCTGAAATTCAAGCATACGCACTAAAAATAACTTTTAACCAATTTTACCACAATACTACAAATTTCCTCATTTCAAGGGAATGCAATAATTATTTTTGCTTATTTATACCGTATAATATATTGACGAACCGAATTCAATTGAACCGCTTCACTTAACATAGCTCCTCTCTCTATGTGACAAGTGTATAGAATGACGATCTAAGGCTACATGGTTTTTGAGTTGTGACCATATGATATGATGACGGTGGAGATGATATATTCTTTGGTAGGGAGTTACAATCAATGATGTGAAATATTATGAATATGTGTGACATGTACATGAACCATGATGTATAAATAATGCAATGCCATAGCAAAAAAACCCAGGTAAAATGAAGTAATCAATCAAGAATCAAGGTAATAATAACAATGAGGAGAAAATGAATCAAGAGATTATTGTTAACTAAATAGTAAATAATTTACCTTGCATCCGAGAGAACAGAAACGAAAAGTGTCCAAAAGGCTTCTCCCACATATTTCACAAACGTGAGAACTTGCTTTGCCACTACTCTTTGGTTGTGGCCTTTCATTTAGAAATAAAACTCTTGCACTGTTGATTACATATGTCTGCACTCCACTTATATCCAATACCTTTTGAATCTCTGAAACTCTTACCACATCATGATATGAAGATCTCCTTATCTATTTCAACCCAAAAAAAAACATAAAAATTTCAACCACATTTGGTGGAAAAAAATGTCCACATATATATATATATATATACCACATACCTACTTTGTTTTTCTAGGTAAAAAGAAAACACAAGGTTACTTACTATGTAAGAAAAGTCACATTACAAGAATGGGGTCAAGATTATCATAGAGGTGCAGCCATGATTTTTAGTTTATTTTTCCTCACAAACACATAGTTTGAGTCAAAGTTGTTGAGTTTTACCGAGCTGTAACTATCATTGTGGCTCCGCCCCTAGATCATGATGATACTCATAATGCCAAAGTTTTTAGATACCAAGAATTACTAGTAGTGAACTTTTTTATACGAATTCAGATTAGTCTGACCGATTATTCAAGGCTTCCAGCACTTGGAGAAAAAATAATAATGTAAGTGTTGAAAAGGGAATTAAATAAATTTACCTGAATGACTTGATGATCTTTGTGTTTAGATGAGCGGCAATAGAAGCAAAAAGCATTGTCATTGCAGTCCAAGCAGTACATATTACATTCACTACGTGCCGCATCACCGTGCGTCCGGCAGATTGAAAAAAAAGCCGTGTTCAATAACGGCTCTAACCAGGATGGAACCAGCATTGTCATTGACTATCACTTATCGCGACCTGCTTAGAGTAACCGTACAGACTAAGACTAAGACCTTATTCACACAACGAAAAATATCGAACCCAATGTGAATAAGTTGGAAAAAAGTTTCTTAGATTCTTGTAATGATGGTTGAAGAATCAAGAATTAGGGGAGAGAAATTTTAGAGAGAGAAAGAGAGGATTGTTAGGAAGTGGGGTTGGAAAGGAAGAAGGAAAGGCCTAACCTAAACTAACAGCAACTTAAAATTCAACAATAAAACAAAGGGGTGCGATTTATTTGATGGAGGTAGATCGGACGGTTGATAAAGGAGGAGGTGGCTGAGATTGATTTGAAGCCGTTAGATGATGGAAAAAATAAAGGAAAGAGAGAAAGGGTATGTGTGAGTTTGGCGCTTACGCAAACTTTGGATGTTCTTTGCGTCTCTTGTAGGCAGAAAAGGTCGGCCATTAGGCTACGTCTAAGCAATACAGCTGGTCGATAAACGACGTCGTTGAACTCTTGTTTTTATTCAAGTTTACACGTGTCTGTTTATTAGTGGAGGTTGATGTGGGTCCCAGGGTATGGTTTTCTTGTTGCAAATTACGTCGAGATGAGAATGAGTGTAATACTGTAATGTGACCTTTGAAATTAATACCCCTTATTTTCTCAGTTATTACCGTTTCTGGTCCTTAAGATTTGTAGTGTCTTGATTGGCAGCATGAATGCTACAAGATGGGAGGCAGTGAGAAGGTCGAGATTCAGTAAAAAAATTCTTCCCTCTCAATTTATACGAGAGTTGACTAGTTTTTCTGAGTTAAATAATTTTTTCTAAATTTAATTTCAAATATAAATTTTTTAGTATTTTATGACAAAATTTACATATTTGAAAACTACATAAAAAGTATTATAAGTTTGCATAATTAATATCTCACAATATATAAAAAAGAATTGAAGAAAATTATAATAATAAAAAAATGTTTGACTTCCTAAACTGGTCAATCCTCGTATAAATTATGACCCAGGGTGGATTAGATTTTCAAGATTAAGTTATAAATTGAGATAACATGTGTACGATAATTTAGTGATAGTAATTTATATGAAAACACATGTGATGTAGTAATTGTGTTTGGTGTAATAAGCATCATGTATGTCTGAGTCTTTTTCGTTGAGAGACCTCCACTTCTAATAGCATATTTTTAATACATATTAAATATGTAACTAAAATTTAGTGAGTTCTCGTGAACTAATAGATTACACTATGAATTCGTCAATCGACTTACGTTCAATTCATCATATAGTTGCTTATAACTAGATGCACACGAGTGTTAGAAAAGATCAAAATTAACTACGTACCTGGAAATACTTAAATATGATGATTGCTTAATTAAGCATAATATTCATCTAGGAACTAGAAGCATTTAAGGTTCTCTTTAAACTATTTCACCTGTCACTTTCAACAGTACTTAATTACTTAATTAATAATGAATTAAATAAAAGTATACTTTTTCAAATTTATTTTAAAGAAAAAAAGAAGAAATTTTAGGAATTAATAAAAGATGAATATAAAAATAAAGAACAAAAAAGAACATCTGCACAGAGCTGCCGGCTTTGAGCAGCTTATGGAACTTCGTTGTTAGTGAAAATTCTCCTTAGTGAAAACAAGAACAAAAAAATTATAATATGAACAAATCTTAATTCAGTATATACGCACGCGAGTATTTGTTTATGTAGGCTATATAATTGAATATAGATTAGTTATTACTCCCTAATTTAAAAAGGAAATTAGTATTCAAATGTTGGCGAGATAACAACATAAAATTTTGTTTTACAGCATATACTATGTATATCCACTTCTTTTCAGTAACAAAAACCTTTTTTTCCAAAAGTATTCCAAATGAGAATTACACGAATGTGTGAGTTACAAGGGATGCTAAGTAAATTATGAGTCACTTCAATTAAACAAGGTATGGTGGGGATTTCTAAAGGTTTCCTCATGCCGGACGGAGATATGATTTGACACTTAGAGAGTTTTTATAGCTTATTCGACCAAATTTATTTTTCTCTAAAAGTGCTTATTTTTTTCAAAGTGAGGTGTTTGACTAAGCTTTTGAAAGAAAATAAGTGTTTTCGGAGAGTAGCAGAAGCAGTTTTTAGCTTCTTCCCAAAAATAATTTTTTGAAAGCACTTTTGAAAAAAAAAAATCACTTAAAACACTTTTTAAAAGCTTGAACAAACACTAATTGATGCTCAAAATACTTTTTAAATTAATTGGTCAAACACAAACTATTTTTTCGCCAAAAGTACTTTTTTGACAAATACAATTGAAAAAAATACTTTTCAAAATAAGCTGATTTTAGCAGCTTGGTCAAACAGACTATTAGTTTCTTACATTTTTTTCACAGTTCAATCAATGCCTGGCATTGGAGGTCAAGACTGAGAAACGTAAGGAACTTGGGGTGTGTTCAGTATGAATTGAGTGTTCTAGTAGTTAGAATCCCACTGAGGACTATGTTGTTATTAATTGGGTGTTAGTTGTGTCTTCATCTTTCTGGGATCGTTTAGTACAAAGGAAGCTCGACTTCATGATTTGGCTCGTAAAGAGGTGGCTGAAGCCTCAGAAGCTTTGGTCACAAGTATTCTAACTATTTGTTCTCTTAAGGCGTATTCCCTGATCGATTTCGGGTCCGAATCTTTATTATGTGACTCTATACTTGGTCCTTGAATTTTAGTGTAGAACCCGTTAGGACCCTTCTTTTGTGAATACCCCTGCTAGTGTTCGTGTTAATTCTACTAGGATCTATAGAGAATGTGTAGTGTAGTTAAGAGTCGGGAGACCGCTGTTAATTGTTTGAATTAAAAATGGTAAACTTTGATGTGATTATGGGGATATACTAGCTTTCCGAGTGTTATGAAACTCTGGATTTGCAATCAAAATAGTTAGGCTTGAATATCCTGATGAACCCATTATTCAGTGGAGGAATGATATTGTTAAACCTTGAGGTAGACTTATTTTGTATCTTAAGACTCGCCAAATGAACTCGAATAGGTGTAATTACCATCTAGTTATTGTTAATGATATTTACTCCATAATACCTTAACTTATTCCGTATCCCAGGTATGTATTGAACCTTTGGTTTTTCGAATCTTTACGAAAGTCTAGACTAAAGATATGAATTCCTTATCTTCGTATTTAGGCTTGACGGATATAGTTGTGAGAGTCCCAGAATCATATCATTATTATTGGGTTGGTAGATTATATTTACAACAAAGAAACTTTATTAATTTTGAAAGTTTGAGGTTTAGTGAAAATCGTAGGCCATCACTTTTATTCAGGGATGATTGATCCTGAGGGGGATAATGTAACACTCCGTAAATCCGTATTAGGTGCGAATATTTTAAATTGATATTAATGTGACATATTAGATATATGGAGTCCTATCAAGATGAGTTTTGGTTGAAATAGTTGACCTAAGATCAAGACGAATAATGAAGTACGTAAAATTTGCTAAAATCAACTAAGTTTACGGTAGTTTTGATTTCCAACTTGATTACGTGATTATTCATTGAGAATTTGAGAAACTCCAAAACATGAACGTTCTTTCCCTTTGAAATACCTTTCCAACGGTAGGTCGTCTAGATCAAACTGAGTTACGTGCAAAACGTTATGAGCATTTTACTGAGAAAAGGTCGGCAGTCGCGTCGTCAGGGTGCCGTAGTCAGAATGTCATTCTGATTGAATTTTTGCCTTATGCGGCACCACTGAAGTGGTTCCGCAGGTGGTCTCACCCATGACGGGTCCTTGATGCAAGGGTGTCGCAGCCCATTATTTTTCTGATTCCGGATTTTATAAGTTTTCCACTTTATTATATTCATTCCCACTTCATTTTGGCCAACTTTTTGAGAGGAAACAACCCTAAAACTTCTCCAAAACACCTAAGGTATGCTCTTGATCAATCTACATCATTATAACATCAATCTAACATTAAATTAACCTTAGTTCATCTCTCTAAATTATAGGTTCTTGAAAATCGAAGAAAGAGAAATTGAAGGAGACTTTGGAAAATCTTTTGAAGGTATGTTTTTTTATATTTAATAAGATTATTTAGGGGATTTGGACTAGTGTAGAGTATTAGTAAAATTAAGAATCCATGGATGATTTATAAGGGTTCAAGAACAAGTTTTAAGGCTAGAAAAGCCCCAATTTTCAAATAAGGGTAGAAATATCTAGAATTGGTTAAAGTTCTAAACTTTGTTATTAATACCCATTGTAGAACGATTGTTGAACTTGAAAGAATCCGTTTGCTAGATTTTTGCGGAAATTTAGGTATGTCTACTTTTCAAAAACCTTCTTTTTGAAGTATGTTATCTTGTTTGAAACGTGTAGATGATTGTTCATAACTTGAAATATTTCTTTGAAATATGAACATGATTAAAACACTTGTTTGGTGGAAGTTCTTTCAAAATTAAATATGATTTGTTTCATACAAGGTCATACGTGTGTAGGATCAAGCCTGCATCGAACCTTATACGAACTATACTACTTTGTGAAACTCGTTTTTCTCATTATTGGATGATTAAAATCTCTAAAGGTTGGACCTTAAACTTGTTTTGATGTTGAATGAATTTCTTGAACTTGAAACTGCATAAGTGATTTGAATAAGGTTCCTAAATTGATTATCACTTGAAATACCTCTATTGTAAGAAGATGTTTGAGAAGTGAATTTGGCTATAAGCCATGATTGATGATTCGGTTAATATGCCATGACTTTGTACTTGTTTGTGTTTGGGTCTGTATGGGCAACCTGTGCTAGTCCATAGGACGATTAGCCATTATAGATCCTAACGTATCGATACGAATATTGTTATGTCAGTCTAGAGGACGATTGACCTCTAAGGCGTATAACTAGTGCATCTATTGTTGTGTCAGTCCAGAGGACGATTGACCTCCGAGGCATATAGTCTAGGGCATCTATTTTTGTCCTAGTCCAGAAGATGATAAGCCTCCGTGGTTTCCCAGCCTAGAGTATCGATTGATTGATTATGTGAGTGGCTTGTTTTGGTATCTTGGTTTCCTGTGAGTGGCTTGTGGTAATCTTGAGTTCTTAAGTGACATACTTGACATGATAAATAGTAACAAATTAAACTTGATGTATTCTTCATTATTGGGTTCTCTGATGATTTCTATAAGTTAATGGCTTACTCTATTTCCGGGTTTTCAAATTATTTCATTTAACGGATTATTATTCATTTTATAACTACTTTGATTTCATTAACTATTTCCCCTTAGACACTCACTGAGTACCCAGTGCTCATGCATACCATTATTATTTTTGATGGTATGTTAGGTAATGAAGAATAGCAGGTATAGACAAATCTCGAGGATTAGGAGTACTTATTGCTTTCCAGATTATTGGTGAGCCCATACACTTGTTTGTGTGTTCTCATTGAGTCATTTATTACTTCTTAGTAGTTTCTGGGTTGCGTCCCGATGAGTTAGGCATTTATGCATTATCTTAGAAGCTCCACAGATAGTATCAAATTGTGGGTAGTGTGTGTGAGCCTCGTATGACTCGTTGAGGCATTTGACCACAATTTATGACTAAGTATTCGCTTAGACTTCCTCTGTGTTATTTCATAAGTGTGATAATGATTTCATATAGATATTTATGACTTGTTGAATTTAAATAATGAAAGATTATTGAATAGGAATTTGTTGTTATTAATTCATAAAGTACTTCCGGTATTGTTTGTAGCATTGGATGCCTGTTACGTCTAGTGGTGGCCAGTGGGTCGGGGTCGGGGCGGGACGGGCGAAGGGGTCGGGTCTGGCGGGGTCGGGGCGGGACGGGCGAAGGGGTCGGGGTCGGGTCTGGCGGGACGGGCGAAGGGGTCGGGGTCGGGTTTGGCGGGACTTGCTCCAGTCCCGTCCCAATCCCGATCCCGTCGGTATCGGGTCGGGGCGGGGGCGGGGTCGGGGTCGGGGCGTGGTCCGGCGGGTTTTCCTTTTTTTTTTTTAAAAAAAATAACATATGTATAAAAAAAACTCAATAAATAAGATAAGATAGTGTAATAAAAACATCCCAAGGCTGTTTTTGTGCCTCTTATATTATTTAATAGACATGATTTTTTTGTAATACAAATACAATTGTCTAAAATCTAAATTGCAACTTTGTGATGTTGTCCAAAAGTTGCAAATTACATAATAAAATTGTAATTAAAAAAATTACATTCTCAAAAAAACCTGTTCTAATTGCTTGATGATTTCCTGTGGTTCTTCGGTTGGAATTGGTATTTGTTGGTCAAATTGATCCACGTCGCTTCACTTCCTTCGGTTAAGATTTCGTTGTAGTTTTCATCTTCTTCTTCGTTGATCTCCGGTTGACCGCACCTTCTCCACTCCGCTCGTAACCAATCTCTGAATAATACTGCAATTTCCAAGATGTCTCCGGCTAATGAGTGTCTGTGGTCTCCTATTTGATATCTGCCGGCAGAAAAAGCGCTTTCAGACGCAATTGATGACGCTTGAATGTTCAAAACATCTCGGGCCATCAATGAAAGTGTCGGAAAGGTCTTCTCATTCCCCCTCCAGTATTTCAGCAAGTCTTTATGTCCATATTCATTGATAACTTCTTGATATGGTACAGAACCCTGCAAAACAAAAATATCTAACTCGCTAATTTGGTTAGCAGTAGAGGTACGGCCGCACATTCTATTTCTGAGGCTTTCAATACTAGCCGCAGAAACAGCATGTCTTTTGTGAGGTTGTGTTGAAGATGAAGAAGATGGTATGAAAGCCGGTAAGTTACTAGCATTTTCTTGTTGTTAAAAGCTATATTTTTTTTTGCATTGGTGTTCTACGCTAGACAACACTTCTTCTTTAGTTTGTTCAATAGGTGGTGGGTGATTTAAATTTTTGGGACTTGGAGGTGGTAGTACTTCTAAACAATCGTAAATAGTTTCAATTAGTGATTTAGTACCGTCTATTTTAATAGTAGGATTTAATACAGAACCAATAATATAAATAGTGAGAATAGGAATATATATATTTTTTATTTTGACAAACGTTTTTTTAATAGCTGCCTTATAAGCTGGTTTTTTCATATATTCACTAAGTAATAAAAATATTAGAGTTATATAAAACAACATAGTTGAAATAGTAGGATAATATATACCGGAAAATTCTTTTGTTGCTTGAAAAAATTTCTCTAAAAATACAATAAGTTCGGAAATTTTTACCCAATCACTATCTAAAATCATATCAGCTGGATTTTTATTATGAGAGTTAAAAAATAAAGTTATAGGTATTCTAGTCATAAGCAACAAAATAAAGTTTATAGCAAATTGTATTTTACTAAGAATATCTTCAAAAAGTGATAGACCATCATTTACAATTAACTTATATATATGGCATGCGCATTTTATATGAAAATGATCTGGAAAAGATGGAGTTAAACTATTTTTTAAAATTGTAATTGCGTAATTGTTAGAAGAAGCGTTATCTAATGTAATAGTCATAATTTTATTGGTTATTCCGTAATAATGACACACTTGATAAATATTATCTGCAATAAAAGTACCAGTGTGCCTATCATCTATATATCTATACGCTAAAAAGTGTTTTTGCATAGACCATTTATAATCTATCCAATGACAAATTACAGTTAAATAATCATGGTCGTTAGTACTACGACCTATATCAGACGTGATAGATACTTTGCCATTAAAATAATATAATGAAAAACGTAAATACTGTTGATATTCATGCGCGAATTTAAATACATCTCTCTTAACAGTTGATCTAGGAAAACCGTTAAAAGCAGGATTATATATATCTCTAATGTAATGAATAAAATCGGGAGATGAAGGAAATGAAAAAGGCAAACCCTCCACAACAACTAATTTTGATATTGCTTCCCTATCTCTATGTTTATTGTATTTAGAGCCTACAATTCCCCCCGTCATAGGGTTAATTTGACCCTGTACTTTGTCCGGGACAGTATCAGTATGTGAACCTTGTCCCGATAGAGCTGGCGTTTGCGCACCCGGTTTTGAAGCCTGGTATTGGGCATACCTAGCTGGATGAGCACTTACTACGTGTCTAATTAAACCCCCCGGCCCACCGTGACCTTTTCCAGTTTTAAATTTTGAAATATTTTTACAAATTTTACATATAGCTACTTGATTCTCTACGTCCCTATCAAAAAATGTCCATGCATCGATTTTAATGGTCGTTTTGCTGGACCTCGTCTCATACTAGGGGGAATAAGAGGTATTTCAGTTGAAGGTTCACTAGTGGGTGTGTTGTCATCAATATTAGTGGGTGTATCATCTAGATCATCGTCTAAATTAAAGTTTTCTTGAGTTCCAGAAAATAGCTCCTCGTCTAAAGATAATGGTATTGTAGGAAAATGTTGAGTATCAACAAAATCATCCTGTGTAGGAATAAGATGACTAGAAGAAGTACCCTTGCCCTGGTTGCCCCTACTAGAAGAAGCACCCTTACCCTTACCCTTAAATATACCTTTTAATCCTTCCATTTTAATTATGATAATAAATAATTAAAGATAATAAAATTAAGTGCGCTAATAAAATAAACAGACAATAATAATTTAATGAAGGAACGAATGTACCAAACGCCGACGTAACGTCGACGTGTAATCGAGAGGTTGAAAATTGAAACTTTGCTCGATGGAAGATCCTCAAGCTAGTTGCCAACTTCACTCCCAATTCCCAAATGAATAAATAAAATTGAATATTTAGCAAACAATGTAGACTTGTAGAGAGATATATTGAGAGATTAGAGAGATTGTAGGAAGATTTGTGAGAAAGATGAAGAGAAAATGAGTTATTTATAGTTGGAAAATTGGGTTAAAGTGTAAATATAATAACTTATGGGTTAAAAATGAATATTAAGGGGTAGGGGGTTGGGGGAGGGGGGGAGGCCTAAAATGGCCGTTGCCCAACGGCCAAAATCTAAAATGGTCGTTGGTGCAACGGTTATATTTGCAAAGGGGGAGAAATCGGGCGGGGTCGGGGTTGGGGTAGGGATGGGCTCGGGTCAGGCGGGCCTGGGGCGGGCTCGGGTCTGGCGAGACTAGACATTGTCTCGTCCTGAGTTCGAGTCCCGCCACCTTTTTTTTTTTCGCGGGGTCGGGGCGGGCTCGGGACGGGGTCTGGCCGTCCCGGCCCACTGGCCACCCTTAGTTACGTCCATGGTTGGGTTTGGGGCGTGACACTAAAGGTGTACCGGTGGCTTACATTAAGGCAATCAAGGACATATATGTACGATGGATCCAAGACCTGGGTTAGAACAGTGATGGGTGACTCAGAACACTTTCCGATCATGATAGGGCTGCACTAGGAATCAACCCTTAGTCCGTTCCTATTCACCTTAGTGATGGACGAACTGACATGACATATTCAAGGAAATGTGTCATGGTGTATGTTATTCGCTGATGACATAGTACTGATCTATGAGATGCACGTAGTTAAATTTTGGCGACAGACCCTAGCATTTAAAGGTTTCAGTTTAAGAAGGACTAAGACAAAGTATCTAGAGTGCAAGTTTAGGAACGTGACACATAAGGCGAAGGTGAAAGTGAAGATCGATGCACAAGTCCCGTTCAAGAAAGGTAGTTTCAAGTATCTTGGGTTCATAATATAAAGAGATGGTGAGATTGATGATGATGTCGCTCATCGTATGAAATTGAGGCACGCATCTGGGGTACTGTGCGATAGGAATGTGTTGCCTAGACTTAAAGGTAAATTAACAGAAGAATGGTTAGACTGACCTTATTGTATGAATCAGAGTGTTGGCCTGTAAAGAACATCCACATTCAGAAGATGAGTGTAGCGAGATGAGGATGCTCAGATGAATGTGTGGGCATACTTATAGGGATATGATTAGGAATGAAGTTATACGGTGAAAGTGCCTCCATTGCGGACAAGTTGAGAAAAGCGAGACTGATATAGTTAGGGTATGTGAGGAGAAGGTGTGTGTATATGCCAGTAAGGAGGTATGAGAGGTTGGATATTATAGGAGTTAGAAGAGGTAGATGTGGGTCGAAAAAGAAGTGGGGAGAGGTGATTAGGTAGGACATGTCACAACTTCAGTTTACCGAGGACATGACCCTAGATAGAAAGGTGTGGAGGTCGAGGATAGAATGTTAGTAGGTAGACAAGTGGTCTCCTTATTAGTAGTAAAAGTTAGTAATAGCGTAGTTTCCTTTCTTCAAAGTGTGTTACTATCTGTTGGCTCATTTGTTTTCTATCTTGCTATTTTATTGTCATATTTTCTTGATATCATGCATCACATTCTTGTTTTTTCTTTCGAGCTAAGGGTCTATAAAAACAACCTCTAGAATGCATAGTTCTTAAAAGATTGAATTACAAAAAGGAATAGGAAAACACTAGAAATGAAATGGAGGTGGATGTGAAAAAGGAAGTACTTCAGGTGTTAACATTGCAGAGGAGAACAAAGATAATGTAAATAAGGAAGGGGATACTGGTAACATTGAAGGAAAGAAGGAGGATGGGGAAAATGTGAAGGCTCAAAACAGTAAAGAGATTCACAAACCAAGTGATCCTATAAAAACACTCAAATTAATGTTGTGTAGACTGACAATCAAAAGAATCCTATAGAGGAGATTCAACAGGAATATAAAAGAAAAGGAATCCAAATAAGGAGGACCAACAGGAGAGGACATACGATCCATAAGGATGACATAAATATGTACAAATATTAATTTAATTTTTTTAAAGATTACTACACGATTTTAAATCAAAATTACTGAATTCGATTGAACCAACAACCGTCACTTTAGCTCTGCCCCTACAAATTATACATACTTGTTGGAAACCAACAAGGCCAACTACTAGAGATGGCAGTGGATCCTGGACCCGGTCCGGATCCGGTGGATCCAGATCTGTTTTATAGGATATGGATCTTCAAAATTTGGACCCGACGGATCCGGATCCGGATCGGACCCAGATCCATTTCTGACGGATCGGATCTGGATCTTGTGTTTGAGATCCGTATCCAGTCCAGATCCGGCCCGTGAATCCATTTTTTATTAAATATATTCATAACCTAGAATGTAATTTTATAAGTATTTTCTTAAAATTGCTAAGCACATCGTTGCAAGTTTAATTCTCAAAACAAGTTTAATTTATCCCCGCGTTAAATCAAAAACCAAAAAATAAAGAGGTAACTTCGATAATAAAATCAATGTTATATTAGTGAATGACTAACATCTCCATAGACAAGTAGTTAAAATTATATTCACTTCATTTGTGAAGATTCCAAGCACATGCAAGTTCTGCATTGTGGAAATACTAGTCAGCATTTTCCACAACTATTGTCATTGTCCAACATTTTTAATTAATAGCTCACAATCAAAACGAGACAACGAACAAAATATCTCATATGAAAAATTAAACACAGTAAACTGTTAGCTAAGTAAAAATCGTTTGTCAGTTCAAAAAAAAAATCTTAGCAAGACAAATTTTTTTACATGTGGATCCAGATCCGTGTACCCGGTGAATCTGATGGATCCGGATTTGGATCTGATTTTTATGGACCCGACGGATCTGAATCCGAATATGGATTCAGGTATGAAAAACGGAGCTGGATCTGGATCTAGTAGGATCCGGTCCAGATCCGATCCGTTGCCATCCCTACCAACTACAGTCATGCATATATGGAGAGAGACTAATAATGTGTAGATTACCTAACAATTAAAGGTCACACACATGAATAAAATAGTACTAATTTTAAAAAATACAATCAAGGAAATGAAGTTTCACTAATTAAGCAATATTGCTTATTGTTGTTAATCAAATCAGTAGCCATGGTGATTCATAGAACCAAGTAATTGAAGAACAGTAAGGAGAAAAGAAAGCAGAAATGAAGAAGATGAACTCGTATGAGAGGGGAGAATTGAGAGAGTAAAATGTATATTGATTCTCATTAATTATATGTTTACACATGTAGATTATATGAGATATATATGCACAATATATTTAGCTTAATCAGCCCATCAGCTGAAGTAACTGCTAGTTAGTTATAACTAACAAGCTAACTAACTACCTAACTTCTTGAAACTACATTTAGACCCCTCAAGTCTTCCATAATGTAGCTTAACACTCCTCAAGTTAGGTGGGATGAAAAATATCAAGGACACCTAACTTGAATTTCAAATACTCATGTTGAACTCTTGATAATTCCTTGGTAAAGACGTCAGCAAGTTGATCAATAGTATGAACATACTGAGTAATAACCAATCCTATTTGTTTATTTGTATTTTTCCCTTATGAAATGATAATTAATTTTTATATGTTTTGTTCTTTCATGATACACAGGATTGGCAGCTATTTGCAATGTTGCCTTGCTGTCAATAAAGATTGTAACTGGTTGTTTTACCTCAGCACCAATCTCTTTCAAAATTCCTAGTAGCCATGTTTATCCAGCTACCACAGTTGCTAAGCTTCTGTATTCTACTTCTGCAAAAATCCTAGATACCACTGTTTGTTTCTTGGATTTCCATGAAACTAAAGACTCCCCAAATTTAATCATGAAACCAGTAACAAATTTCCTTGTAATTGGACAAGTAGGCCAATCTGCATCACAAAAAGCCGTGACTTCATTCTTCAGACAACTTGATAGCAATAAACCTTATCATGGTTGAAGAGACAACAAAAATTACTGTGTCGTGACCCTTGAGCAGGAATTCTCCCACATAAATATGGAATATTTTTTGAATGCTTCAGCATATTGTCGAAGGTTCAAGGAGTTGTCGGATCAACTAAAAAACGTTAGTGCACTTGTCACTAATGATCGTCTTGTTCTTCAGATGGTTGCAGGCCTCTCCGAGGCTTATAATGGCGTTGAGACTCGCATTCATCAAAGCAATCCTCTCCCGCCATTATACCAAGCACATTTCATGCTCACCTTAGAAGAAATAGGGTTGGCTAAAAAGACCATTACCGGAGCCAATTCCTCCATGATAGTGGCCACGTCTCACAAAACTGATGACTCTCAATCGTTATCCGAAAATTATGGTAAAAATCGTAACAATGGGGGTGGCAAAAATGGTCAAAATCGTGGGAAAAAGTACGGCGGCCGTGGTGGCAGTGGCAGAAGACCGACAGACAGTGGCGGACAGCAGGGGATCGGTTCACTGAACCCATAGAAACAGGCTTGGGCCGCTGGGCAGTGGCCCTGGGCCAACGGGTATGTGGCCTATACCGCCATGCCCATTCCCTTCACAGAATTGGGCCAGGCCTAACATTGGTTAGCATCGGTAGAAAACTGGGCCTGCTTCGGCCTGGCAGCAGGCTGGCCTGCTTGGGCCTCGGCCTCAGCAAGCTTCGCTGCTACGGGCCCAACAGCAGCAGTACCGACCCACACGGATATCGAGGCAGAGATGCATACACTTGGATTAAATTCCCCAAATACAAATTGGTACATGGACACATGTGCTACTTCTCACATGACATCCGCACTAGGCAATCTCTCATATTACTTCAAATTGAGTAAAAATCAGGGCATAATTATTGGTAATGGTAATTTAATTCCAATTCGTGGTTATGGTCACAAAAATTTATCTCCATTGAGCCCACATATAGCCTTGAAAATGTCCTTCATTCTCCTCAATTAAAAATTTGGCGTCTGTTCGAAAATTTACAACTGATAATTGGATTTCTGTTGACTTTGACCATTTTGGATTTTCTATGAAGGATTTCACGACGGGAATACCTCTAATGAGATGTAGTAGTCGGGGAGAGCTCTATCCCATCACTACCACCACCACTATAAATAATCAAGCCACACCGTCAATATTTGCCGCTTTAGCACCTTTCCTGTGGCATGCGTGTTTCGATCATCCGGGAGCGTATATTCTTTCCTCTCTTAAAAATAATAATTTTATTGATTGTAATAGTACGCGTAGTACTAATGTTTGCCCTTCTTGTCCGCTTAGAAAACATGTTAGATTACCGTTTGTAACCTCTAATTCTAGTACTTTGATGCCATTTGATATTATTCATAGTGATTTGTGGAGATCTCCCGTTTTGAGCTCTTTGAGCCATCGTTATTATGTGTTATTTTTGGATGATTATTCTAATTTTTTGTGGACTTTTCCATTGTCTAAAAAGTCTCAAGTTTATTCCACATTCCTATCATTTAGAGCATTTATCCGTACCCAATTTGAACAGAAAATTAAAAACATTCCATATGATAATGGAAGGGAATTTGATAATGAGTTGTTTAGGGAATTTTGTAATGTTAATGGTATATCTTTTAGATTTTATTATCCTCATACGTGCCTTATTGAAAATACGACGAGGGAGTTGGTGCCCCATCCGCCTGGTGTCAATGTTATTCGTTCAATGTGGATTTTTACTCATAAGAAAAAATGTGATGGTTGTTTTAAGAGGCATAAGGACCGTATTGTAGGTGATGACAAAACTCAACAGATTGACGTGGATTGTGGAGAAACATTTAGTCCGGTGGTCAAATCAGTAACCATTCACACTATTCTCAGTCTGGCTCTCTCGAAAACATGGCCTATTCATCAGGTGGATATGAAAAATGATTTCTTACACGATGATATCAAGGAAAAAATATACATGCTTCAACCCTTGGGTTTCATAGACCCCGA
Organism: Anisodus tanguticus; assembly: GCA_034509755.1. NCBI lineage: Eukaryota > Viridiplantae > Streptophyta > Magnoliopsida > Solanales > Solanaceae > Anisodus > Anisodus tanguticus. Next base: position 51,400,507 of record CM067540.1, on the reverse strand, counting down.
TCATCCTAACAATGTCTGTTTGCTGAAGAAGTCCTTGTATGGGATAAAACTAAAAATGGTTGTGGATCTTGGACCCGGCTCGGATCCGGTGGATCCAGATCCAATTTATAGGATACAAATCTTCAAAATTTAGACCGGATGGATCCGGATCGGACCCGGATCCGTTTATGACGGATCGAATCTGGATCTGAACCTTGATTTGATATCCGTATCCGGTCCAGATCCAACCCATGGATCCATTTTTTATTAAATATATCCATAACCTAGAATGTAATTTTATAAGTATTTTCTTAAATTGTTTCATAATTTCTAAGAACATCCTTGCAATTCTCGCGGCTTCAGAAAATGCCTTTAGAAAATCTTAAATATTTGGACTAAGAAGAGGAAATAAGAAATCTTAAATATTTGGACTTTCTGGCTTTGAAGGTTCAATCAGCCTATATGGTATTTTATAGCTTTGAAGGTTCATGGAAGACGATCGACTCCCATACCCTTGAGAACTGATCCCTCAGGCCGTTCATCGAAATCTGTTTCTCCTCAATGAAGCTCCGGTCTTTGCTCTTTTGGTATTTCTCCTTTGAACTCTTAACACCAAACCTCTTGACCTTTTGGGACCTCTTTTATCTCAACTCGGCCGCCCGGGCTTCTTCTTCTCCAACATCCTCATCATCAGACTGAGAGGATAAATGTGCAGTAGCGTGGGAGGTTTGTGATCCTTCATCACTAGATACAACTATGTTGCGTCGCCTTCTCTTATTGCCCAACCCGTCGGTTTATTTGTGAGTACAGACTGTGAGCTTCCCCTGACTTTAGAGTATCAACCGGGCCTGAGTAGGCCTCAAAGATATAACCGAGGGTGCTGGCTCGTTGATAGTGATACCCTTATGTGCTTGCGTCTTTTTAGGAGCCATTTCTGCAAACAAGAGACGTGATGAGTCTTGGACTATGGTACGAAACAAAGTAAAATATTTTTGTATTTTTCATAAAGTATTTGAAAAAATAAAACACACAAAACAAACAAGAAGTTATACTACAAAACGAAAAAGAAAGAATAAAAACATAGGAATTGAAAATTCCTTTACTGATTTCAGACCTGGTCTGCGGGCTGCAGTCCAGGTTCCGACGTCGTAAACCCAGACTGCGGTCCAAAGACCGCAATCACACTTTTTCCCAGAAACTTTGAATTCACTGGCAATTCTGCGGCCAATTTTGCTGTCCGCATAACCATTCTGTTGTTCACAAAAGGTATCACAAAATGGCATTTCAATCATCTTGGAACACTGGACATTTTTGCGAACTGAGGTGCCCTTCTGCGGTCCGCAGAACCATTTTACTGTTCGCAAAAGGGCGCCCAATCAACACATTTTGGGTATTCTTCAAGGATTGCACCTCAATTTTCAAAACTCGGTGTTGCCACACCCAAACTATCACCACACACACATTACCGACCTAAATCATGCTTGTAATTCACGCTCGTAGGTACTCAGACTTTTACTACGGCTTCAATTAAGTTAAATTCAATGAACATAAGCATGTTTAATCATTTTTTCACAATTTCGCTCAATTGACAACCTTCCCGCACAAATTAAGCACCCAAATTCAAGAGTAATGCAATTGAACCCTAGCCTAACCCCCATATGCAATCAATTTCATACAATTCCACCAATTTCAAATTCATAATATTTGCGATTTCTAAACAATAGGGGCAAACGAGGCAATGATGAAAAATCATACACTTTTCTGACTATATGAGGCACACATACATGTCATACAATCATTATTCAACCTCCCACAAGTCAATTTCATGATTAACACCATCCTTTTTACCTATTCTTGCAAGAAAAAGTAAAAGAAGAGAAGTGAACATATCTTGAGATCGACGAGTAGACGGGGAGGATGAAATGATTAAGCGAGGTGGAGTATGTGCAAAATATGTGCGGGTGAGGTGAGTAACGATTGAGGGAAAATAGGGATCGTTTGATTTTAATCTGAACGTGAAAGAGAGAAGTGAAAAAAACTAGGCTTTTCAGCCCTTTTATACTTGTGCCATTCTGCGGTTAAGATCGGGTTGCAGTTCCGGTCTGCGGTCCACAGAACTGGACTACAGCCCACGTACCTTTGCTTCAAATGAGCTGATGTGACACCCATTTTGCGATCACAGAACTGGATTGCGGTCCGTAAAAGGGTTCATTTCACTGTAATGTTTCCCAAAAAACTCCCAGGTGTAATGTGTAATTCTGCGGACTAAAATGCAGTCCGTAATTAAGGACTACGATCCGCAAAATAGGCCGCACAATGGTGTCTCTTACTCTTTTGACTTGTTTTTCACATCTCTCCATATTTCCTCCTCATTTTGCCTGTGTTTCTAGATCTTTTACACTTAACAAACTATCAAACACACAAGTGAACAAGGAAAATAAAGTTAAAACATTGGGTTGCCTCCTATTAGTTCTTGATTTAACGTCACGGCACAACGAATGTTACCACAAGTTCTTCAAGGTTCATGAAGGGTGATGATTGTGTTCACCTTAAGATCATCAAAACTTCCTAAGTAATGCTTGACTCTTTGGCTATTTACCTTAAAAAGGTGACCAAATTTGTTCTCCAATTCAATGGCACCATATGGGAAGACCTTTATCACTTTGAAATGGCCGGACCACATCGACTTTAACTTTTCAGGGAACAACTTGAGTCTAGAGTTGTAAAGCAAGACCAAGTCCTCAGGTGAAAATTCCCGCTTCAAAATCCTCTTGTCATGGAAGAACTTCATCATCTCCTTGTAGAATACTGAACTTTCATATGCTTGGAGACAGAACTCATCCATCTCGTTGATTTGATCCATCATTAACTTTGATGTATTTTTCCAATCGATGTTTAGTTTCTTCAATGGCCAAGGTGCATTGTATTGCACCTTTACCGGAAGATGACATGCCTTGCCAAATACCAACTTGTACGGTGACATCCCAATAGGAGATTTATATATGCCCACATAGCATCATCAAGCTTTCTCGACCAATCCGTCCTCATGAGATTAATCGTCTTCATCAAGATGCTCTTTATCTCCCGATTGGACACCTTCACTTGACCACTTGTTTGGGGGTGGTAAGGAGTTGCCACCTTATGCTTTACCCCATACTTTTCAAGAAGGGAGGCAAACACTCTATTGCAAAAGTGAGAGCCTCCATCACATATGATGGATCTGGGGATCCCAAACCGAGTGAAAATGTTCTTCTTGAGGAATGCGATGACACTCTTCCCTTTATTGTTTGGAAGGGCTACGGGTTCAACCCAGTTGGACACATAATCAATCGCCACAAGTATATACTTATTGCAAAATGAACTCATGAATGGCCCCATGAAATCTATTCCCCACACATCAAACAATTCCACTTCAATAATATGAGACATAGGCAATCCATACCTTCTATAGTCATTACCTTCCCTTTAACATTTGTCTCAATGCTTCACAAACTCATGGTAATCCTTGTAGATTGTTGGCCAATAAAAACAACTTTGAATAATTTTGGAGGCCATGCGTTGACTAGCATGATGACCCCCAACCGGTGAAGTATGTCATGCTTCCATGATAGGGAAAGTTTCCACTTCGGGAACACATCTTCAAATCATATTGTCGGCATAAATCCGGATGAGATAAGGTCCATCCCAATAGTAGTGTTGGGAGTCTCTCAAGAATTTCTTCTTTTGGTGAGAGTTTAGATAATCCGGCATGATTTCACTTACCAAATAATTAGCGAAATCGGCATACCAAGGGATGGGATCTTGAGATGATGCAAAGACTTGCTCATCCGGAAAAGCATCATTGATCTTCAACTCATTCTTTGGCCTTCTGGCCTCTTCAATCCTTGACAAATGGTCTTCTACTTGGTTTTCACAACCTTTCCAATCTTTGATCTCAAAATCGAACTCTTGTAGAAAGAGTACCCACCTAATCAAGCGTGGCTTTACGTCATTCTTTGCCATTAAGTATCGGAGGGCTGCATGATCGGAATACACCACCACTTTAGAACCCCATAGATAAGACCGAAAATTTTCAAAAGCAAAAACAATGGCAAACAACTCTTGCTTCATCACCATGTAAATCTTTTAAGCTTCATTAAGAGATCTACTTGCATAGTAGATTAGGTGAAGGATTTTTCCATGTCTTTGGCCCAACATAGCACCAATAGCAACTCCACTTGCATCACACATCAATTCAAATAGAATATCCCAATTTGGAGTCACCACTATTGGAGCCGAAACCAATTTATCTTTTAAATCCTCAAAATCTTTGAGGCATGCTTCATCGAACTCAAATTTTGCATTTTTTTCAAGAGCTTGCACATTGGGATTGTGATATTTGAAAAATCTTTGAAGAGTCTTCTATAAAACCCCGTATTCCCTAAGAAACTTTGGATACCCTTGACGGTTGTTAGAGGAGGCAACTTGTCTATCACTTTAATTTTGGCCTTGTCGACTTCAATACCATCATTTGAGATCATTTGACCAAGGACTATGCCTTCCGTGACCATAAGTGACATTTCTCCCAATTTAATACCAATTGGTCTCTTCACATCTTTTCAATACGAGGGAGAGATTTTCTAAGCAAGCTTCAAAGAACTCCCCAACTACAGAGAATTCATCCATGAATACCTCAATAACATCTTCCACTAGATCATAAAAAATTGACATCATGCAACGTTGGAAGGTGGCGGGAGCATTGCAAAGAACGAAATGTATCCTTCGATAGGCGAATGTACCATATGGACAAGTGAAAGTGGTCTTTTATTGATCCTCCGGGGCTATTTGAATTTGATTGTAGCCTGAGTACCTGTTCAAGAAACAATAGTAAGACTTTCCCGCAAACCTATCAAGAATTTGATCAATGAAAGATAGGGAGAAGTGATTCTTCCTTGTAGGACTATTCAACTTCCAGTAGTCCATGCAAATTATTCACCCGGTTATTGTCCTCGTTGGTATAAACTCATTTTTATCATTTGGGACCACCGTGATCCCTTATTTCTTCAGTACACAACACTATCGGAAATTGGTTGCACTACCCCCGCATCTAACGACTTTATAATTTCATTCTTGACAACCTCTTGCATTGAGAGGTTTAACCTCTGTTGATGCTCAACACTTGGAATAGTTGGATTTGATGAGTATATACACCCGCACTTATCCCTTGGATGTCCGCAATAATCCATCCAATTACTCTTCTATAGGTTCTCAAAATTGACAATAAAGCTTCCACTTGACTTTTACTAAGCTTAGATGAGATAATAACTGACAATGAATCATTTGGCCCAAGGAACTTGTACTCCAAATGGCTTGGAAGTAGCTTGAGCTCAAGGGTTGGCAGTTCTTCAATGGAAGGTCGGAGGGGATGGACTCCACAATTTTCCAACTCCAAGTCCAAACTTCTAGGAGCATAAGAATACGACCCTTGGCCCTCAAGATCAAGCATAGTCTCTGCCATCCTCTCAACTACCTCATCATCATAGTTTATCAATACCGTCATCAATTCCCCTTTGATAACATCAACCTCGATGTGCAATTCTACCTCATCATCAATCACCGAAATTACCCTTGTATCCATATATTATTTCATGGATTTGCACACATGGAAGGTAACCTCTTCGTCATTCATTCGGAAATTCAATTCTCTATTTTCCAAATCATATACTGTTGTCCCCGTCGCTAAGAATGAACGTCCCAAGATTATGAAAACATCATAGTCGACTGCATAATCTAATATCACAAAATCGGTGGGGAAGATAAATTTATCAACCTTTACAAGAACATCATATATGATCCCCATTGGCCGCTTCACCGTCCGATTTTGTGTCATGGTATCGTCCCTCATTCTTAAGGTTTCTTTATATAACACATTAGAGGGACCAACCCCAACTACTTCTGATGATCTCGTATGCCAAGCATGGTTTGTCTTCGTTAGCTTATCAAGAATCACATACTACCGTAAACAAATTATTCATCAAGGCACCTCCCGCTATGTTGTTGGCCATTGACTTGTTGATCAAATTTAGAATCCGATAAAATGTTTGGAGTAAGAAATCATCACTCAACTCATGATTGTATCATTGTTTGAGCTTCTTCTTGAACATTAACCAAGCCTCATATAAGTCTTCACCCGTCATTTGATGAAATGTCAAAATTTCATCTTGGAGTTAGAGCATGCGAGCCGGTGGGAAGAACCTCTCAAGAAATGCCTATACCAACTCAATCTATGTAGTGATGGACTCGGAAGGCAAGTCATCCAACCAAATAATAGCCTTCCCTGTTAGAGAGAAGGGGAAGAGCCTTAGCTTCACGGTTTCTTCGGACACGTTGGGATGAAGGCACACCTCATTGAAATTCCTCAAAGTGACTATTCGGGTCGTCGAATGTCAATCCTCCGAATAGGCCCTTGTTGTTGAGTATATGGAGCATGGTGGACGTGATATGGAAATTTGCATTCTCCGAAATTCGGAGTGACCGGATGACATTTGAAAAGGTGGTCATCTCTATGTTTCCTTCATCATCAGATAAATCCGCCATAACACCTACAACACAAAAACAACAAGCAACTGTAAATTTGGAAATAAAGCTCTTAGAAAAGTAATAGAAAATTTCAAGACCGTACTCCCTGGCAATGACACTAAAATTTGATCTCACCCAAATTACACCTTAAATGGTATAATACGTCCATTGTCAAATATAGTAACCCAACTAGGTTGGTGTCAAATCTCACAAGGAATATGATGAGAAATTGATCTATTCATGTATGTATTATGACTTTACTAATTACTTTACTCCTATGGTAACCAAGTTGTTTGTTTGTTTGTTTTAACTACTTCAAGTTATCAATTCAAATAATGGTTAAGTTATGAAGTAATTAGAAGTGTTAGGGTTGTGACTTAATTCATGGAAGTGGTGTTGAATTTATGCTTAAGTGAGTGTATTTAGTGTGGTATGGGTAATGAGGACTAGTGTCTAGGTGAGATTTCTCAATTGGCCCACCTAATTTCACTTTAGGCTTTCTCAAGCTCTAAAGTGTGACATTTATGAACACCTATTATATATCCTTAGTTGATTCCCTTCTAATTAAAGTTGAGATTCATTAAATAAGGTTTAAAGCCCCAAGTCCTAATCAACATACTTCTTTCCTAGACTCTAGTCTCATTTCTCAAGTTTGATTAGAGACAATAGGTAAGAAAGAAATATTTGCATCCAACACTTTAACATTAAGTATGAGGAGTAATTGAATCCCACACTAATACACCTTTTTCATGATTTATAAACTACACCAACTACCACATTTCATTATTTCATCACAACCCCAACCTAAATCTAGCCAATCATTGCAAGTAATAAATGCATAACAAAATAATAAATGTAACAATTCATAATGAACATAAAAGAATGCTTACAATGATTTAGGCAACGACATTGACCTACCGGACTCTAAAGAAAGGGTACCACTTATTTGGAAACTCGAAGTTGGAACTATTTAAACATGATACGCTTCATCTGAAAGTACGCATTTCTTGCTCTAAGTCCGCGACTCTTCCCACAGAGGAGTCACCATTGACTCTATTTATTGTTATGGTAAATCAGTGTATCAAGATATCATTTAATGTGAACACAAGATTTGTCTTTACAAAATGGACCATATTTTTCTTGGAATGATAAACTAGAGATGAATAATGAAAAAGGACACTAGGAATATTCAAAGGTGGCTATAAATGTTAAGAATCTAGATATAGAATAATGTGTCATATCACAAAATCCTAGGTAGGTATGTATCGGGACCCAATTTTCGGACTACACTTATTTACAAAATGCTCCCCGCACACCATTCTGCGACCACAGAACAAGACTGCAGAACAGGTCTGCGGTCTGCAAAATGGGCCTAGGGTTCGCAGAGTAGGTCTTAATTTGGATTGTATGATATTGCGGCTGGAAGAACGGTCCACAGAACTGAACTACTTCCCACAAAAGTGTCTTGGATCTTTATAGTCTGAGTTGAAGCAATAGTTCGCTGACCGGATTGCGGTCCGTAGAACGGAAGTGCAGACCGCAGTTTGGGGTCGCACTTCGGGGCTCCAGATTTCTTCTTTCATTGTTTACTTCTGCAATGTAGCTACCATTCTGCGATCCGCAGTCTGGTTCTACGGTCCGCAGAAGTGGTCTTCTCAGCACTTCATCCATTTTCAACAATTTTGTCTGTGTTTTAGCACATTTCCACATCTTTGGTCTCCCAATGTAAAAATCCTACAAAAACCAAAATAACATAAGAAAATACTAGGGTTGTCCAGTGGGTCGGGTCTGCCCGGTCCCGCCCCGAACCTGAGTAGTTTAAAAACTTTTTTTTTGCAGTATCGGGACTCGAACTGGGATGGGACAATGTCTCATCCCGACCCATCCCAGCCCGACCCAATCCTGTCTGTCCCGGCTCGATCCCGATCCCGCCCGAAATATCCTCTTTTGCAAAAATAACCATTGCACCAACGACCATTTTATATTTTGGCCGTTGTGCAACAGCCATTTTTGGCCTCCCCCTCCCCCAACCCCTTAATATTTATTTTTAACCCATAAGTTATTATATAAATACTTTAACCCAATTTTCAACTATAAATACCTTATTTTCTCTTCATCTTTCTCACAAATCTTCCTACAATCTCTCTAAAATCTCAATCTATCTCTCTACAAGTCTACATTGTCTACTAAATATTCAATTTTATTTATTCATTTGGGAATTGGGAGTGAAGTTGGCAACTAGCTTGAGGATCTTCCATCGAGCAAAGTTTCAATTTTCAACCTCTCGATTACACGTCGACGTTACGACGGCGTTTGGTACATTCGTTCCTTCATTAAATTATTATTGTCTGTTTATTTTATTTAGCGCACTTAATTTCATTTACTTTAATTATTTATTAGTATAATTATAAATTTATAATGGAAGGATTTAAACGTATGCTTATGGGTAGGGGTCAGGTTTCTTCTAGTAGGGGAAACAAGGGCAATGATACTTCTTCTAGTCATCATATTCCTACACATGATGATTTTGTTGATACTGAACATTTTCCTACAATACCATTAGATTTAGACGATGAACTATTTTCTGGAACTCAAGAAGACTTTAATTTAGACGATAATCTAGATGATACACCCACTAATGTTGATGACAACACACCCACTAGTGCACCTTCAACTGAAATGCCTCATATTCCCCCTAGTATGAGACGAGGTCCAACAAAACGACCATTAAAATCAGATGCATGGATATTTTTTGATAGGGACGTAGAGAATCAAATAGCTAGATGTAAATTTGTAAAGATGTTTTAAAATTTAAAACTGGAAAAGATCACGGTGGGATGGGGGGGGGGGTTAATGAGACATGTAGTAAGGGCTCATCCAGCTAGGTATGCCCAATACGAGGCTTCAAAACCGGGTGCGCAAACGCTCGATCCATCGGGACAAGGTTCACATACTGATACTGTCCCGGACCAAGTACAAGGTCAAATTAACCCTGTGACAGGGGGGGGGGGGATTGTAGGCTCTAAATACAATAAACATAGAGATAGGGAAGCAATAGCAAAATTTGTTGTTGTGGAGGGTTTTCCTTTTTCATTTCCTTCATCTCCCGGTTTTATTCATTACATTAGAGATTTGTATAATCATGCTTTTAACGGTTTTCCTAGATCAACTGTTAAGAGAGATGTATTTAAATTTGCACATGAATATCAACAATATTTACGTTATTCATTATATCATTTTAATGGCAAAGTGGCTATCACTTCTGATATAGGCCGTAGTACTAACGACCATGATTATTTAATGGTAACTTGTCATTGGATAGATTATAAATGGTCTATGCAAAAACGTATCTTAGCGTATAGATATATAGATGATAGACACACTAGTAATTTTATTGCAGAAAATATTTATCAAGTGTGCGATTATTACGGAATAACCGATAAAATTATGACTATTACATTAGATAACGCTTCTTCTAACAATTACGCTATTACAATTTTAAAAAATAGTTTAACTCCATCTTTTCCAGATCATTTTCATATAAAATGCGCGTGCCATATATATAACTTAATTGTAAAGGATGGTCTATTACTTTTTGAAGACATTCTTAGTAAAATACAATTTGCTATAAACTTTATTTTTAAAAATAATAGAATTCAATAAAGAAAAGAATATAAAAAAACTTGTCACGATTGCCAACTACCTTACAGAAAAATTTCAGAAGAAGTACCCACTAGGTGAAATTCTTTATACGAGCAACTACTTGTTGCTTATGACTATAGAAAACCTATAACTTTATTTTTTAATTCTCATAATCAAAATCCAGCTTATATGGTTGTAGATAGCGATTGGGTAAAAATTTCCGAACTTATTGTATTTTTAGAGAAATTTTTTCAAGCAACAAAAGAATTTTTCGTTATATATTATCCTACTATTTCAACTATGTTGTTTCATATAGGTCTAATATTTTTATTACTTACTGAATATATGGAAAAATCAGCTTACATGACAGCTATTAAATTTTTTTATCAAAATTAAAAAATATTTTATTCCTATTTCCACTATTTATATTATTGGTGATGTATTAAATCCGACTATTAAAATAGACGGTACTAAATCACCTATTGGAACTATTTACGATTGTATAGAAGTACTACCACCTCCAAGTCCCAAAAATCCAAATCACCCACCACCTATTGAACAAACTAAAGAAGAAGTGTTGTCTAGCGAAGAAGACCAATGCAAAAAAGTATATAGGTTTTACCAACAAGAAAGTGCTAGTAACCTACCGGCTTCCATATTATCTTCTTCTTCTTCAACACAACCTCACGAAAGACATGTTGTTTCTGCGGCTAGTATTGAAAGCCTCGGAAATAGAATGTGCGGTCGTACCGCTACTAACCAAATTAGCGAGTTTGATATTTTTGTTTTGCAGGGTTCTGTACCGTATCAAGCAGTTCTCAATGAAGAAGGACGTGAAGATTTGCTGAAATACTGGAGGGGAATGAGAAGACCTTTCCGACACTTTCAATGATGGCCCGAAATGTTTTGAACATTCAAGCCTCATCAACTGCGTCTGAAAGTGCTTTTTCTGCCGGCATATATCAAATAGGAGATCACAGACACTCATTAGCCGGAGACAGCTTGGAGATTGTAGTATTATTTAGAGATTGTATACGAGCAGAAAAGAAAATGTGCGGTCAATCGGAGATCAACGAAGAAGAAGACGAAAACTACAACGAAATCTTATCCGAAGGTGGTGGAAGCGACGTGGATAAATTTGACCAACAAATACCAATTCCAACCGAAGAACCACAGGAAGTTATCAAGAAACTAGAACATGTTTTTTTAAGAATGTAATTTTTTAAATTGCAATTTTATTATGTAATTTGCAACTTTTGGACAACACCACAAAGTTGCAATTTCGACAATTGTATTTGTATTACAAAAAGTTCATATGTCTATTAAATAATATAAGAGGCACAAAAACAACATTTGGATGTTTTTATTATACTATCTTGTCTTGTTTAATTATTGAGTTTTTTTATACATATGTTATTAAAAAAAAGAAAAAAAGGAAAAACCGCCTGGATCCCGACTCGACCCGACGGGATCGGGATCGGGACGGGACTTCGACAAAGCCCGCCAAACTCGATCCCGCCTGACCAGCCAGCCCCGACCCCGCCCCCTTCACCCGTCCCGCCAAACCCGGCCTGCCAGTCCCGAGCTCGGTCCACTGGCCAGCTCTAGAAAAGACTACTACAAATGCATAAATGACAACAATAATTCATGAAATTGACATCGAATGTGCCGTAATTTCTAGGCATATCAGTAGGTTGGGAAGGGGGAGGGGGAGTAAGGGGTGGGTGAGGATGGTAGGGTGTAGGGCAAGGGTGGGGTGGGTAGGCAGGGTAGGGGACTAGGGTGTGGGGGGCATGTGTATGTGGTAGGTTGGGTGGTGGAGAGTGGGTTAAGGTTGGGTCTAGTGAGTTCATATATGGATACCCATATTTCACCTATATTTTGTCCATATTTTAAGGGTTAAAAAGAGACTTGAAGCCCATATTTACCCAAATGAAATATAAGTGATCCACCAACTCACTAAAATATAAGTCAAATAAGCTTATTTTCTAAATATGGGTTGAAGTTTGCATCTCTATTCGTGAAATTTCAAGGTGCACGCAAGCTAGCCGCCGAACACTACGACTATTAAAAAAATAGTAATGGAAATTGGACCTTTCTAGGACAAGCTAGTATGCTAGAGGCTGCCATCAAAGTTGCACTTACAAGCCCCAACTAACCCCTATAAAAGTGGCCACACTAGCCAATAGCTTCCAACAGTAAACACATGATATCCGCAACTGAAAAATAGAACCTATAGTTTCCAATAGAAAGCAAAAAAAAAAAAGTGTTGAAACCATGGAGAATGCAAATGGGAAAGTAGCAACAACAATAATAATGCAAGGTTAGCTATAATGGAATTAGCTAACATGATCAGTGTGCCTATGCCCCTAAATGCCGTTGTTAAACTCAAGGTAGCTGATGCTATTTGGGAAGGTGGATCAAACACCCCACTCTCTCCCGCTGAAATTCTTGCTAAAACCCGCCGCCCTCTTGAAGGAGAGGGCGTCGGTGATGCTGAGAACCTTCAGCGGATTCTACGCATGCTCACGAGCTACGGTGTGTTCGAGGAACACATAGTTGATGACGGCTTTCAAAGAAGGTACTCTTAACACTAATTCGTCATGGAATTAATCATTTTTATTTTGGAATGATGTTTTGTCAGTGACGAATTCAAGATTTAAAACGAGTTTTATTTTTTCATCATGTTTCACCGGGTATGTTGTGAATTGTGCGTCTATTTTTAATTTTTTTGGTCGAACCTGTTGTGTAACTTTATTCTAGATCCGTCACTGTTGATTCTACTCTCTTCTCTTCCTTAGAAAAAATTATAATATCTTAAGTTGTGGAGCAAATATGAGTGGTAAAAGGAAAATATCGCTCTCAACCAATCAAATACATGAGTTTTAAATTGAAATTTGGATGATTAAGTCCGACGAGAATAATATTCTACTACTAGTAATTCATTTATTTTCAAACCGATCAAAGCAAGAAATTGTCAAATTCAGAAGATATGTGTGATATTAAGCTTGATACAATAATGCAATATAGATATTTAATTTGTTAATACTTAATGAATTAACATTATGAGCCATAGATATTTTTGTATACAATGAATTTTAAGTGATTTTAATTGTGTAAAATATACCGTTAATGTTGTAAACTCGCATCTAATTAAGCTACAAAAAGAACATTTACCGCTCTAAGGCGAGTTTGGTTTAAATAGTTAGAGCCTAGTCTTCTTCTTCTTAATTAATAATTAATTAAAGAAATTCAAACAGGATTTCTAGTGAGGTTCAATTTTTGCCTTAATACATGTGGTACTTCTGGTCCATACTAGATATTTATCTATGTTGGGCAATTGCAATTAATGGAGTCCAGAAGTACAAAGTGTGTTTGGTTTGGCAGAAGTTATTTTCCATAACAAGATAGTTCATATTTCATGTTCTGTTATATACTCCATTCATTTTAATTTATGTGACATTTTTCGTTTTTTCGAGGGATAAATTAAATAAGAATTTTTTTACCGTAATTTATTTGTATGTCTTTAAATATTTTAAATTGTTAATTATTGTGACTTGTACTACTTTTTATGTAATTTTTAAATATATAAATTATTTTTCAAAAGACTTAAAAGATTGTATGTCTAAATTCACGATCAAAATAAAAAAATATGACTCAAAATATGAACTATCACATAAATTGAAATGGAGGGAGTAGCAGATACTCAAGATCTTTGTATTTCTTTTTCATGCTTCTAAAATCCATTGTGTTTCAACAAATCAATGTATCTTATATTGAAATGAGTATCTCAATTAGGTTACTTTAACTGAAAATATTTATATGGTCACTTGATTAGTAAGGATTCATATAATACAGATACTCGTTGACTGAGGTGGGGAAAACCCTAGTCACGGAAGAGAACGGCTTATCCTATGGCTCGTACGTGCTCCAGCACCACCAGGATGCGCTGATGAGGGCGTGGACGATGGTTCACGAGGCCGTCAATGATTCGTCGACCGAGCCATTTGTGAAGGCAAATGGCGAGCCAGCTTACGATTACTATGGAAAAAAACTGGAGATGAATAGCCTTATGTTAAATGCAATGTCTGGAGTGTCTGTGCCATTTATGAAGGCAATTTTAGAGGGATATGATGGATTTCAAGGGGTGAAAACGCTTGTTGACGTTGGTGGGGGTGGTGGAGATTGCTTGAAGATGATTATGGAGAAACATTCGAGTATTCAACTTTGATTTGCCAGAGGTTGTTGAAAAAGCACCAGAAATTCCTCGTAAGTAATTGCAGGTTGGTCTATTTTCTTAACTCAATATTTTAAGATTAAAATTAAATATTTAAAATAAACATATTTTAAAATGTTGATCAAAATCTACATAATTTAAATTTCGAAAAACAAAAATTATCATTAAATTTGAGAGAGGGAGTAGTAACTATGAATCTAGATATAAGGTATTTCCCTCCCATCTTAGTTAGACCGACACGAAGCTTATATGAGGAATCAAGAAGATGAAATAAACAGAAGTCAGAAATAAAGTTTTGAACAAACCATCTTATCCTCGGAAGAACATGTCATAACTAAAAAAAGTAAGAATGTTAAATTACGGAGTTTCTTAATATTTAAAGAAAGATGTCTATTTGATGTTTTAAAATTGATTTAATACTTTTTTGCCAAATTTAGTTTTTATTGTTTTAATTAGTGGAGCGTTAATTAAGTAAGACATTTAAGTGAGAGAAAAGAGATAAATCTCTAGCCAAATTATCATGACGTTAAGGGAAAATGAACAAGTCCTGACCTTACAAATGTAGATAGGTCTTTACTCTTCACTATTGATCTTTCTTTTCCACTATGATTTTATTTCTTTTGAATCGTACTCCAAATTTTTTGGTTAAGAAAGAATCGGAATTGATCGATAGATTTCTCGAAACAAACGAACTTTAATTGACAAACAGGAAAATTGACAAGAGTGTGACTACAACTTTTTTGTTACTTTTAAATCTCTTTCATATCTTAAATTGAAATTGGTGGCTAAATCCTAAATAAGATAAGTTTTGGCTTGCAGGTATAAAGCACATTGGTGGTTACATGTTTAAATACATACCAAAGGGAGACGCTATTTTCATGAAGGTGCTTTTCTTTTTCTTTAAAAATCTGAGTAATTGTGAAAGATAGTTTGTTTCAACTTAAAATTGAATATTGACCATTAGGTTAGGTTATAGAGATATTGAAATATATGGTTCATGGAATAACTCCACCTTAGTTGACTTAATTGTTTCCCCTAAGAATTTTATTTCCCAAGTTTAGAGTACTAATTAATCAAATGCACTAGTGAAGATAAGATCATAATATAAAAGAGCCGTTTTAAATAGTGTTCGATCGATTACGTATTAATCAATATTCGTTATATTCCATGCTAATTTGCTAGTTATTTCTTGAAAAAAAACCATTATTCCTTCTCAGTGTTCATTCGTTATCCATGCACACACCCTCTCCATATTGACCAAAAAAGTTGCTTAAATAAAAAAATAAAATTATCATGATGTTTTCCCAATTCCTTTAACACGGTCTTGTTCGAATGTTTGTTTTCCTGTTTTAGTAATTATTGAACTAGAGTACATAGATATATATCGGCCACGTGAAAAACGAGAGGTAAATGAGTCGTTGCTTTCAAATAGTACGTACATGATCATAATGTATTTTGTTTAGGTTCCTATATATGAAATTATGAAATTATGAATTATGAAGTGTAGCAACCAAATAATCGACCTCTTTGGGCCACTGATGGACGTACGATTTTGGCATTGGGTTTTTGAATTGTAGACTAGACCTGTCTAATCTCCAACCTGTAATATATTTCATATGAGGGTTTTTTTGGTTAGAACAATAATATTTTCCATGAAAAATATTTTTTTAAAACAAGTAATTTTTTACTTATTGTAAGATTGTATTAATTTTCTCTTAAAGAATTTTTCTCATTAATACAAATATATATAGTGTGTACAAGGCCGAGTCCTAATACAATAAGGAATTTGTTATGTGAAAAGAACACTAGCCTGTTTTCTTTAACTTTGATTACTGAAATACTGCTCTATTCTTTTCACATAACAAATTCCATGCTAACAAGCTAGTGTTCAGTGAAATAGCTTGGTCTCAGATTATGGTTCATTTACTTTATTTGTCATGGAAATTGGAGGTAAAATAAAGGGGTTGAGTTCTAACTTCTAAGGTAACTATGGAACAACACTGGAACAAAAACTACTAGAGGGATCTCAATCCCTTTCTTTTAGTTTTAGCTTGGTGCTTTGAAGGGAATGAGATAAAAATTTGTTTGATTGAGCTCTCTTTTAATTTTTATGTTACAATTTTTTAAATTTATTTTTATTTGTATTCCTCTTTTTCCCTCATGATAAATTTATGAAAAGGATGATTTTAATTTTTTGCAAGGAAATAAAGAGATTAGGGTTCATATCATGAAAAATATAGGCTAAAGTGCAAATCATAAGAGCACACATGAAGGGTGCAGAATGCAACAGACTCTTGTAATTTGTATATCCCACTCCATTCTTTCAATATACCGCAATATATAGATTTGCCAATAATGTTTTACAAATTTGGAACATTTCTCAAAGCTTGCTCTAACGTGAAATTGCATTTCATCACCTCTAATACTACTAAGTGTTAAGAGTTCCACATCGTAAATGGAAGGGAAGATGGACTCCTTATATGGACTTGGACAATCCTCACCCTACAAGCTTGATTTTTGGGTTAGGTTAGGTCTAAAATTCATTCTTTACATGGTATCAGAGTCAGACTCATTCCAATTTTTTGTTCACCGATGTTGGGCCCTCAAATTATATTATTCATGCTTCAGTTAACGAGGTTTGGGCGTGCGGGGGAGTGTTAAGAATCCCACATCATAAATGGAATGAGAACATGGACTCCTTATATGTACTTGGACAATCTTCACCTACAAGCTAGCTTTTGAGGTTAAGTTAGGTCCAAAATTCATTCTTTACCCTAAGGCCCAATAAGTGAAACCTCTGTCGGGTGCATGCTTTCACCTTGCTTTAATATGTAAGAAAATTATATTTCTTTTTGGATTTTATTTTAAACTTTTACATACAACAATTTTATTTAATAGGAGTAATTTTTTTCTCTATAATTCAAAATTTGATTTACTATTTTGTCATGCACACATATTGTAACAATTAGAGCTTTTTCATTTTTGGTCCGTCGGTCAAAATTAATTACGAACGCTAGTCAAAATTAATTACGAACGCTAGATATATTTTATGTATATTTACACTTAATATACAAAACCTATAGTACATATTTTTTTGAGTGGTCCAAAAATGTAATTATCCATATTTATATTGGTTTTGAATATTTTTCCTTTTGGAGTTTCATATAAGTTTTTTATTTTCAAAATTTTATATTAATCTTTTCTTTTTTCTGTTTCTTTTTAACATTTACTAAAATCGCATCATGTGCTTCAAAACATTGTTGGCCCCACAAGAATAGGGGGTGGGGGAGCAAAAAGGAGATCATGAATATTATTTGAGAAAAAGATACTACCAGAAATGACTGAATATGCCATTGAATATTTGAATGTGCTGAATATATGTTTGCTGTTTGTTGATGCCATGATTTAGGCACAAGTACATGACACAAAATGAATAAAGACAAGGAAATGGAAATTACCGAAAAGGTAAGATAAATCATAAAACTAAAAACAAAACAAAATATCACATTTCCCCATATTACCTTACCTTTGTGATAAAAGAATAATTAAACCGAAATATTAATGCAACACATGTTAGGTAAGGTTAAAGTTGTTTGCTTAGAAAATCAACAAGAGAAGCGGAAAAGGACGTCTACAAGCTAAATTCAAGACATGCCATTTAATTTGTTTTAATCTATGTTTTGTGTACATAACTTTAATTTGCCATGACGGCTAAATTAATGTGGGAAGAGTTAAACATGCATAATAAAACCATGAGCTAGTACCATAAATTTTGAGTTGTAATAGTATAAAGAATGAATATTGAATCTAACTCAATCCTAAAAGGTAGGATGATGATTGTTCAAATCCATATAAGGAGTTCATGTTTTCATTTTATATTTGATGTCAGATTCTTAACACTCCCCGCATGCCTAGACATTATTAACTGAATCGTGGATAATATAATTTAGGGGCTCAATATCCGTTAACAGAGTTATATTTGAAAAAAAAAAAAAACCTAGCTATAAAACAGGGTTATGCCTAGACTATGCCACGTGCATGATGATTTCACCTTCTAAATTATATAAAACAGGGTCTTACTAGTTACTAAGAAAATATAACGTAGCTATAAAAAGTAACAATTTAAATAATCGAAGGGGCCAAAAGAATAATGAAAGTCGTATAGAAATGAGATCTATGATGTGGAGCAGTGAGGCGCCAATGGCATATCCCTTCCAATCCCAGTATTCCATTTCTCTTTTCTCCTGCCTACTTTTTAGGTCTTACTTTACCCAAAAGTGACAATACACTACATGCCCAAGTCACTTCACTCTTTCATTTGGTTTTACATTCGATAGAATATTTGATAATCATTTTGAGATCTACCTAATTCAAACTGAAATTAAAAACAATTTCCCCTGAGGTAAACGTTTCATTCTAAACGCTACTCAAATCTGAAACTTCTCAATATTTACTACTCCACCATGAACTCAATTATATACACTCCATAATATAAATAACTATCAATACAATTTAACTAGTTATGTACGTTATTATTGTACTTATTAGAATATCGTCATATTAGACTTGATATGAGGAATTACCCGTTGTTATATACTATCTTGATTTGTTCATCTAAATTAAAGATTCATCACCAGCCACCGAAGGCGGAGCAAGAGGTTTAATTACAGATTTGGTAAAATTCAATAAGTTTTTTTTTTAAATTCAAAATTTTAAATCCGTCTCTTACTCTTACCGTCAGTGTAAAACATACACTATTCTTTTTATGCCATCATGTACAAGGACAAAAGAATCAAGCAACCACCCTTATAAACACTAAGCAAAGCCTTCTCAACGAACTCTCTCCCCTTTCATGTGAGGCTTCCTTTGCATGGTTTTCCTTGTGGGCAGCCACCCTTTTGCCACCAACTTTGAGAGCAAAAAGGTGGCGGCGGAAAGGTAGTTCTCGTTGTTAATTCACCGGAGATGGCGCCTTCTTGGAATTATTACAATTCACATGGTAAGGAAATGGCCATTGATTAATTCTCTTGGTGGTGGTTTAGTTTTATTTAGGTTGGAAAGGGCAACTTCTATCCTTTGGCATTTTCAATTCTCTTTAGAGTCACTTACTGGGCTCGTTCGACAACATTGTTGTGTGATTGTGAGCTATTTTAGTTGTGTTAAAAAGAAGAGCAATCTCAGGGCAAGGCAGATTATGTTAATTCTATCTGTACTTAATTAGTTGTGTTTGTGAGCTATCTTACACTTTGTTTGGAACGTCGTTACTCGTTGTATTATATTGTATCGTTACCATAAAAACAATGTTTGTTTTAGTTGTTACTTAAAATATATTATATCATGTTAAATTATGTCGTTACGTAACAATGAAAAACCCCTTTTATGTAACTGATTTGGTGTTATCCCATTGTTACCTAATTTCTCTTTCCAATTATTCCCTTATTTAATATTTCATAATCCTATTTTACCATTTACCCTATATTATTTAACCACACCAAAATATCATACCCTACGTCTTTAACGTTCCTCCTCTGTCTCCTAGATATGGTTTATCTGCTCCCTACGCCTTCTTCCTTCTTCTATCTCCTTCAACGTTTTGGCTTTGTTGTATTGCTCCTTACGTCTTCTTGCTTCTTCTAACTTTATACTCTGCTTTTTGCTCAGGTTTTTGCCATTGTTTCAAAGTTACAAGTACTTCTTTTTCTCCATAACCATCTTTTTAAAACTTCTTATTATTCTGCCATTATTTTAAAGTTACAGGTGCTTGTTTTTCTCCATAACCATCTATTTAAAACTTCTTATTGTTCTGCCGTTGTTCAAAGTTGCACGTTCTTATTTGTATTCTGTTATTATGCACAAAGTTGCATGTTCTTATTTGTATTCTGCTTTTATGCACTTTACAACAACAACAACATATCCATTGAAGTCCACAACGTGGGGTCTGAGGAGGGTAGAGTGTACGCGGACCTTGCCTCTACCTTGGTAGCTAGAGCGGTTGTTTCCGAGAGACCCTGACTCAAGACAAAGCATAATCACTTTCTTGTTTTATTTTTATGCATAGAATGTTTTATTTATTTGTTTTACTTTTCCATACTTCTGTTAAACCATGACTTTGAAATTGTATCTTACTGGTAATCTCTTCCGTAGAAAAAATGTGTAGAAGTGAGTGGATGTTTGCTTTTGGAAACAACCTGTACGTTATGCATGTCTACTAGTATTGAAACAAGCAAAAACAAAGTGTTATTTTAATAGAGAAGAGATTTAGGTACTGTGGTAACAGTACACCTCAATGATAATTAAAATAAAAGTTAAAAAAAGTTAATTGGGTTTTAGGAATTCTTGATTTCTAGAGAAGAGGTTCAGGGACTTTTTGTGGGTTTCATCAAACTTTTTGTATCAATGAAATTTCAATGATTCTGAGTGGTTAATGACGTTTTCTAACTATTTAGGATTCAATTTGAAATCTGAATTTGTTTGTGTTCAATGTTCATGCTTTTAATCATGATTGGTGTTTGGGTTTTCAAGTCTTCCTCAATTTTAAGTGTTTGTTAATGGTCTGATATTATGCTATTGCACGATTCAATATTTATAATAGTTTAGGGCATTTTAGTAAATTTATCCGTTACAATACATTATAATACAATCGATCTAAACAAAAAATATGTTATTAAACAACAACAAATGATACAGTCTATCCAAACATTTTATTTACTAAACAACACAGTACAATACAATACAATAGAACACAATACATTAATGAACAATGGGTAACTACGATCCAAACAAAGTGTTAGTTTATGGATTATGCTTGTGTACTAGGCCTCTCTGGCCCAAATAAGAGCATGTGTGTTTGTAATATTGTTTGCAATTTCATTAATAATGACTGGTCTTTAATCATAGCATTATGTTTGTGATATGATAAAAATGATAATTAATCTGCTATTATCATGGACGGAGCCATCCTAATTTGGCTAAGCGGTATGACTAGTCTGGGCGGACCTACTCTCATGAATATTGAGGGGTCACGGGACCGAGTAAACTTCTGCAAAAAAAATAAATATATATATATATATATATATATATTAACTTATCACCTAATTAAACGCTAATATAGCCTTAGGGATACTGGTTAAGCAGCTAGCTCATGTTTCTTAATTTAATGCCTCCGTTGCGTTAAAATTTTGAGTTCGCCTCTATCAGTGCTAGACACCGCTTACTAAGAATTTTACGTGCGGTTGACTATCAAATATTAATATTTGCTGATAACGTAAAAACATTTGTAAAAATGGTATACTATCTGTGGTATTATAACTTAAAAGGAAATATTATTTGAATATAGGATGTATATTACATGGTGTACTATACATCATTTATGTACAGTCAGATTTCTTTATATCGGTGTCATTTGTGTTCCAAGATTTTTTGATTGTTGTAGTAAGATGCCGTTACAAAGAATATACTTCCTCCGTCCCAATTTAAGTTTCTTAGTTTAACTTGACACGGAAATTTAAAAATAAAGGGGGACTTTTGAATCTTGTAATCTTAAATTAAAGATGTATAAAGTCTTTTAAATCCTGTGGTCTTAAACCTCTCTTGAATTGAAAAACTTACTAAATATAGAAAGAGACACTCTTTTTGGTACAGACAAAAAAGATAAGTAAAACACATAAATTTAGATGGGGGAGTATAATATAACATAATATAAAAGTCAATTTTAAAACAAACTTGATTGTTATAGTAAAATATTATTATAAAGAATAACTGTTATAAAGAGGTCTGACTATAGTCAGTAATGCCATTCATAATATATAAGGAGGATATAGGACCTTGTTTGTAAAGAAATGGTTAATAAATGTCTTTTGTTCCTTTTTGCCACTAATGCAAGTTAGTACCTTGCTAAGCATATCAGTTCTTTTAATCTTTGCCATAATAGGTATTTGTATAACTTTTTAACATATATAATAGGTATATTTAATCTGTATCAAGTTATTAAATGTTATTGGTTCAAAAACTGATTATCTGATGCAGCTAGCAACCAAATAACAATTGACAAGATGAATTGATTTGGATAGGCCCACAGGTGTGTTTAAATAAATTTGGAGAGAGCAAGATAATACTTAAACACTCAAACTCAGTAGGAGAGAGAAGGGGAGGAAAGGATGATTAATTCTTCTTTGCAATTTGGCTTGTACAAATTGGCTGGGATACATCAGCATTATCTAGCTTAGCATGATATATCTCAATTTAATTACATAGACTTTCTCCTTTTCCTAAGTAGACGAACAAAACCAAATTAAAAACGATAGTACATGGATCCTCTGGTAAAGAATGCATATTAAGCCTAACTCAACCCCAAAAGCTAGCTTGTAAGGTGAGGATTGTCCAAGTCCATAAAAGGAGTTCATGTTCCCATTTCATATCCGATGTGGGACTCTTAACACTCCTCCGCACGCTCAGACCTTGTTAACTGGAGCGTGGATAATATAATTTAGGGGCCCAACATCGGTGAACAAAGAATTGGAATAGGTCTGGTTCTGATACTATGTAAAGAATGGATCTTGGGCCTAACTCAACTCAAAAGCTAGCTTGTAGAGTGAGGATTGTCCAAATCCATATAAGAAGTTCATGTTCTTATTCCATATACGATGTGGGACTCTTAACAACTCTGAACCAATGTTCTAGATTTTGAACTAAATAGATAAATTGCATGAACAAAATTTAATGTTTTACCCCACACTACTAGAAACATAGTTTTTTCTCAGTGGGAAACTTGTGTTATAAAACATGATTTTCTCACCTTATTTCCATCAAACCAGTTCATTGAGAAAACGCATGGTGCGAAACGGGTTCCCATTAAAACACTGAAAAACTTTTTAATTTTTTTGTGTGACAACACTACTATTTAAGTTTTTTCCACTGACATTCAGGGGGAAATAGACACTGGACATTTTTCAGTCGAAAATTCAATGGAAAAATAGAGACTTTTTAGCATTGCCACCATCCAATTTGATTTATCACACCAAGAGATATTCATAGCTTCTAAAACATATTAGTCATCAACAATTTGTTGAAAATGTCAACAATTTGATATTATAGTTTCACGAACTCAAGCTCCAATTCTTGGATAAGCAATCTCTAATAAAATTGTATTTTGTCTCAATGTAATTTCTCCTTTCATGAAATATTGGGTTATTGGCAAATGCAACAGCATATATGTTATTAACAAAACCGCTTTTGCATCTTTTTTTAATGAAATTATTTCAACAGACTTCTAAGCAAAATTATACGACAATCAAAAGAAGTAGCTGCTACATGATCCATTTTACAAGTTGATAAAGTCTTAGTTGTTCCTGGAATTCATGTAAATGCTGATGTGGATAACGAAATTTCTTTAAATTTAGATACACGAAAAATTCGGATTATATTAAATTCAACATATATTAGTCCATATAAATATTGTAAGTTAATATAATTGAATTAATTATTTAAGTCCAATAAATATGGATTTAATTAATGGTTCTATTTTGGTTGGGCTAGTCCATTGATTTGGGCTACAAATGATGAACCCATTTTGTCAAGCCCAAGATGTCATCTTATCTTAGAGGCCTGAATTGGTGATGTGTCAAATGATGTGTCACGTCAAGTCAAATGAAAGAGCCAATAGGATCATGTCACAGGTAAAAATGACACAACATGTCTAGTCAAATCAAAGACCAATGAAAATATGTCACGTGTACAAATGACATGTTTCGACCAATCAAATATTTGTCATGTCAACTTAAATCTGATTGGTTGAAACGAGTCTGTCCTTATCGGAACTTCTCTATCCTACAACTATAATTAGGGGTCTCATAATTCAAAAAAGGGGCAAGAATTCTAACAAAAAGCCAAAGAGAGCTCGTGGATCAAAAGTCTAACAAAAAGACAAAGATTTAAGATCAAGCTCAACATCCCTTGAATCCAAGTACAAATCAAGAACAAGACCACCAAATTCAAGATCAAACTCAAAAGCCCTTGAATTCAAATTCAAGTCAAGATCAAATTCACCAAATTCAAGATCAAGCTCAAAAATCCTTAAATTTAAGTACAAGTCAAGATTAAATTCACCAAATCAAATATAAGTTCAAGATCAAACTCAAAATCCTTGAATTTATTATCGAAAAGACGAATCAGAGGATTTATAGAGATTGTAACACTCATATCTGAAATCAAATATTTCAATTGTTGCGATATTTTCCTGTCTTGATTATTATTTTTTCGACTCTCGATCAATAGTACCTTTTCAATTATCAACATCAAGAAACGTATGTTCAAGATAAACATAAATGTCTATCTTTTTTGCAAAATTCTAGTCATATAGCGATCTCAAATTTTACCATTATGTAGAATGCATAAAAGAAATAATTTTACATATATTTGAATAGTTTAAATCTATTCTGAAGTGAAAAATAACTTGACCCATGTACTTTTTTTAAATTGCAATTTCTAGTGATCTCAATTTTTCACCGCTATGTAGAATGTCAAAATAATTTCATATATTTTGAATAGTTAAGATCTCTTTCTAAGTGAAAAATAATTTGGTTGATCATATATTATTTGAAATAATCAACTCTAAGGATTCTTAAAAAGACTTTATTATTTTATTATCAGAAAATCTGCATCAAGTTATTTCTCTCTCTACATATTGCATATTTGTTATATATATATATATATATATATATATATATAGTGGCCTTGCTTACTCTAATAACTAATTATTTTAGTGGCCTTGCTTTCTCGCAGTTCAGCTGACAAGAGCATTGAGAAGGGATAGTTGAATAAATTATTTTACATAGTGTAGTAAAAAATCTATTTCTGTAACATTTCATTTTTCAGGGAAATATCTTAAGATGATTTCATCTTATCAATTTTAACAAGTCCGACAAGCCTAAATAATTCAAAGAGCGAGAATTTGACTCTATCTATTTACAAAAAGGTTAAGGACTCCAAATTATATTTTACTTCTCTGCGTAATGTGGTAATTGATGTTTTTTTCTTGATATACTAGTATTAATTGATGTTCCATCTGGATATTGCTTTCTAGATTAAATCTTGGAAAAGGAAGTAGTAGGGAAATTCCATATGTTAGGCTGTTCTTTATCCAAACAAAACAGAAAAAAAAATGGTGCATGTGAATCGAGATAGTCATAAAACTACGAAGTTGATACCATAATTTCGCATGGGATACAATTAGGGGTGAAGCTAAAAATTATAATTTTTAATTATAATTTTTTTTTAAAATTTTGAATAGATTATTTATACATATTAAATAACAAACTTAATATAAATATAAGATTTGAGCCTAAATTATTAAATTTTGTCAAACCTGTAATTAGAATACTATTCCGCCCCTAGATACAAGAAAGAAAAGGGGAAAAGGTAAAGAAAAGGAAAAAGAGATGTAGTTCCTCATAGACCATTTAAGTTTTATGCACTAAAATTCAACTACAACAGCAAATCGGCATGCATGATACTATAATTTCAGAATAAAATGTATATATGCAATGACAAATTAAATCGCGCTAAAAGTTCTTTATACTATCCGTACATATAACTTAAATCTATATATAATATAAAGCTAAGAATAGACAATCATATGTGATATCTCTCTATGAACAAGAATCCTATTTATCTTTTTTCTCATTTTTTTACTTATTTTTCCTATTTATTTTATTTTAAAAAGTCTGACAGGTGCGTCTATTTACTCCTCCGTTAATGTACAAAACCTTTAAGCAAATTAAAGAGGAAAAGACATCAGTTTAATACCTTTAATTCCCCTCGAACAGTTATGGTACCTGTTGACATCCGATAACTGCTCATTCATTACTCGTATGACGAGCATTACATTTCCTTTTATCTCTTTCATTGCATTTTTTTCTTCGTTCTCTATTTAATTAGTAGCCTGCTATATTTTTTCCTCCCTAAGAATGAATTAGTGGACGTGTATGAACAATATTCTTTTTGGTTACTATAACTTTTTAATGCATCAGTTATGAAACTTGATGACTAGCAATCTCGTGATTGCGGAATTTGAAGGGGTTTTTGTTTACCTACTTATGAACCTAGGACTCTAAGATGGTGAGTGTGTGTTAACCTAAGGGGTCGTTGGGT
This sequence comes from Anisodus tanguticus, assembly GCA_034509755.1. Taxonomy (NCBI): domain Eukaryota; kingdom Viridiplantae; phylum Streptophyta; class Magnoliopsida; order Solanales; family Solanaceae; genus Anisodus; species Anisodus tanguticus. The sequence continues at coordinate 51,373,944 of CM067540.1, read as the reverse complement.
ACACAGTATAAGCTGGGATATTCCAGCATTAACTTTGGGATTAATTTTGTGCCATGTTCGGTAGAAAGTATGAATTTATCCTAGGATAAATTTATGTCTGGTACGAAATAAAGTATTAAATGAAATTCAAACTTAAAGATGAGATATCCCACCTTATCCCATTATTGTTGGGATTATTTTATCTCATCTCCTAGATGGGATAGATTAGTCCTAGAATTATAATCCTGGGATTGTAATCCCGAGATAATTTTGTCCGCGTACCGAACGACCTAGGTATTGTGACTTTGTTATATCTTTTCTTTTATGCCCGATGCAATGGGTTGCATCTGCTTCTAATTAACTTGTGTTGCCTAAGATATTTTATGGAATCTATAATGATTTAGTCTGGGTCTACGTACTGGAAGGATAATGAGGCAATTGCTTTTCATGATCAGGAAAACGATGATTTCGACATAATGTCAAATTTGTGTAATATCAACGGTAATTTATAACTGGACTATAACATCCTTTAACTAATGATTGCTATAAACTGAGGAGGTTAGTTTTACTCAATCTTCTATCGATAGAATTTACGTATTTATAATTTTGATTACATAGTTTTTTTTTTTTTGAATCTTGAACTCAAATAAGTTTATTATAGAACTTCCATGTTGCTTAGAATTCTGATAGAGTTCATTGTTTTCATGAGGATAAATACATAGTGTTGAGACTGCTGATTTTCCTCTGTTATGTTGGGGTCTTTGGGGATGTTCTGAGTGAGGAGTGTACTAATTATAACGCTCCTACTCAGTTGTCACTACACTCTCTTAGATATGAGATATTGTCCTCAGTCGATGAAATCTAGAAAAAGAGATGTTCAGCCGTTACCATTTTGTAAAGAATATATTTTGGGTCTAACTCAATCCTAAAAGTGAAAAATGAATCTTGGGTCTAATTCAACTCCAAAAGTTAGCTTGTAGGATGAGGATTGTCCAAGTCCATATAAAGAGTCCATATTCCCATTCCATATCCGATGTGAGACTCTTAACACTCCTCTGCACGCCCAGGAATATATTTTGGGCCTAACTCAACCCCAAAAGTGAATAATGGATCTTGGATTTAACTCAACCCCAAAAGCTAGTTTATAGGGTGAAGATTGTCCAAGTTCATTTAAGGAGTTCATATTTCCATTCCATATCCGATGTGGACTCTTAACACATTTGATACCTGCTATTGATTTGGCCGGTTATGACCATGGCTAAACGCACCTTTTGTAGTGGAGAAATTTGGTTTTTAGTCCATTACAAATATTACTTTTGTTATTCAAATTGTAATTGGATATAAGCATTCATTTCCTCTTTGTAGTGTATTGGGATTACATAATTGGAAGACATATAATTTCTGTTAGAGGTTATTAAGAGAAATCTTATGATCGTTGTGGACTAAATTACATTTTCCTATGTAGGATATCAAATAGTCCATGTATCATTTTATCCTTTGTCAAATTGAACATGCAGTTGATAAAAAGTTATTTCCTAAATCATAAAGTTTACATTGTATGTATTCTCTTTTTTTGTTTCCTTCGTGTAGGTGAAAAGTTTGTTGGAAATTTGCCTTTAGTGGAGAGGTGCGTTAATCCATATTTAATGAATAAACACTAGGGTTCCGTATGTTGGAGGCTTTGTCTCTTCACACGTGCATAATCTACTAAGTGAGTAGATGACCGTAGGGCCAAGGATCGTCAAATTTCGTTGAGAAATGAAAGAGATATTGGTCCACGAAGTAAGGTGTTTGAGGCATGGAAATATGGTGTGGGACAAATCTACCACATCGGTGGGAAAAGAAAGAATTGCTCTCTTTATAGGCCTCAAAATTGGCTAAGGGTTTGGAACCCCAAGGGGTAACCCATGTGTTTGAAGGAGGGAGGACCTAGATGTGCTTTGGTTCGGGGCTAAGCCACACGCGCGCCGCCGCCGCGCGCCCGTCCGGTCTCAGGTCTTGTGTCTTGTGTCTTGGGTCTTGGGTCTTGGGTCTTGGGTCTTGGGCTTCTTCTGATAGACCCCAAATTGTTTAATATTTACAGTTTGGTCCCTGGAGTTTCTGGAAAGCTGAAATTGGGAACGACGGAAGGCGGAAAGTTTCTGCCTTCCATTTGGATTGGGTTTTGGAACGTTAAAACCATTAATCTGCACTTTATCACCTCCCTAAAAGCTCCTTCAATATGCACATTAAATCAGTCATTACTTGGCTGATTAACTCCCTCCATAAACAACCATTACTTGGCTGATTAATGGCCATAGTCCCTCAACTTATGCTATATATTGGAGCCTTTTGGCTCAATTGTAGAGGCTGGACAGAAACGAGAGACACAACATACAAACACAGAGACAAACAGTCGTTTCGTTCTTGAGCAGAAACAATGTCAAGAAAGAAACTCTTCCTTCCTTTTCCATTCTTCAGCAAGTCGTTTCGTATTTGTTTTCTTCGTCAGAATCAACCTATTTGCTTTGTAGTGTTGATTAGTTGTTATTTCATCTTGGGAGACTATTGCCCGTTAATGTAAGCATATATACGGGGCAATCTTGTCTTAAAGACAGAGAGCCATCTCTCGACTCAGCCCACAGTTGTAACAATCTAGATTTAGTGTTTCTTGATTTCAGGTTATCAAGATTCAAGACTCAACAAGCTTGCGGCAGTTCGAATTGCCTATTTGTTTATCCTTTCGAACACTTGTAATATTTATTTACTTTCCGTATTACTTTACATATCCAACAATTTTAAGACAAGATTTGTATTAGTGTTCGAAAGATGTCGGTCAAAAGTTGTGTGACCAAATCTGGATATGGCTGTGGGTTTCTGGTAGAAGAGAGTTTTGATTATGCTGTTGAAGGTCAATGTGTTCATGGTGTCACCGCTCCTGAGAGTGGTGGGAACAAGCGCCCACGAGAGGCTGAGGATGTCAACTTGGACAAGAGGAGAAGGCTGAAGATGTAGTTCTATCTTGTAGCAGAAGGCCTATATCTGTTCCAGACAAAGGATCCGAATTATGGTAAGGAGGAAATGAACACTCAGTCCGATGAAGTGACTGAAGTGGGCCAGAATCCGAAATTGGGATAAGTAATTTTTCTTCCTTTTCAAGAATAATATTAAATGATGTCTGATTAAAAAGGGCTTAAAGTAAGGAGGAATATGAAAGTGTTTTCACGAAATAATTTATATTCCTTACGCTTTAAAATCAGAAGTTTAATCTCATCTTCCTTCCCGTTTAAAGATTGGATTTTGTAAACGACTTAAAAAGATTCGTTCTTTTAAGTGTAATTATTAAAAGTGTGTAAAGTATGTTCGCACATACGAGGGAGAAAGATCCACTGACTGTGCAAAAACTGTTACCACTCTTAAGTAAGCGCCAAGAATTGTCTGGGCACCAATCATAAGGGAAGAAGGACTAAAAGCTAAAGACGTTAAGCCTGTCACACTATTTGGTAGAATATCCTTCATAGGATGATATTGGACACTCAATCATACAAAGCCTACGGGCGACTGGAGTGGGGCCAAAATTCCTTTGATAGGATGATATTGGACACTCAGTCATACAAAGCCTACGGGCGACCGGAGTGGGCCAGAATTCATTTCATAGGAAAAGTAATGGACACCTAGTGTGATGGGCCAGAATTTCCAGGTCTTAAATGATCTGAAGGCCAAAAGAAAGGCAAAATAGAAATTGGACGCTCAGTCTGCCAAAACAACTGGAGTGGGCCAGAGTATCCAGATCACATATGATCCGGTTATGCCCTAACTACAAGCAAGAGGTTGTTCACGTGAAGCAACGCCACCTCTAAAGTAGAAGGGATTGGAGAGGTTGTCCTCAATAGGACTTCAGGGAATGAGATCACTCTAAAATGAGGTGATACATGTCCCAAACTTGGTTTAAGGGATGTTGTTGGTCAAGCTGGTTTGAGACTAGTCTAACAGGTCTGTAATAACTAAGAATGGTACAGTATGTCTGTAGCCAAATGAATGATATATTTGTAATCCGTGCATCTATGCCATCATAGATTAAGACATGTTAAATAGAAAGTCATTCAAAAGCTAACGAAGTTGAGATTGTTGCCTTCTGTCGACATAAACCCTCAAAATAAATGTGAGGTAGGCGAAGAGACAAAATCACCTTTCCAAATTCCGTCAAAGGAATAGCGAAAGAAACACCGCTCCTCTAGAACTTAGTCACACCTACTTGGGTGATTTAAAGTTTATAGAAAATAGAGGGGGGGGGGGGGACAAGTATGTTGTGACCTTTATTAATGATGGTACAACGTATTGTATCCTTTGTTTGTTAAAAAGCAAAGATGAAGTTGTTGAAGCGGATAAGCGCTACAAAGCAGAAGTTGAAAATCAACTAAGTCTATGGGTTGAGGAATTCGTAGTGATAGAGAGGGAGAATGTGAAGCATCGTTCATCAAACGACTACTCATTACTCACCTCAGTCTAACGATGTTAGCCAAGCGCAAAGCCGTACGCCCTAATTATGTGGGGCAAGGCGATCCTTACCGATAATGCGATTCTCAATAGAACTCTGCATAAGTATAAGAATAACAATCCGTGTGAGACATGGAAAGGATCTCACATACAAATGTTGTGATGTGGGGTGGCTTGGTAGAAGTTGGACTACCGAAACAGGTCAAGTTGGACCTAAGACTGTAGATTGCATATCCACTGGATCTGCAAATAACAGTAGTGCTTATCGTCTCTTGGCGACAAAGAATGCTGAATTCTTTGAAGATAACTTTCCTTGAAAAGGAAAAGGGAGTAATTTCTCGAGGTTAATAAGAACCCGCGAGGGCCTAACTGTCTGGAACTAGACGTTCCGTATCTACATGACTCAGAAGTTTCTATCTATTCGGAACTTAATATTCCAGATCTACAGAACTTAGGGATTCTAGATGTTGAACCGAGATAGAGCAAAGAGGGGACAAAGACTTGTTCCAGGCCTTCTAGCTTGTATGGTTGAGAATGAACCATGGACAATTAACAAATAATTGTCATCTCCAGAAGCGCTGCTTTGGAAAGAAGCTACAAAGACAGAAATAGGTTTCATCATATAGAACCATACTTGTGTAATGGTTGATCTTCCTCCGGGAAAAGAACCGTTGGGTTGTAAAAGTAGATACTCAAAAGTGAGTACAAAGTAGATGGATCTACTGACGAGTATAAGGCCTCGGCTACTTGTACATGTGCTTCCCTGTGAATAGCTTAACATCTAGGGCCATTGCAGTCTTGCGTGACATGGATGTTGAAACAACCTTTCTAATCGGAGAGTTGGAAGGGGAGGATCAGAGTTGGTTTGCTGGACTGTTGGGCTTCTTCCTGAACTTTCATTTTGGTCCTGGAAGTTTAAGATAAAACAGAAACAATGAATCTGACCACATAAACATTGACTCTGAAGATAGAAAGTCAACAGTTGGAAAACCAACAGTCTGAGAGTGGAAGTTATATTGAAACAAAAGATATGGGTATCACAGATGACATCTTAGGAATTGGATTTCTAAGACATCTAACGGACTGGTCTAACTCCAAACTCAGTTGTGAGATAATTGATAGTCTCGTTGAAGCCACCAATCGATATGAATCATAGAACTAATTGGAATCATGGTGCACCCATAGACAATGAGCGATATGTGTAGGTCACATATAGTTCAATGTATTGTACACACTACAACCGAACTGGCATCGGCCTACAAAACAGATCAGTTGAACTAAGGTTCACTGATAATTTTAATAAATGATCAATATAAGGCATTGAGTAGGATATGACCATATCTGAAATATTCGCTTATCTACGGATTATGATATTCTGGATGTCCAGTGGGTCTGGGAGAACACAGTGATGCAAACTGGACATCAGATGTGAAGAACACCAAAGCCACAAGTAAATGTGTATGGTGGGTCTGGGAAAAACCTCTAAGCAAACTTGCATCGGCCGATTCATGATGGAATCAGAGTTTATCGCTTTATACAAAGCATGAAAGAAGTTGAGTAACTTCACGACTCCTTAGAGGATGTCCCTTATTGGGAGAAACCTGTGCCTTTAGCAGTTATACACTGTGGCTAGCCGGTCGGCTTCAGGAAGGACACGGATGACGGCGTCTGGACATATCTGTCAGGATTTGTCGAAGACATAAGACCGTATGGCAGTTGATCATCACGGATGTCACTTCCTTGATTACTAATAAAAGGATATAGTGGACCCTTTTAACTAAGGGACTACCCGGAGATCAAGTGTTCTGCCTGTCTAGGAGAATAGGCTTAAAACCCAAACAATACGAACCTTTGCGGTGGTAACCCAACCATACTGACTGAAGATCCCAAGAATTTGGTTCAATGGGAAAACTAAGCTGCAAAAGGTTCAGTTGAGCACTTCGGTGGAAGCAAGAACACTTCAGATGATGATTTCTATAGGGAAACATGAATCTAAAGTTGTTCCCACGATAGACATTAAAGTGCTACCTGCATGGTGGGTAAAGGTTAAGCTTCCAAACCTTTAACGATCCTCAAACGGTTGAGGTTATGGTTGAGAAAACTTTTAATAATTTCTAACACTTGTGAAGTGGGGTATAGCAGGATACCTTATAGGAGATCACCTATTTAAGTGCGAGGACAGGCCGCCTCAAATGAACGCACTTAAGAATTCAAGTGTGTCCATGGCCACAACGGACAAAACAATAAGAATGAAAATGAATAAGGAGAGTTATTGTGTTGGTATCATTGTCTTGGCTTACGTTAAACACTGACGATTCAAGATATCACGTTCACTGACTTACGCTAAATATTGTGTTGGTATCATTGTCTGTGCTCTGCTATTTTCATTGACTTCAGGATATTGTGATATCGAGAATTCAATGATGTATAGCAAGGAGCGTATCACCCTTGAGCAAATGCGACAGGAACTTAACTCTTGTAATGTGCGGAGGTATTTTAAAGGAGACAAAGAGGATCAACCAAATGAGCTCTTTGTGAGAAGTCGGACTAGCCAACAGAGAAGGAGCAAATCAAAGAACAGATCAAAGTCTCGTGTGAACAAAAAAATGCAGACTGTTGGGGATGCAGCAAGAAGGGGCACTTTGAACGAGATTGCCCAACGTCAAAGTCCAAGGAAAAGGCGAGTGCATCCACAATTGAACATACACATGATTTTGATAATGATTATGTACTTACAACATCGTGCAATAATTGAAGTTATGAAAATAAATGGGTGTTAGACTCTGCTTGTACTCTGCATATGACTTTTCGAAGAGAATGGTTTAGCAGCTATGAGAAAAGTGGAGAAACTGTAATAATGGGAAATAATGCAACTTATGCAATAGTTGGCATTGGCTAAGCATGGGTTCACTGCCATGATTGAGCCGTAAGGACTATTACACAAGTCTGTCATGTTCCTGATCTAATCTCCCTGGGCACTCTAGATGAACAAGGCTACAAGTACATGAGCGAAGGAGGAACTATGAAGGTTCTTTAGTCATGCTAAAAGAAAAGTTGGAGGACGACCTTTACACATTGGCAGAAAGCACCATTGTTGGATTTGCAAATGTTTCTACAGTGCAGTTATCTAATAATGACAAGGCAAGATTATGGAACATGAAATTGTGTCATATGAATGCACGTGGACTGGAGATGTTGAGCAATCGTAACCTTTTGAAAGGTGAAAATATCAGCACACTTGAATTTTGTGATCACTGCGTTCTAGGAAAGTAGAAGAAGGTCAGCTTCATCACTGGCAAATACAAGACATGAAGGGTGCTAGACTATAACCATTCAAATTTATGGGGTCCCTATAAACTTTCATCAAAGGGCGAAAAGAGATATCTTCTCACTTTTGTTGATGATTTCTCACGAAAGATTTGGGTGCGTTTTTTAAAGGTAAAAAGTGATATTTTTGAAGCATTTAAAGAGTGGAAGATTTTGGTTGAGAATCAAATGGAATGAAAAATTAAATATCTTTGCACAGACAATGGCTTGGAGTTTTGCAGTGAAAAGTTTAATGACTTCTGCAAGGTTTATGGAATCTCAAGACATATGACTGTCAGGCACACCCCACAACAGAATAAAGTTGCCGAGATGATGAATAGAACTCTTCTTGAAAAGGCTCGTTGTATGCTCCTACGAGCCAAAATATCCAAAGTATTTGGACTGAAGTAGTTCACACTGCTGCTCATACCGTCAATCAATCTCTAGCATCTGCAATTGACTTTAAGACTCCAAATGAGGTATGTTTAGGTGAACCCTCTAACTATTCATACTTACGAATATTTTGGTGTCCATCTTATTATCATGTTAATGAAGGAAAGCATGAACCAAGGGCTAATAAGGCCATATTTGTAGGGTATGTGGATGGAGTAAAAAGGTACAAACTTTTATGTTTGTCTTTATTCAAATTTATAGTTAGTAGAGATGTCACCTTTGATAAATCCTCTATACTTGATCCTCGTAAAGTTTCTGTGAAGTTTTTAGGAATGAGATTGAGCTAGTGGAGCTTCTGGTGGAGCTTACCAAGGAAAAGGGTCAAAAGACTCAGGTTAAAGATGAGTCAAACGATATAGATCTTGAAGAACTTGTTGTTAATGAACCATACACAATTGCGAAGGGAAGGGAGAAGAGGCAGACACGAAGACTGGAACGCCTTATAGATCAAGCAAATCTGATTGCATATGTATTCGTAGCTGCAGAAGAACAGTTAAGAATTTGGAGCCCTCCTCGTATGTTGAAGAAAATTCTTGCAAGGATGCAACACAATGACAGTTAGAATGACTGAAGAGATGTAGTCTCTTCACAAGAATCAACTATGGGTCTTAGTGAAAAGAAAAAAGGTGAAAATGACAATTGGATGCAAATGGGTCTACAGAAAGAAAGAGGGAATTCCTAAAGTGAAAAATACTAGGTTCAAGGAGAGATTGATTGGAAATGGCTTCAGTCAGAAGGAGGGAATTGACTACAATGAGATTTTCTCTCCAGTCGTGAAGCATAGCTCAATTCATGTGCTACTAGCATTGGTTGCAAAATTTGACTTGGAGCTTCAACAGCTTGATGACAAATCTGCTTTCTTACGTGGTGATCTAGAAGAGACAATCTATATGAATCAACCTGAAGGTTTCATAACTGAGGGAAAAGAAGATCATGTATGTCAACTAACGAAGTCTTTGTATGGTTCGAAGCAATCCCTAAACAGTGGTACAAGAGGTTTGATGCATTTCTGACTACATATGAATTCTCAAGGAGTGCATTTGATAGTTGTGTGTATCACAAGAAGATGTCTGGTAACTCAATAATTTATTTACTATTGTATGTTAATGATATGCTTATTGCTGCTAACAACATTACAAAGATAAATGCCTTGAAGAAACTGTTGAGTAAGGAATTTGACATGAAGGATTTGAGAGTTGCAAAGAAAATCCTTGGTATGGAGACTTCCAGAGAAGACGGTGTTATTCATCTTTCTCAGAAGAGGTACATTTAAAGGGTTCTCGAGAGATTAATATGCATACATGCAAGCCTGGAAGTACACTATTAGCTCATCGTTTTAAACTTTCAGAGTTACAAATGCCTCAGTCTGAGGATGAGGTGGAGCATATGTCAAAGGTTCTTTATGCCAGCGCAATTAGTAGCATTATGTATGCTATGATATGTACACATCCAGATATTGCTCAATATGTAAGTGTGATAAGCAGATACATGTCCAACTCAGGAAAGAGGCATTGGGAAACTGTTAAGTGGATATTGAAATATCTCAAGAGAGCTTCTGCTATTGGTCTAACCTTTCGAAAATGTGGTGAAGGTATTTCAATTCTCAGTTATGTGGATTCCGACTATGCAGAGGATCTTAACAGAAGGAGGTCCATAATCGGATACATCTTTACACTTGTTGGCAGTGTCGTTAGTTGGAAATCGACTCTACATTCGATTGTCTCTTTGTCTAAGACTAAAGCAGAATATATGGCAGCAACGGAGGCAGTGAAAGAAGCTATCTGGTTGAAAAATTTAGTGGCAGAATTAAGTTTGGTTCAGCAGGAATCAATCCTTAGATGTGATAGTTAGAGTGCTATTCATCTGATTAAAAATTAGAGATTTCATGAGTGCACTAAACACATCGATGACAAATTTCATTTTATTCTAGATGTTGTAGAAGAGGGAGATATCAATTTCATGAAAGTTATCACATACGATATCGCTACAGATATGTTGATCAAGATAATCCTGCTCGCTAAGTTTGCACACTACAAGGACTTGGCAGGAGTACGCATTAACTGATGCAACTCCGAAGAGAACATTTGTTAGGTGGAGGTGGTATATTCAACAATGGTTTGATTCTTCTTGTTTCTTACAACGGGGTTGCCCAGTAAGCTTAGAAGTTTTTTTACTTTTGCTGCAATAGAGGAGATTTCCATTGGACTAGTTAAAAGACTTAGATAACACATCGGGTTTACATAAGAAAAAGTTCACATAGAGAAAATAGATTAGACTAGTCATTGCACTAGTAGCGTCTGGCCAGAGTTGTTCACACAGACGCTCGAAATGCAAACCAAGATGGAAATTGAAAATGTTGTATTTGGGTTTAGTCAACAATGTCATGATATTTGGAAGAGTTGGTGTGAAAAGAAAGAAAAAGACGAGAAAAAGTGGTGTGGATGCTAGGATGTGTTCCTCCTTTGATGTCACCCATGACATCAAGAGGGGTATAAGCAAAATTGATGCTTGCTTCCTTTAATGTCAGCAATGACATTAAGATGAGGTTTCCCCCCTATAAATAGATGCATTCCTTCTCTTGTAAAAATCATACAATACATTGTAGTGAGTAAATAGTTGACAGAGCAATTCTCTTAAGTGTAATTGAGAAATCTCCCCTTCCTTTATTAATAATATAAAAGCAACTGTTCTGTGGTGGACGTAGGATCATTTTGATCCCAACCACGTTAAATCTTGTGTTCTTTCTTTTACGTTTCTGCTAACAATAATAAACGTGAGTTATTAGTAACCTTAGTAAAATGATAAATAACGTACTACTATCGGTTAATTTACAAAAACAGTTCAAAAGATCTTAACACTATCCATGGATAAGAATTAAACTGTATATAAAATTGAAATAATTCATGCCTAAACGGATTTTAAACAAAAAAAATTGCACTTGATCTAGTTTATTTTCGGATGAGGCGATTCACTTGATTTAATAAGTTAGCGGATATATCATGACGTGATTAATAAAAGTACTCATTACCAAATCATATTTTTACTTAAATTAAAAAGTATGTAATCATAAAATGAGGTTTTCCTGATGATGTAGTTTATCCTTGCAAGTATGTAATCATAAAATGAGGTTTGTCTTATTTTGTCTTGTTACATTATTAATACAAACGAAGTTAGATGGTGTTGATGGTCATGTATAAACTATTTTTCGTCTAATTAAATCTAATAGTCTTCATAATGATTGAACAAGTCAAAAGAGAAGGAACCCTAGCCACAGTTTATCTCAAAATACATTTAAATCCTTAGGTGTCATTTGGTTCAAGGGATAAAGTTGATTAAGTTGATTATTCCAATTTAAATTTTGAGATTAGATTTATCTCACGCTTGTTAGAGATATTAGTTAAATCGTTATTCAGATGCAAAGGATGCAAAATGGATAATATGGAATTAGACATAACTATAGAACATTTTAAAATATGTGATAAAAGACCAGACAATTCAGGATATAGGGAAGAGTTTCTTTCAAAACAAAAAACAGAAATGTTTGAAGAAATTTGGAAAGAATTCTCGTTAAATAGCGAATTAGATTCAGAAACTACTTCAGAAATTAGTCACAAAGAATTAATGGAAACTAGCGCATCTAACTCTAGTCCATTCCAGAGAACTACTGGAGAAAATATTACAGTAGACACAAGTATAGGTAATGTACCAAGAAGAAGAGTATTTAGAACTGCAGGAGAACCTGTAGATAATGTTAAACCATCAGGAAGAAGAATGCCTTTAGAAGAACCAATAACCTTCCAAGAAGGAGGAAAGAAAGGCAAAATCCTGAATATAGCTGCCCATGATCCCCAAAGATGGAATTCCGTAATAGATTTATGGAAGGGAATAGTAGTAGCAGACTATATACAAAATTACCAAGAATCAGACCCAGAATCAATGTATAAATATTTGGAGACATTTTTAGGAGAATCGACAAAGGCATTATGGGAAGCCTATAAGATAAATTTCCCAGAAGAATTCCACCAATTGATAGCTATGGGGTCAAACCCATACAACTTCACCAATAAAATACATACCCTAATCACAGGTGAAGACCCAAATAGTGGATTAATAGTATTACAAAGAAACGCACTAATAAAATTAGAACAACTAAGTACTAGTAACTGGATCTATATAAAGAAATTCCTAAATGATTTCTTCTATTATTGTACGATCAGCGGTAACTCGTTTGATCAAGAATTAGGAAAAAAGCTCTTCAACAAATTACCAGGAGCTTTAGGACGAGAAATAGAAGAAAGATGGAACAAGAGAGATGGAATAATACAGAATCCTAACGCTAGATGGTCAATAGGACATAGAATCCAGCACGTTATGGAAATACTTCAAGAGAAATGTACACATTTGCAAATACAGAAACAACTCAAACAGAATGAGTTGAGCTTCTGCAAAAGTGTGATATACACTACTCAGAGTTATGATAAAGACCCTCAGAAAAAGAGAAGTTATAAAAAGAAGAAAAAATATGGTTATCAAAATTATGATCGATACGATAAGAAAAGATATTATCTTAGGAAGTCAACAGCAAAGAAACCATATTTAGACAAAAACAAACACATAAGAAAATATAGAAATGATAGAACTTATAAAAATAGATTAGAATGTTTTACTTGCGGTAGGATACAACATTTAGCTAATACTTGTCCTAAGAGAATTAATAACAAGTCGAAAAATGCACAGTTGATAGAAGATTTTCAAGAGACTTTAATAAACGTAGACGAATATATGTCTGACACAAAAAGCATATATTCTATAGTGAGTATAAATACAGGAGACAATAATAGAATAGACTCTTCAGATTCAGAAGCAGACGAATTCATTAACGAAATGGGAATAGAAAAGTTAGATATAAACGAAGAATTTAATAATTTAGTAAACACCTCAACAGACTGTGACCACGTATTTGAAAGAAATAAAGGTCTAGACAGTACAGCATGTTGCATTTGCAGATGGTTCCCGAGTAGAAGTAAAAGGGCCAAATGCAGAAAATGTTACATGGAAGGATGTATAAATTGCCTTCAAAAAGAACTAAATATTGAAATAGGTCCGAAAGAAGGATTAAATAAGATTCAGGAAGAAGTATCGATAGATAAAACAATACCAGTAAGAATAATTACTCTAGAAACAAGAGTAAATAATCTAGAAATTAGATTGGCTCAGCTAGATAAAGGTAAACAGCCAGTAGTTAAAGATAATTACATTCCTGAAGAAGATAATCAAATAGATACAGAAATAGCCTCAGAACTAATGAATTCGGAAGACAAGACTTTGATATGTAATGAAGACAAAAAATTCAGCGCCCTAAGACTAATGACAAAAATTAGAATTAAAGATTACGAGATAACAACCCTCGCTCTAGTAGACACAGGGTGCACTAGAAGTATATTCAATAAGAAAATAGTTCCGAGTCATCTGGTGAAAACACTGGACAAGCCATCTTCAGTAGTATAGATGGATGGGACTCACAATTTCTACAGACATTACCTGCAAGAAGCTACTATTAGTTTTATAAACACTTGCTCAAATAATCCTAGTTATAAGTTAGATAAAATCCTAGTAAGAGATCTAAATATTAATACAGATTTTGTGATAGGACTAGACTTCCTGTTAAACAACAATGGAAGATGTACCATCACCAGAGATGGAGTAATATTACAGAGAAATAGTACTTATACTCCAGTACAAACCCAGAAAGTAGAAACAAAATTATACAAATATCTTCTATAAATCTAAACAATAAAGACACTAGTTGTTGTACCGACTGCAGTAATGGAGAAAAGTATTGCAGTCTGAACTCAAATAGAAATCTATTACTCGAAGATTTATTAGAAAAGAGTTATATATTAATAGACTTAGAAACAGAATTTTATAATTTTAAAACTGGGATAGAGAAGATAGGAATCATAAAAGATAAAAAGGATTTAGATAATGTAGTGAAGATTCTAGACGAATTAGAAATTATAGGAGAGAAGCCTCTCAGACATTGGAACAATAATAAAATCCTGTGCGAATTAGACATTATAAACCCAGAATACGTTATAAGAACAGCTTCAATAGAAGCAACAAACCAGGATTTAGAAGATTTTAAATTGCAAATTAAAGAACTAATGGGGTTAGAAATAATAAGACGCTCGACTTCTAAACACAGGTCAGCAACATTCATAGTTAGAAATCATTCGGAATTAGTTAGAGGCAAAGCCTGAATGGTAATAAACTACAAAAGATTAAATGATAATACAAGAAGCAACGGTTATAAGTTGCCAGACAAGTCAGAATTAATCAATCGAATACAAGGTAAGACTATCTTTAGTAAATTATATTGCAAATCAGGTTATTGGCAGGTTAAGATGCATCCAGCCAGTATAGAATGGACAGCATTCACTTGTCCTGAAGGACATTTTGAATGGTTAGTAATTCCATTCGGCCTAAAGACAGCTCCACCCATTTCCAAAAGAAAATGGATGAAATATTTGAAGACTATAAAAGATTTACAATAGTTTATGTCGATGATATTTTAGTATTCAGTAGTAATATGGCAGAACATCTAGGACATTTACAGACTGTTTTTAGACTTTTTGTTAGTAATGGCATAATAATTAGCAAGAAAAAGATGGAATTATGTAAGACGTACATAAACTTTTTAGGGGTTACTATCGGAGAAGGAAAGATTAAACTACAACCCCATATAGCCAAGAAAGCTCTAGACATGCCAGATAAGTTAGATAATACTAAAGACTTACAGAAATTCTTAGGAATATTAAACTACACTAGAACTTTTATTAAAGATTTAGGAAAGATTGCAGGACCACTATACTCAAAGACAGGCTCAACAGGGCAAAAGAATTTTAATGCTGAAGACATAAAAATAGTGAAACTCCTCAAACAGAGAATTCAAAATATTCCAGATTTAAATATGCCTTTAGAAACTGATTATCTGATAATAGAAATAGATGGAAGTTTTGAAGGATGGGGAGCAGTATTAAAAGCTAGACAGAACAAGTACAGTAGTAAAACAATAGAAAGGATTTGCGCTTATCAAAGCGGCAAATATAGAGAAAAAGGTAACATGAGTAGTATAGACGCTGAAATTCTAGCAGTCATATACGGCCTCAACGCATTCAGATTATATATTTTGAACAAGCCAGAAACATTGATTAGAACAGACTGTGAGGCAATAGTAAAGTTCAATCAAAAGATAAACGACAAAAATAGTAGTAGACGTAGATGGCTTAATTTTTTAGATACTATATCAATCTATAATTTAGTATTCGAACATATTAAAGGCAAAGATAACAACTTAGCAGACCAACTTAGTAGACTAAAAATTACAAACACTAGTAGAGTTAGTAATATAAAGATTTCTCCAGGCTAATAATGTTTGTTATTCTTAGCAGCATGAGTACTTCAAAGCAGACTCAAAAAGACAAAGGGAAAGGCCCGGCCAGACCCGTAGACGATTACAGACAAACAGTATTGGGTAACCTGAATTTCAGGCCCATGACTGCAGTAGAGACTCCAACTTTAGAAAGACTCTATTTTGGTAAGAATAATTTAGTATGTTTTCCACAGTCAAACCTAACATTTAAGGTTTTGCCAGACTATGTGCTAGACAGACAGCAGAAATGCTTAAAAGACAATTTGTGGATTTCCCACAATAAAAAAGACAATAGTCACTTTGTGGCTACACTAAATAGTACTTGTCATTATTTCCATGAAAAGAATTTAGACAAAAGATTTAAATTTTATGTAGTGGTTCATGGAAAGACAAAAGGTATTTTTCAGACATGGATTGAAGTAGTTGACTCCATTAAAGATTTTAAAACCCCCTTGTTTAAAGGTTTTAATATTTTTACTGAAGCTTTGGATTACGCTCGAGGTACCCTTGGGCCCAACTACTATATATCTCCAGCCCTGAAACATAACCAGACACAGACTCCACAATACAATATACAGAAAGACACAGACAAGATTATATTTTGTGACCATTGTAGCACAATGACAGAAGCCTTCAAAAGACTCAATCAGAAAAAAGAAGAGCTCCAAGAACAAAATATACATCTCCTAGAACAAGTTACAAAATTAGAACTACTCCTCAGACAAAATCATCTCAAACAAACCCAAACCCAGAGTTCTCCATCTCTTTCAAAAATGGATGAGACAGGTGTGCATTCCCTTCTGAATGCTAAGAAACCTATTGTACTAGGTATAGGTACAACTAGTCCGGTGCAAACGGTTGCCGGTAAAGACTCATCAAATCCGTTAATGGCTGTCACTTTGCCAAAAAGTGAACAAGAGGAAGCAACTTCCTCACAGACTAGACGTAGGCTCCCGCAGACTTTTACCGGATCAACTTCCCGAACAATGAGCAGACAGACGAAAAAGAAACCACAGAAAAATATAGAACAAATAATTAAAGACACTTTGGAAGAGTAGTTCAAAAATAAAAACTTATCACAGAACTCTCCTCCAGAACAGACGAAACATGTAACAACAATAGAACTAACAGAATTAACTCCAGTTCCTACACTTAATCCAGGACAAAGTTCAGGTAGGAACAATGAATACATAGATCACGTCTCAGAGACCAGTTCAGACAACGAATTCCTAGAATCAAACTACGCTCAGGATGCTCAGGATCCTAATGCTGATGATGATTCAGGGATGAGCTTCGACTCGGTGGCTCTGCATAACTTAGACTCTTGAGATGAAGAATGAACAAGACATAGAAGACAGACAAGATACAATAATGCTAAGGCAACGGACAGCAAGAAAAGCTAAAAGATGCCAAAGCAAGACATAGACAGGTGTGACACCAGACGGCCACTTTAGAAAAAGTAGCAGACAAGAAGGACAGCATCTTTGAAAAATAAACAAACTTTTCAAAAAGCAGATGCCAGCAACAGAAGACGACAAAATGGAAAGAAGATTTTTCTAAAAGTTAAAGCGACGATGGGGCCCGCAGCGCACCCGGCCGAAACTTTTGAAGATTCCTTTACAATTTGAAGTCCGCAGTTGAAGTCCGCAGACTCTCTATAAATACCAAGACTTGAGGATGCAGAAGACAGATTGAAAAAATCAGAGATCAAACCACAGAGAGAAAAATCAGAGCGAAATCACTGCAAAGCCATCCTCCCTAAATGTTTCCCATATTTCCCTCTTCACCATCTGTATAAACTCCCCATATGTAAGATATTATTTTCTTACTTTGCTTTCACCGTAGCAGTAGCAGTTTCCGGGACTCCCGAAAGGGAAACCTCCCTGTACCTCTAGATATGTAAGTCTACTTTTCAGCAGTTTATCTCCTACCATATATATTATGTTTTGAATATTTATAAAAATCTTGCAGAATTGCAAGAACCATGTTGATATTTTCTTTAATTTTCATCATGAATCTTTCTATATTGTTATAATCATGAAGTTTTTAATTACCGTTATAATCTTAACTTTATTATGCTTAAACATGGCTATCTGATGAACTTAGTATATGGTTATCCTTTATTCTCTGTAATGACATCCATGGATTAGCCTGTAAATTCCTATATCAACGGTGGTTGGTAATATGGCTTGTTGATGTCCGCTGAAGGACGGTGTTGGCCTGAAAAATGGGTGTGGCTAAAGACGACAGTCATTATATGGGTAAAGTCTAAAGGACGAGATGAACAGTTCAAAAGAAAAAGTGAATAGGCATAGTAAACTCAGGAACGTAACAGTAACTAGAAATGTAAATGATGATGAACAGTATATAAAGACTAGTGACTGGACATAGTCCAGATTAAAAAAAAAAAAATTTAAAAAGTGCTTATTTTAGAGAGTTGGGGTGTTTTACCAAACTTTTAGCAAAAATGATAAATATTTTTGAATAATAACAAAAGTCGTTTTTCAAAAACAGAAAAAATAACTTTTGCACGGAAGCACCTTTTGTAAGCTTGGTCGACCACAAATTACCGTACTAATGTTGATCAGCGTGTTTCTAAAATTAATTAGTCAAACACAAATTATTACTGTTCAGAAGTATTTTTTTCCAAAAAAAACACTTCTAATAAACACACTTTTCAAAAAGCGTAGTGAAACATATTATTCACGGTTGTTACGGTGTTTGTACACTAACATTATTTTCCAACATTTTCTCAAGGAAACTTTTTAATTGGGTTAGAAATTTGTATGTTAGAATAGAGATTGATATATTACCGAGTGGTGTTGATGGATGGTTGAGATTCCTTCATTTTTAATCAGATGTTTTAAATTTGAATTTTGTAAATGAAGAACTTCTAAATAGAAAGTGTTATATCTCCAGCATGAACGTACTAGGCATGCATACCAAATTAAACGGGCTAGTCAACTTCTATACCGGATGGTTAGAGATAGATACTCTTTTGTCCTAATTTATATGAAATTTTTTTTTGTTAGTCCCAAAAAGAATGATACGTTTCTTTATTTGGAAATAATTTAACTTTAAACTTTACGTTTTATGCTTAACAAAATAATCTATAACTACATAAATATCTTTGTCTTGTTTTAAACTATAAAAGTCAAACTCCTACAACCGTCAATCTCTCCAAACTCCTACAACCGTCAATCTCTCAGACCTTCTAACTAGCGCATTCTCTCACCTCATTTTCACATGCCCGAACCATCTTAGTCTCGCTTTCCTCATCTTGTCCTACACGGAGTCCACTCCGACCTTGTCCCGTATATCTTCATTCCTAATCATATCTCTCCTAGTATGACCATACATCCATCTAAGCATCCGCATCTATACTACTTTAATCTTCTGAACGTGGACGTTCTTAACTGACCAGCACTCTGCCCCATACAACAATGCTGGTCTAACCACTACTATGTAGAGCTTACCTTTTAGCCTAGGCGACACCTTCTTATCGCAAAGCACCCTGGAGGCAAGCCTCAATTTCATCCACCCTACTCCAAACGATGGGCGACATCATCGTCAATCTCTTAGTTCCCTTGTATAATGGACCCAAGATACTTGAAACTTCATCTTTTGGGTATAACTTGTGCCTTTATATTCACTTCCATATCCGTCTCTTACATCACATCACTGAACTTGCATTCCATGTTCTCCGTATTAGTCCTGCTTAACCTAAAACATTTAGATTCTAAGATCGTTATCCAGACTTCCAGCCTTTCGTTAACGCCACTACGCGTCTCGTCAATCAAAACTATGTCGTCTGCAAATAACATACACTACGACACCTATTCATGAATATGTCGCATCAATTTTAAACTTTAGCGTAGTTGAGATTGAGTGACATATTCCAAAGGGGAGTGTTACGAATACACTACGTTATGGTGATGAATACATTACGTTATGTGGCTGTACATTTAGTTTTCCAAGTTTTCAAATATGTTATGAATCCATTTAATTGTATGGATGCCCTTCTCATTTTATGAACCAACCTAATTCATGTATCTATTAAAGTGTGTACTTTAAGTCTTGTAATTATTAGGATGATCACAACATCCTATAAATAGAAGTGTTCCCACGTTATGTAAGACACACTTGAAAACACTTGTATACACTTGAAGATAGTTAAACATACTTGAAATAAGAAGAAAGTCTTCTCCTTGTCTCTTCTATTTCTTGTTTTATATTATCTTATTTGCTCTCAATTTACAACACATTATCAGCACGAATTGCTCAAATCATAGTCGTTTAGCATTCTCCACGAGGCTCTAATTTCACTCCTATTTTTTGAAGTTGATCCTACTTTTTCATCCGGTATGTGTTTACAATTTTATTCTTACCAATATAATAATATTAATAAGCTATATGGCAGAAGGCTTTTAACTTTGATTTTACACTAGTTTCAATTTCAAATATATGTTTAATATAATTTTCACTAGCTTCTGTCGGAGCCTAATTTAGCTTTTGATAAATATAATGTATGCAATCATCTGTTACATATTTAATACCGAAAGTTAGCATATTAGTTTAGAAAAATAATAATAATAATTTATTTTCATTCAACCATGATTATATATGCTAGAATGTTTATCTAGTGTTAACACCTTAAAATAATTTATAATTGTTTAATCTTCTGAACGATCATAAAAGGTACCAGTAGACTAAGTAGTTGACATAAATGATGCTTTATTAATTAAACTTATTGAGGTTATCTAATTACACAATTGCATTTAGTATACATGGTGTAATTTAATATTAAGCATTAATTTATTATGATACAAGATAAAGTAGCAAAAGATGTAAACTTTTCCTTTCATGAGTTAGTATACTTTCATATGATTCAGAAAAGTTTCACTGATAAAAGTTCTTATCATTTCTAATCTACTTATTTTTATGATAATTTTCACTATGTCAAATTTATCAAATCTTGAATTTGTGGAACTTGATATCTCTGAAAAGAACTAATTGTCATGGGTACTTGATGCTGAAATACACCTTGCCGCTAAGGGCTTGGTGATACTATAGTTGAAGGAAATGAAGCATCAAGTCACGATAAAGTAAAAGCTTTGATTTTCCTTCGCCATCGTCTCGATAAAGGGTTAAAATGTGAATATATTAACCTTGAAAAAATTATTTTAACCATGGACTAGTTTGAAGGGACGGTGTGACCATCTAAAGGCCATGGTATTGCCAAGAGCTCGTTATGAGTGGATGCATTTAAGATTTCAAGACTTTAAGACCGTAATTGAGTATAATTGTGATGTACACAGGATCACTTCCCTGTTAATATTATGTGGGAAAACTATAAATGATGAGGACATGATAAAAAATACACTTACTACTTTTCATATCTCAAATATTGTGTTACAACAGTTATACTGTGAGAAAGATTTTTAGAAGTATTCTGATTTGATCTCATGCCTTCTGGAGGCTGAGGAGCATAATGCCCTTTTGATGAAAAATCATGAAGCCCATTCCACTAGATCTGCTACATCCCCTGAAGCGAATGTGATAGTGAGAAATCATAACCAGGGCCATAATAATGTACGTGGGCGTGGCAAGGATAAGGAAAAAGTCAAGAGGCGATACAATAATCGTCATGCTGATGGTCATAATAAAAGAGAGAACAATGAATTCTCAAGGAAATCCTTCAAATAGCAAGTATCATCGTTGTGGTATGAAAGGTTACAGAAAAAGCGAATGTCGGACGCCTAAGCATTTTGCTAGGCTTTATCAAAATTCTTTCAAAAGAAAGGGAAATAGATGTGACACCTCTTCTACTAATGCCCGAATTGAGTCACAATTGATTCTTAAAATAATGCAGAGGCAGAGCCCTTATAAAAATATGATGGGAATGCTGAAACAAATTTGGTTTTGAAAGATGATGTTTTTGATGGCCTCAATGATATTACGCATTTGGAAGTTGAAGACTTCTTTGAAGATCAAAATAAAATTGGATAATTTACTGGGGAAAATCAATTATGTTGTTATTCTTATTTATGTGTTTTTGATTATCATGTTCTTCTTCAAGAAGTACTTAAGTTTTTTATTGTTAGTTTCAATATTTCTTATATATTTTTATTTTTATGAAGATAAATAAAATTCTCCAGTGTTCAATTGGATTGAAGATGAGTAGTGAAGAGATGTGCCTTCTGGATAGTGCTACAACACACACGATACTAAGAGAAAATAAATATTTTTCTTATTTAGTTATGAAAAAGGCATATCTTAATACAATATTCGGTAGTACAAAATTAATTGAGGGCTCTGAAATAGCAGCTTTGTTACTACCTGGAGGAACAATATTGATCATTAAGGCCAACCAGTTATCATGAATTCTCTCCATTACAATTGGCTTTTGGCCAAGAGCCAAATATTTTCCATCTTAGGATATTTGGGTGTGCTGTATATGTTCTCATTGCTCCACCACAACGCACAAAGATAGGTCCCCAAAAACGATTGGGGGTATATGTTGGGTATGAATCTCCTTCTATTATTAAATATTTGGAACCTAATACTGGAGATTTATTTACGGCAAGGTTTGTTGATTATCATTTTAATGAATCAGTATAGCAAATATTAGGGGTAGAAAATAAATAGTTGGAAAAAGAGATAGAAGATTGGTATGCAGTATCACTATCTCAATTAGATCCTCGAACAAATTAATGTGAGCAAGAGGTTCAAAAGATCATTTATTTGCAAAATGTTGCAAATCAACTGCCAGATGCATTTACTAATATTTCAAGGGTTACTAAATCTCATATTCCAACTATAAATGCTCCAGTTCGAGTTGATGTCCCGACAAGACAAACAAATAATACAAATGAGTCTAGGCTACGTCTGAAACGTGTTAGACCAATCAGTTCCAAGGATAAAAATCCTATAAAAAAGAGTAAATGATTATTATACGAAAGCAATTTCTCAAGAAGAGCCCCGAAACATAACAAATGATAATACCACAGAGGAGGTCCAAGTACCTGAAAACATTTAGAATAGAGAGATCTCAATAAGCTATGTCTCGACAGAAAAAGGTGAAATCAAAATGATACTATGGTCGATCACATTTTTGCTTATAATGTTGTTGAAATAATGCAAACAAGATGAGGATGTTGATCCAAAATTTGTTGAGGAATGTAGACAGAGAAGAGACTGACCAAAATGAAAGGACGCAATTCAAGCGGAATTGACTTCACTTGAAAAACATGAAGTTTTCTGACCAATAGTTCGAACACAAGAATATGTCAAGCCAGTAGGGTACAAATGGGTGTTTGTGCGAAAATGAAATGAAAAATGTGAAGTCATCAGATATAAATCATGACTTATGGCACAAGTATTTTCGCAAAGACCTGGTATTGATTATGTTGAGACATACTCTCCTGTTGTGGATGCGGTTCTCGCGAAGACCTGATATTGATTATGTGGAGACATACTCTCATGTTATGGATGCAATCACTCTCAGATATTTGATAAGTCGGACAGTGCATGGAAAACTTGATATGTGTCTAATAGATGTTGTCACAGCCTATTTATATGGATCACTAGAGAAATTTTTTTTATGAAGATTCCTAAAGGACTCAAATTTCCTGAAGCATACAAAGGCTCTCGATAA
The DNA here is from genome assembly GCA_034509755.1 of Anisodus tanguticus. Classification (NCBI taxonomy): domain Eukaryota; kingdom Viridiplantae; phylum Streptophyta; class Magnoliopsida; order Solanales; family Solanaceae; genus Anisodus; species Anisodus tanguticus. The sequence continues at coordinate 51,350,641 of CM067540.1, read as the reverse complement.
ACTTGTTCAATAGGATTAAAAGAATCGGGATGGATGTGGTACGATCTTCTTAGCAAGTATTGCTTAAAGAAGGATACAAAAATGATCCTATTTGTCCTTGTGTTTTTCTGAGAAGGTCTGAATCTAAATTCATTATAATAGCCATCTATGTTGATGATTTGAATATCATTGGAACTCATGGAGAACTTTCAAAGGCAATAGAATACTTGAAGAAAGAGTTTGAAATGAAGGATCTTGGGAAGACAACATTATTTTGGCCTGCAGATTGAACATTCAAATAATGATATATTTGTCCATCAATCTACATACACTGAAAAGATATTAAAGCGATTTTATATGAATATAGCACATCCATTGAGCACCCCTATAATTGTAAGGTCACTTGATATAAATAAAGATCAATTCCGACCTCAAGAAGATGATGAAGAACTCCTTGGAGATAAAACTCCATATCTTAGTGCGATTGGGGCACTAATGTATCTTTCTAATAATACTCGACCAGATATAACTTTTGCAGTAAGCTTATTGGCAAGATTCAATTCCTCGCCAACAAAAAGACATTGGAATGGTGTTAAGCATATTTTCAGATATCTCTGAAGAACCATTGATATGGGATTATTTTATTCTAATGAATTCAAATCAGAGATTATTGGTTATGCAAATGCAGGTTATTTGTCTGATCCACATAAAGCCCGATCTCAAATAGTATACCTATTTACTTGTGGAGATACAACTATAGCATGGAGTTCAACAAAACAATCCCTATCAACTACATCTGCAAATCATGCTGAGATAATATCCATTTAGGAAGCCAGTCGAGAGTGTATATGGTTGAGATCAATGACTCAACAAATTTTGCAGTTATGTGGTCTTTCAATGCAAATGAAGATTCCAACAATATTGTATGAAAATAATGTTACACGTATAACTCAATTGAAGGGAGGATACATCAAAGGAGACAGAACAAAGCACATTTCACCAAAATTCTTTTTTACGCATGATCTTCAACAGAATGGTGAGAAAATGTTAGCAGATCCGTTCAAGTGATAATCTTGCAGATTTGTTCACTAAGACATTACCAACATCAACCTTTGAGAAGCTAAGATATAAAATTGAAATGCGTCGTCTACGAGATATCAAGTGAAGTTTCTGTCTGGGGGAGCAAAATACGCATTGTACTCTTTTTTTCTTAACCAAGGTTTTGTCTCAATTGGATTTTCCTGGTAAGGGTTTTAATGAGGCAGCACTCGATGCGTATTACAAGATGTGTGTACTCTTTTTCCTTGACTGTGAAATTTTTTCCATTGGATTTTTCCTAGTAAGGTTTTAACGAGACATGCTATCTCTCAAATGGACATCCAAAGGGGAGTGTTACGAATACATTCCGTTATGATGATGAATACATTACGTTATGTGGTTGTCCATTTAGTTTTCCACGTTTTCAAATATGTTATGAATCCATTTAATTGTATTGATGTCTTTCTCATTCTATGAACCAACCTAATTCATGTATCTATTAAAGTGTGTACTTAAGTCTTGTAACTCTTAGGATGATCACAACACCCTATAAATAGAAGTGTTCCCAATTGCGTCAGTCCGGGGTTTACCCTGTGCGCACTCGAGAGAGTAGCGGCTGCGGGTTCCTTCGTCAACAAAAAAAAGAAGTGTTCCCACATTATGTAAGACACACTTGAAAACACTTGTATACACTTGAGGATATTTGAACATACTTGAAATACGAAGAAAGTCTTCTCCTTGTCTCATCTATTTCTTGTTTTATATTCTCTTATTTGCTCTCAATTTACAACAAAAAAGTTATTATCATCCTATTCTTTATTTTAAGCTTCATAAACTGACGATATAAAAAATATTTATAAAAATAACGCCTATAATTCTAGTCCAAATTATCGAAGAAATTAACCTATTAGGCCACTAAACTTGTCAACCAATAAACTCACTCCCTATACTCTTATTCAACGTTTTTTTAGAACCAAATATTTTCTACGACTTCAGAGCAAAAAAAATCTTGTTAATTTTTGTCTCATTATTAATAAATTCTTACTTTTTCTCGTGTATCTCATTAATCCTATACGATTATTAGCTAAACAGAAGTCGTTGCATATGCAAGAATTGATTTTGGATTTATCTTGTTACACTTTCCATGCTTTTATTTCAAAGAAAAAATAGAACTATTCAATTAATGTGCATGGAATTATCTTGAATTTTAATATGACCAAAGATTATTTGGCATCCTTTTTATGGCACCTTTTTAAAATAGCACATAACATGTGACATGATTATTGATGGAATAATTCTAGAAGGTGATCAACGTTGCGGCTGATGGACTTTGTCGTATACTGTAGCTCGACATAGAGGTTCTAGACTAATTAATTAAGTTGACCTGATAAAGGGCTATGATAAAATGGCAAATCATGTTACTCTGCCTGTACCATTTATGCGAGGCAATAGGAATACGGGAGTTAAATTTTTTAATTTTCTGTTGACAGGTTTGATTATTGCTCCAAGTTAATTTGCTGTCATTGAAAGCCCAATCAAATAATGCAAACAAGAAAAATCATATCTTCATAGCTCATCACTTCAATAAAGGCATTGAAGTAAGGATATGGTTCCGGATATAGACCAAATGTCAGTCCAATCAATAATCTCAGTTGCATACTTTTTCTGGGGCAGAAATAGACCACCTGCATGACGAGTTACAGCTATACCCAAAAATAACTCAAAGGCCCCAAGTCTTTCATAGCAAATTCGGAGCTGAGAAGAGAAATGACAGACTTGCGCAGTTTATCAGATGAGGCAGTCAATATAATATCATCCACATATAATAGAATGTATGTCAGAGAAATACTGTGACGGTAGATGAACACATAATCTGCAAAACTTTTGTACCAGGTCCCAGGAGCCTGTTTGAGCCCATCCAAGGACTTCTTCAGCAAGCACACATGGTTATGATGATCAGGTTCCCTAAAACCCAAGGGCTGATGCATGCATACAATTTCCTTGAGATCACCGTGTATGAAAGCATTTTTCACATCCAGCTGATGAGTGGATCATGCTTTTGAGAGAGTCACACTGAGAACAGTGCGAATAGTTGCTAGTTTGACCACCGGACTAAATGTCTCTCCACAATCCACGTCAATCTGTTGTGTTTTGCCATCACCTACAAGACGGGTCTTATGCCTCTCAAAACAACCATAAGATTTTTCCTTATGAGTAAAAATCCACATAGAACGAATCACATTGACACCAGGCGGATGGGGCACCAACTCCCACGTCTTATTTTCAATAAGAACATTATGTTCATGAGTTATTCGATAAGGCGGATGAGGACCTTGACTCAGAATAGAAGTGGGCCGGATTTGGGTCGGTATAGGGATGTTGGAACTAACCGGACCGAGAGGGTGGTCAGGAGTTAGGCCAGCAGACAGTGGGCCTGTTGGCCGAGAGGACTGTGGGATGAAAAATGGGCCAGCAGGCAGTGGGCCTGCTGGTACGGACGTACCTAAAAAAGGTGGGCCAGCAGGCAGTGGGCCTGTTGGCAAAATTGGGTGACGGGAGGAGATTGGGCCAACAAGCAGTGGGCATGCTAGCTGAATTTGGTCACGGGAAGGGTCTGGGCCAGTAGGCATCGGGCCTGCCGATGTCTGCTGGTCCAAATCCCAAGAGCTGGGCCGAACCAAATGGTAGACCATATACGGTGAGAACTCATCATCTAGAAAATTATAAGAATTAGACACGCATTATGCAACTTAGCAAATGGAAATTATGTTTCATAAAAAATGACATGGCGACTAATTATGATTTTATTAGAGGATAAATCATAACATTTGTAACCACGATGATTCGACGAACAGCCCAAAAATACACAAGCAGTAGAACGGGCTTGAAGTTTGTTTATTGTAGTGAATGGGAAGAGATGATAGCATAAACACCCAAACACCCTAAGGTGAGAGTACGAAGAGTCTTTATGATAAAGAATTTAGAGTGTAGATTGGAATGCTAATCCTTTGCTAGGGAGTATGTTAAGAAGGTAAGTAGCCATTTGTAATGCATGGTGCCAAAATGAAGGTGGTAAGGAGCATGGGCTACCAAAATTTTCAAAATGTTAAAATTGAAACCGAAATCGAAAAATTGAATTAATTCGATTCGGTCCGATTTTCAGTTTTTCGATATTTATGCCCATCCCTAATTATCACTGAGATGCTGAAATACAAAGACACTACAAACTTGAAGCTCAAGCATATAGTCAGCAACATCATCAGGTTGCTCAACAATACTAATCATGAGATTATTCATTGCTTCAGGGAAGCCAATCAAGTTGTTGATTTTCTGGCTAAACAGGCTGCCACTAATGGAAATAAGACCTTATATCACTCTATTCCAGAGTTCCCAAGAGAGACAATGAACTGTTTCAACTAGAAAAATGGCTGACCAGTGGGCCGGGTCTTTCCGGTCCCAACCCGGCCCTGCTCCGGTCCCGCCCCGACCCCGCAAAAAAAAATACCGGAACGGACTCAAACTTGGGACGGGACCTGGGCTCGTCCCGCCCGAGCCCGTACTGACCCAATCCCGATCCTGTCGACCCTCCCCGGTCCCGTCTGGTCCCCCTTTGCAAAAAATAACCGTTGCACAACGACCATTTTATATTTTGGCTGTTGTGCAACGATCATTTTTGGCCTCCCCCAAACCTCCCCTACCCCCTTAATGTTTATTTTTAATCTCTAAGTTAATATATTTACACTTTAACCCAATTTTCCCAACTATAAATACTTCATTTTCTCTTCATCTTTCTCACAAATCTTCCTACAATCTCTCTAATCTTTCAATCTATCTCTCTACAAGTCTACATTATCTACTAAATATTAAATTTTATTTGTTCATTTGTATAACTATATCAAAATTCAAAAATTGGGAGTGAAGTTGACAACTAGCTTGAGGATCATCCATTGAGCGAAGTTTTAATTTCAACCTCGATTACACGTCGATGTTACGTTGGCGTTTGGTACCTACGTTCCTTCTTTAAATTATTATTATTACTTTTTTTAATTAGCACACTTAATTTCATTATCTTTAATTATTTATTAGCATAATTAAAATAGAAAGAATAAGAGGAATATTTAAGGGTAAGGGTGCTTCTTCTAGTAGGGGTAACAAGGGCAGCGAGGGGTACTTCTTCTAGTCATCATATTCCTAGACAGGACGATTTGATTGATTACACATATATAGATGAAACATATTTTTTAATGATATACCATTAGACGATGAGATATTTTCTGCAACTCAACTAGACTTTAATTTAGAAGACAATCTAGATGACACACCAACTAATCTAGATGACACACCCACCAGTGCACCTCAAACTGAAACTAGAACGCCTCATATTCCCCCTAGTATGAGACAAGGCCCAACACACGAAAATTAAAATCGATGCATGGGATTTTTTTATAGGGACCAAGAGAATCAAGTAGTTAGATGTCAAATTTGTAAAAATATTTATAAATTTAAAATGGGAAAAAGGTCAGAATGGAATGGGAGGTTTATTAAGACATGTACAAAACTTTCACAAAGCTAGGTGAGATGAATACGAGTCTACAAAGTCGGGTGCGCCAATGCGCTCTCGGTCGGGACAAGGTTCACATACTATCTCGGACCAAGTACAAGATCAAATTAACCCGATAACGGGGGGAATTGTAGGCCCTAAATACGATAAACATAGAGATAGGGAAGCAATAACAAAATTAGTTGTGGTTGAGGGTTTCCCTTTTTCATTTCTTTCCTCTCCTGGTTTTATTCATTACATTAGAGATATGTATAATCCTACTTTTAACTGTTTTCCTAGATCAACTGTTAGGAGAGATGTTTTAAAATTTACAGATTGCAGTATTATTCAGAGATTGGATACGAGCGGGGCATAGAAGGTGCGCTCAACCGGAGAACAACGAAGAAGACGATGAAAACTACAACGAAATCTTATCCGACGAAGGTAGAAGCGACGTCGAGTAATTTGACTAACAAATTGCAATTCCAACTGAAGAACCATAAGTCGTTATAAAGAAACTAGAAAAGGTGTTATTAAATATGTAATTTTTTTAATTGTAATTTTACTATGTTATTTGCAACTTTCAACACCACAAAGTTGCAATTTTAAAATTGTATTACAAAAAAAAATCATATTTCTATTAAATAATATAAAAGGCACAAAAACAACCTTGGGATATTTTTATTACACTATCTTATTCAATTATTGAGGTGTTTATATATGTTAATTTTAAAATTAACTGCAAAAAAAAAACTCAGAAAACCTAATCCTGCCCCGACCCGATAAGACCGACCCCCTTTTCCGACGGGACTGGGAATGGATCTGGACATCGACGGATCCCGCCAGAGGACCGGTCCCGCCCTACCCCCATCTCATCGGGTCCCATCCTGCCGGGACCTGCCCCACCCTATACCCGCCCCGTTGGCCACCGTTAGAAAAAAGACAAGTTCCAACAGTTAGGAGGAGATATGAAAAATGTAACTTTTTTGTACGTTAATACATCTTTTGTAACGAGGGAAAGGTCTTGTATAGGCAACCATTTTCCAGATTACTTGTCAATCTTTTTTTTAGGATTGAGGTAAGGTTTTTATTAGCAAGTGTACCATGTTTATATTTATCATATTTAGTGTTATGTAATTATGGTAGAATTAGGATCCCTTGTTGAATAAGGATTCCACATTGTACACCTATATATATTTTGTATTAATGAGAAATGCTCCTCAAGGGAGATTAATACAATCTTACATGGTATCAGAAGCCAAAACCTAAACCTTAATCTCTCTTTTCCTCTTTTGTTTTGCCTCTGTTCTCTGCGACTCACTGCTCGAGAAACCTCAACCCTACTCTCTGCCCCTAACCCCTGCTTCACACTTCTCTATGCCTTTTGTTTTTTGTTTTCTGCAAACAGTAAAGTGCCTTTTGTTTTTTGTTTTTTGTTTTCTGCAAACAGTAAAGTGCCTTTTGTTTTTTGTTTTCTGCAAACAGTAAAGTGCCAAAGTATAACTGCAGGCCTCCCTCGGTTTCTGTTTCATCCCTCATGATTTTTTTTTGTTGTTTTGTGTTCTTTGCCCGAGAACATAATTGTTCTCTTTGTTTTGTGTCTTCTTTTTCTTTTTTCCCCAAAAACAACCCACTATAATGACTCATCGTCATCTCGATAATGCGTGGTACATGGATACGAACGGCACATCTCATCTCACCAACAATTCAGGTAATCTTCCTCAACTGTGCCAGTTACCAACTCCACAATCTATTATGGTCGGTAGTGATCATCGCATTCCAATTCAAGGATTTGGCCACACCCTTACACCACCACCGCATCCCTACTTCTCTCTTCAAAACATCCTTTATGCACCAAACATCATAAAAATCTAATTTCTTTTAGAAAATTTGCCACCGATAATTCTGTCTCAATTAATTTTGACCCGTTTGGATTTTTTGTAACCGACCTCCGTATCGTAAAACTCCTTACGAGATGCAATAGTGAGGGGGGCCTATATCCGTTCCTACGCACATCCGCTGCTAGTGTCACTCCTCCCACCGTTTTAATAACCATATCTCCCTCTACGTGGCATAGTAGACTTGATCATCCGGGTTCTCACATTGTTTATTCTCTTAGAAATCAAAATTTAATCCAATGCAACAAAGGAAATCTTTCTCATAGTTGCTCCTCGTGTCAGTTAGGGAAGCACGTTAGACTACCATTTGCGACTTCTATGAGCACTACTTTCTCTCCCTTTGATATTATTCATGTTGATGTATGGACATCTCCGATAACCAGCAACTTAGGCCACAAATACTATCTGGTATTTTTGGATGATTTCTCTCACTTTCTTTGGGTCTATCCACTCAAACTCAAATCTCAAGTGTTCTCCAAATTTGTTGAGTTTCGTACACTGGTTAAAATGCAATTTGAAAAAAGACATAAAATCATTTCAATGTGATAATGGTTGTGAGTTTAATAATTCATTCTTTCATAAATGTTGTGCGGCTAACGACATGATTTTTCATTTCTCATGCCCCCATACCTCCCCTCAAATGGAAAAGCCGAAAGAATTCTTCGAACCATTAATAATATGATTCGTACTCTCCTTTTTCATGGGTCTCTCCCCCCCTAATTTTTGGGCATATGCATTAAAAATGGCAGAAAACATTCTCAATATTTTACCAACTCGTGCGATTCAAAATAGGACACCCACCGAAATTCTCTACCGTCAGATCCCCACATATGACCACCTTAGAATTTTCGGTTATTTGTGTTATCCAAATATGACATCCACGGCACCTCATAAATTAGCACCCAGATCTACTCCGTGCGCCTTCCTAGGTTTCCCGTCAAATCATAAGAGGTACTTGTGTTATGAGCTCTCTATCGACAAAATTATAATTTCTCGCCACGTCACATTTGTTAAGTATGTTTTCCCGTTTGACAACATTCAAAAATTTCAAGTCACTGATTATAAATTTCTTGATGATTCGGACACATCACCGCTTGTCCAACAGGCATTAAGTTAGGCGGCCACTATTCCGGCGGCGGCACACGCACCAACTGCCACCATCGGCAGTCCTGTCATGGTCTCCCTATCTCCTGTCAACACTGCCACCATCGGAAATCGGTTGGACCAGCCTTCATTCTCTCCGATTGCCGGAGCTACCAACCGGTCTTCTCCCGTCGATGTCTCTACTCCCAACAGGCAATACGAACCCCCAGTCACTACGTCACCAACGAGCGCTCCTCCAGTCATCCTAACCGACTCCTTCATACCAGTCACAACCCCAACCCGCATCCGTCAAGTTAGAGTCACATCAACCCCTGCACACTCTCAACCCAATATTGTACCGTGCACCCCGACCTAGTAAAGTCACCGTACCAAAACCAACTTCTCTCCAACGCCAACCCCACAACCTTACCCCACCCGCCGTACGCCACCGGTTGTGCCATCTGGACACCTGATCGACGTCGATCTACCCAAACCGACACACCTACCTTGCCCGATCTCACACCCAAGTACCACAGATCCCGATAACAACACAGGTACCCCAACAACACAACCACATCAGACTACCCACCCCACCTCTGCCCCCACCCACCACATGTAAACCTGTGCCCAACACGGGATTATCAAACCCAAAGTCTATTTTAACCTGTCCAGCCAAATAATTTCCCCTATTCCCAAAAGCCCAAATTAGCCAAAATGGACCCGAATTAGAATGCGGCCATGTGTGGGGAGTTTAATGCTTTAACGACACAGCGTACTTAGGATTTGGTTCCTCGACCGGAGGGGGTGAATGTGATCCATTGCATGTGGCTTTTTCATCACGAGTACATGGATAGTGGTGACTTAGAGAGATATAAGGCAATGAGTGTGGCAAATGGTACTAATCAGCATAAGGGCATTGATTGTGGTGAGACATTCAGCCCGGTTGTTAAACCGGCCACCATTCGCACAGTTCTGAGCATCACTATAGAAAAGCACTGGCTGATTCATCTGCTTGATGTGAAAAATGATTTTCTCCATGGGGATTTAAAAGAAACTATCTACATGCACCAGGCGCCTGATTTGTTCCATCCAGCATCCCCTCGGTATGTATGTCATCTCCATAAGTCATTTTATGGTTTAAAATAGGCCTCGCAAGCGTGGTATGATCTCTTTGCACAGTTCATTATGCGCATTGGGTTTACATGCAGTAAGTGTGATAATTCTCTGTTTACTTTCCATAGAGGTAGTAACACTGCTTATTTATTGTTATATGTGGATGATATTGTTCTTACCGCTTCTTCCGATGTGTTGAAAAATGAGATAATTGCACTGCTCAAAACCGAATTTGCTATGACTGACTTGGGGAAGTTGAGCTATTTTTTGGGGATTTCAGTGACTAGATCTGCAGATACTATGTTTCTTTGTTAGCGTGAGTATGCAGAGGAGATTGTGTACAGGGCTAAAATGGCCAATTGCAAGATCATGTCCACTTCAGTTGACTCTAAATCAAAGCTCTGTGCTTTGGATGGTAATCCAGTGTCAGATCCCACTATATACAAGAGTCTTGCTAGAGCACTACATTACTTTACTTTCACCAGACCTGATATTGCTTATGTTGTTCAGTAGGTATGCTTATTCATGCATGCCCCCAGGGAGCCTCATTTTACTGCCATCATTCGATATGTTAAGGACACGCTTGATCATGGATTGCATCTCTACCTATTAGCACCGACCAGGTTGTTATCATATACGGATGTTGATTGGGCAGGCTGTCTGGACATGCGACGATCCACCTCAGGCTATTGTGTGTTCTTAGGGGATAACCTTATTTCTTGGTCAGCCAAGAGACAAGCCAGATTATCACATTTGACTGCAGAAGCAGAATACAAAGGTGTTGCTAATGTTGTTGCTGAGATCTGCTGGATCCGAAACCTTCTTTTGGAGCTTCAGTGTCCTCTCTGTAAGTCATCTTTAGTCTACTGTGATAACATATCCGCTATATATCCACCTCATAATCCGATTCAGCATCAACGAACCAAGCACATTGAGATGGACATCCACGTTGTTCGTGGGAAGGTTGCTCTCGGTCATGTCAAAGTATTGCACGTGCCTTCGTCATATCACAACTCTTCCTAGACTTCAGATCCAGTATTAGTATCCGGCCTCCTCCCGCTCCGACTGAGGGGGTGTATTAGCAAGTGTTCCGTGTTTATATTTACCATATTTAGTGTTATGTAATTATGGTAGAATTAGAATCCCTTGTTGTATAAGGATTCCACATTGTACACCTGTATATATTTTGTATTAATGAGAAAGGCTCCCCAAGTGAGATAAATACAATCTTACAGTTTTCATGTCCCCCTCCCTCCATTGTAAGTCTCTTTACATAAAGCTATCATGGTAGGGGTCAAGCCAAACTCCTCTGAAAGAGAATAATTCCTTAATTATTTTTATTAATGAAATTGGTTTATATACATGATATACAATAGTAAACCTAGCCTATAATTACAGAAATTAAATATACATTTTTCCAATACAAAAGATTACTACCATAATTACAGATGTATAAGATCTCTAATAATATCACAGGAATATACGATGAATATTCTATTACCCCCACACCTTAGGCTCACAACCTAATGGTGATGGCTTAATTTTAAAAAAAAAAATACATACAACTTTCCATAGCTTCTCCAAGCTCTTATATGGTATCAAAGTCAACACAACTCTAACGAGTAAAATCCATTTTTTTCTTTTCCTCAAAACACTCAGATGGGTACGAACAACAATCTTAGAGTTGTCAATGCTCACAACACAATCGGTATCAACATTATTATCCAGTTCAATCCTACTTCCCAATAACCCATCAAATATATAGTTTACTAACTTTAATGCAATATAATAAAAGTTTATGACCATTGGTAAAATTTCCTTGAATTATACTTGGAAGAAAAAGATATGATGAAAGTTAAAAATTGTGATTAAAAAATACACCTTTAAGCTAGTATCTTGATATTTTGCGTGAAGTTAAAAAATGTTTCACTTGAAATCGTAAATTACGACCAAAATAATATATGCAACTATTAATTTCAGTATCTCCCGACTGAAATATTGATTGTCACGGCTAAACGGGTCAGTTTCATTGCTAAATTGATGATGTAAGGGCAAACATAAGCATATTAAACCATTTTATGTCTGACAAACACATGAACTTGGATTGAATGGATGATGTTGAATGCTCACACGTTAAAAATCATCTCGAAATTAAATTACACAAGGGATGGTCGTGGTATTTTGCGAAAATGAAGCTTCTAGTTCTTTTTTGGCACTTTTGTTTTGGTTCTTAGTATTAAAGTGAAGAGATTTTCTTCTAGTCTAATTTTCCAACATAATTCTTTCACTAGTAAAATCCATTTCAACATCTCCTATTAATTTTGTGGCTATTTCCTACAGAGTTTAAAGAACAAAGTCACTAAATTGCTGGACCCAAGTGAACTACTTGGGTCTTTAGGGCCTCATACACATATCAAGTTCATGTTTGCACTAGGTGTGTAATACATGTAGAGAGCTAGAAGGTTATATACATATTTAATTTGGCCTAGCTTTGTTGCTTTAGAGGGTGTTTGGATTGACTTATTTTAAGTGTTTTTTTGCTCTCAAGTTGTTTTTCTACATTTTGTGGTATTTAAGAAAGATAAAAAGTGCTTATAAGAACTTACTTTTAGCCTTTAGGTAAAAACAAATTACAAAAATAAGCTAGAAACCAAAATAAATCTATAGAAGCTTTTCTAATTCTGGTGCCAGCTAAAAGAGTTACCATGCAACTGGAGATATTGTAGTGATCAGCACTCTCAAGTCTGATGCATGCAAATCAGCATTTACTATGAAGTAGTGGCCTTCATTATCTTATAAACACAAATTCTTCAGAATATATTGTCATTTCAAGGGCCTACTAAAACAAGTACTGTCTTTTTAATGAACAAAGGGCCAATAGAAATTAATACACAAACAAAATGAATTACCTCAATGCCCAGATAATCACAAATTTATTCGCTTATGCTCTTACACAAGAGGAGTTACAAGTGGACATCAAAATATTCCAGAACACAGTTTTGGCTTTGAACTCTCAGAAATCAGATTTCTCAATCATTCCTATCAGTTCATGTGGAACTTTCATGACCATCAGTCTGATTTTGTCACCATCCTCCAATAACTAGGGATGGGTCTATCATGAAATTACCGGTTCAACAGAATTCAATAGCTTTATCTCAGACCCTGACGACCTTGTAATTGTGTTAGAAGTCGTCTGAACACATGCTACTGTCATGTCCTAGAATTCAAATCCATAAACTTATTAAAATCTTGGATCCGCCTCTGCCTATTATGAACTTTACTGCTAGAGAGGTGTTTGTTATAAGAACAATATACGTCCTACCAGCCTCATAAATTATCTTGTGTTTTTTTTCAAGAAAATTTTAAACAAAACTACAGCAATATATCTATAAGCAGGTTTGTTGCAACGATTAGAAGCTTCATTTTATCGAGTAAATATCATCCTCAGAATCCAAGTTCACAATGCCAACCACACAGTACCATAAGATAAAGCTGCATATGCTTATGTCTACTCTTACATCATCAGTTTACAATGAATCTTTCTTTGGCTTCGATCAACATGCATATATATATTAAGCAATGTTGAGACTATAGTCTAACCACCTGAATATAACAAAAATATTCTCTGATCTTTCGACTAATATTTTTTAACAATGGGTATTCCAACAGTGCAGCCACATTTTGTGTTGTTTCCTTTCATGGCACAAGGCCACACCATCCCTATGATTGACATAGCGCGGAGTTATAATTACGATCCTTACTACACACTTGAATGCCAATAGATTCAAGACAGTCGTCAATCGTGCAATAGAGGCAGGACTAAAAATTCCGGTGGCTCACCTCTATTTTCCGAGCTTAGAGGCTGGACTACCTGAAGGGTGTGAAAATTTCGACATGCTTCCCTCAGTGGATATCGGGTTGAAATTCTTCGATGCAACGAAAAGACTTCAACCCCAAGTGGAAGAAATGTTGCATCAACTCAAACCTTCACTGAGTTGCATAATATCTGACATGTGTTTCCCATGGACAACTAATGTTGCACAAAAGTTCAACGTCCCTAGGATTGTTTTTCATGGGATGTGTTGCTTCTCTTTGTTGTGCTTGTTGGGAGATTTTGCTCTATGGTACTTTATAAAGCAGTACGGGAAGTATTTAACTATTACAAGTGTTCGAAAGGATAAATAAAGATTTCAATAATTCAACTAGAAATCTGAAAATTACAAGATAACCACAAAACTGAAATTACAATTTTGTTGAAAACTGAAAAATGGAAACTGGTTTATGCTGAGTCGAGTGTAGCACTCTGTCCTTAAGACAATATTGCCCCGTATGTATCCTTTATACGTCCTGGACAATTTGTCTCCCAAGATAAAACAGCAATGGAACCCTTGAGCAAAGGAAACTCAAGAGCTACCGTGAAGAATATTGAGTAACGAAATGATGCTTGGAAGTTGTAGGAAGAAGATTTTTTTTTGGTTGTGTATTTTCGTGCATATCAAGTGTGTTCAACAATGGTGTAAGGGGGTGTTTATATAGGTGATGGAGGGGGCTGAAAACTGCCTCCATAATAGCCAAATAATGGCCATTATGGAGGTAATAAAGTCACCAACATAAATGGTGAAAGACCAACTGTTTTGGCCATTATAGGAGGAGTAATTCAGCCAAAATAAATGGCTGAATTGAGAGCTTGGACGTTTTCGCTTTGACTGTCGAAATTCCAACTTTCGAAAATTTCGGGGACCAAACTGTACATCTTGAAACTTCGGGGACCAAAGCTGTACATCCGAAAGAATTCGGTCCAAAGCGTACTTCGAAACACGGGATCAAAGCGTACTTACGGCAAAGTTTTCGGCCCAAAAAGATAATATCAAAAGACCCACAACCCACGGCCACGCCCCCCACGCCCCACGACCCGTGACCGTGACCCGTGAACCCGAGAACCGGAACTCGGGCCGAACCGGACCGGACGGGCGGGCGGCGGCGGCGCGCGTGTGGTCTTTCCTCGAACCGAAGCACATCTAGGTCCTCCCTCCTTTAAACACATGGGATACCCCTTGGGGTCCCAAACCCCAAACCAATTTCGAGTCTTATATACACAACAATTCTTTCTTCCTCTACCGATGTGGGAGAATTACACACAATACCACACTTTCTATGCTTCAAACACCTTACTTCGTGAACCAATATCTCTTTCATTTCTCAATGAAATTTGACGATTCTTGGCCCTACGGTTATCTACGTACTTAGTAGATCATGCATGTGTGAAGAACCGGATTCTCCAACATACGTTACACTAGTGTTTAAGCCGTTAAAGTTGGTCGGTCGCAACTCCCGCCAAAGGCAAATTTCCAACAATCCCCTCTTGAAAGAGATTTTGGCGCACTCACATGGTGTCTTTTCATTTCCAAAGCAATATTTCAAACGGACCGATGTTGCATAAGGAGAGGTAGCCTCGGCTTTGAACCTTCCATAGTTGAATACCATCGGACTTACTTTCGCGCGGTGAACGTGATGTCTTGAACCGTCGGTGTTTAGTGTAAGCCAAGACAACGGTACCAACACAACAAATTCCCTTACTCTCTTCTTCGTAATGTTTTGTCCGTTTTGGCCATGGACAACGTCTTGGATTCTTAAGTGCGTTCAATTTGAGGCGGCCCGTCCTCGCACTTAAATAGGTGGTCTCCTACAAAGTATCCTGCTATACCCCACTTCACAAGTGTTAGGAACCATTAAAAGTTTCCCAAAGACCTAACCTCAACTTGTTGAGGATCATTACGAGTTTTGAAAACTTAACCTTTACCCATACTGCAGATAGCACTTAACGTCTATCGCGGGAACGGCTTTGGATTTGGTGTTTCCTTTCGAAATCACTATCCGAAGTGCTCATGCTTCCACCGAAGCGATCAATCGAACCTTTACAACTTAGTTTTCCCATTGAACCAAATTACCGGGATCTCTAGTTCGTAAGGTTGGGTTTCCTTGTATTGGTCCGTATATTTTGGGTTTTAAGCCCATTCCCCTAGACAGCGAGAAAACTTGATCTCGGGTAGTCCCTTAGTTAGTAAATAAGGAAGTGACACCCGTGATGATCAATCGCCATACGGTCTTATGTCTCCGACGGATCCCGACGAGATATGTCCAGACGCCGTCATCCGTGTCCTTCCTAAAGCCGATCGGCTAGCCACGGTGTATAACCGCTGAAGGCACGGGTTTTCGCAATAAGGGACGTCCTCTAATGAGTCGTGAAGTTACTCAACTTCTTTCATGCTTTGTATAAAGCGATAAACTCCGATACCATCATGAATCGGTCGATGCAAGTTTGCTTAGAGGATTTTCCAAGAACCACCATACACATTTACTTGTGGCTTTGGTGTTCTTCGATCCGATGTCCGCTTTGCATCTTGTGTTCTCCCGTAACCATTTGGACATCCAGAATACAATAATCCGTAGATAAGCGAATAATTCAGATATCGTCATATCCGACTTAGCGCCTTCTATTGATCATGTATTAAGATCATCAGTGAACCTTAGTTCAACTAATATGTTTGTAGGACGATACCAGGTCGGTTGTAGTGTGTACAATACATTGAACTACACGTGACCTGTGCATATCACTCCTTGTCTATGGGTGCACCATGATTCCAATCAGTTCTATGATTCATATCCATTGGTGGCTTCAACGAGACTGTCAACTATTGACCAGTCCGTTAGATGTCTTAGAAATTCAATTCCTAAGAAGTCATCTGTGATACACATATCTTTCATATCGAAACTTTGTTTCAATATGATTTTTACTCTCAGACCGTTGGTTTTCCAACTGTTGGCTTTCTAACTTCAGAGTCAATGTTTCTGTGATCGATTCATTGTTTCGTTTTATCCGAGACTTTCGGGACCAAAATGTTAACATTTCGGGGACCAAAATGAAAGTTCGGAAGAAGCCCAACAATTCAAACAAACCAATTTCGATCCTCTTCTTCCAACTCTCCGATTTGGAAGGCTGTTTCAACACCCATGCCATGTAAGATTACAATGGCCCTGGAGGTGAAGCTACTCACAGGGGAGCACTTTTTACAACCCAAAGGTTCTTTTCCCGGAGGAAGATTAACTATTACACAAGTATGGTTCTATATATAGAATCTATTTCTCTCTTTAGCTTCTTTCCAAAGCATCGCTTTTGGAGATGACAATTCTTTGTTAATTGTCCATGGTTCGTTCTCAACCATACAAGCTAGAAGGTATGGAACAAGTCTTTGTCCCCTCTTTGCTCCTTCTTGGTTCAACATCTAGAATCCCTGAGTTCTGCAGATCTGGAATATTAAGTTCCGGATATCCAGCAACTTTCGAGTCTGTAGATACGGAACGTCTAGTTCGGACGGTCGAGCCCTCGCGGGTTCTTGTTAACCTTGAGCAATTACTCCTTTTCCTTTTCCAAGAAAAGTTATCTCCAAGGAATTCAGCATTCTTTGACGCCAAGAGGCGATAAAAACTACTGTTATTTGCAGATCCAGTGGATATGCAATCTACAGTCTTAGGTATGAAACCACCCCACATCACAACATTTGTATGTGAGATCCTTTCCATGTCTCACACGGAGGGTTATCCTTATCCTTATGCGGAGTTCGTTGAGAATCGCATTAGCGGTAAGGATCGCCTTGCCCCACATAATTTGGGAGTACGGCTTTGCGCTTGGCTAACACCGTTAGGCGAGGTGAGTAGTGAGCAAATCGTTTAATAAACGATGCTTCAAATTCTCCCCTCTATTGCTATGAATTTTGCAATCCATAGGCATAGTTGATTTTCAACTTCAGCTTTGTAGTGCTTATCCGCTTCAACAACTTCATCTTTGCTTTTCAACAAACACAGGATTCCATACGTTGTACCATCATCAATGAAGATCACAACGTACTTGTCTCCCCCCTCTATTTTGTATAAACTTCAAATCACCCAATTAGGTGTGACTAAGTTCTAGAGGAGCGGTGCTTCTTTCGCTATTCCCTTGACGGAATTTGGAAAGGTGATTTTGCCTCTTCATCTACCTCACATTTATTTTGAGGGTTTATGTCGACAGAAGGCAACAATCTCAACATCGTTAGCTTTTGAATGACTTGCTATTTAACGTGTCTTAATCTATGATGGCATAGATGCACGGATTACAAATATATCATTCATTTGGCTACAAACGTACTGTACCATTCTTAGTTATCACAGACCTGTTGGACTAGTCTCAAACCAGCTTGACCAACAGCGTCCCTTAACCAAGTTTGGAATATGTATCACCTCATCTTAGAGTGATCACAATCCATGAAGTCCTATTGAGGACAACCTCTCCAACCCCTTCTACTTTAGAGGTGGCGTTGCTTCACATGAACAACCTCTTGCCCGTGGTTAGGGCGTAACCGGATCATATGTGATCTAGATACTCTGGCCTACTCCAGTTTGCTTTGGCGACTGAGTGTCCAATTTCTTTATCGCCTTTCTTTAGGCCTTCGGATCATTCGGGACACGGAAACTCGGCCCACCTTACTAGGTGTCCATTACTTTTCCTATGAAATGAATTTTGGCCCCACTCCGTCGCCGGAGGCTTTATATGACCGAGTGTCCAATATCATCATATCAAAGGAATTTTGGCCCACTCCGATCACCCGGAGGCTTTGTATGACTGAGTGTCCAATATCATCCTATCAAAGGAATTTTGGCCCACTCTAGTCGCCCGGAGGCTTTGTATGACTGAGTGTCCAATATCATCCTATGAAGGATCTTCTGTCAAATAATATGACAGGCTCAACGTCATTAACTTTTAGACTTCTTCCGTTATGATTGGTGCCCAAGAAAATTCTTGGCGCTTACTTAAGAGTGGTAACAGTTTTCGCACAGTCAGTGGATCTTACTCCCTCGTATGTGCGAACATACTTTACACACTTTAGTAATTACACTTAAAAGAACGGATCTTCTTAAGTCATTTACAAAATCCAATCTTTAAACGGAAAAGAAGAAGAGATTAAACTTCTGATTTTTTTTTTTTTTTTTTTTTTTTTTTAAAGCGTAAGGAATATAAATTAATTTTATATTCCTCCTTACTTTAATTTATTTTTAATCAGACATCATTTAATCTTTATTCTTGACAAGTAAGAAAAATACTTATCATTTAATCTTTATTCTTGACAAGTAAGAAAATACTTATCCCAATTTCGGATTCTGGCTCACTTCAGTCACTTCATCAGACTGAGTGTCCAATTCCTTCTCACCATTATTCAGATCTTTTGTCTGGGATAGATACAGGCCTTCTGCTGCAAGATAGAAGTACATCTTCGATCTTCTCCTCTTGTCCCAGTTGACATCCTCGTGCTCTCGAGAGCGCTTGTTTCCACCGAGTCTTGGTAGCGGTGACACCATGAACACGTTCATCATCATCACTCTCTTCTACCGAAAACCATTGCCATATGCGATTTGGTCACACAACTTTTGACCGACATCTTTCGAACACTAATAGTAATACTATACAAATATTGTCTTAAGATGTTGGGAGATTTTGCTCTATGGTACTTTATAAAGCGAAGACGGGAAGTATTTAACTATTACAAGTGTTCGAAAGGATAAATAAAGATTTCAATAATTCAACTAGAAATCGAAAATTACAAGATAACCACAAAACCGAAATTACAATTTTGTTGAAAAGCGAAAAATGGAAACCGGTTTATCTTTGAGTCGAGTGTAGCACTCTGTCCTTAAGACAATATTGCCCCGTATGTATCCTTTATACGTCCCTGGACAATTTGTCTCCCAAGATAAAACAAAGAATGGAACCCTTGAGCAAAGGAAACTCAAGAGCTACCGTGAAGAATATTGAGTAACGAAATGATGCTTGGAAGTTGTAGGAAGAAGATTTTTTTTCGGTTGTGTATTTTCGTGCATATCAAGTGTGTTCAACAATGGTGTAAGGGGGTGTTTATATAGGTGATGGAGGGGTCGAAAATCGCCTCCATAATAGCCAAATAATGGCCATTATGGAGGTAGTAAAGTCACCAACATAAATGGTGAAAGACCAACTGTTTTGGCCATTATAGGAGGAGTAATTCAGCCAAAATAAATGGCTGAATTGAGAGCTTGGACGTTTCTCGCTTTGGTGTCGAAATTCCAACTTTCGAAAACTTCGGGGACCAAACTGTACATCTTGAAACTTCAGGGACCAAACTGTACATCTGAAAGAATTCTGGTCCAAACTGTACTTCTGGCAAAGTTTTCTGGCCCAAAAAGATAATATCAGAAGACCCACAACCCGTGGACCCGGAACTCGGAACCGGACCGGACGGGCGGGCGGCGGCGGCGCGCGTGTTGTCTTTCCTCGAACCGAAGCACATCTAGGTCCTCCCTCCTTTAAACACATGGGATACCCCTTGGGGTCCCAAACCCCAAACCAATTTCGAGTCTTATATACACAACAATTCTTTCTTCCTCTACCGATGTGGGAGAATTACACACAATACCACACTTTCCATGCTTCAAACACCTTACTTCGTGAACCAATATCTCTTTCATTTCTCAATGAAATTTGACGATTCTTGGCCCTACGGTTATCTACGTACTTAGTAGATCATGCATGTGTGAAGAACCGGATTCTCCAACATACGTTACACTAGTGTTTAAGCCGTTAAAGTTGGTCGGTCGCAACTCCCGCCAAAGGCAAATTTCCAACAGTGCTTACACAATTTGAGAGACTGGAAGGAGTTGGAGAAAATAGAGTCTGATACCAAGTATTTTGAAGTGCCTGGATTATTTGACAAAATCGAACTAAACAAAGCTCAGCTTGCAAATATGATCAGTCCAAGAGATTCAGATTGGGAAAACTTAGCGGATCAAATGAAGAAAGCAGAAGATGAAGCTTATGGGATAGTGGTGAATAGCTAGGATTTGTAACAAGAATATGTAAAGGGGATTGAAGAATGTTAAAGGCAAGAAAGTTTGAACAATTGGTCCGGTTTCACTCTGCAATAGAGAGAAACAGGACAAATTTGAAAGAGGGAACAAGGCTTCAATTGATGAACACAAGTGCCTAAAATGGCTTGATTCTTGGGAACAAGACTCTGTACTCTTTGTCTGTCTTGGGAGCCTATCGTGCCTTTCGACGTCTCAAATGATAGAGTTGGGGCTCGGGTTAGAATCGTCGAAACGACCCTTTATTTGGGTTGTTAGGCACATGTCAGAAGAATTCCAAAATTGGCTGGTGGAAGAAGATTTTGAGGAAAGAGTTAAGGACAAGGACTTTTGATCCACGGTTGGGCCCCACAAGTGCTAATATTATCTCACACTTCAATTGGAGGATTCTTGATACCATTACGCTCACGAGCAGAATCAACTCTTGAGCCTACTTTCGGACACCTCCGTTACTCTTTAGGAGGCATCCGCCCCATATAAACTACCCACTTCGCAGTGTTTGTGGATGGAATTCGAGTCCGGAAGGAATATCGGCTGGCGTGCCGATGATTACTTAAGCCAATGTTTGCTGAGCAGTTTTGCAATGAGAGGCTAATAGTGAATGTACTAAAGACAGGAGTGAGGGCCGGTATGGAGAATCCGGTGATGTTGGGGAGGAAGAAAAATTGGGAGCACAAGTGAGCAAAGATGATTATTAAGATGGTCATTGAAGAAGTAATGGGTGAAGAAATGAACGCTGAAATGAGAAGAAAAAGAGCTAAAGAATTAGGAGAAATGGCAAAGAGGTCTATGGAGGAAGGGGGTTTCTCTCACTTCAACTTAACACAATTGATTCAAGATGTCACAGAGCAAGCAATTTTTTGAAAATTTATATAGGAGTCCAAAGATCGATTTAGCAAATACTGCAATGTACGTCATATATGAAAGAAATAATCCCCTTGATTATTTTCATTAATTGAATAAGTATTTATACAAGATACAAAATAGGAGAATCCTATTCCTATTCTAATCCTAAAACTTTATTCTACCATAATTCTAACTATACAATTATGGTAAGTGTATAATCCTAATTTTGGTAATAAATACACTACAATATACATCAAATATATATACCATATATACAAGATTGGTACAAGATACCAATCCACCAATCCCATGATTTCAGTTCCGTGAACTGCCCACTGTTGGGCTTCCCGTGTTGGGCCAACTTACCATTTCCGTGTTGGGCCATTGTTTAACAATATAGTTCAAATCAAGACTGAACAAAAACGCTATATTGGGTAAAGTTCAGTTATTTTAATGTAAAATAAATTTTATGGTTTTACTATTAAAACATATAAAGATTCAGTCACTTTAATGCACATTTTCAGATTTTGGAATTTTATCTTGCTTATAGTATATACAAACCTTTTCCCAACATGCAGTACCTTCTGTATTTCTAAAACTTAGCTGAGATAGAAAGTTCATCTTATTGCTTCTGCATGGTAATATAAATTTTATATATGTTCCCTGCGTAAATTGCAAGGTATTGCTTCTAGTTTGTCGTTTTTAACATGCAATTTTAAGTGCCCATTGTTTTATACGTACACCAAGAAAAGGACCATAAATTGCACAAACAAGAACCATATTACACAAAATTTCAGCACAACCCCTTGCGTTTTTGTAGGTCCTAGGTACATGATTTGAATAAGCTGTCAGATGATATGGGGTAGATCCAACTAGGGCTGTCCAATGGGCTGAGTCGGCCCAATCCCGCCCCGTCCCGATCCCCAAAATAAAAAAAAAATTGTCAGGGTTCGAACTCGGGACGGGGCCTGAGTTCGTCCCGCCCGTCCCGATCCAGACCCAACCCGCCCTATCCTGACCCCGTCCCGATCCCGATCCCGACCCGTCCCCCTCCCCTTTGCAAAAATAATCGTTGCAACAACGGCCAAATTTTAATTTTTCCGTTGTGCAACGGTTATAACGGCCATTTCCCCCCACCCCACCCCATAAACCCCTACCCCCTTAATATTTATTTTTAACCCCTAAGTTAATATATTTACACTTTAACCCTATTCTCAACTATAAATAACTCATTTTCCTCTTCATTTTTCTCACAAATCTTCCTACCATCTCTCTAATCTCTCAATTTATCTCTCTACAATTCTACAAATCTTCCTACTATTAAATATTATATCAAAGTTAAAAAATTGGGAGTGAAGTTGGCAACTAGCTTGAGGTCATCCATCGAGCAAAGTTTCAATTTTCAACATCGATTACACGTCGGCGTTTGGTACCTTTGTTCCTTCTTTAAATTATTATTATTACTTAATTTTAATTATCGCACTTAATTTCATTTACTTTAATTATTTATTTATATAATTAAAATGGAAGGATTGAAACATATGATTAGGGGTAAGGGTAAGGGTGCTTCTTCTAGTAGGGGTAACAAGGGTAAGGGTACTTCTTCTAGTAATCCTATTCCTAGTCCCGATGATTTGATTGATTTCAATCATATTGATGAAACTGCTTTTTTTAATGATATACCATTAGATGATGAAGTAGATGAACCAGACTTTAATTTAGACGATAATATAGATGACACACCCACTAGTGCACCTCAACCTCAGGCTCAGACTGAGTCTCAGCCTGAAACTGAAACTGGAATGCCTCTTATTCCCCCTAGTATGAATCGAGGCCCCACAAAACGAAAATTAAAATCAAATGCATGACATTTTTTTGATAGGGACGAAGAGAATCAACAAGCTAGATGTAAAATTTATAAAAAAAATTGTAAATTTAAAACCGGAAAAAATCAAGGTGGGACGGGAGGTTTATTGAGACATGTACAAGGCGAGCACACAGCTAGGTGGAATCAATAACTGGCTAAAAAAATGGGTGTGTCAATGCCATCTGAGTCGGGAAAAGGTTCACATAGTATCCCCGACCTAGTACAGGGTCAAATTAACCCGACGACGGGGGAAATTTTTTATCCTAAATATGATAAAAACAAAGATATGAAAAATATGGCAAAATTAATTGCGATGAAGGGTTTGTCTTTTTCATTTCCTTCCTCTCCTGATTTTATTAATTACATTCGAGAAACATATAATCCTGCTTTTAATGGTTTTTCTAGATCAACTGTTAGAAGAGATGTTTTAAAATTTGCAAGTGAATAGCAACAATATTTACATTATGCACTGTATCATTTTAATGGCAAAGTGACTATCATTTCTGACATAGGTCGTAGTACTAACGGTAACATGTCATTGGATAGATCAAAATTGATCTATGCAAAAACGTATTTTAGCATATAAATATATAGATGATAGGCACACTGGATGTTTTATTGCAGAAAATATTCATGAAATTTGTGATTACTATGGAATAATTAATAAAATTATGACTATTCATTAGATAATGTTTCTTCTAATGATTATGCTATAAAACTTTTAAAACTTAGATTAACTCCATCTTTTCCTGATCATTTTTATATAAGATGTGCGTGTCATATTTATAACTTAGTTTTAAAGGATGGCCTAAAACTTTTTGAAAACATTCTTGATAAAATACAATTTGCTATAAACTTTATTTTTAAAGGTAAAAAAATACAAAGACGCAAAGAGTATAAAAACATGTCATGATTATGGATTACCTTATAAAAAAATCCAGAAGAAGTTTCGACTAGATGGAATTCTTTGTATGAGCAACTACTTGTTGCTTACGATTATAGACAACATATTACTTTATTATTTAACGCCCATAATAAAATTCAATGGATATGCTTGTAGATAATGATTGGGAATTTTTTTTAGAACTTAATGGATTTTTAGAAATTTTTTATCAAGCTACTAAAGAATTTTCCGGTATTTATTATCCTACTATTTCAATTTCAAATATGTTATTTTATATAGCACTGATATTTTTGTTACTTAATGAATATATGCAAAAATCAACTTATAAGTCATCTATTGAAAAAATGTTTAAAAAATTAAAAAAATACTTGTTTTCTATCCCCCACTATTTATATTGTTGGTGCTGTATTAAATCCAACTATTAAAGTAGACGGTTGTAAAACACTTATAAAAATAATTTATATAGAAGTACTTCCAACAGACCCAACTGAAGAACCAACTCACAGACCAACTAAAGAAGAAGTTACGTCTAGCATACACACCGAATGCAAACAAGTATATATGTATTACCAATAACAAAATGCAAATAATCAACCGGCTTCTGTACCATCTTCTACTACTTCGATGCAACCTTATAAAAATATGTGGTTTCTGCTACTAGTATTCAAGGCCTTAGAAATAAAATGTGTAGTAGTTCAACTTCTTTACAAGTTAGCGAATTTGATGTTTATGTTTTGCTGGGTGTTGTACCGTACGAATTAATTGTCACTGATGAAAGACAAGAAGACTTGCTGAAATACTGGAGGGAGAATGAGAAGACATTTTCGACACTAACAAAGATGGCTCGAGATGTGTTGAACGTTCAAGCATCATCAACATCGTCTGAAAGCGCTTTTTCTGCGAAAGATTTCAAATAGGAGAGCACAGACATTCATTGGTGGGAGACACATTGGAGATTGCAGTTCTATTCAGAGACTGGATTCGTGCGGAGCGTAGAAGGTGCGGTCAACCGGAGACCAACGAAGAAGAAGACTACAACTACAATGAAATCTTGTCCGAGGGAACATGAAGCGACGTTAAAGAATTTGACAAACAAATTCCAATTCCAACAGAAGATCAAGACATTGTGAGGAAATTCGAAAAAGTATGGTTGAATATGTAATTTTCTAATTGCAATTTTAGTATGTCATTTGCAACTTTTGAACAATACCATAAAGTTGCAATTTTGAAATTGTATTACAAAAAAAATCATATTTCTATTAAATAATATAAGAGACACAAAAATAGCCTTGGAATATTTTTATTACACTATCTTGTTCAATTATTGAAGTGTTTGTATATATTATTTTTTTAAATTAAGTGGGAAAAAAAATCCTGAGTCCCGTCCCGACCCGCCCCAACCCGACCCCGTTCCGGCGTGATGTGGGACGGGACGAGACCTCTTCCTATCCCGCCAATCCCGGCCCGCCGAAACCCGAGTCGCCTCCCCCCTTCCCGACGGGACCCGCCCCGTTGGACAGCCCTAGATCCAACTGGAAAAAAAAGAGCGGCCTATAAAGGACAACGTGAATCATGAAAGAAAAAAATAAATATTTGGAAAAGTTATGTAATATATGTAAAGAGTAGGGATGGAGCTAGAATGTTACAAACAGATTTGAATGAATCTAAGTAATTTTAGTTCAAATTTTGTATTTATATTAACAAAATTACTAAATATGTATAAAAGATTATTTCAAAATTAAGTTATTGACACCCGATATCGTTATTCTAAAATTTAAAACTCATAAATTATTTCTGAATAATGACTTCCGTTAAATCAAATTAACCCTTATTTCTCATTGTATGCAAACCAAATAGAGTAGTTGTTAAAAATTTCACGGGGCTGCCTGATTTGACACTATCATTTAATTTGTACCCACCTTTTTATAATTTTTGCACATAAATCCATTTCAGACATACGAATATGATTTTGTCAAAATGATTTTGAAGTTAGGCTTGACAAAATCAAACTTTAACAAAATATATAAGGTTACATTGTAGTGACTTCCACTCATTTCTTCTTGAAGTTAAGGTAAAAAATATTCAACTAAAATCATATGAAGCTTCAGACATTTGGTCTAAAGTTAGACTTATCAAAATTGAGAAGTTTTACTATGTGCCTCACTCAGTTGTGTGAGGCTCCTTTTTGTGAGATAAAAAAATAGACTCACATCTTATACTTTTGAGTTGACAAATTTTAAGGTACAAAAAAGAGTCACACAACTAACTTGAGACACAATATGTCTTAAAGTTATTCCAAATGCACATGTAACACAGATTATATGATGATGTCAAAATCGGGTATCCGTGCACATTGCCCGAGTAGTTCCTAGACAGGCTTGAAGCAAAAGCCCAAATGTATCAAAGTTTTTGGGCTTTAACTCGTTGAGCCCAAAAATATTCCTCCTTTTGTGAAGGGAAAAGTCCCGAAGGCGAAACCCCCCACCTGTACCCGAGGCCTCTTGGTCAGGTGAGATGTAAATCGAGGGATATGCGCGAGTGACAGCCCTGCAAGAGAGAGGACCAACAGGACATGAACCCAGCAACAACCCTTGCAATATTCAGCAAAGACTGTCACCACACGGATTCGAACCCGCGACGTCGAAGTGGTTGTACCCCAATCACTTTGCCACTTACCAACTCATCTGTACCCCGGGGGCCCAAAAATATTCCTCCTTGAAGTCTCTGAATTCTGATAGTACTTGCCCCCTTTGCCAAAAATTTCCAAGAATCTGCAATTTACCTCCATTATCTTCAGGTTTTAAGAACACTCACAACCATGAACACTTTAATGGGTGACACTCGTGGAGTGGGTTTTCTGAAAGATTCAGTGACAGTTTCCTAAGAGTGCGCTTCCGCTTCATTTATCTAAACATTTTATTTTATCTTATTATAAGTATTATTATATTTCTTATTTATAATGAAATTATCTACGCATAATCTATAGATCATGAGTTGAAACCGCAAAATTCATTATTGATACTTATGTTAGAATAAGTTACCTACATTCAAGAGCGGAGCCATGTAAGAATAAGGGGTTCAACCAGGGGTGACTTTTGGGTAAGGTTTTAGGCCCCTAATTTTTTATCAATATATTTTATATTTTTCTTTTTAAAAGAAAAATTATAAAGTACTTTGATTTTTTTGTCATTAAAAAGAAATAGTTAACTAATTGATAGAAAAGAAGGCATCCAAATCAGTAAGTAACGTATATATAGTACAAATGTTGAATTTACTTTTAGCATATTGACACAAAAGAAGGCTCCTGATTGGTTTCTCTATGATATTTAATTTATTTCTTTTTCAAGGAGTGGCCAGTGGGCCGGGCTCGGGTCTGGCGGGCCGGGTCTGGCGGTGTCGGGGTCGGGGCGGGACGGGAGAAGGGGCGGGGTCGGGTCGGCGGGCTCGGCGGGGTCGGGTCCGGTGGGACCGGAGCAAGTCCGTCCCGATCCCGATCCGTCGGGCTCGGGTCGGGGCGGGCTCGGGGCGGGGTCGGGCTCGGGTCGGGATACGGCGGGTTTTTTTTTTTTTTTTTTTTTAAAAAAAATAACATATGTATAAAAAAACTCAATAAACAAAACAAGATAGTGTAATAAAAACATCCCAAGGTTGTTTTTGTGCCTCTTATATTATTTAATAGACATATGATTTTTTTGTAATACAAATACAATTGTCTAAAATCTAAATTGCAACTTTGTGGTGTTGTCCAAAAGTTACAAATTACATAATAAAATTACAATTAAAAAAATTACATTCTCAAAAAAAACACTGTTCTAATTGCTTGATGATTTCATGTGGTTCTTCGGTTGGAATTGGTATTTGTTGGTCAAATTGATCCACGTCGCTTCCACTACCTTCGGTTAAGATTTCGTTGTAGTTTTCATCATCTTCTTCGTTGATCTCCGGTTGACCGCACCTTCTCCACTCCGCTCGTATCCAATCTCGAATAATACCGCAATTTCCAAGTCGTCTCCGGCTAATGAGTGTCGTGGTCTCCTATTTGATATCTCCGCTGCGAGAAAAGCGCTTTCGACGCAGATTGACGACGCTTGAATGTTCAAAACATCTCGAGCCATCATTGAAAGTGTCGGAAAGGTCTTCTCATTCCCCCTCCGTATTTCAAACAAGTCTTCATGTCCATCTTCATTGATAACTTCTTGATACGGTATGAGAACCCCGCAAAACAAAAATATCGAACTCGCTAATTTGGTTAGTAGAGGTACGGCCGCACATTCTATCTTTCGAGGCTTTCAATACTAGCCGCAGAAACAACATGTCTTTTGTGAGGTTGTATTGAAGATGAAGAAGATGGTATGGAAGTTTGGTAAGTTACTAGCATTTTCTTGTTGATAAAATCTATATATATTTTTGCATTGGTGTTCTACGCTAGACAATACTTCTTCTTTAGTTTGTTCAATAGGTGGTGGGTGATTTAGATTTTTGGGACTTGGAGGTGGTAGTACTTCTATACAATCGTAAATAGTTTCAATTAGTGATTTAGTACCGTCTATTTTAATAGTAGGATTTAATACATAACCAATAATATAAATAGAGGGAATAGGAATAAAATATTTTTTTATTTTGACAAACATTTTTTTAATAGCTGCCTTATAAGCTGATTTTTCCATATATTCACTAAGTAATAAAAATATTAGAGTTATATAAAATAACATAGTTGAAATAGTAGGATAATATATACCGGAAAATTCTTTTGTTGCTTGAAAAAATTTCTCTAAAAATACAATAAGTTCGGAAATTTTTTCCCAATCACTATCTAAAATCATATCAGCTGGCTTTTTATTATGAGAGTTAAAAAATAAAGTTATAGGTAATTTATAGTCATAAGCAACAAGTAGTTGCTCGTATAAAGAATTCCACCTAGTGGATACTTCTTGTGGAATTTTTTTAAAAGGTAGTCCACAATCATGACAAATTTTTTTATATTCTTTTCTACGTTGTACTTTATTACTTTTAAAAATAAAGTTTATAGCAAATTGTATTTTACTAAGAATGTCTTCAAAAAGTGATAGACCATCCTTTACAATTAAGTTATATATATGGCACGCGCATTTTATATGAAAATGGTCTGGAAAAGACGGAGTTAAACTATTTTTTAAAATTGTAATTGCGTAATTGTTACTAGAAGCGTTATCTAATGTAATAGTCATAATTTTATCGGTAATTCCGTAATAATCGCACACTTGATAAATATTTTCGCAATAAAAGTACCAAAGTGTGCCTATCATCTATATATCTATACGCTAAAATACGTTTTTGCATAGACCATTTATAATCTATCCAATGACAAGTTACGATTAAATAATCATGGCCGTTAGTACTACGACCTATATCGACGTGATGGATACTTTGCCATTAAAATGATATAATGAAAAACGTAAATATTGTTGATATTCATGTGCGAATTTAAATACATCTCTCTTAACAGTTGATCTAGGAAAACCGTTAAAAGTAGGATTATATATATCTCTAATGTAATGAATAAAACCGGGAGATGAAGGAAATGAAAAAGGCAAACCCTCCACAGCAACTAATTTTGATATTGCTTCCCTATCTCTATGTTTATTGTATTTAGGGCCTACAATTCCCCCGTCATAGGATTAATTTGACCTTGTACTTGGTCCGGGACAATATTAGTATGTGAACCTTGTCCGATGGAGCGGGCGTTTGCGCACCCGGTTTTGAAGCTGGTATTGGGCATACCTAGCCGGATGAGCACTTACTACGTGTCTAATTAAACCCCCGTCCCACCGTGACCTTTTCCAGTTTTAAATTTTAAAACATTTTTACAAATTTTACATATGGCTACTTGATTCTCTACGTCCCTATCAAAAAATGTCCATGCATCGATTTTAATGGTCGTTTTGCTTTGGACCTCGTCTCATACTAGGGGGAATAGGAGGTATTTCGGTTGAAGGTGCACTAGTGGGTGTGTTGTCATCAACATTAGTGGGTATATCATCTAGATCATCGTCTAAATTAAAGTCTTCTTGAGTTCCGGAAAATAGCTCCTGGTCTAAATCTAATGGTATTGTAGGAAAATGTTGAGTATCAACAAAATCATCCTGTGTAGGAATAAGATGACTAGAAGAAGTACCCTTGCCCTGGTTGCCCCTACTAGAAGAAGCACCCTTACCTTTACCCTTAAACATACCTTTTAATCCTTTCATTTTAATTATGATAATAAATAAATAATTAAAGACAATAAAATTAAGTGATCTAAACTAAATAAACAGACAATAATAATTTAATGAAGGAACAAATGTACCAAACGCCGACGTAACGTCGACGTGTAATCGAGAGGTTGAAAATTGAAACTTTGCTCGATGGAAGATCCTCAAGCTAGTTGCCAACTTCACTACCAATTCCCAAATGAATAAATAAAATTGAATATTTAGCAAACAATGTAGAATTGTAGAGAGATATATTGAGAAATTAGAGAGATTGTAGGAAGATTTGTGAGAAAGATGAAGAGAAAATGAGTTATTTATAGTTGAAAAATTGGGTTAAAGTGTAAATATAATAACTTATGGGTTAAAAATAAATATTAAGGGGTAGGGGGTTGGGGGGGGGGGGGCTAAAATGGCCGTTGGCCAACGGCCATAATCTAAAATGGCCGTTGGTGCAACGGCCATTTTTGCAAAGGGCGGGGTCGGGGTCGGGGCGGGCTCGGGTCTCGCGGGCCTGGGGCGGGCTCGGGTCTCGCGGGACGAGACCTCGTCCCGTCCCGAGTTCGAGTCCCGCCCCCGTAATTTTTTTTTTTTTTTTTTTTTTGGCGGGGTCGGGGCTGGACCGGGGCGGGCTCGGGACGGGCTCGGGTCGGGGTCGGGCTGTCCCGGCCCACTGGCCAGCTTTAAGTAAAATTGCTCTAAAAACAAGAGCTACAATATATGAATTTCCTATTTTTTTTTTTGGACACCAAATATTGCAAGAAGTATATTCTCAAATCAAGTCATCAACTTCTTGAATCAAGTTCTATTATTTCAACTTTTCAATATTGCTTTCATCTAAAACTTGTTTGTTTAGATATTTTACTACATAATATATATTGTCATTTTAACTATTTATTATAATATAAAATATATCAATTAGAAAATATGAATCCGGTGTTCAGAACTCAAAAAAAAAGAGAAAAATAAATATTTGATACAATCTCAAAAAGAAGCTCTTGAGGACGTTAATGAGCTATATATTTGACATAGATCCTTTAGACTTTAAATGAAAAATATATATGAATTTTTTTTCTTTTTTTTGTTTTCGTGACAAAAAAGTTAAGCCCCTCATTGAATTTTGGTTTTAGGCCACCAACAGTATTGAGCCGCCCTTGGGTTCAACTGAACCCCCTTCGACGGAAAATTACAATGTATATACAAAGTTAAAATTATTTTTTATGTATATATATTAGATGTTGAATCCCTTGGCTTCTTTGTAAAATTACTTCTTCATATTTGTGAACCCCTGAGTGAAAATTCTAGCTCCGCCAATACCTACATTACACATTTAAACCCTCCTGAAATGCAGTCCTATCCAGAATCTTGTATGTATGTGAGATGCTTCGTGCATGAAATTGCATAATTTAATAAATATATTTTTTTAATTGAAGGAGAGTCTTGGACTAACTGGTAAAGTTGTTGCAATGTGACCTGGAGGTCACGGGTTCTAGCCGTGGAAACAGCCTCTTCAGAAATGCAAGGTAAGACTGCGTACAATAGACCATTGTGGTCCGGTCCTTCCCCGGACCCCACGCATAGCGGGAGCTTAGTGCACCGGCCTGCCTTTTTTTTTAATATTTTATTTTTGATACCATTCATAAATACAAAGTTGTTAAAAGTAAACAATTAAATGATACTTTTGGCAGGGCCTACATATCTGATATATATTGTAAGAATGTAATAATCTCCATTGGGGAGTATTCTCATTAATTCACAATATATATAGTTGTACAAAGGTGGAACTCTAATACAGTAAGGATCTTAATTTACCATAAATATACAACAATCATAATTACATAATATACGGTGAATATTGTGAGAATATTCGCTAATACACCCCCTCAGTCGGAGCGGGAGGAGGCCGGACGCTGAGACTGGATCTAAAGTCGAGGAACAACTGTCTCGGAAGCCCTTTTGTGAAGATATCTGCATATTGATATGACGAAGGCACATGCAATACTTTGACATGACCGAGAGCAACCTTTTCACGAATAAAGTATATATACATCTCGATGTGTTTGGTTCGCTGATATTGAACCGGATTATGAGATAGATAAATGACAGATATGTTACCACATTAGACGATGGATGCCTTACATAAGGGACACTGGAGCTCCAAAAGTAGATTTCGAAGCCAACAAATCTCAGCGACAACATTGGCAACTCCTCTGTACTCTGCCTCGGTACTCGAGCGGGATAGCGTGGCTTGCCGCTTGGCAAACCATGAAATGAGGTTATCCTTTAAGAACACACAATAGCCGGAGGTGGAGCGTCGTGTGTCCAGACACCCTGCCCAATCTGCATCCGTGTATGATAGTAGCCTGGTCGGTGCAGAGGCGTATAAATGCAACCCATAGTGAAGGGTTCCCTTAATGTATCGGATGATACGCTTAATGGCAGTGAAGTGAGACTCCCTGGGGGTGTGTATAAATAGACACACCTGCTGAACATCATAACAATATCAGGCCTGGTGAAGGTAAGATACTGAAGTGCACCTGCAAGGCTCCTATAAAGAGTCGGATCGGAGACTGGAGCACCACCAACAACACTAAGCTTTGATTTAGAATCTACCAGAGTGGGCATGATCTTGCAATTGACCATCTTAGCCATGTATACGATATCCTCTGCATACTTACGCTGACTCAGGAACATAGTATCTGCAGATCTAGTCACGGATATCCCCAAGAAGTAACTCAACTTGCCCAAGTCAGTCATTGCGAATTCGGTTTTAAGTAGAGCAAATCTCATTTTTCAACCCATCAGATGAGGCTGTGAGAACAATATCATCCACATAGAGCAGTAAGTAAGGAGTGCTACTACCTCGATGAAAAATAAAAAGAGAATTATCACACATACTGCATACAAACCCAATCTGCATAATATACCTGGCAAAGCGTTTATACAATGCTCTGGGCATGTTTCAAACCATACAGGGACTTACGGAGACGATATACATACTGAGGGAATGTTAGATAGACAAAACCAGGTGGCTGGTGCATGTAGACTGTTTCTTTTAAATCCCCATGTAGAAATGCATTTTTGACATCAAGCTGATGAATAATGCTTACCCATAGCAATACTTAGAACTGTGCGAATGGTAGCCGGTTTAACAACCGGACGGAATGTCTCACCACAATCAATGCCCTCCTGTTGATTAGTGACATTGGCTACAAGTCTAGTCTTATACCTCTCTAAGTCACCAGTGTCTCTGAATTTGTGATGAAATAGCCCATGTATCGGATCACATTCACCCTAGCCGATCTAGGAACCAAATCCCAAGTCTGCTGGTTCGTAGCATTAAATTCCTCAGGCATGGTCGCATTCCAATTAGGGTCCAGTTTGGCTAATTTTGGGTTTTTGAGAATCGGGAATATAGTATGAGTGGATAGGTTAAAGTGAACCTTGGATTTAAAAATCCTATGTTGGGCACGAGTTTCCATATGGTGGGTGGGTAAAGGGGCAGTGTCGGTAATTTGCTGGGTTTGTGTTTCCTGGGTCGCAGGTTCTGGTTAGGTGGACGTCGGTTTGGGGGTTTTATTTTTCGGTGACAGTGGAGACTGGGTCCAGGTTGGGAGGGTGTTGGGTTGATGTGGTGGTGTCAGGTTTTGGAGATGGGTCGACGTCGGTATTTGACTGTGGGTTTCTGGTCGAGGAGTTGGTGGCGGGTTATCAATTTTGGCAGGGTAGATGAGTGGACTGATAGCCGAGACCGATATGGTGGTGGGGTGGTGGTTGTGTTGGCTCGGAAATCAGAATGACTGACATGGAAGTGGGTGAGGCAGTAGCTGGTGACGGGGGTTGGGGTGGCGATGTGCAGATTGTGCCGGAGACCGGGGGAGATGGGGCAGCCTGGGCAGGCAGTGACGGAACAGTGCAGTCACGGTGGATAAGAGATCGGACGACGGGGAGAAGTCTGACTCATCGAGAAACATGTAATCCGTGTTTTAGAATTTTTGGATGTTCGAAAATGGAAAACACTTCTCGTCAAAGGTGACGTGACAAGAGATAAAGATTTTACGAGTGGACAAGTCATAGCATAGATAACCCCTGTGATTAGACGGAAAGTCGATGAAGACACACGGCGTGGTTCGTGGAGCTAATTTATGAGGGGTGTTGGAGGCAAGAATGGGGTAGCATATGCAACTGAAAATTCTAAGATGGTCATAGGACGAAATCCGATGGTAGAGAATTTCGGTGGGGGTTTTATTATGAAGAGTGCTAGTGGGTAAAATATTGATGATGTATTCTATCATTTTAACAGCATAGACCCAGAAGGGAGGTGGGAGAGACATGGAAAAGAATAGTATGAACCATGTTATTTATGGTACGAATTATTCGTTCAGCTTTACCGTTTTGAGGTGAAGTGTGAGGACATGAGAAACGGAAAACCATGCCATGAGTGGTGCAAAAATTGTGAAACGCCGAATTATTGAACTCACGACCGTTATCACATTGAAAAGATTTTATGGATTTTTCAAATTGAGTTTTTATGAAATTTCGAAACTCAAGAAACTTGGCAAAAACTTCAGACTTGAACTTTAGTGGGTAAATCCAGATAAAATGAGAGAAATTATCCAATAATATGAGATAAAATTTATGACATGTGAGCTAACAACAAGAGATGTCCATAAATCAATATGAACAATATCAAATAGAGAAAACGTAACTCTTAAAGATGACACAAATGGAAGGCGAGCATGTTTGCCTAACGGGCAAGAAAAATAGTTTTGGGCAAGCTTCCC
This sequence comes from Anisodus tanguticus, assembly GCA_034509755.1. Lineage (NCBI taxonomy): Eukaryota > Viridiplantae > Streptophyta > Magnoliopsida > Solanales > Solanaceae > Anisodus > Anisodus tanguticus. The sequence goes on along the minus strand of CM067540.1, from coordinate 51,315,430 downwards.
ACTATTACATCGAATACGCTTATTATCTCTAAGAAAATTTAAAACATGTGCTCCTGGGTAGCCAAGTCTATTGTACCAAGTTGACAGAGAGATTGCAGCAAGGGAGGTATGAGATTGTGTTCTAACAACGGAAGATGGAGTAAAGAGGTAGAGATCTCCCACACTATTGCATCACGTAAGAATTTTTCCTATATTGAGATCCTTCACAGAGAAACCAAAAGGGTCAAACTCTACAGACACAAATGGAGGTTTTGTGTGGGTATTACCATAGCCTTCAATTGGAATGCGATGACCATTGCCAACAATGATGAATTGATGATGCTTTAATTAAAGCAGATGAGATAAATTACCTGAAGAGCGGGTGAGATGAGATGTGGCTCCGGTGTCCATGTACCAATTTTCGCCGGGTTGTTGAAGGTTTAATGTGTTGAAGGCCTGGCCCAAATCTGTTGGGGCCAGACTGGGACCAGGCTGCATCTGTTGGGCCGAAACAAATTTGTCATGGTGGGTAAACGTGTGGGCCTGTCGGTTTGCCGGAGCTGAGCCCAAGATGCCAGGCATTCAGGCTTGCTGGAATTGGGCCCCTAATGTAAGATAAGGGCATGCGGGTGAGGCCCAATTCCCTGCATTGGGCCACCTGGTTGGCCTAGGCCAAAGAAACTGCTGAAACAGGCGCTGGGCTCGCCTGTTGGGCCTTGCCTCCTCTGCCGCGCCCTTTACCCTGTTTGTCATTACCTCGGCCTCTGCCGCCCTTTTCTCCGCCGCGACTGTCCCGCTGCTGCTGGTGGTCCGGCGGTGGTGACTGGGTGGTGGGGGCCGCAGTTGGTGCCATACTTTCAACCGCTATGGCTTTTTTGTTGTGTTCATCTTGTTTAGCACGTCGGGTCTCCTCCAATAGTAATTGTGAACGTGCCTTGTTGAAACTCGGTAGTGGGTCGGCTTGTTGAATCATTGTTGCTAGTGTATCGTATTCGCCCTTTGGTAAGCCAGCAACTAGTTGTAGGACCATCTTCGTTGCAGTATTCAGACATGTTGGTAAAATTCTCGAGACGCGTATTGTTGAACTGTTCCTCCAAATACACGGCTCGAGTATTTTTATTGTCCCGAAATATTTCTTCCAATCGTATCCATAGGTCACGCGCCGAGGCACCTGTTTTCATGATAGTACACAACAAATCTTTAGAGTTGGTACCGTATATCCACTGTTTGACGATGGTGTCAAGGCGACGTCAGGTCGAGTCTGCAACATCTGAGGGGCGGAGAATAGAATCGTTAATGTGGTCGAGCACGTTGTACGCGCATGCATGGATGTAGAATAGTTCGACCCACATCGAATATTGGCAATCTTCTTGATCAAGAATTATAGGTATAAAAGTGAATGTCGGATGAAAAAAAGATGTAGAAGAGGGAGGGAGGTTGTCAAGGACATCGGAGGAGGAACCGGTAGTTTTAGGGGAGGTGGGAGGAGATGTGGTGGTCACAAAGTTGAAGCAAAAAAAAATTGGGAGAGGTGTCGTCGACCGATGGTAGGGGGGGGGGGGGGTCGGCGGCAGTTGTGAGATAGAAAAGAACAGGGTTTATGGTTTGACTTCTGATACCATGTAAGAATATATATAGTTGTACAAAAATGGAACCCTAATACAGTAAGGATCCTAATTTACCATTAATATACAATAATCATAATTACATAATATACGGTGAATATTGTGAGGATTTTCGCTAATATATATAATTAGTAAAGAAAACTTACATAGAGACAACAGTCTTGAGTTATAATTATCAAAGTTTGCACGAGAATGAGACGGTGCAACGGCGAAATAATCTGTGGACACCCAAAAAAACATCTCCTCTAAAAATGCAACTCAAAGTTCAGATTTCATGTGCAACTGTTCACTTGTTTACTACAACATCACACTTTTTGTTTTATTCAATTCTTGGGGTTTTAGCAAAATGCCAAGCTAAATTAATTACGTCATTTATTGAGATAAGTGAGTACAATTTTTATGTTGTGTTTATGTAAAATTGACATTGTTTGAAAAATATAAGATGTGATTAGTGTTTTTTTTGTTGACAAAGGAACCCGCAGTCGCTACTCTTCAGGTGTGCACAGAGTAAACCCCGTTCTTGTGCAATAGCCCGCAAACCACACGAGAGAGTTAAACTGCACTAGGTAAGCCCCATGCGACGAGCTTGACCCAAAAGGCAAAATCCCCCTGCGGCGGCAGGGGGTTTCGAACCTGAGACCTCCTATTGAGAAATCCCATGCTCAAACCAACTGAGCCACCCTTGCGGGTTGTGATTGGAGTTTTAAAAGGCGTAGGCGTAACACTATAATCTATTACAATACTTATTGTGCAGGATAAATGTCAGAAATAAAAACTTTTAAGTTCTTAGAATTGAATAATAGTCACTATCACGATTGTCATGAAGTTTTATTTGTGCAAATCATCAAAACTCCTATGTTTTACTGAAAACTATTTGGTGTGGGAAAGACGTTGCAACCATAATATGAGGGGTTTGAAGGCAGTTCAATTAAATTAAGGGATAGTGTACTCACTGTACATATAAGGATCAGAATTTTGAAGCCTCATTGCCACAAACAATTTTGCAGTAATAATTTTTCAAACATTTACTTCTCTGACTGAATTGCCCCCTAGGGATGTAAATGGGGGGTGACGAGGCAGGACAAGTCTTAACTCGCTAAGATTTTAACCCGTCATACCCTGCATCGTTTAGCTTTTTTACAAGATTTTATCCGGTTCTGCCCAGCCAAACCCCCTATTTCACACCATAAGTAATGTTATTTTTTTGGACCACTTGGCGCTTATACTTTTGTAAGTGGTCATATGGTTTCACTCTGGAAGAACAACAAATATAAAGTTCTAATTAATGAAGTTTAAACATGCTTGGCCAAATATATAAAAAAAAAAAAACTAAAAATATCCATTGTTGAGGGATTGAAAAGTGTAGTTGTCGTAGGGATCTATTAACTCAGTTATTTGGCTAATTGAACTTTTACCCTGTTGGTGAGGGTTCGAATTCCCACGTTGCAATTCCCTTCCCATTTCCCCTTCCCCTTCCCCTTCCCCTACCCCTATGTAATAAAAAAATTAAAAAAAGAAAAGTGTAGTTGTCCCTATTTGTTTCAAAAAAATAAGAGTTGTTATTCCTAAGGAGTCGTATGGTTCCTAAACAAGTTATATTGTAATAATATTGACAAAAATTACTTAGTGAATATATTTTTATTGCTAGATATTTAATTTATTGGATTAGAAATGAATATATGGGTCGGGTACAATATAAATTATGTATCTTGTTTTACATATGATAAACTTGAATAAACTTTTATTTTTAACTTTAACCTTGACTTACTTAAAGGACCTTACGAGAGATTTGGAAAAGGGCATATTTGTCATTTTAGTATCTTACCCGAATTATTATCCCCCATTGAATGTGGTTTAAAAATAATTTCACAATTGTGATATAAATAATCCCGTATTGCTAATTCTAGAATAAAAAACTCAACCAAACGTGGAATAAAATAATCTTTTTTTTATTTTGATATTATTATCTCTTATCACGCCTCTTGGAAAAACACAGGTGAAGGCTGTGTACAATAGACCATTATGGTCTGGCCTGTACAATAGACCATTATGGTCTCGCCCTTCTTCGGGCCACACACATAGCGGGAGCTTAGGGACCGGGCTTCCTTTTATTGTTATCGCTTTTTTTTTGTGCGTGGATTGTCCTTCATACGGGTTAGTCTTTAACTTCTGCCTCTCAATTCACTGGTCTTTATTTTTGTCCCTATTTCATTTAATAAAAATTTGTGGCCCAATGTACCCTTATTCGCTGGGAGATTTTGGGTTCGATCCCAGCAGAGTAAAAATAATACTCCTTCCATCCCAATTTATATGATGTAGTTTGACCGGACACAAAATTTAACAAATAAAGAAGACTTTTGAATTTTGTGGACTAAAACAAGTCAAAAATATTTGTGTGATTATAGATCACCTCGTTAAGCTTAAAAGTTAAAGTTTAAAGTTAAATTGTTGTCAAATAAGAAAACGTGTCATTCTCTTTGGACTGACTAAAAAAAGTGTGTCATATAAATTGGGGACAGATGGGGTAATAGTTTCGCAATGCATAGGTTTATAGGAACCTATGTCTATTCGCTATGTAGTTACATAGAAACTATGTCTCTGTAGGATAACTTCAATTTCTGCATAACTGTGTCAGACAATGCATATTCTGCAGAACTATGCCTTAAGGCTCTGTATGTAATTTTGTGTGATTAGGCATAATTTCTATGAAACATTTGCCTTGCGAATTTCTTTTTACTCTGTTGGGTTCGTACCCAGAATCCGATTATTTTTTTCAGTGTCAGATATTTTCAACCACTTTAAAATACCAAAGAGTAAAAATAAAAAATTAGTAATTTGAGGGGCAAAAATTAAAGACCACCCAAAATTAAAGACCACCCAAAATAGGGACATTCCTACAAATAACCCATTATTATCTCTTATCCCGTGAACCAAACACCATAATCTTTCACAAAAAGTAGTAGAAGTCGGCTGTCCAATATGGAGTAGTGAGAAAGGAGAACATTTTTATTAGGTTGTAGAATAAGAATATAAGAACCATATGTTGGAAATTAGCCTTTGGCGGGAGTTGCGACCGACCAACTTTAACGGCTTAAACACTAGTGTTACGTATGTTGGAGAATCCGGTTCTTCACACATGCATGATCTACTAAGTACGTAGATAACCGTAGGGCCAAGAATCGTCAAATTTCGTTGAGAAATGAAAGAGATATTGGTCCACGAAATGAGGTGTTTGAAGCATGGAAAGTGTGGTATTGTGTTCAATTCTCCCTCATCGGTAGAGGAAGAAAGAATTGTTGTGTATATAAGACTCGAAATTGGTTTGGGGTTTGGGACCCCAAGGGGTATCCCATGTGTTTAAAGGAGGGAGGACCTAGATGTGCTTCGGTTCGAGGAAAGACCACACGCGCGCCGCCGCCGCCCGCCCGTCAGGTTCACGGGTCGTGGGTTGTGGGCCTTCTGATATTATCTTTTTGGGCCAGAAAACTTTGCCAGAAGTACAGTTTGATCCCAGAAGTTTCAGATGTACAGTTTGGACCAGAATTCTTTCAGATGTACAGTTTGGTCCCTGAAGTTTCAAGATGTACAGTTTGGTCCCTGAAGTTTCCAGAAAGTCAGAATTTTGGCAGAAGAGAACAGAAACGTCAAGCACTCAATTCAGCCTTTTATTTTGGTTGAATTACACCTCCTATAATGGCCATCCGTTGGTATTTTCTCTCCATTTATTTGGTGGTTTTACTACCTCCATAATGGTCATTATTTGGCCAATAATGGTTGTTATGGAGGCAGTCAAACAGCCCCTTCCTCACCTATATAAACACCCCTTACACCATTGTTGAGGCACACTTGATATACACGAAAATATACAACCAGAAAATCAGTTCTTCCTATAACTTCCAAGCATCATTTCATTATTCGGTATTCTTCACGGTAGCTCTTGAGTTTCCTTTGCTCAATTATTCCATTGTTGTTTTATCTTGGGAGACGAATTGTCCGGGACATATAAAGGATACATAAGGGGCAATATTGTCTTAAGGACAGAGTGTCACACTCGACTCAGCAAAAATCAAAGCAGTTTCCGGTCTTCTTGTTCAACAAATATTGTAATTTCAGTTTTGTTGTTATATTCTAATTTTCAGTTTTTCTAGTTGAATTGTAATTTCAATTCTTACATAAGCAGTTACTTGTAATTTCCGTTTCCTGCAAATCCTTGTAACCCAACACCATATTCATATTCTAAAGGAATTTATGCCTTGCCCAGTATATGTTGAATGAAAGAGAGCTCCACAAAATCAGATGCCTACATAGCACAACACACAAAAGTGTCTTTTCCTTCTTCTCTTCTTCCTTTTCTTTTTCCCTTTACATCCCTTCAAAACACATTACTAAACTTCTTCCTTTTTAGCCTTTAATCATACTTAATATCTACTTTACAGATTGTTTCTATACTAATTATTGCTATTTGTTGCTGCCCACAGATATGTTGTCAAATGCACTTTCTTTTATAAATTGCTTCTAGAATAAACATAGTGCCAAAGAACATTTCAAATTTTATTGTGGTAAAATACAAACAACAACCAATGAATTTTATGATATTCAGTTCCAACAAGACGACCACCAAGAGGTTTGATGGGATTGAAATCTCTCCACCATTAATAGAATGTAGGTAGATAACTGATGTCACAACATCCAAACTATGTGGAATGGAGGGGTACACTAACTTAACCCAGAGATCGAATTCAATACTTTGAGAATGAAAAGCTTCTTGGTAGGGAACGTTTTATCCCCTTAAGTAAATCTACTCAGACACATTCAAATATTTTCCTACCTGACACAAATTCAAATATGGACCTACCCGACACAAATTTGACTAAGGACTCGTTTGGCCATGAAAATTATTCACTTTTTTCCGAACTTTTTTTTTAAATTAGTGTTTGACCATGAAAATTTCAAATACAACTTGACATTGTATTTGAAATTTGAAAAATATCCAAACCTTGTTTTTCACCTTTGCTTTTGTTTTTCACTTTTCAAATTTTACCATACTTCTTTTATTTTTATAAATTTGACTTCATTTAATTTAGCCAACAACCAGTGTAAATACCCAACAACTTTGAACTAGGAAATATTAGAGAAATGTGTTGTCTAATAACAATACCGATTGAAGATGTGGATAATTGTGAACTTGATTATATCATCATGTGAAAGAAAGTTTGTATAAATCATGCTTAATATAATAGGAAATGATTGATGGACAATGTTTACACACTGGTTATGTTTATTAATTGCTTTGAGTGATTTTGCTAGTTTTTAAAAATTGGACAGTATAAATCATATTTCATATTTTTAAGAAAAAGTACATTCTAACAATCAAATATTATTTGTAAAAACTATGGTCAACACAACTCCAACTCCAACTTACAACAACAACATACCAGTGAAATCCCACAATATGGGGTCTGAGGAGGGTAGAGTGTACACAGACCTTACGGTTGTTTCCGAGAGACCATCGGCTCAAGACAAAGCATAAGCCCAAGCAAAGTAAGACACACAAAGTGCATAAGTCATGACAACGCATTCTGAAAAAGAAAGAAGCAAAAAGAGGCAATAGCTAATGCAAGTAAATAAGATAAATAAAATACACATATCAACATAAATCAAACGACAAGGGACTATAAGGCAATATGATAGGCTAAGCGAGGCTACAATAATAATACTACAACTACCAGTTTGTAACCGTAGGTAAGGCTACGCTGGACTACCTACTATCCTTCTACCCTAATACTCCATAACCCCCTATCTAAGGTCATGTGCTCAGTGAGTTGCACCTGCGCCATATCCCGTCTAATCACCTCTCCCCGATACTCCATCGGTCTACCTCTACCCCTCGTGCACCCGTCCATAACCAACCTTTCACACCTCTGCACTGGGCATTAATGTCTCTCCTCTACACGTATCCGAACCATCTCAACCTAGCTTTTCGCATCTTATCCTCCACCGAGGCCACTCCCACACTGTCCCTGATAACATCATTTCTAATTATATCCCTCCTTGTATACCAACACATTCATCTTAGCATCCTCATCTCCGCAACTTTCATCTTTTGGGTGTGCGAAGTCTTGACCAGCCGACACTCCGCCCATACAACATGGTCGGTCTAACCACCACCCTATAGAACTTGCCTTTAAGTTTCGGTGGAACCTTTTTATCGCACAATACTCCAGATGCGAGCCTCCATTTTATCCGCCCTGACCCAATACGATGTGTGACATCGTCATCAATCAATCCATTCCCTTGGATAATAGACCCGAGGTACTTGAAGCTTCCTTTCTTTGGAATGACCTGGGTACCAAGCCTCACCTCCACACTTGTCTCAAGATCGCTCCCGTCACTGAACTTGCACTCCAAGTATTTTGTCTTGGTCCTACTCAGCCTGAACTCTTTAAACTCCAGAGTCTATCTCCAAACCTCCAGCTTAGTGTTCACTCCGCTGCGAGTCTCATCAATCAGAACTATGTCGTCTGCGAATAACATACACCATGACACCTCCCCTTGATTATCGCGTCAGTCCATCCATCACCAAGGCAAATAGAAAACTCCAACTCCAACTTAAAAAAGGAGATTTTTTTTTATTTCTATAGCCAAACGCCTACTTAATCAAGTCAGCTAGCTTCAGATACTGGATGGTTAAACCAGAAACAAAAAATTCCAACACGATGAAATTTGTTATGGCAATTTCAGTAGAGTAGGTATTATAAGGCCAAAAGATTGAAAAATGAACAATCATTCAGATAGCGGCTCCACATTAATTCACAAGAAAAGTTCAAAACACTACCTACAACAATTAAATGCAAAGCTAGGAGAACCAGAGAGTAAAGGACCAAAATACTAGTCAAAACCAATGCCAGCAACAAATGATATTATAAGCTAAAAGGTCAATTTTCTCCCTGCAGAATTACATGATGTGTATTGGGGGAAAATATCAAAACCAAAAACCGGATACACGAAGCATCTGCCTAGAGTAGTGGCTGATGTCTGAGCATTCCAGTAGCTATTGCAATATTGATACAAAAATGGAGGGAAAAAATGAATCAAATATCAACTTCGTATATTAGCAAAAACAATAAACGGTGCACTAAGCTTGGTCTATACAACCTAGTGTTGCTACTATTATTAGTTGCCTTTCCCTTCATCTTCATTTAAGATGCGATTGCGAAAATCATTGACCATGAGAGGCAGCCCGTCCCGCAAGCGTACTTTGGGCTCCCAGTTTAGCAGTTCATTTGCTCTGCTGATATCTGGTTTCCTCTTGTGAGGATCATCAGCTGTGTTAGGTCTGAACTCAATAGTAGCACTTGGATCAATCACTTCTTTGACCACCTGTATTTCCAAAGTGAAACGATTTAGGGTTGAATGATAACATAATTACCAGTTAAACCAGGAAACAGAATACACAACATTAGACATTTTGTAGGCGAAAACCTAGCGTGTTGAGTACCTCTTACAAAACGACTGGACTTATTCATGGTGGATACACTTGATGCCCCGTCAACCAAACAACAACATACCCAATGTAATCCCACAAATGGGGTCTGGAGAGGGTAAGATGTACACAGACCTTACCTCTACCTTTGTAGGGTAGAGAGGTTGTTTCCGATAGACCCTAGGCTCAAATGAACATAGTCAATGCAGTGGATGCCATGTCAACCATAAGTTTATATTTGAAAAGACAATATACAATACTTCACTTAATTAAGTTTATTTCTTATGTTGTACACCAACTTCCACTGAGCATGGATACACTAGACAGCCAATCATCTATAACAATCTACAATGTTCTGTTCTTTTTTACTGTTTTTTTTCAAACCCCTCCCCCAGGAGCTCCCTCCTTTGCTCCCATGGTGACTCGAACTCGCAACCTTCGGGTTGAAAATGGAGGGCGCTTACCATCTGAGCAACCCCGTCTTGTTTGTTCTTTTTTACTTCATTATTGGTTTTCTTATATCAAAGACCTGATTCTCAATAAGCATATAATGTTTACTCCCCCCTTCATCCTAATTTATATGACAGTTTCCATATTGGCATGTCCCAAAATGTCTCACTCCATTCAATTTGTATACAATTTTCACAAGTTTGAAGAATTAAAATTCATTGAAACGTACGAATGTTGAACTCTAATGTCATGTTTTTTTTGCGTCAAAATTCATTGAAACGTACGAATGTTGAACTCTAATGTCATGTTTTTTTTTGCGTCAAACTAGTTTTCAGCCATTACGTTGACATTTTCTTCTTCTATCACAAACATAATATATGTCAAACTTAACATTTAAACTCCATGTCCAGTCACATGCCACAAATAAAATGGACGTGAGAGTATTAGTGATATAAGGAGCCTATAACTAAACATGAACACAGAATATATTTGAGATAAACCAGTATTATATCAAAACAATAACAATATAAAGGAACACTTTATTTAGAACAGATACTGCAGTTTTAATATTTCAACACTTAAAAATGTTCAGTGAGTCTGCAAACAATATCTAGTTTTATCATATAGCCAGAGCAAAAAAAAAAGTGACTTGTATCTGTAAAAAAATAGAAAATTGCAATCCATTGAGCAATAATGATAAAATTCTAGCAAAAGAAAAAATATGTGAACTCAATACAGGTATTAATTCTCAACGAGCAACATTCACTAAATTGCCCATACAAGTAGCGCCCGAACTACTTGTGAACAAGCAATTAAGCATTACAGCAGAAACCATGGCTTACCTCGGCAAGCTCTAACATGGTGAACTCTCCTGGGTTTCCCAAGTTGAAAGGGCCAATGTGCTCACCCTCCATTAAGGCCACTAATCCATCAACCTTTCATCAACAAAAATTTAATTGTTTTAATATCAGTGGTTGCATTCCAACAGACTGATAGCCACTGTTATGAATTGTTATACATAAACAAAAAGCAAGGTAGCCATTTGGGCTTTAAATTGGACAAAACATGACATTTAATGAATTTGCAAGATATTCACAAAAAGAGATGCAAATAATAGGATAATGCACATATTTTTATATGTTTTAAAGTAAGAAATGTTCCTTGTTCCTTCTAAACCAGCTCATAACAGGAAAATAGCAATAGGTGACCACAAATTGATCTAGACGTTTAGACCAGGCAAAAGTTCATGTTCTGTAGTTCGAACTTCAGCGAAACCATAATATTTCACTGTTAGCATCTCCAATGTGGCATCATTAGACAAGTCACTTTGTTAACTGATGACCAATAACTAAGGCCTTCTTCACAAGGTATTCAGTTAAGAAACTAATTGATTTGTACTCTTAACCAACGACATAGCAAAGATTATTAGTCTTCTAGAGCACTGTTTCATCTCTAAAGCATCTTACAGACATATTTACAACCTGGAAATATAGCCACATTAGGAAGTTTCAATTGACAGGCGAAACATATTGTGGTCTGCATAGTGATTCTCATAACTAAATTCCATTTAAGCAAAAGACTGTTTATAGCAAATGGTTTCCGGATATTTTCAGAATGAATACATAAAACTAACTTGAGAGCGGTAATTAAGAGATTCTCTTGCCTCCATCTTACATATGCAAAAGTAGGCACAAAACTTCTTTCACAAAAAAGGCCTATTGCAGTAACAACTGACAGCTTACCCTAAGTAGACCACTCATCCGAAATCTATAAATAATATAAAGCTAGGAATAGATAATCCTATGTGGCACCTCTCTATGACCTCCATTGCTATTTATCTTTTTGCTCTTTTTTTGGCCTTTTCTCTAATTATAAAATGAAAAATCTAATTGTAGTTAATTATTGTGTTTAATGATGGAGGACTGAAAAGTCACCTTAAAATTGAAGTTAAGTAGACAGGAACTTGGCACTATTATAGATCGTGTGTTGAAGAGTGGATTATGAACAGAAAATCAATTTAACTTTTTCCTACATGGAAAGAGATTTATGGCAAAATTAAAGATAGTAGAAACTCAGGACCAGTGTTTTAAAAGGCGAGAGCGTAAGACGAGGCGTTTTACATATGCCTCGGCGAGGCATAAGCCCCAGGCACAAGGTGTAAGCCCCAGGGTATTTAATCTTTAGTATTTCATAAAATATATAATTACAAAAAATATTTTTAAATAGGTAAAATTACATAAAAAATTAAAGAAAATTGTAAGTAAATATATATATATACCTTTTACTTATCTTATCAATCAAAAAAAAAAAGAGGAGATACCTTTACACTCTTCATATCTATTTTTATGATAAGGGAATCCGCTACCCTTTCGATCCGTGCACAGGGTAAACCCCGGTCCTGTGCAATAGCCTGCAAACCACAGGAGAGATAACCCGCACTAGGCAAGCCTTGTGCGACGAACTCGACCCAGAAGGCAAATCCCCTGTTGTCGTAGGCTCGGGTTTTGAACCTGAGTCCATTATGAAAGTCTCATGCTCAACCAACTGAGCCACCCTTGCGGGTCACTCTTCATATCTTCAACTAATACTGGATTATGCAAGCTCAAACCTATCTTGTTCAAACTTTATCCACTTAATATCTGTTAGCCAAACTAGGTAGGTCAATTCAGGACAAAGGGTGCAGTATTTTCCAAAAACTGGTAACATATCAAGTTCATGAAATAAAGCAAGTTAAAGAAAAAGACATAAATCTACTTGCTACCTGATTTAGAATTTCACTTTACACTTAATATTTGTTGGCCAAACTAGGTAGGTCAATTTGGGACAAAGGGTGCAGTATTTGACTATTTTCCAAAAACTGGTAAATATTTAGTTCATGAAATAAAGCAAGTTAAAGAAGACACATAAATCTACTTGCTACCTGATTTAGAATTTCACTTTACAAGATCTTTAGCAACAAATGTAGGGAAAAATGTGTTGCTTAAAGTAACAACAATTGGCTCCACTTGGAAGAAATGTTGAATGTTGTCTATAACAAGCATCACCATATTCTAATTTTTTGAAATGATTCATGTTTCCAAGAGCTTAAATCAAATTTTGCAACCACAACTACCACTGGTGATCAACCTAACAGAGTTACCCACCTTCTAATTTCTGACCTTTAACTAATATGATCTACCACACGCATCTACCCCCGTCTTAGCATACTTCTATATGCAGTGAAGACAAGGATGGCATACTAAGGCAGAGACATGGAAAGGGTAATTTGTTAAAATGACTTACCAAGTCAGAGACATATTGAAAGCTCCGTGTTTGCTTCCCGTCACCATACACTGTCATTGGTTGCTTGCGGATGGCCTGCAAATACGGTTTTAGAAAGAGAAAATAATTGAATCGTTTAAACGGGTTGAGAATCATGAGGTCTCGGGTCCAAAACCCAACGGAGGCAAAACACCAGGTTATTTTTTCCTTATCAAATAAAAAAGGGGAAAATTCAGTTTGCAGCACTGATGTTAATATTAGCTGAGACACAAACCTGGGCAACAAAGTTGCTGACAACACGTCCATCATCGAGACACATGCGAGGTCCGTATGTATTGAAAATTCGAGCAATACGCACCTGCATATGAACGTTACAGATTGTAAACTCTGGCTCATCTATGATACACTGCCAGAAAGCAAGTCTTATCTGATACTAAATACCGTTATAATGTCTTTTTGATTTTGCATGCCATAACCGTAAAATAAACAGAGTTAAATAACAAAGTCAAAAATAGAAAACTGATGGATTCTTAAGAATCAGGAGTAGCACTGGAACTAAAAAATTGTCTCTCTATCATTGCCTATATTCCATAGGTTCTCTCTCTCATGATCATCATAAGATGGAGTTTCTTCAAGTTCTAAAAACATTGAACTGCAGAAAGTACTTTCATGACTTCAAATATAAGCAGCTTCTAGATTTGTGGATACAACAGCTGTTCACTCATTACTTCAACCAGAAGAGTTGTTTGACCACCTAACTAAGTATCACTTCACATAGAATGCGAAAAACTTTAAAATGGAAAAACACATTCAAATGCACATGAGCATTCAGCACATCATGTCATAATAATCTGTAAGAAACACAAATCTTTCATTACCTCAACACCTGCACCACGATGGTAATCCATTGTCAAGGTTTCAGCAGTCCGTTTTCCCTCGTCATAACAGCTCCTAACACCTAGTTATTTCAAGACGCTCAAACATCACTAAAACCATCTGATAGAATTAACTTAAAAACAAAACTAGAAATAAATTAATAAGGCTGCTGCGCACCTATTGGATTCACATTTCCCCAATATGTTTCCTTTTGTGGATGCTCAAGTGGATCACCATAAACCTCGCTTGTACTAGTAAGCAAGAACCTTGCACCAATTCTCTTGGCAAGCCCCAACATATTAAGTGTACCCATCACATTTGTTTTGTAATCACAATTAAGGATCTCAAGTACATTCGAATTAAAAAAAGACAATAAAACAACACGTAAACATCTGTGAAGTTCCTTTTTGAAGATAAACATGCAGGAAATTCCTTAGGGATCATTCAGTTGCTGGTTAGAGTTATACAGGTATTAGTGAAGATTAGTTATGCAGTTATTCATGATTACTAATTCATGTATGTTTCCATCTTCTACCATGCGTAAAATAACACATAAATTGACACATAACTCGTAATATTTTAGTTATGCAGAATTTCAAACTGGTAACCAAACACCGTACTTGGTATGCTGAATTTTATATATAGCAACCAAAATGCTACCAAAAATGGTACTACTAGTTATGTTGGTTTGAATACATGAATAATTCACTTCCTAACCAACAACCAAACAACCCCTTAATGATTATCGATAAACTCCTATGCACCGCCAATGCAAAGAACAAACAATCGCGCCACTTACCGCCAATTACAAGTAACTTTCTATAACAAGCATGGATTGATAACTCAACAAAAGATAGTGAATGACATACTACAACCTATAAAACTACATTATCCGTGTACATAAGTTAAATCTAGCAAAATTAGCCTAAGAAAACATGACCCCACCAACCCGCTCAAGTTTAGGCGGATCATTAACCCACCCATTTTAGCCCAACTAACCAATGACCCGTCCACTTATTAACTCTGCGCATTTTGACCCGCCCAAATCCAACCCGATCCATTTTAGCCCAACTAACCAACGACCCACCTATTTATTAACTCTGCCCATTTTGACCAGCCCAAATCCAGCCCGACCCATTTTAGCCCTACTAACCAACGACCCACTTATTTATTCACTCTGCCCATTTTGACCTGCCCAAATTCAGCCCGACCCATTTTAGCCCAACAAACCAACGACCCACCTATTTATTAACTCTGTCCATTTTGACCCGCTCAAATCCACCCCGACCCATTTTAGCCCAACTAACCAACGACCCACCTATTTATTAACTCTGCCCATTATGACCCGCCCAAATCCATCTCAACCCGTCCATTCGACACCCCCTAGTTAAATCCATCCAACACACATCATAAAGAAATGAAAACGACATTTCTATACATAACAAGTAAAAATGTAGACAAAATAAAGATATAATAGTTGGATCGATAACTCAACAAAAGATGATAAGTGACATACTACAACCTATAAAATTACACTATCCTTGTACATAAGTTAAATCTAGCAAAATTATCCTATGAAAATATGACCCCACCAACCCGCTCAAGTTTAGGCTGATCAATGACCCGCCCATTTTAGCCCAACTAATTTTTTGGTGGGTCAAACTCTGCCCATGTTGACCCGTTCATTTGACACCCCTAGTTAAATCCATGCAAACACATGTCATAAAGAAACAAAAACAATGTTTATATACATAACAAATAATTCAAAAAAGCCAAATAATGACGTACGCAAAGGATATAATAGTTTTGACGGGATTATACTTATAATGAACAGGTGAAGCAGGACAAGCTAAATGATAGATCTGATCAACTTCAATCAATATAGGTTCAACAACATCATGTCTAATAAGTTCAAATCTATGATTCCCAAAATGATGCATCACATTTTCTTTCCTTCCAGTAAAAAAATTATCAATAACAATAACATCATCACCTCTTTTAATCAACTTATCAACTAAATGTGACCCCACAAACCCGGCCCCACCCGTTACCACAACCCTCATCCTCTTCCTCCCTATCCCAACCGGTACCCGACCCGTTACGAAACTCGACTTATACGGTGTCGTAATGGTTGATGTATGTGTTGTTATTGAAGGGATTGGATCGTATGATTTGGGGATTGGGGAAGATGGGTTACTGAGGATGAAGAAGGTGGAGCCGATTAATATGCCAATAAGGATGAAAAGGAGACGTTGTTCTTTAAGGAGGTAATTAATGGATCTAGGAAGAGATCTGGGGTGTTTAAATGTTTTAGGAGAAGATGGAGGGGTGTTTTGTGAAATTGACATTGACATTTCTTCATCTCTTCTGTGATTCATTGAAGATTGTGTATGTAATTTCATGGTTTTGTTGTTGTTCTGGAATATTTTTGGTGTAAATTTGTGAGTGTTTATGGATTGGAAGCTTTCTGTATTTGGGTGTGTTTGGTAGGAAGAAAATAAGTGAATTTTTTATTTTTTTATTTTATTTTATTTTTTAGCATTTAATAGATAAATAAATAAATAAATAAATATTATTCCAAGAATAATTATGAGGACCGAATGGGTGTGGAGTGGGGACTGGGAGTTGGCGGGGAGTTAGAGGTGAGTTGTGCTTACACTATATTCTCTCCAAATCCCACGTCCTGGATTGTTGTATTCAAAGCTACAACCTTGATTTCAGAAAAGCTTTTGAAACTGCAGAACAATGATATTTTTCTTTTAGAACCAAAAAATCTGAAAGACCAACAACACATATATTGTTTGAAACTCGATAGATAATGGATTTGTCCATCTATCTCCATATTAGTAGAGTTCAAATTCGTGATATACGTCTAACTCACACATCACATGATGATGCGCTCTATAATACTATACCAAAGTCCTGGGGTGACCCACCAGTAATCTCATTGAACCTAATCAAAATTTTAAACCCTTAAATCTTATTGTTCGATTTTGTTTCCCCCTTAACCATATATAAAAAGTCAATCCCTATGCACTATTTAACTAATATTATTTATCCTCTGCCATGACTGAAAATCAGTATACACATTTCGCAAGATGATTAATTATTTCCAACCATTGGTAACAAAGAAATAGAATTACAGCAAAAGAAGAATGGCTTCGGGAATTATATAAATGAAGATAATCGATCGATATATCCTCCATGGCAATTGGCCATGATAAAACTGTTGAAAGGACGTTAATACCCTCATATTCATATCTTAATGACGATCTAATGACAGAGTATGGGCATACAATAATGAGTCAACAATATGATTCTTCACAAGAATAATCAACACTGAGCTAGTCAGCAGTAGGACGTTCATCCACCTACATTCATCTATAGTTAGTCATGATTTCATGCTAATATAAAAAGAAACTGTCATTCTAATCAAAATCAAGAAGATTTCAGCTAATCTTAGGTGGGACCTGTAGAGGTCGTTTGGTACAATGGTAGGATATCCCATGGGATAACTAATCCTACCATTTGTGTAAAAGTTATCCCATGATTAACTAATACTAACCAAACATGGAATAAAGTTAATCCCAAATCTTATCCCGAAATTATTATTCTTATCTCATGTACCGAATGACCCCGTAGTTAATGTCCTTAGAAAGCAGTGGGAGTAGTCATTTCCTCCAAGCATGGCATGCAAAACATAGGTTAACAGTGCAGCGGGAACACAGCTATTCACATCATAAAAAAACACTTGGTCAAATTCTAAAAGATTAGAATTTGTACAAACGCAGCAATTGAAAGCTTACCACGGAAGGTCCTATCATGAGATGAAACTTATTTCATTTAACACTAATCAATACATGTTTTATCAACTGCCTTACCAGTCTTAATAACCAATAACTCAAAATCACATTGCTTAACGGCATTGGGGAGCATGATGTTGATTAAATAGGCTTGTAAAAGTACTACAAGAGCTAAAGGAGCAGATAGAAAAAAAATGAAAGATTAAACCATATTTTCTTATACATTTTACAAATGTGGCACCAAACTAGGGATGCCTCCCATGTACAAGTGACCTATATGCTATACCATTGGAGACACTGTACAACAGACATCCTGCAAAAGATGTACAATTACCCTCTGACAACGTGAATTTTCCTACACAAGTGCAAAAAATAAAACTATGAATTTTCAATGGCACTGTGATTTCTGTACACTTCTCTCCTCTATCTCCACTTTAATACTTGAAAGAGTCCAGGAATAGACCAAGAGTCAGCCCAGTTTTCCAATAATTGAACATAGTGATGAGGCTCCTTGCCTGATCAATTAAAGGAATAGATCTATACATGAGAGCTCCAATGCCCTCCACCACAGCCACAGCTAATCCAGCAGAAATAATATCCCAATCACCTGTCTGCCCTATTACAGTAGCAAATGCGGTTGCACAATAGAAACCCACTAAGAAAAATAGCAACTTCATTGGTAGGTTTTTTCTCAACACCTTAATTCTGGCGTCTAGTTTGCCTAGAAGAGCCTCTATGGCCCTAATAAGTCGAGTTCCACCGCTGCCGCTGGTTGTAGGAGAAGAATTTAGTCCGCCGCCATCTGCAGCACTTCTTAGAGACCACGCCTGCCTCCTATATTGGAATTAAACTCTGAGATACATGGATAGAAAAGTCTCATTTATAAGTTTATGAGCAAGGATCTAGAACTAAACAAAGATTAGCATATAGAATACAGCATAAGTTTTCTTACAAGACCTGGCAGGAACTTTTAAGGTACTTGGCTATTTGAACAATGTAAGAAAGCTCAGAAGAGAGACTTCAGATTTAACACAACGCTCTGGGGCTAGGGAAACTTGTAGGAGTGCATAGGACAAGCAAACTCGGACTCAGTAATGTTAGTAAACTTGGAGTTAGACAGGACAAATAGATATTGGAAGAAGTTATTTAAACTTAAACCACCCATCGAAAGAACCAGTTACTTTAACTAGAAACTTACAAGCAAATTCTTTAGGACATGACTTCCACTTTTTTGGTTGTTGATAAAGGTAACATTTTATAGAAAGGTACAGCAGCACAAAGGTTGTGCTGGTACAAGAGACAGAATATACACCAAAAAGAGATAAGAAAAGAATCCCTCCACCACAAAAACATACGGGGATTCAATAATATTTAGTATGGAATCACTATCATTTACAGGGTCTTCTTTACACCAAAACAAACGAGAAGCAAACAGTTGCTTATTCTTCTGGATGGAAGTCCTATGATCCTCAAAACATCTGGAGTTCCTTTCTTTCCATATAGTCCACCAAATACAGCCTGGGATTTTCTGCCACCATTTCTTCTTCTTAACACCCCGGAATGACTTCCACTTTACGAATTAATGCTAACATTCTTTGTTTTTTTCCTAGTATAATTAGGATTTCCATCTGCCGGCTGCTCAGTTTCTTGTACTTATGAAGAATGATTAAAGAAAATTTTCTAACGCTCTCTACTCCTTATATCTTAGCTTCCCTACAGAACAGTAACCAGTACTGCAAATTGACAGACTTGGTAACAAAGAACCCTAAATATCTGTCTGTATTGTTGCTTATTGAAAAAGAGAAATTTCTTTTAAGGGAAACTAAACCTGGGAGAACCTGCTGAAATCATACATGTTTCCTTCTTATGCATGCAATCCATTTGTCGTGGAGGGAAAGGGGCAAACCAACAAGCTACATCAAAGTTTCACATGACAAAGGGAACAACTCACTTGAAATTTCTGAAAGAATAAGGTTGGACAATATTAATAAAAGATAGCTGGAAATGCATGATTCTGTCTAATGAATGAGCAGCTCTCCTAAGGCAAACAGCTCCACTATGTCTTGATCTTGTATGATCAGCACTCAAATGCTTAGAAGTTGTTGGACAGCTTGGTGAAGGCAGTTTGGCGGCCATCCGTTGTTGGAATCTGTTAAAACAAAACATAAGGATCAGCAAGAACCATGACGAGTTATTCCCATCTCTCAGGAGGGGGTCCAGACAAATTTGAAAAGATATGTTCCATATATGTTTCTTACTCCTGGAATGATTCAACATTTAAGGAGTATCGAAATGAGACAAAAGAAACATTTACTCTCCCTGTTGTTATATTACACACTTGATATTTTCTTTACTTTTTTAAATGGTGTCCAAGACAGCTTACACTCACCTCGGCTAATTAACGATAGCCTATTAAAGCCCACAAGCACAAGTTCCGAGTAAACCAACCTGTCAACTGAAGCAAATAAGCTCATGGGTGTTGTAGGCTGGGATTCAAACCTGGAATCTCCAGATTGTTACTCCTATTTCTCAACTCTGACCTGTCCAAGGATATTCATTTCAGCTTAATGAAGCATACCAGCTCATACAGTTTACAAGATTGAACACCCCCCCCCCCCCCCCCTTTTACACATCCTAAGTTCTATCCCGAATTGAAAGGATTCAAATCAAAGCTACATCAAACAAATTCACCAGGAAAGTTCAATCTTGATGAACGGTAGCTGTTAAGAGACAATCAAATTCAAATTGACCACAAAAATCTTATCCCAAGGTTATAATCAAATGAAAAATCAAGGAAGGTAGACTAAACATGGATGGGTATAAGGAATTGATGGAATAATAAAGCTTTAAAAGATTTCCCAAATTTCAATTATAACTTCAAATCAGTACTATATTACATCAATGTCACAAGTTTCTATAATCAAGAAACAATTCTTTTCTTCTGTCCTGATAACATTGGTGTCTAAATCACAACTTCTGTGCACCTTGACTACTCCATCGTGTACCTACTACCCCAACCAGCACATGTACCATTACAAGAAACAATTTTAATATGGAAACTTTAAAATAAGCTTGATGACACTAATCCACTAACTTATCAGAGAGCATAACATTGAGTAAATATATTTAGAATTCTACCATTTTCGCGATAAACCTAAGAGGTTCTCTCTTGCTTCTGGAGCTTCAACAAACATATCTTACGGCCATATTGAAGACGCAAACACTGTTTTCATATCTTTTCATCACTATCTACTACTCCCTCAATCCCAATTTATGCGGTACTTTTCAATTTTCGAGAGTCAAATAAGAAAATATTTTACGGTGATTTATACGTATGCCCTTTAAATATTTTAAATTGTTAACTATTGTGACTTATAGTACTTTTTATGCAGTATCTAAATATGTAAATTGTTTTCAAAAAACATAAAAGATTATATGTCCGAATTCACGGTTAAAACAAAGAAGTTTGACTCTCGAAATCCGAACTGTGTCACATAGGACGGTAGAGGGAGTATAGTGAAAATATACACGGTTATACACATACCTTGTGTATATCGTGTATATCACGGAATCGCATAACAATTGGGAAAGCGTGATATACACAGTATACACAGCCGTGTATATCGTGTATATGGTCACGGCTGTGTATACTGTGTATATCGTGTATATGGTCACGACTGTGTATACTGTGTATATCACGGTTTCCCAATTGTTATGGGATTCCGTGATATACACGATATACACAAGGTATGTGTATAACCGTGTATATTTTCATATAGTTTATAGAAGCTAAGTTTGCTCCCATTACGGCTAGTACAATGCATCAATTAACAACAAATGCAAGTAAATAAACCATAAAAATGAAATCACTTAAGCTTCCCTGGACGAAATATATGGAATTGAGAAATGATAAAATTAGGGTTTTTGTTTCAGAGCTCAATACCTACCGGTCTTCTGATTCTTCCCTCAAATTTCTCTGGCGCCGCCGCCACCGTCAGTCGTCTCTCTCCCGCCGATTAATCGGAACAGTGTTTCAGTAGAGTCTCGCCGGTAGTTGCCATTTTGTTAAAATTCTCCTATAAGCTCATTTTATTTGGAAACAGTTCAACCAGAGATTATAATGCATATACACTATTCGCCCTGTCATAATTTACCCACTTTCCCTATTTTATCATTCCAAAAAAAAAAACACATTTCATTTTTTGATAATAATTTAATTTATATTTTATCTTTTACGCTTAATGAGATAATCAATAATCACACAAATATCTTTGATTTAGTTTAAACCACAAAATTCAAAAATATTTTTTATTTATTAAACTTCATGTCCAGTCAAATAACATCATATAAATTGGAACATATGAAATACTAATTACTCTCTCCATTTTAAAAAAATTATCATACTTTTTTAACCGGTTTAAAAAAGAATGTCTCTTTCTTTTTCTTTTTTTCAAATTTTCCATTCAAATTTTCCACACGACATATTTAAGACCACAAAATTAAAGATCAGTTTTGTACATTCAACACATCTTTAATTTAAAACCACAAAATTCAAAAGTCTTCTCTACTTTCGTAATTTTTATGTCAAATCAAAACCAAATAATTTTTTTGAAATGGAGGGAGTATGTGTTTAATTTTAAATTAGAGACATAATTTGTTTTTATACATACACTTGCATAGAATTTCCATTTTTTTTAGCCCTATTTGATAGGATCTACTGTGTTTTCAGACTTCTCCTCAAACATGATTCAAATCTTTGCTCCAATAAAGGTGGAATCTCCCACCCCAGGAGCCCCCACACCCCGGTCCGACAGGTCTGTGAAGGAGGTAAATCATGGTGACTCAATTGATTTCAAAGGTTAGACCAGGACCACGCTGCGCACAAGGGGCCCTCCTTTATTTCAAGAAGAAACCCCCACACTGCCGCTGACGGGATTCGATCCTTGAATTTACGGGTTGTGGTTGGAGGTGTTTTAATAACGGACCTTCACATGTCAGAATTTCCTTATTCAATATACTTTCTGATATTATAATTTCTTGTGATTACAATTAATTAATTTAATAACTAGAAATTATGTAAAGCATTTTATAATATATCATTTGTTTTGTTATATCAAAATAATGAACATCTTTAAGAAGAAAATTAAAATGATGTATACTTAAATATAGGATAAAAAATTACATCTCATCCTTTTCTTTGAAATAATAAAAATAAATTTAATTGGAGGTTTGTTATGCAGCCAACTCGTTTTCAAGAAATAGGTAAACATAATCCATTATAATTTAAATAAGAAAATATGATCCTCCAAAGATTTATTATGTATATAAGAATAAAAATTTCTTATAAAAAGAGATAAAATTTAAAATAATTTTATAAAGGGTTACAAAACCTCCTTTTTCAATTGGTGAAATAGGAAATCCACAAAGCATTTACAAAAGTAGGAACATGACTCACTTGGTGTTTTTGTCCAAAGATTCATTACACCCTACTCTGTTCTTGATGCTATCTTTTGGAGAACTGAGATAAAATTGAGTCATAAGATCTCAATTTAAGATAAATATATGAGGAAGTAGTAATTCTTTTAGAATCTAATTCAGATTGAGAATGTGTGATCAAGCAATCCATAAGCTTATACATGAGATACTAGCAAAATTTGAATTGAGTGGCCTACACGAATACTAGATCCATATTGTGTCACAGGCCCGATCTTAGATGAATACCCCTTTCACTTGACCGTCAAGTTTGAAAAAAGCTGGCCAAGCCTGTGTCACTTTCTTACGTCAGGAGAAAGGGAGATCAAAGAAGTATGGGGCCGATACGCGAAAGATCAAATCATAGAGATAGAGGATCTTAAGAGGCGGAAGGATGCTATTTGCTGCTATTCTATCTATTTGTGCATCAAGTTCGAAGAAGATCTCAATTTATAATGAAGAAGTGCAATGGAAGTGGTCAACTTAGATCATTGATCTTCGTGATCCAAAAGACATTTGCCAACAACATTTTTTGTTGACATATATTGGATGTTATTGTCAAAAGTATTTTTCGTAACAACAAAAGTTGTTGCATGTCATTGCAATAACCTTCGATACGAAAAGTTTTTGTACCAACAAGTTATTTTTTGTTGTTGTCATTTATGTTTTTTTAGCAACAATAATTAAATAATTGTTTCCATTTATGTTTTTTAGCAACAATATATTATTGTTGCTAAAGTTTGTTATCAATCCTATATTTTATTGTAGTGATATGTTTTTCCATTTGTATTTGGCCCTTTTTATACTATCTTCTTACTACTATTCTATGCTATTAGCCTAATTTAGTGTAACATTAACAATGCCAGTTCAAACTCACAAGTGAACATGCAAATTCACTCTATTCAAACATTAACATATGAGAAAGCCTTTGGTTTTATTAATAGAATATACAGAAACGCCTGTTCAGCCATAATATAAGGGTGATCAGGGTGTCGTAATTTACTCTTTTAAGCCCTTGCTATTTGAAACAGAACATGGTAAAAAAAACAAATTCAAACAAAATATATACTAGAACATATTATATCAAATCACTAATAAAAAAGTGTAGTATAACTATTATATTCTCTCTCCAACTTTGTGCTAAAAAAAGTTGCGTCAGCTTCAAATTATAGATATTCACCCTCTCATATTCAAGATTAATTTGGTTATTGATTTTATTTATGCACGGTCTATTTGGCCTTTTAAATTGACAATTTCCTTTTCATTGTAGATCTTTTGACACAATGATATATGGTTCTCTTTTTCTTCTCATTCATGTTATTTGAAACTAATTATACTAACAAGTAAATTACCTTTCACCAATGAAGGATTGTTGACAAGGTTTTATGTATATCGGAGTTTGTGCTCACGAGTGTTTTTTCATAAATCATTGGCATGAAAATACTTTTCACCAGCTTCCGATCCATCCTCCTAATCACTATTAGTGTTGTTTAAGAAGAGAGAGTCGTTGGTTCCTTATAGTCTGAACTCATTTCTTCTATTTCTATTATTTTTCCGTTAATATATAAAAGTAGTTGTAGTGATATATTCTTAACTAGGTAATTTGCCGCGCATGAATGACCTCTTAAACTTACAAGTGATCCTATTCTAATATTCAAATTAAAAAATATAAGTTCTTGTAAAATCTAAAATATTAAGAATATTCCAATATAAAATAGAAGATTTCCCATTGTCATGTATTTCAAGAACCTTACTTAATGATCGCATAAGTCTTCATCTTTTATCAATTTCATCTTCTACATATTCTCGACTTCATCCATGCAAAATTAAATAAATAAGTAAGCTTAGGAATTAGAACTTTTTATGGAGATAAGAAATGTCACCTAATTTTCTGGACATAAATTTGAAGTGCAAGTCTTACTAACACCAAAATCCTACTGTCATGACCATAAGAAGAGAAAATGAATCAGTTCTAAATGGGTCCATCGCGTTCCCGGAAAATCATCCTATGCTATACTATGGTTAAATAATATCAAGAAAATACAACCAATTTGCAGAAAGGAAGGAAATTATTACGAAATTCTATACTATGACCCTTGATTATTCTCATTTATTGCACTCACAACTCTTCATGTGCAACTATTTTTAGTAATTTGTGAAAATCTTCCACCATTTCTGGCTATTCTGTCTGTCAGAATCTGTGTCATGTCTTTCGGAACCCTCTTTATTGAATTATTTCAAGTTCATTTTCCATATATTCTGTACCAGAACATTCTTGCTCTTGTTCACTAACCTGACTATCAGTTACTCCTAGTACTTGGTGGGATTTTCCCCTCCCTAGCTTTACCTCCATTGGCTCGCCCATGAAACCTATTTGAAACGTTCGAACTTGTGAGATAAACTCTTCCCATGTCATGTAATTTCAATTAAGAAACAACTTATAAAGCTTCATTCTAAGGAAACACGAAAAGATTTTTTAAGAAGTTTGCCCTTTCCGGAGAAACAGACAAACAAATGAAGTAATATGATTTTTGGGT
The DNA here is from genome assembly GCA_034509755.1 of Anisodus tanguticus. Lineage (NCBI taxonomy): Eukaryota > Viridiplantae > Streptophyta > Magnoliopsida > Solanales > Solanaceae > Anisodus > Anisodus tanguticus. The sequence continues at coordinate 51,289,944 of CM067540.1, read as the reverse complement.
AAAGAATATAGCTAAGATACTTTTGAAGGAGACGTTGTCTCAAGAATTATTTTACAAGATTGAAAATCATTTACAGTAATTTTTTTTATGAAGTCAGTTAACTGATTTAGGTCGAAAACATCAAGTAGCTTACCTTCTTCCAGCAAGCATTCTTGTCATATTACCATTGATATTGGATACAAAATCATCACTTAATCACAAACTATGAAATCTAAAGCAGCCATCCTAGAAGAGAAGGAAGAGAATGGTGACAACTCCTCCTTTGTCAATTTATGCCAAAGAAGCAGTACTATATTAACATGTAACATTGTAATAATCTCCCTTGGTGAGCCTTTTTCATTATTACAAAATATATATAGGTGTACAATGTGGAATCCTTATATAATAGGGATCATAATTCTATCATAATTACATATCACTAAATATGGTAAATATACAAAGAGATGTACACGTTAATAATCCCCCTCAGTCGGAGCGGGAGGAGGCCGGACGCTGAGACTAGATCTGAAGTCAAGTAAGAGCTGTCTAGGAATGTCTTTCGTGAATATATATGCATACTGATACGAAGACGGTACATGCAACACATTAACGTGACCAAGAGCAACCTTCTCACGAATAAAATGTATATCCATCTCAATATGCTTGGTTTGCTGATGCTAAACCGGATTATGAGATAAGTATATTGCGGATATGTTATCACAATAAACCAACGACGCCTTACGCAAGGGACACTGAAGCTCCAAAAGAAGGTTTCGGAGCCAACAGATCTCAGCAACAACATTCGCAATGCCTCTGTATTCTGCATCTGCACTCGAACGGGATAAGGTGGCTTGTCTCTTGGCAGACCATGAAATGCGGTTATCCCCTAAGAACACACAGTAGCCGGAGGTGGAGCGTCGCGTGTCCGAACAGCCTGCCCATTCAGCATCCGTATAAGACAGCAATCTGGTCAGAGCTGGGGGTATAGGTGCAATCCATAATCAAGCGTGCCCTTAACATATCGAATGATACGTTTAAGGGCCGTAAAATGAGGCTCCCCGGGGGCATGCATGAATAAGCATACCTGCTGAACATCATATGCGATGTCATGCATGGTAAAAGTAAGATACTGAAGTGCACCTGCAAAACTCCTGTAAAGAGTGAGATCAGACACTGGGTTACCATCAACAACACTAAGCTTTGACCAAATATACAACACGAGTGTGATTGTTATCTTGAAAATTTTCCTCTAACCGAATCCATAAATCACCGGCCAAGGCGCCAGATTTGATTATAGTAAGGAGCAAGTCCTGAGAAAGAGTGTCATATATCCACTGTTTGACAACGACGTCTAGACAATGCCATGTTGAGTCATCAACCTCAGGGGGGCGAGGGAATGAGACACGTGCATGAATACGAAAAAGTTCAACCCACGGAGAGTACTGACCGTTTTCTTGGTCAAGAATTATGGGAAAGTAGTTCTTGATGTTGGTGACGGTGAGGGCTGGATGAATAGATGGAGTCATTATAGTGGATAAATATTATCGAAGTAGGAGAAATAAGACAGGGAAGAACAAAAAAGGAGAAAATGGGTCTTCTCGGCCAATGGGTGGTGGCCGCCGATGAGGGATCCGAGGAGGGGGGCAGAAATTTTAGAGAAGACCTAGGGTTTTGGCTCTAATACCATGTAAAATTGTAATAATATCTCTTGGAGAACCTTTCTCATTATTACAAAATATATATAGGTATACAATGTGAAATCCTTATACAATAGGGATCCTAATTCTACCATAATTACATATCACTAAATATGGTAAATATACAAAAAGATGTACACGTTAATAATATTAACTATTGAAAGAAATAATCCCTTGATTATTTTCATTAATTGAAAGGCTATATACACAATTTACATATTTCCATAATAGGAGAATCTTATTCCTATTCTATTCCTAAAACCTTATTCTACTTGGATACTAACTATACAATTATGGTAATACAAATATTATGGTAAGTGTACAATACTAATTACACTACAACATTACCTAAACTAGGAGACTAAACATTACCTAAATTATATACTCTATATACGGTAACCGAGAGGGAGAATCGGAGAGCAATATACACATGTATATTGTGTGTATATTGTGTATATTTAACACACACTCGCAGTCATAGCGGGCGGTCTTTGAACGCTGAGGCTGTCCATAAAATCTTCAAAAGGACCGAGGGAAGACCCTTTGTAAAGATGTCGGCAATTTGATACCTCGACGGGACATGGCATATGCGAACTTGACCACGAGCAACCTTTTCACGGACAAAGTGAATGTCCATTTCGATATGCTTAGTGCGTTGGTGCTGAACCGGATTACCAGAAAGGTAGATGACACTAATATTATCACAATAAACTAAGGTTGCCTTCTGAATTGGACAATGAAGCTCTAAAAGCAAATTACGTAACCAACATGATTCCGAGACCACATTAGCTACCCCTCGATATTCAGCCTCGGCACTTGAGCGGGATAGAGTCGACTGACGCTTTGCAGACCAGAAGACCAAGTTGTTGCCAAGAAACATACAATAGCCCGACGTAGACCGTCTGGTGTCGGGACAGCCACCCCAATCAGCATCCGTATACGAGACAAGTGTGGACGTCGAGGAAGGATATAAATGCAAACCATAGTCAAGTGTACCTTGAATATACCGAATGATGTGTTTGAGTACATTCATGTGCTCAATTCTAAGATCATGTATGAACAAACACACATGCTGGACAACAGATATAATAAACGATCTCGTAAAGGTAAGATACCGAAGGGCTCCTGCAAGACTGTGATAGCGGGTCGGATCCTCGTAGGGTACATCGGCCGCGACACTCATCTTGGGCTTAGTATCAACTGGATTGGAAGTGGACTTACAAGATGACATCCCAACCCTCTCGATGATCTCAGCTGCATACTTCCATTGAGATAAGAACAACCCATCGGAATGTCGAGTGACAACAATCCCCAAAAAGTAACTCAATGGCCCCAAGTCTTTCATAGCAAACTCAGAGCTGAGCAGTGTCATGATAGACTGGCGTAAGGCATCGGAAGAGGCCATCAAAATAATATCATCCACATATAACAGGATATAGGGCACTGATGAACCACGACAGTAGATGAACAATGAATTATCTGATCTGTTGTGAGTGAACCCAATAGTCGAAACATAGTCTGCAAACTATGTATACCAGGCCCGTGGAGACTTCTTAAGCCCATATAATGACTTATTCAACAAACATATATGATAAGGATGGTGGGATCCCTGAATCGCAATGGCTTATGCATATAGATTGTTTCCGTGAGATCAATATGTAGGAAATCATTCTTGACATCCAACTGATGAATAGGTCATGCCTTCGAAAGAACCAAGGTAATCACAGTGCGAATGGTAGCCGTCTTGACCACCAGACTAAACGTCTCACCACAATCAACACCAACCTGTTGAGTCTTACCATCACCCACAAGCCGTGCCTTATGTCGGGCAAATGAACCATCTGAATTTTCCTTATGAGCAAATATCAACATAAACCTAATAATATTAATACCAAATGGACGGGGTACCAACACCCACATCTTATTATCAATAAGAGCATTATATTCATCGGTCATAACAATTTTTCAATTCGGGTCATTTAATGCAGACACAGGATTTTAGGGTAAGGGTGATTTAAGAACATTAGAATGTAAATTAAAATGTCTTTTTGGTATAAAAATCCCCCGTTGACTACGGGTGACTGGTCCATGACTCGGGGCAGAGGCGGGTGGATTTTGGGAATTTTCGGGACTCGGGACGGACTGGCCAGCAGGTAGTGTGGGCCTGCTGGCCCAAATCGGTAACCTGGAACTGGAACTGGACCAGTTCCAGAATTGGGCTGGACTGGCCCAATCGTAGGAACTGGCCTAGTGGCTGGACTGAGACCAGCAGTGGGTGACGGACCAGTGGGGCCAGCGGGCAGTGGGCCCGCTGGAGAAATTTGGGTGCGGGAGATGTTCGAAAAATACTGAATAATATACGGGATATACAATCATCCAAAAAATTATACGACCGAGGCACGGGAGTATTAACTTTAGCAAATGGAAATTGGGATTCATCAAAAATGACATGGCGATTAATGATGATTTTATTAGAGGATAAATCAAAGCATTTGTAGCCACGATGATTAGATGGAAAACCTAAAAACACACACGGAGTAGACCAGGCCTAAATTTTGTTAATTGTGGTGGACGGGAATAACGGATAACACAAACACCCAAAAATCCGAAGATGTGAATATGAAGGAATTTTATTATATAAAATTTGAAGGGGGAAGAATATGTCAAACCTTTGGAAGGAGTTATGTTAAGGAGATAGTTAGTCATTTGGAGAGCATGAGGCCAAAAAGACGGGGGTACAGAAGCATGAATCAATAACGTTCAGACAATGTTATTTATGGAGCGAATTTTGCGTTCGACTTTTTCACTCAGTGAAGACGTATGAGGACAAGAAAAATGAAAATTGATCCCATTATTAGCACAGAATTCATGAAACACCCCATTGTCATATTCTTTGCCATTATCACACTGAATATTTTTGATTTCTCGGTTGAATTTGGATCTGATGAATGCTCTAAATTTTAGGAAGACGGAAAAAACTTGAGATTTTTTCGCTATCGGAAACGTCCATAAAAACTTAGAATAATCATCCAAAAAGAGAACATAATACTAATGACCCAAAGAACTAAGAACAGGAGACGTCCATAAGTCGCTATGAATAATATCAAATGACATTAAAGTATGAGAATTTGAGTGTACAAATGACAACTCAACAATTTTTTCTAAAGAACAAGATTGACAATTTGGAGTAATACTCGTACCCTTACATGAAATAAAACTATTTTTATCTAAAGACGACAAAATAGAGGACCCCGGATGACCAAGACGAGCATGCCAGAAGGAAGGATAAATGGCTGCGAAGGCTGATGGCAGGGCTTGACTCGATGGACCGGAACTAGGTGTGATAGGATAAAGATCTCCCCTACTATCACACCCCATGAGAGGACTCCCCGTCTTAAAATCCTTCACAGAGAAATCAAACGGATCAAATTCAATAGAAACAGAATTGTCAATAGTGAATTTACAGACAGAGACTAAGTTTTTAATCAATTTGGGGGCGTATATGGTGTTTTTCAATATAAGAGGTGGATGAGGGGGAGATAACGTTTTATGACCATAACCACGAATTAGAATAGAATTACCATTACCAACAATTATACCGCGAGGGTTGCTCAAATTGGAATAAGACGAGAGCGTACCTGAATCGGATGTCATGTGGGTAGTGGCACCGGTGTCCATATACCAATTTGGGTCTGGAGGATTTAAACCAAGCGTGTGCATTGCGGTTTCGATGTCGGTAGGCGTGGGTATCGCTGCGTGATGGGCTTGCGTGGGCTGAGGCCCAAGCATCCCTATTTGCGGTCTCGGCCCAGATTGCTGACTGTATGTGGACCAAGCCGAATTGGACCTGGACTGTTGCTGGGCCGCCCACTGCCAGTTGGGCGAGAAGGGGCTGGGCTGAAACTGCCGTTGTGGGGAAAATTAGCTGGGTCCAAACTGCTGTTGTGGGGCCCACTGCCACTGCATAGGGGGCCACTATGGGCCCCATAACTGTTGCTGCTGCTGACCACCGCGAGGACCCCCACCGCCACCACCATTCTGCCAGCTGCCACCGCGGTTCTTGCCATTATTTTTCTTATTTCCACCATTTTTGTACGGCCGTGTCCAACTTCAGTTTCTCGGCCAGTATGCCCACTTCCTGCTGGCCCAAATACCAGTCTCCCGATCTAGTTTCTCAGCCAGCAGGCCCATTGACTGCTGGCCCAATTCCTTCTCTTCCGGGTCCAGTGTCTCAGCCAGCAGGTCACTGCCTGCTGGCTTAACGTCTATGTTCCTATGTCCAGTTCATGGGCCAGCAGGAAGTGTCCTGAGACGGTCCAACACTGACCCAGTCCATTTCAATTCTATTCCGAGTCAAGGGCCCGTTACTCATAGACAACGGGGAATTTTTAAACCTAAAAGATATTTTAATCTCTATTCTAATGTCACTAAGTCACCCTTGCCACGTAACCCAGTGTCTGCCCTTTATGACTCGAATTGGAAAATGGCCATGGATGATGAATTTAATGCTCTTGTTAAAAATAAGACGTGGGAGTTGGTGCCCCATCTGCCTGGTTTGTTCTATGTGGATTTTTACTCATAATAAAAAATCTGATGGTTGTTTTGAGAGGCATAAGGTCCGACTTATAGATGATGGCAAAACACAACAGGTTGGCATGGATTATGGAGAGACATTTAGTCCGGTGGTCAAACCGGCGACCATTCGCACTGTTCTCAGTCTGTCTCTATCGAAAGCATAGCCCATTCATTAGCTGGATGTGAAAAATGCTTTCTTACATGGTGATTTCAAGGAAACAGTATACATGCATCAACCCTTGGGTTTCAGGGACCCCGATCATCCGAATCATGTCTGTTTGCTGAAGAAGTTCTTGTATGGGTTAAAGCATGCCCCTCGAGCTTGGTATAAAAGGTTTGCGTATTATGTGTCTACTATTGGGTTTTCTCACAGCATGTCTTATCATTCACTGTTCATCTATCATCGTGGTACTTCCCTGATATACATTATGTTATATGTGGATGATATTATATTGACTGCCTCTTCTGATAACCTGCGCAATTCTATCATTCCTCTTCTCAGTTCAGAGTTTGCTATGAAAGACTTGGGGCCCTTGAGTTATTTTTTTGGTATAGCTGTTACTCGTCATGCAAGTGGTCTTTTCTATCCTAGAGGAAGTATGCAACTGCGATTATTGAACGGGCTGACATATCATCCTGTAAGTCCTCTCCTACTCCGGTTGACACCAAACCGAAGCTGAGTGCGAATTCTAGCACACTTTATGAGGATCCCTCCCACTACCGCAGTCTTGCAGGAGCTCTTCAGTACCTTACGTTCACGAGGCCTGATACTACATATGCAGTGCAGCAGGTTTATTTATTTATGCATGATCTGAGGGACGAGCACATGCATGCTCTCAAACGCATTGTGTGATACATTCAGGGCACTCTTGATTATGGTTTGCACTTATATCCATCCTCCGTATCTACTCTCGTGTCTTATACATATGTTGATTAGGGTGGATGTCCAGATACCAGATGTTCGACATCTGGTTATTGTATGTTTCTTGAAAATAACTTGGTCTTTTGGTCGGCTAAACGTCATGCTACTTTATCGTGCTCTAGTGCGGATGCCGAGTATCGAGGGGTAGCCAATGTGGAGTCTGAGTCATATTGGCTGCGTAATCTACTATTAGAGCTTCACTTTTCTATTCAGAAAGTTACCTTGGTCTACTGCGATAATGTTAGTGCAGTCTATCTCTTGAAATCTGGTCCAACATCAGCGCACTAAACATATCGAGATGGATATTCACTTTGTTCGCGAAAAGGTAGCTCGCAAGTACGTGTCTTACATGTCCATTCACGGTACAAAATTGCTGACATCTTTACTAAGGGTCTTCCCTTAGTTCTGTTTGAAGATTTTAGGAACAGTCTCAGCGTACGCCAACCGCCCGCTATGACTGAGGGGGTGTGAAAGCCCACCGATATCACTTGTGCATATTTTGTATATATTTTACCATAATTAGTAGAGTTCTTATACATGTATAATTATGGTAGTAGTCTTGTATTAGGAAAAGCTAGTAGTCTTGTATTAGAAAAATGTAGATTTAATTTCCTTAATTAGATATTGTATATCATGTATATATACCTTTTCATTAATGAAAATAATCCGGGGATTATTCTCTTACCATGACGTACGTGAGTTACAGACAAGAAGATTGCTCCATGAACAAAGTAGGAATCTTTCACATAAGTTCTTCACTGAAAGAAGAAGTGAGTTTTTCTATATATTTTTTTGGAGAAGGAAGCCGAGGAAAAAATATGTTCGTTTCTTCTGCAGGAACCTTTTTATTTCCTGAAGGGATACAATTTTTAAGGTCTTTTTCCATATATGGATATGACTTCGGGTTGACCCACATGGGTGGCCCGAATCCAATTTCCAACGCCACCCCTAATGTCAATATCACGAAATAGGATTACATGCACTTTTAATGTGAGGACATGGAAGTACTACCTAGGAGCCTCTCATTTTTCAACTTTTTCAACTTTTTCAACTTTTTCCTGGTTTAGTGCGCTGTCCAATAATTCAAACTTACAAAAATAATCTATTCAAGCTACGGAACAGGAGATGTTGAAATAGTATTTTTTTTGCTATTAACCAAAATATGGTAAAGGAAATTAACGATAGTATATGATCAAGGCTAGCATGCATGCAGTAGAGGTTTGTATGAGTGGTGTCCCGATAGGGAGAATCAAACTCTCACCAACAAAAAATTAGATAATTAACTAACCGACCGTTATTAAGATTTTCCCTTTAATTTAGTTCACTTGTGTGGTTCGTTAATACTGAAATATTTTTTGAAAAATATTTTTTTCGTATCTTAATGCCTCCTATTATCATGAAACTCAAATCTGCGACACGTATTTGGTGAAATAGTTATTTCTAGTCATAAGCCCTTGAATTGAGTTTAATTCCTGTAGCTGCATGCCCTAATTTTTATTCTTCATGGGGACATAATCTCTGCTCAGTGTGTGGATGTTTTCAATTATTAGGTGCTGCAGGCCAAGTGCCAACAACAATATGCTATTTTAATAACAGTGATCACGTTCCTAGGCCCCTATGACTTATCTAGAGAACACGTTCTGTATTTAGGCATAATTCTGAATAGCTAACTGTTAATTATATTGATACATGTCGTTATTCAGTGGAGACACTATTTGGTGAAAATGAGTTATTTTGATAATGTACTCCTAGTTGCATAACCAACTTACTGATTTAATTTTTTTTGGTTAAACAGGATTTTTTTTTTTTAACTACGTGAGCAATATACTCATTGGACTCTAGAGTTAGTTTCTGGTTAAATAACCAAAAGCAACAGCTAAGAAAACAAACCAGCTAGCTACTACTACAAATTAAAACCAACATGGATTCAGCACCTTATACTTTAGTGAGAGATTCATTTACAATGATAAAGAACCTAGAGCTACCTAATAGGGATAATTGTTGAGCCTAGCTAATACGTATGTTGGTCCAGTTCATCTTTCTGCCCTATAATCATATAATATTAAAGGTAGGAAGGTTCAAAGTACAAAGTTGAATTATCAAAATGTCTATCAAAACTTGAACGATTTTTTTGCCCTTTCAAAAGCCAAATTAATTATTCTATGTTAATGTATAAAAAAGTAATTTCAATGATTAATTTTTATTTTCAAGACAATTTTTTTAGTGGAAAATTACAGAAGAAGGGGAGTACTTTAATGATTTGACACTTAATTCATTGAATCCAATGAGGGGTGGCATTCGTTTTCTTTAATTCTTCTTTATTGTAACTGTTGGCGGTTCAAGTTCTCCTAATTACTCATTAATCATTACACACATGATACAATCCACGTCTCCTGCAAAGCATTGCTTATAATTTGTGGTACTATTCCAAACTAAATTTCAATGGTGAAATAGGTTACTGATCGTCAACCAATGAATGTTGTATACGATGTAATAAATGATAATATGATACAGGCTTGGCAGACGTAAGAGACTTTACATATTCCTTGATCACTTTTTTAATTCTCATAGATATTACTCCCTCCGTGATATATTACTTGATCACTTTTTTTTTACACGCACTTTAAAAAATAATAAATAAGAAGTGTATTTTGACTACACTGTCCTTATCTTCCTTCAATTAATTGCACTCTAATCAATATTGGTTACTTTAAAAAATAATTAATGTTAAGGGTAAAGTAGGAAAAATTTAATTAATTCTATCTTATTTTTATAAAGTGACCAAGTAATTTGGGACGGATATTTTTAGTAATGTGGCCAACTAATATGGGACGGAGGGAGTATGTATATATACCATCATCTCATCTTTTTGATAGAATATTATCATATCTGGTATATTATCATTGATAGAATATAACTATATTTTGTATATTTTTTTATATTAGGTAAATTTATATTTCAATTGTAATTAGGAAGATTTAGTTACATAGTTTCTAATTATGTAACACTATATATATTGTACACAATAATCAATGAAAGACATGGAACCTATTCCTACATGGTATCAGAAGCCAAACCCTAACTTCTTTTTCTCCCTAAGCCGTTGCCCCTCCCCCATCGGCAACCCTCTTTCTCGGCAGCCCTCTTCCTCGACATCCCTCTCCCTTCTTTCTTCGACTTTCCTCTCTTCCTCTCCAATTTTCAATGGATGAACAACCTAAATTCCATCATTCTCTTGCAGTTAACAACATCAAGAATTTCATTCGCATAGCTCTTGAGATGGAAAATGTTCAGTATTCATCTTGGGAGGAATTATTTAAGATTCATTGTCGTGTATACAAAGTCATCGACCATATCATCCCTCCAAAATCAAAGCCCCTAGAAAGACCTGATGATTCTGACGATGAACTTTGGTCCCACTTAGATGCGGTTGTCCTACAATGGATCTACGACACGATCTCAAACGATCTATTGCGTACAATAATTGAAACCGATGTCACTGCACGACAAATGTAGGAGCGCTTGGAAAGAGTTTTTCATGACAACAAGACAAATGTGCCTTGTATCTGGAAAATCAATTTCAGGCCATTCAGCATGTCGATTTTTCTAATGCGTTGGCCTATTGTCAAGAACTTAAGATGATTGCCGATCAACTCTACAACGTCGGTGCACCAGTCACTAATCAATGATTGGTGATGCAACTTATTGCGGGTTTGAATGAAAATTATGACGGCGTCGCTACTATCCTCCAATAATATATGTCATTGCCTCCATTCTATGAGGCTCGTTCGAGATTCATTCTTAAACAAACCAAAAAAATAAAGCGGGCAGCGACTAATGCCAGCATAACCGACGCTGCCATCGTAGCCACCAGCGGCAACCATGCTGACCCGAGAGGCTCGGTTTCCGCCCCATCCCACAAGCAAGCCAATGATCCGACACACGGCTCACATTCCTAGAATAACAACAAAGGAAGCAGTTTCGAGAATAGCCGCGGCAACAACGGTAGAAATAATGACGGCAATAGCGGCCGCGCCGGAAATAGTGGCAGCGACGGTAGGATGCAGCCCCCGCGGGCTGGCTGCCACCAATAGCGGCAGCAACAGTGGTAGCAGCCTCCGCCGTAGGCTGCCTACCCGTCATGGGTTGCATGGGCCCCACCGGCATGGGCTGCTCCACGTTGCCCCTACCCGACGTCCTTCTAGGCCCAACCTCCAGTCCGACAGGCCTAGTCCGGCATCCTCGGAGCACGTGTACAGAAGGCATACAATGCATAGGTTTCTCCTCCTTCAACCTACACACCGATGGATATTGAGGCAACTATGAACACGATGTCTCTCAATGTTTCTGACAATAGTTGGTACATGGACACTGGCGCCACATCTCATATGATGGCATCCCAAGATACTCTCTCGTCTTATTTCAATATGAGCAATTTAAATTATAATATTGTTGTTGGTAGTGGAAAAAGCATTCCCATTCGAGGTTATGGACAATCATCTCTTTCCCCACCACACCCTCCGTTAGCCTTAAAAAGTGTCCTCCATACCCCGAAACGTATCAAAAATCTAATCTTTTTGCGTCATTTCACAACCGACAATAATGTTTCCCTTGAATTTGATCCTTTTGGTTTTTATGTGAAGGACCTTATGACAAGGATGCGAATACTGAGATGTGATAGTACCGAGGACCTTTATCCTATCACCACCTCCGTCAGCCATCCAGCCTCCTCTCCATCAATATTTACAACAATTTTGTCTCCTTTATGACATAATAGATTAGGACATCCGAGAGACTCTATTTTACGCTACCTTAGCAAAAATAAATTTATTGCTTACAAACATGTCCATTTCCCTCCTGTTTGTGAATCTTGTGTTTTTGAGAAACATGTCAAGTTGCCATTTTATTCTTCATCCACTTATACTTTAATGCATTTTGATATAATACATAGTCATTTATGGACTTCTCCTATCTTAAGCACGGCCGGGCATCCATAATATATGTTGTTTTTAGATGATTATTCAAACTTCCTATGAACGTTTCCCATTGGTAATAAGTTCCAAGTCTATTATATTTTTTCGTTATTCATCACTTTCATTAAGACACAATTTGAAAAAAATATTAAATGTTTCCAATGTGACAATGGAAGGGAATTTGATAATAATCAATTCAAACTTTTCTACACAAAACACGACCTTATTTTTTCTTTTTCCTGTCCCCACACCTCTCCACAAAATGGAAAAGCCAAAAGAAAAATTAGAACCATAAACAACTTAGTTCGTGCCCTCCTTGATCACTCCTCTATCCCCCCCCCCCCCCCCGTTTGTGGAATTACGCTCTATCAATGGCAACCTATCTCTTGAACATTCTCTCAAACAAGTCTCTCAAACACAAGTCTCTCACTCAAGTTCTCTATTTTCGGGATCCTTTCTATAAATATTTACAAACTTTTGGTTGTCTATGCTACCCTCTCCATCCCTCCACACAAATCAACAAGCTACAACCTCGGTCATCCCCGTGCGTCTTTCTTGGCTACCCCCAATCATCGAGGTTATAATTGTTATGACTTGTCAAGCTAAAAAATAATAATTTCTCTGCATGTCATATTCGATGAATTCCAATTCCCTTTTGCCAAACTCAATTATCCATTCCCAAATTTCTATGATTTCTTAAATAATGGCCTAAATCCCCTTCTAATTCATCAACTGCAAAATTAGTCATCACCGATACCGGCAACCATCCCCACCACTGTCGTCCCGAGGCGCGCAGTCCACACAGCCCCGCAACGGGAGCCTCAAAATAGCCCATCACGGCCTTCCGTCTTGGCTGTCTCTCGACTAGCCCCCCTCTCCCCGATGCCACCGCCACTTCTCGGCCCCACCCCTGCTCCCGGCAGTCCACCCAATCCCGCTTCCACTTCTCGGTCACCCTATCCCAATCTTATCCAACCTCCCGCGACACACCCATGGATAATGTAAACCCGTGCTATGCACGATATTTCCAAACCCAAATGGCTATTTAATTTGTCTACTTCGGTGGCCCCTTCTCCTGTTGCCAATAATCCAAAAGATGCATTGTCCGATCCTAATTGGAAAAAATGCAATGATTGACGAATATAATGCTCTAATGGAAAATAAGATGTGGGATCTAGTACCTCATCCTCCTGATGCTAATATTATTCGTTCTATGTGGATTTTTTGACATAAAAAGAAATCTGATGGTTCTTTTGAGAGGCACAAGACCCGTCTTATAGGTCATTGCAAGTCCAATAGGTGGGAGTGGATTGTGATGAAAATTTCAGTTCAGTGGTGAAACTAGTGACTATTCAGACCGTTCTCCGTATTGCTTTGTCCACGTCTTGGCCTATTCATTAGCCTGACGTCAAAAATACTTTCTTGCATAGAGACCTTCATGAAATCGTATATATGCATCAGCCTATGTGATTTAAGAATTCGATTCATCTAGATTATGTGTGTCTTTTGAAGAAATCACTCTATGGATTGAAACATGCTCCTTGTGCATGGTACCAACGGTTTGCTGATTTTGTATCCTCTATTGGGGTTTCATATAGCAAATCTAATAATTCAATGTTCATATATATCAAGGGTAATACATGGCATACATCCTAATATATATTGATGATATAATCCTCACCACATCTTCTGATGCACTTCGCCGATCTATTATGTCACTCATTGCCTCTGAGTTTGCTATGAAGGATTTGGGCCCCCTAAGCTTTTTTTGGGCATTGCTATTACGAGACATGCAGGTGACTTATTTCTTTGTCAAATGAAGTACGTCGAATATATCCTTGACCGAGTAGGCATGACGTATTGCAAACTGGCCCACACACCGGTAAACACTAATTCCAAACTTAGTGCCTCTTCGGGTTCTCTGTATGCCGATCCGACTTACTATCACAGTTTAGCATGAGCGTTACAGTATCTCACTTTCACGAGACTTGATATATCCTATGTCGTGCAACAAATATGCTTACATATGCACAACCCGACGGATGAACATATGAATGCCCTCAAACATATTTTGCAATTAGTACAAGGTACTCTTCATTTCGGCTTACACATGTACAAGTCCTCACTCTCTAGTCTCACATCTTATTCTGATGCTAACTGGGGTGGATGTCTTGACACTCATCGATCCACGTCGAGTTACTGTATGTTCCTCAGAGATAACTTGCTTTCTTGGTCTTCTGAAAGATAACCTACTCTGTCTCGATCCAGTGTCGAAGCTGAGTAGAGAGGTGTAGCGAATGTTGTTTTTGAGTCTTATTGGATATGCAACCTTTTACTTGAGCTTCACTACCCACTCTATCAGGTTACAATGGTTTGTTGTGATAATGTAAGTGCGATATATCTTTCCGGTAATCCCATTCAATATCAGCGCACTAAACACATTGAAATGGATATTCACTTTGTACGTGAGAAAGTTGCTCGTGGACAAGTTCGTGTTCTTCATGTTCCTTCCCGATATCAGAATGCTAACATATTCACTAAAGAACTTCTGCGCATACTCTTTGATGACTTCCGAGCCAGTCTCAGCGTACGAGAACCCCCCGCTTCAACTGTGGGGGTGTGATAGAATATTACCATATCTTGTATATTACCATTGATAGAATATTACCATATTTTGTATATCTTTTATATTAGGTAAATTTATATTCCAATTGTAATTAGGATGATTTAGTTACCTAGTTTGTAATTATTAACACGTGTATAGGTTACATAATTTACCATATTTTGTATTGTATAATTATGGTAGGATTGAGATCCTTATTATGGAAGGATTCAACATTGTACACCTATATATATTTGTATTAATGATAAAGGTTTCCTAAGAGAGATTAATACAATTCTACATAGTATCAATAGCCTAAGCCAAAAACCCTAAACTTTCCTCTCTCTTTTTCTCTTCAGCCACCGGATCCTGCCCTCAGGAATCCCGCCATCGGCGTCCCAAATTTTTCATCCCTCTCTTTCACGGTTGTTTTCTCTTGTCTGTGGCTACCATGTCTGCTCCCACCTCACCTAAAGCTTCCTCATCTTCTACGGTTGTCTCTGACGACCACCCTCCATCCTCACATTCCTCATTCCATCCGGCGTTTACCGTCACCAATATCAAGAATTTTATCCCTTTAATTCTTGATCAGGATGAGGGTCAATATTCTTCTTGGGTTGAACTGTTTTATATTCATGTGTGCCCGTAAAATGTTCTCGACCACATTGATGAGTCCGTTCCTCGCCCTCTTGACATCCCCGACACTAGGCGTCGTCTTGACGCTATTGTCAAATAATAGATTTATGGTTCTATTTCTAAAGATCTACTGCATACGGTTATGAAGACTGGTGCCACGACACGTGAACTTTAGGTCCGTTTGGAAGGGATTTTTCAAGATAACAAGCATATCCGCGTCGTATACCTAGAAGAACAGTTCAACAACACCCGTCTAGAAAACTTTTCCGAGAAGTCCGCGTATTGCAAATAATTAAAAATTGTTGCGGAACAATTATCCAACGTGGGGACATAAGTTTCTGAGACAAAAATGGTTCTCCAACTTGTTGCAGGATTACCGAAAGGTGAATATGACACACTCGCCACAATAATCCAATATGTCGACCCTCTTCTTAGTTTCAACAAAGCTCGATCGCAATTGTTGTTGGAAGAAACACGACGAGCGAAACAAGAAGAACACAACCAAAAAACATTAGAGGTAGGTGCTCCTGCTAATTCCAGCACCCCTTCCGTCGGTCAACCACTAATGGACTACCAGCAACAGCAGGGTGGCCGAGGTGGCAGCCGCGGTGGCAAGGGATGGGGCAATGGCAAAGGGGGGCGGGGCAATGGCTGAGGCAGCAAAAACAGCCCCCAGCAACAGTTTCCTCCTTCAGGGAATTGGGCCGGCCCAGGGGAGTGGCCCAACACTAGACTCTAGGCCTCATTCCAACCATTTTTCCCTTCATAGCACATGGGTCGTCGCACCTTCAGCTTCAGCCGCAACCTGGTCTGTTGGACTCAATTCTCGATCCACGCCAGCTGGCCCATCAGGCCCACTACACCTAGGCCCAGCCGACACCTTCATACAGTAGCCTGGCCCCATTCGAATTGGGTTAGACATTCAGCAGCATGGCCATGAAACAGCCCGACGAAAATTGGTACATGGACACATGCCCTATATCTCATCTTACCCGGACTGCATGTAATCTTCCTAAACTGTTTCAGTTAAAGCATCCTTAATTTATCACTGTGGGTAGTGGCCATCGCATTCCAGTTCATGGGTATGCTTGTTATCTTTAAAAATCACCTCCAGATCAGCATCACCGTCCCCTCAGACAACCATCTTTGCATAGTCTCCACCCCCAACATCCTACCTGACCCAACTAGGTCTACCCTCTAGATCGGCACAACCGTCACCTCAGACAACCCGACCAGTACCCTCACCGTTACCTATCGATATCACCGTCGACACCCAATCACTGCCCGATCCGACCTCTGACAACCAGTCGACACCCACTCCATACACACCTGCCCCATCACACCATATGAAAACCCGTGCTCAATACGGGATTTTCAAACCCAAAGTCCATTTTAACCTATCCACTCAGACAATATCCCCAATTCCTAAAAACCCAAAATTAGCCAAACTAGACTCAAATTGGAATGAAGCCATGTGTGAGGAATTTCATGCTTTAACGAAATAACACACTTGTGATTTGGTTCCTAGACCGGAGGTGGTGATTGTGATCCGTTGCATGTGGTTATTTCGTCAAAAATACAGAGATAGTGATGACCTTGAGAGATATAAGGCAAGATTTGTGGCCAATGGCACAAATCAGCAGGAGGGTATTGACTGTAGTTAGACTTTCAATCCAGTTGTGAAATCGGCCACTATTCGCACAGTTCTGAGCATTGCTATGGGTAAGCACTGACCGATTCATCAGTTTGATGTGAAGAATGCCTTTCTACATGGGGATCTAAAAGAAATTGTTTATATGCACCAACTACATGTGTTTATCCATCCAGCTGCCCCCCAATATGTATGTCATCTCCGTAAGTCATTATATGGCCTAAAACAGACCCCTAGAGCGTGGTATGATAGTTTTGCCCAGTACATCATGCATATTGAGTTTGTATGCAGCACGTGTGATAATTCTCTATTTATTTTTCATAAAGGTAGTAACATTGCATATTTATTATTGTATGTGGATGATATTATGCTTACTGCCTCATCAGAATTGTTGAAAAATGAGATCATTGCACTACTCAAAACAGAATTTTCTATGACTGACATGGGGGAAGTTGAGCTATTTTTTATTGATTTCAGTGACTAGGTCAGCATATACTATGTTCCTTTGTCAGTGTAAGTATGCAGAGGAGATTGTGTACTGGGCGAAAATGGCAAATTGCAGAATCATGCCTACTCCAGTTGATTCTAAATCCAAGCTCAGTGCTTTGGATGGTGATCCCGTGTTAGATCCCACCCTCTACGGAGTCTTGCAGGTGCACTACAATACCTTACTTTCACCAGACCTGATATTGCTTATGCTGTTCTGCATGTATGTTTATTCATGCATGTCCCTAGGGAGCCCCATTTTACTGCCCTCAAACGTATCATTCGATACGTTAAGGGCACACTTGATTATGGATTGCACCTCTACCCCTCAGCACCAACCCGGTTGTTATCATATATGGATGCTGATTGGGCAGGCGGTCTGGACACGCAACGATCCACATCAGGCTACTGTGTGTTATTGTGGGATAATCTCATTTCATGGTCTGCCAAGAGGCAACCCACATTGTCCCGTTCAAGTGCAGAAGTAGAATACAGAGGTGTTGCTAATGTTGTTGCTGAGATCTGTTGGTTCCGATACCTTCTTTTAGAGCTTCAGTGTTCATTACGTAAGGCTTCTTTGGTTTATTGTGATAATATATCCGCCGTATATTTGTCTCATAATCCGGTTCAGCATCAGCGAACCAAGCATATTGAGATGGACATCCACTTCGTTTGTGAGAAGGTTGATCTTGGTCATATCAGGGTATTGCATGTGCCTTCTTCATATCAGTATGCAGACATATTCACAAATGGCCTTCCTAGACAACTCTTACTCGACTTCAGATCCAGTCGTTGCGTCCGGCCTCCTCCCGCTCCGACTGAGGGGGTGTATTAGCACGTGTATAGGTTACATAATTTATCATATTTTGTATTGTATAATTATGGTAGGATTGAGATCCTTATTATGGAAGGATTCAACATTGTACACCTATATATATTTGTATTAATGAGAAAGGCTCCCTAAGGAAGATTAATATAATTCTACAATAATTATGTAACACTATATATATTTTACACAATAATCAATGAAAGACAAGTAACATATTCCTACATTTTTAATACTTTTACGTTTAGGATTTTTAGATGACTTTTAGATGTAATTCTTGGCATATAAATACAAAACACTTTCATCTGTTGAAGCATACACCGAGGTTTTTTCTTTGAGTGTCTACGTTCTACCACGAGTGCTGTCAAAATCTAAAGTTCAAGTATTTGTTTTGCTGTGTGCAAGGTAGTTTTAGTTTAATATTTCGAAATCAGTTGAAAGAAAGAGTTCTATTTTAGATTATCAAAATGTTTGCAACCTAACTAAATCCTAAACCATGATGACGTTAAATATTCTAATTTTGAAGTAATAAGTATATGTATTTGTTTCCTGAAGTTAAATCATTTTATTCTACTTTTGTGACTATGCAGATCTTGGTATTTGAAGATAAACTATGAGAATGAAGTAAAGCGTTTTTAAGATTCATTTACATTTTCTAGCTTGTTCAAAAGTTAAAAGTTTATTTCAGTATATTAGGTATTATTCGAATGTCACAAATTGAAAAGAAAATTGAACCAAATAGATGGTATGTCATCAAATCTAATTGGCTAGGTGGTGTTTCTTCTAGCTTAATGGAGTTTGAGTAAATTTTATGACAACTTTTTGGTGTAATATATATATAGCTTAATGGAGTTTGAGTAAATTTTATGACAAATTTTTGGTGTAATATATATATATATATATATATATTGGCTAAGTGGTGTTTCTTCTAGCTTAATGGAGTTTTAGTAATTTTATGACAATTGTTTCTTGTATTTGTCACGTACTTTAATTCTAGACACTGTCTCTTTCTTTTGGCAAAATAAATTGTCACGGTGGATAAAATTAAACAAAAATGAATAATAATAAAATAACGAAAACATGAGAGATTTAAATAAACAACTATGTCTGGAATAGTTGGATTATACATTGCGTTCGATCACTTTCACTCTGAGATCTCGTGTCACTCCATAGGGGTTGCGTTTTTTGTTGTTGTCTGAATTTGAGGGTTTAGTCTCATTAATTAGCATGGAATACACGTGCAATGCACGTGTCAAAAACTAGTATATTCAATAGCGAGTTCTAGTACATTTAATAGCGAGTTCTAGTACATTCAATAAATTTATTTTGTTTAAGGGAAGCCAAAACAGGTGCTCCTGGATGACCCAAATGTTCATGCCATAAAGAAGGAGCTAAAGATGCAAATGTGGATAGTAATTTGGCTTGATGTGTGATTGTGGTGATTGGATAAAGCTCGTCCCGAGTATCACATCTCATTAGACGCATCCCCCATTTGAAAATCCTTCACGAAAAACCCAAAAGGATCAAATTCAACAGAAACCCAATTATTAGTGGTAAATTTTCTAACTAAAATCAAGTTTTTAATTAATTTAGGTGCGTGAAGGACATTTTTTAAAATTAACGGTGGTTTCGGGGGAGACAAGTTTGTAGTACCATAACCATGAATTGGAATTGAATGACCATTTTCGACAATTATACCATAACTATTGCTCAAATTAAAATAGGATTAGAGATTACCTTGTGAGGACGTCATATGAGACATTGCACTAGTGTCCATGTACCAATTTGCATCGGGCGGAGTAAGCCCAAGAGTGTGCATCGTGGCCTCGATATCTGTCGGGGTCGCCACTGCCGAGTGGGCCTGCTGCCACTGGCTCGACAGTGGCCCAAAAATTCCTGGGGTGCTGCCTGCTGGACTGGCATGTTGGGTTGCTGGATATGACCTAGGCCTGGCCTAGTTACTGTCGGCTAGATAGGGGCATGGTGGCATGGCCCAAGGCCACTGCCAGGCCCATGGTGCCGACCCACTGCCCTAGGGTACCCTCGGCTGCCATTGGGCTGGCGGTTGTTGTTGGCCTCTGCCTCTTCCGCCACCTCCTCCGATACGGTTGCCGCTGCCTTTACCATCACCGCGGCCGCCGCCGCGGTTTTTGCTCCCATTACTGTCGTTTTGGCCCTTCTGGCCACGATTTGATGGTAAAATTTCAAATTATGACGAACTCTCATCGGACGGAGCGGTAACCAAGGCGGAATTTGACACAGTGGTTGTCTTCTTGGCAAAACCCGCTTTTTCGAGAATGAGCATAGAGCGGTCTTGGTAAAACTTGTGAAGAGGATTGCTTTGGTGGATAAGCGTACTCACTCCACTATACGCATCGGTGAGGCCAACCACTAGTTGTAACACAAGCCGATTGTTAGTGACCGGTGCACTGACGTTCTTGAGTTGGTCCGACAACACCTTGAGTCGTTGACAATATGCGGAAGCATTGGGAAAGTACGCCATGTCGGTGGTGGATAATTCCTGTTCAAGAGTAACGGTCTGGGAATTTTGTTGTCATAGAATATGTCGCGTAAGTGATCCCAAGCCTCCATCGCCTTGGAGTCAGGCTCAATAATATTATGTAGTAAATCGCTAGAAATAGTGGCATAAATCCACTGAAGAACTGTCGCATCAATGGTTAAGCATAATTCTCTTTCGTTGTCAGTTTTTGGCACCTTCTCCTTGTCTTTTTTTGGCGGAATTATGTGATGAATGACCCGGTGGTAGCGGCAGTGAATCTTTAAGAGCTTCGCCCACATTGCATAATGGACGTTTTCCATATCAAGAGTGATGAAAATATGAGATTTGATGTTGAAAACTGTGAGGGCTGGATGAAAAGAAGATTTTGAGTCAGACATGGCTAACGAGGAGAGGGGTGGTCGGTGACAAAAAGAAGAAGGGGGGAGGGGGCGATGGACACAAGGAAGCAGGGTTAGGGTTTCAGGAACTTTCCCTAGACTACTGATACTATGTAAGAAATATTATTTCTTGATTATTTCATTAATGATTTACACTATATATATAGCGGTACAAAAATATTTATCTTATTACAAACTAGGTAACTAATCAATTCTAATTACAAGAGAAATCTAATTCTACCTAATATAGGAGATGTACAATTATAAATGCAATCTAATTCTATTAAGTGGCCTAACTAGGTGGAGGACAAGATGCGGGAAACGAGATTAAGATGGTTCAGATATGTGAAGAGGAGACACATGGATGCCCTATTGCAGAGGTGTGAGATGTTGACTATGGATGGTTTAAGGAAGAATAGGAGTAAGTCGAAAAAGTATTGAAGAGAGGTGATTAGATAGGATATGAAATAGTTTTTAACCTCCTAAGTTTTTAATATGAGTTAACCTGTAATTTTTACCTGTAGTAAAATAGGTAAAAATGGGTTGAAAGCGGGTACAAAGCGATTCAACCGTGTTTTTATTCAGCTGGTTGTTGACCTTAGCTTACTGAGAGGATTCTAACGTGAAATTGTCAACCAACTTCTGTACTTCAAATAACTGAATATATGACTCTTTTGCATTGAAAGTTTACTTGGCGCTGAGTCATCAACCCATGCACAATGGAAGAAATCATTAAGTTAATTTTATTCTTCTTTCAATTAATGGTAAGTACTTCCCTTTTTCCCTCTTATTTTCTTTGTCAATTTCTAATTATGTAATCAAACATACAATATATATGTGATTTAAGAAGGATTATCTGCGACACTTGAATTAGCTGAAGACACTTGAATTAGCTGAAAGTGTTGAGGTTAATGTAATTTTTCATTTGTCACCACTACTTAAGACACTTGAATTAGCTGAAAGTTAAGACCTATATAAAGGGAAGATCCCTTGTTGAACAATTTGATTGTCTATATCATTTGCTTGTTGATCCCGATATATATGTGCATTGTATCATTGCCATGTCTCATGCTGTCGAATTGACTGATAGTAGTTACTATGTATTATTCTGTTGCCAATCCTCAAGGCATAATGATAAAGACAAATTTACCTTCAATATTTGAAGCCTAGGTAAATTTATTATGTGAGTACATGGGATCAACAATGTAATATGTGGGTTCACGTGAATCCAGTAGTTGACTTTTGATGAGATTCTGTATTAAGAAATTTATTAAATATCTATAAATATTTGATTGTGAATTTAGTTATTATTGTATATATTAACTTGAGGTTGATCGTTGTAAGAACTTATAAACTTCAAATCATGAATATTAATGTGTACCACTAGGTCTAGAATCTCAATTCAATCTCACCTCCATAATTAGAATATATCCCATATATTTTGTAAGACCAATTGTCCAACGTTGGTACACCCGTGTCCGAGACAAAGATGGTGTTGCAACTGATTACAGGCCTCCCAAAAGGTGAATATGACACCCTTACCATGATGATTCAGCAGGCTGACCCTCTTCCTAGTTTCAACAAAGCCCGCTCGCAATTATTATTGGAGGAAACCCGCCGTGCAAAGCAAGACGAGCACAACCAGAAGGCGTTAGCGGTTGAAACGTCTGCACCAAATCACGCTGCCGCCGGCCCACAGCCCTTGCCGGAGAACAGCCAGCCACGACAGAACCGCGGCGGCAGGGGGCGCGATAGTGGGCGAGGCGGCAAGGGTCGCGGTAAAGGAAAGGGCCAGCAGCCGCAACAACCCAATCAGTTTCCTTCCTGGACCGGCCCAGCACCCAGAACCCGCAGTGGGCCTCATTCCCATGTTACCCCTCAACCCACTATCCCCTTCAGCAGCAAGGGGTACTGGGCCCAACTCCAGTCTCTCGACCAGCCCAATATCCGCAGCACCAGGCCCACGTCGCACAAGCCCAGTTCCCGCAGCAGTTCTCGCAACAGCCCATAAATCAGATGCCCACTGATTTGGGCCAGGCTTTCGGCAGTATGAATTTGTAGTAGCCCGATGAAAATTGGTACATGGACTCCGGAGCCTTATCTCACCTCACACGGTTTGCAGGTAATCTTTACAATTTGTTTCGTTTAAAGTCTCCTCAATTTATTACAGTTGGAAACGGTCACCGCATTCCAATTCAGGGTTATGGTCACACCCACACTCCGACACCTCACCCACTTTTCTCCCTAAATAACGTCCTCTATGAACCAAATATCATAAAATTTTTAATCTTCATTAGGAAATTTACTCGTCATAACTCTATGTCTGTTGATTTTGACCCATTTGGTTTTACTGTGAAGGATCTACGTACGGGGACTCCTCTTACGAGATGCAATAGCATATGGGACCTATATCCGTTCACACCCTCATCGGCTGCCAGTTCTCATTCACACTCCGTCCTAATTGCTCTGTCTCCGTCAATTTGGCACAATAGGCTTGGACACCCAGGAGCTCATGTTTTTAATTTCCGTAGAAGCAATAATTTTATTCATTGTAATGGGAAACTTGCCAAAAACTGCGAGTCTTGTCAATTAGACAAACATGTTCGTCTTCCCTTTAATTCATATGTTAGCATTACGTTTGCTCCGTTTGATATTGTTCATGCTGATTTGTGGACGTCCCCCATTACCAGTCCCCTGGGTCATAAATATTATCTCATACTATTGGATGACTACTCTCACTTTATTTGGATTTACCCACTAAAATTCAAGTCCGAAGTCTTTGCCATATTTTTAGA
This sequence comes from Anisodus tanguticus, assembly GCA_034509755.1. NCBI lineage: Eukaryota > Viridiplantae > Streptophyta > Magnoliopsida > Solanales > Solanaceae > Anisodus > Anisodus tanguticus. The sequence continues at coordinate 51,265,904 of CM067540.1, read as the reverse complement.
ATTTTGCACACTTATCAAAACGCAATTTGAACGAGCCATAAAATCTTTCCAATGTGACAATGGCCGTGAATTTAACAATTCTGTGTTTCAAAAATTTTGCAAAAATAATGGCATGATCTTTCGTTTTTCGTGTCCTCACACGTCCCCTCAAAATGGTAAAGCCAAACGTATCATCCATACAATAAACAACATGATCCACACTTTCATGTTTCATGCCTCTCTCCCTCCCTCTTTTTGGGTATATACAGTCAAAATGGTAGAATACATCCTTAATATTTTACCCACTAGTACCCTGCATAATATGACTCCAACCGAAATCTTACACCGTCGGATTCCCTCTTATAATCACCTTTGGATATTCGGTTGCCTATGCTATCCTAATCTCACTTCCACTGCCCCTCACAAATTAGCCCCCCGCACCACTCCGTGTGTCTTCTTAGGATTTCCTTCGAATCATAGAGGTTATCTTTGCTATAATCTGGCCACTCGTCAAATTCACGTATCTCGTCACGTCACCTTTGATGAGACCACATTCCTATTTTCGAATATCCAAAAGTTTAAAAAACCGGATTATAATTTTTTAGACTAGTCAGACATTTCTCCCGTCATTCTTAGAGAACCGTGTCAGCCAAACACCGCCACCCAGTCACCTGTGCCAAATACCGCCAGTCAGTCCCGGTCACTCACTGCCATATACCAGAACTACCTATCGGCGTCACTGCCAAGTGTATCGACTCCATCCAGTTCCACCAGTCCACCGGTCGTCGTCCCTGTACCGTCGCTACAGTCTCCTCGTTCCGCCGACATCAACTCATTCACCAACAACCAATCAACCAACCCCGTTACCAGAATCACTCCACCACCGACGTCGTACCCCACTATACCATCTATTATCAGTCCCGGTACACCGACACTGATCCCCAGAACCTGCCACTACCATCGACCCAACCCATTCGATGCCCTACCTATCACCCGGCACTAGTCCCACCTACCCAGTTCAACAGCCAAATCGATGCATCCCCTTGCAAACCCAGCACCCTCACACCGTATGAAAACCAGTGCCCAACACGGAATTTTCAAACCCAAAGTCCAATTTAACCTGTCCGCACACACAATTTCCCCTATTCCCAAAAGCCCAAAATTAGCCAAACTGGATCCAAATTGGAATGCGGCCATGTGTGATGAGTTTAATGCTTTGACGAAACAACATACTAGGGACTTGGTTCCTAGACCAGAGGGGGTGAATGTGGTCCGGTGCATGTGGCTTTTTCGTCGCAAGTACAGAGATAATGGTGACTTAGAGAGATATAAGGCCAGACGTGTGGCCAATGGCACTAACCAGCAAACAAGTATTGATTGTGGTGAAACATTCACTCCGGTGGTCAAACCGGCCACTATCCGCACAGCTCTGAGTATTGCTATGGGTAAGAATTGGCCCATTCATCAGCTTGATGTGAAAAATGCTTTTCTTCACGGGGATCTGAAAGAAACTGTTTATATGCATCAACCACCTGGTTTTGTCCACCCCGCCGCCCCTCAGTATGTCTGTCGTCTTCGTAAGTCACTATATGGGTTGAAACAGGCCCCTCGAGCATGGTATGATTTCTTTGCACAGTACATTATGCGGATTGGGTTCATCTGCAACAAGTGCGATAACTCTCTTTTTATTTTCCATCAAGGTAGTATCATTGCATATTTTTGTTGTATGTGGATGACATTGTACTCACTGCCTCATCTGATGTGTTAAAGAATGAGATTATTGCACTCCTTAAAATCGAATTTGCTATGACTGACTTGGGAAAGTTGAGCTATTTTCTGGGCATATCAGTGACTCGGTCTGTCGATTCTATATTCCTATGTCAGCGCAAGTATGCAGAGAAGATAGTATACAGGCCAAAATGGCAAACTGCAAAATCATGTCCACTCCAGTTGATTCTAAATCAAAGCTTAGTGCTGATGATGGTAACCCAGTGTCCGATCCCACTCTTTACAGAAGTCTTGCAGGTGCACTCTAGTATCTTACCTTCACCAGGCCTGACATCGCTTATGTTGTTCAGCAGGTATGCTTGTTTATGCATGCCCCAGGGAGCCTCATTACACTGCCCTTAAACGCTTCATTCGATATGTTATGGGCACCCTTGATTATGGATTACATTTGTACCCCTCAACACCGATCAGATTGTTAGCCTACATGGATGCTGATTGAGCAGGCTGTCCGGACACACGACGCTCCACCTCAGGCTACTGCGTGTTTTTAGGGGATAATCTCATTTCATGGTCTGCCAATAGGCAAACCACATTATCCCGTTCGAGTGCAGAAGTAGAGTATAGGGGAGTTGCAAATGTTTTTGCTGAGATCAGCTGGCTCCGAAACCTTCTTTTGGAGCTTCAATGTCCCTTGCGTAAGGTGTCTGTCGTCTATTGTGACAACATATCCGCTATTTATTTATCTCATAATCCGGGTCAACATCAACGGACCAAGCATATTGAGATGGATATACACTTTGTTCGTGAGAAGGTTGCTCTCGGTCATGTTAAGGTGTTGCATGTGCATTCCTCATATCAATACACAGATATCTTCACGAAGGGTCTTCCTCGACAGCTGTTCCTCGACTTCAGATCCAGTCTCAGCGTCCGGCCTCCTCCCGCTTAGACTGATGGGGTGAATTAACGTGTACCACTAGGTCTGGAATTCCAATTCAATCTCACCCCCATAATTAGAATATATCCATATATTTTATATATATTTAGTGATATAGAATTATGGTAAGTAGATGGTTCATTATTGTACTAGGGTTCTACACATTATACACTATATATATTTATATTAATGAGAAAGCATCACCAAGAGAGATTAGTACTATTCTACAATGAATCTGACTCTTTTAGACCACTTTTAGATATATTGTTTCTTCTGAAACATTTTTCGGGAAATATTTTTCTTCCACATACCCGTAAATCGTAATGCTTCCTATTATCATGAAGCTCAAATTAAATGCGCCACATGCATCTGTTGAAATAGTTATTTCTAGTTATAAGCCGTTGAATTGAGTTTAATTTCTGTAGCTGCATGGCCTAACTAATTCTTATATTCTTCATGGGTACATACTATCTGCTCCAGTGAGCGAGTGTTTTCATCTTTTGCGTAGGCCAACAGCAATATATATGTTCCTAGGCCCCTATGATTTAATTATTCTAGAATAAGTTTTGTATTGAGGCATATTTCTGAATTAGTTAACTGTTTAACAACATTGATACATGTGGCCATTTTGTGGAGACCTTTTTGGTGAAAACGACATATTTATGTACTATTAGTTGATACATATAATGAAGTTAATTAGTGAGTTTTGTACGATTGAATATATACGATTAGCTGTTTATAGTAAGAATATTTAAATATATTCAGTTGCTTTTGTGTGATATTTCCTATAATGTTAGTTTGTCCTGACATGAAAGTGCAACATCAGTCCTTTTTTCATGCCATGGCCGTTTGATATATATTAGTACTGCCTTTTCAACTTTTTGGCCACTTTTCTTTTTCTTGTTTAATACTTATTTTCTCTTCTTTCTTTGTCATTGTGATCTCCAATAATTCATAGTATTTTAAATGAATCTACATGCTATTGTTTCTTGGAGATGCTGAAGTGGGAACATGAAGGTTGCAAAGGCACTCTACAATAATATGGTCTAGCTAAGACATAATTTTGTGTTTGTAATTAATCACCAAATTAAAAAATAAACATAAGGGCAAAGGTGTCATACCTCTCAACTTTGTGATTTAGAATAGATATACATCTCGTTTAAAAAGTGGTGCATATATACTCATGTCGTTACATAAATGGTGAAAATATATTCGCTGACAGAATTTATTTAAAAATCATTTAGCTTATTTTTTTAATTAAAAAAATGTTACGTGACTTTAAAAATATAAGTCTATTTATTTTTTTAGTAGACTTAGATCCCGTTTGGATTGGCTTATAAGCTGGTTTGCCTTTTTAATTTTTTTAAGTGTTTGACAAAATAGAAAGGTGCTTAAAATAAATTAAAAAGTGGTTAAAATAAGCTAAAAGCAAGAAGTTGATAACCCTAGCTTTTTTCTTTTCGACTTAAAAACCATTTTGGTTTGACCAATAATTTTACTCTTTTATCCTTTATATTTTTTTAATTCCAATATTACCCTCTCCACTAAAGCCCTAAACGACCGATCTTTTCCTCTTTTCATCAGCCCTAAACTATCGATCTTTTCTCTTTATTATTATCCTCAACTATCTTCAATATGATGATGCTTCAGCCTTCATGCGAACAGCTCTTTACCATTTTCAATATTGTTGGTCACACAAACTTAACCTTGCTTTCCTGCTGATGGATTTGGCAGGGTTCAAGGTGAATTATTTGGTTATGTGCTTGGTTGGATATTAAATTAAACTTAATGCATGACTGAAAATTAGCTTTATTTGCAGGTTTACTTGTGATTGGTCACTGTAATTAGCATTTACACTTCAATTTTTCATTTTGATTAATTTTATCCCTAAACCCTTTTATTATAGTTCAATCTTTATCCAAATTATACATTTTAAAAATTAAAGTAGCATATATTTATAAAATTAACTTAAATAAACAGTTTCTATTGGAACTGAAATAAAATATAAATTAATTTTAATTTAAATAAATTTTAGACTTAAAAATCTTATAGTAATCAACTTCTTTATAGTGTTAACAAATTTAAGGGTATTCAATCATTTTGACAAAAAAAAGTGCTTAACAACACTTGTTTACCAAACACATCAATAACTTATATTCAGCTTCAACATTTTTATCCAAACACGTAATTGCTTATTTATTAAATAAGTTTCAACACTTAAAAAGTACTTTAAGCACTTATTCTTAAAAGCACTTTTTTTTTCAGCCAATCCAAACGGGCTCTAATTTTTTTAAATCCACGTGAAAAATGTTTTTCTAGTGGGTTGTCTGGTTCGTTTGAAAAAATCTTTGTGGCTTTGAAAAATATAAGTCAGTCCATTTTTTAAAATGAATCAGATTCGACTCACAAAAAAATTACCATGCAGATTTAAAAAAATAAGACTACTCCAAAAAATGGGTTGACTTATTATTTTAAAGCATCATGGTATTTTTTTAATTAAAAACTAAGATAAATGACTTAAAAATTTCGTATTTGAAATGATATATTTGCTTCATTTATGTAACGGCATGAGTATATATAAATCATTTTTAATGAGGCATATATTTGCTCTAAATCGCAATATTGAGGAATATATTTACATCTTTCCCATGCATAATAATAAGTAGATAATCAAAATTCTAAGTATTTATAGAATCGCAGTTGCACAGGAACTTCTTTATTTTTGGTTTTTACTATTTCTCTGTGGAGACTGCGCTCCGCAATTTGTGATCACCTTCATGGTTACCCCTTTAATTTCGTTTACCGTCAATCACCATATCCGGATTCAAGAACTTTAACTTGATTTCCTTTCTATTGTACACACGGGACACACTATTTGTCGGGCTTTTCTCGATCATTAACATCAACTAAAGTCTATGTCTAATTTAAAGTAAAGGCTATTGTCACATCCCAAACCGGAGGGCACGACCGGCACCAGGTCCTTACTCATCGAGCACCAACATACATGGCTCAGCCATACATCTTATAAATAAATGGGTCATCAAGGCCGCCATGATAGACCGAATGAAATCAAAAATCTATAAACAACTGACGATACCAATATGAAGTGCATATATACATAGATAAGGGCCGACAAGACCACCATGGACGTCTGTATATCAAAACATACGCCGACAAGGTCATACATGCCATCTATATATATACCGGACATGTGTTTACAAGTGTCTAAGAGTAACATAAACATAATAAGGTCGGGACAGGGACTCACCATACCCATAACTATACATAAAAGTCATACCGACTCAAACAACAACTCTGGAACAAGTGGAGTGCACCAACCACAACTGAGCTGAGAACCTACTGGGAGGATTGTCAATCTATATACCTGAACATGCAAGCATGAAACGCAGCGCCCCAGCAAAGGAACGTTAGTACGAATAATGTACTGAATATGTAAAGTAAGTAAGAGCATGAGTAAAGACATCAAAATAAATGAGAGACAAGAAGGATCAACTTATCCTGTAACTCTAGATTGCCACAATCGGCCATGATATGAAATATACAATATATACGCATATATAACTCCGTTGTGATACATTATGGCCTCTGTGAGCATCATATAACCAACTGATCAGTGGTCACATATATAACACGCTTGTCATTATACAATATATATATATATATATACATGCATGAGGGTCATCAAGAATATCCTGAGCTCGTCGGAGTGATGTAAGTTTGTTATACCTTCGACTATTATTATGTAGCTAACGTGTCATCGTGTCATCAAACATATCATTGTCATTGAGAGAATTCATAACACAATTAGAGACAACGTGTATGACATAGAAGTACTCCCGAAAAGGGACAAACAAGATTCAATAAACATTTCATAGAATGAAAGGCATTATCACATCTAACTTAAGAATAGAGGCATTTTGGCGAGATATTCGTTTATGTTTTGTTTCCATTCGAGTCATACAAAAAGAAGGAAAGAATAGTCTTACATACCTTTAACATTCTCCTTAACAAGCCAACAGATTCTGTCGTACGTCACCTCAATCTACATAATGACAATTATACTATAGTGAAGCTACAGAAACTAGAATTCGACACAAAAGAGCAACAAACTCATCTATAACAATTTGGACAGCACAACCCCTATATCTTTCACCTTCCTCAAATCCAAACCATCAAAACCAACATATCCAGCACACAAACAACATATATACATCAATATTCAACCTTATCTCCATCACATTACACCACAAAATAGCCCAACACACCACAATTACTTCATACACTTCAATCAAGTGCTATCTTGCACTTTTCCATCCTTACAACTTATCTAGGACCTAGATATACTCATAGTTAGAAAGAATCTTCCTTTAAACAGCAAGAAAAACTCCTAGAATAACTCTTCTTCAACTTGAAAGAGCTTCCAACTCAACAACAACACCATACAAGTGTTATCCACGATATACTTAGGTGATTTAGCCTTAGATTTACTTATGGACCTTAGGGATATGTTGAAGAGAGCCTTGAAGCGGTAGAAACTCGGTTTTGGTCGAAAATGAAGAACAAAGAAGAAATCCACCATTTTATATAACAAGTTAAGGATGCACCACCCACATTTCACCGTGGAATTCACGGTCCGTGAATTCATTTTACGGGCCGTGAAATGCCAGTGAAACAACCATGAGAATCTGGATAGCATTTCACGGTGGAGCCACCACAATTGATGGACCGTGAATCCATTTCACGGTCCGTAGAAATAGTCCAAAAATTAGACTTTTCGACAAACTTATTTCTTTCAATTCGATTAGCTCCGAAATCATATGACACTTATTTAATACTTGTATGAAACCTTTCTTAATCTCATAGGAGTATCATGACCTCTCCGGCTTACATTAGCTAGCTTATGATGAAGTTGACGTATAACAAAGTACGGGAGTAACAACTACACCCTGGCTGATGACAATTTAACTATTCTCTCTAGCATTGCAATAGCGGACTAGCTAGGATTTCAAATCTTAAGAACCGTAACCCATGTGTGCAACGGCTAACATGCAATAGAGGTTTTTTCAATATAAGAAATGGAAAAGGTATAAAATTGGCCCTAACCTATTGAATTTGGCTAAAATATTCTCTTTTTTTACCTATCGAACTAAAAATGGCTTCAACTTTATTTTTTGACTTAAAAGTGCCCCTAAATGGTTGACTAGTTTACTAGATGGGGCTTTATAAAAAGATCACGTGACAGTGATGTGTTAATCAAATGTGAATTAAATTACTCAACAACCCATATGCATTGATCCGACCCAACCATATAATTAAACTTGAATTCCTAATTGTTAAGCCCCCCACCCTGAATCCTTTTTTCTTCCTTCCATATTGTTTTCAAACTAAGTACCACATGACTTTCTTATTTGGAGATTTACTGTGCGACACTCACATCATCCACAAATTTATGACTACCAGTACCAAGCCCAGTAATTTCTTTTTGCGTGTGGCATCTCCAAACCACGTGTAATGATAGAAAACCGGGCCTAACAAGCATGTAAAGGCAGCAAGTCGGCTCGTTCCATGCCATTACTCATCTCTATCCTCGAATGAACTATCAGCACGGATCCATTAATATAGTATGATATTGTCTGCTCAAAGCAAGTCCAAACTGTTTTCTTAAAAAGCCTCAAAATAGACGATGATATAAATTAGACAAACCGTGAGAAGTAAACTAAAAACAAACATAATAATTTAATTAATTAACCTACCTATGAACAATACACTAATATTAAGGAGAGTACAAAAAATATGATCGAATAGTTCTCCCCCTAAATAAGATTATCTTCAGAACTATATTTTGAATAGAAAAAGTAAAGATCCCATTTTATAGAAGTTCAATCACTTTTCCTAAAAAAGAAATAAAAAATTAGTCAAATATGAAAGACATTCATACTTTTCTTTTAGGAAAAGTAAAAAACCATGACGGTAGATGTTTTGCCCTTCCTTAAAAAAACCAATTAAGGTAAAGCAAATCAGGACAAACACCTAACACTAACGAGGGTCTTTATTAGCATACCAAACACTTTCCGGTAACGAAAGAAAAGGAGAGAAAAAAAAATAAATATTATTTAAAATCTGCAAAGACCGGGTCTTTAATTTCTTGACTGTGTCTTGGGAGTTGTCAAGGTCCTAAGCCCAGTCACACTCAATTTTTTTGTTGGAATGGTAATCAGTTCTTGGGACTTCTTACAATAAGCAACAGCACCCTCAATTGAACCCTCAAGCTCAGAAGTGAAATTTAACTCATAAAAACCATTATTAGAGTTGAAGGAATAATTAGATGATGAAAAAGAACCACCATTTGAGGAAGAATTAGTTGAAGACAAACATTTTGTTGGAGAATTCCACTTGATTTCATCTGCTGAGAATGACTTTGAATGATCAGCTCTATCAATGTTCTTTATTATACTGGCTAATCTTGAACTTGAGCCATTAGTAGTACTGTTTTTCAAAGGGAAATTTTTCTTGGACAATTTCAGGTTCTTACTAGAACAACTGTTACCATAAGAAGAAGAAGATTTGCTAAACAAAGATTTGAGGAATGCCCTTGAAGCTGTGAACTTTTGGGTGATTAAAGAATGTGTAATGAGATTGAGCTTCTTAGACCACACTTTCTTAGCACTATTATCTATGGAGCTGCTAGTAGTGGTACTGAGCTCAGTACTAGACCACTCAAAGAAGTGGTCATTTGGATTAATTTCAAAACTCACCCTACAAGAATGTGATGGAGTACTGATCAAGAAGTCTATGCAAAAGCTTTCTTCTTCTTCTTCTTCTTCTTCAAAGGGATCTGTTTGAACTAGTTTTTGGTGAAGAGGAAGGAGTCTGCCTCTATAGAAGATTTCATCTGCATGGGAAGTTGTGGGTTTTTTGTCATTGGTAATTGAGGCCATTTTAAACTCAAATTCTCTGGTTTGAGGGGAAAAGTAAGAGCAAGAACTCACTTCAATGTCTATGTAGTCTTCTTCATCTAAGTGGTCCATTGATGATGGAAGAAAATTTCTAGCCATTTTACTTGAAGAAAAAAAAGAAAATATTCTTAGTCTTTTTGAAGTGAGTTTGGTGAAGGGTGAAGGAGTTTTGAAGTGGAGATGGTGTCAACAGAGTATTATATAGATATCGGGTGAAAATTAACTTTATTTAAAAAGGTAGATAATTTTTCCTTTCTTATTTCGGTTGATTTTTTTTCGATTGTTTATTTTACCTTCTAGATTGTCAACATTTATTTTGTTTTTTTACCTTTTAAATATCATGATATTTTTCTCTTGTTTTAACTTTATGTCATGGAGTTACCTAAAGGACGAATAAATTTTATTTCTGAAATGAGTGAAAAAATGAAGAGGAAACAAGCATATAAGTTAATGCTTTGAATAATGAAGAAATGAGCTAAACGTAAAAGTCGGGATCCACTTTTAACGTGAGGACGTCGAAGTACTACGTAGGAGCCTTATATATATATATATATATATACCTTTTCAATTATTTTATTTCTGGGTGTAGTGCTTGTTTTCTTTTCTTTCTTTGTCATGCGCTGTCAAATATTTCAAACTTAAAAGAATCTACTCAAGCTTTTGCATGGAGATGTTGAAATAGGAAAATGATTATTAACCAAAATGTGGTAAAGGCAATCAACAAACGTATATGATCAAGGCTAGCATGAAGTAGAGATTGTTTTGTTAGTGGTTTCATGGATTGTAAAAGATTTAAAGTTTATGAGTTTTAAGTTTGTCATCCAATTCATAACTATCCGTTCGTAAATATATTTACGGACCGATAGTTAATTAATTAATAAAACACTATGTTTCTTTATCCTATTCCCAATCTTCAAGGCATAATGAAAAAGAGAATGTTTCCATCAATTTAACTGATCAGTCAATGATCAACATGAAATTCATCCTATAATGAAAAAGAGTTAAAAGAGAATGTTTCCATCAAATTAACTGGATATCTTGTTGTTGGTGCTCATAGACCTAGGATGAGATTTTTTCACAGTAAAATTCCACAAGGAAGAGAACCTTTCAAAAGCCGTAGAACAGGGGCCCTGGTTCGTATCGAGAAAATTCCTATCCGTGAGAAGATGGGAACCAATTTTATTCTCCAAGAAACTAACATTGTTTACACGGAAATCTGGCTCAGACTTTCCCAACTACCTACGAAATTATATGATAGGAAAATTCTTGAGAGAGTAGGAAGAAAAATTGGGAAGCTCCTAAAAATTGACTCTTGCACTTCTGCAACATTGAGAGGCAGATATGCCAAGATATGCGTCCAAATTCCTTGGCATATCCCGGTAATAACTTCAGTCACAATAGGTTGCCATAAGCAGGCGGTGATTTACAAGGGTGAGGGCATCCTGTGTAAGGATTGTGGGCGAATTGATCACACTTTGCAAAAATGTTATTTTATTACTCCATCTACTGTTACAGAGACACCGGTAGAAAACAAAGGCAAGGATAGAATCCCGGCAGACGAAGAATGACAGACGGTGACTTTCCCAAAAAAGAAAAAAACACCGGCACCAAAGAGTAAAGTGAGGGACGTAAAGCAACAGGGTGAAGGAAATCAACTAACCACTCAGGTAAAATCCTTCAATGCCGATACAGGTAAGTTCTCCAATCCAAGATCTTTTATTTTTCACGCGAGTACTAGCCGGAATAAAAAAGTGGGTGTCGAAACCGCTGATCCCAAAGAGAGAGAGAGAGAAAAGTCAAGGGAAAAGAAAAATAGATCGAGTGTCTGATGGGCCTAAGGCCTCTCCCTCATACAACTCACTAAAATCGAGTGTGCAATACCAATATAGGAACAGGGCCCATATCCACTGGGACCCTAAATCTTTGGCGGAAAAAATCCACAATGATCTAAAAGTCCGCTCCGATCCCCAAAGTACAAAACTAGATATGGATGTAGAGCCCACTCTGGGTCCGCACGGAACCCTTTCCACACCCAAAATCGGTTCCTTCCAATACTACTCTAATTTTGCCCTCCCACTCTTTACATTGGTGTTCTTCCGACACCCAAAAAATTCAAAACCCCATGAAAGATATCAAATTCATCCGCAATCATAACACAACTAGTGAAATGACTGCGGACGTCAAATCTAAAGACCCAACTTCTACTGGCCATGGGGAAGTCCATTTGATTGCTTCCTCTTTGTTTTCCCCAAACCATCCCTTCAGCCACCACACCACTACCCAAAAGCCAAAAACCCTTTAACGATTTCAATAAACTACCATGATGAACAACCAAAACCAAGATCTAACCAACTATCGGAGGAAACTTCGATCATGCTGACTACTCCACCGGTGAACGTCCATCACATGCCAACCTCTTGGTTGGAGATGGCACTACATGGTGCATGTCTGACTCTAAACTTTAAATTGAGGCAAATTTCAATAACCCTACTGGTGTAAGACCTTCAATATCTTGCGCAAGTGGTGACGGAGAGTTTGAATCGGGGTTTAACCAACCATGGCAACCTCCTATAGATGACAACCCTCTTGCAAGCCCAAACTCTACCAAACTACCTAGCTCTTACGAGGAAAGAGATGAGCACTCTCATGTCCCAAGTCAGCCAAATGATGCCCTACTTCCCAGAAACATCACCCAGAGCCTCCCGATGGTGTCGGAGTTTGTGAAATCGACATTGTCATGGTCCCCATTCTCTTTGTAATAATCCCCACCTCCGACCCTACCAGTATCTCTAACGACTGCTTTGCAAATGAGTCTAAATGTCATAAAAGAGCAATTAAGTGAGTCAAATCAGCAGCTAGTAACCATGCTTCCAGAGCAGGAAAAAAAGCAGCCAAAAGTGATGTTGTTTCTCAACAAGATGGAAGTCTCCTTCAAAGAGTCATGGAGAGAAGCTCTTATTGCTCTATTTCCTCGAAGCATGACCAAATGCGAGGTAGAGCTACACACAGTAGCATCCATGGAGAAAACTTAGGCATCAGCAGTCCTAGACCTAACTGTGATAGAGGACATTATGAAGAAGACATATAATTAGTAGTGTATTACCATAAATATATAGAATAAGGTTTTAGAAATATGATTCTCCTATTATGTAACTTGTATATATAGCCTTTCAAATAATGAAAATAATCAAGGGGATTATTTCTTTCATGGTATCAAGAGTCTAGGTCAAACAAACAAATTTCTCTCAAAAATGTTTTTGATCTTCTCGGCCAAAGACCGAACCCCCCCCCCTCAGGTTTGCCATTTATTCTTCCGCTCTCCAAATCTCTCTTCCAAATCCCTCTATCACCTATTGTTCTTTCGTTATGTCTACGTCAAAGAACATGTTTCACCCAGCCCTTGTTGTTTCTATTGTCAAGAATCATATTCCTCTAATTCTTGAAATAAAAAACGTCCAATACGCGACGTGGGCCAAGTTGTTCAAAATTCACACTCGTTCGCATCAAGATATCCATCACATAATCCTTGCGGCTCCTAATAATACGGAGGTACCTAAACGCGAGGATGATCCTAAGTTATGGACAACACTTGATGCCGCCGTCCTTCAGTGGATTTATTCTACTATCTCCACCGACCTATTGCAGATGATTATTGCGCTAGACGCTACGACGATGGCTGTATGGGATAGACTGCGTGACATATTCCAGGATAATCAAAATTCCAGAACAAGATTTTTCCCACGTCAACATGGAAAATTTCCCGAACATTTCAGTATATTGCAAAAGGTTGAAGGAATTGGCGGACCAACTCTGCAACGTTGGTGCGCCATTTAGTGAAGATCGTCTTGTTTTACAGATGGTTGTTGGCCTATCCGAGACCTATAATGGCGTTGGAACTCTCATTCGTCAAAGTAATCCCCTTCCAAGGTTCTATCAAGCCCGATCTATGCTTACCTTGAAAGAAGCCGGTTTGGCTAAAAAGGCGGCTACTAATGCTAGTCCCGTGGTCATGATGACTTTCTACCCTAGTCCTCAAAATTTTGGTGACAATTCGAACTAAAACCGATCTCACGGGGGCAGTAAGAATGGCCGGAAAAATAATGAGAAAAATCGCGGGGGCAAACGCGGCGTCTCCGGCAGCAGTCATGATGGCCAAAATAGTGGCAGTGGACCCCATCCAGGTTACAGTGGGCCACCGACCCACTGGTCTCAGCCTTAGGCCGTGGGCTTGGACTAGTGGACAGTGGCCCTACGGCCCACCTCCACAACAATTTCCAGCGTCTGGCCAGTGGGCTTTCCCGCAGCCCCAACGGCCCACTGCCCATTGGTCCAGTAATTCCAGCTCCAGCAGTTACGGCCCAGGACAGTCCAGGTCGGAATTCTTGGGCCTCGGCCTCCGCAAGCTCACCGTGTAGCAGGCCCCACTCAGACCGATATCGAGGCCGCAATGCACACACTGGTTTTGACTCAACCGGACCCGAATTGGTATATGGACACCGGTGCCACTACCCACATGACATCCGATTCAGGTACTCTCTCATCTTATTCCAATTTGAGCAACCATCGCGATATAATTATTGGTAAAGGTAATTCTATTCCAATTTGGGGTTATGGTCATAAAACATTATCTCCCCGTCATCCCCCTCTTATCTTGAAAAATACCCTATACGCCCCCAAATTGATTAAAAACTTAGTCTCTGTCCGTAAATTCACTACTGACAATTCCGTTTCTTTTGAATTTGATCCATTTGGTTTCTCTGTGAAGGATTTCATGACGGGGAGTCCTCTCATGAGGTGTGATAGTTAGAGAGATCTTTATCCTATCACACCCAGTCCCGGTCCATCGAGTCAAGCTCTGCCATCAGCTTTTGCAGCCATCTCTCCTTCATTGTGGCATGCTCGTCTTGGTCATCCGGGGTCCTCTATTTTGTCAGCTTTAGATAAAAATAGTTTTATTTCATGTAAGGGTACGAGTCGTACTCCAATTTGTCAATCTTGTTCTTTAGGAAAAAATATTAAGTTGTCATTTGTAGACTCAAAATCTCATACTTTAATGCCATTTGATATTATTCATAGCGACTTATGGACGTCTCCTGTTCCTAGTTCTATGGGTCATCGATATTATGTTCTCTTTTTGGATGATTATTCTAAATTTCTATGGACGTTTCCAATAGCGAAGAAATCTCAAGTTTTTTCCATCTTCCTAAAATTTAGAGCATTCATCAGAATCCAATTCGATCGTGAAATCAAAAATATTCAGTGTGATAATGAAAAGGAGTATGACAATGGGGTGTTTCGGGAATTCTGTGCTACTAATGGGATAAGTTTTCATTTTTCTTGTCCTCATACATCTTCACAAAATGGGAAAGCCGAACGTAAAATTCGTTCCATAAATAACATTATCCGCACCCTATTGATTCATGCTTCCGTACCCCCATATTTTTGGCATCATTCTCTTCAAATGACTACATATCTCCTTAACATAATTCCTTCCAAAGGTCTGACATATTCTTCATCCCTTCAAATTTTATATAATAAAACTCCTTCTTATTCTTATCTTCGGGTTTTTGGGTGTTTATGTTATCCGTTATTTCCATCCACCACAATTAACAAACTTCAGGTCCGGTCTACTCCGTGTGTATTTTTGGGTTTTCCATCTAATCATCGTGGCTACAAATGCTTTGATTTATCCTCCAATAAAATCATAATTAATCGCCATGTAATTTTTTATGAATCCCAATTTCCATTTGCCAAAAGTCATTCTCCCGTGTCTAGTTCGTATAATTTTTTGGATGAACAAATATCCCCATATATTATTCAGCATTTTTCGGACATCTCCCGCACCCAAAATTCTCCAGCGGGCCCACTGCCCGCTGGTCCCACTGGCCCGTCACAGTCCTCTCTGACCAGTTTTGTCACTGGGCCAGTTTCAACAATTGGGCCAGTCCAGTCCAATACTGGAACTGGTCCAGTTTCTGTTTTCGCCACTGGTACTGCTTCCAGAGTTGGGCTAGCAGGCCCACTACCTGCTGGCCAGTCCGGCCCGAGCCCAGCAAATTCCCGACATCCACTCAATTCTTCCTCAAGTCATAGACCGATCACTCGTAGTCATCGGGGTATTGTTACACCTAAAAGATATTTTAATTTACATTCTAATATCTCTAAATCCCCCTTGCCCCGTAATCCTGTGTCTGCCTTAAACGACTCGAATTGAAAAATTGCTATGATTGATGAATATAATGCTATCATTGATAATAAGACGTGGGAGTTGGTGCCCCGTCCATCTGGCATTAATGTTATCAGGTCTATGTGGATTTTTGCTCAGAAGGAGAATTCAGATGGTTCATTTGCTCGACATAAGGCGCGGCTTGTGGGTGATGGTAAGACTCAGCAGGTTGGTATAGATTGTGGGGAGACGTTTAGTCCGGTGGTCAAGTCAACTACCATTTGCACTGTACTTAGCTTGGCTCTTTCGAAGACATGGCCTATTCATCAGTTGGATGTCAAAAATGCTTTCCTACATGGTGATCTCAAGGAAACAGTCTATATGCATCAGCCGTTGGGATTCATGGATCCCAACCATCCTCATCATGTCTGTTTGTTGAAGAAGTCGGGCCTGGTATACAAGGTTTGCTGACTATGTTTCGACTATTGGGTTCACTCACAGCAGGTCAGATAATTCCTTGTTCATCTACCGTCGTGGTTCGTCCTTGGCCTACATTCTGTTGTATGTGGATGATATCATTTTGACTGCCTCTTCCGATGCCTTACGCCAGTCTATCATGACCATGTTCAGCTCTGAGTTTGCTATGAAAGACTTAGGGCCCTTGAGTTACTTTTTGGGGATTGCCGTCAAGCGTCATTCAGATGGATTATTTTTGTCTCAACGAAAGTATGCAGTTGAGATCATCGAGAGGGCTGGGATGTCATCCTGTAAGTCCACTTCCAGTCCAGTTGATACTAAGCCCAAGATTGGTGTCGCGGCCGGCATCCCTTACGAGGATCCGACCCGCTATCGCAGTCTTGTAGGAGGCCTTCAGTATCTTACCTTTACCAGACCGGATATTACGTATGCTGTCTAGCAGGTGTGTTTATTCATGCATGATCCCAGAATTGAGCACATAAATGCACTCAAACGCATCATTCTGTATATTCAGGGTACACTGGACTATGGTTTGCATTTGTATCCTTCATCGACATCCACACTTGTATCATACACAGATGCTGATTGGGGTGGATGTCCAGACACCAGACGGTCTACGTCTGGTTACTGTATGTTCCTTGGCAACAACTTGGTCTCCAGTCTACGAAGCGTCAGGCGACTCTATCCCGCTCAAGTGCCGAGGCTGAATATCGAGGGGTAGCCAATGTGGTCTTATAATCATGTTGGTTACATAATTTGCTTTTAGAGCTTCATTGTCTAATTCAAAAGCCAACCTTGGTTTATTTCGATAATATTAGTGCCATTTACCTTTCTGGTAATCCGGTTCAGCACCAACGCACTAAACATATCGAGATGGACATTAACTTTGTCCGTGAAAAGGTTGCTCGGGGTCAGGTATGCGTCTGTCATGTCCCGTCAAGATATCAGATTGCAGACATCTTCCCTCGGTCCTTTTTGAAGATTTTAGGGAAAATATCAGCGTTCGAAGACCGCCCGCTATGACTGCGGGGGTGTGTTAAATATACACAATATACACACAATATACATGTGTATATTGTGTATATTGAGTCTCGGATTTGCTCCCATAATGACTCTCGGTTTTGGCTGTTTAGTCAATGTAATTTATGGTAAATATTTAGTATTCTAGTTTAGGTAATGTTGTAATATAATTAGTAGTGTATTACCATAATTAGTGTATTACCATAAATGTATAGAATAAGTTTTTAGGAATAGGATAAATAATCAAGGGGATTATTTCTTTCAATTTTGTTGGAGAATTCCACTTGATTTCTGCTGCTGAGAATGACTTTGAATGATCAGCTCTGTCAATCTTCTTTATTATACTGGCTAATCTTGAACTTGAGCCATTAGTAGTACTGTTTTTTCAAAGGGAAATTTTTCTTGGACAATTTCAGGTTCTTACTAGAACAACTGTTACCATAAGAAGAAGAAGATTTTCTAAACAAAGATTTGAGGAATGCCCTTGAAGCTGTGAACTTTTGGGTGATTAAAGAATGTGTAATGAGATTGAGCTTCTTAGACCACACTTTCTTAGCACTATTATCTATGGAGCTGCTAGTAGTGGTACTGAGCTCAGTACTAGACCACTCAAAGAAGTGGTCATTTGGATTAATTTCAAAACTCACCCTACAAGAATGTGATGGAGTACTGATCAAGAAGTCTATGCAAAAGCTTTCTTCTTCTTCAAAGGGATCTGTTTGAAGTAGTTTTTGGTGTAGAGGAAGGAGTCTGCCTTTGTAAAAAAGTTCATCAGCAGGGAAAGTTGTGGATTTTTTGTCATTGGTAATTGAGGCCATTTGAAACTCAAATTCTCTGTTGTGAAGGAAAGTGACTTTAGAATTTGGACATGATGAGAAGTAAGAGCAAGAACTCACTTCAATGTTTATGTACTCTTCTAATTCATCTAAGTGGTCCATTGATGATGGAAGAAAATTTCTGGCCATTTAATACTTAGGAAAAAATGACAATACTCTATGTGTGAATGTTTGAAGATCATGGGTAATCTTTTTGAATTGGTGAAGGGTAAAGGAGCTTTGAAGTGGAGATGCAATGGTGTCAAGAGAGTATTATATAGATACCGCCTGGAAATCATTTTTACCCTCTACTTTGTTTAAAAAAATATCGTACGTCGACATTTTATTTTGTTTTTTACCTTTTAAATATCAAGATATTTTTTCTCTTCTTTTAACTTTATTATGTTATGGAGTTACCTAAAAGACGAATAAATCTTATTTCTGAAATGAGAAAAAAATGAAGAATGGGAAACAAGCATATAAGTTAATGCATTGAATAATGAAGAAATGAGCAAAACGAAAAAGTTAGAATAAGAATAATTTGCTTGTATCGACAAATTTATTAGCAAGCGTGTTCAAACATATCGTCTCTTTGTACAATTAAGAGTGTGAATGAGGTTGGAAATCGTTGCGACTAAAATTAGAACTCACACCGTTAATCTTCTCTTCTCACTGTTTGCTACAGTTAAATGATGTTGCTCAATCACTAAAACCCTAGAACAGGTCCAAACCATTTATTCTTCCACATGATATTCCAAAACACCAATATGGTACCAAGCACTGAAACTCGAAAACAAAAGTTATCCGGGTTTGTTTGGTTCGCGGGATAAGATAAGATATTCCAAAATTAAATTTGAGATTAAATTTATATTATGTTTGGTTAATAGTATAAATTTATCCGGTATTATTTTTCGTTGTTGTAACACCCCGTACTTTCGGGCGATGATTTGAGCACCTAGACGTATGCAAATAAAGAACTTAATATGTAAAAGGATGCGGTCCCGAACTAATTTAGGACTTACTAAGTGGGACAACAATGATATGCTAATTGATAAATGTAGTGAGGGACAACAAGGATCGGCTAATTGATAAAATATAGTGAGAGACAACAAGGATCGGCTAATTGATAAAATATAGTGAGGGACAACCAGGATCGGCTAATTGATAAATTATAGTGGGGGACAAGATTAGTGAGAATAATTACGTGTAGCATTTAAATGAATCACCTAAGTGATTAAGATGATATGACTAATTGGTGCTATTTGTTTGGGGTGTGTCTAGTGGTGACACATAAGAACCAATGTGTCAAGTGTGGCTTAAGAGGTGGGTGGACCCCATGGCCACTAAGGAAATAAAGAGAAGGCGGCAACGTTTGGGCTCTGGATTGCATATATACACACAGTTCGTTAGAGACTAGGTAGCAACATAATATAATAATGTTCAATTGAATTAATGAGTGTTAGCCACAGCAAGCAAAACACGGTCCCTAAGTCATATTGAATTTCATTTTTCAAGTTGGTTCATCAATGCTTAAGGTTAGGTGCTATACGGACTACTTGAGTTGTATTAGCAACAAATCGACGAAGGTATGTTAAGGCAAATCTTTTCTTTCTTTTGGCATGTTTTAAGAATGAAACATAACCGTAATATTGTTCCATAAATTATTCTACTCTTAGTAGATAAGAATATTCATGTTATTCATTCCAGTTGTCAAAGCATATCTAAATATGTTCCTAAGTCCTTATTAAGGTATACAGAAAAGATATTGATGCTCACAGTGTTAGCCGAAGGTGAGGCGATGTTATGTTTAATGTTCACAGTGTTAGCCGAAGGTATAAGGATATTATGTCACTCAGGATGTTTCATTGTCATTCATCCATTTTATTCATGTATTACCCTGAACCATATATTGGGGATGGGAAACAGGATACGCAGACCACCTGCTCAGCTGGGATATGATGATGATTATGCCCACAGAGGCCAATATGATATGATGCCCACAGAGGTTGTTATAGGAAGGAAGATGGCAAATGAGGCCAATCGCGTTATATACGCATATATATATATATATATATATATGCATTCTGCACTGAAATGGTACTTAGGCATATTATGGCCCTTAGAGGCATACACTACTGGTCAGATGTTCATGTCGGCTGTTGTTGTCGGCTATCTTTGTCTGCTATTACTATTGGTTGTTCCTATCGGCTATTTATGTCGGCTATTGTTGTTTCAGTTTATTTCTATATCTCTGTTATGCTACTTTTTATGCCTGACATACTCGGTACATCAGTCGTACTGATGTCCTTTTTATCGGGGGACACTGCGTTTCATGCCCGCAGGTTCACGTAGGTAAGGTGACGATCCGCATTAGTAGGTTGCTGACTCAGCAGATATTGGAGCACTCCCCTTGTTTCGGAGTGTCGGTCTAGTCTCGGTACGGTATTTTTACATGTATATATGGGTATAACGGGGCCCTGTCCCGACCTTATGATGTTGCGTACTCTCTTAGAGGCTTGTAAACAGGTGTCCTGTGTGTAGTAGTCATGTATGACCTTGTCGGCCTTGGTATGTATATATATATATATATCTATATATAAGTTGGGCTTTCTTGTTAAGATTTTACATAGCTTTTTTCCAGTATATCACCCCTATATGTCGGCAGGGTATTGGGTGACGGCCCTTGTGGCCTGTATTTAATTATGATTAGATGTTGACTGTACGGCTAGCAGTACCTGGCAGGTAAGGTCCGGGTGCCCGTCATGGCCCTCTGGTTTGGGTCGTGACAAACTTGGTATCAGAGCATGTATGTCCTAGGGAGTCAGTCTACAAACTGTGTCTAGTAGAGTCTTGTTTATGGGTGTGTTGTGCACCACACTTATAGACAGGAGGCTACAGGGCATTTAGGGATGGTTTCCATTCTTTCAGCTCATAGATCGTACTATAGAACTGAGTTATAAGTATTCCACTCCTAATCCATCTAGTGTTCATGATTCCAGCAATGCCTACAGCAATGAAGAAATTCATGAGTATGAGGGTGTTGGATATTGCTGCAGGCGAAGGTCCTAGCCGAGCGCCACTTGCTAGTGAGGGCCAGAGTGAGACCCACAGTGTGACTCCTTCGAATGATTCCCCGACTTCACCACCTCCAGAGGAGATTAGTGGGGATGCAGTATCCCGGTTCCTCCACCTGATACTCTAGATGGGGATCTTGATATGCGAAGTGCGGTACAGCTCTTGACTCGATTTGTGGCCGCTCAGGCCCAACGTCAGATTCCCAGTCCTTCTGATAGAGCTGCTAGCGTGAGAGCTCGGGATTTTATTAACTTAGACCCTCCGGTATTCATAGGATCGGATCTAAATGCGGTCCCACAGAATTTTTTGGATCAGATACTGCGTACCATGCGGGTAATGAATGCTACCGATACTGAGTTGGTAAAGTTTACTTCTTATAGACTGCGGGATGTCGCGGTGACTTGGTATGAGACATGGGAGCAAGCTAGGGGACCTCGTGCTCCACCAGCAGGATGGAGAGAGTTTTCAGAGGCCTTTTTACAACAATTTCTGTCGGTCCAGCTCCGACGGGCCAGGAAAGATAGATTTCTACGTCTTGAGCAGGGCAATATGAGTGTTCGAGAATATAGCTTGCAGTTTAATTCATTGTCCAGATATGCTCATATGATTTTAACTAAGATGAGTGACTGGGTACAGAGGTTTGTTACTGGCTTGGGGCCGCACTTGGTCAATGAGTATACTACGGCTTCTCTGAATCCGAATATGGATATTGCTCGTATTCAGGATTACGCACAGAATCTGGAGGATCGTAAGAGACAGCAACTAGCGCATCATTACCGTTTTCAAGGTCGAGGGTTGATTGGTATGTTCAATCGGGATCAGGTCAGATTTCACGAGCGTCATGGTTTTATTATAGAGGGGATTCTATTTAGATGAGGCCACCGTTGGCTCAATGCGAGAAGTGTGGTAAGACCCATTCAGGGTCGTGACAACAAGGATCAAATGTGTGTTATTCTTGTGGCGAACCTGGTCATATTATGCGAGAATGCCCGACAAGAGGCGAAGATGTTAGGGCCCAGCCGGTTAGATCTGCAGCAGCTTCATCACATTCAGTGCACCCGTCAGGGAAAGGTCATCAGACGTTATCCGGTCGAGGCAGGGGTAAGGGTGGAGCAACTAACTTCGGTGGTTTCCAGAACCGCACTTATGCATTGATGGGACGACAGGATCAAGAGCCCTCACCTGATGTTATTACAGGTATATTATCAGTATTTTCACATAATATGTATGCGTTGTTAGATCTAGGATCTAATCTATCATATATCATCCTTTTCATTGCCTGTAAATTTGGTATGAAACATGAGTTGATAAGAGATCCATTTGTGGTATCTACACCAGTTGGTGAGTCGGTAGTTGCTAAAATGGTCTATCGGAATTGTGCAGTATTAGTTTATAACCGTCAGACCTTAGCAGATTTGGTAGAATTAGAAATGGTTGATTTTGATGTTATCATGGGCATGGATTGGCTAGCATTATGCTATGCTAATGTTGATTTCCAAACAAAGATTGTTAGATTTCAGTTCCCAAGCGAGCCAGTCCTTAAATGGAAGGGTAATACGGCGACGCCAGAAGGTAGGTTTATTTCATACCTTAAGGCAAGGAAAATAATCTCCAAAGGTTATATATACCATCTTGTTTGGGCTAGAGATGTCGATGTCGAACCACCTACTTCTCGATAAATTCTGGTGGTTAATGAGTTTCTCGATGTATTTCTAGACGAACTTCCAGGCCTTCCTCCCGAAAGGGAAATTGAGTTCGGTATAGACGTGTTGCCAGACACTCAGCCGATATCTATTCCTCCTTATAGGATGGCTCCAGCTGAATTGAAAGAATTGAAGGAGCAATTAAAAGATCTGCTTGAGAAAGGCTTTATTAGGCCCAACATATCTCCTTGGAGTGCACCGGTATTGTTTGTACAAAAGAAAGATGGCTCATTACGGATGTGTATCGACTATCGGCAGCTGAATAAAGTCACTATCAAGAACAAGTACCCCCTTCCCAGAATTGACGATTTGTTTGACCAATTACAAGGTGCAAAATGGTTCTCAAAGATCGACTTAAGGTCGGGGTACCATCAGCTAAGGGTCAAAGGGAAAGACATTCTGAAAATGGCTTTCAGAATAAGGTATGGGCACTTCGAGTTCTTAATAATGTCATTTGGACTCACAAACACACCAGCAACATTTATGGATCTAATGAACAACGTGTTTCGCCCATTTTTGGATGTATTTGTGATAGTATTTATAGATGATATTCTGGTTTACTCTCACTCGGAAGCAGAGTATGTGGATCATTAGTACTACAAACGCTCCAGGATCATAAGTTGTATGCTAAGCTCTCCAAGTGTGAGTTTTGATTGAATTCAATGGCTTCCTTGGTCATATAGTGTCAGATGAAGGTATAAGAGTTGACACTCAGAAGATTGAAGCAATGAATAATTGGCCGAGGCCCACGACTCCATCAGAGGTTCGCAGCTTTCTGGGCTTAGCCGACTATTATAGGAGGTTTGTAGAATGATTTTCTACCATATCAGCACCATTAACGAAGTTGACACAAAACACCATAAAATTCTAGTGGTCTGATACTTGCGAGCAGAGCTTTCAAGAGTTAAAAAACGGACTAACATCAACACCAGTCCTTACTCTCCCAGAGGGTCCAGAAGGCTACGTTGTGTATTATGATGCCTCGGGAGCAGGCTTAGGATGTGTGCTAATGCAGCATGGTAAAGTGATCGCCTATGCTGCAAGGCAATTGAGGAAACATGAGAAAAACTATCTGACACACGATTTGGAGTTAGCCGCAGTAGTCTATGCACTGAAGATTTGGCGGCACTACTTGTATGGTGTTCATGTAGACATTTTCACGGATCATAAAAGTTCGCAATACATATTTAAACAGAAAGAATTGAACTTGAGACAAAGGATGTGGCTCGAATTATTGAAGGATTATGATTTGGACATCTTATACAATCTCGGTAAAGCAAATATTGTAGCAGACGCGCTCAGTCGTAAGTCGATGGTCAGCTCGATATCGGTGCATGTCGAAAGGAAGGAATTAGTAAGGGAGCTCCATCAGTTAGCTAATTTGGGGGTCCTACTAATGGATTCGGAGGATGGTGGTTTTGTGATTCGGAATGTGTTAGAATCGTCTCTCATACAGGAAGTTAAGGAACGTCAGTGGATAGACCCCAATTTGAGAAAGATCAGAGAGGGCATTCAACAGAAAAAGACTACAACTTTTGAGATTGACGAACATGGGATTATCAAGCACCAAGGTCGTTTATGTGTTTTAAATGTAGCGGGATTACGTGATAGAATTTTGACAGATGTTCATTGCTCACGATATTCCATTCACCCTGGATCTACTAAAATGTATCATGATCTCAAGGGTGTCTATTGGTGGAATGATATGAAGAGAAGCGTTGCGGAGTTTGTAGCTAAGTGTCCTAATTGTCAGCAAGTGAAAATAGAGCACCAAAAGCCTAGTGGTTTGACTCAGAACATTGAGATTCCGATGTGGAAATGGGAAATGATTAATATAGACTTCGTTATGGGTTTACCTCGCTCTTATCGTAAGTTTGATTCTATTTGGGTAATCATTGACATACTGACCAGATCAACTTATTTCCTGCCGGTCAAAACTATCTACACAGCCGAGGACTATGCGAAGTGATATGTTAAGGAGAATGTTCGCTTTCATGGTGTGCTTATTTCTATTATATCTGACAGGGGTGCACACTTTACAACTAACTTCTGGAAATTATTTCAAAAAGGTTTAATGTTGCATTAGAGCTACGCAAATATACGTATCACAATTTGTAATCAAATTCGGTAAGACCGAGTATTGTCCCACATAGACTGAATTATCAATTACCAAATAATTAATCTATAGTTTCTATTTGACTAACGAATCTTGATTTGTAAAGATTAAAATAAAGAAAATATAAACGAAGGTAAAATGCAAAATTAAACTAACAACAAAAACACACGAGTTAAATTCGAGACTGAGAGCAATTAGGGATTCCAATCTCATCAACTATCCCCTCTACCAAGATTAACAGTTCTTCTTCTTAATAAAATTGCAGGTTAACAAAAACATTTTATATTCAGTTACGACATATAAAACTCAATCCTAAATGAAAATTTTCAATATTTCTATGATAAATTCCATCATTTAGAAAGCATAAAGATCAACAACCTAAAAACTACACAAGCAATCGTGATACTCTCATTCAAGATTAAGCTTATGTCAATTCACCTATAGCATATTCAAATCTCTCTTTTCAGATTTTGATTTAAACACATTTAGATAAACGAAAATCAATGGCCAATCAATTCTTATTCAATAACCACAAAATTGAAAAGACCTTAATAGATGAAGAAGACAAAATAATTTTTCATTAGTTCATGATAGATGTTCAAGTGATGTAATTGAAAACCCTAATAGAAGAATTAGTTCATAGTCATTCTAGAATCAACACATAAACTGAAAATTAACATAAGGATAACTCAAGACAAAGAAAAATAAACTTGAAGAAAATGATCTCCAATGGCTCCTCCAAAGCTCCAAAAACCCCTTTCTCTCCAAACTTGTCGCCTTTTTTCCCTCTTCTTTTTCTCCTTTAAAGCAAACCCTATTTTCCCCTTTGAAAAGACTTTTTTGCCCCTGTGAAAAATAAGTTCCCAAAATCCATACAGACACAAGCGACGCGGCTCTTTTACAAACTTCAATAAGCGTCGCGGCTCAGTCCAGGGAGGACCGCGACGCTCTAGCTCCAGAATCGTGACTCACTGCCTCCAAGGCGCCGCCACTCTGTGTAGGTGCCACGACTCATTTGTCATTTTCTTATCCGAGACACGTTCAATTGCCTCTTGAACTTCTTAGGACTTCTCTGAACCGTTTCTTTGACCAAACCTGCATATTTATCATCAATATCCGCTTATTCTTTCTAAATCCACCTCACCTCCATTCTGGATCACTTTATCCTGAAAATAAAATAAAAACAAGCGTAACACGGTACAAAACAACTTAAAGACTAACACTAGACTCCCTAAAACGCACTCTAAAACAGTACTTAAACATATTTAACAAACACCCCCAAACTTAACCTTTACTCGCCCTCGAGTAAAGAACTCTAGACATTCTACAAAGAAAAACGAACTCTAAAATGAATCAAGTCAATAACAATAGATCAAGCCTCAAAAATCATGAATATCATGCAACATAATCCTTAGAACATTATAGCTATCATTTTGCAATCTAGAATTTCAAGTCAGATATCCCTCAAGTTCACTTAAAATCAGCAATACATATGACAACCCAACCATGATTACTGATTAAGCAAGTACTCAACTCAGTTTATACAAACCGAATTCTCACCAACAGTCCATAATCTCATAGGCTTGCTAACTTGCTACTCTCCACTAATTTAGACAACACATGCTTAAGAATCAATATGACTTTTATAGATTATATCGATAGGCTTAGGCACGGGTAGATGAAATGTCATTTAGGCTCAAAATTACCATAAGCATATAAACCAATCAACCAAGCTCGATATCCATGTTACAAACCAACAACAATCCCCAACTTTTCTTTTATTTTCTAGATTGAGACAATTCACACTGACAAATTTTTTTATTTTTTATTTTTATTTTTTTTGAGCTACACCCCCAAACTTGTGTTTTCAATGTATGTACAAGGAGAGTGTAGTTTATTTCCCTTTTTCATATAATAAGTTTTTTTCGAGTTTTTCTCAATCATTTACTCTTCTATTGATAGCACCCAATCCAAAATACCAATTACAAATGGCCAATCCCCAATCATATACTTACATGCTCATGGTGAAATTCAAGGTAAGGAAAATAGTAAAGGGTTTCAAGTAGGCTCAGAATATGCGTCAATCAATGAAGGATTACGTAAGGCTAAAAAAAAGGTAACTAGGGATTAAATTAGTCAAGGTTGACTTGAAAGGCTCAATCGTTCCAAAAATGGCCTAGATCATCTTCCTAAACATGCATCATCTAGGATTTCATCTCAAGTAGCAAGCAAGCAATTCTAGAATTTTTCACCATCTTTCCTCAATCCGACATTCGATAATGCATAAACCAAACAATTGAGTACAAGAAATTCAACAATCATGATCAAGTTTTTATCTTTATTAATAACCAAAAGCAAACTCAAGAAACATCCAACTTAAGCACACATATTTCTCAATTCATAACTGTCAATTCCATAAAATTATATCACATCGAATTCACTCAATCTCATCGGCTATCATTATCAACTTGATTCACTGCCACATGACACAGACTCCTAGGATACTAACAACAAACAAATAACTAAAAACAACACTAATAACACAAACTCCTCCCCCAAACTTATTTAACACATTGTCCCTAATGTGAAAAAGAAAGAAAGAGAAATGAGACGTACCAAAATTCCGTCAAGCAATCTCAAAATGGTGGTGGTGGCGATGGCGTTTGGTAAGGCGGGTATTGTTTGGGGATAATGAGAAAAGGTAGGGTTTTTTCATTTTTAACCTGAAATTCTGCAGAGGCATCGCGACTCTTTCTAGACACCACCGCAGTGCTCATGATGACGACCCAGGCGCCGCGGCTCTTCAAACTTGCGCCGCGGCGCTTCACTCTGAATATTTTTCTCAACTTTCTGCCTCCCAAACGCCACGACTCTCCAAATCAGAAAAAATTTTGAACATTCTACCTAGCAGGCGTCGTGGCTCATCCAGACAACGTCGTGGTTTTTATTTTTATTTTACAAAACAACATAATTAAAATGTTGGGATGCCTCCCAATGGCGTTGTCGTTAACGTCATTTAGCCGGACGCTGAACATTATCACTGTCATCTTCCTCAAACTGTGTCGGTGCCAACTCAAAAGCGTCAGTACTCATGCTCTTCTCAGAAACAACCCCCTCAATCACATCAATTGAAAAATAATTGTCACTTGCTCTAGGATAAGATATCGACTTGAACACATTGAAAACCACCTCTTCGCCCTGAACTCAGAATCTCAACTCACCCTTCTGAACATCACTATGTGCTTGCCCCATAGCTAAAAATTGTCTCTCAAGAATTATAGGCACATCAGCATCCTCTTCCATGTCAATAATAATAAAGTCAGCAGGAAAAATGAATTTGTCCACTTTAACTAACACATCTTCAATAATACCCCGTGGATGCTTCAATGAACGGTCTGCCAACTGTAAAGTCATTGTTGTAGGCCTAGCTTCGCCCACACCAAGTCTACGAAACATAGACAAAGGAATCAAATTTATACTTGCCCCCAAATCACACAAGGCATGTTTGCATTCAAAATTTCCGATAGTGTAGGGAATAGTGAAGCTCTCTGGATCTCTCAACTTCTGGGAAAACTTCTTTTCCAAAATGGCGATGCACTCCTCAGTTAAAGCCACGGTTTCATAATCTCCCATCTTTCTCTTTTTAGAGAGAATCTCCTTCATAAATTTCACATAACTGGGCATTTGCTCTAGGGCCTCAGCAAAGGGAAGTTTGATGTGTAACTTCTTGAACACCTCTAAAAACTTGAAAATTGTTTATCAAGAGAATTTTTCCAAAGTCTTTGAGGGTATGGAATTTTGATTTGATGATCAACAATAATTGCTAGTGGTGCCTTTTCTGTAATAAGGTGGTCTTCAGTAACCCCCTCTTTCTCTAAACCATATATCTCTCCCAAGTCGTCATTCTTTTCAACAGGTGGTTGAGTTGCAGACTGCTCAACTTGTTTACCACTTCTCAATATGATGGCCCGACACTGCTCCTTAGGGTTCACAACAGTATTGCTAGGCAGATTCCCTTGAGGTCTGTTATTCAACATGCTTACTAACTGCCCCACTTGTGTCTCTAAATTCTGAATAGAGGATCTTGTCGTTGTCATGAACTGAGTCTGAGTATTAGTGAGAGTCAACAAGGCTGCTTGTAATTTATTAGGATTCTCTTGTGGGACTTGTGGCCTAAACTGCTAAGGACATGAAGCTTGATTCATTAGCTGTTGTGGACTGTTCTGTTGATATTGCCCTTAAAACTGTGACTATTGGTCTTGGCTGTTTCTCCATGAGAAGTTAGGGTGATTCCTCCAACTAGGATTATAAGTGTTGGAAAATGGATTGTTGTAGGGCCTCTGAAAATTCTCAACTGCTTGAAACTGAGCTTGGTCCATAGGAATATTATTTGTATCCATTGTTGCGCAATGATCAAAAGTATTTGGACCCCCGCAAATTTCACAACCCACTTGCATCTGAACAACATTGGCGGACACAGTATTCTGCTGCAATTGCTTTGTCAAAGAAGCAACTTGAGCAGTTAAAGCAGTGATGGCATCTAGTTCATGAACCCCAGTCACTTTTCTGCAGTGATGGCATCTCTAATCAAACCATTGATGGTTATTTGTGGCCATATCTTCTAACAAGTCATACGCCTCATTAGCACTTTTACTCATAAATGCCTCTCCAGTCGCAACATCAATTATGGTACGAGTAGTACCACACAACCCATTGTAGAAATTATGAACCAACATCCACTGTTCAATTCCATGGTGGGGACATTTCTTTTGCAACTCCTTAAACCTCTCCCGAGCATAATACAAAGACTCCCCCTTAAGCTGATAAAAATTGTTCAGTTCTCCCCTTAGCTTAGCGGCCTTTGATGGAGGAAAGAACTTGGCAAGAAATTTCTGAGCCAAATCTTGCCAAGTACTAATAGAGTTTGCCTCAAGAGATTTCAACCAGATTTTGGCTCAGTCCCTTAGTGTAAATGGGAAGAGCCTCAATCTATTAGCGTCATCAGTCACACCATTATATTTGAATGTTGCACATAACTCCAAAAAATTGGCCAAGTGCATATGGGGATCTTCAAAGGGTAACCCACCAAACTAAACTGTGACTTGGACCATTTGCAGGATTACCGACTTAATCTCGAAGTTGTTTGCCTCCACCGCTGGTGGTCTTATACAGGTCTGCACTTATGTTACAGTTGGAAGTATATAATCCCGTAAGCTTCTCACAACGGGATTCTGAGCTTATTCATGTACCATTTCTGGCACCTATCTATTCAACCCATCATTATTTTAATGATTTGCCATAACCACAGTTGAAATACCAGCTCTCTTGTTTCTTCGATTCTGCTTGCATGCTTTCTCAATCTCAGAATTATTAGGAACAAGGCTGATTGCTCCTCTTCTTGTTCGCATATAACGAACCTACCTGAAAAATGATCAAAATATGCACTCAAAACAAGTTAGAAACTTGTTTTTGGAACAACCAAATTAGAAATAAAATTAATTACTTTGATATTGATAATTTTTCAGTCACCCGGCAACGGCGCCAAAAACTTGTTGCGGATTTTAGAGCTACGCAAGTATACGTATCGCAATTTGTAATAAAATTCAGTAAGACCGAGTATCGTCCCACAGAGACTGAATTATCAATTACCAAATAATTAATCTATAGTTTCTATTTGGCTAACGAATCTTGATTTGTAAAGATTAAAATAAATAAAGCATAAACGAAGGTAAAATACAAAATTAAACTAACAACAAAAACGCACGAGTTAAATTCGAGAATGAGAGAAATTAGGGATTCCAATCTCATCAACTATCCCTTCTACTATTTACTAATGCAAGATTAACAGTTCTTCTTATTATTAAGATAGCAGGTTAGAAAAAGCGTTCTATAGTCAGTTACGACATATAAAACTCAATCCTAAATGAGAATTTTCTATATTTTCTATGATAAACTCCATCATTTAGGAAGCATTAAGATCAACAACCTAAAAGCTACACAAGCAATCGTGATACTCTCGTTTAAGATTTAGCTTATGTCAATTCAACTATAGCGTATTCAAATCTCACTTTTCAGATTTTGATTTAAACTCATTTAGATAAATAAAAATCAATGGCCAATCG
Source organism: Anisodus tanguticus (assembly GCA_034509755.1). Taxonomy (NCBI): domain Eukaryota; kingdom Viridiplantae; phylum Streptophyta; class Magnoliopsida; order Solanales; family Solanaceae; genus Anisodus; species Anisodus tanguticus. Next base: position 51,234,792 of record CM067540.1, on the reverse strand, counting down.
ATTCTCATTCAATAACCACACAATTGAAAAGACCTTAATAGATGAAGAAGATAAAATAACTTTGCATTAGTTCATGATAGAGGTTCAAGTGATTTAATTGAAAACTCTAATAGAAGAATTAGTTCATAGTCATTCTAGAATCAACACATAAACTGAAAATTAACATAAGGATAATTCAAGACAAAGAAAAAAGAACTTGAGGAAAATGATCTCCAATGGCTCCTCCAAAGCTCCAAAAACCCCTTTCTCTCCAAACCTGTCCGTCCAGGGTGCGCCGTGGCGCTCTCGCTCCAGAATTGTGGCCTCTCTGCCTCTAAGGCGTCACGACTCTGTGTAGGCGCCGTGGCTCATTTGCCATTTTCTTATCCGAGACACGTTCAATTGCCTCGCGAACTTCCCAGGACTTCTCTGAACCATTTCTTTGACCAAACCGACATATTTATCCTCAATATCCGCTTATTCTTTCTAAATCCGCCTCACTTCCATTCTAGATAGCTTTATCTTGAAAATAAAATAAAAACAAGCGTAACACGGTACAAAACAACTTAAAGACTAACACTAGACTCCCTAAAACACACTCTAAAATAGTACTTAAACAGACTTAACATTTAGGCGCCCAAAGTTAATCTTAGCATAGCTTTCCATCCTCAGACAGACGGGCAGGCCGAGCGTACAATTTAGACGATCGAGGACATGCTACGAGCTTGTGTATTAGACTTTAAGGGAAATTGGGATGATCACTTACCCCTTATTGAGTTTGCATACAATAACAATTATCATGCTAGCATTAAAATGGCTCCATACGAGGCTTTGTATGGACGGAGATGTAGATCTCCTATCGGATGGTTCGAGGTAGGCGAATCAGAATTATTTAGGCCTAACCTAGTACACCAAGCTATAAAAAGGTGAAGTTTATCCAAGAATGGTTGTTAACAGCTCAGAGTCGTCAGAAGTCGTATTCAGATGTGCGACGGCGAGACTTAGAGTTTCAAGTAGATGATTGGGTCTTTTTAAAGATCTCGCCTATGAAGGGAGTAATGAGATTCGGGAAAAATGGAAAGCTCAGTCCAAGGTATATTGGTCCATATCGCATAATTCAATGAATCAGTTAAGTGGCTTACGAATTGGACTTGCCTTCGGAGTTAGAGTTTGTCCATCCGGTTTTCCATGTTTCTATGTTAAAAGCATGTATTGGAGATCCTCCCGAGTTGTGCTGATTGACGATGTGAAGATTACAGAGAATTTATCATATGAGGAGGTTCATATTGCTATCCTAGATCGACAAGTCCGCAAGTTGAGGACTAAAGAAGTAGCCTCCGTAAAAGTTCTTTGGCAGAATAAGAACCTAGAAGAAATGACATGGGAGGCAGAAGAGGAAATGAAATATAAATATCCATACCTATTTCAGACCGACGCCGAGGTTCCGAGAAAAACATAAGGTGAGTTCTATTTGCATAATATTATAATTAATGCTTAAAAACCATGAGAAGTCTAATGTAGAAGTAGTTGTATTCTCTGGTTACGTGACAAGGATTAGATATGTCACCCCAACATTCAAGAACGAATGTTTCTAAGGGGGAAAGGATGTAACACCCCGTACTTTCGGACGATGATTTGAGCATCTAGACGTATGCAAATAAAGAACTTAGTATGTAAAAGGATTCGGTCCCGAACTAATTTAGGACTTACTAAGTGGTACAACAATGATCGGCTAATTGATAAAATATAGTGAGGGACAACAAGGATCGGCTAATTGATAAAATATAGTGAGGGACAACCAGGATCGGCTAATTGATAAATTATAGTGGGGGACAAGATTAGTGGGAATAATTATGTGTAGCGTTTAAATGAATAACCTAAGTGATTAAGATGATATGACTAATTGGTGTTATTTGTTTGGGGTGTGTCTAGTGGTGACACATAAGAACCAATGTGTCAAGTGTGGCTTAAGAGGTGGGTGGACCCCATGGCCACTAAGGAAATAAAGAGAAGGCGGCAACGTTTGGGCTCTGGATTGCATATATACACACAGTTCGTTAGAGACTAGGTAGCAACATAATATAATAATGTTCAATTGAATTAATGAGTGTTAGCCACAGCAAGCAAAACACGGTCCCTAAGTCATATTGAATTTCATTTTCAAGTTGGTTCATCAATGCTTAAGGTTAGGTGCTATACGGACTACTTGAGTTGTATTAGCAACAAATCGACGAAGGTATGTTAAGGCAAATCTTTTCTTTATTTTGGCATGTTTTAAGAACGAAACGTAACCGTAATACTGTTCCATAAATTATTCTACTCTTAGTAGATAAGAATGTTCGTGTTATTCATTCCAGTTGTCAAAGCATGTCTAAATATGTTCCTAAGTCCTTATTAAGGTATACAGAAAAGATATTGATGCTCATAGTGTTAGCCGAAGGTGAGGCAATGTTATGTTTAATGTTCACAGTGTTAGCCGAAGGTACAAGGATATTATGTCACTCAGGATGTTTCATTGTCATTCATGCATTTTATTCATGTATTACCCTAGACTATATATTGGGGATGGGAAACATGATATGCAGACCACCTGGGATATGATGATGATTATGCCTACAGAGGCCAATATGATATGATGCCCACAGAGGATGTTATGGGAAGGAAGATGCCCAATGAGGCCAATCGTGTTATATACGCATATATATATATATATGTATATCGCATTCTGCACTGACATGGTACTTAGGCATATTATGGCCCTCAGAGGCATTCATTAGTGGTCGGTTATTCATGTTGATTGTTGTTGTCGGCTATCTCTGTCTGGTGTTGTTGTCGGTTGTTCCTATCGGCTGTTGTTGTTGGCTATTTATGTCGGCTGTTGATGTTTCAATTTATTTTTGTATCTCTATTATGCTACTTTTTATGCTTAACATACTCGGTACATCAGTCATACTGACGTCTCTTTTGTCGAGGGACGCTGCGTTTCATGCCCGCAGGTTCACGTAGGCAAGGCGACGATCCGCATTAGTAGGTTGTTGACTCAGCAGATATTGGAGCACTCCCCTTGTTTCGGAGTGCCTAATCTCGGTATGATATTTTTGCATGTATATATGGGTATGGCGGGGCCCTGTCCCGACCTTATGATATTGTGTACTCTCTTAGAGGCTTGTAGACAGGTGTCCTGTGTGTAGTAGTCATGTATGGCCTTGTCGACCTTGATATGTATATATATATATATAAGTTGGGCTTTCTGGTTAAGATTTTACATAGCTTATTTCCAGTATATCACCCCCATGTGTCGACAGGGTACTGGGTGACGGCCTTTGTGGTCCGTGTTTGATTATGATTAGATGTTGACTGTACGGCTAGCGGTACCAGGCAAGTAAGGTCCGGGTGCCCTTCATGGCCCTCCGGTTTGGGTCGTGACAGAGCATAATGTCAAAAATCAACAATTTAAAGGACAAACCTACAAGAAAAGTAAGGTACGGAGTAGAGCTGTTATAAAAATGTATGGTAAAGGATAAAAATAGCATATTTAGATAATAAGAAAAGAATAAAATGAGAGAAAAAATAAGGTAACGACGTGATCACACTACACCTTGTTTGGATGGTTGTTACATATTGTATTGTATTGTGTTGTTAGTTTAAATACAATGTTTGTTTTAGTTATTACTTAAATTTTATTGCATCGTATTGTTAAATTCATCATTACTTAATGACGAAAAGTCTCATTTTATGTATTGACCTATTTGGTGTGATCGCGTTGTTACCTTATTTGTTTCTCATTTTGCCTTTGCTTATCATCTAATAATCTTATTTTATCCTTAATTTACCTTTTTCATAATGACTCTATCTCATACCCTACTTTTCTTGTAGGTTTATCCTTCAAATATTTGATGTGTGACATTATGTAACGATGGAAAATGATACAATTTATCCAATCATTGTATTCACAAAAACAATATAATACAACACAATACATTACAATACAATACAATACAATACAATACAATACAATACGATACTTTATTAAAAATGATATGTAACAACCATCTAGATAAAGTGTAAATTGATCGTTACATAAAATAAGACTTTTCGTCGTTACATAGCGATGAATTTAACAATATAATACAATACAATTTTAATATAAATCAAAACAAATATTATATTTAAACTAAACGTAATACAATACAATAGGTAGCAACCATCCAAACAAGCTGAGAAGGAAGGAGTTGAGAGGTAACGATTGTTTTCTATAAAGTTTAACGGTGTGAATTTTAATTTTAGGAGCAATATTTTCAGCCTTCAGATTTTATTTTGATAACGTGGCATCATCTAAAACTAGTACCGGAGATTACTGGTGCTAATTTAACTGGAGGGGATCTACACCCGTGAATGAGAACTTATTAAAACCTATACTCGATGCATAAATATATAGTCGGATATTTTAACAAATTCATAGAAAAATTAATTATTTATACTATGAATGAATTTTAAAGTATAATTAGAAATAATGATAATCAAAATCAAATCAATATACACAATAGGAAATAAGAGAAAAAACATACTTAGTATACATAATATTAAAATAACAATCACAAAATGGTGATATTTCAATATCATCTCCAGTTGATTCCATGTGATATTTCAAATTCTAGACCTACCAAAATCAGGAGTACGTGATTTCCCAAAATAGTGTGATTTGTCAATATCATCAAATAGTATTACATGCACTTTCCAATATGAGGACGTGGAAGTACTACGTAGGAGTGCCCCTTCTTCTTAGTTATTGAATGCATGCCATATGGCGATTTGATATATATACCTTTTCAATTATTTTTTGTGGTTTAGTGCTTAGCTTGCTTTCTTTTCTTTCGTTTGCCCTACGCTGTCCAATAAGTCAAACTTAAAAGAATTTACTCAAGATATTGTGGTATGCGGAAACGGATTCTCCGGTATTATTGAGAATATAATTAAGTAAATAAAATAAAATTTTTAAATAATTTAAATTTTTAGATGAGATAATCACACATTTTAATATCCTATGATGACATTCAGAGATCCTAGGATCGAATCTCATAGCTACGCGTGCTTGCCAATGTCTTCCACTGGTGGAATATAATTCGCGTTTAGTTGAAAGATGATATCATATTTTGGAACTCTTTATTTCAATTTTGCAAAGACTATTTCGGAACTGAGTCATCAAGATCAGTTCCTTTGTATATACTGAATTGTTTTAAATTCCTGCTCTTAATTTAAGCTGCATTTCATTAGCAAAACAATATATGTCTCATGCTGTCATTGACTAATCAGTTAATATAGTTACTACTCCCTCCGTCTTAAAAGAAATATCTTAGTTTGACTTGACACGAAGTTTAAGAAATAAAAGAAGATTTTTAAAATGTGTGGTCCAAAACAAGCCTCAAATATTTGTGTGGTTGCAAATCATCTCATAAAATTAAATTGTTTCTAAATATAGAAATGTGTCAATCTTTTTGGGACAAACTAATAAGGAAAGTAAAACAATCATTTTTGGACGGAGTGAGTATATTTGTAACATCTGTAAATCCGGATTAGGTGTGAATGTGTTAAATGAGTGTTAAAGTGACATTTTAGCTATATGAAGTCCCATCGGGATGAGTTTGGGTATAAATAGTTGTTTCTGAATTAAGACGAATAGCGAAGTGCATAAGAGTTGAGAATCGACTATGTTTATGATAGGTCCGCCTTCCAAGCTGATTTCATGCAAATCTGTTGGGAATTTGAGAAAAAATTAAAACATGAAAGTTATATTCCTTTGAAATATCTTTCCATCCATATATTGTGGATCCAGAACGGATCTTTGTGCAAAACGTTATGCGCAGTTTACTAGACATTGCGCAGTCGGCTGCGCGACCAGGCTTCAGGTGCACGCCCGCGCACCGGAAGCAGTGCTATTGCCCTTGTTGCGCGGTCAGCTACACAATTGGGCCTTCAGCTACGCGGTAGCGCACATGGTAAGGTTATTGTAAAATTCCTACATCGTTCCCTACACCCCAAATTAAAAAAATTGCTCTAGAAAGGGGAGCTCTCAAGAACCCAACTTCCTCCATGGTCCCTCCATCATCCAAGATAAGTTTTAATGATGCTTTCAAGTTGATTCCAATTCTCCAACACTTTATTAACATGATTAAACCCTTCCAATCTATAGATTATCGATTGAGTCTTCGTCTTGGACAAAGAACCCTAGAATCCGAATTCAAGAGACTTGAATGTCAAAAAGGTAAGACCTTCCTACTTCAATCGATGATAACTTTGAATAAGTTATTATAGATTATAAGTTCTTTAAATATAAATTTATAGGTATGATAGAAGAAAAATATGAAGGTTGTATGTTCGGATTGTTGACTTATGATGATGTATTTCTATTAGAACTTTCGGCTCAGTTTTTTAAAAAAATTTTGCGCGTATTCTTAAGCGTTAATTAAGTAAAAAAATCGATCACATAAAATATGTCACATTATTTAATTATACACATCGACCTCAACTAGATCGAAATCTAATTATTATCTATGTTAATTACAATGAACTCAACTATGTTTTCGATGGAAACGAAAAAGAAACAAGGGGAAAACAAAAGTTAAAATTTTTCCTTGAAGTCCTATTTCTTGTTATCTGTCATTAAATACCCTTTTGACTGTTGTCCTACAGTATTGCTTGTGGAACTATCTATCTATTTAAGTCGAGACCACTAGGAAGGTCGTTCTTTTGGCCCACCAAATGAATCGTTGAGTCTTAGAAGTTTGAAATAAGTTTGGGCTTAGTGTAAGCCATGTCAAGTCCATTCCAGCTGCAGCTCATCACGCTTAAATCTATCTCATGTACAATTGCTTAGTGTTATTTTATGCTAATATAAGTAGTACATTGATTATTTACGTTCTCTTTGTGATATATTGTTTTTTTCGTAATGTCTTACTATATTATAACATTGGGTTGATAAGGAAACTAAAAAAAAATTTACATTTATATGTGAATTCATCATGAATATCTAATAACATTTCCTTTTAGTGTAACTATTTTGTACACTTTATGTGAGTAGTCGAGCGGAATCAGAAATTCTAGAATTCAAGACATATAACTCTATATATTTATATACATGAAAAAAATTACCTTTCTATGCAATTTTTCAGCAGAGGAGATTCAATATACACTGATCCACCATTATAGTCAAACTATACTAAACCGTATTATAAAAATGTAAACATTTTGAGAACATTGTGACGAAATTAAGTTTTGAGTAATTTAGTATGAGCTTAATTACTACTCTCTCCGTTCCATAACAAGTGGTGTTTTTAGCTTATGCACACCCTTTAAGAAATTTCTCACTCCTAGAAAATTATGAGTGTTTTTACCAATTTACCCCTAATTAATGCCTAGAAAAGAAAAGTTACTTAATGATTCTTGATTATGTATATAAGGATAATTAAAAGAATAAGGTCATTTTCTTCATGAAATTCTAAAGCACCTCTTATTTTGAAATAAAATAAAAAGTCTAAAACACCACTGGAAAGGACGGAGTAGTTAGACACAAAAGTTTCGGCGAGTCCAATGCGTTAATGCTTTAGTAGCCTTAATGCCTAGTCTAGGCATGTGTTAATGGTATGAATGGAAAATGTTTTCTTAAAAAATAAGTGGGGGTTTTATTAATTTTTTTATGTTTGATAAGTAAACAAAAAATATGATTTTAAAAATATTTTATATATAATTTTGACAAATACTATGGAGAGGTGTGACGGAAAGTTGTGGTTGGGTCGGGACTGTGGTAGGGTGGCAGGGAGCGAGCCAAGTGGGAGGGGGGTTTATCCTAAAACTCTTCGGTGAAATTACAATGTTAAAATTACTTTTTGTGTATATATATAATAAATATTGAATTCCCTTGACTTCTTTATGTGTTTGCTTCTCTCATATTTTGAATTTTTTTAATAAAAATTCTGACTAAATCACCGAGGGTGGGAGTGCGAGGCTTGTGGGAGGGATGGGGGTTCAATAGTATAATTTATACAATAATTTTCATAGTGAATACCTTTTGAAGCATAGTTACACCATATTTTAGTGCATAAAAACGATCAAGGAAGAAACACTTTAACTAATAGAATCAACAAGATAGTGGAAACTATTATCCAATAGGTGAACCCACATCATATAAATCATTTAAAGAACGCGTAAATCATAAAGGATCCGAAAAGTATATTAAAACATATTCCCAATATAGCAGAAATGCAAGGTAAGACTGCGTACAACAGACCCTTGTGATCCGGCCCTTTCCCAGATCTCACGCATAGCGAGATCTTAGTGCACCGGACTGTCCCTTTTATTCTCAATATAGCGGAAGTTTGAATATAAAGAAAAGTCCAAAATAAACCATAATCCTCAAATACATAATCAAAAGAAGAATCTAAACAGACTTTGAGTATAAAAGATGAAAGATATTTTTACATTTTCTTTTTAGTTGGTTTTTCAAAACATACTTTCCTTTTATTAAAGCACAATGATTTTCAATATATTACAATTCTAATTTTTTTAAACTCCCTAGCCCCTTATAGATTTTCTTGAATTAATAACTTAAAGAATATAGTTGTTGAAAGGAATTTCGTTTTATTTTGTTGTTTTCTTCTTCTTGTTTTTTTCATAAATTGTTATAGTTCTACAAATGTTAAGGTTTTGCTGTGTTGAAAATTTTGATGACAATGCCGACCTTTTGTGACACAAGTGTGGTTAGTTATGTCAGCTTCAATTAATTTTATAATACTAGTATAAAAATATGCACGGAGAGACTTCCGCAAAATAAATACTACTCCGTAAGAATTTAGTGGCTATAATAAAGTATATGAAAACATATTATCATAATAATTGGATTGATTATCGAGTAGTGACAATAAGTAGAAAATATTAGCAGTACTCCAAACAAAAGGGTCAATTTTTATCATTTTCTCAAAACCAAAAATGTCCCAACGTACCCAAAAAGCCAGATTCTCTGAAAAGGAAAGACAGAGAAAAAGCTAATATCCCTTATTTTTCTTCAATAAATATTTTCTATCTCAATTTATATGATATATTTTCTTTTTTTATTATATTTTTAAAAATATGAAGGGAGCCTGGGAGTCTGGTAAAATTGTTGTCATGTGACCAGGAGGTCATGGGTCAAACCGTAAAAACAGCCGCTTACAGAAATGTGAGTTAAGACGGCGTACAATAGACCCTTGTGGTCCGGTGCTTCCCCGGACCCCGCGTATAGCGGAAATTTAGTGCACCGAACTGCCTTTTTTATATTTATATACTTTAAAAAATATGTATTTCTATATTTAGAAAATAATATAACTTTAAACTTACTTTTAAAATTTTAATGTAATGATTTATAGCCATTTTTATTACAAATTCCTTTTTATTTCATAAATTTTTCGTCCAATGAAACGTCACATTGCGGCTGAGGCAGTACCATCCATATACAATAATCCAAATATCTTTGTTCTGTACAAATGCTTATCAAGTAGTAGTACTAACTACTAAGTAGTATTCATTCACAATGAGAGCAACTGGGACTTATTATAACTCGCCAGGTTTTATTCAGCCCCAACTTATCTAATCAGATCCCTTTCATCTCTCTAATTAAACAACTCCGTCCTAGTTATTCGGTCCCAATTTATGTGATATAATTTGATTGTACATGAAATTTAAGAAATTTAAGAAATAAAGAAAGACTTTTGAATTTTGTGATCTAAAACAAGTCAAAGATATTTGCATGGTTATAGATCATCTCGTTAAGTGTAAAATGTAAGTTTAAAGTTAAGTTATTTTCAAATAAGAAAATGTATCATTCTTTTTTGAAAGGACTAAAAAGAAAAGTGATCACATAAATTGGGACATATGGAGTAATTTATATGGTATCGTTCAAATATTGAAACTTAACTTTTAAAAAATTTGATCATAAATTCGGATATGAAATCTTTAAATTTTTTAGAATAAAATTTACATATTATTAAAAAAACTATGTAAAAGTACCATAAATCCCAATAATAGATAATTTGCGGTAAAAAAAACTCATTTGACTCTCGAAAAGCGAAATGTGTCACAATACGGAACGGAGGAATTATAATTTATCATGCAAACTATTTATAAAATAGTACTCCCTCTGTCCCAATTTATATAATGTAGTTTGACTAACATTAATTTTAAGAAATAAATGAAGACTTTTGAATCTTGTGGTTTAAATAAATCAAGGATATTATGTGATTATAGATCATCTCGTTAAGCGTAAAAAATAAATTTTAAAATTAAATTATTATCAAATATATAAGGAAATATGTCATTTTTTTAAGACTGACTAAAAAAAAGTATCATATAAATGGGAACAGAGAGAGTAATATGTTAATTTCAGAAAATATCAATAAAAAATAGCAGTAGATTTTGTTTATTTTGGCGTCTTGCCTAAATGAGAATGGATATAAAGCTAGTAGACCTTGTTTGTTCTTCCACACATTCCTATAGTTACTGTTGGAAATTAGCCTTTGGCGGGGAGATGCGTCCACCCATCTTTGATGAATTAAACACTAGTGTTTCGCATGTTGGAGACCTTGTCTCTTCGCACATGCATGATCTACGAAGTGAGTAGATGACCGTAGGGCCAAGAATCGTCTAATTTCGTTGAGAAATGAAAGAGATATTGGTCCACGAAGTAAGGTGTTTGAGACATGGAAATGTGGTGTGGGACAAATCTACCACATCGGTGGGAATAGGAAGAATTGCTCTCTATATAAGTCTCTAATGTGGTAAAGGGTTTGGATCCCCAAGGGGTATCCCATGTGTTTAAAGGAGGGAAGACCTAGATGTGCTTGGGTTCAAGGCTAAGCCCACACGCGCGCCGCCGCCGCCCGCCCGTCCCGTTCGGTCTCGGGCTCGGGTCACGGGTCGTGGGTCGTGGGCTGTGGGCTGTGGGCCTTTCTGATATTATCTTTTTGGACCGAGAGAACTCGCCGGATGTACGTTTAATCCCCGAAGTTTCATATGTACAGTTTGGACCGAATTCTTTTATATGTACGATTTGGTCCCCGAAGTTTCAATATTTACAGTTTGGTCCCCGAATTTACGGAGACTTTTTCTCGCCTACCGTTGGGACTGTTTTTGAGGAATTAATCAGCCATTACTTGGCGATTAACTCCTCCATTAATGACCCATTACTTGGCAGTAAGGCGACCTTTCAATGGCCATTAACAGACCATTACTTGGTGTTTTAATGCCCTCCTAAATGGCCATTAACACCCATGTTTTGGCAGTTGGACAGCCCCTTCTCTATGCTATATATTGAGCTTCATTTGGCTCAATTCGGTGGCGAATATAGACGAAAAACAGGCCACAAAACAGACGAAAAAAGACATCGAAAAATCAAGCAAACCGGTGGGTGAAAAATCAAGCAAACCAAGTGGCTGAAAAATCAGCAAAACGGTGGCTGAAAATCAGTCAAAAATAAAGTGACCAAACCCTCACGTATACACAAGATATACACTACAGAGACACACTATATACACAGAGACAAAAGAGAAGAGTAAAGAGAAACTCTTCCTTTCTATTCCATATCTTCAGCAAGTCGAGTCATATTTATTTTCTTCGACAGGCTCAACCTATTGGCTTTGTAGTGTTGAGATTAAAGTGTTGTTTTATCTTGGGAGACTATTGCCCGCTAACGTAAAAGCATATATACAGGGCAATCTTGTCTTAAGGATAGAGGGCTATCCTCGACTCAACACACAACGTTGTAACCTTCCAGATTTAGTTGTTTCTTGATTTCAGGATATCAAGATTCAAGACACAACATACTTGCGGCAGTTCTCAAAGTTGGCTTTGCAAGGTGATCAAGATTCAAGACACAACGCACTTGCGGCAGTTTTGAAGTTTGACCATTTATTTATCCTTTCGAACATTTGTAATAGTTATTTACATCCCGTACTGCTTTATAAAGTACGATAGAGTGCCAACAACTTAAGACAAGATTGTGTTGTATTACTATTAGTGTTCGAAAGATGTCGGTCAAAAGTTGTGTGATCAAATCTGGATATGGCAATGGTTTTTACGGTAGAAGAGAGTGATGATGATGAACGTGTTCATGGTGTCACCGCTACCAAGACTGGTTGGAACAAGCGCTCTCGAGAGCCTGAGGATGTCAACTGGGACAAGAGGAGAAGACTGAAGATGTTATTCTATCTTGCAGCAGAAGGCCTATATCTGTCCCAGACAAAAGATCCGAATAATGGTAAGAAGGAAATGGACACTCAGTATGATGAAGTGACTGAAGTGAGCCAGAATCCGAAAAGAGGATAAGTAGTTTTTCTTACTTGTCAAGAATAAAGATTAAATGATGTCTGATTAAAAATGGATTAAAGTAAGGAGGAATATGAAAATAATTTATATTCCTTACGCTTTAACAAATCAGAAGTTTAATCTCATCTTCTTTCCATTTAAAGATTGGATTTTGTAAACGACTTAAGAAGATCCGTTCTTTTAAGTGTAATTGTTAAAGTGTGTAAAGTATGTTCGCACATACGATGGAGAAAGATCCACTAACTGTGTGAAAACTGTTACCACTCTTAAGTAAGCGCCAAGAATTATCTGGGCACCAATCATAACGGAAGAAGTCTAAAAATTGATGACGTTGAGCCTGTCATATTATTTGGCGAGAAGATCCTTCATAGGATGATATTGGACACTCGGTCATACAAAGCCTCCAGAGCGATCGAAGTGGGCCAAAATTCCTTTGATATGATGATATTGGACACTCGGTCATATAAAGCCTCCGGCGACCGGAGTGGTGCGAATTCATTTCATAGGAAAAGTAATGGACACCTAGTAAGGTGGGCCGAGTTTCCGGTGTCTTAATGATCCGAAGGCCTAAAGAAAGGCAAGAAAGAAATTGGACACTCGGGCCCGCCAAAGCAACCGGAGTGGGCTGAGTATCGGATCATATATGATCCGGTTACGCCCTAACCACGGGTAAGAGGTTGTTCATGTGAAGCAACACCACCTCTAAAGTAGAAGGGGTGGAGAGGTTGTCCTCAATAGGACTTCAAGGAATGGATCACTCTAAAAAGAGGTGATACATGTTCCCAAACTTGGTTTAAGGGACGCCGTTGGTCAAAATTTGGTTTGAGACTAGTCCAACGGGTCTATAATAACTAAGAATGGTACAAGTATGTCCGTAGCCAAATTAATGATATATTTGTAATCCGTGCATCTATGCCATCATAGATTAAGACACGTTAAATAGCAAGTCATTCAAAAGCTAACGATGTTGAGATTGTTGCCTTCTGTCGACATAAACCCTCAAAATGAATGTGAGTTAGACGAAGAGGCAAAATCACCTTTCCAAATTCCGTCAAGGGAATAGCGAAAGAAGTACCGCTCCTCTAGAACTTAGTCACACCTACTTGGGTGATTTGAAGTTGATACAAAATAGAGGGGGGAGACAAGTACGTTGTGACCTTCATTGATGATGGTACAACGTATGGAATCCTTTGTTTGTTGAAAAACAAAGATGAAGTTGTTGAAGCGGATAAGCGCTACAAAGCAGAAGTTGAAAATCAACTAAGCCTACGGATTGAGAAATTCGTAGTGATAGAGGGGGAGAATGTGAAGCATCGTTCATTAAACGAATGTTCATTTCTCACCTCGGTCCAACGGTGTTAGCCAAAGTCGTACGCCCAATTTATGTGGGGTTGCTTGGTAAAAGTTGGAATAATGAAACAGTCAAGTTGTACCTAAGATCGTAGATTGCATATCCACCGGATCCGCAAATAACGAAGAGTGATGATCGCCTCTTGGCGTCAAAGAATACTTGAATTCTTTGAAGATCGCTTTCCTTGAAAAAGGAAAAAGGGAGTAATTGCTCAAGGTTAACAAGAACCCGCGAGGGCTCGATCGTCCGGAATCGGACGTTCCGTATCTACGGGACTCGAAAGTTGCGGCTATCCGGAACTTAATATTCCGGATCTGCGAACTCGGGGATTCTAGATGTTGAACCGAGAAGGAGCAAAGAGGGGACAAAGACTTGTTCCATACCTTCTAGCTTGTATGGTTGAGAACGAACCATGGACAATTAATAAATAATTGTCATCTCCAAAAGCGCCGCTTTGGAAAGAAGCTACAAAGAGAGAAATAGACTCTATCATATAGAACCATACTTGCGTAATGGTTGATCTTCATCAGGAAAAGAACCTTTGGGTTGTAAGATGTGCTCCCCCGTGAGTAGCTTCACATCCAGGGCCATTGCGATCTTGCGTGGCATGAATGTTGAATTAGTCTTCCCAACCGTAGAGTTGGAAGAAGAGAATCGAGACTTGGTTTGCCGGATCTGTTGGGCTTCTTCCCGAACTTTCATTTTGGTCCCCGAAATGTTTACATTTTGGTCTGAAAGTTTCGGATAAAACAGAACAATGAATCGACCACGAAACATTGACTCGAAGTTAGAATGCCAACAGTTGGAGAATCAACGATCTAAAAGTAAAAGTCATATTGAAACAAAGTCTCGATATGAAAGATATGGGTATCACGAGATGACATCTTTGGAATTGGATTTCTAAGACATCTAACGGATGGTCGATAGTTGACGATCTCGTTGAAGCCACCAATGGATATGAATCATAGAACCGATTGGAATCATGGTGCACCCATAGACAAGGAGCGATATGCTCGGTCACGTGTAGTTCAATGTATTGTACACACTACAACCGACCCGGTATCGTCTTCCAAAGCGAGATCGGTTGAACTAAGGTTCACCGATGATTTCAATACATGATCAATAGAAAGGCGTTAAGTCGGATATGACGATATCCGAATTATTCACTTATCTACGGATTATAGTATTCGGATGTCCAGCGGTTACGAGAGAACACCGTGATGCAAACCGGACATCGAGATATGAAGAACACCAAAGCCACAAGTAAATGTGTATGGTGGTTCTTGGAAAATCCTCTAAGCAAACTTGCATCGGCCGATTCATGATGGAATCGGGGTTTATCGCTTTATACAAAGCATGAAAGAAGTTGAGTAACTTCATGACTCTTTAGAGGACGTACCTTATTGGGAGAAACCCGTGCCTTCAGCAGTTATACACTGTGGCTAGCCGGTCGGCTTCAGGAAGGACACGGATGACGGCGTCTGGACATATCTTTTAGGATCCGTCGGAGACATAAGACCGTATGGCGTTGATCATCACGGGTGTCACATCCTTGTTTACTAACTAAGGGACTACCCGGAGATCAAGTGTTCTGCCTGTCTAGGGGAATTGGCTTAAAACCCAAACAATACGAACCTTTGCGGTGGAAACCCAACCATACTGATTGGAGATCCCAAGAATGTGGTTCAATGGGAAAACTAAGCGGCAAAAGGTTCAGTTGAGCGCTTCGGTGGAAGCAAGAAGCACTTCGGATGATGATTTCGTACGGAAACATGAATCCAAAGTCGTTCCCGCGATAGACATTAAAGTCGCTGCATGGTGGGTAAAGGTTAAGCTTCCAAACCTTTAAAAGATCCTCAAACGGTTGAGGTTAAGGTTGGGGGAACTTTTAATGATTCCTAACACTTGTGAAGTGGGGTATAGCGGGATACCTTGTAGGAGATCACCTATTTAAGTGCGAGGATGGCCGACTCAAATGAACGCACTTAAGAATCCAAGTGTGTCCTTGGCCACAACGGACAGAAACGTAAGAAGGAAAATGAATAAGAAGAGTTATTGTGTTGATATCGTTGTCTTGGCTTACACTAAACACTGACGGTTCAAGACATCACGTTCACCGCGCAGTAAGTAAGTCCGATGGTTTCAACTAGGGAAGGTTCAAAGCGAAAGCTACCTCTCCTGATGCAATATCGTTTCGCTGAAAGATTGCTGAAATGTAGGCACCTTGTGCGTGCGCCACAATCTCTCTTTCATAGAGGGGATTGTTGGAAATTAGCCTTTGGCGGGGAGATGCGTCCACCCATCTTTGATGAATTAAACACTAGTGTTTCGCATGTTGGAGACATTTTCTCTTCGCACATGCATGATCTACGAAGTGAGTAGATGACCGTAGGGCCAAGAATCGTCTAATTTCGTTGAGAAATGAAAGAGATATTGGTCCACAAAGTAAGGTGTTTGAGACATGGAAATGTGGTGTGGGACAAATCTACCACATCGGTGGGAATAGGAAGAATTGCTCTCTATATAAGTCTCTAATGTGGTAAAGGGTTTGGATCACCAAGGGGTATCCCATGTGTTTAAAGGAGGGAAGACCTAGATGTGCTTGGGTTCAAGGCTAAGCCCACACGCGCGGCGCCGCCGCCCGCCCGTCCGGTCTCGGGCTCGGGTCACGGGTCACGGGTCGTAGGCTGTGGGCTGTGGGCCTTTCTGATATTATCTTTTTGGACCAGAGAACTCTGCCAGATGTACAGTTTGATCCACGAAGTTTCATATGTACAGTTTGGACCGAATTCTTTTATATGTACATTTTGGTCCCCGAAGTTTCAATATTTACGTTTGGTCCCCGAATTTCGGAGACTTTTTCTCGCCTACCGTTGGGATCGTTTTTTGAGGAATTAATCAGCCATTACTTGGCTGATTAACTCCTCCATTAACAAGCCCATTACTTGGGCGATTAGGCGCCTTTCAATGGCCATTAACACCATTACTTGGCGTTTTAATGCCCTCCTAAATGGCCATTAACACCCATGTTTTGGCAGTTGGACAGCCCCTTCTCTATGCTATATATTGAGCTTCATTTGGCTCAATTCGGTGCAAGAATATAGACGAAAAACAGGCCACAAAATAGACGAAAAAAGACACCGAAAAATCAAGCAAACCAGTGGCTGAAAAATCAGCAAAACAAAGGCTGAAAATCGGTCAAAAACAAAGTGACCAAACCCTCACGTATACACAAGATATACACTACAGAGACACACTATATACACAGAGACAAAAGAGAAGAGTAAAGAGAAACTCTTCCTTCCTATTCCATATCTTGACAAGTCGAGTCATATTTGTTTTCTTCGACAGCTCAACCTATTGGCTTTGTAGTGTTGAGATTAAAGTGTTGTTTTATCTTGGGAGACTATTGCCCGCTAACGTAAAAGCATATATACGGGGCAATCTTGTCTTAAGGATAGAGGGCTATCCTCGACTCAACACACAACGTTGTAACCTTCCAGATTTAGTTGTTTCTTGATTTCAGGATATCAAGATTCAAGACACAACATACTTGCGGCAGTTCTCAAAGTTGGCTTTGCAAGGTGATCAAGATTCAAGACACAACGCACTTGCGGCAGTTTTGAAGTTTGACCATTTATTTATCCTTTCGAACATTTGTAATAGTTATTTACATCCCGTACTGCTTTATAAAGTACGATAGAGTGCCAACAGTTACATGAATACATAATTTATTTCAAATGGTAATACTATTCCAAGAATAAAGGTTAACACAAAAAAGGGCAAATTACAAGTCGATTGTCTCTTTTTTATAATTTAACTATATAATAAGGGTAGTTTCGTTACCATTAATTACTTGGCGGGTAAATGTTATCTTCTCACTTCCTTTATAGTGAATCATTGTCGTCACTGTTCATCTTCTTCCATTTGTTTGTTTCACGAGGTTTTCTGAATGTTGACTCCTTTTGTTAGAGAAGTTTAAATTACTTAAGCAACTGTCAGCCTCGCGATTTCGTAATTGATCATGCACATGCATGTTTTGTTGTCTATATTTGGGCAAGCCAAAGGGGACATTCATGACTACACCCTTCTTATCTAGGAATTTTTTTGGAAAGATGAACTGCAGAGGAAGATTATGCTGGTTGCGTCGATGTTCTAGATTTACAGATAAAATAGTCTGCCACCTTCTTTTAAGTTACTTCAAGCAAGTTTTGCTTCAACCACATTAGATTAATTAACTTAGTTAATATTTACATCTATTTAGATTTGATGTTTCATCTTAGATTGGTTGTTGCGAACCTTTTCTCTTGCAATATGAAATGTTACTATTTATATCGCCTCTCTATAGTCCTATTATGACTGAGAAAATGGTAGTATTTTGATTATGTGATTTTCCTTTTACCTTTACTATCACTTGTAAATTGCAGTGTTGATTTTCATAACTAGGTCGAGAACTTTTTTCCGCCTAACATGAACAAAGAAACATATATATTTATATATATATCATTTTCCTGTAACTGTAACAGTGAGACATAGCTCCAGATATGAACACAAAATAATATTCACTCATTATACCATCATGGATAGTGACTGGAACCTTAATAGAATTTTGTGGTTCAAAGAGGAATAAGATGATTGCTCAAAAATCGCTTCTTGTAATATGGTATAGGTAAAAGATGCATAAAGTCGGTCTAAGTAAAATTTAGTTATAACAAAAGTCAGCAGTATAATGGAGCTCTTAAAGGTCGATAAGTTATCATAACGAACTATGTGTGTTTAGCTATTGCTAAGGTCATATTGGACGGGTATCTTTCCATCCCCCTTTGGTTGATCTGAAGGATTGAATATGAAAGTAAGGTTAATTAGAACAAGTGAGAAATATAAAAAAATCTATGAAATAGCTGCTATGCCCGCCAAAGTAAGGGCGAACCAAATCAATTTTTATAAGAGAATTCTTTTGTCTTGAAACTGTCCGCAAATATGCAATATGATAGTACATATGTTAAATTTTCAAATCTCTTATAGCCTAACATAAACACTTTTAGTTGCAATTATTCTGCAATAATTTTTTCTTAAAGTTATGTTATGAATTCTTCTTAACATATAACCTTGCCAGCATCCTGTTGTAACTCTATCATAGAGGAATGAGAAATGATATGGCTTCTTGCTACTATTTGGAATTGGTACTTGTGTTCAGAAACTAGCTGGTTTAATTTGAGTAAACTCACAAAATCACATGCTCCTTTTATCTGTTTAACTTATTTTCAGTGAATCCTTTCATGTTGTTAATGTTTAAGAAACCTCATAATTGGTACTCGTATTTCTTTTCACTCTCACTCTCACACCATGATTTTATTAACCCCCATCTGATTTACCTCTAGGTGCTGTAGTCATTTGGCTATGACATGTCTGCTCCAAGCCTTGCATCAAATGTTGGTTGATATCTTCATCCTTTCTTTAGTTGTAGTAATGTGTTAATTCTGATGGATGTCTTTTTCATGGTCATAAGTTTTAAGTAAAAATTCTAGGTTTAGAAATCGTACATAAATTTGTGTCACTAATTGTGGCATGTTTCATACTTGATGGGCCGATTTCCAACTCCTGCTCTTGCCTCACAAGCACATGCATATCCAAGTTCACTATTGATAGAACCAGTTGAGTCAATTCTTCTGATCTGCTGATAAGATGTATCTTCTGATCTTTTTTACTTGGTTGAAGTTTTAATCAGGACTCATCTTTTGTACGGTTGCCAGAAACTAAAATTTACTTAATTGACTATCATTTCATTATTTTACTTTACTTTAGTTAAAATTGGCTGCGAACGGAATTGGAGGAAGAAACTAATTCTATGTTTTTCAGTACTTCCAATATGATTTTCCTCTTTGCTGAACAATTGAAAGCTATCATGTTTACTACATGCACTACAAACATAATCAAAACTTCCATTATAGTTCATGGAGGATTCAGACTGCACACATGTCTACTGAATGATCCAGTTCAACAACTCTCTCAATCTATAGAGATAAGACACGCGCCAACATGAGTTCCTTGTGACAAGCTTTAAGTTGTTTCTGATATATTCTGTGTATATGACGTGTATCACTCCTTACATTATTAGAATTTTTGTACATGTGTAATTATGGTAGTAGTCTTGTATTAGGAAAAGATATATTTAACTATCATAATTAAAGATTGTATATAATGTATATATACCTTTGACATTAATGAAAATAATCAGGGGAATATTCTCTTTCATGGTATCAGAGTCGGACTCATTCCAATTCTTCATTCACCGATGTTGACGTGAAGAATGCATTCTTACACTGTGATCTCAAGGAAACGGTATACATGCATCAGCCCTTGGGTTTCAGGGACCCCGATCATCCTAACCATGTATGTTTGCTGAAGAAGTCCTTGTATGGGATAAAACTGGCCCCTCGAGCCTAGTATAAAAGGTTTGCAGATTATATGTCTACTATTGGATTTTCTCACAACAGGTCTGATCATTCTATGTTCATCTATCGTCGTGGTACTTCTCTGGCATACATTCTGTTATATGTGGATGATATTATATTGACTGCCGCTTCTGATAAACTGCGCAAGTCTATCATATCTCTTCTCAGCTCCGAATTTGCTATGAAAGACTTGGGGCCTTTGAGTTATTTTTTGGGTATAGTTGTAACTCGTCATGCATGTGGTCTATTTTTATCCCAGAGGAAGTATGCGGCTGAGATTATTGAGCGGGCTGACATGTCATCTTGTAAGTCATCTCCTACTCCGGTTGACACCAAACCGAAGTTGAGTGCTAATTCTAGCACACCCTACAAAGATCCCTCCCACTATTGTAGTCTTGCGGGGGCTCTTCAGTGTCTTACACTCACGAGGCATGTTATTACTTGTGCAGTGCAGTAGGTGTGTTTATTTATGAATGATCCGAGGGAAGAACACATGCACGCTCTGAAACGCATTGTGTGTTACATTCAGGGCACTCTTGATTATGGTTTGCACTTATATCTATCCTCTGTATCTACTCTTGTGTCTTATACAGATGTTGATTGGGGTGGATGTCTAGATACTAGACGCTCGACATCTGGTTATTGTATGTTTCTTGGTGATAACTTGGTCTCTTGGTCGGCTAAATGCCAAGCTACTTTATCGCGATCCAGTGCGGAGGCCGAATATCGAGGGATAGCCAATGTGGAGTCTGAGTCCTGTTAGCTGCGTAACCTCCTATTAAAGCTTCACTTTCCTATTCAGAAAGCTACCTTGGTCTATTGCGATAATGTTAGTGCGGTCTATCTCTCTGAAAATTCGATCCAACATCAGCGCACTAAACATATCGAGATGGATATTCACTTTGTTAGCGAAAAGGTAGCTCGTGGACTGGTACGTGTCTTGCATGTCCCTTCACGGTACCAAATTGCTGACATCTTTACTAAGGGTCTTCCCTTAGTTCTGTTTGAGGATTGTAGGGAACAGTCTCAGCGTACAATAACCGCCCGCTATAACTGCGGGGTATGACAGAATATACGTGTGTATATGTCGTGTATCACTCCTTACAATATTAAAGTTCTTGTACATGTGTAATTATGGTAGTAATCTTGTATTAGAAAAATGTAGTAGTTTTGTATTAGGAAAATATAAATTTAATTATCATAATTAAAGATTGTATATCATGTATATATACCTTTGACATTAATAAAAATAATCAGGAAATTATTCTCTTTCAGTTTGATGTATCAAACATATTAGAAGACATTATTGCATTTGTTCTTGTCATGTTTCTTAGGATGGCTCATTGTTTGAATTAAGGTTAACTTCTAATTTCTAAATTGTTGTTGTTAGTTCCATATTGTTGCCTGTGTACTTTTTAGTTATGTTTCCTTTGGTTCATGGTTCATTGTTTGAATTAAATTTTACATTTAATTGGATGCACAACAGAATTTAATGTGTACTACGGCATTCGGGCATATGCCTGTGCTGTGCACAGGCACCCACTCATGTAGTAATAAAATAAGTGGACAGTGTTGAGGTTTAGGAAAAATACAAACGTGTACAAAATCACATGGGATACCACGTTCTCATACAAATATACAATCATTCATGTCTAAGCAGATATTCGTCATTGAGTCGTTAATAAAAGACAAATTAAATAGTTTGATGTTTTTAATTAGGATTCCATGCACAATTGGATCCGAACGGCACTAATAATGCTTAATATCAAGCTGTTGATTACTCTAAATGGAAACAGACAAAGAGCACTCAAACGGAAATTAATCAGTAAGATCAACAAGCAAATATTAGTTGGAACAGTTGCAATTTGCAAATATGGTCCTTTAGATGATTTAATTAATTTTTGTAACATTTAACTAAACAATTTTGCATTTGTTTGTTTATTTCATGATCGGTCTCTAACTATACATGGAGGTAACACGTTGGTAAACACAATTCATTGTACACTATATTAAATTGCAATATGACCTAATTTTACAATATATATTACTAATGTTTTCTGTTTTTCTAGTAGATAATATATACCAAGTTGACATGATCTGTTGAATAAATTAAACTAAATTACACGTATATCTCAATATACTTAAATGAAATAAATGTTCATCCTACTCCTCCAAATTTGAACAAGTTGTCTGTCCATGTGTATTCCTATTCTTAGTCCGTCCATCTCAATTGTCATTGTCTTTTTTTGTTTAATCTAGATTCACACTGCACCTATTTAAAGGGGAAAATACCTTTGGAACATTTCATTTCCGATGAAGAAATTGCCTTTTCTGGTTAGACCTTAAGAGTTACTTTGTCGAAATAAAGTATAAATCAAGTGATTTTATTGATATAAAAATAAGATAAGTAATTTTACTATACGATTTTACTAAATTAAGTGATCATTTTGAAAATTTTACTTCATGAATTTCTGCATTTTCAGAGCTCCCTCTTAATGTCTTTAAAGATATCTCTCCCAACTTCATCTGGGTAAAAAAAAAATCTTTCCATATTTGTTGATTTCTTATTCATTCTCTTCTGTAGGTCAAATTAATATATATCCCGTTGTTCCATACTTAGCTTGTTACTGTACTAGTCAATTAAACACTCTCCCCAATTGCCAACAAACGTTAATATACAGTGACTGAAGGGGATCAAACCCAACTCAATATATCATCATCATTATCTTTTCCATTAGCTTAAATTGCTCTATGTTTACTCAAATTCATTCCAATGCTAAAATCAATAAGACGTCGAATCCGGTCGTTTATTTTAATTATTTGTTAAGAAAATAATTGCAAACACCAAATTAATTGTTCAACCTACTTATTCAAGGAAGACCCACCAAATCCGGAGCAATAGATTGGTGAAACAGTGAGGCTGCGGGACGATCGCTAGCCCTGTTGTGGATTTTTCTCTTTATCGCGCTTACCTGAAACATGTTAGATAAAAGAGTCAGCCCTATCATCCGGGGCTGAGTGATGACCTCGTCTTACAACTCAAAGTAACCTCACAATGCTCTAAGTACAATTATACTATAAACATAATAAGCACGTTACGAAACATATTACAACACTTTCAATGTACAAGCCAATAATAATTGGTCACACACAAAAAAAAATCCCCTCCCAACTTGTCCTAGGAAATGCTTAGTTTAACTAGTACACATTCACAAAAGAAATCACGGAACGCGCAACCCAATCCATATATTATACTATATAATTATTGCGGTGCGTGCAACCCTATCCAATATAATATATTATATGTTTATTGCGGTGCGTGCAACCTAATCCAATATTTTATATATTTGTTGCGGTGCGTGTAACCTGATCCAATATATTATATTATGTATTTGTTGCGGTGCGTGCAACCCGATCTAATATAATATATTATATGTTTGTTGCGGTGCGTGCAACCCGATCCAATATATTATATTATATATTTGTTGTTGTACGTGCAACCCGTTCTAGTATTTTATATGTATATATATATATTGCCTGAATGATACTAAGACAATAATAGACTTCCATACTTAGTCATATTTTTAGAAAAATTCAAGTAATATTTCTTTCTTTCAACTTTTCTCCATTCTCACTTGTAAGAGTTATAACTCTCAACCAGTAACCCCAAATAAGTTGTTCCTTATGTTGTATCGAAGGTAACACAGGGACCTATCACTATATCAAGTTTCCTATGTAAAAACTTAGTATTACTAGTACAAATTCATGAAAGAAACATCTTTAAGAAAACTGTCTCGCCAGTTTTTTGTAAAAACAAGACACAATCTTAAAACAGTCATAACTTTTTATCCGTAAGTTGTATCGATCTCCATAAAGTCTCAAACTGTCATGAACAGAGAAAACTACAACTTTTATTCAGCACAAATTTTCAAATTCATTACCTATTCGCATAGTTTTTTCGTTATACGTTCTGCCCTTCCGGATTTCAAATCAATCCGAGGCAGAAACTTTAAATAGCGATAACTCTCAAACCGTATGTCAGTTTTAGCCCTGTTTGGACTCAATCTGACCGTAAAATAGAGATGTATAACTCTGTAAGAATTCGTCTAATTCTAATAAGGATAACTCAGAAAAACAGTCCATAATCACATGACCCAAACTAGTTATAGGATAATATTATATCAATAATTCATCTCAAGTTATACTACCTCCTTGTTCTTCTTCTTTTCATGATCATTCTTTCATCATCCATATTATGTTGTAACATATATTGTAACTCAAAACAAAGAATTATACTAAGAAATTATGAGTGAGAGAACTTACCTTTGTTGCTTCGTAACCGCAAATGAAAATCTTAAACTTTGACTACACCTTTTCGGAACTCCTCAATTGCTAAAGGTAATTTGTGTTCTCTGTATTTTCTGATTTCTTTCTATTTTATGGAAAATATAGGATATGAGAATATATATTGTGGATTGTGTGTGTAACTTGCAGGAAGGTGGAAGGAGAAGGGGTTGAGGGAGAACAAGGGGTTTTGAGGGGGTAACGTATCAGGACTTTACACCAGAATCTAACAAAAACCCAAGACATTATAATACGATAGGAAGATTTTGTATTAATCTGTATCAAAAAAGAAGAAGGACTTGTCTTCATTTATAAATGAGAAAGAAACATCTAAAGAGATGGTTCTATGTCTGAATGAATGCTTAAACGTTTACATTGGTTCAATGACAGTAAAGAGCAAGGAGTAAAGACAATAAACAGTAGTAAAAGAGTCTTTTCATATTTGGAAAAAGACGTTCGTGATAGATCAGAATAGTGACCCATTAATGCATTCAAGTAGTCAGCACGTTTTTTTCAAATTGAATTTAAAGGGTGTTAAAGGCTAATCAAAGGTTAAAGAATATGTTATAACTTATCTTTTGTGAGATACAATAAGTATTTCCCTAACAGTAAGTTTATATCATTTTCACATATTCAAAGGTCTATATATCTTTTTGAAAACAAAGGGTATTTAACAATATTGAATGTTAATGAATAGTTTGTGGGGATTTTAAAATTTTAAAAATCACCTAAAGTCGTTAAATATTGAGACTTTACAGCTTCATTAGTAGCCAACTCCAACATCATAAACTCATATTTCATTATGGTTTACTTGGCTGATTTTCATATTATTACATCCCAACAAAGGGTAAACACATAATCACTGATGGATTTTGAGATCCACTTAGCATCATTGTACCCTCTCTAGTACAATAAATATTAATTTATCATAACACTTTATCATGAGTTGCTTATCTCCAAAATAATACACCAAGAGAAGAAATAACATCATAATATATTTTAGGATCATTATAAACAAGATAAGTATAAAAATCTTTACCAATTTTTTTCTATGCTTGTACTTATTCTTCTCCACAAAATTTTCAAAATTATTTTGAACAACAAGACTACATAAAATATTATCACTTTTCAATTTTCTCAACATAACTCTAATAAGATACCATGACTCCACAATTTCAAAAAGATTCAAATAAGAAAATAATATTTTTTTTCTAACCACCCCACACTTTCAAATATTTTAGGATAAGGGAATAACTTTTTCATAATTCATAAGAGTTTACCAATTTCTCATAGAAAATTTCATCTTACAAATAATAAGCTAATAATATAGCTTCACCCAAATAATTAGATATAACCTACACTATGCAATCATCAATAAATATATTAATAAAGTAATATTTTTATTAACAGTTAGAAATAGATAAATCTTAATAAGAGATCTCTTAAATGAGTAGAATTTGCACCATTTATAGGATACACATAAGATGAGAAAAGTAAGTACAAATACTAGCATTTTCAATAGTTATTTTAAGAAAGAACTTTTTCATTCTAAGAACTTGAGTAGTTTTTGAATCACCAACATGAATAACTCATTCTTTTTCTTCTTCAACTTGGGTGTAAAACACTCAAATAATTTTGTTATCACAAACATGCTTAGTAGCACCATCAAAGTCTAACACCAAATCTCTCGCATTAGCCACAAAATTCGCTTAAAAAATAATCTCAATAATTATAGCATCCGTTTATTCAAATATAGTTTAGACTTAGAGAGATTATCATTTCTCTCGAATTCTCTTCTACATTGAGGGTTATATGATGGCTTAGTTTTCCGCAAAAAACTATAATCGTTTTCATTAAAAAATATTATTGACGACAATACATAACAGTATGGAGTTGAGATATTGCTTCTGATATTGTGCATCACAGCCTCTAAACTCCATGAAAGGTGTGTTAACCATCAGTCAAAGTTCATTCAACTAAACTGAAAGAATTAGATCTTCCTCCCCTTTCCATTTACAAAAGGTATCAATATATACAAATATGGGGAGAAAATTAGTATCCTTAATCTTCTCCTTATCAATTAAATATATCCTAATATAAATTGTACTACTTACCTTAATGATTCTATACTAATGAAGGTTATTCTAGACGATTCATCATTTAATTACAATAATAACTCATAAATGAATTATTCTAAATTATTGTTTAACATAAACCATAAAAAATTAGGACACGCAGTTGAAGCAAACGATACATTATTCAGACAACATTAAACAATTCTAAGAAATAGAATTTTGTAACTCATTAACTACTGACCTTAGTAACTTCAGACTATAACAAATAATTTGACCTTAGTGTCACCAATTACTCATACCTTTTTATTCAGGTTATAAAAATAATACATACTGCTTTTAGTTTAAAAAATCAGAAGATCATATCTATCTATCTATATATATATATATATATATATATATAGTTGAACCATCCAACAAAGTAATCTTTTTAGTGGTTAATGAAAATTGCTTAAATAAATGCACACCAAATACTGGTATAAGCAAAAATTAATTCATGTCATAATTCTGAGAATTAATAACGTTGAAAATCATATGTATTAACATACATTTATAAAACTCTTAGATATAGACAATATCATATATCAAGAAGTTTGAGCACATACCTGAAATTTGGACAGATTGTACTAAGTTATATTCTTTCAATTTTCTGTAAGAATACAGCGAGAAATATCCTTAAGATTGTTGAAAATTTTACGGAAAATACTTGATCACGAACACGGTAGGAATTCTTGATTCCTTGAGGCGTGTCCAAGGACACTGTCCTTAAGGATATTTCACCCGGTATAGATGTATCCCCAGGATTCAACAAGCTCTTCTAATATAAAACTAGTAGCCAGAATCTAATAATGATCTCACAAAGGTAGATAATCCAGCAAATTATCAAAAGAGAAATAGAGTATTTTTTAGTCTTTGTATTCTTGGTATCTTCTCTTCTTCCAATTATATAAAAGAATATGACATCAATTTATATAGGTAAGAAATCATCTCGTAGAATAGATGGAAACATTTATCAGAATATCAATGACTATAAAGAGGCTAATGAAGCTCAAAGATTAATGGCCAAAGAACTAAATGTCAATGAATAAGAAAGAATATGTTACAAATCAAAAGTATTGTTAGAATTGTAATTGAAATGATTACTGAATAATGAAAACTCCCATTTTAGCCGTGAGTAAATACAAGGACTTAATGGAGAAATATTAAGACTCATATTTGTATGATATTAGAATAAAGAATATATTTAACTTATTTTTGAGATATAATAAGTAATATTTTCATCAACGTATATAAATATTTTTAGTAAATTTCATTTAGATAATCGAATTACTACTTATTTTAGTTGAACACTTAAATATATAATAAAATTTTCTAATTAGACACTTTTAATGCAAAATTTAGAAAAACAAATTCACGTGTTCTACCGGGCAATATCTACCTACACAAGCTCGATCAGGAGATAGAGAGGATAATCTTCATCCATCCATCTCAATAACTATCTCCTTTACAAGCTCTCTCTCTCCTTACCCCATTTGCGTATAAAACATTTATCGCTTTTTATCCACTTTCTTTTTCTCTTCTTAATTAAAATAAAAGTACATTTATTTTTCTTTCCGTTATTTCCCCAGTTAAACCTACACACCTAACTTTTAAAGATAAAAACAAAAAAGTAGACAGGCATTACTACAATACTACACCAGTTTCTATTCTCTGATTCACTCACAGTCAGCCACGTCATCTCCAAAATCATAAAATCTGCTATCAGGGGCCCCACAGTACCAAGTATTGGGACCCATTTCGTATGTGGTCGGGTCGTACGTACGGTCCCTATGCTTTCGGGTACAGTCCATCCAGGGAAGGTCTCTTCTGTATCATCTTTTACTTCTGATAACAGCACTTTTGCTCCCTCCTTTTAATGATTAATGCTGATTCTGGTCCCTTTAATATATGATTTAGCATATTTACCTTCAATTAGTTAAAATATGTGTCTTTGATCCCCTTATATAAGAAATATGTTACTCCCTCCGTTCCATATTAGAGTCATATTTCTCTTTCACACGCCTCTTAAAAAATTATAAATAAAAAAATATGTTTTACTAATTTACACTTATTTCTCTTCCAAAAAATATGCACGCTATTTAAAAACAAGGCTATATTAATATTATTGGTATATGAATTAATATCAACCAATAATCACTTGTTTGAATTCTTCAAATTTATAATTTCTATGTTTTAATCAATATTGCTTGCTTTCTGAACCACTTAATATTAAGGGCAAAATAAGACAAAATTGATTAATTTCATCTTGATTTTGTATAATAACATGTATTTTGAGACAAGTACTTTTTGGAACCTTGACAACTAATATGGACGGAGAAAGTATATTTGGGATATTTCTTATAAGTATAATACCCTCAGATATTTAGTAATAGTACAAGTTTAACATAATAATATATGTGTAATTAAATGGTCAAACGGTTAATGAATATTAAGTAGTATTAGCAAAGGATCAAAAGAAGTAGTATTAGAAAATGATCGAAAGTGCACATTTAAAAAATTGAAGGTCAAATGCTTTTAGCAAGGTATCACAAAGGACTAGAATTTAAATTTACCCATAATTGGGGGACTAGGAATGCTGGTAACCTAAAATTTTCCTAAGTTTCTTACACTCATAAATATGCTTGAATTGTCCAGCATTTCTTGCAGCTGATCATTTCTCTTTTCCGCATTTAGAAATTAAATTTATCATTTCTCTTCTTGAAGTTAATTAATTTAGAAGACAATTATGGACTTGAATTGGCTGAAGGATTTCTTGACGGGGATGATCAAGCCAGTGGCAGCACTTGCAGTGGTGTTTATGGCTGTGGGATTATCTTATGTGCAGAAATTAGGACTTGAAGGAGAAATGATATACTCAGTTTTTAGAGCATTTGTTCAACTATCAATCATTGGTTTTGTTCTTCAGTTCATTTTCAGTCAAAAAAATGCTGCATGGATCATTCTTGCTTATCTATTCATGGTATGTATATAAGAATTCTTTCCACTCTTCTTTATTTTGTTTCCAAACTTAAAAAGGGATCATACAAATGCAGAAATATAGTATAATCTTTGCACATGTGGATCTGCAAGTAGTTTTAGAAACATTTAAATTTCAATTTTAGATAAGTTGTTTGAGATGATTTTTTTTATTTCCCATCCTGTGTTCGATCAGTGGCGGAGCCAGGATTTTCAGGTAGATGTTTTAAAAATATGAAGAAGTAAACACAAGAAGTTAAGGGGTTCAAGATTTACTATATATATAAAAAAAAAAAATTTAACTTTGTATATAGTGTAATTTTTAGCCGAGGGGTTCGGATGAAACGTGGAGGTCAATTATTTACTTTGGACAAAAACTTCTTTAATTTCATAAAGACTCTCTGCTTCTTTTGACTTTCAGCAAAGAATAATTCAACAAGGATACATTCTTATTCTTATTATAATTTTGGTGATTGCACTCGTACTTTATTTTATGATATGATATGATCTACAAGTTGATTATAGGTTTCAAATAATAAAATATTATTCCAGTATTTATTTATACAAAAGTTTAGTGGCTACGTTTTTCCACTTTCACTTAATTGACCTTTCAAGTCATCTTTTCTACTCCACCTAAACATAATAGGAAAATTCGAATATCTCTTTTTTTGGTATGACATCAGAATATCTTTGCTCTGTCCCTCTTTTTTTTTTGGTATGACATCAGAATATCTTTAGGATAATATTTTTCAGAAGATTATTTTTTTTGTGTTTGATCGACGGAAAAGAGAAAATGACTTTTGGGAGTAAATCATTTACCCTAATCAACACTTGCACATTTTTTTATCCGTTTTTAATTCACAAGGATTTGCTAAAACTATTATCTACTCTTTAACCAAAAAAAAAAAAATTCACTTTTCAATCAAACACTAAAAATATTTTCCAGTAAAAAAATCCAAAAAATGAACTTTATCCTACAAAACACACCCTAAATCTTAGTCTATTATATTCTACCTTCAACCAAATAGTTTCATGTGTTATTTTGGGTCAAAATCTGTTAGGTCTTGACAATAATCAGATCATAACTCAACTCATTGGAACTTGGACGGGTTGGTTCTATTATTGAAAAATTGGTTCACATTGCCATCTCTAATCGTCCAAGTAAACACTAAAACTACTAACAACCCTACCTCAAGCAGTCAAGGAGAATAATTGGAAATAAAATTTATTTTGCAAGTATTTATGCAAATATTCAAACCAATTCCACTAAGGATATTGACTTGTATTTTTAACCAAATCATGGTCTCATTGCTAATAATTTTGAGTGTTAACTGTGGCATCAAAACTAAGTAGATAATCTTCTTGTTGATTTTGCAGGTTACAATTGCTGGTTATACGGCTGGACAACGTGCCAAACATGTACCAAGGGGAAAATACATAGCTGGAGTTTCCATTCTTGCTGGAACTGCTGTTACTATGTTCTTGTTGGTCATCTTGAATGTTTTCCCTTTCACCCCTCGCTACATCATCCCCGTCACGGGGATGATGGTTGGCAATGCAATGACAGTCACTGGCGTTACGATGAAAAAACTCCGCGATGACCTCAAGATACAAATGGCCCTGGTACGTTGAGTTTTAAATATTAATGTAGGCATGTTAAGGTCTCTGTTAGGATAATTATGGGGTCATCCCATAATTATCTCAAATCATGATCACATCATATATTTTTTAATAATATAATTTAGGATGATTAGAATTTGATTGTAAATTAGTATAAATTAATTTAGGATGATTAGATTAGTCTTCCTTAATGTTAGGATTGTATACTTGTATGTATAATTAACTATGGGAATGAAATAAATCAAGGAATTGATTTCCTACATGGTATCAAGAGCCACAAATATTTTGCCCTAAACCCTACCCCCAATCGGCCTCCTCTCTCTCTCATAGCCGAATTTTTTCCTCTTTTGATTTTTTTTTCGGCTACACATTAGGGTTCTTCCAATAAAACCCTAACACTAAAATACAAAACATAAACCCTAAAACCACTACCCAAAACCAATCGGCCACCCACCTTTATTTTCTTCTCC
Organism: Anisodus tanguticus; assembly: GCA_034509755.1. Classification (NCBI taxonomy): domain Eukaryota; kingdom Viridiplantae; phylum Streptophyta; class Magnoliopsida; order Solanales; family Solanaceae; genus Anisodus; species Anisodus tanguticus. The sequence goes on along the minus strand of CM067540.1, from coordinate 51,203,135 downwards.
ATTTCCAAACCCTAGTCGACACTTAGGGGTATCTTATCCTATTCCACCAATCACAAAACACTATTCTCTCCTTCTTTTGTTCTTGTGTTGTTTTTCGTGGAAAACTATGGCCGAAAAACAAAAATTTCATCCCGCTCTTGACGTAAACAACGTCAAGAACTTTATTTCCATGTTAACGTCAAGAACTTTATTTCCATAACACTTGAGATGGAAAAAGGGTGATACACCTCTTGAGCGGAATTGTTCAAAATTTATCACCGCGCCTATGAGGTAATAGATCATATCATCCCTTTCAAGTCATCATCGTACACCATTGAGGTAGACAAAAAGTTGTGGTCCCGTTTGGATGCTATAGGCCTTCAATGGATTTATGGCACTATCTCCAACGATCTTTTGCATACCATATTAGAGCCGAACTCTACGGCTAAACAGGCGTGGGAACGTTTACAAAACATTTTTCAAGATAACAAACTTTCTAGGGTTGTATATCTTGAACACCAATTTACCAACGTTAAATTTGATGACTTCTCAAACGTATCCGCCTATTGTCAAGAATTGAAAGTGCTTGCAGACCAACTATCCAACGTTGGTTCACTGGTAATAAATCAAAGATTGGTTCTTCAACTAATTGCAGGATTAAATGAACAGTATGATGGAGTCGCTACATTCATCCAGCAGAGTAATCCATTGCCTCCCTTTTACGAGGCTTGTTCAAGGTTGATTCTCGATGAAACACGGAAAGAAAGCAGGCAGCCTCTGGAGCAGCCACCGCCGAAACTGCCCTCGTCTCCACCAATTCATTTTCCGCAGATTTTCAGCCATAAAATGTTGGTTCGGGTGGAAATGGAAATCGCAACAATAATGGTAAAAAAACGGGGGTAAACCCGTAACAATAAAAAAGGAAAAAATAATGATGGAAAGGGACGGGGTAAGAGCGGCGGCCAACCAGCCGGCTGCAGCAACAACCACAACCAACCGAGGCAGTGACGGCCCAACCAATGGCAGCCGCCTGCCCATCCCATCGGGAACCAGTGGGGGCAGTACACACCGTGGGTTGCCCTCCATGCCCATACCCTACCGCGTCGTGGGACAGGCCCTCATCTTCAAACCGACAGTCCAAAATTCTAGATTCTCATCCGCAACACGCATTTGCAGCCCATGCACCATCTTATGTAGGTTATGTTCCCACTAATATCGAACAATCCATTAATAACATAAATCCGAATGCTCCAGATGAGTCGTGGTACATGGACACATGGGCTACATCTCACATGACGGCATCTCAAGGTAATCTCTTGTCTTATTTTAATATGAGTAGTAATAAAAATATTATTGTCGGCAATGGGCATAAAATTCCAATTCGAGGTGTTGGTTAGGTAAAACTACCCCCCCCCCCCACACACACACCATTAAATTTGAAAAATGTTTTACATGCACCAAAACTGATTAAAACTTAATATATGTACGACGTTTTACAATTGACAACAATGTTTCTGTGAATTTTGATCCGTTTGGCTTTTCTGTGAAGAATTTTCAGACGGGGATGCCACTAATGAGATGTAATAGCATGGGGGACTTGTATCCCATCACTACCATTTCCAATAATCACATGACCAAACCATCAATATTTGCAGCTATTTCCTTATTGTATGGCATAATCGGTTGGGACACCCGGGAGCACCAATTTTCAATAATCTTAGGAAGAATAATTTTGTTGCTTGTAACAAACTTTTGGACTCTTCTGTTTGCCAAACTTGTGTGTTTGGGAAGCATGTTAAACTTCATTTTTCATCATCTACTTCACATATACTTATGCCATTTGATCTGTTGCATTGTGATTTGTGGACATCACCAGTTTTGAGTTCTGCGGGTCATGAATTTTATATGCTCATTTTAGACGATTATTCGAATTTTCTGTGGACATTTCCCTTAGGAAATAAATCGCAAGCCTACACCATGTTTAAACAATTTAATATTTTTATCAAAACTCAATTTGACAAATTCATTAAATATTTTCAATGTGAGAATAGGAGGGAATTCATAAATGCTCAATTTAATAATTTTTGTCACCAAAATGGGATGTCTTTCATGTCCACATACATCACCTCAAAATGGGAAAGCCGAAAGAAAAATTCGAACAATTAACAATATGGTTCTCACACTTCTTGTGCATTCGTCCACACCACCAACCTTTTGGCATCATTCACTTCAAATGGCCATATATCTTTTAAATATTCTTCCTAGAAAACTACTCTCCAATGTCTCACATACACAAATGTTGTACCACCGTCTCCCATCTTTTACACATTTGAGGGTTTTCAGGTGTTTGTGTTATCTCTTATTTCTGCCCACAACCATTAACAAACTACAGGCCCGTTCCACTCCTTGTATGTTTTTGGGATACCCACAAAATCATAGGGGATATAAGTGTTATGATATGACGAATGGAAAATTACTATTTCTCGTCACGTCATTTTTTATGACTCTACATTCCCGTTTGTTAAATCTCACGTGGCATCACCTTCATATGATTTTTTGCACGATGGAATACATCCAATTTTGAATCACCATTTAAACACCCAAAATAATGTGGGACCAGCCCAACCACTAAATGTGACTGGGCCAGTCCGAGGAGCAGAGGTCACTGCCTTTCTTCCTTCAGCCTCGGCCCAGTCCACATTTAGTGGCGGGCAGACCCAACGGAGGGAGACCTCTGCCCCCTTGCCCATGACACCACCCAACTCTTCATGCCCATGTACATAGGCCCAAACCCATGTTGGCTCTCTAACCGAGCAGAAAGCCAAATCACTCAGCCCACTATTTTGTCCCAAATTTGGTCTGCCACTCAGCCTACTAGCCCAAATCCCAAACCTCGGACCATTGAAACTCGTGCAATGCACGGACGTTTTTGACCTAAGCGTTATTTTAACCTAACATCTTCAGTCTAACCATCACCCCTTTCGAGAAATCCCAAAGCAGCCCTATCAGACCCGAATCGGAAAGCTGCCATGATAGATGAAATTAATGATCTTATTAAAAATAAGACATGTGAATTAGTGCCCCGTCCATCTAATGTGAACATAATTTGATCAATGTGGGATTTTTGTCATAAATTTTTTTTCTGATGGTTCCTTTGCGAGATACAAAGCTCGTCTTGTTGGTGATGGCAGGTCTCAGCAGGTTGGCGTGGATTGTGGTGAAACATTCAGTCCGGTGGTTAAGCCAGCAACTATCAGTACGATTCTTAGACTGGCATTATCTAAATCCTGGTCCACTCATCAGTTGGGTGTCAAAAATGCATTTCTACATGGCCATTTACAGGAGACAGTTTACATGCACCAGCCGTTGGGTTTCCGAGACTCTACACATCGGGGTTATGTCTGTCTATTGAAAAAATCCATATATGTTTTGAAACAGACTCCACGGGCATGGTATAACAGGTTTGCACGATTTGTATCCACACTGGGTTTCTCACACAGCAAGTCCGATCAGTCCCTGTTCATTGGGAAATGACATGGCATATATCCCCTTATATATAGATGACATCATTCTCACGACCTCATCTACATCACTTCACCTGTCTATTATGTCCCTCCTTGATACATAATTTGCTATGAAGGATTTGGGTCCATTAAATTATTTTTTGGGCATTGATGTAACCCAATATGCAAGTGGTCCATTTCTCAATAAAAAAAATACGACGAGGAGATCATTGAAAAAACTGGTATGTCCTCATGCAAACCGTCACACATCTATTGATACAAAGGCCAAACTAAGCAACGCTACAGGGACCCTATACAGTGATTCAACATACTACCACAACCTTGCAGAGGCCTTGCAGTACCTCACCTTCACGAGACCTGATATCTCATATGCGGTTCAGTAAGTATGTTTACATACGCATGATCCAAAAGAGGAACATATAGGGGCTCTCAAACAAATTTTGTGGTATGTCAAGGGTACTCTTCATTTTGGATTGCATCTGTATAAGTCCTCCATTTTGAGTCTCTCATCTTATACAAATGCGGATTGGGCGATTGTCCGAATACACAACGTTCCACCTTTGGTTATTGCGTATTTTTGGGCGACAACCTCATTTCATGGTCGTCCAAACGACAGCCAACGATGCCTCGGTTTAGCACCGAAGCAGAATATCGAGGGTAGCCAATGTGGTTGCTGAATTATTTGGCTATGTAATATTCTTTTAGAGCTTCATTGTTTGATTGAAAGGCAACCGTGGTGTATTGTGATAATGTGAGTACGATATACTTATTTGGTTATCCTGTCCAGCATCCACGCATAAAACACATAGAGATTGATATATTATTTATCCGAGAAAAGGTTGCACGTGGACAAGTCCGTGTTCTCCATGTACCGTCCCGTTATCAGATTGCCGACATCTTCACAAAAGGTCTTCCGCGCGCACCATTTGATGATTTCAGGGACATTCTCATCATACGAGAACCTCCCGCTAAGACTGTGGGGGACTGTTAGGATAATTATGGGTCCATCCCATAATTATATCAAATCATGATCACATCATATATTTTGTAATAACACAATTTAGGATGATTAGGATTTGATTGTAAATTAGTATAAATTAATTTAGGATGACTAGATTAGTCTTCCTTAATGTTAGCATTGTATACTTGTATATATATTTAACTATGGGAATGAAATAAATCAAGAAATTGATTTCCTACGGTCTCTATACAATCCAAAATTGCTTAATTTTTCTCTTCTTTGTTACAATTATGGTGTATTATACCCTTGTCAAGTCGTCATTAGTAAATTATCTCGTATTTGCGTTTTCATTAACTGATCCCCAATGTAAAATCCGCAGACACCACGTGCTGGAATTTTTTGAGCAAAAAGATTCAAGTTTACCCTTAACTTCATATTATTGTCTAAAATTAGGGAACTTTACACTAATAACCAGAAGGCTAAAAATATTTACCCTCGTCTAACCATATCCCTTTGTACTCGACCCAAGTGTATACTAAATGTATGACAAGTGTATGATAGTTGTATACGCACTGATTTTACGGTGTGTTAACACTCAAAAGTAATTTAAGTGTTTAGCCGAATTCAGTGGCAGCCAAACTATTCCAGAGCCGAATTTACTCCCAGCCCTCGACTACAAGAACTTCATCGGCTACTAAGGCATCTTAGCCGAGTTGTTAGTTAGAGGTACGACTAGGATCCACTCAGATGTAGACGCCTCAACCACCCAGTCAAAAGGGCTTTCGGACCCATAGAAGCGGTAACGGCCAAGAACAACTAAAAGAAAGAGGCATTATCCAAGCAAGAGGAGTAGAGGGGAGAAAATCGACACCACCTCCCCCGTAGTCGGCCATTGAACTTAGTGGGTTACTTGATAGCTGAAATGAGGGGGGGAATCAGTTGTACAATTTTTTTCTTTTTTGTAGGAATCAATTGTACAGAATACACAACACAATCAATCAAAAAACTGATTCTTATTTATCTTCATTCTACATTTACCATTTTTATTGCACTCTAGTTGTATTTATGTTTCTTACCACCTAGTTTACTCACTCACCATCCTAACGCTTTCTGGAGTAGTTGGGGAACTCATTGCCAGAAGTTAGAGTTCCGCTTCTAGCCTAAATCACTTAGTTAAAGAACCAATTTGTCATCTGATTTTGTCAACCGATAAAATGACAAACACTTCGGACGGTAATAAATTTGGCACGCCCAGTGGGATCATAGGTGATCTCATAGCAAAGTTTGATTCTCCAGGTCAGGATCATACTTGGCGTATGCGCCTAAGGTCATGTAAGAAAATAAACCAAGAGTCCAGTCCACATCCTAAACAGAATCCTCCCAGAAGGAACAACGAGCCACCATCTTCTTTGGGTATGCCTACATCGGTTGATACCCATCCACTTCCTCCATCAACCCAAGCTGTGGGTGAACTTAGTCAATCTGAGGGTCCAAATATTATAACCACATCATTTATTAGACAACAAATTGATTTGGGCATCCACGACATTATGTATCAGGTTTCCAAATAATTGGCTGACATTGTCAAGCCAATGGTGTATAATGAGGTTCAGCAGGCGAGAGAACTGAAAGTTAATCGACTGCGTCTAGGAGAAGGTTCGACTAGTTCTGCCATCCCTCTGACGAATGGCGTTGTGCAGCATGTAATTGTGACTTCAGATATTGTTCCTCAACCGAATGTGTATCAGTTGGTACCTGCTCAGGTAGATCCGATAACACACCTAGGAGCACAAGCCCAGTCACTTGGTAACCAGTCTACTGTATGGTTGCCACCAAACACTTGGGGGCAAGTTGTGCCACTTGACCAAGCGAATCTGCAGTATGGACAGATCAATATGGCTCGGAGACCAGTTCAGACGTTCGGACACCTTGGTTTGCCACCCGTTACGTCGTACGCTTATGCCAACGGCCCTACGGTACAGGTGACCAATGTTGGCCAACCGAACTGGCAGTCGATGGCCCCTGGCTAGGACCCTGCTAGGCTATTTGGTGACGCTGTCTACAGCGGGACACCATTCCAGCAGTCACAGTCGGTACCCAATCTATACCATCTAAGAAGCGCAAACTTTCTAAGAATGGCTGATGTTCGAGGAGACTAAACATAGAACATTATTCCACCTTATCCTCAAGTGCCGTCGGCTGTTCTAGGAGCTCAGGTTGCAGGCTTTGGGGGCTATACCCAACAACAACAATGAGGATATACCCCACCTGTTGGTAATGGCCAACAGAATGTCTATAAATTTCAAAACCCTATTTAACAAGGTGCAGAATGGAGGCCTCCAGTTCAGAACGCCTACCAGTCGGTTCCAGTCGAGAATCGACAGGGGACGCCACAGCTGATGAACCCTGAAACCATTGCAAATACCATGAGGAGGTACTTTGGAATCCAACTGAAACCCTTGGACATGCCTGTTAACATAAAGCCTTACCCCGATTGGGTAGATCGGGTAGCACAACTGCCAAGAGGCTTCAAAACGCCTGATTTTGCCACCTTCTCGGGTGATGACGGCAAATCTACCATTGAGCATATCGGTAGATTTACCGCCCAATGTGGCAAAGTTGGTCAGAACGAGTATCACAAGCTGCAGTTATTCCCCGTTTCTCTAATCAGAACGATATTTGCCTGGTACTCATCTTTGGCCCCCCACTCCGTGCAGAGTTAGGCTGACATGGAGCCTTATTTCCATGATAGATTTTATTGGCCCCAACCTCAAGTCACTGTGACGGATTTGATGAATCTCAGGCAATAAATCGATGAGTCGGCTATCGACTTTATTGAGAGATTCAGAAGGAAGGTTAGAAAATGCACTGTACACTTCCCTGAATCAGAATGCGCCTACATGATAATCAACAACATGCATCCACAGCTAAAGGAGAAATTAGTGGGACAATCTTGCTCTAACTTAAGCCAGTTAGCTCAGAAAGCTCTACCCAAATAGAGCAGTTTATCCATGAGAAGGAGAAGAGAAGAGCCAACCGAAACTGAGGCTTCCATTCGGTATCCATTATTGAGGCAGATGAGTCTGACTCAAAGTCAGCCGATTGCACGGTAGATATAATGGTAGCCGAGATCGTCAGGGGTAAGGTTTACACCTGCCCAGCCTTGAAAGTCATAAAAGGCAAGGAGACGAGTTCATCGGATGACAGGGTCGGTTACTCGTTTGACATCACAAAGGCAGATCAAATCTTTGATCATCTGCTCAAAGATAAGGCGATCCAAAAGGGCATCAAAGAGGGGAGGTTCAAGCTAGCCGACAAGCGTATAGCTGAAATGTCCATTGATACCGTCCCCTTTCCCGCAGTACCAATATCTATGGTATATTTTGCTAAGCCCAATGAGTCAAGGGACACCAAAGGGAGACAATTGATGAAAAGGGTGTGGGTCCCAAAGAAACCTACCGAAGGGGAGAAGGCCGCAAGGACCTTTGTGTTCAATCGGTTAGGCAGCCTACATGACATTCGCGATGACAGGCAGCCAGCTAGGAGCAGTTTTCATGACCGCCCTAAATGCTCGAGGGACGTTGAACGAGAACTTCAGGAACAAACCATGAGGTTCAGAAGGGTCCCTATCGGCGCTAGGCATAGGCTTGAAGGGCAAGTACGGATGCCAACCAACCGGCAGCCGAGCATGCCTCAAATAGATGAAAAACCACTCCCTAAAACCAAACGGAGGATGGTCGAGTTTAACGTAAATGAGGGTGTTTCATCCTTACGTATCACAGCGAGAAATAAAGACTAGACGAGACCCCAGAAAATTATTAAACCAGCCGCCAACACAAAAGAGGAGAAGTGGTTTGTCAATCAGGCTTCTGGAAAGAAAGAGACACCACCGAGAGTCTCATCCAGGACTCAGAAAAGAAGGATGTAATGGGCCAAGGCCTTGCATAAGATGCAACAGACATTGCATCTAATTTCCAGCACCAAGGAAGCCAAAAATCATGAGTTTCCTGAGTCTTCCGTAGCTGAGACTATCGAGCGGGGCATTCGGCTCAGTTGCTTCAGGGGAAATATCGCATGAATGAGAGATGTCGGATGAACCAGAGCTGGATGAACATCCTATCGATGTCTCGATGATGGAACCCTAGCAAGAGAATGTGGCCCCGAATGGACCTCTAACCGAGGCAATCCCATATATCGTGCAGAGGATTCAGTCAGAGGATTCCCAGCCAATCCCCATTTATCTTCAGGAAATGGAAGATATGAGCGTCTGGTCAACCGAATTGGATAAATGAGGGGCTCCATCCTCGATTTATTTAGCCAGGACATGGCTGATGAGATCTGGACAGACATTGAAATGGCCATCCTAATCCCATGTGAGTTCTGGGTCAGCCGCTCCGCGCTGGATAGCCTAGAAGGTGATATTTGCATAGAAGACGCAGAATGGGAAACAATAGTCGAAACTCCAGCTAGGGACACTTTGAGCACTGTATTTGGTGCACCTACAGAAGATATGGTTAAACACCTCAAACCTCTTTACGTCAAGGCTTACATTAACGACAAAATTATTAGTCGGATGTTTGTTGACAATGGGGCTGTGCTGAATGTGATGTCACTGCTTACCTTGAAGGATCTTAACAAAACAAAGGAGGATCTCATCCCATCTAACATGAAAATGGCTAGCTTTATAGGAGAACCTTTGAAGCATTGGGGATTCTAGTAGCAGAAATCACTGTAGGTCCTAAGACGGTCAGGTCTGCCTTCTTTGTAATAGATGGCAAGCCTTCCTACACCGTTCTGCTGGGCAGGGACTGGATTCACACCAGCTGATGCCTTCCATCTACCATGCATCAAAAGATCATATTTTGGGAAGGAGACAAGATAGAAATCGTCTCAACGGATGATAATCCGTTCTGACCAGGGGTTCAGAACGGAGAGGTTGTCCTCTATTCACCCTATGTGGCTCCCATAGCCATCACAGAGCAGTATGAAGAAGGATCTTGGGAATCCTGTAATCTTACCTCGTGAGGGTTTGAAATAAAATAATTGGTCGAACCACAGCTTACCTTGGAGGATTTAAATGGTTGAGGAAACCCAACTCATACGCGACCTGTGGCATCGGCTGACCGCCCGAGGTTCTGAGGCAAGGATAGCCGAGGCATCGCAGATGGGGAACCATGACAGAAAACCAGATCTGGCGGCCAACAACATTTGAGCTGTCGATAGGAATTTTACGCCTAGCTTTGTTTGTCTTTGTTCCACGCTTGTACAAAACACGAGTGTTATTTTATACCCTGTGTTGTGTATGTTGTGTGAAAAGTTTGAATAAACCCGCTTTACAAAGACAAGTCTTAAATGAAATGGGCAATCAGAAACTCCAAATCTACAGCTACGGGAACGACATCCTATCAGCTAAATCTATGGCCAAGATGCAGTGTTGTCCTCAGAAGTTAATATCACTACGGATGGCCAAATCAAATTTTCTAAATTTGGAAGAATATCAGCAGGTCATGCTAATGGAGTTGGGTCAGAATTGACTGACAATCATAGAAAGAGTCAAGGTCGGTAAATGTAAAATGGCCAAAGCATACGACAACCATATAGAGCCTAAAGAAGTTTGCCGAAGGAGACTTAGTTTGGAAAATCATCCCACTGATTGAAATGGGAGATCGTAAAATCAACAAATGATTGCCAAACTAGAAAAGGACCCTTCGTAACGAATCCACGGGTTGCCGGCAATACGGATCAAGCGATAAACATGCATGGAAAAGAAATGTACACGGTAGACATTTTGGAAAAATATTACCCATCGATTTTGGGGCATGCATAAGTAATCAACATCCACAGACCGGCTGCCTGATCGCGAAAGAGTCTAACTTCCCTTCGATTTGGGGAATGTACAGGCAAACGACAGCCACAGACTGACTGGATGGTCACAATAACAGACCCTTCGATTTGGGGACGATACAACTAAGAAGCCGAATTGGTCGGCCTTGAACCAATCGAAAACCGCACTACATTATCAGCTATTGAAGTATCATGATAGGCTAAATTAACGGTTGCTTAGTCTTCCTGAATTGCTGCAGTCTGTTCCTCATCACCAACCGCATTAACGGCCACTACTCAACTACCCCTAGCTCTTCAGGGATTCCCACTCCTACCCCCTGTGCGATCTCAGCCACACCAATTGATTGGACCTCGGTAAAAGCCTGAGTATCGGCCGATACCTCTTGAACAACAGAAGTAACGATGGCTTCGGATTGCAAGTCCATAAGGGTATCGATTGACAACTCAGAAACATGATCAGCTGACAAGGGAGTAGTGATTTTTGGCATTGCTTGAACCAGATGGCTTTTCCATTCAGTCCATTCATTCTCCAGTTTGGTCGTCCGTTCACTATCAGCTCTCTGATCCATTTCCCAAACTGCCTGCTGGTTATCGAGCTCTCAGATTTTGTTATCCAATTGAAGGATCTGCCGAAATAAAGAAGAACGGGAAGAGTCATGGGCACCAATAGCCGAGTCCAAGGCACCTATAGCCGGAATAATAGCCCTGATCTCCGCCTGGATCCGCTCCAACTCAACTCCCAGTTTGGACAGTTGTTCTTGCAAGTCATTCCTTCGGCTGACATTTCGTTGCCATCCTGCATTTACCTCATTGAAAGAAGTCTGAATGCGGTTCTTCTCTTGTCAATGAGACCCTAAGTGTTGCAGAGCAGCGACAACCTCATCATGACTATCTTTGGTCATTCTATGTAAAGCAAATAAATCATTCAGATCCAAAGCCATGTCATTGTAAGTGTTGGCCAGAACCGGGGAATCCGTCGTTTCTTTTGACAATTGGAGTAAAGAGGCCCTCAGAGCATGGAACTCTTCTTTGATGGTTGGAATTCCCCTGGCGAGAAAATCCTCAGCTCAGTCTCAAAGGATGCCAACAGGCGAAGCTGGTAGAGATGCAGTGTCGACTGAGCCAAAATAATACAAAAGCACATCTTCCGGGATGATTTCGGTTGGTACCTCTGAGTCGTCAGTTGGGTGGGCTCCAGCCGAAGGATTATCTCCAGCGGTCTCCTATACAGAAAGAACAGATCCAGTATAGAGACAAGTTCCCAGAGGCAGTGAAATGCCAAGCATATGGAAAAGGGTATACCTCTACGGCTACCCCAGCATCGAAAGCCTCGGCTGCCTTGATAGGAGAAACTATGGTTTTTAAGGCAACCGATGATGGGTCCTGTTTATGCACGGGATCATGAGCCAGGGAAGCCGATCCGCCAATATGAAGGGGAGCATCAGACGCTTTATGCAGCCGTCTGCACCTTATCAGTTGTTGTCCCTGGAGATCAAATAGAAAACTTAGTAGCCAATGCGAAGGTGTTTTAGCCAGCCAAGTAATATACCTCAATTTCTTCCTTCTCCTCAACAGAACAGGAACTCCGTGTCTATGGGGGCCTTCCTCACTATAATCTCGAACGACAACCCTTCCACTTTATCTGGGTTGCTTAGACACTGGTTTCCTGGGTGATGGGTACTCAGTGTCAAAAATAGTCTCCAAATCAACAAACCCTGAGGGGGATAAAGTTACTATAAGATAAAAAAAAGTGTTAGCCTAAAAATGTATAAGAAATTCTGGCCAACATATATGTAGAAAAAAAAACTATTCACCTTTTCTTTTCGGCTGCCGCAGCCTGAAGGAAGATCAAGAGGCAGTAGGTCAAGCCGAATTGATGGAAACCACATTTGAAGGGACCTCTTTTGTCTTTGGCTTAGCGTCTGCTGGGTTTTTCTTCTTCGATTTGACCAGCTGATCACTTTGTTTTGCCTGGATCAGCCGATCGTAGTATACTTCCAGAGAGGATTGGAAGAATTTTTCTGTGGCTACCTTCCACCAGTCAACAAAAGCAACAATGGTGTTGGCCCTTGGGGAGAACGGCTGCCAGACGAAAAGGGCAAGCTTATCAAGATTGTGGGCGGCTACCTCATCTGTCTGCTTGTAATTTAGAGAGCAACGGTGGATCGAATGAGCAACACTACGGTGAGGCCATGGTATATGTTGAGTCAGGCCAAATTGTCGTGCCACAAAGTTGGGTCGATAGGGCTCGGTGGTCAACTTGTTATGCCTAAAGTTGTGCTTCAAGCCTCCCAAAAGACCCCTAGACGTAAGGATACGCCCCCACACTCGATTCATGACCTTCCGCTGAGTGAATGAAAGGTTGTCATCGGTTATTTGATGAACCCAATCAGGAGTGGCCCATTTTTCAAGAACCGGTTGCCAATCGACGTAATGGTATCGGGACAGACCATGTAGGGTGGAGGCTGTAGTGAAAACATCCTGGGGCACAAGAGGTGTTCCCCAAAGAGTGTCGGCTAACATCGTAGGATCTAACGGAGAACGGCTGCCATCAAAATCATCAGGGATGAACTTTGGGAAATACAAAGTGATCCACAACTGAAGGAACCACAGAGGACCATCCAAAGTATCCAAATTTCTAGAGTTCCTTAACCTAGCTTGAGCATCGCCCAAATCCATGTACAAGTAAGTTAGGAAGAGGGATGCCCAACTGATATCTTCCCCTGAAACGGCCAAAGCCACATAAATCTCCAGCTCCTTGACGCACAAGAGCCCATGTATACAGACGAAGTAACAGCTAAACCAATAGAGCAGAAAAGCATGATGCTCAACATCATCGACCGGAAGAGGCAAACTTCGGCGATTAGCGGTCATAAAGGAACCATAGCTGGAAGAATTTTTTGGAACAACAATCCCCAAGTCAGGAACTTTGATTTCACTCAGGATAGGCGCTTCTACTCCCAGTATCGGAAGGCCTACTATCGCCGTTACATTAAGAAGGGTGGGAGTCATCATCCCCAGGGAAAAACAAAAGCATTGGCGGTATTCGACCAATAACCAAGAAATGCATATATGAGGTCGATATTGCAGGAGATATCAGACCCTGCTAGTACAATGGCGTCGTAAATACCCATACGCCCCCACTCGATTCCTTTGGCCGACCTGACCCAGTCCACCCAAGAAGAATAGTTGGCGACCTTGGTTGACCAGGTGTATAGGTTAGCCGGACAGCGGTCGACAATGAACTAGTCGCAGGTGAGCGGAAGGTCATAGGTCACCGGGCTAAGATGTTGAGATAAGGCGACGTTATTTTATCTCAACATCAACAAGGACCAGAACCAATTGTTCATCAACAAGGACCAAGGCATAAGTTAGGTATTTTTCGACTAGAATGGTCTCATATATCTTCTGAGAAGAGGAAGAAGAAGCCATGGCATCCGAGTAAGAAAAGGGCCGAGATTAGGGTTTTTTATGCAGAAGGGAAGAAATCGGAGATAACTGTAAGATTAAGTGAAAAATCTCAGAAAGATATCTCTTCTTAAGTAGATCTCGATGCGTGGCATAAATTAGGGTTACCTCTTCAAATGCACAGTTAGATTGGAAATGATTCATGGTAATAAAGACACCTCGGTTGAAGGGAAAACCCAATTCAGAAGTAATCATCATTGCATACACTAGAGACGAGATGGTTGGAGTGACATGCGCGGCTGTCAGACTGAAACGACGGCTACTTTCGAATACATCAACTCAACAGTCACACTCGAGTTAATGTAGGGGCAATTATTAACACTCAAAAGTAATTTAAGTGTTTAGCCGAATTCAGTGACAACCGAACTATTCCAGAGCCGAATTTACTCCTAGCCCTTGACTACAAGAACTTCATCGACTATTAAGGCATCTTAGCCGAGTTATTAGTTAGAGGTACGACTGGGACCCACTCAGATGCAGACGTCTCAACGATCAAGTCAAAAGGGTTTCTGGACCCCTAGAAGCGGTAACAGCCAACAACAGCTAAAAGAAAGGGGCATTATCCGAGCAAGAGGAGTAGAGGGCGAGAAAATCGGCACCACCTCCACCATAGTAGGCCATTGAACTTAGTGGATTACTTGATGGCTGACATGGGGGGAAATCACGTTGTACGATTTTTTTCTTTTTTGTACTATAAATATAGGAATCAATTGTACAGAATACACAACACAATCAATCAAAAAATTGATTCTTATTTATGTTCATTCTACCTTTACCGCTTTTATTGCATTCTAGCTGTATTTATGCTTCTTACCATCCAGTTTACTCACTCACTATCCTAACGCTTTCGCTTTCTGGAGTAGTTGAGGAACCCATTGCCGGAAGTTAGAGTTCCGCTTCTAGCCCAAATCGCTTAATTAAGGAATCAATTTGTCATCCGATTTCGTCAGCCGATAAAACGGCAAACACTTGTGATGGTAACACAGTGTTAATACTAGCTAAATTTTGTAATAAATAACGATTAGGATTAATTTTCTAAATGAGACTTTTTTCTAGCCATGAAGTAATATTAGACCAAAAGTCTAACAGATACAGTAAAGTTGCTCAATTCCAGATTGTATAAGATAAAATTTGACCCTTTCCCCTCTCAATCCCTGCACAATCTCAAAAAATCTAATCAATCTGCAATCATATTGCTATAAGATTAGGTACAATTTTGGTAAATGGAAACTTGGTGTTGATCATACTAAAAAATCTTTTTTTTCTTTGGCTAGGTAGAGACAGCATTGGCTCTAGGGGCAACTCCAAGGCAAGCAACATTACAACAAGTGAAAAGATCACTTGTTATCGCTTTGTCTCCTGTGTTAGACAATGCCAAAACAGTTGGTCTTATATCACTTCCAGGTGCAATGACAGGTCTAATTATGGGTGGAGCTTCTCCTCTGGAGGCCATTCAATTGCAGATTGTTGTAATGAACATGCTTATCGGGGCATCGACTGTTAGCAGCATCTTCTCGACGTACCTATCGTGGCCCTCATTCTTCACCAAAGCTTACCAGTTAGAAACAAAAGTTTTCTCCTCAGAGTGAAGGAGGGATTTTCAGTTTTGACACTGAAGTTTTACTAGTGAAAACAAAAGTTAACTTGTGAAACAGCCTGTTTTTCTTATAGCATGTCACAAGGTTGCATATAATGATGTCTTCTTGGATGAATCTAATGTTGTCTTCTTGGAGGAAAAAAGTGCTTCCTGATTAGTGAACGATTCACGGTGAGGATGAGAAGCTTGTTTTGGCAGCTCTTTTCAAATTTGTACATATGATTTGCAGTAACTCGTTTTTCTTTTCCGTTCCTTTTAATTTTAATGTTCTTTAGTTGTTTATGTTTAAAATATAGGTTATGAAAAGGTGAAAGTTTTGTGATATTCAAATTTTGTCACGTGGCATGTGCATAGTGGCAAAATAATGATGTGACGATGACATGTAATTTTTGGTCGAAATTTGACTTTCCGGAGATTTGTGTATTTTCAGGACAACTGACACATAGTTTAGTGATTTTACTGTTACAAAAACTAGTTTTGTGACCTTAGTATTACAAATAGTAGTTAGTTTTGTGAAATTAATGTTAGAAAGAGTAAGTTTAATGACATCGACGAGTGCCATTCTATTTTCCATCTTCCTGTGCAGGATGCTATTTGAATAATTCTAGTTTATTACCTAGTTACACTAATTCTAGTTTAATGACATGATCCCCTTTGTTTCCATATATATCACAGTTTATCCACTTATTAGTCATCTGATCTCTAAGAAGTTCAAAAAACTTGGCAACTCGTTTCATTCAAGTCGAAACAACACAAGTACTTAGTGAAGTTTAAAATTTTGATGGCTTGAATCCTAAAGAAGAGAAAAACGACAGCCAAAAAGATACATAAAAATTATTGCCTATGGATTTAGGAAAAGCTCAACGACTAACCACAACTAAATTAACATTGTCGTTTACAATTTAATTTCACAATAACAAGAACATAATCATAGGACATTATAAACCTACTTTTACACGGCCATCAATTGCAGCCTACAAGATGTACCTGGTGATACTAGGTAGTCAACAACACCTCCTTGGTGTCAATCTTTCCGAAATGACCCACATCAAATCTTAAAGCAAAAACTTGGAAAGCTCTTAAACCATTGAAGTTCATAACCGAAACAGCTAAGCCAAAAAGAACCAGTTTGAAGAAATGTGGATTTGACAACTTGACCATCATATGACACCAGTAATGTAACTCTGCAGAAAATACAGCAGTGTGCAAACAAGCTCCACAACCATGAGATGCACTAGCAAGTAGCAACTATATAATGCAACAAATATAACTAGTCTTACCTTTCTAACTAGTTATGAAGAACCCAACAACAAAATTAGTATAACATGGCCAAAGCAAAACCATATGATGCATCAACAAGTACAAATTATCTTGAATCTTTCAATGCAAGATAAATGTTTATCTGCTAGAAAACACAAGATGTACTACACTTCCCACTTTCGCTATTAGAGCGCTTAAGGACCTCTATAAGGTCGAATGTAACAGCAAAATACCCAAATAGTGGACTTCTGCTAAATTATGCATGTTCAATGACAGCCTCTAACCTTAGGGAACATTTATGTTTTAACATCAAGCAAACTCCAATCTACTCTGAACCACTTCGAAAAGTTGGAACTAAAAATCTAGCACTTTGATCCTTGACATGCAACAGGAGTCTATGTTTTTCTATGTTAAGACAGTAATTGCAGATTAATAACTGAGAGACTGATGATAAAGTCGTCAAATCAAACACTTCAAGAAGGATACTTTGGTTGTAGTTTCATCATTTTTTATATTGATCGTGGGTCATTTCTGGTAGTTTGACGCCAAGGAGGTGGTTGTCAATTATCCTAGTGCTCTCCAGAAACACAGTATGCTACTTTAGGATACTAGAAAAGCCTTCTTCTTTTTTTGCAGTAATTAGAGGGCCAAATTTTATATAAGCTACGGAAAAGTCAAAAACATTAGAATCCTAGCCCACCAACCTGCAAGAATTGGAAAGAAGTGGTTAAAAATAAGGAACTTCCATTCTGCAGTTAACAAGGACCCTACCCACAACCCAACAACAGAAAACCATACAGTCGAGCAAGTCTTACACTTTAACAAAGTTTGGAATCATTCAGGTTCTCCTCCAGCCTTGTCCACAGCAGCAGTTTCCTGAATTAAATGTACCCATAGATTAGGAAAACACTATTATATATTAGAGAAAGATCCTTATAGGTGATATATACTAGTTGGAAATAAGTTTGTCTTGTTAGTACGTTGATTTTGGTCTTTGGACCTATTGCTTTTCTAGGGATATTTGACCTTATCATAAATTTATATGCCAGTAAAAATATAGAGAAATGTTGTTATTATTATTAGTAGTAGTGGTGATAGTATTATTATTATCATCATCATTATAATTATTATTATTATTGTTGTTGTTGTTGTTGTTGTCGTTATTGTTATTACATTATATACGTTTAACTTATTTTTCACCTTTTTTTGGGTACGATGATGACATGAGTTGAGCTCAAAAGGAGAAACATGGATAGTGAGGAGTTCATATAGCTGATCCCAAATTATTTGGAGTGAGGCATTGTTTCTTGTAGAGAAAGAAGAAATCAACTAAAGAGGGATCCAGAAATTGGAAACAATGAGTGCAGAACTAGTATAGTTGATGGTGACAACCACTCAATGAACTTGAAAGAAGTAAATTGCTTGTAGGGAGAGTTTACCAAATTCTAGAAATATGAAAAAGCGAAAAAGTACTTTCGTTGTTGTGGAATAAGCTAAGTTGATCGCACTCGGGTGCGGGCCGATACGGATTCGGATCTAGAGGTCGGATCCTTCATGATCTAAATTTTAAGATTCGGGGATACGGATCAAGGCATGGATACGGGTACGGGGATTCAGCTAAAAATAATTCAAATATCTAAAAATAGAGTTACAAAACCTAAATTATGAGATATTATGTGAAAAAACTTGAGGAGAAAATATTGATCAAGAGGAGAATCCTGGGAGATATAAAGGAAAAAGAATGATATAGAAATTCCTATATACAAGGTATTCCATTTTCTTCAGTTTCACCTTAGCTTTTGTTTTTATTAAAGAAATCATTGAATCTGTCCGAAATTTCTCCGCCAATTTTGGTCAAAGTAATCAAAATCGGTTGACCAGATGGGGTATGGATCCCACACCCATGTCGTGTCGACACAGGTGTAGCACCGAAAGTGAAGAGTCCGAGCAACATAGGGAATAAGAAGCCTTTGTATCTTAATGCACGTATTTGATTTATTGGGAGCTATTAAGGTGAACCCACTTGGGATTGTATCCAAAGATGAAGGGAATGATTTTAAAAATGAAAGAGGCAGAAGAAGAAATCATAAGGACTTGAACGTAAACACTAAACCAGCCATCGTTATGAGTTCAAGGAAAGAATCAAAAAAGAAGACCCTTTAGATGCTTCTTTCTTTCTTTGAATCTTCCTTTTCTGTTCAACCACTTGCCTAGTGAAAGTTATGGAAGAGATTTGAAAAGAGATGCCAGAATAGAGTTCTATTTTAGTGTGGGGATCCCAGAGAGAGGAGAGAGGTTAGGATTCTGTTCCTATTCTTGGCCATTCAATCACTTTTTCTAGTAATGTGCAGCGATGAGAAGAACTGGTTGTTGGACAAACCTATGGTGTAACTGTTGAAGCACCTGGTTGTTGGTAAAGGTCTTGGGTTCAAATGTCATCATCATTTATTAACAAAAATACTCACGCAGCCTAAGAAAACGTGCGAAGTGTTGAATACCAAAATAAATAAATAAAAGTTTTCTTCTTTAATAACTTAAACTTTTAGATGAGGAGGTCACACAAGATCTGCCTCTCAGTTCATGAATACCACATGCATAAGTAAAGTCAAAAATACATTCAAATGCATAATGATGGCACTTCTCTATTTTTCTTTTGAGCCAAACCTAGTACTGCTTATGCATAAAAAAACAAACCTGCTCAACATTTCCTTTGCCATTTGCTTGTGGTTGTGAACCAGGCTGGGGTTGTGAAAACCTATATAAAAAAAAAGCACATGACAATCAGAATTAAGACATATATCTGTCAAACACTGATTTTCTATGGATTCTTATATGTTGCACACTGATATATGGATGGAAAGTATTGTGGAGATTCCAAGGTGGAATAAAGAGAAAATGAACCATGATCATTTTTACAACCTGAGAGCCCTAGCTTTCCTTTTATCTTCCTCCACTGGATCAGTCTTCGCTGGTGGTGCAAACCTTGTCAACCTAGCCTTCTTCTTAGCTTCCTCATCAGTTGTGTCCGATTTCACAAGCCCAAACCTGAGGAACAACCAAAATCTATGAAGAAACTCATAACCAATTTAACAATACATCTCATATGGAGAAAACAGGCAGAAATTGAAACCTCTCGGCCCTAGCCTGCTTCTTATGCTCCTCAGCTTTCTTTGAAGCATCTGACCCTTGAACTGGGGACCCAGTGCCAAACCTGTGAAATATAATTCAAGAAACAGTAGAATCACAATACTCCATAAGACACAAATTAAGAGATTAAACCAAAAAATGCAAAACACATGAATGCTATCAACTTTTTTGCTTTTATCATGACAAACTAAGAAATGCTATTAACTTGTCACATATATGTACATTTTTTACTGCAAGTGCAACCAGATAGATACTTAAATCTCAGAAAATAGTAATACAATATCTGAACCTTCATTATTAATGAAGTGTCTTAACTTCCTAAAATAAAGTTCTAAAACTGTTTAACTGCTCCTCCTCTCAATTAAGCATTAAAACGCATCAGTAAATATTGAGTTAAATTGCTCAGCAACTTTCCCCACAATAACCAGAAAATCTATTGTCAAGGCATATAACCACCACTGACCACCACAAATCCTCAAAGATGTCCAGTTGAACCTAATGGTGCTGCAAGGGAACTACAATAAACGGAACCAAACTCCCGCCTAAAATCAATTAAGAAGGCTAATATCCAGCAAAGAATACATTTGTTCTTGTGAACTTTACTTCTACAAAAAAACTAGTACTCCCTCCGTCCCATAATAAGTGTCACCTTAGCCAAAAACACACATATTAAGAAATCTACAAAAAAACTAGTACTCCCTCCGTCCCATAATAAGTGTCACCTTAGCCAAAAACACACATATTAAGAAATCAATAATGCAATGGAAAGTTTACCAAACTACCCCTATTTAATAAAAATAGATTACTTTTCTCTTTTGATTAAAGCATGCATGAATAGTAGTCATTTATGTCTTGAATAGAGAACTTGCCAATAAACAATTCTTGAATAGAGAACTTGCCAATAAACATTTCTTGAATAGAGAACTTGTCAGTTTTTGTCCAAGGGTATAGTAGGAAAAAAGCAACCAATTTATGTCTTGAATTCCTAAGGTGACACTTATTTTGGGACAATTTTTTTTGCTAAGGTGACACTTATTATGGGACGGAGGGAGTAACAGTTTCTAAGGATCTGTATGGCCATAAAAATCATTCACTCTTTTCCAGAATAATATTACTTTATCTGAAAATCAGAAAATGTTGAGATGGCCGAGTTGGTCTAAGGCGTCATATTAAGGTTCTGGTCCGAGAGGGTGTGGGTTCAAATCCCACTCTCAACATAACAAGTTTCAGCTTACCGAAGACATGACCCTAGATAGGAGGGTGTAGAGGTCGAGGATTAGGGTAGACGGCTAGTATTAGGATTTGTTTTATTTTCCTTTAGTGTAGGATCAATATTATTACCGTCATTTTTATTTTAGTATTTTCATATTTCTTATTCTTAGCTTTCTATTGCTACCTGCTTGTTTCTTTCACTTCGTTTTCTTACTGCTATTCTGCTTATTATTACTGTTGCTTTTCATTCCTACTTGAGCCGGGGTCTATCGGAAACAACCTCTCTATCCGTCAAAAGATAGGGTAAGGTATGCATACACTTTAACCTCCCCACATGGTGGGATTATATTGGGTATATTGTTGTTGTTTTGTCTGAAAATCAGTGGTTCTCAATGAAATTCCAAATCCAACTTGAAAGTGTATATAAGTTGTTTTCCAACTCACTTTTCACTTTTGAAGTTGTATTTCAAATTTGAAAAGTACATTCACGCCTGAACATTATTCCAAATATTCTTTGCAAAAAATATAACTAACACAACTCCATAAATTCCAAATAAAGTGAAAAATATTTGGAATCCATGGCCAAACGCCTAAAGTATATGAATTCTATTTTTAAGAAAATGCAGAATTCGAACCAAAAATTATATGTATTGATAGTTGCACTCAGGACCAGCCAACATACCAAAATAAACGACAAACCCTAATTCATGCAAGAATCATACCTCTCCGCTCGAGCATTTCGCTTATCTTCTTCAGATAGCTGAACAGCCATTCCAAACCGCTCAGCTCGCTTCATCTTCTTCTGAACATTACCCTCCTTGATTTCCTCTTTGGCACCGCCAGATGTCGGTGCTGAATCGGGAGGAGATACGGTTTCAGCCATTGGATTGGGATCTGACGGCGGCTGATCTAGGGTTTTAATAGGGTTTTCGGGATTCTGAGGCCCTGTTGTTGTGGCCATATCGAAAATGGATGAAGAGACGACTTTACAAAACAACAGTGGTGAATGTATTAATGTCCTCATTAGGTCGACTTATTTTCAGTTACAACTTGCACCTTATGTATGTTCTGCTTGTACTTTACACCATAACTTATTAAAAAAAAAATAGTCTTGATGTATTAAGTTTTCGTTATATTAATAATATACTTTACACCATTTCTTATTAGTATTTGTATTATAGACCCTAATCTCTTCATTTTCTTGCAAAATTATTTAAAAAAAATAGAGGGGAAGGTAAACAACGTACAACAAAGAAAAATAACAACTTAGAAGTATTACATGTTGGTATTCAATGATTGTACATTGCAATGTATGAATGTCCAATTAACCTGAGCACCACCACAAACCAAGCACATAATTTTATGCAATAAGTAATTCAGGCGTATGACACACGAGTTATGTATAATCAAGTTGTATTCTTTAACTGAGACCCATACCACTTGAACTCTTCAAAAAGACGTTTATCATGTCACTTGGAATTGGATAATATTGATGTGTGTGTCTCTCACATCTCATGGGAACGTGAACAACTATATAATGCTACTAACGTGTGTCCCTAAGAATATAAAAAAAACCTAAATATAACTTTATAATTTTTAAATTTTTTCTCTCCTTAATGTTGCCTCCGGCCCCACCATAGCCAGCACATCTCAATATCCATCACCATTATAACAACCTCCTACACCCACCCACTCCCACCCCCACAATCCCTACTTTCCTTGCTAAATGACTTGTCATCCTACAATGATGTCGTCATTGTTACACT
The DNA here is from genome assembly GCA_034509755.1 of Anisodus tanguticus. Taxonomy (NCBI): domain Eukaryota; kingdom Viridiplantae; phylum Streptophyta; class Magnoliopsida; order Solanales; family Solanaceae; genus Anisodus; species Anisodus tanguticus. The sequence goes on along the minus strand of CM067540.1, from coordinate 51,180,377 downwards.
CTAGAGACTAAAAACTCTAGCCAATATATATGTTTTTTCATCCACAACTATAACACTCTCGATGCAACCACCATCAATTAGAAGATATTCATTTTTGTTCATTCGATTAGACCTATACTGATTACCACTACCATGATGTTAGCTCTATCGCTATTGTCGTGGAGAAGTGTTCGGTCGTTTAATTGTTATTGTGAATTTGATTTTTTTTATTCAAATTCATTTTTTAAATTCTAGAAATTCAATGATTCTTTTTTTCGGAAGAGAATTCCATAATTTTTAAATTTCATTTAAAGAAAAGAAATATTAGAATCTTCTCAATTTTATTTGTCACGACTCCTAGTTTGTGGAAGAGAAATTAAGGAGGGGATGAGCTCCGCTCTAGTAATCCCCAGTGCACCTTTAAGATGTGTAACACGTTGAATAGAAATAATAAAGGGCTTCTTTAGTCTATTAATAATATTGATTTTCTTAATCAAATGGGCTGTGTTGGAAGTACAAGATTAAACATTTAATTTTCACTAGAAATTTAAGTCCAGATTCTCTAATATATTCCAAAGTACATGTAAATCTATATAGTTAATTCAATACTTTAAGAGAATTTGGAAAAATATAATTTAAGAAATAGTTACTATTTTTTTTTAATTAACAAAAAAAAAAAAGTAGTTATTTGACTCCCAAAATAATACACGTGGAAAAACAATTGGGGAATATGTGAATGGGATAGCATAAGTGCAGAAATCATCATGCCAGTTTCATTCTTGAACCAGTAAAATAGAGATAAGTCTAGGTTATCAAAGTGAAAACCATGAAATTGGCTTCCATAATACATAACAACACTACTAAATCCCCTCCAAAGTTCATCTCCAGGACCCCAATCTCTTTGCCTGCTAAATGCCCAAAATGGGTTCACTTCAAATCAGCTCCACTTCGCTTTTCAGCACCCAATTTAGGTAATGCACATGTGTATATTTTCTTTAACATTGTATATTATGCGTACACTCTAAACTCCTCAGACCCCACGTTGTGGGATTTAAACTCGGTATGTTGTTGTATTGTACATGGTACTTATTAAAGTTTCTTCTTGTTTGCAGTTGGGTGTAATTGTAAACGAAGATATAGTCCGGTCATTTCCAGCTTGAAAAAATCTGAACAAGGGGAAGAATCATCTACTACTGGTTAGAATTACTGTACTAGTTGCTTCTTATTAAAAGAAAAAAACCTTAATCAAGGAAAAACAAAATGATAAGCATTTAGAAAATTCCACTGTTATAGGAACTCCATGAATTTCCTGACACAATGTTAATGGCAGTGGATAATAAGCAATTTTTTTATGTGGGGTTACACTGGTATGTTATTGTTGTTGTATCTAGTACTATTTTCCAAAAGCCAGACCAGAAAGGTGTCTTAGCTTAATCATGTATAATGATCTCCCTTCATTTTATCTTGTTGCTGTACCAAACCATGTCGGACAAGTGAAAAGAAAACGTTACTGCAAACATTTCTTGATTCATAAAATATTAGCACTTACTTCTTTACTACTAATAGTTTACGTTTAGCATCTAATGCAATAGCAAAATCTTAGTTGCCAATCAATGTGCTCTCTTTCATAACATTTTAAACTATGTTAGCATCTTTAGTTCTATATGGATGTTGGTTATTAGAAACAATAAAACCATCCTTGCTTCCATATGATTGATTTATATGCCAATATAACCCCCACCCACCACTCTGCAAAGAAGAAAAAGCAGGGACTTAGTTCAAGTTTCCCTCACCACTTAATTATTTGAAGGTCAAGGTTAGTTATTCATTAAACATCTTCCCACCAAATCATTATAATTTCATCTCCATTGGTTAATTTTACCAAAATGGCTACAACTTACTATCCAGCTAGAATGAAAACTATAGAAAAGGAGATAAATGATGTCCATCTGTATTGAGAAGTGTTTTCGCATGTTCTAAGGTCATTGGCCGTTAATCCTTTTTTGTTAGAATAATGTGGCTGGCAAAAATTAATTCAGCAGAAGAGACTTCGTCATCACAGTCACATAAATACATAGTGGCACCAACAATATTGAGATGTCTCATAATACATTTTCTGTTGATGAAGCAGAAGAAAGAACTCAAGGGTCTGGCAATTATGTGTCTTCTGTCCGAACGGTTGCCTTGTGTGTAAGTAATTCCAAGCTATTGTCATAACGACATTTATTGTTTGTCATATTGATCTAGAGCACTCTAAATTGAAGGAAATATAGTGATGGATTTATATAGGTGTTTTCAGCAGTGGCATTTGGTGTTGGCGTGGGGTTCACTGATGGATTTAGCAAGGCATCTGAATTTTTCGCTGGGTAAAGAGTCAAACTACTTTTCTCAGCATATTGAAGATTTAAGCCTATAAACTTTGGAAATACTTGAAGTTCTTTGTTGTTTTTAGATGATAGAACCTCTAGTGCTGATTATGACTATGGAATGCATAGTACTTGGAAACTATGCGTAATGCTAAAACGATAACAAGAATATAAGACTATTTAGAATTGCCTCTATATAATATCGTTGTGATTCAAGTGAGAAGAACTCTGAAAAAATATGGCAAGTAGAGAAAAGGAGAAATAATATTTAAGGAGATGGGGTGGGGTGTGGGGTGAAAGAGAGTTTTGACAACTTCTATATACGATAACTTGATCTTGGGCCTATCTTTACTGAATTTTTATTAGGAAACGCGATAGTCACCAGGTAGAATAGTAATTTGATAGTGTGTTTCACCGAGGGATACTGATGTATGTGGGCTCATCCTAAGTTGTGGAACTAGGCCAAAGATTCTTTAATTCAAAGTCAAAGATCTTATGTCTAGGGTATCAAAAAGAGCACTGGTTTTGTTGATTTGATATCCAACTAAGGAGTTTGGGAGGTCATTCAGGGGTATGGCCCCTGCGAGGAGCTGATGAGGGGTCAGCCTAAAGCAATGTTCTATCTTGGAGTTATTAACTGCGCCGGTTGAATAGATTAAATGTTTTGACTGGGGAAAGAATAGCTGTACTACCTGTCTCACGTTGCTCGCGGTCAGGAGTGAGGATCTCTGAAGTTACCTTTCAACCAAGTCATAAAATGAGCCCCAACTGTACTCTTTAGCACATAAGTAACAAGATCTTGCATATACGCTATTGGTCTGGCCATGAAATTTGATTTTTAACCGAGAGGCGAGAGTATTACCCCTTATCTTGCATATACGCTATTGGTCTGGCCATGAAATTTGTTTGTTAACCGAGAGGCGAGAGTATTACCCCTTACTATAAACATGAAATTTCTCCATTGTATAACTTAAAGCCTGCTTTCTTTTGTCATCTCTCTGTAAATTGTGAGCAAGCAGTTTCGTAATGCTTCTTCTGACGAGCAATAAAATTCCCATTTGCCCTTTAAAAAGCCACTTGTCTTCTCAGCTTGCCCTCTTAGTCCTATTATAACGGACAAACAAAAGAACTATTAGTTTTCCTCTGTATTTGTGGATCAGTAAGACCTTGTGGTTTTCCTTTTGTTGGAGAGACATGATCTAGATCCACAACTTCTATCAGATCATAGTCCACGTAGGAAGTACCTTACAGCCAAGAGTGCTAAAATTGTAAATGTTTTAGCACTGGATTGCACCGAGGATTGATTCTTACTCGGGATTGATCTGAGTTGTTTGATTTTTATTTATTACTTAATCTTCGACAATGTGTTCCCTTCGTAGGTGTTCTTATTTGTTCCTTCAAGTTCTAGTGCTTTCTAGGCTTGACTGCTTCTGGATTTACTGGTTTTAGCTATACATTTTCAGGTATCTGCTGGAGCAGAGTTTGTCAGTGGACAATTTATTTGTCTTCGTTCTGATATTCAAATATTTCAAAGTACCACTTATGTATCAGGTGCTGTGCTTTTATTTTCTGCACTTACTGTCTGCATTCACAACATTGTGTTCATTCTGGCCCTACTTTTTCTTTATTTAAACTGGGCAACATATCTATTTATCATTTATGGGACCTTGTTCATGATGCAAATCTGCATATTGGGTCTACAGAACCGGGTGCTCTCATATGGAATTGCTGGTGCCATTATCTTCAGATTGTCTATCATACTGCTAGGAGCAGCAACTTTGCAGGTTAGCTGCTAATCCATTGCAGAAACATGTAATATTACCCAAACATGCAGCAGTTCCAACTTCCAAGTATACCCCACCCAGAGAAGTACACATTATAAATTATTTCTCGTTTATCTCTGTGTCATTTCAGAGATTTGAGGCAGTTAACCTACTGTTGGCTGGGATTCTTCTGTACTCGTCATTCAAGGTGCATTTTCATTTATCTACATTCGCGTGAATTAAATATCATCTCCTTTAGCTATTTTCGTTGATCCAATGTTTTTAAGAAGATAAAACTTATGTTACATGATCCCTAATTTTCCTTGATGTAGCCATGTTGAATGATTGTGACATGAGTGTGGATACTTTATATGAACTCTTTACACAAAAATAGCAAAGTACTTCTACCTGATGCTTATACATACGTATGCCTGAAACTTACCGTATCTGTACCCGTAGCTGATACTTACCCGTATCCGTACCCGTAGCTGATACTTAAAGATATCCATATTGGATACATGTTCATAGCTGAGTCCGTGTAACATAGTTATAGACGAGCATGCCCCAGAAAATTAGTACCACACTACCATGGATATTGACTATATATTTTTATTTCTTATGCAATTGAACAAAAGGTAGGGCAGCATCTGATACATGCACATATCTTTGTGGATATCATTCTTGGAGGGGGGGGGGGGGGGGGTAGGGAGGGTGTTAGGAGTGGCTATTAAATACAATTTTCATGATCATCACTTTGGGACCTCAACAAGTCTTCCCTTTGTTCATAACGGTCTTGCTCCAATAATGCTTATGGTGCTCATCTTCTGCAACTGCTATTTCTTGTTTAAATAGATTTGCAATTTGCAAAGCATCCTATATGAGAGCCTGATGACTCTCAAATTACTTGAATTAGCAAATTTCTTGTTCTGGAAGTTGCAGCATTCTTACTTTAGTGCTGTTGCAAAAAATGTAAGGACAAAAGTACCTAAATTTGTGGATTGATGATATAATCTCTTTGAGGATGTTATATCAACTTTATCAGTTGATCATCTGACAGAAATAACTAAAAATACATTGACTGAAGTAAAAAGGTGGAAAAGGGAGATTAAATCCTTGCTTCTCAACCAGGATAAATCAGCTTGCTTTGTTGTTTTTACGACCAACATAATCCTCTTGTCATCTCTTAGACTCCACCAATGGATGCAATCATACCAACACTAACGCCTCAAATCACATCAGAATTCCGTAATTAAGCTGCTTGGGCAAGGGTAGTACTAGGATGGTTGACCCCTGAGAAGTTCTTTTGTTGCATCCCTCCTTTTGCCGGAACTTTGGTGCATAAAATGGTCACGGGTTTGATTCTGCGTATGAGCTTCATCAAATCTTTAAAACTTTTAACACTTGTCCAAAAAAAAAAATCCAAGCAATGAGTATGCATTCTTATTACAATAAACAACAATAACATACCCAGTGGAATCCCACAACATGGGGTCTCGGGAGGGTAGAGTGTACGCAGACTTTACCTCTACTTTGGTAGGTAGAGCAGTTGTTTCCGAGAGACCCTCGGCTCAAGATAGAGCATAAGCACAAGCAAAGAAACAACAAAAGCAAAGCAAGAGAAACGGTCAGACCCGGTCAGAAAAAATTTAAAGCAGTATGAAAATGCTGGTATCAAAAGCGAATAAGCCATGATAGCACATTCCGAAAAAGTAAGCAGTAACTAGCGCAGGTAAATAAGCTAAACAAAGTACAGTAAATGACACATAGCAACAGAAATTAAACTACAGGGGACTATAAAGCAATACTGCGCCTATTAGTATGATAAGCTAAACGGGTTGATCAAAAGCTTTCTCAATGTCCAATTTGCATAAGATCCCAGACTCTCCACTTTTAATTTTCCCGTCTAGAACTTCATTAGCAATCATGGATGTATCAGTAATCTGCCTATTCTTTAGAGAATGCACTCTGTTGTCCATAAACCAATGAATCCACCACTTTTTTCAACCTCCCAGCTAGGATTTTGGCCAGCAATTTGTAGACACTGCCTATAAAACTTATAGGCCTATAATCTTTGAGTTATACAACACCTTTCTTCTTTGGGATAAGAGCAATGAATGAGGCATTACATGATCTCACAATTTGACAATTCTGATGAAAGAAATTAAAAGTTTCAAGCAAGTCTTCTTTGATGAAGTTCCATGATTTCTGAAAGAAGGCCATGGTAAAACCATCAAGGCTTGGAGCTTTGTCAGGGGCACAAGTCATGAGAGCTTCTGAGATCTCCACTTCAGTGAAAGAAAGTTCAAGGTCCTCTTTATCAATTGTGTTGAGACTAGGCAAACCTTCAAAGACAGCTGAGGGTCTCCAAGATTCTGTCTCTTTGCAGATTTGTTGATAGTACTCCATGATACCATCCTTGATCCTTTCTTTATCCTCAATTACTTCATCCCCTATTTTGAGTCTGTCATTGTAATTACCCTTTCTATGAGAATTGGCCATTCTTTGGAAATACTTTATATTTTTATCCCCCTCTTTCAACCATAAACATCTTGATTTTTGTCTTCATGAGATCTCTTCAGCAGTTGCTATTTGTTGTAGTTTAAAATTCAATATCCGGCCTTTCTCTGTAGAGAGAGTTCTGAGTTCAGCTAACTGATCGAGCTACCCCAGTTCCTTAAGTGCATTGTTCCTTTGAGTCTCAATTCTTCCATAAACCTCCATGTTCCATTTAGTAATGTCTTTCTTGAGATTCTTTAGTTTCTGCATTAGCACAAAGTCTGGGGTGCCTGATACAGTGTAGGAATTCCACCATCCTTCTACCATGTCCATGAAACCCTCAGCTTGCAGCCACATGTTTTCAAATTTGAAATAGGAAGGTGTGGCCTCCCAATCTCCACTCTCCAGGGTAATTGGTTTATGATCTGAAAATATATTACTCTCTGATCTATATTGTTGTCCCAGAAACATTTTCTCCAATTTAATTATGATACCTATATTTTTTTAATCTCATCACAGCTGTTCACTGCAGAAGACGACGATGATGATCTATCTGACAATTTCATTGTGAAGACCTGCCAAAAGTTCATCCCCATCACATGTAAAATATTCTCTGTGTCTCTGCATACTTAGGTCCAATCATTGGTTTCTAGTTGGTCTTATATGTCCTGCAAATTACTGCTGATTTGGTTCTTTTTCTTATATTGGTTGTTTTGGAAAAATTGAAGTGATCAAGTCCAACTACAACTGCTAGTAGTTTTTTTCATTTTTTTTGTAACAACTGCTTGTTTGATTTATTCTTGTCATACTTTTTTTTGTTAACTTTGAGTTGGTTATCCTGGAGTCCCCAAATTTATTGACTCCAAGAACAACAATTGCATCCTGTGCTGGTTTCTCAATCCTAGCTTTTAGTTGAGAGTTTCATGTAAAGTTTACAGAAAAATAATTACGTTGTGGATGCCGCAAACGTGGAAATTTAAGAAAGGAGGACCTTCTGTCTTATTTCTTTTTTGCTGTCCCCTTTGGAAGGATGTGCAATGTGATTCTGACTAGGTGCATAATTACTATTTTCGGAGACATTTTCTGAAGTAAGTTATGCTCCAATTTTTTCATATTTGATTTTGCTAAGATGGATGTGCGGGCATACTAGGAGAGACAGAATTAGGAACGAAGTTATACGGAACAAGATGAGGAAAGCGAGGCTAAGGTCGTTCAGACATGTGAAGAGGAGGTGCACGGAGGCAATAGTAAGGATGTGCGAGCATCTGGCTATAGTAGGTTTTAGGAGAGGTAGAAGTAGGTCAAAGAAGAACTGGGAGGTGATTAGATGGGACATGACACATCTTCAGCTTACTGAAGACATGACCCTAGATAGAAAGGTATGGAGGTCGAAGATTAGGGTAGAAGGGTAGTAGGTAGCCGAGTGTTGTAGTGTTTTTACATGGGAGAGGCAGGGAGTTAGTCTCCTCTTCTCATTTTCTCCTTATTTAGTATACATAGTATCATTGTTCTTTTATTTTACTACTCCCTCCGCCCCAATTTATGTGACGCCATTACTTATCAAAAAAATTATGTGGCACCATTTGACTGGACACGGAGTTTAAGAAATAAGGGAAGACTTTGTTATGTTTACCAAATTTCCCTTACTTCATTGCTTACTTTTGTTGATTTTTCTTCACTACAAGTACATCTTTAAAATCAAGTGGGACCTAACAAGGGTAAAATAGAGATGGTGCCATTAAATAGTTGCCAAATAAGGAAAGTTGACATTCATTTTGGGACATACTAAAAAGGAAATGGTGTCACATAAATTGGGACGGAGGGAGTACTAAAATGTTACCTAGTTTGCCTTGTTCTGCTATCGTTATTTTCCTTTCTATCATGCTTCGATTACACCACTTTTTAGCCAAGGGTCTATCGAAAACAGCCTCTACCCCACAAGGTAGGGGTAAGGTCATTCACACATCCTACTCTTCCCAGACCCCACTTGTGTGATTACATTGGGAATGTTGTTGTTGTTGCTTGTACTCTTCCCTTCTAGGTTCCAATCAAAGTGGGATGTGATACAATTTTCTCTTTTGGAAAATATGACTTAGAGGTTTAGATATATGACATATCCATGTTTTTTACTTCATTAAAAAAAATGGAAAAAAAATTCTTAATCAAAGTTAATGTTGTTTTTACTTTACAAAATAGAATATTATTTTCTTAAACTTACCACTATCACTTTTAGTGGGGGCATTAAAGAAGTGACGGCAAGTCAAATTAGGGCCAATGTCCTTTTGAAACTAACTAGAAAAAATCACTTACAGAACAAAGGTACGCTTTGGTTATAGGGAGAGAGAAATGCTAGAGTTTTTGAAGGCAAGAAGGGTAATGTAGTTAATCTTAATCTCAAGTGCATATCTTTACTTAATATTTGGTGCAAGAAAGTTATACTTCTTAATATTTGGTGCAAGAAAGTTATGGCACATATATTAGAGCGGGATCCTATAGTTGACTTCCTTAGGTCGTTACACACATTGAAAAGTTCTCTTATGGATGTACTCTTGGCCCAGCATACCCTTATTTCTGGTCTGTGTCACATCAATAATATTCTCTCAATTACTTATTAAAAAGAAAAGGTGCACTTTGAGCATGATTAAAAAGTACATACAATTCACCCACATGCTATAAATCTATTAGGTATCACCAAAATTCACGGTCCAGTGTAACTCAAACTCCATATATATAAAATAACCCCTTTCCTTTCCTTGCCACAAATTTGCTTTAATTTAGCAAAGCTTATTTTGAGTGCAAAGGTGGGTGAGAACCCATGAATTAGGTTATTTTCCCCCCTCAAAGACTAATGTTCTTTTAATCCAGTGATGTTATTCGAGTTACTCTTTAGGTCATATGATACATGAGTAGGGTCCAGGCTCAACTTTTCCTAAGATGATGAAGCTCTGCTCGTTATTCAGAAATTGAACCTTTCGGCTTCTGAAATATATGATGATTTTTCAAACTTCTCTTGGTGTTGCAGCTGAATATGATGGTGACCGCTTCCTAACTTTACAGGATGGTGTATGGAAAGTAAGTCAACAGGGAGTTATTTTAGCAGTTGAAATTTATCTTTGTCCTGGCATGCCACCTCAATCATATTCATGCATATATCAATTTATACCTTTAAATTTCAGGCTTAACGAGGTCCTGCGTCTTTTGAACATCTATAAGCACAAAATCATGTGTACTTGTTACTTTGGTTCCTCAGTTATAGGAAAACTTAAAAAAAAACATATTTATATTAAGTGTTGAGATTTCTAACAAGCTTTAACATTTTGGGCAGGCTACACCTTTACTTCTGACAGTAGCGGTTATTGAACTAAGTGATATTGCATTCGCTGTGAGTTTTCTGTTCATACTGGATATGACATATCTTCAAAGGCTAACATACCTGTTTGTTTCTGTCCTAACAACAATGTTGTGCTTCTTCCCAGGTTGATTCTATACCAGCAGTTTTTGGTGTCACGAGAGATCCTTTCATAGTTTTCACATCCAATCTCTTTGCAATTTTGGGTAGAGCCTCTGTTCTTTATCTTGCTTCTTATTTTTAAGTTTTTAACCACAAGAGCTATAAAAGGAGCCAATTACTAATTGAAATGTGATGTCTTTTACCAAATTAGAGTAGGTTTAAACTAAGGGTGGCCAGTGGGCCGGGTCGGCCCGATCCCCCTGGAAAAAAATTGACGGTGTCGGGACTCGAAACCGGGATGGGACCTGGGCTCGTCCCGCCCCAGACCCCGTCCCGATCCCCCTCCCCCTTAATATTTTTGGCCCCCATAAACCCTCCCTACCCCCTTAATATTTATTTTAACCCCTTAGTTAGTATATCTATAAATACCTCATTTTCTATTCATTTTCCTCACAAATCTTCCTACCATCTCAGAGGCTGTAAATTGTGAATAGTGAACTTGTTAATTCTTTTGAGTTAAATTATTGACTCCAGTATTGCTATCATTTATATAATGTAGATAATTGTTCGTAGAGCTTACGAGGACTCGGGAAACTTGAATAGAATGTAAGAATTGTTTACAGAACACCATGCAATAATCATATTATGAACAAATAAAGTAGCAACATGAGATGTATTATGAACGCCAATTTATGAAGCATTATTGACATTTAATGGTACATTTGTCTTTGAGTAGCTAGATTGAAGCCAATCTATTATGGAAGTCGAATGCGGCATGAACTTAATTAACATATCACGGAAGCATTGACATAAAATGTTGGGAGAGAAAGTAGTTGTAAATTGGTGCAACTTTAAATGGTCATAACTATGCGCTCGGATGTCCGTTTTACCCGATTTGTTTTTTTTATTTTGCGTATTTTTTCTAGATGTGGCCTGTCAAACCGCCGCAAGGCGGTTTGGCGCCGTCACTTTTAGGAAAACGTTCGTTTTCCCAATCAATTTGTGTTTTCCCCCAAATCGGTTTCTAATTTTGTTTTTTCTTTAGTAAAGATCTCACGATATACAATAGATTTCAACATCAAAATTTCGTGGTAATGTAGGTGTGAATGTCAATTTCAGTGTTCGAAATTCAATTTTAAAAAAACATTCCCCGAATCCCGCGACCCGACCCGTCTTGTCCCGTCCCGCCAAATTCCGGCCCCCCCTCCGGCGGGATGTGGGACGGGACCTCTTCCGTCCCGCCAATCCTGGCCCGCCGGAGCCCGCGTCCCGATCCTCCCCCGTCCGGCCGTGATTGGTCCCGGCCCGCCCCGGCCCACCCCTAGTTTAAACTAAGTGATATTTGGCATATGTCGAAAGGGAGTCTTGGAGTAACTGGTAAAGTTGTTGTCATGTGACCAAGAGGTCACGGGTTCAAGCCGTGGAAACAACCTCTTGCAGAATTGCAGGGTAAGGCTGCGTACAATTGACCCTTGTGGTCCGGACCCCGCACATAGCGGGAGCTTAGTGCACCGGGCTGCCCTTTGATATTTGGCATATGTTCTTCTGTGCTTTTGCGAATGATCATGCTTTTGACATTCTTTTCATCAGTTCATATATATTGCGTACCCGTATGCATGGAGTTAAATGTTAACGCTGTTGTGATGAGTTGCAAAAAAAATTAAAATCTCGGTCACTTTATTGCTCATTCTGATTTCGCCGAAGAAGCAGATCTTATATATACCCTTCCCCAGAATATGCCTTTCCTTTCCTTATAACTAGGTGCCTAACCTAGCTCTTCTTAATGCAGGATTAAGGTCATTGTACACACTCATTTCTGAAAGTATGGGGGAGTTGGAATATCTACAGGTGAGAATTGAATTACTTTTATCAGCTACATTGCAACAACCATTCATTCTAATCATCCAAAGTCGGTCATGCTGGCTCTCTTCTTCTACAGATGAGTCAGCAGCATTAAAATATTAAACACCACAAATCGAAGTAGTCGCTAATCTATTCATGACTGATTTTTAAAGTTCCTTTTTCATATTTTCACGGATGACAATTTTTAACTTAGATTCCCATTTCCTTTCAGCCTTCCATTGGTGTTGTCCTGGGATTCATTGGATTCAAAATGATCCTAGACTTTTTCGGTGAGTTTCTGCAAACATCAGTTGAGCTCTTTCTTCTTACGATTAGAATCCAGTTGAGCGTCCGACTGATATCAAAATTCGTGCAGGATACCATGTTTCCACAGAGGCTTCTCTTGGTGTTGTAGCTACATGTCTTAGTGCTGGAGTCTTGCTGAGTCTTTTAAAAAAATCTGATCAATGAGTTGGGGTGTTCTCTGAGATGCTGATCTTTCTTTTAGGAGGATAAAGGATATCTATGGTGTTCCTTTTTTCTTCTCTTTGTTGTTGCCTTGTCCATTACATCTCTACTAGTGTACCTTGCTCTGCCAAATGTACTTTTTTCAATTACAGTGCAAAAAATACTGTTAATCTTTAACATATTTTTGTAATAAATTAATTTCTTTATATCTAGCTAGTCTCGGGCTTTTGATTTTTTGCACCCCGTTTTGGTAGGGGATGCAAGAGCACATGTATAAAGGGTTTCTTTTCAAAATTCTGAAACAGGGATGAGGTTATCGACAAGGTCAATTGGCGGGAACACCTCAGTATACGATCGTGCATAGTAGCTGAGAGTCCTATTAGACCTAAGGTCAACTTCAATTCACCAAACCAAGGTTCCATTGATAGATACATCGCCCGGCCAAAGACAATTCTAGTCAGCCTGTAGGCAATTGTAGATGACACCTAGATATTTGGAGTTAGTTTACATTTTTATCTTAAATTCTAGCATTTGGTAAATTTTCTTTTTTCTATTTGTCACAAATTGATTGATACTATGATTATTTGGGGACTCGATATGATTTTTGAAAACAAAATTTTATTTTATTTTTAACTATTACATGTGATTTGTAGTCATTGTTGTATAATTTCCCTATGTTTTATTTTTCATTTAAGTTCTATCAAATAAAATTTCGAAAAGTAAAGGTGAAGTAGAACGTTATCCTAATCTCACTAAACATACGATAGAGGAGAAATATCATCTTTACCTAAAGTTATAAAACACAAAAAATAGTTTAAGGAACAAATTTGTCAATTATTTTCTTCTTCTTTTTCTTTCGTTTGAGTCTGCCTTAAAAGACACTCTGCATCCACCAAAGAATCCATATTGAGTTGATCATGAATGTCAACGTTCGACATTTTTGATTCATTTCATGTTACTCACCAAAATGTTGTTCCTTCGTGTCTTCATCATAATACAAAAATATATTGCTTACCGGAAAATGGTCATGAATATGCCCATTTAAAAATTGTTGCACTCAAAAAATGTCGTGATAACATAGGAACCATGTGATTGTACCGCAGGTTGGGATGAATTATTACAACAATCATCATCTTGACTTCTTGTCCATATCTCCATTGACAACACTTGTTTTTTTCTTTTGTTTTCTCAACAATATGGGGAATCTCTGTAGAAAGTATATGATTTTCAAGTTTCAACCCTAAGGGTTGAGCCACACACGTGCGACAAGCCAAGATTTTCACTAAAAGGATTCAGAATATGAATAAGTAAACACGTGAATAAGCTAAAGGGGATTCACCATCTGCTATATATACATATAAAAGAATTCTACCCTTATATATACAATATAATTTTTCAGCAAATGAGGTTTAGATGAACCTCTTGCACCCACCAGCCTTCGCCCCTTGGAGAATGGGGGGGGGGGGGGGGGGGGGGGGGGTTGTGGCATAGCTCTCTTGGTGAGTTCCGTGCCTTCTGTAGTCGAGGAGGAGGGTTCAAACCCCAACAGTGGTGTAGTATCTCTTTGCCCTTCCCCAAAAATAAAATAAAAAGAATATATTCTTGGATTTTTAACAGGAGCAACTGTAATGACACTGATGATAACAAATTGAACAGTAACATTAAAAGAAAACAAAATGTTCCTCAGCAACATTCAAGAGTCATATGCAAACTTGTAATATTACAATTTTATGCATTTTCCACGAAAATGTCATTGCAACTTATATGGCCACAGGAAACAAACCCAATCACGCGATTGTACATCATAATATTGTACATCATAATGAGCTATTCTAACACATACTTGCACTCGCAAATACAAGCCATGTATGTACAACAAAAATACCGGAGGCGTTGGAGGTCTACCCAAAGAATGACCAAAACCACAAATCTGATGAACGCAAATCACATAATAAATGCTATTAACTAAGGGGAACAAACAGCTTCAACTGAGAAAGAACAAGGGAGGACCTTATAGCTGGTCTGACTTCTGAGGGAAAAAATATTCGTCGCGCCAATTTTAGTTCATATGATTGAACCTGCACTCGAGTGCCAGTGGTTTGTTATCTGTACTTTCAACTTAGCTGGTGTTCAAGAGAGGTCCCTGCCTTGGCTCCCCCTTTTTAGATGATTTCGTTGTCTTCCACCACCATCTAGTTTCATAGCTCCATTTAACCATTTTTGCTGCTTATCACCATCTTTTCATTCTAGGTGAAGTAGCAGGTCCTGGCTGTGAAGTTTGGATGCCCCCCAGGGTCTCATGGTCAAATTTTTGTGAAGCAAGGTAGGTCAAAGCCGTGACGACGTCTGCTATGACTGGACGCATGTTAGGTTGCTCCTGAACACACATTGCTGCAACAGCTAGAGCTTGGTACATGCCCCTTACTGGATAATGGCCTTGCAGCATCGGATCAGCCATCTGCGAGAACTTCCTCCGGTCTTTGAACAATGGCCTTGCCTGATATCCAGAGCACAATTATAAAGTTAGCAACGTGGTTCTCTTCATGGTTGGCTAGCAGAAAAGAATAAGGTTTTTTTTTTCATTTTTGACCCATCGGCCGAAATTAATTACGGGCGCTAGCCAAAATATATGAAACCTATACTCATTATATTTTGTGTATACAATATGTATATTATATGTATATTTATACTCAATATACAGAACCTACACTTTTGAGCGTTCCAAAAATGTTTTTTTTTATAAGGTAAATTTTATTACTAAAAGTACCAAGGAGGTACAAAAGACTACATCAGAACCAGTCAGCACCTACAACAGAGAAACGCAGCTACAAATTTCCTAACAAATCTAAAAACTCCAAAAACTGATCCATACTATCAATTAAACCTCTTTTACACCAGAAGAACAGATTTTGGAGACAAGTATTTTTTATTCTGGATATGTGAGCCCTTCTATTTTCAAAATAAGCATTGTTCCTTTCCTTCCAAATGGTCCAGCAAATGCATAGAGGAATGGTCCTCCACAGCTGTTTCTGATTCCTTGCTATTTTCTGCCCTTGCCAACTAACTAGTAAGGATATTAAATCTGACGGCATTGTCCAGGAAACACCACACAAACACAGGAAGAACTCCCAGTACTGTTTTGCAATTTTACAATGGATAAACAAGTGATTAACACTTTCCAGCACTTCTTCACACAGGTAGCACCTGTTACATAGAGTGAATCCTCTTCTTTGTAGATTATCTTGGGTTAAACAAGCTTCTCTGATGGCAACCCATCCAAAGCAGGCCACTTTCAGAGGCACCCTGGTTTTCCATAACATTTTCCAAGACCATCCAAATAAGAACTGGCCAATCCATGGGTATACTATGAAGTTACAAAGGTTGTACCTGTGAACCAACCCCCTACAGCAAAATAGGCACAAGGAAAGAGCAATAGACCGGACCAGCCTACAAAAACGAAACGGTTTGTTTCTGGAGAAGATTATAGCAACTTTTGACAGAATATTTTAGATCATTGCTTTCTGTCCAAACCATAACATCCTCTTTGTCTTCCTCTACCAATGTTGTGTCTAACAATTGGAGTAATTGCCCCACTTCTTCTATCTCCCAGTCATTAAAGCCCCAAAAATGTAATTATCCCAAAGAATAATCTATGCAACCCCACACACACCACGGCCCAAAAAAGGGGAAACAAAGAGGATTTGAACTCTATAAATCTCTCCTTCGCTCCATTTGACACACGATAGAGGATCAAGATTTTCCTTAAAACACAACATATATGAGGCTTTGAAAGAAATCTAGCCTTCCGACACTAAATGCTCCACTACCTTCCAGCTTTAAACGCTCCATTAACAGCACGTCAACATCAATTGAAATACCATACCCAGCCTTGCCCCTACCCCCAATGGTGAAGATACATTGCTTCAAGTGGTGTCATCTGACACCGTCCCGTCGAACATACATCAACTGATTTACCCAGCCCTAAGAATATAGCATTTTTGTTATTTCATTCAGGAAAAATTAAATACTCTAGATCTTCCATGAAGGATTCTCAAGTCACTCAAACACATCTGCTTCCAGATCCACTAGATAATTTTCAAACAATAAGCATATTAATTCAGTAAGTACCAGTTCTTTAACTCATTAATTGAACTCATCTTGTGGATTGCAGATTACTGTAAAGGCATTTTATAACTGTCCGATAAGATTCATTCCCCTTTTATAGTTGAACAACTATAGTGATCATAATACATCAATGAAACAAGAAGCCGACACAGAAACAACAGCAACCAAAAAGCTGTATGATAAGAAAATCTTACCCATATAACCAGATTGAAATCTCCTCCAGTTTTTGAACTTTCTATTGCTTTCCTGCCTGTAATGATCTCCAAGAGGACTACCCCAAAGCTGTAAACATCTGACTTCAAAGTCAACTGTCCAGTCATGGCATACTCTGGTGCACAGTACCCATAAGTACCCATAACTCTTGTAGAAACATGGGTGTTATCTCCAACGGGCCCCAATTTGGCCAACCCAAAGTCAGAGAGCTTTGCGTGGTAACCCTCACCAAGCAAAATGTTGGAACATTTTAAATCACGGTATATTACAGGGGGACTTGCACTATGTAGATATTCCAAGCCTTTTGCTGCTCCGGCAGCAATTTTCATTCTTGTGTTCCAATCTAGCCGTTCCTTACCTGGCGTAGGATCTGCAGAACAATCACTTCAATTTCAAATTTAATCCAAACTTTCAAAATAAATGAAAAAGAAAGTCTAACTAAAAAAGGTTACCGTGAAGATGGTCTTCCAATGACCCTAATGGCATATATTCGTAGACCAGAAGTCTCTGATCTCCATCAGCACAATAGCCGATTAGATTTACAAGGTTACGATGGTGTAACAGACTTAACATCAGCACTTCCACAAGAAACTCCCTGTTCCCTTGCAATCCATTACGATCAAGTTGCTTGATGGCAACAACCTGCACCAATCAAAATCAATAAAAAGGTATTAGCTTCAGCTTTAGCCAACAACAAACCATCAAGCATGGTGCCACCCTTGGAAAAAAAGGTAAATAATCCTAGTCAATTATACCTTTGCTGATTTCAACTCCAAACACATATATGTGTGAAAACTAAAAAGACAATTGAGCCCAACTAGCTTAACGAATATGGTAAAAGTATAGTAGAAACCAAGATATCCATGAAATGTACGTCACCACTTGTTAGAAAGTAGTAAAGTACTTTCCTGATTCTGCATGCCACGACACAACTACATATAGTAAGGCATCTAAGCTTCACGCTTTGCAAATGCTAAAAGAACAAAAGTGACATTTTCATTTTAGATTTCTCATGTAACACAAACTCAAGTGACCCAGTGTTCAACTTTTTGCCAATTGACAAACTGGAAGAAGTTCAATTGTTTACCCTCTGCAAATGAGCCAACTGAAGATAACACAGCTATGCTCATCTGGAAAGGATAAAAGTCTGTGACTTGGCTCAGTAAGAATCAAGAAGAAAAATTTCAAATTCTGAAAAGATTTACCAGTGAACACTATTCAGAGAATATTGAGTTCAACAGAATCTGGTCGATTAGAGCCAAACCAATCTATTATCTCTTTGTTAAATTCCATTATTAGCAAAAAGAAAAAGAGTTGATGAGAACTGACCTGATTGGACTCAATCACCCCTTTGTATACTCTACCAAAGCCTCCTTCTCCAAGAAGATAATCACCTCGAAAATTTTTTGTTGCAGCCGCTAATTCACGAAATATAAAAGTCTTGGCTGCAATTTGGTTGGACCCTGCATCCTTATCAACTTCCTTTGTGTGTAATGAATTATTTGCTTTCGGCTTATCTGAAAACAAGAACATAAAATAGAATAGTAAACAAAGCTTAACATTGAAATGAGGCAACTAGTGTTCAGAAACAAGGACGATGGAAAAACAGGGAAAAAATGGTTAGATATAACTTTTTTATTCGTTCAACTCTGGGATATGGGAGGTTGTTAGAAGTTTGAACTATGTAACTTCGTTAACTGTAAAAGGTTGCTGGAAGTTTGTACTATGAAACTTCACTAGCTAATGTTGTTTACATTAGAACTTTTAATATGATATACAATACCAAAAACAGCAAGACTGAAGCTCACACGGATAACGGTACAAATAATTTATCTATGACAGTTTCTTTGTGAAACAACCATTTTCTTCAAAATTTTAATTATGCACAATACATGTTGTCAATTGATACACAAATACCAGTAACTGATTATAAAAAAAAAAGTTAAAAGTTCCAAAATTCATATTGTAAAATGGAAAAGCCACAAAACTTTGGAGGTCAAAGTGAAATCATGTCACCCTACTTGAACAAACTTGCCACAACGAACAAAAGCCTGGTAGTCTGGTTTTTGTCCTTTTCTTATTTTGCCTTGGAGAAGGCAGGGTTGGGTGTGTGTGTGTGTGTGGAAGATATCTTGCCTAGTCTGCAGAAGGAAGATTGGAACCATTGACTTGAGGCTACCAAACTCCTCTAACATTTCATCACATTATCATGTTACAAGGTCCTTGCTTCTGGTTCTATGAGGCATTCACACAAAATGACAAAGTACTTGAAATCATTCACCACTTAAGTTTTTAATAGATACTAACTGAAAGCACTAGTACCACGTCCATACTAAACTACTACTATTTTTTTAACCATGGTGTCCGGGCCAGCTTGCGCACACCACTAATTCCACGGGATACCTGTCACCTCACACCAATAACAAGTACCAAGTACCAGGTAACTCTGTCCACCAAGGATAGGACGACAGATGGGAAGAAATCACCTAGTGTTTTTGTCTATGTTGGGATTTGAACCTGATACCTCATTGTTCTCAACCAACTTCATTGACTACCATTTAGCAAAATGAACCATAATTTGTCCCAAATTTCTGCATTAGAATCAACTTAATTGTTAAACACCAGCTTTAAATTTCCAAATGCAATTAATTCTTCCATGACTAAGACCTACACTTTTATTCAAAATGACTCTAGTGTCGAGGCCAACTTACGCGGACCGCTCAACTATTCCGCATTCCTCCACTAGCATGGGTACCGGGTGACTTTTCCCAACAAGACTTAGCCAAATAGAAAAAAGTCACCTAACTTTTTATTTTCTTCTGTGATTGAACTCTGATAACCAATGGTTCTCATTAGACTAAATTAACAGGAGGGAGCAGATCACGGGGGGCATAGCATATCACCACAACAATCAAGTAGTACAATATTAAGTCATTGATTATGTTATCAAGATCCAGGTCAAAGCACCCAAATGATAAAACTTCTAAATATCCAAGAATCATAAGTAAAAACCCAAAACAACCAAAACCCACAAAAATTTAACAAATATAAAGCAACCCCATTTCACCAAATCAAACAATCAGTTAATTATACACACAAAAATCACAAATTTGCAGATTATCAAGAATCAGAATTAAAAACCCAAAACAACCAAAACCAACAAAAAATCAACAAATATAGAACAACCCCATTTCACCAAATCAAACAATCAGTTAATTATACACATAAAAATCACAAATTTGCAGATTATCAAGAATCAGAAGTAAAAACCCAAAAGAACCAAAACCCACAAAAATTCAACAAATATAAAGCAACCCCACTTCATCAAATCAAACAATCAGTTGATTATACACACAAAAACCACAACTTTATAGATTATCAAGATGCTGAATATTCAAGAATCAGAAGTAAAACCCCAAAACAAACAAACGCCACAAAAATTCAACAAATATAAAACAACCCCATATCACCAAATCAAACAATCAG
Organism: Anisodus tanguticus; assembly: GCA_034509755.1. Lineage (NCBI taxonomy): Eukaryota > Viridiplantae > Streptophyta > Magnoliopsida > Solanales > Solanaceae > Anisodus > Anisodus tanguticus. The sequence goes on along the minus strand of CM067540.1, from coordinate 51,160,188 downwards.
TTAATTATACACACAAAAATCACAACTTAACATATTATCAAGATGCTAAATATTCAAGAATACAACAACAACATACCCAGTGAAATCCCACAACGTAGGGTCTGAGGAGGGTAGAGTGCACACAAACCTTACCTCTGCTTTGGTAGGTAGAGCGGTTGTTTCCGGGAGACCCTCGGCTCAAGACAAAGCATAATCACAATCAAGCAAGCATTACAAAGCAAGAGAAACGGTCAGAGACAAAAATTAAAGTTGTATGAACATGCCAATAACATGCTAAATATTCAAGAATCAGAATTAAAAACCCAAAAACAAACAAAACCCACAGAAATTCAACAAAAATAAAACAACCCCATTTCACCAAATCAAACAATCACTTAATATATTCACAAAAATCACAACTATACAGATTACCAAGATGCTGAATATTCAAGAATGAGAAGTAAAAACCCAAAACCCACAAACATTAGACAAATATAGAGCAACCCCATTTCACCAAATCAAACAATCAGTTAATTATACACACAAAAATCACAACTTTACAGATTATCAAGATGCTGAATATTCAAGAATCAAAAGTAAAAACCCAAAACAACCAAAACACACAAAAATTCAACAAATATAAAACAACCCATTTCACCAAATCAAACAATCACTTAATATAGTCACAAAAATCACAAATTTGCAGATTATCAAGATGCTAAATATTCAAGAATCAAAAGTAAAAACTCAAAACAACCAAAACCCACAAAAATAAACAACCCCATTTCATCAAATCAAACAATCAGTTAATTATACACATAAAAATCACAACTTTACAGATTGATAAATATACCAGAAGAGTGTTGGACTGAATCAACAGTTTTTTTGTTCTCTGAGTTGTGTTTGGATGGTCCAGTACAAGGAAACCAACCCATTTTTGTTCTTCTATTTAGGAAGTTAATGGAGAGTGGCAACTTGAAAGAGGCGAACTTTTGCACAGCTGATTAGCTGTCTTGAAATGTGAAGACTGAAAGATTAAACCTTTTGTTTTTTGTTTTTTGTTTTTTGTTTTTTGTTTTTTTTTTACCGTTTTGATTTCATTTACTACAGTAATTGTCGGAAACATGTAATTTTGGTTTTTAAGGAGTAAAAGAAATGATGACTTCACTCTTAAAGTTAGTTGACTTGGTCAATTTAAGACAAAAACTTCCTTTTTTTTTCTTTTTCTTTTTTTAAATATTTCTAAACCTCGTGCATATATTCATTTTGAACACAAATATTGATTTTGAATTGAATAGGGTCATCTTTTTTATTTTATCCTTTTTTAATAAAATTACATTCAAATAATAGTCTTGAAAAATTGTAAAAACTGACCTGAGGACAGTATTCTAGAGCTTCTTTTATAAAAGTTCACGCTCTAAGACAAAGTCCCGAAGTTCAAACTTTTAAATAAAAGTGAATCTCTGTCCGAATAAAGAAGATAAGAGTAAAAAATATTTTGTAATTGAAATTAACCATTATTTTTTATTGCATTTCAAATGTTGGTTATATTTTAATAATTGATCATAAAACTGAATATTAGGTATAATTTTTTCCTTTTCTTTTATCATCTATCGTGTGGTTTCTCTCTTTCAAATCCGTCATTCGAGCCATAATATTATTCTATATCCATTCATTAAGCCGTTAAATTTAATTTGTCTTCATATACTTCAAATTCAGTCTTATTGAATCTCTTCTCTCTACTTCAACAACAATAACAAAATAAATCTGTAATTTACATGTAAACCCGATAATGGAATTAACGGAGAATTTATCATATCTTGCACCATTTAGCCATTACTTAAGACTTTAAGTTGGACGTTCAGATTCCTTCACACTAAAAAGTTGAATTAGTTTGTTTACATATATTAAGAACTTTTGCTAATTCTTCAAAAATAGAAATTTCAATGTGGTTGATTATATTATGTCAATAGAAAATGAGAAATCGGATTCCAATGGTCCTTTAGAGTTTCTCAAATTATGTACATGACATTACAAAAAGAAACAACCAAAAAGGAAACTAAAAAGATAAACGTTAAAAACACGTTTAAAACTCAAATTAAGTGAACACCCAAATTCAACCTAAACCATTGCTAAAGTACCACTATTGTTCCTTAATTACTAACAAGCTGGCGTTCTTTTAGATTTTGCCAAATATCGAGAGTTTTATTTTTGGCTTAATGCATATGCGGACCTTTAAATTTGTCAGGTTTTTTTATTTTGATACCTCAATTAAGTCTTGTTCCTATTAAATTCTTGAACATATCCTCAAGTGTGTCTATTAAACACAATTCGAATGACATGACATAAATCGGAGATTTTTTTAACCTTACGCGTGAATGTAAAGCGCATCTTACGTGAAAGATTCTACCAATTGAAACAACTCACTTCTTATATTTACACAGATCTTAAGTTCAACTCTTATGCATACTAATTCAAACCAAGAACCAAAGCAGTTCATAATAGTAGAACATGAAGCAAAGATAAAAAAATAAAACTCACGATTTATATCATATAAGTCGGATTGTGTTTAATAGACACACTTGAGGACGGGTTCAGGAGTTAAATAGGAATAAGACTTAATTGACATATCAAAATGAAAAAATGGAGCAAATTTAAAGATCCACATATGCATTAAGCCTTTATTTTTTAACTTATCCAAACCAATGTCAGTGTTACTTTTCTTTTTTCATTTTATATATACTGTCTATGAAAATAGCAATATATTGTTCGAGAGCTCAAACTCTATTTAACTATGATCCCCCACCCCCCCCCCCCCACCCCAACGCCGCCCCCGCCCCCCTTTATACTCTCTCTGCACTAAATTAGATGCATTGACTTCGAATCCATTTCTTTTGTACAGGCAAATACTTTGGCCCTTTCAATTGACGTGACATTCTTTTATTATTATTTTTTAAAGTCTGACCAGAAAGAGTATTATCATTTTAGAAATAATTTATAAATTTTTATTTACTTTTAATAGAGATAATTTACATTCACATAAATTTTTTAAAATTTATTTATATTAAAAGTTTTTTTTCTTAAATTTCATGGCTAATTAAATATTAAAACCTAAGAAGTATTTGTCATTCCACCATAAATCTTAGTATTAGTCTAGTCAAAGGGCGATAAAATTAAACGTTAATGAGAAAGAATATTGATCAAAGAATAATAAAAAGATTTTTGGAATATACTTAATAATGTAGAGGAAATCTTTTATTGATGCGTAATCTTGACATACCAGTGCTATATACATAAGAAGACTAGAATTTGCTTTCTTCATCACTCAGAATTTGTTCGTTCTAGTAGGATTATTTTCAGTTATTTAGCTTATGTTTTAATGTAAGAAGAAAAGAAGATAGCTTTTTTTAATCCTCTTCTATGAATATTTTCATATATAACATATATTCAGTTCCGTTTGTTATTGCATGTTCAACTTATTTTTTCGAACTATATCGATAAACAGAAGTATGCATTTTCGAGAACAAATAATAAGAAATCGGGATAAGTTGATCAACAATTTTCAAAAATGAAAACAAATAATCAAATAACATTATGGAAAATAGATGAATGTTAACTTACCACAAAAATGTAATTTCTTGAAAATGGTTTTAATGTTCTGGATTTCAATAGATCTACAATATCTAATTAGAGATATTGCAACGGAGTCACCTTTGTGAGGGAATGTTTTATCCCAATGTAGGACTTTTCGGCACAAAATCGAATTTAGTCAGGCCCTAATGCAAGTACTGGACACCGGATGAGAAATAAAAAAAAAGATATTGCAATTGAAAAAGAATGTGGAGCACCACCTCATCTCACCCACCCCCTTACAACTAAGAAAGAAATAATTTTTCGTCTGCTATTATGGTCAAAAAAATAAAATAATTAATTAGTTCGTTGCAATTACGTAAATACATGGTATCTATATATATATATATATATGTGTGAGACAAATCTCCAGCATTTCATAACCAGATATCTCATTATAAGTTAATGACTATTATCAAATGCAATAATTGGATATCGAGTTATATTAGTAGTCTCATCTCACCTCTCTGTTTTTCCCCTTACAATGCCTATTCTCTTTTATATATGTTTTGTTTTCTTAAAAAGTTCTCTTTTATTTTGTGTTTAATTCTCCAGAAGAAAAAGCACCAGCATTGTTAATTGAAATTAGAGTTGACCATCCAATCACTAGATTGCCTAGTGCCGACCATCAATTTAATACAACTAAATGGAAATGATCACAACTCATAACGGAGAGCATAATCAATTTAACGTGGCCTGTGAGATTCTTGATACTCTATGGATAATTAACCAAGTAATTTACGTTAAATGATGTTTTTGTTTGCATTATTGTAACCAACTATTTATAGTACAAAGGAGACAATGAGTTTGAAATATGATGGGATCTGTGCAAGGATAAGGAGATATACGGTATACCTAACATACTGAAGCTAGTCAAGTGGGTATATACCTTGCTGCAACAAAACACAATAAAAGAGTAACCATGAGGGGAAAAAACTAACATTGCTCACCTTGTTTTGTACAAGATTTCACCAAAGGATATGTTATTTCAGTGAACATTTTCATAGATTCCTATTCCTGGTCAGATGCATGGGAGGAGCCACCTTAGTCGAAGTGTGGTCAGGTGCACACCCACTGAAAAATTATGCGAGGCATATAGGTTAAATATTAGCTATTATGAGTATATATTTAATTTTGCACATCCTTAATACAAGTGAGAAGAAAATTTGCACACCCTTCGCCAAATTCCTGGCTCTGCCCCTGGTCAGATGGACACTATATGCTCAACTCTTCTTCTTTCTTCCACAAGTATTTTGCTAATTTGTGTAGGAAAAAATGAGCTTCAAACAATAACCATCTAACAGGAGATGTTAAAACATTTCATGACAAAGAGTGGTGGTACATCTGCCGTACCTACCATATTATAAATTTTCATACCAGCAGAAGTTATCCAATTGCAACTGAATTTCACAATGCTTACCCACATACAAATCCAAGTGCCAGAAGGTCATAGACATAAATCAACCACTGACCAAACTAACCCCTATAAACGTTGTTCATTAAACACGAATGGAGAGTGACGGATTGTTGTTATTATAGAAGGCAATTCACTGAAAATGACTGGCAGATCAATGGCTGCCAGGGAAAAAATAGGTTAAATCTGACTATATGTTACACAGGAGTAGAGATCCTCACACTACAAGATACTATTATGAAGAAACTTAATGCATGCAAGATCAGGAAGTATGGTTCTAAATGATCACTTGCAGCCAGACTCAGAAGTTGTCCTCGAACACGTTGCCACTGTCCAGCTAGTTCTGCTAGTCTCTTTCTGTTATGGTGCACCAAAAGTTACTATTCAAGGAAGAAATGATTAATGCTACTAGGCCATCCAGACTCAAATGGATGGTATAGCCATTAGCCAGTGACTTCAGAAAAATAATAGAGTATGAGAACTTCGTGATTGTTGCATGCATTTTGCCACATAGCTTTTAGGTCTACAATCCATGTACTCTTATCAGGTCAACCTCATGCCTGCTAAAATTCAACTCCCTGCGCATAGAAGGCACTCCTATTACTTACTGAAATATGTGTGCTGCCCCACGATCAACGGTATGATGCAGAGAGGTAGCAGACCAGCTTCAACTGGTTAGGATCACTTGACTTGGAAACAGAAACATCATTTCTTCTCTTACAATTTTGCTCAAGAAGTTCATAAGTGACAGTTCAAGTGTTTCTTACCTGATATTAAAAATTAAAGTCCATTTGCCTGCAAAAGTAACAGTTTGATCCAGGAACTTAGTTATCAGTTTATTAACTTAAGTAAAAGAACATAGAAGTGCCACATTTGAAATATATACGGCCTTATTAACAGAGGCAGTATTTGTGCTATACCAGAAGTACCTAGCAACATAATAGAGTTTTATACTTTGTCAATGAAGCAAATAACCAGTGAGTTCAGATACAATTGTCGTAAACATGTACTCCTTTTCTTCTAACATTCCTTCTTCATCCCATTCCAGTTTTTTGAATCCTTTGTTTGACTAAAATATTTCTCATTCCCAAGAATTCAAACTGATAAAAATCGATATTATTTCATATATTCTTAACTTGATGCGGAATTTTTTCTATAATATCCACTTTCATACATTTTAAGGATTATACATGACTGGATCATCAATTCAAGAGTCAGGGAGTCAAAAATGTTTACTTGGGAGAGCTACAGTTAAGTTATTACATATTCAAACATACAAAAACTTCATTAGGAGATTGTATAAGAAGGAAATGTAAACCTTGTTAAAGACCAACTTTCTGACTAGATGAACAGTGACCATATAAGAAATAGGTCACTCACTTTCCTCTCTTTTTTCTTTAAAACCAAAACCTAAGCAGAATCCAATATTCAGGAGAAGCATCTTTTCCTCCATCAACACGACCAAATTTAGCCTCCTCAGATTAACATCATCAAGTTAGATTAGGAACACTCAACCCCTGAATTTTCTTCTGCCCTATCATATCCAGGAAAATTGGCACCAACAGTTCAGAGATTAGCTCTTCCAGAGAGAATGCACATATTCCAACTTCAGTTCTTAGACATGCTAATATTACAGGTCTCACATTCTTCATACATCCATAACCATTTTAATTTTTTCATCTAAACTGGCATCTCTTTCTTTTGGAATCTCTTGGCAATCCAAAAGCCACTCGAAACGTTTATGTGAGATCCAACAGTGAACTGCTAACCTACACTGACTGCATCCCAAACCGACACAGGTGAACAAGTAAAGAACCAGTGACGATGGCTTTCTACGTTTATGGATTTAGTCATCTGAACTTCATCATACTTCTCAATCAATATGAACAAGATCTACCATCCCCGTGGACGCTATGTTATCCAAACTCCCAACATAAATGATTATCTTTGAATTAACCAATTCCGACAAAATTTTTGGGTACAGTGTATTATATACAAGTGTCAAACATGGAGAAAATTGGAACTACTTGTTAAAAATGTAAATTTTAGGAAAGTGTAAACATTACATAAATAAATTCCTTGTAAATATGGTATAGGTATAAAATCGATGTTATCAAGTAACTATGAGGAGAAATTACTTTCCTTTCCTTTTATGGATTTACTTGTAAACATTATTTAAGTTCCAACATGCTTGAGGGACTAATAAAGTAATTCATTCCCAAAATCTCTTTCTTCTCTTTTCTTTACACTATGTAACATTAAAAAGTACGAATATTGAGCAATGGTGGACAAGGGAGAAAGAATAATGAAAATGTGTAAAGACACTTGTCTTACGCATTATGCCCAGGTATTTTTACATGCACACTTTACAATGTACATTATTATGTTTCTCAATGTGGGACCCTTACATTAAGCATAACTATTTGCAATTAGCTGATTACATTATCTAAAACACTCTCCACAAGTTGGAGCATACAAGTGGTATGCACCGAGTTTGTTACGAGTGTAACTAATACGAAGACCCGTGAGAGCCTCGGTGAATATATCTTCAAACTGATCATTCGACTTCACAAATTTCATGTCAATATCTCCTAAGTGTATATTTTCTCAGAGGAAGTGTGGTCGATATTCATATGTTCAGTTCTCTCGTGAAGCACCAAACTCGATGCAACATGAAGAACAACTATTTGATGTGAATGAGTTCGCAAGTTGCAACAATCATTGTATGATGCTCTTGCTTCTCACTGGATCTAGCAACCTTAATTTGTTTCTCGATCTTCCAAGGCAAATTACTTCCAAGTAAAACACAATATGTAGAAGTAGAATGTCCATTAGAAGATAATCCTGCTAAATCTACACATGTGAATTCTATTTGCTCATGTCCTTATTCTTCTTTCTGGAGTTGATTCTATGTATCAAAACTATAGATATTGGAATCCCAATGAGTCACATGAAGAGTCTATAAACTGGCTTACGAATAAAGAACACAAAAATTGTATCCCAGTGAGTCACATTGAGAGTCCATAAGCTTTTTTTTTTAAACTGGTACAATTTTGAGAGTCCATAAACTAGCTTACAACATTCACCAGAAAGGTAACTACATTCCAAGTTACTATGAGGTAAGATTCCTTGCTCTTCTATTTTGCATTTCCGCTACCTGCCTTCTTCTTCGTGTCTGTCCGTAACCTTTTTTATTTTATTCTTCACGTCCAGTATTACGTCCGGGATCATTAGATAGGAATCAAAAGATGAAGAGAGAAACAAAAAAGATCACTGTTGTGTAATCGAAGAGTTTGAGTAAGCTAATCACAATCTCCAATATGATTTTTTTAGGCCCCACAAGTTTTGAATTCACCCGGGGGAATTCACACAAAAGGGAACGAGGAATTCTCAACGGAAAAAAGTGATCTCTGAATAATTCAATTAACCAACCGTCTATTTCTTGCATGGTCACTAAAGGACTAATATGGACCTAATTGAAGCTTAACATTTGGATTTATAGGAGTGTCAATGGATCTCCTATATGTCGTCATTCGTGTCTTCTCAAGAATGTCTAGAGCATACTTACACTGGAGATGAGAATATCTGATCTGGACTGAGCGACCTCAATACCTAAAAAAATACCCAATTGGTCTAGATCCATACTCCGGAAGTGCCGAAAGAAGTGTTTCTTCAATTTAGCAATGTGTAGACCAAGGAAGAGATAAGAACTACAACAACAACAACAACAACAGTATACCCATTATAATCCCACCAGGTGGGATTGGGGAGGGTAGAGTGTACGCAGACCTTACACCTACCTTGTGAAGGTAGGGAGGTTGTTTTCGATAGACCTCCGGCTCATGAACTCCCGAGGTATAAAAATTGATATGTGAATTCCTTCAATTTAATGATTGTTCGTCAAAATCACCATCTAATAATAGGTGAAAGACTTTTTGATGAAGACTAATAATAGGTGAAAGATTTACTATACAAAAGACTAAACATATCTGAGGGAGTTATAAATGGTTGTGTGCTACACATTTATTGTGATGGCTCCCCTCCTTGACCTTAGTTAGGTGCACTTATTAGGTGGTTTGACTTCTCGAGTCTTATCCAAATTGTGATTTTCCAAATAAGTGAGCTTGACTTGTTGATTTCCTTGTTTAATTTATCATTAATATCTAACACTTACTCTCAAGTCAGAACATATAAATCATATGCACCAAGCTTATTAGAAATGTTTTCACTTCGCAGTCCTATGAGAACCTTTGTAAAGATAGCTGCTAGTAGTTTAGTTCACCGAAAGGGTTTGTGATAATTTCCTTAGAAATAACTTTCTACTGAACAAAGTGGTACTCTATTTCTATATTTTTAGTTCTTTTGTGAAAAACTGGATTAGAAGCTATACCTGATGTTGCTTGATTATCACAAGAAAACTTTATTTCTTTAATGTCTACAAACTTCAATTTTCAATGTACTTGTTTAACCCATATTTGTTCACAAACAGTTGTTGCCATGGCTCAATATTGTGCTATTGTACTAGATCGAGTGACAACATTCTACTTCTCCTTAATACAAGATTACCACAAAAAAGGCACAGAATCCAGATATAGAATGTCAACTAATTGATTAACCGGAATGATCTACATCAAAGTATCCCATAATCTGAGTGTTCCTTTGTCTTCAAGCAACAATCCTTGGCCTGGTGCTTTTTTTATGTATGTTAAGATTGGTATAACAGCATCTCAATGACTGGTATTGGAGACTGCATTGACCGACTTACTACACCCACAGCAAAAGAAATGTCTGTTTAGGTAATAGTGAGGCAGTCCAACTTCCTAACAAGCCTTTGGTACCTTTTAGGATATGTCATGGCTTCCCCTGATCTGATAACAGTTTATTGTTCAGATCCATCGGACTATCAACAGGTCTGCAATCCATCATGCCTATGTCTTTAAAAAAAATTGAACATCTTGTCTCTTGATTAGGCCTCAATACCAAGAAAATATTTTAAATGTCCTAAATTCTTGGTCTGAAAATGACTGGTTAGATATTTTTAAATAGATGATTTTCTCATGATCATTGCAGGTAATAGCTATGCCATCTATATATACCAACAGATAAACACATAGACCAGATATAAGAGTAAAACGCTGAGCGAGCTACTTCACAAGAAAATAGGAATAGGACCATTCACTGATGAAAACAAGATTAGGATAGAGAAGCTACAAATGGAATGTTTCAACCTACCTTTTTCTTAAAGCATCTATCTTTCTTCTTTTGACGAAGTTTGGTCAAGGCTGCTGCTCTGGCAAGTTTAGAAGGATCTATCGTATTTCCACAACCACTGCCACTGGCATTACCACTTCCATTTTTGCCAGCTAACGCGTTATCACTTTCCCCATACGTGCCTCCAGCATTTATAGCTGTGCAGCTTCCGTCCTGCACATTGCTTCCACGGTTACTTCCCGAAGCACTTCTGTTCAAACTGTAATATTCAGGGTTCCCTTCACAAGGCCTAGTTTGGGTGTTGGATGAAGCACAACTTGGGCCACCAACAGTCAGATTCTTCAATGAGAAATCTACATGGGTGGAAGTGCAATCTTGATCTAGGTCATGGAAGTGATGATGGTGGTGGTGCTGATGAGGATGCTGAACTAGGATGTCAGTGTGAGAGCCTTGCGGAGCAAGACTGTCTGTAGCTTGCATGTTACAAGGCTTAAGCTTAACTTGTGACACTTGCTGAGGGGAGATTCTGAAGTCAATTTTTGCAGGCTTGAAAGCTGATGATGACTGCAAACCGTTAATTGTTGATGTTGCTTCTACCTTATCTCTAGAAGGTAATGGTTCCTCATAAAACATATTTGTGGTGGACCGCTTATCTATAATATTGCCAGTTCCACTTGAGCTCGGATGTAGAAATTTCTCATTTGTATGAGTTGGGATATCACATACCAACTCTTTCTTGGCAACTTCTTGGCCATTATTAATTAAAGAACTACCGAGGTTAATCCCAGTAGGAGTACTCGTAGGGTTTGAGGACGAATTATACCTGCAAAATGGTCCACCACAAAGCAAAAAGTAAATTGCTGAAAGTTCCCATCCAACAGAGGAAATAAGCACAGCTCTGATAAAAAGTTAGAAAGCATAACTAGTAACAATTGTCTCCAAACCTTGAGAAAGCTGAAAGATCTGATCTTCTCAAAACACTACGATCATCTTGAGAAGTTTTTCCTGGTTCTTTTGGTACTCTTAGCCTTTTCAAACTTAGCTCTTTGGATTCACCAATGGATGTATTATTGATTTCTAATACCTGCACAGCTTTGTTCAACCTTCTGCTGTTGGTACGAGGATGAAGCGTCTCAGCAAACACATCATGATATTCAGTGGATGGAAAATTTCCATCTAGACTTGCCTGGTGTTTATCCATCTTCAAACTGCTTGTGTTGGAATCTATTTCCAGCAGGGTCTTATGTTCCGCACCAACAAGTTTGATTGGAACCTGAATTGCATTTTCAGATTGTGACTTCTGATTTCTAGGTATGCCGAGGGAGGGTTCTTTTGCAATGTGATCTTCAATGGAAAACATCATAGATACGTTTCAGTCAACTAAGAGACAGTAAAACCAAAGAGAAGAAAAAGATTAGTAATACTGATTACCAGGCTTGTCTTCTTCTTCTTGGCATTTCCTTTTGGCATTTATCTGTGTGTTCCTGTTAGCAGCGGTTTCTGCATTTGAATGAGTAACCTGTGCACAAGTGCTGTCTGGACACTCAGGTGCCAGATTCCATGGAGACACTGCCTGAGAGCTATCAGCTTCAACAGCTTGCTTTGTCCAGGAATTCGGCAAAATACAAATTTCAGACTCAGGAAGAAATATTATAGAAATCATTCCGTACTCTATTGGTCATTTAGCCTTGAAATATTGATGCTTGACAGAGATATCAGTACAGAAATATTATGTTGAATCATGATGATAACGTGAGTATGTGAATAAAGAAAAACACATGAATTTTGGAATCTTTACTTCTGTCCTTTCAGCAAGAAACTTATGTAAGCGTTGCTTTCAATTGCTGGGACATATAAATTATCTATGCCACAATGGGCGATTCTAACTCAAATGAAGTCGTGCATTTCTACCTCGTTTATTTGCTGCAAAAGTTAGTGTTCTAAGTGTGTTACTCTCGTCTACATATACTAATCGGTAGAACATTTTGAAAAAAAGGAAAGGAAATCACCTCAATTATCTAATGCTTCAAATAACTACGAAAGAGTAGACATAGCCCATTATCGAGACCGTTGCTATCATTAGTTATCTTCTGCATATAAATAATTGACAATAAATTAAGGCAGATTTTGCATAATGTCCTTTTATTTCTACGGAGGGCAACCAAATGGCAATACCTGTGTGCCACTTCCATCCTCACTGCCATTACAAACATTTAGGCCGTCACTCCCATTATCTTCTCCATCATTGCTACCGCTGTTGTTTTCAGACTTCTCACTGCTTTTTGATTTTATAGATTTTTGGGTTTGAGTACCACTTGCGCTCCCACTTCCACTAGACTGAAAAATGAGAATGAATTAATCACGGTAGTACACAAAAACACTGAGAAGGCTAGTTTAAAAGGTGAGTAAGGAAATAGCATATTACACATAACTAAAGAAACAGCATATAACTAGATAAACAGCCCACCGAACAAATAAGCAGACACTAATCTCCATAACAAACAATTACTGATTATCTAGGTATGTTGATGGACATCAATGCATCAGCCATTCATTTTACATCAAGAAGCTTACAAGAAAAAGGATATTGAGAGTAATGGTGACTCACACTGTGGCATCTTCTCCACACGTGCTGCCACAGGATCTTAAGCTCATTCTTCCGTATAGGTTTTACCAGGAAGTCGACTGCACCTTTTGACAAACACTTGAAGACTAAACCCATTGAATCATGAGATGACATCACTGCACATGACTCTCATTAGTATAGAGGTATAATAGTATCAATTCAAAAGTAAACCCGGTATAGCAAGAGTTGTGCAATAGAAGAATTGACAAAACTAGCAGGGGTTACTTACTGATAACAGGAATAGTCTTGCGTGTGTAGTGGCTCATGATTTTGCATAGAAGGCCTAAGCCTGACAAGCAAGGCATTACAACCTCTGTTAACACTATATCAATGTGATTGTTAAGGTTTTCCATTATCTTCCAAGCTTGCAATCCATTGGCCGCTTCTATAACTGCAAATAACAAAGGTTAATTAGATAATAAAGACTTTAAAGATGGAAAGAGAGCAACAAAATAAAAGATATACACAACAAACAAAACAGATACTAGTCATGAATTGAAAGTGTAATAGAAAGGGAAAAGCATAGAGAACCACTTAGGAGAAATGTGGTAAAACCAATGATCAACATGTCACTGAAAATATGCAGAAGTTGTTCAGACCAAATATCACAAATATGAAACTTGAAACTTTATATTAAGTTGAAGCAAAAATATGTATCTGTATTAACACCATATTAACACCAAGACTTATGCAGCCATCTTGTAGTTTCAGCCATAAGATTCACAAAATTAGAAACAAATTAGATCACCAGACCTATTTATATATTAATTTACACAGCCAGATTAACCTAGGGAACCCTAACAAAGTTGCTAGATCAGTAAAGGGATGTCAGCAGCTCTTCAATTAGAGTTGCTTCTGGCTCCCCTTCAAGTAACTCTAGTTACAAGATATAGCACGAGGTTAGCAGCATCTCAGACAAGCATAGAGAGCCATACCATACAGCCATTTTTTTCTAAAGCAATATTTAATTGATGTCGTGGGGGGGGGGGGGGGGGGACACATTGGCCAGAAGGTGCAGGTAGCACACGTTGAGGATAAAATGTGAGAAGGTCGCTTGAGATGGTTTGGGTATGTCCTACGTCGACCTACAAATGCACCGGTCCGTAGGTGTTAAACTATGGTAAGTGAAGGTGTTAAAAGGGGATGGGTAGACCTAAAATCACATAGAAGGAAGTTGTCTCGAAAAACCTACAAATGTTTGAGCATAATGGAAAAAAAAGATCCATATAGTTTTTTTGATAAAGGTAGGTAGAAGAAAAAAAAAGAAAAAGATCCATATACGTGATAACTACTAGTTGAAGGTAGGTTCTAGACTTGTTAGAGAACTTCTAATATTATTATTATTGTTATTATTATTATTATTATTATTATTATTTATATGTATTTTTGACTTATCTTTCACTTTTATTTTATTTTGTATAATGATGATATGATATGAGTATAAATTAAGAAATGAGAATTCATATAGCCGACCCCAACTTGTTTGGGACTAAGGTGTAGTTCTTGGGGAAAACCCCCATATTGCATGAGTTTTCAATTAGAAAACCTGCATCAAAATATGGTTCTCTAGAAAAGATACCCAATCATCTATACAAATGGAAACCTTGTGGTACATAAAAAATAAAAAGCATGCCCTAATATGTATAAATTCATATTTCATTCTTTCAAATGCTCTCCTATTTCTTTTCCTCCAAAGAATCCACATCAAACTTCATACTAACTTGAAATATGTATCATGCTCGAACTTCCCCTCAAGTTCAAGTTGTTAGCTTAGACTTCAACTTAAAGTGTTAAAATATTTATTGTTGTTGAGAAACAATTCTGAAACTTCGATTTGATTATGATAAGATGCACATAAATGAAATATAGATGTAAAACATAAATCTTGGTGCCGATAGGATTAATAGATATTAATTCAATAAAACAAGATTAGTATGTTCACACAATTTTCAGGCTATTAACTATGTGGAACTCCCAGCTAAACCACCAACTAAATCCAATAACAAACCTCACCATCTCATTTATTAGGCATCTCCACCAGCGTTGCTAAAGGCTCATTTGAGGTGTAGTTAAGCCCTGAAACTCAGTTAAAGTCAGATTGTGTGCTTCCCTTCACTTAGTGTAGATAAGGTGCTAAGGTGCGCGCCCTCATCACCCATCAACTCTATCTAGGTCACTGCTAGAATGAACAAAAAAAGGGCAACCCAGTGCACTAAGCTCCCGCTATGCGCGGGGTCCGGGGAAGGGCCGGACTACAAGGGACTATTATACGCAGTCTTACCCTGCATATCTGCAAGAGTCTGTTTCCACAGCTTGAACCCGTGACCTCCTGGTCACGTGACAACAACTTTACCAGTTACTCCAAGGCTCCTCTTCACTACTAGAATGAACATATTTAGTAAAATGAATTTGGTCATTAGCATTAAGAAATTAAAATTTTAGCATAAGGAAACTAGCTCCCGAGAACATGAAACCACATCTTTTCATCTATATCAGAAATATAATATGGTTTTTCAACTTGATTGATATGATTTTTACTTCATATATTATGCTTAACTATAGTTATTTCAATTCTTTTATTCAAATAGTAATATGTAGTTGTAGTTCTTTTTTGTTGCATTACACATATTTGTAATTTTTTCCTTTATTAGTGTTTTTGTCCGTTCAAGCACATAATTTAATTCCACTTTGTAACTAAAGCTCCAAAAGACTTTGGCGCTCTTGTGCGCTTTTCGCTTTTGACTACTCTGATTTCCATCGGGTTGATAACCACTGGTAACACCATTATGCAGCTCAAATGAGAGTATATTTAGTAGTGATAAAAGTGCAGACAAATATACTGTAAATGACACCCCGAACTCCTTGTTTAAGTACCCAACATTATAAGCAATATCTGATTGCTCTGCAAATACTCATAACCAGAAATTGAAACAAACTCAGATGTTCCGGATCGCTCATCTTTTTGCCAGTTGTTTCTTATTATTGCAAGCTATAGTTGAAAGGATAAAACGAAAGCCATGCAGATACAAGAACATGCTAGGTTTTTAACAAAACTCAAAGGTTAACTAATTGCTAGTAATCCATCAAGCTAAAACTCAAACTGGACAAAAGAATTTAACAAAGAACAAACCTTCATAATTGCAATTTCGAAGTAAAGCAGAGACGACATGTCGTGTAGAATCATCATTCTCCACCAGCAGCACTCTAATGGATGTGACATGAATAAATTGTTCCCAACAGACTGCTGACCCCTGACTCTGTTGCTGTTCTTGCAATTTCAAACCATGCTGAGCTATCACCCTATCTTCTATCCTGTCATTACTGATCATATCAATTTTGAACTCATTATCCTTAACTAAATTTATCCCCTCATGAGGAATTCCATCTCCAATAACCTTGTCGTCACCTAACATTTCTTTGTCTTCATCACCAACGATTTTCATCGAAACACTCCCTGTCAATCAGATCTAAAAGTACTGATGATAAGGAAGATGTGACCACCAACAAAACCTTTCACAAATCCTTGTCAGCTAAAGCAAAGTGTGCATTGCTTCTTCTTCAAGAACCCAAATTCTTCATATACATACCCTTTCATACCTATTCCACATTAGAAATGTTAAACATCAATTCAATAGCAAAATCAACAAGATTGAGGGTGTGTTTGGTATGACAGAAAATGTTTTCCTATTTTCCCTTGTTTGATTGCACTAAATATCTTGGCAAATGTTTTCTTTAAAATTTTGAGGAAAAATATTTTCGGGTAAAAAAAAAACACCAACGCATCCCCAACCCACCCCGCACTATCCACCCCTCTACCTCCTACCCCACCTCCCACCCTGCCTACCCCGCCACCAGAAGTCGCACTCTGAATTCAAAAACCTCATAGTGTTTTCCTTTGAATATATGTAAATGTTGACATTTTCTAAATTGCATACCAAACACAAGAAGTGAGTAGGAAAATCACTAATTCTCCGAGAAAATATTTTCTTGGAAAACATTTTCCGTCATACCAAACACACCCTGAAATACTATTAAAAGAGACAGTCTTTTGAACAACCAAGCTGACATAAGCTACTTAATAATTAAACCTAACCTTTAGACAAAACTTCCTCAAAGCCCTATGCTGAACATTCATCTACCACCTGTAATTGAGCAAAACAGAGCATCAGCTACACACCATATAATAATAATAATAATAATAATCATAATACTAAGCATTTAATACAGTTGCATATCAGAAAAAACCATACCAAAAACAAAAATAGAAAGAAAAAAAAACTCATTTCCTTTATAATATCAATGATTATTCCATCTTTCTCAACAGCCAAACAAAATAAATGACAAATCAAAGTGAAAAACAATCAACATAATTAACTACTCCCTCCGTCCACAAAAAGATTGTCTTAATTTGACTTGACGGGAGTTTAAGATCCAAAACAAGTCTCTAATATTTATATAATTATAAATTATTTAATAAATTTAAATATTTTCTAAATATAAAAATATGTCAATTTTTTTAAAATAAACTAATAAAAAAAGTATACAATATTTTTGGAGACTTGAAATTGATGTAACTATTAGAGACCGTACCTTAAGCAGTTAGTTAAAATTGCTATGCCACCGAAATTCCGTTAAACCAAGCAAAAAATAGAGCAAAGGCGTCATGAAAATTGAATTGGAACGAGGTAATTATATGATGATGAATTTTACATAAAAATTAAGTTATAGACAAATAAAGTAACTTTATCGAGTAAAAACACGAGAGGGCTTTCGACTAGATTTTTTGTTGTACGAAAGTAAACACTTTACTATATCCACGGAAGTTATAACTAGGATGTAGGGCAAGAATTGGACAAAATGTGGGTCCCACGTAGGATGCGATTGTTCCACGCCAGTCAAATGTTAGGCAGAATCTAAAGAAGGGAGCTCGATGGCTTGAGGAAGAATCGGGACAGATTGTCCGCTTGGGCAGCTCAATTGGTTTCAAGGGAATATTTGGAGCAAAGTCCAAGGATTGAATTTCGTCAGCGGCAGTGTGGGGGTTTTTTCTTGAAATAAAGGAGGGTCCCTTGTGCGCAGCGTGGTAGTAGTCTAACCTTTAAAATCAATTGAGTCACCATAATTTACCTCCTTCACAGACCTGTCGGACCGGAGTGTGGGGCTCCTGGGTGGGAGATTCCACCTTTATGGAGCAAAGAATCGGGGACAGATTTAACGGAAGGACACGTGGCGAGCGGTGAGTATTTTTAGTATTTTTTTTAATTTAAAGCCCGTTTGGTCATGAAAATAGTGAAATTTGAAAATTTTAATTTTTTATTTTAAAGCGAACAAAAGGACTCAGATTATATGACATACTATTTTTTTACGCTTAACGAAATGATTTATAATCACACAAATATCTTAGACTTATTTTAAATAATAAGATTCAAAAATATTTTTATATTTCTTAAATTTTATGCTCAATTAAATTACATTACATAAATCGGGGCGGATGAAGCATTTAGAAATTAAAGTTGTGTTAGGCCATGAATTCAAATTGAGTTGTCTTTAAATTTTTATAGATGATTTAGAGTAAAAATAACTTTTAAGTATTTTTTGAATTCCGAAACTTTAAAATTTCCGGAGCTCAACTCTGGAAAAGAGGTGAAAAAATATACATCGCCGAACGGCCACTAAGAGTAAATGTCAACGTCAAAGTGCTTTCACAGTTTCAGTTTGCCTTTGCCAGATGCCAACACTGAAATAATTAGACGGTTCTGACGGCGTTAAATATTTATCAGAATATTACAGAAATACCCTTGAACGAAATTCATGTGGTTAGGCAGAAATATCTAGTCTAGAAATAATATCTGCATGGGCAACGTTTTAGTTTGTACATGTGCGCGCACACGAGAATTTGATGTACCCATTCTTCTAAATGAGTCTCAGCCGTACGATCATTAATCATTCTTTTTTTTTACTTGGTGTCCGATATCCACATAGGAGCTCGACTATATTC
This sequence comes from Anisodus tanguticus, assembly GCA_034509755.1. Taxonomy (NCBI): domain Eukaryota; kingdom Viridiplantae; phylum Streptophyta; class Magnoliopsida; order Solanales; family Solanaceae; genus Anisodus; species Anisodus tanguticus. The sequence continues at coordinate 51,141,330 of CM067540.1, read as the reverse complement.
GAATTCGCGCAGCGTAGGGATCCATTCGGGAGAAAGTGCTCTCTATCAAGAATTTTTTCATATCCAATACTCGAATCCGAAGCTTTTGATTAAGGGAGAAGCAGTTCATCCGTTACACGATATCCTTTGGTGGTACGATCATTAATCATTCACTTGCCCATCACCATCAAATTTTCATAATAATATAATTTTTTACCAAATTGACAGACAATTATGATTCGTTGAAAACAAAAATTATGATTCAACGTGCATCATTTAGGTGTTGAATGCCACCTATAACACAACGCCATATCGTCCAAATTATATATGATACATTCATGCTAGTCTGCTTAAAAAAGAATAATTAATTTTTATATTTATAATTTTTTTTAACTTTACAGCTTTCATATTACCCTTAAATTTTAATAACATATTCTTACAATTATTAAAAAAATAGGACTTTTAATACAAACGGCCGACATAATTCATTGTTTAGTACTATCCTAACTGGTATATATAAATTATTCATTGCTTGTAGATAGTTATATATACATTAAACATGAATTATTATTATATATAAATACACACTACTATTTTTAATTTAAATGGTTGGATGGAAGACTATTTAAGTTAATTCTTTTAAAAATTTAGTGGGATGTTTATAAGAAGAGATATTTTTACAATATTATCATATAAAATAGAACGTAAGTCTATCTTCTTATAATGCATCTCTCTCTAAATATTCGTGGACAACTTTCAGCTAAAAGAGTGCTTAGTAGATTTATTTTTACTTGTTTATACTTTATAGCAGTACAATAATATCTTAGAGCAAGTCATAAATAAGAAACATTTCTTTTCGTGCTTTTTGGCTTCATTAGTTTCTGAATTGTTTGGCTATATTTGGAATTTTCGTGCTTAACGATTACTTAAATTATTCATTTGATGTTTGACATTAATTATTAACAATGTTTCTAAATATCCAACACCACTTTAGTAATCTTGAATCACATCAGCCCACAATACTTTAATATGTGGTACTAGAAATTTCTCTCCGTTATGAAATAATAAAACTAAAATAATAATATTATAGAGAAAAAAAAAAGATAGAAGAGTTCTTATTTTTCTTGAGGTATGTCTATACAATGAAACGAACATCTCTATTTATAATAGAAAACTAACTTGGTCCCAAAATTACTAATGCTAACTTTCCTTGTAAAGATAGACATTCACAATAATAAATAATATTTATAACACTCCCCATTGAATGTTTATTTGATAGATAATGTGCCTCGTTAAAATTTTACTAGAAAAAACTTAGTGGAAAAAATTCTAATGAATGAAAAAGAGTACACATTTATAATAATACGCATTTCTAGTTGCCTCATTAAAAACCTTACAAGGAAAACCCAATGGGACAAAAACCTTGAAGGGAAAAAAGAGTGCAACGCGTATTAACTTCCCCTAATGAGAACTTCAATCCACGAATTTGAATCTTCACATCTCAATATTATGCATCATCTTCTTGAAAGTTGCAGTTGGTAGAGATCTGGTGAATAAATCAGTCATATTATCACTCGACCGAATCTATTGCACGTTGACATCACCTTTCTTTTGGAGCTCGTGTGAAGAAAACCTTTATGAATCCTTCCTTGGACTGTGTATGTTGCATCTTCACTCTTTTGAAAGAGTTTCATTATCGGCATATAATATTGTTGGAGTCACGCCAAATATATTTCTGACTTGCTTTATAAATAGATGTTATCTTTAGATGATTGATTGTCATGTAGAACAACATCGTATGACTATAATCCCTCATAGTCATAGAAAAATATATAAATGCATCAATTGCATTAAAATATGGCACTTCAGGACCAAAGAATTCTGCAAGTTTGTTATTTCAACTTCTTTCAGCAGATAATCTATTGCTTTTGGAAACTCTTCAAGAGTTCTCAATAATATACAAGTCTTCATAAAAACGTAAGGATAAATAGAGTCATTTGTACCCTTAGTAGTCAATGAATATTCATTAAGGTGATTAAATCGCATTCACCTTGCTTGATTTAATTCATATAAGAATTATGAACAAACTTCTAGATATTGTATATGCTTCAGACATTTAAAATTCTTCAAGAATTTTCATATAAATTTAGTCAAGTGACAATATCCATTAATATTTAAATGGGTGACCTTTTCTGTTGTCTGGACTGCAGGTCCAATAAGCTTTACACTCACCAAGATGTGTTATTTCACTTGGTAATTATTTCTATGTCAACATGCTTTAACAGTCATAATTCATATCCTAGCAATCTTTTACAATATTGCGCGTTATATTGTATTAAAGATATTGTCGATGATATATACCTTGTATCGGCTCGCAATTAAGACATAGCATATTGAGATCTCATCACATTAGGTACCTTAACCTCTCATGAGGTTTCATGAAGTGTTATGTCGTAGGCTCTTCAAGAGCACATTGCCTCCATTTTGATCATTTGCTCCTTTTCCTTTTCAAGGATTATTGCCTTTGAAACCGATTGATCTACCATGCTTCTTGCATGTGGTAGACTCTGTCCTTCAGGGACATTAATATTAATATGAGCATTTTGCAGCTGAAATATGATATTAGTTTTGGGTCAGCAAATGCTTCTAGCATTTAACTTGAATTACCTTTTGAATGAGGATCATACTAATGAAAATTTACAACATATTTTTTTAGCTGCTTATTTTCTCCCCCTTATGTTAGAAAAACTAATATATATCTCATCTTTTTTTAAGGGAATCCATCTTTGTACATCATGGTAGATTGATTAATCATATACCTCACATCAAAACTATTAGATGAAAATACATGATTACTGACTCTGAACCAATTGTGAGGGAGAATTCACCATAATTTATTGGTCTGAAGCATAAAAGTGATGTTGTATGCAATATATCATATTTCAGACCAGCACATTAACATTTGTTCTCATAAGCAATGATTTAGTCAGATATCAGATGCATTCAACGCCAAAACAACGTGGATATAAACCAGTATCATCAAGATGAATTATCTTGATTACATGATCTGAAAACTGTGTTCTCAACTTAAATATTTTGAGCAAGTAACTTTACATATGTCAAACCGCAGGTTGACAATAAACGCACATGTGACCATCTCATGATGCATCTACGTCAGATATCACATAATAGGTGAACGAGCCCATATTCACCTTTTATAATTTTCAAAATTTAGGGAATTCAATCCCAACATTAGCCAGTATAATCAATTTATCATGAGAACAAGCAACAAAAATAAATTCTTGAAGAATCTTCTAGTTCTTCAATATATATCAAATACTCAATCTGCACATCATATTTGAATCGGAAAGGCCAAACCGCTCATCCCGACTAATAAAATTATTTATACTAGTAAACTTCAAGTTTACCATGCAATGTACTATTTGTTTTAGTAAGCTTCTGGTTTACTATGACATGAATTTTGTACCAGTAAACTCCTGATTTACCTTGACATGTGATTTCATCATGCATATATTTGGGTAGTACAATTTGGAGAATAAAGAGGGTAATCATTCACATATATAATTCTTACCCATTATAATTTTGAAGATATTTAATCCTCCAATCATATATAGCTTCAATATAATAGTCATTTACTTAAGTAAACTTCGGATTTGCTACAACTTGTGTTTCGATTATAACAACTTTGTATATTACCATATAAGATGAATGCATAATATTAAATAAATTCTTCGGGAGCTTTTCATTTATTTTCTATAGTCAGATATTGTTGGTACACTACTGATGTCATGATTTATATAGACAAATAATTAGACTCTTCTGGAGACCTTAATCGTTAATTTTGTAATATCAAATATTACTTAAATATGTATTGTTGGTATCATGAAAGAAATTTTATTTAGACTGTTGGTGATACTTATCTCTATATATTTATATTTATATTATTATAAAAGTATAAATATAAATATTGATTGACCAAAATATTTTTTAAATATTAAATTACTTTTATATCCTTAATAAGCTCTAATCCTATTTCTTTTGGACATACTTCTTAAACCTAACAACCTGAAACTATAAACCCACGTTAGTAATAATCTTTTGGGACAACCCTATTACTACTAGGAAGTAGGAACTAAGCATTAGGAACTTATCTTATGTTATTTAAGTTAGAAAGTGATTTATTAAAATATATACTCCTTTGTACTATGTTTTTGTTTTTCTAAATCCTAATATTATTTTTTATAAGATGAACACTTAACATACTATCGTTTTGTGCACATATTTCTACGTGCAATGCACAAAAAAAATTATCCCCCGTGATAATTAATACTCTCTCTGTTCATCTTTATTTATTCATGTTTGACTTGACACACCGCTTAAAAAATAATTAATAAGATGATAAGTCAATTATATCACCCTTTGAATATATTAATTCAATTTCGGAAATGCATTGAAAATAATTATAATTATAATGAATAATGAAGGAATTTAACATGACCAAATAATATTATAGTCTACCATTACAAATAAAAAGGTCATTAAAAGGTTACGCTTATAGGTAATGACAATACATGTAATCACCCTCCTTATGCTTAATAAATCTTCTTCAAGAACTTATAAATTGAATTTGCATATTGCGGTGTCAACTTACTCCTCTCAGTGACAATGCCAATTAACAGAATATACACTTCATATATAAGAAAGAAAAAGGAAATACATAGACTTGGTTTTAGGTGGGGGACAGAGTGGGAGAATTACTTAATATTTTTTTTTATATTTTTGACAAAATATTATATTTAAATACATGTGCAAGATTTCAGTGGACAAGTAATGATAGTTAATCATGAGCAAAACTAAGCTTGCAAGACTATTTAGCAAAAGTAAACTTTGGATAAAGTATGATAGTTCTACATAGATGATGGACTAGGATGAACTAGAAACACGTTCTTGTATCAAACGCTGCTTGCAAATGTTTGACCAAGAAGCATGATAGTGTTAGCAACAATAAATTGTATAGTAGCACGATTCATACCCCGGCATACGGTTAATAAGTTATCGTCTTTTAAATAAGAACTGACCAATCTATGAATATACCATAAAGTTACAAAGATTGTAATTAAGATAACCATCACAAATATGTTAAAATAGAATAGTGGTGCTAAACTAATAAAAAAATTAATAATATGGGGAGCACCTATGACGAAGCATTAAATAATCAAAACAATTATGTGGCTATTATTATTATTATTAAAACGTGAATCTACAAGGCACTTTATTGATTATCTATATATATACATGTAGTTATTAATTGACTTAACATTAACGTGCAATTATTAACGTATAACCTATGTTCATAGAAACTAATATATATAAAAATATCCCATATCGAGTTTACTATAAACCAATCAAAATTTTGATATAAAATATTTGTGGTATCACTTGTACTAGAAAGAAAAATCTACCACATACGAGATAAAGTATCGAAATTATAGTATTCTAATCCCTGTTAGCCAAACAATGCCTAAGTTGTGTTTGTCAAGAGCCTTCTTATTCTAAATAGAGAATTGTTTGTTAGAGTAGGGATAAGTATGAGATTAGAGGTCCTTTAATTTTAATGAATTTCTAAGTTATTCTAAGAGATAAATTGACCTCATTAAGGAGAAGTTAAAGTTGGGCTTTGACTGGTACATCCATTATTAACCTTTCGCCCTTTTTTTTATATTCAACCTTCCGGTTTACGCTAGACTATTCCTGAAGATAGTAGTCTCGGGCCCTCAACACTACTACCAGTAAATTGCGGGATGTGCCTGAATGACCAGGGTTTGAGAACAGAGCAACTGATATCACCTACAAGGTCCTACCCCAGAAGAGAACAAATTACTCCCACCAAGGTTCGAAGTTCGAACCCACGCTGCAGGCCTCCAACTGGATTTTAAGTTCTCCTCCTTTGCCATCCAGCTATGCCCCGGGGACTACCTTTGGCCCTTTTCTTACACAATCTCAGAAGGGTCATTCACACAAATGGGTGGTCCTTAATTTTTGCTCCTCAAATTTGTGATCTTTAATTATTTTTGTCCTGCATTTTTGGCGTGATATAATTTAAATTTTACGTTTAACTTTGGCATATGTATCATAATATTCACAAATTATATCGGATAAGGAAAAACTTTCAACACTCAACATAATATGAAAATGACATAATTTCAGATTTCGCTCGACATATTTTACGTTTAACTTGATATGTATCATTACACCATACAAATTATACCGGACAAGGCAAAACTCTTAACACCCAAAGAAAATACTACAAATCTTATGCTGCATAATTTAATTTCTACAAAATTTATGCCGAAATAGGCAAAAATTAATTTCTGAATATAAAAATGTTACATAAATTATGCCGAGCAAATCAGATCTGAATATTTTCATTAAATAAATAGGAGAAAAAAAATTAAAGACCATAGATATGAAAACTTGATTTCAAAACCCACCGTAAGATGGATGGATTGGGCTTATGAAACATTTTTTTGAGCGGATTGGCCTTCCCCTACTTTTCATTTAATAAAAAATTGTGAGTCAAAATATCTTTATTCGCGCGTCTATAAAATCAGAGATTCGTGTTCAAATCCAAGCTCAATAATTTAAAAAAAAAAAATCGCAAGACAAAAGTTATGCCTTAAGGAATAACTTCTGTATAACTTGCCCGAATAGGCATAATTTAATCTGAAGTTTTAGCTTGCAATTTTTTTTCTTTTTTTGGCTTTACTGGGGTTTGAACCAGCGGCGGAACTTGCCCAAAATATTAAGGGGGGCGGTAACTACTAACAAAAATATTATAATTAAAATTTATAAGAACAAAATATAATTTTATCAAAGATTCAAAATAACATCAACACAACAAAAATATAATAAATAAAAGGAAAGACGTACCTAGAATTAAAGTGCTGCCCTTCGTTCTTTTAAAGACTTAAAATCATTAATATTTGAATCAGAGGGCATCATTTTCTAGTAAAGTCATCAGCTCCAGGATGTTCACTTGGTTTTTTATTGAACAAGTAACAAAGCAAACAATAAACAACATCATTAGTTGGTGAGTACTCTAGCCATGAAGGGAAAATTTTGAACCAAGATGCTTGAAATCGCCTTAGATGCTTATCTCTATTGAGGGGATACTTTTCAAATTGACATTGATAGGGACCCCAATTGAGTTAAGCTCTTCGAACTTCATCTCTTCGATTCCCTAGATATTCTCAAATTTGGGGACGCTTTCCGGGGTCACGTTTTAAACAATTGACATCAAATTCATCTATGGTGACTTTTTGAATCTGGCAAGGTTGCTCATCCAGTAGAACCGTTTGATCATCGGAATGATGCTTTTCAAGTGTCGATGTTGTAGCTATACAATTTTCATCTTTGTTGGAAGCTTTCCTCCTGAAAAATGCATCGATTTTCTTAAGTTGGACCATCGTACCACTCCTAAAAAATACATAAATCAATTATCAAAGATAACATCTAAATCTGAAAACATAACTAAGTCAGAGAAATTCGGCTTTTAAAGCCTTAATCTGTTAATTTCACTCTCATAAGTCCAAAACAACCTCGTATATGATGAAACAAACATAAAGTTTCCCCAATCTCACGAACTCAGCCACACAGAAAAAGAAAATTTTAGACTAGGAGAAACTTTGGAAAAATAAAAGAATAGTTAGGATTTTGGCAAAAGACAAATTCCAGATCGTAATTTCAAAATCTAGGGTTTCTATGCTAAAAAATGAGACTTGTAAGGGTTCTTGAATTAGTAGAAAATATAGAACTCCAAAACCTCGTAAGTTCTTCTTGAAATCGATGTGGGACAACTACAAGTGAATTTCATCAATTTTTTATTTTTTTTCAAAAATATTTGATTCTCAACCAATGAGTATAAAAATTAAAATTCATTAAGAACTCACAGAATAGTAAAAAAGAGAGAAAGAGAGAGATTACCCCTGTTGGGGATTTACCATTGTTGGGGGCTTAGGGCTGAGATGCGGTGGGGGTGGCCGCAGTGTGTAAGAGCAAAATGGGAGCTAATGTCTTGTTTAGAACGTGAAAATAGAGTGACGTGTGAGAGAGAAGGGGTATATATAAAAAAAATTGAGATTATTGAGGGGGGCCACAACCCCCCAGCCCCTACCATAATCCGCCACTGGTTTGAACCCAAAATCTCAGATGTATTTTCATCCATTTTTTTAAGTAAAGGATAAAAATTAAAGAACAATAATTTGAGGGACCAAAAAATCAAGACCACCCCAAAATAGCGACCATTTGTGCGAATTGACCCCTTATGAAATAGTATAACCTTACCCGGCCCAACATCCATAACAACCTTAATACCCGTTATCCAACCTTAAATACACAAAACTCATCATCACTTTTACTTTCTCCTTCACACTTTTTTTTCTTGATCATCCAAGATATTTTATATATTACTAAGGTTCCAAACTATTACAAGAACTGATAGTAGCTTTGAGGATACAAAAGTTCCAAACTATTACAAGAACTGGTAGTAGGTTACTAGGGGTTTCATAACAAAAGTACTTCCTTTACTATTATTAGCTAGGAGATGGTTAACAAAAACAGGAGAAACAGCATAATAGTTGATACGACTGGACTTGGACTGTTTTGAAGCTTCCTTAGCCAACTGATGAGCCACCTTGTTTTCATCCTTACAGTTGTGCATGATCATCATCGGCTTCTGCTGGTGCATTAACAACCTGCAAGAGTGAATGAGGTTAGTATGAGCAATATGACCATTATATATTGCAAGTTTTGATGACGTCGGTGCAACCTGTTTCGATCTCCAAGGGATAGAAGTTGTGATCAGCTGCCAATAAGTTGTGCATGCAAAGAGGAAAGAGTAGGAATATGTTTGTTGAAACCTACTATCCATTCTCCTTGGTGGTCTCTGATGACCCCTTCAATGCCACCTATGCTACAAGCACCATCTATATTCAACTTGTACCAAACAGGCTCCTTAGAGCTTCCTTTTTTCCGCTCTTCACTGGGTATGTTGTTGTTGTATAATAGCAATTGTTTCAAGAAACTGAGGCTGTAAATTGAATCATCAAGAAAACTTCAAGGTTGAAGCTTTTCAGAGAAACAGAGGTTTTGTTAAATAAATTTAAAGGAAATCAACATAAAGAATTAACTCCGAGCGACCCCTTATTCCTTTTTAAGCTTTTTTTAACCTAGCCAAGCTCTAATCTGTATCAGTAATATTAGGGCTACGAGGGATAAGGAATATTTAATTCTGGGATTAAATTTGAGATGAGTTTATCCCATATTTGGTTGAGATAAAATTACGGTATAACTAATCCCGGGATTGTAGTGTTATTTTTATCCCTATGGGAGAGTGGAATAACTAATCGGGATAACTTGTTCCCAACCAACCACCCCTTAGGGGTATGGGTGTTCCTATTATGATCTTTACAATTTCTGTTTGTAACTTTTTCTTTTCAATTGTAACAGGTAATTAATTATATCTCATATTTCAAGAATTGTGAAGCCAGCGGTGGAAACAAATAGTTTACTTAAAGGTGTTCTTAGCGCAGGAAAAGAATAATTTGCTTAGTGTGGTTATCTCTCCCGTGTGGTTTGCGGGCTATTGCACGGGAGCGGGTTTACCTGTGCGCAGAAGCTGCGGGTCATTGTCATAAAAAGGCGGGAAAAGAATAATGTAAGTTACTTTCTTCCTATACCCAGTTTTTCTTCTCTTTTTCTCTTTTTTTTTGTTAATTGAATGCCATTCACAAGGCTATTTCTCCTCCATAGTAGTTTCTGGTTACATGTCACATCCTTGTTTGAAGTTTGAATGGTGCTTACCAGATATCCAGTAGCATGAATAACCAATTCATGCTAATGTTAACCATCCTGAGCATTGAATACGTGTTCCTTGGTCAACTGTCTTGTCTTCTTTTTTGTCTGCCTAATCCTGAAGGATGGAAGTTGAGCCTTGTCCATTCTCATGTTTCCTCTAGCCTCATTGGCATATCAATAGCCTGTTTGGCTAAGCTTCTAAAATCAGCTTATTTTGAACAGCGTTTATTCCAAAAGTGTTTTTCAAAAAAATACTTTTGGTGAGAAGCAGTTTGTCTATGGCCAATTATTTTAAGAAACACTCACTTTTGAGCATCAATTGATGTTTGATCAAAATTTTTAAAAGTGCTTCTAAGTGTATTTTCTCATAAGTTCTTTTCAAAAAAGTGTTTTTGAAAAAAACTACTAGTTTTAGCTTTAAGAAAAACAACTTCTATTACTCTCCAGTAGCACTTATTTTTCCCCAAAACTTGGCCAAACACCTCACTTCCTAAATATAAGCACTTTATGAAAAAAATATTGGCCTCCCAAAAAGCTTGGCCAAACTGGCTACAAATTTGGCCAGTGCATCATCAGCAACAAAATTTCTTTTTCTTAGACAGTGGACAACATTGACATGAAGTCTTTGAATAATGTTCTGCATTTCTTCAGCTTCTGCTTGAACTTCCCAAGGTATAACACATTAGAGAATCACCATTTCCAAAATGATATTCTGAATGTGATTGAAATCACACCATTGTATCCCTGTATGTGCTGCTTTAACTTCGACCTTGTTGTTATAGCAGAACTCAATTCCTTGAGAATATGCCATAACTAATTCCCCCTTACGGTTTCTCAGTATACCCCCTATCAAAGCAGTATACAAAGGTTCTGCCAGGTCCATTTCATGTTGACAAGATCTCATTGCATATCCTGGGAACATAGCCTTTTTTCTGTCCATATTTTGCTGAACATCTGGCTTTCCATAATTCCCAACATATGATGCTTGGGGCTGCCTGACATAACCACTTATGCATACTGTTTTTGGCCACCACATTCCACCGGTTGTTTAGCATCCCTATGAGAGTTACTGCACTTGTTTGGATTCCAATGTTAAAAAATTCCAGATCTTATTAGCATTTTCACTATTAATGAAAACATGGTCTACCAAGTGTTCTCCTTGTTAGTAGTACTAGTTAGTAATCGTGTAGTTTCTTTTCTTCAATGTGTAGTATTATCTGTTGCTTCATTTTCTTTTAACCTTACTATGTTGTTGTCATATTTTTCTTGAGACCATACTTCAAATCCTTTTCTTTTTTCTTTCGAGCCGAGGTCTATTGAAAATAGCCTCTGCAACTCTAAATTGGATAACACATGTCAATCCTTAGATGGATGCAAAGGGACTTAAGCCAAAAAACTGAAAAGCTTTTGACTTTTTGGTACCTAACAAAATATCTAATTAACTCAACAGAGAATGCACTCTCCTTGAGAAAACCAACTTTAAGAAAGTGAGGACTACAAAATCTCCTCATTCTGTCTTATATTTTAGTTTTTGTAATACTTCACGAAATATTGATGCTATTTTATTTTTATTTTTTTGAGGGAGGGGTTGGTTCATGTGACTTCTATGCATATGTTACACACTTTCCCATAATTGTAGTGATAACGACTTCATATTTCAGTTTTTCTTTCGTTATAACAAGTTTATGGAAATTTCTGGAACTACAATATTTTTAAGTAAATGTTTGGTTCGTGCTGATTCCTGGTTATTTTTCACAGGGGTGCTATTAAACTGCAACCTCCGTTGCCTAAAAGTGTTGATGGCGTCACCCTGGATCCAAATCCTGATTGGAGCTTTTATGCTTTATTGGTCGAGCTCAACTCGATAGAGAAGAAGCTCAATGCATCATCAAAATTTCCATTTCCTTTTACCAAAACAGAATCTCGGTATGTACTTGTAATAAAGTTTCTTGGTGAAAATCACTTCAAGCTTCATTATTTCATTTGGATAACAAATGTTCTGTATTTTGCCTAATTAAAGGAGTATGTTCCTTGATTGTATTCTCCAATAATGTACAATATATATATAGTAGTACAAGAATATCTAAATTAGGTAACTAATCAACCTAATTACAATAGGAAATATAATTCTACCTAAAATAGGAGATCTAATTACAATATGAAAGAAATAATCCCCTTGATTATTTTCATTGATTGAATAGATATATATACAAGTTACAAACCTTCTCCTACCATAATTCTACCTATACAATATGGTAAGTGTATATCCTAATTATGGTAAGTGTATAACCTAATCTAGGTAACAAATATACTACAATATACACACAATATACTTTCCTTAATACTAAAGATTTTGGCACCAATCTTGACGTGCTGGGCTGTTTAACACACCCCCGCAGTCATAGCGGGCGGTCTTCGAACGCTGAGACTGTCCCTAAAATCTTCAAAGAGAACCGCCGGTAGACCCTTTGTAAAAATGTCGCAATTTGATAACGAGACGGGACATGGCATACGCGAACTTGACCCTTTGCAACCTTTTCACGGACAAAGTGAATGTCCATTTCGATATGCTTGGTGCGCTGGTGTTGAACTGGGTTACCTGAAAGGTAGATGGCACTAATGTTATCGCAATATACCAAGGTTGCCTTCTGAATGGGACAATGAAGCTCCAAAAGCAAATTACGTAGCCAACATGATTCTGAGACCACATTCGCTACCCCTGATAATTCGCCTCCGCACTCGAGCGTGATAGAGTTGCCTCGGCGCTTTGCCGACCATGAGACCAAGTTGTTGCCGAGGAACATACAATAGCCGAAGTCGACCGTCCGGTGTCGGGACAACCACCCCAATCGCATCCGTGTAAGAGACAAGTGTGGATGTAGAGGAAGGATACAAGTGCAACCCATAGTCTAGTGTCCCCCGAATATACCGAATGATGCGTTTGATTGCATTCATGTGCTCAACTCGGGATCATGCATGAATAAACACACCGCCGAACCGCATATGTAATATCCGGTCCGGTAAAGGTAAGATACCGGAGGGCCCCCGCAAGACCGCGATAGCGGGTCGGGTCCTCGTATGGTGCACCCGCCGCGGCGCTTAGCTTTGGGTTTGCATCAACCGGCGTGGAAGTGGACTTACAAGATGACATCCAGCCCTCTCGATGATCTCGGCCCGCATACTTCCGTTGAGACAGAAACAAACCACCCGAATGACGTTTGACGGCAATCCCCAAAAAATAACTCAACGGCCCTAAGTCCTTCATAGCAAATTCGAACCGAGCATGGCCATGATAGACCGACGCAAAGCATCGGAGGAGGCAATCAAAATGATATCATCCACATATAACGAATATAGGCCAATGACGAACCACGGCGGTAGATGAACAAAGAATTGTCCGACCCGCCGTGTGTGAACCCAATAGTCGAAACAAAATCAAGCAAATCGTGTATACCAGGCACGTGGAGACCGCTTAAGCCCATATAATGATTTCTTCAACAAACAGACATGATGAGGGCGGTTGGGATCCCCGAAACCCAACGGCGATGCATATAGATCGTTTCCTCGAGGTCACCATGTAGAAAAGCATTCTTGACATCCAACTGATGGATTGGCCAAGTCTTTGAAAGAGCCAAGCTAAGCACAGTGCGAATGGTAGCCGGTTTGACCACCGGACTAAACGTCTCACCACAATCAATTCCAACCTGCTGAGTCTTACCATCACCAACAAGTCGCGCCTTATGTCGAGCAAAGGACCCATCGGAATTCTCCTTGTGAGCAAAAATCCACATAGACCGATAACATTAATACCATATGGACGGGCACCAACTCCCACGTCTTATTATCAATAAGAGCATTATATTCATCGTCATAGCAATTTTCCAATTAGGGTCATTTAATGCGGACACAGGATTGCGGGGCAAGGGGGATTTAGAGACATCCGAATGTAAATTAAAATGTCTTTTAGGTGTAAAAATACCCCGCTGACTACGAGTGACCGGTCTATGAGTTGAGGAAGAATTGAGGGAATTTTGGGAATTTTCTCGGGCTCGGGATGGACCGGCGCAGCAAGTGGGCCCGCCGGCCCAAATCGGTACAGCCGGGTTCGTTTTGGACCAGTTCCAGAATTGGGCCGGACCGGCCCAATAACCGGAACTGTTCCAGTGGCCGGAGCAAGTAGGGAGTGACGTGATCATGGGGGGCCGGGCAAGGTGGGCCCGCCGGGGAATTTCGGGTACGGGAGTTGTCCGAAAAATTCCGAATAATATACGGGGATATTTGGTCATCCAAAAAATTATACGACTTAGGTTCGGGAGTATGAACTTTCGTAAATGGGAATTGAGTTTCATCAAAAATGACATGGCGATTGATTATGATTTTCTTGGAGGATAAATCAAAACACTTATAACCACGATGATTCGACGGATAACCCAAAAACACACACGGGGTAGACCGAGCCTGAAGTTTGTTAATTGTGGTGGATGGGAATAACGGATAACACAAGCACCCAAAAATCCGAAGGTGAGAATAAGAAGGGTTCTTATTATATAGGATTTTGAGGGGGAAGAATATGTCGACCTTTAGACGGAATTAGGTTAAGAAGGTAAGTGGCCATTTGTAGAGCATGATGCCAAAAATACGGAGGTATGGAGGCATGGATTAGGAGAGTTCGGACAATGTTATTTATGGAACGAATTTTGCGTTCGGCTTTCCCATTTTGTGAAGATGTATGAGGACATGAAAACCGAAAATTTATCCCATGAGTAGCACAAAATTCTCGAAACTCCCTATTGTCATACTCCTTCCCATTATCACATTGAATATTTTTTATTTCTCTTTCGAATTGAGTACGAATGAACGCTCTAAATTTTATGAAGACGGAAAACACTTGTGATTTATTCGCAATTGGAAACGTCCACAAAAATCTAGAATAATCATCTAAGAAGAGAACATAATATCGATGACCCATTGAACTAAGAACAGGAGATGTCCATAAGTCGCTATGAATAATGTCAAATGGCATAGAAGTATGAGAATTGGAGTCTACAAATGGCAACTTAACAATTTTTCCTAATGAACAAGATCGACAAATTGGAGTACGACTCGTACCCTTACAAGAAATAAAGCTATTTTTATCTAAAACTCGATAAAATAGAAGATCCCGGATGACCCAAACGAGCATGCCACATGGAAGGAGAGATGGTCGCAAAAGCGATGGCAAGGTGGACTCGAAGGACCGAGACCGGCATGATAGGATA
The DNA here is from genome assembly GCA_034509755.1 of Anisodus tanguticus. Lineage (NCBI taxonomy): Eukaryota > Viridiplantae > Streptophyta > Magnoliopsida > Solanales > Solanaceae > Anisodus > Anisodus tanguticus. The sequence goes on along the minus strand of CM067540.1, from coordinate 51,126,217 downwards.
TAGATCCCCCTACTATCACACCTCATGAGATGACTCCCCGTCTTGAAATCCTTCACGAGAGAAACCGAAAGGATCAAATTCAACGAAGAAACAGAATTGTCATTTGTGAACTTTCGGACGGACACTAAATTTTTAATCAATTTAGGAGCATGTAAAGTATTTTCAAGAGAAGTGGTGGATTGGGAGGAGACAACGTTTTTCGACCATACCCTAGAATTGGAATTGAACTCGCCATTACCAACAATTATTCCCCGAGGGGTGCTCAAATTGTAATAAGATGAGAGAGTACCGATTCGGAAGTCATGTGAGTAGTGGCCCGGTGTCCATGTACCAATTTGGGTCCGGTTGAGTTAATCCCAACGTGTGCATTGCGGCCTCGATATCGGTCCGAGTAGGGCTCGCCGCATGATGGGCTTGCGGAGGTCGGGGCCCAAGAACTCCCGGCCGTGCCGGGACCAGGCCCGAATCGCTACCACCGCCGCTTGTTGGGCCACCGGCCGCCGGGCCGCCACCGCCGGGCATTGGGCTCGGATTGTTGGCCGGCCCCACCGGCCGCCGGAATTTCTCGCCGCTCGCCGGTACGGGCCGCCGGCCCACGGTCCACCGCCATCGCTCCATCGCCATGGGCCCCACCGCTGGGCCCATGGGGGTGGTGGGCCACTGTTCATTGGATGGGACCCACCGACGTTTTGCTGACTACCGGAACCTCCACCATTACCACCGCGTTTGCCCCCGCGGTTTTTGTTATTATTCTTGCGATTATTCTTGCCGCCACCATTATTATGGTTTTGGCCCGAATTATTAACAAAAACTGACGGATTAGGCGAGGACGTCATCATGACTACTGGACTTGCTCCGGTAGCCGCCTTTTTTGCCAAACCGGCTTCTTCCAACGTAAGCATGGAGCGGGCTTGATGGAAGTCGGGAAGAGGGTTGCTTTGGCGAAGGAGAGTGCCAACACCATTATAGGCCTCCGAAAGACCAGCAACCAACTGTAGAACTAGACGATTATTTGTTACTGGTGCGCCAACGTTACGGAGTTGATCCGCCAATTCCTTTAGTTTCTTGCAATATGCAGAAACGTTCGGAAATACGTCCATTCGAACGAGAGAGAATTCCTGCTCGAGTGTGACGATACGGGAATGTTGGTTGTCTTGGAATATGTCACGCAATCTATTCCATGCAGCCATAGCCGTGGTATCGGGCTCCATAATCGTCGTAGAAGGTCCACCGAAATAGTGGCGTATATCCACCGAAGAACGGTAGCATCAAGTGTAATCCATACCTCGGGATCCTCCGCAGAAGGGGTCTAGCGGGAGGAATTATGTGATGAAGAACTTGATAAGAGATAGCGTGAATTTTAAACAACTCCGCCCACAATGCATATTGAACGTTTTCCATCTCAAGGACAATAGGGACACTAAGCTTGATATTGGAAACCGTGAGGGCAGGGTGAAAATTGTTCTTAGACATTTTTGAAAGAACAAAGAAGGAGGATAATTTTAAGAGAGGTTTTTGAGAGCGGAAGACGAGATATTTGGAGAAAAACCCGAGGGAGGGGGGGGGGGTTCTCGGCCAAAGAGGAGGCAAAAGTTTGAGAGAAGAAAACTTTTGTTTAGACCTAGTCTCTTGATACCATGAAAGAAATAATCCCCTTGATTATTTTCATTGATTGAATAGATATATATACAAGTTACAAACCTTCTCCTACCATAATTCTACCTATACAATATGGTAAGTGTATATCCTAATTATGGTAAGTGTATAACCTAATCTAGGTAACAAATATACTACAATATACACACAATATACTTTCCTTAATACTAAAGATTTTGGCACCAATCTTGACGTGCTGGGCTGTTTAACACAATAGGAATACAATTCTACCTAAATTAAGAGATATACAATTAATGAAAGAATATTCGGAAAATATTCTATTACACCCCCGCAATCGAAGCGGGAGGTTCACGAACACTGAGACTGGCTTGAAAATCATCAAATAGTATGCGCGGAAGTCCTTTGGTGAAAATGTCGGCAATCTGATATCTGAAAGGAACATGAAGGACACGAACATGACCACGAGCCACTTTTTTGCGAACGAAATGAATGTCCATCTCAATGTGTTTAGTGCGCTGATGTTCGACGGCATTTCCGGAAAGATATATCGCACTAATATTATCGCAGTAGACCAGTGTTGCCTTTTGAATCGGGCAGTGAAGCTCAAGTAGAAGGTTACGAATCCAACAAGACTCAGAGACGACGTTTGCGATACCTCTGTACTCTGCTTCGGCATTGGATCGGGATAGTGTAGGTTGTCTTTTGGAATACCAAGACAATAGGTTATCTCCGAGGTAAACGCATTAACCAGACGTGGAGCGTCGGGTGTCAGGACATCCACCCCAGTCAGCATCAGAATAAGCAGTGAGACCAGTGAGCGAGGACCTGTATAGATGTAATCCGAAGTGAAGTGTACCTTGGACGTATCATAAATACGTTTGAGGGCATGCATGTGTGCTTCCGTTGGATTGTGCATGTGTAGCCAGATTTGTTGCACGGCATAGGATATGTCAGGCCTCGTGAATGTGAGGTACTACAGGGCCCCAGCCAGGCTACGATAGTGAGTCGGGTCTGAATATGGGGGGCCGGAATCAACGCTGAGCTTGGAATTAGTGTCTACTGGCTTGTGGGATGGTTTCCAAGATGTCATGCCTGCACGGTCAAGGATCTCTTCGGTATACTTCTTCTGACACAGAAATAGGCCGCCAGAATGTCGAGTGACATAGATGCCCAAGAAATAACTCAGGCCCAGATCTTTCATAGCAAACTCAGAGGAAAGAAGAGACATAATGGACCAGCGGAGGGCATCAGATGATGTGGTGAGCAAAGACAGATTAGTAAATAGAATATTTCCCGAATATTCTTTCATTAATTGTATATCTCTTAATTTAGGTAGAATTGTATTACTATTGTAATTAGGTCTTCTATTTTAGGTAGAATTATATTTCCTATTGTAATTAGATACCTAGTTTAGATATTTTTGTACTACTATATATATTGTACATTATTGATGAATACAATCAAGGAACATATTCTTTTATGGTATCAGAGCAATGCTGAGGACGGTCTGGATGGTTGCGGGATTTACGACCGGGCTAAACGTTTCATCACAGTCCACTCCCACCCGTTGAGACTTGCCATCACCTACAAGACGAGCCTTGTACCTCTCAAAAGAACCATCAGATTTCTTTTTATGTCTAAAAATTCACATAGAACGAATAATGTTAGCATCAGGTGGACGGAGTACTAGGTCCCACGTCTTATTATCAATAAGAGCATTATATTCGTCAATCATTGCAGCTTTCCAATTAGGGTCGGACAAGGCATCCTTCAGATTTCGAGGGACAGGGGAAGGGACAACTGAAACGGATAGGTTAAACAACCGTGTATGTTTATGAATTTTGTGCATAGCACGGGTTTCCATGGTCCGAAAGCGTGTCTCGGGACGCGGGATGGGAGGGGTGTGTGCCGCGAGACTGCCGGGAAGAGGAGGGTGGGCAAGGGTGGCGGGACCAGCTGGCCGATGCTTGGTTTGCCAAGAGGGTGGGCAGTGTGTCCTGGACTGTCCGAGGTGGGGGCGGGTGCCGGGGTCTGGGACGACAGACTATGTAAATTATGAATTAGAAGAGGGTTCAGGCTATTATCTAAGAAGTCGTAGGAATGCTGAGGTGGCGAGTTTAGAGAGGGAAAGGGGAATTGAGACTTATCAAATAGGACATGACGTGAAATAATAATTTTACGGCTTGACAAGTCATAGCACGAGTAACCACGATGATTGGTGGGGTAACCCAGAAACACACATGGGGAAGACCGGAGTTGGAGTTTGTGAGTGGTCGGATGGAGAGGATAACATAGACATCCAAAGATACGCAAGTGTTGGTACGTGGGGTTCCTACGAAACAGAACTTGAGTGGGCGACCGTTGAGCTAGAGACTTGTTTGGGATTATGTTTAGGAGATAGGTGTCCATGGAGAGTGCGTAATGCCAGAATTGAGGGGGAATTGAGGCGTGAGCAAGTAGGGCACAAATTAGGTTGTTAATGGTCCGAATTTTTCGTTCGGCTTTACCATTTTGGGAGGTGTGAGGGCAGGAAAAACGAAAGGTAAGACCGTTTTTGGAGCAAAACTGTTTGAATTGATTAATATTGAATTTCCTGCCATTGTCACATTGAAAACATTTAATGCACTTTTCAAATTGCGTTTTTACGAAAGCACTAAATAAGGAAAAAATGGGGTAGACCTGAGATTTATTGCCAATTGGAAAAGTCTATAGAAAGTTGGAATAATCGTCCAAAAACAACATATAATATCGATGGTCAGCTGTACTTAAAATAGGAGACGTCCACAAATCACTATGTATGATATCGAAAGGTAGTAAAGTACAATTTGTGGATGCAGAAAATGGTAATTTAACATGTTTCCCAAAAATGCATAATTCACATATAGGAGTCCTAGAAATACGGTTGCAATTAATAAAATTATTTTTTCTAAGATAGTGTAAAATAGAATCTCCCGGATGTCCTAATCTAGAATGACATAAGGAAGACGAAAGAACACCAAATGTTGATGGAACTGAGGCTGGATTGTTGACGGCGTTTGAAATAGGGTAGAGATCTCCGGTGATGTCACATCTCATTATTCGTCTCCCTGTTGTAAAATCCTTCACAGAAAAACCAAAAGGATCAAAGTCAAGGGAAACATTATTATCAGTTGTGAAACGTCGCATAGAGATTAGATTCTTAATGAGTTTAGGGGCATGGAAGACATTTTTTAAGATTAGTGATAAGGATGAATGACCAAAACCGCGAATGGGAATGCCTTGTCCACTACCAACAATAATATTTCGATTTAAATTACTCAAATTGGAATAAGACGAGAGATTACCTTGTGATGCCGTCATGTGAGATGTGGCGTCTGTGTCTATATACCAATTTTCGCCTGAGCGTTGAGTGACATTGTGTTCATAGCTGCCTCAATGTCAGTCGGTGCATAAGTTGAGGGCGAGGGGACCTGTGTTGTGTAGGCCTGTTGTGGACGTGGGTCGAGTATGCTAGGGTGGGCCTGTCAGTTCTGAGGTGGAGTCCACGAAGATGTCGGATACGGGCAAGGAGGAGGGCCCATGACGGTGGGGCCTACGCGGCCCACGATGGAGGCTGCTGCCACTACCGCTGTCGCTACTGGCTGTTTCTTGCCGGTGGGGACTCCCCCTTCCCGCAGTCGTTATTGCCGAAATTTTGTCCGCCGCGGCCCTTGCCGGACTGCCTGCTCCGGCGGTTGTTGCGGGTGGATGCGGGCTGCTGCGGGTCCTCAGGCCGGCGGTTCTGGTTGCCGGAGTTGGAGGCCCTACCGTCGGCGGAGGGCCCGACGATGGTGGTGAGGACGGCGTCGACAATGCTGGTCTGAGTAGTGCTGCACTTGATTTTTCGGGTTTCCTCAAGAATAAGCTTCGAATGGGCCTCATAAAACAGAGGTAACAGCGTGCATTACCGAAGGATGGTGGCAACGCCGTCATAGGATTCGTTCAAGCCTGCAATAAGTTGTATGACCAATCGTTGATTAGTGACTGGTGCGCCGACGTTGGAGAGTTGGTCAGCAAGCATCTTGAGTTCTTGATAATATGCAGACATGTTTGGGAAATCGTCCTGATGAACGTCCTTGAACTGATTTTCAAGGTATAACGTTCGTTGAGTTTTGTTGTCGTAGAAAATACTTTCCAAACGTTCCCACATTTGGCAAGCAATGGAATCGGTCTCAATGCTGGTGTGCAACAGATCATTAGAGATTGTGTCGTATATCCACTAGAGGACGGCTACGTCCAAACGAGACCAGAGTGCATCATCAGAAGTTGAAGACGATGGTAGGTCTGTGGACTTCGGTGTAGGAGGGATGATATGGTCGATAACTTCGTAAACACGACAATGGATCTTAAGAAGCTCCGCCACGAGGAGTATTGACCCTTTTTCTTCTCAAGGGTGATAGGGATGAAGTTTTTGATGATGTTTACTGCAAGTGTAGGATGAAATTTGGTTTTGTCAGCCATTGAAGATGAAATTTAGGAGGAGAATGGCTGGAAAAAAAAAACACTAGAGTTCCGTGGGGGTTGCGGCCGAGAGCTATGGTCAGCGACGGTGGAGGTATTTTTAGGCTACTGATACCATAAATGAATATGTTTCTTGATTGTATTCATCAATAATTTATAATATATATAGTAGTACAAGAATATCTAAACTAGGTAACTAATCAACCTAATTATAATAGGAAATATAATTCTACCTAAAATAGGAGACCTAATTACAATAGGAATACAATTTTACCTAAATTAAGAGATATACAATTAATGAAAGAATATTCGGGAAATATTCTATTACTAATTTGTCTTTGCTTAGACAACTCTCGGCTTCAAAGGATAATTCTCGGAGAGGCTTTGTTATGCAAGTGTCTAATGATGACGTGGAGGATATGGACGGAGATACTAAGCATGAAGTTGGTGATCATCTTCTTATGGGAGGAAAACGTTTTGCCTGTGATGAATTCTGTCTGAGGTAACTACTCAATAATTGCAAATATTAAAGTGTGTAAGAATGAGAAATATGTTGCTATGAATTCCCTTCCCCGTGTTACACATCTCATAATTGCTTTGCCATATAGCTGTTTAAGGCGCTACATGTTTATAGCATTTACTAATTGAGCCAAAAGTTAGGACATCCTCAGCCCAATAAGGAGGAGAGGGGTGTGTGTGTGGGGGGGGGGGGGGGGGGAGCACTTCATATTACCTCATAAGTCATCACTTTGCAAGTGTGTTTTACTAATAATAGACTCCCTATTCATTCTTGATTAATGCTTAGTGCAGCATTTTTCATGTTGTTTCAGTGATAGCGACCAATCTGAAGGAGGCCTGCACATTGAACTTCAACGTGATCTAATGGATAAAGTGGGATTGGTGGAAAGTGCTTTTTCTGAGTTAGCTCATGAGCATCAGCTTACTATTGCGGTTGATAACTTCAATTATATGCTTCCTTAACTTCTTCTGTCCATGCCCCAGCCTTGCTTCACTTAGGAAACGAAAAAATATTAAACCTAATCTCTTTCTATGACTACTTTACAACAGGAGGAAATGGGAGATCAACTATCAGGACTTGAAGCTGAGTTCGTGGGATGAAAGTGAGAAGCTTGCCTCCACACTAGAACGAGTTGAGAGAAATACTGAAGCTTAAAGGGAAATGAACAGAAAATTTGACATGCAGTACCAGCGTAAAATGTAAGGCGTATTATTCTTATTTTGTGAGAAAAAAGCTTGTTGCTGCATTAAGTTTTACTTATCATGGTTAATCATTTTTCTCTTTGCTCAATTATGTATAAGGTAGATGTTTCTCAGTGGGTTTAGTCTAATGCCAATAGAAGCAGGAAACTTGGCAGACAACAAAAGGTGGTCTGCTGGAAAATTTGTCTATTTCACTATTTGGTCTCTAAGGATCAGAAGATTTGTTTTATCCATACTGTGGATTTCACTTCAGCTGTTGCTGATCTAGCAAGTAGCATCAATGGAAATAATGCATTTTCATTCTAAACAAAAAAGCTGCTCAAGACATGCCAAACGAATCTCAATTACCTTAAAGAAAAGCTGCAAAACATTCCGTTACAAATAATTTACTTCAGGATGGTAGATTGATAATTGATCTTGAATAACTGGAATAATGTGGTTTAGGTTGGGAATGAAAGCGAGTGTGTTCATCTTATCTTGTTGACATGAAAATTATAGATGAAGATGTAAAACAGATTCAGGGGTATGGTCAGCGAGCCGAGTTTCTGTATAGAGGGGGCACTTACAGGAATTCATGTCACTTTGATTGCAAGTGGCTATTTTCTGATACAAACTACATGCATGCCCTTGTTAGCAGTTGAGAAATGCACTCTCAATACAATACTTTGTGACTAATTAGCATTAACCTTTTTTTTTGTAAATGTTCTTGTTCAATCTATACTCTCAATACATACTCTTACAGTTTAAGTTTTAGTGAGAATATACTTTTGACTTGATTGTATTACTATAGCGCAGAAGCACTTGATGATCATCTAACTGCCGTACAAAGGGATCACGAACACAAATCCCAAATTGAAGAAAGAAATATAAGAGATGATGCAGCTCGTGAAGAGGCCAAGAGAAAAGAAAAAGCTCTTCAAGAAGAAAAAGCCCGGCAAGAAAGGATCAGAGCAGAAGCCAAGGTTTGTGTTTTGCCTATCCAGAGAGATGCACCATGTTATGTTCTCATTGGAAATTGTCTCATGTGCTTAGTCTAGAAGTTTCTTCAAGAAGAAAAGAGTTTAGGAAGAAAACCCTTTTTATCCAATAAGATTTCTGGTAATCCGGTTCAGCACCAACGCACTAAGCATATCGAGATGGACATTCATTTGTCCGCGAAAAGGTTGCTCGTGGTCAGGTACGCGTCTGTCATGTCCCGTCAAGATATCAAATTGCAGACATCTTTACAAATGGTCTTCCCTCGGTCCTGTTTGAAGATTTTAGGGACAGTCTCAGCGTTCGAAGACCGACCGCTATGACTGCGGGTGTGTTAAATATACACAATATACACACAATATACATGTGTATATTGTGTATATTAGTCTCTCGGCTGGCTCTCGGTTTTCCTCCCCTTTGTACCGTGTAATTGGGTATATATTTAGTATCCTAGTTTAGGTAATGTTGTAATGTAATTAGTATTGTACACTTACCATAATAATTGTATTATCATAAATGTATAGTTAGTATCCAAGTAAAATAAGGTTTTAGGAATAAGATTCTCCTATTATGGAAATATGTAACTTGTATAAATAGTTTTTCAATCAATGAAAATAATCAAGGAATTATTTCTTTCACAATGAAATAGCTGCACAGAATGAAGCACTGGGGTTGGGTTCAAACAAGGTAACCTTGCAAATCAATATTTGAAATTTCATTCCAGATTTATTAGACCGTTATGCTTCTTTCTGCGTAAAGTGTTCTTTGCAGAGGCTTGGGAATGGGGTTCCTAAACAGTTGCTCCCTCTATACTATTAATATTGTTACTCTATTCTACTTTCACAATTTCAAAAGCCATTGAAATATAATAATCGTAAGGAAAATACTTGGAAGAAGATGATAAAAAGGGCAGCCCGGGACACTAAGCTCCCGCTATGTGCGGGGCCGGGGAAGGGCCGGACCACAAGGGTCTGTTATACGCAGCCTTACCTTGCATATACGCAGCCTTACCTTGCATTTCTTCCACAGGCTGGAAGAAGATGATAGATGCCAAATATTTAAAGAAGGATATTTGGAGCCCTTCTATTGTTTCAAGTGCTTTTAAAGGTGGTATCTGGAGTGACATCAGTAAATTGTGGAATGATTTTCAGCAGCATACTAAATTAAAATTGGGGAATGGTGCAAAAATCAGATACGCGTATGATGTGTGGGTGGGGGAGGTAAGTTTGATAGACAGGTTTCCCATTCTTTATAACTGTTCTATAAATAAAGAAGGTAGTGTGTCTGAGTTTTACTCTTCCAGTGGGTGGCAAATGAATTTTAGGAGAGGTTTTAATGATCGGGAGGTGGAGTAAGTCGGGCAACTATAACAATTGCTGGGTACAACAGTGGTGGAAGAGTATAAAGAGGATGTTATGGTCTGGACAGCAAGTAATGATAGGATATATTCAGTAAAAAGCCGCTATGATCTCCTTCGGAAACAATGAGCAAAGCTGGCCATGGAAAATGTTATGGAAAACTAAAGCACCAGTCAAAATTGCTTGTCTTGGGTGGGTTGTCACTAGGAATGCATGTTTAACACAAGATAATTTGCAACGGAGAGGTTTTATCTCAATCAACATATGTTACTTGTGTGAAGAGGAGCTGGAATCAGTTAATTACATCTTCATTCACTGTAAGGTTGCTAAGCAATGTTGGGAGCTTATCCTGAATCTTTGTCGTGTAACTAGGGTAATGCCAGCAGATGTTAGAGGTCTTCTGGAGAGCTGGCAAGGCCAGAAGATTGCAAGGGCTCAGAAGAAGTTTCGGAGGACCATCCCTCTGTGTTTTTTGGACTATTTGGAGAGAAAGGAATTGTGTTTGTTTTGAAAACAGGAAAAATCACATTTCTAGAGTCAAGAACACCTGTTTACATAATCTGTTCTCTTGGTGTGAGAGGTCTTTAGATAGTATGGACTTTCTGGATTTGTTGGGTAATATGTAATATGTAGCTCTTTTAGGGGTTTTCTGTTTCTCTTTGTACTTTTGTGTACCTTCTTGGTACATTTTCTAATAAAATCTACCTTATCACAAACAAACAAACAAACAAAAAGAAATGGCTTTATATTTTCTTTCACCACACCTAAGAAGTCAAATCAACATCCTAAACTCCATGGTCAGTGAAGTATTCACAGTTCATGTATGATGTAACAGAGAAAGTATTCACTTTGAAAGTTAACTCTTCCCTGCTAACATAATCCATTGACCAATCCAATTGTGTTCTGGTAGTTGTTGGTCCAAGTTCTTAGAACTTCTTACATTTAATTACGCGATCCTTGCATGTTTGGGAAAGTTAGTGAGACATTTTGATAAGTACATTTGTGTCTTTCATTTAGCTGAAGTAATAAAACGAAAAGAAATAACGGTGTGTTGGTTCAGTGTAGGTTTTGTAGACCTCTATCCTCCCATGTGCATCCACACTCTGAACTCATAATGGAGAAGTTGTTTCTTATTGATTCTCGCACATGTAGGTCTGTCGAAGACCTTCTTTGTAGAGATTGATTGAAACGTTACTAGATGTGTCATGTTGTTGCTTGATGTGTTTAATTAATGCAGTTAACTTTTCGGCAATTTGCTTTTTGAGTGGAATGCTCAAAAGACTTGCTTGTTTAGTTGGAATGTGATCAGATAAATTTTTCTGTTGCTTGATGTGTTAAATTATTATGTTCCGTCCTAGCGTACAGAGCTTTGAGCCTGACTTCTATTTGAGATCCTAAGGATGTTAATTTGGGTTAAGTAATTTCTGATATTTAACAGTTTAACACAGATTCTCTGTTCTTAACAGGCTTACTGAAAATATGATTTGGAAATAGCTAGACGAATCAGAAATGTGAATGGTTCAAAAAATGTCAGGTATCTGAATACCTACTTCTTGGATTATCAATCCTATCTCCTATAGCTTTGATATTTTCATTGAAACCATTATCCATCTCCCATATTTAAGTCACATTTGTAGTTGCGTTGGTGTGCATTTTCAAACCATTTTTTGGAATAAACTTCAAAGAGATGCAAGCTCTATATTGCTGTTTGAACGTATATATCACTTTTCCCTGTGCAGAGTGAAAGCAGATGAATTACTTAAGCTAATTAGTGGTTCAACATGTCCACAATCCATCAGCATTGCAATGTTCACGCAGAAGGTAAAATCCTGAAGGAGTTCTTTAACTGGGGTTTCGTCTTTCAGTGTCTCGTATGATGTTGTTTTTCTTTTTACTTTCTCTTTTTGGAGGAGCGGGGAAGGATGGTAGAGGTTTGGGGTTTGCATGTGTTTATGCTTGTAAAAGTGGATTCTTGATGTAGTAGTTGAGTTGTGTATATTGAAGATATTTTACTATTGGAGCTTTGCATAAACATATAAGGGTGGGTATTTACTGTTATTCTGGTTTTCAATTTTATAGGTGGTGTCCCTGTGTGTGAACCCTACAGGAAGCTTTAACAGTGCAGTCTATGCTTATTGTCATGTAGTTGTCCATGTTACATCAAAGGTAATTATGGTATTGTTCTTAGTCTTCTTGCTATTATAGGTCCATGATAGTTGTCGTCTTGTAAGTAGGAGATTGACGTCAATAACTGAAAAGAAAGCAATAAAAGCTTTTATGTTCCTTCATTGGCAAGGAGTAAAATACCAACATACTTCATCAGAAACTAGTCTTGCCTCGATCCTAGATAGAATATCATATTTGACTTCACTTTGAGGGTGCTTGTCTTTTATACAGACTTTCTAAACTAAACATGTTCTCTAGAACCAAAACAAATTGGGGCCTCGAATTGTCAGGCAAGCCACTCCTCTAGTAGAGTGATTGATTAATTGCTCGTCACATTCTCCACTTTACACTTAAGACTCCCGCTTTCTTTTTTCAATAAAACATTGTTGTTTCTCTTCAACCAAAGTATTTTATTTTCACCCATTTGAAGGCTTCAAAAACTCTTAGGAATTTAATGATATCTTTTACCCAAAAACAAATCCAAACACAAACCCGAAGCTAAATTTCCTAAAACCACCAAAAATCAAACTACTTCTATCCAAACCCAATATTCAGACCTGAACTCAAAAGGTGAATTGTGGAAAATAAAGGGGAATACCTTCAACGTTAAAAGAGAAGTCAGGAATTTCTAGCCGGAGGGAAATACCGTTATCCAGCTTTGGATGCTGTACTCTGTCTCAGTACTAGCTTCTTACCGTGTCTTTATTACTCCCTCTGTCCCCGTTTATATGACACTTTTCTTTTTAGTCAGTTCCATAAAGAATGACACATTTCCTTATTTGAAAACAATTTAACTTTAAACTTTACATTTTATGCTTAACGAGATGATCTATAACCACACAAATATCTTTAGCTTATTTTAGACCACAAGATTCAAAAGTTTTCCTTTATTTCTTAAACTCCGTGCCCAGTCAAACTACATTATATAAATGGAGGGAGTAATAAACTGCATCTACTTATTAAAAGAAGCCAAAGGGAATTGAGAGGTTGTATTGGTTGTGTGAGAAGGGCTCTAGGACTGTTAAACAACATATAAAGGTTTAATTTAGGAGGGAGAACTTAGTGTTTGAAAAGGCATCACGAATGCGGAATAGAAAGTACTAATTATTGTAGATAACCATCCTTATGTATTGGTTTGCTTTTCATCACAGGTCCCTCTTGCCATGGATATTCTTATAGCCGAGTTGAACAAAGTTTGCATTTACACAGTTCCTAAGTACATTATGTACTCAGAGGTAATTAACTTGGTATTTACCTTAGTATTACCTTTTGACATCAACACATCCCACTATTTTGTTCCTTCTGGGATTTTTTTCACTTGATTGTCTTGGAGCATGATTTTGCTTTCAGTAAGTGCTGAAAACAGAACTTGTCTCAGACATCAGTTAACTTTCTTGACCCCATGGTTCACATCATATTTTTCTACCTCCACGTAAATAACTTTGATGTGTTCTTTCGCTTCAGGCAGCCTTCCAGACTAAAGAAGCTCATTTCAAAGCTATTGGCTATGCAGAGGAAGATGGGAAGATAGAAAAGACTGATAGTTATATGGATCGCTTAAGTGCATACATGAAATTATATGGTGCTCTTGTTCAGGTTAGTTGCTTAGACATTTGTTCCTTTTATCCTCAAGAAGTCCTCAATGCTTATGTTGCTGACGCACTCCTTTTGGGAAAATAGTGGTTTTAGTCTGAGTTATTGCTATATTCCGGTTTTATCCCTGGACTATTCGTGTGAGCATATCTGACCAATGAAACAGAATGTGCTATCTTAGTCCAGTCACTTATTAGAACTAACAAATGTTATCTTCTACTGACGGACATATATTTCGGTTCTGTCTTCTTCTCAATCAACCTAGCCATTCTTCCTCCTTCAGTCAGCAGCGACATCAGCAGTTTCTATGCATTAACGCTTTCAACTTGAAAATAAACGGAATACCAAATATACATATGACCATCACAATCCGTACCCATCATCTTTTAGAGTAGTGGTTTCAATCTCTTGTTAGGTTCCCTTTAAAGCCTCCAAAAAGAGATCCAAATGACTAAGAGAATGTGTCTGTCCTTCAAAATGAAAATTACATAAACATTTCCACCTATATTCTCTTTGTTATATGATATGGAGTGGATCAGTGCTCAATTCATTCTCTATGTTCAATAGGAAGCCGTCGTCAGTGTGATAAGCCCATCTTCCTCCGTCGCTCCCAGGGAAAGAGACATAGAGTTGAGCATGACGAATATAAGTTGGGGACTTTTGTATGCATGGATGATGTATCCTACTGGTTGATATTGATTTTGATTGGTGACGTGGTGCAAAAACAAAACCTAAGGGCTAAAGATCTTTGTTAGAAGAAAATGCAGAATAATGACTTTGAAGGGACTCAAAAGGTTGCGCTGATAGCTGAAGGATTTTCTCCTCAATTATAGAGCATATCCCAGCTACTTGGTGTCTCTAATGTTCACTGTTTAGATCAGAGCAGTAGCGTTTGGCTAGAAAAGGATTGCTATGGATCCCTCAGGTTAACGAAGTGACTATCAAACTCCAATATTGGAGATTGTGCTTGTGCTTCATCCAAACAAGAGAAAGTTTCCAGGTGCAGTAGTAGTTTTATGTTAGTTGGGAAAGTGCCTATGGTGCTCTCGACCCAGTAAGGGGCTTTGCATGATAGAGTGCAGAATCTATTCGAGATTACCGCAGCAAAGCCACTAGCTCATCAGGTTAATCGAAATCCTCCAGTAACGATATTCCAAATGGTTTTAGTACTCTGTTCAGTATCTGAATCATCATCCACAAACAGAACCAACTTCATCAGCAGAGCAGGAAACATTCTGGACAAGATGTCCTTTTTTGCAATATGTACCAATATAACAGGTTACGAACATAGATGTATGCTGCCAGAAATTATCAAAGCCATTTGATTGTGTCAACTTATAGGAATTTTGTTAAGGGAGTTCTTGGTGCAGTATTGAGCTCCTTTCACCTGAGGTTTGATGGAGAAATGACATCCCAAACTAGTATACTTTAGTTGAATATGACATCCTGTTAAATTTATTTGGTGATTGGACTAAACCTGCTCATTTTGTTTAATTGGAGGTTAGATGTGCTCAGGGCAATAGTACGAGGACAAAAAAATAGCACAATGTTTCAGGGACCAAAATTGCTTTTTTCCCTTACTCCTTTCATATAGTACCTGATTTATTAGTAAACTGCATTTCATGGCAGACTGAAGTTGAGGGTTGCCACAACTTGCATGGCCTCAGAGAAGGTTGGGCGTGGATAGCCAGATTCTTAAATGTTTTCCCTGCAAATTTATATACTGCAACTGCATTGCTAGCTTTTTTTGAAGTAAGTTGAAAAGGCTTTCTCTGAGTTCCTCTTAAGTTAATGAAATGTGGGTAGGAGTTTAAACAAAATGTCTTGGTTACCAGATGGCAGGTTTTGCTCTACACAGAAGATATAAGATACAATTCAAAAAGCTGTTGGATATCATTGCTAGAGAATTTCTAACTGCATTTAAAGATCGAGGCGATGAAAAGTTGACGAAATTGACTGAAAATCTCCGGAGTTATATAGAGTTAAATGAGTTACTGCATGAACTCCAAGGCTGGCGCCTCAGGAGTACCTTGGATTCACACATTTTCGCTCCAGATTCATATCATGATAAGTAGTATCGTTACCAACAGCTAAGTTGCGCGGACTCTTCACTTTTGATCGGATTCTCCAAAAATACCCTAAATTTAGAGAATCTGACACGCACCTGTTGACATTTTTGAAGAGTCCGAGCAACATAGACCAACAGAATAGATTCCATTACTAGTTCTATACAGTAGGAAATTTGGTCCCTTCTTTTTAGCTTCAATTACTGAAAATTTTGTTCTAGTCCACTGACATCAATAAGATGCTTTGGTCTCATAATTTGAATATGTAATTTGCTCCTGTAATATTTGTACATCATCAATGATGGTAAAAGGTAGCAGTGTTCCTCTATTTCTACACTTTCATCTTTCATTTGGGTTTGAGTGGTATGAGGGAAGTCATTCCCCAGAAATACTTTCTAGAAAATGATTTGTAGGAAAATTATGGAAATATTTTTCAGTCTTTGGTTAGAGAGCGAAAAAGCTATAAGGAATGACAAATAAGCTGATTCAATGCTGGTAAGTTGTTTGTTTGATTCTGAACCAGATTACGGATGGGTTCTCAGTAAATTGAAAGTGGACAGTGTGGAAGTCATTAGTCTGCAAAATGTAAGTCTTATTCATGCTGCATGAAGTTGATCAATTTAACATTGCTAATTTTTTTATGGTTAGTAATTTTCTGTTTTGCTAGCATCATATTGAAATGATTAGTTTCATTTTTATATTTGAATTTTCCCTCGCTGTTGCGGCTTACAGGTTTTAAATTAGACCAAAAAGGTAATAGGAAATTTAAATTGAACCCTACTTCTCTTTCACTGCTCGGATTATCCTGAAGCTGCTAACCTGTCCCCTTCGACTGAACGACGGAATTCTTTCACCGCGCTCTACTTCCTTAGGGGGATGAGAAGGATGGCCAGTCTTGCATGACTGTATCCTCTGCAGAGGTAAGAAAATTTTACAGACTATTCCTCAGAATCTTATTGCATCGGTTGTTTTAGTTCTCAAGTGTGTGTCTGTGAAAGTCTCTTTCTTAGCCAAGTTAGACAGTGTCGAATTATATTAAGCTTATTTACTACTACATTTCCCAATCTTGAAGGTTCCTTCTGAATCTTAGATCCCGATGAATAACACCCTCATGAGACCTACAAATTTGTTAAACTGTCATCTCTATGTCTTTGGCATGAAACGTGATATAAATTAGGGAAGGCTTCTTTCAACTCGATTTCCCTGCAACATTTATGTGCCCAATAATAATCCTACTTCCATCTCCAACCTTAAAAGAGATGTCCACGAAAACCTTCCCACCTCTTCATGATACTCCTCCACAAACCGCATCCAAATGGAGTTACAATGTTTCTGGTCCTCCATCCACCATCAATTATACCATATATTTTTCGCTACCACCCCCTCCAAAAAGCATTCTCCTCCTTCCCAAATCTCCAGATCCACTTTCTTAACAAAGCTTTTTATTGAACACCTTGAGATCTTTCACTCCAAGATCTCAGGTCTTTGGAGATGTTACAACTCTCCAATTAACAAGATGGAACTTCCTATTGCCTTCTGTTGAGTCCCATGAGAAGTTACGTTGAAGTCTTTCCAATCTTTCAGTCAGGTTGTCAGGGCCTGCAGAAGTGACATGAAATGTGTAGAAATGCTAGAAAGGGAGACAGAAAGAGTGCCCTTTTGGACATATAATGCTTTTTGTTTTTTTTTTCAACATTTTAAAAGATTGTTTGGTTATACCTTATAGTTAATTTGTCCCTCCAACTTGAAGTTCAATTTTTAAAAATCTTAAGAAAATTGGTTCTAATTATTTTCTTAAGTATATTTTTTAAAATAAAACTTCAATAATTTTCAACTTAACTTCAAATATTATTTTTGTTTAAATATCACCAATTCATGCTTATCTTCGATTCGAACCTTCGCATCTACTCTCTCTTAGAGGATGAACCAAGCCTTTGCTATTGCAAGAATATAGCGATCAAAGAGGCCGGTCATAATTCAGTAAAGATTTTAAGTGGGTTCGATTGGACTAAGAAGCCGATTGACTACTTTCAACTAGACAAAATTTCACAGTCTTTATCACCTGAGTATTTTTCTTTGTTGGTTATGCATTTGAATTTATAGGAGAAAAGAGCAGGTAGCACAGGATCTCAAACAATGAAATCTTCCTCGAAAACAAAATATTCCAGGAAGAACTTGTTACTAAATTAGAATATCGATACTGACTTAACTCCTGCAGCTCAAGAAGCTAGCTCCGTCTTTGTTTCCCTACTTTTCCTAACTTAAAAAAATCATTTTGGCTTTAGAATGAGTTGCCTACTTAATATCTATTCAATTTGATACTCCCTCCGTCCATTTTTACTTGTCACATTTTAACTTGACACGTCTATTAAGGAGCCAAAAATAGAATGATAATTTTATTATATCACCCCTAATTATTGCTAAATAACCTAATGATTGAAATTAGGGCTGGCCAGTGGGCCGGGACGGCCCGACCCCGACCCGACCCCCGTTCCGAGCCCGCCCCGGTCCCGACACGACCCCGCTTAAAAAAAAAAAAATAACGGGGGCGGGACTCGAACTCGGGACGGGACGATGTCTCGTCCCGCCAGACCCGAGCCCGCCAGGCCCGCCTGACCCGACCCTGCCCCGAGCCCGTCCCAACCCCGACCCCGCCTTTTTCCCCTCATTGCAAAAATGACCGTTGCACCAACGACCATTTTAGATTATGGCCGTTGGACAACGGCCATTTTAGGCCCCCTCCCCCAACCCCCCCCCTACCCCTTAATATTTATTTTTAACCCATAAGTTATTATATTTACACTTTAACCCAATTTTTCAACTATAAATAACTCATTTTCTCTTCATCTTTCTCACAAATCTTCCTACAATCTCTCTAATTTCTCAATATATCTCTCTACAAGTCTACATTGTTTGCTAAATATTCAATTTTATTAATTCATTTGGGAATTGGGAGTGAAGTTGGCAACTAGCTTGAGGATCTTCCATCGAGCAAAGTTTCAATTTTCAACCTCTCGATTACACGTCGACGTTACGTCGGCGTTTGGTACATTCGTTCCTTCATTAAATTATTATTGTCTGTTTATTTTATATTTTTATTTAGCGCACTTAATTTTATTGTCTTTAATTATTTATTATCATAATTAAAATGGAAGGATTAAAAGGTATGTTTAAGGGTAAGGGTAAGAGTGCTTCTTCTAGTAGGGGCAACCAGGGCAAGGGTACTTCTTCTAGTCATCTTATTCCTACACGGGATGATTTTGTTGATACTCAACATTTTCCTACAATACCATTAGATTTAGACCAGGAGCTATTTTCGGAACTCAAGAAGACTTTAATTTAGACGATGATCTAGATGATATACCCACTAATGTTGATGACAACACACCCACCAAAGGTGCACCTTCAACCGAAATACCTCATATTCCCCCTAGTATGAGACGAGGTCCAAAGCAAAACGACCATTAAAATCGGATGCATGGACATTTTTTGATAGGGACGTAGAGAATCAAGTAGCCATATGTAAAATTTGTAAAAATGTTTTAAAATTTAAAACTCGGAAAAGGTCACGGTGGGACGGGGGTTTAATTAGACACGTAGTAAGTGCTCATCCAGCTAGGTATGCCCAATACCGGGCTTCAAAACCGGGTGCGCAAACGCCGCTCCATCGGGACAAGGTTCACATACCGATATCGTCCGGACCAAACTGTGGTCAAATTAACCCTATGACGGGGGGAATTGTAGGCTCTAAATACAATAAACATAGAGATAGGGAAGCAATATCAAAATTAGTTCATTGTGGAGGGTTTGCCTTTTTCATTTCCTTCATCTCCGGTTTTATTCATTACATTAGAGATATATATAATCCTGCTTTTAACGGTTTTCCTAGATCAACCGTTAAAAGAGATGTATTTAAATTCGCGCATGAATATCAACAATATTTACGTTTTTCATTATATCATTTTAATGGCAAAGTATCTATCACGTCTGATATAGGTCGTAGTACTAACGGCCATGATTATTTAACTGTAACTTGTCATTGGATAGATTATAAATGGTCTATGCAAAAACGTATTTTAGCGTATAGATATATAGATGATAGGCACACTGGTACTTTTATTGCAGAAAATATTTATCAAGTGTGCGATTATTACGGAATTACCGATAAAATTATGACTATTACATTAGATAACGCTTCTAATAACAATTACGCAATTACAATGTTAAAAAATAGTTTAACTCCATCTTTTTCAGACCATTTTCATATAAAATGTGCATGCCATATATATAACTTAATTGTAAAGGATGGTCTATCACTTTTTGAAGACATTCTTAGTAAAATACAATTTTCTATAAACTTTATTTTTAAAAGTAATAAAGTACAACGTAGAAAAGAATATAAAAAAACTTGTCACGATTGTGGACTACCTTATAGAAGAATTCCACAAGAAGTATCCACTAGGTGAAATTCTTTATACGAGCAACTACTTGTTGCTTGTGACTATAAATTACCTATAACTTTATTTTTTAACTCTCATAATAAAAAGCCAGCTGATATGATTTTAGATAGTGATTGGGTAAAAATTTCCGAACTTATTGTATTTTTAGAGAAATTTTTTCAAGCAACAAAAGAATTTTCCGGTATATATTATCCTACTATTTCAACTATGTTATTTTATATAACTCTAATATTTTTATTACTTAGTGAATATATGGAAAAACCAGCTTATAAGGCAGCTATTAAAAAAATGTTTGTCAAAATTAAAAAATATTTTTTCTGTATTAAATCCTACTATTAAAATAGACGGTACTAAATCACTAATTGAAACTATTTACGATTGTATAGAAGTACTACCACCTCCAAGTCCCAAAAATCTAAATCACCCACCACCTATTGAACAAACTAAAGAAGAAGCGGTGTCTAGCGTATAACACCAATGCAAAAATATATATAGATTTTATCAACAAGAAAATGCTAGTAACTTACCGGCTTCCATACCATCTTCTTCATTTTCAACACAACCTCACAAAAGACATCCTGTTTCTGCGGCTAGTATTGAAAGCCTCAGAAATAGAATGTGCGACCGTACCTCTACTACTAACCAAATTAGCGAGTTGGATATTTTTGTTTTGCGGGGTTCGTACCGTATCAAGAAGTTATCAATGAAGATGGACAAGAAGACTTTATTTGAAATCGGAGGGGAATGAGAAGACCTTTCCGACACTTTCATTGATGGCTCGAGATGTTTTGAACATTCAAGCGTCATCAACTCGCGTCGAAAGCGCTTTTTCGCAGCAGATATCAAATAGGAGACCACAGACACTCATTGGTCGGAGACGACTTGGAAATTGCGGTATTATTCGAGAGATTGGATACGAGCGGAGCGGAGAAGGTGCGGTCAACCGGAGATCAACGAAGAAGATGATGAAAACTACAACGAAATCTTAACCGAAGGTAGTGGAAGCGACGTGGATCAATTTGACCAACAAATATCAATTCCAACCGAAGAACCACATGAAATCATCAAGCAATTAGAACAGGTTTTTTTGAGAATGTAATTTTTTTAATTGCAATTTTATTATGTAATTTGCAACTTTTGGACAACACCACAAAGTTGCAATTTAGATTTTAGACAATTGTATTTGTAATTTTGTATTACAAAAAAATCATGTCTATTAAATAATATAAGAGGCACAAAAACTGCCTTGGGATGTTTTTATTACACTATCTTGTTTTGTTTATTGAGTTTTTTTTTTATACATATGTTATTTTAAAAAAAAAAAAAGAAGGAAAACCCGACCGTACCCCCCGAGCCCGACCCCGCCCCGATACTGACGGGATCGAGATCGGGACGGGACTGGAGCAGGTCCCGCCAGACCCGACCCCACTAGGCCCCGCTAGACCCGACCCCGACCCCCTGGCTCGTCCCGCCCCGACCCCGCCAGACCCGGCCCGCCAGACCCGAGCCCGGCCCACTAGCCACCCTTAATTGAAATAAATAAAACATACTTTAAACGTTGTACAACCACTAAAATTTTCTTGAAATCATCAACCCAATAATAAATGATAAGGGTAAAATAGGTATCAAGTGATAAATTATCTCTTCATTTTCTAAATTGGACAAGTAAAATTAGACAACTATTTTTAATATAATGGACAAGTAAAACTATACAGAAGGAGTACTAGATTAGAATATCTAAGACTAATACTATATGATATTTAGTTTCTGACATGTGAAGTGGTCAAATACAATATGATTATAATGTGTTAAATGAGAGATAATATTTAATTTAGAACTAACACTTTTAACAAAATAACCAATTTTCACACTGCTCTAAACACTGCATGTAATTGCTGCGCATATCACTAAAATAAACGGATTTTGTATCACCAACCGAGGAAGCTGCATCTATGTTTTCGGATGTCTGTTTTCTTGTTTTGTTTCAATAATGATTTTTTTTATCAATTAATAGGAATATGAATATGAACTTCAGATAATCAAAATTCCAGTACCTTAGATCAAAAACTGTTTGTTCACAAACTCAAGATAGCTAATAGGCTGTTACATGCTTGAAAATATTTTGGCGGAGAGGGTAACCTAAGATCTTGGTTTCTCTTTCTTCTCCTTGAAGAGAGCAAGGAGAGAGACACCAGAAACCTTCACGACCTTGAACCTGACACCAGGAATATCTCCCACGGCATGTCCCTTACGACCAAATCCAGCAATCAACACCTCATCCTGCAATATGTCAACATCAGCGACAAGAAAATTGACGAAATTTGGGAGATATAAGAAATCAAAGGACACCCACGTTTTCTTCAATGTAGTTCAAACAACCATCGTTGGGGACAAAAGCAGCAATCTTCTTCCCATTTTTGATGAGTTGAACCCTAGCACATTTACGAATAGCAGAGTTCGGCTGCTTAGCTTCAATACCTCTGCACAAAACATTCCAGCAAAGTTTGAACGTTAGAGCCACAAGTGCTATAAATCTGCACGGCTTGGAGGACAAAGTAAGCATAAATTGAGTAAAGCAGACCTACATCTTCTCGAGCACAATGCCTTTGGCATGAGATGATCCAGCAAATGGCTTCTTCCATTCATTCCCAAGATGGGACTTCTTGTAGGACTTGTCAGCCCATCTTTGCCTTCTGCGGTGGGACTTCAGCTTGCGTCCAGCTCCCATACCACGTGTCTTCCTGTAAATTTCTACACATAATCACATATATAGCTTATACGAGCAATATGGCTATACATCCCCCTTTCAACTACCTTCTAAAGTAGTATACAGAACACTGCAGATATTACTTAATGCTATGTGATGACAAATCATAGGAATCTAAAATGAACTAATCGTCCAATGCAACATAATTATAACCTCAATCAGCAAAGATCTTCCCTCTCAACCACAAAACGTGTTGATTAGTAGCTTAGAGTTTATTCTTCACATCTTATCAAAATAATTTTGGCAGAATACATTGGGCCCTCCTAAATTTGACACATTTTATTTAGTGCACACCTAGAATTGTACGTTGACCTACTTACCCCCCCCCCCGACTAGGCATTTCTATACTAGGTTGTTAAAAGGGATCAACCTATTGAAATGCCGGGTTTTTTTTGGGCTGGGGGGGGGGGGGGGGGGGGGGGGGCAATTAGGCCAACATAAAGTACACGCATGCACCACATAAAATGTGTCAAAGTTCAGGGGCGGCCCCAAATGTTCCATTTGAGTTGAGGCATGTGAATAATAAATTTCATTTGGGGACACTATCTAGTGTCATTTGATAAGACAAGACAACTTGTAAGATAAAGTAAAATAGGAACAAAGATATAGATAGAGAAGCATGTAGACATTATTATTAGTAATCTCAATCAAGTTGTATGCACTGCAGAGCTAAGAATGTTTTAGAGGGTGCAAAATCGATCCCAAAAGTCACAAGACTTAAGTAGACAATTTAATAGACAATGCAAGATTATATTATTTTATGAATCATATAAAGCTTAAATGTATATACTTAATTGTCTCCTTAAATGGTTTGACCTTTGGGGTGAAGTTGGCATCTACGTAGGGTGTAATGACATTTAGAGCCCATTTGGCCACAGATAAGATTCTAATATTTGAAATAAAATTTGGAGATCATCTCAAATAAGTGTTTGTTTATTAAATTGGCTCATTATTTCAGGCTGAGATCCGGTCCAGTAAATTTTCCTCCGGTATATATCAATGGGGCTTTCAGATTTTGACATGTGTCCTAGTATAATTTGATGGACTGGATCTATTTAGTCTTAACCCTGGTTAATTTCCTTCTCTCTTTTATTTCCCCCATCAAGAACCCACATACCAGTCCCTTTCTCAACTTACCTTCCGGTCTGTTTTATATATTTTTTTTACTTCAGAGATGTTTTACAGTAATGGAGTAACAATTATGAGTTATGCAATTCTTGTATTATATGTAAGTTGATTCTAAAATTGAACAAAATTACATTACCAGTGACTAGTTACTGTTTTGGGAAAAGATAATACTTTGCATATAAACCTTCAACCAAATGGTGCTAAATATGTAAAGAGAGCAATATAAAGTATATAGTTCTTGAAGAAGGGAGAGAGATGAGTGGAGAATTATTTGGGTAAGAGTTCTAGCTTCCGATTCAGAATTTCTGAATAAGGAAGAATATTGAAGGGGGAGGAGAAAGTGATAGTTGAGTAGAGAAGAACTTGGTATGTGTTGTGCCTTGTCGGAGTGGGAAGAGAGAAAAGTAAGAGAAGGAAATTAACCAGGGTTAAAGATAAATTGATCCAGTCCATTAAAATTATACTACGACACATGTCAAAATCTGGAAGCCCCATTGACATATACCGGAGGAAAATCTACTGGACTGGATCCCGACCCCATTATTTCAACTTCAAACTTGAAATAGAGAATTTGAAGTTTGAAAAACAAGTTTCAGGAGATACAAGTTTTTTTTCAAATTTTTACTCACAAAACTTCAAATATTTTGGTGTCCAGACACAACTTCAACTTCCAAATACCCTTTTCAGCTTCATCTTCAAATACTACTTTTTTTCAACTACATCTTCAAATACTACTTTTTTTCAACTACATCTTCAAATACTACTTTTTTTCTTTCAAATCACAGCCAACTCATGCACACATACCTACTTAATGTCCCGGTGAGAAAAAATCAAAACGGGAACAATATTAACCTACTATAGCCATGTAGTAGGTTAGCAAAACCCTATATATATGGCCATGCACAAGACATTTTTCTATATATAGAGTGGTTTTGCTAACCTACTACATGAGTCTAGTAGATTAGCACTCTCCCCAGCTTTTTATTTCGTTCAATGCCCTTACTATTTCTTGCCAACTCAGCAAAATAAGGACCTTTTTGTCATTTCAACCCAAAACCCCAAATCTCTTCTTTACAATTCCCCCTTTCATTTTCAAATTTAACAATTCAAACTTCATTCTATCCCCTTTTCTCATTCTGTCCCTGTATTTATCAGTGTTCCTTTCACCTAAATGTCTTAAATCTTATTTCTAGATCTCCCTTCATGTTTGTTTCTTTAACCACACGAGAGATATTATACAAAAGATGGGAAACAAAGTGGGACAATCCACACTCCTTTTTCAATCTCTACATTTCTTGGTATTTATTTTATGATTCTATAACATTAATGGGATGTCTATCGGAAACAACCTCTATACCTCCCAAGGTAGGGGTTAGGTCTGCGTATACTTTAACTTACCCTACCCTCCCCAGACTCCATTTGTGGGATTAAATTGGGTATATCATCATTATTGTTGTATAACATTATTGGGATTTTCCAGGTGCAATTGTATTCAAAATCCAGTTTTTCTTTGTTCCTTTCAGTAACAAAAATTGTTTCAACGGATTTAACCCATAATTTGAAATCCATACTGCATATCCTGAACATTTCATGCCATTCTTTTGTCACATAAAGATGTAGTAGTAGTTAAAAGTGACAATTTTTAATCCCAGCACAGAGCACAGATCTAACGTAATTACACTCTCCATATCTACTACCATTACAAATTACAGTATCTACTTATAGCTTTTAGATACTCAAAATTTCTTATATTCACACATGTTTCATTAGTTCATCTTAAATGGCAAAATAGAACAATTACTTGAAATCATTTACATGAATGTAATATATATTGGTGAACCATTTTAATGGAAAAAATAAAGAAAGCGTACCCCATGTTTGCTGCGTGACAGAGGACTACGACTTCTTCAACCTATTGTTTGAAACCCTAACTCATCTATAAAAGACTTCTGGGTTTGGGCTGCTTGACATGGAAGTTGGGCTCTAAGAATGCTTTGGGCCGACATCTGGGGGTCTATAATCCAAAAAAGGTATATTACTAGGCACAAAATTTAAAGATGAAAGGAATATTATTTAAATTTGTGATCTAAAATAAGTCATAGATATTTGTATGACTATAAATCATCTTATAAATATTAAATGGACAGTTTAAAATTAAATTATTACTAAATATAGAAAGACGTCATTCTTTTCTTAGACCGAATAAATAGAAAAGGATGGGAGGGTGGGAATAGTACTTTAGTAAATTTGTTTCCATGCGACTTAGGGACCTTTTAGACTACGCTTTAAAGAACCTTTTTGAATAATTTGAAAATTTTGTGAGAATACATTAAATTATGATCTTAAATTTTGTATGTGATAAACGTTAGACAATAGTCTAATAGTTCATGCCTATTCATAAATGTAATTTTTCAAGAATTATAGTTACATAACTTTTAAACATAGGGACAGAATTTAAATAATGGCCTAAGAAAGGGCATTTGCATAAATCACTCTCTATAATCGGAACCATAACCCTCCTTATAAATGAGCATATTAAAAAAGGAATTAATATTTTTTCTTAAAATAAAGTTATATAGTAAAAGATCAATTAATTCAATTTCAATATAACCACCAAAGGATGTGGGCAGCGGATGGGGTTGCTCCTCCTTTAACCAGGGATCTCGGTTTGAGCCCTGCGTATGAAAAAATCTTTGATAGGGAGCGCCCCCCCCCCCCCAAATGGGGCCCTATGCGGCGTGAATCTGAATATAGTGAGGTTCCAATGCAGATATCGGACACCGAATGAGAAAAAAATAATCTGATTTCAATATCAAACTATTGATACTGCATTTCGAATTAAGACCTCATGACGATTGATTTACTATCTATGAGACAATGAATTACATTAATCTTTATGGCAGTCAAATTTGTTCATTCCTCTTTTCATCTTCTTGTTTAAATAAAAACAATATAATATCAAAAACAAAGAGAGTGGTTGACATTAGAATGGAAACTCTGTGGAATGATTTTACTGCTCTTTTCTTCCACAAGTTTATTCGATTCTCCTCTTAAAGTTATAATTGTTGGTATTCTATGGTACTTTATAGAGCAGTACGGGAAGTAATAACTATTACAAATGTTCGAAATGAGAAATAAATGGTCAATCTTCAAAACTGCCGCATGTGTGTTGTGTCTTGAATCTTGATCACCTTGCAAAGCCAATGTTGAGAACGCGCGCAAGTTTGTTGTGCCTTGAATCTTGATAACCGAAATCAAGAAACAACTAAATCTGGATGGTTACAACGTTGTGTGTTGAGTCGAGGATAGCCCTCTATCCTTAAGACAAGATTGCCCCGTATATATGCTTTTACGTTAGCGGGCAATAGTCTTCCAAGATAAAACAACACTTTAATCTCAACACTACAAAGCCAATAGGTTGAGCCTGGCGAAGAAAACAAATATGACTCGACTTGCTGAAGATATGGAATAGGAAGGAAGAGTTTCTCAATACTCTTCTCTTTTGTCTCTGTGTATATCTTGTGTATATGTGTGGGTTTGCTCACTTTGATTTTCGTCACAATTTGCTCACCTTGTTTTGAGCTATTTTCGTGATCGTTTTTCGATCAATTTTGCATTGTATTTTTGTCTATGTTTCTGCCTGTTTCTTGCTCCTTTTTTTCAGCCAAGTGAAGCTCAATATATAGCAAGAGGAGGGGCTGTCCAACAGCCACAAACAAGGCTGTAATGGCCCTTAAATGAGGCCATTAAAACAGCCAAGTAATGGCTATTAAGGCCATTGAAAGAGAGGTCGCTCACCGCCCAAGTAATGGGCTGTTAATGGAGGAATTAATCAGCCAAATAATGGCTGGTTAATGCTCCAAAATGCAGTCCAATATTTACAGAAAAAGTCTCCAGAAATTCTGGGGACCAAACTGTAAATATTGAAACTTCAGGGACCAAACTGTACATATGAAAGAATTCTGGTCCAAACTCGTACATATGAAACTTCGTGGATCAAATCGTACATCCGGCGAGTTCTCTGGTCCAAAAAGATAATATCAGACAGGCCCACAGCCCACGACCCGTGAACCCGTGAACCCGAGAACCCGGAACTCGGAACCGGAACCGGACGGGCGGGCGGGCGGCGGCGGCGCGCGTGTGGGCTTAGCCTTGAACCCAAGCACATCTAGGTCTTCCCTCTTTTAAACACATGGGATACCCCTTGGGGTCCCAAACCCTTTACCAATTAGAGACTTATATAGAGAGCAATTCTTCCTATTCCCACCGATGTGGTAGATTTGTCCCACACCACATTTCCATGTCTCAAACACCTTACTTCGTGGACCAATATCTCTTTCATTTCTCAACGAAATTAGACGATTCTTGGCCCTACGGTCATCTACTCACTTCGTAGATCATGCATGTGCGAAGAGACAAGGTCTCCAACATGCGGAACACAAGTGTTTAATTCATCAAAGATGGGTGGACGCATCTCCCCGCCAAAGGCTAATTTCCAACAATCCCCTCTATGAAAGAGAGATTGTGGCGCACGCACAAGGTGCCTACATTTCAGCAATCTTTCAGCGAAAAGATATTACATCAGGAGAGGTAGCTTACGCTTTGAACCTTCCCTAGTTGAATACCATCGGACTTACTTACTGCGTGGTGAACGTGATGTCTTGAACCGTCAGTGTTTAGTGTAAGCCAAGACAACGATATCAACACAATAACTCTTCTTATTCATTTTCCTTCTTACGTTTTTGTCCGTTGTGGCCATGGACACACTTGGATTCTTAAGTGCGTTCATTTGAGTCGGCCATCCTCGCACTTAAATAGGTGATCTCCTACAAGGTATCCTGTTATACCCCACTTCACAAGTGTTAGGAATCATTAAAAGTTCCACAACTTTAACCTCAACCGTTTGAGGATCTTTTAAAAAGTTTTGGAAGCTTAACCTTTACCCACCATGCAGGCAGCACTTTAATGTCTATCGCGGGAACAACTTTGGATTCATGTTTCCGTATAGAAATCATCATCTGAAGTGCTTCTTGCTTCCACCGAAGCGCTCAACTGAACCTTTTGCCGCTTAGTTTTCCCATTGAACCAAATTCTTGGGATCTCCAATCAGTATGGTTGGGTTTCCACCGCAAAGGTTCGTATTGTTTGGGTTTTAAGCCAATTCCCCTAGACACAGTAACACTTGATCTCCGGGTAGTCCCTTAGTTAGTAAACAAAGATGTGACACCCGTGATGATCAATTGCCATACGGTCTTATGTCTCCGACAGATCCTAAAAGATATGTCTAGACGCCGTCATCTGTGTCCTTCCTGAAGCCGACCGGCTAGCCACGAGTGTATAACCGCCGAAGACACGGTATCTCCCAATAAGGGACGTCCTCTAAGGAGCCGTGAAGTTACTCAACTTCTTTCATGCTTTGTATAAAGCGATAAACTCCGATTCCATCATGAATCGGCCGATGCAAGTTTGCTTAGAGGATTTTCCAAGACCCACCATACACATTTGCTTGTGGCTTTGGTGTTCTTCGATCCGATGTCCGGTTTGCATCACCTTGTGTTCTCCCGTAACCGCTGGACATCCGTAATACTATAATCGTAGATAAGCGAATAATTCGGATATCGTCATATCCGACTTAACGCCTTCTATTGATCATGTATTAAGATCATCGGTGAACCTTAGTTCAATCGATCGGTTTGTAGGACGATACCGTGGTCGGTTGTAGTGTGTACAATACATTGAACTACACATGACCTGTGCATATCGCTCTTTGTCTATGGGAGCACCATGATTCCAATCATTTCTATGATTCATATCCATTGGTGGCTTCAACGAGACCGTCTACTATCGACCGATCCGTTAGATGTCTTAGAAATCCAATTCCTAAGATGTCATCTCGTGATACCCATATCTTTCATATCGAGACTTTGTTTCAATATGACTTTTACTTTCAGACTGTTGATTCTCTAACTGTTGGCTTTCTAACTTCAGAGTCAATGTTTCTGTGGTCAGATTCATTGTTCCTGTTTTATCTTAAACTTTCAGGACCAAAATGTAAACATTTCAGGGACCAAAATGAAAGCTCAGAAGAAGCCCAACAGTTCAGCAAACCAATTCTGATCCTCTTCTTCCAACTCTCCGGTTGGAAAGGCTGTTTCAACATCCATGCCATGTAAGACTACAATGGCCCTGGATGTGAAACTACTCACAGGGGAGCACATTTTACAACCCAAAGGTTCTTTTCCCGGAGGAAGATCAACCATTACGCAAGTATAGTTCTATATGATAGAATCTATTTCTTTCTTTAGCTTCTTTCCAAAGCAGTGTTTTTGGAGATGACAATTCTTTGTTAATTGTCCATGGTTCGTTCTCAACCATACAAGCTAGAAGGTATGGAACAAGTCTTTGTCCCCTTTTTTTGCTCCTTCTCGGTTCTACATCTAGAATCCCCGAGTTTCGCAGATCCGGAATATTAAGTTCCGGATAGCCAAAGAACTTTCGAGTCCTCGTAGATTTGGAACGTCTAGTTCCGGACGGTCAAAGCCCTCGCGGGTTCTTGTTATCCTTGAGCAATTACCCCTTTTCCCTTTTTCAAGGAAAGTTATCTCCAAAGAATTCAAAGCATTCTTTGACACCAAGAGGCGATCAAGCACTATCGTTATTTACGGATCCGGTGGATATGCAATCTACGATCTTAGGTACAACTTGACTGTTTCAAAAGTATTCCAACTTTTACCAAGCCACCCCACATAATTTGGGCGTACGACTTTGCGCTTGGCTAACACCGTTGGACCGAGGTGAGAAATGAACGTCGTTTAATGAACGATGCTTCACATTCTCCCCTCTATCACTACAAATTTCTCAATCCATAGGCTTAGTTGATTTTCAACTTCTGCTTTGTAGCGCTTATCCGCTTCAACAACTTCATCTTTGTTTTTCAACAAACAAAGGATTCCATACGTTGTACCATCATCAATGAAGGTCACAACGTACTTGTCTCCCCCCTCTATTTTGTATCAACTTCAAATCACCCAAGTAGGTGTGACTAAGTTCTAGAGGAGCGGTACTTCTTTCGCTATTCCCTTGACGGAATTTGGAAAGGTGATTTTGCCTCTTCGTCTACCTCACATTCATTTTGAGGGTTTATGGCAACAATCTCAACATCGTTAGCTTTTGAATGACTTGCTATTTAACGTGTCTTAATCTATGATGGCATAGATGCACGGATTACAAATATATCATTCATTTGGCTACAGACATACTGTACCATTCTTAGTTATTATAGACTGTTGGGCTAGTCTCAAACCACTTGACCAACGGCGTCCCTTAAACCAAGTTTGGGAACATGTATCACCTCTTTTAGAGTGATCCATTCCTTGAAGTCCTATTGAGGACAACCTCTCCACCCCTTTGATTTTAGAGGTGGCGTTGCTTCACATGAACAACCTCTTGCCCGTGGTTAGGGCGTAACCGGATCATATATGATCTAGATACTCGGCCCACTCCAGGTTGCTTTAGCAGATCGAGTGTCCAATTTCTTTATCGCCTTTCTTTAGGCCTTCGGATCATTAAGGCACGGAAACTCGGCCCACCACACTAGGTGTCCATTAATTTTCCTATGAAATGAATTCTGGCCCCACTCCAGTCGCCCGGAGGCTTTGTATGACTGAGTGTCCAATATCATCATATCAAAGGAATTTTGGCCCACTCCAGTCGCCCGGAGGCTTTTTATGACTGAGTGTCCAATATCATCCTATGAAGGATCTTCGCCAAGTATGACGGGTTTAACGTCTTTAGCTTTTAGACTCCTTCTGTTAAGATTGGTGCCCAGATAATTCTTGGCGCTTACTTAAAATTGGTAACAGTTTTCGCACAGTTAGTGGATCTTTCTCCATCGTATGTGCGAACGTACTTTACACACTTTAACAATTACACTTAAAAGAACGGATCTTTTAAGTCATTTACAATCCAATCTTTAAACGGGAAAGAAGATAAGATTAAACTTCTGATTTTAAAGCGTAAGGAATATAAATTATTTTCTTATTCCTCCTTACTTTAATCCATTTTTAATCAGACATCATTTAATCTTTATTCTTAACAAGTAAGAAAAACTACTTATCCTCTTTTCGGATTCTGGCTCACTTCAGTCACTTCATCAGACCGAATGTCCATTTCCTTCTTACCATTATTCGGATCTTTTGTCTGGGATAGTTACAGGCCTTCTGCTGCAAGATAGAAGTACATCTTCAGTCTTCTCCTCTTGTCCCAGTTGACATCCTCAGGCTCTCGAGAGCGCTTGTTCCCACCAGTCTTGGTAGCGGTGACACCATGAATACGTTCATCATCATCACTCCCTTCTACCAGAAAACCATTGCCATATCCAGATTTGGTCACACAATTTTTGACCAACATCTTTCGAACACTAATAGTATTACAATACAATCTTGTCTTAAGTTGTTGGTATTCTATGGTACTTTATAGAGCAGTACGGGAAGTAATAACTATTACAAATGTTCGAAATGAGAAATAAATGGCCAATCTTCAAACTCGCCGCATGTGTGTTGTGTCTTGAATCTTGATCACCTTGCAAAGCCAATGTTGAGAACTCGCCGCAAGTTTGTTGTGCCTTGAATCTTGATAACCGAAATCAAGAAACAACTAAATCGGATGGTTACAACGTTGTGTGTTGAGTCGAGGATAGCCCTCTATCCTTAAGACAAGATTGCCCCGTATATATACTTTTACGTTAGCGGGCAATAGTCTCCCAAGATAAAACAACACTTTAATCTCAACACTACAAAGCCAATAGGTTGAGCACGGCGAAGAAAACAAATATGACTCGACTTGTTGAAGATATGGAATAGGAAGGAAGAGTTTCTCAATACTCTTCTCTTTTGTCTCGTGTATATAGTGTCTCTCGTAGTGTATATCTTGTGTATATGTGTGGGTTTGCTCACCGATTTTTGTCACAATTTGCTCACCTTTGTTTT
Organism: Anisodus tanguticus; assembly: GCA_034509755.1. NCBI lineage: Eukaryota > Viridiplantae > Streptophyta > Magnoliopsida > Solanales > Solanaceae > Anisodus > Anisodus tanguticus. The sequence goes on along the minus strand of CM067540.1, from coordinate 51,093,400 downwards.
GAGCTATTTTCGTGACCTGTTTTTCGATCGATTTTGCATTGTATTTTCGTCTATGTTTCTGCCTGTTTCTTGCTCCTTTTTTTCAGCCAAGTGAAGCTCAATATATAGCAAGAGGAGGGGCTGTCCAACAGCCACAAACAAGGCTGTAATGGCCCTTAAAGGAGGCCATTAAAACAGCCAAGTAATGGCTATTAAGGCCATTGAAAGAGGTCGCTCACCGCCCAAGTAACGGGCTGTTAATGGAGGAATTAATCAGCCAAATAATGGCTGGTTAATGCTCCAAAACGCAATCCAATATTTACAGAGTTCTCTGGCAGAGTTCTCTAGTCCAAAAAGATAATATCAGACAGGCCCACAGGCCCACAGCCCACAGCCCGTGAGACCGGAACTCGGAACAGGACGGGACGGGCGGGCGGCGGCGGCGCGCGTGTGGGCTTAGCCTTGAACCCAAGCACATCTAGGTCTTCCCTCCTTTAAACACATGGGATACCCCTTGTGGTCCCAAACCCTTTACCAATTAGAGACTTATATAGAGAGCAATTCTTCCTATTCCCACCGATGTGGTAGATTTGTCCCACACCACATTTCCATGTCTCAAACACCTTACTTCGTGGACCAATATCTCTTTCATTTCTCAACGAAATTAGACGATTCTTGGCCCTACGGTCATCTACTCACTTCGTAGATCATGCATGTGCGAAGAGACAAGGTCTCCAACATTCGGAACACAAGTGTTTAATTCATCAAAGATGGGTGGACGCATCTCCCCGCCAAAGGCTAATTTCCAACAATAATTTATAGGCTAGCATATTTTGCATGTAATGTAATGTTTTAAATTATATTTGCATGAATGTTGATAGATTTCTAACTCGTGCATCGACTAGTTGAAACTAAATGAAAATTTCTTTTGAGTTTTAACCAAGAAGCAAAAGATCGAAATTCAAGAGCAAGAAAGTCCAAGAGGTTCAAGTTTGAAGATTAATTTCTTCTAATAATAGGAATTCTTATTTCTTGAATCATTTTCTAAATAGGTTTCTTTTTTCTTGATTATACTATAGTAGAGATTTAATTTCATATCATTAGTACGATCTTTATCCTAGTTCTAATAGGATTCTAGTTTTTTTTATTTTACTTTCCTTGTTTTTAGCTATTTTCCTTCTAGAGTAGAATAAGAATTTGTAGTCATCAAAAAAGAGACCTTAGGCATATATAAAGGCTCTCATGACTTGTAAAAAGAAGAATATTGTGTTTGAATTTTGCCCTAGTTTTATAATTTACACTCAGATGTGATCGTAATATGAAATAGGCTCTGATACCAAATACATGTGAATTGCCTAAATATAGCTACGAACCGTAAATAAGTAAAAGGTAGCTACTATCCATTAAGAGCTCCTAAAATATAGTTATTTGTGTAGATTACCTTTTTTATAACTAGCGTCCAACAATTTTATCATAATTCACAACTCAAACAATTAATTATCAATATGAAAAACCATATATTTCCATAATAATTAATTTGTTGTTAGTGTTAAAGGTTGAAAACATATATACACAACAGGACAAGTTCATTGTACGCAAATAGATCGATTACTACCTTTAATCACGTTTCTTTACTTCATTACATCTGCAAAATTTATTCAAATACCAGAGTAGACCAACTACCATATAAACTGAAAATTATAATCTCTTTAGGGAGCCTACGAACATTGGCAACTGAGATCATAGAGCGTTCTTAATTTCAAATAGCTATACAAAAATCTTCTATAAGATTCATAAGGTGTATAGTAAAATTTATTAACAAAACTGGAAATGTAAACTAGACTATTAATACCAGACAAATCAAACAGTAATTATTCAAAAGCAACTTGCAAGATATGCTTCTACTTCTGGCCTTTTTTCAATAAAACACCAATCTTTTTCAACATGTTGCCATTTTTCTTCTTGGGCGAGTCATCATCAGTATCTTCAGATAATGGAGAATCTAAAGAACCTGTTCTCTCCGAGTATTTCCCGTTGTTGCCCGTTGAAAGCATAGCTGCAGCTGCCTCAGCAGCTTTCCTCCACTGATCCGATTGCACTTTTAACCTCCTCAACTCGGCTTCCATCTCGAAGTTGGCATTTTGTGCTGCATCCAACTGCTCGGTAACACGTGTTGCCTTTTTGCTACTATTATCCGCTTCCTCGGTCAAATGTCCTAATTTCATCAAGGCCTCTTTTTCTGCAGTTCTCGCCGCTGCTGCCAAGGCAAGCGCTTCATCATTCACTTTGCTCTTCTTTATTTCTGACTTCAGCATCTCATTTTCCTCCTTAATACTCTGCAATTCCGTCTCTTTGTCGTATAAACTCGCCCTCAAATCTGCCAAAGTTGACTCTGATTCCCTCAGTACAACTACAACATCGTTATTTTCGTCTGAAATGTTCTGTAGCTTAGCTTTTTTGTTCGTCAAATTCTCCTTTAACTCGTCCAACTCGGCTTTTCCAGCATTTAACTTTGCCTCCCATTCGGCCTCTTTTTGAATTGATTCAGATTTTGATTGTTCAACTAGTTCATAAGCACTTCTAATTTGCAAAGTGCTCTGGATATATTCTTCCTGATATCTTGTCTCTGAAACCTCCAATGCAACTCTTAGTTGACTTACCTCAACTTGTAGATTACTAAGCTCAGTTTTGACTTCCTCGGCTTCCAGATTAACTCTGTTTTCTTGTGCAGAGTTCATGTTTTCGATACCCAGATCAGCGCTTTGGAGTTCGCAGATAAGTTCCTCCAATGTAGCTACTCGATTGTTCGATTGTTCTAACTCCAACGACAAGGACCTGCAAGTAGGGGTGACAAAATTAGTCCATGAAAACATGATCCGCCCAACCCGTTCAGCCCATCTAAAAATTGGGCTGATATGTAGTCCAAATTGACCCATAGAAACCTTGTTAAAATATTTTTAAAAAGACATTCTTATTTGATAAATTCTATATAGACATAATAAACAAAAAGATAATTTTATTAGATACTTATAAAAATATAAAAGAACAACAAAAGATATTAAAACATAGTATGAATTAGGTAGGTTGAGTTATGACCCAGTTTTGGTCCATTTTAGTCAACACATTTCAGCCCAAGTAACTTTTAGGCGGGTCATTAACCCGCCCATTTATTATTTTGATCCGCCCCATTTGACACCCCTACCTGCAAGCCTCCATCGCTTTTAGACCTTCAGAACGTAGAGTATCCTCAGTCACCTTTGCCGCTTCCAACGGCATTCGAGCTTTACTCACTTCTTCAAGCGCGCAGGCCTCAGATTTTTTGCTATCATTTAGCTGGTTTCTCATTTTTTCAACCAATGTAAGTGTTTCCATTAGTTCACCCCTTAGGCTTTGAATCTCCGCGTAAGCTGATTCAGCATGGCAAGCTTGATTGTCTGCAGAATCAGCCACTCGGTCCAGCTGAATTTTAAGCTTCTGGATTTCATTCATTGCAGAAGCCAGAGCAGCAGAATCGAATTCATGCTGCCTCTGGAAAGCCTCGAGTTCAGATTCCCATGCTCGATCTCGATCTTGTGAGAGTTTCCGTAGCTCCAGGAGCCGAGCTTCCTCAGAATCTGAGAGTTCGAGTAGTTGTTTCTCAGAATCCTCAAGCTGCTCCGACATAGCTGCAAGCTGCTTCTTCGCTTCCTCCGCCTCTAGTTGAGCCCGTCTTTTTAATGATTCGGATGAATTGAGCTGATCCTTTACCTTCTTCAGCGCCTCTTGAAGTTGAGCAAGATGAGTTTCCAAGTCAGAATCTCTGGTTGGATGCTTCTTCTGTTAAATAAATATTAGCAATGAGCACCTTAGTAACACTTGTGGACCTTTAAGCAGGAATAAAGTAGCAGAAAAACAATAAGAATAGAAAGACAATGCTGTAGATTTTGGAAATAAAGTTGTAAATAGAATAGTTTGAATCGAATACTGCAAGTGCCTTGAACCAGCTAGTGAGACACGAAACTGAGAAGAAGAACAAAGTAGTAGAAAGAGCATTCAATTTACAGCATGTTTGGCCAAGAATCTGCTTATTTAGAAAAGTGCTTCGCGAAAAAGTACTTTTGGAGAGTAGGAGTTTGTGTTGGCTCATCAATTTGAAAAGCAGTTTTGCTAATAGTAAAGCAGCAATTTGTCTGGCCAAAGTTCCAAAAGTGCTTCTAGGAAAAAACTACTTTTTCAACTACTGAAAAACAACTTGCTACCACTCGAAAACACTTAACTCTCTAAAATAAGCAGTTCTTTTGGAAAAAGACACTTTTGACTTCTGAGAAACTTGGCCAAACAGACTATTGCTGACACTGCCGTAAATCTTCCACAACAAGAGAGAGAGAAAGCTAACTAAACAGTTTCGGTACTGAGACCCTCCCATTCAAGTGTGCTAGAAAGATATGAAGACATCACAAGTGAAGGTATTTTTTATGCTTGCTAGGAGAAGATATCTACTATTAAATGGTCATTTCGAAACAAACGAGGTAAAGCATAGATGAACATAGTAACTGTCAATTTATAAGACATCCAAGATTAACAGACCTGTCCTAGTTGCAGAATTTTTTGTAAAACTAAAGGATTTAAGTTTCTTCTTTACCTCTACTGCTGGACTTCGTGGAGAACGACGAACAACTTTGGGACTCCTCTCTTTAGGTGTCCTGGTAGGAGCATCTGACCCTGGAGTTTTGAGCTTTCGGGCTGTCTTTGGTGCTGTAGGAGATGTCTTTTGTGGCACCTCCACGGTAACATTCCTTCAGCAAAAAACAAAGGTAAATGAGATAGTCAAACAACTAAGTCCATACAAAAGAAAGATATGAATCACCATCAGATTACAGATTCCAAAACCAATTTAGAAAATCTTTGCATAACATGTTGCATCTGATTTCAATTTGGAGCAGAATCAGTCTTTTAGTAGTATTCTCTTAATAGTACTAATATGATACAGAAATTTACAGGTTAAATTGTCAACGAAAATCACATAACAAGCTATACGAGAGAGAGAATCAAACTCTTTTGTTCTTTCCTCTCTTTTTTTGTGATAAGTATCAAACTCTTTTGTTCTACTCACTTCTTCCGTTCAGTATCAAGAACTTCAGATCTTCAAGTACTCAATAGCACATGGATGGTGCGCATATTACAGTGACAAACATTGCCCTGACGGATCGTTTGATTTGAGGTATAAGAGAAAATAATCTTAATATATAACTCCCTTGCAGAAATATGAGGTAAGGCTGGATACAATAGACCCTTGTGGTCCGACCCTTCCCCGGACCTCGTGCATAGCGGGAGCTTAGTGCACCAGGCTGCCCTTTTTTTTAATATTAATATATAACTCTACATTACTTTCTAGCACTTGGTTATCATTTTTGTGTCTGATATATAGATAACAACTACAGAACTGTATATCATTTCAAGGATGAGATATTGATATTACTGTTTAGTAACACACCATGAGAAAGGCTTTAGAATTGCATGTAAGAAAAAAGAAAATCAATAAATGCAGAATAGGATACCCTTACTGACAAATCTGATTAAATTTAGAAATACCTTGATTTTGGTGTCTGCATAGTATTAATTTCCTCTCAGCAACACCTGAAATAGTTCAGAAGATTCTTTGGTTTAGAAAGAAATTTACAATTAAATGTGAATATGCAAAAGTACAAACCTACAGAAAAAACAATATGGTACATGATGGATTTGCAAATTGCAATCCACATCCAAATTAGAAACCAAACTAAGTAAAACACACCATTCCTTCAAAGGAACTCCAGATAGAAACAACCTCCACTACCGCCAACCTAACCTACAATACAAGAGGAAGAAGCCAAAACACAATAGAGAAAAAAAAATGCAAAGAAAGTTGCTATTAAAGAAAAATAAATGTAATTATGTAAGCCATATCTATCCAATTCTTTTTTTCCCCTTTACTTCATGTCTACTCCTGTGCCAATACTGTATAGCATTAACACTTTGGGACAACATCATGCCTAAAGAAAATGACACTAAAATACACATAGAAAATGACATTAGCAACCACCATCATAACAACAAAGACAATTATATCTCAATTCCAAGCAAGTTGAGTTCGACTATATGAATCCTCATTATCCATGCAAGGGACGTAACTAGAGAGAAAATGTATTTGTGTGTATATAAATTCACTTAATACGTATAAATATTTTATCCAAAACCCAAAAAACTCACTTTTTAGAATTCAAACATGATAAACCACCACATTTAAGAACTTTGAAAAGTGCCTAATTAACATAGTAATCACTAATGACTTTATGGGACACAAACACATAAAATGATTCACAACTGGGAAGTCTTTTTAAATTATTTTTCAGTTTCTAATGGATAAACAGATCTGAAACAAAAAATAAAGAAGAAAAACCAACCTAAACTGTAAAACAAACTACAAACATCCATTAAGACTGAAGCTTTATTCTAAAGAAACCAACTCACATTCTCTCTCAAAAAAAAAAGAAGACACCAACCCACATGAGAAATGAATGCTCCGAGCAACAACTAGTACACCTAACACATGAAATCAGATGGAAAATCACAACCATTATAAATGAGCAGAACCAACAAATCTCTATGACAATAAATGAACAGTTTTTTAACTGACCGGAAATATCTCAGTCCAGTGAAAATTAACAGAAAAAAGAAAAACTCCAAGAAGAACAAAATGAGTGAATGAAGTTATGTTTTACCAAGTCAGGATTCTTTCTGTTTTTTTTATTTTTTCTCACTTCTTCTTTTGGTTTCCCATTCGGTGTTGGTATCCGAATTGGAGCCGACTAATTTAAATTCATGCCGATAGAGCCCCATTGTAGGACAACGCTTTCTATTAAGGGATTTTTTTATATCCGGGCTCGAACCTAAGATCTAGGAGTACGCGTCTCAGGTACGTAGTTGTGTTTTTGGTCAGTGGAAAGATTGGAGTAACGGGAAAAAGATTGAAAAAGAAAGTGGCAGATATGGATAAATTAATGGGCAAAGGTGCATATATAACTGAATTTTAGGATTTAGAGTAAATATATCTCATTAAAAAAGTAGTATATATTTATTCATGGCGTTACATAAATGAGGTAAATATATTTCTGTCATTACATATAAATGATGCAAATATATCATTTTCACTCGCAGATTTTATTTTAAAAATTATTTAGCTTATTTTTTAATTAAAAAAATATCACGTAGTTTTAAAAAAACATATCTGCCCTTTTTAGTAGATTTATATTTTTAAAGCCACGTGGTAATTTTTTCTGGTGAGTAGGATCTAATTCTTTTAAAAATATCTTTGTGGATTTAAAAAAATAATAATTCTACCTCTTTTTTTAAATAAATAAGACTCAATTCATCAAAAAAAATTATCACGTGATTTTAGAAAAATAAGTTAACTAACAAAATGGATAGACAATTTTTTAAAGCTATGTGATATTTTTTCAATTAAAAATAAGTTAAATAAATTTAAAAAAATACTTCATTAGTAAAAATAGTATATTGACACCATTTTATAAAGACATATATATATATATATGCATCAAATTTTTAACGAGATATACCTATTTTAAATGTTAAAATTGAGAAATATATTTGAACATTCCCTAAATTAATTAGTGCCCACGCGCTTGACCACGTTCTATTGGATGTTGTGGGACCCAGAGGTTAGTGAATGATACCTCTCATCTCAAGTTACCGAACCAAAGCACTGAATTAGATAGATTTTTAACCTTGTTTTTTTTTTTTTTTTTTTTTTTTTTTTTTTTTTTTGATAATCCAGGTCTCGGGGTGGCCTTAGTACCCCCATATCGCTAGTACCTGCACAAGTGCGGTACTAGGCTCCTGGAGGTGATGGGACCGGTCCTTCAAAGACACCCCACCACCGGGTAAATCGCGGGATATGCACACATGGTCGGTGTCCGCTTGCGTCCAACGGATCAATGCTACAAGGTTGACCCCCCACAAGCCCCATCCCTAAAGCACATGAGACCGAACCCACACCGCAACATGCCCGCGCGGCTTTTAGCGCCCTGTGCTTTACCACATGTATGTGCCCCGGAGGACGATATCCTTAGGGGGGAATCGAACTTGCGACCCTAAGGCCGCAAACTTGACTCCCTGCCAGCAAGCTGACCCCTTTGGATTAAACTTTGAGGGTAAACTTTTTATACTAGCCATCCCCACCGCATCACTGCGGCTCCACACACAAGAAACCCCACCTCCGCCCGGCCCTACGGATTAGTATACACCGCTCGCCCCTACGCGTATGGAGGGATTTTTTATGAGGCTTGGCTCTAGTCTCGCTGGTCATGGGAATCGAACTCGAGACCCAAGGCAGCAATACCCTTAGTGTAATGACCACTTGGCCAAACACCTTGGATTTTAACCTTGTTTTCTAGTCAAATGAAAGTGACAACTCTACTTCAATCGGTTTTCTGTTTTTGTACTTTTATTTATTCTGTTTTTAAAAAAAATGTTTTTATATTTTTTGTACTTGTAGTCAGTGAGGAATAAATATTTTTTTCTTTTTTTTGGGTGGTTCTAGAAATGATAATAATGGAGTAAATATAGGGAAATTCTTTTCCAACATGGTCTATAGAGTATATATGGGGAAAGGTAAAGGTATTTATCAGGACTTGCATCATTAATTATTTGAATGTAGGTTCTTTTAGTAGCTTTCACTTCTAAGTTATCTTTACAGCAAAATATTAAAATTGCTAAATATTTTCATCATTTCAATATAAATGATTTTTAAAAAATTTAAAGATTACTAATTGACTTTTTTAAAATTTACCCTTCTCTTTGATGGGGTTTTCAAAAATCTCAACATTAATTATCTCTTGTTTTAAGAAAATTTTGAAAAGAAAGGGGTAATATTTACAAATTATCATTTAATTTATGTCTTTAATTAATTTTCTTAAGAGGTGTGCCACACCTCAAAAATTCATTTATTTTGAAGTAGCCGTCTCAAATTATCTATCGTGGTTTCTATAAATAATTGTCTCAAATTATTTGTCATTTTAGAAGTTCAAGATAAAATTCATTATTCTTCTTTTATTTTACCCTCAATAGTAATTGTTCTTGAAAACTACAAATACCTCAATTATGTGAGATGACACATAGATAAAGTAAAATGAAGAGAGATTTTATCTTAAGACATAAAATAAGGGTTGAATTGTCAAAATTCCTCTTAATTAATATTTTCTTAAAGGACGTGTAAGAAAAACATGACAGATAATTTGAGACAGAGAGAGTAGTATCTTTTATTTTGTACAAATAAATATATATTCTCCCCGTTCACTTTTACTTATTCACTATACTAAAAATAAATTTTCACTTTTACTTGTCATTTTGTTTTTCATGTTTTATCGTTAGCATTAATTACTTATTCCTCAAATCATTTCCTAAGACCTAAGCTAAAAATCAATTAATATGAATATTTTGTTAAAATACTCATATCAATTATTCTCTCCGTCCCAATTTATATGATGTAGTTTGACTGGGTACGGAGTTTAAGAAATAAAGGAAGACTTTTAAATCTTGTGGTCTAAAACAAGTCAAAGATATATGTGTAGTTATAGATCATCTCGTTAAGCGTAAAAAGTACTCCCTCCGTCTCAAATTATTTATCATTTTTTTTATTTACACACCTCTTAAGAAATATTAATTAGGAGGGATATTTGATCTACTTTATCCTTATTTATGTCTAAGTCATAATCTTTATCCATTAAATATTTACTCTATTTATATATCATTTTCATTAATAATAAAGGGGAAAATAGAAAAAAAATTAATTATGCTTTGAACTTCAAAAATGACAAATAATTTTAGACAATTATTTTTAATAACCACCACAAATAATTTGAGACGAAGGGAGTAAAATTAAAGTTATATTATTGTCAAATAAGGAAATGTGTCATTCTTTTTGAGTCTGACTAAAAAGAAATATATGTCATATAAATTGAGACATAATGAATATTATTTCTTAAAGGATGTGCAAATTTCAAACTACACAAGTAAAAGTGAAAGGTGGGAGTACTTCCTCCGCTTCCATTTAATTGTCATGTTTACAAAATATAGTTGCTCTCAGATACTACTTGTAATTTAAGAAAAATAATAATAATTTTTTTAATTTTACCCTTAGCATTAGTTATTCTAGAATAAGAAACATGTAAGTAAAATTTATTTATTTAATTAAAAATAAAAGAATGTAACCATTAATAAAATTAAGATAAAATACATCATTTCACCCATACACTTGCACGCAAAACTCACTTTAGCAACTAAACTTAACTGGTAACTATATACCCCCTAAAGAACTTACGAGTGAATTATTTTCAACCTTAAGTTGCGCAGACCAGTTGAGGGCTGGGTGATGTTTGACACACGCTATTTTATTGGTCCATGTCATTATTCTCTTTATTATTATTAAGTATTGTATTACTACTAACCGACCCATCCCCTTAAATTTAACTCGCCCCAACTTAAATAACCCGACCCATCCAAAAAAATACCCATAATTTCTAAACTAATCGTCAAAACACCCAAACCTACCCCATCAAACACCCAAATCAACCCCGATCAAAGACCCAAACCTAATCGTCAAAACACCCATACCAAAGTCTAACTTAATCACACACAAAGATCAATACCTCTTCTTGTTTTGGAGTGATTTTGAAGTTCATTTGAAGTGTTCACACAAAGGTTAGTATTTTGAAGTTAGGCTTAGTGTAGAATTCGGTTTAGGGTTTTACTTGAAAAAAAACTTAATCTTTAACTTCTTCTTTTTTGTGAAAATGGTAACTGAATCTAGTAATTTTTCATTTGTTTTCAGTTTGAGGCCGTTAGTGAAGAAAATGAATGACGTGTTTGTGACTTTGAGGTTTCACCATGGAGATACATTACAAAAAAAACCCTCGTATAAGTATGTTAGAGGTAGGGGTGGCCAGTGGGCCGGGCTCGGGTCTGGCGGGGTCGGGGTCGGGGCGGGACGAGCCAGGGGTCGGGGTCGGGTCTAGCGGGCCTAGCGGGGTCGGGTCTGGCGGGACCTGCTCCAGTCCCGTCCCGATCCCGATCCCGTCGATATCGGGGCGGGGCGGGGTCGGGTCGGGCTCGGGCGCGGGGTACGGTCGGGTTTTCCTTTTCTTTTTTTTTTTTAAATAACATATGTATAAAAAAAACTCAATAAACAAAACAAGATAATGTAATAAAAACATCCCAAGGCTGTTTTTGTGCCTCTTATATTATTTAATAGACATATGATTTTTTTGTAATACAAATACAATTGTCTAAAATCTAAATTGCAACTTTGTGGTGTTGTCCAAAAGTTGCAAATTACATAATAAAATTGCAATTAAAAAATTTACATTTTCAAAAAAACCTGTTCTAATTGCTTGATGATTTCATGTGGTTCTTCGGTTGGAATTGGTATTTGTTGGTCAAATTGATCCACGTCGCTTCCACTACCTTCGGTTAAGATTTCGTTGTAGTTTTCATCATCTTCTTCGTTGATCTCCGGTTGACCGCACCTTTCCGCTCCGCTCGTATCCAATCTCGAATAATAGTGCAATTTCCAAGTGTCTCCGGCCAATGAGTGTCTGTGGTCTCCTATTTGATATCTGCCTGCAGAAAAAGCGCTTTCGACGCGCGATTGATGACGCTTGAATGTTCAAAACATCTCGAGCCATCAATGAAAGTGTCGGGAAGGTCTTCTCATTCCCCCTCCAAAGTATTTCAAAGCAAGTCTTCTTGTCCATCTTCATTGATAACTTCTTGATACGGTAGAACCCCGCAAAACAAAAATATCCAACTCGCTAATTTGGTTAGTAGTAGAGGTACGGCCTCATATTCTATTTACGAGGCTTTCAATACTAGCCGCAAAAAGCATGTCTTTTGTGAGGTTGTGTTGAAGATGAAGAAGATGGTATGGAAGCCGGTAAGTTACTAGCATTTTCTTGTTGATAAAATCTATATATATTTTTGTATTGGTGTTCTACGCTAGACACCGCTTCTTCTTTAGTTTGTTCAATAGGTGGTGGGTGATTTAGATTTTTGGGACTTGGAGGTGGTAGTACTTCTATACAATCGTAAATAGTTTCAATTAGTGATTTAGTACCGTCTATTTTAATAGTAGAATTTAATACGAACCAATAATATAAATAGAGGGAATAGGAATAAAATATTTTTTAATTTTGACAAACATTTTTTTAATAGCCGCCTTATATTTGGTTTTTCCATATATTCACTAAGTAATAAAAAAATTAGAGTTATATAAAATAACATAGTTGAAATAGTAGGATAATATATACCGGAAAATTCTTTTGTTGCTTGAAAAAATTTCTCTAAAAATACAATAAGTTCGGAAATTTTTACCCAATCACTATCTAAAATCATATCAAATTGGCTTTTTATTATGAGAGTTAAAAAATAAAGTTATAGGTAATTTATAGTCATAAGCAACAAGTAGTTGCTCGTATAAAGAATTCCACCTAGTGGATACTTCTTGTGGAATTCTTCTATAAGGTAGTCCACAATCGTGACAAGTTTTTTTATATTCTTTTCTACGTTGTACTTTATTACTTTTAAAAATAAAGTTTATAGCAAATTGTATTTTACTAAGAATGTCTTCAAAAAGTGATAGACCATCCTTTACAATTAAGTTATATATATGGCACGCACATTTTATATGAAAATGGTCCGGAAAAGATGGAGTTAAACTATTTTTTAACATTGTAATTGCGTAATTGTTATTAGAAGCGTTATCTAATGTAATAGTCATAATTTTATCGGTAATTCCGTAATAATCGCACACTTGATAAATATTTTACGCAATAAAAGTACCGGTGTGCCTATCATCTATATATCTATACGCTAAAATACGTTTTTGCATAGACCATTTATAATCTATCCAATGACAAGTTACAGTTAAATAATCATGGCCGTTAGTACTACGACCTATATCAGACGTGATAGATACTTTGCCATTAAAATGATATAATGAAAAACGTAAATATTGTTGATATTCATGCGCGAATTTAAATACATCTCTCTTAACGAGTTGATCTAGGAAAATCGTTAAAAGCAGGATTATATATATCTCTAATGTAATGAATAAAACCGGGAGATGAAGGAAATGAAAAAGGCAAACCCTCCACAGCAACTAATTTTGATATTGCTTCCCTATCTCTATGTTTATTGTATTTAGAGCCTACAATTCCCCCCGTCATAGGGTTAATTTGACCCATGTACTTGGTCCGGGACAGTATCGTATGTGAACCTTGTCCCGATGGAGCGGCGTTTGCGCACCCGGTTTTGAAGCCTGGTATTGGGCATACCTAGCTGGATGAGCACTTACTACGTGCCTAATTAAACCCCCCGTCCCACCGTGACCTTTTCAGTTTTAAATTTTAAAACATTTTTACAAATTTTACATATGGCTACTTGATTCTCTACGTCCCTATCAAAAAATGTCCATGCATCGATTTTAATGGTCGTTTTTTGGACCTCGTCTCATACTAGGGGGAATAGGAGGTATTTCAGTTGAAGGTGCACTAGTGGGTGTGTTGTCATCAACATTAGTGGGTATATCATCTAGATCATCGTCTAAATTAAAGTATTCTTGAGTTCCAGAAAATAGCTCCTGGTCTAAATCTAATGGTATTGTAGGAAAATGTTGAGTATCAACAAAATCATCCTGTGTAGGAATAAGATGACTAGAAGAAGTACCCTTGCCCTGGTTGCCCCTACTAGAAGAAGCACTCTTACCCTTAAACATACCTTTTAATCCTTCCATTTTAATTATGATAATAAATAATTAAAGACAATAAAATTAAGTGCGCTAAATAAAAATATAAAATAAACAGACAATAATAATTTAATGAAGGAACGAATGTACCAAACGTCGACGTAACGTCGACGTGTAATCGAGAGGTTGAAAATTGAAACTTTGCTCGATGGAAGATCCTCAAGCTAGTTGCCAACTTCACTCCCAATTCCCAAATGAATTAATAAAATTGACTATTTAGCAAACAATGTAGAGAGATATATTGAGAAATTAGAGAGATTGTAGGAAGATTTGTGAGAAAGATGAAGAGAAAATGAGTTATTTATAGTTGAAAAATTGGGTTAAAGTGTAAATATAATAACTTATGGGTTAAAAATAAATATTAAGGGGTAGGGGGTTGGGGGAGGGGGGGCCTAAAATGGCCATTGGCCAACGGCCATAATCTAAAATGGCCGTTGGCGTCAACGGCCATAATCTAAAATGGCCGTTGGTGCAACGGCCATTTTTGCAAAGGGGGGAAAAGGGCGGGGTCGGGGTCGGGGTCGGGGTCGGGGCCGGGGCGGGGACGGGTCAGGCGGGCCTGGAGCGGGCTCGGGTCTGGCGGGACGAGACATCGTCCCGTCCCGAGTTCGAGTCCCGCCCCGTTAATTTTTTTTTTTTTTTTTTTTTTTTTTAAAGCGGGGTCGGGGCGGCACCGGGGCGGGCTCGGGACGGGGTCGGCTCGGGGTCGGGCCATCCCGGCCCACTGGCCAGCCCTAGTTAGAGGTACTGTTACTGATTGTTTTGATGTTGATAAATTCTCATATTTTGAGTTTGTGGACTATGTTTAAAAAATTAGTTATAATTGTTCGTCTTGTATTGTACATATTAGACCACCTAAATATCGTTATCTAGTAGAAATTAAAAGTGATAGGGACATTATAGGTATTGTACCTCAATTAAAAATAGAGTTATTGTTGAACTATTTGTGAGTCACTTTATTGAAGAACCTATTATGGTCCTCCCTAATCTTCCACCTGTAGACCATATGGATGGGAATCTATTGCTGCTTTTGATAAAGAGACAAGTAATATTTTTGGGGATAATGAAGGTTTAAATGAGGAGGTTGGGGTAGGTGAAGGTAGTCAATCCTTTAGGGTAGTGAAAACTTAGGGTTTGAAGATGATGTTGGTGTTGAGGAGGAGTTGGATGGGACTGTTGGTGTTGGGGAGGACTTGGGTGGGACTTCAACTGCTGCTGTAGCTACTACTACTTCAGTTGTTGTTAATGCTGACGTTCCTATAGTAGATTTTGATTGGGAAAGTGAGAGTGAAGCTGAAGAGTCTGATAATATAGTGATAGAGAAAGGTGAATAAGAAGAATTTGGTAGTTATGTTCATAAGGAAGATAGGATTCTAAGGCAAGAAAAGGTGGCTGCAAAATCAAAGAAGAAGAAAGAAAATGTTAAGAGATCTGAAGGGGTAGATTTAAGGAAAAAATGTGTAGATATGGAACATGATGAGTATTTATCTAGGACTAAGAGTACCATTGAAGAAAAATTAGGTGGGGATGAGCCATATTATGACTCAGATGAACCGGTTAGTTTTGAAATAGATACAGATGATGATGCTGATGATGAAGGTAAAAGTGTGGTTGAAAAGCCTATAAGAATGGAAAAGAGAGCAAAAAGAAATAGTAATAGGGTTATTTTTTATCCTACTTATAAAGAAATGATTTGGGAGATTGATCTTGCATTTGAAAGTGTTAAACAGTTTAGAAAAACAATTACTAGGTATGCAGTTCAAGAACATGTAGAGTTGGAAAAATATGTCAATGAATCAACTAGGGCGAGGGTAAAGTGTACTGCTGGTTGTCCATAGTTATTGTATGGACATTATGATTCTAGAACAAAAGATTTTGTAGTGAATAATTACAATCCTGTGCACAAGTGCAATGGAACAACAAACAACAAATTGATAAATTTCAAGTATTTTTCAGAAAGGTACAAGAACATAATTATTTCTGAACCTGGGATTAGAGTTTTTGAGCTACAACCATTGATAAAAAAGGAGTTGAAGGTGTTTATTGGGAGGATTGGGTGTATATTGGGAGGATTGTTTTTGAGCTCAATCCTTTTATATGTGTTTTGATGCTTTGAAGGAGGCATTCAAAGATGGTTTTAGGAGAGCAATTGAATTTGATGACTGTTTTTTGAAAGGTGTTAGTAAAGGTCAATTGCTTGTGGCTGTTTGTAAGGATGGGAATAACCAAATGCTACCACTAGCCTGGACAATGGTTGAAGTTGAGAACACTTTTACTTGGAGATGATTTGTCAATATTGTAAAGCATGATCTTGAGTTTGGAGATGGATAGATTTGATAACTCTTTAAGATATGCAAAAGGTAATGTATTCTTCGTTATTCATTTCTGGATTTTTTCATTCTTTTATATTATGTTGCTCTATTGTCACCTAATATGTTTCCATTATTGTTGTAGGGTCTTGATATAGCCATTAAGGAGTTGTTGCTAAATGTAGAACAAAGAATGTGTGCAAGACATGTTTTTGTCAATTTTTCCAAGAAATGAAAAGACATAGAGATTAGAAATTGCTTTTGAAGATGTGCTAAGTCTACATATCAACAGGAGTTGCAAAGAAAATTTGAATCATATGGAAAAGTTAGGGGAAGGAATAAATGGAGATTTGTTGTATTACAACATAGATAGGTGGTCCAAGATGTACTTTAAATTCTTCATCTATTGTGATAGTGTTGACAACAATATGGCTGAAAGTTTTAATTCATGAATTTTGGGGCCAAGGCACAAGACCATCATCACAATGTTTGAGGAAATAAGAGTTAAAATTCCAAGAAGAATAGGACAACTAAGGGTTTTATGATACTTGGATAATGGATATTTTCCCAATGGACTTGAACGTATTGCAAAAGAACACATTAAAGTCAATGAAGTGTAATCTTGAATGAAATGGTGAATATGGTTTGAGATTAAGGATAGCTGGGGTAATACATTCATAGTGAATTTGAACAACAAGACTTGTAGTTGTGACTGCACTATTTTGGTGTATAATTTCTATTTAGACTTCATTTATTTAGTGTCATCTTCTTACCATAATGGGCAGTGTCAAGATGTATTATAGTAACAAGATGTAATCAAGTGTAGCAAAAGAGAATTTACTATACAAACTTCATTAGATTAGCAATACTTCATACAAAAGCCAAGGTAGATTACAAAAGAGGTAGGCCAAGTTTAGATTACAAAAGATATTATCTAATGACATGAAGATCCTAAGGAAACTTCGTTGACCCTTTCTTCATATAGATGACCCCAAACCAATTAGCTATAGCTACGACACAACAACAAAACACAACAAAAATGAGTACATTCTCCCTAGTCCTTTGTTTAACCATCTTGTTTTTCCACTTCATCTCTCTTTCTTTCATCTTCTCAATCTCTCCTTCCAACTTCTCCAATTGCATCTCTATACAATTGTCACCTTGGTTGGATTCTTTAGGCTTGTTAACTTCTTCAGAAGCTTCTTCGACTAATTTATCACCTTTATTAGTTGATGTATACTTCTCAACATATTGAGAAGATTCCACCAAATGCTCAAGCTCGCCAATTTTCTCAATCAGTTTGGGAATCATAAATTTGGACCTAGGATCAATGCTTTCTTTATCCCTCCAACAATAAAAGTCACAAGATTTTGAACCCTTTAACGATGAAAAATAATTAAGGAATTAGTGTTGTCAAAATGAATACAAACAAAAATATAAATTTGCTTACTGAATCTTCAAATTACCCCGTAATAAGAACACACTTAATATCTTCTACCGGAATTTCTTGAAGTCCAAGATGTTTTCATAGGCAGCACAAATCCATGGTTGCATCGAACTTCTTCCTTGAAAGCAGTATCATTCTCTTCCATACAAAGCTTAGTCAGGTTAATTGATCTCATTGTGTTTTACACAGTCAAAACCCTTCAAAAATCAGTCGATGAATTGAAAAAATTAGTCAAGCTTTACGTTTGATGAACGAAAATTACATAAATGAAGGAGCAATTTGGGTTGATTGAAGGTGTGAGAAAAGAAATTTCATGAATGGAGGAAAAATTGGGACTAATTGAAGGTGAGGATGAAGAGAGAATTTTAGGGTTCTTAATTGAAGTGGGTCGGGTGAGAGGTTGATGGGGAACGGTAATATAACTGTTATATTTTATATTTAAAAAAATGTAATCATTAAATAAATTGAATAACACGTTGATGAGCGATTGTTTCATACACGCACAGGTCTGGGCAACTTAAGGTTGAAAATAATTCACTTGTAAGTTCTTTAGGGATATATAATTATTAGTTAAGTTTAGTTACTAAAGTGAATTTTACGTGCAAGTTTAGAGTGTGAAAGGATAATTTAGTTAATGAACGTGTAAAAGCACACGAGCAATTCATAGTCATTTGGAACTTGTCAATCATATTTTTACATGTTTTTTTCTTTCTTTGGTTTACTATGACTATGTTTTTAGAACATTACCAACTTAAACATTAGAGTCTATTATTCATGGACCTCACGGATCGAAATCTTTTATATATCCATAACATTATCTTTTAAAGACGCAGTTGACTTACGCTTATTATGTGCGATCTTGTTCTCAATAATGTGACATATCTTTATAATTAATCACTTTATCAAAACAATAACACGGGAATCTTGTAAAATAAAGACACAGGGGAAATACATATTAATTAAATGTGATATTTAGACACATTGATGCCTCTGCCAGGCCAAACAACCCAGCTAACAAACATTTTGAACATGACTGTCTAACAATGGGTGCAGTGGTCAAAGTCACATTCACCATAGAGTTTTTGGTCTTCATCCCCTTAATGCATTACGAACTACACAAATAATAATATTAATAAAATTAGCAAATGAAAATATGATTAGTCCAAATAGTTCAAGTTTGAACACGTTGGGCTAGAAATGTTTTTATAAAGGGTCAATTTGGACGCAACTCAAGGCAGACCATCTAGAAATTGGATTGATATGGCATAAGTATGAAACTCACATCGATGAATAAAACGAACTTGTTTAAATATTTTTACTAATAAATTTTTAATTTGATATATTAGGTATAGCTATAAAAAAAAGTTTATTTGCTAATTGAACAAATTATATAAAAAAAAAATGAAACTATAACTTGGTAGGGTTGGCCTTGTTGAGTTATGACTCAATATTCAACACATCTTGATGCAGATTATCTCAGCTTCATTAACTTTTGAATGAGTTAATGACCAATTTTATTATTAATTAAATTCATTTTGATCCGCTCAAATTCAACTCAATTTGCCCATCATATACTCATGTTTGACAACTAAAAAACATGTTATTTAGAGTTGTCTCTTTGATTCTAAGGTAGTACTTGACTCCAGCCATTTTAGTATCTGTATAGCTTGTCTAATTTATGTTATCTAGAGGCTTGGTTGGTGAAGACGGGCTTTCTTTCGTTGTGGCTTTTTTTTTTTTGGTACCAAAATTTTTCTTTTTAAAGAAAACATCAACCTTCTAAAAAAAAACAAATACTCAAAATGCACATAATTATGCTTCATTGTCAGTGATAGTTATCAAGATTAAGACAAGTAGACAACTGACTTTTGTTCCTTTTTTTCTTCCTTTTCGAAATAATTCATTAATCAAATTTATGAAGTCTATGCAGTTTTTCTTATGAAAATCCAACTTAATTATACTTAACCTTGAGTTTAACTCAAGTATCAACCTTTAAGAAAGCTGCAACAAGCAAATGAATCTCACTTATCACCAATGTAAATGTAAAATGTACTATCGCAAGATTACTGTTCTTTTGAATTCTTCATTTTTATGGAAAATCTCAGAAGTACTAAAGATGTTTTATAAGGAGTTGGACATGTTCTTCTGTCTGGTAAAATCATATTTGCTAAGACATGCTTGATAGAATCGAAGGGTCAAAAGAAATGAGTTCCTTGTTAGGGAATTAAGCTCTCAAATAAACTTTATTTGAATCGAAGGTTCAAACGAAGAAAGTGCACCAAAACCTTAAACGCCAAATAAATAATACACTTAAAATAGGACGAAGGGAGTATATTTTAATAAACAAATATGGTTATGATCTCCCTAACCTGCAACCACTTGCACCAAGTGATACTACCTTGCCCCATTCCTTCACCTCTTTCATATCCAACCATACCCAATCATAACCATATTTATTTCACTACTCTGTGTCCTAATAGTCCGCAGTTAGTAAAGAACATTTATCATGAATGTGAACCATGCTCTTATGAAGAAGCAATTATGAACTCCGTTGGCAGATGGCTATGGCACAAGAATTTGAAGTTTTATATGCCAATGATATTTGAAAACTTGGTATGTTATTGTTGTTGTATACTTGGAAACTTGTACCCTCGCCCGTAGGAAAGAAGGTCATAGGTTGTAAGTGGATATACAAAATTAAACATAAGGCAGATGGGAGTGTGAAAAGATTCAAAGCTAGATTTGTAGTGAAGGGTATTCTTAGCAGGAGGGGATAGACTATACATAAACTTTCTCACCTATAGTAAAAATGACTGTTAGAACCTTGATATGTTTAGCTAACAAAAGGGGATGGGATTTGTATCAACTAGATGTTAATAATGCATTTCTTCATGGGGATTTAAATGAAGAAGTGTACATGACACTACCACAAGGGCTCATGGCAGATGTTGATGGCCTGGTGTGCAGACTGAAAAAGTCCATATATGGCCTGAAGCAGGCCAGTAGATAATGGTATGATAAGTTGGCTAGTTGTTTGTGTTCAAAAGGGTACTCACATTCCTCAAGTGATTACTCCTTTTTCTATAGAAAGAAAGGGCAATCCATTGTGTTTGTTGCAATATATGTTGATGATATAATTCTCACTGGTACTAACTTATATGAAATCAATTCTTTGAAAGCACTTACATGAACAATTCAAGATCAAGGATCTTGAAAAACTACACTACTTTTTGGATTTAGAGATTTTGTATAAGTAGAATGGTGTCCTCATATCTCAAAGGAAGTTCACTGCTAACCTCCTAAAGGAGTTTGATCCCATGGATTATAAACCTACTCCCTCTCCACTTGCTCCACTGATAAACTTAAAGTAACAGATGGAAAATTGTTGTCTGATCCTACATACTATAGAAAGTGGGTAGGAAAACTAAGCTTTCTCACCCACACCAGGATGGAAATAACATACAGTGTGCAGCACCTCAACCAATTCATGTAATCACCAAGAGAACCACACCTGAAAGCTTTTCATGTGCTTAGGTATCTAAAGCAGGATCCCACCTTGGGATCAAACATTCTTCCATATTGAGCAAGTTGGTTGTGATTACATCACCTCCCACTTGTGGAGGTGTTGAGACTACACTACTATGTATTTATTATTAAAGCTAGTTAATGAATAAAGCTAGCTAAGTTGGTGTGAATTAGAAATGGAGGGAAAATGAAATGAAAGGAAAATGAAGTTCAAAGCAAAGTTCCTTTGGAAAAGGAACTTTGTACCACATTGGTGGTAGAAAGGGAAAGTTGTGTGCTTATATTAGAAAGCACTTCTGTAGCTCTTAAAGGGTTGAAGAGAGGAACTCCCCTCGCGCCGTCGTCGTCGCTCGGCTTCGGATTTGGTCAAATGATCTGAAATTATTTTTTCCGCCCGGAAAAACATTAATTAGTAATTAATTAAATTTCGCGCAATAAAATAAAATTTTCCAACGTTCTTATTTTTTTTTCTCTTTTTCTGGAAAAAAGGCAAAGGCCTTTTCGAACAGTCACCAACCTATTCCGAAGAGGCACCTTCGAGGCTATATAAACTGAGGCAATGCCTTATTTTTAATACACTGGAAAAAAAAATCTGCATCTGAAATTCTGCATTCTTTTTCACAAATAAAATTATCGAGTCTTACTGTGTTTCGTTGCCAACTTTGAGTTCGTCGAAGTCGAAGGCGTTTGATGTACCGCTACTCCTGCGATAGGTATATCCGTTTTATCCTCGGAGGAAGTAATCCATAACCTCGGGTACAGTGAGGGGATTAAATTCCTTAAGGACACACAGTGAATTCTGTGGTCTCGGATATTTTCTTACTTCTGCATTATTTTTCCAGTTTCTGTTTTTTCTGGATTTGGTTTTTTTTTTCCATTTGGTTTCTGTTTTTTTTTCCTGATTTTTTGAACACAGGCCCTACAACAAGCTTAAGGAATTTAATCATTATTTCTGTGTTCATTTGTTCTTGTTTAACAATTACAGAACGTTGTCGGAAGAAAAAAAAAGGTGTATGTTTGTTGTTTCGATGTAACGAACTTGTATGTTGTTTGGAGACTAAAATCTTCGGATTTTCTACTCCGGTTGAGATTAAAGTTTTCATAACTTTCTACTCATTTGGATACTTGATTTGAAGATATAAAAACTTCATCAAGTATACAACATACAATTTACTGCATTTCGCTTCAAGTATTTTAAATCTGTTTGGGTAACCTTGATTCGGTTTGAAGAAATAAAATCTTCACCGTTGTGTATTATATTTGTTGCTGTCAAAACTGATTCGGTTCGAAGTCTTCACCGTTTATTAAATTTTCTGTTGTTTCCTGTGACAGAAATGGGAGACATGACTCAAAATTTGAATGCTATCGCTACATCGCCACACCGCCCCCATGGTTGGTTCTACGAGCAATCTTTGCGTCCTTCGGATCGTCTTGCGCACCAAAGACCAAGACCGGCTCCGGCAGAGAAGCCTGGAAAATTCACCGGAATTGATTTCAAACGATGGCAACAAAAGATGTTCTTCTAATTAACTACTTTAAACCTCCAAAAGTTTATTAAGGAGGTCGTTCCGGTTTTGCCGGAATCAACACCTGAGAATGAACGTTTTTTTGTAACTGAGGCATAGAAGCACTCAGATTTTTTGTGCAAGAATTATATTCTTAGTGGACTGGAGGATGATCTTTACAACGTCTATAGTAATGTGGAAACATCAAAAGAACTACGGGATGCGTTGGAAAAGAAATATAAAACAGAAGATGCTTGATTAAAGAAGTTTATCGCTGCCAAGTTCCTGGACTACAAAATGGTAGATGGCAAGTCTGTTGTTACTCAAGTTCAAGAATTACAGGTTATCATCCACAATCTACTCGCTGAAGGTTTGGTGATTAGTGGGGCGTTTCAAGTTGCGGCAGTAATAGAGAAGCTACCTCCTTCATGGAAGGACTTCAAAAATTACTTGAAACACAAGCGAAAGGAGATGACACTGGAAGATCTCATCGTCCGGTTGAGAATCGAGGAAGATAACAAGGCAGCAGAGAAGAAGGCAAATGGGAGATCAACCATAGGGGGAGCACATATTGTTGAAACTGCCTCAACTAATCTGAAAAAGAGGAAAAATGCATCGGGACCAAGGAGCTATCCCAACAAGAAGAAATTCAAGAGAAACTGCCACAATTGTGGAAAAATCGGACACAAAGTTGCAGACTGTCGTGCTTCGAAAAAGGAAAAGAAGAAGGGTCAGGCTAATATGGTTGAAACAAACGAGGAGGTTGATGACTTGTGCGCTATGTTGTCTGAATGCAACCTAGTGGGAAATCCGAAAGAGTGGTGGATTGACTCTGGCGCCACTCGCCACATTTGTGCTGTTAGAGAAGCCTTTGCTTCATATGTTCCCGCCGGGCCCGACGAGACCATATATATTGGAAATTCTGCAACGCCCAAAATTGAAGGTTATGAAAAGATACTGCTGAAGATGACATCTGGCAAGGTGGTGACTCTCAACAATGTCTGTCATGTTCCTGAAATTAGGAAAAAATCTAGTATCTACCGGACTTCTAGTAAAGAATGGTTTTAAGTGTGTTTTTGTTTCTGACAAGGTTGTAATAAGTAAGAACGAAATGTACATAGGAAAAGGTTACCTCACAGAGGGCCTTTTCAAACTGAATGTAATGGTCGTTGCCAATAATAATAAAGTTTCTGCTTCGTCTTACTTACTTGAGTCAAATAATTTATGGCATTCACGTTTAGGACATGTCAATTACGAACCTTGCGAAAAATGATTAGTTTGGAAGTATTGCCTAAGTTTGAATGCCAGTCAATCAAAATGTCAAATCTGTGTTGAGTCTAAGTATGTTAAACATCCTTATAAGTCAGTTGAAAGGAATTCAAGTCCTTTAGACTTAATCCATACAGATATTTATGACATGAAGTCAATCCCATCTCGCGGTGGAAAGAAGTATTTCATAACTTTTATTGACGATAGTACGCGGTATTGCTACGTTTATTTACTTAATAGTAAAGATGAAGCAATTGAAGCATTCAGGTAATACAAAACTGAAGTTGAGACTCAACTTAACAAAAAGATTAAAATGATAAGGAGTGATAGGGGCGGTGAATATGAATCTCCTTTTGAACAAATATGTTTGGAATATGGTATTATTCATCAAACAACTGGCCCTTACTCGCCACAATCAAACGGAATTGCGGAAAGGAAAAATAGAACCCTGAAAGAAATGATGAATGCCTTGTTAATAAGTTCTGGTTTACCCCAGAACTTGTGGGGGGAAGCCATTCTAACAGCTAGCCGAATACTCAATCGAGTGCCCCATAGCAAAACAAAATCTATTCCATACAAAAAGTGGAAAGGAAGGAAGCCCAATTTGGGATACTTCAAAGTGTGGGGGTGTTTGGCCAAGGTGCAAGTTCCTAAACCCAAAAGGGTAAAAATAGGACCTAAAACCATTGATTGTGTTTTCATAGGATATGACACAAATAGTAAGGCATATCGATTTCTAGTTCACAAATCAGAAAATCCCGACATTCAGGTGAATACGGTAATTGAATCAGATAATGCTGACTTTTTTGAAACCATATATCCGTATAAAAAGGAATGTGAGTCGTCTAGCAAAGAATCTAAACGACCTCGGGAAGAAACAAAGGAAAATATTCTTGATGAGGAAAATCCAAGACGCAGCAAACGTCAAAGGACGTCTACTTCCTTTGGACCAGAATTTCTAACATTTTTGTTGGAGAATGAGCCTCGAACCTTCAACGAAGCTATGTCTTCATCGGAAGCTCAATTTTGGAAAGAGGCAATCAATAGTGAGATAGAATCCATATTAAACAACCATACTTGGGAATTGGTTGAACTTCCTCCAGGGAATAAACCTTTAGGTTCCAAATGGATTTTCAAGCGGAAAATGAAAGTTGATGGTACTATTGATAAATATAAGGCAAGACTAGTTGTTAAAGGGTTTAGACAACGAGAAGGTCTTGATTACTTTGATACATACTCGCCGGTAACGAGGATTATATCCATTCGGGTGTTAGTAGCGTTAGCCGCCGTGTACGGTCTTGAAATCCATCAAATGGATGTGAAAACATCCTTCTTAAATGGAGAATTAGAGGAAGAAATTTACATGGAACAACCTGAGGGGTTTGTAGTTCCAGGGAAAGAGAAGAAGGTGTGTCGACTTGTTAAGTCTCTTTACGGACTAAAACAAGCACCCAAACAGTGGCATGCAAAATTTGACCATACAATGCTGTCAAATGGATTCAAGATAAATGCGTGTGATAAATGTGTCTACATTAAGAACACTCCGAACCACGTAGTCATTGTTTGTTTGTACGTGGATGATATGTTGATAATGAGTAACGACATTGCTAACATAAATGCTACTAAGCGCATGCTTGCTAGTAAGTTTGATATGAAAGACTTAGGAGTTGCCGATTTAATTCTGGGAATTAAAATCCATAAGACTCCTCAAGGTCTAGCATTGTCTCAAACTCATTATATTGAAAAGGTACTTGAAAAGTTCAAGTATTTGGACTTTAAAGTTGCAAAGACGCCAATTGATATGAACCTTGCTCTTGCAAAGAATAAAGGTGAAAGTCATTCTCAATTGGATTATGCCGAGAGTGTTGGGAAGTTTGATGTATATCATGAGCGTACGCGACACGATGTTGCGTGTGCTATAAGTAAACTAAGTCGCTACACTAGTAATCCCGACCAAAAATATTGGCTGGCAATGAAACGAGTTTTGGGGTATTTAAAACATACTCAAAACTTTGCTTTGCATTATAATAGGTATCCTGCAGTTATTGAAGGATACAGTGATGCAAATTGGATCACCGGTTCAATCGAAACTAAATCCACAAGTGGATATGTTTTTACCATAGGTGGAGGAGCGAGTGTCTTGGAAGTCATCCAAACGGACATGTATCGCCCGCTCTACAATGGAATCGAGTTCATAGCTTTAGACAAAGCCGGTGAAGAAGTTTGAATGGCTCCGGAATTTCTTAGAAGATATTCCATTTTGGCCCAAACCGTTGTCTCCTATATGCATACATTGCGATAGCCAAGCGGCAATAGGACGAGCCGGGAGCCTTATGTACAACGGAAAGTCTCGTCACATACGACGAAGACATAATACCGTTAGACAACTACTCTCTAGTGGAATTATCACAATTGACTATGTTAAGTCAAGAGATAATGTGTCGGATCCACTAACTAAAGGCCTAACTAGAGAGGTAGTTGAAAGATCATCAAGGGGAATGGGACTATGGCCGAGGACAAGTCATCATGACGGTAACTCTACCTAGAAGACTGGAGATCCCAAGATCTAGGTTCAAAGAGATCAAACAAAGTCATTAATGACGGTTCAACATTGTCACAATAACTCTTTGGTCCATTCTCGTGATGAGACAATGATCAGTACCAGGATAAAGCATTACGACTTTTTAATGGTTCCTAAGTTTGGTACGGGGTATATCAAATAGTGTATCTACAGGATGACACATTTAGGAATCACCTATGTAAGTGTGAAGTGTAAGCCGCTTCAAGGAGAATTCTGTAAGGCCAATTCTCTACGCACTTATGAACCAGGCAGTGTTCATGGCTGAAATGAACAAAACAATGAGAACCAAAGACGGTTAAAGGGTTAATTGTGTGACATGTGGTTGTCTAGGTATACACCAAAGCTCGACGGTTCAAGGATATCAAATCTACCGATTGACCGAGTATATCCGACATATGTTCACTACGGAAAGTTCAAAGAGAAATCTACTTATCCAGATGCGATTAATCCTTGCTTACGAATCACACAGTTTTTTTTGTCATGCATGTTTTTCATCATATAGCCATTCCCCATTCATATGGGGGATTGTTAAAGCTAGTTAATGAATAAAGCTAGCTAAGTTTGTGTGAATGAGAAATGGAGGGAAAATGAAATGAAAGGAAAATGAAGTTCAAAGCAAAGTTCCTTTGGAAAAGGAACTTTGTACCACATTGGTGGTAGAAAGGGAAAGTTATGTGCTTATATTAGAAAGCACTTCCTCTAGCTCTTAAAGGGTTGAAGAGAGGAACTCCCCTCGCGCCGTCGTCGTCGCTCGACTTCGGATTTGGATTTGGATTTGGTCAAATGATCTGAAATTATTTTTTCCGCCGGGAAAAACATTAATTAGTAATTAATTAAATTTCGCGGAATAAAATAAAATTTTCCAACGTTCTTATTTTTTTTCTCTCTTTTTCTGGAAAAAAGGCAAAGGCCTTTCCGAACAGTCACCAACCTATTCCGAAGAGGCACCTTCGAGGCTATATAAACTGAGGCAATGCCTCATTTTTAGTACACTGAAAAAAAAATCTGCATATGAAATTCTGCATTCTTTTTCACAAATAAAACTATCGAGTCTTACTGTGTTTCGTTGCCAACTTTGAGTTCGTCGAAGTCGAAGGCGTTTGATGTACCGCTACTCCTGCGACAGGTATATCCGTTTTATCCTGGGAGGAAGTAATCCATAACCTCGGATACAATGAGGGGATTAAATTCCTTAAGGACACAGTGAATTCTGTGGTCTCGGATATTTTCTTACTTCTGCATTATTTTTCCAATTTCTGTTTTTTCTGGTTTTGTTTTTTTTTCCATTTGGTTTCTGTTTTTTTTTCCTGATTTTTTGAACACAGGCCCTGCAACATTTATCTTGTAGTAGCTTTCGTCATTAAATGAATGACAGTCCTGTAATTAAAATAGTTAGTTAGTTAGGAGGTTAGAAGGTCGGTTAGTTAGTTAGTTAATGAGTCTTAGCTGGCATGTTTAGATATTTTAGTGTATAAACTTCATATGTATATATGTGTGTTCGTAGAATAAAACCTTACTTTTTTACTTCATATCAATGAAATGAAATGAAATGCTCTCCATTTCATACATATCTTCTCTCTAGTTTCTTCTCCATTTATCAGAAGCAACAGATATTAAATAACTCTGTCCACCAAGGTTAGAACATATGAGAAGAAATCACCTATTAATTTATCTCTGGTGGAAATTGAACCTGAGACCTAATAGTGCTCAATCCACTTTATCATTGACCACTAGGCCACACTATTGATTTTTTTGTCCTAAATATCTCACTTAATTAATACTTCACTTATCGAAATAGTCAAAATGAACCTAAAAGAAACATAATAAATATTTCTTATTTTTCCAAAACATCAAATACATATTTCAAACTGAATTCATTATGACAAAACGACTAATATGTGGGTTGGAGGGATTAAAAGCTAAGAGTTTTATTGATGTTTCCAAAAAAAAATATTGGCTAATACTAGTTGTATCAAAATCAAATCTTCCACAGTAGTTTCATAAATTTGGAATTTGGGCTAAAACCTCTTTGTAGCTTTTGTGCATATGGTTTAGATTTTGAGTTACGTCATTGGATGGCTTCGACTATTATTAGAATTATTATCGTAAAATAATCCCCAATTAAAAGTATTTTAGTACTTTGCCACTGATTACAACTTTTAGAGATTATAATTGCAATCTAAATCTTCACTTAGACTGAAAATGTTTTAACGAAATCAACAAATATTTTAATGCAACAAAATGATGGAGAAATAGGATTAGAAGAAAATTTTAGCTGCTCGCTTTAAATACTAAAAGATACTAGTAGTGGACCTAGTGGTATAAGCGTATCCCTCGTATTTGTTAAAAGGGTAAATTACCCTAAAAATTCCTAAATTATGGTTCGACTGCAAATATATATTTTTAAATTTTAAAATTAAATATTTATACCCTTTATACTATGAAAATACTATACAAATATTACAAAGTGCTATTTTGAGTCGTATTGTAGACAGTGGCGGACCTACTCTCAATACTAACGAGTCACTGGACCCCGTAAACTTCAGTAAAAATATTGTATATATCTTGAAAACGACTATGTCATTTAACTTGACACCCTAAACACTTATAGCCTTTAGGGGAACTAGTTAAGCAACTAGCTCAATTTTTTTTTAATATCGTCAATTGTCATTGCATTAAAATTTTGAATTCGCCTCTGATTATAGATAAGGCTGAATTATTTTATTGTGTACGTTTGTTAGGTTAGTCATGCCCCATCTTGTTTGAATTATTAACATATCGTTAAAATTATTGTAATAAATCCATATTGACTCCAATCTCATATTAATTGTTTTGGAAAACAAAATTTGTTTTGATATACTTAACATAGAAAACGAAGAAGTATTTATTACTTTATTTCTAAATTCATCCTTTTTGTTTTAATAAATGGAATGTTGACTAAGTGAAACGTTTAAGAGAGATGAAGAGTAGTTTAAACAAATACTTTTAGATTAAAAAGTTATTAATTATTTCTTAGAATATACATAAATTATAAAAGAAAAATAATATAGATGAAAAGTTTAATTAACCCCACATATAGTACGCAAGACGAATATGGACGAAGGGATGTTGGTTACAAAGATGCAGGAAATGAAAATTACAAGTAACTGCTAAGTATTACAAGAACTGAAATTACAATTGAACAATAAACTGAAATTACAAAGAACTTGAAGAATAAACTGGAACAGTTTTTGGTATGCTGAGCCGAGTGTATGCACTCTATCTTTAAGACAATATTGCCCCGTATGTATCCTTTCTACGTCCTGGCAATTGTCTCCCAAGATAAAACAACAAATGAACAAATGAGCAAAGGAAACTCAAGTGTTACCGTGAAGAATTTTGAGTAATGAAATGATCCTGGAAAGTAGAAGAAAGACTGATTTCTTTTCAGTTTATGTGTGTCTGTTTGTGTTTTTTTCGTAGCTCAACAATGGTGACAAAGGGTCCTTTATATAGTTGATGGAGAGGCTTACCAACTGCCCACATAAGTGCCATTACTGGCCAAGTAATGGCAATTATGGAGGTAGTAATTCACCAATCTGACTTTCTTGAGTGCTGGTTGACGTTCTGTTCTCTGCTCAATCTGACTTTCTTGAATCTTCAGGGACCAAACTGTACATATGAAAGAATTCTGGTCCAAAAAGATAATATCAGAAGAAGCACAGCCCACGACCCGAGAACCCGAACGGAGCCCATAGCCCACGACCCGTGAACCCGTGAACCCGTGAACCCGTGAACCCGTGAACCCGAAGCACATCTAGGTCCTCCCTCTTTTAAACACATGGGATACCCCTTGGGGTCCCAAACCCCAAGCCAACTTTGAGACTTATAAACAAAACAATTCTTTCTTCCTCCACCGATGAGGGAGAATTGATCTCAATACCACACTTTTCCATGCTTCAAACACCTCACTTCGTGGAGCAATATCTCTTTCATTTCTCAACGAAATTTGACGATCCTTGGCCCTACGGTCATCTACTTACTTAGTAGATTATGCATGTATGAAGAACCGGATTCTCCAACATGTGGAACACAAGTGTTTAAGCCGTTAAAGTTGGTCGGACGCAACTCCCGCCAAAGGCAAATTTCCAACAGGGGACAACTTGATAAGTGATGCTACTTCCAGGCCAAACAACATAACGTATTGCAAAATGACTGTCGAAACCTAAACATAACAGGCACTTGGAAAGTACTACATGGAGCTGTCTGGTTTTGGTGTTTTTTCATGCTTAGGTCGTGTGGCAAATTATTACTAATGTTTTGTTGGGATACAATTGTTGCAGGGAATGGGAAGTAAGTAACTATTACAATAATAGAAATGATAAACTAACAATTACAATAAATTGGAAATCAAGAACTTAACCGACTGCTTGTGTGATTTGCCGAGTCGAGTGATGACACTCTTTCTTTAAGACAAGATTGCCCCGTATATCTCCTTTTACGGTGTTGAGCAATAGTCTTCCAAGATACAACAACAACTTTAACAAGTGAGCAAAGGAAACTCAAGTGTTACTCTTGAAAAACTTTGAGTATAGTGACTTTGCTAGAGATGAGGAATATGAAATCAGAAAATCTGGAGAATTTTCTAAGTGTTGAGTGTAGTGTGTTTCAATTGAGCCAAATGCCTCAATTTATAGTGTAAGGAGAAGACCCCTCAACTAGCCAACTAATGACCTTCAATAGCGATGTAATTGCACTTGATTGAGGGGTTACATTCAGCCAAATAACGGCTGAATTCATGTGGCAAGTAATGGAGAATCAATGCTCCAAAACCAGCCCAAACGTCAGATTTTTCCAACTTTCCATCGCAGAATTCTGCCTCCGAAGAGCCGCGGCGCTGTGCAACAGCGCCGCAGCTCCAGTGACTGCCCAACTATTTAGCGCTACGGCGCTGCCTGGGAGGCGCCGCGACTCTTCACGGCCTCGCGGCGATTTCCGACTCGTTTCATCTTACACTTCTTCCTTCTTTTACCAACGTGGAATACTCTGTCATTTGGCTAATAACCGTCCATAATTCTATGTCTCAAACGTATTACATACGTACCAATTTCTCTTTCACTAATGAAATTTGCGATACTTGGCACTACGTGTGCACGTGTGCGGAAACGACGTTTCCGACGTGCGGGCCCAATTGTTCAAGTCATAAATTAATGGGATATACTTAATTCCATATTTAGTAAATTTTCATCAATCCCTTCTTGAAAAAGATTTTGGCACACACGCTTGGTGCCTTTTCTAGCAATCTTTCAGCGGACCGATATTGCATTTGGATAGGTAGCATACGCTTTGAACCTTCCATAGTTGAAAACCATCGGACTTACTTACAGCGCAGTGAACGTGATGTCTTGAACCGTCAGTGTTTAGTGTAAGTCAAGTCAACAGTACCAATACAACAATTTCCTTTACTCAGTTCTTTGTAATGTTTTGTCCGTTGTGGCCGTGGACACTTCTTGGATTCTTAAGTGCGTTCATTTGAGGCGGCCTGTCCTCGCACTTAAATAGGTAGTCTCCTACAAGGTATCCTGCTATACCCCACTTTACAAGTGTTAGGAACCATTAAAAATTTCTCCAAACCTAACCTCAACCGGTGAGGATCATTAAAGGTTTTGGAAACTTAACATTTACCCACATTGCAGATAGCACTTATTGTCTATCGCGGGAACGACTTTGGATTTGGTGTTTCTTTATAGAAATCACTATCCGAAGTGCTCATGCTTCCACCGAAGCGATCAACTGAACCTTTACAGCTTAGTTTTCCCATTGAACCTAATTCCTGGGATCTCCAGTCAGTAAGGTTGGGTTACCACCGTGTTGGTCCTTATACTTTGAGTTTTAAGCCCATTCTCCTAGACATGCAGAACATCTGATCCTTGGGTAAGCCCTTTGTCAGTGGGTCAGCTATGTTATCCTTTGAGTTTATATAATCAATGGATATTATACCCATGGTGATCAGCTGCCTAACCGTCTTATGTCTCCGTCGAATATGACGAGACTTGCCGTTGTACATAGAATTTCATGCCCTTCCTAGAGCAGACTGGCTATCGCAGTGGATCATTACAGAAGGTACGGGTTTGTTCCAACAAGGAACATCCTCTAAGAAGTCATGAAGTCACTCAGCTTCTTCTCCTGTTTTGTCTAAAGTGATAAACTCTGATTTCATCGTGGATCGGGCGATGCAAGTTTGCTTAGAGGATTTCCAAGACACAGCCCCACCACCAATTGTAAATACATACCCACTGGTGGACTTGGTGTTCTCTATATCAGATATCCAGTTTGCATCACTGTACCCCTCTAGTACAACTGAATATCTTGAATAATGCAACCCGTAAGTTAGTGTGTATTTTAGGTATTGAAGTACCCAATTCAACGCCTTCCAGTGATCATCACTCGGATTATGGATAAACCTAGCCAACTTGTTGACTGCATAAGCAATATCAGGTCGGGTGCAATTTGTTATGTATATCAAACTATCGATCACCTGTGCATATTGCTCCTGGCATATGGGTGCACCATGATTTTTATCAAGTTTTTTTATTTCTATCCATTGGTGACTTTATAAGCGAACTGTCTAACATCTCGAACTTTCTCAAAACATCCTCGATGTAGTGAGACTGAGATAAGACCAGTCTGTCAGACGTCTTAGAGATTTTTATCTCTAAGATGACATCTACGATACCCATATCCTTCATGTCGAAGCATTGTTTCAACATGTTCTTAGTCTATAGAATTATGCTAGGACTGCTCCCTGTGATCAACATGTCATCTACATACAGGCATATCATAACAAACGAGTCAAATTTACCTTTCATGTAGACACATTTGTCACACTCATTAATGGCGAAACCCTTCGATAGTAGAGTACTATCAATTTTTTCGTGCCATTGCTTCGGGGCTTGTTTCAGCCCGTACAGAGATTTGACAAGCCGACATACTTTCTTCTTTTGCCCTTGAACCACATACCCCTCGGGTTGGTCTATATAAATTTCTTCTTCCAAATCACCATTTAGAAAGGCTGTCTTGACATCCATTTGATGTATCTCAAGGTCACGCAAAGCTGCGATCGCAATGAATACCCGTATGGACGTCTTCTGAGATACCGGGGAGTACGTGTCAAAGTAGTCAAGACCTTCTTTCTGTCGATAGCCCTTGACTACCAACCTGACCTTATACTTATCTATAGACCCATCTGTTTTATACTTTCATTTGAGTATCCACTTACAACCCAAAGATTTATTTCCTGGAGGAAGATCAACCAACTCCCAAGTACGGTTATGCAGAATGGAGCCTATTTCACTCTCAATAGCTTCTTTCCAGAGCGGTGTCTCTGGAGTTGACAATGTTTCAACAATTGTCCTTGGTTCATCATCAACCATATAAGCTACAAAGTCAAGACCGAAGTCCTTCCTGGCCCTTTTACTTCGCCTTAGTTCCATCTCTGGAGTCTCCAAGTTCTGAGAATCTGGAACACTAGATTCTGGATATTCAGCCACTTTGAGATCCACTATATCTGAACCATCTAGATCCGGGCCGTCAACGACTCCCGGTTCCTGAGAGCTTTGTTCATAACTTCGTTTGCGAGAGGTTATGTCTTTTTCCTTTCTAGGAAAGATACCTTCAAAAAATTGAGCATTCCTTAATTCTATGATTGTACCCCTGTGGATATCTAGAATATCTGACTTATGCACTAAGAAAAGATAAGCACTACTGTTATTTGCATATTCGATGAATATGCAATCTACAGTCTTAGGCTCAATCTTGACCTGCTTTGGCTTGGGTACTTCAACCTTTGCCAGACAACCCCACACCTTTAAATATTTATAGGTGGGTTTCTTTCCCTTCCATGATTCATATGGAGTTTTGTCCTTACCCTTATGTGTGACTCTGTTAAGAATCGTATTAGGGATAAGGACAGTTTCTCCCCACATGTTTTGGGGATGATCGGACATTATGAGCAAGGCATTCATCATTTCCTTCAATGTGCGGTTCTTACGTTCCGCCACACCAGTCGATTGAGGTGAGTATGGAGCCGCCATTTGATGAACAATGTCTTCTTGGGCACAATATTCCTCAAATGGCGCAACATATTATCCCCCTCTATCGCTACGAATGGAATTAATCCTCATGCTTAGTTGGTTCTCAACTTCTGCTTTGTAACGTCGGAACGCTTCATCCTTACTTTTCAACAAGTAAAGGTAACAATACAGTGTGCTATCATCAATTAATGTCGCAAAGTACTTGTTCCCCCTCTAGTTTGTGCAAACTTCAAATCATATATATATGTGTGAATAAGTTCTAGAGGAATGGTATTCCTTTTGACGGATCGAAAATGAAGCTTTGTGAGTTTTTCCTCTACGCACACCTCACACTTATGTTGAGGGTTTACGTCGATAGATGGCAACAACTTCAACTTTACCAACCTTTGGATGGACTTGTAGTTGACATGTCCTAATCTATGATGCCATAAATTAGAGGACTCAAGCAAGTAAGAAGAAGAGACTTCAATATTATTGCTTATTCGTAATACATACATGGTGTTTACTTTGAAGAGGCCTTCACGGACGAATCCTCTTCCCACAAACGTTCTATTCTTAGTGACTACAAATTTATTGGACTCAAATACTAGCCAAAAACCAGCATTAACCAATAAAGGACCTGAAATAAAATTTCTTCAAATCTCAGGAACATACATCACTTCCTTCAGAGTGAACTCCTTTCCAGAAGTCATCTTCAAGGCTACCTTTCCTACCCCCAGCACGTCAGAGGAAGCATTGTTGCCCATGAACAGCTTCTTGTTTGTAACCGGTGTATAAGTGGAGAAGGCATCTCTATTGGAACATATGTGTCTTATAGCATCTGCGTCCATCCACCACTGCATGGGATTCTTAACAAGGTTTGCTTCTAGCACCACCGCTGAGAACTCCTCAATCATGTCATCCAGAAACTGGTCTTTGACGACGTTAACCTGTGTCTTGCCCTTAGCCTTGGCCTTCTCTTATTGCTCAGTCTTGAGCTTACAGTAGTCCTTGATCATGTGACCAGGTTTCCCATAGTGGTGACAATTTTCTTTGAACTTCTCCGCTGCTTGGGTCTTTCTGTCTTTCAGGAACTTGCGCTTCTTACTTGGGTTCCCTTTGGCCTCAACCAGATTTGCCTTTGCCTCAGCGGGTTGTTTACCCCTAGGCAATGCCTTCTTATTATCTTCATGAATTTGGAGTTTGATAATAAGCTCTTCAAAGGTCATCTTCTTTGTCTTGAGTTTTAAGTAACTCATAAACTTATTCCATGAAGGAGGTAACTTTTCAATCAGTGATGCAACCAAAAACTGCTCGTTTGGCTTCATACCTTCCAAATCCAGGTGATGTAGAATCATTTGGAATTCCTAGACTTGGGACATCACTATCTTACTATCCACCATTTGAAATTTCAGAAATTTCCTAATGATAAATTTCTTAGTACCTGCATCTTGTGCGGTGTGCTTCTTTTGCAGCTTCTCCCACAACTCTTTGGTGGTGCCAACGGTACAATACACCGTGTAGAGAGGGTCTGACAAGCAGTTCAATATGTAATTCTTACACATGAAATTACTATGACTCCATGCATCAAGAACCATCTTCATGCCATTAATGACATGGATACCTAGGCCCCCTTCACCCGTTTTAGAAGGCGAAGGGTCCATTTCATCTCCAGCTTGTGGAGGATCTTCTGTTAGGAAACTTGTCATTCCCATAACAGTCAAATAGAATAGCATCTTTTATTGCCATCTCTTGAAGTTTGACCCCATGAACTTTTCAGGGCGTTCATGGTGAAATCCAGCGGGTGGAGGAACGACAACATTCCCTTGAGCGGCAGTAAAGGCATTTGATGAGCCTTGAGCAACCAGAAAGGCATTAGGAGTGACTTGAGCAGTGGGGAAGGCAGAGGGATTGCCTTGAGCAGCAGCAACAGAATCAGAAGCAATTTGATTTATACCAGTCATTTTTCTAACTTACTTAAAACAAATATTGTCTTAAAATTGTTGGGATACAATTGTTGCAGGGAACGGGAAGTAAGTAACTATTACAATAATAGAAAGGATAAACAAACAATTACAATAAACTGGAAATCAAGAACTTAACTGATTGCTTGTGTGATTCACTGAGTCAAGTGATGCCACTCTTTCTTTAAGACAAGATTGCCCCGTATATCTCCTTTTACGGTGTTGAGCAATAGTCTCCCAAGCTACAACAACAACTTTAACACGTGAGCAAAGGAAACTCAAGTGTTACTCTTGAAAAACTTTGAGTATAGTGACTTTGCTAGAGAGGAAGAATATAAAATTAGAAAATCTGGAGAATTTTCTAAGTGTTGAGTGTAGTGTGTTTCAATTGAGCCAAATGCCTCAATTTATAGTGTAAGGAGAAGACCCCTCAACTAGCCAACTAATGGCCTTCAATAGCCATGTAATTGTACTTGATTGAGGGGTTACATTCAGCCAAATAATGGTTGAATTCATGTTGCAAGTAATGGAGAATCAATGCTCCAAAACCAGCCCAAACGTTAGATTTTTCCAACTTTCCGTCGCAGCATTCTGCCTCCGAAGCGCCGCGGCTCCAGTGACTGCCCAACCATTTAGCGCCGCGACTCCGACGGTGTGGCGCCGCGGCCCTTCACGGCCCCGCGGCGATTTCTGACTCGTTTCATCTTACACTTCTTTCTTCTTTTACCAACGTCGAATACTCTGTCATTTGGCCAATAACCATCCATAATTCTATGTCTCAAATGTATTACATACGTACCAATATCTCTTTCACTAATGAAATTTGCGATTCTTGGCACTACGTGTGCACGTGTGTGGAAACGACGTTTCCGACGTGCGGGCCCAATTGTTCAAGTCATAAATTAATGGGATATACTTAATTCCACATTTAGTAAATTTCCAACATGTTTTACTTTGTTTGCATAATTTTTTTATCATTTAAGTATAAATTAATTACTATACATTCTCATTTTATTTTACTACTTAATCATATAAAGTAATATATTTTGATATAAATGTCGAATGCGTGCATATATTTTCCTATTATTAACCTCTCACAACGATAAGGGAGGGGGAGCGGGCATTTAGCTCTCGTTTGGCTACAGATTTTCGAAGTTTTTTTTCAAAAGAAAATTGAAAACACCGTTGTTCATGGAATTTGATTAGTTTTTGAGAAAAAATGGAAGATTTAATTTCGAGTTCCAATGGTGAAATTTTTCATCCACTCACAAAATTTTAAATTTTTTTCAAGTAAAATGCATGTTCAAACATAGCTTTAAGTTCCAAAACTATTTTTCACAATTTCAAAATCTCTTTTTTTTTTCTTCTAGTTTCATAAAATTTATGACCAAACGCTAGCTTAATTTATTAATACTGCAATTTCAATATCTGTGTATATCCTACCTAATTTAATTAATCTGGAAGTATTGATATCTTAGTAAGGCTTGGTTGGTGAAGATGGACGTTAATTTCGTTTTGGCATCGGATACCTTTTCTGGTTTAATTATTAGTTTGAGTTGAACAGCCTTTTTTCTTTAATTAAATACATAAAATACACATGCATGTGCTTAATGTACATGTTGTTTATAAATCATGTTTCATCGTCAGTTAGTTGTCTAGGCTTAAATAAAAGATTTCTATTCTTTCATTTTTGGGGGGTTTCAAATGATTCAAACTTATTTTATGAGGTCTATTCTGATTTTTATGAAACTACAACTTATGTTTAGCCTAATGGTTGTGAATCTCATTTATCACCACCGTATGATTTCTTTTCTTTTATTTCGTTATTTACCTAAAGGAAAATATTACAAGTAATGATGTATTAAAAAGGTTACGTTGGACATGCTTATAACATTACACCTGTCAAGTGAGATATATATTAACCACTCATTTAGATACAAGTTACAACGACATATTCAGTGTAATCTCTCAAATAGGGTCTAAGGAGAATATGATGTACGCAAACCTTACTACCATCTTTATGGGGTAGAAATGTTGTTAGAAAACCACGCATTTAGATATAGTATTTATTATAGATAATTGTTTATTCAATTAATAAAGCTTTGTATTAAATAGATCATTGATTTGCAAGTGTGTTCCTTTAGTAAATGATTTAGATTTAACTTATAAATATATGATCATATTATTAGTTACATTCTTATAAATTATAAAGTCTAAATTCACAGTAGAAGTTGGGCACACCATCAATATGATTGTAACGTAGAATTAATGTAATTTATCTTAATTATAGGAATGGTCTAATTCCAACTTCTTGTGACTCATAAATTTTGAATGTATTAAACATGACCAAGTAGAGATAAGTATTCGTATATTGATGGTATAAAATAAATTATCTAGTTCATTAAAGGTATTCTCTTAATATGAAAATAGTTATTATGAACAACATACATTGTTTATTTTAATTAACGGGTGAGGTTCAGTATGGATCAATACACCTAATAAAAAAAAATGGCAACTGAACTATTTTATTACCAAAAGTGATCATTACAGCTCAAAGAAACTGAAACCATGGCAAGTCTCAGTTAGTAACTATATGTACTCTATGCTATCTTATCTATCAAATCCTATACAATATACTAGGGGTAAAAGTTTGGCAAACTAAGATGTTTATATATCTTTTAAGTTCCTACTGCCCCTGTGATATACCTCCTGAACCAACACTCTGCATATTTGTTCAGGTCTTCTGGACTTGTTTTGAAACACACATGAGTTCCTTTCCTGCCTATAAGATTGTCCCTATGGGAAATTATTCCAATTTTACAAAATATACTGTGAATATTCGGGGAATATTCGCTAATACTGCCAAATGTGATAAATTGCCCCAGCCAAGGTCATCCTATATACTTCCGCCTGTGCGCTACTTCCCCTAGCCCATTGAATTATCCATTGCAGCTCATGTGACTATAAGCCACTAAGGTCAAATTAAAGATCCATTTAGGATAACCACTGTTATTACATACCATTCTCTTCCATTCTACTTTTACTGATATCTCCTCTAAACTCATTGTATAGCTTCTTTGTGGAGCACTTGTTGAGGTTGGTGAATGTGTCATAGCAGTATCCAATCTCCTCAAGGTGACTTCTGGCTTTGAATATCTTCTTTACAACCCATGATGCTTGTTTTGGTGCCACTATCCAG
This sequence comes from Anisodus tanguticus, assembly GCA_034509755.1. NCBI lineage: Eukaryota > Viridiplantae > Streptophyta > Magnoliopsida > Solanales > Solanaceae > Anisodus > Anisodus tanguticus. The sequence goes on along the minus strand of CM067540.1, from coordinate 51,053,734 downwards.
GTTGTGTCCCTCTTTATATAGTAGCAATATATTCATTTTATCCATAAACAGTCCATTTTCTGGCATAGATTCCAGAAATGCTTGCTGATTGCTGCCCTATTCCATAAGGCTATGTCCATGACATTGAACCCTCCTGCTGATCTTGGCATACAAACTCTATCCCAAGCTAAGAGTGTTTTTTTTGTTATGCTTGTGCTCCCACTCCACAAAAAACTTCCAAAAACCACCTCTATCATTTTGATAATCTTGTTTGGGAAGATAAAGACTTGCCCCCAGAATGTTTGTAAGGAAAAAAGAACGCTTTTGATCAGTTGTAACCTGCCAGCATATGACAAGAATCTTGCATTCCATGAGGTAATTCTTCCTACCATCTTGTCCAATAAGGGCTGGCATTGTGCAACTGAGATCCTTTTGGTGCATAGTGGGACACCAAGGTATCTCACTGGTAATTCTCCTTTTGGCATTCCAAGTTCAGCAAGTATCTCCTCTTGTATATCATTGGGAACACCACCAAAGAAAATGAAGCCTTTTGTTTTATTAACATTTAAACCAGAAGCATGGGAGAATTCCAGGAAGCATTTATACATAAGCTTCACCTAACCAGTATCTCCCCTGCAAAAAATTAGCAAATCATCAGCAAAACCAAGTTGCACAATGTGCAGCTTTTCACATCTCGGATGGTCGTTAAAATCAAGTACATTCCTGAGTGTCAAGAGGTTTCTATTCAGGTACTCCATTGCAAGGACAAACATGAATGGGGATAGTGGGTCTCCCTGCCTTGGTCCTTTACAAGCCGGGAAGGGAATCGTAGGCTGTCCATTTATCAGTATGGAATTGGAGACTGTTTTGACACATTACATTATCCATTTGACAAATAATCCAGGGAAAGCCATTTTCTAGGATCTGTTCTAAGAAGACCCATTCAATGGAATCATATGTCTTCTGCATATCCAATTTCATCATACATCTACGGGATACTCCTTTCCTCCCATAACCTTTAACCAGTTCATGGCTGAGGATGATGTTATCTGTGATTACTCTACCGGGAACAAATGTTGATTGTGATTTGTCAACTAGATAGTCCATAACCTGTTGTTGCCTTTTAGTCAGAATCTTGAGCCTAACTCAACCCCAAAAGTTAGCTTGTATGGTGAGGATTGTCCAAGTCCATATAAGGAGTTCATGTTCTCATTCCATATCCGATGTAGGACTATTAACACTCCCCCGCACGCCCAGACATTGTTAACTGGAGCATGGATAATATAATTTGGGGGCCCAACATCGGTGAACAAAGAATTGGAATGAGTCTCGCTCTGATACCAGGTAAAGAATCGATCTTGGGCCTAACTCAACCCCAAAAGCTAGCTTGTAAGGTGAGGATTGTCCAAGTCCATATAAGGAGTCTATGTTCACATTCCATATCCGATGTGAGACTCTTAACAGGTAGTGCAGCATAAAATGAGCCTGTGGTCCTTTATGGTAGCCGGATTCTTGACTTTTGGTATTAAAGTAACTGATGTATAATTAATAGCTTTCATCATATTAAATGAGTTGAAGAATTCCAATACAGCATCAGTCACATCTTCTCCAATAATTGGCCATGCTTTTTTAAAGAAGTAAGAATTCATACCATCACAGCCAGGAGCTTTCAAGTCATCAATATCCTTCAGGGCAAACCATACTTCCTCTCTATCAACTGATCTGATTAGTTCCCTCTGTTGAGTAACATTTAAGATTGGACCAAGTTTTATTATGTTGGGATTGATAGCAGGCACACATTCAGCAGAAGAATCTAGCAACTTTTTATAAAATGTAATAATCTCCGGCTCAATATCTTGTTGTGTTAGTAGTATGATACCTTGTTCATTAATCAATCTTCTGATCCCATTTGTGGCAATTATATTCTTCATGTGTGCAAAGAAGTAAGCTGACTTAGAGTCCCCTAGTTGCAACCACTGAACTTTTGATTTTTGTTTATATATGCTCTCTTCTATATTCCCCCACTTCTCTAACTGTTTCCTCAGCTCCACTTCTTGTTGAATACTTGTTATGTCTTGACTTATGTGAGCCTTATGTTGTTGTATCTGATGCGATTGGGATCTGATTTGCTCTAACTTCTCTGAGGTTTTCACAAAGTATCTAATGTTCAGGCCTTTCAATTCCTATTTGAGGCTTTTAATCTTCAACCATACTTGTGTCATTTTTCTCCTATATACAGTTTTGGACCATCCTTGTTGAATTATAGGAATGAACTGTTGATGCTCAGCTAAACAGTTAAGGAATCTGAAAGGTTTACTTCCACCTGATAGTGTTCTATTCACCTGTATCTGCAAAGGTGCATGGTCTGAAAAGTAAGGCTCCATAAAGACTACCTGATGAAGTGGCATATGTGTTATCCAATATGCATTAACTAATCCCCAATCAATCCTCCTATATATGTGGTTGTTTGTCCGTGTATAGTCCCTCCCTAGTGTGGGAAGGACCATCATTTCAGTTGGGATCCAGCCCTTTGGCGGAACTTAGACCTAGCCTAATTAGTCCATTCACTATTAAAACTGTCTCTTTTATGTGATTTTGCAAGCTCGAGATCCCGGGAGGGAAGACGAGCTCCCCTTCAACCTTTCGGCTGTCTCCACACAAGGTAATCTTTAATCCTTGCTTTATTTAGTTTAATTTCAGTAAATATATTGCATCATAACGTCCATTGCCCATATTGTTTTTTCACCATGTGATCATATATAACTCTCCTCCAAATAGCGAAATGATGTCCACTAGTAAATAATCTTCTGAATCATTTTTCAGAAAATAATGATTCTGATAACACATACTTCCGCTCTTACAATGCTTTAAAAAAATTAGTAAAATTTTTCATTTTGAATTGAATTTTTTATTTTGTGGCATCTTTTGTCATATTCGGACATCTTTTTTTTTTTTTTAGCTCATTACAAATATCAGTGTTAATGTTGGGTTTGGTGTTGTAACATTTGACTCAACATATCTTCTGAAGTACTGATTTGAATGCATAAAAATGTTGGGACAAATGTCACAACATTCAGACCAACATTTTTATATAACAGTTTTGTCTTACTTCACGTTAAGCAGTAATATTTTTACTGAGAGGTAAAAACGACTTAGGCGTGTGAATTAGGAGCTGTGTAAAACGTAAGAGAAAGAGTCATAGCTTGGGGAAGAAGTCAAGTTAAGAACAAGTCAAAGTTGTTGAGATTTCGACTCCATGATCTTCTCCAACAAACACATCAGCTGCCCACCTTTCCCTCAACCTCCACAACCAATCGATGAGTTTTTCAAGGAAAACTGTCTACTATAAATAAAGAGGCTACTACAGTGAATTGATATCCAGAATCAAAATGTAAAAATACCAAGAGAGCTCTCGGGATTTCATCTAAGAAATTTGGATCATAAGTGTTGCCTGAGTGTGTCGACAACATTCTGTCCAACATTACAATTTTGTTTTAGATTCTAGATTAGCTTTGTATAGAGCGATTATAATGAGAGGTTGTCTATGTCTACTTAGTTAGATTTTTCAGGCCGAAGTCATCTGCGACTTCAACTTTTAATTCCTTTCTGCTTTATCTTGTACATCTGTAAAGAAATGAATTTGTATATAATATATATACAATACATTTGGTCATTAACCATCATAAATTATATTATATTTATAACTTTTGAAAATTTAAAATCTTTGTGTTCTTTAAATTTCTGTTGCATTCACTCTTTAAAGTTACTGTTTTGCTAAGTGTTGTTACTGGTGTCGGACGACATTATTGCCGACATTTGGAAATTGTACTTGTAGTCTATTGAATTCTGTTCATCTTGTTTTTATTTGATCTGTAGCCCCCTTCAAGTGGTATCAGAGTCAACACTTAACACAATAAGTGCTTGGTCATGTTATTTCAAGCTATGGATCCGGCAAATCCAACTATTAGTAGGCTTCCCATTTTAGATTGTTCGAACTATGCCTATTGAAATATTCGCATACATTCTCATATCAAATCAATTGATGTTAGGGCATGGAGATCTATAATCAATGGGTATGTTGTTCCAATGTTGCCACCGGATGAGGAAAGTGACATTCTTGTTAAGCCTGAATCCGAATGGACTGCGGAAGAAATCAATAATGCTAGCTTTAACGAAAAGGCCTAAAATGCAATTTTTGGATGGGTGGATCTTTACATGTTCAAACTCATTCAAAACTACCCTACGGTTAAGGACATATGAGATACTTTACAAATTCATTGTGAAGGTAGCTCAAGTGTTCGTCGAACAAAGTTATGCATGCTCATGAGTAAATATGAACGTTTAAGGATGGAAGAAGCAGATGATATTAAATATTATTTTTATAAAGTTGATTGACATCTCAAATGAATGTCAAGTGCTTGGTGAACCTTTAACCAACATTCAACTTGTTGAAAAGGCTCTCCATTCTCTTTCTGAAAAGTTCAATTTAAAGATTTGTATCATTGAAGAAGTTCACAATCCTGTCACTATAGACCTTCATACCTTAATGAGCATTCTCAAAACCTATGAGATGAACATTGAGAATCAAAGGGAATTATATAAAAGCAAGAATGTGGAACTTCAAGTTCAATCTTTAGATAATCAAATCAAAGAAGATAATGAGAATCTTGAAGAAATTGGTGAATGTGCAAATGTTGCCTTACTCACTCGAAAATAGAATTCGATGGTGAGGAAGTTAAACAATGATAGAAATAAACCTAAATCTAATGAGCACCATAACCAAGTCTTCAAACATTAGATTTATTCCTAATATACAAAAGGGAAAGCAACTAAGAAGAACCAACTCATATCGTACCAATTTTGATCCCAAATAGCTTGAGTCTGTGCAATGTCATGCATGCTTTGGTTGGGGTCATTATGCCAACGAATGTGCAAACACTCTTAGAAAATATGGTAAGAGTCTATGGGTTTCTCTTAGTGACGACGAAGGAGAAGATGAAGGAGATCAAAAAGTCGAATCACAAGCAATGCTGGCCACTGTTTACGAACAGTCTCTGTTTGATAATGAAGATGTCGTCTATAATGTTGTGTCAGATGTCCCGATATTTGTTCCAACGTCAGCAACGACATCTACATCCCCAGCAAGATCCGAGAGGTACAAATTCTTTAACTATCCTGATGTTAATTGCTTTAGTGGTTTTATTTCTAGTAGTGAGGCTGATTGTATGGATCAAGTTGAATGCAAAGATGACATGATTAATGAATTACAAAGTATTTGTAAAGCCTTAATCATATAGTCCAAACAACTTGACAAAAAGGTAAAATCTTTAACTCATGAGAATCTGAAATTAACTTGTACAATAACCCGACTTGAGGTTGCTCTTACCAAAAAGGATACTGAATTTGGTAAGATTCGTGCAAAAACGGATTTAGCCGAAGCAACCTTCCGCAAGCTCAACACAGGAACTTCAAAATTGAATGAGATACTCAACTTTAGTAATCATTCACATACAAGTATTGGGTACTAAAGCTCTCTTAAAACTATATGCTCTAATCTCTTTGACACAAATGAGAAAATGCACTTTGTAAAAGAAAATAGGATGAATTGTAGGTTCTCATATATGTCAAAGAATATGAAGTTTGTATGTCATCATTATAACTCCCCTGGACACTTAAAATCATATTGTTTCAAACTTTAAAATTTTGTGAGCAAAATGTTGCCTAAATTGTCGTCCAACATTTCGGATAACAAACAGAGCAACTTTTCTGAGCCAAAATGTAAAAAATGTTTCAAGAGAGTTTGGGTTCCTAAAATGAATTTAACTTGTAATGTTGCCATAACTACATTAAGAACTAACATTTCAGATTCTTGGTACTTTGATAGTGGATGTTCTCATCACATGACATGTACAAAAGGTTTTCTAAAGAACTATGAGTCATTCAATGGAGGAAATGTGACTTACGGAAGTGGCAGTAAAAGCAAAATAATTGGAAAAGGGATCATGGATGTTCCTAGATTTTCAGCCTTAAGGAACGTCTTACACGTTGAGGGTTTAATGACTAATTTAATTAGTATTAGTCAACTGTGTGATGACGACCTTGAGGTAAAATTTAATAAGAATGCTTGTAAAGTTACGAATGAAGCTAATGAATGTGTCATGACAGGTACTAGATCAGGTAATAGTTGTTATCTTGTTGTAAGACAAGAAACACGCAATAATGCTAAGATAGATGACACAACACTATGACATCAAAAGTTGGGGCATATCAGCTACCGCAATTTAGAAAAATTGGTCTCATATGAAGCGGTTAGAGGCTTACCCAATCTTAGTCATAAAGGTAAAACTGTTTATGAGGATTGTTTGAAAGGAAAGAAAACCCGTGTCTCTCATAATATTGTCCAACACGACGGACAACATTCAGGTACGTCTCACTGTTTTCAATTACTGCATATGGATTTAATGGATCCAATTGAAGTAGACAGTCTAAGAGGGAAGCTGCAAAAAAGTGAACGGTTAGTTTGGCCTTTATAGCTGACTGAAACACGTTATACCTAACGAACTAGCGTAGCTGTGGGACTCTCGCTAGTATTGACCTCCTGGACTAATACCGACGGTGGCTCCTTGGATGAGTATTTATTTAGTTAGGAGTAGGCTTAATCAAGTTAGAAGGGTACTAAGAACTTGAATTCATGCTATAATTATTAGGGAACTTACCTTGGAGGGTTCTTGAGGCTTAAGACTTGTTTTTCCGGTGCGCGGTCACGCACCTGAAGGTTCTTCGCGCAGCTGGCCACGCAGACTGCACAATGTCTAGTAAAATGAGAATAACTTCTTGTACATAGCTCTGTGTGGTCTCCATCATATATGGTTGGAAAGGTATTTCAAATAGATACAACTTTCATGTTTTAAGTTTTCTCAAATTCTCAATGGATTTTCACGTAAACTTACCGGAAGTCAGACCTACGTAAACTTAGGCGATTTAGTTCGAAGAAGATCTCAATTTATAATGAAGAAATGATAGTAGCTCAATATTTTATAGGCTTTATCATATTCAGTCCATCTCCTGCACAAGACAAACTGAGCCCTACATCTCACTCTCTGTGTTTCTATCGAATCGTATGCACCTCACTATTCATCTTGATTCTAAAACAATTATTTCTGCTCAAACTCATCCCGATAGCACTTCACATGGTTAGAATGTCACACTAATACTCATTTAACACATTCACACCTAATCAGGATTTAGAGAGTGTTACGTTTAGACTTCCATTTCTTTTTGAAATGATCTAATTTATTAGTGGCAAACTTCTTGATGGTCAGATAAATTTACATTCGTAAAATTATATTACAATATAATATATATTCTCTTGGTTCCGAACTATTCTAATGGAGAATTCAATCAACTTCATCAATGTAATAAACTCATAATAGTTTATCCACATGTTGGTTTTAGTTTTGCTTGGGAAAAGAAAGTATATAAAATGCCGAGAACAAAGCTTTTATGTCTTTCTCTGAACTGATGAAGGGATAAAAAAATTATCTTGTTACCTTAGAGTAACTAATAAAGCTGTTGTCATGTGACCAGGAGGTCATGAGTTTAATAGACACTTGTGATCCGGCTTTTCTCCGGACCCCACACATAGTAGGAGCTTAGTGCACCGACCTGCTTTTTTTTTTAGTTGAATAACTATTGCTTCAATGACAGAAACTTTACTCTGATCAGTGTATTTTTTTTTTTGTCCAACTGAAAATTTTATTCAACCAAAATTGCAAAATTAAGTACAGACCAGTCCATTGGAGTCTTATGACTAGTTTCTCATCAAAGTGAAATCAAACAATAATCCTATAGTTCAGAATTTGCTAAGCCATCAGCAACCTCACACATATCACCTTCTAGGAAGATTATATGTAGAGATCTCTTCATTTAGCAGCAACCTCTAACTTTACTCAGATCTAGTGTTTAACTAACTCATCAAAGAAATGACGTGTCTTTCTATACATTATCATTTTGTCACAATTAATTAAAAGATTTTTACACTTCATATCCCTTGGACCAAACTTATAACAAAAATTAGTCCATATTTTTCAGATCTTACCTTATTTAGCCGTATTAATTTAAAATAATTAGAAAAATAAAATAATTTCTTAATTTGTGACTATGATTTTCATTCTTTGATGCTTAGGAACTAATTGAGAGTGATGTTCATGTTTATCATCACATATTTAATATTGTTTGGTGAATTAAAGTGAAAAACTAAAAGCACAATTTTTGAAATTCTTAAAAGCTTAAAAACTCACAAATGAGTTTTGTGATGGTTGAGATCCATTGGGAATGTCATTTTGAAATTTTAGTTAAAATTTAAAGTTATTCGATGAAGATTTGAGTTCTTTGGTGATGTGACCCATTTTCATGGGTTGGAAGTTAGTAGGAGGTAAAATTCAATTTTTTTATAAATTTATATAATAATATATAATTTTATATAACTGTGTAAAAGTGCATAAACACTTCTTATACACTTTTATACAAAAATCGATACATTTTGTAGAATAATTATATATTGTATACCGAGTATGTAAACACTATTGCAGGAAAAAAATATAGCTATGCAAGTGTAAACTGAAAAGAAGGCTATTAATTTATATTGTACTCACCTCATTTTTTTTCAACTAACCATGATAAACTAATATAGTTTGATATAAATACCAATATGACTAAATTTTTAAATGTAGGGATCAATGACAAATTAACTTTGACCTAATTTACCCTGTAAGTTCCTGATACATGCATGCCATTATTGGCTTAAACATAGTACAAATAGAGATGTCATGGGACCAATAGAGTTGGCTCATAAATGTAGGAATCACTCCTAAACTGGACTAGGTGGCTCTCGTTAACATAAAGATAATGGAAGAATTCACAAACTATCAGGTTTGTATCACCATAATCCGATAATACCACTTGTTTCCAGTAACCAAACAAAGAAGAAACCAGCCACTCATTAACCATGAATCTGTGTCATCAATTGATAAAAAGTACATATTAGCTTAACATTATGTCTGGAATTTCTGCACATTCAGTGAACTCGACTCATACAACTCAAATGTTACCTTCTCCAACTAGTATACATCCTTTTGGTCAAAAAGAATTAATCCACTTCACTTTAAATTTTAGTCTGCGCCAGAAAGCATGATCCGCCTCCAGTTACCATGTGATTTGTAACTTCTAAAGCGCCAAAGAGACTCTCGGTTGAGATTAAAATGCAGAACCGCTGTTCTTAGTCTTTCCAAGCATTATGTCCTTTGCTTCATTAATTTTAGAAGCAAGGTAGTGGCTGCCTCCTGCATCTGGATGATTGGCTACCATCACCTTCCTATGTGCCTCCCTCACTTTATCTGCTGGAGTGCTTTCCCTGTTGAAGTTGATGCCAATGAAATCAATTCAATACAAGAGAAAGATGAATCATCCTACAAATATTTAGTGGAAAAGGAAATGATATACGTTTCCACTTTAACAATAATGCTATAATATACCTTTCCAATTTATGTGACATACTTTATTTTTTAGTTTGTCCCAAAAGGAATGACACATTTCTATAATCAGAAACAACTTAGTTTTAAAATATCCCAACAACATACCCAGTTAAATCCCACAACGTGGATCTGGGAAGGGTAGAGTGTATGCAAACCTTACCTCTACCTTGATAGGTAGAGCGGCTGTTTTCGGAAGACTCTCGGCTCAAGACAAAGCATAATCACAAGCAAAGCAAGAGAAACGGTCAAGAAATTAAAGCAGTATGAACATGCTGATAACAAAATCGAATACGCCATAGTAGCGCATTCTAACAAAGGAAGCCGTAGCTAACGCAGCTAAATAAGATAAACAAAGTACACTAAAGAACACATAGCAGCAGAAATCAAACTACAGGGGACTATAAAGCAATATTGCGCCTATAAGTATGATAGGCTAATCAGGCCTACAGTAATAACACTACGACTATCATTTTGTAAGCGTAAGTAGAACTACGCTCGACTACCTACTACCCTAATATGTGTCCTCCACAACCTCATCTAAGGCCATGTCCACAGTAAGTTGCACATGCGTCATATCCCGTCTAATCACATCTCCCCAATACTTCTACGGCCTACCTCTACCCCTTATGAACCCGTCCATAGCCAACCTCTCACACCTCCGTACTGGGGAATCTGTCTCTCTTTTACATATGACCGAACTATCTCAACCTCGCTTCCCGCATCTTATCCTTCACCAAGGCCACTCCCACTTTGTCCCGGCTTTCATCATTTCTAATCTTATCTCTCTTTGTATGCCCACACATCCATCTCAGCATCCTCATTACGCAACTTTCATCTTTTGTATGTGCGAAGTCTTGACTGACCAACACTCCACCCCATACAACATAGTCGGTCTAACCACCACCCTATAGAACTTGCCTCTAAGTTTTGGTGACATTTTTGTCGCACAAAACTCCAGATGCGAGCCTCCATTTAATCCACCCTGCCCCAATTCAATGTGTGATATCGTCATCAATCTCTCCATTCCCTTGGATGATAGACTCTCGGCACTTGAAGCTTTCTTTCTTTGGAATGTACACTTCCACGCATGTATCAGGGCCGCTCTCATTGTTGAACTTGCACTCCAAATATTGTCTTGATCCTACTCAACCTGAACCATTTAGACTCCAGAGTCTGTCTCCAAACCTCCAGTTTGATGTTCACTCCGCTGCGAGTCTCATCAATCAGGACTATGTCGTTTACGAATAACATACACCATGGTACCTCCCATTTGGATTTGTCGCGTCAGTCCGTCAATCACTAAAGCAAATAGAAATGGGCTAAGAGTTGATCCCTGGTGCAGCCCCATAATCACGGGAAGTGCTCCGAGTCTCCTTCTACTGTCCGTACCCTAGTCTTGGCTCCATCATACATACCCTTGATCGCCCTAGTGTACGCCACATGTACACATCTAACCTCCAAACATCTCCATAAAACCTCTCTAAGGACTTTGTCGTATGCCTTTTCGAGGTCGATGAAAACCATATGTAAGTCTTTATTCCTCTCCCTATACTGCTCCATCAACCTCCTAATAAGATGAATGGCTTCAGTAGTCGAACACCCCGGCATGAATCCAAACTGGTTCTCAGGAATAGACACGTCTCTCCTCACCCTCAACTCCACGACCCTTTCCCAAACTTTCATAGTGTGGCTCAGCATCTTGATACCCCTATAGTTGTTGAAACTCTGGATATCACCTTTGTTTTTGTACAAGGGAATCATTGTACTCCACCTCCATTCTTCGAGCATTCTTGCCGTTTTAAAATACCTCATTTACCTTAATGAAATATGATTTATAACCACACAAATGTCTAGGGTTTGTTTTACACCACAGTCCACAAATTTCAAAAGTCTTCCTTCCTTTCGTAAACTTTGTGGCTCGTTGAACGCTGCCACATAAATTGGGACGGAGGGAGTATTGATATATAAATCAACCAAACCACAAGCTTAAAAAGAAGGGGGGAAGGAGAAGAAAGAGGTAGTAGAGCAACGGCAAAGCATACAAGACAAAGGTCGGGAAATGAAACCTGATAGATGGTGAAAAAAAACAAATAAGTTATTTGCCCTTGTACTCTACTAAAGGTGGCATTCGATTTGAAACCAAATACTATCCACCCCATGTCACAAATCATCTCCTCATACATAACAAAGTACTAGTTGAGTCTCATCGGTGATATAAGAAGTGATCAAAGCATCTAAATATAACCTTCTTAGAGAAGACAAAGTAATTACTCCACTGTTTATATGATCTATGGAAAGGAAGTAAGAAAAATGGCTTTTGATGTTTTGTCCCCTTAATCTCAAAGATATCCCTAAAAGTTGTCTTCAGTGCAAAAGCATCATAACATGATGCCAGCATACACTTTTGACTTGTTCCAGAATAAAAGCTTTTTACTTAGCTACCATGTCAAACTAATTTCAATCTTGCAGAACACTTGAAAAAGAAAGACTGCAAGAAAAAAAAGGGAAATGAAGAACCACCATACGTATGCACAGACCAACACCAGAGCTATTCCAAAAGATTTGAGTAGTTAATACTTAATCCTCAAAAGGGGTCGTTCTTGTAGATCAATTGTGATCTAACATCTCTACCTTACTCTGATCTCAAAGTTTCAAGAATGCAAAGTACGACTAGTTTGATAGTTATGGTTAAGAAATGGGACGTGAGTTAGAAGGCTAGTGTATGTATGGTTAAAAAGGATACAAAACTATTACAACAACAACTAAACCTCACTCCCAAACAAGTTACGATCGACTATATGAATCATAAATATATAACTATTACTGGATAGAAAATATAAAATAAATAATTGAAATGCTAGTGTGATAGAGAGAAACATCACATCATATTAAAATTTGAATCATTAAATGATTTTAAGTAGTTGAAGTTGTAAGACTTACATAAAATATAACATTGTCGGGAAATAGTGCCAACATTTCGGGACATACCAAATAAAAAGAACGTCATATAAATTGGGATCAACGGAGTACTGCAACAGCCTCCATAATAAATATGACTTTTCACAAGGCTTGACAAATATGGAGTAACAAAATTTATTTTTAAGTCAGTTTATCAGAACAGTAAATATGATTATGCAGGAAAAAAATATTGTCCTAATTTATGTGAAGCACTTTTTTTCCTGTCACAAAAGAATGATACCTTTCTGTATATAGAAACAACTAAACTTTAAACTTCTCATTTTACCCTTAATGAGATGATTTATAACCACAAGTAGAAGCTTGTTTTAGACCACAAATTTCAAAAAAAGAAATCTTAAAGTCCGTGCCTAATCAAAGAGCATCACTTAAATTGAAATAAAGGGAGTAAAATAAATGTCCAAAGTCCAATAAAGGAAACTCATTTTTCATCAATATTAGCTTTACTTCAAATTTGCTTCTCTATTTCTTTTGACAAGGCAATGTGCTTCCCTATTAAGGGACATACACCGACATTTCTCTAGTTAAAATAAATAGCCATTATTTTGAGATTAATTTAGTAAGTTAGAATGATATAGATACTCAGTATGAATGTTCAACAAGAAAATAATATATGTGCAAATTTACCATGGAAAACTTATTTTCACCATAATTTCTACCCTTTAGCAAGGAACACATTGAAGCTACTCCTTTTTTAATATTGATGGTATAACGACCAGCTTGTGCGCACCTTGAGTATTCCACCGAGTACCTGCTCCCTCACCCCACCCCCCAACCATTCCCACCACCACAGGTACCAGGTAACTCATCTTAGCAAGACTTAGGCAGATGAGAAGAAATCACCTAATGCTTTTTGCCTCTTACGCGAATTGAATCCTAGCCTCCAAGATTTGCACCTACTTCATTGGTCACTAGGTCACAACCTCCGGTACAATAGTGACGTTGATCTTAATACTATACATGGTCATTATAATGTTATTTCTTATAGTTGCAATAACACTATTGTGGGCACATCTACATTAATAATGCACATAACTATCAAAAAACCATATATAATCTTCCCATCTATCCAAGTAATAAGCATCTACACTTTTGTAATGAATTTTATAAGCAAGCTTTGGCAATCCCACCAAACCTTAACAAGAATGCTAAAACACACCTGACTCCAAGAATAAGAGCTGCTTCTCTCCTCGTCATTTTAGGCTGAAAACCTCCTTCATAAAATTTTCGCATTCTTGCTGTGGGTGGTCTGGCCTTAAAAGCTTGCCAAGCCTGGATGCTGTACCGTCCCGCCAATGCAGCAGTAGCAACAGCCACTCCTGCTATCAATGGTGTTGTCTGATGCACAAGTTGGAAATAAGTATGAGCTTAATTCTTAATTATAACTGCTAAGAAATAATGTAATAGAACCACAGACAAAATCACAAAAAAAAAACCAGCATGTTAACAAATTTGCTACTGCTTAATGATGTATTGAAACCACAACGGACAAAAATCAAAGGGCAGCACTAGCTCGAGACTAGGTGGATAATGGCCAACCACTCTATCTTTCTAAGCTTTATCTGCCGCAAGATTCGAACTCGTGATATGCCCCTAACCACATATCACACGCTAGTTTTTTTACTATCACACGCTACTCTCTTATCACTAGAACAAAGCCCCGGGGTCTACTACTGCTTAAATTCATGTAATACATTTGACAAATATACAAATAGATAAAGAAAAATACTTGGGAATAAAATATGGAAAAAGATCATAACTGAAGGGAAACTAAACATTAGAATGTGAAACATGTATGTGACCCCTTATTCTGAAGGCCACATCATAGACTAAGTAAGTTTAACAACAAATAGCTAGTTCCTTGAAAATGGTGCAAGTGCTGCACCTAATTAAATAAGTGGAGAACTCAACAAAAGGGATAACACACATCCAACAAAAAAAATACGAAGACACTATGGCTGTGTTCGCTATGGTGGAACATTTTCCAATTTTTCCACGTTCGGTTGGTCAAAATTTTTGGAAACCATTTTTTCTAGGAAAACAAGTTCCACAAGTGGCATTCCACATTGATTGTGTCCTCCCCACCCCGTAGCCCCCATCCCCACCACCCCACACCCCTACCCTACCCCCACACCCCATAGTATTTTGTTTAGATTATATACAAATGCTTTTAGGATATATTTTTTCACTACGTACCAAACACAAGAAAATAAGTACGAAACCCACTTATTTTCCAAGAAAACATTTTCCTTCATACCCTATATGAACACAAATAGGCGCAGATATGATGCCATCCAACTTCAACACCCCCATTTGAACATTAGAGCCCTCCCGTCTATTTCCCACCAATGATGACCTTTCTCCGTCCCCTTCATCCACCCATTCTGGGAAATTATCTATTCCAATTCAGTTAGAACGCCCTAATAATTCCACCAAGAAGACTGGAAAATGGGTCATCTCAAATAGAAAAAAAAATATGATCTAAATCAAACCTAACCTAAACATGACACTTGGAGAGAGGCGGAGCCAAAAAATTTAGTTTAGGGATTCTGGACCACAATTTCTTTTTCTACTGATTCTGGGTAGATTATTTTTACATACTCCCTCCGTCCAAAAAGATTGTCTTAGTTCGACTTGGCATGGAGTTTAAGAAATAAAGCAAGAGTTTAAGAAATGAGGGGTCCAAAATAAGTCATATTTGTGTGGTTGTAAATCATCGAAATAAAGTTAAATTATTTCTAAATATAAAAATATGTCAATATTTTTTAGACTGAGGAAGTATTAATTAAAAATTTTAACACAAATACAAGATTTGAGCTAAAGTTATTGCCGAATTCGTAACTAACACTATGGCTCCATCCCTGCTTAGAGTAACTTCAAATCTCTCTTGCTTGGATTTGGAAGCAATACTAGAGATCCAACAACTAAACAATATAGATGTTTTACACAGACAATAGAAAAAAAGAGTGAACTTGGTTGTAAGCAACAATAACTTAATCCAAGTTCACAGGTTAAAAAATCAAATCTTTTGATGGATAAAAAGTAAAAATTCAAACTTTATTAACACAAAAGGAGAAAAAAAAAGACAAACACCAAGTACAAAACTTACAGCTAATCATCTATAACTCAAATCAAAATTCATATGAAATAAATAATAAAAAAAAGTTAAATCTTTAGTATTTTTTTTTGTAATAAAAGAATTCAAAGAACAAAAAGATTCATTACCATTTTTTCTGCAGAAGGGCTTAAAGAAGAATTTAGAATAAATTAAAAATCATGACTTTTCTCAAATTTTTGGTCTCTGTGGGCCCCTTTTCCGGTTAGGGTTTTTTCCTTGAAGCAACAAAAGAAAGATGAGGAAGAAGCGAATATTCTGGAAAAATGGCTATGGGCTATATCCAAAATGGACCTCTTTCTCTTCAATTAAGGTGTGACCCATGTTGGCCCATTAGTTGTATTAGTTTGGAAGAAGCAACACCGGCTATCAAATTTAGCCACTATTTTAAAAGTTACTAGTTTTAGTTTACGCGTCCTTACGCATGATCAACCCGTATACCTTATGATAAAATTAAATTTAGCTACGAACTTTATAGTTAATCCTTATTATTTAATTTTCCATTTGTAATACAATTTGTCTTCTATTATTTTATTCTTATTGTTAATGTTAGCATTTTATAATTTTATGTTTGTTATGAATTATTGTGTTTTATATGAATCGTTTTCTTGTTTGAACTACCTAACGTAATTAAATTTGTAATATCAAGTATTATTTAAACTATGAAAGAAATTTCAATAATTAGAACTATAAAATTAAGTATAAATTTATTTTAAAGAATCATTTCCTATTTGAACAATTTTACATAATTATAATTTCTTCAATGTTACTTTTGCTCAATCATAATATTTAGGATTTTTTCATGTTAATTTTCCGCATTATACTCATTAAGGGAACCGAAATATGATTTAATTGAAAGCTATAACATCTAAATAAGGAAATATGAAGTAAAGGGACCATGACTAAATTATTATAGGATGTAATAATACTTCATATAGGTTTTAGAGTCCAAGATTGATACCCTAACTTATAATTATCATTAATTCACAGAAAGAGAATTTACTAAGTAAAATTTTAGTTGATTTCAAAGTTTTAAATATTAAAAAAATAATTGAATGACAAGTTTGTCACAGGAGAATTTTAGTAAATAAAGTTGATTTCAAAATCATATATATTAAGAAAATAATTGAATGACAATTTTTTCCAGTGTTAAATCTATTTTTAACGGATAAAAAAGGCGGCATTTAATTCGTGTGACATAATATGGTATCATTGATGCCACAATACAACACATACCATTATTTTTCAAGTTTTTTCATTGTCTCTGCGGAGTTCATTAGGGTGCCTGTTTCAAGTCATACAATGACTTCCTGAGATGACATACAAACTACGGGAATGCCGGATGAACAAAGTCAGGGGGGTGATGCATGTACACAGTTTCTTTCAAATCCCATGAAGAAATGCATTCTTGACATCAAGCTGATGAATCGGCCAATGCATGCCCATAGCAATACTGAGAACAGTCTGAATAGTAGCTGGTTTAACAACCGGACTGAATGTCTCACCACAATCAATATTATCTCTTTAATTTAGGGCTTGTTTACAATTTCAACCCATGGAGGAAGCAAGTTTTCAGTATAACTCTTAGATAAAGCCAAACAAATCATAATTATCATAAATAATGTAATCACAAAAAATGACGATTTAGAAGCAATATTCCCAATTTAAATAATGGTTAATTAAAGATTGCGAAGAATATTTGTTCCTCATATTATATATACTATGTCCACTTTAACAACTCCTTAATGGTCAATAATGGAGTAAAGATACCAAATTTGCAAAAAGAGAATAATATGCCAACTCACTATTGCAATCCCCCTTCGATGATCGTTTTGCCAGGTATCTTATACAGATCGGATTTATATGTAGCAGGTGTGATAACTCTCTCTTCACTTTTCATCGAGGTAGCAACACTGCTTATTTGCTATTATATGTGGATGACATTGTTCTTACTGTCTCCTCTGACGGTTTGAAGAATGAAATCATTGCTCTACTCAAAACTGACTTTGCTATGACTGATTTGGGCAAGCTCAGTTATTTCTTGGGTATATCCGTGACCAGATTTGCAGCTACTATGTTCATGTGTCAGCGCAAATATGCGGAAGAGATATGTACAGGGCTAAGATGGCAAATTGTAAAATTATGCCAACTCCGGTTGACTCGAAATCCAAGCTCAGTGCCAATGAGGGTGCGCCGGTTTCTGATCCCACCCTATATCGGAGTCTTGTAGGTGCCCTTCAGTATCTTACATTCACTAGGCCTGATATTGCATATGTCGTTCAGCAGGTGTGTCTGTTTATGCACGACCCTCTAGAGTCCCATTTTGCTGCCCTCAAGCGTATTATCAGATACATTAAGGGCACACTTGACTTTGGACTGCATCTCTACCCCTCTGCACCAACCAAGTTACTCTCCTACACGGATGCAGATTGGGCAGGCTGCCCGGACACACGTCACTCCACCTCGAGCAACTCTGTATTTCTTGGGGATAATCTTATCTCATGGTCCGCCAAGCGGCAGGCCACGTTATCCCGTTCAAGTGCTAAAGCAGAGTATCGCGGAGTTGCTAATGTCATTGCTGAGATCTGTTTCACTCCGAAATCTTCTTTTGGAGCTCCAGTGCCCACTGCGAAAGGCGTCTATAGTCTATTGTGACAACATATCTGCCATCTATATGTCTCACAATCCGGTCCAACATCAGCGGACCAAGCATATCGAGATAGATATTCACTTTGTGTGTGCGAAGGTCGCCCTTGGTCAGGTCAAAATATTACACATGTCTTCCTCCTATCAGTATGCAAATATTTTCACAAAGGGACTACCGAGACAGCTCTTCACCGACTTTCGATCTAGCCTTAGCGTTCGGCCTCCTCCCGCTCCGATTGCGGTGGAGTATTAGCGAATTATATTTTGTAATTATGATAGGTATATATTTAAGGTAACTTATGATTCTTATTGTAATAGGAATCAACCTCTGTACAACTATATATATTATGATTAATGAAAGAAATCCTCAAGTGAGATTATTCCAAACTTACAGATAACACTCCTGGGAGAAGGGAAGAACTGGTGTTCTAATACCCATTTAAACGCACATAAACCCTAAAGATTTTAAGATGACAAACCACATTCTTAAACTATCGTGTGATAAGTTTATTTATTTTCACACTAAAAAGTTTCAGTATTAGTAGCATATTCATATATCGTAGTTCTCTAGTAAAGCGTCAATATAAAATTTGCTCGATAATGGAACCAAATCCAAAAAAAATACAATCAAGATCGAATTTTATTTTGATCAACTCCATACCATCCAAAATGACTCCGATTATTGTCATTTAAGCGCATATTTAACCTCCGCACAGGAATTTCTGCAAGAACCACAGATACAACAATATCAAACTAACGTTAAGAATTTTAACATGGAGGCAATACAAGACCAAATTAGAATTAATAATTATAAACATAGGGGAAAATAATCTTAAATTAATAAGATTATTAATTTTTATGAATTAGAATGGCTAACCAATTTTCTGTGACTGAATGAAATGATCCAAATAATCTGTACAAAATTGTAAATAAGTCAATTTCAAAATTATCAATTGTACACAACTACAATTTTTCAATTAGAAGTTATATATCAAGAATACACAATTGATATTATCGTATAACTTCAAGAACAAACTAAAATTTTCAAAAGCTTACCTCAAATTACAAAAATAAATAAATTATGCAGTCATAGACACTATCAAGATTTCATGTTAAAGAATATATGAATTAAAGAAACAAACTTTCGTTCATCTTATGAAAGCAATGAAATCTCACATATAAGACAAGGTCAATAGTAAGACCTTCCTTTTGCACGTCTTATCTGAACAAATCAAAGTTTGCACCTCTGCAAAGTCAGTTACAATATTAAATCTCAATATCAGAAAATATAATGATGAGATAAAATAAAAGATTGAACCACCGGTAACGAACCTTGTCAAAGAAATAATTATTTGATTATTTTTATTGATTGAAAGATTATATATATAAGTTACATATTTTTATAATAGGACAATCTTATTCATATTCTACTCCTAAAACCTTATTCTACTGGATCCTAACTATACAATTATGATAAGTGTATAATACTAATTATACCACAACACCTTACCTAATCTATCTTGTAAATAC
Source organism: Anisodus tanguticus (assembly GCA_034509755.1). Taxonomy (NCBI): domain Eukaryota; kingdom Viridiplantae; phylum Streptophyta; class Magnoliopsida; order Solanales; family Solanaceae; genus Anisodus; species Anisodus tanguticus. The sequence goes on along the minus strand of CM067540.1, from coordinate 51,033,955 downwards.
ACGGTAATACAAGGACTACATACACGGTAATACAAATACAATGAACCCGAGAGTAATATACACAGTATACACATGTATATTTTGTGTATATTGTGTATATTTAACACACACCCGCAGTCATAGCGGGCGGTCTTCGAACGCTGAGACTGTCCCTAAAATCTTCAAAAAGGACCGAGGGAAGACCCTTTTTGTAAAGATGTCGAAAATTTGATATCTTGACGGGACATGGCAGACGCGGACCTGACCACGAGCAACCTTTTCGCGGACAAAGTGAATGTCCATCTCGATATGTTTCGTGCGCTGGTGCTGAACCGGATTACCCGAAAGGTAGATGGCACTAATATTATCGCAATAAACCAAGGTTGCTTTCTGAATAGGTGAATGAAGCTCTAATAACAAATTACGTAACCAACATGATTTCGAGACCACATTAGCTACCCCTCGATACTCGGCTTCGGCACTGGATCGTGACAATGTCGACTGCCGTTTGGCAGACCATGAGACCAGGTTATTGCCAAGAAATATACAATAGCCAGACGTAGACCGGCTGGTGTCTGGACAACCACCCCAATCAGCATCCGTATACGAGACAAGTGTGGACATCGAGGAAGGATATAAATGCAACTCATAGTCAAGTGTACCCTGAATATACCGAATGATGCGTTTGAGTGCATTCATGTGCTCAACTCTGGGATCATGCATGAACAAACACATATGCTGGACAACATACGTAATATATGATCTCGTAAAGGTAAGATACCGAAGGGCCCCTGCAAGACTGCGATAGCGGGTCAGATCCTCGTATGGTACGCCGGCCGCGGCACTAAGTTTGGGCTTAGTATCAACTGGAGTGGAGTGGACTTACAGGATGACATCTCAGCCCTCTCAATGATCTCAGTTGCATACTTCCTTTGAGATAAGAATAACCTATCTGAATGACGAGTGACAGCAATCCCCAAAAAGTAACTCAAGGGCCCTAAGTATTTCATAGCAAACTCAGAGCTGAGCATGGTCATGATAGATTGGCATAAGGCATCGGAAGAGGCAGTCAAAATAATATCATTCACATATAACAGAATATAGGCCAAGGACGAACCACGACGGTAGATGAACAAGGAATTATCCGACCTGTTGTGAGTGAACCCAATAATCGCAACATAGTCTGCAAACCTCGTATACCAGGCCCGGGGAGACTACTTAAGCCCATATAAGGACTTCTTCAACAAACAGACATGATGAGGATGTTTGGGATCCCTGAATCCCAAAGGCTGATATATATAGACTGTTTCCTTGAGATCCTCATGTAGGAAAACATTATTTACATCTAACTGATTAATAGGACATGCCTTCGAAAGAGCCAAGCTAAGCACAGTGAGAATGGTAGATGGCTTGACCACCGGACTAAACGTCTCACCACAATCTAAACCAACATGTTGAGTCTTACCATCACCCACAAGTCGCGCCTTATGTCGAGCAAATGAACCATCTGAATTCTCCTTATGAGCAAAAATCCACATAGACCTGATAATATTAATACCAGATGGACGAGGCACCAACTCCCACATCTTATTATCAATAAGAGCATTATATTCATCGGTCATAGCAATTTTCCAATTTGGGTCATTTAAGGCAGACACAGGATTACGGGGTAAGGGGGATTTAGCGACATTAGAATGTAAATTAAAATATCTTTTTGGTTTAAAAACACCCCGTTAATTATGAGTGACCGATCTATGACTCGAGGAAGAATTGGGCGGATTTCGAGAATTTGCTGGGCTCGGGACGGACTGGCCAGCAGGCAGTGGGCCTGCTGGCCCAACTCGGTAACCAGGAGAAGGAACTGGACTAGTTCCAGAATTAGGTTGGAGTGGCCCAATCGCTGGAACTGGCCCAGTGGCGGTACGGGACTAGTAGTGGATGACGGACCAGTGGGGCCAGCGGGCAGTGGGCCCGCTGGAGAGTTTTGGGTGCGGGAGATGTCCAAAAAATGTTGAATAATATACGGGGATATACTATCATCCAAACAATTATACGAACTAGGCACAAGAGTATTAACTTTAGCAAATGAAAATTGGGATTCATCCAAAATGACATGGCGATTAATGATGATTTTATTAGAGGATAAATTAAAGCATTTGTAGCCATGATGATTAGAGAGAAAACTCAAAAATACACATGGAGTAGACCGGGTCTGAAGTTTGTTAATTGTGGTGGACGAGAATAACGGATAACACAAACACCCAAAAACCCAAAGATGTGAATATGAAGGAATTTTATGATATAAAATTTGAAGGGGGGAAGAATATGTCAAACCTTTGGAAGGAATTATGTTAAGGAGATATGTAGTCATTTGTATAGCATGATGCCAAAAAGACAGGGGTACGGAAGCATGAATCAATAAAGTTCGGACAATGTTATTAATGGTACGAATTTTGCGTTCGGATTTCCCATTTTGTGAAGAAGTATGAGGACAAGAAAAATGAAAATTGATCCCATTATTAGCACAGAATTTCCGAAACACCCCATTGTCATACTCTTTGCCATTATCACATTGAATATTTTTCCGTTCGAATTGGGTTCTAATGAATGCTCTAAATTTTAAGAAGATGGAAAAAACATGGGATTTTTTCGCTATCAAAAAAGTCCATAAAAACTTAGAATAATCATCCAAAAAGAGAACATAATACCGATGACCCAAAGAACTAAGAACATGAGATGTCCATAAATCACTATGAATAATATCAAATGGCATTAAAGTATGAAAATTGGAGTCTACAAATTGCAACTTAACTATTTTCCTAAAGAATAAGATTGAATTTGGAGTACTACGCATACCCTTACAAGAAATAAGATTGTTTTTATCTAAAGAAGACAAAATAGATGATCCCGGATGACCTAGACGAGCATGCCACAAGGAAGGAGCCATAGCGGCAAAAGTGGATGGCATTGCGTGACTCGAGAAACCAAAACGTGGCGTGATAGGATAAAGATCACTCTTACTGTCACACCTCATGAGAGGACTCCCCGTTTTGAAATCCTTCACAGAAAAACCAAATGGATCAAATTCTATGGACACAGAATTATCAGTGGTGAGTTTTCAGACAGACACTAAATTTTTAATTAATTTTGGAGCGTGAAGGGTATTTTTCAAAATAAGGGGAGGATGGGGGGAGACAATGTTTTCTGACCATACCCACGAATTGGAATTGAATTATCATTACCAATAATTATACCACGATTATTGCTCAAATTGGAATAAGATGAGAGAGTACATGAGTCGGACGTCATGTGAGTAGTGACACCGGTGTCCATGTACCAATTTGGGTTCGAATGATTTATTCCAAGCATGTGCATCGCGACTTCAATATCAGAAGGTGTGGGCCCCGCTGCATGATGGGCCTGGTGAGGCCCAGAAGTGCCTCCTTGCTGACTGGAACTGCCACTGTAGCGTTGGGCTAGGGCTGGAGAAAAAATAGTGGGCCATTGCGGAAACTGGGTAGTGGGCCGAAACTGTGGTGGCATATGGGCCCAATATGTTGGCTGACCGTAGGGACTATTGAGCCAAGGGTTACTGGCCCAGCCCCATGGCGAGGGGGTCCACTGCTGGGACCAGGATGACTGGGGCCCACTACCCGGAGAATGTCTACCGCCACCATTACCAGAACCACCGCGTTTGCCCCTACGATTTTTGCCATTATTTTTTTAAAATATTCTTACCGCCACCGTGAACCCAGTTTTGACCAGAATTATCAACACGACCTGGAGAATTTGGAGAGGACGTCATCATGACTACGGGACTAACACTGGTAGTCGTCTTCTTGGCCAAGCAGGCTTCTTTGAGCGTAAGCACAGAACGAGCCTGATAAAATTGTGGAAGAGGACTGCTCTGACGAAGAAGTGTGTCAACAGCACTATAAGCCTCAGATAGTCCTGCAACCATTTGGAGGACCAAATGATCATTTTTAACGGGCGCACCAACGTTGCGGAGTTGGTCTGCCAATTCTTTCAACCTTTTGCAATATGCTGAAACGTTAGGGAAATTTTCCATGTTGACGTGGGAGAATTCCTGTTCCAGGGTAACAACACGTGAATTTTGATTATCTTGGAATATATCACGTATTCTATTTCATGCCGCCATCGCTGTAGCGTCCGACTCGATAATCGTTTGCAATAGGTCAGTAGATATAGTGGAGTAAATCCACTGAAGAACGGTAGCATCAATGGTCGTCAATAACTTAGGATCATCCTCGGGTTTGAGCACATCCATATCCGTAGGAGCCGCGAGGATAATATGATGGAGGACTTGATGCGAGTGTGCGTGAACTTTGAACAGTTCGGCCCACGTAGCGTATTGGACATTTTCTATTTCAAGAATGATAAGGATGTGATTCTTGATGTTAGAAATATTAAGGGCAGGGTGAAATGTGTTCTTAGCCATAATCGCAACGCAAGACGTGATGTAGGGATTGGAAAGAGAAATTTGGGAAGAGAGGAGGTACCGTCGGGCACGAAATCCGAGAAAGAAGGCTCGAAAATCGAGGCAAAGTGACGGAAATAGGGAGAGGTCGACGGAATTGTGAAGAGAGGAATAAACGACCTAGACTTCTGATACCATGAAAGAAATAATCCCTTGATTATTTTCATTGATTGAAAGGCTATATATACAAGTTACATATTTCCATAATAGGAGAATCATATTCCTATTCTACTCCTAAAACCTTATTCTACTTAGATCCTAACTATACAATTATGGTAAGTGTATAATACTAATTACCCACAACACCGTACCTAATCTATCTTGTACATACACGGTAATACAAGGACTACATACACGGTAATACAAATACAAGGAACCCGAGAGTAATATACACATGTATATTGTGTGTATATTGTGTATATTTAACACCTTGATTGAAGTTAATGATAGGTTGATTAAGTAACCAAAATTGCTAAAATCATCGTAGAAAGTAGAAACATTTAACTTAATCTTGATTGATTAAGTAACTTCATTGCAATAAACTCTTTTGTATTTGTAGTCATGATAACAATTGTTTATAATATTCTTGATGATAAAATTCTTGAAACCATCACTTTTTTGAATTGAACCAAAAATATTCATAGGTACGTTGATTTGAAGCGATGACGGCTTAAATTTTTTTCTCTCAAAAGAATTGAGCTATACTTGAAAACCGGTCTTAAACCTAAAGTAAATTCAAAACTATTTAAGAAAAAGACAACGTAAGTAATAATAATTGGTAAGAAAGAATCCTAATTCTAAAGTGAAACCTCAAACTAAATAAACAAAAGTCCAATTTAAACGCAGATCCACAATATTTGTTCTATAACAACACTATACTAATATAATATAAAGAAATAAAAAATATAGACGGAACAAACCAAACTTAAACAAATTTCAAAATAATTAATTGTGAAGTAATAAAATTAAGGAAATAATTTCTTTAAGTAAAATTCTATTTGATTTACAATTCCTAAGTTTAATTCTTACATAGTTCAGATAAGTAAAGATTTTAATAACCAAAATTTAATAATTAATTCGAAATCTTAAATAGTAGAAAATTAGTAAATGACAATTTTGTCTATTGTATAGTCTTTTAATGAAGAACAAAAAATTCAATCAACATTTTTAAAGCTCTTCGTGCTTTTAATATAATATAGATTACAACAACAACATACCCAGTGAAATCCCACAATGTGGGGTATGGGGAGGGTAGAGTGTACACATAAATTACATCTACCTTGGTAGGTAGAACAAATGTTTTCGAGAGACCATCGGCTCAAGACAAAGCCCAAGCCCAAGCAAAGTACGACAAACAAAGTGCGTAAGTCATGATAGTGAATTCTGAAAAAGAAAAGAATCAAAAGGAAGCAATAACTAATGCAAATAAATAAGACAAACAAGATACACATAGCAGCATAAATCGAACGACAAGGGACTACAAGGCAATATTGTGCCTACTAGTATGATAGGCTAAGCGAGCCTACAATAATAATACTACAACTACTAGTTTGTAAACATAGGTAGGACTACCTACTACCCTTCTACCCTAATATGTGTCCTCCATAACCCCGTATCTAAGGTCATGTCCTCAGCGAGTTGCACCTGTATCATATCCGTCTAATCACCTTTTCTCAATACTTCATCGGCCTACCTCTACCCCTCTTGTACCTGTCCATAGTCAACCTCTCACACCTTCGCACTTGGACATTTGTGTCACTCCTCAGCACATGCCCGAACCATCTCAATCTAGCTTCCCACATCTTATCATCCACCAAGACCACTCTCACATTACTGTAACAATTAACCACTTTTTTGACATTAAAATTTTGGACCAAAATAGCTCCAACAACACGAAACAAGTTCAGTAAACGGTGTTTGAATTCAAGGATTGACAAGTGGAATTGAAGAAATAATTTATGAGGTTAAAAAAATTGCTTAAATTTTGGATCCAGGTTTTATCATTTATAAGTTCAAAATCAAGAAATAATTCATGGAGTTCAAATATTTATAAGTTCTTTCGTATTATAAGTAAGGATATTCTTATCGAAATTTTATTTTCGCATTAATGAGTGAATATCTCCCTCGTTATTTTTTATATTGTACCTAAAAAATCACAATAGATCCCAAAACTGATATTTTTATAAAAGAGAGAAAAGTTGTGCAAATATAAATTTGGCAAGAATTTCTCCTCTTTGTTCTCCCTTCTTCCTTTTCTCTCTTGCTTCCCTATTCTTCTCCTTCCTTTTATTCTTTTAATAAATTGTGAACATACAGTTAAAAAAGAAAAAGAATGAGATGTGTGTTTTAAAAAGTTGAAGATTCGTTACTCAGTTATTGTTGGAATTGAGCGGATAAATTTACTTTAGTTTAAATTGTCCATCACTAATTACTTGAATTGGTTTGGTTGAAGATAACAAAGAATACCATTGTTGAGTTTTGTTGAACTTGAAAAAAATTATTGAATAAGACAGTGAATTTAGTGATTTTTGAAAGGTTTGAGACTGAATCTGACCATTAAAAATATTGAGATTGATAAATAATAATATTGAATATCAAATTTGGAGTCATTTGAAGTTGACATTGAGAAAAGTTGAAGTAAAAATGTATTGGTGAAATTTTTAGATGATAATCACTGCGTCTCAAAAAAATTATATTACTTTTCTTATTAGTTTGTCCCTAAAAAATTGACACATTTTTATATTTAGAAATATTTTAACTTTATGAAATGATTTACAGTCAGACTTATTTTGGACCACACATTTTAAAAGTTCCCTTATATCTTAAACTTCGTTTCAAGGAAAACTAGGACAATTTTTTTTAACAGATGGAGTAAGTTACAACCATCATTAGGTTTTGTGACGATACTGTTTAAACACCCTTAATAGTTGGGCTTTAAAGATTAGGGGGTGTGAATGAGAAGTTGTGCAATTAATGGCATTTTTTTTTCCTGGGTTTTTAAACACAGATAATAACAAATACAAGGTTTGTACATCAATTTGAAAGCTAAAGTTTGGCCCAAAATTGGTCATAAATTCTGGTGAATCCGTTGAGATTTACAACAAGGCACGTTTGTCCATTAATTCGGAATCATGGCCATTTCGATAGAATTTTCCTACCTAATACTGGCCATAAATTTATTTTGCAATTTCTTTAATGAGATCAAAATTTAAACGATGGCAATAACAAAATCATATTTGTTCAAATCTCCCGTTTTCATCTTGGCCAACTGGCCCATTGATGTCTGATTTAGGCCCATAAAGGCTTCATATTCTCGAATGCTAATTTGTGACCAAAGTATCCTCAATGGTGTAAAAATTCACTGTTCCTATTTGTGAGATATACAATAGGTACCGTGTATACCTATTGTATATTACCGAATAGGTTGTCTCGGTTATGTACATAGAAGTTGTATATATTTGGTATGTGTATTGTTGTAATAGTTTAGGATACACATTACATTAATTAATCTTATAAACTTACCATAATTGTATAGTTAGTGTTCAAGTAGAATAAGATTTTAGGAGTAGAATAGGAATAAGATTCTCCTATTATGAAAATATATAAATTGTATATATACTCTTTCAATTAATGAAAATAATCAACGGATTATTTCTTTCACTATTATACTTGCTCCATTAATAGTTTGAAATATGAATCAGCTTTGTCATGAATGATTGACATTCAGGTTTAAGTCTTTTTCCTCAAACCACCCCAAAATTCAAGCAGGATAAAACAGATTAATTTAAAGACAGAAAACAATTTACCTTCAACTGAATAAAAAAATACTGTAATCTTTTTCACTGTGGAATAGATATAAGGATACACTCATATATAATCACAGTCAAGTAGAATGTTTTTTTGTAAAATGATTCACAACTATAACAACCTCGCGTGCTCAACAACTTTGGGAGAAGGGAAATATATAAATTAATCAATAATGCCTTGTCTCTAATCTTTGTTTCTTATCTGCATTTAGCTCATGTAGTACGGGAGCAGGATAGCTTCTTACTTTGTGGCAAGAAAAATTAGTTAATGACCTCTTTCACGTTGTCCTCGGCAATGGAGGTGTTCATATTCAAGGAGGTATTCTCCAACTTTGGTGGGCCCGAATACCGCCTTGGTCTGGCAGGTGAAGGCGGGTAAGAGAGCCGCTTCTTGACAGACCCTGCGGGTCCCTTTTCTGGTGTATCGTTCTCCACGCCTAAAGGGTTTTGTAAACGTGTTTTTGCTTTTGCTGACTTAGTAGGTACCATATAACTCGGTACAGACGAGGAAAAGCTCGCCAAGCTCTCATCATCTCTTGTAGATGATACCCCAATGCTATGCCTCCTGTTACGTTCTGATTGGACACTGATCATGCTTCGCGCATCATCATCTTGGCTTATTGCAGCAACTCTTGCAGATCTCGGTTTTCGGGAAGCTACTGAATTGGCTGGCTTGGAAGGGGTTGTAGGAGAAGGGAGTTCTGAATTCAGCTGATGGCGGGCAAATGCCTTGGTAATTTCTCCTCCAGCAATACTGGCACTTCGAACGGACATTTGATCGTTTTTGAGTTCCTTCTCTGACTTGCTTTGGGTTTCCCAAGGTTTAGCGCACATCCATCGATCTAACCAGCTCCAACCCCACTGAGGATTCGTTGGATCCATAAACAACAAGTTGGCAGATCTTGGTGACTTCTTCCAGGTTTTCTGTTCAAGCAAAGTTTATGTCACAAGCAATACTAAAAATCTTCTAACTTGCTGTGAAATTGTAAATTTTAAAGGCATGGGATAGTCATTCTGCCGAAGTAATTCATTAAAGGGAAATTAGCACTTTTAACCCCTTAAATATTGATAAATTCTAATTTTGGCCTTTGTGATTTTTGAATAAGCACATTTAACCTTCAATTAATTGATATGTGCACAACTTAATGAATTACTAAGGGGATAAGGCACTATTACCCCCTGAACTATATCCGAAGTTGCTACAACACATCTTACCTTTGCGGGGTCCTATTACCCCATAAACTTTTTTTTCCTGTATTTTTTTTTGCACCTTATGTGCTAACGTGGAGGATGGCGTGAAAACTTAAAAAAAAGGGCTCTAACCTATACGAAATGACCACGTGTCAGTTTCAAAGCTGATTTTCAAGAGCTTTTCATCCCCATTTTATCACCCATTTTCAAGAGCTCCAAATCTAATTTTTGGTCTCAAAATTCAACAAAACCTAAGCTAGATCCGCACCAATCAAGCTCAAATTTCAACTACAACTTCACAACAACATCATCACCAAACCCCAGTAATCAATTTGACCAAAAACCAAGAATTTTGACAAATCTATTTTTTTGTTCTTCACGCTTTTTCAAGGTTTACAATGGTGAATTTGAAATTCTTTCTTTACTTTTGAATCTCATCAACAACTAAGGATTTAGAATGAGTTTAGCACTTGAATCTCAACTTTAAAACTTCAACAACCTTCTAATATGCTCAACACCTCTAATTCTTTTTCAAATTCATACAAAAACAATAACAATAACAATAACAATTATCCTTTTCATTTTTCTAAATAAAAAATAATATTTTCATTACATTTCAGAATTAAAAAGAAAACAAAAAGGAAGTAAATGAAATAGATTTTTAAAAATTTTAAAAAATTGCGAAATTACACGTGGCAGCACGTGTATTTCACTGCCAGTCAAATGTTTGGTTCTCTATGCCACGTCAGCACTTAGAGTGACATTTATTACACTTTAAAATAGTTTAGGAGATAATAGGACCCCTACAAAGGTAGGTGTGTCGTAGCAACTTCGGGTATAGTTTAGAGTAGGGCTGTCCAGTGGGCCGGGTCGGTCCGATCCTGACCTGTCCCGCTTATCGCCCCGACCCGATCCCCCTTAAAAAATTGGTGCGGGGTTCGAACTCTGGACGGGACTAGGGCTCGTCCCGATCCCGCCCCCCATCCAGACCCGTCCCCCCATCCCCCCCTTGCAAAAATAGTCGTTGCACAACAGCCAAATTTAGATTTTGGCCGCTGTGCAACGTCTATAACGGCCATTTTGGCCCCCCACCCCATAAACCCCCCATACCCCCTTAATATTTATTTTAACCCCTAAATTAGTATATTTACACTTTAACCCTATTTCTCAACTATAAATACCTCATTTTTCTCACAAATCTTCTTACTATCTCTCTATCTATCTCTCTACAAGACTTTTAAAAGTTCGATTAACTCCATTTTTTCCCGATAATTTTCATATAAGATGTGCATGTCATATTTATAACTTAGTTGTAAATGATGGCTTAAAACTTTTTGAAAACGTTCTTGATAAAATACAATTTGCTATAAACTTTATTTTTAAAGGTAATAAAATACAAAGACGCAAATAGTATAAAAAAACTTGTCACGATCGTGAATTACCTTATAGAAAAATTCCTGAACAAATAGCGACTAGGTGAAATTCTCTATATGAACAAATACTTGTTGTTTACGATTATAGAAAACCTATAACTTTATTACTTAACGCCCATAATAAAAATCCAAGGGATATGCTTGTAGATAATGATTGAGAATTTTTTTTAGAACTTATTGGATTTTTACAGAATTTTTTTCAATCTACTAAAAAAATTTCTGGTATTTATTATCTTACTATTTCAACTATGTTATTTATATAGCTCTAATATTTTTGTTACTTAATGAATATATGGAAAAACAAACTTATAAGGCATCTATTGAAAAAATGTTTATAAAATTGAAAAAAGTATTTTTTCCTATTCCCACTATTTATATTATTGATGTTGTATTAAACCCGACTATTAAAGTAGACAGTTGTAAAACACTTGTTGAAACGATTTACGAAAGTATAGAAATACTTCTACCTCCAAATCCAACAGACCCAAATAAAGAACCAACCCACGAACCAATTAAAGAAAAAGTTACATCTAGCATACACACCGAATGCAAAAAAAAATATATATTACCAAGAACAAAGTGCAAATAATCAACCAGCTTTTGTACTATCTTCTTCTCTTCGCTGCAACCTTATAAAAGACATGTTTCTGCCTCAAATATTCAAGGCCTTAGAAATAGAATGTATAATGGTTCAACTTCTTCACAAATTAGCGAGTTTGATGTTTATATCTTGCAGGATGTTGTACCGTACGAAACAATTGTCAATGAAGATGGACGTGAAGACTTGCTGAGATGCTGGAGGGAGAATGAGAAGACATTTCCGAAACTAGCAAAGATGGCTCAAGATGTGTTGAATATTCAAGCGTTATCAACAACTTCGGAAAGCGCTTTTTCTGCTGGAAGGTTTCAAATAGAAGAGCATAGATACTCATTGGCGGGAGACATCTTGGAGATTGCAGTTTTATTTAGAGATTGGATTAGAGCGGAGCGTAGGAGGTACGGTCAACCAGAGATCAACGAAGAAGACGACTACAACTACAACAAAATCTTATCCGAGGGAGCAGGAAGCGACGTCGAATAATTTGACCAATAACTTTCAATTTCGACAGAAGATCCTCAAGAGATTGTGAGGAAATTAGAAAAAGTATGGTTGCATATGTAATTTTTTAATGACAATTTTACTATGTGATTTGCAACTTTTGAACTACGAAAAAAAGTTGCAATTTTGAAATTGTATTACAAAAAAATCATATTTCTATTAAATAATATAAGAGATACAAAAATAGTCTTGGAATGTTTTTATTCACTATCTTGTTCAATTATTTAAGTGTTTAAATATATATATTTTTAAATTAAGTGTCTAAAAAAAGAATCCCCCAAATGCTGCAACCCGACCCAACCCGTCCCGGCCCCGCTTCCGGCGGGATGTGGGACTAGACGGGACCTCTTCCCGACCCGCCTATCCCAGCCAGATCCCGATCCCCCCCCCCCCCCCGCGTCCCGCCAGAGCCCATCCCGTCCCACTGGCCAGCCCTAGTTTAGAGGGGTAATAGTGCCTTATCCCAATTACTAAGTGCTAAAATTCAATTATTATTATATATTTTACTCCATATTTGAGAGAAATATAATAGAAAAAATAGTCAAAATCACATACTTTTTACATAAAGGGACCAAAATCACACATTTCAGTTTATTGAAGGTTAAATGCACTTAATCAAATATTACAAGGACCAAAATTAGAATTCATCAATAATCGAGGGACTAAAAGTGCAATTATCCCTTCATTAAATTTTAAACACATGCAGAAGTCATTCTGCTGGAGTAATGCATTGTTATATGTTTAATAGGGAAAAAAGAAAAGAGTTGAGACCCAATATAAGTGATCATGTCATCATAAAGTTTTGACGACAGAAATATTTGAGGTCATATACATGATTCCTGGAATCAGTATCTTTCCACCACAAGTGGGAAGCTATATAGATCTAATCCTTCACATACTCCGTGATGTACCCATATGCATCGACTGGACTATTTCTAAATGCTAATTCTTTTGTATAAAAGAAAAGACTAGCAAATTACCTGATGTGAATATGAATAAGCTAGTGCTCTTTCTCGTCTCACTGCAGCTTCATATCTGCTGAGCAAGCTAGCTTCAATCTGCTCTTTTGATTGCGCACTGTCATCCCATTCCTCCCCTCTCTATCAGAACAAACAACAATTGCTGTTAGAGAAAAAAGCAAACAATACATTTTGAAACATCCTATTATGCAGATATAGATGCATAGTAATCATATCCCTGCCCCCAAATGGAGAAAGAAAGAAAAGTATAATTTGGCTGACAAAACATAGAGCTACAAGATGCGGAGCAGTTCAGTTCACAGCTATAGCAAGAAACAAATATTGGTGAAGGAAGTAAAGAACAAAAAGGCATGACAAAGTTCAACCAAGAACGATTGTTCACAAAACTCAAACAAAACAGTTCAGCCGCTTATGATTTCTTCCCATCTGTCTAAGCTTTGGTGGACACAGTTATCCGGTACCTGTACTGGTGGGAGGTAGCAGGTACCCATGAAATTAGTCGAGGTGCACGCAAGTTGGCCCCGACACCACGGTTATAAAAAAAAACAGATCAGACAATTAACTTTTAAAATATATAGTGAAATATGCTAGCAAACTTTCAATGAGTAATTATTAATCTGGCCAAGTGTAGATACCAAATTCTATATAGCAGCATCTTTTGAAGTTAATGTTTTCTTAATTTGTCTTATAACATTTCCTAGTGAACTTCATTAAAACACTAAGCACTAATTGTGTAAGCACTTTTAGTTCTTTCCAAAGACAGATTCATCTCTTGTGATGTCTAATGGAGGATCAAATTTCATATTCAAGAACTACACCCCTTCTTTCAGAAAAAAAAGGTGGAATAATGGAAAAATACTGACCCTCAAACTCTCAAGTTCTTTCGCATGTTTCTGCATAAGCTGCCTCTGGAGAGCTCGATTCTCTTCCAACATCCTGATCCTTCTAGTACTAATCTGAGACTGCACACGAGATAGTGTTTGCATGCATTTTAGAGTATGGGCAGTTTGTCGTTTCCCTGTAGGTCCATCAGCAAGTGATTTGAGTCTGACAAGCCCTCTTAAAGCCCTCAATGCCCTCCTAGCCTGCAGACAATAAACCCCAATAGCAAGTTCCTTCTCAGTATCAAACCATTTATTACTAACTTTACTGATCTAATAAGGAAAATTATCAAGCTTATGGTAGCGTAGCTGAAAAGAAATACTTGGCAAAATTCAATTAAAACAAAATGAAGAGTATTTAGCCAAAATTGTCCCTTATATATGTGAGTAGGTCTATTTTTGTCCTTTAAATATAACACTGAGCATCTTTAGTTCCTTAAGTGCAAAAGTGGAGCACCTTTGGTCCAACTGATAGAATGGACTTAAAAATTAATGATGACTTCCAAAAAACACTACTAAAAACATGACAAAAATCAACCGAAAAAACCCGACCGACCGAAAAACCGCCAACTTGGTCGGACAAAAATAGACATGCTCCCATAGATAAGGGACAATTTGGGGCTAAAAACTCACAAAATGTATATAAGAATTTACAGAAGCATACCAGATATCCTCGGAATGCAGTCTGAATCCTGATTGTGGCTACCTCCTCCTTTGATTTGCCTGCAAACTGAGTCACTTTAGCTAACGGAACGACCTCTGCAGCAGCCTCGGTGGCTGCAGCAGAAGTTTCAGCAGCCGCAGAAGCGTAAACTGCAATGGAATATGCATGTTTCGTCTGCTCCTCTTCCACTTCAGCCAATGCGACCTCTTCGACATGAGGAACAGGACGAGGAGGAGACACTGAGGAAGTAACCGGGGGCAAATAATCTGGAACCGGATCCTTTTCTTTCCCAAAACATTTCTTCTTTGATTTACTTGCTTTCTGAAATTAAACTCAAGAAACTTTAGTCACTATTAAACAAGGAGAAAAGCCTAGAAAAGCTCGATATAGTTATTCCACGAAACCTTGTCTCACTTCTCACCTTAGTATCTGGGCTCAGAGCCTTCTTTATCGAAGAAAACCAGCTTCCTTTCTTCCCCATTTTCAATTCATTCCTCAATTTTCCCTATTTAACAGACAAAGCAAAGCACATTACATGGCTAGCTTAACCTTTTCGGTGAGAGATCCATCCACGTAAGTCAAATAATTAACAGGAAGCTAAACCCCTTAGCAACTTTATACTCCATGTGAGATATCACATGTAATTTTGGCTCAAACTTTGTATTTGTATTAAATATTTTATTTAATATGTACAAATAATCTATTCCGAACCTAGTAAACAAAAAGAATTGTGGTTCAGAACTCATAAACCAAAAATCATGGCTCCGCCTCTGCGTGGGAGATCACAATTGTACACAAATGTATAATGTGTGTATAGAGAGTACAAGGGTGAGGAAAGAACCTAAAATCATCTGAAGATCATTAAGAAAAAGAATGTAATAAAACTAAAGATCTATGAATTAAACAGACATTTCTAACCAGATTCCCAAGTTATGCAGAGCCTATACTAACAACAACACATACCCAGTGTAATCCCACAAGTGGGGTATGGGGAAGTGAGGTCTGGGGAGGGTAGAGTGTCCGCAGACCTTACCCCTACCTCATTGGGAGGTAGAGAGGTTATTTCCGATAGACCCTCAGCTCAATGAAAAAGAAACACAAACAATTGAACAAAGAAATAACAAAAGTAAATAAACAATAGATAATAACAAAAATCAGTCTGGAAAAAAAAATAGCACAATTGCCATAAAATCATACGATAATCGAAGGGCAATTGATAGATCAAAATTGCCTCTTTATTCAGAGCCTATACTATTTAAATCTAATTTCTCAACACTAACAAAATCAAGAAAGATTCTGAATCCTTAGTCCAATTGATAGATCAAAATTGGCTCCTTATCTCAGTACTTTGACAACTAAACAAATAACAGAACTACTAATCCAACTGAGCATATTAGAGAGTTCCAAAACAGCAACTGCCCACCAAATTTTTGCATTAAAGATAATGACACTGCAACTAGCTTGAATATCCACAATAATTCTAGTTCAAAGACATAACTAACCACAAACCAACACAGCAAAAAAAAAATCAAGGAATTTAAAATATACATATTTTTTATGATATTGAAGTTAAAGAAAGATCTGAAGTATGAAAAAATACCCTGTAGAATAATGGAGCTTCTTCTTCAGATCTCAGGAAAATATCATCAAAGAATGTAGCTTTATATTTCAATATATGTACAGAAAAACAAAAAAGATAAAGAAAGTGTTGGACCCCTCTTACTTTAGTGCCCTTTTTAGGCACTTGTAGTGAGATAAAAATCAGATCTTGATCAAGAACTCAACCATGAATATTGAGAGAGCATGAAAGAAGACCAGCTGGTTCTGGGTCCCACTGGGTGGTGGACCCCACACTTTTAATTTGTAATTATCTTACTGTTTTATTTGTTATCCGGCAGATAATTAGTCTTTTCAGTTTGCTTTTAATACCACTCCTAATAACGACAACTCATGAAACCGACACTGTTAATTAGCATCCCTTAAGCATTTTTACATTAGAGAAGAACATCCACAGAAGAGTTAACGGTGAAAACACACCTAAACTATCATTTTTTCGAGTATACTCTAACTATCAGTTGTTCTCTTTTTCTATCTAAACTATCATCATAGATGATTAGGTCAACTATTACATTTTTCTATTAATTATGTGTGTTTTAATATATAAATGGTGATAGTTCAGATAGGAAAAGAAACATATGATAGTTGGAGTATAGAACTTGCAAGAAAATTGATAGTTTAAGTGTGCTTTTTACCTTTTTGCCATTTTCTCTTATTATAAAGATTATTTACGGATGGGAAAAGGGTTAAATTTGCCTCCAATTATGATTTATAGTTTAACATTGTCCTCCGTCTTGCGATCAAATATACCCTTCTCGTTAGCAAACTTGTTAAATTTGCCCTCGAATGGACGAATTTATGAGTTGGACGTCACGTCAGATCCACCTAGACTACACGTCGGCTCAAATAAACCCCTTGATATCTTCAAAACTCGGATAAAAACAAAAATACGGAAGAATAAAAAACCAACACAGCCACAACCACCCTCTCCTCTCCATCTTCTCCACCCCCGCTGATCCATCGGACCACCGCCACCCCACTTTTGCAACCACCAAAAACCCCGACCACTACTCAAAACACACCACACCACCACCACAAACTACCACCATTGCCATCTCCGGCAGAGAACCCCGAACCAAATGCTATAAAAAACAACATCAAAATCATCACCGTCAGCCACCAACAA
This sequence comes from Anisodus tanguticus, assembly GCA_034509755.1. Lineage (NCBI taxonomy): Eukaryota > Viridiplantae > Streptophyta > Magnoliopsida > Solanales > Solanaceae > Anisodus > Anisodus tanguticus. The sequence goes on along the minus strand of CM067540.1, from coordinate 51,016,681 downwards.
ACAACTCCAGATCTTTCAAAATCATCACCATTGCCGGAGCTCGTCTCCGGCAAATCAAGACCAACACCACCACTTTTTAGCACACTTTTATCAGGAAAATTCAGCATTCTCCATTTTTAACGCACTCCAAGCTTTCATCTATGGCGGCTTCAACAACTCTTTCGAGTTCCATTACCACCTCCAAACTCTCTCTATACCAACCACGCGCCTCCTCTATTAACCATCTCCCCTCCCTCAAACTCCCATCAATCTCATCCAATAATCCCTTAATTTCCCATTTTTTCCCAACGAAAAATAACGTTGTTACTCTTAATAAGCAAGAGCAGTCCAAAATCAATATGAATCGGAGCAGTAGTAACAAAACGAGGCAACAACAAAAATGGAGCCATCGTTCTCGACAATAAACGGAGTGAGACGTTACCAGGCCAATCGAAACACAACAAAATATTAGCCATAGTAATTTTGCCCAAGTACGGCAATAATGCAGAGGATGACAAACCGGATACGTCACTTCGCGACCTTAAAGTAAGAATCCAGCCGAGAAACTCTGAAAAACAAACATATATGGGGTCGTTGTTGTACAATGGTTTGTGGTGGAGAAGGGGTCGTATTTGGTGGTGAGCCGTGAATCCGACGTGGAGTCTAGGTGGATCCAATGTGGCGTCCAACTCACAAATTCGTCCATCCGAGGGCAAATTTAACAAGTTTGCTAACGGGAAGGGTATATTTGATCGCAAAGTTTGACGGAGGACAATGTTAAACTATAAATCATAGTTGGATGACAAATTTGACACTTTTCCCTTTACTGATTGACTGCCACTTTTAAATTATCTCACTATTTTACTTTTATGAATTATTTATTCGGACATAGAATTTCTATCTATGGTAATATGTATCATGTTCAAAAAAGTAATTATTTTATCTAATAATTTAAACGATTAAAAGAAATATTTTTATTTAGTTAGTTATTCTCAACTAAAAAGGACAAGTTTGAGTTTCGTTGGATTCTTCCATTCCCCTTCCTAAATATGGGCTTTTGCCACCTTTCCAGTGAAAAGTAAATAAAATTTTATTCTTAAAACATGTATTTGGTTGTTTTTATTATACCTATAAGTAAGTAAAATAGAAAGATACACACGTAACACACATGCGGCAGGGTTGTAGTACAATGTTTTGCAATCGCTCACGCGGCTTTCACATGTCTGTCATGTTTCAATTAAAGCCAAAAATCATACCATCAGTAAATCGAATCACACACAATGTTTTGCAACGTAACTGTCACATACTATATCTTTACAATATGGACACAAGAAATCTATATACACGCAAATATGATGATAGATATTGTTTCATCATATTTTGTCGATAGATTTTAATGTCACGACGTAAATCAAATGAGCTATGGCGGAATCTCGAGCTCTAACCTATAAAGTTCAAGTTTTAGATTTGTTTTTTTATATAAACACACACGCAGTCTGCTGAAAAATTACACTATATATATATATATATATATTATGTGTTAAATTTTCTTAATTTTTTCATATATTTACTTTTTATATTTTGACACCTCTTGTTAAAATTCCTAATTCCGTCACTTCGCATAGCTATTAAGATTCAAAGACATGACCTTCCTTTAGAAAACTGAAGCGCCTCACCAAGCGAGCTAAGAACCTACTCATGACAAGCAACGTCATTTACCCTTCTTTGTAATAGACACAAGAGCCCGTGTCAGCACGGTCCCAACATATATTATAATATTATTTCTATGTTGTAGTATAACGATCCGTTTCGTCATAAGAATTTTTCACTCTTTTCCGGAATATTTTTTCACTTTATTTGAAAATTAGTTTTACATGAAAATTTTAGATACAACTTGAAGCTGTATTTATAATTTTTTCATATATTTACTTTTTTTGCTTTCAGTACACTCAAACAATCAAATATTCTTTGCAAAAACTATAACCAAACATAACTCCAACTTTAAAATTTTCAAATAAAGTGAAAAATATTTGATTTTCTGCCAAACGCCTACTAAAATTATCTCAATATATTCTATGACTTTATTTTTGTTTTTGCAAGAAATAGGCTAATACCCACTTGTTGAACCGCTAATCAAACTTTAACAGACGTTCAAAACTACTTAAATCACTTTTTAAATTCAGAACATCACGTCAACGATCATACCCCCAGACTAGAATGTTAAAATCTTTAATACATCACATATATATGGACAACTTGAAATACGGGAACAAAACGAATCATCTACTATGTTTTGTAAATAAATTATTATCAATAGAATAATTAACTTTTGAAGGAATTTAGACGAAAAAAATGACTAACTTAGAGATGAACCATTTATATAAGTAGTAAGGTACACATTAAAAAGAAATAGAATGGTCATCCATAATTCGTGTGTTTCTATAACTCATATTTTGAAGGTTGATTTTTATTGGACTTTGCAGGTATGAATTTTCTATTGAGCACTTCACATTGGTTGGTAATTTTGTTTATCCCATAGAAATTTTTGAGGAGTTATGAAGCTGATTGACTGAATTTATGCAGTGAAAACTTCAGATGATCACTAATTGTAAAAAAGGAAAAAGCAAGTTAATCTTCTGATACTAATTATATTGACAATTGCTATTTCGTTTCCATGATTTTGAGCTGCCTAACAAGAGTTTTGACCAACTTTTTATTACTTAATTAATTACTCCAAGCTACCGTACGTCATTTTATTAATTCTTGTAATTCTAGACATTAAAAGGTAGGTTTACCTTGTAATCTTGATTGAATTAAGGGTTACTGCTGTCATAATTTCAAGTAACACATTTTATTGTTTCTTGTTCATATATTTGGCCGTTCTTATTTTGGACAGAGGATGATACCAGCAAGCACCGACTCGAATGACATTTTTCATGTAAGCATACAAATAAAACCTGTCAGTCTTCCTTAATCCTCAATATTGCTTTATGATTTCTCTTTTATAATGATTGTGTTTTTTTAAAGAATCCCGAATTGGAAAGGCTTCAACTACTTTTGGGGGGTTATTTATGAAAATTTTCACTTTTTTTTGTTTGTCAAAAACCAATATAACAAATTCACTTGCCTACCCAAATATGTTTCTCCTGTGACTCTCCAGTCAAATTACTTAAGGCTGCACCTATACAAAAAGTTTGCCAGAGATATGAGATATGGGTTGTCTTTGACAGTTGAAAGCGCAAAATGCATCGAAATAGTGCATGACACAGGCTATAAAGCAAACGAGAAAAGAGTATGTGCTGAAAATGAAGATTAATCCTTGAGAAATTCTAGAAATATTTCAATATAAGGAGTCCATGGAATAGGAAATGTATTTTGCTAGCTTGTAGAGTGAGGATTGTCCAAATCCATATAAGGAGTTCACGTTCCTATTCCATTTTCGATTTGTGACTCTTAACACTCCCCGCATGCCCAGATCCCATTAATTGGAGCGTGTATGACATAATTTGGGGATTCAACATCGATGAACATAGAATTGGAATGAGTCTAGCTCTGATACCATGTAAAAGATGGATCTTGGGCCTAACTCAACCCCAAAAGTTAGCTTGTAGGATGAGAATTGTCCAAGTCCATATAAGGAGTCCATGTATCCCGTTCTATATCCGATATGAGACTTTTAACAGTTCCTACCGAATAAAATCACCAAGCTGTTAAAACAGAGAAAGTTCACCAGCAGGTATAAATGTAGTAGTTCTCTTAAGTATCCTAATTGATTCCATTTTTTCCTATATATCTACATTTTTTTGGCAGGGAGATGAAGTTCCTACAGCAACTTGCTTTTGACTTTTTGACTTGTACATAGTTGCTCCAGTAACCAAGGTTATCAAAATTACTACTTAACCTTCTCCTTTCCTTGCACCTCTTTCAAGAATAATAATTGCAGTATTGCATGTTTAAGCAGTACTTGTTGGACAAGACAGTGTGTTCTTTCACTTGGTTTTCAGTCTTCTATCGGCAAGCTCGCTTCTCCCATTTAGTTTCTTGACTATTGATTACTTCAATCAGTAGGTTTTGTTTCTCTTTTTTTAAGTGCGGAGGCGGGGAAAAGAGATGGCTAGGTATTTTGAATTGATCCAAAATATTGTTACCTTCTTCCTATGATTAGTTGAGTTCAATCATTATCTACTTATTCATATAGACACACACCATATTATAGATAAATAAGAATGAAACAAGAACTGATGGCATGCCATAACTCATAAGTGATAACTGCTGCTTTCTGAACCCTTGCATAACATGTGAATTTTTTTTCACACTAGCATCAAGAGCATTGAAATTTTAAACCAAGGACTCTCCCTAAAGAGCCACCAAGAAATATGACATGGACATATCTAGAGATATCAGATTGTAGAATAGTTAACACAGCCATTTACTTAGTTGTCATTGGTAAGTTTTGCAAGAGAAAAAAAGCTCTTCAATTATGTCCTGCTGAACCCTCATAGAATAAGAAAAAAATAACAGTGCTCCATGAAATCATTAAATAAAAACAAGAATGTCGACTAAAAGGCTGCAGCAGTGATACTAATTTATACTAGAAAGGAAGTTTCTGATTTTTATATTATTTTGATAGCTGCAAAGATACTGATAGTTTTCTTTTATTTTTCAAGTATGAAGGAGAACAATAAGATTTTTTTTATGGTTAAGAACAAATTGAATTTATTTTTGAGAGAAGGATAAAAATAGGTATTTACAGACTAAAAGACTATGTTAATAGAATGTATTAACCTTACCAAGTTAAAGGTTCGTATTACATCTTACTTCTTATGCATAACATTAGCAATATCCTTTTTGATTTTCTTCATGATCTGGGTGTGTATTTTGTTTTTTCATGCTTATTTATTTTGGAGGAGCTTGGGATGAAGAAATGGTAAATTGAGAATGCTATGATTATTTATTAAGTGAAGAGTAATTTCTATGCTTAGCTTTGTTTCGTAATTCATCTTGTGTATCCTTTTTTTATTTAAATTTTTTATGCATATTAATTTATGTGTTGCACGAGTTTGTGACTCTTTTCTCTAGATTTTCTTAGGTATACAGATTAGACAAAGACAACTTAGAGATACATTGCTTTCTTGATTTGTAATTATACTATCTTACGAGAGTTTTTCTTATTTGTGATTGGAATGAGCAGGTTCACTTTAATGTTGGAGTTCAAGCTCTTAGGCTCCCATATAAGATATATGTGAAAAATTACGTTGTCGCAATCTTTGAACTGTGCAATATAGCTCATGCTTCCGGCTGGCATGAAGTCTTCCAAAGTAAGTTGTGAGAAATTATGAGAGAAAATATATTATTGAATTGTTGTATCTATATGATTATACTGAGCTCTATTTATAGACACTTCATTATAATCATTTTTCTAGTAGGATGCTATATATGAAATCATATTCCTATTCTACATTACAATCATTTTTCTAGTAAGATATTATATATGAAATCATATTTTTATTCTAACTCCCCCTCAAGCTGGTGCATACAAGTCATATGTACCGAGTTTGTTACAGATGTAATTAATACGAGTACCAGTGAGTGACTTGGTGAAAACATCTGCAAGCTGATCACTCGACTTCACAAATTTTGAAACAATATCACCGGGGAGTATCTTTTCTCTGACAAAGTGACAGTTAATCTCAATGTGTTTAGTCCTCTCATGAAATACCAGATTTGGAGAGGAATGCCGATAAAACACTGACTGATCAGCTTCACTACGAGTCATGCCAAACTCCTGAATTATAGTGCTAACTTTCCAAACCAGGCTCGAGGAGATTGTTTCAGACCATAAAGAGACCGACACAATCGACACACCAGGTTAGACTCTCCATAAGCAACAAAATCAGGTGGTTGTTCCATATAAACTTCCTCCTCAAGGTCACAATGGAGAGAATAACATACTTCACGAATATGTCCAAGCCTATTACAATAACTACACCTAGGTCGAAATCTTTTAAGGAGATCTCCTCCTCGTCACTTTTTCATAGACTGTGATGTGCGATTTTCTGATCTCCTCCTTAAGGATTTTGAAGTAATAATCATAGGACTTGAAATTTCAATTCTCGTATTTTTTGAGTTAAACATATCAAAACTGAGAGACGTGGCGAAATCTGTCTTGAAAGATGGATGAAATCTGGCGAACACAACCCAAGAAGAAAATCACCGAGATCTGGCAGGAAAAAGGTGCATGTGCGGCACGTGGATCTGACGCGCTAGCCGGAGCTGGCACTTCGAGTGGCACGTGAGTGGATATTTGTCGGAGCAGTTGACTGAGTTTTGTTCGGAAGAGACTGATCTACCTTGTGGTGGTGTTGGAATTTGCGCAACACTACCCAAAAGTAATTTTATAGCGTGCAACTATGTTGTCATCGAAAATATTGCACGGTGACTGATTTGCTTTCCTAGAAATTGTTGGAAATTTGCACAACAATTAGTTTCTCACTAGCTTGAACCTGATCTATGTTGTGCTGGTGTTGGATTCTGCACAACATCACTGAATAGAGATGTGATGCTAGTAGTCACCGGAAAAATTATGTATGGTGATGATTTTTTATTTTTTTTCAAATCTTCACTGGAATATTGCACAACGGATACTTTCTTACTAATGCTCTGGAAGAGAAGGACGCAAAACAATCGTCGAAATTGAGGCACGGGACTGTGATGGAATTTTATGGGTAGGATCGGAATGATGGCACGACCCTATGGGATGCAAAACAGTCGTTGAAATTGAGGCATGAGACTGGTGATGGTATTTTGTGGGTAGGATCGCAATGATGGCACGACCCTAAGGGAAAATAAATTATGCCGGAAAAGTTATCGAACCTCGAAGAAAGTGGTATGGATCAGCTCGGAATCTCTACGCGATGCTGACAATAAAAATAATTCTTAAAAACTCTAGTTCCAACGATCAAAATATGGTAAATGTTCACATCGAAATTACTATTCATGTAGGGAAAACATTGTTCATGCGACACTATTCACGCCTACTTTTTTTTAGAGAATATTTTATTTATAAATATCTGAAAGTTCTCTACAATCTTCACTTTACCATTATCTTTGGCCAGACGGGCGACACACATTGGCTAGTGCCGCCCGCCGGCAGCGTAAGCTCTTTGATTATCTATCAAGATCGTAGAAGCTCTGATACCATATGAGAAATTAAGGGAGAAAATATATTATTAAATTATTGTATCTACATGATTACACTGAGCTCTATTTATATACACTCCATTACAATCAATTTACTAGTAGGATATTAAATATGAAATTCTATTTTTATTCTACGTTACAATAATTTTTCTAGTAGGATATTATATATGAAATATTATTCCTATTCTAACCTAAGTAAAGTTCCTCCATCATCCATGCTTTACTTTAGCCTCTATTTTCAACCTATGAAGGTTTTTTATATTCATGCTTCTATTGACTAATTTTTCTGATACATGAGCATTCTTCATCCGCCTTTATACCTCTTTTTCTCCGCCTACACTGAGCTGGCATGAACTTTTGTTGAGAGGAATAGATATATCTTGTTGATGTTATATTGATTACAACAGTGATTTCATCTTAGATAGGAAAAACTCATGATTATAGCCTTTTAGTTATCAAGTCTGGTGGATATTTCACTCTGTGGAAAAAAAATCTGGTGAATATCTTCACTGTTCGGACCTCTTTCTAACGAAGAGTTTAACGAATTTCAGATGGTCTGCTTTATTTGATACTGTTAGAGTATGTGTGTGTGAGAGAGGGACAGAGTGAAATCAAAATGCACGTCTGCTATCCTTAATTAGGCAAATTATAATGATGTTTCTTTTGTACTATTTTTTTTTATCTTACACATAAATTTATGGAATGCTTGTTGTGACTTCAAACATGTTAATTCTACTTTATTGCTTTTAGCCCATGATTACTGAAGTTTGTGATGACATAAAGGCTTCTAACTGTTGGAAATTTGCCTTTGGCGGGAGTTGCGACCGATCAACTTTAACGGCTTAAACACTAGTGTAACGTATGTTGGAGAATCCGGTTCTTCACACATGCATGATCTACTAAGTACGTAGATAACCGTAAGGCCAAGAATCGTCAAATTTCATTGAGAAATGAAAGAGATATTGGTTCACGAAGTAAGGTGTTTGAAGCATGGAAAGTGTGGTATTGTGTGTAATTCTCCCTCATCGGTAGAGGAAGAAAGAATTGTTGTGTATATAAGATTCGAAATTGGTTTGGGGTTTGGGACCCCAAGGGGTATCCCATGTGTTTAAAGGAGGGAGGACCTAGATGTGCTTCGATTCGAGGAAAGACCACACGCGCGCCGCCGCCCGTCCGGTTCCGGGTTCACGGGCCACGGGTCTTCTGATATTATCTTTTTGGGCCAGAAAACTTTGCCAGAAGTACAGTTTGATCCCAGAATTCTTTCAGATGTGCAGTTTGGTCCCTGAAGTTTCAAGATGTACAGTTTGGTCCCTGAAGTTCAGAATTTTGACGGTCAAGACAGAAAAGCCAAGCACTCAATTCAACCATTTATTTTGGCTGAATTACTCCTCCTATAATGGCCAAATCCGTTGGTCTTTCACCATTTATGTTGGTGACTTTACTACCTCCATAATGACCATTATTTGGCTATTATGGAGGCAGTTTTCAGAGCAGTTTTTCAGCCCCTCCCTCACCTATATAAACACCCCCTTACACCATTGTTGAGAATAAGAGTTAACAGTAAAGAGAGGCAGCAAAACAGTGCACGAAAATACACAACCAAAATAGTTTTCTTCCTACAACTTCCAAGCATCATTTCGTTACTCAATATTCTTCACGGTAGCTCTTGAGTTTCCTTTGCTCAAGGGTTCCATTCTTTGTTTTATCTTGGGAGACAAATTGTCCGGGACGTATAAAGGATACATACGGGGCAATATTGTCTTAAGGACAGAGTGCTACACTCGACTCAGCAAAACAATTTACATTTTTCCGTCTTCTACAAAAACTGGAATTTCCAATTTTTACTTGTGTAACGATTGTAATTTCAGATTCCATGTTGAATTATTGAAATCTTTGTTTATCCTTTCGAATACTTGTAATAGTTAAATACTTCCCGTACTGCTTTATAAAGTACCAAAGAGGAAAAACTCCCAACAACCTTAAGACAATATTCGTATAGTATTACTATTAGTGTTCGAAAGATGTCGGTCAAAAGTTGTGTGACCAAATCGGTTATGGAAATGGTTTTACGTAGTAGAGAGAGAGTGATGATGATGAACGTGTTCATGGTGTCACCGCTACCAAGGCGGTGGAAACAAGCGCTCTCGAGAGCACGAGGATGTCAAGCGGGACAAGAGGAGAAGGCGAAGATGTTATTCTATCTTGTAGCAGAAGGCCTATATCGTCCCGGACAAAGGATCCGAATAATGGTGAGAAGGAAATGGACACTCAGTCTGATGAAGTGACTGAAGTGAGCCAGAATCCGAAATTGGGATAAGTATTTTTCTTACTTGTCAAGAATAAAGAGTAAATGATAAGTATTTTTCTTACTTGTCAAGAATAAAGATTAAATGATGTCTGATTAAAAATGGATTAAAGTAAGGAGGAATGTGAAAATAATTTATATTCCTTACGCTTTAACAAATCAGAAGTTTAATCTCATCTTCTTTTCCGTTTAAAGATTGGATTTTGTAAACGACTTAAGAAGATCCGTTCTTTTAAGTGTAATTATTAAAGTGTGTAAAGTATGTTCGCACATACGAGGGAGTAAGATCCACTAACTGTGCGAAAACTCTTACCACTCTTAAGTAAGCGCCAAGAATTATCTGGGCACCAATCATAACGGAAGAAGTCTAAAAGTTAATGACGTTGAGCCTGTCATATTATTTGGCAGAAGATCCTTCATAGGATGATATTGGACACTCAGTCATACAAAGCCTCCGGGCGACTGGAGTGGGCCAAAATTTCTTTGATAGGATGATATTGGACACTCAGTCATAAAAATCCTCCGGGCGACTGGAGTGGGCCAAAAATTCCTTTGATATGATGATATTGGACATTCAGTCATATAAAGCCTCCGGGCGACTGGAGTGGGGCCAGAATTCATTTCATTGGAAAAGTAATGGACATCTAGTAAGGTGGGCCAGAGTTTCCAGGTCTTAAATGATCTGAAGGCCTAAAGAAAGGCAGAAAAGAAATTGGACACTCAGTCTGCCAAAGCAACTGGAGTGGGCCAGAGTATCCAGATCACATATGATCAGGTTACGCCCTAACCACGGGCAAAAGGTTGTTCATGTGAAGCAACGTCACCTCTAAAGTAGAAGGGGTTGGAGAGGTTGTCCTCAATAGGACTTCATGGATTGGGATCACTCAAAGATGAGGTGATATATGTCCCAAACTTGGTTAAAGGGACGTTGTTGGTCAAACCTGATTTGAGACTAGTCCAACAGGTCTGTGATAACTAAGAATGATACAGTATGTCTGTAGCCAAATGAGTGATATACTTGTAATCCGTGCATCTATGCCATCATAGATTAAGACACGTTAAATAGCAAGTCATTCAAAAGCTAACGATATTGAGATTGTTGCCTTCTGTCGACATAAACCCTCAAAATAAATGTGAGGTAGATGAAGAGGCAAAATCATCTTTCCAAATTCCGTCAAGGGAATAGCGAAAGAAGCACCGCTCCTCTAGAACTTAGTCACACCTAATTGGGTGATTTGAAGTTTATACAAAATAGAGGGGGGAGACAAGTACGTTGTGATCTTCATTGATGATGGTACAACGTATGGAATCCTTTGTTTGTTGAAAAGCAAAGATGAAGTTGTTGAAGCGGATAAGCGCTACAAAGCTGAAGTTGAAAATCAACTATGCCTATGGATTGCAAAATTCGTAGCAATAGAGGGGGAGAATGTGAAGCATCGTTCATTAAACGACTGTTCATTTCTCACTTCAGTCCAACGGTGTTAGCCAAGCGCAAAGTCGTACGCCCAAATTATGTGGGGTGGCTTGGTAAAAGTTGGAATACTGAAACATGTCAAGTTGTACCTAAGACTGTAGATTGCATATCCACTGGATCTGCAAATAACAGTAGTGTTGATCGCCTCTTGGCGTCAAAGAATCTTTGAATTCATTGAAGATAACTTTCCTTGAAATAGGAAAAAGGAGTAATTGCTCAAGGTTAACAAGAACCCGCGAGGGCTCGTTGTCCGGAACTAGACGTTCCGTATCTTCGAGACTCGAAAGTTCTTGGCTATCCGGAACTTAATAATCCGGATCTGAGAACTCGGGGATTCTAGATGTTGAACCAAGACGGAGCAAAGAGGGGACAAAGACTTGTTCCGGTCCTTCTAGCTTGTATGGTTGAGAACGAACCATGAACAATTAACAAATAATTGTTATCTCCAAAAACGTTGCTTTGGAAAGAAGCTAAAGGGAGAAATAGATTCCATATATAGAACCATACTTGTGTAATGGTTAATCTTCTTCAGGAAAAGAACCTTTGGGTTGTAAAATGTGCTCCCCTGTGAGTAGCTTAACATCCAGGGCCATTGTAGTCTTGCGTGGCATGGATGTTGAACTAGCCTTCCCAACCGGAGAGTTGGAAGAAGAGAATCGAGTTAGTTTTTGAACTGTTGGGCTTCTTCCGAACTTTCGATTTGGTCCCCGAAATGTTTACATTTTAGTCCGAAAGTTTCGGATGAAACAGAAACAATGAATCGACCACGAAACATTGGCTCGAAGTTAGAAAGCCAACGGTTGGAAAACCAACGGTACGAGAGTGAAAATCATATTGAAACAAAGTCTCGATATGAAAGATATGTGTATCTGAGATGACTTCTTAGGAATTGGATTTCTAAGACATCTAACGGATGGTCAATAGTTGACGAGTCTCGTTGAAGCCACCAATGGATATGAATCATATAACCGATTGGAATCATGGTGCACCCATAGACAAGGAGCGATATGCACAGGTCACGTGTAGTTCAATGTATTGTACACACTACAACCGACCTGGTATCGTCCTACAAACATATTAGTTGAACTAAGGTTCACTGATGATCTTAATACATGATCAATAGAAGGCGTTAAGTCGGATATGACGATATACGAATTATTCGCTTATCTACGGATTATAGTATTCGGATGTCCGGCGGTTACGAGAGAACACTGTGATGCAAACTGGACATTAGATCTGAAGAACACCAAAGCCACAAGTAAATGTATATGGTGGTTCTTATAAAAACCTCTAAGCAAACTTGCATCGGCCGATTCATGATGGAATCGGAGTTTATCGCTGTATACAAAGCATGAAAGAAGTTAAGTAACTTCACGGCTCCTTAGAGGACGTCCCTTATTGGGAGAAACCCGTACCTTCAGCAGTTATACACTGTGGCTAGCCGGTCGGCTTTAGGAAGGACACGGATGACGGCGTCGGACATATCTGTCGTCGGGATCCGTCGGAGACATAAGACCGTATGGCGTTGATCATCACGGGTGTCACTTCCTTGTTTACAAACTAAGGGACTACCCGGAGATCAAGCGTTCTGCTGTCTAGGGGAATGGGCTTAAAACCCAAAATATACGGACCAATACGGTGGAAACCCAACCTTACGAGCTGGAGATCCCGGTAATTTGGTTCAATGGGAAAACTAAGTTGTAAAGGTTCGGTTGATCGCTTCGGTAGAAGCATGAACACTTCGGATAGTGATTTCGAAAAGAAACACCAAATCCAAAGCCGTTCCCGCGATAGACGTTAAGTGCTATCTGAGTATGGGTAAAGGTTAAGTTTTCAAAACCTGTAATGATCCTCAACGGTTGAGGTTAGGTCTTTGGGAAACTTTTAATGGTTCCTAACACTTGTGAAGTGGGGTATAGCAGGATACCTTGTAGGAGACCACCTATTTAAGTGCGAGGACGGGCCGCCTCAAATTGAACGCACTTAAGAATCCAAGACGTTGTCCATGGCCAAAACGGACAAAACATTACGAAGAAGAGAGTAAGGGAATTTGTTGTGTTGGAACCGTTGTCTTGGCTTACACTAAACACTGACGGTTCAAGACATCACGTTCACCGCCCAGTAAGTAAGTCCGATGGTATTCAACTATGGAAGGTTCAAAGCGAGGCTACCTCTCCTTATTCAACATCGGTCATTTGAAATATTCTTTGGAAATGAAAAGACACCATGTGAGTGCGCCAAAATCTCTTTCAAGAGGGGATTGTTGGAAATTTGCCTTTGGCGGGAGTTGCGACCGACCAACTTTAACGGCTTAAACACTAGTGTAACGTATGTTGGAGAATCCGATTCTTCACATATGCATGATCTACTAAGTACGTAGATAACCGTAGGGCCAAGAATCGTCAAATTTCATTAAGAAATGAAAGAGATATTGGTTCACGAAGTAAGGTGTTTGAAGCATGGAAAGTGTGGTATTGTGTGTAATTCTCCCTCATCGGTAGAGGAAGAAAGAATTGTTGTGTATATAAGATTCGAAATTGGTTTGGGGTTTGGGACCCCAAGGGGTATCCCATGTGTTTAAAGGAGGGAGGACCTAGATGTGCTTCGGTTCGAGGAAAGACCACACGCGCGCCGCCGCCGCCCGCCCGTCCCGTCCGGTCCGGTTCCGAGTTCCGGGTTCCGGGTTCTCGGGTTCTCGGGTTCTCGAGTTCTCGGGTTCTCGGGTTCTCGGGTCACGGGTCGTGGGCTGTGGGTCTTCTGATATTATCTTTTTGGGCCAGAAAACTTTACCCTGAAGTTTCAAGATGTACAGTTTGGTCCCTGAAGTTCAGAATTTCGACGGTCAAGACAGAAAAGCCAAGCACTCAATTCAACCATTTATTTTGGCTGAATTACTCCTCCTATAATGGCCAAATCCGTTGGTCTTTCACCATTTATGTTGGTGACTTTACTACCTCCATAATGGCCATTATTTGGCTATTATGGAGGCAGTTTTCAGGCCGTTTTTCAGCCCCTCCCTCACCTATATAAACACCCCCTTACACCATTGTTGAGAATAAGAGTTTACCGTAAAGAGAGGCAGCAAAACAGTGCACGAAAATACACAACCAAAATAGTTTTCTTCCTACAACTTCCAAGCATCATTTCGTTACTCAATATTCTACACGGTAGCTCTTGAGTTTCCTTTGCTCAAGGGTTCCATTGCTGTTTTATCTTGGGAGACAAATTGTCCAGGACGTATAAAGGATACATACGGGGCAATATTGTCTTAAGGACAGAGTGCTACACTCGACTCAGCAAAAACAATTTACATTTTTCCGTCTTCTACAAAACTGGAATTTCCAGTTTTTACTTGTGTAACGATTGTAATTTCAGATTCCATGTTGAATTATTGAAATCTTTGTTTATCCTTTCGAATACTTGTAATAGTTAAATACTTCCCGTACTGCTTTATAAAGTCCCAAAGAGAAAAATCTCCCAACAACCTTAAGACAATATTCGTATAGTATTACTATTAGTGTTCGAAAGATGTCGGTCAAAAGTTGTGTGACCAAATCTGGTTATGGAAATGGTTTTCTGGTAGAAGAGAGTGATGATGATGAAGTGAATATCTATTTCGATGTGTTTAGTGCGCTGGTGTTGAACAGGATTACTAAAAAGGTAGATGACACTAACATTATCACAATAAACCAAGGTAGCTTTCTGAATAGGACAATGGAGCTCTACAAGAAGATTACGTAACCAACATGATTCAGAGAACCCCTCGATACTCGGCCTCTGCACTAAAGCGCGAGAATGTAGATTGACGCTTTGCAGACCATGAGACCAAGTTATGTCCAAGAAACATACAATTGCCGGACGTGGAACGTCTGGTGTCCGGACAACCACCCCAATCAACATCTATATATGAGACAAGTGTAGCCGTAGATGACGGATATAAATGTAAGCCAAAGTCAAGTGTCTCCTGGATGTACCGAATAATGCGTTTGAGTGCATTCATGTGCTCAACCCTAGGATCATGCATAAACAAACACACATGTTGTACGGCATACGTAATATCTGGTCTCATGAAAGTAAGATATTGAAGGGCCCTAGCAAGACTGCGATAGCGGGTCAGATCCTCGTAAGGTGAGCCAACCTCAGCACCCAACTTGGGTTTAGTATCAACTGAAGTGGAAGTAGACTTTCATGAGGACATACCGGCTCGCTTAATGATCTCAGTTGCATACTTTCGTTGGGATAAGAATAGCCCACCTGCATGACGAGAGATAACAATCCCCAAAAAGTAACTCAAGGGCCCCAAGTCTTTCATAGCAAACTCAGAACTGAGCATTGTCATGATAGACTGGCGTAATGCATCAGAAGAGGCAGTCAAGATAATATCATCCACATATAATAGTATGTAAGCTAAGGAAGAAATACGATGATATATGAACAATGAATTATCAGACTTGCTGTGATAAAATCCAATAGTCGAAACATAGTCTGCAAACCTCTTATACTAAGCCCGTGGGGACTGCTTAAGCCCATATAAGGACTTCTTCAATAAACAAACATGATGAGGATATTTAGGATCTCTAAACCCAAGGGCTGATGCATATAGACTGTCTCCTTAAGATCCCCATGTAAGAAATCATTCTTCACATCTAACTGATGAATGTGTCATGCTTTCGAAAGAGCCAAGCTGAGCACAGTGCGAATGATAGTCGGTTTGACCACTGGACTAAATGTCTCACCACAATCCACACCAACCTGTTGAGTCTTACTATCACCTACAAGACGAGTCTTATGCCTCGCAAAAGATCCGTCAGAATTGTCTTTATGAGCAAAAATCCACATAGACCGAATAATATTAACACCAGATGGACAGGGCACCAACTCCCACGTCTTATTATCAATAAGAGCATTATATTTGTCGGTCATATCACTTTTCTAATTCGGGTCATTTAAAGCAGACACGGGATTGCGAGGTAGAGGTGATTTAAGAACATTAGAATTTAGATTAAAATATCTTTTTAGTTTAACAATACCTCGTTGACTACGAGTGACAGGTCTATGACTCGAGGAAGAATTGGGTGGATTTTGGGAAATTTCCGGACAAAGGACGGATGGGTCAAAACTGGAACTGGATACCAGAGACAACGCAGAAGCAGAACCAAAAACTGGGCCAGAAGTGGGCTGGAGAGGCGGCCCAGTTACTGGACCCATATCGGTGGTCTGTGACGGTACGGGAGACAAAGCGGGCAGTGGGCCCGCTGGCAGATATGGGGTGCGGGACATATCCGAGAAATGATGGATAATATATGGGAAGACATCGTCATCCAAAAAATTATACGAACTAGACACAGGACTACTCACCTTAGCAAACAGAAATTGGGATTCATAAAAAATAACATGGCGACTAATGATGATTTTATTTGAGGATAAATCAAAATATTTGTAACCACGATTATTAGACGGATAACCCAAAAATACACAAGGGGTAGAACGGGTCTGAAGTTTGTTAATTGTGGTGGACGGAAACAACGGATAACATAAGCATCCAAAGACCCTAAGATGTGAATACGAAGGAGTCTTATTATATAAGATTTGTAGGGGGGACGAATATGTCAAACCTTTGGTAGGAAAAATGTTAAGAAAATATGTAGTCATTTGTAAAACATGATGCCAAAAAGAAGGGGTACGGAAGCATGAACCAATAGAGTTCGGAAAATGTTATTAATGATACGAATTTTGCGTTCGGCTTTCCCATTTTGTGAGGACGTATGAGGACAAGAAAAACGAAAATTGATTCCATTATTAGCACAAAACTCCTGAAACACCCCATTATCGTATTCTTTGCCATAATCACATTGAATATATTTAATTTTCCGTTCGAATTGGGTTCTAATGAATGCTCTAAATTTTAGGAAAGTGAAAAAAATGTGAGATTTTTTCGCTATCGGAAAAGTCCATAAAAATTAGAACAATCATCCAAAAATAAAACATAATAACGATGACCCAAAGAACTGAGAACATGAGACGTCCATAAATTGCTATGAATAATATCAAAGGGCATTAAAGTACGAGAATTAGTGTCTACAAACGGCAATCTAATAATTTTTCCTAAAGAACAAGATTGACAAATCGGAGTACTACGCGTACCCTTACAAGAAATAAAATTATTTTTATATAAGAAAGACAAAATAGACGACCCCGGATGACCTAGACGAGCATGCCACAAGGAAGGAGCAAGGGCTGCAAAAGATGATGGCATGGCTGGACTTGAGAGACCGGAGGTGGGTGTGATAGGATAAAGATCCCCCAACAATCACATCTCATGAGAGGAATCCCCGTCTTCAAATCCTTCACAAAAAAAACTCAAAAGGATCAAATTCAAAGGAAACAGAATTATCAGTGGTGAATTTACGGGCAGACACCAAATTTTTGATTAATTTAGGGGCATGAAGGGTTTTTTTCAAGATAAGAGGTGGATGGGGGGGGGGGGGGATGGGAGGATGGGAGACAAAGTTTTATGACTGTAATCACGAATTGGAATCGAATTGTCATTACCAGCAATTATACCACGATTACTGCTCAAATTGGAATAAGACGAGAGAGTACCTTGGTCGGACGTCATGTGGGTAGTGGCGCCGGTGTCCATGTACCAATTTGCGTCTGGGGAATTTAATCTGAGGGTGTGCATCGCGGCTTCAATGTCGGTGGGAGTGGGTCTCGCGGCATGGTGGGCCTGGTGGGGCCGAGGCCCAAGCACGCCGGCTTGTTGCCTCGACCCATCATTAGCTCTTGGGTTCCAGGGGGCTGCTTGACTGGGCCTGCTGAAATTCTGAAACTGGGTCCAAGTTGGATACGGACCAGGGGGCTGGAAATAGGGGTTGTTGGGCCCAGTTCCACGGCCAGGGTCCCCAAGTCTGTGGCCAGTTGGCTTGCGGCCCACTTCCCCGAGGCCCATTGGCACCCCCGTTATTTCCACCTCAGTGTCCGCCACGGTTCTTGCCATTATTTTTGTGATTCTGACCCTTTTTACCGCCACCATTATTGCGGTTTTGGCTGGAAATGTTGGAAACAGAGGGATCAAAATTGGACTCGGTCACCATGACAACAGGCGGGGGACCCTGTTGCCGCTTTATTTGCTAATCCGGCCTCTTCGAGCGTGAGCATGGAACGGGCCTGATAAAACTGTGGAAGAGGACTGCTCTGACGAAGAAGCGTACCGACACCATTATAGGCCTCAGATAGGCCTGCAACCATCTGAAGTACGAGACGATCATTGGTTACAGGCGCACCAACGTTGCGGAGTTGGTCCGCCAATTCTTTCAACCTTTTGCAGTATGCTGAAACGTTAGGGAAATCTTTCATATTGACGTGGGAGAATTCCTGCTTAAGGGTAACAACACAAGAATTTTGATTATCTTGGAAGATGTCACGTACTCTATTCCAAGCATCAATCGTTGTAGCGTCTTGTTCAACAATCGTTTGCAATAGGTCGGTAGATTTAGTGGAGTAAATCCACTGAAGAACGATAGCATCAAGTATCGTCCATAACTTAGGATCATCCTTGGGTTTTGGCACCTCTATATCCTTAGGAGCCGCGGGGATAATGTGATGGAGAACTTGATACGAGCGTGCATGAACTTTGAACAGTTCGGCCCACGTCGCGTATTGGACGTTTTCTATTTCAAAAATGATAGGGATGTGATTCTTGATATTAGAAACAGTAAGGGCAGGGTGAAACGTGTTCTTTGCCATAATAGCAACGCAAGACGTGATATAGGGATTTGGAAGAAAAAATTGGGAAGAGAAAGGATACTGTCGGACACAAAAACCGAGAAGAGAGTCTCGGATTTTGAGAAAAAAAGTCAACGGAATTTTTTGTTGAGGGAGGAATTTGAAACCTAGACTTCTGATACCATGAAAGAAATAATCCTTTGATTATTCTCATTAATGAAAGGGTATATATATACAATTTACAATTTCCATAATATGGAAAATTGTATTTCTATTCTACTCTCAAAACTTTATTCTAGTTGTACAAGAATCCTACAATTATGGTAAGAATACAATGCTAATTAATTACAATTTTATGGTACAAAATATGCTCCAAACCGTGATATATCACGGACAGCTTGCTTAGCCGTGTGGTCTTTTAGTTCCATACCAAATTCCTGTGTCACCATTGTGTCTTCCTCATTTCTTACCTTTACGAAACTCTCCGTTCATTTTCGTGGATAGTTGCAACAACCTTTGGTTATGTTTTGTAATGCAGGTTCAAATACTTTTTGTCAAATTGGGACAAAATGCTTATGACAACAAAGGTTTATAGAGTGGTCACATTTCAATAGCGATCTTATTCTTTTGTCCATTATGTAAATGGGTTCTCTCGTTGAGGATGAAGAATGTACTGTTTCATAATCTTGTACAACTTTGTCCATCAATGCATGTAAATATTATTGTGTTAAAAGCTTGAAACAGGTAAAAGTATTTTCTTGGTGTTAGGACCTTTTAGTAACTTTGTAATTACACAAATAACATAAAATTAGTCTAAAAGGGTCATTACAAAATGAATAGAGGTATATGATCATCTGTGTACATGGGCGATTCTGAAATAACACATAGGCGATCTGTTATATTTTGCAGGGGTCATTTAATCAATTCACCCACCAATAATGTCAGGCATACGCCTTGTGCTGGGCATGGGCACGGGCCATCTAGTGCATAGAATAAGGTGAAGTTTCGGCGGATACAAAGGTAAAAGCAAAACATGAACTGGTTTTTATGTCAATAATAAAAAATATATTTATCTAGCAATCAAGTACAATATTTATAAAGCATGAAATTTTTATAATACCAAAAACACCCTTTGCTGAGAAGCAGGCATGTCGACGAACAGTTGCCTGCTTGCAGTCGCTTATATATATATATATATATATATATACCAATAAAAGGGGGGTTACTTTCAATAAATTTGTTTCAATAAAAGGGGTTGAATAAGTATGGTGTGTGGTCCTACTCGGTACTCTCTTCTTGTAGGCTTCTGTTCATATAAGTCTTTCAATTCAAAGTCTATCTCCTGTAGTAATAATTTTTTTTTTTTTTTTTTTTTTTTTTTTTATATATCTGGACTCTGTCCAGTCACTAGTCCTAGGTTACTATTCATCATCCCTGCTATTCATATTTTTGTTACTATTTAATCTTTAACATGCTATACCTATTCACTTCTTCTTCTTAACTGTTCATCTCTTCTTTTAAGCCTTACCCACGCTATGGCAATCGTCTTTAACCACACCCAAAAGCGGCCACAACAGTCCTTCAGCGGACATCAACAGGCCAATAATAAACCACCGTTGACATAGGAATTTACAGGTTAATCCATGGAGGCCATAACGGAGCTTATCAGATAACCATATACTAAGTCAAGAAGATAACCATGTCTAGGTATGTTATGATGAAGATTTCAACAGTAATTTCAGATATTCATGGCAGCGATTACAACAGTAATTCAAGATTCATGATAAAAATAACAACGGTATATTAACATAACTTCTTGCAATCCTGCCAGATATAGATATTCAAACATAATTTACATTGTCGGAGATAAACTACCGAATAGTAGACTTACATGTCTAGAAGTACAAGGAGATTTCCCTTTCGGGAGTCCCGAAACTGCTACTGCTACGAGGAAGATAATCTACAAACTATCTTACATAACTGGTTTTATACAATGGGTGTTTAGGATAAAACGAACATATGGAGGGTGGAGGAATTTTCTAGTGAGGAAATTTTTGTCTCTCGTTCTCTCTACTTCCTGCTTCTGCTTCTGATTGTAAGGGAGTTTGGAGTCTGATATTTATACTAGATATCCGGACTTCAGCTTCGGATTTCAAACCAAAAAGGAATCTTCAATAGTTTTGGCCGGGTGCGCTATGGGCCCCATCGTCGCTTTTTCTTTTTGAAAATTGTCTTCTTTATTTTGTCGTCGTATGCTGCTGTCTTTTACTTTCCGTAAAGTTTGAAAAACTTTGCGTAAAGTTTGAAAGTGCTGTCTTGTCTGTCGTTTTCAGCTGTTGCTTTCGGCTGCTGCCTTCCACTATAGTCTCTTTATGTCTTTGTCTTGCTTTTAACATCTTTCAGCGTTGGATGCTGTCCGTTGTTGTAGCATATTTCTTTAGGTGTCTAAATTATGTAGGGCTATGGAATCAAAACTCATGCCTGAGTCATAGGCGTCGTTTGGGTCCTGTGCATCCTGTTCATAATTATCTTCTGAACCAGTGTCTGAAACATGATCTTCCGGTACCTGGAATATATTACTTCGTCCTGAACTTTGTCCTGGATTTATTGAAGGAGCCGGTGTTTCTTCTGTTAATTCTATAGAAGTTACATGTATATCTTTTTCTGGCTCTTGAGTCTGACTAGTTATCTGTTCTCGAAATATTTGTTTGAGGGTGTCTTTAACAATCTGTTCGATATTTTTCTATTGTTTTTTCTTTGTCTGTTTGCTCCTTGCTCGGGATGTAGATCCAGTGAGAGTTTGCGGGAGCTTACGTCTAGTCTTAGAGGAAGTAGCTTCCTCGTTTTCACTTTTGGGCAAAGTGACAGCCGTCAACGGGTTTGATAAGTCTTTACCGGCAACCGTTTGCACCGGACTAGTTGTATCTATACCTGACACAATAGGTTTCTTAGCATTCAGAAGGGAATGCACACCTGTCTCATCCATTTTTGAGGGAGATGGAGAACTCTGATTCTGAGTCTGTAATCTGGTTTGTCTGAGGATGAGTTCCAGTGTAGTGACTTTCTCCAATAGGTGTATATTTTGTAGTTGGAGTTCTTCTTTTGTCTGGTTTAATCTTTTGAAGGCGTCTGTCATTGTGCTACAATGATCGCAAAAGATTATTTTGTCTGTGTCTTTACGGATTTTTATCGGGGGGTCCGGTTCGTTGGTGTCGAGGGGGTGGGGTGAGATAGTAGTTAGGTCCGAGTGTTCCTCGGGCATAGTCTAAAGCTTCCGTAAAATCATTAAAACCCTTGAATAGAGGATTTTTAAAGTCTTTTATGGAGTCCACTACTTCCAACCAAGTCTGAAAAACACCGTTAGTCTTTCCGTGGACAACAACATAAAATTTGAATTTCTTGTCCGGTTTTTCTCATGGAAATAAAAACATGTACTATTTAAGGTTGCCACAAAATGGGCTGTTGTCTTTTTTATTGTGGGCTATCCACAAATTGTCTACGAGGCATCTTTGTTGTTTATCTATATCATAGTCTGGCAAAACTTTAAAGGTCATGTTAGATGACGGAAAAGAAACTAAATTATTCTTACCAAAATAAATTCTTTCTAAAACGGGTGTCTCAATTTGGGCCATGGGCACGAAATTCGAGTTCCCCAATGTGGCTTGTCTATAAGTGTCTGCGGGTTTGGCTGGGCCTTTCCCTTTGTCTACGGGTTTGGCTGGGCCTTTCCCTTTGTCTTTCTGAGTCTGCTGAGATGTGCTCATACTGCTAAGAATAACAAATAAAGTTAGCCTGGGTCGAGTTTAATAGTACTTTTAGCTTTAGTTATTGCTAATCTGCTTAGCTGGTCTGCTAAATTATTATCTTTACCTTTAATATGTTCAAATACTAAATCAGATAGTCGTTCTCTAGAGGCATGCTTAGATCCGGGATATTCTGGATCTGTTGTTTTAAAAGCTTAACTATTCTAATGTCTTCGGCATTAAATTTTTTTCTGACCTGTAGAACCTGTCTTTGAATAAAGAGGTCCTGCAACTTTTCCTAAGTCTTTAATAAAAGTTCTGGCGTAATTTAGAATACCTAAAATTTTTTGAAGATCTTTAGTGTTTTCTAATCTATCAGGCATATCTAGTGCCTTTTTTGCTATATGGGGTTGAAGTTTAATTTTTCCTTCCCCAATTGTTACTCCTAAGAAGTCTATATATTTTTTACATAATACCATCTTCTTTTTACTAATAATTAATCCATTATGAACAAAAAGTCTGAAGATGTCCTAGGTGTTCTATCATATTGCTACTAAATACTAGGATGTCGTCTATATAAACTATAGTAAAATTTTTGTATTCTCCAAATATATCATCCATTTTTCTCTGGAAGATTGGTGGAGCCGTCTTTAGGCCAAATGGCATTACTAGCCATTCGAAATGTCCTTCTGGACAAGTGAATGCTGTCCATTCTATCTTGTTTGGGTGCATCTTGACCTGCCAATAGCCTGACTTACAATCAAATTTACTAAAAATAGTCTTTCCCTGAATTCTATTGATTAATTCTGTTTTGTCTGGTAATTTATATCCATTACTTCGAGTATTATCGTTTAACCTTTTATAATTGATCACCATTCTCGCCTTTCCCCTGACTTGTTCAGAATGGTTTCTAACTATAAAGGCTGCTGACCGATGCTTAGAGGTGGATCTTCTTATGATTTCTAAATCTAAGAGTTCTTTAATTGTTGACTTAAAGTCTTCTAAGTCTTGATTTGTGGATTCTATAGAAATTTGTCTTTATTATATATTCAGGATTAATAATGTCTAGTTCACAAAGAATCTTATTATTTTTCCAGTGTCTAAGTGGTTTTTCACCTATAATCTCTAGTTCATCTAGTATTTTTACTATATTATCTAGATCTTTTTGATCTTTTATAATTCCTATTCTATCCATTCCTTTCTTAAAATTATAAAAATCTGTGGCTATATCTATTAAATTATAGTCTTTTTCTAGGTAATCGTCTGTTTCTAGATAATCTTCTAGATCTTCTATTTCTAGCCTGTTGCTGTTTTGGCAACAATATTTTTCATTGTCGTTACAGTTATTACAGCAATTGTCTTTTTTATTTAAGCGGCTAATGCGAGAAGTCCGATTAACCTTAGTTTCTATCTTTTAGTACGAACAGCGAATATGTACTATTTTTTTGGAATATTATTCCGTCTCGGTGATAGTATGCTACCGTTATTATTTAATAAAAAATCTAATCCTAGAATAAAGTACGTATTTATATTTAAATCTCTAACTAAGATCTTATTTATTTTGTAGCTAGGATTGTAGAATTTATCGCAAGTATTTATAAAACTTATACTTGCTTCTTGTAAATAGTATCTATAAAAATTATGCGTCCCATCCATACGCATGGGCGAAGACGGTTTATCTAAAGTCTTTATTAGATTGCTAGGTACAATCTTTTTGTTAAGAACACTACGGTATGCACTTTGTGTCTATTAAGGCTAAAGTGGTTATTTCATAGTCTTTAATTTTTATCTTTGTTAATAATCTTAAAGAGCTAAACTTTTTATCTTCATTACTGATTAAAGAGTTTGCTCAACAATTCGAAGAAACTTCCGCTTCCTTTTCTATTATCTCTTCATCTGAGGAATTATCTACTGCTATTTGTTTTTCTTTTTCTACTTTAGATAATCTCATTTCTAGTGTATTTACTCTAGTTTCTAGGGTCATTAATCTTATTGTAATAGTTGGATCTATTTTATCATGTTCTACTATTTTCTCTAGAACTTCTTTTTGTCCTATGGTGATATTTAATTCTTTTTGAAGGCACGTTATACATCCTTCTATGTAGCATTTCTTGCATATGGCCCTTTTACTTCTACTTGGGAACCATTTACAGACGCAACATGCTATACTGTCTATACCTTTGTTTTTCTCAAAGATATGTTCACAGTCTATTGAAGTGTTTACTAAATTATTTAGGTCTTCTCCTATCTGTAGTTGTTCTATTCCAATTTCATTTATAAAATTGTACTTAAAGTACGATGAGTCTAAGCTGGTTATTACCTTCATCCTGTATACTTATTACGAATAAATACTCTCTGTGTCGACATGTATTCATCTACGCTAATTAGGGTTTCTTGGAAGTCTTCTACTAAGCGGGCATTCTTTGAATTATTATTTATTCTTTTTGGGCGGTATTTGCTAAATGTTCTATCTTGCCACAAGCGAAACATTCTAGTCTGTTTTTATAGGTTCTATCGTTCCTATATTTTCTTATATGTTTGTTTTTGTCTAAATACGGTTTCTTAGCAGTTGATCTCCTAAGATAATATTTCTTTTTATCGTATCTATCATAATGTAACCTTAGTATTTCTTTTTCTTTTATAGGGTTTTCTTTTTTGTGGGTCTTTGTCATAGCTTTGAGTTGTGTATATAACGCTTTTACAAAAACTCAACTCATTCTGTTTGAGCTGCTTTTGTATCGCAAGTTTGTACACTTTTCTTGGAGAATTTCCATTATATCTTTGGATTCTATGTCCTATGGACCATCTAGCGTTAGGGTTTTGTAATATCCCTTCCCGCTTTCCCCAACGTCTTCTATTTCTCTTCCTAAAGCTCTGGTAACTTATTAAAGAGCTTTTTTCCTAGGTCTTGATCAAACGAGTTACCGCTGATCGTGCAATAATAAAAGAAACCATTCAAGAATTTCTTAATATAAATCCAATTGCTTATACTAAGTTGTTCTAGTTTAATTAACGCATTCTTTTGTAGTATCACTAATCCTTTGTTTGGGTCTTCTCCGTAATAAGCGTATGAATCTTATTCGTGAAGTTGTAGGGATTAGATCCCATTGACACCAAATGATGGAATTCTTCGGGAAATTAACCTTATAGGCTTCCCACAAAGCTTTAGTAGATTCTCCTAAGAATGTTTCTAGGTATTTGTACATTGTTTCGAGGTCTGTCTCTACGTAACTCGTATGTAGTACGCCACCACGATGCCTTTCCATAAATCTATTACGGAATTCCATCTACGAGGATCGTGTCTTTGCTATATTTAAAAATTTTCCTCTGTTTCCTCCTTCTTGGAGGGTTATATTCTCTTCTAGGGGTAGTCTTTTACACGATGGTTTTACTGTTGTTGTACGGGGTCTTCGCGGTTCTATATACGCGTCTTCGGGTACATTACCTGTACTAGTATTTACTGTTATGTTCTCTCCAGTTGTTCTCTGGAAAGGACTTGAGCTAGAAGCACTGGTCTCCATTAATTCTTTATAACTAATTTCTGAATTATTTTCTAATTCGTTGTGACGCTCTTCTGTATTGTCTCCTAAATCTATTTCGCTATCTATCGAGAAGTCTTTCCAGATTTCTTCAAACATTTCTGTTTTTTCTCTGGCTATTCGTTCTTCTCTGTAACCTTCATTGTCTGTTCTTTTTGTACAGTATTTAAAATGTTCTATTGTCTCATCTAATTCCATGTTATCTTGTTTGCAACCTTTGCATTTAAATAACATTTTTGGTTTCTGTCTTTTCAGGTCTTGAGCTTTTTCTATAGCGATGTCTACTTCATATCCTTCTGGGATAATTTCTATGTTTATTAGATTTATGTCTTCTTCTGCTATCGTACTTTCTTCTTCGCAATCCTTTTGCGGAGTGTAATTATATTCTGTAAATCTTATGGAGGTTTCTCCATGTCTATTTGTATATTCTAGATGCGAGGCTGGTTGTAATATTTTCTTTTTAGTATTGAATCTATCTAATTTCCATTCTAAGCTTTGCATATTCTTCTGGTTGTATTTTAGTTGGCTTAATTAAATTAATACCCTTATTACTCATAAGTTCTACTACATCATTTATTTTTATTTTAAATTTTGTATTACTATTAGTAATCATTTTTCCTAAAAATCCTAAGCATAATAATAAGTTATTACCGCTATGCATTTCTTCATAGCCTTTAGTACGTTTCGTATTCCTATTTTTATATGTTTACCAAATTCTACTAAATTTATTAGGAAGTCGGGACTGATATAGAATATTCCTCCATTATCAGTCATATCGACGATAGATGGACAGACATGAAGAAATCCATCATCGGTATGACAGAAATAGACATGACTGATAATGGAGGAATATTCTATATCAGTCCAGACTTCCTAATAAATTTAGTAGAATTTGGTAAACATATAAAAATAGGAATACAGAACAGACTAAAGGCTATGAAGAAATGCATAGCGGTAATAACTTATTATTATGCTTAGGATTTTTAGGAAAAATGATTACTAATAGTAATACAAAATTTAAAATAAAAATAAATGATGTAGTAGAACTTATGAGTAATAAGGGTATTAATTTAATTAAGCCAACTAAAATACAACCAGAAGAATATGCAGGCTTAGAATGGAAATTAGATAGATTCAATACTAAAAAGAAAATATTACAACCAGCCTCGCATCTAGAATATACAAATAGACATGGAGAAACCTCCATAAGATTTACAGAATATAATTACACTCCGCAAAAGGATTGCGAAGAAGAAAGTACGATAGCAGAAGAAGACATAAATCTAATAAACATAGAAATTATCCCAGAAGGATATGAAGTAGACATCGCTATAGAAAAAGCTCAAGACCTGAAAAGACAGAAACCAAAAATGTTATTTAAATGCAAAGGTTGCAAACAAGATAACATGGAATTAGATGAGACAATAGAACATTTTAAATACTGTACAAAAAGAACAGACAATGAAGGTTACAGAGAAGAACGAATAGCCAGAGAAAAAACAGAAATGTTTGAAGAAATCTGGAAAGACTTCTCGATAGATAGCGAAATAGATTTAGGAGACAATACAGAAGAGCGTCACAACGAATTAGAAAATAATTCAGAAATTAGTTATAAAGAATTAATGGAGACCAGTGCTTCTAGCTCAAGTCCTTTCCAGAGAACAACTGGAGAGAACATAACAGTAAATACTAGTACAGGTAATGTACCCAGAAGACGCGTATATAGAACCGCAGAAGACCCTGTACAACAACAGGTAAAACCATCAGGTAAAAGACTACCCCTAGAAGAGAATATAACCCTCCAAGAAGGAGGAAACAGAGGAAATTTTTTAAATATAGCAGCACACGATCCTCAGAGATGGAATTCCGTAATAGATTTATGGAAAGGCATCGTGGTGGCAGACTACATACAGAGTTACGTAGAGACAGACCCTGAAACAATGTACAAATACCTAGAAACATTCTTAGGAGAATCTACTAAAGCTTTGTGGGAAGCCTATAAGGTTAATTTCCCCGAAGAATTCCATCATTTGGTGTCAATGGGATCTAATCCCTACAACTTCACGAATAAGATTCATACGCTTATTACTGGAGAAGACCCAAACAGTGGATTAGTGATACTACAAAAGAATGCGTTAATTAAACTAGAACAACTTAGTATAAGCAATTGGATTTATATTAAGAAATTCTTGAATGGTTTCTTTTATTATTGCACGATCAGCGGTAACTCGTTTGATCAAGACCTAGGAAAAAAGCTCTTTAATAAGTTACCAGGAGCTTTAGGAAGAGAAATAGAAGACCGTTGGGGAAAGCGGGAAGGGATATTACAAAACCCTAACGCTAGATGGTCCATAGGACATAGAATCCAGCATATAATGGAAATTCTCCAAGAAAAGTGTACAAACTTGCAGATACAAAAGCAGCTCAAACAGAATGAGTTGAGTTTTTGTAAAAGCGTTATATACACAACTCAAAGCTATGACAAAGACCCACAAAAAAGAAAACCCTATAAAAAGAAAAAGAAATACGGTTACCAGAATTATGATAGATACGATAAAAAGAAATATTATCTTAGGAGATCAACTGCTAAGAAACCGTATTTAGACAAAAACAAACATATAAGAAAATATAGGAACGATAGAACCTATAAAAACAGACTAGAATGTTTCGCTTGTGGCAGTATAGAACATTTAGCAAATACCTGCCCAAAAAGAATAAATAATAATTCAAAGAATGCCCAGTTAGTAGAAGACTTCCAAGAAACCCTAATTAGCGTAGATGAATACATGTCAGACACAGAGAGTATTTATTCTGTAATAAGTATACAGGATGAAGGTAATAACCAGTTAGACTCATCAGACTCGGAAGCAGACAATTTTATAAATGAAATTGGAATAGAACAACTACAGATAGGAGAAGACCTAAATAATTTAGTAAACACTTCAATAGACTGTGAACATATCTTTGAGAAAAACAAAGGTATAGACAGTATAGCATGTTGCGTCTGTAAATGGTTCCCAAGTAGAAGTAAAAGGGCCAGATGCAAGAAATGCTACATAGAAGGATGTATAACGTGCCTTCAAAAAGAATTAAATATCACCATAGGACAAAAAGAAGTTCTAGAGAAAATAGTAGAACATGATAAAATAGATCCAACTATTACAATAAGATTAATGACCCTAGAAACTAGAGTAAATACACTAGAAATGAGATTATCTAAAGTAGAAAAAGAAAAACAAATAGCAGTAGATAATTCCTCAGATGAAGAGATAATAGAAAAGGAAGCGGAAGTTTCTTCAGAATTGTTGAGCAGCTCTTTAATCTGTAATGAAGATAAAAAGTTTAGCTCTTTAAGATTATTAACAAAGATAAAAATTAAAGACTATGAAATAACCACTTTAGCCTTAATAGACACAGGCTGTACCAGTAGTGTTCTTAACAAAAAGATTGTACCTAGCAATCTAATAAAGACTTTAGATAAACCGTCTTCAGCCATGCAGATGGATGGGACGCATAATTTTTATAGATACTATTTACAAGAAGCAAGTATAAGTTTTATAAATACTTGCGACAAATTCTACAATCCTAGCTACAAAATAAATAAGATCTTAGTTAGAGATTTAAATATAAATACAGACTTTATTCTAGGATTAGATTTTTTATTAAATAATAACGGTAGCTGTACTATCACCAGAGACGGAATAATATTCCAAAAAAATAGTACATATATGCCTGTTCAGACTAAAAAGATAGAAACCAAGGTTAATCAGACTTCTCAGATTAGCCAGTTAAATAAAAAAGACAGCTGCTGTAATAACTGTAACGACAATGAAAAATATTGTTGCCAAAACAGCAACAGGCTAGAAATATAAGATCTAGAAGATTATCTAGAAACAGACGATTACCTAGAAAAAGACTATAATTTAATAGATATAGCCACAGATTTTTATAATTTTAAGAGAAGGAATGGATAGAATAGGAATTATAAAAGATCAAAAAGATCTAGATAATATAGTAAAAATACTAGATGAACTAGAGATTATAGGTGAAAAACCACTTAGACACTGGAAAAATAATAAGATTCTTTGTGAACTAGACATTATTAATCCTGAATATATAATAAAGACAGCCTCTATAGAATCCACAAATCAAGACTTAGAAGACTTTCAGTCAACAATTAAAGAACTCTTAGATTTAGAAATCATAAGAAGATCCACCTCTAAGCATCGGTCAGCAACCTTTATAGTTAGAAACCATTCTGAACAAGTCAGGGGAAAGGCGAGAATGATGATCAATTATAAAATGTTAAACGATAATACTAGAAGTAATGGATATAAATTACCAGACAAAACAGAATTAATCAATAGAATTCAGGGAAAGACTATTTTTAGTAAATTTGATTGTAAGTCAGGCTATTGGCAGGTCAAGATGCACCCAGCCAGTATAGAATGGACAGCATTCACTTGTCCAGAAGGACATTTCGAATGGCTAGTAATGCCATTTGGCCTAAAGACGGCTCCACCAATCTTCCAGAGAAAAATGGATGATATATTTGGAGAATACAAAAATTTTACTATAGTTTATATAGACGGCATCCTAGTATTTAGTAGCAATATGATAGAACACCTAGGACATCTTCGGACCGTCTTCAGACTTTTTGTTCATAATGGATTAATTATTAGTAAAAAGAAGATGGTATTATGTAAAAAATATATAGACTTCTTAGGAGTAACAATTGGGGAAGGAAAAATTAAACTTCAACCCCATATAGCAAAAAAGGCACTAGATATGCCTGATAGATTAGAAAACACTAAAGATCTTCAAAAAATTTTAGGTATTCTAAATTACGCCAGAACTTTTATTAAAGACTTAGGAAAAGTTGCAGGACCTCTTTATTCAAAGACAAGTTCTACAGGTCAGAAAAAATTTAATGCCGAAGACATTAGAATAGTTAAGCTTTTAAAACAACAGATCCAGAATATCCCAGATCTAAGCATGCCTCTAGAGAACGACTATCTGATCATAGAGACAGATGGAAGTTTTGAAGGATGGGGCGCAGTGTTAAAAGCAAAGACAAATAAATACTGCAGTAAAACCACAGAACGTATTTGTGCTTACCAAAGCGGCAAATATCGTGAAAAGGGCAATATGAGCAGTATAGACGTAGAAATTTTAGCAGTAATTTACGCTTTAAATGCTTTTAGACTTCATATTTTAAATAAACCAGAAACATTAGTCAGAACAGACTGTGAAGCTATTGTAAAGTTTCACCAGAAGATAAATGATAAAAGTAGTAGTAGACGTAGGTGGTTAAATTTCCTAGACACCATATCAATATATAATTTAGTATTTGAACATATTAAAGGTAAAGATAATAATTTAGCAGAACAGCTAAGCAGATTAGCAATAACTAAAGCTAAAAGTACTATTAAACTCGACCCAGGCTAACTTTATTTGTTATTCTTAGCAGTATGAGCACATCTCAGCAGACTCAGAAAGACAAAGGGAAAGGCCCAGCCAAACCCGTAGACAAAGGGAAAGGCCCAGCTAAACCCGTAGACAAAGGGAAAGGCCCAGCCAAACCCGCAGACACTTATAGACAAGCCACATTGGGGAACCTGAATTTCAGGCCCATGGCCCAAATTGAGACACTTGTTTTAGAAAGAATTTATTTTGGTAAGAATAATTTAGTTTCGTTTCCGTCATCTAACATGACCTTTAAAGTTTTGCCAGACTATGATATAGATAAACAACAAAGATGCCTCGTAGACAATTTGTGGATAGCCCACAATAAAAAAGACAACAGCCATTTTGTGGCAACCTTAAATAGTACATGTTTTTATTTCCATGAGAAAAACCGGGACAAGAAATTCAAATTTTATGTTGTTGTCCACGGAAAGACTAACGGTGTTTTTCAGACTTGGTTGGAAGTAGTGGACTCCATAAAAGACTTTAAAAATCCTCTATTCAAGGGTTTTAATGATTTTACGGAAGCTTTAGACTATGCCCGAGGAACACTCGGACCTAACTACTATCTCACCCCAGCCCTCAGACACCAACAGAACCAGACCCCCCAGTATAAAATCCAGAAAGACACAGACAAAATAATCTTTTGCGATCATTGTAGCACAATGACAGACGCCTTCAAAAGATTAAACCAGACAAAAGAAGAACTCCAACTACAAAATATACACCTATTGGAGAAAGTCACTACACTGGAACTCATCCTCAGACAAACCAGATTACAGACTCAGAATCAGAGTTCTCCATCTCCCTCAAAAAGGGATGAGACAGGTGTGCATTCCCTTCTGAATGCTAAGAAACCTATTGTATCAGGTATAGATACAACTAGTCCGGTGCAAACGGTTGCCGGTAAAGACTTATCAAACCCGTTGACGTACTGTCACTTTGCCCAAAAGTGAAAACGAGGAAGCTACTTCCTCTAAGACTAGACGTAAGCTCCCGCAAACTCTCACTGGATCTACATCCCGAGCAAGGAGCAAACAGACAAAGAAAAAACAACAGAAAAATATCGAACAGATTGTTAAAGACACCCTCGAACAAATATTTCGAGAACAGATAACTAGTCAGACTCAAGAGCCAGAAAAAGATATACATGTAACTTCTATAGAATTAACAGAAGAAACACCGGCTCCTTCAATAAATCCAGGACAAAGTTCAGGACGAAGTAATATATTCTAGGTACCGGAAGATCATGTTTCAGACACTGGTTCAGAAGATAATTATGAACAGGATGCACAGGACCCAAACGACGCCTATGACTCAGGCATGAGTTTTGATTCCATAGCCCTACATAATTTAGACACCTAAAGAAATATGCTACAACAATGGACAGCATCCAACGCTGAAAGATGTTAAAAGCAAGACAAAGACATAAAGAGACTATAGTGGAAGGCAGCAGCCGAAAGCAGCAGCTGAAAACGACAGACAAGACAGCACTTTCAAACTTTACGCAAAGTTTTTCAAACTTTACGGAAAGTAAAAGACAGCAGCATACGACGACAAAATAAAGAAGGCAATTTTCAAAAAGAAAAGGCGACGATGGGGCCCATAGCGCACCCGGCCAAAACTATTTAAGATTCCTTTTTTGTTTGAAATCCGAAGCTGAAGTCCGGATATCTAGTATAAATATCAGACTCCAAACTCCCTTACAATCAGAAGCAGAAGCAGGAAGTAGAGAGAAAGAGAGACAAAAATTTCCTCACTAGAAAATTCCTCCACCCTCCATATGTTCGTTTTATCCTAAACACCCATTGTATAAAACCAGTTATGTAAGATAGTTTGTAGATTATCTTCCTCAGCAGCAGTAGCAGTAGCAGTTTCCGGGACTCCCGAAAGGGAAATCTCCTTGTACTTCTAGACATGTAAGTCTACTATTCGGTAGTTTATCTCCGACAATGTAAATTATGTTTGAATATCTATATCTTGCAGGATTGCAAGAAGTTATGTTAATATACCGTTGTTATTTTTATCATGAATCTTGAGTTACTGTTGTAATCGCTGCCATGAATATCTGAAATTACTGTTGAAATCTTCATCATAACATACCTAGACATGGTTATCTTCTTGACTTAGTATATGGTTATCTGATAAGCTCCGTTATGGCCTCCATGGATTAACCTGTAAATTCCTATGTCAACGGTGGTTGATTATTGGCCTGTTGATGTCCGCTGAAGGACTGTTGTGGCCGCTTTTGGGTGTGGTTAAAGACGATTGCCATAGCGTGGGTAAGACTTAAAAGAAGAGATGAACAGTTAAGAAGAAGAAGTGAATAGGTCTATATGTTAAAGATTAAATAGTAACAAAAATATGAATAGCAGGGATGATGAATAGTAACCTAGGACTAGTGACTGGACAGAGTCCAGATATAAAAAAAAAATAATAAATAAATAAATAAAATTATTTTTATTACTACGGGAGATAGACTTTGAATTGAAAGACTTATATGAACAGAAGCCTACAAGAAGAGAGTACCGAGTAGGACCACACACCATACTTATTCAACCCCTTTTATTGAAACAAATTTATTGAAAGTAACCCCTTTTTATATATATATATATATATATATATATATAGTAGTAGTAGTAGTAATATTTTGTGTTTGCATATTGAGTAGACATATATTTTATAGTAAAGAATTTCGACAAAATGGTATTGGATGACACTGCTTAAGCCAAGATGTATATGCCCCTGCCTACACATATATATATATATGTAATATTTTGTGTTTGCATATTGAGTAGACATATATTTTATAGTAAAGAATTTCGACAAAATGGTATTGGATGACACTGCTTAAGCCAAGATGTATCTGCCCCTGCCTACACAGAGGTGTCCTACCAGCATAGGTTATTTTTGAGGTGTCCTACACAAGATGTATCTCTAGCTAATATACATGTAATATACTATATATGTTATACATTTGCAGCTATTTTCTTTATGTGTGACGGCTATTTATGTTAATTTCTCCTCTTTTTTTTCACTTGATGTGGATTAATAAAAGGGTAACCGGTGCAGGAAGCATCTAATGTTCATGCAGGATACGAGAAGAGCAGCCCAAGAGGTGTGATGTGGGAATTTATGACTAATCAAAATGTTTCTATTTTGATAGGAAAAAGGAATTTATTGAATGAGTTCGGTGATTTACGATATATCGATTTTACGATATATCGATTATAGAGGTCCTGAAACTCATCGTCACATTCCTACACCAAATCGATCCAAGGGACGGCACAACCGTTGCAAATCTAAAGGCATTATAGCTACTAAGCATGTGAGAAATTCACTTTCTACTACACGAGTAGTAGTATTTTATGGATTCTAGATGGTGATCATGTTTTTAATGTTTGATTTACTATTTGGCTTTGTTGCAGCAGGGGAAGAAAATTCATGGATGAGTTTGAACAGAGTTTGATTTATTAGGGTATTCAGGGGATAAGCTCATAGATGTTTCCTAAACTGCAGAGTAGATTTAATTACATATGAAAAGCATTCGATCCTATTAAGAAATATATCTACCATAATTTGTGTAAATGAGGATTGTGGGATTCTGATTGCTGTAATTGGCTTCATTATAAATCAATGAACTGATTAGAATTAGAGATCTTTCCATGTTGCACCCGGGGTGCATCACCCCTAACGTATCTACATCATTTTGTAACCTGTACCTTATCCTCCTACTGTTTTACGACTTGCCCTAAAATATATTCATTTCGTTACTAATCTAAAACAAGAGAGCATTTTATGAGGGATAAAATTATACTGTAATTTATACCATGTTTATCAACAAATAGAGTAAAATGTGAGGAACAGCAAGGGGGAAGAAGAATGAAGGCTGCAAACTTGCTCCTCTCCTTTTGTATGTGGCAAGATCAAGTATACACCCATAATAATTAAACGACTATCACAACTCTAACAAATACCAGTTGCTTAAGTTGTTTTCGTCATTTCTTTCACGGCTATTTTTTTTGATAACGTGGTATCAGGCTGACTTGCATGCACCTCGACTAATTCCACGGGCACCTGCTACCTCACCTCACTGCTATTATAGCTTTAGAGGACTAAAATCAACAGCTTCCACAATTATGAAATCCAAGATAGCAGCACTAAGCATAAACCTCACATCACCAAAGAGAAGAACAGAAAACCAATAGGTTTGCTAGAAGTGAAAATGAAAATCAGTAGCTTGTATGAAAATTTATCAGTCCGCAAGCACAATAAAAGGCAGCATCTCTGGATGAAGTTCTACATATGTTGACAGGAAAATGTAACCTTAAAAATACAACCATCTGATTGAAATGCTGCTGGACGTGAACTGACATATTCTCTCTTAATGTCACCCAGTGTCTAAACATCTACTCTCCGGGTGCTGAGACGCCTTGCTTCAGTCTTTCCTTCTTCATCTTCTTCTTGGAGATTGGCTTCTTTTTCTTTGGAGGAAGAGTTTTCTGGGCATACACATAAAGGACATAGTTCCCAATAAGAAACGTCAGCACGAGCCCACCGATAACAAGTAAGACAATCAATCCTGGGTTGAATCCGTTAACTTCGACATCCTTGGCCATATTTTTCTGCTTAACCAAACGATAACAAATGTCATCTCAATTTAGATTCATGTGTAAAATTAGGTACGGAACAAAGACTGCGCAGAAAGAACAAATTCAAATCCCGACTTTGAATTGCTCTGTAATGCAGTCACACGTTAGCTTTTATCCAACTTCAGAAGAAACTTCACATGTTTCCTTGTATTTGGAAAATAATAAATTTAGACTACAAACCATTTTCTCAATGCAAGTGTCTACTAGGCCAAACTGCTGTATAACAACATCTACAAAATAGCAATAAGGCCTATACAACATGATCATGAAAATAGTCAAAGAACAAGCTATAAAGAACCCTTCAATAAGAGAAATAGCCCGCTCACAGAGGAGGTTAAATTAGAAATGTGAGGTTTTGGGAGGAAAAAATAGCAGACATGTTTGAGGAAACAGCCTCTCTACCTACCTCCCAAGGTAGGGGGGTAAGGTCTATTACACTCTACCCTCCCCAGACCCCACTTGCGGGATTACATTGGATATATTGTTGTTGTAGACATGTTTGAGGAAGGACTCGAAAACCAGTTGTGTAAAGAACCAATAAACAATTTAACAAATTTTATGATGCTGGACAAGAGAGAGCTATAAGAATAAGAATTCACTGGCATACGTTTAGAATGCTTTGCAGTTGAGTCAACCGCAACTTGGTCTAAAGTTCTTACAGTAGTTAAGGCAGATGTTGAAAATTTAAAGGCAAACCAAGATGATTCACAATGACCCAAGAACACAAGAAGAAGTAGTTCTATCTTAAGGTAAAATAGGTGAACGTTGAAAAGTTAACGTTCGACATGGAGGAGTTACCTTTACAGTAAGTTTGATTACAGGGAAGACAGGAAAGTAGAACTACAGGGACATATTAAGTATTTAAAGTGCTCCACTTATTTGGTATAGGTAGAAGGAATATTAAAAACTTTCAACACCCCCTCTTTTTCTAGTTTTGGAGCTGAAAATGCTACCCGATACCCCTTCACATTTCCTCCCTAACCAAACAAGGGAATGCAGTAGAAATATTGCAAAATTAATCTAAAAGGGTGAAATCATGCAAGAGAACTTTATGGAAAATGTGAAATAAGTGTATGCAAGGCATTTTCAGAAAACTATATTTAGGATATTAATTTCCCCACAAGGTGCAAATGATTAATTATCCCTTGAATACAATGTATACTCAAAAAATCAAAATTTGCACCCTTTGATTTCTTTTATCACAAGAACTAAACCCAAGAAAAAGAAGGAATTTAGTTTGGAGTAGACTGAAGAAGAATTGGCAAATGGTGTTAAGAAGAATGGCTCATTAGTAAATGGTATGCACTTCATGAATTTCTTAATTCATAGAATATCTCTGCTAGCAAGAAACATGATGCACAAAAGTAAATCTCGAATGGAATTAGTTAATCTAGGAGCTTGTAACTCGAAGAAGATGATTTCTTGTTCAGGGATTCAACCCAGAACTAAGCTAGAAGAGAGAATAGAGTTTAGAGAGAAGAAGAGTAACTTGTATTATTATCATGAATGAATTCAACTACAAGAGTACAATGTATTTATACAATCAATGAAGGAAGACTAGAATCTCTAAATTCAGTAACTGCTTAACTATAACTGAGCACCCAGTACAGTTAACAACTAACAACTTTAACTAACTTTGTAACTAACTTCTGGAAGAGTAACTTATTCTGCACTTCCAGCTGTCTTTCAACTAATTAATCCCAATCCTTGCATCCATGCCCCCTATTTGAAGAACATCCTTGTCCTCAAGGATGAAAATCAGGAAACCTATGTTGAAACTCACTGAGGAACTCCCAAGTTGACTGTGCAACATCAATACCATCCCACTTAACCAGAACTTGACAAACAGCCTTGTTTCCCTTCTTCACCATCCTTCTCTCCGAGATAGATTCAGGTAAGGGACAATAAGGACTAGACAAATGTAAGATTGGAGGGTGAAAAATGACAGCAGGGACCTCATGACATTTCTTCAAGTGAAACACATGGAAAGTAGAATGGATTAGCACATCAGCAGGCAGCAACAACTTGTAAGCAACTTCACCTACCTTAGCAATAACCAAATAAGGACCAAAATACTTAGCTGCCAGCTTGTTGAAGGGTCTGTATACCACAGAAATCTGCCTGTATGGTTGCAACTTCAAGTAAACCCAATCACCTTCATTAAACCTTCTATCAGACCTGTGTTTGTTGGTCATGTCCCTCATTCTTTGTTGAGCTCTTGAAAGGTGAAACTTGAGTAATTCAATAATGGCTTCTCTAGATTCCGATGATCTGTCTAACATCTCAGTTTGTGCTTCTCCAGCCAAATAGGGAAGGTGAATTGGAAGTTTCTGACCATAAAGAACCTCATAAGGGGTACACCTTATTGCAGAATGATAAGTGGTATTATACCACCATTCAGCAAGAGGTAAGTAAGCAGCCCAGCCTTGAGGGTTATCTGAGCAAAAGCACCTAAAATAAGTCTCAAGTGTTCTATTTAAAACCTCTGTTTGACCATCTATTTGGGGATGATAAGCAGTGGATTTATGAAGTTGAACTCCTTGGAGAGTGAATAATTCTTGCCAAAATGAGCTAAAAAATATAAGATCCCTGTCACTAACCATGGTTGAGGACATGCTATGGAGTTTAAACACATTGTCCATAAAGGATTGTGCTAAATTGTGTGAACCGTCTCATCTAAAAAACTTAGATATCAGAGAGGGAACACTGTTATTTAGTTAATTATGTATTAACAGCTAGTACGTCGTTGCTGAATTAGAATAACTGTTTGAGCTGTATAGGGGTGCTGTAAACCAATGAAATGACCATAATTACTTAACCTGTCAACTACCACTAGAATGACATCTTTTTCCCTTAGATTTAGGAAGTCCTCCTATGAAATCCAAACTAATGTCAGTCCAAACACCATCAGGAATGGGAAGGGGTTGAATAAGACCAGGATAAACATATGCATCATATTTGTGTCTCTGGCACACATCACATTTACTGATAAAAGTTCTGATGTCCTGAGCCATGGATTTCCAATGGAAATGAGATTGTAATCTCTTGATAGTAGAATCCATACCTGAATGACCACCTTGAGCTGTAGAATGCCACAGCTGAATAATAGTCTGTCTAAGCTGTAAATTTGCCCCCCAACCAATCTACCCTTCCATCTCAGTTGAGAATTGATCCAAGTATAAGATGTGTAAGGATGCACCTGTAGTTTAGAGATCAAATCTTGCAACACAGGATCAGCAACCCAAAATTGTTGTATTTGTTCAAATAAGGTGTCATTAGGAGTCAATAAGGAAATGGCCAAAAGTTCAGCACCTTGGTTCCTGGATAAGGCATCAGCAACCTTATTTTCATTTCCCTTCTTATACTCAATAGAAAAATCAAATGCCATCAACTTGGAAATACCAGCTACTTGGAAATCAGTATGAATATTCTGACCAAGTAGGTGTTTCAAAGGTTTTTGGTCAGTTCCCACAATAAAGTGTCTTCCCAACAAATAATGGGACCACTTGGTCACAGCAAAAATAAGTGTCAGTAATTCTCTATCATAACCACACATGACCTGGTGTTTAGGGGCCAATGACTTACTGATATAGGCAATTGGATTCCCTTGTTGCATCAAAACAGCACCAATTCCTAACCCACTTGCATCAGTTTCAATAATGAACAACTTACTGTAATCAGGCAAGGCCAAAACTGGAGCAGAAACCAAAGCATCCTTAAGCTTAAGAAATGTTGCAGTAGCTTCAGAATTCCAATTGAACTTGTCCTTTTTTCAATAGCTCATTCAGAGGCTTAGCAATAGAACCAAAACCTTTGATGAACCTTCTATAGAATCCCGCCAAACCCAAAAATTCCCTTAACTGCTTAATAGTGGTAGGAATCAACCAATCTTGTACAGCTGAGATCTTCCTTGAGTCAGTTGCTACTCCTTTAGCACTGATAAAATGACCCAAGTATTCCACCTCAGGCACCCCAAAAGCACATTTTGACCCTTTAGCATATAACTGATGTTTCTTCATAATGGCAAAAACAGCTTCCAAGTGCACCACATGAGTAGATATATCCTTGCTATAAATCAGTATATCATCAAAAAAACTAATACTGATTTCCTAAGGAGAAGTTTAAAAACAGAATTCACAAGGCTTTGAAAAGAAGATGGTGCATTTGTTAAACCAAAGGGCATAACCAGAAATTTTTTGAATGTTTTTTTGTGAGTATCAGCATCATCCATTCTCAGTTGATGGTATCCAACTCTAAGATCAATCTTAGAGAACACCTCAGCACCTCCTAATTCATCCAGTAAATCCTCTATTATTGGGATAGGAAATTTGTCCTTCGCAGTCAATTGGTTAAAATCTCTATAATCAACACAGCCTCCAACTTCCATCTTTCTTCCCAACCAATACTACTGGAGAAGCATATGGACTAGTATTATGTTGAATCACCCCTTGGTCCATCATTTCTTGCACTAGTTTTTCAATAATGTCCTTAATTCCTGGATACCTATATGGTCTCTTACTGACAGGAACAGCTGAGTCAATAAGTGGTATCCTATGATCAAATGGTCCTCTATGTGGAGGTAGTGTAGTTGGCATTTCAAAGATGCAACTATACTGTTTCATCAATGGGGCAAAAATAGAAGGGACTCCAGTTCCTTGCATAGCTTGGATACTGTTACATTGGCCTTGTGGTTCAGCAGTTGAAATCAAAGATAGCATAAAGACTTGAACCTGCTCATTTGTCTTCTTATTCAAGGTTTTGGCTTTGGCTGTCTTGACTTGTGTAGTTGCTCCTCTCAAGACATGCTTCTTGCCTTGATGTACAAATTCAATAGTTCTATTCTGAAAATCAAACAAAATCCTACAGTGTGTTTAACCACTGCACACCTAGAACTATATCAACATTTCCTAAGGGCAATAGAAGGAAATCAGATGTAAAAGTAGTTCCTTGTAGCAACCACTGAAGATTTTTACAAACTGCAGCAGTTTGAACATTCTTTCCATCAGCTACACTTACAGATTGTTCCATTATGGAACTGAACTTGCAACCCAATTTTCTTGCCACTTCTTCATCAATGAAGCTGTGGGTATTACCTGTGTCAATCAACACTTGTAGGGGTTTCTTTTTATGGTATCTAGTCACTCTAATGGTCTTCTGATAACCTGTCACACCAGTGAAATCTTGCAAAGAGATAGTCATGCACTCATCAGTGTTTTCAATTCCTTCTTGAACTTGGATCACCTCCTCTCCTAGTAACTCACCTAGTACTTCAACTTCTTCACAAACTTCTACCAAGAATAATTGCTTTTTAGCTTTACAAATGCAATCATGTACATACTTCTCATCACAAAGAAAACACAACCCTTTAGCTCTTTTTTCATTCATTTCAGCAGTTGTTAACAGTTTTCTTCCAGAGTTAACATTGGGAAATCTACTAGGTCTATTGGTTAAGGGTTCAAAAGGTTTCTTGAAGGAAGAATTAGGTGGATTTGGTTTTTGGTAATTTTGGTATTTAGGAATATGAGGGTTTGGCAAAATGGAGTTCTGATTTTTGCTAGTAGGTTTAATTCCCCAAGAAACTGCTTGTGCTTCAAAAACTTCTTCCTGTAATCTAGCAATTTTATAAGCTTGTAACAAGGTTCTTGGATTCTAATAGACTTGTTTAGCTCAGGTTTACCCCCCCCCCCCCCCCCGCAAGAATCAGCTTATTGCATTCTCATTTGACAAATTGACACCAGTTAACAACCTGTCAAATTCAGCTTGGTAATCCCTCACACTACCAGTCTGTTGAAGACTCTTGATAGCCTCCATGGGATCTTCATATCCATATCCAAATCTTTCATTCAAAAGCCAGAATATACTCTGTCCAAGTAAGATCTGAAGTAGCATTTCTGGATTTCATTCAAGACCTATGCCAAGCTATTGCTTCCCCATCCAAATGAATGGAAGCAACCTTAACTCTTTGATCATAAGGAATTTCATTCATAGAAAAGAATTAATCAACTTTGTACAACCATGTTCTTAGATCTTGCCCAGCAAATCAAGGAAAATCTAACTTAGAGTATCGAGTGAGAAAGTTACCATGAGAATTTCCCATTCCAATAGTTCCATTGAGGAATTCCTTACCAGAATTATGGTGTCTTAAACCCCTAGAGCAGTCACCTCCAACAGATGATTCAGCCCTAGCTGGTTCAACCTCCTTTTCCTTTTGTTTCATTCCTCCAATTGCTTGTTTGATCTCCAATAACTCCTTATCAATCTGAACATTTCTATCATTGATACTGACCATGACTTCCATTAATTTCTGTAACTGATCTTGGATTAGAGACAGTTTTTCTTCAACATCCTCTGAAGATTACAGTGTATTTATACAATCAATGAAGGAAGACTAGAATCTCTAAATTCAGTAACTGCTTAACTACAACTGATCAAAACATAGTAATCAATTCAGCTTACATACGCGATAGTGCAACGCAAAAAAATGTTTCTTAGACTACCATCCACTATAGCTCCTCCTATAATGAATAACTAGCCACTTGTAGACTTAAGAGTTTCTTCTGTCAAAAGCCCAACTAGCATCACTGTAACATTCCAAAAAAGAAGATGTGCATTCATAATGCAAACCTTAGTTCATGTATGCTTCAAATATCTCACAAGTTACTAATGGCTTTCCAACGCCCATGACTAGGATTACTAGTAAATCTACTAAGCAGACCAACCACATGCAATGTCTGTTATGGTATAATTCATAGCACATACTAAACTACCAATCTTAGCATACTCGTCTTGATTAAGGGTATCAAGAACATCAAACATTTAATAATATATTAACAATACTTGATCAAAGAAATATATTAACAATACTTGATCAAAGAAAAATATTAACAATAACATTTAAATAAATAGAAGAAACTAATTGAATTGTTTTCCCTAAAAGTTATGTTCCTTAGAGAGTAACTACATGTTTTACTTTCACTACCTTTTTTTTTCCAAAGTATGTTGGCTAGCTTTAAGAATTAAAAAACAAAAGCTTTATCTATCTATCTATATATATATATATATATATATATATATATAACATCCAGAAAATAAAATCAACCATAAAAGAAATAAGTCATTCTTCTTAACGCCATTCTGACAAATTCTTCTTCAATGTTGAAGTATTTTGTTATTCGTCTTTCTCCAGTATTCAACTCCAACTACAAAACTCTTTTCTTTAACCGTGGCCAACTTACACGCACGTCGACTAATTCCAGGGGATACCTGTTATCTCCCACCAACACATGTACTAGGTATATCTATCCACCAAGGTTTGGACAGATGGGAAGAAATCACTTATTGTTTTTGCCTTAGCTAGAATCTATGTTGCTCGGACTCTTCACTTTCGGTGCCGCACCCGTGTCAACACGACATGGGTGTGGATCGGGTACCGACACGACATGGGTGTGGGTGCGGTGTTGATGTGGGATCCGTACCCAATCTGGTCAACCAATTTTAGGTACTTTGACCAAAATCGAGGGAGAAATTCCAGACAGATTCAATGATTTATGTAATCAAAACAAAAGCTATGGTGAAATTGAAGAAAATGGAATAACTTGTATATAAAAAATTCTATGTCACTCCTTTTCCTTTTATCTACTTCCGAGATTCCCCTCTTGATCAATATTTTCTCCTCATGTTTTTCCCATAATGTCTCATAATTTAGGTTTTATAACTCTATTATTAGAATTTTGAATTATTTTTTGCAGAATCCCCGCACCCGGATCCGTACCCACAAATCTTAAAATTTAGATCATGACGAATCCGACGTCTAGATCCGTACCCGTATCTGACACCCGCCCCCGAGTCCGAGCAACATAGGCTAGAATTTGCTCTAAAACTCCTTTCTATTGAGTTCAGTTCTTGTAGTAAAAGAAAAATCAAAAAGTGCAACTTTGATTTCTTGAGTAGACATTATTATCCTGATAATAGAATTCCATCAAACCATTTGCTTTCCTGGAAATTTCCCAAACTCATTTCATATTTTTCATAAAACTCACTTGCATGATTTTACTCTGTTAGATTACTTTCAAACATTTCTACAACTGGAATAACCCTACTCAACACTCTTTCCAACCCCATAAATCATAGAGGACAGTGTTTGTAGTCAATCTTTTTTCTGTTTCTTGAATTAGGAAAGGTTTGTACGCTACTAAGGCAAGTGGTGGTTTGTCCAGATTTCAGTCACCAAA
This sequence comes from Anisodus tanguticus, assembly GCA_034509755.1. Taxonomy (NCBI): domain Eukaryota; kingdom Viridiplantae; phylum Streptophyta; class Magnoliopsida; order Solanales; family Solanaceae; genus Anisodus; species Anisodus tanguticus. Next base: position 50,972,361 of record CM067540.1, on the reverse strand, counting down.
TTCAAAATACCTGCCTACACACTACTCTCCCCAGACTGCACATCTTATACACTGATAGCTTCAATTTTTTTCAACACGTTGCAACAAATTGGAATCCAGATCTCATCAAAAACAAATAAGCACTAAATCATACCTTCATAATTCTGTATCTACAAAATTGCAACAAATTAAACATATACCCAAAAAATGAAAATAAAAAACAAAAATCTCACGAATCACGATTCCACGCAACTAAAATGACAGAACCAAATCAGATCTGCTAAAAAAATGCAATGTGATATTTAGAGGAACATACCACGCGATCCACGAATTTGGGCCACTTTATTAGTCTGCAATCGAGTATGAAACGGAAAGAGAAATACTAGACTTTGGGTCAGCTTAAATACAGTGGGTGGTTCATAACAATATGTTACTTAGTAGATTGTAAAATATTTCTTTCTTCTTTGGGACCCTAAAGTCTTTGGTTTTGTTTCTTTATACCCACCAAGTCAATGCAATGAAAATAAATATTTCATCAAACCTCTCTATACTTTATAACATTTCATGTCTGCTATAATGAGATGTTGTTACGGATGTATAATGATATTTGATGTTAGATCTCATTTATTTATTATAAATAAAAGTATGCAAAAAAATATTTTTTTATATTTTTTATGTTATAAACGAAAATAATATATTTGTTAATTTTAAAAACTCAATTAATTTTCAACTTTCACTATTTAAAATTGAAAAGACTAATAAATTACTAGTATTAAATTCATAACTAATTGTACCATATTGATAAAGAATTAAAATTTAAGGAACATATGTATTTAAAATTAATTGAGTACTTAAATATTTTATTTTTATACGTAATATATTTCTTACAAAATATTATTACATAATATTTGAGTATGATTGTTATAGAGAGGCAATTTTTAAAAAGTGTACATTTATAATGAATGACATTGTTGTTATAAAGAAATAAATTATAACATGAAAAATCGGTTCCGAAAAAACCAGACTGTTATAGTGAAATATTGTTATAGCGAATGACAATTATAGATTGACTCATCTTAATTTTTTGCTAATTTGAAATATAAAAAAGTTTATAGATAAACTAATCAAAATGACAAGTTGTTAATATGGTTTCAAAAGGCAAAAAAGTTAAGAACTTTCCGAGTCAAAATAATGACGAATTAAGTAATAATGACGAGCATTAAGTAATACGAGATGTTGCTTTTAATAATATATAGATAATATTGATTTTATAAGATTTGATACAAGTAATTCTTTTATCATTCGTTAACAAAGATTAAAAAAAATTGTTTTACTTGAGTAGTTCTACCAGTTTAATAAAATCTGAGTAGCTTCGGTTTAGAACATTTAAATTATTATAGAAATAAATTTATAAACTTAAATTTAAATTTGATGGTTGAAATATTTTGAATGTTCATACTATCCATTGGTATACAAATATGCATATTCCTATCCAAATTGCACAACAACTCATAGAACCAATAATCAATTACTGAGGAAGATACAAATAAAGAAAAACTTAAATTTGAACAATTATGTCGACGAATACAACTAAAGAAAAGGAGTGCAAACAACATTATATATCAACATCTATAGATATAAGGAACATGTACATACAAATCTACTATCTATGACGAAGAGTAACCACCACTATTAAGTGTCGTATTTGTATTAAGGTAGGAAGTTATATATTTGTGTCTATATAATTATAAATGCTCTTACTTATTTTTACTTATAATCGTCAAGAAATATTTCTTTTATATGGTATTAGAGTCTTATGCTATTACTAGTTTAGTGTACGCACTTTGCGCGTGAGCAAAACGTGTACCTCATTTTACAATAAATACTACAGAATTTAGGTACAAAATTCTTTGTTAATTCGTCGCTAAATTGTTCGTAGTTAAGAATTTGTTGCCACTTAACTTTCATAAATAATTAAAACATTATAATTAATTATAGAAAAATTATTTCCTTGTGTCATTGTTATGGCAGAAAAGTAATAAATTCGAATCGTTCAAGTTTCCGCAACGATTGGTAAAAAGATATTAATTTTCGGGTCTTCTTTTTCCTTTGTATCATACAACAATTTTTCTTTAAATCCTAATACTAAGGTGACATTAATTGTTGAGACATAAATTATTAGAAATTTATAATTAATTAAAGAAAATTATTTCCTAGTGTTGTTATTATGTTAGAGAATCAGTACATTCGAATCATTCAATTGTCCACAACAATTGGTAAAAAGATATTAATTTTTGGGCCACGAGATCCTTAAACTGCCCCTGCTTAGAAGCAGTGAAAGTATAAGATTCATGCTAAAAGCATCATTAGATTTAGTTCTACATGATAAACAAAATCTTAAATATAATATAATTTTAAATGTAGATTTTTGTTTAGGAGATTTTTTTTTTCTCATAAGGTATAAAAGACTATATGACAAATAACGATATATAACTCACTTTATAAAATTTTAGGTTGTTTTTTTCGTTAAGTTAATTTCTAGAATATAAACAAATATTTTTATTCTATTGAGAACATAACAAATAACCAAAAAGAAATCAAAATATTTTTTTCTGTCTAACACTAACAAAATCTTCCGAAGCCAAAATATTCAATTGAATTAGGATACTTATTCTACATGGATTATACTCATAATTACACGCTAGTAGTTATTTTGTTTCAAATATGGTAACAGTTTACATAAATAAAAGTTTACTTGATTTTAATTTCGTAAATATTAAGACTTCCGAAATAGTTCAAATAAAGAAAGATTTAATAACTAAAATTTTAGCTGATACTCATAATTACATGATAGTAGTTATTTTGTGCAATTCAAATATGGTAAGAGTTTACATAAATAAAAGTTTACTTGATTTTAATTTCTTAAATATTAAGACTTCCAAAATAGTTTAAATAAAGAAAGATTTACTAACTAAAATTTTAATTGATTTCAAAATTTTAAATATTAGAAAAATAAAAAAAATTAACTTTAGAAAAATTAAATTACTAATTTATCTAGTATGAAATCTAATTTTAAATTGAAAAATAATCAAACTACATTTCGCTAAGGGTAAAATAAAATCGAGTACCATAAATTAGAGAGAGAAAATACTAACATTATCATAAACTTATGCCTATAATAGATTAGGTTTCATGTAAACGAAAAGACCCTCGATTCTAGGTTTCATGGTCATGGCCCCATAATTCTAATCAAAAGTTCAAAACTATTAAAAACTACTTGTAAATCTAGTTGAATCCTAATCCCATTGAATTCCATGTTGACTTTTCCCAATCTGTAATAATTATCCTTCTTACAATTATAGATTCTTTACTGGTCTTTTTGTCCGAATGCGTAGTCCAACTTAAATTTATATTAGCTTCATAATCTTACTCCAACTCAAATTAATATTCTTTTCTCAATTGTAATGATATAATGAAATAGAAAACTAAGAACTAATAATACATATTAAATAACACCATATTATATTATGGTAGTTTAGAGCATAAAATTTAACATTGAAGGGTGTTAAAAGCTACTTAAAGTAAAAATAAGAGATGAAATAAATCGAATGTCAATTTTGTTTCCGAATGTCAGCAGTTATGTCGTCTGACACCAGTAACAACACTTTAGCAAAACAGAAACTTTAAAGAGTAAATGCAGTGGAATTTAAAGAATACAAAGGTTTAAAATTTTTATAAGTTATATATATTATATAACTTATGATGAACAATGACCAGGTATATTGTATATATATATATATTCTATACAAAAAAATAATTTTCTTTCTTTACAGATTTACAATATAAAACGAAAAGGAAATAAAAGTTGAAGTCGCAGATGACTTCTGACTGAAAAATCTAACTAAGTAGACATAGACAACCTCTCATTACAATCGCTCCATACAAAACTAATCTAGAATCTAAACAACAATTGTAATGTTGTACAGAATGTTGTCGACATACTCGGGCAACACTTGTGATCCATATTTCTGAGATGAAATCCCGAGAGCTCTCTTGGTATTTTTGCAATCTGATTCTTCGATTCACTGTTGTGACCTCTCTATTTATAGTAGAGAGTTCCCTTGAAAGTCTCATCGATTGGTTGTGGAAGTTGAGGGAAATGTGGCCAGCTTGTGGTAGATGATTAAGGAGTGAAAATCTCAATAACTTTGACTTGTTCCTTATTCGACTTCTTCCCCAAGCTTTGACTCTTTCTTCCACGTTTTACACAGCTCCAATTCACCACGCCTAAGTGGTTTTTACCTCACGGTAAAATATTACTGCTTACCGTGAAGTAAGGCAAAACTGTTGTTTGAAGATGTTGATCCAAATGTTATGACATTTGTCCCAACATATTTATGCATTCAAATCAGTACTTCAGAAGATATGTTGGGTCAAATGTCACAACACCAAACCCACCATTAACAAACATAATTTTTGTTTACGAGTAACCTAAACTCCATGGTCTCAACTCTCAACTCTCAACTCTCTTGTCAACATTAAGAAGTTGGGACAATAAAAATGACTATTTTTATAATATTTTAGAAGAATTGTTTTTCCTAAACTACCACTAATCAGTAATCAGTAAAATTCCGTAGTCTTTAAACAAACCATGAAAAAAGAAAAGAATTAACAAATATTGTACATAGTCTCACCAACTCCTTAAGGCGCTTTACAGTTCAATCTTTAAATCAACATAGCTCTGTGGGGATTTGTTGGGTTCGTAAGCACATCGGAAGTTTAATTTTTTTTTTACTTACCCAACAACGATTCTAGCATGACTTATACGATAATTATGTAAAGTGTTCAAAACACAATAGAAGAAAACTTACAGGTTTTCAAGCACCGGATTCAATACTAAGGTGTCCATGCGAATTGAATCCTCGACTGCAAGTTCCAACTTCAGTGTATTTCCTTTCCAAGAAAGCTAGGAAATCTTGCTTCAGAAACTGAGAAGTTATTTTCTGTAAACTAATAATTATGGGGTATGTGTTGTATATATAGGAGTCCAGGACAAAACCTAAGCAGATACAAAACAGGAAAACCTGACCCATGTTAATGTTTAGTGGACCAGCCCAACTGGTCCACTTCACACGTCCTAATGGACGGCCAGTGTCCCAATTTTGGGGCAAGAATTTTTGGCTCAATTGTTTCCTTGTATTTTTCCGAGTATCCATATAATATATCCAACACATTTAATTAAATCTGAAATCCAATTCGACTTAATTAAATAATTTCTATCAAATAGAAATATTCCATAATTATTATAAATTAAATATCTCGATTCTCAATCGAGTATTTAATACTTTCTCAATACACTCTTAGATCGAATAAACAATCACATATAGTGTGACCCTATATGCCTTCACATATCGACATTAATCTAATTAAGGTCTATACGAAACTCCTAGACTGCGTCGTATGACGAACTCAATATGTGAAGTACGTTTACATGAATCCATCAAACTTAACCTTTAGGGGAACTATAAATTTCTTTCATTCGCGACACACTCGATTAAGCTTAGGATTTGCCAAGTGTCTATCCAAATGGCTTAATCACTTTATCTCACATTTATTAGTTGACAACTACACCATATTCTAAATATGTCTCTTGCACTGACCAGTGACTTTAGTCAACCTAATAACATTGAGAAGCTGAGTGCTATCTCGAATTTTCAATCGAGGAATGAATCTTATTCTTGGCTCAACTTCTACCTTGATTTACATCCCGATGCACCCAACATAAGCTGTATCTTATCCAGAAGGAGTTTAAGCTTAGAACTTGGTCAAAGTACATCATTCTGTAAACAAGGTGATTGACCTCAAGTCAAAGGACCTTTATATTCCACACGCCGATAACACTATAGACATTGTATAACAAATAGTTTATTGGCAGGGTATACCAATACTTCTCCAAAGTATCCATGTGTCCATCACGAGTAACCGTTACTCGTAGATGTGAGACATACTACATTATCCAAGAATGTGATGCATACCACATATCGACTTATAGCATATCATCGATATCTCATTCTCGATGATCATTAGTCGATGCTATTTTGAGAGTTACGTTCTATCATTAATATCTCACTTTATTAATGACAATGTAAGCTCAAGGGATACACATATATGAATAATTGCAAACAATAATTCAATAATTGCAAATGCCATAAATATTAATCTCATTAATAATACGAATGTGGTCAAATACGTTTTGTTCCTAATATAAATTGTCTCTAGGACATACATACTTTCAAGCTCCGGCCCTTTCAAGTATCTGCATACATACAAAAAAGATTGATATAATTTTAATCTGAGTAACCTGAACTCCATGGTCTCAACTCTCAACTTTCAAATCAACATTAAGAAGTCCGGACAATAAAACATGATTATTTTCACGATAAATATTTTGAAAATAAAAATTTCCCTAAACTACCACTAATCAGTAATCAGTAAAGTTTGTTATTGTTTAAACAGACCATCAAGAATAGAAAAGAATTAACTAAAACTGTACATAGTCGTACTAACTCCTTCAGACCCTAATCTTCCAAGCATCTGCGTACATATAAAAAAAGATTATCAACTTAATAAACCAATAAAGAGCGGAGGAAGTTATCAACCAACATGCATATAATTAACGCAAAATATGATATTAAAAAATAAGAAAATTATGGAAGTTTGTAAGGTGGGACAAAGGAGAGGAAATTGCATTGGTATTCGTACAGTGAAACTCTATACATGGAGGTCATGTGTGTTTCATATACGTGGTTTGAGTGATTTGATAGTTGAGTAATTCTATTATCAGTATGGCTTTAAAGATCCTATTATTAGTTGGTCTCAAATTCCTAAACGTTAAGTAAATTATAATGTTACTATTGTAACCAATATAAAACTAATAATAATAATAATTTGAAGAGGATGGTAAATGACAATTTTGTTTATTGTAGAGTCTTTTAATGAAGGGCAAAAAGTTCAATTAATATTTTAAAAACATTTTGTGTTTTTTAATATAACTAGTGTCTATAAACATGCAATTGCACGTTATTCTCAAATAATTTCAATTCTAGCAAAAAGTATTAGATAATATTATTTATAGTTATATACAGTTTTCAAAAATTTGGTTTGTTCATCAATATTGTGCCTTTGTTATCATATCTTCATAGACCTGCAATATTCCTACAAGATAAAGTACCTGCAATACAAATCAACAGGGAATACATTAATAGACGATACTCAAAGGGAAAAAGGGAGATTTACAATTAGCTTGATAGATAAACAACTTTGTTTGCTCCATACAAATTCAGAAATGTATTCCAACGTGAATAAGGGAGTACAATGAATCCTCATAGGAATCAATTTAATTGGTTAATTAAAAGCAATAAAAAGAATGAATTTAAGAAATTACCAACTAAATTCTAGTTGAATCCAAGTCTAATATTAGACAAAGTCAAGATACTACAATTTTATCCAATGATAATTATTATTTAAAGAAATAATTTAGTTTTTAAAGGACATAAAAATCATTAATATTCAAAGAATATTTTGATCAAGCAACATTTATATTCATTTTCCAAAAAAAGGTGGAACTCCCACCCCAGGAGCCCCCACACCCCGGTCCGACAGTGTTTTTATAAAGTTGGGACTTGATTGGGATTTGAATTCCTTGCAAATTCATATTCGTTAGGCAAAGTTTTTATCAAAAGACGCTTTGTAAAATACATGAAATAGGAAACAAAATTCGAGATATTAATACCCACATCAATAGTACTTTCGTTGTGTGCACATATTATTAGAAACATCCGCAAAAGACTATTTGAGATATATTGATAATTAATTTATCGGATAGAGATTTTACAATCGGTGGCGAAGATATATTGAGAATGAACCATAAATAAGGATCTTCTGTTATACGAATTCCATGAACATACTTGCATAGTGTAAGGGAGCTACAGATGAAATAAAAACAAGATGAACATAATTCAATCGACTACAAGTACAGTTTCCGAATATCGGTAATAATGTCATCCGACACTAGTAATAACACTTAGCAAAACAGTAACTTTTAAAAGTAAATGCATCGGAATTTAATGAACACAAAGGTTTAAATTTTCATAAGTTATATATATTATATAACTTATGATGGTCAATGATCAAATGTATTGTATATATATTATATACAAGTACAAATTCCTTTCTTTACAGATTTACAATATAAAATGAAAAGGAATTAAAAGTTGAAGTCGCAGATGACTTTTGCCTGAAAAATCTAACTAAGTAGACATATACAACCTCTCATTACAATCATTCCATACAAAATTAATCTAGAATCTAAACAGCGAATTGTAATGTTTGACAGAATGTTGTCAACACACTCAGACAACACTTGAGATCCATATTTCTGAGATGAAATCCCGAGAGCTCTCTTGGTATTTTTGCAATCTAATTATGGATATCTATACATTATTGTGGTGTCTCTATTTATAGTAGAGAGTTCCCTTGAAAGGCTCATCGATCGGTTGTGGGAGTTGAGGAAAAGATGGGCAGCTTGTGGTAGATGATTAAGGAGTGAAAATCTCAATAACTTTGACTTTTTCCTTACTTGACTTCTTCCCCAAGCTTTGACTCTTTCTCCCACATTTTACACAGCTCCAATTCACCACGCCTAAGTCATTTTTACCTCACAGTAAAATATTATTGTTTAACGTGAAGTAACGTAAAACTGTTTTTCGAAGATGTTGGTCCGAATGTTATGACATTTGTCCTAACATTTTTATGCATTCAAATCAATACTTCAGAAGATATGTTGGGTCAAATATCACAACACCAAACCCAACATTAACAATCTCCCTCTTTTGCCTTTCTTCACAAAACTCATTACAAACCTAAATTGACTTAGGATATTGAGACAAATGTTGTCCGACATTTGTGATCAATAATATCAATGCTATGCTCCCCCTTAACCTGCGATGACTTTCAAGTAATCATGCGTGTACCAATACATAGGATTAAAAAATAAGAAATATGTTAGCGCATATATACATATCATCCACTTATATAGATTTATATACAGACCATAAAAAGAAATATTCAATTGTCCACATAAATCAATATCCATTCTGTCGATCAATTAACTGCTCAGATTGAGCAACATCCACAACCCTTATACAGTATCAACCAATAGCAACATCTCCTCCTAACTCATCATACATCAGCATCAGCTTCCAACAGCTTTCTACTCCTGCATAAGTGCTTCTCTGCACAAAACATCAGCCGTTAACCTTCTTCCTCAGCTCCCCCTACATCATCACTTCATCTGCTTCCCTCGGCTTCAGCAACATTATTTTCTCCCCTTTTTGTGAAGAAAGTAGCAGCATGACATGGTCTCTGGCTTGAATAAGAGCATTCTTCACAGCATCAACCTCAGAGATTTGTTGGTTGATTTTTGCAATATGATTCACAAGCCATACAATAGACAATGAAGACTGTCTTGGACCAGTGTTGCTAAGAATGTTGGTGACATTCCTATCAACATCTACATTATTTCCTTCCATTTTCCAGGGTAGATCGATGACTCTGTCTCTACCCTTCAAAACTGCTTTGTTTACTGTGTATAGTTCACGAGCCTTCCCTAATGTGTTCTCTCTCTTAGGATTAAGACCTTGGGTAGTTAAAACTTTGTTTATCAGAGAGGGATAATGGAGGATTGAGGTTGATTCTTTTTGTGCCAAGTTGGCAACTTGATGGAAGATCATCTTGTCCAGATCAACTCTCAAACCTTTCTCAATTTTATACAGCAGGGTGGCTTGTTATGTAGTTACAATTGACTCATTCATTGAAGGAAGCCAATTGTGTATAGCAATTTTGTGTAGGGTGGAAAACATGACTGTTAATTTAGAGGCTGGACATCTAGAGATTCACTTATGCATTATACCTCTTGTGAGGTACTCAATTACTTCATCTCTATTGTCCACTGTAGGGTCTGCTTCTATAACATTCTCCTCAACATTTAATCACATACATTGGTTTATAACAGCAGACGTGAATAAATATACTCTGTTATAGAGATAGACCTTCCCAAATTTCTTAGAGGAGGTATCCTATAAAGTAAAGCTCAAATTAGCATAAAATAACCTGACTATTTTATGAACATACGGTCCTTTCTCAATAACAGATCCTAGGAGTTGTCTTTCTTTTAAGAACTCTACCAAATCATATTCTGAACATGAGACAATGTCTAATACTTTTTCAGACCTAATAACTCTATTCTTGTACCAGTCCCAATTATCAGAATTAGTTTTAGAATAGAATTTGTCTGAGTAGATAGATACCTCAAGGTCTGAACCAGATTTAGTTTTGCTGGAGGATGTTGGTGTTTGTGTCTCTTCTGATGTTGGCTGAAATGATGCCTGAGATGTTATGGCATTAGTGGCAACATTCGAAGCAACACTCGATTTGGCATATCTGGGAATTCCCTTTGGAAAGAATTGCTTCAGTGGAGTTTCATCAGGAACCTTCTCATTTTCTTGAGACACATTTTGCGGTATAGAAGCAATTGGTTCTTTTTCACTCTCTTCAGTTGAGAGCACAAAGTTCGTGTCGTCACTGTCACTGCTCGAGCAAGCAGGTATAGATGTATCAAATCTAGACCTTTTGTTGCTCGGCTCTTCATGAACTGTTCTTTCAAACATTCTACTCGATCGACGAGTAGGGAAGGTAGAGGATCTTGGTCTTTTACCCAATACTGAAATGTCAGATGTTTCATCAACATCTATTGATTGTTGTCATCACCTGGGTAGCTAATGTCTAAAGGTTCATCTAAACCTTTAAATATTATAGCTTTGGACAAGTCCTCTGTGGATGGTGAAGAAGATAACCGGCAGTGTTGCTGCAGTTCATTTTGCTCAGACGATTCAGTGTTCATAGGAGGGCTTGTACTTATTGGGGTGTTGGTCGGAGTGTTGGCTGACATTGGTGTTGACATTGGAGAGGTTTCCATCGGTGAATATTGTGGATAAAATTTTGGGAATTTAGGGTTTGAGATTGAGAATGAAGTTTGAAATGGTGATGACTCCATCGGATAAGAGGATGTATACCCGATGTGATTTTCCTTTTTTTTTAAATTATTTTATGGGAAAATTCAAAATGATAAAATGATAGCAAATAAGAGGAATATTTATATACATGGCTAACCTTTCTTAGCAACAAAAATCCCTTAGTTTTAGGTGTTTCATTTTTACACAATAACTTACACCTAAAATATTGGGATAAAACAAATAAACATCACGATAAGGATAAACTTTAATCTCATCATTTTAGCTTTTGAAATTCCTGTAAACAAGGCATATAATAGGGAGAGAGATCTGAAGATTCAACTATCAGATAAGTACAATATCAACACAAATCACATTATGAAAATGTCAACTGCAATGTTGGCAACATTTTGGACTACACAAGTATTTTGATCCCCTAATAACTTTTTTGGCAATAAATCAAGACATGTTTTATATGTATTTTATGAGTTTGACCACTGGATCAATGTAACATTTTCCCCATCGTGTCCTTGATCTAATCATATAACACATACAAAGAAATTTTCCATGTCAACAATAAGAATACTTATTTGGTATTCTCAACATTCTTTTGAAGCACACGATACTCCTATTGATTAGGAACAATATCTTTTCAAGGGCTTTGCCCATTTTGCACAGTTTCCAAATATTTGTGTAGGTTTTGCCTTATTTTTATACTCCAGTTTTATGATATACATGTATTTATATATCATCGCAGAGAACAGTTTCACGTTGGAATTACATTCTTCTTGAAGGATCATGCTTGTGTGACTAAAAGTTATGCATCATACATCAACAATAATCAGTCAGTGATATTATATAGATAAATGTCACCCGAAATGTTAGACAATGTTTCATCCGACATTCACCAACAATGCCTTTTTTAGAGATTACAAAGACCAATAGATTTCTTCAAACTAGAAAATCTCTTACGGTCCAAAGCTTTTGTAAAAATATCAGTTAGTTGATGAAGAGTGTCAACATGTTCAATTTTAACTAGCTATTTTTCAACTAAATATCTTCAAAACTGATGTCTAATATCAATATGTTTTGTACGTGAGTACTGAACTGGATTTTTGGAAATATTTATAGCACTCAAATTATCACAGTACAAAATCAAAATGTTGCTAGTAAATCCATAGTCGTCAAACATGTGCCTTAGTCATATTAATTGAGAGCAACAACTTTCAGCTGCTACATATTCAGATTCAGCAGTGAAAAGTGAGACACGATTTTGTTTATGACTATACCATGAAATAAGATTATTGCCAAGATAAAAACATCATCCACTTGTACTTTTTCTATTATCCACATCTCCAGCTCAATCCGGGTCACTAAATCCTATTAAGTTAGGATTAGTGTCTTTGGTATACCAAATTTCCAACTCACATGTACCAGCAACATACCGAATAACACGTTTCACGGCATTTAAGTTGGACATTTTGGGACAGGTTTGAAAACGTGCACAAACACAAATACTAAACATAATATCTGGGTGACTAGCAGTAAGATAAAGAAGGCTACCTATCATAGATCGATATAATATTGGGTTGACATTTTCACCAACATTATCCTTACATACCTTCTGCGATAAACCCATTGGCGTTTTCATCTGTTTAGCGTTCTCCAAACCAAATCTCTTAACTAGATTCTTAGCATATTTACTTTGTGAGATGATAATTTCATCTTCACTTTGCTTAATCTGCAAACCTAAGGAAAAAGTTAGTTCCCCAATCATGCTAATTTCAAATGTCGATGACATAGATTTAACAAATGACTTTAGATAAGACTGTGAGGTCAAACCAAAGACTATGTCATCTACGTAGATTTGAGCAATAATAATATCTACACCGTGACATTTAATGAATAAGGTACGATCAGCTTCACCACAGTTATAACTAAATTCAAGAAGGGAGTTAGTTAGACGACCATACCATGCACGAGGGGCTTATTTTAACCCATACAGAGCCTTTTTGAGCTTGTACACATAGTGTGGATGGTAGGGATCTTCAAATCATTTCGGTTGTTCAACAAAAACTTCCTTATCTAGGTAACCATTTAAGAATGCACCTTTTACATTCATTTGGTGTAAAGTGATTTTCAGACAGCAATCAATAGCAAGTAAAAGTCTAATTGACTCAATTCTAGCCACATGTCCGAAGGTTTCATCATAATCGATTCCTTCAACCTGAGTTATAGCCTTGTGCAACTAGACGAGCTTTGTTTCTAATAACTGTTCCCGATTCGTCTGATTTATTTTTAAAAATCCACTTAGTTCCAATTATATTTGTATTATTTTGACGTGGAACTAAGTCCCATACTTCATTTCGAGAGAATTGTTTAAGCTCTTCTTGCATTGCTTGAATCCAAAAATTATCTTTGAGTGCTTCTAAAATATTTTTTGGTTCTAAAGTAGATATAAAACAAGAAAGACTAACCTCTTTGTATATGGTAGACATACACACATACCTTACCATTTCTCTGTAGTTGAGTGGTTCTTTCCCTCTTGTTTTAATTCATTCAAAAACTCCCCTATCACCTGGCCCATGGGATGGTTCTTCCTAATCCTTGATACCTCGTCCCTTCGAACTTGATCTAGAAATTCAGCATTTGACTCCTCATCCACAGCCTTTGTGGTCTCTATTTCAGGTTCAGGTGTTACTTAGGGTGTGGTAACATTTGGAGCAACATCTGATTCTTCACCAGTCTGCGCATTTTCCACTTTCAGACAATCTTCATACACAGTACCTTTATGGCTAAGTTTGGGTAAGCCTTTAACCGCTTCATATGCGACCAATTTCTCTAAATTGCAGTAGTTGACATGCCCAACTTTTGATGCCATTGTATTGTGTCATCGACCTTAGTATTATTACATGTTTCTTGTCTTACAACAAGATAGCAATTGTCACATGTTCTAGTACCTGTCATGACACATACATTGGCTTCATTAGTAACCACACAAGCACTCTTATTGAATTTTACCTCAAGATTTTCATCACACAGTTGAATAAAACTAATCAAATAAGACATTAATCCCTCAACGTGTAAGACATTTCTTAAGGCTGGAAATCCAGGAACATCCAAGATTCCTTTTCCAATTATTTTGCTTTTACTCTCACCTTCATAAGTCACTTTTCTCCATTGAATGACTCATAGTTCTTTAGAAAGCCTTTTGTACCTGTCATGTGGCGAGAACATCCACTATCAAAGTACCAAGAACCTGAAATGTTAGTTCTTAATGCAGTTATACAGACATTACAAGTTAAGTCCATTTTAGGAACCCAAACTCTCTTAATTTTTTTTATTTTTTCGCTCAGAAATGTTGCTTCGAAAGTTATCTGAAATGTTGGACAACATTTTTAGGCAACATTTTGCTCTCAGAATGTTGAAGATTGTAACAATATGGTTTTAAGTGTCCAGGGGAGTAACAATTACTACACACAAACTTCAGATTATTCTTTGACAGATACGAGAAACTCTTATGCATCCCCTTTTCTTTTACAAAACATATTTTTTTATTATTATCAAAGAATTTAGAGCAACCAGTTTTAAGAGTGTTTTTGTACCCAATTCCTACATGTGTAGGTTTACTAAAGTTAAGAATCTCATTCAATTTTGAAGTCCCCGTGTTGAGATTATCAAATGTTGCTTCAACTAAATCCAATTTTGCACGACTCTTACCGAATTCATTATCCTTTTTGATAAGTGTAATCTCTAGTCGGGTTATCGTGCCTTTTAATTATACATTCTCACGAGTTAAAGATTTTACCTTTGTGTCAAGTTGCTTGGATTCTATGATTAAGGCTTTACAAAGATTTTGTAATTCTTTAATCATATCATCTTTGGAATCAACTTGATCCACACAATCAATCTCACTAATAGAAATAAAACCATTAAAGCAATTAACATCAGAATAGTTAAAGAATTCGTACCTCTCGGATGTCGCTGGGATTGTAGATGTCATTGCTGATGTTGAAGCAAATGTTGTGACATTTTAGACAACATTGTCGATGACATCTTCATAGACCGATAGAGACTGTTCGAAAATAGTAGCCAGCATTGCTTGTGATTCGACTTCTTGATGTCCTTCCTCTTCTCCTTCATCGTCACTAAGAGAAACAGATAGACTCTTACCAAATTTTCTAAGCGTATTTGCATATTCATTAGCATAATGACCCCAACCCGAGCATGCATGACATTGCACGAACTCAAGTTGTTTGGGATCAAATTTGGTACGATCCGAGTTGGTTTTTCTTAGTTGGTTTCCTTTTTGTACATTTGAATGAAATCTAGTGGACTTTTTATTGAAGGCTTGGTTTTGGTGCTCTTTAGATTTAGATTGATTTCTCTCATTATTGAACTTCCTCACCATCGAATTGTATTTTCGAGTGAGTAAGGCAACATTTGCACCTTCACCAATTTATTCAAGATTCTCATCCTCTTCTTCGATTTGACTCTCCGAGGATTGAACTTGAAGTGCCACATTCTTGCTTTTATACAATTTCTTTTGATTCTCAATGTTCATCTCATAAGTTTTGAGTATGCTCATCAATGTATGAAGGTCCATTGTGGCAAAATTGTGAGCTTCTTCCATAGCACAAATCTTTAAATTGAACTTTTCAGGAAGAGAGCGGAGAGCCTTTTCAACAAGTTGAGTGTTGGTTAAAGGTTCACCAAGCACTTGACATTCATTTGAGATGTCAATCAACTTTTTAAAATAATATTTAATATCATCCGCTTCTTCCATCCTTAAACGTTCATATTTACTCATTAGCATGCATAACTTTGTTCGACGAACACTTGAGCTACCTTCACAATGAATTTGTAAAGTATCTCATGCGTCCTTAGCCGTATGACAGTTTTGAATGAGTTTGAACATGTAAAGATCAACCCATCCAAAAATTGCATTTAAGGCCTTTTCGGTAAAGCTAGCATTATTGGTTTCTTCCGCAGTCCATTCAGATTCAGGCTTAACAAGAATGTCACTTTCCTCATCCGGTGGCAACATTGGAACAACATACCCATTGTTTATAGATATCCATGCCCTAACATCAATTGATTTGATATGAGAACGTAGGCGAATTTTTCAATAGGCATAGTTCGAACCATCTAAAATGGGAAGCCTACTAATAGTTGGATTTGTTGGATCCATAGCTTGAAATAACAAGACCAAGCACTTATTGTGTTAAGTGTTGGCTCTGATACCACTTGTAAGGGAGTTACAGATCAAATAAAAACAAGATGAACAAAATTCAATCGACTACAAGTACAGTTTCTGAATGTCGGTAATAATATCGTCCGATACCAGTAACAACACTTATCAAAATAGTAACTTTAAAGAGTAAATGCAGCGGAATTTAAAGAACTCAAAGATTTAAATTTTCATAAGTTATATATATTATATAACTTATGATGGTCAATGACCAAATGTATTGTACATATATTATTTACAATTGTATAAATTCCTTTCTTTACAGATTTACAATATAAAATGAAAAAGAATTAAAAGTTGAAGTTGCAGATGACTTTTGCTTGAAAAATCTAACTAAGTAGACATAGACAACCTCTCATTACAATCGTTCCATACAAAACTAATCTAGAATCTAAATATCGAATTGTAATGTTGGACAGAATGTTGTCAACACACTCAGACAACACTTGTGATCCATATTTCTGAGATGAAATCCCGAGAGCTCTCTTGGTATTTTTACAATTTTATTCTAGATATCGATACACTGTTGTGGCGTCTCTATTTATAGTAGAGAGTTCCCTTGAAAGGCTCATCGATCGGTTGTGGAAGTTGAGGAAAAGACGGGCAGCTTGTGGTAGATGATTAATGAGTGAAAATCTCAACAACTTTGACTTGTTCCTTACTCGACTTCTTCCCCAAGATTTGACTCTTTCTCCCACGTTTTACATAGCTCAAATTACCACGCCTAAGTCGTTTTTACCTCACAGTAAAATATTACTGCTTAACGTGAAGTAAGGCAAAACTGTTTTTCGAAGATGTTGGTCCGAATGTTATGACATTTATCCCAACATTTTTATGCATTCAAATCAGTACTTGAGAAGATATGTTGGGCAAATGTCACAATACAAAACCCAACATTAACACATAGTATTACAACAAAGACACCATAATAGTTAAGTCTAAAATAATTTTATTTAATAGGTAAAAAGAATGAAAAAGTCCGACGAAAATTCATTCCTATAAAAGCTATAATTCTTCAAGTAGTCTCCATAACAACGTTTAAATAATAGTGAATCTCAAGCTATTAGTAACGGCTAATTGGTAGATTAATAGAATTAGGATTATTAGTAATTAAATGTTAGTAGTAATAGTAATGATATAAAATTCATTTAATATGTTAAGGCTATTTTGATCCATCAACATTTATATTCACGCTTTTAAAATAATATAGATATAAATAAATTAAGATTACTTGAAATCATAATTTAATTCCAAATTTTCATATATTACTTTGCACTTCTTCTAATTAAAATGTACCATTAATAATATTTAAATGCTTCACAATTTTATTCGTCATGCTCGTATAAAGAACATTAAAACTGACATTCACTTGTCTATATAAAAGTTGTCCTCGAAATTTGTAAGCTCAATATGCCCATTCCAATAATTGGCTTACTATTTTGTTAACAAAATATATTCACTCTTCAAGGTTATTGGTATTCCATGAAATAAATGTATATTCTTTCAATTCAATATCATTTGAGAGAGGTGTTAAATATTATATTTAAAATAAAATAAGAATAGACTAGTATTTTCATGTATCTTGAAACTAGAAACCAAAGAACACAAGTGAGAATTTACTCATGTGTGAAACATTATCGAGAGTAGGATTTTTTTTTTTGATTAATCAGATCGAGAGTAGGAATCTAAATTCATGTATCTTGACTAAAGCAATGAATTCCAAACAACCTTGATGATTGTCCTCTAAGTCTTCACAAACCATTAATATGATATTTCTCGTAAGTGGAGTCCTGAACTTAAATGACCCAAAGCAACAAAAATAATCCATAAAAAAAGATATAAAAGTACCTTTTGCACGACAACAAGTTGTTGCGCAATAGGGGTACATAAACCGACCCATCTGCTTCTTCTCCAGATCGGTCCCCACATATTTTTAAAAGAAAACCGCCATTAACAACCAAATTACGAGGTCCCACACTCTAAAAAGATCGATTTTGGTTCAAATTTTATCCTGAAAGTCGAGATTCTCGGTATATTCAAGTCAATGAATAAGATTCGAAGCTTGAATTTCGAATAAAGCGACATAGAACTAGATTTCAAAACTCAAAAAACAACCTTCAATCTAGGTATTTTACTATAGACTTTCTAATTATATTGTTAAATACATTATAATCCTAAGCATAATTAATGTTTAATAGTCTCAAATTTAAAAAAAAAAGTAGCATTTTTCGCAATTTTTTAGCGCAATAGGGGCAGTCCGTTACTGTTGCCCAGCCCATTTTTTTTATTTTTTTATTTGTTAATTGTTTCTTAATTATTTGATTAGGAAAAATAATAGTAATCTCCTAATTGTTAATTTTTTTATTAATTGTTTGTTAATTATTTGATTATAAAAAATATAGTAATCTTCTAATAATTTTTATTTGTTAATTATCTAATTTTTAATTTATTTATTTGTAAAATTATTTATTCCATGCTAATTATTAATGTACTAATTAGTTATCTAATTATATGTGTTAATTTTAATTAATTATTAATTAATTACTTAATATAATTTCTCGTTAAATGAATTAGTTCGTCATTACTTTAATGCTTAATCTAGGATTGAACATCATTAGTTTAGGATTCATAATATTATTAATATATTTTTTGTTAATTGTAGTTAGTATAATAATTAATTATTAATTAGAAATAGTTAATCATTAGTTTAGGATTGAACATCATTAGTTTAGGATTAAAAATATCACTAATATAATGTTTCATTAATTATAATTAGTATAATAATTAATTATCAACTATTAATTAGAAATAGTTAATTCTTAGTTTAGGATTGAACATCATTAGTTTAGGATTTTTTGATAAAATATTAGTTAGTTAATGTAATTTACTAATTATTCATAAAAATATAATACAACATAATTATTCTAATTCACAAATTTAGAATAAAAGATAAACTTCAAACTTATCATAAAACGAATAATGAATGATAAACTAAACCATTAGTTTATTATTAAACATCATTATTATAATTTTTTGAGAAATTAGATAGTTAATATAATTTTCCGATAAAGGATTAGTTAGTTAGTATAATTTTCTGATAAAAGGATAAGTTAGTTAATATAATTTATCGATAAAAGATTAGATAATTAATATTACAGGATAATGAATAATTTAAACATTGTTTGTACAGATACGACACCTCCATGGATCCCAACGTTCACTCGGGACCCATCGATTGATCAATACTTAGTCTACATGATAATCATAGGTCCGAGGTATTATGGATTGGGCAGATACATATGAGGACGTTGTTCCATCCACATATGGTGGAACATACATGGAACATTTTAGAGGTTCGACCCTCACATCCCCGCATCTTAGAGATATTGTATCGGGGTGGTATTTATCATTGCATTATTATCGGTCGAGTACATCATGATCATACTCTTGTGATGATCATGGTTGAGTGATGGCGAACGGAGACCTACACCTTTCATCTCTGCACTAATGAAGACATTATCAGGCTTAAAGATGTGGAGGTCATGTTTGGACTGCGGGTAGATGGGCTCTCATTATACAATGAGGCTCTTTCTCATGAGCCGACATTAGGGTAGAAGTTGACTAGGCTCGGTGAATGCGCGCCTCAGCCCGGTGATATCCATAGACATAGTCGAGTGGCGATGTATGCCCTCTGTGATTACTTGCGCGATGTGGATGAGACGGATCCTATTGCAGACAACACAGATCAGAAGATTGTGGATCGTCGTGCCCGTTTATACATACTCATCATATTCGGGGCATTATGTTCCCGAACACATCAAGTTCGAACATGAGCTTGAAGTATTTGCTATTTCTGGCCGATCTGGAGTGATTGAGAGATAACAGCTGGGGCGGTGCTGTTGTGACTTACATATATCGATGTCTATGTCGAGCATCTATTAGCGATATGAATGATATCGGTGGATTTTTTGCTCTCCTCTAGATAATATATTTAAGCGTGTGTAATATTATTCTAAATATAACTTTTTGAAATGATGATTAATAAATTATTTTTTTAATAACCCTTTCAGTTATGGGTGTGGGATAGGATGATGCCTTTTCATCCCGTACCTGTGCACCCTGAGCATGACTTCATTGCTGAGTACATGCCATACGCGGGGAGATAGATGAGAGGTATATCCCGGATATGGTTACACACCACAGTATTATTCCATTCAGGGATCAGCTTAATCGTATGACAGATGACAGGGTAAAATTGTTTGATTTTACATTATTACCTTATTTTTTATTATTATTTCCCTTTATTGTTTACTAATTTGTGGTCATTTTAATAGGCTTTTATATGGACGCCGTATGATTAGTTTTTGGATCAATTGCCAACATTTTGCAGGGTTGGTCAGGCCATGTGGATGTCGTGGTGTTAGTTGATACACATAGAGATTGTTGAGGATCACGCGCTCCACCGCATCTTATGATAGTTTGGGCATGCACATAATATTCCTAACCCGGTTGATTGGGAGCACCACCACTATCATCGGGACAAGTGTTCGACCATCACTCCTACATACCGAGCCTTTATGCACACCTAGATCGGTCGTTGGGCTTAGAGGTTGCAGAGAAGAGCGGAGGTCGGTTATATGACTCTAATCAGGTTTACATAAAGTGGTACAGGCAAATCACAAACATCTTGACTGGCAACCCCGATATACGTGTTCCAGATGACCAAGGATACACAGTACTCGCGGGGCAGTATGAGGTATTGGTAAGGTTACCACACTTAAACTTAATTAATTGTCTTAATTATCATGTTAAGAAATTATCCAATTAATAATATTTGCAAATAAATGCATCTACAGACCGTACAGGCAATGCGCCATTTGAGATTACAACATATGGATATCCCCGAGACAGCAAAATTTACTGGCCAAATCATTTAGGTAGATGAGTCGGGTATCCGACGAACACAAGAAGTCGGACATATGCATGAGCATGTTCTAGAAGGCCCATATCAGGCAGCAAATTGACGGACCCGTCGTGGTCGTGCACCTCATAGAGGTGGTGGTGGTAAAAAGAAGGGTGACATAGGGGGTGGAGCTAGATGATGGTGGCAGATGGTATGGTGGTTGAGGGGATAGTGGCCGAGGTGGTGGGCCGAGGGGATAGTGGCCAAAGTAGTGGACCGAGGGGATCGTGGCCAAGGTGGTGCCAAAGTTAGTGGCGGTAGAGGACTTCGCCTAGTATATGATCATAACGAGCATGCTTCCGATCCCACTCCAGCCAAGCTGCATCCATCGACTTCATGCCGCGCATCGACACCTACATATACACTGGCACAACTATTTTCAGATGTACCCGAGTCTTCATCCCAACAAAGCTAGAATACGTACGTCGGTGTATGTGATGACATATATTAGGATTCATATGACGCACCAGTGCATGAGGAGCGGCCAGTTTGAAATGTACAGGGTGGCAGGGAGCTGCACTATAACTTATCATTCACAGACTTCGAGGAATTTCTTACCCCAGGGGTTAGTGTTTAAGATACTCATACTGTTTATTTCATAATTTTTCATATCTTAGGATTCATCGACAACTCCAGCTCCAGCTCCAGCTTAAACCATTTGGGATTCCATTTATGATACTACTTCAGATCCTACACCAGACCCCTCTCAAGAGCCCGTCGACACACATGTGTAATTTTTTACCAAAAGTTAAATGTATTTAATATAAATTAAAATTAATACTAATTGTTTATATATTATTTCAAGCTCATCCTTCTGCGCCCGTGGTCTCGTCTCCTCATCAGGACGATTTTGATGATTATGACCTTACCGATCCCAATAGATTCATTCCGATCAATCTAGTTAAAGGTAGTCATGTGTACGCCATGGTATGGACTCCGAAGAAAGGCGACAATGAAAAAAGGATGGCGGATGATCATGGCTTAGAGCGTCCTGCTATTGGGAGGAAGAAGGGGGATGAGGACGACGGCGAGGGTGGTGGGGATCATATTAGCCTTAGGCATAAGGTTAATCTAAAGTCTACTATATGTGAGACCCATTAGAAATTGTTATGGGTGGCCAATGGGATGGGTCGGCATGGTCCCGCCACGACCCCGACCCGATCCCGCCCCTATTCCGCTATAAAAATAAAAATAATTGGTACCGGGACTTGAACCGGGATGAGACCTGGGCTCATCCCGCCCCAGTCTTGCCAGACCCATCCCTGCCCCAGTCCCACCCCCTATCCCGCCCGACCCCGCTGCACAAAATAGCTGTTGCACCAACGACCATTTTATATTTTAGTTGTTGTGCAACGACCATTTTTGGCCTCCTCCAACCCCAACCCCTACCCTCTTAATATTTATTTTTAACCCTTAAGTTATTATATTTACACTTTAACTCAATTTTCCAACTATAAATACCACATTTTCTCTTCATCTTTC
The DNA here is from genome assembly GCA_034509755.1 of Anisodus tanguticus. NCBI lineage: Eukaryota > Viridiplantae > Streptophyta > Magnoliopsida > Solanales > Solanaceae > Anisodus > Anisodus tanguticus. The sequence continues at coordinate 50,949,617 of CM067540.1, read as the reverse complement.
TCACAAATCTTCCTACAATCTCTCTAATCTCTCAATTTATCTCTCTACAAGTCTACATTGTCTACTAAATATTCAATTTTATTTATTCATTTGGGAGTGAAGTTGGCAACTAGCTTGATGATCTTCCATCGAGCAAAGTTTCAATTTTCAACCTCTCGATTACACGTCGACGTTATGTCGGCGTTTGGTACATTCGTTCATCGAGCAAAGTTTCAATTTTCAACCTCTCCTGGTTTTATTCATTATATTAGATATATGTATAATTCTGCTTTGAACGGTTTTCCTAGATCACTATTAGAGAGATGTATTTAAATTTGCACATGAATATCAACAATATTTACGTTATTCCTTATATCATTTTCCTGGTAAAGTATCTATTACGTCTGATATAGGCCGTAGTACTAACGACCATGATTATTTAATGGTAACCTGTCATTGGATAGATTATAAATGATTTATGCAAAAACGTATTTTAGCATATAGACATATATATGATAGACACACTGGTACTTTTATTTCAGAAAATATTTATCAAGTTTGCGATTATTATGGAATAACTGATAAAATTATGACTATTACATTAGATAACACTTCTTCTAATAATTATGCTATTAGAATTTTAAAAGATCTTTTAACTCCATCTTTTCCAAATCATTTTCATATAAAATGTGTGTGCCATATATATAACGTAGTTGTAAAGGATGGCCTAACACTTTTTGCATACATTCTTAATATAATATAATTTGATATAAACTTTATTTTAAAAAGTAATAGAATACAACGAAAAAAGTATAAAAAAACTTGTCACGATTGCGGACTACATTATCGAAAAATTTCCGAAGAAGTAGCCACTAGGTAGAATTCTTTATACGAGCAACTACTTGTTGCTTATGACTATAGAAGACCTATAACTTATATTTTTTAACGCCCATAATCGAACTCCAACTGATATGGTTGTAGATAGCGATTGGAAAATAATTTTAGAACTTATTGTATTTTTAGAGAAATTTTTTCAAGCAACAAAAGAATTTTCTGGTATATATTATCCTACTATTTCAACTATGTTATTTTATATAGCTCTAATATTTTTACTACTTAGTGAATATATGGAAAAACCAGCTTATAAGACACCTATTAAAAAACGTTTATCAAAATAAAAAAATATTTTATTTCTATTCCCACTATTTATATTATTGGTGCTGTATTAAATTCGACTATTAAAATAGACGATTGTAAAACACTTATTGAAACTATTTATGATTGTATAGCACTACTACCTCCTTCAACTCCCAAAAATGCAAATGACGCACCACTTATTGAACAAACTAACGAAGAAGTGTTGTCTAGCATACAAGATGAATGCAAAAAAGTGTATAGGTATTACAAAAAAGAAAGTGCTAGCAACCAACCGGCTTCCATACCATCTTCTTCTTGTTCAACACAACGTCAAAAAAGATATGATGTTTCTGCGGCTAGTATTGAAAGCATTAGAAGTAGAATGTATAGTGGTAACACTACTAACCAAGTTAGTGAGTTCAATGTTTTTGTTTTGTAGGGTGTTGTACCGTACCAAGCAGTTCTCAATGAAGAAGGACGTGAAGAGTTTCTAAAATATTGGAGGGAGAATGAGAAGACATTTTCGACACTGTCAAAGATGACCCGAGATGTGTTGAACATTCAAGCGTCATCAACATCGTCTGAAAGCGCTTTTTTGGCCGACAGATTTCAAATAGGAGAGCACATACACTCATTAGCGGGAGACAGCTTGGAGATTGCAGTATTATTCAGAGATTGGATACGAGCGGAGCGGAAAAGGTGCGGTCAACCGGAGATCAACGAAGAAGAAGACGAAAACTACAACGACATCTTATCCGACGGAGGTGGAAGTGACGTCGAGCAATTTGACCAACAAATACCAATTCCAATTGAAGAACCACAAGAAATTATAAAGAAACTAGAAAATGTGATTTTACATATGTAATTTTTTAATTGTAATTTTACTATATTTTTTGCAACTTTCAACACCACAAAGTTACAATTTTGACAATTGTATTACAAAAAAAACATATTTCTATTAAATAATATAAGAGGCAGAAAAACAACCTTGGAATGTTTTTTATTACACTATCTTGTTCAATTATTGAGGTGTTTATACTTTATATATATGTTATTTTTTAAAATTAAGTGCAAAAAAAAAAATCCCGACCCGCACCCGTCCCGCCCCCGACCCGATAAATATCGGGCCCCTTTAACGACGGGACCGAGACCAGGACGGGAAACGGGTAGAACCCGTCAATCCCGCCCGAGTCCCAGTCCTAGTCCCGCCCCCCCACCATCCCGCCGGGACCCGCCCCGCCCCGAACCCATCCCGTTGGCCAGCTATAGAAATTGTGTATATGTAATTAAGTTGTACATTTTAAGTTAATATTATATTTTTTGCATATCATTTTCTTAATGATAATGTTACACCCCGTAGTTCGCGTCCCGCCATGACGTCAATGGATATGGAGTCCCGAGAAAAGAGATACAACCGTACTGAAGCATAATGAAGGTTTATAGCTTGGTTGTGAAGGTACCAGAATATTGGATAGTCAAACAGATCGAAGAAAGTACGTTTCGATGAAATCGGAAAATTTAGGCATTTGACGGCAACATTGATGGACCGTCAAAGTATTTGACGGATCGTCAATTTTTCTCTCCAGGCCGTCAATTTCCCTCGAAAGTTTGATAGTAAGACTGATAAATCATCGAAGTATTTGACGATCCCGTCATCCCACCGTCGAATTCTAGCAGTGGAGAATTTTTTGGGTATAAAGTCGAGTTTTATGATTTTTCACTCATTTTTTTTAGATTAGACCACAACACCTATTAAATCCTCTCTAAGAAATTCCATAACACCTAAGCTCAATTCCAAGGTAAATCGCATAAGGTTAACCTAATAATTCCCGTAATAATCAAATAAATCACCTTTTTCGTATTGAATTGGGTTTGGAAACCCTTGAAATTAGGCAAACTGATGTTTCGTGAAAGTTTGATTGCGTTGAGATAAGTGGTGAAAGGATTTTCGTAACCGAAACCCGCAAACCTATGAAATTATGATAAGTTGAGTTGTGGGCTGATTTTGTTGGAATTGTGAGTTGATATTGATTAATATATTTATTGTTGGTATTGTAAACCTAAGCGGGTATGATTCGGAGAATCTTGGGGCCAAATTACATGAATACCCCTTTTGTTAATCAAGAGTAGGAACCTTCTATGTTACGATGATCGCTAAGATACCTAAGAAAGTGTTCTTATTGAATATGGATTAGATGTTGATATTGATCCTTTATTTGTTATAGATAATCAGTCATGAAGAGTACGAGAGCTTACAACGTGATGTATCGCTTCGTGGATAAGGTATGTAAGGCTATCCCTTTCTTTCAAAACATGAAATCCTAAAAGTTATCATTTTTGAAAAGAAACGCCAAAAGGTTGGTCCTATTGTACCTTGAAATCTCTTGTCGAGAAGTATTCATTGAGTATTCCTACTCTTAAAATCCTCGTTATTGGTTACCGATCGCATCCTAAGTCTTCGAAAGGAAGTTTCTAAGAGATAATCGTCGAGTCGACTAAAAGTCATTTTATGAGTTAAGTCAAGAACTTTATGAGTTTCAGAAAGGGCCAACAAGCCATTATTAGTATAGCATGTTGTCTATACCTCGGTTTACGTTGGTACTGAAATATTTTCATTGATATTGATATCATGCATACAATCATGACTATATAGAGGATCGGGTTGCACATTCCGCAACAATTGCATTATATAGAGGATCGGGTTGCACGTTCTGCAATACACACACACACACACACACACACACACACATATATATATATATATATATATATATATATATATTCCATAACATATACATATATTAAATCGGGTTGCACTTTCCTTAACATATACATATATTAAATCGGGTTGCACTTTCCTTAACATATACATATAATGGATCGAGTTGCGCGTTCCACAACACATGCATAAATCAGCAATCATATTGCATTGCATATTTATACATATAATTAAGATTAAAGACATGTTATACCTAGCATTATAAGATGAGGATAGTTCATACAGTAAAAGCCTATCCAGACAGGTTGTATTAAGTTTTAGAGTTTCCGTGTTCGCCCCATGTGGCCGAGGTTAGTTATGTTTTTCCTTACAGCTAATCATTTCACATTACTTATATGCTTTTCTTTACAACTTACAGATTCATATTGTTATTCATGCTTTATATACTCAATAAATTATTTTGTACTAACGACTCTTTTGTCGGGGGCGCTGTGTGTTCATGCCACATGTTTTGATAGAGACTATGCTAGGCCACCGGAGTAGGAGTTGTCGAGTTCAGCCGTCAGTAAGTAAGCTTCATCTTTCCAAAGCTTCTTTGTCATATATAGAGTATTTTATGGAGTTATGTACAGTATGGATAGGTTGGGGCCATGTTCCGGTCATATGTCAGTTCAGTTACTCGTAGAAGCTCACAAACTTATTTTGACATGTACAATGTTTATGTATAGCCTTGTTGTCTAAGTTGTCTTTTGTCGCACCATGCGGTGATCTTGTCGGTCCCATTGTATATATGTGTTAGGTTAATCCCTCTTATCCATAGTTATTGTCGTGATATATTTCAGTACGGGCTTGTCGGTCGAAAATTCTACTTGTACAGAAGACTGGTCATTGTGGTGGTACACTCTGGCCAGCAGGGCAATGTGTGCCAGCCACACCCCCCAATTTTGGGTGTGACAAACTTGGTATCAGAGCAGATCGGTCCTAGGGAGTCTGTGAGGTGTTTAGTAGAGTCTTGTTTATGGGTGTGTTGTGCACCACACTTATAAACAGGAGGCTGTCGAGCATTTAAATATGATTGTTGTTCTTTCACTTCCTAGATCATGTTGTAAAGCTGAGTTATATGGCTATGAGTCTAATTCGTGCTCTAATTATTTTTTAGTAATCATTCCAGTTACTACAAGAGCTATTGCTAGTAATTGAGCCGGTGCTGATAGAGGTGAAGGTACCAGTAATGCCTTGCCCGACCAAGTTGATAGAGTTGAGGCTCAGGGAGAGTCACACTCTCATGTATCACTACCCCCTCAGGAGGAGATTAGAGGAGATGCAGTACCTCCAGCTCCTCAGGAAATAGTTTCTCTAGTCCCACAGAATCTGGTCCATCAAATTCTTCCACTCGAGTCTTCTGAATAAGGAGTGGTGAATGCTATACATTTATTAACTTAGATAGTAGCTAATCAACAACATCAGATAAGAACTTCTATAGGATATGGGTCTTTTAATAGTGTTGGAAGTTCTAGGACTCGAGAATTTCTCGGGGTGAGTCTTCCAGCATTTACCAGAACTGATCCAAATGTGGACCCCCAAGACTTAATTGATAAGATGTTGCAGGTATTACGAGTGATACATGCTTCCGAAACAGAGGCAGTAGAGTTGGCCTCTTTCAGGTTACATAATATGGATGTTCTGTGGTATGAGGCCTGAGAGCGGTCCCGAGGGCCAGATGCACCCCCACCTGTAAGAGAGGAGTTTACAAAACCTTTTTGGACCACCACTTTCTGTTAGAAGTACAAGATGCCAAAGTCGAGCAATTCATAAACCTCAAGTAGATGGGTAAGAGTTTAAGGGGATTAGTTTGGAGTTTGACTCGCTGGCTAGTTATGCCCCAAATATTGTGGATACTATAAGAGCTAGAATTCACCGATTTATAGTCAGCTTAGATCCACACCTGATTAGAGAATGTACTATAACCTCGCTAAATAGAAATATGAATATTGCTAGAATCCAGGCATATGCTCAAGGTGTTGGAGATCACAAACGGTAGCTTCGAGAGGATAAGAGTGTGGAAAGAGAGTTGACCAAGAGGGCTAGGTTAGTTGGGTCATTCAGAGAAGCATCGGGTAGCTCCAGACAACAATTTCCTAGGTGTCTGCCTCGGGTTGCCAGTAGTGCTATGTCTCAGTTTCAAGGGCCTAGATATGATAGGCGTACTCAGTTTGGGTCGGGGCAAAGTTTGAGAGCTTCAGGTTTTTAGGAGCAAAGGAGTTCGGGCCAGATGAGACCACCATTTCCATCTTATGGCTAGTGTAGTAGGAGACATCTGTGATAGTATCACCAGGGTACCGATGTGTGTTATACGTGCGGTAAATCTAGTCATTACATACGCTAATGTCCGAATAGGGGAAGAGATAATACAGCTCAGCCTACAGGATCGACATCAACATCTTCATCGAGCGTACGTCTGTAGAGTGGCGAGCCCTAGACCTCAACAGGTAGAGGCAGAGGCCGAGAAAGAGCCTCTAATGTGGGCGATGCTCAGAATAACATCTATGCCTTATCCGGCCGTCAAGATTTAGAATAATCTCCAGATGTCATCACAAGTATACTATCCATTTTCACATATAATGTCTATGCATTGTTAGATCCAGGCTCTAATTTATCCTACGTTATGCCCTTTGTAGCGAGCAAATTTAGATTTGAACCAGAGTTGCTATCTAAGCCATATGAAGTGGCTACACTAGTTGGTGAGACGATTGTAGCAAGACAAATTTACATGAATTGTACCGTAATGGTTTGCAATCGCCCTACCTTGGTTGATTTAGCTGAGTTACCTATGGTAGAGTTTGATGTTATTATGGGCATAGATTGGTTGGTTTCTTGCTATGCAAATATCAACCAAGAGTATTGGATAGTCAAACATATCGAAGAAAGTATGTTTCGATAAAATTAGAAAATGTAGGTATTTGACGGCGGCATTGATGAATCGTCAATTTTTCTCTCCAGGCCATCAATTTTCCCAAAAGTTTGATAGTAAGATTGACAGATCATTGAAGTATAAAGTCGGGTTTTTAAATTTTTCACTCATTTTTCATCGAGATTAGACAACAACACCTCCTAAATCCTCTCTAAGGAATTCCATAACACCTAATCTCAATTCAAAGGTAAATCACATAAGGTTAACCTAATAGTTCCCGTAATAATCGAAGAAATCATCTTCTCCGTATTGAATTGGGTTTGAAAACCCTTGAAATTAGGCAAACTGCTATTTCGCGAAAGTTTGATTGCGTTGAGGTAAGATTCATCCTCCTTTATCTATATATGCGATTAATTGATGATTTGAGATAAATGGTGAAAGGATTTTCATAACCCATAAACGTATGAAATTATGATAAGTTGAGTTGTGGGCTGATTTGTTGGAATTGTGAGTTGATATTGATTGTTGGATATTGATTAGATGTTGATATCTATCCTTTATTTATAATAGATAATCAGTCGTGAAGAGTACGAGAGCTTATAGCGCGACGTATCGCTTCGTGGATAAGGTATGTAAGACTATCCCTTTCTTTCAAAGCATGAAATCCTAAAAGTTATCATTTTCGAAAAGAAACGTCAAAAGCTTGGTCCTATTGTACCTTGAAATCTCTTGTCGAGAAGTATTCATTGAGTATTCCTACTATTAAAATCCTCATTATTGGTTACCGATCGTATCCTAAGTCTTCGAAAGGAAGTTTCTAATAGATAATCATCAAGTTGACTAAAAGTCGTTTTAGGAGTTAAGTCAATACGTTTATGAGTTTCAGAAAGGGTCAAAAAGCCGTTATTAGTATAGACTGTTGTTTACACCTCGGTTTACGTTGGTATTGACATATTTTCATTGGCATTGATATCATGCATACAATCATGACTATATAGAGGACCGGGTTGCACGTTCCGCAACACACACACACACACACACACACACACACACACACACACACATATATATATATATATATAGGGGTGCACATTCCGCAACATATACATTTATTGGATCGGGTTGCACTTTCTGGAACACATACATATAATGGATCGAGTTGCGCGTTCCGCAACACATACATAAACCAGCAATCATATTGCATTGCATATTTATACATATAATTAAGATTAAGGACATGTCATACCTAGCAATATAAGACGAGGATAGTTCATACAGTAAAAGCCTATCCAGACAGGTTGTATTAAGTTTTAGAGTTTCCTTATTCGCCTCACGTGGCCCAGGTTACTTATGATTTTCCTTGCAGCTAATCATTTCACATTATTTATATGCTTTTATTTACAGCTTACAGATTCATATTGCTATTCATGCTTTACATACTCAATACATTATTTCGTACTGACGTCCCTTTTGCCCGGGGCACTGTGCGTTCATGCCGCAGGTTTTGATAGAGATTCTACCAGGCCACCGCAGTAGGAGTTGTTGAGTTCAGCCGTCAGTAAGTAAGCTTCGTCTTTTCGGAGCTTCTTGGTCATATATGGAGTATTTTATAGAGTTATGTACAATATGGGTAGGTCGGGACCCTGTCCCGGCCATATGTCAGTTCAGTTACTCGTAGAAGCTCACAGACTTGTTTTGATATGTACAATGTTTATGTATAACTTTGTCGACTAAGTTGTCTTTTGTAGGACCATGCAGTGACATTGTTGGTCCCATTGTATATATGTGTTGGGTTAATCCCTCTTATCCAGAGTTGTTGTCGTGATATATTTCAGTACAACCTTGTCGGTTGGAAATTCTACTTATACAGAAGAATGGTCATTAGAGTGGTACACTAGGGTCAGCAAGACACCGGGTGCCGGCCACACCCCCAGTTTGGGGTGTGACAGATAATTAGTTATCTAGTATTTATTATCGTTTATTACTAACTCGTGTGACATCCTAAATTAATTAGAAAAAAAATCTCGACATATTCGAAATAAAGTAATGCCTTGACTAAACAATAAAACGTTTAAATCAAAACTCTAAAAAGTAAAACACTTAAACCTAATGATAACAAGTTTCCAAACAAAACTTACTTTTGACAGTTTACAACCACTAAAATATTGACATTCCGAAGTCTTGAGACATGACTAATCTTTGGTCAAAGTATGAAAGAACGTGAATTTCAAACATTTTAAATAATATCAAGTGTTGAAAAATATTAAACTAGCCTATTGCACAATAATTTGTTGCGCAAAAAGTTTTTTTTTTTTTTTTGGGTATTTGTATTACATTAGGCCTTTTTGGGTCATTTAAGTTACGCACTACTTGTAAGTGCAATTGTCATACCCTCTCATACCCTCCACTTAAAAATTGGCTGCACTAAAATTTCAAACTTCACTACTTTTTTTTTTTTGTTGACGAAGGAACCCGCAGCCGCTATTCTCTCGAGTGCGCACAGGGTAAATCCCGGACTGACGCAATAGCCTGCAAACCACGTCAGTCGATTAACCACACTTGGCAAGCCATGTGTGACAGGCTCAACCAAGAAGGTTTATGCAGGGGATCGAACTCGTGACCTTGCGGTCCCGCGCTCTACTGCTACACTAATTTGGCTACCCTTGCGGGTATGAAACTTCACTACTTTGGCATGTCAGTCAAGTGCAACATGATACGAATTCAATTAATTCTTGCACATGTTGGGAGTTTTGCTCTATGGTACTTTATAAAGCAGTACGGGAAGTATTTAACTATTACAAGTATTCGAAAGGATAAACAAAGATTTAATAATTCAACATGGAATCTGAAAATTACAATAGTTAACCACAAAACTGAAATTACAATTTTTGTTGAAAACGAAAAAATGGAAACTGGTTTTGTTGAGTCGAGTGTGCCACTCTGTCCTTAAGACAATATTGCCCCGTATGTATCCTTTATACGTCCTGGACAATTTGTCTCCCAAGATAAAACAGCAATGGAACCCTTGAGCAAAGGAAACTCAAGAGCTACCGTGAAGAATATTGAGTAACGAAATGATGCTTGGAAGTTGTAGGAAGAAAACTGTTTTTGTTGTGTATTTTCGTGAGCTTTATGAACTGTTATTTTTCTGTTCTTTGTGGTGCTCAACAATGGTGTAAGGGTGTGTTTATATAGGTGAGGGAGGGGCTGAAAAGCGCCTCCATAATAGCCAAATAATGGCCATTATGGAGGTAGTAAAGTCACCAACATAAATGGTGAAAGAACCAACGGATTTGGCCATTATAGGAGGAGTAATTCAGCCAAAATAAATGGTGAATTGAGTGCTTGACGTTTTTGTTTTGACCATCGAAATTCGAACTTCGGGGACCAAAGCTGTACATCTTGAAACTTCGGGGACCAAAGCGTACATCTTGAAACACGGAACCAAACAAGTACATCGAAAGAATTGGTTCAAAGCGTACGTACGAAACTTCGGGATCAAAGCGTACACGGCAAAGTTTTTACGGCCCAAAAAGATAATATCGAAGGCCCACGCCCACACCACGCGGCCGTGAACCGGAACTCGGAACCGGACGGGCGGGCGGCGGCGGCGCGCGTGTGGTCTTTCCTCGAACCAAAGCACATCTAGGTCCTCCCTCCTTTAAACACATGGGATACCCCTTGGGGTCCCAAACCCCAAACCAATTTCGAGTCTTATATACACAACAATTCTTTCTTCCTCTACCGATGTGGGAGAAAAACACACAATACCACACTTTCCATGCTTCAAACACCTTACTTCGTGAACCAATATCTCTTTCATTACTCAATGAAATTTGACGATTCTTGGCCCTACGGTTATCTACGTACTTAGTAGATCATGCATGTGTGAAGAACCGGATTCTCCAACATACGTTACACTAGTGTTTAAGCCGTTAAAGTTGGTCGGTCGCAACTCCCGCCAAAGGCAAATTTCCAACAGCACATACTTACTTCATCAAAAAATTATATTATCGATTTAGTTCAATTTTAATTTTATCTTTTTTTCCCTTTACTACAAAGACGAATTATATGTTGTTTATTTTTGTAGAAAATTTAGTACACAACTGCACCAAATCAAATCGTATATCAAATTTTAATTGGTTAGATTCTATTTTTAAGTTGGGTTTGCTTTTCCATTTATCTAGAACATAGGACTTAGGAAGGTTAGACATATTATCTCCCTAAACTATACATTGCTTTTCCTTTCCCTTGGAAGCTCCCAAAGGCCGAAAATCCAAATTAGGTGCAAAACACACTTTATTTTAGTAATAAGCATAAGAGAAAGTTCAGAATTTTTATTTTGAAACAAAAAGATATTAAAATTTAAATTGTAATTTTTAAAATTAAACTAAGAATATTTATGAAGTAAAAAATTACTCCCTCTATTTTAATTTATTTGTCTTAGTTTGACTCGGCAGTGCGTTTAAAAAAATTTAAAAAATTATTGAATCTTGTGGTCTTGAACTAAAGATATGTATTTGTATCGAAAGACCTTTTAATTTTGTGGCTTAAATATGTCATGTGAGGTATTAAAATTAAAGAATTGCCAAGTTAGAATTTTTGATTAAATGACTAAAAAGAAAAAAGACAAATACTCCTGTACGAGCACAAATTCGAATATAATCGAGCTTCAATGCGAATACCGGACACCAAGTAGGAAACCAAAAAAAATCATAAGCATTTTTAGTGTAAAAGAAATAGGAAAAGAAAAGGGTGGATCTTCCGCTTAATCCAAGCTAATCTCAACGCACTCACTCTGAGTTATGGGCTAAATTTATCCCTTAACTATGGGAGTAGATTTATTTTGGTCCCTTAAATATAATCTTGAACATATTTTATTCCTTAACTAGGGAAGTAGGTTTACTTTGATCCCTCACTATAACACTGAGCATATTTAATCCCTTAACTATGGGAGTAGATTTATTTTGGTCCCTTAAATATAACCTTGAACATATTTAATTCCTTAACTATGGAAGTAGGTTTACTTTGATCCCTCACTATAACACTGAGCATATTTAATCCCTTAACTATGCTAAAATATAGTACTTTTGGTCTCCCTAACATTACCCATTTTAAAAATAACAGTGCTAAACCCATGTGACACTTCCGTGACTTGTAAGAGGCAAAACCCATCGGACTTGATCGGAGAAGAAACTCGAAACCAAGGTCAACTATGTGCTCTCTTTTTTAAAAGAAAAAATAGACTCCTCAACTCACTTGACGGTCACTTTTATTGTCCGCATCAGTGCATACGTTATTTCTTTTTTCATGCAATGTAGATTTTTTTAGTTTATTTTTATAAAAAAATATAAAATTAATAATCAACTCATTTTTAATTCTAAAAGTAGCTCATTTTACAAGTAGAAGTATAGCTCATTAATCAGGCTCATACTGAAAATAATTGAACCTAACTTGAAAAAATTCGAATTGAAAAACCCAAACGTTTTGGTGGTTTTTATACATTAGCTTGAGGTTGTTGTCCTATCTTAAAATTCTGAATTCACAAATCTCAAATTCTGACTCCGCCTTTGGTGTTAGATAAGTTTAGCACTATTATATTTTAAACGATGTTTGTTAGCGAGACCAAAAATGCTTCATTTTAACATTATTCAGAGTTATATTTGAAGATCAAAATAAAGTGGATGAGGAATAATTTTTGCCGCAACTCCACTCACTCTCTCAAGTACAGAGCAAAATAGAAAGAGAAAAGCATAAGTAAGAAAACTTAAAATACAAGCTGGAGGCCATAGCGTGAGTCGAATAAACAAGCTAGATATAAAAAAAAAACATTGAAGAAGCAGAATAGCTACTACATTAGACTTGTTCCAACTTCCAACCGTCCATCCCTTCAACCAAAGCCCCTAAAACTCCCCAAAAGTCAAAATCTTCACCCTTTTCAAAGCTATTCACTCCACTCTATATTTCGCCCAGAATTGATTAACATCAGGTACAAAAACTCAATTGCAAAGATGATCTGATTACATGTACAACCCCATATGTAGATTGGTATATTTTCAAGAATGATCAACACAACGAATAGTAATAGTATGATGTCCCCATCATCGACATCGAGTAACAACGCACAATCTCCTGGTTTGAAGACTTATTTCAAAACCCCAGAAGGAAAATATAAGCTTCACTATGAGAAGACTTATCCTGCTGGTCTTCTTCATTTTTCCCATGGCAAGACAGTTACTCAGGTAAATCATTAACACTTACAATTTCTAGGGTTGTTATCTTGATGTCTTAATTTAGTCCAATTTATGTTATTTTAGAATAGTAGTGTTTATATGATGCTCAAAATTAGATTTTGAGATTGACCCTTTTCCTAACCAGGTGATGTTATGACCATTAGCTTACACTTTCTAGGGTTGTTCTCTTTCTGTCTTAATAGGCCAATTATGTTATTTAGAATTGTAGTTGTTTTATATGATGCTCAAAATTGGATTTTGAGATTGACCCTTTTTCTAAAATTGATCTTTTTGGTGGAATCTGGAATGGGATTGGCTAACATGGTCAATTCTAAGATTCTGGGGTTTAAAAAAATTAATTTTTTTGGCTCTATATTGTTGTTTTAGGAGTTAATTGAGAACTTGTGAGAAATAGTTTTTTCACAGTTCATTCAGTTGTAAAATGTCTGTATGCTCCAATTTGACAATCCAGTGTAGAGATTATTTGAAGTTCTTTGGTCTCAGTGCTTACACTCATTTCAGGCCTTATGTCTTTAACTTTTTGGGTCCTGGCTTACTTGAAGAGTTTTCTTCAATAAATGGCTGAAATAAACCCTTTAAGGATATATATCCGCACAGTTGATGCTTTTACATTCCGGGTTGGGGGTGTGAGGTGGCATGCCATGTAGTGTCCACCTTACGAAAATGTCAGTGCCACGTGGGATGGGTTGGACAGCCCTAATGGAGAAGAGGTATATTTGAGCCACTTGGGTAACGCCGGGGGTGTTTTTGTAAAAAGTGTAATGGAGGGTATTGATCCGTTTTGCATAGCAGAGGGACAAATTTGATCCTTTTCCCTAAAATAAACAATAGTCCAACTTTTGAAGCTGAAATGATTTTGATTTTCAGGTAACTTTAGCTCATCTGAAAGATAAGCCCGTTCAGGCACATCCTCACTCGACATCAACTTTTGGAGTCAGCAGTGGTGTTAAGTCAGCAGCAGCGAGACTCTTAGGTGGTGGAAATGGTAGTAAGTCACTTAGTTTTGTCGGAGGAAATGGTGGAAGTAAGTCTGTCAGTGGCATGAGTGGTAGAGCTGGATCATTTGGGGGGACAAGTTCAAATAACTCTGTCAATATTTCCAGTTTCGATGGCAAAGGGACTTATTTGATATTCAATGTTGGTGACACAATTTTTATTAGTGATTTGAATTCTCGAGATAAGGTATGGTTATCGAGTATATTTGTTCTTTGAGATGGAAAAGATTGAATAAAATGAATTCTAAGAGGTTCATTGAAAAATGTAGGATCCTATAAAGTCAATACACTTCAGTAATTCAAATCCTGTTTGCCATGCATTTGATCCGGATGCCAAAGAAGGGCATGATTTGCTCATAGGGTTGAGTTCCGGAGACGGTAAATTTCTCCCTACATGATGTACAACTTCAATCTTCCACTTCACCCTTTACCTACAATGTCTGCTTTGCAGTTTATTCGGTCTCTTTACGTCAACAAATGCAAGATGTTGGGAAGAAGCTTGTTGGGGCACAACACTACAACAAGGATGGTTCTGTTAACAACAGGTAAGGCTCTGAACTCAACCCTGTCTTTGTTATTCTTATGAATACTATTTTGGAATTGTTTCGTTTCATCTAGTCTTTTTTTGGAATAATGTTAATGGTATGGACTTGACGTCCTATTTTTGAGTTATTTTCAAATAGATGAATAGTCATACTCATGTCATGTATGCTTTTACAGCTAGTATAACTGCGTGTTTCCTAGAATATTCTTTGAGAACTGTTAGTGACAAATTTTTCCTACTAATAAAGCTGGAAGCATAGATTCTTAGTTGCTTATGTTTTTGGTTGGTTGTATACGGAAGCCTTCTTTGGATATTTGCGAAATCTTAGTATAAGTTTAATTGGATGGTGAATGCAGTTGAGTCGGTCATTTCACAATTTTATTTAGGTCAGTCATTAGATGCTATTTTTTTTTTGAAATGGTTAGCGTCTAATGACTGACCTAAATGCCAATTTGAAATGGTTAGGCATTAGATGCTAATTCTAGTTGTTGGAATATAATCATAATTCAAATTTTGACCCCTGTGCTGCACCCCCTTAGGTGTGTGTACCAAGGGAAAAGAAAGAGAATTAGGATAGTCTTTGTAGTATGAGAATGAAAACAATCAATCAATCAACTACACCTCATCCCAAACTAGTTGGGGAATATGAGGATAAAAAGACAACTATATTAGAATTTTCAGCTTTTAGAAATCTCACCAAGGTAAACAACTTGAATCTCCCCACACAACCCAAATACAATTAGAGTCGTGATATTAGCGTCATGAAGTACGACTATAATACTTTGGAACATTATCTCCTTCCCTTCCTAAATAGTCATAGTGCTTCCTGCGGTATGGAATATTTCAAAGGCGAAATACATAAATAGTTACATGAAGTTGGCAGTTGGCACCGCCATAGATACTTTAACTATCCTTGTGGCCAACTAGACACCTCTCATTGGCATAACCGTACAATTGCTTTTTAGCATGTTGGGTATATTTATAATCTATCTCCAACTGTTAAACATGGAAAATTCCTTATTTACCCTTAATTTCCAACCACATTTTCTATCCCCACACACCTTTACCATTGTCGTCACCACCACCCACTAATTTTTATTTTCCAGAACCACCTTTAGCCTCCACATCCACCACTCCAAAGCCCTCCTTCAACAAATCCCATCAGCTGCCACACAATGCAGAAACAAGTTCCCTTTATATTCTTCACATGATGTTCATACCATTAACTCCACAGTCCACAGACACTCAATCACCGAGAGAACCACCAAGAAACCATTCTTTTCCACCATAGCTCCACTGCTATAAACCACTGGAGCTGCCACCTCGACCACCTCTAGAGCCCAGAAAGCTTCACCCATCAAAGACCACAGAACCACACATACAAAATAGGAAAATTATTGGCAGACCACCCTGTCACTGCCGTTGATGGAGACATCTGCTTCCACTTCACGACTACCTCCATATTCAATTTTCAACAATTTATTTAAAACCAAAATCAGGCAATTCAAATGAACAGTTTCAACTTCAACCCCACCTCCTCCACTTCCACCTATCTTTGAATTTTTATTACCACCACAGCTAATAAACATTTGAAACTCATCTTGCTGAGTTTTTTACCACGATAGGCGCAAAACATAAAACTGGATTTTGCAAACTTAAAGGATTCAAAGAGGATTGAGGATTATAAGAAGGAAGATATCACTATGGAAGATTAAAGAGATCGATATAGAAGATTCTTTTACCAGTTCTCGGATGGAGAAATTGCCCGCCGATATGTGAGGTGGGTGGGTGGCATTGTGGTGGTAAATTATCAGTGACACATGTAAAATTTGGTCTGGAGATGGCTATGTGGTGGTTGATAGTGAAGAAGAATGGGAGTGGAGGTGGTTTTGGTGGAATTTATGGATGAAGAAGAAAAGAGTGTGAGGAAGCTGGTGATTATTTTGGACGTAGAAAAGAAAGTGTGTTGGGGTTGGAGGGGGGGGGGTTATCTGATGTTCTTTTTCTAAATTCAATGCATTTTTCTTTTTCTTTCTTCAAATTACACATGTCATCCTTTGATTTGTCAATTGCCACATTTTCCGCAATTGTAACTCACATGTATGTTCTGTTGTACCCGGGTGTTCACGAGGCACACTTATGCCAACAAAATGTGTCTATCTGGTTACAAGGATAGTTAAAGTGTCTATCTGACCGTTGGTGACAACTTTAAGTGTTTATCTATGTATTTTGCCTTTTTTTAAAAAGAGAAGTAATTTAAGGGTTTTGTATACCAAAGAGAATCCCTTCTTTTTCAGATTTAATATTTTCCTTTGTTTTTGACCAACGATGTACTAGCATTTCAATTTTAATGGGTGCCTATAATGATGGAGCAGATTTAATATATTACTTTGCCTTTCAACAGTCGATGTACTAGTATCGCTTGGGTGCCTAACAGTGATGGGGCTTTTGTTGTTGCTCATGCGGATGGGAATTTTTACGTCTATGATAAGGTAAGTGTTGAAACTAATCAGGAGTGCTACCAATATCCAGGTCCTTTTCAATGATCCTCATATTTCCTAATTTTCTTAGACCATTTTGCATTTTTTGTCATATTTCAGAGCAAAGACGGTTCTGCTGACCCCTCATTTCCAGTCATCAAAGATCAGACTCATTTTTCAGTTGCCCATGCACGTTATAGTAAGGTATTTCACTTGTGTAAATAGTTCTTTCGGCAGTGTTTGATGATGTGCCCCTGGTATCATTACTGAGAGTATCAATTTCTCCTGTTTATCTTCAACCATTTGCAAATTTCTTGGTTCATATATTCCTACTTTATTTTAAAAACAACATTCTAACCTTTTTACAATAGCTATCAGAACGCACAAACATGTTCCTTCTGTGAGATAAACAAGTGGATGAAAGGCATATATAAAGTCAACTGCTTTCAGTATGTTGAGGCTATTATTTAACAAGTAACGAAATCTCTGTTCGTAAATCAAGTTATCTTTAAGATATGAAGTATGGAACAAATAATCATATCTTGCGATGATTGATATTGCAAGTGTGAGTATTACTTCCAATGTATGTGTTGTGTTATACATTGAAATTAAGTCTGAGAGAACTGAATGGCAGAGTTGTCAAAGGCAAATATATACATAGGAATTCAACTATAAACATAAACTGAAGTGCTTGGACAAAAGAATTGAAGAAAACTAGAATTAAGAATAGGACTAAACATTATGTCAGTCAAATTCAAAAATGATTTTAAAACTTGACTTAGATGTAATGATGCAAGTTAAAGTTCTATTGTGAGTAGTTTTTAATTCTTTAACTTCTTATTCCTAATCATTATTGTTAGTGTGTCCTTAACCATCCTCATTTCGAGATAGCTTTTGGTTTGGGGTTAAGCCTAAGGTCCATTTATTTAAATGTTATCAGTGCCAAACCTCTCTCTTTTCTGGGTACCAATGTTGGTCTTCTATATTACGTGGTCCATGCTTCGACTATCTAGCCCGGGTGTGCGGAGGAAGTTGAGGTTCGAGTTCCACATGGTTGAAGGATTACTTGTAGTCTTGTTATATGGTGCAGTCTTTACCTGATAAGCTAGCTATTGAGCTTGAGCTAGTCCCAAGTTCATTTTCAGCTATAAATTTCATTCATAATGTGTTGTTAACAATAGTCTATAGCTTTGCTAAACATATTTTGGTGTCTAGTATTTTTCTCTTAAAGATTGAGGTCATATTGATGAGGCATATGACTTAGGGGTCGTTTGGTTGCTAGTTAGGAAGGGAGTTATTTATGTATTGAAACTGACATAGTTAATACCATGTTTGGTAGCTTTTTAGTTGCTTTGTATAACAATGTTTGGTATCATTTTACAATCCCACATAACTAAAACATGTACGAGTTATGAGTCAATTTATGTATTATCTTATACAGGGTAGAAGATGAATTAAGTACAACAACATACCCGGTATATTCCCACAAGTGGGGTCTGGGAGGATAGAGTGTAGGTAGGCCTTACCCCTACTTCGGAAGGTAGAGAGATTATTTCCGATAGATCCTCGGCTCAAGAAAAGGCATATCAAAGAAGAGCATACAAGAATGAACAAAAATAAAGAAGTCATCACAAAAGGAACAATACCTACAACAAACTAAGACGATAATCAAAGTACAAGAGACAACATATAGTAACAGAAATTAAAAGACATAAACTACAAGGATAATGCTACATCCACTAGTATGGAAGGATCCGCGAGACAACGCCCTACTACCTACTAACCTGCTACCCTAATATGTGTCCTCAATAACCTCCTATCTAAGGTCATGTCCTCCGTAAGCTGCAACTGTGCCATGTCCCGCCTAACCACTTCTCTCTAATATTTCTTCGGCCTACCTTTACCTCTCTTGAAATCAGCCATAACCAACCTCTCACACCTCCATAATGGGCCTCCGTGCATCTTCTCTGCACATGCCCAAACAGTGTCAGCCTCGCTTTTCCTATCTTATCCTCACTGAGGCCACTCCCACCTTGCCCCGGATAACTTCATTTCTAATCATACCCCTCCCTAGTATACCAACACATCCACAACAACATTCTCATTTCTGTAACCTTTTATCTTTTGGACGTGAAATTTCTTGATCGGCCAACATTTCACCCGTACAACATAGTTTGTCTAACCACCACTTTGTAGAACTTATATTTAAGTTTTGGCGGCACCTTCTTATCACACAAGACTGTCGAAGCGAGCCTCCATTTCATCATCCTTGCCCCAATACATGAATAACTAAACCTTGCATAACTAATCTCTGCATTATTAATACCGGCATAACTCTAATCAACAACCAAACAACCCCTTAGTGTCTTTGGTGCTTGTAATAATGCACCACCTAAGCAAAGCGCGCAACTTGGACTTCGCCTAGATTTATGAGTTGAATGTGCTTCAAACGAGCCTTTAACAACACTGCGTGATGGTTGAAGTTGTAGTGTATTTCTTTGAAATCCAGCACATTAGTAGAAAGTTATATTGCCAGATTATGCAATGAGGGAAAATAGTTCTTGTGAAATTAGGTATTCAGTCCAACTCACACTCCAAAAGTTAGCTCAAAGGGAGGAGGATTGCCTAAGCCTTATAAGAAGCCCAAGGTTCTCGTCCGTCACCGATGTAGTATATTCTCTTTACCTCCTCATGCCTAGATCCGGACAATATTTTTATCCGGGGTCTACTATCCGATCTGGAGCGTGCACTTTCATGGACCGGGGGCATTTCACCCATCGGTACCAGTCAATTGGTCTGGGGAGCATTTTGTCCCCATTTTTTTGGGGGCCCCACATCGGATCGGGTCTAACTCTGATACCATGTTAAGAAATGAATCATAAGCCTAATTCAACTCCAAAAGCTAGCTCAAAAGAAGGAGGATTGCCCAAGCCTTATAAGGAGCCCAAGGTTTTCATCTGGTATATTCTTTTCACCTCCTTTATGCCTAGATCCGGACATTCTTTTTATTCGGGATCCACTATTTATTCTGGAGCGTGCACTTTCATTGATCGGGGGAATTTTCACCTTCCATCGGTCCGGGGAGCATTTTGCCCCCCTTTTTTTTTCCGGGCGCCCACATTGGATCGGGCCTGGGCCTAGCTCTGATACCATTTTAAGAAATGGATCATAGGCCTAACTCAACCCCAAAAGCTAACTCAAAAGGATGATGATTGACCCAACCTTATAAGAAGCCCATGGTTCACGTCCGTCACCGATGTGGTATATTCTCTTCCATCTCACCCGATATTGAGCCCTCAAATTAAATTGTCCATGCACCAGATGTCCAGCCCTGGCCGTGAGATGGGGTGTTGAAGAATGAAAAAAAATCTACATCGGTGGTTAATGAGATGGGCGGTCTACTTATATGAATTTGGACAATCCTCCTCTCATGAGCTAGCTTTTGGGGGTACGTTAGGCTCAATGACTAATTTAACATGGTATCAGAGCCAGTGAAAAGTCTGGGATCGAATCTCGCCGTGATCCATTATCAAAAAAAGAATTTCCACGTGCTTGGGACCATGAAAAAATATCAGGCCTGCACGTGAGGGGCATGTTGAGAATATAATCAAATATTAAAAGTGTGCGCTCTCTAACAACTTATGCTTTTAGATGAGATGGTCACACACTTCAACAATTTTAATTTTTGCACTCCAAGTAATAGTTTTAAGCTTAATGATTTTACTGTTGTTTGAGTGGATTTAGAATCACTATTTAAGTTATCATCTATTATGTAACCTTTGCTTAGCATTTGCACAAAAATGTTACACACCAGCAAATGTAACAAATTAGATGATCTTGGCTCTGGAACGTCATTACAAGCAAATTGCTACGACCATACTCAAGGCATATGCAAATTGTGATTAGGTTACTCACTCTTAACGTAATTTGTGTATCTTTGTGGTCTGATTAGTAGGAAAAGACATCTATTTGTGTTTTTTAGCTTTAACTTTTAGGAGAAAAGGAAAGAAAAAAACATGTTTGAGACCTGCCCTTGTTTCCCAAGGAAGCATTGTGATAAAAAGAAGAATTGTTCCATGTGTTTTAAACACACATTCATATGTTGTTGGTTCCTACTTTATTTGGTTTAGATTTTGTATTTCATTCACTTCTAAGGGAGATAGTTCTTATCATCTCCTTCATGAAGAGGAGAGAAAAGCGATGAACAACCTCTATACACAGGTTTAGACCCAATTTAGTAAGTGGAGTGTTTCGGTTGTATTCCCGTAATCTTGACCAATCATCACGAGCCCCATTTATAATTGCCGTTTCAGGTTCTCTTTCTGTGTAGTGTCGAAGTGATTGTGGGCACAAATCAGGGGGCATTTATCTCGTCTATAATCTATATTCTTTTCTTATTTCTTCCCCTTACTTCTCCCCTTTTTCTTTTCTTGAATTACATCATGTAACCTCTCATTCATTGATGGACAATTCCGTGTAAGTAATAATATATTTTGATTGATTGCATTAGAAAAAATAATCTTAGAATAAAGCTTAAATGCTATATCTTGTAATTGTTTGCATCTTCTTGATGCTTTTTATTGAAATCACTTGCTTCATCAAAAATAAAATAACCTTAGAATAACTAATGCAACGTTTGGTTTATGGTACTAAACTTTGTATCGCTAATGCATGTTTTACCTGGCAGTATTAAACTCCACATACTCATAGCATATACACGGGAATTGATGTATTATTTTACGTGGGAGGATGCAGAATAAGAATATATGTATTGGCAAAACATAGATAAGAGTACCTAAAGACAAAAACGCTCATAAAGAGGCGATCCCCGATCCCGCATAACAATCCCTACATTATTGCTTACCAAGTAACAGCTCTCGCATTATCATTCTATGCATAGCAATCCCCACATTATTATTCACCGCTAAATAATCCCTATGTAACCTGTCTGTGAATTAAATAATCCCTAAAGAAGCAAGTTTACTGCTCAGTAAAAACATAAACATAGTTCCAGTTTCACCTTCTTAAACACTGGACCAATTTTTCCCATTATATGTCAACAAGCACATTCTATGTTTTTTTTTTTGATCAAGTAAAATGTATTTTCATTCATAAACATGGTCAAGTTGGCCGTATACAAGGGATATACCAAAAGTTAAAGAAACTACAAAAGGATCCACCCAATCATCTATACAAAAAGGAACTTTCTGTTCACACCAAAAGAAAATAAGGGAACGGAGACTACTCCTTAATTGAGATAAACTTGACTCTACACCTTCAAAAGCTCTTTTATATCTATCTCTCCAATTCTATGTTTATCTTGTCTGGAAAAAGAATATTTAGTCTGCTTCTGCTCGACCACAATTAGATAATTGTCTTGGTTAGTTTATTAGCCATTCATTGTGGCATTTTATTTAATACCTCCTAACTGATTGTAGTAAGACTGCTAAATTTTGTTACATTTCTTTTTGCTACAGTGGAGTATGCAGTTTTAAGTTCTTCCTTTCACATGTTTCCATTTGACTTATATATGCAGAATCCTGTAGCTAGATGGCATATTTGCCAAGGGTCCATCAATAGCATTGCTTTCTCAACTGGTGGGGCGTATATTGCAACTGTAGGGAGGGATGGTATTTACTTCATGAGATGACTTGTGAAAGCTATTAATTATTTAGTTGTGATGATTTACCCCTTACTGAGTATGCCTGATCTACTGCAGGTTATCTGCGTATATTTGACTACAAAAATGAACAGCTTATATGTGGTGGAAAAAGCTATTATGGTGCTCTGTTGTGTTGTGCTTGGAGGTGAGTGTTTATGGTTTTCTGTTCATGATTCATTTGTAACTTGAAGTCACTTTTGCCTTGTGGACCCCACCCCCCACTGATTCCCACAAACAAAAGAAGTATGTTGTTTGTAATGTTTTGGCTGAAGAGAGTACATGAACCAACAGCATGGATGGAAAGTACGTTTTAGCTGGTGGAGAAGATGACCTGGTTCAGGTTTGGAGCATGAAAGAACGTAAAGTTGTTGCATGGGGTGAGGGGCACAACTCCTGGGTGAGTTTCGAGCAGTTATAACTTACCTGGGTTTCTACGTAGCATTCACTTCCTTATTCTCTAAACTTCTGTTTGGCAGGTCAGTGGTGTGGCATTTGATTCATATTGGTCAGCTCCAAATTCAGATGGCATAGATGAAAATGTCGTCTACCGTTTTGGTTCTGTTGGTCAGGTACATGTGCAAAATAAAAAAAGGGGCTTTTTTCATTTTTGGCCTGTCGGCCAAAATTACTTACGGGCGCTAGCTAAAAATATACAAACCTATACATTGATTATGTATATTATTTGTATATTTATTAGAGCTGTCAATATGGGCTAGGCTCGTTGGGTCTACCCAGCCCAACCTGTGATTTGACAGGGTTGAGCTAAGATTTTTGGAGCCCATTTAAGAGCTAGACCTTTTAGACTGGTCTGAAAAAGCCCGTTGGTCTGTGAGCTTGAGTGACGGTGGGTTGGGCCGGCCCGTGAGCTTGAGTGACACTGGATATAAATATCATTACACCAATAATAAAAAACGTTATCTATAACAAAAATACTTTTAAAACAGCAAACAGTAAACTTAACGCCCGGGGCGTACGTCTTACGTCCGGAGCTTACGCTTTTCGTTTAGGACTTATGCCTCAAACTCTAGGTCGTGCTCTCTATGGATCTACACCTTTCTTTGCGCTCTGGAGTTTTTTTTGGTACGTCCCGCCCCAAGACTTGCCCCAAAAATGCCTTTGAAAACACTACTAGAGACTTGGTTAGCAATGTGATATTGTCTTGTAAATATTAGCATTGTTAAATTCAAATTTAAATTTAAGAAGTATCAAAAATATTTTTTAATAAAAGGTCGGTTGGCCTGGGCCAGGCCCGCAGCCCATGTAGTGATGAGTTGGGCTGGCTATTTTATGGCCCATAAAAAGATTGCCAGCCCGACATGGCCCATTAAATTTCAAAGCCCGTGTGGGCTAGCCCGGATGGACTGGCTAGCCCGTTTTGACAGCTCTAATATTTATGTATATTTGTGTATACAATATGTCTATTATATGTATAATAATACTTAATATTCAAAACCTATATATTTGTTGGCTATTATTCTTTTTAGCGGTCCAAAATGTAATTATCTCATAAAAAGAACTCAAATTATTGGCGTTACGTCTCACTATTTTAAGATGATATTTTATTTGCTCATTCAAGATTAAACGATTCTGTGTTCAAAAGTTTTTTCCTCGTCTTGCTGATAATGTGATTTTCAAAGGCTATGATCTCTTTCGAGGTTTATCTGCTTGATTTCTCGTTTTTAGCTGTCTTTGACTTGATGTTTCTTCGTAGGACACACAATTGCTCTTGTGGGATCTGGAAATGGATGAAATTGTAGTACCAATTCGCCGTCCTCATGGTGGATCACCGACTTTCAGCACCGGGAGTCAGTCATCTCATTGGGATAGGGCTTGCCCTGTTGGTACACTGCAACCTTCTCCAAGCATGCGAGATATACCAAAGCTATCGCCCCTGGTCACTCATCGTGTTCATACTGAACCACTCTCTGGCGTGATGTTCACTCATGAATCAGTCCTTACTATCTGCCGTGAGGGGCATATAAAGATTTGGGTGAGACCAGAGTTTGGTGAAATCCAAGCTAACAACTCGGAGTCTTTATTAAGTACAAGTTTGAAGGAGAAGCCGCCAATATCAGGAAGGGTTATTGGTTCCAAGTTACAAACAATGACTTAACTGTTATTACAAGGTGTGTGTCTTAGGGGGAGGGGGTTGCAAAACGGCGGATTCACTAAATGGGGCTTCCTTTTTACAAATGTCAGTAACCATTTATTTATCTTCAGATTTGTTTGCACTGAGATTGACCAACTAATTGTATAGCGAACAATGAAGATGCTGCAGGGAGCAGCAGGCGGTTAGAAGAGTGTCCAAGCAGCTTGTAAGTATGGTAGGCAAAAATAATTGAGGTTGGTCTCTTGAGATATGTAATTCCTAGTTCCCAACCTCACCCCCTCGCTTTAACTTTTTCCTTTTCTCTTCAGCCAATTTTGCTAAGAAACACAAATGACTTATATTGGATTACCTCATCCTATGCCCTGTCCAACATTATGGCAGCTTTATGCAGGCGACCTGTTTCTTTTGAAGCTATTTGTCATTGAATTTTTTGTTTTTGTGTGTTGATTAGTTGAGCCAACTACGATTGGATTCAGGTACGATGTTTCAAAACGTACGTACTTTCTGTTGATTGTTCAGATTTCCTTGACGCGGAACTTCTCTACAAAGTTAGCTTTTGGGAAAATTCGGGTTTGTCATTATGGTGTTGTTTACACTTGGATTGCGGAAATTTGGAGGGTTAATTGCTAAAGCTCCGCATAATCTGCTGTTTACCGCAGTTCATTAATACGAGTTTTTGTTTAACAGCTTGAAGGGAATGGCCTCCCTGCAGCCTTTTAGATAAATTTTGGGGTAGTATTGGAAGGTGAAAATTTCACCTGGACTTGGTGTACGCAGAATACATCTCATTTGGTTGTGGTTAAGTGAAAAATTGAGGTTAATTGCTTATATTAACTAATTATAGCTAAGTGATAATCTTTGATTGGTGTATGCATTAAATATTAGAGCACATTTTAGTCTTGGATGTCTTTTGACATGTAGTGGATCGTGAGAGGAGACCATATCAAAACGCGTAGGGGTCGTTTGGTTGGGAACATGTTATTTCGGGATTAGGTATTTCACCCTCATAGGGATAAAAATAACACTACAATTTTGGGATATATAATTCTGAAATTAATTATACTGCGATTTTGGCCTAATCAAATATGGGATAAATTTATCTCAAATTTAATTTCGAAATTAAATATCTCTTATTTCTCATACCAAATGAGCCCTTAATGTTATCTGTTTGAAGCATGAAGAGGATGCTTAAAAAAATGTTGTCACAAACTAAAGGTTCAAATGTGCTTTTGAAGTATTAGATTTTATATATTTACCCTTCGTTTATCTATCCGTCATGAGTGTCCAACTTGGCTATGACGGTTAGCCACGTAGACAAACAAAAGATCCAAGTTACGTCCAAATTATATTAAATTGGTTCATATATAACTTGTGCAATTATTTGAAAAGGTCCAAACATACTCTATGTAACATTGAAAGAAATAATCCCCTTGATTATTTTCATTGATTGAATAGGTATATATACAAGTTACAAAATAGGAGAATCCTATTCCTAAAACCTTAATTCTACCATAATTCTAACTATACAATTATGGTAAGTGTATATCCTAATTATGATAATAAATATACTACAATATACACACAATATTCTTTCCTTAATATACAACTTATATCTCTTGTTTTTCGCTCGTGATCCCGTGATGGGCCGGAAGGCTACTATCGCCTATCGCCTAGAGGCCGAAAG
Organism: Anisodus tanguticus; assembly: GCA_034509755.1. Lineage (NCBI taxonomy): Eukaryota > Viridiplantae > Streptophyta > Magnoliopsida > Solanales > Solanaceae > Anisodus > Anisodus tanguticus. The sequence continues at coordinate 50,923,142 of CM067540.1, read as the reverse complement.
GCCTTTCTTTGCACTTGTTGGTTTGGGCCACCGGCCGAGAGGCCCAACTGATCGCACTCGTTTTGTCGCTCTACTAGTGATATATATGTGATAAACACGCTTTGTATATTCGGTGTATATCACATGTATATTGCTCTGTTTAACACACCCCGCGATCATAGCGGGCGGTTTTCGAACGCCGAGATCGTCCCTAAAATCTTCAAAGAGAACCGCCATTTGGTAGACCCTTTGTAAAGATGTCGCAATTTGATAACGAGACGGGACATGGCATACGCGAACTTGACCCTTTGCAACCTTTTCACGGACAAAGTGAATGTCCATTTCGATATGCTTGGTGCGTTGGTGTTGAACGGGGTTACCTGAAAGGTAGATGGCACTAATGTTATCGCAATATACCAAGGTTGCCTTCGAATGGGACAATGAAGCTCCAAAAGCAAATTACGTAGCCAACATGATTCGGAGACCACATTTGCTACCCCTCGATATTCTGGCCTCGGCACTTGAGCGTGATAGAGTGCCTGACGTTTTGCGGACCAGGAGACCAAGTTGTTGCCAAGGAACATACAATAGCCAGAAGTCGATCGTCTGGTGTCGGGACAACCACCCCAATCAGCATCCGTGTAGGAGACAAGCGTAGATGTAGATGACGGATACAAGTGCAACCCATAGTCTAGTGTCCCCTGAATATACCGAATGATGCGTTTGATTGCATTCATGTGCTCAGCTCTGATATCATGAAAAAATAATCCCCTTGATTATTTTCATTGATTGAATAGATATATATACAAGTTACAAAATAGGAGAATCCTATTCCTAATCTATTCCTAAAACCTTATTCTACCATAATTCTAACTATACAATTATGGTAAGTGTATATCCTAATTATGGTAATAAATATACTACAATATACACACAATATTCTTTCCTTAATATACAACTTATATCTCTTGTTTTCTTTTGTGATCCCGTGATGGGCCGGAATCGGGCTACTATCGGCCCACCGCCTAGAGGCCGAAAGGCCTTGCCGCATCGTTGGTTTGGGCCACCGGCCGAGAGGCCCAACCGATTGCACCTCTGTTTTGCTGCTTTGCTAGTGATATATATGTGATATACACTGCTGTATATTCAGTGTATATCACATGTATATTGCTCTGTTTAACAAACATGAATAATTGAAAACGTCCAAACATACCGCTATGTAGCTTTCACGGCGAAAATTATTAGTGGAAGGAACATATTTGAGACAAAAGATAACGGTGTTCAAATGCTATTTGTCAGTTGTATGGTTAATGAAGGAGTTTGAAGGCAGAGAGATGGTGTTTGTTTTGGTAATACTTAATGTTCTCCAAGTAGCTCTAATTCCATTAATTTTCCAAAAAAAGGTGGAACTCCCACCCCAGGAGCCCCCACACCCCGATCCGACAGGTCTGTGAAGGAGGTAAATCATGGTGACTCAATTGATTTCAAAGGTTAGACCAGTACCACGCTGCGCACAAGAGACCCTCCTTTATTTCAAGAAGTAACCACCACACTGCCGCTGACGGGATTCAATCCTTGGCCATTTTCCAAATATCCCCCTTGATAACCAATTGAGCTGCCCAAGCGGACAATTCTAATTCCATTAATTTTCCAAAAGGTGGAACTTCCACCCCAGGAGCCCCCACACCCCGGTCCGACAGGTCTGTGAAGGAGGTAAATCATGGTGACTCAATTGATTTCAAAGGTTAGACCAGTACCACGCTGCGCACAAGGGGCCCTCCTTTATTTCAAGAAGTAACCCCCACACTGCCGCTGACAGGATTCGATCCTTGGCCATTTTCCAAATATCCCCCTTGATAACCAATTGAGCTGCCCAAGCGGACAATTCTAATTCCATTAATGAAAAGACGCCTGAGGGATTTGAGGTATAAGTTCATGGATTTGACCGAAGAGGACAATTTTCTTATCTTAAAGTTAATACTTGCTAACAATGTTTCTTTTTTAATTTATCTTCTTTTGGTAAATAAGAGAGCCATCGATATTGGTGACCTTCATATCCATTTCGAACTTTATAAACTGCGTGAGTTTTCTCCAACTAATTCATCTACCTAGTTCAGAATTACTTCTTTTGATTTTGTCAATAGATTAAAATAGAAACTTTCCAGGTTTAGATACATGAGAACTCCACATTTCTTAATTTCATGTGGCATTTGAAACTGATTGGGTGAAATATGATTTCTTGCTACGTTTTAATATATATTGTGTTCTTTCACTTGCTTTGATAGAGAAATATATATAATACTCTCACAATGAGCTGAAGATTTGAATTTTATATGTCATAACACATTTCTGTTTTTGTCCAGGTTGCTAAAGTATTCTTCAAAATCAAAAGGACAACACAAAATTGCATTTGATATAGGCTCACGTTACATCTGAAGACATGCTTTTGAGGTAATTTAGCATAATCAATACTGTAAGATTGTATTAATTTTTCTTAAGTAATCTTTCTCATTAATACAAACATATATAGTGTGTATAATGTGGAATTCCAATACAATAGAGATTCTATATCTACCATAATTATACAACACTAAATATGGCTAAATATATGGATACAATATTTGTACACGTTAATACACCCCCTCGGTCAGAGCGGGAGGAGGCCAGACGCTTAGACTGGATCTGAAGTCGATGAATAGCTGTCTAGGAAGACCTTTCGTGAAGATATTCACATACTGATATGAACAAGGCACATGCAACACTTTAACATGATCGAGAGCAACCTTCTCACGAACAAAGTGTATGTTCATCTCAATATGCTTGGTTCGCTGTTGCTGAACCGGATTATGAGATAAATATATGACATATATGTTATCACAATAGACCAAAGACGCCTTATGCAAGGGACACTGCAGCTCCAAAAGAAGATTTCGGAGCCAACAGATCTCAGCAACAACATTAACAACGCCTCTGTACTCTGCTTCTGCACTCGGACGGGATAATGTGGCTTGTCTCTTGGCAGACCAAGAAATAAGATTATCCCCTAAGAACACACAGTAGCCAGAAGTGCAACGTCGCGTGTCCGGACAACCTGCCCAATCAATATCCGTATATGATAACAACCTGGTCGGTGTTGAGGGGTATAAGTGTAATTCATAATCAAGTGTGTCCTTAACATATCGAATGATACGTTTAAGAGAAGTAAAATGAGGCTCCCTGGGTCCATGCATAAATAAGCATACCTGCTGAACAACATAAGCAACATCAGGCCTGGTGAAAGTAAGATACCGAAGTGCACCTGCTAGACTCCTATAAAGAGTGGGATCTGCTACTGGATCACCATCAATTGCACTAAGCTTCGATTTAGAGTCAACCGAAGTGGACATGACTTTGCAATTAGCCATCTTAGCCCTGCACACAACCTTTTCGGCATACTTACGCTCACAAAGAAACATAGTGTCTGCAGAACTAGTCACAGAGATCCCCAAAAAATAACTCAACTTCCCCAAGTCCGTCCTAACAAATTCAGTTTTGAGCAGTGCAATGATCACATTTATAACACATCAGAAGAGGCAGTAAGAACAATGTCATCCACATATAACAATAAATAAGCAATGTTACAGTCTCCATGTCAAACCCGCTCTGATACCATGTAAGATTGTATTAATTTTCCTTAGGTAGTCTTTCTCATTAATACAAATATATATAGTGTGTACAATGTGGAATTCCAATACAATAGGGATCGTATATCTACCATAATTATATAATGCTAAATATGGCTAAATATATGGATACAATATTTGTACATGTTAATAAATACAATAAAGCTATATTTGTGATAACAGAAGTTGGCATACATGTCAAAACGGGTTATGACTTGTGCATAACTGAATAATGTGTCTTTTCTTATCCAACAAAGTGAGATAGTTCCGTCCGTTCTCATTGTTGTTTAGATTTTAGTGTTTATCTTTTTGTTCTTTTTCTTAAAATGAGCTCAACAAAAGTCTGGTTCTATGTTTCACCTTATCTTCACCAGTTTAATATCTTTTTGTGTAAAGGGATAATGGAAAGAAGGTTATAACAACAAATGACTTGGATAGATCATCTTTGGTCTAATAAGTTGGTAGGTTTTTTCATGGAACCAAGTTGGACAGTGTATTATGGAAGTAAGTTGAAGAGTGTACTAAATGGCAGTACAGTGCACTAAGCTCCCGCTATGCGCGTAGTCCTAGGAAGGGTCGGACCACAAGGGTCCGGGGAAGCTGAAAAGTGTACTATGTTCCAGATACATACTTCATAATCTTTTGGATACACGATCAATAGATGTACACAATATAAAGTGTTGATATAATGTCAATATAACTATTTAATCAACTTGATAATATGATACATGTTTTCCCAAACAACTTTTATGTAATCTATTCAAATAACACAATACGTTGATGGTTTTACTGCTCTCTCTCCCCCCCACCCCTCTGACTTGCTCAACGGTAACATCCTCCGCCCCCACCCCCCACATCGACACATCACCACCACTACCGACCACTGACCGTAGACGTTGCTCCATCTACTGACCACCGGCGACCAGGTACGCTGCCCTGACACTGCTCTGTCCTCTATTTTTCTCTTTCTTCCACCTTGCTATTCTTTCTTTGTCTTTTCACCACCACCGGTGCCCGGAGTACCTGGTTGTATTAGCGCATGTGTCTATCAACTGTAACCCATCACTCGTCACCACCAACGAACAGATATGGTCAGTAAGGACCTTTAGAGACCACTACCACCGACAACAACTTCCGGCGGCCTCTGACGACGAAGAAAATCAAGTTTCTTCTTGTTTTCAACCTCAAAACAGAAACCCTCCAGTAGGTTTTCGGACAGGTTTACATAGTTACGCAAGTTTCCGGCAAGTTTCGACGGTGAACAATAACACATGTATGTGGAATTAGAGGAAAAATATGGGGATAAGAAGTTGTACAGACTAGACAAGGCGAGAGAGAGGAGGGTCCGTGACTTGGATCACGTAAGGTGCATCAAGGACGAGGACGACAAAGTATTGGTGGTGGATGCATATATTAGACGGAGGTGGCAGTCGTACTTCCATAAACTCTTGAACGAAAAAAGAGATATAGACATTGTGCTGGGAGATATGAAGCAATCCGGAGTTAAAGTCCTAAATCTATGTCGTTAATACTTTTTCCCACCAATTATTCTCTTCCAAGTAATAAATGGTTGTGGGCCACTACCAAAGTTGACCACCATTGATATCAATACATAAAGAAGCATTAATTGAGTATAACATTGATACCTAATCTAGTCAAACATTAAAACACCCAATTCATTAATCACACCATTTGAGGTCCACAACCCTAACTAAGTATTTAGCTACTCATTATAATTAAAACAAAAGTATTAAATTGATATGAATACATTGTCACTTACAAATTAATTAAGAACTAACATGAATTTGAATCTAAAGATGTTTAATCCTCCTCAAAAGCTTAAAAACAAGAACAGTAAAATGTTTTTGAGTCTTGGGAATACAAACTGATATGAAATGTTGAGGCACAAAACTCTAGGAACTATTTAAAGCCTCTAAAATTTATGCTCCAAAATTAGACAAAATTGCCCCCGCGTCACTGTATGTGAACTACAATCCATGTTCTTGTACCACAAGTTATATCAATTCTTGGGTCTTCAGTGGCATGGTCTGAGGTTCGCAGACACGACCTGCGGTTCATAGCTCACGCTGCAGACCATGCTTTTCTCTTGTTCAAATTTTTAAGGTTCCTGTTATGGTCTGCAGTTCTTCTGTGATCCGCAAATAATGCATGTGGCTCGTAGGTCATGTTTTTGGCCTTTTTGCTCATTTTTCTTGTATTTTATCTCCGCACTCCTTATCCTATAAAACAACACATATACGTAAGAAATGACGTAAAATATATTTTAAGATAAATAAAAGCGTAAGTAAAAGACATCAAATGTATTGTGATTTCACGGTACATCAACATCCCCAAACTTAGACTCTTGCTTGTCCTTAAGCAACTAAAATAACACAAACTCTTACGACACATGTTCAAGAATATCAAAAATAGAATGACTATAACTGTTATAGCAATTAGCAATAAGCATGTACTCAAGACACTCTTTACCCTCACTCCGCATTGTCAAAATGTATCACAACAACCACAAATATAGTTCAAGAGTTCATTCAAAACTTTTATCAAACAACTTGCGAGCATGGCATTCAAGTCAATCTTCTACCAACTAGGGTACTCAAGACTTCCCTCATTTCAAATGCACATAATATTGGCCACATTACGAATCATGATAATGACTTTCAACAACCAAACTATGCACCCCTATCAATTTTCATACATAATATCCACACAATACTACCATAGTTATCCACATAATATTACAATTCAAAACACATGTCCCATAGAATCCCATTTCAACTAACTCTAGGGCAAGTTCACAACCAACACAGATGAACGTGTAGTAGAAATATATTACCATGTACGTGACTACAAGACCATCAATAGAAGACAAGAGTGTACATATCTGATTATCGATTGTTTATGGTTGATTTAGTGCCCTAGGCGACGAATTTGTTCCCTTTTCTCCAAAACTCAGTATGTGCATAGTGGGTGTGTTGTAATGGTGAACACAAATAGAAGAAATTAAAGTGTTTTGAGAAGTTAAAGTGATTTGGAATGGGAATAGGGTTGAAAGGTATTGAAAATCATTCTAAAGGAGGAAAATCGGATGAAAATTAAATTGGGGGGAATGGTTACACACATTTAAATGAGACGCAGGTCGGGTCAGACCCGGACCCAATTTTTATCTGATAGCACAACTTGCGATTCACTGATGCTACCGCAGGCAATTACTGTGAATCGTAAAGTAATCACAGGCTGCACCAAAAAGTTTGGTTAAATTGTGAAACTTGGGACTTGGTCTGCGGTTCGCATACTGTGCCGCATATAATTTATACGGTCCACAGATGAAGCGTAGACCATGCCTGTAATTTTTTGTCCGCATCTCCAATTTCCCATACTACACACTCCAACAAACATCAAAACATCAAAATAACTAAAGAAAATACAAATAAAAACACTTGGGTTGCCTCCCAAAAAGCGTCTAATTTTACGTCGCAACACGACATTGTTACCAATTCATCACGGTTCATTGAGGTAGATCACCTCGATTATCTTGACTTCATTGGGTATTCCCAAGTAATGCTTCAATCATTGCCCATTCACCTTGACTCTATTTCCACTTGGGAAAGTAATTTCAATTGCCCAATGGGGAAACACTCGTGTCACTTCGAACGGACCCAACCACTTGGACTTTAACTTCCCGGAAAACAATCTTAACCTCGAATTGAACAAGAACACCTGATCCCCTGGGCTAAAGTCCTTCAAGATCTTTTTATCGTGAAAATTCTTCATCCGAGCCATCACTCTCATATGCCTTGAGACGGAATTCATCCATTTCATTCAATTGTTCCGCTCTCAAGTTTGATGCTTCACCCCATTCAAGATTCAATTTCTTCAAGACCTATATTGCTTTATGCTCAAGCTCAAGCTCAAGCTCAACTGGGAGATGACAAGCCTTTCCAAAAACTAACCTATATGGCGACATGCCAATAGGAGTCTTGAAAGCTGTTCGATAAGCCCAAAGTGCATCATCCAATTTTCTTGACCAGTCGGTTCTTGTGACATTTACCATCTTAGATATGATGTCTTTGATTTCTCGATTTGAGATTTCCACTTGCCCACTAGTTTGGGGATGATAGGGCTTTGCCACCTTGTGTTTGATACCATACTTCTTAAGAGATTCACACAATCGGTTGTAAAATTGGAAACACCCATCACTAATTATAGCCCTTGGAGTACCAAACCTTGTAAAGATTTACCCTTTTAAAAATGCGGTGACACTTTTTTCTTCATTGTTAGGAAGTGTTGCAGCCTCCACCCACTTTGACACGTAGTCAACTGCAACAAAGATATACTTATTCCTATACGAACACACAAATGGGCCCATAAAGTCTATCCCCCAAACATTGAACAACTCAACTTCAAGGATGGGTGTCAACGATAGCTCATGCTTTCTTGAAATACCCCCCATGACTTTGACAATGATCACATTCTTTTACAAAATCATAGACGTCTTGATGAATGGTTGGCTAACAGAACCATTTTGAAGCACTTTCGCCGCTGTTCTTGCATTACTATGGTGACCACCAACGGGGGATGAATGGCAAGCCTCAAGTATGGGCATCATGTCAACCTCGAGAATACACCTCCTTATCATGTTATCGGCATAAATTCAAAAAAGATAGGGCTCATCCCAATAGAACTTTCGGACATCACTCAAAAACTTCTTCTTTTGATTGATAGGGAGTTCACTTGGCATGATATCGCTTGCATGATAGTTTGCGAAATCAGCTTACTATGGAATCATGTCATGTGACCCGCCATTACATACTCATCCGGGTATGGATCATTCACCCCAAGCCCATCACTTGGCTTCCTCCATCTTCAAACCTTGACAAGTGGTCTGCCACTTGGTTTTCACATCCCTTTCTATCTTTCACTTTAAAATCAAACTCTTGTAAAAGCAAGACCCAACGTATCAACCTAGGCTTTGCATCTTTCTTAGCCATGAGATAACGAAGAGCCACATGATTCGTGTGCAAAATCACATGAGTTCCCAACAAGTAAGCTCAAAACTTCTCAAAAGCATAGACAATAGCAAGCAACTCTTGCTCGGTGACGGTATAGTTCATTTGCGCTCCATTGAGAGTCTTACTTGCGTAATATATGGGATGGAAAATTTTGTCTCTCTTTTGGCCAAGGACAGTCCCATCGCAAAAACACTAGCATCACACATAAGCTCAAATGGATTTGACCAATCCGGAGCAACAATGATAGGTGCCGAAGTGAGCTTCTCTTTTAAACATTTGAACGCCTGAGACAAGCTTCATCGAACTCAAACTTATTCTCTTTATCCCACAATTTGCACAAAGGATTTGCCATATTAGATAAGTCCTTGATAAATCTTTTATGAAACCCGACATGTCCTAGAAAACTTCGGACACCTTTGACGGAGATAGGTGGAGGAATCTTGACAATAACCTCAACTTTGGCTTGATCAACCTCTATATCCTTTTTCAAAATTTTGTGCCCGAGAAAAATTCCTTCTTTGATAATAAAATGGCATTTTTCTCAATTAAGAACCAAATTGGTCTCTTCACAGTGTTTCAATACCCGAGCCAAGTTCTCTAGATAAGCATAAAAAAGTCTCCAACCACGAAAAAGTCATCCATGAAGATTTCAATGGATTCCTCTACCATGTCAGAAAATATGGACATCATGAACCTTTGAAAAGTGTTGGGAGCATTACATAACCCGAAGGGCATTCTTCTAAATGCAAATGTACCATAAGGACATGTGAAGGTGGTCTTTTCTTGGTCCTCAGGGAAAATAGTGATTTGATTATAACCTGAATAACCATTTAAAAAGCAATAGAAGTCTCACCCCGCAAGTCTATCGAGCATTTGATTTATAAACGACATTGGGAAATGATCCCTCATTGTCTAATGGTTCAATTTGTGGTAGTCCATACACACCCTCCAATCAGTAACCGTACGAGTTGAGATTAACTCATTCTTCTCATTAGGCACCACGGTAATACCACAATTATTTGGAACACATTGAACCGAGCTCACCCACTCACTATCCTTAATATGGTACATGACACCAACATCCAACCATTTGATTATTTCTTTCTTCACAACTTGTTGCATGGGAGGATTCAACCTATTTTGATGTTCAACATCCGAAATACACTCTTAATCAAGCTTGATTTTGTGGGTGCAAATACCAGGAGATATGCCCCGAATATCCGCAATTGATCATCCAGTGGCCCTTTTATACCTCTTCAAGATAACCAATAACTTTTCACGTTGCTCTTCTGTCAATAGGTTTGAAATTGTAACGGGTAAGGTGTTATTTGGACCAAGAAATTCGTACCTCAAATGTGAAGGAAGAGGTTTGTGTTCCACGGTCGGGGGTTCAATTATTGATGGCTTAGTGGAAGGAGTCTCACGGTTTTCCAAGTCAAGATCAAGCTTCTTGGGATTGTAGTTGTATGATCAATCTAACCATAGCATTAACCGTCTCCTCGAATTCTTCATAGTTCTCTCCATCATAGTTCATCAACATCGCCGCCAACACTTCACTAACATACTCATTAGAAACGATCGTCTCTACAACTTCATCAATTATATAAATAAGCGACACCACACGCATGTCCGCCGGTTGTTTCATCGACTTGCAAACATGGAATATGATATCTTCATTATTCATTCAAAATTTAAAATCACCTCGCTCAACATCAACAAGATCTCTCCCCGTGTCTAATAATGGTCGTCACAAGATTATGGGAACCTCAAAATCCACTTCGCAATCCAATATCACAAAGTCGGACGGAAATATGAATCTATCCACACGAACAAGGACATAAAAAAGAATACCAACTGGCCTTTTCACAGTAAGATCCACCATAAGTAGCCTCATAGTTATGGGATAGGGAGTTCTCAAACCAAACTTATTGAAAATAGTAAGAGGCATCAAATTAATGTTTGCACCGAGATCACACAATGCCTTTGCAAACTTATAAGCCTCAATAATGCAAGTACTAGTGAATGCTCCAGGGGCTTCTTTCTTTTGAAATAATGCCTTAGTAGCAATGGAACTACAATGATGGGACATATCCGTCATCTCAAAGCTATATTATCTCTTCTTGGTCACAAGATCTTTCATAAACTTTGCATAGCCCGACATTTTCTCAAGGGCTTAAACTAAAGGAATGTTGATGGAAAGTTGCTTCAACTTCTTAATAAACTTCAAAAACTTCCGTCATCCTTCTTCTTGGCTGGCCTTTGAGGAAATGGAGGTGAGGGCTTTGGAATAAGTGTCATCACTTATGGGGTTTCATCTTTGCAAGCTTTTCTTCAATAACAATGGGCTCTTCAATATTAACCCTATTCTTCTTGGTAAAACTCTATTTATCAACAATAATAGGCTCAATAATAGGTGTTTTATCAATAACAATATCTTCTTCATTCACTAATGTATCACCCTAAGTACCTTTCCACTCCTAGTAATAATAGCTTTACAAGAATAATCACTATTTCTTAGATTTGCCATCGTGTCACTAGGGAGTGTACCTTTTTGCCTATGGTTGAGGTAAACACTATTTGGTTAAGTTGGGCCTCAAGTTGATTGATTGAAGTTGAATGTGAACTCACCACTTGTCCCATAGTACTCATACCATCTCTCATGCATTTCATGCCATTCTTCACCTTTTTGATAAATGTGTTGGTTGACTCAACTTTTCTCAACAGTTTTGAGGGCATATCTTCAAGTTTTGAACTAGCGAGGTCACTAGTAGATGATTGACTCGAAATTTGTTGGCTACCCTTTGGTGGAACATAGGGGTTGTCACTCTGATGGTTGTTGTAATTGTTGTAACCACCTTGGTTGTTGTTGTAACCCCCTTGGTTGTTGTTCCCAAAATTTGAGCCTCCTTGCTCCTTGTTCCAACCTTGATTTTCTTGACTTTTTCGCCAAGTTCCTTGATTAGGATCTTGGTAGTTTGGCCGGGAACCCCCCCTTTGATTATTCACAAAATTCGCCTCCTCATCAAACACTTGGTAGCATTGTTGATCCGTTGATCCCCCTTCACATGACCCAACCACATTCACTTTCTTCGAGTCATCACCCATAACATTTTTCGTGAGAAGATCCATTTGTATCATCAATTTGTCCATTGTTTCATCTCTCTCTTCTTCCCTCCTAAGTGCCTATCTAGACATTAAATTCTTGGAAAAACTTCCTCCAATCACCTCTGACTCTAGTGTGCCAAGCTTCATTTGTTTCAGTTAGCTTGTCCAGAAAAGCACTCATCACATCATAATTAGTATCCATGATAGCTCCTTCCGCTAAATTGTTTGCTACCGACTTGTTGACCGAGTCAAGTGCCCTATAGTATGTTTGGTGGAGCACACTATCTGACAAACCATAATTTGGACAACTATTCACTTTATTTTTAAATCGGGTCCAAGTCTGCTGAAGTGGCATATTAGGGAGTTATCAGAAGTTGTTGATTTCATCTCGGAGTTGTAACATCCGGGATGGAGGGAAATACTTCTCGAGGAAGGCATCGATCAACTCCGGCAATGTTGTGATCGAACCGGCGGGAAGATCGTCTAACCAAGCGGTGGCCTCCCTCGTGAGAGAAAATAGGAAAAGCCTCAACTTCACTGCCTCACTTGAGACATTTGGTTGGATATTCATTGCACAAACCCCAAGGAAATTCTGAAAGTGTCAATTGGATCATCGGTTGCAAGACCACCAAATAGATCCTTGGTGTTGAGTAGGTGTAGTAATGTAGTGTTTAGGTGAAAACTTGTATTTCCTTAAAGTGATGGGGGATTGATAGCGGCGGCCCGTGCCCCATAAACTCATCATCGGAATCGGAGTCCGAAGATATAACACCTACACACCAAAAATAACAAACGAGTGATATGAGAAATAAAGACTAAAGTAGATAATTATACTAAATTACAAATTTATAAACTGTATTAGAGTCGAATCCCACAGGGTACGACGATAAAAAGTACAATTCAAATGTAAACCTCGATACTTAGTCTATATTTCAAAGGTGTTGATAAATAATATCTATTTTAATTAAAATCTACTTTTCAATTCAAGTATGAACTAATCGCAAATTTGTAATTCAAGCAAGGAGAGGAATATGATTGTGTTCCCTCTAGGTGGATTAATGTAATTGGGGATAAACTTGATTTCAATTGGATACCTATTATACTATATGAGGGCCAATTAAAGTTTTATACATAGTTTTCCAACCTAGGTGATAACTTTCATCATTAGGCTTTTCCAAGCCCTAGGATGTGCTAATCAATACACCCATTCAATTCTTACATTACCCATTCTATTCCTAGCTTTGGGTATTAGATAGGAGTTAAAGTCCTAAATCTATGCCGTTAATACTTTTTCCCACCAATTATTCTCTTCCAAATAATAAATGGTTGTGGGGCACTACCAAAGTTGACCACCAATGATATCAATACATAAAGAAGCATTAATGGAGTATAACATTGATACCCAATTTAGTAAAGCATTAAAACACCCAATTCATTAATCACACCCTTTGAGGTCCACAACCCTAGCTAAATATTTAGATACTCATTATAATTAAAATAAAAGGATTAAATTGATATGAATACATTGTGACATACAAATTAATTAAGAACTAAGATGAATTTGAATCCAAATATGTTGTTTAATCCTCCTCAAAAGCTTAAAAAAAAAATAATGGAATGTTTTTGAGTCTTGGAAATACAAACTGATATGGAATACTGAGGCACAAAACCCTAGAAACTATTTAAAGCCTCCAAAATCCGTGCTCCAAAATTGGACAAAATTGTCCCCGCGTCACTGTATGCGAACCGCAACCCATGTTGCAGACATGACTTGCGGTCCGCAAGCCATGTTCTTGTACCGCAGGTTATGCCTGCGGTCCGCAAGCCATGTTCTTGTACCGCATGTTATGCCAATTTTTGGGTCTTTAGTGACATGGTATGCGGTTCGCATACACGACATACGGTTTACAGGTCACGACGCAAATCATGATTTTCTCTTGTTCAAGTTCTTGAGGTTCCTGTTGTGGTCTACGATCCTTCTGTAGTCCGCAATTAATGCATGTGGTATGACCTGCGATTCGCAAGTCATATTTTGGCCTTTTTGCTCCTTTTGCTTCTATTTCATCTCCGCACTCCTTGTCCTACAAAAAAATACATATACGTAAGAAATGACGTAAAATATATTTTAAGATAAACAAAAGAGTAAGTAAAAGACATCAAATGTACCATTATTTCACGATACATCAACTATCATGATAGATATTTTGAACCAGTTTTTTTACTTTCAGGATTTAAAGCATTTAGGGCCACATGACTGTTGTTCAGGTAAACATTTTTAAGGTTCAGGAAAGGAACAAACTGGGAATATGTTGATGGTATTTGGGTAGGTTTGAGTGAGGGAAAGGAGCATATTTAATCTTTTAGGTAACTTGGGGTCCGGAGTCCCCTAGATGATTTTCTATGTGTATTAGTAGGTGGTGGAACAATCACAATAGGTGTAGGATCACTTGGAAGCATATGGTCTGTGTGTTCATGGTCTAAATTGTCATTGCGTAATGGTGCTATAGGATGATTGTGTGCATTGTTATCTATGACATTTACATGATTAGAATCACATGATATATGATCACTATTGCCATGAGTTAAATGATGTTCAGAAGAGAAATGGGAATTATCAGACCAGTCAATAAAAGGAATAGAATCAAGAGTGGAAAGAAAAGTACATGTACTGGAAGGTAATGCAAAAGGGAAGACATTTTCATGAAAGACCACATCCCTAGAAACATGTATTTTCTTTGTAGCTAGACCAAGTACCTTGTACCCTTTTGTTCCAAATGGATATCATACAAACACATGAAGGGTTGTTCTAGGATCAAACTTATCTCTATGAACTTTTGATATGGTGGGATAACATAAGCATCCAAAGATTCTCAAGTGGGAATAATTTAGTTTGGTTTTATACAGAAGTTCAAAGGGGCATTGTTTTTTCAAAAGGGGAGTTGGAAGTCTATTGATGATATGTGTGGCAGTCAAGACACATTCACCCCAATACTTGATGGGTTGTTTGGACTGAAACATGAGTGCCCTAGGAGTTTCAAGAAGATATTTGTGCTTTCTTTCTACCACACTGTTTTATTGTGGTGTGTATGGGCAACTTTTCTGATGAATGATGCCCTTTGATTGGAAAAACTGAGAAGCCTCATTGCTAGTAAACTCCAGTCCATTGTCAGACCTTATAGTTTTAATACACACTTTGAACTGATTTTGGACCATATCAGAGAACCCTTTTATTATGTGAAATGCATTACTCTTGCAACTTAGTAAGTGTGTCCAAGTGGATCTAGTGTAGTCATCCACCATGGTAAGGAAATATTTGTGATTGTCATGGGTTGGGACATGATATGGTCCCCATAAATCAACATGAAGGAGTTCAAAAATATTTGTGGAAGAACTGGTACTTTGGGGAAATGGTAGTCTAGTTTGTCTAGTCATAGAACATATAGTGCAAAGAAAGGGTTGTTTGGATGAAAACTTAACTGGTATTGAAGATATTCCCCTCACCTTGATAAAAGGTACATGACCAAGTCTATTGTGCCACAAAAAATCCACATTATTTCTATGACACATGGAAATTCACAGAGTTAACTTCACTATTATTGTATGGAAGAGAGTTATTTACAGAAGAATGTGCATGACATGAGTGAAATGAACTTGCAGAATTAGAAAGAACATTAGAAACAGAAACCTGACTCCCTTGAGAACCAGGATCAGACCTCAAACATTTTGAACATAGGAAGTATAGTCCATTCTTGATGCTACCAATCACCTGAGGTCTCTTTTGAAAAGGGGCTTGGTATAGACAAACAACATCAGTAAAGGAAACAACACATTTAAGATGTGTTGTTAATGAATGAATTGAAACAAGATTGTATTTAAAACATGGCACAAGTAACACATTTGCAAAATGATTTTGGATGTAATTATCACATCTCCAATTTCATTCACTTTCAACCTATAGCCATTTGGAAGGGACACAAGTAAATGGTATGGCAGAATTTTAATTTTTGTCATCAGGGTTCTATCAAATGTTATGTGGTTTGATGCTCCAGAATCTAAAATACACAAGTCATTCTTTGATTCAAAATGTCTACATGAAGGTTTACCAAAATGGAGATAGTGCAAATCACAATACCTGCAAAGTTCACAGCTCCACTAGTGAGGTAGAAATTGTTTGAGGTTTCTCCAGTACTTCCAGCTTGAAAATATTGTAGCAACTCAACTATGTGACCATATTGCTCCTTAGTAAGGTTAAATCCTTGCCTATCTATCCGAGACCCAATTTCCTCTCCCATTTTGGGCACCATATCAGATGGAGAACCATGTACATTAGCAACAATCCTATTTCAATTGTCAAATATGAAATTTAGATTGTAATTCTGAGATTTGTTGTATCTCTGGAAATTAGAGTTCTGATTAGAGTTTTGATTGTTTATTTGTGGATAATATTTCCTAGTATTCCCCCTGTGGGTAGCTATGTAACTTGTAACATCTATCTTTGGTGTGACCCGATCTCTTGCAATGCTCACAATAAATTTGTGGACTGTTGGACATAGAAGTACTAACTCCTTCAGAGTAATTTGTCTTAAGGTTTCTCATGCTTGATTATCCAACATTCAATGAGGTGAATTCCATCAGCAACTGTCCTTTTGTCTTGAATTCCCTCTGTTTTTCCTCTTGCACAAGAGTAGAAAGTGTTTGAGCCATTGGTAGTAAGGGGTTCATCATAAGTATGCTGCCCCTAAACACTGTGTAGACCTCGTTAAGTCCCATTAGAAATTGAATTAAACGCATGTCATGTTCAACTTTGAGTATGTTATCCTTCGCACCACATGTGCACAAGCAACTGCACTGAACTTTAGTACTCAGTGTGCTAAGCTCATTCCAGAGCTTCTTCATCCTTGTGTAGTAAGTTGACTCATTGACCTAAATCATTAATCTCTTTTTGAATTTGGTACAATTTTACACCATTTGTTTGGTTGTATCGATCTTCTAGTTCCTTCTATAACTCCTCCGAGTCATTCACATACTCCACACTATCTGTAATTTCTATTGCGAGAGAATTGATAATCCAAGAGATTACCATGTCGTCACACCTCTCCTATTGCCGGATTTTGGCAGGATTCGAGTTCGCTGCCGACCTTTTGCACTCGCCGGTGATGAAACCTAGTTTATTCTTTACTGAAAGAGATTACATTATACTCCTTCTCCAAGACCTATACCCCATTCCATCGAAGGGCACTGTAACTAGCATTAAACATGGACTATCAGATGGATGTACGTACAGATGACTACTTGTATCGGCGGTGTGCGACTCATTATTTTGTGGTTTATTCTCTTCACTGCCATTTTAGGGCTAAACAATTCAGTGAGCTATATATGAAATTGAGCTCTAAAAATGTCAATTGCGTAGAAATATGACATAATTGTTAAATAAGGCAATATACACACAATA
The DNA here is from genome assembly GCA_034509755.1 of Anisodus tanguticus. Classification (NCBI taxonomy): domain Eukaryota; kingdom Viridiplantae; phylum Streptophyta; class Magnoliopsida; order Solanales; family Solanaceae; genus Anisodus; species Anisodus tanguticus. Next base: position 50,905,914 of record CM067540.1, on the reverse strand, counting down.
TACATGTGTATATTTCCTTATATTCACTCTCGGTTTCTGCCCATATTTGAGGCTCACGTTTTTTGTAAATTGTGAATATTAGACAAGGTAAGAATATTGTATATTAGGAAAATATATGTGTAGTATATTGTAATGTATTTGTTGCCATAATTAGGAATATACACTACCATAATTGTAGAGTTAGAATTATGGTAGAATAAGATTTTAGGAATAGAATAGTAATAAGATTCTCCTATTTTGTATCTTGTATATATACCTATTCAATTAATGAAAATAATCAAGGGGATTATTTCTTTCATGGTATCAAGAGACTAGGTTTTTACAAAAAAATTCTCTCCCAAAAAATTTGCCACTCTCGGCCGAGTACCCCCCCGCCCTCTCGGATTTCTCTTCCGAAAGTCGTCTTCCGCTCTTAAAATCTCTCTTACTTTTCCCAAATTTCCCCTCCTACTTTGTTCTTTCACTATGTCTAAGAACAATTTTCATCCTGCCCTCATGGTTTCTAACGTCAAGAACAATATCCCTATTGTCCTTGAGATGGAAAGTGTCCAATATGCAACGTGGGCAAAGTTGTTTAAAATTCACGCTATCTCCCATCAAGTTATTCATCACATCATTCCTCCCGCTACACCTCTTCCCGCGGAGGATCCTCAGTTATGGATTACTCTTGATGCTACCGTTCTCTGGTGGATCTATGTCACTATTTCGATTGACCTTCTACAGACAATTATTGAGCCGGATACCACGGCTATGGCTGCCTGGAATAGATTGCATGATATATTCCAAGATAACCAATATTCACGTGTCGTCACACTCGAGCAGGAATTCTCTCTAGTTCGAATGGACGAATTTTCAAACGTTTCTGCATATTGTAAGAAACTCAAGGAGTTGGCGGATCAACTCCGTAATGTTGGCGCACCGATAACAAATAATCATCTGGTTCTACAGTTGGTTGCCGGCCTTTCGGAGGCTTATAATGGGGTTGCCACTCTCCTTCGTCAAAGCAACCCTCTTCCTGACTTCTATCAAGCCCGCTCCATGCTTACTTTGGAAGAAGCCGGTTTGGCTAAAAAGGCGGCTACCAGAGCAAGCCCCGTCGTCATGGTGGCGTCCTCTCCAAGTTCTTCAGGTTTTGTTAATAATTCGGGCCAAAACCATAATCATGGTGGCGGCAAAAATAATCGTAAGAATAATAACAAAAATTGTGGGGGCAAACGCGGCGGTTCCGGTGGTCAGCAAGCAGGCGGTGGGCCCCATCCAGGGAACAATGGCCCACCACCCCCTGGTCCCAGCAGTGGGGCTGGGGCAGTGGGTCGTGGGCCAGCAGCCCTTATAATCCGGCAGAAATTCCGGCGGCCGGTGGGTTGGCCAACAGTTCGAGCCCAACAACAAGCGGTGGCGCCCCCCGGCCGGTGGCCCGATAGCGCAGCTCCAGCAGCTACGGCCCAGCTCCGTCACGGACAGGAATTCTTGGGCCCTGACCTCTGCAAGCCCATCATGCAGCAGGCCCCACTCAGACCGACATCGAGGCAGCGATGCACACATTGGGGTTGACTCAACCTGACCCAAATTGGTACATGAACACCGGGGCCACTACTAACATGATTTCCAATTCAGGTACTCTCTCCTCTTATTCCAATTTGAGCGCCCCTCGGGGTATAATTGTTGGTAATGACAACTCTATTCCAATTCAGGGTTATGGTCAGAAAATGTTGTCTCCTCCCCAATCCACCCCTTATCTTGAAAAATACTTTACATGCTCCCAAATTGATTAAAAATTTAGTGTATGTCCGAAAGTTCACCACTGACAATTCAGTTTCTGTTGAATTTGATATTTTTGGTTTCTCTGTGAAGGATTTCAAGACGGGGAGTCATCTCATGAGGTGTGATAGTAGGGGGGATCTGTATCCTATCATGCCCGATTTCTGTCTATCGAGTCAAGCCTTGCCGTCAGTTTTTGCAGCCATTTCTCCTCCCGTGTGGCATGCTCGCCCGGGTCATCCGGGATCTTCTATTTTATCAGTTTTAGATAAAAATAGCTTTATTTCTTGTAAGGGTACGAATCGTACTCATATTTGTCATTCTTGTTCATTGGGAAAAATTGTTAAATTGCCATTTGTGGACTCAAGTTCTCATACTTCACAGCCTTTTGATATTATTCATATCGACCTATGGACGTCTCCTGTTCTAAGTTCACTAGGTCATCGATATTATGTTCTGTTTCTGGATGATTATTCTAAATATTTGTGGACGTTTCCAATTGCCAATAAATTTCAAGTGTTTTCTGTTTTCATAAAATTTAGAGCATTCATTAGAACACAATTCGAAAGAGAAATAAAGAATATCCAATGTGATAATGGGAAAGAGTGACAATAGAGAGTTTCGGGAGCTCTGTGATAATAACAGGATAAATTTTCATTTTTCGTGCACTCATACATCTTCTCAAAATGGAAAAGCCGAACGCAAAATTCGTTCCATAAATAACATTGTCCGCACTATCTTACTTCATGCTTCCGTACCCCCATATTTTTGGCATCATGCTCTGCAAATGGCTACATATCTCCTTAACATAATTCCGTCCAAAGGTCTGACATATTCTTCCCCCCCCACAAAATCCTATATAATAAGACCCCTTCTTATTCTCATCTTAGGATTTTTGGGTGCTTGTGTTATCCGTTATTCCCATCCACCACAATTAACAAACTTCAAGCTCGGTCTACCCCGTGTGTATTTTTGGGTTATCCGTCTAATCATCGTGGTTATAAATGCTTTGATTTATCCTCCAAGAAAATCATAATTAATCGCCATGTCATTTTTGATGAAACCCAATTTCCTTTTACAAAAGTTCATACTCCCGAGCCTAGGTCGTATAATTTTTTGGATGACCAAATATCCCTGTATATTATTCGGAATTTTTCGGACACATCCCGCACCCAAAATTCTCCAGCGGGCCCACTGCCCGCTGGACCCACTGATCTGTTACAGTTTCCAATCACTGAAACAGTTCCAGCAATTGGGCCGGTCCAACCCAATTCTGGAACTGTTCCAGAATCTGCCCTGTTTCTCGATTTGGGCCAGCAGGCCCACTGCCTGCTGGCCAGTTCGTCCCGAGCCCGGTAAATTCCCAAAATTCATAAAATCCTTCCTCGAGTCATAGACCGGTCACTCGTAGTTAGCGGGGTATTTTTAAACCTAAAAGATATTTTAATTTACATTTTAATGTTTCTAATTCCCCCTTGCCCCGTAACCCTGTGTCCTCCCTAAATGACCCTAATTGGAAGATTGCTATGACTGATGAATATAATGCTCTTATTGATAATTAGACGTGGGAGTTGGTGCCCCGTCCTTCTGGTATTAATGTTATCAGGTCTATGTGGATTTTCGCTCATAAAGAGAATTCAGATGGGTCATTTGCTCGACATAAGGCACGCCTTGTGGGTGATGGTAAGACTCAGCAGGTTGGGGTAGATTGTGGGGAGACGTTTAGTCCGGTGGTCAAGCCGGCTACTATTCACACTGTGCTTAGCTTGGCTCTCTCAAAGACTTGGCCTATTCATAAGTTGGATGACAAGAATGCTTTCCTACATAGTGATCTCAAGGAAACAATCTATATGCATCAGCCGCTGGGTTTCAGGGATCCCAATCGCCCTTATCATGTCTGTTTGTTGAAGAAGTCATTATATGGGCTTAAGCAGTCTCCACGGGCCTGGTATACGAGGTTTGCTGACTTTGTTTCGACTATTGAGTTCACTCACAGCAGGTCAGATAATTCATTGTTCATCTACCGCCGTGGTTCGTCATTGGCCTATATTCTGTTGTATGTAGATGATATCATCTTGACTGCCTCTTCCGATGTCTTGCGCCAGTCTATCATGGCCATGCTCAGTTCTGAGTTTGCTATGAAAGACTTAGGGCCCTTGAGTTATTTTTTGGGGATTGCTGTCAAACGTCATTCAGGTGGTTTGTTTTTGTCTCAACGAAAGTATGTTGCCGAGATCATAGAGAGGGCTGGGATGTCATCCTGTAAGTCCACTTCCACTCCCGTTGATGCAAAACCCAAGCTTAGTGCCGCGGCAGGTGCACCATACGAGGACCCGACCCGCTATCGTAGTCTTGCAGAGGCCCTCCAGTATCTTACCTTTACCAGACCGGATATTACGTATGCTATTCAGCAGGTGTGTTTATTCATGCACGATCCCAGAGTTGAGCACATGAATGCAATCAAACGCATCATTCGTTATATTCAGGGGACACTGGACTATGGTTTGCACTTGTATCATTCATCTACATCCACACTTGTCTCGTACACAGATGCGGATTGGGGTGGTTTTCCGGACACCAGACGGTCTACGTCAGGATATTGTATGTTCCTTGGCAACAACTTGGTCTCCTGGTCTGCAAAGCGTCAGGTGACTCTATCCCGCTCAAGTGCAGAGGCCGAATATCGAGGGGTAGCTAATGTGGTCTCAGAATCATGTTGGTTACGTAACTTGCTTTTAGAGCTTCATTTCCCCATTCAGAAGGCAACCTTAGTATATTGTGATAATGTTAGTGACATCTACCTCTCAGGTAATCCGGTTCAGCACCAACACACTAAGCATATCGAAATGGACATTCACTTTGTTCGTGAAAAGGTTGCTAGGGGGCAGGTACGCGTATGCCATGTCCCGTCGAGATATCAAGTTGCAGACATATTTACAAAGGGTCTTCCCTCAGTACTCTTTGAAGATTTTAGGGACAGTTCAGCGTTCGAAGACCGCCCGCTATGACTGCGGGGGTGTGTTAAATAAGGCAATATATTATATTCACTCTCGGTTTCTGCCCATATTTGAGGGTTACGTTTTTGGTAAATTGTGAATATTAGACAAGGTAAGAATATTGTATATTAGGAAAATATATGTGTAGTATATTGTAATGTATTTGTTACCATAATTAGGAATATACACTACCATAATTGTAGAGTTAGAATTATGGTAGAATAAGATTTTAGGAATAGAATATGAATATGATTCTCCTATTTTGTATCTTGTATATATACCTATTCAATTAATGAAAATAATCAAGGGGATTATTTCTTTCAATAATCTTACAGAGAAAATCTATTACATGCCAAATTGAAAGAACAAATCGAAGGAAAACCTAATTAACAACATGATAAAAAAACAAACATTCGAGAATAGATTATCGATCTTCCGATGTGCGAATTAACTACGCTCTGATACCATATCAAACTTGGAACGGGCGGTCTTCGAAACTGAGAATGTCCTTAAAATCTTCAAAAATGACCGAGGGAAGACCCTTTGTAAAGATGTCGGCAATTTGATATCTTGACGGGACATGACAGATGCGTACCTGACCACGAGCAACCTTTTCGCGGACAAAGTGAATGTCCATCTCAATATGCTTAGTGCGTTGGTGCTGAACCGGATTACCAGAAAAGTAGATGACACTAATATTATCGCAATAAACCAAGGTTGCTTTCTGAATGGGACAATGAAGCTCCAAAAGCAAATTACGTAACCAACATGATTTCGAGACCACATTAGCTACCCCTCGATACTCGGCCTCGGCCAACTGGATCGGGACAATGTCGACTGACGTTTTGCTGACCATGAGACCAGGTTATTCCCAAGAAACATACAATAGCCAGACGTAGATCGTCTGGTGTCCGGGCAGCCACCCCAATCAGCATCCGTATACGAGACAAGTGTGGACGTGGAGGAAGGATATAAATGCAAACTATAGTCAAGTGTACCATGAATATACCGAATGATGTGTTTGAGTGCATTCATGTGCTCAACTCTGGGATCATGCATAAATAAACACACATTTTGGACCGCATACGTAATATCTGGTCTCGTGAATGTAAGATACTGAAGGGCCCCTGCAAGACTGAGATAGCGGGTTGGGTTCTCGTACGGTGCGCCGGCCGCGACACTAAGCTTGGGCTTAGTATCAACTGGAGTGTACGTGGACTTACAGGATGACATCCCAGCCCTCTCAATGATCTCAGCTGCATACTTCCTTTGAAATAAGAACAACCCACCTGTACGACGAGTGACAGCAATCCCCAAAAAATAACTCAAGGGCCCCAAGTCTTTCATAGCAAACTTAAAGCTGAGCATAGTCATGATAGACTGGCGTAAGGCATCGGAAGAGGCAGTCAGAATAATATCATCCACATACAACAGAATATAGGCCAAGGACGAACCACAATGATAGATGAACAATGAATTATCCGACCTGTTGTGAGTGAACCCAATAGTCGAAACATAGTCTGCAAACTGCGTATACCAGACCAGTGGAGACTGCTTAAGCCCATATAAGGACTTTTTCAACAAACAGACATGATGAGGATGTTTGTGATCCCTAAAGACCAAAGGCTGATGCATATAGACTGTTTCCTTGAGATCACCATGTAGGAAAGCATTCTTTACATCTAACTGATGAATAGGCCATGCTTTCGAAAGAGCCAAGCTGAGCACAATGCGAATGGTAGCCAGCTTGACCACCGGAATAAACATCTCACCACAATCCACCCCAACCTGCTGAGTCTTACCATCACCCACAAGTCGCGCCTTATGTCGTGCAAATGAACATTCTGAATTGTCCCTATGAGAAAAAATCCACATAGACCTAATAATATTAATACCCGATGGACGGAGCACCAACTCCCACGTCTTATTAAGTTATTATCAATAAGAGCATTATATTCATCGGTCATGACAATTTTCCAATTTAGGTCATTTAACGCAGACACATGAGTACATGGTAAGGGTGATTTAAGAACATTAGAATTTAAATTAAAATGTCTCTTTGGTTTAAACACACCCCGCTGACTACGAGTGACCGATCTATGACTTGAGAAAGAATTGGGCGGATTTTGGGAATTTCCTGGACTCGGGACGGATCGCGCAGGCGGTGGGCCTGCTGGCCAAATACGGGAAACTGACGCTGGAACTGGACCAGTTCCCGAATTGGGCTGGACTGGCCCAATCGCTAGAACTGACCTAGTGACGGTAGTGTGTGATGGACCAGTGGGGCCAGCGGGCAGTGGGCCCGCTAGAGAATTTTGGGTGTGGGACATGTCCGAAAAATGGTAAATAATATACGGGGATATACCGTCATCCAAAAAATTATACGAACTAGGCGCAGAATTACTCACCTTAGCAAACGGAAATTGGGATTCATCAAAAATGACATGGCGACTAAGGATGATTTTATTAGAGGATAAATCAAAGCATTTGTAACCTTGATGATTAGACGGAAATCCCAAAAACACACATGGAGTAGACGGGCCTGAAGTTTGTTAATAGTGGTGGACGGGAATAACGGATAACACAAACACAAAAAAAAAATGAAGATGTGAATACGAAGGAGTCTTATTATATAAAACTTGAAAGGGAGAAGAATATGTCAAACCTTTGGAAGGAATTATGTTAAGGAGATATGTAGCCATTTATAGAGCATGATGCCAAAAAGACGGGGGTACGGAAGCATTAACCAATAAAGTTCGGACAATGTTATTTATGGAACGAAATTTGCGTTCGGCTTTCCCATTTTGTGAAGACGTATGAGGACAAGAAAAAAGAAAATTGATCCCATTATTATCACAGAATTCCCGAAAAACCCCATTGTCATATTATTTGTCATTATCACATTGAATATTTTTTATTTCCCGTTCTAACTGAGTTCTAATGAATGCTCTAAATTTTAGGAAGATGGAAAAAACTTGAGATTTCTTCCCTATCGGAAAAGTCCATAAAAACTTAGAATAATCATCCAAAAAGAGAACATAATACCGATGACCCAATGAACTAAGAAGAGGGGACGTCCATAAGTCGCTATGAATAATATCAAATGACATTAAAGTATGAGAATTTGAGTCTACAAATGACAACTTAACAATTTTTCCTAAAGAACAAGGCTGACAATTTGGAGTACTACGCGTACCCTAAAAGTCCATAAAAACTTAGAATAATCATCCAAAAAGAGAACATAATAACGATGACCCAATGAACTAAGAACAGGGGACGTCCATAAGTCGCTATGAATAATATCAAATGGCATTAAAGTATGAGAATTTGAGTCTACAAATGACAACCTAACAATTTTTCCTAAAAAACAAGACTGACAATTTGGAGTACTACGCGTACCCTTACATGAAAAGTGTTCTTAGACATAACGAAAGAACAAAGGGAGAGGAGGAAAAATTTGGAAAGAGTGGAGGTAAAAAATATCACAAATTCCGGTGAAGGAGGACGGAAATCGAGGCAGTTATGGCCGAGAAATGGCATAAAAATCGAGAGCAATATTGGGAGAACAAAGGCGGAAGCAAGTTAGACCTAGTCTTTGATACCATGAAAGAAATAATCCCCTTGATTATTTTCATTGATTGAAAGACTATATATACAAGTTACATATTTCCATAGGAGAATCCTATTCCTAAAACAATTCTACTTGGATACTAAATATACATTTATGGTAATACAAATATTATGGTAAGTGTACAATACTAATTACATTATAACATTACCTAAACTAGAATACTAAAATATTACCTAACTATCTACCATGTATACGGTTTCTACAACAAATCTGAGAGCCCAATATACACAATATACACATGTATATTATGTGTATATTGTGTATATTTAATAATATAAAATAAAATAAAAAGTTCCATGCCTACAATTAATTCTCAACCCGACGCTTCATACTCCATTAACTGACATAACTATTCCATTCAGAAATCTATCTTCTTTTATTAGTAGGTTCTTAAATGTCTTTTTATTAACCTAAATACCAAATTTATTTGAAAAAAGTAATCCTTGAGATTTGTAACCAACGGTTATTATTTTCTATTTGGTTTTCAACAATTGTTATCATTGGCTGGATTTTTGAAATGAGAACCAAACTTATCTACAAAAGGCTACATATCTGTGGGAAGTATTGCAAACAAAAGATTGATCCCTTAATTGAGAAATGATTATTATTTATTAAATATCGTGCTCTACTTTAATAAATATCGTGCTCTACTTTCTTCACTTTAATTATTATTATTTATTTATGAACTTTTACCCTTTCTGATTTTTATGAATACAATTTCATAAGTGATAGGGTATATGACACACTTTGTAAATTTTAATAATCTTGAAATGCATGTTTGTTTTGTTATTTGTTAATGTTATGATTAACTTTTACTATTTAATTCCATTGCTAAATTGAAATTCACTAATTACATATAGTATGATTAAGTGTATATTATGAAAAAGTTTACTATCAAGTTGAAGGATAATATGAAGTATGTACTTGAAAGTTGATATACTATCTGAGATCCTGAGAATAAATAATATCTACATTTAGATATTGTTTAAAGGTTGATAATCTTTTATAAAGTTTGCATCTCTTGAGAAAAATATAATACATTAATATATTATATATGTTTGATTAAATAATTTTGCGTTTCCATATGTTTTATGGAAAAGGCTATTCCAGTGATGAAATGGTCAAGTTGAAATTTTTCTTAGTCTCATTTCATTAAACAAAATCTGAATGTAAAACATATAAAATGAAAGTAATGATAAGAGCAAGTAGCGATATTAATGGTTCCAAAATTTATGGGAGTTGAGATTTATCTTACCAATATTAGTCAGTATTTTCCTAAATCTTATTCCTTAACTATAGTAAACAACATTTGTTAAGTTAATTCAATCTAAGCCTTTAAATTAATAATATAACAAGTGTCAATCATCTAACTATGCATTTGAGAAAATGGAGAGAGGGTGTAACGGAGGAGCGCCTAATCCAAGAAATTCCATTTGTTGCGGAGATAGTTTTGCTACATTCTAATCAAGTTTAATTAGTACAATTTCATCAATTTCATTCTCCAAAATCAGTGTACCTTCACAAATTAAAAGAGACATAAAACGTATTATTCAAACGTAGTTGTTGATCTACTCGTTAAGAGTCTCACATCGAATATAGAATGGAAACATGAACTTCTTATATGAACTTGGACAATCCTCACCCTACAAACTAGTTTTTGGAGTTGAGTTACGCCCAAATTCCATTATTTACATGGTATCAAAGTCAGACCCATTTCAGTTCTTTGTTCGTCGATGTTGGGCCTCCAAATTATATTGTCCACGCTCCAGTTAATGAGGTTTGGGTGTGCGGGGGAGTGTTAAGAGTCCCACATCGGATATTGAATGGGAACATGAACTCCTTATATGATATTGAACAATCTTAAGTTAACTTTTGGGGTTGAGTCAATCCTCACCCTACAAGCTAGCTTTTGGAGCTGTGTTAAGCACAAGATCCATATTTACACTCATGATCATGTATCTTCTCTTCATCAATATTTTGTCTAATAGATTTTTCGATGAGACGCATTATGTCCATGGGCTATTAATTGATTAATATTGAATTAACGCACCTTATAAGTAATAATTAAATAATGCGCCAATAAATTAGAACAGTGGCAAGTATCCACTCTATTCTTTAAAGAACTAATAAAGACCTTTAGCACCAATGTTAACCAATGGTTGCCCTCATTTTAACTTATTTATTTGCATGTGTTAACATTCACATCTATCTATATCTTATCTATATCTATATATTATAAAAGTGGAAAGCCCCTTGAAAGTTAGATTACAGTTTTTCCCAAGTTGTAAACTAAAATGTAATAAAACATAAAATATCTAAAACAACAAATATTAAATAGTAATATTATAATTACATGAAGGCTCAATCACGTTTCATAATTACTACATTAACTAAATTTATGTTACTCAACCTCTTCTTTTCTATAGCATAAATGTAGAATTTGAAAAGTTGCAAGGAGTAATTAATGTAAATTAATCCAATTAATATGTGTGCATTTTTTTAAAGAATGCCAACTAAGAAAGAGCTATAAAAAGGCAATAAAGGGTTCCAGTTTACCTCAGATCTCTTTCGTTGCAAATGTCCTGCGACATCTTATATGGTTTTATCATATTTACATTACTTACTCTTTTCGTTTTCTTCTTTCTTTTTGCAGGAAAAGAAATAGAAATTGGGAGAAGAGGGAGTACGTATTAGCTGTTCGATGTTGGAATTGGAATAGGCGTAAAGAATCAACTCTCACACTACATTCTTCTTACAAAAGTGTAAGATTAGTTCAACACAATATTAGTTATAAGGTACACATTTACGTATCACTATCGATGAAGTTTTTGTTGGGAATAAAAGGAGAGTACTCCAATTCCCCTTCAGGATTAATATTAGCAAAAAAAAATAGAATGGACACCCCGAAATACTTTTCTGATGTGAAAGATCAGACACAATTGCAATCACAGAGCATACTCAGTATTTCTGGATATATTCAAATGTAAATAGTATTTCGTGAATAGTAAATAAAATACTAAATACAAGACAAGAAATTATCTCGTGGAAAAATAACACAGTAAATCTTTCACTATAACAATAATAATGAGTATACAATATCTTCTCAAGTTTTGACGAATACGTGAGGAATACACTCAAAATTCTCACTCACTAGTGTGATAATCTCACAATTTCTCTATAAAATTATTCTACCAATTTTGTAGGAACTCTCTATACAATTTATTGTATGTATTGTGTTTGTTTTGGTGTGAAAAATGAGAAGCCTGAAGGCTTCTATTTATAGGTGGAAAACGCTGCTCGGTTTTAGCAATTTTTGAAAATTGCAGGCAGCCACAATTGTTGAAAGTTGCAATTCAACAATTGCAACATTTCAATTGCAATTCTCCTCAAATTATGGGGCTGGACCCCACAATTCTCCCCTTCAGTCCCATGTGGAGATTCAACTAGACCAGCTTCACGTTTGCAGATCTCCAATTTATCTCGGGGTAAAGACTTGATAATCATATCGGCACCATTCTCATCGGTGTGGATCTTCTCGAGATGCATTAATTTTTTTTCAAATGCATCTCGAATCCAATGATATCTTACATCAATGTGCTTCGATCTTAAGTGAAAACTCAAATTTTTATTCAAGTGTATTGCGCTTTGACTATCGCAGTAAATCACGTACTTCTCTTACTTCAAGCCTAAATCTAGTAGAAACTTCTTTAACCATAACACCTCTTTGCAAGCTTCAGTCACAGCTATGTACTCGACTTCCGTTGTGGATAATGCAACGCATTTTTGAATTTTAGATTGCCACAAGATAGCTCCCCTTGAAAGTGTCATTAGGTATCTAGATGCGGATTTCCTAGAATCAGCATCGCCAGCCATATCTGCATATGTATATCCTTCCAGTAGGATATGATTATCACCAAACTTCAGATGAGATTTAGAAGTGCCTTTAAGATATTGTAATATCCATTTCACTGCTGCCCAATGTTATTTTCCTGGATTGGAAAGAAAGTGGCTAACCACACCAACTGCATGAGCTATATTAGGTCTAGTGCATACCATAACATACATTAGACTACCCACTACAGAACCATATGGTATCTTTTGTATCTCCTTCTTGTCTGTCTCACTTATGGGGCACTGTGCTGAGTTGAGTTTTATGTGACCTGTAAGTGGAGTGTTGATTGGCTTCGAATTGCTCATGTTGAACCTTTCAAGAGCTTTCTCAATGTAATGTTCTTGAGATAACAAAAGTTTCTTGCTTTTCCTATCCCTGAAGATCTTTATTCTAAGAATTTGCTTAGCTGCGCCTAAGTCTTTCATCGCAAAAGACTTGCTTAGCTCTTTCTTCAGTTTTTCAATCTTGTTGACATCATGGCCTACAATCAACATGTCATCGACGTAGAGTAACAGTATGATAAAATTACCTCCTGTGAACTTTTTGATGAAAACACAGTGATCTAAGGTGTTTCTGTTGTAGCCATGAGTCGACATGAAGGATTCAAACTTCATGTACCACTGTCGAGGAGATTGTTTCAATCCATACAAGTTTTTCTTCAACCTGTATACAAGGTTCTCTTTCCCTTTGACTTCGAAATATTCAGGTTGCTCCATGTAGATTTCTTTGTCTAAATCTCAATGCAGGAATGCCGTCTTCACATCAAGTTGTTCAATCTCCAGATTTAAACTGGCAGCAATCGCGAGAACAACTCTGATTTAGGTCATCTTCACCACTGGTGAGAAAATCTCTTCCTAATCTACACCCTTCTTCTGACTGAAACCCTTCACAACCAGCCTTGCCTTGTACCTTGGTTGTGAGCTATGTTCCTCAGACTTCATCTTGTAGACCCACTTATTTTTCAGTGGTCTCTTTCCAACTGGCAACTTCACAAAGTCGTATGTGTAGTTCTCTTGTAAGGTCTCTTCCTTCATGGCTTCAAACCACTTTTCTTGTTGGTCATATGCCGTGGCTTCTGCAAAACTTTGTGGCTCTCCTTCATCAGTGAGCATCACATATTCATGTGGGTTATATTTGATAGAATGTTGTCTTTCTCTGGCCGACCTTCTAATGGGAGGGACATCATCTTGTGCAGGTAGATTTTGATTATCACCAGCTTCATCATCAACCCCGTCATCATGCTCCGGTTGGGTATCTCCCCCGTAATCCTGGACCGTTGGTGAAGGAACTGGATCTACGTTGACAGAAACTTCTGAATTAGATTCAGATTTCTCTTTGGCTTCATCAGGAACTTGATCTTCAAGGAATATAACATCCCTACTTCTGACAACCTTCATGTTAATTGGATCCCATAATCTATAGCCGAACTCTTCATGGCCACATCCCAAGAAGATACATGGTTTGGTTTTGTCATCAAGCTTGGATCTTTCGTCTTTTGGAATATGTATGAAAGCCCTGCAGCCAAACACTCTTAAGTGTTTGTAAGAGACGTCTTTCCCTGACCAAACTCTATCTGGAATGTCACCACCCAGAGGAGTTCATGGAGAAATGTTGATCAAATCAACTGCAATCCTCATAGCTTCACCCCAAAAAGATTTTGAAAATTTGGAGTGTGATAGCATGCATAGGATTCTTTCACAAATTGTTCTGTTCATCCTTTCTGCCATGCCATTATGTTGAGGGTTCTTTGGGACGCTCTTCTCAAGCTTGATACCATGGTTCTTGCAATGTTGCTCAAATGGGCCTTGGTATTCACCGTCGTTGTCTGCACGAACACACTTCAGTGTCCTTCCAGTTTCTCTCTCGACTTTTGCTTGAAAATGCTTAAAGACATCAAAAGTTTGGTCTTTGGTTTTCAAAACAAAACACAAGAGTTTTCTCGAAAAATCGTCAATGAAAGTGACGAAGTACAATGCACCACCAAGAGTTCTGTCTTTCATGTAGCACAGATCTGTGTGCACCAAATCAAGAGGACGAGCTCTTCTTTAGGGAGAGAAGATTTTGAACGCAACTCTGTGTTATTTTTCGGCTAGACAATCAGTACAGGTATCCAAGTGCTCGCCTTTTACTTCAGGAAATAGGTTTCTTCTGGACAAAATTTCTAAGCCTTTCTGGCTCAAATGTCCGAGTCTTTTGTGCCATAACTTAATGGAGGATTTTTTAGCAACTGTATTCACTTCTAAATTAAATAACTTTGCATGCATCAAGTAGAGAGAATTTTGTTTTCTACCTTTTACTGCAACCAGGGAGTCTCCACTTTCCTTCGCCAAGGTGGTTGATGTATCCATCATCGTCGAGCTTGCCAACGAAAATGATGTTGAGTCTAATATCTGGAACATGTCGAGATAAGCTTACATCCTGTATTAGTAAGCAGGACAGTGTCTCCTATACCACAACTTCAGTCACATATTGGTTTGCCATTCTGACTTTGCCAAAGCTGCCACCAATATAGGATGCAAACATATCACGATGGTGTAATGTGATAGGATGTACCCAAATCCACGATCCAGTACGTTTGTTGGCATGACATGCTCATAAGAACATCATCGCACACCATGGTGATATTACTATCAGTTGCAGCTACTGTCGTGTCTTTCTCTGTGTTTTTATTATTTCCACATTTTTGCTCTCTTTTCTTCTTTCTGCAGTCTCTTTTATAGTGGTTTGGACCACCGCCGTAATGGCATTTGAAGTCTTTTCTAGGCTTAGACTTCTTTATGGATTTATCTCTCGTATGTTGCCAATTTTTATGTTTACTTCTCTTTCGATCATTATTTTCGGCAACCATAGCCTTTGACTCAGAAGAATGATTTTGCTCTTTTCTTTCGGACTCTTCATTTCAAAGACAATCTTTGACCGTTTGCAAGGTCAGTGCTTCGTCTGGAGCCGAGTTGCTGATTGACACTACAAGAGTGTCCCAATTGTCTGGCAACGAACTGAGTAGCAATAAAGTTACAACTTCATCATCAATAGTAATCTTCATATTGATGAATTGGTTGATAAGACCCTGATATGCATTTAGGTGCTCCGTTATGTTGGCACCCTCCACATAACGCAATCGAACAATTCTTCTGATGATAGAAGCTTTGTTTAAGACATTTTTCCTCTCAAACATAGCTTCTATTTTCTTCCAAAAAACATCAACCTTTTCCTCATTTGCAAAATGATGGAAGATACTGTGCTCAATGAAGCGCCGGGTGTAACCCATAGTTTTTCTGTGCACGATTTCCCAGTCAGCATCAGTTGTTTCTTTTGGTTTGGACTCATCACCATGTAAGGCAAATAAATATTCTTACAGTATAGAAGATCCATCATGCTTGGTTTCCAAATTGTGTAATTTGAACCGTTCAATTTGAACATACTACCAAGTGACGATGATTCCTCCATTTTTTAATCCGCCTCCGTAACCTGGAAGCTCTGATACCACTTGTTGAGAATAAAAGGAGAGTACTCAAATTCTCATTCAGGATTAATATTAGCAAAAAAAAAAAATAGAATGGACACCCTGAAATACTTTTCTGATGGGAAAGATCAGACACAATTGCAATCACAGAGCATACTCAGTATTTCTGGATATATTCCAATGTAAATAGTATTTCATGAATAGTAAATAAAATACTAAATACAAGACAAGAAATTATCTCATGGAAAAATAACCAAGTTAAACCTTCCACTATAACAATAATAATGTGTATACAATATCTTCTCAAGTTTTGACGAATACTTGAGGAATACACTCAAAATTCCCACACTCACTAGTGTGGTAATCTCACAATTTCTCTACAAAATTATTCTATCAATTTTGTAGGAACTCTCTACATAATTTATTGTATGTATTGTGTTTGTTTTGGTGTGAAAAATAAGTTATAGGTGAAAATGTTGCTCGATTTCAGCCATTTCCGAAAATTGCAATAGCCAGGCAGCATTTCAATTGCAATTCTTCTCAAATTATGGGGCTGGACCCCACAGTTTTAAACGTGTTATACTGTCCTAGCAAATAGTGTTTTAGTTTTATCATTCAAATATTCTCCTTCTATTTTTGGCAAGTTAGTTTTACTTTATGTAAAGTGTGTATTGATATAGCTTTAATTTTCTTTTCACTGAGAAAGTAGTTGCTATTGTTGTAAGTTTAATTTCATAAATTGTTAATTATGGTACTTTGTAATGCAATAAAGATGAATTTCTTTTACCTAAAACGAAAAAAGAGGGCTAATTCAATAGACCATCAAGATATTCAAGAATACATACCTTAAAAATGTTAGGAGTGCTTTCTATTGGATATAAATATTCTACTACTCTTATAATCAGTTTAATTCTTATAGTAATTCATGTACCCGTACGTTATTTCAATTAGAAAGGAACACAAACATATGACTCCTTTGAAGTTAACAGAAAAAGTAGATACACTGTATTAGGATTTAAGACTAACAAAATATTTGATGATGTTCCAATAATCTTATGTGAACTTTTATATTTTATTATTTTATTTTTATAACCTAAAATAGATTTTAATGATCTTATATGATTGCTCAAAATCATGTACTAAATCACTAAGGAAACACGTCATAGTTATATTACAATTTTGTCCCTGTTATAAATTAAAATGTATTAAAACATTAGACATATAATATATTAAATAGTAAATAGTAAAACAAACCTTTTATCGAGTAAAAACCTTTTATCGAGTGTTAATTTCAGGTGCATTTTACCCTTCATACAAACCTTTTATTAAATATTAATTTCAGGTGCATTGAATTGATTAATGGAGAGGATATTTCAACTGCCAGTAGTTATTAACAGATGCAACAACTGTAAAAGTGTTCTTAATTACATTATTTACGCCATAGTCTTTTCACATTTGTTTTATCCTTTGAGCTTCCATCTGTAATTAGTAGTAATAATACCTATATCTTTCATATCTTTCTTGTACAACAAAAGTGGTAAAGACTTACTGCCATGGATTTTGCTCAATACTACCTGGACAGGTATTTTTTTTCTTTTCTATTTAAGAGCTTATATTTATAGGGTAACATGTACTATGATATCAATTTTCTGTTAAACTATTGGATATAATTTATAATTTCTTACTTAAATTGTTAAATGAGTTCTTATCCAGAGTACATGGTAGAAAAAATAAATAGTCTTATGAGTTGTTTGAAATTTTATATGCAGATTATATTTTGCATTTGCCGAATTGATGTTAATATATTAAGAACTATTTAAAACAAACAGTTCAAGCATGTTCAGTACCTACTTCTCTTTTGGAAATCTGAAAAATAATATCTTGACATGTCATGCTCCAAACCTGGTTAGGCGGATCGACACTTAGTGCCTTAACTTGACTGAGTGAACTAACATGTAACATCCTATATGACTATCACATAATCCTGAGATATCTGAGTACTTGTATAAATTTATATATATTGTTGGTTCACTCGGTCAGGTTAAGACACCGGGTGTCGGTCCGGCTCACTCAGATTTGGGGCTTGGACATGACACTTGTGCTATGCTTATTAAATGTTAAACAATTCATAATTTTAACTCTCTTCTAATAGTTGTGAAAAGTTGTACTGATAAACTTAATTTCAGTCAATAAAAGTAGTTTTTTTTTTATCATAATATTAAAGGTTATATTGATTTTTGTTTTCACGAGCCTATTATGTCATTCCCCCTACGCACACATATGAAAACAAGAAAATTACACGAAGAAGCTAAGTTGGAGAAGAGATTATTTCTGTGATTTAGTTGTATTTATTAAGAAATTATTTCAGGTTAGTGCTTTTCTTCAATTTCAAAAGTTTTTTTTATATTTCCTCAAGTTTATATTACCGAGAAAATTATTAAATCGTCCTATATGATGCTAAAATACATATTTGTCAATTAACAGGAAAGAACTCTTAAAGTTGCACCTGCCATATTATGGATGCTTTTAGAAGAAAATTTAGCAATAAATTGCATATATTAATATCTAAAAAGTCTAAACAGTAAAAAAAAATGATAAATAAAAAAAGAGGTAATGAAGAAAAGTCATTTTCTATGTTTAGAATCAATCTGAATATTTGAGTTGGATTACCACAATTTAGTTTCACATTTAAAGTCGTTTTCGGTAAGTCCAACTTACAAGCATAGAAAGTCCATTTCCTTCATTATCTATTTGTTTTTTACTAGCTTTGTATTAAAAGATTTCTTCTTAATATTTATCCCGTTCAGTAAAAGAATTTTATTTTCCATTTTTTTAAAAAGATTTTAGGACTGAACTTGAAAGTTTGTAAGGCTATTGAAATGGTTTTGAAAGGGTTTTAACAAAAGCGAGGGTGTATTATTTTTTTGTATGTACGTCGAAATTTTATTATTATTATTTAGTTGAGTTGCATACCCTAAATAGTGAAAGATGGTATTTCCAATATCTTTCAATAAGTATATACATGTATGTTTAAACTTTTACAACGAGAAATGGAAATCCCAAAAGAAGGAGAACTCCATTTAATATTTTCTTTAAAAGTATCATTTTAATTTTTTTTGGATCAACTTTAATTTTTTTTTAAAAAAACCAATAACGTCGACTAAACATGGTTTTCACCCACGATGCATCACATAATCATTCTAGATTGGAATATATCGAGTTTTCAAAATGATTTGATGGCATGAGGATTAGCCCGAGTCTCCGATAACGTTTGAATGAATTCCTTCTTTTGTTTCTCCTCCAAAATGCTTTATGAATATAAAATAATTCAATTATTATCTTTGTATAGTTTAAACAAAAATAAATGGTTAAAACACTTTGTTCTTAGAAAAATATTGTGTTGCTTTGTTTTTTCTCCATCTTACTTGCCCAAAGCCACTGCACCCGCCTTACTCTATTGGTTTCAAAAGTTAAAATACTAAAATATTATTAATAATAATTAAATACAAAAGAAATTAAAATGAAGTGTCTTTTCTTTAAAAAGTTGTGCCCGTTCAAATATAGATGTAATTAACTTTTAGAGATTACAAACATTTCCTTTCAAAAGTAGCATCCATCAATTGGATACCTATAGAATTGCACCAAAATAAAATCTATTCAGACGATGCCCTAAAGGAGCACCAAACATATGATCGAAGCAATCCCCTTGATTATTTTCATTACTTGAAAGACTATATATATACAAGTTACAAAATAGGAGAATCCTATTCCTATTCTATTCTAAAAACCTTATTCTATACATTTATGGTAACACACTAATTATGGTAATACACTACTAATTATATTACAATATTACCTAAACTAGGATACTAAATATTTTCCATAAATTACTTTACATAAACAACCAAAACCGAGAGCTATTATTGGGACCAAATCCGAGATTTATTATACACAATATACACATGTATATTGTGTATATTTAACACACCCCCGCAGTCATAGCGGGCGGTCTTCGAACGCTGAGACTGTCCCTAAAATCTTCAAAAAGGACCGAGGGAAGACCCTTTGTAAAGATGTACGCAATCGATATCTTGACGGGACATGGCATACGCGAACGTGACCCGAGCAACCTTTTCACGGACAAAGTGAATGTCCATTTCGATATGTTTAGTGCGTTGGTGCTGAACCGGATTACCTGAAAGGTAGATGACACTAATATTATCGCAATAAACCAAGGTTGCCTTTTGAATCGGACAATGAAGCTCTAAAAGCAAATCACGTAACCAACATGATTCTGAGACCACATTGGCTACCCCTCGACATTCAGCCTCGGCACTTGAGCGGGATAGAGTCACCTGACGCTTCGCAGACCAGGAGACCAAGTTGCCGCCAAAGAACATACAGTAGCCAGATGTAGACCGTCTGGTGTCTGGACAACCACCCCAATCTGCATCAGTGTATGAGACAATTGTGGATGTCGATGAAGGATACAAATGCAAACCATAGTCCAGTGTACCCTGAATATACCGGATGATGCGTTTGATTGCATTCATGTGCTCAACTCTGGGATCATGCATGAATAAACACACCTGCTGAACAGCATACGTAATATCCGGTCTGGTAAAGGTAAGATACTGAAGAGCCCCTGCAAGACTGCGATAGTGGGTCGGATCCTCGTAAGGGATGCCGGCCGTGGCACCAAGTTTGGGCTTAGTATCAACCGGAGTGGAAGTGGACTTACAGGATGACATCCCAGCCCTCTCGATGATCTCAGCCGCATACTTTTTTTGAGACAAAAACAAACCATCTGAATGACGCTTGACGGCAATCCCCAAAAAGTAACTCAAGGGCCCTAAGTCTTTCATAGCAAACTCAGAGCTGAGCATGGTCATGATAGACTGGCGTAAGGCATCGGAAGATGCCGTCAAAATGATATCATCCACATACAACAGGATGTAGGCCAAGGATGAACCACGTCGGTAGATGAACAAAGAATTGTCTGACCTGCTGTTAGTGAACCCAATTGTCGAAACATAGTCAACAAACCTCGTATACCAGGCCCGTGGAGACTGCTTAAGCCCATATAAGGACTTTTTCAACAAACAGACATGATGAGGACGGTTAGGATCCCTGAACCCCAACAGTTGATGCATATATACCGTTTCCTTGTGATCACCATGTAAGAAAGCATTCTTGACATCCAACTGATGAATAGGCCATGCCTTAGAAAGAGCCAGGCTAAGCACAATGCGAATGGTAGTCGGCTTGACCACCGGACTAAACGTCTCCCCACAATCTATCCCAATCTGATGAGTCTTACCATCACCCACAAGCCACGCCTTATGTCGAGCAAAGGACCCATTTGAATTCTCCTTGTGAGCAAAAATCCACATAGACCTGATAACATTAATACCAGATGTACGGGGCACCAATTCCCACGTCTTATTATCAATAAGAGCATTATATTCATCAGTCATAGCAATTTTCCAATTCGGGTCGTTTAAGGCAGATACATGATTACAGGGCAAGGGGGATTTAGAGACATTAGAGTGTAAATTAAAATGTATTTTAGGTGTAAAAATATCCCGCTGACTACGAGTGATCGGTCTATGACTCGAGGAGGAATTAAGAGAATTTTGGGAATTTGCTGGGCTCGGGATGGACCGGTCGGCGAGCGGTGGGCCCACGGCCCAAAACCGGACGCGAAGCCGGGCCGAGAACGGAATCGGGACCGGACCAGTTCCGGTTGTGGGCGGATCGGCCCAATCACCGAAACCGGCTCGGTGAGAGGATCGGGCGATCTTTGCCGAGACGTGACAGTGGGACCAGCGGGCAGTGGGCCCGCTAGAGAGTTTTGGGTGCGGGAGATGTGCGAAAAATGCCGAATAATATACGGGGATATTTGGTCATCCAAAAAATTATACGACCTAGGCTCGGGAGTATGAACTTTCGTAAAAGGAAATTAGGTTTCATAAAAAATGACATGGCGATTAATTATGATTTTCTTGGAGGATAAATCAAAGCATTTGTAACCACGATGATTAGACGGATAACCTAAAAACACACACGGAGTAGACCGAGCCTGAAGTTTGTTAATTGTGGTGGATGGGAATAACGGATAACACAAGCACCCAAAAACCCGAAGATGAAAATACGAAGGGTTCTTATTATATAGGATTTGGAGGGGGGAAGAATATGTCAGACCTTTGGATGGAATTATGTTAAGGAGATATGTTGCCATTTGCAGAGCATAATGCCAAAAATATGGGGGTACGGAAGCATGAAGTAAGAGAGTGTGGATAATGTTATTTATGAAACGAATTTTGCATTCGGCTTTCCCATTTTGAGAAGATGTATGAGGACACGAAAAGCAAAAATTGATCCCATTATTATCACAGAACTCCCGAAACACCCTATTGTCATACTCTTTCCCATTATCACACTGAATATTTTTTTATTTCTCTTTCGAATTATGTTCTAATGAATGCTCTAAATTTTATGAAGACAGAAAACACTTGAGATTTATTGGCAATTGGAAACGTCCACAAAAATTTAGAATAATCATCCAAAAAAAAGAACATAATATCGATGACCTAACGAACTTAGAACAAGAGACGTCCATAGGTCGCTATGAATAATATCAAATGACTTTGAAGTATGAGAATTTGAGTCCACAAATGGCAACTTAACAATTTTTCCTAACGAACAAGATTGACAAATTTGAGTGCGACGCGTACCCTTACAAGAAATAAAGCTATTTTTATCTAAAACTGATAAAATAGAAAATCTCGGATGTCCAAGGCGAGCATGCCACACGGAAGGAGAAATGGCTGCAAAAGCTGAATGCAAGGCTTGACTCGATGGATTGAAACCGGGCATGATAGGATAAAGATCCCCCTACTATCACACCTTATGAGATGACTCCCCGTCTTGAAATCCTTCACAGAGAAACCAAAAGGATCAAATTCAACAGAAACTGAATTGTCAGTGGTGAACTTTCGGACATACACTAAGTTTTTAATCAATTTGGGGCATGTAAAGTATTTTTCAAGATAAGGGGTGGATTGGGGGGAGACAACGTTTTCTGACCATAAATCTGAATTGGAATAGAGTTGCCATTACCAACAATTATACCCCGAGGGTTGCTCAAATTGAAATAAGATGAGAGAGTACCTGAATCGGAAGTCATGTGAGTAGTGGCACCGGTGTCCATATACCAATTTAGGTCCGGTTGAGTCAAACCCAATGTGTGCATCGCGACCTCGATATCTGTCTGAGTGGGGCCTGCTGCGTGGTGAGCTTGCGGAGGTCGGGGCCCAAGTATTCCAGGAATGGGCTGCACTGTACCGTAGCTGCTGGTTGTTGCGTTACGGGAACAGTGGCCAGTGGGCCGCCATTGCTGATTATTGGGCCCTGAAAGGCTGGCCAGCCCACTGGCTGCTGGAACGTAGGGGCTGCTGGCCCACGGCCCACTGCCATGGGCCCCACTACTGGGACCAGTAGGGTGGTGGGCCACTGTTCATTGGACGGGGCCCACTGCCTGTTTGCTGACCATCGGAACCGCCGCGTTTGCCCCCGCGGTTTTTGTTATTATTCTTATGATTATTTTTGCCGCCACCATGAGTACGGTTTTGGCCCGAATTATCAACAAAATCTGAAGAACTTGGGGAGGACGCCATCATGACGACGGGGCTTGCTCCGGTAGCCGCTTTTTTAGCCAAACCAACTTCTTCCAAAGTAATCATGGAGCGGGCTTGATAAAAGGCGGGAAGAGGGTTGCTTTGACGAAGGAGAGTTCCAACGCCATTATAGGCCTCCGAAAGGCCGGCAACCAATTGTAGAACCAGACGATTATTTGTTACAGGTGCGCCAACATTACAGAGTTGATCCGCCAATTCCTTGAGTTTCTTGCAATATGCCGATACGTTTGGAAAGTCTTCCATGCGAACTAGAGAGAATTCCTGTTCGAGTGTGATGGCATGTGAATGCTGGTTATCTTGGAATATGTTACGCAATCTATTCCAGGTAGCCATAGCCGTGGTGTCCGGCTCAATAATCGTCTGTAAAAGGTCAACCGAAATAGTGGAATAGATCCACTGGAGAACGGTAGCATCAAGCGTAATCCATAACTGAGTATCCTCCGCGGGAAGAGGTGTAGTGGGAGGAATTATGTGATGGATAACTTGATGGGAGATAGCGTGAATTTTAAACAATTCTGACCACGTCGCATATTGGACGTTTTCCATTTCAAGCACAATAGGGATACTGTTCTTGACGTTAGAAACCATGAGGGCAGGATGATAATTGTTCTTAGACATATTGAAAGAACAAAGAAGGAGGGGAAATTTAAAAGAGATTTTTGAGAGCGGAAGACGAAATTTGGGAGAGAAACCCGAAGGGGGGGGGGGGTCTCGGCCGAGAGAGGGTACAAAAGTTGGGAGAGAAAACTTTTGTTTAGACCTAGTCTCTTGATACCATGAAAGAAATAATCCCCTTGACTATTTTCATTACTTGAAAGGCTATATATACAAGTTACAAAATAGGAGAATCCTATTCCTATTCTATTCTAAAAACCTTATTCTATACATTTATGGTAATACACTAATTATGATAATACACTACTAATTATATTATAATATTACCTAAACTAGGATACTAAATATTTATCATAAATTACTTTACATAAACAACCAAAACCGAAAGCTATTATTGGGACCAAATCCAAGATTTAATATACACAATATACACCTATTTAACCGACTATGTAACTTTATATCATTCACTTTACTGGTAAAAAGGTTTCACAACTAACCACTTGCACTACATTTACTGGATCTGTACTTTAGATACGTACCCTCATTATTCAATATTCACTAACTAATATCTATTCTTTATTCAATTAAAGTTTTTAGTAGAAGTTGACATAAATTATAGTAAGTCCGCTAACACATTAAATCGGATGAAGAGATGAAATATCATGTTTATAGGACTATAAAGTGGAGGAGGTGCTTCATTTGTACCACTTCTTCTGTGCACCTAGATGTGATGAGATTTAGATTACGAGAATTAAAGTACATAACTTTCAGTATGAATTCCGACATAAAATTCGAAGGTATTGCTTACTAAATATGATGTTTTAAATTAATTATTTTGTTAATTAACCTTATAATATATTTTGTGAAATATTAAATTACCAACATATATTATCTGTTTGTTTAATATATTTATTTTGATAAACACATTAAGAATGAGTTTATGTTTTGTCTAATTAGCCACTGGTCACATTCACAGATTAAATTATTCGGCTTAAGCTAATTGTAAGTTCGCAAAATTAATATTTGTTGGGGTATGACTTTTGAAATATGGTGTTTGTTTGCATCCAATATTAAATTATCCTAACGCTTAACTCTTCAATTAAGATTACCCGTCCTTTACTTGGTCGCTAATAGGTACATCGTACTGTTTTTTTCCAACAGGTACATCATATGATCCTATTGAGCAAATCTTCCCCCTTCTTTGTTGCAACTCAATAGGTACATCGTTTAGTTAAATATTTTTTCTCTTGAATTTTTAACAAATGTTCTTAAATGGTATTTATTTCCCCAATATTGATGGTTGAATTTCTTTTTGCTAGATCTGTTAAGCTTTCATGTCTTCAAAGTACCCTATTAGATAACTTAGCCCCCAGGGCACAGGCGAGTTGGTAAGTGACAAGGTGATTGGGGTACAATCACTCCGACGTTGCGGGTTCGAATCCGTGTGGTGACAGTCTTTGATGAAATATTGCAAGGGCTGTTGCTGGGTTCGTGTTCCGTTGGTCCTCTCCCTTGTAGGGTTGCCACTCGCGCATATCCCACGATTTACATCCCATCTGGCCAAGGGGCCTCTGATACAGGTGGGAAGTTTCGCCTTCGGAACTTTCCCCTTCACAAAGATAACTTAAATACTCTATCCTTTTAGATACCTTAAATACTATATTTATGAAGAAAAAAAATCTAAAGTTGCCACCTTTTGTGGCTGACTAACACGTCTCTCCGTTCGTTTGCCTCCTCTGATACTATTCTAGCATATACTTTTACTTTCATTCCAAAATTTCTTCGGTGTCTTCAGAATCTTGGGTATTGAATTTTTGGTGAGTTCTTTCTTCTTTCTTTGCTTATTACTCTATTTTAGTTGTTGATGTGGCTCAGTATGTCAATTTTGATATAAATAAGAAAATTCATTATTATGGAAGAATGAGTTTGAAACTACAAATAAGGTTAATATATGTTGGTGACTGGAAAGTTACCATTTTTAATGATTCATTGGGGAAAACTTGGGCTCATGATGACCAGTATCTCAAGTCTAATGATGGGTCTTCAAAGGTACACTTTGGTGGCCGTATAAACTACCAAAATGGTGGGAAAAGCATAGAGGTTGGTCCTGATAATGTTTATAATTCTCCTCGAGTTATTCAGAGTTCGGGTAATTTAATCGCTGAGTTGAATAATGACATGAACATTTCGGTGATTGGAACGTACAAGTACTGAATGAGAATGTATTGTACACAATTTCGTAAAAAAATATTATTAAAATAAAGCTTTAGGTAAATAATTATACATGAAAAATAAAATATAAATATAAATTTCATTCATTAAGCAAAATCCCCAATTGAAACCCAAGATTTTTCTCCAATTCTAAAATGGATTCCAATCATCAAATTAACCATTACAATATCCTTTACTATCATTATCCAATACTATGTTAAAATATTAAAGCAATAAGACCTCCAATTCATGATTCATAGGCCTCTTATTCTAAAGGGAAGTGCGACCCAAACTGCTGTCCACGCTTTCATTATGCAGACCGCAATACGGTCTGCGAATCACTGCTTCAACTCGAGTTCAAATCAGACTGCGAAGACTCAAGACACTTCTGCGGGCCGCAGTTCAGTTTTGCGGACCGCACTTGCAGGTGCAGTTTTAGACAGTCCAAATCAAGATCCACTATGCGAATTCTAGGTCCATTTTGCATACCACAGACATGTTCTGCAGTCCTATTCTGCGGTCGCAGAGTGACGTGCGGGGGCATTTTTATAAATAAGTGTAGTTCAAAAATTGGGTCCCTATATATACCTACCTAGGATTTTGTGATTTGACACATTATTTCATACCTAGATTCATATCATTCTAGCCACCTTTTGAATATTCCTTGTGTCTTTTTTACTATTCATCTCGAGTTATCATTCCGAAAAGATTCTTGATCCATTGTGTATATACAAAGCTATCGTTTATATTAAATCATTGTAAACATCCTTTTATGTTCATTATGTCTTGTTATATTTATTACTTTGCTATGCATTTATTACTTGACATGAGTGGTCAGATTTAGGTTTGGGTTGTGATAAAATAATGAAATGTGGTAGTTGGGATGGTTTATAAATCATGAAAAAGGTGTATTAATGTGGACTTCAACTACCCCTCACTCTTAATATTTAAGAGTTAGTTGCAAACATCTCTTTCTTGCCTGTTGTCTCTAGTTAAACTTGAAAAAGAAGACTAGAGTCTAGGAAAGGGGTATGTTGATTAGGACATAGGGCTTTAAGCCTCATTTAATGATTCCCAACTTTAATTAGAAGGGAATCAACTAATGATATTTAATGGGTGTTCATAAATATCATACTTTAGAATTTGAGAAAACCTAAAGAGAAATTAGGTGGGTCAATTGAGAAATCCCCACCTAGATACTAGCCTCTATTACTCATACAACACTAACCCACTTAAGCATTAACCCATCACCATTTCCATGAATTAAGTCACAACCCTAACATTTCAATTACTTGATACTTTAATCTTTATTTGAATTGATAACTTGATTAGTTAAAACAAACAAACAACTTGGTTACCATAGGAGTAAAGTAATTAGTAAAGCCATAATACAACCACTGATAGATAAATTACTCATCGTATTCCTTTTGGGATTTGACCCCAACCTATTTGAATTACTATATTTGACAATGGTCATGTTATACCATTAAAGGTGTAATTTGGGCGAGATTAAATTTTGGCACCGTTGCCGAGAAATACGATCTTTAAATTTACTATTTGTAGAATTATTACTGCGATAAGAGCTTTATTTCTAAATTTACGTTTGCTTGTTGTTTTTGTGTTGTAGGTGCTATGGCAGATTTATTCGATGATGAGGGAAACGTAGAGATGACCACCTTTGCTAATGCCATCTAGCCAGCCTAAATTCCGGGGAATGCGAGTTTCCACATCACTTCCACCATGCTCCACTTGCTCAACAACAAGGGCCTATTCGGAGGATTGGCATCCGATGACTCGAATAGGCACTTGAGGAATTTCAATAAGGTATGCCTAGCATTCCGTCATCCCAACGTATCCAAAGAAGCCGTGAAGCTAAGGCTCTTCCCCTTTTCTCTAATGGGGGATGCTAATATTTGGTTGGATGACTTGCCTTCCGAGTCCATCACTACATGGACCGAGTTGGTAGAGACATTCCTTGAGAGGTTATTCCCACTGGCTCGCATGCTCCAACTCTGAGATGAAATCTTGAGATTCTATCAAATGCCGGGTGAAGCCTTACATGAGGCTTGGTTAAGGTTCAAGAATAAGCTCAAGCAATGCTACAATCATGGGTTGAGTATGATGTCTTACTCCAAACATTCTATTAGGCGCTAGATTCGGTCAACAAGTTGGTGGCCAATAATATAGCGGAGGGTACCTTGATGGATAATTCATTTACGGTGGTAAGTGAGCTTCTTGATAAGCTAATGAAAACAAACCATGCTTCGCATACGAGATCGTCAGAGGTAGTTAGGGGTGGTCCCTTTAAGGTGCTATACAGAGAAACCTTGAAGAATGAGGTAGAGAGGGACGAGACCATGGCACAATTGATGACCCAAATGGCGGTCCTTACAAAACATGTGATGCAAAAAAGACCACAGAAAATGAATACGGTTACTAGCATGGGTCCTAAGCAAGGTGAAACCGAGATGGTACCCTATAATCAAGAGAGGTACAATGAGAGTGAAGAAGATGTGAACTTCGTGAATAACATGCAATAAGGGTTTTTGCCCTATGTTATATCCCGTTTTAACCAGGTCAAAGTGGAGCACAATATACTGGTGATTTCTAAAGTAATTTTGCATCGCCACCTAATTATTTTAAAGATAAATTAGGACATCTATTTGACTAAAAAATTGCTTAAAATTAACTTCAATTAATGATCTGCTTAACTAAATGATTCTAGGTAAGAGTTTTTTATTATCCTAAAGAGAAGGGGTTAGGCATCCTTTAAAATCCGCTAACTACAGTTACCCGGTCAAACTTAGGTTAATCAAAAGTAGTTTCAAAAGATAAGTAAAAAGGTTTAGGTGCTCTATAATTAATTGGAAAATAACTTAGCTAACCAATTTAAAATATTAATACGTGAATAATAGTGGTTAAGTTTAAAGTCATGCTAAAGATAAAAAAAAAAAAAACCTTTACGAATGAAGATTAAAATTTGAAAACGTATAAGATCCGTAGGATTTCATGATGGTTGGGGAAATGACTTGAGCCTCCATTGTTTCTATGAAATATTTGAAGAATTTAAAACATCACGGAACACAAATAATTTGGTGAAGGAGTCATTGGCTTAAAACATGAACCGAATATCCGAAATCAATTCCTCACCATTAAAGATATATCCAGAACCAGAAAATCAGTTCATTCATTTCCACAGCCATGTTTTCTTTTTATCGAAAGAGTAAAATAAGGTTTTGAGGAATACACTTTATTTGGAAGAAACAAAATCTTTTGGTTTCCAAAAGAATGAAGGAAATTAAACAATCTTTTAATATGTTATTTAGAAGAAACAGTCTTGAATTCTAACTATCAGCCCCCTCCCCATGAGGTTAACTACCTGGAATATTCCAATTTAACTATGTCTACAAGAGGAAAATAGCAAGTCAAGAAATATATAACACATACGTAAAGCAAAACACGCTGCTTATTCCCTCCTTTTGCATTCTGTTCGGATGCATTTTAAGGGGATGGAAGGGCTACTGAAGATGTAAATGCTGATCGAGTCTCGATGCAAGACTCGCAGGTGCTCCCGCGCCATGAAACAAAGAAATAAATACAAATAATTAGGAACATGGCAGATTCGTTAAACAAAATAGATCAACGGCAATGAATTATTTAAAGCACAAAGAAAAAGGAATCCAATCAGATACAATGAGGAACAAAAGTAAATCCTATAGTCATCAAACTGAAATCCAGAAGACTTAAAGAAATGCGATGCGAATCAAGGACTCGACTCGAACCTTAATATTAACTCATCATCTTTAATGAAGAAACACTGAATAGGCACATACTATAATTCATGGGTAAAACAGAGGTATCTAATAAGTACCCTTCTGGAAAGCAAATACAACCTCTACTATAAGCAAATCGGATATGCCGAATTAAAATTATTACCATAGAAACTGACTTTAAAAGAGATGAACAGACTACAAAATGCCCAAGATTATAACTTCATTTTTATCCGAATGAAATTTTACAGACTTTATTCTATCAAAAGGTTCAGAGGGCAAGGCAAAATGCCCATAAATGCATCTCCATCATTTTTCAGCCCAGTATTTACCATATAAAGGATGACTCACAAGACGTTTCCGAAATATGCGATATACTCGGGGGTATACAAGAATATATAATTTGTATACTGTGTATGAGAAAAGGGTAAGGCAAAGTTTCAAACAGAGGGCATTCCTCGGCGAACTTATCAGAAGCAGACGTATAGCAAAATTACACTGACATCACCCATTTTATCCTTAGGCAATCACATTCAAGAACACATAGACACGCAAAAGTCTCTCATAGACTATTTCATACTTCTTTCGTACTAAGTTCACACCACGTTTAACAACCAATGACCAAAAGCAGTCTTAGAAAATCAGTGACTAACTAATCTTAACTGAACACCTAAAATAATAACCTTCTATCACAAAATGGCTCTTGGTCACGAAGACTAAGTAAAAATGGACAACATTTTGAAGTTCAAAGGGGAAAACGACGGCTCCAAGACCTCCTTCGATTGGTTCAACACGCACCTTTTATAGGACGAATTTAGGGTTTTTTAGGCGGGATTTCTTAGTTTCCAATTTGAAAACGGTCAAAAATCCGTATCTTTGCAGGCTTCACGTGACAAAGGACGATATTACGCGAATGGCATGGTCAAACTCTGCCCATTCTTGAAGAAAATTGTTGGTTTTCTCGAAATAGGAAGAGAGAGGGAAAGGATGCTGCGGCTTGTTTCGTTCTAGGGTTAGCTATTTTCTTTTATTTTGGATGGGTTTTAGGAGTTGGACTAATTGGGCTTGGGCGGTTGGGCCAATGACGATGGGGTTTGGGCTTGATGGGTTGTGGCTGTTGGGCGGTTGAAGTAAAAGAGAGAAAGGAGTTTGAGAGTTTGTTTGGTTTTTTAGGTTAATGGAACTAAAGGGTGTGGGGTTTGGGATGTGGCCGGTTGGGCCTGATTTTGGTGTGGGTTTAAGGACTGTTTTGGGTGAAGGGAAAATGGCTTGTGGTAAAAAAAATATAAAGAGGGGTTTATTATAAAAAGAAGAAATGCTTTGAAAGAATGTAAACTATTTAAAAATAAAATAACGATGCGATAATAGTAAAATGTAATATTTGTGAAATGCTTAATGCTCTAATATAAAAATGCGACGTCGTTTTGCGAAAATAAAATAACATAGAATATTAGGGTAAATTATGGTTAAGATATTAAAAATGCTAGTAATAGCGATAATGATAATAAATGACGATATTAAAAGCCTTATATATATATATATTAAAAAATTGTCTTTGAGATGTCCAAAAATATTTAAAAGTGTAAATAATTGGAAAATGAGACAAAATTGGGTGTCAACACCCTAATTACCAAGGACCGGGCCAACCGTGGCGATATAGTAATCAAGGCAGGAATCAAGGTTGGAGAAATGATCAAGGCAGCTCTAATTGGAGAGAGAGAAATGAAAGGGGATAAGAGAGAGAGCAACAACAATGTGTACCAAAACCGTAGCTCCAACCTTTATGGTTTACCAAGAGGGGAAGCTTACCAACAACCTACCTAACCTCCTCTTTACTACAATCGGTGAGTCTACTAGTGATCTCGCTAGTTCAAAACATGAATAGATGATATCTAGGGTGTTAAAAAATCAAGACAAGTCTGATGCTAACATAAAAGATCTCAATAATCTTGTATCCTCACATTCAACATCTATCAAGCAACTCGAAAGTCAATTGGGGCAAATCGCTTCCACACTAAACCCAAGACAAAAGAGGACTCTTCCTAGGGATACGGTAGCCAATCTACAAAATGAAGGGGGATGAATGTCTCATTGTCTAGCCATTTCTACTAGCAATGGGAAAGTGTTGAAGGAGCCAAAGATGCCGATGGATGTGGTAGATGAAGTATGTGTTGTGGTTGAGAAGATGTAGAAGAGGGATGATAAGATGGTCGATGATTTTGTCTTGATAGAAGAGAAGAGTGATGAGAAAGAAAAGGTTGATGAGAAAGAAAAGGTTGATGAAAAAGAGAAAGTTCTTGAAAATGAAGAAGGGAACGACAAAGAAGAGGAGGCTCCAAAAGCCTTAAAGCCTATTCCAAGGCCTCCTCATCTCTTTCCACAAATATTTTCCAATAGAATTGAAGATGGCAAGTTCAACAAGTTTTTGGAGATGTTAAAGCAATTGTCGGTCAATATTCCACTTGTTGAAGCCTTGGAGCGAATGCCGGGATATGCCAAGTTTATGAAGGATTTGATTACAAAGAAATGAAGAGTGAGTTTTGAGACGGTGGATGTTACTCACCAATGTAGTTCCATCATTTCTAACTTCATT
Source organism: Anisodus tanguticus (assembly GCA_034509755.1). NCBI lineage: Eukaryota > Viridiplantae > Streptophyta > Magnoliopsida > Solanales > Solanaceae > Anisodus > Anisodus tanguticus. Next base: position 50,873,282 of record CM067540.1, on the reverse strand, counting down.
GTGAAGAAGCAAGAGGATCCCGATGCTTTCACCATTCTGTGCACTATTGAGATGTATCAATTCGCAAAGGCCCTTTGTGATCTTGGAGAAAAAAATTAATTTGATGCCATTTTCTATTTTCAAGAGTTAGGTGTGGGCAACCCCGACCTAAAAGTATGAGATTGCTCATGGAGGATAGGACGGTGAAGTGGCCAATGCGGATCATATATGATGTTCTTGTGAAGGTTGATAAATTTATCTTTCCCGCCGACTTTGTGATATTAGATTGTGCAGTTGACTATGACGTTCCCATAATCTTAAGACATCCATTCTTAGCAATGGGGAGAGCGGTATGTGATATAGAAGTCCATGTACCAGTCACTCTGTATCACACAACCTAGAGTGACTCTTCCACCCACCACACCACTAGCCATTCTGTATCACTCAGCATAGAATGGCTACACAATCAATTTGTCATAAGAATTAATGTTGTTTCTTTCTCACTTATTACCATCATGTCAATCACAAGTAATATCAATGTATCACGGTATCACTATCACACCAATCACATGGATTGTCAATGTATCATGGAAATGAGGATAAATGTATGTATAAATATCAAATTCAACATTAATCATGAGATGAATAAACCTAAAAGCATCCGTAAATCAATTACGAATCTGACATGATAACTTTCTCTTTGGACCACATCAGTAACAACAATTATACATGCAAGAGAGGCCATACAAAATAAGCACGTACCAAACACTATAATAGGAAGCCTAAGATGTTTCACTTTCCATCTTGCCATTATTAATGTCAAATCATAGTTCACAATAATGATTCATGTAGAATGTGTATGAATGATATGCATATATCAATCTCAAATGTAAATCATAATATCTCATCCCAATCGTGCCATACATGGTCACATATCACAGTATCAATTTCAAGTCAAGTCCTTTCCTCCCTTTATGATATTGTCAAAATAAGTGAGAGACAACTGTATCATAATCACAATGGGGCAACTAAGTACAAGTTTAATATCACGCACATAGCAACAATCAATATATTACGAAGAGGCAACCAACCCAAAAATTAGTCAACAATACCAAGCCTATGTAATCCATCACAATATCATACCTGAAGGAATACATGTTTTCACCGACAATAACTAACTCTACATATGTTTTGCTAACCGAAGTCTAACCAGAAGGTAAGCCGACCCACCTGGAAGGCCAAACAGGAGCCACAAACTATCCAACTCGAGCTTTCTTCTTCTGAAACGTCTCAGAATAGGCAAAGTCTAACAATTATGAATTTTACATTAACACAATATTGGAAGGATACCTATAATATTCTTTGAGGAATTTCGGGTAGAAAAGTCAGTTTGAAAACCCATTTTCAACCTCGAGGGGCAAAATAGTCATTTCATTTGAAAATCAGGTTCAATAAGGTTAAAATATTATTTTAGGAAGTCATGCGAACCTAATGGTACCTATATTGACATATTTTAAAATCGAACCCAAAAAGTCACCAAAAATAGGATTCCGAGCCACAACGAGCGAAGTCGGAATTTTAGTGCAGAATCAGTTTACCCATTACTTATGGAGTTTACATACCAAAAATGAGTAAAATCCATCCACTAATTCATGTTTAATCGAAGAAATCCCACTTTCAAGCCTAGGGTTTCAAATATCCATTTTAATATATTTAAAAATTCATTTGGACAAAGAAATTAAAGTTAGAAACACTTACCCAAGTCCCAAACTGTGAAATCCCTTCATGGAAATTTATAAATTAATTGGAAAACATCCATTATCAACATAGGGTTCACTATCATTAAAAATCCTTATTTCCCGAGTCTCAATCATGGAAGGAATTTGAAAATTAAAAGATGGAAATATGAAATAATACCAAGATGAAGTTTAGGAAATTACCCCGACGAAAAATATTGAATGTAGGACTTGAAATCACCAAAAAACAAGCTCTAGAACCCTAAATATCCAAAAATGAAATGTTCCCATTGTTTTTCAAAATTAATACACTGGCCAGGTGAATCCTTCTTCACGAACGCGAGACCACTTCGCGAACACGAGACTTACTTGACCTAATGCCTCGCAAACGCGGCCAGACCATTGCGATCGCGATGGTAAAACAACTCGGCTAAGAACCCAAATTCTTCATCGCGAACACGATGAAGCACACCAGAACAGCAAATCAGAAAAAAATCTGGCACTTCCCATTTTTACCCCGAAACCTCGAGACTCATCCAGGACCCCCGACACATATAAATCAAATATGCATCCTAACATAAAAACACATTACAAACTCACTCGCGCACTCAAAATCTTTATACGAGGTCCCATTGACCAAGTCAACTCCCAACAGCCAAAACATGAAAACTAAATCGAAAGACAGAAATTCCCTCGAGTCCTCGGGAACCAAACCGACCATGCTCCCAAGACTAAAATCACCTTCCAGATCTAACATAATCATTAGAATTCTGATCCGGACATAGCAACACAAACAGTTTCCAATCAAAATAGACTTAGGGACTTCTAATCCTCAATTTCAACCAAAATCACATATAAGAAGTTATTGGAGGGAATTTTGGGAAAAGGTAAGCGAAAGATCAGTAACGACGGAATGGGCCATTACAAGGTTGATGTTATTGAAGGGGCATTGATGATGGTATTGATAAACCATAGTGATGAGGTAGTTGAGGAGATGGTGGGGACTACGTTTGCTCTTGATGTCCAAAGGGTCCTATTCTTATGCTCCTAGGCATTTGGCCTTGGTCTTGGAAAATCGTGGAGTCCCTCCCCTTCGACCTTTCATTGAAGAACCGCCAATCCTTGAGATCAAGCCACTTCCAAGCCATTTGGGGTACAAGTTCCTTGGGCCAAATGATTCATTGCCGGTTATTATCTCATCGAAGCTTAATGAATGCCAAGTGGAAGCTTTATTGACAATCCTTAGAACCTATAGAAGAGCAATTCGGTGGACTATTGCGGACATCTGAGGAATAAGTTCGGGTGTGTGTACTCATCGAATCCATATTGAAGAGAATATTTTCCCAAGTGTTGAGCATCAACATAGGTTAAACTCACTGTAAGATATTGTCAAGAAAGAAATTATAAACTGGCTAGATGCCGCGGTAGTGTACCCCATTTCTAATAGTGCATGAGTGAGCTCCGTACAATGTGTACCAAAGAAAGGAGGGATCACAGTGGTCCCAAATAATAGAAATGAGTTGATATAAATGAAAATGGTAACTGGGTGAAGAGTTTGTATAGACTACCGAAAGTTGAATAGTGCTACAAAAAAAGATTAGTTCCTCTAGCTTTCATTGATCAAATACTTGATAGGTTGGCGGGAAAGGCTTACTATTATTTCTTGGATGGGTACTCGGGCTATAATAAAATCCAAATAGCCCTGGAGGATCAAGAAAAGACCACCTTTACTTGTCCATATGGTACATTTTCCTTTGCAATGCTCCCGCCACCTTCCAACATTGCATGATGGCAATTTTTGATGACTTAGTGGAAGATGTTATGGAGGTATTCATGGATGACTTCTCCATAGTTGGGGAGTCCTTTGAAGCTTGCTTGGAAAATCTCTCCCTCATAGTAAAAAGATGTGAAGAGACCAATCTGGTCTTAAATTGAGAGAAATGTCACTTTATGGTCACGTAAGGCATAGTCCTTGGTCATAAGATCTCCAAGGATGGTATTGAAGTAGAAAATGTGATATAATCCTAATGGGAAACTCTAAGAATTTAAACACAAGATAACAATGAATTGAAATTGCAAGAAATTAAAGTTAAAAGTGAGACATAAATGGTAATGATCTTTGGCAAACTTGGATTGGTTATCAAACCCTTCAATAGAAACAACCAAAAGAACCTACACTATAGATGAATTCCACAGGTAAGCATGGCTCATGTGAGAATTCATGGACAAGGTTCTTCAACAACTATAAAATTACACTCTAATTAAGATTACCACTAATTATATGCCTAAGTAGAATTCTATGAAAATATTAATTGTCATCCAAAAATCAACCCCCATCAAATGAAACTAAGGCAAATATTTATAGTTATGCCTATTACAACAAAGGCCCAAAAATGGCCTTTGCATAAATAACCCTACATGGATTCTTCTTTAGCCACTTTGTGAAGTGACCCCTTTTCTTGTATCTTCTTCTTCTTCTTCTTCTTGTATCTTCTTCTTGTATCATCCAAATATTATACACTCGTGATATATTCTCTTAAAGTTCTTCCAACGCTCCTCTTTTCATGAACATGGATTGTAATTCTTGGAGCTCCCTTGCTTGGCCATGAGTGAATGGTCTTGAGCTTGCTCAGGTCATATCATCCTCCCCTTCTTGGAAAGGATTCGTCCTCGAATCTAAAGGTTCATATTGAGGGTGAGTCTTGGACTTGGCTTGCTTGAACTCTAGGCACTGTCCACAAAGCCTCTCCACATCATGTTTCATCTTGGGCCAATAGAATTGCTCCTTGATGATGTCAAGAGTTTTGGCAACTCCAAAGTGACCCATCATGCCTCCATTATGTGCTTCTTTCACGAAAAGTTTCCTCCAAGAGATTTTGGGAACACATACCCTACCATTTTTGAACAAGAACCCATCAACCAATTGGAACTGGTCAACCCTCTTTCCTTAGGCTAACTCTTCACAAACCATTTTGAAATCGAAGTCATTGGAGTAGAACTCCTTCAAACTTTCAAACCCCATCATTTTAGAAGTCATAGCATTCAACAACACAAATCTCCTAAATAAAGCATCCGCCACAACATTCTTCTTTTCCCGCTTATAGGTGATCACATAAGGAAAAGACTCAATAAATTCCACTCATTTTGCATGCCTCTTGTTGAGCTTAGATTGACCCTTCAAGTGTTTCAAGGATTAATGGTCCGAACGGATCACAAACTCTTTATGCCATAAATAGTGTTGCCAATGAGCTAACACCCTCACTAGTGCATACAACTCTTTGTCATGGGTAGAGTAGTTCAAAGAAGCCCCTTTTAACTTTTCACTAAAGTAGGCAAATGGCTTCCCTTCTTGCATCAAGACTCCACCAATGCCAATACCCGAAGCGTCACATTTAATCTCAAATGTCTTCTGAAAATTTGGCAATTGCAATAATGGAGAAGTACTCAATTTCGCCTTCAACTCTTGAAAGGCCTTCTCTTGCTCATCTCCCCATACAAAAGGTATATCTTTCTTGATCAATTCGATTAAAGGAGCGAAAATGGTACTAAATCCCTTCATAAATCTCCTATAGAAACTTGCCAACCCATGGAAACTCCTTACATCAGTTGCATTTTTAGGAGTTAGCCAAGTTCTAATGGATTCGACCTTCTCTTCATCAACCTTCACACCATCCATAATTTCCACAAAACCTAAGAATATCACCCGGTCAACACAAAATGAGCACTTCTCGAGATTAACATACAACCCCTCACACAACAAGACATCAAAAACTTGCCTCAAGTAGAACACATGATCCTCAATAGTGCTGCTATAAACAATAATTTCATCAAAATAAACGACAAACATATTGATGAAAGGCTTCAACACATGGTTCATCAACCTCATGAAAGTGCTAGGCGCATTGGTGAGACCAAATGGCATGACAAGTCATTCATATAGCCCAAACTTGATTTTGAAGGTCGTCGTCCACTCATCACCGGGGTGCATGAGGATTTGGTGATATCCACTTCGAAGATCAATTTTACAGAACACACTTGAGCCACATAACTCATCCAACATATCATCAAATCTAGGGATAGGATATCGATACTTCACCGTTATTTTGTTAATGGATCTACAATCGATACACCTCCTCCAAGTGTCATCTTTCTTGGGAACAAGTATCACGGGCACGCCACATGGGCTAAGGCTCTCATTCACTAGCCCTTTATCAAGTAGCTCTTCGACTTGCCTTTGCAATTCTTTAGTTTCTTTGGGATTGCTCCTATATGCTGGTTTGTTAGGGATTTGAGAACCCGGTACAAAATTGATTTGATGTTCAATACCCCTCAATGGAGGCACTCCTTTGGGCATCTCCTTTGGAAATAAACCGTCATATTCCTGCAAAAAAGAAGAAATAATACTAGGCAAAATGCTAGTATCTTGGTTAGTATGTAACAAGAGATATTTGTTGACAAGGCACACCATAAAATGCCCCTCATCAACTCCTTTCAAACAATTGTTTGGTTTGGCAAGTGTACACATCTTAACTTTCCCCTTTGTTACCCCTTGTCCCTCTTGGCTAAGTAAATACTCTTTCTCAGCCTCCTCATTTTGAACCCTCTCCTGAAGCTCCTTCATGATTCTATATTCCTCACTCACTTGATAGGGTGTCAATGGGGTGAGAATATATTTTCTTCCCTCAAAGACAAATGAATACTTATTAGATCTCCCACTATGTTTCACATCCCTATCAAATTGCCATGGCCTCCCGAGTAATATATGACAAGCTTGCATTGGCACTACATCACATAGGACTTCATCTTGGTACTTGCCAATGCTAAACTTCACTACAACCCATTTGGTGATCCTCACTTCTCCACAATCGTTGAACCATTGAAGCTTGTAGGGGCTAGGATGTTTCCTTGTGGGAAACTTCATATGGTCAATCAATGTTATGCTCACCACATTTGTGCAACTACCACCATTAATGATCAAGAAGCACACCTTATCCGTGATTTTGCATCGAGTATGGAATAGGTTTTCCCGTTGATCAAGTTCCTCCCTATTCATTGCACACATAATCCTTCACAACACACACGCTAAATTAATATTCTCCTATAGGTGCCTATCATCATCCTCCTCTTCAAATCCTCCATTATGCTCACCTTTAGGTTCACCATCACCACATTCCTCATCTTCATCGGTTCAATAACCATTAAGCATGGCCACAATTGATCTCCTATTAGGGCATTCACTTGGAATATGGCCTCTACCTTGGAATTTAAAATATTGAATGGTAGAAGGACGAGGAAAGTTAGTTTTAGCATTGTTACCTCCTCTAGCCTTATCGTCGCCTTTATGTTTGTAGTCGAACTTGGCTTGTGGAGTTGAAGCAGTGGTCTTGGACTTCTCACACTTATCTTTGCCTTTGCTCCATGATGAGTATGAGACATTCTTGGCCTTGTAAGATTTCTCCTCTTTCAAGTCCATTTCAACCTTAGTTGCGTCATGAAATGCCTCTTCAAGAGTGGTATAGAATTGAAGCCTCATAGGTTTGGAGATTTCATGATTCAAATTGGCCACAAATCGGATCACCATGTAGTTCAAGTGTTCTTCAATTTTGGACTTCAACCTCAAGTTCTCAAACTCATCGAAGTACTCTTCTATACTTTTACTACCTTGTCTCAACATGTACACCCTTTTAAGAACGCCTTGATAATAGTCGGGTGTCACATATCTTGCTTCCATGAGCTCAATCAACTCTTGCCAAGTTGGAATATCAAATAGGTACCGTTGAGCTCGTTCACGCCTCTTGGATTCCCACCAAGTGGATGCATATCCCTCAAATTGAGTGAGGGCATACTTTGACTTCAAAGCATCCGATATGTTGTTGGTGAGAAATATCTGCTTTCTTTGTAACTTCCATTCCAAGAATTTTTCTAGATCACTACCTCCCTTGAACTTGGGAAGTTCCACTTTAATGGTATTCAAATTGCGATCTTGGACTCCCCTATCTTCATAGCCTTACCATATTGCCCGGTCATCATGACATTGCGACTTGCCCCGCTCTTCTTGAACATAGGGCCTACCCATACCTCCTTGTCTCCCTCATCCCCTATGGGCATCATACCCATGTATCCCTCCGTATCTAGGATCCTCCCACCATCTCTCCCTATCAATCTCTTCAATGTCTTCATCAAATAAGAGGTTTTGAAAATGCATTTGTAATGGCTCCGGGTGGTAATCTTGTGGTGGTGCATGCATTGGTGTGTGGGGAACATTTTATGGAGTGACTCTAGGGGTCATTTGGGGTATTGGTTCTTCTTGGTATGGCCGATATAGATATGGATGTGTTTGAGGGTTGGTTTGTCTCATAAGACCTTGGGTGGTGGTGTTTGGGATAGTAGGTGGAGAGATATATGGAGAAGGTGCGGGGTGAATTTGGGGATGGAGCAACTCTTGTACTTGCCCCAAGGTAAGAGTAGGTGAGGTGTTAGGACCCTTACTTAACTCGACGTCAACATTCGAATGGGGAGTGCCCATTCGACTAGCATTTTCAACATTCACCAACCTATTCTCCACACTACCCATTTGTTCTGTCATCCCTCCTATCATCGTACTCAACCTATTCAATTCCCGAAGTATATGGGACATCGAATCCTCTCCATCATGAGAATGGCTTCTGGAATTTGTCATTGTACCTACAAAACTCAACAAACAAGTTAAAAGCAAAAGTTCCTCACATCACTCGTGTTTTCTTTCAAGTCTCACTTCACTCTAGTGTTCTTCCAATGTTGGTGATGAACCTCTAATCCAATCAATACACGTATGCTAAGTCTTGTTGAAGAATGAATTCTTGTTAGATAGAAAGACGTACGACTGAAATCTAACGGACGGAGTCAATAAACTTCAACGAAATAAAAGAAAAAAAAAGCTTAAGAAGAATTAGCACGAAATGAAAATTCGGACTCAAGAACTAGTTAACAATCAAGTAAGAATAATTACTAATTGTTAATTAGCTTAGAAAATTAAATAAATGAGAAGGAAAGAAGAAAATTCGAATTTCAACACTTAGAAATATTTTTGGAAATTTGGGATGAAAGTGATGAAATTCAAGAATTAATTAGCAAACAAGTAGGTTTAATTATGAGTTGTTGATTAATTAGAAGAATAAAAGACAAGAAAATTAGAAGAAGAAATCAAACCGGAAGAATTTCGGATGAATTTTGGTTTCAAAAATGACTTGGGACAATTTTGAGCCTTTTTGGGTGCTATAGCACTCTTAAGCCACTTGAAAAGAAAACTAAGTGTCAAATTTCACTCTCTGAAACTGTGGGCTACGCGCCAACAGGGCGCTAGAGCCTTGCCTGCTGACTGGGTGGTTGCGTCAGCGCTGGCTGCTGAGTTGGCACTAATGTATTGCTGCATGTATTTTTGGTATTTCTTTTTCGAAAATCTGCCCAAAATTGAGGGCCCACCAAACCTAGAACCTTCCTTTTTGGTCCTACAAACACCTTTTGCAAAGTTGACTTGAAAATTTGGATAAAAAAACTCCTTTTGGGTGTCTTCTATGGCTCATAAACATGAAGAACACCTAATTTTCCAATCTACCTCAAATCAACTCCAAATTGCACCAAAATTTAAATCCGAGCTCCTCTTGATTAGTAGAACAAAACCTAATAACACTTGAAAAATAGAAACCTACTTTACCAAAACCCACTTTCATGTTTCAAACCTTGAAGCTCCAACAATGGTAGAATGCTCAAAACACCTTCAAATTGAACGAAACTTTAAATTTATGCTCAACTAACACTAGGGATAAGAATCTAGTGTCAAAATTACAAAATTAACACATTTTTTTTGGAATTTTTGATTTCGAATTTGGTTTTTTTCTAGAAATAAGGATGAAGATTAATGGAACAATTCTTCTACCAAACTCTGATGCCAAATGATAAAATCCTAATGGAAGACTCTAAGAATTTAAACACAAGATAACAATGAATTGAAGTTGCAAGAAATTAAAGATAAAAGTGACACAAATGGTAATGATCTAAAGGCAAACTTGGATTGGTTACCAAACCCTCCAATAGAAACAACCAAGAGCACCTACACTTGAATTCCATAAGTGAGCATGGCTCATGTGAGAATTCATGGACAAGGTTCTTCAACAACTATGAAATTATACTCTAATTAAGATTACCACTAATTATATGTCTAAGTAGAATTCTATGAAAATATTAATTGTCATCCAAAAATCAACCCCCATCAAATGAAACTAAGGCAAATATTTATAGTTATGCCTATTACAACAAAGACCCAAAAGTGTCCTTTGCACAAATAACCCCACATGGGTTCTTCTTTAACCACTTTGTGAAGTGACCCATTTTCTTGTATCTTCTTCTTCTTCAATATCCTCCCAAGCTATCATCCAAATATTATACACTCGTGAGATATTCTCTTCAAGTTCTTCCAACGCTCTTCTTTTCATGAACATGGATTCTTGGAGCTCCTTTGCTTGGCCACGAGGGAATGGTCTTGAGCTCGCTCGGGTCATATCACAAGGCCAAAATTGAAGTAATAGCCAAGTTACCTCTCCAACAACCGTCAAGGGTATCCAAAATTTCTTAGGGCATGCCGGGTTTTATGAAAGATTCATCAAAGATTTTTCAAAGATCACAAGCTCAATGTGCAAGCTCTTGGAGAAAGATGCAAAATTTGAGTTCAAGGAAGCATGCCTCAAAGCTTTTGAGGATTTAAAAGAGAAATTGGTTTCGGCTCCGATAATTGTGACTCCAAATTGAGATCTTCCCTTTGAATTGATGTGTGAAGCAACTGGAGTTGCTATTGGTGCTATGTTTCACCAAAGACATGGCAAAATCCTTGGTCCAATCTACTATGCAAGCAGATCTATTAATGAAGCTCAAAATAATTACACGGTGACGGAGAAAAAATTGCTTGCCATTGTCTTTGCTTTTAAATAATTTTGGTCTTATCTATGGGGTTCTAAAGTGGTGGTATATTTTAATCACACTCCGATACTTAATGACAAAGAAAGATGCGAAGCCATTCTTGATTAAGTGGCTACTCCTTCTACAAGAGTTTGATTTTGAGATCAAAGATTGGAAAGGTTGTGAGAACCAAGTAGCGGACCATTTGTCAAGGATTGAAGAGGCCGGAAGGCCAATGAATGAATTAGAGATCAATGACGCTTTTCCGAATGAGCAAGTCTTTGCTTCATCTCAAGATCTCATCCTTGGTATGTCGATTTTGTTAATTACTTGGTGAATGGAATCATGCCGGATCATCTAAACTCTCACCAAAAGAAAAAATTCTTGAGAGACTACTGGTACTACTATTGGGATGAGCCTTGTCTCTTCCGGATTTGCGCCGACAATATGATTCGGAGATGTGTGCCCGAAGTAGAAACCTTGCCTATCATGGAAGCATGCCATACTTCACCAGTTGGGGGTCACCATGCTAGTCAACGCATGACCTCTAAAATTCTTCAAAGTGGTTTTTATTGGCCAACAATCTACAAGGATTCCATGAGTTTGTGATGCATTGTGACCAATGTTAAAGGGAAGGTAATGTCTCTATCAAGTATGAGTTGCATATGTCTCCTATTATTGAAGTGTAATTGTTTGATGTGTGGGGAATAGATTTCATTGGGCCACTCGTGATTTCGTTTGGCAACAAATATATACCTATAGTAGTTAATTATGTGTACAAATGGGTTGAAGCCGTAGCCCTTCTGAACAATGTAGGGAAGAGTGTCACCACGTTCCTCAAGAAGAATATTTTCACTCGATTTGGGACCCCTAGAGCCATGATAAGTGATGGAACCTCTCACTTTTGCAATAGAGTGTTTGCCTCCCTTCTTAAAAAATATGGGGTAAAGCATAAGGTGGCAACTCCTTACCACCCCCAAATAAGTGGTCAAGTAGAAGTGTCCAACCGGGAGATAAATAACAATTTGATAAACACGGTTAATCTCATGAGGACGAATTGGTCGAGAAAGCTTGATGACGTTTTGTGGGCATATAGGACAACATAAAAATCTCCTATTAGGATATCACTATATAAGTTGGTATTTGGCAAGGCATATCACATTCCAGTAGAGGTACAATACAAGGCACTTTGGGCATTGAAGAAGTTAAACATTGATTGGGAGAATGCATCGAAGTTAAGGGTGGATCAAATAAATGAGATGGATGAGTTCCGTCTTCAAGCTTATTAAATTTCCATTTTTTACAAGGAAAGGATGAAGTTCCTCTATGACAAGATTTTGAAGCGAGAATTTTCAACCGGGGACTTGGTCTTGCTCTAAAATTCTAGACTCAAGTTATTTCCCGAGAAGTTGAACTTGAGATGGTCTGGCCCTTTCAAAGTGATGAAGAGCTTCCCATATGGTGCCATTGAATTAAAGAGCAAAGTCGGTCACCTTTTTAAGGTGAATGGCTAAAGAGTCAAGAATTATTTTGGGAAGTTTTGATGATAATAGGGTGAACACAATCATCACCATCCATGAACCTTGAATAACTTGTGTTTATTTTCGTCGTGTCGTGATGTTAAATCAAGCGTTAATAGGAGGCAACCCAATGTTTTTACTTTGTTTATTTTATTTTTCTTTGTTCACTTGTGTGTTTTGATAGTTTGTTAAGTGTATATGATATAGAAACACAGGAAAAATAGGGAGGAAATATGGAAAGATGTGCAAATCAAGTCAAAAGAGCAAGAAAGACCATTGTGCGGCCTCTTTTGCGGACCGCCGTCGTGGTCTGCAGACTGAACAATAAACCACAAAAATCTACATAGAATTGGAAAACTGAGCTCCAAAGGAACTGCAAACCCGAACTGTGGCTCGCAGTCCTGAACTGCGGACTGTACTTTGGTCCACAGAATTACACAGTATACTTGGGAGTTTTCAAGAAAAATTGCAATGAGACGGGCCCTTTTGCGAACCGCAGTTCAGTTGTGTGACCAATTTTGTAATCATAAAATGAGTGTCATGTCAGATCATTTGAAACAAAAGGTAAGTGGGCCATAGTCTAGTTCTATGAACCGCAGATCGGAGTTGTGACTCGATCTTGATCGTAGAATGACACATGTATAAATGGGCTGAAAATCCCCAGTTTCTTTCCCTTCTCAATTTCACGCTCAAATTGAAATCAAATTGAAGAAGGAAGTGAAGAGCTTGAAGACTAACGAGATTAATGACCTCCTGGGTATCCTGCTCTAGCCACCGAGGGTTAAGCCACATCAGGTGAGTGGCCTCGAGGTAGAGGGCCAGAGAGAGGGTGCTGGTGAGACTTCCGTCGACTCTCAGAGGCAGGTGGAGGTAGATGAGGATGATGATGAGACAGATGAGGAGAGAAGTCCTGCACAGTTGAGAGAGTTGTTGTTGATGATAACCTGCTATTGATAGATCATGTATTTTTTTATGCGGTGGTGGCACGATATCGGGAGGAAACCTCTATGATCAGTTCGAGTGGAGTGGCCCAGGAGCCACATACATATGTTGATACCGGAGGTCCTACTCCTCCATCAGTTATGGGCGCCACTCCACTGGCCACTGAGATTACACCACTACGACCACCTTAGAGTTAGCCCGTGATGGGCGATACAGAGATACCAGATACCCGCTCCCACTCTACAATCACAGGGCACTGATTCCCTAGCTGAGGCCACGTCCGTGAGCCAAACTCAGAAGGGTGCTTAGTGCATCTCAGGGAGACCCTCATACTTTTTGTTCTTACTCTTTATATTGTTTATGCATTGAGGACAACACATGCTTTTAAAGTTGGGGGTGGGGTATTTTGTATGTTTTTGGAGAAATGACACTTTGTTATATTAGTATTTTGTTACGTTTTATATTTTGTTATATTTCGTATTTTGTTATTTTTCGTATTGTGTTTTGTTCCCCTAGGTTTTTCTTCGTCTGGTTCTTTTTTAGGGGTGTATGTTCAGTAACTATGGCCTAGTGATAGAATAGTTTGACTTGGTTGGTGCTTGTATATAGTTTCTAGCCTGTGTAGCTCTTTTTGGTTTTGATGAAATCCCTCAAAAAATTAAATTTTGAAAATAAGAGTAGCATGATCCTTCAAATAATTGTTCTATGAAAGCATGCCTCATTTTGTGACTCTATGTCTACTCTATGTCTCCTTGTGTTTGAATCTCATAATATGATAGCCTTGTGTTCGATAGAGAGTATAAAATGTAGCAGTTTTTGTAGTTCATGTGCATAGAGTGGTGAAGACTTGATTGCTATCTTGTATTTTCTTGTGTCATCTAGAACTTGCCTCGTTGGTTTGTCACCGCAAAACTAGAGTTGCTTGGTTGAGGAAATGATCTTATTCCTTCACATGAGAGTGAACCTTCTTGATTAACAACTTTTTGACCTACCGTGAATTGAGAGAACTAGTTTTCCTCTTTGAGCTTTCTGATTTTTCTTTGGCTACCACATTACAAATCGAAACCCTTTTTGACACAAACCATCTTTTGAACCAAATCCCTCCTTAAATGTATGGAAAAAATATGAATGAGGCCAAAAGCCTAAGTTGGGGTGGAATGTGCAAAGAAAAGAAGAGAAGAAGATTGTGATGTGAGTTGTCCTAAAAAAAGAGAAAATTGAGAAAAAAAGAAAATAAAATGCAAAAATAATGTAAAGGAAAGAGAAAATGAATCATAAAAAGACTGAAATAAAGTGGGGAAATACTTGAATAAATGCGGTGGAGAAGGAAGTCGGAAAACAAAAGAAGGAGTTGAGCTATTAAATGAAAAATATGTGGTGAAAAGTCATTTGTACCTAAATGAATACCATACCTATCCCTAAGCCTACATTACAAGATTGGTAAAGTCCTTAGAGATCAGAAACTGAGCAGTCTTTGAGTAATAGTGACTTAAAATAAAGGCAAGTCTATGGCATGATACTTGTGACACTTGACATTCTTTGTGAGTGTGAGTGATCTTGTTTGTCCCTTGTATTGACAAAAAATCTTTGAGTGAGTTTGGGATTTCTTTGTTGTGAGAGCATATTAAATTGCATGAAGCTTGTGAAATGAAAGCTCCTCTAGTTGAATATCTCAACACATCTAGTCACTAGTAGCGTCTAGACATCTCTTGAGGCTTGATGTTTATGGGCTCATTGATAGTAGATATGCACTCTTGTACTTTTGTTTTAGAAAACACGAGGGATTGTCAATTTTGTAAAACACATGCTTGTAGACTTGTAGGTAGAACCAACCATAGTCATCTTTGTTTTGTCATTAGTCGTACCTTAGTGATATTTAGGTTGCTTGAGGACAAGCAATGTTAAGTTATGGGTGTTGATGTGCCTAGAAATTATGGCACATTTGATACCAATTTCATGGATTATTATTGTCCTTTATGCATTTGTAGTAGTCATTTCTTATGTTATTTTGGTTTTTGTAGGATTTTTACATTGGGACAAAAAAAGTGAGGAATGTACTGAAACATGGACAAAAATACTGAAAAATGGACGAAGTGCTGAGAAGGACACTTCTGCGGAC
Source organism: Anisodus tanguticus (assembly GCA_034509755.1). Taxonomy (NCBI): domain Eukaryota; kingdom Viridiplantae; phylum Streptophyta; class Magnoliopsida; order Solanales; family Solanaceae; genus Anisodus; species Anisodus tanguticus. The sequence goes on along the minus strand of CM067540.1, from coordinate 50,858,055 downwards.
CGTAAAACCAGACTACGGACCGCAAAATGGTAGCTACATCGCAGAAGTAAACATTAAAAGAAGAATTCTAGAGCCTCAAAGTGCGACTCAAACTGCGGTCCACACTTCTATTCTGTGGACCGCAATCCGATCTGCAAACTACTGTTTCTACTCGAGTTCAACTCTGACTGCGAAGACTCAAGAGACTTCTGCGGTCATAGTGGCATGCGATGATATTTTTGTAAATAAGTGTAGTCCGAAATTGGGTCCCTATATATACCCACCTAGAGTTTTATGATTTGACACATTATTCCATACTTAGATTCTTATCATTCGAGCCACCTTTTGAATATTTCTTGTGTCCTTTTTACTATTCATCTCTAGTTTATTGTTCCAAAAGGATTCTTGATCCATTGTGTAAAGACAAAGCTATTGTTCATATTAAATTATTGTAAGCATACTTTTATGTTCATTATGTCTTGTTATATTTATTACTTTGCTATGTATTTATTACTTGACATGAGTGGCTAGATTTAGGTTGGGGTTGTGATAAAATAATGGAATGTGGTAGTTGGGGTAGATTATTAATAATAAAAAAGGTGTATTAATGTGGGATTCAATTACCCATCACTCTTAAAGTCTAAGAGTTGGTTGCAAACATCTCTTTCTTGTCTATTGTCTCGAGTCAAACTTGAAAAAGGAGAATAGAGTCTAGGAAAGGGGTATGTTGATTAGGACTTGGGCTTGAAACCTCATTTAATAATTCCCAACTTTAATTAGAAGAGAATCAACTAAGGGTATTTAATGGGTGTTCATAAATATCACACTTTAGAGCTTGAGAAAGCCTAAAGTGAAATTAGGTGGATCAATTGAGAAATCCCCACAGATAATCCATACTCACGCTTACTTTTCATTCTTTTGTGTATTGCATTGAGTAATGTTTCGTAATCCAAGGTAGTTGGAAACTTAGCATGATATTGTGGTTTAATATTATAACGAACAATATTATTATCATGAATAATCTCTCTATCCCAAAATAAAGAAACCTTAATAGTTGAAGGAGGAGAGATCATTTTTTAATGAACTTTGAAAAAAGATGACTTAAACTTATTAAATAGAAAAACAGATGGGTTGTCATAGTGTCATGTCAAATCAAGTACAAATGAGTAGATGGATAATTGATTGTAAAACGCAATAATTTAGTACGTAATTGGATTAAAAGTGAACACTTAAAAAACGTGGGCTACTAGAGTTTTATATTAACTCCTTATGCGCAGAAATTTTCGGCGCAAAAGATAGTATTGTAACTTTTTTTTAATGGGTATTTGTGTTTAAAATTCCACAAAGTAGGTCAATTAAGTTGGGGACTCTAACAATCACAAACAAATCAGAGAGGACGTACAATAGTAATGAATCAAAAGCCACACTTATTTATCACCGAATGGTGGAATACATGGAGACTTTAATCATACACGACTCCAATTTATTTTCTTGGGGCTAACTAATTTACATACTTAAACACTCGATGGGAGTACTTTTCCCCCCTTTAAGTAACCCGGGGAGTAACCACAACAAAGTCCAACACATTGACAAAGAGACGAACTCGATCACATCTAAAATCCAGTGTCACGGGAGAACCATTCAGTACACTTGGGACATTAGTTAGTTTTGGATCTTCCTTATGAATTATTTCTCTTGCAAGCTTAGCTGGCACACCAAGAAGCTCTGGCCATTGGTCCTTTGTCACTCCTATAATTTACATATAATTAGAAAGAATTAGAAATTAACAATACACATAAATATTTATGTAAGAGTAAAAAATCAAACCTGGGCAACCAGACTGAGACACATCGAGTTGAAATACATCGACTTCCAAATCTCGAGCAGCCAGAGGTTGAAAGACTGTTCATAGAATAGATTTACATTAAGTTTTGTTTAATAATAATAGACATAAATGTGAATAAAAATGTTCAAGTATAAAAATGACAGAGGGAAATAGGACTAACGTGATGCAAGAAGCAAAAAAGCAACCACGAAATCTAACTTCTCCATAGTCTTTGGCTAATTTTTTTCTAATTGCTTTGAAGAATTGAAATTAAGCAAACCAAGTTGTTTTTTGATGTGTTTGATTTCATTAGGTTTTAGAGGGGTATTTATAGGAGATTTTTCTAGCTCAATTGTGCATGAGTTACTTGTCTTTCTCATGAGCATCCAGAGTCCACTAATATAATGTTGAAGATAAGCTTGATGAGTTGTCCATATTGTTAAGAGTCTCACATCAGATATGGAATGGGAAAGATGAACTCCTTATATGAACTTGGACAATACTTATCTTACAAGCTAGTTTTTGGTGTTGAGTTAGGCACAAGATCCATTCTTTACATGATATCAGAGCCAGGCCTATTTCAATTCTTTGTTCACCAATGTTGGGCCCCCAGATTATATTATCCATACTCCAGTTAACAATTGGGCGTGCGGGGGGAGTGTTAAGAGTCCCACATCTGATATGGAATGGAAACATGGACTCCTTATATGGATTTAGACAATCCTCACCCTACAAGTGACTCACCGTTAGTAATTTTTTTGTAAGTTTTGTGTCAATTATTGTTCTTACAGTACGTACTAGACAAAAATATTGTACCGGAATTGATTGTTTTATGATTTCCATGTAGATCTGCGAAAAACAGCATCTTGGAAGTAATTAACTAGCCGATATCAAGACTTAATTATAAGGGTATTCTTATTTTAATTTAAGTGTTTGCCACAGTAGTCGTTTAAGGCATGCATGTCCAGTTAAGATTTGAGTTTTGCAGTATATCTTAAGGTTGGTTATTTCACAAGTAACTTTTTCAGCATATTGTTTTTTCTGTAAATAATTATAAAATCCATAAATCAAAAGTGACGGTAAACTGGGTAAAATCTGCGTATATTTTACCTTTTTTTTCAAATACCACTTATGAAATTATAGTAAGTATGTCGTTGTTGCAAATGTGATGACCGTAAAAAATTTAATGCTCTACCCAAGATAAAATAGGTGACCCTTTTTGGTCCTATATTATGTGATATTTTGAGCATCTTGAAGTCATAATGGTTTTTCTTTTCTCTTTATCTACATTTAATAACCTGAATTTAAAAAAAAATGATTTCATAATAGGATGAAGTGGGTCTCGGATCTTTAGATTTTTTAGGTGGGGGACTATTTTAATACTAAAGGACATTAGACACGTTTTTCTGCTTGCTTATTAAGTTTGAACCTACGGTGTATATTAAAAGTTCAACAATATAATTGTCCTTTAGTATTAAAATAGTCCCCCACCTAAAAAAAATCAAAAGATCCGAGACCCACTTCAATGTGTGTGTGTGTTTTAAAATATTGGCCCTAATGATCATGCAAACATTATAGTACAAGTTTTCATTTTCAATACATTATTATAGTACAAATTCCGTTTTCTGGTGATTTGCTATCTTCTACTTAATTCTGTAATTTTATTTTAAAGGAGATGAACTACAAACTCGGATTTATCATTTTATGCATCATTTTAATTTCATAAGTACCCATATTGGTATTCAAAATATTGCAATATGAATAAGTAGCTGACAAATGGATAAATCATGGCGATGCAAGTGATAAGTGATTAACTAATTGTGATATTAAATTATATATCAAGTACTAATTATCTATGAAGTCTCTTAGATAGATGGAATAAAATGACAACTCAGGACAGTTCTTGCTAGTTCAAGGAAAAGAAATACTAACAAGCTACCACGACTAGGGGTGAGTATTTGGTTCATGAAGTTGTCTTCAAGTTACATCTTTTGTCTTACTTTATATTCCTAGATTGTTATCCTATTCTACGATATATATATATATGATAATAATTTTCAATTTATTTTTTATAGCATATTAGATCAATCTTTTAAAATTAGCTTATTTTAAAAAGTGTTATTCTTAAATATACCTTTAAAAAAAATACTTTTAGGGAGAAGCAATTTGTGTTTGGCTAATCAATTTAAAAAAGTTTTAAGCATTAGTTAGTGTTTTACCAATTTAAAAATTGCTATCTCTTAACACATTGAGCCATTAGTTGTTGTTTGCATTGGTAACATCAGTAATATTAATATTAAAAGTACCCCACAAAGTTAAAGCTAGTGGGCATTCCAATAACACATGCTTAACAGTTTTTAGAGTGTTAGGGCAATTAAAACAACCTTCATCAGTAGTGATTTTAAGTCTATACAAGTAAGCTTTGGTAGGCAGCCTTTCATGCCAACATTGCAAGAGGAAAAATTTAATCGTATCCAGTGTATTTAACCCCCAAATTCAGTGAATATCTATACTATTGTGCTCTTGAGGATTAATAATATTATACGTGGATGCGAAGTTAAATAACCCAATAACCCATTAGATGAAAATGTTAAGAGTCTCACATCAGATATGGAATGAGAACATGCTCCTTATATAGACTAGGACAATCCACATCTCACAATTTATCTTTTGGGGTTGAGTTAGACACAAGATGCATTCTTTAAATGGTATTAGAGTCAGACTCATTCCAATTCTTTATTCACCGATATTGGACCCCCAAATTATATTATCCACGTTCCAGTTAACAAGGTCTGGGTGTGCGGGGGAGTATTAAGAGTCCCACATTAGATATGAAATGGAAACATGGACTCCTTATATGGACTTTGACAATCCTCACCTCACAATCTAGCTTTTGGGGTTGAGTTATGCCCAAGATCCATTCTTTACATGGTATCAGAGCCAGATCCATTTCAATTATTTGTTCACCGATATTGGGCCCCCAAATTATATTATCCACACTCCAATTAACAAGGTCTGGGCGTGCGATGGAGTGTTAAGAGTCTCACATTGGATATGGAATGGGAACATGGACTCCTTATATGGACTTGGACAATCCACACCCTACAAGCTAGCTTTTGGGGTTGAGTTAGACCCAAACTACTTATATGGACTTGGACAATCCTCACCCTACAAGCTAGCTTTTGGGGTTGAGTTAGACCCAAGCTCCATTCTTTAATGCTCAAACTGGAGTATCCGGAGAATGTCTAACTATTAGCATTCACAAAGATATCTTTAATTACATCCGACCAACTAATAGAGAATTTACTCCAGTTCCCCTCTCCCTGATTCCTGTAATACGAAATGTTTTGATTAACATCATTGTGGTTTAGGGGGGCATAAATTAAGCTCCTAAGATTACTGGGACTCCTAATCCAAGTATATCCCCAAATTTTAATATTCTTTCCATCCCCAACTTCCCACTTTGATGCACTTAGAACAAACATTTCACCCCTTAAGGATATTGTTGGATATAATTGCAGGACGAGAAGTAAATAAATACTACAAGTGTTCGAAAGGATGAACAAACAACCAATATTCAGAACTGCTGCAAGCTTGTTGAGTCTTGAATCTTTATAACCTGAAATCAAGAAACACTAAATCTGGATTGTTACAACTGTGGCTGAGTTGAGAGATGACTCTTATGTCTTTAAGACAAGATTGCCACGTATATATCCTTTTACGTTCTGGCCAATAGTCTCCCAAGATAAAACAACAACTCAATAAATAAGGAAAGGAAACTCAAGTGTTACTTTGAAGAACTTAGTGTAATGAAATGATGCTGGAAAGTAGTAGGAAGATTTCTGTTTTTTCGTTTGTGTGTAGTCTCAACAATTGAGTCAAAGGCTTCAATATATAGTGCATTGAGGGGACTTGTCAACTACCCAACTAATTGCTGTTAATGGCTATGTAACGACAATTAGTGAGGAGTAATTCAGCCAAATAAATGACTGAAATAATGTGCAACGTATTGGAGCTTTGCTGAGGAGTTATTCAGCCAAGTAATGACTGAATTGATGTGCAGATTAATGGACCGGACGGGACGGGCGGGCGGCGGTGACGCGCGTGTGGTCTTATCCTCGAACCAAAGCACATATAGGTCCTCCCACCTTCAAACAGATGGGTTACCCCTTGGGGTCCCAAACCCTTAGCTAATTTTGAGACTGATATACTAAACAAATCTTCTTTCCCCCGCCGATGAGGAGAATTGGTCTATACCACATTTTCATGCTTCAAACACCTTACTTCGTGGACCAATATATCTTTCATTTCTCAACGAAATTTGACGATTCTTGGCCCTACGATCATGTACTCACTTAGTAGATTATGCACGTGTGAAGAATCAAAGTCACCAATATACGGAACCCTAGTGTTTAAGTCATTAAATATGGGTGGACGCAACTCCCACCATAGACAAATTTCCAACAATCCCCTCTTGAAAGAGATTTTGGAGCACTCACAAGGTGTCTATTTCCAGCAATATTTCAGCGAACCGATGTTGCATAAGGAGAGGTAGCTTCAACTTTGAACCTTCCATAGTTAAATACCATCGGACTTACTTACTGTGCGGTGAACGTGATGTCTTGAACCGTTAGTGTTTAGTGTAAGCCAAGTCAATAGTACCAACACAACAAATTCCCTTACTCTTTTCTTTGTAATATTTTGTCCGTTGTGGCCGTGGACACTTCTTGGATTCTTAAGTGCATTTATTTGAGGCGGCCTATCCTCGCACTTAAATAGGTGATCTCCTACAAGGTATCATGCTATACCCCACTTCACAAGTGTTAGGAATTATTAAAAGTTTCTCCAACCTTAACCTCAACCGTTTGAGGGTCGTTTAAAGGTTTGGAAGCTTAACCTTTACCCACCATGCAGGTAGCACTTTAATTTCTATCGCGGGAACAATTTTGGATTCATGTTTCCTTACAGAACTCATCATCCGAAGTGATCTTGCTTCCACCGAAGCGCTCAACTGAACCTTTTTACAGCTTAGTTTTCCCATTGAACCAAATTCTTGGGATCTTCGGTCAGTATGGTTGGGTTACCACCGCAAAAGTTCGTATTTTTTGGGTTTTAAGCCAATTCTCCTAGACAGGCAGAATTCTTGATCTTTGGGTAGTCTCTTAGTTTAAAGGGTCCGCTATATCCTTTGATTAGTAATCAAGGAAGTGACACCCGTGTTGATCAACTAACATACGGTCTTATGTCTCTGACAGATCCGACAGTTATGTCCAGACACCGTTATCTGTGCCCTTCCTGAAGCTGACCGACTAGCCACAATGTCTAACTGCCGAAGGCACGGGTTTCTCCCAATAAGGGACGTCCTCTAAGAAGTCGTGAAGTTACTCAACTTCTTTCATGCTTTGTTTAAAGCGATAAACTCTGATTCCATCATGAATCGGTCGATGCAAGTTTGGTTAGAGGATTTTCAAGACCCACCTTACATATTTACTTGTGGCTTAGGTGTTCTTCATATCCGATGCCCAGTTTGTATCATTGTGCTCTCCCAGACCACTGGACATCCAGAATACCATAATCCGTAGATAAGTGAATATTTCAGATATCGTCATATCCGACTTAACGCCTTCTATTTATCATTTATTAAAATCACGAGTGAACCTTAGTTCAACTGATCTGCTTTGTAGGCCGATACCAGGTCGGTTGTAGTGTGTAACATACATTGAACTACATGTGACATACGCATATCTATTCTTGTATATGGGTGCACCATAATTCCAATAAGTTCTATGATTCATATCCATTGGTGGCTTCAACGAGACTGTCAACTATCTCACAACTTAGTTTGGAGTTAGACCAGTCCGTTAGATGTCTTAGAAATCCGAATTCCTAAGATGTCATCTGTGATACCCATATCTTTCATATCGAGACTTTTGTTTCAATATGACTTCCACTTTCAGACTGTTGATCTTCCAACTTTTGGCTTTCTAACTTTAGAGTCAATGTTTCTATAGTCAGATTCACTGTTTCTGTTTTAACTGAAACTTCCAGGACCAAAATATAAACATTTCAGGGACCAAAGTGAAAGTTCAGGAAGAAGCCCAACAGTCCAACAAACCAACTCTAATCCTCCCCTTCCAACTCTCCGGTTAGGAAGACGACATCAACATCCATGTCACGCAAGACTGCAATGGCCTTGGATGTTAAGCTATTCACAGGGGAGCATATGTCCAAGTAGCCGAGACCTTATACTCGTCAGTAGATCCATCTACTTTGTACTCACTTTTGAGTATCCACTTTTACAACCCAAAGGTTCTTTTCCCGGAGGAAGATCAACAATTACACAAGTATGGTTCTATATGATGGAATCTATTTCTCTCTCTGTAGCTTCTTTCCAAAGCAGCGCTTATGGATATCTCAATTCTTTGTTAATTGTCCATGGTTCATTCTCAACCATACAAGCTAGAAGGCCTGGAACAAGTCTTTGTCCCCTCTTTGCTCCTTCTCGGTTCAGCATCTAGAATCCATGAGTTCTGTAGATCTGGATTATTAAGTTCTGGAAAGTTAGAAACTTTTGAGTCCTGTAGATACGGAATGTCTAGTTCCGGATAGTCAGGCACTCGCGGGTTCTTATTAACCTCGAGCAATTACTTTTTTTTCCTTCTCAAGGAAAGTTATCTTCAAAGAATTCAGCATTCTTTGACACCAAGAGGCGATAAGCACTACTGTTATTTGCAGATCCAGTGGATATGCAATTTACAGTCTTAGGTCCAACTTGACAACACAATATTTGTATGTGAGATCCTTTCCATATTTCACATGGAGGGTTATCTTTATCTTTATGCGTAGTTCTGTTGAGAATCGCATTAGCGGTAAGGATCGCCTTGCCCCACAAATTTTGGGCATACGACTTTGCGTTTGGCTAACACCCTTAGACTAAGGTGAGTAAGGAGCAGTCGTTTGATAAATGATGCTTCACATTCTCCCTCTCTATCACTACGAATTCCTCAATTCGTAGGCTTAGTTGATTTTCAACTTCTGCTTTGTAGCGCTTATCCGCTTCAACAGCTTCATCTTTGCTTTTCAACAAATAAAGGATGCAATACATTGTACCATCATCAGTGATGGTCACAAAATACTTGTCTCCCCCCTCTATTTTGTATAAACTTTAAATCACCCATGTATGTGTGACTAAGTTCTAGAGGAGCGGTGCTTCTTTCACTATTCCTTTTACGGAACTTGGAAAGGTGATTTTGCCTCTTCGCCTACCTCACATTCATTTGAGGGTTTATGTCGATAGAAGGCAACAATCTCTATTTCGTTAGCTTTTGAATGACTTTTATTTAACATGTTTTAATCTATGATGGAATAGATGCACGGATTACAAATATATCATTCATTTAGCTATATACATACTATACCATTCTTAGTTATTACATACCTTCTGGACTAGTCTCAAACCAGCTTGACCAACAACGTCCCTTAAATTAATTTTGGGACATGTATCACCTCCCTTTTTAGTGATCCCATTCCCTAAAGTCCTATTGAGGACAACCTCTCCAACCCCTTCTACTTTAGAGCTAGTGTTGCTTCACATGAACAATCTCTTGCCCGTGGTTAGGGCGTAACCGGATCATATGAGATCTGGATACCCTGGCCCACTCTAGTTGCTTTGGCAGACTGACTGTCCAATTTCTTTTCTTCCTTTCTTTTGGCCTTCGGATCATTTAAGACTCTGGAAATTCTGGCCCCACTCCAGTCGCCCATAGGCTTTGTACAACTGAGTGTCCAATATCATCATATCAAAGGAATTCTAGCCCACTTCAGTCGCCTATAGGCTTTGTACGACTGAGTGTCCAATATCATCCTATCAAATGAAGGATCTTCTATCAAATAGTGTGATAGGTTCAACATCTTAAGATAAGCCATTATCTTTTAGTCTTCTTCCCTTGAGATTGGTACCCAGACAATACTTGGCGCTTGCTTAAGAGTGGTAACAGTTTTGGCACAGTCTGTGGATCTCTTTCCTTCGTATGTGCGAACACAATTTACACACTTTTAATTATTACACTCAAAAGAACAGATCTTTTAAGTTTTTTTTTACAATAGTCCAATCTTTAACCGGGAAGGAAAGTGAGATTAAACTTCTGATTTTAAAGCGTAAGGAATATAATTTATTTCGGGAAAACACTTTCATATTCCTACTTACTTTAAGCCCTTTTTAATCAGACATCATTTAATCTTATTTTTTGACAAGGAAGAAATATTACTTATCCTAACTTCGGATTCTGGCCAACTTAAGTCAGTTTGTAAGACTGAGTGTCCGTTTCCTCCTTATTATAATTCAGATCCCTTGTTTGGGACAACTATAGGCCCTCTGGTACATTATAAAACAACATCTTCAGCCTTCTCCTCTTGTCCCAGTTGACATCCTCAGCCTCTCGTGAACGCTTGTTCCCACCACACTCGGGTGCGGTGACACTATGAACACCTTGACCTTTAACAACACAATCAAAACTGTCTTCCACCAGAAAACCACAGCCATATCCAGATTTGGTCACACAACTTTTGACCGACATCTTTCGAACACTAATACAATCTTGTCTTAAAATTGTTGGATATAATTGCAGTACGGGAAGTAAATAAATATTACAAGTGTTCGAAAGGATGAACAAACAACCAGTATTCAGAACTACTGCAAGCTTGTTGAGTCTTGAATCTTGATAACTTGAAATCAAGAAACACTAAATCTGGATTGTTACAACTGTGGCTGAGTTGAGAGATGACTCTTATGTCTTTAAGACAAGATTGCCCCGTATATATGCTTTTACGTTCTGGTCAATAATCTCCCAAGATAAAACAATAACTCAATAAATGAGTAAAGGAAACTCAAGTGTTACTTTGAAGAACTTAGTGTAATGAAATGACGCTGGAAAGTAGTAGGAAGATTTCTGTTTTTTCGTTTGTGTGTAGTCTCAACAATTGAGCCAAAGACTTCAATATATAGTGCATGGAGGGGACTTGTCAACTGTGCAACTAATTGCTGTTAATGGCCATGTAATGAGAATTAGTGAGGAGTAATTCCGCCAAATAAATGACTGAATTAATGTGCAACGTATTGGAGCTTTAGTGAGGAGTTATTCAGTCAAGTAATGACTGAACCAACGCAAAAAGCACAAGTTCTCTGTCCAATTTTATCTTACCTGAAACTTCAGGACCAAACTATATATATAAAGCAATTTGGGTCCAAAAAGATAATATCAGAAGCACAAAGCCCAGACGGGCGGCGCGCGGCGCGCGTGTAGACTTAGCCTCGAACCAAAGCACATATAGGTCCTCCCTCCTTCAAACACATGAGTTACCCCTTGGGGTCCCAAACCCTTAGCCAATTTTGAGACTTATAAACTAAACAAATCTTCCTTCCCCCACCGATGAGGGAGAATTGGTCTATACCACATTTTCATGCTTCAAACAACTCACTTCGTGGAACAATATCTCTTTCATTTGTCAACGAAATTTGACGATCCTTGGCCCTACGATCATCTATGATCATCTACTCACTTAGTAGATTATGCACGTATGAAGAATCAAAGTCTCCAACATGCGGAACTCTAGTGTTTAAGTCATTAAAGATGGGTGGACGCAACTCCCACCAAAGGCAAATTTCCAACAGATATTCCTCCAAATAAATGAACCACTCACAGTAGAGAGTTTGATTATACTTATCAATTAAACATCTAGCCCATAAACTATTAGAGTTATTGAACATACCCATGCAAGGTTTATAAGAAGAGATAAATTCTTGTGAGAAACTCTTTTATTTCCTAAATCCCCAGGATTTTAAGGCTTGGTAATATTTGTCCAACTAAATAATGCAGTCTCTTCCTATCCTGAGTAGTGCCCCACATGAATTTTCTTGAAATCCTATCAATTTGAGAGAGTTTTTTACGGCAGAGAGAAGTATTGCATAGAGTATGTGGGGATGGCATTAAGAGTGGCATTAATAAGAGTTAACCTACGTGAGGAAGTGATAAATTCAGTCTTCCACCTAGCTAATTTTTTCCATATTATCGGTGATATAGTGGTAATCAGTTTCCCTAGGTTTATGGTTATGAATAGAAAAATCTAGGTATTTACCAAAATTATCCTTTGAGCTAATACCAAAGTAAGATGCAGCATATTATCGAAGTTGTTAAATAGGGTATATACCCGTGATATACACCCAATATACAAAAGTGTATATCACGGGCGTATTGAGCAAAGCAGTCTCGGATAAAGTCCATTACTGGCCCATCACGGGTAGTAACCAGTGGCCTATCACGGGTTGTATAGTATGTGTATATATGGTATATATTCTTGTAATATTGTAGTGTAAAGGTTACCTTAATTAGTCTTGTACACTTACCATAATTATATAGTTAGAATTATGGTAGAATAAGGTTTTAGGAGTAGAATAGGAATACGATTCTCCTATTATGGAAATATGTAACTTGTATATATATCTTTCAATTAATGAAAATAATCAAGGGGATTATTTCTTTCATGGTATCAAAAGTCTAGGTTACACAAAAATTTTCTCTCACAAAGTTTTGTGCCTCCCTCTCGGGTTTACCAAATTTTGTCTTCCGCTCTCAAAATCTCTCTTCCAAATCCCTCTTTCACCTCTTGTTCTTTCGTTATGTTTACGTCAAAGAACCCGTTTCACCCTGCCCTTGTTGTTTCTAACATCAAGAATCATATCCCGTTAATTCTTGAAATAGAAAACGTCCAATACACGACGTGGGCCGAGTTGTTCAAAATTCATGATCGTTCACATCAAGTCATCCATCAATTCATCCCCGCGACTCTTGATGATACAGAGGTGCCTAAACGCAAGGATAATCCTAAATTATGGACAATGCTTGATGCCACTGTGCTTCAGTGGATATATTCTACTATCTCTACCGACCTATTACAGATGATTATCGAGCCAGACGCTACGACGATGGCCGCATGGGATAGACTGCGTGACATATTCCAGGATAATCAAAATTCCAGAGCTGTTACCCTTGAATAGGATTTTTCCCATGTCAACATGAAAAATTTCCCGAATGTTTCAACATATTGCAAAAGGTTGAAGGAATTGGCGGACCAACTCTGCAACGTTGGTGCGCCAGTTAGTGAAGATCGTCTTGTTTTACAAATGGTCGCTGGACTATCCGAGGCCTATAGTGGCGTTGGAACTCTCCTTCATCAAATTAATCTTCTTCCAGGGTTCTATCAAGCCCGATCCATGCTTACGTTGGAAGAAGCCGGTATGGCTAAAAAGGTGGCTACTAATGCTAGTCCCATGGTCATGATGACTTCCTCCTCTAGTCCTCAAAATTTTGGCAACAATTCAAACTAAAACCAATCCCACGGGGGCAACAAGAATGGCCGGAAAAATAAAAATCGCAGGGGCAAACGTGGCGGCTCCGGTAGCAGTCACGGTGGCCAAAACAGCGACAGTAGGCCCCATCCAGGTTACAGTGGGCCACCGAACCCCTGGTCTCAGCCTTAGGCCTCTGGGCCGTGGGCTTGGACCAGTGGATAGTGGCCCTACGACCCACCTCCACAATAGTTTCCAACAACTGGCCAGTGGGCTTTCCAGCAGCCCAGACGGCCCACTGCCCACTGGCCCAGTAATGGCAGTTCCAACAGTTTCAGCCCACGACAGCCCAGTTCTGGAATACTTGGGCCCCGACCTCCGCTAGCTCACCACGCAGCAGGCCCCACTCAGATCGATATCGAGGCCGCGATGCACACACTAGGGTTGACACAACCGGACCCGAATTGGTATATGGATATCGGTGCCACTACCCATATGATATCCGATTCAGGTACTCTCTTATCTTATTCCAATTTGAGCAACCCTCGCGGTATAATTGTCGGTAATGGTAACTCTATTCCAATTTAGGGTTATGGTCAGAAAACGTTGTCTCCCCCCAATCCACCCTTATCTTGAAAAATACTTTACATGCTCCCAAATTGATTAAAAACTTAGTGTCTGTCAGAAAAAGTTGTCTCCCCCCAGTCCTCTCATAAGGTGTGATAGTAGGGGAGATATTTATCCTATCACACCCGATTTCAGTCCATCGAGTCAAGCCTTGCCATCAGCCTTTGTCGCCATTTCTCCTTCCTTGTAGCATGCTCGCCTGGGTCATCCGGGATCCTCTATTTTATCTGTTTTAGATAAAAATAGTTTTATTTCTTGTAAGGGTACGAGTCGTACCCTAATTTGTCAATCTTGTTCGTTAGGATAAAGTGTTAAGTTGCCATTTGTAGACTCAAATTCTCATACTTCAAGGCCATTTGATAATATTGATAGCGACCTATGGACGTCTCCTATTCTAAGTTCGTTGGGTCATCGGTATTATGTTCTTTTCTTGGATGATTATTCTAAATTTTTGTGGACGTTTCCCATTATAAATAAATCTCAAGTATTTTCCGTCTTCATAAAGTTTAGAGCATTCATTAGAGCATAATTCAAAAGAGAAATAAAAAATATTCAGTGTGATAATGGAAAAGAGTATGACAATAGGGAGTTTCGGGAGTTCTGTGCCAATAATGGGATCAATTTTCATTTTTCGTGTCCTCATACATCTTCACAAAATGGAAAAGCCGAACGCAAAATTCGTTCCATAAATAACATTGTCCGAACTCTCTTAATTCATGCTTCCGTACCCCCATATTTTTGGCATCATGCTCTTCAAATGGCAACATATCTCCTTAACATAATTCCTTCCAAAGGTCTGACATATTCTTCCCCCCTTCAAATTTTATATAATAAAAATCCGTCTTATTCTCATCTTCGGGTTTTTGGGTGCTTATGTTATCTGTTATTCCCATCCACCACAATTAACAAACTTCAGGCCCGGTCTACTCCGTGTGTGTTTTTGGGTTATCCGTCTAATCATCGTGGTTACAAATGCTTTGATTTATCCTCCAAGAAAATTATAATTAATCTCCATGTAATTTTTTATGAAACCCAATTTCCATTTACTAAAGTTCATACTCCCGAGCCTAGTTCGTATAATTTTTTGGATGATGGTATATCCCCGTATATTACTCACCATTTTTCGGACATATCCCGCACCCAAAATTCTCCAGCGGGCCCACTGCCTGCTTGCCCCACTGTTCCGTCGCCAGTTCCTGTCACTGGATCAGTTCCAGCGATTGGGTCAGTCCAGCCCCATTTTGGAACTGGTCCAGTCCTGCTTCCGATTTCCGAGTTGGGCCAGTAGGCCCATTGCCAGCTGGCTAATGCGTCCCGAACCCAGAAAATTCTCAAAATCCTCCTATCTCTTCCTCGAGTCTTATACCAGTCACTCGTAGTCAACTGGGTATTTTTACACCAAAAAGACATTTTAATTTACATTCGAATGTCTCTAAATCCCCCTTGCCCCGTAATCTTGTGTCTGCCTTAAACGACCTGAATTGAAAATTGCTATGACTGATTAATATAATGCTCTTATTGATAAGACGTGGGAGTTGGTGCCCCGTCTCTCTAGTATTAATGTTATCAGGTCTATATGGATTTTTGCTCATAAGGAAAATTTAGATGGTTCATTCGCTCGACATAAGGCACGGCTTGTGGGTGATGGTAAGACTCAGCAGGTTGGGATAGATTGTGGTGAGACGTTTAGTCCGGTGGTCAAGCTGACTATCATTCACACTGTGCTTAGCTTGGCTCTTTCAAAGGCATGGCCTATTCATCAGTTGGATGTCAAGAACGCTTTCCTACATGTGGATCTCAAGGAAACAGTCTATATGCATCAGCCGTTGGGGTTCAGGGATCTCAATCATCCTCATCATGTCTGTTTGTTGAAGAAGTCCTTATATGGGCTTAAGTAGTCACCACGAGCCTGGTATATAAGGTTTGCTGACTATGTGTCGACTATTGGATTCACTCACAGCCGGTCAGATAATTCGTTGTTCATCTACCGTCGTGGTTCGTCCTTGGCCTACATTTTGTTGTATGTGGATGATATCATTTTGACTGCCTCTTTCGATGCCTTACGCCAGTCTATTATGACCATGCTCAGCTATGAGTTTGCTATGAAAGACTTAGGGCCCTTGAGTTACTTTTTGGGTATTGTCGTCAAGCGTCATTCAGATGGATTGTTTTTGTCTCAACAAAAGTATGCAGCTGAGATCATCGAGAGAGCCGGGATGTCCTCCTGTAAGTCCACTTCCACTCCAGTTGATGCTAAGCCCAAGCTTGGTGCCGCGGCCGGCGTCCCTTACGAGGATCCAACCCGCTATCGCAGTCTTGCAGGGGCCCTTTAGTATCTTACCTTTACCAGACCGGATATTATGTATGTTGTTCAGCAGGTATGTTTATTCATGCATGATCCCAAAGTTGAGCACATGAATGCAATCAAACGCATCATTCGGTATATTCAGGGTACACTGGACTATGGTTTGCATTTGTATCCTTCATCGACATCCACACTTGCCTCATACACAGATGCGGATTGGGGTGGTTGTCTGGACACCAGACGGTCTATGTCTGGCTATTGTATGTTCCTTGGCAACAACTTGGTCTCCTGGTCTGCGAAGCGTCAGACGACTCTATCCTGCTCAAGTGTCGAGGCAGAATATCGAGGGGTAGCTAATATGGTCTCCGAATCATGTTGGTTACATAACTTGTTTTTAGAGCTTCATTGTCCCATTCAGAAGGCAACCTTAGTGTATTGTGATAATATTAGTGACATCTACCTCTCAGGTAATCTGGTTCAGCACCAACGCACTAAGCATATCGAGATGGACATTCACATTGTCCGTGAAAGTTGCTCGGGGACATGTACGCGTATGTCATGTCCCGTCAAGATATAAAGTTGCAGACATCTTTACAAAGGGTTTTCCCTCGGTACTCTTTGAAGATTTTAGGGACAGTTTCAGCGTTCGAAGAACGCACGCTATGACTGTGGGTGTGTGTTAAACAGGGTATATACCCGTGATATACATCCAATATACAGAAGTGTATATCACGGGCATATTGAGCAAATCAGTCTCGGATAAAGCCCATTACTAGCCAATCACGGGCAGTAACCAGTGGCCCATCACGGGTTGTATAGTATGTGTATATATGGTATATATTGTTGTAATATTGTAGTGTAAAGGTTACCTTAATTAGTCTTGTACACTTACCATAATTGTATAGTTAGAATTATGGTAGAATAAGGTTTTAGGAGTAGAATAGGAATATGATTCTCCTATTATGGAAATATGTAACTTTTATATATACCTTTCAATTAATGAAAATAATCAAGGGGATTATTTCTTTCAGAAGACTCAAGACACTTCTGCGGTCACAGTGGCATGCGATGATATTTTTGTAAATAAGTGTAGTCAGAAATTGGGTCCCTATATATACCACCTAGAGTTTTATGATTTGACACATTATTCCATACCTAGATTCTTATCATTCGAGCCACCTTTTGAATATTTCTTGTGTCCTTTTTACTATTCATCTCTAGTTTATTGTTCCAAAAAGATTATTGATCCATTGTGTAAAGACAAAGCTATTGTTCATATTAAATTATTGTATGCATACTTTTATGTTCATTATGTCTTGTTATATTTATTACTTTGCTATGTATTTATTACTTGACATGAGTGGCTAGATTTAGGTTGGGGTTGTGATAAAATAATGGAATGTGGTAGTTGGGGTAGATTATTAATAATAAAAAAGGTGTATTAATGTGGGATTCAATTACCCATCACTCTTAAAGTCTAAGAGTTGGTTGCAAACATCTCTTTCTTGTCTATTGTCTCGAGTCAAACTTGAAAAAAGAGACTAGAGTCTAGGAAAGGGGTATGTTGATTAGGACTTGGGCTTGAAACCTCATTTAATAATTTCCAACTTTAATTAGAAGAGAATCAACTAAGGGTATTTAATGGGTGTTCATAAATATCACACTTTAGAGCTTGAGAAAGCCTAAAGTGAAATTAGGTGGATCAATTGAGAAATCCCCATAGATAATCCATACTCACGCTTACTTTTCATTCTTTTGTGTATTGCATTGAGTAATGTTTCGTAATCCAAGGTAGTTGGAAACTTAACATGATATTGTGGTTTAATACTATAACGAACAATATTATTATCATGAATAATCTCTCTATCCCAAAATAAAAAAACCTTAATAGTTGAAGGAGGAGAGACCATTTTTTACGAACTTTGAAAAAAGATGACTTAAACTTATTAAATAGAAAAACAGATGGGTTGTCATAGTGTCATGTCAAATCAAGTACAAATGAGTAGATGAATAATTGATTGTAAAACGCAACAATTTAGTACGTAATTGGACTAAAAGTGAACATTTAAAAAACGTGGAGTATCGGGAGAATGTATAACTATTAGCATTCACAAAGATATCCTTAATTTCATCCGACCAACTAATAGAGAATTTACTCCAGTTCCCATCTCCCTGATTCCTGTAATATGAAATGTTTTGATTAACATCATTGTGGTTTAGGGGCATAAATTAAGCTCCTAAGATTACTGGGACCCCTAATCCGAGGATAGCACCAAATTTTAATATTCTTTCCATCCCCAACTTCCCACTTGATGCACTTAGAACAAACATTTCACCCCTTAAGGATATTCCTCCAAATAAATGAACCACTCACAGTAGAGAGTCTATGATTATACTTATCAATTAAACATCTAGCCCATAAACTATTAGGGTTATTGAACATACCCCATGCAAGGTTTATAAGAAGAGATAAATTCTTGTGAGAAGCTCTTTTAATTCCTAAATCCCTATGATTTAAAGGTTTGGTAATATTTGTCCAACTAAAAAATGCAGTCTCTTCCTATCCTGAGTAGTGCCCCACATGAAATTTCTTGAAATCCTATCAATTTGGGAGAGAGTTTTTGACGGCAGAGAGAAGTATTGCATAGAGTATGTGGGGATGGCATTAATAAGAGTTAACCTACGAGAGGAAGTGAGAAATTCAGTCTTCCAACTAGCTAATTTTTTTCCATATTATCGGTGATACAGCGGAAATCAGTTTCCCTAGGTTTATGGTTATGAATAGAAAAATCTAGGTATTTACCAAAATTATCCGTTGAGCTAATACCAAAGGAAGAGGTAGCATATTGTTTAAAATCATTGGAGCAATTCTGGGAAAAGATAATTTTTGACCTAGTTTTATTAATAGATTGCCCCGACAAAGCACAAAAAATATTAATACTGCTTCTAACTGCCTCGACAGTCTTGGTATTAGCTTTAGCCATCATGGTGAGGTCATCCGCATAAAAAATATGTGAAAGAGGAGGACCCTTTGCAGACAACTTAATAGATTTCCAAAGACCAACATCAACTTGATACTAAATATAGTTAGAGATCAATTGCATACATATTATAAAATATATATGGAGATATGGGTCTCCTTGCCTAACACCTCTAGAAGGAGCAAAAAATTCAGTGCTGATACCATTTACTAGTATTGAAATAGTAGAGGAGGAAATGCAACTCATGATAAGTTTGATCACTCTTGGAGGGAAGTTGAAATGTTGGAGGGCACGATACACGAAGGACCATTCTAATCTATCCTAAGCTTTTTCAAGATCAATTTTAATGACAAAATTCTCATTTTTTTTTAATTTCCTAAAATAATTAATAACTTCTTAAATAATAATATCATTATCGGAAGGTCTACGTCCTTTAAGAAAACTAATTTGAAAAGGACTAATTAAATTATCCAGAAAGGGCTTAATACGGTTTACTATAATCTTGGTAATTACTTTATAGATCGTATTGCAAAGGCCTATATGTCAAAAGGTTTTTAGTAAATTAGCATTATGGGTTTTAGGAATAAAACAGAGGTATGTTTTATTCATGATAGGGGGGCATCGTCTGCATACAAAAAATATTGTAACAAATCTGTTTAATGGAATTACCTACTAAATTCCAATATCTTTGATAGAAGAAAGGGTGGAAATCATCCGGGCCAGGAGCTTTAAAGGGTTTGAACGAAAATACAACCTTAATAATCTCTTGATCAGTTAAAGGATCATCCAGCATAGATAAATTGTGATTCCTAAAACTCTTAAGAGGCCTCAACTATACTTTTGAGATTGGTAGAAACATGATTAGTTGTGAAAATTTCCTTATAATAATCATGATCATTGTTGGGTCCGTGACTACGGATAAGCTAGAATATGTAAGAATAAAACAGTAACAGCTAAAGCAATAAAAACAGTTTCTGGATGCTGCCTTCAATGTTGTGTCAACATCTGAGGCAACATTGTGATAAAACATTTATAAACCTTTATAGAGTAAATGCAGCAGAAAAGTAAAGAGACACAAGATTTATATTTTCAAGGGTATATATTAATATATCCCTTGATGGTCAATGACCAAAGAATTGTATAAATTATATAGAATTACAAATGAATTTCTTTTTACAAGATTGAACAATAAATGCGAAAAATAAATTACAAACAAAAATGAAGTCGCAGATGACTTCAGCCTAAAGTTAAAAGATCTAAAAAGACAAATACAACATCTTCATTACTATTGCTTGAAATATAAGCTTGATCTAGAATCTGAGCAGCAGTAGTAATGTGGGACTAGATGTTGTTATACTACTTTAGGCTAAGTGTGTTGATCCAGTTTCTAAGGTGAATATCCGAGAGCTCTCTTGGTAATTCTTCTTGTTCAATTCTGGATATCGATACTCTGAAGTTTCCTTCTATTTATAGTGTGGAACTTCCCTTGAAATCTTCACCGGTTGGTTGCGGAGGCCGGAGTAAAAGAAGGCTTCAGCTTGAACCGGTTCTTGCTCCTTCAAAAGCTCAACGTTCTGGATTTGTTCTTCACGCTGCTTCCTCTCCAAGCTTTGACTGTTTCTTTTACCACGTTTTAAACACAACATCATTGTTAGCTTGCCTAGGTCATTTTTTACTCACAGTAACACAACCTGTTTTGGCCGGAAGAATAAGCAAAATCGTTACAGAAATGTTGTCAGGAATGTTGTCACAACATCGCAGGCAACATTCTTATTTTCATAAGATGTTGTCCTGAGCATTTTCAGATGTTGTCACAACAATCATCCAACATCAACAATCATCAATATATATAATAAAGCTAAGAATAGACCGTCTCTATGTGACACATCTCTATGACCTCCATTGACATTTATGTTTTTTTCTCAATTTTTTAATCTTTTCCTCTTCATTTCTCTATTTTACTAAATAAAATAAAATATTAGAGATTTCATCTCTCCACCCATAATAAAGACTCACTCGTCATTTAATAACATTATATTTGCCATCACTTTCTATATATATATATATTGTTGGACTTTTAATATAAACCAAAGGTTCAAACTTGATAAGCAAGCAGAAAAACGTGTCTAATGTCCTTTAGTATTAAAATAGTCCCCCACCTAAAAAGAATCTAAAGATCCGAGACCCACTGCATCCTTTTATGAAATCATTTTTTTTCACATTCAGGTTATTAAATGTAGATAAAGAGAAAAGAAAAATAATTATGACTTCAAGGTGCTCAGAATATCACATAATATAAGACAAAAAAAAGTCACCTACTTTATCTTGGGTAGAGCATTACATTTTTTACGTCGTCACATTTACACCAACATACTAACTATAATTTCATAAGTGGATTCTGAAAATGAAAGAGTAACATATACGTAGATTTTACCAAATTTACCATCACTTTTGATTTATTGATTTTATAAATATTTACAGCAAAAGCAATATGCTGGAAAAGTTATTTGTGAAATAACCAACCTTAAGATATACTGCAAAACTCAAATCTTAACTGGACATGCATGCCTTAAACGACTACTGTGGCAAACACTTAAATTAACATAAGCATACCCTTAAAATTAAGTCTTGATATCGGCTAGTTAATTACTTCCAAGATGCTGTTTTTCGTAGATCTACATGAAAATCATAGAACAAACAATTTCGGTAGAATATTGTTGTCTAGTACGTACTGTAAGAACAATAATTGACACAAAACTTACAAAAAAATTACTAACAGTGAGTCATATGGACAACTCATCAAGCTTATCTTCAACATTATATTAGTGGACTCTGGATGCTCATGAGAAAAACAAGTAACTCATGCATGTAATTGTGCTAAAAATCTCCTATTAAGACCCCTCTATAACCTAGTGAAATCAAACACATCAAAAAACAACTTGGTTTGCTTAATTTCAATTCTTAAAAGCAATTAGCAAAGAAAATGAATCTCATGAGTTTATTTTATTCCCAAGTTTACAATATATATAACTCTAACAATTATGACATCGCTATCTCTAAGAATATACTAATTAATATAATTGATCTAATTTATCCTAATTGATCTAATCAATCCTAAATTAATGATACTAATTTACAATCATCCTAAAATATATTGAGTACAATATTCATGATTAATGGGATTGGAGATAATTATGGGATTGTCTCATGATTATCTTAACCGTCCCCCACAGTCTTAGTGGGAGGTTCTCGGATGTTGAGATTGTCCCTGAAATCATTAAATAGTACGCGCGGAAGACCTTTTGTAAAGATGTCGGCAATCTGATAACAGGATGGTACATGGAGAACACGGACTTGTCCACGTGCAACATTTTCTCAGACAAATAAGATATCCATTTCTATGTGTTTTGTGCGTTGATGTTGGACCGGATAAGTAAACCGCACTCACATTATTACAATACACCACAATTGCTTTTTCAATCGAACAATGGAGTTCTAAAAGTAGATTACGGAGCCAACATGATTCAACGACCATATTAGCTACCCCTCGGTATTCTACTTCAGCACTTGACCAAGACATCGTCGGATGTCGTTTCGACGACCATGAAATGATGTTGTCTCCCAAAAACACACAATAACCAGAGGTGAAACGACGTGTGTCCGGGCAGCCGCCCCAATCAACATCTGTATAAGATGAGAGAATTGAAATGGAGGACTTATACAAGTGCAGCCCAAAATGAAGTGTACCCTTAACATATCGCAAAATTCGCTTGAGAGCTCCCATATGTTCTTTCTTCGAATCCTGCATATGTAAACACACATGTTGAACTGCATATGAGATATCAGGTCGCGCAAAAGTAAGATACTGCAATGCCCCTACTAAGCTGTTGTAATGTGTTGGAAAATCACAATGCAGAAGATCAAATAGCATAAGTGTTTGTGAATTAGATAATGCAAAAGGAAGTTTAAAAAGCTTCCCAAACACACAAGTTTGGCAAACAGAAGAGTCCAAAAGTTTATTACAAATAATAAATTTATTTTATCCAAGAGTATTGAACACCGGTGCTTCCGGATGTTCCAACCGATTATGCCATATGATAGGGGAAATAGCCGCAAAAGTTGATGGTTTGGTCACGTGGTTGTTGGTAGTGGTAGTGATGGGATACAAGTCTCCCGTGCTATTACATCTCATTAGTAGCATCCCCGTCTGAAAATCCTTCACAGAAAACCCAAAGGGAACAAAATTCACAGAAACATAGTTGTCAGTTGTAAAACATCATACATATATCAAATTTTTAATTAGTTTTGGTGCATGTAAGACTTTTTTCAAATATAACGGTGGGTGAGGAGGTGGAATTTTACTTGGCCAATATCACGAATTGGAATTTCATGCCACTACCGACAATAATATTTTTATTACTGCTCATATTAGAATAAGATGAGAGATTACCTTGAGATGCCGTCATGTGTGACGTAGCCCCTGTGTCCATGTACCAGGAATCATCAGGAATGTTCAGATTCATGTTGTTCATGGCTTGTTCGATATCGGTGGGAGCATAACTTGCTGAAGATGGTCCATGAGCCGCAAAAGCTTGTTGCAAATGAGAACCTAGTAATACGGACTATCGGTTTGAATATGCGGGCCTGGCCCACGACACGGTGGGGTATGCGGGCCTGCCCCCATTAGTTACCGCCGGACCTGGGCAGGCTAGTGCTACTGATTGGGCTGCCATTGCCCCTACTGATGGTGATTGTTATTGCCATCAGCTAGTTGGCTGCTGCCCCTACCATATCCTTTTCCACCATTATTTTTTTCTTTGTTATTATTACAGTTTTACCCCTATTTTTTACCATTGTTGTTGTAATATCCATTTCCACCTGAACCAGAATTTTGTGACTGAAATCAGCGGAAAATGAACTGGTGGAGACGAGGGCAGTTTCGGTAGTGGCTACCCATGAGGCTATTTGTTTTGCCTTGCTGGTTTCTTCAAGAATTAATCATGAACGAGCCTCATAAAATGGAGGCAACAGATTGCTTTGTTGAATGAACATAGGAACCTCATTATAATGTTCATTCAACCCCGCAATTAATTGAAGAACCAACCATTGATTCGTCATCGGTGCGCCAACATTGGTTAGTTGGTCGGCGAGCATTTTCAATTCTTGGCAATAGGTGGAAACGTTTGAAAAATCATCCAACTTGACGTTGGTGAATTGATTTTCAAGATATACCGCCCTAGAAAGTTTATTATCCTGAAAAATATTTTGTAATCGTTCCCACACTTGTTGAGCCGTAGAGTTCGACTCCAAAATAGTATGCAAAAGATCGTTGGAGATGGTGCCATAAATCCATTGAAGGACTATGGCATCTAAGCTAGACCATAACTTATTATCAATACCGGTGGTGTCCGATGAAGATTCTGAAGGGATGATATGGTTGATTACTTCATATGAGCGGAAATGAATTTTAAATAACTCCGCCCACGAGGAGTATTGCCCCTTTTCCATTTCAAGAGTAATTGAAATGAAATTCTTGACTTTATTTACGGCAAGAGCGGGATGAAATTTTTGTTTGTCGACCATTGAAAACCACGAAAATAGAAGAAATAAGGTAGGAGAAGAATAGAATAAGGAGAATAATTTGTGAGAGGTGAAAGAACCTGAACCCAAAGTGGTTTTCGGCTAGAAAAAAATTTGGGGTGGTTGTTTAGGGATAGCTGAAATAGTGGTAGGGTTAGATATTAGGTTAGGGTGGTTTTAGTGGTTTAAGTTTTGTTCGGGAGGCGGTTTAGGGTTTTGAAGAGAAACCCCTTAGGGTTCCGCCGAGAATAAACCGGAAAAGAGAAGAAATTTTCGGGAAGGGTAAGGCCGAGTAGGGGGTGGGCAAAATTATTTTGAGGCTCTTGATACCATGAAGGAAATGAATTTCATGAGTTTATTTCATTCCCAAGTTTACAATATATACAACTCTAACAAGTATGACTTCGCTATCTCTAAGAATATACTAATTAATATAATTGATCTAATCAATCATAAATCAAGGATACTAATTTACAGTCATCCTAAAATATATTGAGTACAATATTCATGATAAATGTGATTGAAGATAATTATGGGATTGTCCCATGATTATCTTAACAATTAGAAATAATTTAGTCAAAGACTATGGAGAAGTTAGATTTCGTGGTTGCCTTTTTGCTTCTTGCATCACGTTAGTTCTATTTCCCTCGGTCATAAATTCCCACGTTTATTTTTATACTTGTACTCTTTTATTCACATTTATGTCTATTATTATTAAACAAAACTTAATGTAAATCTATTCTATGGACAGTCTTTCAACCTCTGATTGCTCGAGATTTGGAAGTCGATGTGTCTCAGGCTGGTTGCCCAGGTTTTCTTTATTACTCTTACACATATATTTATGCGTATTGTTAATTTCTAATTCTTTCTAATTATATGTAAATTATAGGAGTGACAAAGGACCAATGGCTAGAGCTTCTTGGTGTGCCAGCTAAATGATAGAATATGGGTAAATATGGCAATAATCTTTAATTATCCTTCGTATATATTAGGTGTACAATTGGTTATTTGTTACCTTAATTAGAGCCTAGAATCATGATTGTAATAGTTTTATATTACTAACCTCTTGGGAGGGTGTTGGACACGAAGTCAAACTCTTTCATGGTATCAGATTCTACGGCAGCTTTCCTCTTCTCCACACCTTCCGTCGTGCCCTAGTGTTGCTCCGCCGTCACCTCTTATTCCTTATTTCCTCTTTCCCGTCAGCCATGTCTGACTCAAAATTAAGTTTTCATCCCGCTCTTGCTGTTTCGAACATCAAGTCCCATATCTCCATTACTCTTGAGATGTAGAACGTCTATTACGCGACGTGGGCGGAGCTCTTCAAAATTCATTGTAGGTCACACCGGGTTATCAATCACATAATTCCACCAGAAAAAGGCAAGGAAAAGGTACCGCAACAGATGATGAAAAGAAATTATGGTTGACCCTCGATGCAACGATTCTCCAGTGAATTTATGCCAAGATTTTGAGTGACTTGTTGCATACAATTCTTGAACCCAACTCCACGGTAATGGAGTCTTGGGATCGATTGCGTGACATATTCCGGGATAATAAATATTCCTGTGTCGTCACACTTGAACAAGAATTCTCTACCACTGACGTGATGGATTTTTCCAATGCATCCTCATATTGTCAAAGGCTCAAGGTTTTGTCGGATCAACCCAAGAATGTCGGGGAACCGGTGACTAACAATCGGGTCATTTTACAGATGGTTTTTGGTCTCACTGATGCGTATAGTGGTGTTGGTACACTCATCCGCCAAAGCAACCCTCTCCACCCTTTTACCAAGCCCGTTCTATGCTCATACTAGAAGAAGCGAGTTATGCTAAAAAAAGGCCGCCACCATTTCTAATTTTGCCATAGTCATCTCTTTGTATAAGGAGTGTGATAACAACTCCTCACAATCTGAAAATACGCCACCAAACTATGGCAAAGGGGACGAAACAACAATAATTGAGGCAAAAATTATGGCGGTGGCCACGGAGGTGGGACCACCGTAGTGGCGATTGTGGCAGCAGTGGCGGTAGGGGCGGCGGCCAGCAGCAGCGCTCCAGCCAGACATGGCAGCCGCAGGCCCAGTGGGGTGGTGGTCCACCACAGTGTCCTTGGCAGTAGCCATGGGTTGTCCCCCCATGCCCTTTTCCTTCGGCTCCATGGGCCAGGACCAGTCCGAGAAATAGGCAGCAGCAGTAGGCCAGCATTATTGGGCCACACCCTCAACAAAAACAAGTTCATTTTGCAACAACGACACCAACTGATATCGAGGCCACAATGCACACTTTTGAGCTCACTCCACCCGATGCAAATTGGTATATGAACACCGGAGCAACATCTCATATGACATCCTCACAAGGTAATCTCTCATCATATTTTAATTAGAGCAATAATCATCGAAAATGGTCATTCAATTCCAATTCATGGTTATGATAATACAAGCTTGTCTCCCCACCCCCCGAACCCACCTTTAACCTTAAAGAATGTCCTTCATGCTCCTCAATTGATTAAAAACTTAGTTTTAGTTAGAAAATTTGCAACTGACAACTCGTTTTTTTTTATTAAATTTGATCCTTTTGGGTTTTTCGTGAAGGATTTTCAGACGGGGATGCGCCTAATGAGATGTGATGGTCATGGCAAGCTATATCCCATCACCACTACCACCACAAATCAAGCCAACTCACCATCAACTTTTGCAGCTTTAGCACCTTCTTAATGGCATGAACGTTTGGGTCATCCGGGAACACCTATTTTTGCCTCCCTTAGGCTAAATAAATTTTTTGAGTGTACTAGAACTCGTAGTTCTCATGTTTTTCTCTCATCTCTGTCGCCCCCGTTTTTCGACCACGCGGGTCAAAGCAGAGCACAACGTATTTAGTGATTCCTGGGTATTGGATTAACGAGTCGCCACCTAATTATTTTACGGTGAATTAGGACACCTAAATATTAAATAAATGCCGCAATGTAACTCCAATTTTATGGTCTGCGAAACTAATGAGATTCTAGGTAAGGGTTCTTTATTCTCCTAAAGGGAAGGGATTAGGCATCCTTTAAGATCCGCTAACTTGCGGTTATCCGATCAAACTCAGGTTAATTAATTATTGCTAAGAAAAATGCATGTTTTAAAATATACACTTAAAATGATGTTGCAAGTATTTAGTAAAAGGATGCATTTTGTACAAGTATGTATTTGTATGGTATTTAAAAAAAATACATGTAAAGTTGAAAAAGTATGCATTTGGGACAATTAATAGCAAGGAGAAAAAACGAATTATTTATAATGCCAATGAAGTAATTTTTGGAAATCATTTTGAGTTGTACAATTAATAAAATGAACAGAAGATTATCAAAGTTTGTTTTGAAAATTTTAAATATGCATGACGAGCCTAAAAATAAATAAACTAGCGGAGGGTTTCTAAGTTTGAATTAACCGAGCCTACAAGTAAATAAGCTAGCGACGGATTTCCAGTCTTAGACTACCCTATGAATCAATTCTAAGTCTACCTATTCTAAGCATTTCAATAATTACATAAGTGCAATAAATAATATTACAATACAGAGTGAGATGAAGCTGAATTAAAGAAAGTGAAAACAACAAAATAAATAATCTCCGAGGAGTATCTGCCTTCGTTGACTTTGCTCCTTGCAAGCTGTCAAGAACAAACGGTTAGAAACAGTTAAATATAAATAACTTCGGATCCGTATCCAAAACAGTGAATGTTTTTATCACGGAGGGCTCATACTTAAATTTTGAAAAGACCATTCCAATCACGTTGTGGCTGCAAACATATGACTCGATGGTCATTTTAATTGCCTCGCCTACTAAACATGTTGGTCTCTCGGATGAAAAAGAAAGAACATTCCAATCACGTCGTGGCTGCGAACATCTAACTCGTCGGTCATTTTAATTGTCTCGCCTACTAAACATGTTGATCTCTCGGATGAAATAAGAAAATATTTAAGTTTTGATCATTGTCCAGAAGTTATATTTTCCGTCTTTACAACTGTGGAGGCCTAAAAAATCGACGGATATTTTTTCATCGGCCAGGTGTAGTATAATGTTCAAATCAGCAAATGGTGCCGAAAACAGTAAAAAACAGAAATCGAGAAATGATGTCCGAAGGGACGCGGCCTCGAATTCAATTTCATTGGCCTAAATGCAGTATTTATTCAAAGCAGTAAAACAGTAAAGAAAATAGAAACTGAGAAAACAACTTCCGAAGGACGTGACCTCAAATTCAATTTCACTGACCTAAATGCAGTATTTATTCAAAGCAGTAAAACAGTAAGATATCCGTGTACGGATGTTTAAATGCCAAAAAGCAAACTGAAACAGAAGAGCATTTCCCGAAGGGGCACGACCTCAAATTCAATTTCATTGGCCTAAATGAAGTATTAGTTCAAATCAGTAAAATAAACAACATAGCCGCATACAATAGTAAGCAATTAAAATGTCCGACCCGAATTCTGAATTTTTGAAACATAACAGAATTTGAAATGCTCCTGAAAATCCGACCCGAAAAAATAGTGAAGAAATATTAGGTAATCGACCCAGTTCTGAAAAACAGACCCGGATAGACGACCCGGATTTCGACCCGACCCGAGAAATACAACCCGGAACAGTGGTGACCCGGAATCAATTTTTGGATTTTTATTTTTCAGATAACCAACAATAAGATATAAACACAAAATCTGGAAATTTATTCAAAACCGGGTCGACCCGACCCGGATCAGTGACCCGACCCAAATCGGATGTTTCAACCCGAATCGATTTCTTTCCAACTTTCATATAACCAACAACAAAATATAAACACACAAAATCTGGAAATTTACTTGAATCGGGTCGACCCGACCCGAATTCGATGTTTCAACCCGAATCGGTTTCTTTCCAAATTTCAGATAACCAACAACAAAATATAAACACACAAAATCTGGAAATTTATTCAAAACCGGGTCGACCCGACCGGGAATCCGAAAAACAGTGAAGAATAGCAAAAATTTCAGATTATTCAATACCAAAACCCCAATAATTTTAACTTATATTTTCGAACTCTTTAAGATGAAGAACACATGCAAAGAAGAACAAATACCCTTAAGAAGATTTCGGATTTCAAAACTTAACTACTAGATTTTCAGACCTAAAATCCACCAAAAACCGACCTTTTCTTCTCGATTTCGGACCCCTTTTGATTTCTCTTTTCGACTCGGACCGGACCAAAAAACTCCTCTAAAATGAAGAACAACATAGGGTATTTATAGATGGCTTAACCCTCCAAGAACGAGTTTGAAATTCGAATAAAAGATTTTAAAAAATCTGATTTTGGAAGCGGATTTTGGGGGTATGGGTTGCGGATTTTTGGGGATAATGGAATGGGTTAAAGTGGTGGGGGTGTGGCGGTGTCAGGGGTTGGTGGTGGCAGGGGTAAGGTGACCGGCGATGTGGGGTCGCGGGTATGGGGGGTGTGCGGCGATTTTGAGGGGAATAGGTTTAGGGTTTTGTTTGGTTTTTTATGAGGTAAGGGGATGGGTAGGTCGAAAAATAAGAAAGGGGGAGTTTGGGCAGTTGCGGGTGGGCCTGATTTTGGTTGGGCTTTGGTGGGTTTGGGTTGGGGTATAAGGGAATGGGTTGTTGGGTTTTTAGGACGATTTGTGTGCGATTTTGGGGCCTTATAGTTTTGGTTGGGAGTTAAAAAGGTTTTGGGCCGACGGATTGGTTGATTGGGTTTGGCCGATTGGGCTTTTGTTTGGGGGGGGGGGGGGGGTTGCGAATTTGGTTAGGGGTTTGGGCTAGTTTGTGGGAATGAAATTAGTTTAGGTAGAAATTGTTTTGGTTTGGGAAATGAAATGGGTTAATTGGTTAAAAATATAAAAGGATTTATTATGAGAAATGCTTTGAAGAGATGTAAATTATTTAAAATAAGGTATAACGATGTGATAATAATAAAACATAATATTTGCGAAATGTTTAAAATGCTCAAAACGGAAAATGCGATGTCGTTTTGCGAAAAAAAATAGAATAGCATAGAATATTATGGTAAAATTATGATCATGATTTAAAAAGGTAAATGGTTGTAGAAAATACGAATAATAATAATGATAATAATCATAATAATAATAATAATAATAATATTGAGAATAATAATATATGTGTATATATATGCCTATATGTATATATTTAAAAAATATTTTTTGAGGTGTCAAAAATATCCAAAATTGCAAAATAAATCAAAAAGGATGGGACAAAATTGGGTGTCAACAATGTCCTCTTGGAAAGCATGTTAAACTATCTTTCGTTGCTTCTAATTCATGTACTTTTATGCCTTTTGATATTATCTATAGTGATATTTGGACATCACTCGTTTTGAGCTCTTCGGGCCATCAATATTATCTTCTTTTGTTAGATGATTACTCTAATTTTTTATGGACATTTCCTTTATCTAAAAGTCATAAGTTGTTTCCAAATTTATCTCCATTAGAGCATTCATCCGCACTCAATTTGAATGAAAAATTAAAAATATTCAATGTGATAATGGTAAAGAATTCGATAATGGGCCATTTTGGATTTTTTGCAAAGCTAATGGTTTATCTTTTCGTCTCTCTTGTCAACATATCTCACCTCAAAATGGAAATTTCCCATGCCTCTCTACCACTATCATTTTGGCATCATGCATTACAAATGGCAACATATCATTTCAACATACCTCCAAGAAAACAATTAGCCTATCAATCCCCTCACAAAAATTTATACCAAAGGGACCCATCTGACTCTCATCTCCGGGTGTTCGGGTGCTTGGGATATCCACCAAACCATCATGGTTACAAATGTTATATCCTCTAATAAAATCATCGTGAGTCGCCACGAATTATTTGATGAATCAAATTTTCTCTTTGCTAAGTTGCATTCTTCTTTGCCTCACATATACATGGGGAATCTGGTTAGCACCCATATTGTTGAATAAAAGAACAAATACTTGACTGGACGGTATTCATGAGAAGATGACAAGCATGAGTGAAGAAGAATCTTATATTACCTTTTTTTATGGTAAAGAAGATGTAAGCTGAGACGGCACGGGTCTTTCTTTTAGGTCTTTCCTTACCAATGAAGAGATGGTAGGATTGATACGGATACAACTGCTTATCACCCACCTTAGAATCAAGAAGTTCAGTTTGACTATACCCGCCAACATTCCCTCATTTAGGACAGATGGAAGCAGGTTATGGATCTATTCAAGTTGGTCGATCAATCCCTCATTTCTTTCCCCTGCCTCCGAACACCTTAGAATAGATTTGATTAGAAGGAGGGTGTTGGATCAAATGAACACTCAACCACATCATCATGGCAGCGATGGATATCCAACCTTTAGATGTTGGAAAACAATGCTCAATCTTTCACTATTCAGGAGTAAAAGAAAGCAAATGTGATCTAAGCAAGACGCCCTGGAATTCCATTATGTAGGGAAGGAGGACCTACTGAATAAGTCTCCAATCAATCGTAGGCGGGTGAGAAATCGAGTGTTTTGTATCTTTGGGATAGGAGCTGGCGGTCTTCTTTAAGAGAACTTCAATGCATTCCTTTTTACGGCGGAGACGTTGGAAGGGGTGTTATCTCTTCGACAGAACCAAGCCTTCCTGCACCCTTTCATTTGGTCCCCTGGGTATCTTCTTCGCACTTACAGGTAAGCATTTCAAGTAGATAATATTATAAAAGAAGAAATGGATTGAAACTTACGATTTGAAGGCAAAATCATGATATTTGAAGAAGCGTAGGTTTTGAACCCTATACCTATACAAGGGGGTGGTCTCGATCTCGTTATTGGACCAATGGTCACCCATTTATGAATTTCTTGATGATAGCTTTTCCCATTATTTGGGCCACCATCTAACCTCGCAAATAAGCCCAACAGCCCATTCTAGATCGCTTACCCTTCCAGTCAGTCCGGTCCATCCCAGCAACTCGGCCCAAACATCCCTTATCCGAGCTCAACCAATGCAGCCCGCCTATCAGAGCACTGCCAAGAGGCCCACCGCATGGCAACCCACTAGCTGGAATCCCACTCCCGAGCAGCCCACTACACTTTCACTCAGCATCTAATTATTCCTCTGATGGTGGGCCGCATACCTCAGGATCCATCACGAGTCAGCCCACTGCCCCCTCTCCTGTCCAACCAACTCCAATTCCGGCCCAAAGGCCAGTCACCCATAGTCAATATGGGATTTTCAAACTAAATAAAAAATACGGTCTTCATACCCATGTTACCAAATCACCTCTACCTTGTAATCTTATGTCTGCCCTTAATGACCCGAATTGGAAAATGACTATGGATGATGACTATAATGCTCTTATTAATAATAAGACTTGGGATTTGATGCCTCGTCCTCCTAATGTTAATGTGATTCAGTCTATGTGGATTTTTAGTCATAAAGAAAAATTTGATGGTACGTTTGAGAGGCATAAAGCTCATCTTGTAGGTGATCAAAAGACTCAACTGGTTGGCATGGACTATGGTAAGACTTTCAGTCTGATGGTCAATTCGGCAACTATCCGCATTGTATTAAGTCTAGCTATCTCTAAGGCATGGCATCTACATCAACTTGATGTGAAAAATGCATTCTTGCATAGAGAACTCAAAGAAATGGTGTACATTTATCAGCCCATGGGTCACATAGACCCTACTTATCCTAATCATGTATGCTTACTGAAGAATCTTTGTATGGGCTCAAGCAATCTCATCGGGCCTGGTACAAGAGGTTTGCAGATTATGCTTCTACTATTGGTTTTCTAACAGCAAGTCTGATTATTCTCTCTTCATATATTGTCACGGTAATGATATGGATTACATTCTTCTACATGTGGATGATATT
Organism: Anisodus tanguticus; assembly: GCA_034509755.1. Classification (NCBI taxonomy): domain Eukaryota; kingdom Viridiplantae; phylum Streptophyta; class Magnoliopsida; order Solanales; family Solanaceae; genus Anisodus; species Anisodus tanguticus. The sequence goes on along the minus strand of CM067540.1, from coordinate 50,824,555 downwards.
ATCTTACTACTTCCTCTAATGCTTTTTGCAAGTCTATTATGTCTCTTCTTAGCTCAGAATTTGCTATGAAAAATCTGGAGCCATTGAGTTATTTCATGGGAATAGCTGTAACACGTTATGCATGTGGTCTATTTTTATCTCAGTGAAAGTATGCAAAAGAGATCATTGAATGGGCTGACATGTCCTCGTGTAAGATTTCTTCCACACTTGTTGATACTAAACCGAAGTTGAGTGCTACTTCCAGCACACCATATGATGATCCATCACATTACCACAGCCTTGCGGGAGCCATATAATATCTTACTTTCACGAGGCCCGACATATCTTATGATGTGTAACTGATTTGTTTATTCATGCTTAAACTGATGGAGGATTACATGCATGCTCTCAAGCGCATTGTGTGCTATATTCAAGGCACTCTCGATCATGGCTTGCATTTATATCCATCTTCGACAACCACTCTCATTTCATACATATATGCATATTGGGGTAGATGTCTGGATACCAGACGCTCCACGTCTGGTTATTGTGTCTTTCTTGGTGACAATTTGATCTCTTGGTCCTCTAAACGGCAGGCTACCTTGTCTAGGTCCAATGCCGAAGTCGAGTACTGAGGAGTTGCTAATGTGGTTTTTGAGTCTTATTGGTTACGAAACCTTCTTCTGGAGCTCCATTGTCCTATTCATAAGGCTACATTGATTTATTGCGATAATGTTAGTGCGGTATATCTCTCTAGGAATCCAGTTCAACCTCAGCGCACTAAACATATTGAGATAGATATTCACTTTGTTCGTGAAAAGATTGCTCGTGGACAAGTACGTGCCTTACATATCCCGTCGCGCTATCAGATCACATATATTTTTATGAAAGGTCTTCCATTAGTTCTATTTGAATATTTTCGGGACAATCTCAGCATATGACAACCTCCCGCTTCAACTGCGGGGGTGTGATAGAATATGTGTAAATATGACAATAATCTTTAATTGTCCTTTGTATGTGTTAAGTATATAATTAGTTATTTGTTACCTTAATTAGAGCCTAAAATCATGTTTGTAATAGGTGTATATTACTAACCTCTTGGGAGACACGAAATGAAACTCTTTCACTAAGCTTGCAAGAGAAATAATTCAGGAGGACAATCCAAAACTAACTAATGTTCCAAGGGTTCTCCCATGCACGGGATTTTAGATGTGATCGATTTCTTCTCTTTGTCAATGTGTTGGACTTTGTTGTGGACACTCCTCGGGTTACTTAAAGGGGAAAAAGTACTCCCATCGAGTGTTTAAGTATGTCAACCAGTTAGCCCCAAGAAAATAAATTGGAGTTGTGTATGATTAATGTATCCATGTATTCCACCATTGGGTGATAAATAAGTGTGGCTTTTGATTCATTACTATTGTACGTCATCCCTGTTTTGTTTATGATTGTTAGAGTCCGCAACTTAATTGACCTACTTTGTGGGATTTTTGAACACAAATACCCACTAAAAAGTTATAATACTATTTTCGTACATGAAATTCTTGCGCAATAGAGGTTAATATAAAACTCTAGCAGCCCACTTTTTTTAAATGTTCACTTTTAGTCCGATTACGCAACAAATTATTGCATTTTACAATCATTATCCATCTACCCATTTGTATTTGATTTGACATGATACTATGACAACCCATCCATTTTTCTATTTATTATGAATTTTAGATGAGGTAAAGACTCATCCATTTCATAAGTTTAAGTCATATTTTTTCAAGTTCTTGAAAAAAATATCCAACTCCAAAGTTTATAAAAAAAATGCTCTCTCCTCCTTCAACTGTTAAGGTTTCTTTATTTTGGGATGGAGATATTATTCATGATAATAATATTATTTGTTATAGTATTAAACCACAATACCATGTTAAGTTTCCAACTACCTTGCATTACGAAACATTACTCAATACCATAAACAAAAGAATGAAAAGTAAGTGTGAGTATGGATTATCTGTAATAGGCAGATATCCAATATCCATTGCACCACAAGGTTTAGTGCTTTATGGGAGTGGAATATCACTGATGATGAGTCTTTGAGGGAATATTTGAGGGCGCGGGAAGAATATAGGGGGTTAATCACCCTCAATATTCTTGAAATGTATGTTGAAAAGATACCTCACAATCGTAGTGAAGTATTGGCCAGGACTCGTCAGGAAGTCCCTCAAGTCTGTCCTACTCATGGTAACACTTATATGGACTTGAGTTCTTATGGAGACTTTTTGAGTGGTCAAGTGCCGCTGAAAACTCTAAGCTAGAAATTTAATCAAAATTACAGGGAAAATTGATAAATATCCATTTTAAATTATTATTTTATATAGTATCACATGTTTATTATACGTATGGTAATAGCAATGTAGTTTTGTATCTTTTTAGGGGTTATACACCTGATATGAGTAATATTGGGCAATCATTTCAGTTCGGTGCAGTTGATTATTATCGGTAGGTATACTTTTTATTAATTAAATAATATAAGTATGTTGATGTTTAGTATTTACAATACTTGAACTGCCTCTGTAAAGAAAATTATTCACAAAACTTACCAGTAGTACCAAACGTTGATCGGTGCAGTTGATCTTTCTTCAAACCCTGAGAATAACGATCATTATCGGTAGGTTCATCACCTTGATATTAAATAACCCATATATATTTTGATGTTGGTATTTAAAATATGTTACCTATTTTTCGTGTAGAAATAGGATTTTACTAGATGATGGTGATTATCCAAATCATATAGAAACATCATCGAGTGATAGAGATGATATACCGAATGTAGAGGTATCTGATGATGACGTAAATATATCAGATAATGAGGTTGATGTTCATAATCATAGGAAGGCACAACAATTAGTAGAAATGATGCAAAGTCAGCCACACCAGCAAGAACCGCTGGCAGGAAGCTCAATTCACCAGCACGAACCGATGGAAGAAAGCCCAATTCAGTGGCATTCTGACGTGATTCCATATATTGACAATCTTCAAGGTCGTGATGATGCTTTTGTCTTCACTAGAGAATATGATCTAATTCACCAAAAATGTGGAAAGAACCGATCGATCTTGTAAATGATAAAGTTTACCTTGCATAATGTATGATGTTCAAATTCAAAAAGGCATTGCAAAGGACCGTCAAAATTTATATCTTCAAGGAAATGAGGGAGTTTAGGGTTGATGATTCAACCCAAAAGATGTGGAGGCTAGTTTGCACACGATAATATCAAGGTTTTCAATGGATGCTTCGGGGTATTGTTACGCATGATAGTATGTGGACTATCACAAAATTCTATCCACGTCACACTTGTGATATGGAAGAAAATCGAGCAGATCATTTTAATTTAGATACAAATATGATTGCTCAAGTGTTACTTGCTGACATTGTCGAAACCCCAAGGTAACATGTTCGACCAAGTTCATTATAATTTTGACATCATTTAAATTATCATTGCTAAATGTTGGTTGTTTAAATTTGTCCAGGTTCCCCATCAAAGATTGCATTAGAAATATTGAGAGAGTATATCGTAAAACGATAAGCAAGAGAAAGGGATATATCGGGTGTAGGCATGCTTTTGAGATGATTTATGGTATATGGGAGGGCTCTTTCCAGCAATTGCCGAGGTATATGACAGCTCTACAAAAATTTAATTCTGGTACTGTTGTAGAGTGAAATTTTGACACCCAACCTGGTGTGGTCGGTAATATTTTCAATTTTGTATTTTGGATATTTAAATTATGCATTGATGGTTTTGCTCATTGCTGGCCAATCATATCCATAGATGGCACGCATGTGTACGGGATATATGACATCAAGCTACTGATTGCAGTAGAAATAGATGACAATGGGCCGATATTTCCTCTTGCTTTAGCCATTGCCGCCAACGAGACATGGGAATGTTTTTGACACATTTGAGGCGATATGTTATTAAGGATCGTATGGGCATATGCACGCTATTTGATCGACATCACGGCATATTGAATAACATGTTTCATTTGCGAGGTGGCAGCCTCCCTTTTCTTACCATCGCTTTTCTTTAAGGCACATAAAGACAAATTTTAATCAATGGCCTTTAGAAACAACACACTAAGCAAATTGATGTGGGCGGCTGCAATAGAGCATTAAGAAAAAAAAGTTTCTTATATGGATAGAGATGATCAAGGCAGTGAGTTTGGAAGCATATAATTGGTTTAAGGCACTCGACGTTGATAAATGAACATTACATGCGGATGAAGGCAGGAGATGGGGGATTCTAACAACAAACAGCTCAGAGTCATTCAATGGTTTGTTAAAATCTGCACGGGAGCTGTCCGTTACTGCAATGGTGAGAATGACTTACAAGAAATTTATGGAGCAGTTGTGGCTAGAACAAGATATGCCAAAGCCATATTAGAAGATGGTGGGAAATAGTTGTCAAATCCTTCAAAAATGTTTGAGCATCATAGGAAAAATATAAGCTACACAAGATGGTAGAGTATAACCATGATCCCTTTATTTATTATTATTGTGAAAGTCAGTTTCACATGATAGTACATGTGGGATTTGGTTATCGAAACATGTGTTTAAAGTCGGGACAGGTTATTACCGTCACGCCTCAAACTATGGCTTCGTGAGACACGACACTCGATGCCTGGCTGCATGTGACCGAGCGAACCACATGACTGCTGAATCAAAATGGGCATCGAAATATACTAAAGTAATGATTAAAACATGATATTGTATTATAGTGTGAAATAAACATAGCGGAAATAGTCTTGATATATAATAAGTCTAACCAACTAAAATATGACATGACATGATAACAGGTCTAGTCTATGAAACTTGTGACATGAGTCTGACTGAAAACTGTCTACTAGGACAAGGCTCTGGCACACCTCTATCATAAAAATATAATAATGACATAACTGACTGACACCCCGAATAAGATGGAGCTCACCAAGCAGCTGATACTAAAGTAATCCTATTGAGCAAATCCATCATTCTGAAACTCAGCACCTGCACCGTGAAGTGCAGGCCCCATGAAAAGAGATGTTAGTACATTTGAATTGTAATGTATGTAAAGCAACTGAAAGAATAAATAGATGTGGGGTGCTCAAGAAAAGAGAACCCAAATCAATAAACAGATATTGTACTGAATCTGAAACTAAAACTGATAACTGAATAAGGAAGCAAATAATAAGAATACTTTCTGTACAGAAATAGAGAGTCACGTGTTTAACTGAAATAATAAATAAATAATTATGGCCTTAGGCCCATAATATATATATATATAAATGTGGCCTTGGACCCATAATATATAATTGTGGCCTTAGACCCATATATATATATATATATATATATATATATATATATATATATATATATATATATATATATATATGAAATACTAACATGAGATCATATTGAAGTTTTGATGTAATACTGGCATTCTGATCAATGGTTCACTGAGACGTGTTCATGAACTGATTATGAGTACTGAAGCTTCAACTAGGTTACAACATGCTGAATATTCTAGGATGAGACTCTTGGATATCAAACACAAGTCTACATTGATTACATACTGAGTTCACAACAGTAAAACTGATAATTATGAACAATTTTGAATTTATAATCTTAAGAATAGACGCTCTAGTCTTTTCAAGAACTGGGGCATATTCTCAAATTATGAAGTAGTTGCAATAATTTCGATGAACGAGTCGTGGGGATGACTAAAGATGTTTTCACACATAGATAAAAGATCGACATACCTTAGTCACTTCAAAACTTGAAAAAATGGTCTGAACGTTTGAAGAAGAAACCTAAAGCTTTCAACTTGAAACTTTGAGAAGAGTTTTCACCTATTTTCGTAGCTACTGTTCATAGCTCAAACCACACTACTCTGGACCTCCAAATCTAATCTCCATCGTTCATATTAAGACCTATATATTGTGACCACTCAGTTAAACGTTGGGCTTGCTCCAACATTTAAATTATCAGAAAACATCAAAGGAAGCTGGCTGGTCGGAGGTGAAAACCTACAGCAAAATTACTAGGGTTTTGTGTTTGATAGAGTGCATCTAAATAAATTCTATTTCATGATTATACCAACTATTAAATATCTAAAACATAATAATAACTCCATCTAATCCATCAATGATTGAGGGGCTTGCCTTTTTGAAGAAATCCTAAAGCTTCATTCTAAATTCGACCTTGAATGGATTTTTCCAAACTCTAGCGATTCCAAATAATGATTCGGTGTTAATCTAGTGTTAACTTAATATAATTGACATAGAGATTTGAATGAGAACTCGCCTTAGGTGTTTGGTAGCATCTCTGGCCGAAAATCCTTACATAAAACGTTTTAGGGTTGCATTTATAAGTTATCATAAAGGCTTGGGCTTTAAAACCTAATCCTACAAGAATCGAGTTTTCCATTTTACACGTCCTCAGTTAAATAACCACAACTTTTTGTGCAGAACTCCATTTGACGTGGGCCTTAAATGGATGGAAAGGTGCTTCAAAGAGATACAACTTTCATGAAGGAAGTCCCAAATTCATTATACATTTATCAATACACTGGGTTTACGTGAGGCCTGCTGCAAACTCATTTTAAAACATGCTTCGTAGAGTAGTTTCCGACTCTAATTTTTCCAAAGACTCTTCTTATGCCTTGATTAGTTTTCAAAACATTTCCTACACTCTTCATCTCGGTTCTATTATGTTTCCATTATACGGGTCAAACATTATCCCGAATGTATGAGGTGTTATAATATCTCATCATTGGGATCATTCGTCCTCGAATGATGGATCATTGTTAGGAATATGACTAACTCTGGAGTTTTACAAAACCTTTGGCAGGGTTAATTCTGTGAATAGGACTATCCCAACGTTTTTCAAATAACTTCCATCTAATTAGAGCACAACACACACCTCACAAGGAATCTTAATACACATGACATAACATGGTAATTGAAATATGGACGTGGCTATCATAATTACTGAGCTGGCATGAATACATAAAAACTATTTGTCATTAATGTTAGTCTGACATGAACACATGGATATTGAACTGAAGGGATACTGAACTGGATGAATACTAAACTGACATCAATATCTGAGTACTAAACTGGCATGAATATCTGAGTACTAAACTGGCATGAATATCTTAGTACTGAACTAACATAAATATCTTAGTACTGAACTGACATGAATATCTTAGTACTGAATTGACATGAATATCTGAGTACTAAACTGACATGAATATTTGAGTACTGAACTGACATGAATATCGACCTGAAAATATGAATATTATAACACAATATTGAGTGCACGACGACCAACTCTGATGGTAATTCTAGCTCATAAGACACTTGGTCAATCCTTCATAGGATCCTATATGATCTAATATATATGGGATTAATCTTCCCTTTCTTCTCAAATCGCATGACGCCATTCATAGTCAAAACTTTCAAGAAACATCGTATCATTAACATGAAATTCTGAATCTCTACGTCGAACATCCGAATAGGAATTCAGATGACTCTTAGTCATTTTCAAATACTACTAACTCAAGTTAACTTTTTCCATAGCCTAATGGATCAAGTCTGGCCTTAGCACTTTTGTTTTGCTAACTTCAAACCAATCAATAGGTTATCTACACCTTTGCCCGTACAAGAATTCAAACAGTGCTATCTTGATACTGGCATGTTATCTATAACTTTACATAAAATCAATAAGATGCAGATGATCATACCAATTACCTTTAAAGTCTAGGACAAATTCTCTCAACATATATTCGAGCATTTAGATAGTGTGCCTTGCATGACAACTTGTCTAAGGATGAAAAGTGGTACTGAGACTTACCTTGGTACCCAATTCTTTTTTAAAAGACTTCCAAAAGTTTGTTGTGAAATGGACATCTTCATCCAAAACAATGGACACTAGAATCCCATGTGCCCTGACAATTTCCTTAATATACACCTTGGCGTAATCTTCTGCTGAATCAGCTTTCGCTTGCTTCCAAATTGGACACTTAGCCACAAATTCAGATACATTGTTCTTCATGTAATTCCACCAATAAGCCTCATCAAGGTCATAATTCATTTTCATGGAGCTTGGGTAGGTAGAATATCTTAAATTGTGTGCCTCTGTCATAATCCTCTCTTTGTGTCTATCTATAGTCGGGCCATAAAATTTTCCTTCGTACCTTACAGTACCATCATCTCCCCCTTTTTTGGAAGTTGTGGATTTATGTCTGCGAATCTCTTCCTTTAGATGTAATAGATAGGGATCATAAAACTGTTTTCCTCTTTTGCTCAACTACTAATGAGGATTTGGCTATGTTCTGCACAACCATTATACCATATTCAGGGTCCAAAGATTGAACTCCTAGATTTGCTAAATAATGAACTTCTTTCATCATGATTCTCTTGTCTGTCTTAACATAAGATAAACTACTGATACTTGATATCTTTCTGAGATATTTCCTGAACTACTCATAGTATTGTTTGTGCGCTAAGTCTTTGACCAACACCTTGAAGAATAGAGTCTTGTGTGATGGTACTACCTTTGTCACACATAACTAGGCATCATCTTATAGCTTTTCTATGATCACTTAATTGATAATAACTAATCTTTACACAAGTCAATCAATGATCATTTTACTCACTTCGTGTTTCTTGTACATACGAGGCACAATTTTATGGAGACTATCTCATCATGCCCTCATTACTGAAGTGAGGTTCTTCATATCTCATGCTAACCCTTCAGGTTTTCAAATATTCAACTACACTCCTTGACAATTTACATATATCTCTCTTGGACCAAAGGTTAAGATCTTATATTTGGGGATCCTTCTCTCTCGTTGGGATCAGACCAACTTTCCTTATCTTCATCAATTCTTTGCACTTTATGTTACTAACAAATCATCTTTCGATTCACTTTTGAACGATCTTCCTTACTAGAAAAAACTAAATTACTTACATGAACGGGGAACTAAATTACTTACATGGACTGAATTACCGGCATATTCTGTCTTAATGACTTAACTTCAGTCATATTGCTAGTCTTAGGGAAAACCCATTTTTAATAACTCTAAAAGACTATTCTTCTGTAGTTTTCTCTCTTACTGCCTAGTTAATTTTCTTCGCCCACTGCCACTGTACTCTATCTTTGTCTTAAACACTTTGGGTTCTAACATGTATTCGGTGTATTCAAACTGATACTCACTCCCAGTGTTAACATAAGTAAGGAGATCAAATCGTACCTCTACTAGCTTTGCTGAAATTGTTAATTCACTATATTTACTCAAAACTTACTTACTATTCTCTAATAACCACCTGGTAGCATCATGTTCTCTGGTTCTGTCCTAAATACTAAAGTGAAACATGAGATTATTTCTAACTTCTCTCATCATCTGACTTTGTTTTGTGATCGTATACTCTCTTTTCTGAGCTATAGACATGGATCAAACTTAGGGAAATTACGTTTCTCTTAAATGAAAGGTTGGAATATCTAACCCTAACTTTCTATACACCTTAAGGTCATGTCAAATTATACACACACACGGGATAAACACTTAAATCACATAACCTTAGAGGGAACTTTCACATCTTATCATCTTATAGTAATAGCTACTTTTTGTAGTAACTTACTAACGTCATACTCTATAATTATGATCTGAATAGACTTAAATAATTTAAAACTATCCCCATAAATTCAATATCGTCTGCTCATGGTTCTTCTATCATACACAATCTTACCTTAGTCATGTGCATGGGTCATACGACAAAATATACATCTTTGAAAACTCGAGACATTCTAGAATCACAGGTGATTTTGCTCTTGGGTTATTTTCTGCTCAAAACTATCGTGGGCAGTTTATGTCTATTGCAGATAACTTCATAACATGTTACCCTGTAGGGTCTTAAATATGAACTATCATCCTTATACTTGTAGCTCCATGGTCTAGAAATCCAATTAAACTTATTATGTAAGGTATGGAACATACGTATACTACCATGCACAAACTTGTCCTTCATAGGGTACTATCACCTAATAAATTACTTTATGCGCCATTTGGTGAGGCTTGGGTCTTAACCCAGAATTAAAACATGCGAATATTTTGCTATAGTCATCATCACTTACACGTTATTTTAGCACTCATAGGCATCACTATATACTCACGAGTCATAAGAATCTTGATACACTGAAAATTGAAAATGTGATAACTAAATAACTGAACACTGGTGTACTGAATAACCATAAGCTAACTAAAACAATGTATAACTGGTAACTAAGGTTAACTGATAGCCATAAATCCTGATAACTGCTTTTGCATTTTCTATTAAGGGTTATGCTCTAGTTTATAGTAACTATGCACTTTGTCCCACTTTCAATATCCTTTCAGTTCTCATTTGTTACCAACATGTACATCACAATTTACACCACGATGGGTAATCATTCTCACTTGGACCTTGAATTTCCTTCTTGTCTTTTACGCATTCGATACATTCGAAATTCGATTGAAAGAGAATGTTATTTATGAACTCTAAGCTTTATGGCACGAGGTTGAAGAATCCTTGAAAGTACCTCTCTAATTGCACGATCTAGAGTATGAAAGAAGTGAGACAATCCTAAATATCTTGGTGGTCAACAATTTATATGTGTGGATCGCACACACATATAAAAGTGACCCCACTGGACATGGTTTCATAGACTCTCTAAGACACTTGAACCTAGGTTCTGATACCAAGCTTTATCACGCCTCGAACCATGGTCTAGGCGAGACACAGTACTCGATGCTGCCTGTATGTGACCGAGCGAACCACATGGTTGCTGAATCAACATGGGTATCAGAACATACTAAAATAATGATTAAAACATGATATTGTATTATAGTCTAAAATAATCATAAAGGAAATAGTCTTGATACATAATAAGTCTGAACAACTGAAATCTGACATGACATGATAACTAGTTTGGTCTATAAAACTTGTGACATGAGTCTGACTGAAAATTGTATACCAGGACAAGGCCCTGACACACCTTTATCATAAAAATATAATAATGACATAACAGACTAATACCCTGAATAAGATAGGGCTCACCAAGCAGCTGATACTAAAGCAATCCTACTAAGAAGATCTGCCATCTTGATACTCGGCACCTACACCATAAAGTGCAGGCTCCATGCAAAGGGACGTTAGTACATTTAAATTATATTGTATGTAAAGCAACTAAAAGAATAAATAGATGTGGGATGCTCAAAAAAATAGCAACCCAAATCAATAAACATATATTGTACTGAATCTGAAACTAATACTGATAACTGAACAAGGTAGCAAATAATAAAAATACTTCCTATATTGAAATGGAGAGTCACTTGTTTAATTAAAATAATAAATAAATAATTATGGCCTTAGGCCCATAATATATATATATATATATATTATGGCATTTGTCCCATAATACATATAATTGTGTCCTTGGATCCATAATATAGGTGCTCAACATGATACTGAAGTACTAAAAATGTACTGATATGAAACACTGACATGAGGTCATACTGAAATTCTGATGTAATACTAGCATTCTGAGCAATGGTTCACTGAAACATGTGTTCATGAACTGATTATGAGTACCGAAGCTTTAACTAGGTTATAATATGTTGAATATTCTAGGCTGAGACTCGTGGATATCAAACACAAGTCTATATTGATTATGTACTGAGTTCACAACAATCAAAGTGATAATTATGAACAACTATGAATTTTTTAATCTTAAGAATAGACGCTCTAGTCTTTTCATGAACTAGGGCATAATCTCAAATTATGAAGTAATTTGCAATAATCTCGATGAACGAGGCATGGGGATGACTAAAGATGTTCTCACACATATATAGAATCTCTACATACCTTAGTCGATCCAAAATTTGAAGAAAAGGTCTGAACTTTTGAAGAAGAACCCTAAAGCATTGAACTTGAAACTTTGAGAAGAGTTTTCACCGATTTTCGTAGCTAATGTTCATAGCTCAAACCACACTACTTTAGGGATCCAAATCGGATCTCCACCGTTCACATTCAGTACCTATATGTTTTGACCAATCCATTTAATTATGGGCTCGATCCAACGGTTAAATTATCATAAGATGCCAAAGGAATCTGGCTGGTCGGAGTGAACATCTACAACAAAATTACTAGGATTTTGCGTTTGATGGAGTGCATCTAAGTCAATCCTATGTCATGATTATACCAAACATTAAATGTCTAAAACATAATAATAACTCCATATAATACGTCAATGATTGAAGGGCTTACCATTTTGAAGAAATCCCAAAGCTTCATTCCAAATTCGACCTTGAATGGATTTTTCCAAAATCTAGTGATTCCAAATAATGATTCAGTGTTAATCTAGTGTTAACATAATATAATTGATATATAGATTTAAATAAGAAATCATATTATGTGTTTGGTAGCATCTCTGGTAAAACACCCTTACATAAAATGTTTTAGGATTGTATTTATAGGTTATCATAAAGGCTTGGGCTTTAACATCTAATCCTACAAGAATCAGGATTTTCATTTTACATGTCTTAAGTAAAACAGTCATAACATTTTGTACAGAACTCCATTTAATGTGGGTCTTATATGTATGGAAAGGTATTTCAAACGGATACAACTTTCACGAAAGAAGCGTTCCCAAATTCCTTATACATTTATCCGTACAATCAATTTACATGAGGCATGCTGCAAACTTAATTTAAAACATGCTTCGTAGAGTAGCTTCGGAATCTAATTTTTCCAAAGACTCTTCTTATTTCTTGATTAGTTTTCAAAAAACTTCCTACACTCTTCATCTTGGTTCCATTATTTTTCCATTATACAAGTCAAACCTTAGCCCAAAGATACGAGGTGTTACAATAACAAAGGTTAGGGAGGAAACATTCATACCATTTATGAGATGACGAGAACGTCTAGTTGTGGTAAGTGTCCATTATACCACATGCCGTGTTCTCATTCCATCAAGTATTTCAAGGCAATTGGAAAAATGGTATCAAATTATGTGGCATCGAAATACAGCATCAAAAGTTATCTTAAAGTGTATGTCAGTCATTTCTACCCACTTGGTGATCATGCTTATTGGCCAAATGATCCATTTTCAATGATTGCTAACAAGGAGTATATCCGTAAATTGTATGTTGACTTACAAACTCTGATTCCTGATCAAATGGATTTCCAGATAGGACATACTCTCGAAGGTGCTCGACGTGTAAGGAGTTTGACCATGATAAGCGTTTGTGTAATCTACGGGTTTGTGGTAGTGCAAGTACCTCTGGTGGTGGAAGAACCTCTCGTGGTTGAAGAACCTCACGATTTTATGAATGTATTTTAATTTTTCTTGATGTATTTGAATTGTCTTGAATTATGAAGCTTAAGTATTTTTCTTCTTGTAATGAATGATGTATTATTATTTTTAATGAAGAATCTTGAATTATGCATTTTATCATCAAGAAAAATCCATTGAAAAATTTCATAACATATAAAAATTAGAAAAGTAATTTAATCTTCGTCGCTTTCTAGAACCACCTCGTCGTTGTCTTCATTTTTATCATCCTCCTTACTTGCATTCTCTTATTCATCTTCTTCTTTCTCCATCGTCCTCATTGTAGTCTAGATCCCAACTATCATCATTAGGAGCACTCGCTTGATTAACACAATAATATGGCACTCCACAATTTAATATTTGTGGTAAATATTTTGGAAGACATCCATTCTTGAATTATTGGATAAACTAGATAAGAAGAGTCTCGATGAAGAATTTTATTTTCTAACAGTTTCCAATGATCTTCTTCTTCCTCTCCTCGAAAATTAAGATCGTCCAAAGCATGATACATATCTACCGCTTTCTGCATTTTTGAAATTTCTTTCATCAAGTGCTAGATAACCAGTGGTTCATCCTTGAATTTGGAAGTCTGATATGTAGCAGACAATGCTTGTGGCACAACTAAATTATGCCAGCGACATAATACCTCATAATCACACATTTTCAAATATAATTGAACCTACTAAAGATTTTCACCCCAAATTATAGATCCTTCGGTTTTGAGGAGAGTGCATCACCCTCAATTATGTGTCTAACAACTTTTAAATCAACATTGATACAAATTGATTGATTTTTAAAGGGACGAAGAACACCATACCATTTTTCATCAGATAAATCTGTGTAACATCCTAATATATCTTTTTCAAAATATGATCCAATAGTGTTTGTGTTTGTTTCTATCCTACCATGAGGCCTTCTTGAGCTACCCTAGCCTTTTTATCTATTTTTGAACCTACTATTGAATGTAAGTTATCTAGGCATTTTTAAAATGTGAGTTTTTTTAACCGAATGAGTTATATAAAAGTTCTTAACCATATGAGTTATATAAAAGTTCTATTATATACTTCAGGGAATTAGTAGAAGGATGTGCTATACGGAGAGATCGCAAACTGATGGGTACCAGTCGTTGGGTCTCCATGGTACGCCCTGCGGGCTCATGGAACTGAGACGATCCAGACGCTGATGCGCCCTGGTGAAATTGGTATCAGAGCTTGTAATTAGAACAAGTGTTTGAAAAAATGAAAAAACATCCATCGTTTAGACAAGTTAGAATGTTAAATCAGATTTTATGGAGATCTAGAAAAATGAGACGATCATTATTAAAGTTAAGAAGCGAGAATATAATAATAATTGAAGCCCAAGATAAAATGATAATAAATAATAGAATAGCCGAAATAGATATGTTAAGAATAATAGAAAATGGAGTAGCTGAGATAGATATGTTAAGAACAGAAAACGATGATAAAAATTTAGAAATACTTGATGAAAAGATACGAGCATATAGAATATTAGTAGGAATAAATACTCAGATTTATGAAATAAATGAATTTATAGAAAATATAAAATCAGATTTAAGAATGGAAATAGAGCACTATGGATGAAAGTAGATTAACACAACAACAAGAACAGAAGGTACAGTTAGAAAGAATAGCAGAGAAACCACTTACATATAATAGAGATATAAACCAGCATATTATAAGTTGTAGAATAGGAGTAAAGATAATTGAAGAAAAAGATCAGCAACTATTAGACAATCATATAACGATAAACAAATTAGAGGAAAAAATTGTATTTTTACGAAATTTATCAGTCCTAAGAGAAGAGAGAATTAGGCAAAAGGAAGATGAAATCGAAAAGATTAATAAACAGAAATTAGAAGATCAGATAAAAAATGAAAATGAAATTAGAGAATTAAAAGAGATTATAACGGAACAATATCGCTATATTAATTTGCTAAAATATGGATAAAGAAAAGGAGAATAAATTAGAACCTAAAGACCTTTACTATCAAATGAATACTTATGAAGGAGGAACCAACCAAACATTAAGTTTTAGACCTGATATTTATCAAAAGATTCAAGAAGAAAGAGATGAAGTATCAGTAAAGAAAATATTTAAAACAAAATGGTTTGAGAGAAATAAGGAAATAAGATATATCGCCCATAAACATGAAAATATAATTGATACAACGAGTACAAATGGAAAAACTAAGATTAATTTGATAAGTGATGAAGTAATAAAAAGAGAATTAGCCAAACTATCGAC
The DNA here is from genome assembly GCA_034509755.1 of Anisodus tanguticus. Lineage (NCBI taxonomy): Eukaryota > Viridiplantae > Streptophyta > Magnoliopsida > Solanales > Solanaceae > Anisodus > Anisodus tanguticus. The sequence goes on along the minus strand of CM067540.1, from coordinate 50,808,918 downwards.
TAAAGAAGCAAAGAAATATAGAAATATTTACTTTGGAGGAGTAGAGTTTACGATAAAAGCATACTTTCAAAAGAACATTGATACACCCATACAGACATATGTATTAGATGACAGAATACTAGGAAATTTGCAAGATGCATTAATATCAGTAATTAAAGGAAATTTAATATATCAGAAGTTAAAATTTACTATACAACCAGACTTTAGTGTATCGCTAAAAGACGAACATAAAGATTTAGCTTTAACGTTATATTATAAATTAGATGGAATAGAAATGCCACCAGGAAGTAAAGTAATGAGTATAGAGACTAAAATGATATACGCCTTAACAGGAAACCATCATATAAGAAAACAACATGAAATGAATATAATAGTACCAAGAATGTATAAGGAAATACTTGAGCAGATAGAGCATAAGGAAAACTCTAAGATTACTATACCAGAAGAAATATTCATGGATTTTAAAACCAGAACAATGACACCGTCAAAAAGACTAATTCCAAGAATAGATGGATCAAGACTGAGCATAACTAGAGAATCATTACATAGTTTACCCAGAATATAACCTAGAACTATCGACTTAATAAACGTAGATAGTAATAGATTAAAAATCAAAGTTATAATATTCAAAAATATGATTACTATGGATGGAATAGCAGAAATAAATACTGGAGCAATTAAAAGTTTTATACATATAAACAAGATTAATGAAAATGAGTGCAGTATAATAGAACCATAGACTTATAATTACCCAGAAAATGAAAGAGAAATAATAATCACTAAAAGTGTAAATTTAAGATTTAAGATCCAAGACTTAGAATATAAGATCAATATTGGAGTTGGCTATGTAGTCTTCAAAGTCTTCGTTGTTAATTGACATTATATCTGCTAAGAAAATCAGCTAAAACATTTTTAGTTCCAGATATATTCTTAACAATAAAATCATAACAACAAAAGAATGATTGCCATTTTCTCCTTTTATTCAGTTCTGGTAATGGATCTATTCTGTTTGTGATAAACGCCTTCACCTGAGTATTATCAGTTCTAACAATAAACTTTACTGGTAGTAAATGGTAATGAAATTTTTTAATTCCAAATTTTACTGCCAATAATTCTTTTTCATTTATGTGATAATTCTTTTCATTTGGTTTCAATGTTCCTCCTCCGTATCCACAAATTAACATTTTTTCTTTATCAACATCTTCTTTATCATATGCTATTAGGACTCGCTCCCCATCCTATGTCACTAGCATCGTAAAGAGTTCTAATTGGTCTTGATCAGTTGGTACTCTGTGTTTTGGTAATGATTTTACCTTGTCTTTAATCTTGTTGATCGCCTGGGTATGCTCTTCTTTCCATTCAAAGGTTACATATTTTTTAATCAAATCTTGCAATGGTTTCCTTAGGTATGGTAGATCTTTTATATGATCTCGCCGCATAGTTAATTACCCCAAGAAACCGCTGCACTTCTTTTTTGTTTTCTAACCTTTCCTTAAAATTTTTAATCTTTGTTACCACATGTTCCTGTAATTGTATTCCCTCGCTATCCACAATGTAGCCTAGGAATTCAATAGTATTCTTGAATATTTCTGATTTCTTTTCTGATAGAAGTATTCCATGTTGGTTAATTGTTTCAATGAATTGCTCTATATGTTTAATATGATCTTCTAAGTCGCTTCGTAAACTAATATATCATCAACATATATGATACAAAAGTCTGCAAGCTTTCTAAACACTTGATCCATTCTTCTTTGAAAGATTTGCGGTGCATTTTTTAATCCCATTGGTAGTACATTCCATTCATAGTGTCCTTGAGGAGCACTGAATGCTGTTAAAGGTTTAGATTCATTAGTCAATTTAATCTGCCAAAATCCACTTTTACAAATCGAATTTTTGAACCATTTTTTATTTCCTAATCTGTTAATGAGATTTCTTTTATAGGGTAGAAAGTATCCATCAAAAATAGTCTTTTTATTCAATTCTCGATAATCAATTACTAATCTGGCTTTTCCTCGCTTTAGCTCATTATGTTTCCTTACTAAAAAGGCTGGACTACTATGAGGACTCTTACTCTCTCTTATTACCTTCATTTCTAATAGTTCTTTAATCTGCATTTCGAATTCTTTTTGATCCGTTGGGCTATATCTTATGGGTTTTGTTCTAACTAAATCACTTGAGTCTATTAATTTTATTTCTCCATATATCTTTTCCTTTTCCCAAAGTTGCATTGGATTTTCTCCAAAGTTGCTTTTTAACATTCCTAAATACTTCTCTTTTAAAAGCTCTAAATTATTATTTCGTTCCATTTTAATCGTACATAATCTAATGGTATTGACTGGTAATATTCTTTTTAGTACAATCCATTTATTACAGGGGGATTGTAGACAAAATGTATTCTTATTAATCACTTGAGTTTTGAAATAATCTAGGAAGTTGTTTCCTAATAAAACTTGTTGTTTCATATTGTCTAGTTGGTATACGATTGGTATTTTGAAAATAGTTTTTCCTAATACAATTCTCATATTTTCTGCAATTATATCTAATTCTTTAGATTGCTCATTAAATCCTGATACCTTAGCTCTATGGATTCTAGATCTTTTCCATCTATGTGATTCTAATACATCTTTTCTAGCTAAGCATATATCTGCTCCACTATCAATGAATATCTTTTGCTTAAGCATTTTATTCGGTTTATATTCTATATGGGCTTCTATATGTATTGCTACCATTTAATCAGGTTCATCTAATCTTCTGTTGAGTTCTTCATCTTGTTCGTATTCCTGTACTTCCTGTCTAATCTCTTCATTTCTCATAGCTTCTTCGATTAATCTAGCTATTTCTATTTGTTTCCAATGTATTTTATTTATTTCTTCTCTTATCTTTGCTAATCTCTGGGTAATTTTTCTGTACCTATCATTATAGTACATACTTCCAGTCTCATTAATCGTAGAAGTTATAATTAGTTTGTGTCTAGTATACTCTTCGCATTGTATCCAGTATTCTCTTTCTCTTATCAGCTCTCTTTTCTGTCTTTCTAATGTATTCATCTTACTCAGAGCTATCTTCACTTTTTGATTGTTGATTAATATAACTTACTTTTTCTGCTCCTGATTCTTCATCTGTTTCACTAACATAAAAGTCTTCATAATCATACCATTTATTAGTATCTTCTTTAATCTGTTGTAAACTCATTATAAACTGTTCTGTATTTATGTATTTTACTCCTGCTTTCTTTAGCTTTGGGCACTTATTTGCATAGTGTCCTTTCTCATTGCAATTCCAGCATTTACATTCTTTAACCTTTTCTTCTTTAGTGTTGGTTTTATCTGCTTCTATAGGGTTTACATTTCTTCTTCTTCTAAACTTTCTTTTATATCTGAATCTATTCCTTGTATCTTGGTTATTTCTATATCTTTTAAACCTCTTTTCCTTATAAGGTTTATAATAAGATCTTTTCTTATACTTTTTATATTTATATTTCTTGTCTCTATGATCTCCGTCATACTTATCCCTGTATTTTTTATGCTTTTTATGTTTTCTATACTTCTTTTCTTTCCTTTTATCATCGCATCCGAATATTAATCTTCTTTCTGTAAATCCACATATCTCTCTTAATCCTATTTTCTTATCTTTTTTAATCTTTTGCTGTAATCTATATTCTTCGCATTTTCTCATTAGATATGCTCTTAAGACGCGTATTCTTTCTCCTAGGGTGTTTTCCTTAGGTTCTAACTATACGTATTCTTTTGATATCTCGACATTATATGGTATAGGTAAATGATCATAATATAGCTGTTGATAAATTATTCCTTCTTCTGGTAAAATCTAGCTTCATAAAAGAATTTACTAAAGCTAATCGTGTATTCTGGCAATTTGTTAATCTTACAACATCTCATATTATTCAGGTTCATAATAATCTCTGTCTTCCTTTCTGCTAATACATTTTCTCGGGCTACTAACCATTTTTCGCCTAAAAATTCTCTTTTTAACAGTAAATCAAAAATCATTAACATTGATTTCCAATCTGTTGCATGGCTTAAAACTTCTCCTCTTAGTTGATATGCTATTGATTCTATCCAATATGCTGCTTTTCCGATTAATGTCGTAGATATTAAATCATACATGTAATCTAGGTTTTCTGTCTGAGTGCTATTCATTAATGCTATATACATTCCTAAATTCCAGTCTGTAATTCTTCTTCCTATTTCTTGTTCATCATACACATTGTCTAATTCTAGAAAATATCCGTTATAATTTACTCCTTGGGTCATTGATCCTACAAACTCTTTAAATTCTGCTTGTTGTCCTATAGGTATATGATCTGGTAATCTTGTAGTCCTTCTATTTATGACTTCTAGATTAGGGTCTATTAAGTCATCTTAGGATAATCATCTCGCATCTTCATTAATTATATTTTCGATTTAATTTCCGTTTCTATATGTCCATTGTAATCATCTTCTACATCACTATCTCGGTTCTTCTTCTATTATTGCATTTACTCTTTTTCTGTGGTGTAAAGCTTCTAATATTTGGTTATTTTCTTTTATTATTTCTGTGTCTTCGGAGTTTTCTTCTTCTATGAATTCTACTACTTGTAATTCTTGGCTAGGTTGTTCATTATTATCTGTACTATCGCGCCTTGAGTCAGTCTCATCACTTAATCTTATCCTTCGTACTTTTTTCTTTTTATTTTTTAATTCTGCTAATTGTTCTCTCGGGATTTGTATTTCTTCTCTGAGTTCTAATACTTCTTGTTTCACTTCTTTTAATTCTTCCTTTGTCTCTCTTAGTTCTACCTTTGTTTCTTTTAGAAGAGTATTCGTATTCTTATGCTTTCTTTTATACTTTTTGTATTTGTCATACCATTCTGCATTATCGCTTGTTTTTAAATTTAAATTTTCTAGTTTTAATTCATTAATATGTCGTTCTTGTTTATCCAATCTTAGATTTAGGTATTCATAAGTCGTTTTTTCTGTTTCCTTTACGGGCATCTTTACTTCTTTAAGTTTTTCTTCCTTTATAGGTTTTGATCTTATAGGCTTGTATTTATGTCTTTCTTTTTCTATAATATCTTTACCATGAGTTTTTAAAAACGTAATCGCACTTGGCTCCATTAGAATTTTCCTTCCTTATTCAGTTTTGCTATTCCGTCTAAGGTTTCTATTACTTCTTTTGATAATCTAGGCTTTATTTTACTGATATCTACCATTATCGGTATTTTACTTCTTCTCCAAGCATCTATTGGTACTATCTCTGGTTTATGCGTAGTTGTTTTTGCTATAGTTGTTTCCTTGCTCGTACTTGCTTCTTCACTAGGTTCTTTTTGTTTACCTTTGCTTTTTTCTTCTAATAACATATTCAATTTTTCTAATATTAATTTAAATGTTGGTATTTCTGATACATTCCATAAGTTAGTTAATTCTTCTCTAATCATTTGTTGAGTTTTATTCTGATTATCTTTTACTTCATCCATTAGTAATAATATACTTTTCATTTTTTCTTTTAATATAATCTCTTCCCATAACGCATTTATTTTTTCGTTATTACTCATAATCAGGGTTGTTTATTCGTTTCTTCCATCCGTTACCTACGTCTATCCATATCTTACTAAACTTTTCGCATTGTTTTTCCAAATGCTCTATGTCTTTTTCTAATTTCATTTCTTTGGCGCTCGTACTCTAGGTATTTTAGTTGGTGAATATTTCTCCCGACAAGGCCGTCTTTATAGTCTTTAATTTTGTTTCTTCTTTATTATTTTTAATCGTATATTCATATTTTATTGATAAATCTGGTTTTACCTTGATCATTAATTTCTATTCCGTTATTGTTTATCTTATAACTAATCATAGATAAAAAATCACTTCCTAATAATAATTCATTTAAGCTATCATATTCTATTACTCCAATATTGATCTTATATTCTAAGTCTTGGATCTTAAATCTTAAATTTACACTTTTAGTGATTATTATTTCTCTTTCATTTTCTCGGGTAATTATAAGTCCGTGGTTCTATTATACCGCACTCATTTTCATTAATCTTGTTTATATGTATAAAACTTTTAATTGCTCCAGTATTTATTTCTCGCTATTCCATCCATAGTAATCATATTTTTGAATATTATAACTTTGATTTTTAATCTATTACTATCTACGTTTATTAAGTCGATAGTTCTAGGTTCTATCTCGGGTAAACTATGTAATGATTCTCTAGTTATGCTCGGTCTTGATCCATCTATTCTTGGAATTAGTCTTTTTGACGGTGTCATTGTTCGGTTTTAAAATCCATGAATATTTCTTCTGGTATAGTAATCTTAGAGTTTTCCTTATGCTCTATCTCGCTCAAGTATTTCCTTATACATTCTTGGTACTATTATATTCATTTCATGTTGTTTTCTTATATGATGGTTTCCTGTTAAGGCGTATATCATTTTAGTCTCTATACTCATTACTTTACTTCCTGGTGGCATTTCTATTCCATCTAATTTATAATATAACGTTAAAGCTAAATCTTTATGTTCGTCTTTTAGCGATACACTAAAGTCGGTTGTATAGTAAATTTTAATTTCGATATATTAAATTTCCTTTAATTACCGATATTAATGCATCTTGCAAATTTCCTAGTATTTCGTCATCTAATACATATATCTCGTATGGGTGTATCAATATTCTTTTGAAAGTATGCTTTTATCGTAAACTCTACTCCTCCAAAGTAAATATTTCTATATTTCTTTGCTTCTTTAGTCGATAGTTTGGCTAATTCTCTTTTTATTACTTCATCACTTATCAAATTAATCTTAGTTTTTCCATTTGTACTCATTGTATCAATTATATTTTCATGTTTATGGGCGATATATCTTATTTCCTTATTTCTCTCAAACCATTTTGTTTTAAATATTTTCTTTACTGATACTTCATCTCTTTCTTCTTGAATCTTTTGATAAATATCAGGTCTAAAACTTAATGTTTGGCTGGTTCCTCCTTCATAAGTATTCATTTGATAGTAAAGGTCTTTAGGTTCTAATTTATTCTCCTTTTCTTTATCCATATTTTAGCAAATTAATATAGAGATATTGTTCCGTTATAATCTCTTTTAATTCTCTAATTTCATTTTCATTTTTTATCTGATCTTCTAATTTCTGTTTATTAATCTTTTCGATTTCATCTTCCTTTTGCCTAATTCTCTCTTCTCTTAGGATGATAAATTTCGTAAAAATACAATTTTTTCCTCTAATTTGTTTATCGTTATATGATTGTCTAATAGTTGCTGATCTTTTTCTTCAATTATCTTTACTCCTATTCTACAACTTATAATATGCTGGTTTATATCTCTATTATATGTAAGTGGTTTCTCTCGCTATTCTTTCTAACCGTACCTTCTGTTCTGTTTGTTGTTGTGTTAATCTACTTTCATCCATAGTGCTCTATTTCCATTCTTAAATCGATTTTATATTTTCTATAAATTCATTTATTTCATAAACCGAGTATTTATTCCTACTAATATTCTATATGCTCGTATCTTTTCATCAAGTATTTCTAAATTTTTATCATCGTTTTCTGTTCTTAACATATCTATCTCAGCTACTCCATTTTCTATTATTCTTAACATATCTATTTCGGCTATTCTATTATTTATTATCATTTTATCTTGGGCTTCAATTATTATTATATTCTCGCTTCTTAACTTTAATAATGATCGTCTCATTTTTCTAGATCTCCATAAAATCTGATTTAACATTCTAACTTGTCTAAACGATGGATGTTTTTTCATTTTTTCAAACACTTGTTCTAATTACAAGCTCTGATACCAATTAAGTGTGTCACATAAAGCGGTCAAAAGCAAATATAGTGTTGTCAAATCAAGGATGTTATTCCAAAACTCATATTTTGCACATGTAAAAGTTGCGTAATATAAATGTGTCATATAAAGAGGTCAAAAGTGAGCATAGTGTTGTCAAATCAAGGATGTCATTACAAAAACTCATATTTTGCGCATGTACAAATTGTGCAATACAAGTGTCTCATATAAAGCGGTCAAAAGCAAGTATAGTGTTGTCAAATCAAGGAGTAGTATATAACATGAATGACGAACAACTAGCATTCACATTATAACGAGTTATTATGTCAATTTGGAACTAATTTTCTTATATTGGTTCTATTACATGTTTTACCCCAGCAAACATATTTGAAGCAATGGGTACGACATGAGAACTATATGAGGATGATTTTAAATACTCAAATAACCTGAACCACATATACAATCAAGAATACAATAGTACAATGAGAGCTGAGTGAAATTGACGTGTTAGGGAGGCTGAAATGCTAGAACAAAACTTAAAGGCACTCGGACTCAAACGTCTAAAAACTTGTGCGACGTCAATGCCTCGTGGTACACCACAAGAGTTCAATTTTGCTCTTAACTTTTTTCCAAAGAGAACAATCGGATCAAATATATTGCCTCAGGGTAGAATATGGTCAACATGGTTACGTCAGATTCAGATTCGGGTGGGATTCGGACTGTGAGATGTCTGATGAAGATGAATCCCCGTGATCCTATTAATATTTTATATAATAAAGTAGGTAGGTATTGTCATAATGACGACCCCAAGGGTACTTGGGGGTTTGCAACTATATAAGTAGCCTTTCATTTGTTATTAAACTACAACATATTCAATGTCGAGTAGTAGAAATGTAGATTGGTCGGTATTCCTTCCAAATGATTCAAATAGCATTCGTGATGATAGCTCAAGCATAGCAGTTATTCCGATGAATTGAGTTATCTTGATAACAATAAATTCAAGATGACAATTTGAAACCCACTTTCTTATAGAGTGTAATTCAAGATAATGATTATTATTGCGGTTTACGTCGAGAATGGGAATATCGGCATGTCAAATCAGAACGTCTTATTCGTGAGTTGAAAAATCTCAATGCTCAAATCCCAATAAGGTTCTCAATGATCATGCCTCGAACTGATCCACATTCTTCTGAGGTTGCCGTACATATGATTAGAAAAGAAAATAACAGAATACTAGCAAGACGTTGTAGATTTTACATGCTAAAGTTGGCCGAAGAACAAGCATCATCAACGGGCAGAGAACTAACATCTACAAAAAGAAGATATGTCTTAAGAAATCCAAAATATAGTTCTGAGGACGGTATTGAGGACTTCTATTCTGATGATGATTAGGGGTTATTTTGGTTCACTTGCTTAGTTTTTGGGTCATTTAAGTTCTGGACTCATGATTTAATTTGTATTTTTAATTTATGATGAAGTCATCAATTTGCAGAAAATTAGTATTATTTTAATTTGCTTTGATTGTTATAGTCTATTATTAATTTATATAAGCTTCCTAGAGTTAATAATACATAAAAAGTTCAACAATTCATAATTTTAAAAAAAACACAAATAAATTAGTACGTAAAAGGTGTCGATTACATAATACATAAGACGTGCAACTAGTAAAAACAAAATGCATAAAAATAACAAACTAAACCAAAAATACATAAATACAAAATACATAGAAATAATAAACAACAACAAGATAACACAAATAATCTTCCAAAATTTTAATTTTTCTTTCAAAGCATTTTTCTCGTGTTGAGTGTTTCTAAGGTTATGCTTGAAAATCTTTTGTTTTTCTTCGGATTCTTTTAGAAAGCTCTCCAGAAGGTCAATTTTTTATTGAGCTTCCATATGTCTAAATTGCAAGTCAAACTTCATGGTATCTCTATTGATACGTGAAGTCGCGGTATCTCTATCAACATGAGGCTTTTAAACTTCGTCGCCACCGTTTTATCCACGGGAATGTCATATTTCCATCGAAAATATTTGCAACCATTCATATCCTATAAACATTACAAGAAACTCAGCTTTTGAAAGTAAAATATGTAGATAATGTGGAAAAAAATTAAAACCTAAAAACTTGTAAAAACACTTAATTCGGGCAGTTTACAGCGCCAAAAACGACGATCCAGATTATCTTGGGTCCTTAGCTTACAATAATAACTGCATTCACAAACATCGGATTCTATAGAAAAGTTTGACATTTCGGAGCTTTGAGACATGATTTTCGAGAGGCTAAAGTATGTAGAAATAGTGAAAATGGAGGAGGTGAAGAGTGACTTGAAAATGGCCAAGTGTTAGGATTTATATTAACTCCTATTGTGCAGGAAATTCCTGCGCAAAAGATAGTGTGGTAACTTTTTTTTAGTGGTTATTTATGTTCAATCCCATAAAGTGGATTACTTAAGTTGCGGACTCATGATTTTTAGTTACAGCAACTTCTTATTTTATTTTAATTTCTCTATTTTTTTTCTTTTGAGTACTGAAGCATAGTTGTAGGCTTTTTAGTGGGAGTTTGGACATAAGAATTGTAAAAAAAAATTAAAAGTAAAGTATTTGTTTTGTTGAAAATGATATTTGGAAATTAGAGTTATTTTCGAATTTTTATTAGTGATTTAAAGGGATTGTGAAAATAACTTTTTGGAGTTTTTCAAATTTCTAAAAAATTCAAAATTCAGCTTAAAATTGAATTCCAAAAAAATTGTACTTGATTCGCCCCAATTTATATGTCACTTTTTCCTTTTTAATCAGTTCAAAAAAGAATGACACCTTTTTATATTTAGTAACAATTTAACTTTAAAAAACTCATTTTACCCTTAATGAAATGATTTACGCCACACAAATATTTATGGCTCATTTTAGACCACAAATTTCAAAAATCTTCTTTTCTTTATTAAACTCTGTGTCAAATCAAACAGCTTCATATAAATTAGAATGGAGGGAGTAACAATTTTATGTCCAAACAGTTTTCCAGAATAAATTCCGTAAAAAGTAAAAACTATCTATGAACAAACGAGCACTTATTTTCTTTTTGATTTTTTGGAGGACATATACATGCATGATATTACTCTAGCAGTTTGAAAATTTTGAAACAATTCCCAAAATGGATAGATCTTGAATCTAACTCAACTTCAAAAGCTAGTTTATATGGTGAGGATTGTCCAAGCTCATATAAGGAGTCCATATTCCCATTCCATTTTCGATGTGGGACTCTTAACACCCCGCATGCCTAGACCTCGTTAACTAGAGCGTATACAATATAATTTGGGGGCCCAACATCGACGAACAAAGAATTGAAATGAGTCTGGCTCTGATATCATGTAAAAAAGGATCTTGGGCCTAACTCAACCTCAAAAGCTAGCTTGTATGGTGATGATTGTCCAAGTACATATAGAGTTTATGTTCTCATTCCATTTACGATGTTGGACTTTTAACAAAAAGAAAGGGAAAGTAGAGCAGAAGAATGATTATTCAATCATCCTCATGTCCCATTGTGATGTTTACAAGGGTTTTCGCAGGCTTACACTTTCAGATTCCGAACAACTCTCAAAGGAACTTAATTAAAAATGCCAATATGGAAACTTAGCTTCCTATGAAATTGAAACGATGCATAAAATCGACAAATAATCCATTATTTAAATAAAAAGTAGAAGATTGCGTATAACCAGAAAACCGAATATTGTACTATGTATATAATTTATTGAAAATGAAAATCTGTACTATAATGTTTGCCTGATTAGGGCCAATATCTTGTTTTCTTTATTTGTGGCTGTTGGACTTTTAAGGTGATTATTGATAATCAAAGTTAAAACTTGAAAAGCAATAAGAAAAACGTGTCTTATTTATTTTTCCAAATTTCTCTCTTCTTATCCTCTGTAACATTATCCGAGTTCTTTTTTCTCTTCTTCATGTATTTAAAGTTTAAATGTCAATGATAATAATAAAAGGCTTCCAATTGCTTTATAATCTCTTGAGCATCGCATCATTCTTACAGGGTAAAAAGAGAAAGAAAATAATCATGCTAAATCGATCACTAGAAAAATGATTATCACAGTATCAAGTTTCAACCGTGGATTTTCCACAAAACATAGAATATTTATATTAGAGATTGTCCAATTCAAAGCACTCAGAACCCGTGCAAATTTAGTGTTAAATTAAGTTAATGGAATTTTATACGGTGTGACAAGGGCCAATTAACATTACGCGAAAAAGTGTTCATTTTAGAAAAATATTACACCCTTATTGTGTTTGAAATGTAGTGAAATATTTATCAATTTTTTTAAGTTTGATCGGTAAAAGTGTTTGAGAAAATATTTTATTTAGAAAAATAAGTTTCTTAAAAAATAGAAAAATGACTTCCTGAATGGAGTAGGGAAAACAAGTTACATAAGGCATTCCATGTTGGTTATCTCTTCCCCACTCATCAACAACCACCCACCCACCCAACACTACCCCATAATGTTTGCCTAAATTATAAAAATATTTTTGCAATAGTATTTTCGTCTTATTTATTAAACATCATAAAATAAATAATAAAATCATTTAATATACCTTCAATCACAAACTACACAAAGTTTGTCCTTTTTTTATAAAATATACCCATTATAGAGATGCACATAGTAAGAGAGAGCGAACTTCATATATTTCTTTTCTTCTCAATTCAGAAACAAGATCAGATGTTATCCAGATACTTCTTCCTTTTTGTGAGACTATTCCTCAAACAAGACAACTGATAATCCATCAAAGAATTTATGTGAATAATGAAATGGTTAACTTTACTCATTTTTAACTAGCTCCCACGATGATTATAATAATAATTCCAAAAAATGATGTTGTAAAAAATATAAATTGTAATTTAATAATATATAATATACATGATTATTGTAGTGTAAGTTAAGGTGACAAATCTTATAAATACGAGAGGATACTGAAAGAATATACATAGCATCTACTCGGGCCTGGTACAAAAGGTTTGCAGATTATGTGTTTACTATTGGGTTTTCTCACAGGAGGTCTGATCATTCTCTATTCATCTACCGTCGCGGTACTTCTCTGGCATACATTCTGTTATATGTGGATGATATTATATTGACTACCTCCTCTGATAAATTGCGCAAGTCTATCATATCTCTTCTCATCTCCGAATTTGCTATGAAAGACTTGGGGACTTTGAGTTATTTTTTGGGTATAGCTATAACTCGTCATGCAGGTGGTCTATTTCTATCCAAGAGGAAGTATGTAGCTGAGATTATTGACCGGGCTGGCATGTCATCCTGTAAGTCATCTCCTACTCCGGTTGACACCGAACCAAAGCTCATTGCTAATTCTAGCACACCCTACGAGGATCCCTCCCACTATCATAGTCTTGCGGGGACTCTTCAGTATCTTACATTCACGAGGCCCGATATTACTTATGCAGTGCAACAGATGTATTTATTTATGCATTATCCGAGGGAAGAACACATGCACGCTCTCAAACGCATTGTACGTTACATTCAGGGCACTCTTGATTATGGTTTACACTTATATCCATCCTCCGTATCTACTCTCATGTCTTATACAGATGTTGATTGAGGTGGATGTCTTGATACGAGACGCTCGACGTCTGATTATTGTATGTTTCTTGGTGATAACTTGGTCTCTTGGTCGGCTAAACGTCAGGCTACTTTATTGCATTTCAACGCGGAGGCCGAGTATTGATGGGTAGCCAATGTGGTGACTGAGTCCTGTTGGTTGCGTAACCTCCTCTTAGAGCTTCACTTTCCTATTCAGAAAGCTACCTTGGTCTACTGCGATAATGATAGTGCGATATATCTCTCTGGGAATCATGTCCAACATCAGCGCACTAAACATATCAATATGGATATTCACTTTGTCCCTTCATGATACCAAATTGCTGACATCTTTACTAAGGCCTTCCCTTAGTTCTGTTTGAATATTTTAGGGACAGTCTCAGCGTACGATAACCACCCGCTATCACTGTGGGGGTGTGATAGAATATACACAGTATATTCTTCTGATATTATTAGAGATCTTGTACATGTGTAATTATGGTAGTAGTCTTGTAGTATGAAATATATATTTGGTTTCCGTAATTATAGGTTAGGTTTACTATTATATATCATGTATATAAACTCTTTACATTAATGAAAATAATTAAGGGACTATTCTCTTTCATACACGTCAAAACTGTTGAGTTCAAATGAAGTCGATACCGATAGACTGCATTCGGCTCTACTTCAATGGAGTTCTTGGTTATTGTCTCCAAGGTCTAGAAGGCAGTGAGTATGGTGGCTGCAGTAGCCCAGGGTAGGCTACATGCTATCAGTTACACCTTTGGCAAATGTCATTTTACAATACAACCTTCTTAACATCAGCAAGTTTATAAAGAAGGGCAATAGAAAATGGTTTAACCCTTTGCATGGTAGCAGTATATACGTAATTCCTCCAAGACTTGTGGAATGCATTTGTTGCCAAATACGAATAAGGATTTAAAATTTATGGGTCCAGATTTCAAGTTATATAATAATAATAATAATAATAATAATAATAATAAGGCTTACAATAAAATATATATATATAAATATTATGAGAAAATTAATGTTAAGACAATAGTTTCAAATTTTGTAAGTTATGGCAAAAGGTTAGACGACATTAATCTAATATTTTGTATGTAAGGTTGAGCAACATTTTCAAAAAATTTAAAATAGCGTAAATTCTACTTGGTGTCCTAAAAAGGGATATTTCAGTAAATATGTCTACTCAATCAAGGAAGCAAGTAAGGGTAACAAATTTTAACTCATAAAAACATGATCCGTCCAGTATGTACAAGACTTTAGATATAAACGGATTAGTGATCCGTCTATTTACTAGCTTAGCCATCTAAAAATTGATTTGATTTGGGTTAATAGGTAGCTCATGACACATGAAAAATCTTGTCAAAATATTTGGAATAAATTATTTTTATTTGATATTGTTATATATAGTCAAAATAAAGAAAAAAATATTAATTTTGTTTGACAATTAAATAAGTATAAGAAAACAAATGAATAAATTAAAACTTGGTATAAGTTGAGTGGGTGAGTTATGCACAATGTTTAATTCATCTTGACCTAACTTATCTCAACTCAAGTAATTTGTGAGCGAATCATTAACTCCTTATTTATTATCTCAACGCATTTTAATCAGCTCAAATATATTCATCAAACTGGCTCATTTAAATCTTTGATGCGCATAAGAATGCTATTCTACCCTCATACAAATAATAACAATTACCACTACTATTTTGAAGTTTTGGTAGCACGTATCATTGTGACATTTTTATGTATATACTGTGTATGATTTAGTAATTCAGGCCCTCGATCCTCATACAAAAAATAATGATCAAGGATAGAGTGGAAGTGGCTACTTGTTAGGTGATGAAGTTTGGACAGAGACAAAATACTTGAACGGCCGGTTGGAAAATCTTGTGCACATGTCACGTAGAAATTTTCATGCGTTATTCCTTTTTACGATAATTATTTACTAAATTGATTTTTTTATAATTTATAAAAAAAATTATATCACAGTTTATTTATTTTTGAAAAATTAAAAATATTATGAAAAAATTTTAGATCACAATCTAAAATTTTGTACTCTATTGTAAACGTTATACGATAATCTAATGTTTTGTCTGTGAGGTTAAAATATATATGAGGATATTAGACTTGAATTTAACGTTGCTATCCGAAAGAAACAAAAATATCATGATCAGAATAAAATTTGGGAGTTCCCCCGAAGCAGCATATACCCAAAGGAGGAAAAAACAAATAAATAAAGGGTGTCTTGCCCTTAATAAGGCATAATTATAAGGGAGGTGCCTTTTTTCCTAATTTCAAGAAATTCAAATCTATTCTCCCCCTTCCCCACCTGAATGCAGAAAACCTTCCACTGACAGGCGATCATGTTTTTCACAGAATTTTTCATTACTCATGTCAGCATTCTCACTTCTGATATCTCCATGTCTTGTCACTAAAAATCGCATGATTAACTAGTTTCGGTTCTCTTGGATCATCTACTTGAATTTAGCCCGCTGAATATCATTTGCTCTTACATCGGATAAAGTCTACTCCTTGCTTTTCTCAACAAGCTACTAATTTGAATAGACGCTTCCTAACCACCACACCAAGCCCGACCTCTATGATCTAAAATGAGTGCGGAAATGTCCCTTTAAGAAAAAGATCTTTACATAAAAAGAGTCCAGAGGTTTAGTCAGCTATTATCCTATTTTCTTTTTTCTTTTCCCTTCAGTTCAGCCATTTTTCATTCGGTGTCCAATACACCAGCAACTCCCATCATATGAAAGGGATTCAAGGTCCAATTATGAAACCGAAAAGAGCTAAAGAGAATGACGATTACATGCCTTAAGGCTGACTGAAGCTTTCGTCTTTTCGGGCGGCTGTAGGACGGCTGCCTATAGGTGGTAGGGTAGGGTGAGTGGTACCGCTCTGCGGCCATAGTCTTGACCTCCGATCGAGTTACGAACACGAGTAGAACTAAAAAGTAGTTGACTGATTAGTGAGGTCTTAAAAACGTCATAGAATTCATGATCGGCCATTCCAGAAATCAGGCTTAAAGCTCTCACCTTACCAATAAGCCGAGAGTTGATGGCTGAATGTATAGGTAGGGATTGTTTTATGCTTGGAAAGCCCGTTCTGTGCTCTCTATCCGCTTTTTTGGTTATGCCGACGATTATATGTGGATCCGGTAATTGATCTATTCCGATTATGATAGTTGTGCCTGACATGGTCCCTTTCTTTTCTACTACTGAACTAGAAAATTGTGTAGATTACTTTGCTTGGGATTCCCTAAGTAACCAAACCAATCCCTATCATTGTTTAACTTTGAAATCCAATGAGAGAGAGAACCTAATAAGAATTAGGAAAATGAATCAGATAGTTTTTTCTTGCTTTCCTTCTATCTTTCTTTCTATTTCAAAGCTTGTGCTTTGGTTTAAAAGGCTTGGGCCTATCTATCCCGATAGGACCTCGTAAAAGAACGGGAGTTGTTGAGAGGTTCCATATTGCCGAGATGCTGATCTATGAGTGACACCACTAAAGTACTCAGGTGGTTGGCAACTTGATTGTTTAACTCAAGTTAAGCTCCTTCTCGGAACCTTGTGGAGTTAGGAGTAAAGCATCTTTTATTCAATATTTTGCATACAAAGCAAAGGTGTGAAGCGAAGGTGAGATAGGAAGCTTGACATGACAATAGCTTATATGTATTTTTTCGAGATCTATTTCAATATTATATAACTATAAAATTTCCTATAGTTATATTAAGTTGCACGACTTTTAAAAATGAATACAAAATTTAAATACGGATGCAAAAGAAAGTAATATTTGCGTAAATCAACCTAACGGTGACAAGTACATTTTCAAGTCTTAAAAAAATCCTAATGATGATGATATTGATGGCCTGATGGGCTGTGACCTACTGGGCCCTATAAAATTGGAGAGCCATTTACAAGTTTAGCGCTTTTTTGTGCGGATCGGCCTTCCTATGGATTGGTCTTTAATTTTTGCTCTTTAAATCACTGATCTTTAATTTTTGTCTCTACTTCTCATTTAATAAAAAATTGTGGGCCAAAGTACTCTTTATCCGTTGGTCTACAAAATCAGAGATTCTGAGTTCGAATCCAGCAGAGTAAAAAAAATTCACAAGGCAAGATTTTCATATAAATTATGTTTGTTTGGTCAAAGTTACATAGAAACAATGCCTTAAGGGACATAGAAACTAGCTGGACAAGACATAATCTTTATTTTCAACGAGACTTTGTCTTCATCTATGCCATTAACTTTGGCCCGAATAGACATAATTTCTATGAAATCTTACATTGTGATTTCTTTTCTTTTTGACTTTGCTGGGATTCGAACCCACGACCTTAAGGATATTTTCCGTCAATTTTTTTTAGGTAAAAATCACCAATTTGAAGGGGGGGGGGGGGGGGGGATTAAAAACCACCCTATCGTGCGAATTGGCCCTGCGCAATCACTGTTTATCCATATTTAGAGTTTCTCATTCATCCACGTATCACCAGTCATTTTTATTTGATAAATAACGAAATACATAAATGAATATTTAATTTTCCAAATGACCAATAAACAGGGAAAGTTCACAAATAGCCGATTTTGGAAAGTATCAGTTAAACTATAGCTGAATCTTATAAACTTTTGTAAGTTTAATTATTTTGAAAATAACTTCCGATATATACAATCAAGTTGAATTTTTTTGGCATATACACCTGAAGTCTCTTAATAGTTAAAAAAAAAATCATATTTTTTTAAAAAAATTTATGTCTCATCAAAATACGTCGTATAAATTGAGAAAAGAGTATAATTTTCTCTATTATTGCTTTATTCTAGCTCTCTTAGGGAACACTTTAAAAGAAGGTAGGCCTAAACCTTTCAATCATTTCACATCAATCCATTCCAAATAATGGGCCAAAGTTTGATTGCCGTGCGGGCATATATTAATCTCAAGATTGAAAGGAAGGGCAAAGTAATATTCGATTTTGGCGTTATTATTTACTTGTGTTCACCTTTAAAAAAAAAATTGCACGTATATTCATTTTAGGAAATTTTTAGATGTACAATGTTTAAAATTAGTCCTATTGTGTATGAAGTTTTATATAACTAAAATTTGGGTATATGGTTGAAGTTCAATCAAAATAGTCATATGTGGCTGAAGATCATTCATTTTTGTTCCACTTTACCTGTTTTTTTAACTCTGTCTAGAGTTTAATTTTGTCAAACCTAACTTCAAACATCAAAATATAAATATATTAATAAAAGGACAGGTATATGTTAAATGGCGTCAAAGCAGACTAACCTGTGATTTTTTTAGAGATTGAAGCACTAATAAACGAATCATCTTGAGTTAGCCTCCCCAGACTCATGCATCACTATATGATTTTCGTTTCTGTTCATTTAAACATAATCATAGACGGATTTAGAATTTAAATTTTATAGATTCAATTATAAGATTTTAAACATTGAATCATTATATTTTTAATAATATGACCAGTTCATATCTACTACTTTCTTCGTATTATGCGGTACTTTTCACTTTTTGAGAGTTAATGTGACTAAATTTTGAAGCTAAATTGAATTATATTAACTCAATATTTCAAGTTAAATTTATATAATTGAAAACTATATGAAAAGTGAAAGTATGTATGTCCTAGAGACAATCATCATTAAGGACAAATGTACTTGAACACATTCGTATTATTAATAAGATTAATATTTATGGCATTTGCGATTATTAAATTATTATTTGATTGTTTATAATTGTTCATTAATGTGCATCCCTTGAGCTTACATTGTCATTAATAGAGTTAGATATTGATGACAGAGCATAACTCTAAAATAGCCTCGACTAATGATCATCGAGAATGGGATATCGATGATATGTTATAAGTCGACATGTGGTCTGGATCACATTCTTAGAGAATGTAGTATGTCTCACCTGCTACTAGTAATGGTTACTAGTGATGGACACATGGATATTTTTGGAAAGTATTGGTATACCCTGCTGATAAACTATTTGTTAGACATGTCTAGAGGTTATCAGCGTGTGGGATATAAAGGTCCTTTGACTTGAGGTCAATACACACCTTATTTACAAAGTAATGTACTTTGACCATGTCCTAAGCTTAAACTCCTTATAGGATAAGACACGGCTTGTGTTGGGTACATTATGATGTAAATTAAGGTGGTAATTGAGCCAAGAATAGGAATCATTCCTCGATTGGATATTCGAGAGAGCACTCAACTTCTCAGTGATATTAGGTCGACCAAGTCATTGGTCAATGCAAGAGACATATTTAGAATATGGTCTAGTTGTCGACTAATATAGATGAGATAAAGTGATCAAGCCATTTGGATAGGCACATGACAAATCCTAAGCTTGATCGAGTGTGTCGCGAATGAAAGGAATTTATTATCTCACATAAAGGTTATGTTTGCTGGATTCATGTAAACGTACTTCATATATTGAGTTCGTCGTACGGCGCAGTCTAGGAGTTCCGTATGGACCTTAATTGGATTAGTGTCGATATATGAAGGCCTATAGGCTCACACTATGTCGATTGTCTCTTCGATCTAAGGATGTATTGAGAAAAGTATTAAATATTCGATTTGGAATCGAGATATTTAAATTAATAATAACTATGTGATAATTTCTATTAGATGAAAATTATTTAATTAAATTAAAATTGGATTTTGGATTTAATGTGTTGAATATATATATATTAAATGAAAATAGGAAACGGTAATTTACGTAAGGCGCCGCGGCGCCGACCCGGCGATGGGCCCAGTCAGATTGGCCCACTGCACCTCGGTTTTTGGGCCAGGCTTGGAGCCGAACCCTAATCTGATTTGTTGTCCTAATTTCAACTATAAATACAGCACTCCCCATTGTTAATTAACACACCAATTCTATAAACTTTCTAGACTTAGAGTCTAGGACGAAACTCTCTCAAACCTCTGCCAAGATTTTCTGGATTTCTTGATAGAGGAATACACCGTAGCATAGTGCTTGCAGTTAAAGGGATAGTCGCGTGTACTCCCTAAGTAAAGACTCTAGATAATACAACTTGTAAGTGTTCTAGTTTTATGTTACAGGTTTTGATTGTCATATAACCATACCAAAAGAAATTGTTGGGGTAAGTAGAACAAAATTTTAAACTTCTGTTGTGTCCACTTATATGTTTTGAACCCAACAAAACTCTACAGTGGTATCAGAGCCTAGGCTGGTTCAATGGTTATATAACAATTGAATAACATAATAATATGGGTTAAACATAAAATTGGATTAAAACAAGGCTTCTTGAAATCCTACATATCTTGACTGAATGTTAACCTTTTGATATCACCCTAAATTATCTCCTACGCTAACTCGAGGAAGTCATTCCGCTCTAACTCGAACTAAGCCAAAAGTGCGGATATCCGACTCATTTCACGATGCACGACAAAGAACGGGTAAGAACGGATGATGCCCGATATGTGTGCTATTGATAATTGTGGGTGATGATAAAGGATCTGTGATTTGATCCTAAATTGGATTTAGGGCTCGAACGATTTTGAAAAAACAACACAGAAACGTTTTGTCAGGACGTCGACGCCGTGACCCTATGGTACGGCGGCGCGGCTCCATGGTGGAGCCCCGCGGTCCTAATGCTTCGTTGTTTTAATTCCGAACCTTCTGGACATTAGGCGTCGCGGCTCCATGATGGAGCGTCGCGGCCCTAATGCAAGCCGAAGGTTTCTGCCTTGCAAGCGTCGCGGCTTCATGGTGGAGCGTCGCGGCGCTAATGCATTGTAGAAGCAGAAATTCAGTTTCTATCTCACTGGCGCCGCGGCCCTAATGATTAGAATGTTTACCGCAGAAATTCAGTTTCTACCTCATCGGCCCGAAAAAAAAATTGTTGTTCAGAATGTTTAACCCATGATTATTATTATACAATATATTTGATAAGTATATTGTTTATGTGCTAAATGATTGTCATTTAAATTACAAGAATAACGTCCGCAAATAACTGTCTGGGTAGGTGGCACCCAGTATATGTTTAAACCACTTAATGTCATGCTTGGGCAGGCGGTACCCAATAAGTGCTTAATAGACTTTACATGATAATTAAGAAGTTATATTTGATATAGCATACTATAGTTGATCTTGGTTAAAACCCTGATTTAAAATGTTCCCTAAAATTTTAATACAAGTCTCATTTGAAATGAACGCGTCGTCTGTTATAATTGATTGTAGTGCAAAATCCTTTTTGGCGAGATGAGTATTTATGCCACAACATTTGCTCTAAGTCTACGATGACTCGGACTCTTTCATAGATGCATGTTAAATGTAGAAGTGGGTGATAAACCTTTATTAGTATTTAGACCACAATGTTTGCTCTATAAGACAAAACTCACTTAGATACATAATTGCAGTCGCATAACGGGGTTGACTTACTAGGTTGTCTAGGCGCCACAGTGTCGGACAAGCCGAGGGACGCATATCGATTGTTTAGAACATTCGGTCAAACAAGAGTTACAAATTATTTATAATTGGTTTGGAGACCTACCGGGTTATGCTATTTAAGTTATCAGCCACAACAAACGCGGAGATAGCATGAACCTAGATCATGGCCCATTATGACCATATTTGATATGAGTACGTATTCTTCCATGGGGTCGAATAGTATGTTAAAATAGTGGAAGTTAATTAAACTAAAGGCCATGTTAATTAGTTAAAGAATGTGTTCAATAGAAATTATATTATAGTTTAATTTCAAGTCTAATTGTTTCTTCAGTCGTATAAAATGTCGAGTCTATCACTGAAAATGTTGGTCGAAACAAACAAGTTTACTGGATCAAATTACCGTGATTGGTTAAGAAATCTGCGATTGATGTTAAGACTGGAAAGAATTGAGTATGTGTTAGACACAGTATTCCCCAGTCCTTGCTGAAAACTCTGATGAGTATGCCATGTTTGACAAGGTGGCTTATCAGAAACATTTGAACGATGCTACCTTGGCAAAATGTGTGATGTTGTCTTCCATGACTATGGAGTTACAGAGGCAACATGAAAACATGGGCCCCAACGAAATGCTAGAACACTTAAAGAGTCTCTATGAAAAACAGTCTCAAACAATGGAGTATGAACGGTTGAGAGACCCTTTCAAATGTAAGCTGAACGGGGGGGGACAAGTGTTAGCGCATATTCTAAAGAAAGACTACACAGCTCTAAGAGGAGGCAAAGCACTAGGTGTTTCTACCTCTACTGGACAAGGTATGTTTGTCATTGAAATAAATATGTCTATAAGTAACTCCCACTGCTGGGTATTGGATACCGCTTGTGGCTCGCATATTTGTAGTAATGTGCAGGGCCTAATTAACAGCAGAAAGGTTGGACCTTGGGAGGTAGACCTGCGTGTTGGAAATGGAGCACGAGTGGATGTTGAACGTGTGGGAACTTATAGACTAGATTTACCTTCAGGCTTTTGTTTAGAACTAAATAATTGTTATTTTGTTCCCTCATTAACGAGGAATATCATTTATATCCCAATGTTAGACATTGAGGGGTTTTCGTCATTTATTGCCAATGGTAGTTATGTATTGTCTTTTAATGGTTTTGTTTGTGGAAATGCTCCGCTTGTGGATGGATTGTATATTTTAAACTGTAGTCGTGAAATTTTCGATGTGCAAAATAAACGAGCTAAGATAAGTAATCCAAGAAACCCCACCTACTTATGGCATTGTAGACTTGGTCACATCAATGAATCAAGGATAGCAAGATTAAGAAAGTTAGACTACTTGGAACCATTTGACTTGGAGTCCTATGGTAACTGTGAATCTTGCTTGAGAGAAAAGATGACCAACAAGCCACTTTTTCAGAAAGGGGTGCGAGCCAAAGAGTTACTTGAGTTGGTCCATACCGATGTATGTGGGTCACTTCCAACTCAAGCTAAGGGAGGCTTTCCTTACTTCATCACTTTTACAGACGATTTCACAAGGTTTTGGGCATGTGTATCTTATGAAACACAAGTCCGAAGCCTTTGAAAAATTCAAGGAGTACAAGTCAGAAGTAGAGAAGCAACTTGAAACAAGTATCAAGACCCTTCGATCAGATCGAGGAGGTGAATACTTAAGTAAAGAATTTCTGGATTACTTGAAGCTTCATGAAGTCCAATCATAATGGACACCTCCTGGAATGCCACAAATGAATGGTGTTGCTGAAAGGATAAATCGAACCCTATTAGATATGGTTAGATCAATGATGAGTTTCTTAGCTCTACCAACATACCTTTGGGGATATGCATTGCAAAGCTCAATTTATATTCTGAACAGGGTTCATTCAAAGTCAGGAGAGAAAACTTCATATGAGATATTGAATGGCAAGAAGCCATCACTTAAACACATGCGACCCTAGGGTGCCCTGCATATGTAAAAGATACTTACTGACAAGTTGGAATCTAAAAGTGAGAAATATTATTTTGTGGGGTATCCAAAGGAAATTAAGGGATATTATTTCTATCTTCCTAGGGAACATAAGGTCATTATTTCCAGAAATGCAACTTTTCTTGAAGAAGAATATGTCTACAAGGAACAGAGCTGCAATGAGATAAAACTTGAAGAAATTCAAGAACCACAATATAACACAGAAGTTGAACCCTTGTCGAATGACCTAGACAAGGATTTAGTGGGAGTATCTGGTGAAGATTGGGTACTTAGAGTACGCCATTCAGCTAGTGGGAGTGTTGTGAGAGATAGTGCAGAAATGCAAGGCTCCCATACACAACCAATGGAAGATGATACAATAGTTGTATATCATTCCATTCAGGGAATACATGAAAATGACATTCCTGAAAGCTCTCAAGGTGATGGATTGTCCAGCACACAAAGGCTTTCTCACAATTAGAATACAACAAACACTGAAACACAGAATAATCAACTCCGTAGGACCACTAAGACTCATCGTCCGCCTAAAAGACTTAATCTCCTTGTTGAAACACACAATGAGATAGATATTACTGATGACGATGAACATACAACCTATAGCGAAGATATGTTAGACATTGATTTGCAGAGATGGCAAGAAGCTATGAAATCTGAGATGGACTCGATGTACATCAATCAAGTTTGGAACTTGGTTGATTTGCCAACAGGGGTTAGACCCATAGGATGCAAATGGGTCTTTAAGAAGAAGATTGATGCATATGGCAAGGTACATACTTATAAGGAAAGATTGGTGGATAAAGGTTATAATCAACGGCCTGGGTCGATTATGATGAAACATTTTCACCTGTTGCGAAAATTAAGTTCATTCGGATTTTGCTTGCAATAGCCGCATACTATGATTATGACATTTGGCAAATGGATGTTAAAACTGCTTTCCTCAATGGTAACCTAATTAAGGATGTGTATATGATACAAACTGAGGGTTTTACATCCAAGACTAGGCCCAAAGTAGTGTGCAAGCTACATAAGTCCATTTATGGACTTAAGCAAGCCTCAAGGAGTTGGAATATTTGCTTTGACAAAGCAGTCAAATCGTTTGACTTTGTTAGAAGCAAAGAAGATCCCTGCGTTTATAGTAAGCGCAAGAAAATGAGTATTGTATTCATTGTTATATATGTAGATGACATATTAATAATGAGAGATAATAAGACTCTCATGCAATCAGTCAATGAATGGTTATCCAGCACCATCATGATGAAGGACTTGGGTGAAGCCTGCTACATTCTTGGAATTAGGATCTATAGAGATAGACCTAATAGATTGTTGGGGCTGTCACAGTCCATATACATAGACAAAGTGCTAAGACGATTATCTATGGAAAATTCCAAGAAGGGAAGTATTTCTATGGGTCAATGCATCAAGTTATCAAAGAAGGATAGTCCTTCTACTGTTGCAGAACTTGAACGCATGAAAAGAATCCCATATGCTTCAGCTATAGGATCTATCATGTATGCCATGACCTGTACGAGGCCAGATGTGGCCTATGCACTTAGTATGACTTGCAAATTTCAGCAGAATCCCGGGGAAGAACACTGGAAAGCAGTCAAGAGTATTCTTAAGTATTTAGAAGAATTAAAGAATATTTCTTAGTCTATGGTGGACAAGAGAAGCTAGTGTGTACCGGGTACACTGATGTTGTCTTCCAGACAGATCTTGATGACTTCAAATCTCAATCTGGATATGCCTTCATTTTCAATGGCGGAATAGTGAGTTGGAAAAGTTTCAAACAAGCTACAACTGCTGATTCGACCACTGAAATCGAGTACATTACTGGATCGGAAGCTGGTAAATAAGTTATCGCGATATCTGAGTTCCTAAAGGAACTAGGGGTTGTTCCAAGTGCCACTTGTCCAATAACGATTTATTGTGACAACACTGGTGCGATTGTGCAAGCTAAGGAACCAAGATCAACAAACAGAAACAAACATGTACCGAGGAAATACCATATACTCAAGGAGATGGTGGAAACTGAAGAAATAAGATTAGACTATGTTCCCACAGATGATAATCTAGCTGACCCATTTACTAAACCATTAAGCTTAGTTAAGCATAATGGTCATTTTGAAAACATGGGTATTAGATACATCAGAGATTGGCTCTAGGCCAAGTGGGAGATTGAAAGTATGTATGTCCTAGAGACAATCATCATTAGGGACAAATGTACTCGAACACATTCGTATTATTAATAAGATAAATAATTATGGCATTTGCATTTATTAAATTATTATTTGATTGTTTATAATTGTTCATTAATGTGCATCCCTTGAGCTTACATTGTTATTAATAGAGTGAGTTATTGATGACAGAGCGTAACTCTAAAATAGCCTCGACTAATGATCATCGAGAATGGGATATCGATGATATGTTATAAGTCGACATGTGGTCTGCATCACATTCTTAAAGAATGTAGTATGTCTCGTCTGCTACTAGTAATGGTTACTAGTGATAGACACATGGATACTTTTGGAAAGTATTGGTATACCATGCTGATAAACTATTTGTTAGACATGTCTAGAGTGTTATCAGCGTGTGGGATATAAAGGTCCTTTGACTTGAGGTCAATACGCACCTTATTTACAAAGTAATGTACTTTGACCCTGTCCTAAGCTTAAAATCCTTATAGGATAAGACACGGCTTGTGTTGGGTACATTATGATGTAAATTAAGGTGGTAATTGAGCCAAGAATAGGATTCATTCCTTGATTGGATATTCGAGAGAGCACTCAAATTCACAGTGATATTAGGTCGACCAAGTCATTGGCCAATGCAAGAGACATATTTAGAATATGGTCTAGTTGTCGACTAATATATATGAGATTAAGTGATCAAGCCATTTGGATAGACACATGGCAAATCCTAAGCTTGATCGAGTGTGTCGCGAATGAAAGAAATTTATCATCTCACATAAAGGTTATGTTTGCTGGATTCATGTAAACGTACTTCATATATTGAGTTCATCGTATGGCGCAGTTTAGGAGTTCCGTATGGACCTTAATTGGATTAGTGTCGATATATGAAGGCCTATAGGGTTACACTATGTCGATTGTCTCTTCGATCTAAGGGTGTATTGAGAAAGTATTAAATATTCAATTTGAAATCGAGATATTTAAATTAATAATAACTATGAGATAATTTTATTAGATGGAAATTATTTAATTAAATCAAAATTGGATTTTGAATTTAATGTGCTGAATATACATATTAAACAAAAACGGGAAACATAAATTTACGTAAGGGATCGCGGCGCCTGCTAGGCTGCGCCACGGCGCCGACCCGGCGGTGGGCCCAGTCAGACTGGCCCACTGCACCTCGGTTTTTGGGCCAGGCTTGGACCCGAACCCTAATTTGATTTGTTGACCTAATTTCAACTATAAATACAGCACTCCCCATTGTTAATTAACACACCAATTCTATAAACTTTTTAGACTTAGAGTCTAGGACGAAACTCTCTCAAACCTCTGCCAAGATTTCCTGGCTTTCTTGACAAAGGAATACACCGTAGCATAGTGCTTGCAGTCGAAGGGATAGTCGTGTGTACTCCCTAAGTAAAGACTCCAGATAATACAACATGTAAGTGTTCTAGTTTTATGTTACAGATTTTGATTGTCATATAACCATACCAGAAGAAATTGTTAGGGTAAGTAGAACAAATTTTTAAACTTCCGATGTGCCTACTTATATGTTTTGAACGCAACAAAACCCTACAAAAAGTATTATAAGTTGTAACTTTTCTCATATCAATTTGGTGAAAATATACATCTTAAAATATTAGTCAAAATTATTGCCGTTTGAATCTTGCAAAACAAGAAGTATCACATAAATTAATATTTGTTATAATTTTGTTTGAATTTTATACATAAATTAATTTATATTCTGCGTTAAAAATAGCTGCTTCAGATAATTCGATGTCAATGCTATATATACACCCGGCTCATATCATAATCATATCTAATAAAAAAGAGAAATGAGGATAAAATTAAAAAGTGGAAGATCATTAGGAAGTTGCTAACGTGTTTGGAAGCCGTGTTTGAGATTTATCCGGATCTGATTTGGTAGCTCCATGAAGATTAATCTAGTATGGTTTGAACTATTAAAGAAAAAATAAAAGAAGAACAATGGATAAGACTCATAATTTGGTAATACGGATAACCATATTTATTATTTTATCAAATGTACGCCATCCATTTCATTTCATAGAAATGTGCTTGAGTGGATACGAAATTCAACAACAACAAAAAAAGATAAGACTTTTACTATATTCAAAAGTATTTGTAGAACGTATATATGATATTAAATATATAATTTATGTAATTATAAGAATGTTTCATTAAGTTTAAAATATGAAATTTAGTTAAAGAGCTTTCAAATATGAAAAGACATACATCATTTTTTTAGAACATACAACCATGAAAAGAGTCTTTCTATTTTACAAATTTTTCACCATAAACTAATGAAAAAATAAAATAACAAAAACCACAAAAGGTTAGGGTGGAATTATAAGTACTCTTATATTTTTAATCAAAGTCTCAAGTTCGAAGATTAGTTTTGAGTAATCTTTGACAAAAAAAACGCTTTATCCAAAGAGATCGAAACTACAAATACTTTTACTATGTGTCTCGTACAACTCTGACATTAATTGTATGAGGCTTCTTTTTGTGATAAAAAAAGTGGACCT
This sequence comes from Anisodus tanguticus, assembly GCA_034509755.1. NCBI lineage: Eukaryota > Viridiplantae > Streptophyta > Magnoliopsida > Solanales > Solanaceae > Anisodus > Anisodus tanguticus. Next base: position 50,780,345 of record CM067540.1, on the reverse strand, counting down.
ACATGTTACACTTTTGGGTCCACAAATTTTAGGTTCAATTTTTTGCGACACAAAAAAAGTCTCACACAACTAATAACTAATGTCAATATGTCAATTGTGTGAGAGAAATAATAAAAAATTTACCATTATATAAAGAAGTTAAAAGTCTTATAAGAGTCCCTCTCATTTGATCAAACACAACCAGATAAACTAAACAAATAACAATACCATATCTCCTTATCTTTATCAACAACTCAATTATCCTTTTTAGTTAATCATTTCCAATTAATGGCAACAAGAAAAAGCTTCCTCTTTGTCGGAGCAAAAGATCAAAGAATTAGTCCTATTAGCCCCAATGATTTGCAATTCGAGTTTGAGGAAGCTGATAAATGGAACACTATTAATAGTCCTGATCATGATATTACTAATATTGTTCCTAATCACTCTGAGTCCAAAAGATCAACAATACCAAGTTCACGTTTCTTGAAAAACCCAACAAAAAAATCTGCACCAATAGGAGCTGCAACATCATTGCCAGTGAACGTACCCGATTGGTCGAAAATCCTAGGCAATGAGTACAAGAATTGCAATATGGATAATGTTGGAGACAACAAGGAATTTGATGAGGATAATATAATTCCGCCTCATGAATATTTAACAAGGACAAGAGTTGCTTCATTTTCAGTGCAGGAAGGTATGGGAAGGACACTTAAAGGAAGAGATTTGAGTAGGGTGAGGAATGCTATTTGGAAACAAACTGGTTTTGAAGATTAACAACTTTGCATTTGCTTCTCTATTTTTTGTGTTTTTTTCTTATAAAAGTAGTCTTCGGGCCGGCTCGCGTTAATTTCACAGAGTGCTTGCAATTTTTCACCAGCACATATATTAGATAACTCTATTCATTGAGGTTTGGACTGATAGAAAGAAATCACCTTTGCCTCCGCTTGAAAATTAAAACGAAAACCTCAAAATTCTTAACCACTTTATTGATCACTAAGTCACACCTCGAATACTTTTCGAGTTTTTGATGGTCTAATGTGTTACGTTTGTAAATTTTTTGGGGAGATCGATCCTCTGTTCTTTGGTGGTTTCATTTTAGCCAAGACTTCACGTTGCAGAGGATCATGACATACGTAAGTTTGTGTTATTCTTATTAGTTATTAATTCCATTCTGTTGATATCCTCTCTCCTTGTAGAATTGTCAGATTCTTGTAATTGGGACTTTAGTCAAGTGGATCAGTTTGTAGTTTTCTAGTAACTCTTTGTACTCCTATTCAGTTTTATGAATATAGAATTGTTACCAAATGATTTTGCTTTTTTCTTGATAAGTGTTCTATCACAATTTCGAGTAGGAGGTTTTTCTTGGACCTTGATTTATATCCAAAGTTTAAAAATCTCGCATTGTTACTTATTACCATGATTCATACTAGTACTTTTATGTGATTTTTAATTATGTAAAAGATAATAGTCAAAAGTTAGAAAATTTTATGTTTGAATTTCATGTTGAGAATTAAGTAGTGTGTCCATTGGACTTCTAACGATAGAAAATATAAGGCGGACCCATGATAATATCACAGAACATAAAAAGAACGGAAGAGGGAGAGACACATTAAGCTCACTTCATATCATTAGAAAATTTCACTCTTACATAATACTTCCTCCGTCCCAATTTATATGATATAGTTTAACTGGGCATGGAGTTTAAGAAATAAATGAGGATTTTTGAATCTCGTGGTCTAAAACAAACCAAAAATATTTGTGTGGTTATAGATTATCTCGTTAATTGTAAAATGTAAGATTTAAAGTTAAATTGTTCCCAAATAAAAAAAAATGTGTTGTATTTTTTGGAACTGACTAAAAAGGAAAGTATGTCATATAAATTGGGACACAGAAAGTAACATTACAATGGGACTTATATAGGTTCCAATAGAGTCTTCTACACTCACACCTATTAGATACTTTCACACACACATTTGAACATAACCACATTGATAACATAAAAGTCACCTAGATAATACAAAAGATCATGCACCTAGAATAACTAAAAGACATATAAATCTAGACACTTAAACATTTAAGTTTACTATTTTTAACACGAACCTCATCATATAAAATGAAACGGAAGGAGTAAATATTATTCACTATTTGTTCATTATCCCCCTACCCATGAAAAAAAGAATGAATTAACGATCAAAACGGAATTGGAACTTTGATTTTCCAAACTCAAGAATGCATGAGGTAACATGTACTTTTAGAGATTACTATGCATTCTTATTGATACTTATCTAACAATTAATTCTGCACTTAATTCCTTATCAATTATTTGAGAAAATCAAATGGAAAATGTTAAAAATAAATAAAGAACAAAGAAGTTAAGCCTATCATTGTCGTTTCTTGTTTTTGCAGTTACGTTTCCGATAAAATGCAGAAAGAAGTCAAGGGGAGAGAACAAACACATAACGATGTTATATTATAACATAGAAAAGATGAAGATGTGTAAACTTTTGGGTAGTATTTAGTCGTAGGTAAGAAAGCAACAGATTAGCTTACACAATCCTTAGAAGCTAAAATCACACGCTAACTAACACATCTGTCCTTCTCACCATCAAGGGCGTGGTGAAATGATTGATATTCCTCCATTTTAATTTGAGTTACGATAATGAAAAACGTCTTAAAAAAAAAACGTTATATTTCTCTTGTGAACTATTCAAAACGAATTTGATTAATTGGACCAACAAAATTTTGAATACTGAATGATTAAACCAAAAATAGATCCTCCTTAACACCTCTTGAGCTAACCCCTATCCCCATGTAAAAGAAAAAAGAAATTGCTCTTCTTGTTTGTTTTTGGTATATAAAGTTTTCTTTGGATTGGATATTTTTGTAGATGCATTGCAAATAATTAATGTATACCAATAAATTGACCTCTTGGATGGTACTTCTTATTTCAGCAAGACCAAGTCACATTTCAAACTCAAGATTATGCATCTGTCATCATCTTGTTTAATGTTTTTGAACCACAATTTTCATTCTCTACAGCTGTTATTGGATGTATTTTTATGTATATATTGACACAATTAGGGACATTTTTAGAGAAAATCAAATGACGCCCTTTTTGTCTATATTTCTTTTAGGGTCTTGTTAGTATACTACGTGAAGGTAGTAAGTTAGCAATATTCCCACCTTTTTACTTTCCTTAAATGACCCTGGAAGAACATATAGGGACATATTAACTTGACAACTTTTGTCTTTTCAAAAAGAACCAATCCAGTATGCTTTTTTGCCTTTTTTTTTTTTTTTTTTTTTTTATAATCCAGGTTTCCAGGCTTGCGCCTGACTACTTCACTGGTATTACCCAGACATCCTGGAGGTAATAGGACCGGTCCTTCAACACTATTACCAAGTAAATCGCGGGATGTGCTCCGGTGGCCAGTTTTTCTGGGAGCGTACAACTGATCAATGAGACAAGGTCAAATTCCCCAACATGCAGAGTTTCTTCGTGCTTGCGGGGAATCGAACCCACGATGTCCCATGTCAGAGCGCCTTATAGCGCCCAGGCTTTGCCACTGGACTATGCCCCGGAGGACTGATCAATCCAGTATGCTTTTTTGCCTTTCTTTAGCGGGCGTCTTTTCCCTTTCTCTTCCTTTTGTATGAAATTATTACTTTCTTCAGATCAAAAAGAGGGTTCACTGAGTCATTTACACACTTCTTAAGAAAGATAAAAATAAATAATTTGATTAAAGAAATCTCTAATTAAATAGATATTGAGATTTAATTAACACTTAATAAAGTCAAATCTAAAAAAGTAAAATTAATTCACTGGAAGAAGGATTCTATTCACGAAGTCGTTTAGTTTTCTGAGGACAAATTTAATTAGCTTTGCTTTGCTGCAATCCCTATTTTCACGATTCCAAACTAATTTCCATAACTTCGACTTCCATTTTGACGGACTGCAAAATATGTTAAATTATTACAGTAATTATACTATTTTTAATTACTCATGAGGGAATAAATTATTCAGGAAACGGAACTTTGGGTCGTCTTTAAATACCCATTTCACAAGTCTTAATTTTTTGCCATGTTAAGTAATACCAACCCTCTGTAGATAACGAAATTTATTAAATTTAAAGTTTCGGATTATATTCAAGATATATTAGTCCAAATAAATAAATGACGGACTAATATGATTGGGTTAATTATTTAAGTCCAATAAATATGGATTTAATTAAAACGGTCCAAATGCATTGTGTTAACCCATTTGTTGGCTACAAATGATCAGTCCACTTTGTGAAGCCCAAGATGTCATCTTATCCTAAAAGTCCAAATTGGTGACGTGTCAAATGAAGCGACACGCCAAGTCAAGCGAAAAAGCCAATAGAATCATGTCACATGTCAAAATGGCACAACATGCCTAGTCAAATACAAAGGCCAATAAAATGCACCACGCGTACAAGTGAATATTCCGACCAATCACATATTGTCATGTCAGCTTCAATTTGATTGGTCGAAAGGAGTTCGTCCTTATCACAACTCTTTCATTCTACAACATAAATAAGGGTCTCATAATTCAGAAAAGGGACCAAGAATTCTAACAAGAAGTCAGAGAGAGCTCGTGGATCAAAGCCACAGATTTCTCTACAAGATACAAGCATTCAAGCACTCAAATATTTCTCTACAAGTTCTAGAGATTAAGACGAAGATTCAAGATCAAGCTCAAAAGCTCTTGAATCCAAGTACAAGTCAAGATCAAGACCACAAAATTCAAGATCAAGCTCAAAATCCCTTGAATTCAAGCACAAGTCAAGATCAAATTTATGTGAGGTGAAATTACGTGTTTCATACACTTTTTCTTTGAGGAGGGAATTTAGACGTTATCACAAATTCACCAAGTTCAAGATCAAGCTCAAAAGCCCTTGAATTTATTATCGAAAAGAAGAATCAGAGGATTCATAGAGATTGTAACACTAATATTTGAAATTAGATACTACGATTGTTGCAATATTTCTTCTCTTGATTATTATTTTCTCGACACGAATTTTATTGTTTATAAATTCTGGCACACCCAGTGGGACAATCTCTACCTCTTATCTCAACTTTTTGATTATCAAAGTTCAAGAACATCGAAACGGCCTCAAAGAAGATCAACTCCAAGTCAACTTCCTCTAAGGTGCTGACTCCAAGTTCTTTGCTGATGCATAAATCATCTTTGGTGTTACCTTTGGAAGCTTTGGACTAATTATGAGGAGCAAAACAAGCATGTTGGGACAATAAGCACTCCAAGGATCATCCGCATCAACTCCTGCTTTTGGATCTTCATCCTCAAAAGGAACGAGATCCTCTACCAATGCATCCGAATGAGGAAGCAGCGTTGCTGAAATGATTAAGAAGAATCTAGCTCTATTGGATCTCTCTGGATTCAAGAACGACAATCTGTATTATTCTCCTCCATATGCGGTGGTCATGCAAGCGATGGTAATTGAAGCTTCCACTATATAAGAATAACTTGCAAGTTTGACGAAAGCAGTAACAAGATGCTAAACTTTCCAAGTTGACAAATAAAATGGAGAGCATTGCCCAAAGAGAATCAAACCCAACACCTATGAAGCTTCCTGAAATTCAGGAGAAAGAAGAGTCCTCCATAAAGCAAGCAACAACGATCAAATATATTTAAGTCCCTGCTGAAGGTCTAATCCCTATTGATCAATTAAAGGACTTCATCATGGAGGCAATCAAAGATAAATTTGAGTTGCCTTCCAAATCTTCTCTCACATATATAAAGCCATACACGTGAATGATTGATAATTTGAAGATGTATGCTGGCTATCAACCTCCTAAGTTGCAACAATTTGATGGCAAAGAAAACTCCAAACAACATATAGCACACTTTGTCGAGACTTGCAACGATGATGGGACTTATGGTGATAATCTCATCAAATAATTCATCCGATCTCTCAAAGAAAATGCTTTTGATTGGTACACGAATCTTGAACCTGGTTTTATAGATAGTTGGGAGCATCTGGAGCAAGAATTCCTCAATTGTTTTTATAGCACGAGGTGTATCATTAGTATGATTGAACTTACAAATGTCTGTCAATATAAATGTTTGTCAATTATTGACTTCATCAATCGTTGGAGGAGCTTGAGCCTCAGCTGCAAGGATCGCCTTAGTGAAACTTCTGGAATTGAAATGTGCATTCAAGGCATGAATTGGGATCTTCGCTACATATTTCAATGAGTAAAGCATAGTACATTTGAAGAGTTGGCCACCCATACACATAATATGGAATTGAGCATGGCTAAAAGTGGAGATCAATGGTTGTCTATTTGTGAGCCTCATGAAGATGAACATGTAGAAGAACTCCATAATGGGGGTAAGTTTGAATCTGAAGATGAAATAGAGGAGTCCATATATGTTACTATGCTCCTTATCGCATGAGCCTAAACTGCAAGTTATAATGCTCTTCATCGCACAAGCCTAAACTGCAAATTATAATGCTTCTTATTGCATGAGCCTAAACTGCAAGTTATAATGCTCCTCATTGCACGAGCCTAAATGAAAAGTTATAATGCTCTTCATCGCACGAGCCTAAACTGTAAATTATAACGCTATTTAATGCACAAACTGAAACTACATGTCATAAAGCTTCTCAAATTTGAGCAAAATCTTCAAGTCACGAAGCTTTACAAGCGAAATTTTCAAATCATGAAGCGCATCAAATTCGAGCTAAATCTTGAAATTGCAAAGCTCCTCAAAATCGAGCTAAGTCTTTAAATCGCGAAGCTCTTCAAATTCATGCAAGATCTTTAAGTCGCAAACTTCTCAAGTTCGAATTAAAATTTTAAATTGCAAAGTTCCTCAAATTTAAGATAAATCTTCAAGTGGCGAAGCTCTTTTGAGCTAAATCTTCAAGTCACGAAGCTCATCAAATTACGAGCTAAATTCTCAAATCGCGAAGCTCCTCAAATTTGAGCAAAATCCTGAAATCGCAAATCCCCTCAAATCCGAGCTAATTCTTCAAGTTACAAAGCTCATCAAATTACGAGCTAAATTTTCAAATCGCGAAACTTCTCAAATTCAAGATAAATATTCAAGTCGCAAAGCTCCTCAAGTTCGAGCTAAATCTTCAAATTGTAAAGCTCATCAAATTTGAGACAATCTTCAAGTTGAAAAGCTCTTTAAATTAAAGCTAAATCTTCAAGTTAAAACTTTACTTGACGTGTGAGCATAAACTACATGTCACTCCTGGCCCATAAAAGTAAAAACTGTGCACGAACTAAAAAAAAATGTCTGTTAGGTTGAAAATCTAGCAAGAGGCGGCCTAGGTAAAAGTTACATCACTCTGTTCTTCGAGTGAAGTATGATGGAATGAAACTCAACTGACCAGGAACATGTAAATCATATATACAAGCATCATTTCATTGAAATATGGACCTTCTCCGTGGCAAATGGGTTTCTCCGACGGGATGACTGTAATATCTCAGCAAGTTGAAGCTTTTAAATTCGTCAATTTTTTAGTTAGTCATCAAATCCGACAACTCTTCAAGTTGAAGTCCAAAGTCACTGCATCTGCAAGTTGAAGTATTTATGTTGAAATTTTAAATCTATCTTGTCAGCAAGTCTTAAAATATAGGAAGTGTTTAAAGTTCACCAAGTATAGTCTTCAAGCTCAGGATCTTTGAATTTACATGCCTTAATGTGGACTAGTTTAGTCCCTTTTCACCTTAAGCTGACCCTTGACGGATTTATCTTTAAAAGGATTTTTAAATTTCCTTGTCTTAAGGTGGACCAGTTAGTTCCTTTGCACCTTAAGCTAGCCTTTAATAGATTTATCCTTAGAAAGATCTCTAAATTTCGAGTCTTAAGATGGACAAATTTATCCATTTGCACCTTAAGCTCGCCTTTTCACGAATTTATTCTTAAAAGAATCTCTAAATTTTCAGTCTTAAGGTGGACAAATTTTTCCCTTTACACTTTAAGCTGGCCTTTTCACAGATTTATCATTAGAATGACCTCTAAATTTCCAGTCTTACGGTGAACAAATTTGTCCCTTTACACCTTAAGCTGACCTTTACGAGTATTCGTCAATGAAAGGAGCTCAACTTGTCAGTCTCAAGGTGTTAGAGGCAATGTTAATCTCTCGCACCCTAAGCTGGTGGTTTTATGGATGCGTCGTTGAATGTGGTACAACTCGTCGGTCCCAAGGTGATGGAGGCAATGTTAATCTCTCGCACTCTAAGCTGATGGTTTCATAGATACGTCGTGGAATGTGACTCAATTTGTCAGTCTCAAGGTGACAGAGGCAATGTTAATCTCTCAAACCCTAAGCTGATGGTTTCATGGATACTCGTTAAATGTGGCACAACACGTCAGTATAAAGATGACGGAGGCAATGTTAATCTCTCGTACTCTAAGTTGATGGTTTCATGGATACTTCGTTAAATGTGACTCAACTTGTCAGTCTCTTAAGGTGACGGAGACAATGTTAATCTTTCACACCCTAAGCTGATGGTTTCACGGATACATCATTGAATGTGGATCAACTTGTCAATCTCAAGGTGACCAAAGCAATGTTAATCTCTCTCACCTTAAACCGATTCCTTACGAACTTCACTCGTTTGGACCTACAAAAAGAAGGAAAGGGGGAAAGAAAGAGCAAAAGAAGACTCAAAAGTCAAGAAAGAAAAATACTTTGCGCCTTCATGGTTGCAAATTGGACTCAAAACGCTTGCTGGAAGAGCTCACAAAGTTGCGTTCTAAGAATGAGAGGTATCAACTATTTATAGATGATGAAAGGTAGCTAATGAAGAAGCAATTAACGATGTGGGATAATTATGGTGACCAATTCCTGGAAGGACATAACGGTTTAATGGCGGTGAACTAAGACATATTCGTATAGGACTTGGTTTTGTTTACCACAGGAATATGTTATGTCCAATCAAGAAATGGAATAGATGTCCCCCGGGCATAGCTGGATGGCAAAGGAGAGGAACTTAAAATTCAACTGGAGGCCTGCAGCGTGGGTTCGAACCCTGGTGGGAGCAATTTGCTCTCTTCTGGGTAGAACCTTGTAGGTGATATCAGTTGCTCTATTCTCAAACACTGGTCATTTAGGCACATCTCGCGATTTATTGGTAGTAGTGTTGAGGGACAAGGACTACTATCTCCACGAATAGTATGGCATAAGCCGAGAAGCTGGATGTTAAAAAAATGGAATGGATTCTTTACAAGGATAAGATACGTTGGTCCACATCATTAGCTTGTTTGGAAGAATAGAATTGATATTCAAGATATATTAGTCCAAACAAATAAATGACCGACTAATATGATTGGGTTAATTATTTAAGTCTAATAAATATAGATTTAATTAAACGGTCCAAATGCATTGGGCTAGCCCATTTATTGGGCTATAAATGATGAACCCACTTTGTCAAGCACAAGATGTCATCTTATCCTAAAATCCCAAATTGGTGTCACGTGTCAAATGACGCGGCACGCCAAGTCAAGCGAAGAAGCCAATAGGATCATGCCACATGTCATCATGCCACATGTCAAAATGACAAACCATGCCTAGTCAAATCAAAAGCCAATAAAATTGTACCATGCGTACAAGTGATACGTTCCGAACAATCACATTCACCATGTCAGCTTCAATTTGATTGGTCAAAAGAAGTTCGTCATTGTCACAACTTCTCCATCCTACAACTATAAATAGGGGTCTCATAATTCATAAAATGGACCAAGAATTCTAGCAAGAAGTTAGAGAGAGCTCGTGGATCAAAGCCGCTGATTTCTCTACAACCTAAAAGCATTCAAACACTCAAATATTTCTCTACAAGTTCTAGAGATCAAGACGAAGATTCAAGATCAAACTCAAAAACCCTTGAATCCAATTACAAGTCAAGATGAAGCTCAAAAGCCCTTGAATTCAAGTACAAGTCAAAATCAAATTCACCAAGTTCAAGATCAAGCTCAAAAGCCCTTGAATTTATTATTGAAAGGAAGAATTAGAGGATTCATAGAGATTGTAACACTCGTATTTGAAATCAAATACTACGATTGTTGTGATATTTTCCTGTCTTGATTATTATTTTTTCGACGCAAATTTTATTATCTACACCCTCTTCTCATTGTCAAGGAAAATTAAAGCATCATCCTACTTAAAATTAATTTGTTTTTCCTTTGGTTTCTTTACACAGATTAGAATACAAATTTCGTACCTTCGTTAATGGTCTGGGTTAGATTACTTCAAGATAAAAAAAAAATAGATGATATGCTATAATGAAATAATTAGAGTTCTGATGCTCCGGCAATTAAACCATGGCAATTTGACCCCATACTTCAGTTAAAGATCACAAGCAAATATGCCTGCATTTTATAGTTTCATGTTACAAACAAGTTTCACTAACAACTCATCAATCAAATGGATATCAAACTCTTTCCAACAACGCAATCAAAGAAAGACAATTTAAAATCATGTCCATAATGATATGAGGTTCACATTGAAATCGTCGTGTCACCTACATACATAGTCAAATCAACACTTGCAGATTCTTTTGCACTCATAACCTTTTTCACAAAGTACGTATAATGACAAACATTCATATAAGCTTAATCAAAACACAAGTACTTGTCCTATTGATGCAATAGTTCAAAAATATTTTACTAAACACATATAAAATAATTGCAGCAGTAAAGGATGTAAAACGGGAAAGAAGAAATGAACAGGACGTCTCTTTGCCAGCAAATTTACCCAAGGAGATGGTGTATGCAGTGATACGATGGGTGAAAAACCCTCCAATATCGAGACTTGTCTCCATATTTTTCATGAGCCGTCATGGCAACATAGGAAGTATAAAACACTGAAGAGGTTAAATATCTGACCATAAGATGGTAAATGAATCAATCAAGTTAGAGGCTTCACGAGCAGTCTTGGCACATAACTCAACAGAACATCCAGAAATAGTCACCCAAGCTTGCACATCTATTAAAATCTTGAAAGCGATATCCAGCCATAATTTTGAAATAGTTCTACATCAATTTTGTCAACAAAGAGGATTATCCTCACAAAATATGTCACACAGAACTACAGGGATATACAAATAAAAGTAGCTAAGGTGGCCCTGAGAACACTGCAGCAGCAGAGTAAGAGCCTTCCCTAATCCCTTTTGTAGGCGAGCGGAACTGCATTTATCGAGAAGCCAGAGACCAAAAATTCATGAAAAAGGAAGGTGATGCAGCAAACCAGCTTAAAAATGCCATTGCTGTAGCTGACATAAATCTCGTGCAGTGGTTCACTTTGCATTTGTCAAGATCGTTGCTAATAAGGACTGTAATTCCAGCAGATGCACAGGCAGCAGCAAATGTAAGAGTAGAAGTGATCTGCACCACAGAGAAATCACGAACCATAGCGAGGATCACAAAAAAAATCATTCTACAAGGGCACCTTTAAAACTTTCTTTTTGCAACAGGACCCCCATTAAAATTCAGTAGATTGTGAACATGTGTATCAACATTCCTTATAAGTTATAATAAATGAATATGAACATTATACTTGCAGTTGGATATAACAGAAAACTGACCAGATTGATCTTAAGAGTAGAAGTGATATGCACCAGAGTGGAATCACGTACCATAGTACAACAACATACCCAGTATAATCCCACAAGTGGGGTCTGGGGAGGGTAGAGGGTACACATGCCTTATCCCTACCCCTATCTTACAGGGTAGGGAGGTTGATTCCATAAAACGAATCATGAACCATAGTGATGATCAAATATTAAAATCATTCCACATGTGCCACTTATTTAAAAAATATGCATATTTCATTGGCTTACCTGCCCAGCTCAGAAATCTTGGAAAGCAACCTCTAATCAAGGCTTTGGAGAACTGGCCGTTCAATCTTGTAAACTAACATTATGCTCAAGCAGTTAAGATGTATGCAAAATAGACAATGCAAAAGATGATCCAATTACTTCTCCCAACCAAATAATAACTGCACCTCAAGCCCAAACGAGTTATACTCCATATATTCCCCTTCTATTCGGGTCCATTCATCCAATGCTGGTAAGTACTTGACTTTTAAAGCGCATACGGGTTTCTCTAAAACTAGATGTTCAATAAATCTCAAACTTATTACTACCCATACCTAATATAAGTGTAACAACTAAACCTTAGCTTTATCCTCCATGAATGCTACTTGCATAGTTACATCCTCATACATGATCATCTCTAGTCTTGTTGAGAAGTGCTAAGTAACCGTGTAAACTTATCCTCGTAAAGTCAAATATAGTATAAAAAAGTTATCGTTAAAGATTCATTTCTCCAATGAGAAAATTAACTTTGCTGGATTACTATTTGAAAATGTGTAATAGGTGTCAAATTTGCTAAACGATTAAACTAGACTTGTAAAAGATAGAACGAAAAGTATGTTAGGTTTGGATTGGTTTCAATTATAACAAAGTAGGGAGTTTGACTTCACTTGATGATTAACTAAAGATGGAGGTCAGGGGTTCAAGCCGTGGAAACAGCCTCTTGCAGAAATGCAAGATAAGACTGCATACAATAGACCCTTGTGGTCCAGCCGACCTCGCGCATAGCGGGAGCTTAGTCCACCGGGCTGCCCTTTTTTTAATCAATTAATCCTACCTCTGTCGATTATCTTGACTAACGGAAAAAGTACCAAAACATCTCCTCTCGGTTAAGATCAAGGCTTGAATTAAAAAGGATATGAAAGCTAAGTGAAATTCTAGAAATTAAATCTTTTCTTTCAATTAAGATTTAGTGCAGACATCAATGAGAACCCATTTATGCCGGAACACCCAAAAAAGGCTATTGGGCCCTTCACCTACCTCATTAAACGCTTTGAACGATAAATATGTCATTAATGAGGAAACCGCACAGGTTAAAACAGGAAATATTACACTCAAATTAATATGTCATGATCCATCAATTATGCAACAATAAAGTCCACTCCATCACAGAGTTCAAATTCCCAAAGATATAGAAGCTTAACACAAATTATAACCAAAACAAATAGTGAAAAGAAAAAGGAAAGTTTCATATATTTTGATCTTTACTCCTTGAAATACTCTCAACTTGAGTCTCCTTCTCTAGGGCAAACGTCTACCAAAAAGTGAAACTTTTCATATTTTATCCCTTGAAATTTGCACTATAAACGAAATGTACAACTGAAAAATCTCCCTCGACACTAAAAGCATAAGAATTTCAACTCCTAGCTACAGTGTCAGATCCTCACAGAGTGCTGAAAACTCTTAATTCTTCATGAATTCTCTAATTGCAACCATGGAAAGTTGCTGCAGAGCCTAAGTCTTCACTTTCTGTCTCCAATTCCTTCCAAACTTCATTCGTTGCCTCTCCAATTAACAAACTAATTTTTGCAGTTTTTGCAGCAATGAATTCTTGTAGCTGCAACGCCTCTTGAAGAAGCTTTTTCAGTTGTACATGACATTTCTACCAAGTGGTATAAATAGAAAAACTTCACTTTTTTGATAGGGACGTTTTCCGTAGTGAAGGAAGCTGGGACTTTTACCTGAGAGAAGGAAGCCAGAGTTGAGGAAGACCAAATTTCTTCCAAATTCAAGCTATTTCAAGATGTAAAGACCAAAAGTTGTGAAACTTCCCTTTTACCTTTCTCTGTCATAGTTATAATTTATGTTAAACTTGTTTGTATCTTTGGGGATTTGAACTCCATCATGGAGCAAACTTTTGTTGGAGTATTGCTGGATCTTGAAATATTAATTTGAGGTCAATTTTTCCTATTATATCCTATCTGTGATTCCCTATTAATATCGTATTTATTATTCAAAGTATTTATTAAGGAAGGTAAAGGACTTAGCCTTCTTTAATAAGCTTTGCATAAGGGTTATTGTTGATGGATTTGTACTCAATCTTAATCGAAAGAGAAGCTCTAGTTTCTACAATTCCATTTGGCTCTTTATAGCATTTTTTTATATCGTTGATGGGTATAAGTTGTGGTTCTCAGGGAGATCGAGGGATAGGAATGGAGTAGGCATTTTAGTAGATTCGGAGCTAAGGGATCCAATGGTAGAGGTTAGGAGGGCCAATGACAGGATGATGGCGATTAAGATGGTCGTTGGAGGGTCCACTTTGAACATTGTTAGTGCTTACGCATCGCAAACGGGCTTGGACGAGGAGGACAAGAAGCGCTTTTGGGATGATTTGCATGAGGTGGTGAGGGGCTATACCGCTCTCGGACAAGCTTTTCGTAGGAGGAGGCTTCAATGAGCACATTGGGTCAAACATGCAGGGCTATGATGAAGTGCAACGAGGCTTTGGTTTCGGGGACAGGAATGTAGGAGGAGTCTCGCTTTTGGACTTTGCAAGAGCTTTTAGGTTGGTGGTAGTCAATTCGAGTTTCCCAAAGAGGTAGGAGCACTTAGTAACTTTTCGTAGTTCGAGGGCTAAGACTTAGATTAGACTATTTGCTCTTCAGGAAGGATGATAAAGGGTTGTGCTAGGATTGCAAGGTTATCCCGAGTGAGAATCTTACGACCCAACATAAGCTCTTGGCGATGAAATGAATTTGGAGATCAAGAGGAAGAAGAAAAGGGTTGTGAGTGACCAGCCTAGGATCAAATGGGATAGCTTGACTGCAGCCAGTGCACATGAAATGGGGGGAGAGGTTGATGCATGTGAGGGTGTGGGGGAGTAGTGGTGATGCGAACACTATGTGGGATAGGACTGTTAGTTGCATCAGGGAAGTAGGTAGAGAGGTGCTAGGAATTCTCGAGAGGTAGATTTGGTGGGCATCGAGGGGACTGGGGGTGGAATAGAGAAGTTCAAGAAAAAGTGGAGGCAAAAAAGGCGGGTATGTGAAGTTGGTGGAAAGGACGAGGAGGAACCGGACAAATAGGAAAGGGTATAAGATGGAGAAGGAGGCGAAGTTAGCAGTTACGGCAGCAAAAACAACAGCTTTTGAACGCTTGTATGTTGAATTAGAGGGCAAAGCCAAGGATAAGAAGTCGTACAGGCTTGCCAAAGTGAGAGAGGAGGGCCCGTGACCTAGATCAAGTTAAGTACATCAAGGACGAGAATGGAAAAGTATTGATAGAGGAAGCACTCAGTAGACATAGATAGCAGTCCTACTTTCATAAACTACTAAACGAAGATGGTGCTGGGAGATACGGAGCACTCCGAGAGAAGTCGTGATTTTGGATATTGTAGGTGTATAAAGGTGGATGAGGTTAAGCATTCTATTCGCATGATACACAAGGAAAGAGCAACCGGACCTGACAGGATCCCGGTGAAATTTTAGAAGAGTGCAGGCATGCCAGGTTTGGAGTGGCTGACTAGGTTATTTAATGTCGTTTTTAAGACATCAAAAATGCCCGAGGAATGGAGGTAGAGTACGATAATCCCGTTGTACAAGAACCAGGGTGACACTCAGAGTTGCGACAACTATAGGGGTATCAAGTTGCTAAGACACATTATGAAAGTTTGGGAGAGAGGTGGAGATGAGAATGAGGAGGGGCGTGACTGTGTCAGAGAACCAGTTCGGTTTTATTCCGGGGCGCTAAACAACAGAAGTCATTCATCTTGTGAGAAGGTTGGTGGAGCGGTACAGGGAGAGGAAGGAGGACCTTCACATGGTATTCATCGATCTTGAAAAGACTTATGATAAAGTCCCTAAAAAGGTTCTTTGGAGGGGCTTGGAGATTAGAGGTGTACCTGTGGCGTACACTAGGGCGATCAAGGACATGTACGAGGGAGCCAAGACACAGTTAAGGACAGTGGGAAGAGATTCAGAGCACTTCCAGCGGATCAGCTCTTAGCCCGTTTCTATTTGCCTTAGTGATGGATGTTTTGACGCGGAATATTCAAGGAGAGGTACCATGGTGTATATTGTTTGTGAATGACAAAGTGTTGATTGACGAGATCAGAGGGGGAGTTAACGCTAAGCTGGATTTTTAGAAACAGACCCTGAAATCTAAAAGGTTCAGGTTGAACAGGACCAAGACAGAATACTTAAGAGTGTAAGTTTGGTGGCGTCACGCAGGAGGCAGACGTGGAAGTAAGGCTTGACACACATGTCATTCCAAAGAAAGAAAGTTTCAAGTATCTTGGATCTATTATCCAAGATAATGGAGAAATTGATAATGGTGTCACATATAGTATTGGTGTGGGGTAGATGAAATCCAGAGTTTTAGTGTGATAAGAAGGTGTCACCAAAACTCAAAGGAAAATTCTACAGATTGGTGGTTAGACCAACTATGTTGTATAAGGCAGTGTGTTGGCCAGTCAAAAAATCTCACGTCCAGAAGATGAAAGTTGCGGAAATGAGGATGCTGCGGTGGATGTGTGGGCATACTAGGAGAGAGAGAATTAGAAATGAAGATATTCGGAACAAGGCGAGAGTGACCTCGATGGAGGACAAAATGCGGGAAGCGATTCGGGTATGTGATGAGGAGTTGTGCTGATTCCCTAGTGCGGAGGTGTGAGAGGTTAGCTATGGATGTATTCAGGAGAGGTAGAGGTAAGCCGAAGAAGTATTGGGGGAGATGATTAGACAGGATATGGCGCAGTTGTAGTTTACCGAGGACATAACCTTAGATAGGAGGTTGTGGAGAACACAGATTAGGGTAGTAGGTAGTAGAGCGTTGTCGCGCTTATCCTTCCATACTAGTAGTCGTAGTATTTCTTCTGTAGTTTCTTGTCCTTCGATTTCTGTTAGTATTTATTGTCTCTCGTTCTTCGCGTAGCATACTATTTTGTTGTAGTTGCTGTTCAATTTTCCTATTTGACCTGTTTGTTATTGCTTTATTGTTATTGCATTATTGTTCTATTGCTTTATTCTTAGCCGAGGGTTCATTGGAAACAACCTCTCTACCTCCCAAGGTAGGGGTAAGGTCTGCATACAGCCTACCCTCCCCAGACCCCATTTGTGGAATTACACTGGGTATGTTATTATTGTTGTAGCTCTTCATGGCATTTTAAATACAACTCTTAATCTTAATAGAGAGGAAAGATTTTGGTATTATATTAATTGTAGTAATCAAGATAATCTAGAGATGTTTTGCAATTTTGCAGAACGAATCACATGTTTAAGTCATACTTAAATGCATAGTCCAATGACCGAAGAGGTGATTCTAATTAGCTATGTTGCTCAAACTCTTCAAAATCCCTGACACACCCATATCGACACAAACATGGGTGTGGGATTGGGATCCTATGTTGCTCGGACTTTGTTACGGGTGTCCGATACGGGTGCAGATCTAGAGGTCGGATCCTTCATGATCTAAATTTTAAGATTCGGAAATACGGATCAAAGTATGGATACGGGTATGGGGATTTGACTAAAAATAATTCAAATTTCTAAAAATATAGTTATAAAACCTAAATTATGAGATATTATGTGAAAACGTTGAGGAGAAAATATCGATCAAGAGGAGAATCTCGGAAGGAGATAAAAGAAAAATGAGTGACACAAAAATTTCTATATACAAGGTATTTCATTTTCTTCAATTTCACCTTAGCTTTTGTTTTTATTAAAGAAATTATTAAATTTGTCTGTCGATTTTGGTCAAAGTACCCAAAATCGGTTGACTAGATCGGGTACGGATCCCCACATCCACACCCACACCCATGTCGTGTCGACACAGGTGCGGCACCGAAAGTAAAGAGTCCGAGCAACATAGTTGGGATCCTTATTGGATTTGGTCAACTTACCTTGGGTGCTTTGACTACATCTACGATTGAGAAGTATAGATTGATTGAGTATTTGATTTGATGTTTGGGTTTATGTACGTAATGTGTGTGTGTGTGTATGGGGCTTTGCTATTACACGAAATATCTTATGAATAAAAAATAACGTGTTTATAAGGATCTAAATATTTGTCTTACTTTTCTTTTTAATACGTTTAAAAAATAATGCCTCTTTTCTTTCTTGACAAGTCTTTAATTTCAACTTTCCACATAGTATGTTTAAGACCACAACATTAAAGGATATTTTGGTATATTCTACATATCTTTAATTTAAGACCACAAGATTCTAAAGTCTTTTTTACTTTCAACTCCGTGTAAAGTCAAAACCAGACAAACAAATTGCAACAGAGGGAGTATTAGTTTTACTTCAAAAGCTTTAATTAATTGAGAGATATACTGTATATGTCATAATATACATTTATTTGGCAGTCTCCCGATACACTTATCCGCACCTCCAAAACATATCCCCTAATCCTAAAATTATGCGGTGAGGAATCCAACCTCTAAATCCGCACCCGAGGCCGAGCAACATAAGTGTATTCATAAGAGGTATTCTAATTAGTAAAAATAATTGAATAGGGGATAGCTTTAAATTAATTATCTTATTATGTTATTAATCAAGTGAAATCAAGATTCTAACCTTGTTATAATTGAATCATTTCCAACTAAGTCGTCCTTCCTTTCTTTGGCTTTTTAAGCTTAATTTAATTTATTGTTTTAGCTAAACCAATTCTCATACCTATTACAATTTCTCAAATAATAATCAAGCAATTAATTTGTTCATTTGAGAAACCAACTTTTGAGGATGATAACTTTTTAACTTAATACGTAATTTGCCTCCCTGAGCTTGTAGCCAAATCCCTTTGGCATACCCCTATTTCAAGGGCAACCTTTTACACACCAAACATTTCACAGATTGTGTCTAACACACGTCTTTTGCTTAGCTGGTACCCGCGTGTTCTACACACAAAAGGGGTAAGTGAATTCAATTTTCTTTTGCATTTAAGCCTATATAGATGTCAAGTGTAGCTTTTTCCATTTTTAGTTTTATAAAATCGTCTTCCTTGAAAAGTTCCACCCTATCTGTGCTTTTAGGCTAAGTTGGCGGACTCTCCGTTTTGGGTGCCGTCCCCGTACCGGATACGAGATACGGATGCAGGATACGTCCCGGATACGGTCAACCATTTTTGGATACTTTGACCGGAATACATCGAAAATTTGGGGAGAAAATTGAGATTTGATTTCTCAAAATGAAAGATAAAATAGATTTAAGAGGAGAAATGGCATACCTTCAATATTATAGTATTTTTGTCTCATTTTTGCTACTTTATGTTTCAAAGAAACCAAGAATTCAAGGCCGTGTTCTGAGTTTGGACATAGACAGTAGCAGCGATATATCTTTATAGCTCTATTTTTTATAATTTTGAATTTTCTTAGCCGAATCCTCGCACTCGTATCCATACCTAGATATGCACCCCTGAATCTTAAAATTTAGATTTTGCCGAATACGTACCCGTATCAGATACGCACACCCAAGTCCGAACAACTTAGCTTTTAGGTAAAAGCTATGACTTTAGCTTTCTTTTCCAAACGTGGTTAGATCTGTGCTTTCTTTTCCTTTTTTTGGTGTAAAATGAAAACTTTCTCCAAATGTTAGGGCTATTAAACACTATTTATTGCTTCTCCGTGGTTGATTTGTCAGTGGAGTGATCGTTTTGAGGACACCTATTCACACCCATTGGTGCTTAGTTGCTCGCAAAGCTTAGCCAAAATTAATTGATGTTGCTTCAAAATCTTTTTGAATTATCGATTTCGAATAAAGATTCCTTAATATTTTGAATATTTGAAAAATGAGATAAAGTTGGTGGGGAGCGCTTTCCCCGAATACGAATATAATCGGGCTTCAATACGAGTACACGATATCGAGTGGGAAACTCAAAAAAATAATAGAAAATGAGACAGAGTTCACAAAGCCATAGTGGTGGCAGCCCTGGCAGTGTGATAAAGGAAGCGAACCGGGGTAGATTTATAATTTTAAGTGTTCCTTATTTTTTAAGTTGAAGATGCGTGTTACGACCCCATTGGTGTGTGACACACTTGTTTTGAAGAAGTGGTAAAACACCAAAGTAAAGTGTATTAAACACTTCGTAAAATGTTTGGTGGGTAAAAGATTGCCCGTGAAACATTAGTGTGTCAAAGAATTTACCTACAAACTCCGGGGATAAACTATATATAAAACCTAACTTTTTCTATAAGTGGTGGGCGACACACTTATTTCGAAGAAGTGGTAAAACGCCAAATAGTGTGTATTAAACACGCTTTATAAAACGTTTGGTGCGTAAAAGATTGTCGGTGAAGGATTGGTGTGTCAAAGGGATTTAGCTACAAACTCCGGGGATAAACTATGTATTAAGCCTAACTTTTTCTATAAAACTTTGACTTCTACGAGGATAATTGTATACGGTTACTTAGCACTCATCACTTTTGCATACATACCATATGAACACTCTCATTTTGATGACATTCATCTTGCAAACATGTTAGAAAGAAATAATCCCTTCATTATTTTCATTAATGAAAGAGAATATATACAATTTACAATTTTCTTAATAGGAAAATCTTATTCTTATTCTAATCCCAAAACTCTATTCTAGTAGTACAAGAATCCTATAATTATGGTAAGTGTACAATACTAATTAATACATTTATTTTACACTAACTAATCAGCCCAAACCCGTGATATACACTTAAGTATGGTAAGTGCATATCACGATCCAAAATTAGTACCAAACCCGTGATATACACTACTTATGGTAAGTGTATATCACGGGTATACACATCATTTATCACACCCCCGCAGTCATAGCGGGTGGTCTTCGTACGCTGAGACTGTCCCTAAAATCTTCAAAAGGGACCGAGGAAAGACCTTTGGTAAAGATGTCTGCAATTTGATATATCTGGAAGGGACATGATAAACACATACTTGTCCACGAGCTACCTTTTCGCGAACAAAGTGGATATCCATCTCGATATGTTTAGTGCGGTGGTGCTGAACCGGATTATCAGAAAGGTAGATGACACTAACATTATCACAATAAACCAAGGTAGCTTTCTGAATAGGACAATGAAGCTCTAAAAGAAGATTACGTAACCAACAGGATTTAGAGACCACATTGGCTACCCCTCGATACTCGGCCTCTGACTAGAGCGGGACAAAGTCGACTGACGCTTTGCAGACCAGGAGACCAAGTTATTACCAAGAAACATATAATATCCAGACGTAGAGCACCTGGTGTCTGGACAGCCACCCCAATCAACATCTGTATACGAGACAGGTGTAGACGTCGATGAGGGATATAAATGTAAGCCAAAGTCAAGTGTTCCCTGGATGTACCGAATAATGCGTTTGAGCGCATTCATGTGCTCAACCCTGGGATCATGCATAAACAAACACACATGATGTACGACATACGTAATGTCTGGTCTCGTGAACGTAAGATACTGAAGAGCCCCTGCAAGACTGCGATAGTGGGTCGAATCCTCGTAAGGAGAGCCAGCCGCAGCCCCTAGCTTGGGTATAGTATCAACTGGAGTGGAAGTGGACTTGCATGAGGACATACCAGCTCGCTCAATGATCTCAACTGCATACTTCCGTTGTGATAAGAATAACCCACCTGCATGACGAGTAACAGCAATCCCCAAAAAGTAACTCAAAGGCCCCAAGTCTTTCATAACAAACTCAGAACTGAGCATTGTCATAATAGACTGGCGTAATGCATCAGAAGAGGTAGTCAAGATAATATCATCCACATATAATAGTATATAAGTCAGGGAAGCACCACGACGATATATCAGACCTGCGGTGAGAAAACCCAAGAGTCGAAACATAGTCTGCAAACCTCTTATACCAAGCTCGTGGGAACTGCTTAAGCCCATACAAGGACTTCTTCAATAAACAGACATGATAAGGATATTTGGAATCCCAAAACCCCAAAGGCTGATACATATAAACTGTCTCCTTAAGATCACCATGTAAGAGCATTCTTCACATCTAACTGATGAATGGGCCATGCGTTCGAAAGAGTCAAGCTGAGCACAGTGCGAATGGTAGCCGGTATGACCACCGGACTAAATGTCTCACCACAATCCACACCAACCTGATGAGTCTTACCATCACATACAAGACGAGCCTTATGCCTCGCAAAAGAACCGTCAGAATTGTCTTTATGAGCAAAAATCCACATAGACCGAATAATATTAACACCAGAGGGATGGGGCACCAACACTCACGTCTTATTATCAATAAGAGCATTATATTCGTCTGTCAAAGCAATTTTCCAATTCGGATCGTTTAAAGCAGACACGGAATTACAGGACGGGTGATTTAAGAATATTAGAATTTAGATTAAAATGTCTTTTTGATTTAAAAATACCATGTTGACTACGAGTGACCGGTCTAAGACTCGAGGGAGAATTGGGTGGAACTGGGCTGGCCAACAGGCAGTGGGCCTGCTGGCCCAATAACCGGAACAGTAACGCTGACGGGGAAGTGGGGTGGATCACTGGCCCAGTTCCGAGAGATGGACTGGACCGTGAGGCTGGCCCACGGGACCGAGACGGGAGAACAGTGGGTCCATCGGGCAGTGGGCCCGGTGGCTAATTTTGGGTGCGGGACAAGTCTGAAAAATGGTGAATAATATATGGAGACATCGTCATCTAAAAAATTATACGAACTAGGCACAGCACTACTCACTTTAGAAAACGGAAATTGAGATTCATCAAAAATAACATGGAGACTAATGATAATTTTATTAGACGATAAATCAAAACATGTATAACCACGATGATTAGACGGATAACCCAAAAACACATACGGGGTAGATCGGGCCTGAAGTTTGTTAATTGTGGTAGACGAAAATAGTGGATAACATAAGCACCCAAAGACCCTAAGATGTGAATACGAAGGAGTCTTATTATATAATATTTGAAGGGGGGAAGAATATGACAAACCTTTGGTAGGAAGAATGTTGAGGAGATAAGTAGTCATTTGTAGAGCATGATGCCAAAAGGAAGGAGGTGCGGAAGAATGGACCAATAAAGTACGAACAATATTATTAATGGTACGAATTTTGCATTCGGCTTTCCCATTTTGAGAGGACGTATGGGGACAAGAGAAACGAAAATTTATACCATTAGTACCATAAAATTCCCGAAACAACTCATTATCATATTCTTTTCCATTATCACAATGAATATTCTTAATTTCCCGTTCGAATTGGGTATGGATGAAAGCTCTAAATTTTAAAAAGGTGAAAAAAACGTGAGATTTTTTCGCTAACGGAAAAGTCCATAAAAAGTTATAATAATCATCCAAAAAAATAACATAATAATGATGGCCCAAAGAAGTGATAACAGGAGATGTCCATAAATCGCTATGAATAATATCAAATGGCGTGAAAGTACGATTATGAGAGTCTACAAATGGCAATCTAACAATTTTTCCTAAAGAACAAGATTGGCAAATCGGAGTACTACGCGTACCCTTACCAGAAATAAAATTGTTTTTATCTAAGGAAGACAAAATTGACGACCCCGGATGACCTAGACGTGCATGCCACAAGGAATGAGCAAGAGCTGCAAAAGTAGATGGCAAGGCTTGACTCGAGAGACCAGATGTGGGCGTGATAGGATCCCCTACTATCACATCTCATGAGAGGAATCTCCGTCTTGAAATCTTTCGCAGAAAATCCAAAAGGATCAAAAACAATAGAAACTGAATTATCAGTGATGAATTTACGGACAGACACCAAATTTTTAATTAATTTAGGAGCATGAAGGGTATTTTTCAAGACAAGATGTGGAGGGGGGACAAGGTTTTGTGACCGTAACCACGAATCGGAATGGAATTGCCATTACCAACAATTATGCCACGATTGTTGCTCAAATTGGAATAAGACGAGTACCTTGGTCGGACGTCATGTGGGCAGGTGGCTCCAGTGTCTATGTACCAATTCAGGTCCGGAGGATTCAATCCAAGAGTGTGCATTGCGGCTTCAATGTCGGTAGGGGTGGGGCCCGCTGCATGATGGGCCTGCGGAGGCCGAGGCCCAAGCATACATGCTTGCTACCCCGGCCCAGAGGTGTTTTGAAAACCATTGGGTCAATGCATTTTGGGCCGAGACAAGTGCTGGCTAGCCCACTGTCCAGGGTCTGGAAACGCTAGAAAAAAGGATCCGTTGGGCCACTGCCCACTGGCCTACGCCCACTGCTAGGGGGCCAGGGCTGGGACCAGTTGGGCTGTGGCCCACTGTTACCGGGACGGGGCCCACCGCCACTGTTCTGTCTACCACCACCACTGTCAAAACCACCGCGTTTGATCCCGCGATTTTTGCCATTTTTTCGAGTATTCTTGGCACCACCGTGAGCACGGTTTTGGCCCGAATTATCAACAAAACCTGGAGACTGAGTAAAGGACGTCATCATGACGACGGGGCTAGCACCGTTAGCCGCCTTTTTGTCCAAGTCGGCTTTCTCGAGCGTAATCATGGAACGGGCCTGATAAAATTGTGGAAGAGGATCCAACACCACTATAAGCCTCAGATAGGCCTGCAACCATTTGTATTACCAAACGATCATTTGTAACGGGCGCGCCAACGTCAACCTTTTGCAATAAGCTGACACGTTAGGGAAATCTTTCATATTGACGTATGAGAATTTCTGCTCAAGTGTAACAGCTCGAGAATTATGATTATCTTGGAATATGTCACGTACTCTATCCCAAGCAGCCATCGTCGTAGCGTCTGGCTCAATAATCGTTTGCAACATGTCAGTAGAGATAGTGGAGTAAATCCACTGAAGAACGGTAGCATCAAGAGTCGTCCATACTTGAGGATCATCCTCGGGTTTAGAAATTCCCGTTGCCAGGGGAATAATGTGATGGATGTGATGGAGAACTTGATGCGAGCGTGCATGAACTTTGAATAGTTCGGCCCACGTCGCGTATTGGACGTTTTCTATTTCAAGAATGATAGGGATGTGATTCTTGATGTTAGAAACAGTAAGGGCAAGGTGAAACCTGTTCTTAACCATAATAGCAACGCAAAGACGGATGTAGGGATTTTTGAAGAAAATTTAGGAAGAGGGAAAGAAATACCATCGGGCACGAAAACTGAGGATAGGCTCTCGGACCGATGCAAGAGGTCGACGAAAAAAATGTGGAGAAAAAAAAATAACCTAGACTTTATGATACCATGAAAGAAATAATCTCTTCATTATTTTCATTAATGAAAGAGAATATATACAATTTTCAATTTCCTTAATAGAAAAATCATATTCCTATTCTAATCCCAAAATCCTATTCTAGTAGTACAAGAATCCTATAATTATGGTAAGTATACAATACTAATTAATACATTTATTTTACACTAACTAATTAGCCCAGAACCGTGATATACACTTAAGTATGGTAAGTGTATATCACGGTCCAAAATCAGTACCAAACCCGTGATATACACTACTTATGGTAAGTGTATATCACGGGTATACACATCATTTATCACGTGTAATTGGTCTCACATCTATTCTACTGAACTAATCTTTTAGTTATATTGGAATCTTTATATCATATAACACTGCTCCACTTAAACTATCCTATAATTCCTATTTTAATTCTCTGTGTACGTCTTCATCTATTATGCTATTTTTTTCCTAGAAGATCGACCTTAGAAGTCTAAACCTAGGCACCAAAATCTCATTCAACCACTCTTCACCTTCATTCTTTCTATGGGGCTAAACTTGAAGTGCATATATTTTGTATTTATTCTACTTCTCCTAAAATCTTTATTCTCCATAACGTTTTTCCCCAAGTTCTAGATTTAGTCAACTCTTCTCCAGTTTCGATAATTAACACAGTATGGACAATCAAACCTCATCTTATATAGTATTTGGAAGCTTTTTCTTCATAACCAAAGAAATGAAGTAGAAGTTCAAGATACACCACGGATGAAAACCCAAGTTACGAAAAATTACATTTTATCTACTACCACTGTTCTCAAACACTCTATACTTCTCCATCACAAATATTACTTAAGGTATTTATATACTAGGTAATGAAGGGGAATCTTGGAGCAACAGTAAAGTTGTCTTAGTGTGACCTATAAGTTACGGGTTTGAGCCGTGAAAGCAGTCACTAATGTTTGCATTAGGGTAGGCTTTCTACATCACACCCCTTGGGGCTGTCCTTCCGGGGACCCTGTTAATGCATGATGCTTTTTGCACCGAGCTTCCTTTTTTTATATTAGGTATGGGTTTTTTAATCTCAAGGCTCAAGCAACCACCATATGACTTTTCTTGGCACTATTTTACCTAGGTCGATGATTACCATAGGAAATCTTTTTTTCCACTTCTTATAGATTCTCATCGATTTTCTTAGCAAAAGTTTAGCTTGTTGTACAGATCTACTCGACATAAATATAAATCCAATTTGTTCCTTATTTCGACATAAATATAAATCCAATTTGTGTCTTATCGCTCAGTGATGTTCCTAAGTTTATGTTATGTCACACTTTTGCCGTATGAATCATAAATTTAATACTACTATAGTTCGCAAAACTTTTAATATCTTATTTGTTCTTATATATCATCACAAGAGAACTCTATCTTAGTTGTTTAATGTTTCCACTCCTTAATATAACCTAAATTAGTTTGGTTTACCATCTTTAGTTTTTACATTTATAAAATAATAAAAGGCAATCCGTTGCACTAAGCTCCCACTATGTGCAATGGTTTATTGTACGCTACCTTATAAAGTACTCCCTCCATTCCATATTAAGTGATTTTTTAGGCGCATGCACACCCCTTGAGAAATTGCTCACTCCTAGAAAATTAAGAGTGTTTTTATTAACTTATCCCTAATCAAGTTTTACTACCTTCTAGAAAAAGAAAAGGTAGTTAATGAATCTTGACTACTTAAATAAGGATAATATTAGAAGAATCTGCCCAAAGTCTTCTTGAAATCCTAAAGCACCACTTATTTTGAAAAAAATAAAAAACCTAAAAAAATTACTTATTATGAAACGGAGGAAGTAATATTTTATTGAAAAGTTTGTGCATCAACCCGGTATACAAGAGGTACACAAAAAGATATGGCTCTCTACAAATAACACACTATCTTCTATACACAAAGGAACCTCATGGGTGCAGTGCACCAAAAAACTAAGGGATAAGAGATTATTTCTCAATTGGACAAAGTTCATCTCTATCCCTTCGAAACCTTCTTATTTCATTATCTCCAAGCGACCCCACATAAAGTGCTAATGGAGCCACATTCAAATCATGCGTCTTTTCTTCCATCTACAGCAATTCCAAGGTTTCTCAACCACAAGTTTTTTTCCTAATAACCATGATGTCCAGGTTAACTTGCGCACACCTCAACAAATTTTACAGGGTACCTGCTACCCCTACCTCTTACTAGCACAGGTACCGGATAACTCTGTCCACCAAGGCTTGGACAAATTGGAAAAAATCACCTAGAATTTTATCTCTTCCAAAGTTACTATCTTAACCACAGGTTTCTTAACCGTAACATTTTTCCTAGCAACCTTTACTTCATCATACTTGATTCTATGTATATAGCTAATGCTTTTGTCTATTCCAGGTGTATGGATATCCTCGTGATTTGTATTAAACAATTGATTTAAATAACCTCTTTATTTTATTATTTTATAAGGAAAATAACCTCTTTATCTCTCCTCGATCTCACTATCTCCTGGCAAAACTTCTTAAGAATGGTTTTGTAAGTGTTTTTTAAGTTTTTACCCCCTTTCAATCAGTCATTTTAGCTTTATACATTTGATTCTACTCTTTCATCATCCTTAATTTTTGGTACTAGTTGTTTAAGGCTTTACTTTGAAATTTGCTAGTCGCCTTCTTAACTGCTCACTTAGCTCTTTTATACTCTTCAAAGGTTTCTCCATCTTACCGGTTGAAAACCTCCCATACCATTTTCTTTGTTGCTCTATGCACCACTAAATTCCACCACCAAGATTATCTTAATACTTGCTAATTCCCTATGCCGCGGTATCTACCTTAACTACTCGCAATTGAATATAAGGTAAGTTCCATATGAAAGAATAATTATTCCAAGGGGCATACTTGACATAATTAGTTCATACATAGCTCCAACCTTGGATCCATATGATATTCGAGAGAAAACTCAAAAACAATATCAGGGAGACAGATCTCAACAAGACAACCTGGTAATTAAGTTAACATATTCCCTAATTACTTGGATAGCTTATGGAGTATAATATCCAACATAGCAGTTTTGGATAACTCCAGAATACTTGGAGTGCAAGTTAAGTAACGGGAGCGATCTTGAGACATGCGTGGATGTGAGGTTTGGTACTCAGGTCATTTCAAAGAAAGGAAGCTTCAAGTACCTCGGGTCTATTATCCAATGGAATGGAGAGATGGATGATGATGTCACACATCATATTGGGGCAGGGTGAATGAAACGGAGGCTCACATCTAGAGTCTTGTGTGATAAAAAGGTGCCACCAAAACTTAAAGACAAGTTCTATAGGGTGGTGGTTAGACCGACTATGTTGTATGGGGCGGAGTGTTGGCCGGTCAAGACTTCACACACCCAAAAGATGAAAGTTGTGGAGATGAGGATGATAAGATGGATGTGTGGGCATACAAGGACGGTTAAGATTAGAAATGATGATATCCAGGACAGAGTGGGAGTGGCCTCGGTGGAGGATAAGATGCGGGAAGTGAGGTTGAGATGGTTCGGGCACGTGCAGAGGAGACACAAATGCCCCAGTGCGGAGGTGTGAGAGGTTGGCTATAGACGAGTACAAGAGGGGTAGAGGTAGGCCGAAGAAGTATTGGGGAAAGGTAATTAGACGGGATATGACGTAGGTGCAACTCACTGAGGACATGACCTTAGATAGGGGGTTTTGGAGGACAAGGATTATGGTAGAAGGGTAGTAGATAGTCCAGCGTAGTCCTACCTACGCTTACAAACTGGTAGTTGTAGTGTTATTATTGTAGGCCAGCTTAGCCTATCATACTAGTAAGCACAATATTGCTTTATAGTCCCCTGTCATTTGATTTATGCTGCTATGTGTATTTTGTTTATCTTATTTACCTGCATTAGTTATTGCTTCTTTTTCAGAATTCACTATCATGACTTAGTCTCTTTGTTTGTCTTACTTTGCTTGTGCTTGTGCTTGTGCTTTGTCTTGAGCCGAGGGTCTCTCGGAAACAGTCCCTCTACCTACCAAGGTAGAGGTAAGGTCTGCGTACACTCTACCCTCCCCAGACCCCACATTGTGGAATTTCACTGGGTATGTTGTTGTATATTATCTCCCTCACCAAACAATTTCCAGAAATCAAATAATAGAGATAGACCGTATTATAGTAATAACTTTGTAGTGAAAAAGAATACAATATGTTAAAGCGCATGTTGGAAGAAATAACAAAGAACAATAGGGTTCATAATTTATGCATAATCACTTGTGCACGAATTATCAAATTACAACCAAATAAAACTAAGGGATGAAACACATTTAGAACCACTTCACCCATGTTTTTCAGCTCATTATATGACAATGTAGTCCATGACTTTGTAGAAAGCATAATAATGTCATCAACCCCCTATCACCTATCATCCACTAGTAGGAAACTCATCAGTGCATGCAGCAGTGACAACAATGAAACATATGGTGCTACCACAAGAAGCTCACTTCCTAGCTGAAATTAATTCACTTGAACAAAAAGGGCAACTCCCAAAATAGTTTCGAAGAGATAGACAAGAATGCAACCACACGGAGACTTTACAAGGCTTTATCATACAAAAAAGAAGTGAGACACTAAAAGGAGCCTTGAAAGGCAGAAGTGTATTTGAAGTTTCAAAAAGGCCAACTAGTCCGCCAATAAACTAAGGATTTCAGAGAGTAACATCAGTCCTTATAGAAAAAAGTTCGTTTAGGGTCAATGTAAACGCCAACTAAGTCCCAGTAGGAGAGTTGCACAGTTTTTGATAGAGAAGAAAGATCGATCACTGAGAACATAGAAAGCAACCTTGCGGAACGGATGTTCAGTATATTTGCAAAAAGGTGTTTCTTACCCCATCACCAATGGCAAATAGACTGACAACTGCTGCATTTCTGTAACTTCTTTTCACCAAAATTGCATATAAATCGGCTATAGCAAGTACAAGGCTCCATATGATCTGTAATCCAACAGCAGCTACAAGGTAGCTGAAACAAACAAGAGGCCCGAGTCCAGGTTAGAATCCCTTTAACAAACCACTTTTGATAAGTAAAAAATAATTTTATTGAAATGACAACTGGATACATATCCCTCAAATCTGAAGGAAATCTAAGAATTCCAGCATTGCATCAATGTCATAATCAAAGAAGCACCACACCATATTTTTAAATTTTGAACACATCTATTTTTCACAAACAAAATATGTTCCTTCCATCAAAGCACCTTTGATTCCTTCGTAATCCCTTCCCCAAACTAATGCAATTGCATTACAGGCACATGAACATAACATGGCACATATGCAAATTGACAAAGAAGAAAAAGCAAATGGTGGTGCCACTAGATCCAAATCCCAGCTCTTTTCTGAAGAATATGTGTCTGGTAAATTTATTGATTAAACAAACACTAAAGTAGGACAAACTAACAATATTATCTCCGGTCTAATCCATTGAGTATTTACACCATCCATCTGGTAGTAAAAATACAACACAAAGCATTCAGATTTGTCCTGCATACACTAATTTAAGTATGACTCTGAACTGTGAAGTAGATATGTCCTTTTTTCTTTTTTTAAAAGAATCTCAAGATTAATCTCTTTCGATGAATTAAAATACAGATGCACAAAGAAGAATGTATCCAAATTGGAAGAACACTAACTACTCTCTGCATGAGAAAGAGAAAACCCGCGAACATCTTTTTTGGTTTTGATAAATTTGCATTAAACTATTGAAAGAAAGCAAGTAAAGCACCGGCAACTCAAAGAGGTAAAAGTTGTCATAAAAAATCTTGTCTTTCTAATAAATTGATATGTCAGCAACCAATTATGTGTAGAAGCCTGCAATATTTTTTAGTACCATCCAGTTATGAGAGATTATGACCCATGCACGGAAACTATCAAACCCCCTTATCAAATCTAAATAGGGCTACTTGCTCAAGTTCTTTCAGCAACTATTAAGATTACACTAGAAAAGGCAACTAAGAACACCAGTCAAAGAGAGGCATACACCCTATACAGTAGCACCGAGGGAGGCATTCCTCCAAAGGAAAATCAACTATATAAAAAATCTTTGTAGGCGGTACTGAAACAATGGTCATTGTATTTAATTTTCTGAAAGTTGATGCTTTTCATCATAATGCCTTCAAAATAATCCCTACATTCCAATTTGTTAAGCATTGGGGCCATTTCTTTTTTTTGACAGCCCCAACAAAATTGGCACCTTACTATATTTAGATCCAGTCATCTTTTTACATTTTCATTTTGCTATTGACATGACTTAATTGTAGGCACCATTGGTTGTACAGGCTTTGGAGTTCAGTCACCTCCCAATCATGAAAGTTCCTCCGAACTTTCAAGTCCTGAAATACTTCTCCATCTTGTAGTCTCCAAACTCATTAGACTGTAATCTATTTTTTCTCCTCACATCTCCTACCTTAAAAGACACATTGCTGCTAAACTCTTACCAACCCTTCATAATATTCCTCCACAATCCACATTCACAAGGCACAGTTACATTATTTTTCCTCCAACCCCTTCAAATATCTTGTATCTCTGTGCTATAGCCTCTCTCTATAAAGCTTGTTCCTCCATGTCAAACCTCCATAATTGATTCCTCAACGAAATCTTATTGGAACACTTATATCTTTAACCCTAGACCATCCCCCAACACTTGGGAGATATAACAGTCTCCCATCGGACCAAATGAAACTATCTTGCCCCATCTGTCAAATGAAGGGGAGTTCAAGAGTTCTGTAACAAAAGACACATTCTTTCTTTCTGAAAACAAAGGACCACCCAACGTTTTTTAAACTTATTTTTATTTCTTTGCAGCAACTTGTTAGTTCCTCTCTCTCTCTCTCTCTCTCTCTCTCTCTAAAGTAATGATACGACAATTATACTTTGAGAAAACTTTCTAAAAGAATATGTTTAGATGTTACTTTAACTTTGTTATCTCTTTGTGCGTGTTCTGCAGAATGTGTAATGATACGACAATTATACTTTGAGAAAACTTTCTAAAAGAATATGTTTAGATGTTACTTTAACTTTGTTATCTCTTTGTGCGTGTTCTGCAGAATGTGAGTGGATATATAAGATAATTTTCTTTCAGCTTCTATTACTAGATTTTAGATTTCTTTTGTTACATTCGGTAATATTCAAATCTTGAAACTATCATGCAATATCTAAGCATAAAAAGAAATTGGTGAACCCCTTGGAAAAAGAAATTCATTGTTTTCTTCCATATTGAATCCCCTTGATGAAAATCCTGGATTCGCCAGTCATAATGTCTTAGTCTACAACTTCTCTTTACCAATGGAATATATATTAAAGAATTTCTTCATTACTCTATGAATATATACAAACAATTTCAAAGACTATGCAGGCTTCACCATATCCACAGAATCCCCAAACCATGATTTCTACTGGTTGCTTCTGAAAATCCTATTAGTCATCGATCAACACGAAGTACAAATAAGCTAGAATAAATAACAATTCAGCTCAAGGCACTAAGCAAACACTAAGAAAACAAGGTCCTTTCGCAACTAAATTAGTTCTATACGGATGCTTAAGACTTCCTAACACACGCCTGCTAACATTTTGCAATCTCAATTTAGCTTCTTCTTCTTTTCTTTTTCTTTGCCCATTCGTCATCCCAATTTCTTCAATTTATCCACATAAATTTAGAGATAATGGTAAAAAACACACTTTTTCGCGAGTTTAACACCCCAACTATCAGTTGTTCCCTTTTTCTACCTGAACTGTCACCATCTATGTATTAAAGGGCATACAAATAAATCACGGTCAAAGATTTTCTTGTTTGACTCTCAAAATTCGAACTGTGTCACATAAATTGGGACAGAGGGAGTATAAGTCTCAATAATTGACCATTCAAAATATTTAAAAGACATGGTGCCAAATAAGTTAGGGCGGACGGAAGTAACAGAAAGAGTTAAGTGGGGAAATCAGAGGTGGTAACCATAACACATACAGAGATAACAGCAAACACCAACTGACAAAGGCATAGTATAAGGCTACCAAGTGTACCAGGCATGCCTTGTAAGTCCTTCATCATAATTCTCGGTGCGGCAATAGTCATAGGTGGAGCATCCACTGGGTGCACCGCTGGCCCACTCATCATTATTTATCTCTCTCTCTCTCTCTGTGGAGAGAGAGTTTAAACAACTTGGAATTATAGTTTAAGACATTTGTGAGGAATTATAGAACCCTAATAATGGAATTGGTCAAGGAAAAGGAAAAGGAAGAGGTGGAGCTGAAAATTTGTTTGTTG
Organism: Anisodus tanguticus; assembly: GCA_034509755.1. Lineage (NCBI taxonomy): Eukaryota > Viridiplantae > Streptophyta > Magnoliopsida > Solanales > Solanaceae > Anisodus > Anisodus tanguticus. The sequence goes on along the minus strand of CM067540.1, from coordinate 50,747,060 downwards.
TTATTAGCCAATAGTGAAAGAGAAGACAATCCTTGAAGACTTTGAAAGTGTAATGGTGACATTTGGGATTTGGCCCCTTGCTTTGCAACACAACAAAAAAGACACACTTTACTATATTTAGATGGTTTGTTACTATTGTGTTGTAATGTATCACATTATATATTTTCCGTCTCAAATTATTTATTATAGTGTTAAAATATAATTATCTTAAATTATTTATGATTTTAAAAGTTTAAAATATAATTAATTAATTTTTTCTCCATTTTATCTTTTGTTATTAATAAAGATGACATATAGATAGAGTAAATATGTAATGGAAAGAAATTATAACTTGAACATAAATAAGTCAAATACTCCTCTTAATTAAGATTTCTTAAGGAAAGTGTAAATCAAAAAATCTATAAATAATTTGAGAAATGGTGTCCACTTAGCCATTTGAATACCCATAAGAAAATATTAACTTCTAATAAAAAAAGATAAATTGATCAAAATGTCTCGAATTAAATAGTTATTGGGAATTGCTCACTTAACACTTAATAAGGACAAATTTATAAAAGTAACGTTAAATCTTTTTTTATTTGATAAGTCGACACTCTTTTTTATCTGAAGAGAGTATTAAATTGTGTTGTACTTTGTCTATCCCAATTTATGTGATATCATTTTCTTTTTAGTGTGTCTCATAAAGAATGTCATCTTTTTATAATTAGGAAATAATATTTTTTTAAAATTCTTTTATCGAAACATTTATAGCCACACAATTGTCTAAGGTTTGTTTAGAACACAAATTTCAAAAGACAACCTTTCTTTCTTAATTTTTTTGTGAAGTGAAATGGTGTCACATAAATTGGGATAGAAAGAGTCTTATTTTAGCAAATATAATATTTGAATAAATTATATCATTTCCGATCAATATAAATACTTAAATAAATTGTAATATCATTTGTTATATAATGTTACACATTAGTTAAGAAATTACATCAAGAGGGGATTGTTGGAAATTTGCCTTTGGCGGGAGTTGCGACCGACCAACTTTAACGACTTAAACACTAGTGTTACGCATGTTGGAGAATCTGGTTCTTCACACGTGCATGATCTACTAAATACGTAGATAACCGTAGGGCCAAGAATCGTCAAATTTCATTGAGAAATGAAAGAGATATTGGTTCACGAAGTGAGGTGTTTGAAGCATGGAAAAGTGTGGTATTGTGATCAATTATCCCTCATCGGTGAAGGAAGAATGAATTGTTTTGTTTATAAGTCTCAAAGTTGGTTTGGGGTTTGGGACCCCAAGGGGTATCCCATGTGTTTAAAGGAGGGAGGACCTAGATGTGCTTCGGTTCAAGGAAAGGCCACACGCGCGCCGCCGCCGCCCGCCCGTCCGGTTCCGGGTTCACGGGCTGTGCTTCTTCTGATATTATATTTTTGGACCAGAAAACTTTGCCATATGCACAGTTTGATCCCTAAAGTTTCATATATACAGTTTGGACCAGAATTCTTTCATATGTATAGTTTGGTCCCTGAAGTTTCAAGATGTACAGTTTGGTCCCTCAAGTTTCCAGAAAGTCAGAATTGGGCAGATAGATCAGAAACGCCACAGCACTCAATTCAACCATTTATTTTGGCTGAATTACTCCTCCTAAATGGTCAATCCGTTGCACATCTTCACCATTTATTTTTGTGGTATTACTACCTCCATAATGGCCAGTACTTGGCCAGTAATGGCACTTATGGAGGCAGTTCAACAGCCTCTCCTTATACTATATAAAGAACCTCTTGTCACCATTGTTGAGCTACAAACTTAACACGAAAATACATAAACACAAACAGATTTCAGTTCTTCCTACAACCTTCCAAGCATCATTTCATTACTCAAAATTCTTCACGGTAACACTTGAGTTTCCTTTGCTCAATTGTTCATTTGCTATTTTATCTTGAGAGACAATTGTCCAGGACATAGAAAGGATACATACGGGGCAATATTGTCTTAAAGACAGAGTGCAAACACTCGACTCAGTATACACCAAAAACAGTTCCAGTTTTCTTGTTCAAGATCATTGTAATTTCAGTTTCTTGTTAAATTGTAATTTCAATTCTTGTATTACTTAGCAATTACTTGTAATTTCCGTTTCCTGCATCCTTTGTAACCAACAAGTTTAAGACAATATTCACTTACTATAACTGATGCAACATGGCTGGAAATATGACCGATGTTGCTGCTACTGCTACTGCCACTCAAGGCAACGTTGCTGCCTTCCCCGCTAATGTCGCTACTGGCCAAGGCAGCAACTCTGCTACCTTCATTGATGCAACCGCTACCGTTCAAGGCAGCAACTCCGCTGCCTTCCCGACCGTTGGTGCTCCACCTTCTGCCTCCTATCATGATCGCCCTGAAAAATTCATGGGCTCCGACTTTAAGAGATGGCAGCAAAAGATGTTGTTCTACTTAACAGTTATGGGCATGGCCCGGTTCCTAACGGAAGATCCTCCACAAGCTGGAGATGAAATGAACTCTTTGCCTGCTGAAACGGGTGAAGGGGGCCTTGGTATCCATGTCGTTAACGGCCTAAAGATGGTTCGTGATGCATGGAATCATAGCGATTTCATGTGCAAGAATTACATACCGAACTGCTTAGAAGACCCTCTCTACACGGTCTATTACACCGTTGGCACTGCCAAAGAGCTGTGGGAAAAACTTCAAAAGAAGTACAACGCACAAGATGCGGGTACTAAGAAGTTCATCGTTGGAAAATTTCTAAAATTCCAAATGGTGGATAGCAAGACAGTGATGTCCCAAGTCCAGGAATTCCAAATGATGATACATCACCTGGATTTGGAAGGATTAAAACCAAACGAGCAATTTTTTGTTGCATCGCTGATCAAAAAGTTACCTCCTTCGTGGAATGAGTTTATGAGTTACTTAAAACTCAAGACAAAGGAGATGACCTTTGAAGAACTTGTTATCAAACTCCAAATCCAGGAAGATAACAAGAAGGCCTTGCCTAGGGGTAGACAACCTGCTGAGGCAAAGGAAAATCTGGCTGAGGCCAAAGGAAACCCAAGCAAGAAGCGGAAGTTCCAGAAAGACGGCAAGGCCCACGCAGCGGAGACGTTCAGAGGTAACTGTCACCATTGTGGAAAACCTGGTCACAGGATCAAGGAATGCCGCAAGCTCAAGACTGAGCAACAACAGAAAGCCAAGTCGAAAGGCAAGGTGCATGCTAACGTCGTCAAGGACACGCTCCTGGATGACATAATTGAGGAATTCTCGGCAGTGGTGCTAGAAGCCAACTTGGTTGAGAATCCGATGCAGTGGTAGATGGACACAGGTGCTACTAGACACATCTGTTCCAACAAAGATGTCTTCTCCGCGTACACACCAGTCACCGACAAGTAGCTGTTCATAGATAACAACGCTTCTTCGAACGTGCTGGGGGTAGGAAAGGTGGTCCTGAAGATGACTTCCGGAAATGAGCTCACTCTGAAGGAAGTGATGCACGTCCCAAAGATTAGAAGAAATTTAATTTCTGGACCTTTATTGGTTAATGCTGGTTTTAGGCTGGTGTTTGAATCCAATAAGTTAGTACTCACTAAGAATGGCACATTTGTGGGGAGAGGCTTCGTATGTGAAGGCCTCTTCAAAGTGAATGCCATGTTTGTATTGCGTCCAAGTAATAAAGTTGAACCTTCTTCTTATTTTCTTGAGTCTTCTAATTTATGGCATCATAGATTAGGACACGTTAACTACAAGTCGATCCAAAGGCTGGTAAAGATGGAGTTGTTGCCGTCTATCGACATAAACCCTCAACATAAGTGTGAGGTGTGCGTAGAGGCAAAACTCACCAAGCTTCCTTTTCGATCCGTCGAAAAGAATACCGCTCCTCTAGAACTTATTCACACAGATATATGTGATTTGAAGTTCGCACAAACTAGAGGGGGGAACAAGTACTTTGTTACTTTCATTGACGATAGCACAAGGTATTGTTACCTTTACTTGTTAAAAAGTAAGGATGAAGCCTTTGAAGCGTTCCGACGTTACAAAGCAGAAGTTGAGAACCAACTAAGCCTACGGATTAAATCCATTCGTGGCGATAGAGGGGGAGAATACGTAGCGCCATTTGAGTAATACTGTGCCCAAGAAGGCATTGTTCATCAAACGACGGCTCCATACTCACCTCAGTCGAACGGTGTGGCGGAACGTAAGAACCACACATTGAAGGAAATGATGAATGCCTTGCTTATCAATTCTGGTCTTCCCCAAAACATGTGGGGAGAAGCCGTCCTTACCGCTAATACGATTCTTAACAGAGTCCCACATAAGGGTAAGGACAAAACTCCATATGAATCATGGAAGGGAAAGAAACCCACCTACAAATATTTTAAGGTGTGGGGTTGTTTGGCAAAGGTTGAAGTACCCAAGCCAAAATAGGTCAAGATTGGGCATAAGACTGTAGATTGTATATTCATCGGATATGCAAATAACAGTAGTGCTTATCGCTTCTTAGTGCATAAGTCAGATATTCCAGATATCCACCAGGGTACAATCATGGAATCAAGGAATGCTCAATTCTTTGAAGGTACCTTTCCTAGAAAGGAAAAAGACAAAACCTCTCGCAAACGAAGTTATGAACAAAGCTCTCAAGAACCGGGAGTCCTTGACTGCCCGGATCTAGATGGTTCAGATTTAGCGAATCTCGAGGTGGCTGAACATCCGGAATCTAGTGTTCCAGATTCTCAAAACTTGGAGACTCTAGAGATGGATCTAAGGCGAAGTAAAAGGGCCAGGAAGGATAAATCCTTCGGTCCTGACTTTGTAGCTTATATGGTTAATGATGAACCAAGGACAATTTCTAAGGCGTTGTCAACTCCAGAAGCACCGCTCTGGAAAGAAGCTATTGAGAGTGAAATAGGCTCCATTCTGCATAACCATACTTGGGAGTTGGTTGATCTTCCTCCGGGAAATAAACCGTTGGGTTGTAAATGGATACTCAAACGGAAATATAAAGCAGATGGGTCTATAGACAAGTACAAGGCCAGGTTGGTAGTCAAGGGCTATCGGCAGACAGAAGGCTTTGACTACTTTGACACATACTCCCCGATATCCCGGATGACATCCATACAGGTATTCATTGCGATCGCAGATTTGCGTGACCTTTAGATACATCAAATAGATGTCAAGACAGCCTTCCTAAATGGTGATTTGGAAGAAGAAATTTATATGGACCAACCCAAGGGGTATGTGGTTCAAGGGCAAGAGAAGAAAGTCTGTCGGCTTGTCAAATCTCTGTATGGGCTGAAACAAGCCCCGAAGCAATGGCACGAAAAATTTGATAGTACTCTACTATTGAAGGGTTTCACCATTAATGAGTGTGATAAATGTGTCTACACGAAAGGTAACTCTGACTCATTTGTTATGATATGCTTGTATGTAGACGACATGTTGATCACAGGAAGCAGTCCTAGGGTAATCCTAGAGACTAAGAACATGTTGAAACAATGCTTCGACATGAAGGATATGGGTATCGCAGATGTCATCTTAGGGATCAAAATCTCTAAGACGTCTGACGGACTGTTCTTATCTCAGTCTCACTACATCGAGGATGTTTTGAGATAGTTCGAGATGTTAGACAGTTCACCGATAAAGTCACCAATGGATACAAATTAAAAGCTTGATAAAAATCTTGGTGCACCTGTATACCAGGAGCGATATGCACATGTGATCGGTAGTTTGATGTATATAACAAACTGCACCCGACCTGATATTGCTTATGCAGTCAATAAGTTGGCTAGGTTCACCCGTAATCCGAGTGATAATCACTGGAAGGCGTTGAATCGGGTATTACAATACCTGAAATACACGTTAACTTTTGGGTTACACTATTCGAGATATCTAGATGTACTAGAGGGGTACAGTGATGCAAATTGGATATCTGATATAGAGAACACCAAGTCCACCAGTGGGTATGTATTTACTATTGGTGGTGGGGCTGTGTCTTGGAAATCCTCTAAGCAAACTTGCATCGCCCGATCCACAATAGAATCGGAGTTTATCGCTTTAGACAAAGCAGGAGAAGAAGCTGAGTGGCTTCATGACTTCTTAGAGGATGTTCCGTGTTGGAACAAACCCGTACCTTCGGTAATGATCCACTGCGACAGCCAGTCGGCTCTACGAAAGGCACAGAATGCTATGTACAACGGCAAGTCTCGTCATATTCGACGGAGGCATAAGACCATTAGGCAACTGATCACCATGGGTATAATATCCATTGATTACATTAAGTCAAAGGATAATATAGCAGACCCATTGACAAAGGGCTTACCCAAGGATCAGATGACTTGCATGTCTAGGGGAATGTGCTTAAAACCCAAAGAATAAGGACCAATACGGTGGTAACCCAACCTTACTAACTGGAGATCCCAGTAATTTGGTTCAATGGAAAAACTAAGCTGTAAAGGTTCAGTTGATCGCTTCAGTGGAAGCATGAGCACTTCCGATAGTGATTTCTGAAAAGAAACACCAAATCCAAATCCATTCCCGCGATAGACGTTAAGTGTTATCTGCAGCATGGGTAAAGGTTAAGTTTTCAAAACCTTTAATGATCCTCAACAGTTGAGGTTAGGTTTGGAGAAACTTTTAATGGTTCCTAACACTTGTGAAGTGGGGTATAGCAGGATACCTTGTAGGAGACTACCTATTTAAGTGTGAGGACGGGCCGCCTCAAATGAACGCACTTAAGAATCCAAGAAGTTGTCCATGGCAAAAAACTACGAAGAAGAGAGTAAGGGAATTTGTTGTGTTGGTACTATTGACTTGGCTTACACTAAACACTGACGGTTCAAGACATCACGTTCACCGCGCAGTAAGTAAGTCCGATGGTATTTAACTATGGAAGGTTCAAAGCTGATGCTACCTCTCCTTATGCAACATCAATCCGCTGAAATATTGCTGAAAATGAAAAGACACCATGTGAGTGCACCAAAATCTCTTTCAAGAGGGGATTGTTGGAAATTTGCCTTTGGCGGGAGTTGCGACCGACCAACTTTAACGGCTTAAACACTAGTGTTACGCATGTTGGAGAATCCGGTTCTTCACACGTGCATGATCTACTAAGTACGTAGATAACCGTAGGGCCAAGAATCGTCAAATTTCATTGAGAAATGAAAGAGATATTGGTTCACGAAGTGAGGTGTTTGAAGCATGGAAAAGTGTGGTATTGTGATCAATTCTCCCTCATCGGCGGAGGAAAAATGAATTGTTTTGTTTATAAGTCTCAAAGTTAGTTTGGGGTTTGGGACCCCAAGGGGTATCCCATGTGTTTAAAGGAGGGAGGACCTAGATGTGCTTCGGTTCAAGGAAAGGCGACACGTGCGCCGCAGCCGCCCGCCCGTCCCGTCCGGTCCGGTTCCGGGTTCACGGGTTCACGGATCGTGGGTTGTTCTTCTTCTGATATTATCTTTTTAGACCAGAGAACTTTGCCATATGTACAGTTTGATCCATGAAGTTTCATATGTACAGTTTATTCTTTCATATATATACAGTTTGGTCCCTAAAGTTTCAAGATGTACAGTTTGGTCCCTGAAGTTTCTAGAAAGTCAGAATTGGACAGAGAGATCAGAAACGCCACATCATTCAATTCAACCATTTATTTTGGTTGAATTACTCCTCCTAAATGGCCAATCTGTTGCACATCTTCACCATTTATTTTGGTGGTATTACTACCTCCATAATGACCATTACTTGGACAGTAATGACACTTATGGAAGCAGTTCAACAGCCTCTCCTTACACTATATAAGGAACCCCTTGTCACCATTGTTGAGCTACACACTTAACACAAAAATACATAAACACAAACAGATTTCAGTTCTTCCTACAACCTTCCAAGCATCATTTCATTACTCAAAATTCTTCATGGTAACACTTGAGTTTCCTTTGCTCAATTGTTCATTTGCTGTTTTATCTTGAGAGACAATTGTCCAGGACGTAGAAATGATACATACGGGACAATATTGTCTTAAAGACAGAGTGCAAACACTCGACTCAGCATACACCAAAAACAGTTTCAGTTTTCTTGTTCAAGATCATTGTAATTTCAGTTTCTTGTTAAATTGTAATTTCAATTCTTGTATTACTTAGCAGTTACTTGTAATTTTCGTTTCCTGCATCCTTTGTAACCCACAAGTTGGTTGTTATATAATATGAGAATTTTCGTTACAGAAAAATGAAGTTAATAATATAATAAAATTTAAGTAACAACCAAAATAAGTATGGTATAAACTAAGTGACATTTGCCAAACGAAATGATATTTGGCCTCTTGCTTTGGAACATAACAAAAGGAAGAATACATGACCCCAACTTAGGAGTTTGTTTGCACGTCCAATTTAGAAATTCAAATTTAAAGTTTTTTATTTGAAATTTATATTTGTTTATAACATTTTAAATTAAACTTCAACGTTTGATTTTAAATTTCAAATTCACCTAAAAGGTAGAATTTCAATGCTAAATATATGATTTTAATTTTTAATTTTTTTAAAATGTGACTCATGATTTTAAATTTAGCAAAAAAACGACTTAGATTTATTGCAAAGTATCCTTCTCCAACAGTCACACCTTCTCAATCCGACAAGTTGTGGTTGTTCCAATCCGTCGGCGGGAGTTATCACTAGCAACATCATCATTTGCGATATAATTCTTTGAAAGTAATTCAAGATCGTTTTGATAGTTTTCATAAATTATGAATTTTTATATTTATAAAAGAAATATAATTTTAAATTTAAAAATTTCATGTCGAATCACAATCTCACCTTTAAATCAACCTCTCACATCAATATTTTCAAGTCGTGATTTCAAAAACATGTCCAAACACTACATACACATTTTATTCGGAATAGAGTAAAAGATGTCTATAAACTATTAGAATTGATAAAAATGCTTTTAGTTTACATTTTGGTCCAAAGTTACATCTAAAGTTATAAAAATATGATCAAAATATCTTTGTTCATAGCAAACTAACTCAATTATGCCCCTATTCCACCAACATACCTCTCAGTCTCATTATCACCTTTTAAATTTTATTTTAGTTGTGAATGTTGGTTGCCTTAAAGATTTTGTGCAACTTCACCTGGAAAATGACATTCAACACATAAATAACCTCCTAAATCCAACCAAAGTTGACTGGAAATTGTAAGAAAACCAAAAAAATTGGACGGATAAACAGGTAATATGCCCAAAAAATTCTAAAGTGAAAACAACCAAATTAAACCAGCATAATCAACATACAAATCTAAACTTTCTACATAAAAAGTTGCACTATAAACGAAGTAGCCAGTAAACATACAAAACTGGAATAATTCAAGAGCTTAGAATGGATAATACTGGAATATCAACAAAAATAAACTTGACTTGTCATTCAATATTCATTAACATAATCTAGTGCATTATTCAACATACAAATTAGAAGAAGGAGGAGGAGAAATTTTGTTGTTGCTCCTTGTTTAGGATTGATATTGTGGTCATTTTGGAGAACTTTTGTAATTCTCTTACATTGATTTAGAGGAGCTCTTTCATATTGAAAAGGTTTTTCCAGGTAAAAATCGACGTCTCTTGTGATTGATTATTTTTACCTTGCCATATTTATTTTGTGGTGTACTATAGCTGCTTCCCATTTCAATTTGTGCTTGTGTTTGAGGTCTTCTGTAGTTCACATAAATTGGAGAAATATCTAGAATGAGTATTTATTTTGTTGCTACCTTTATCATGCACTTGTACCGCTTGTTTTTCCCCGATAGCACCAAGAAATGTACCTAAACTTTAGAACTTATTTATTATTTTTTCCGTCTCAAATTATTTGTCATTTTTTTGTTTACGCACCCCTTAAGAAATATTAATTATGAGGGATATTTAATCTACTTTATCCTTATTTATGTCTAATCTCTCTCCATTAAATACTTATTATATTTATGCGTTATCTTCATTAATGACAATGGGTAAAATGGAGAAAACATGATCAAATATTCCTTGAACTTCTAAACGATAATTAATTTGAGACAACTATTTTTAGTAACCATGATAAATAATTTGAGATTGAGGGATTATAATGAAGGCAAGAACCAAAAATTATTGTTCATTCTCCAAAAAGCTAAGAATGACATTAAAGCACCACTATCAAAAAATTACTAATTTTCCATTAAAATTTTCCACTGAAAAAATGATCAGTGGTTATGCCTACATTTATATTGATTGAATCAGTGAGAAAAGAAAAAATAGTGGTATTTTCACACGAAAATTTAAAAAAATTCGCAGCGTTTCAATGAGAACATGTTTTCAACTATGCATTTTCCCTGCAGTGAGCTAATTCGGTGGGAATGAAGTGGGAAAATTAAATTTTCTAACATAAATTATCCACCAAAACCTTTATTTCTAGTAGTGCACTCAAAAGTATTTTTAACATTTGTTCTATGATGAATGAGATTAGAGTCAATTGATAGAGGAGCGTACACAACACTATATATATTCTTAATCTTTGCTTTACATCATCAATAGTTTGAGAATTCTCTACTTCTTAAACAAGGATCTATAATTCATCTTTCTATCGCCGTATAAGATGGAGTACCCAATTTTTTCTGTTGTTATAATAAAAAAGACTCTTCTCATTATCTAGATGTTTACCATCTAATAGCATAATCTCCTTTTATAATTAGAAAGACGCTTCTCATTTTCTAGATGTTGACCATCCAATAACATATGTAGTCTATCCTTATAATCTCATTTTTCTTGGACCGATTTTATAATGTTTTCAATTGTAAAGCTAGTTCTGACTTCTATGATAAACTTTTCCGCCTTATATGTCCTAATAATTGTTAAATATTAAATAGGTATACCGTGGTAACCAAATAGGTCTCGATTTTGTACATAGAGGCAGCCCGGTTGTGTATATTGTTGTAATATTTTAGGATACACATTACATTAGTTAGTCTTATAGATTTACCATAATTATAAGATTCTTGTCCTACTAGAATATGGTTTTGGTATTAGAATAGGAATATGATTTTCCTATTATAGAAATTGTAAATTGTATATATTCTCTTTCATTAATGAAAATAATCAAGGGGATTATTTCTTTCATGGTATCAGAAGTCTAGGTCAAACAAAAAAATTTCTCTCCCAATTTTTTTTTTTGTTCTCCTCGGCCAAGCAGAATCCGAGCACTCCTCCTTAGTTTCCGCGTCTGTTTTCCGCTCTCTAAATCTCTCTTCCAAATCCCTCTATCACCAATTGTTCTTTCGTTATGTCTACGTCAAAGAACACGTTTCACCCTGCCCTTGTTGTTAACATCAAGAATCACATCCCTCTAATTCTTGAAATAGAAAACGTCCAATACGCGACGTGGGCCGAGTTGTTCAAAATTCACGCTCGCTCGCATCAAGTCATTCATCACATCATCCCCACGGCTCTTGAGAATATAGAGGTGCCTAAAAGAGAGGATGATCCTACGTTATGGACAACACTTGATGCCACCGTCCTTCAGTGGATTTATTCTACTATCTCTACCAACCTGTTGCAGGCGATTATTGAGCCAGACGCTACCACGATGGCTGCTTGGGATAGGTTGCGTGACATATTCCAAGATAATCGAAATTCCAGAGATGTTACCCTTGAGCAGGAATTTTCCACGTCAACATGAAAAAATTTCCAAACATTTTAGCTTATTGCAAAAGGTTGAAATAATTGGCGGACCAACTCTGCAATGGTGCACCCATTAGTAAAGACCGTCTTGTTCTACAGATGGCTGCTGGCCTATCTGATGCCTATAGTGGCGTTGGCACTCTCTATCATCAAAGTAATTCTCTCCCGAAGTTCTATCAAGCCCGTTCTATGCTTACTTTGGAAGAAGCCGGCCTAGATAAAAAGGCGGCTACGAGTGCTAGTTCTATGGTCATGATGACGTCGTCCACTAACTCTCCGAATTTTGGTGACCATTCAAACCAAAACCGGGCTCAAGGGGGTGGCAAAAATAGTCAGAAAAATATCAAAAATCACGGGGGCAAACGCGATGGAAACGGAGGCAATTCCGGCAACAGTGGGTCCCGTCCCATTAGTAGTGGGTCACAACCCAACTGGTCCCAGCCTTGGGCCCCCTGACCGTGGGCTTAGGCCAGTGGGCAGTGGCCCAACAACACTTATTTTTTAGGGCCACAATCTTACGGGCAGTGGGCTGGACAGACTTCCAGGCCCACTTCATTCTAGCCCAATTTCCAGCAGCAGTCCAGTGGCTTCCACCACAGTGTTGGGCCGGGGCAGCAAGCCGGCGTGCTTGGGCCTCGGCCTCCGAAAGCCCATCATGCCACGGGCCCTACTCCTACCGACATTAAAGCCGCGATGCACACGCTTGGAATAAATCCTTTGGATCCAAATTGGTACATAGACACCAGCGCCACTACTCACATGACGTCTGACTCAGGTACTCTCTCGTCTTATTCCAATTTGAGCAACAATCGTGGTATAATTATTGGTAATAGTAATTCAATTCCAATTCGTGGTTACGTTCATAAAACGTTGTCTCCCCCCATCCACCCCTTATTTCAAAAAATACCCGTCACGCTCCTAAATTGATTAAAATTTTGGTGTATGTCCGTAAATTCACCACTGATAATTTTGTTTCTATCGAATTTGATCCGTTTGGATTTTCTGTGAAGGATTTCAAGATGTGGAGTCATCTCATGAGGTGTGATAGTAGGGGAGATCGTTATCCTATCACACCATGTTTCGGTTTCTCGAGTCAAGCCTTGCCATAAACTTTTGCAGCCCTTGCTCCTTGCTTGTGGCATGCTCGTCTTGGTTAGATAAAAATAATTTTATTTTGTCATCTATTTTGTCTTCCTTAGATAAAAATAATTTTATTTCGTGTAAGGGTACGCGTAGTATTCCGAATTGTCAATCTTGTTCTTTAGAAAAAATTGTTAGGTTGTCATTTGTAGACTCTAATTCGCATACTTTAATGTCATTTGATATTATTCATAGCGATTTATGGAAATCTCCTTTTCTCAGTTCTTTAGGTCATCGTTATTATGTTATATTTTTGGATGATTATTCTAATTTATTATGGATTTTTCCGATAGTGAAAAAATCTCAAGTTTTTTCCACCTTCTTAAAATTTAGAGCATTCATTAGAACCAAATTCGAACGGGAAATAAAAAATATTCAATGTGATAATGGCAAAAAATATGATAATGGGATGTTTCGGGAGTTTTGTGCTAATAATGAGATTAATTTTCGTTTTTCTTGTCCTCATACGTCTTTCCAAAATGGGAAAGCCGAACGCAAAATTCGTACCATTAATAACATTGTCCGAACTTTATTGATTCATGCTTCCGCACCTCCTACTTTTTGGCATCATGCTCTACAAATGGCTACATATCTCCTTAACATACTTCCTATCAAAGATTTGACGTATTTATCCCCTCTCCAAATTTTATATAATAAGACTCATTCGTATTCACATCCTAGGGTCTTTGGGTGCTTATGTTATATGTTGTTTCCGTCCACCACAATTAACAAACTTCAGGCACGTTCTACCCCTTGTGTGTTTTTGGGATTTCAGTCTAATCATCGTGGTTATAAATGTTTTAATTTATCGTCTAATAAAATCATCATTAGTCGTCATGTTCTTTTTTATGAGTCCCAATTTTCGTTTGCTAAAGTAAGTAGTCCTGTGCCTAGTGCGTATAATTTTTTGGATGACAGAATCTCCCAATATATTCTCCGCCATTTATCGGACATGTTCCGCCCCCCGACTCCGCAGACGGGCCCACTATCGCTGGTTCTCCATTACCAGGACACACCACCGTCATGGGTCCAGAAACGGGGCTTCCTCCCAGTTCCTTAAAAGCAATAATCTACCACCCGACAACTACTGCTCATACTTATACAAATCAAAAACTGTGATGAATACTTATGATGTCCCGGTTATTTCTCTCCCGAATCCGAGTTAATGAAAAATACCCTTACACATAGCTGAAGGGGAAGGATTGCCACCAAGATACAAGAGACCTCCCGGAAGGCCTAAGAAGAAGCGCGATAAGCCTTTATCTGAAATTTTACATGGTAAACGATCAAATTCGTGCAGTAGATGTGGATTTATTGGACACAATAGGCGTTCTTGTAGGAATGAACCTCAAAGAAAGTATTTTTTATTTTTTATGTAGTTAATATGGATGAATACTTCTTGTATTGGACCAAGATTCTTATCAATTAGCATGAATATTTTCAAATTTTGTTCTTCTGTATAAGATTTTTATGTAGTTAATAATGAATGAATACTTTTTGTATTGGACCAATATGCTTATCAATTGACATGAATGTTTTCGAATTTTGTTCTTCTATACAAGATTTTTATGTAGTTAATAATGGATGAATACATTTTGTATATGTTGCAATATATTGTATTAACTCTATACATTTTGATGGATTCAAAAAATGAATACATTACAACAGTAATGCACATTAAGGCTACATCCTGAATATAGAATACAAACAGTGATTATAATAAAAAAAACTAAATACATTCTGATAATGAATACATTTATATATATATATTTCCCTGCATTGATATACCTTTAAGACCTGAATATATTGAAAATCATAAATTATATTGGTAAGAAACTAACTAATAATCATGTAATTAGAATACAATAGATGCCATTCAAAAAGTGAATACCTTAAGTACTTAATACATACTAGTTTTGATAACAAATTATATAAATACATTGATGTATAAAAAAGTCTGATATTCAATAATTTGTGTACTCAAATAAATTATAACCTAAAATATGAATACACAAATATGAACTGTATTCATAATATACTTGCAAGACATTAATTCACCAGAAAAAAATGAAATCTAAAAATTGAAAACATTGGATAAAATGCATTGTATTCATGAGCAAGTGATCACATTGGGTTTGGTATTCAACATCAAAATGGTTGCATAAGCCATGAAAAATACAATGAAAAATATGTACAAAATCATAACAATCTGTTTTGAAATCCAACATATAAACAACTAATTAACTATAATTTTTTCAACTTGATCAAAATCTATGCTTGGTCTGATTGAATTTGGTAGTGCCTCGTCATCATTGATTGCTTCTGACTTCGACTTCTGCTTAGAATAGTTTCATAAAAGTGCACCATATCTTGTACGCAGTAATTCGTCATTAAAATCTTCATTTGGAATACCTTCTCCCAAACTCAAATACTCAGCAACTACCGCAACATACATCCTACAATCCCTGCTTGGAAGAAAATAAATGAACTAAAAAAATAGCAAAAGTTGTGCGTGTATGTAAACATGAAGAATCTGAAACTAACTTACATGCTCCCGGATATTTGCTGTGGCAAACCGGAAACATACTTGATAATAACAGACAAGGCTTTGTCTTTGTATGCCAGGTGATGAGTCTAGTCAATGCCTTGCTTGTCAAAGTAGAAATCGGTCATTTCTAGATACAACGATAATAGTGAAGCCAAAATGTCAATCTCAGATTTCACAGCTACAACATGGCCTGCTGGATAGGTATGAGTCATAAACATAAAGACATATGTCCATGAATGATAAGACCGCCAACACCCAATATTTTTTATCCTTCATGTTGATTGGGATAAAATATTGTCCACTATACGTCACAGGACAACACAAATTACACGATGGTCATTCATGTATTCACACATAACTTGTTCCTGTGTTGCTACGTTAGTGTCAGAATTCGAATCCGCATACTATTGGTGAATGGCATCAATTTTTGTTTTGAAAACACAGTCGACGGTGGTAAATTTGTATATGTAATTTGGTTCATAGTTGCCTTTCTTCCGTAGGTAGTAAAAGATGACATCAACGTGCTCCAAATGTATAGTAAAAAAAAGTTATAATTCATAAACACAACACTATAAAAATGATAAAATACAATACAAATATATTACACTGAACCTCGTCATGCCACAACTGTTCATCCATTGCCATAAAGTAGAATCAATTCTTGTCATTGATTTTTGAAATACCACACTCCATGAACATCGGCAGTGCTGCCTTACCCTTTTTGTAATGGTCATCATATTGCTTTCTGTATAGTAAATACAAGATACATAAAAAATCAGTTTATGATTGTATCTATATATACCTAATCGCAAGTATTTAGGTATGAAATAACTTACTTGGCGTTGTGTCTAGAAAGCGGACCATCTCTAATCCATTTTGAGAATTGATAGAAAAGCGCCATGTTACGTGGCCCCGTGATGCAATTATTCTCAAATGGATGTTTCTTGTTAAATATCTCAGTAATTTTTATTGAGCTACCTACATGAATACTATGAAATTACATTAAGTATGAGTACATTATAATAATAAGAAGGTATGTAATATGTTATAATACTAAATTGATGCCGAATCAGACTTCGTAAAAAAGGGGATATCTGGGTCGGGCCAGGACGTCTCTCCTTGTGCATTGTCATCACAATTCTTGTTGGTGGTACTTGAGAAGGAAGTAATTCGTCAGGAAACTCAAACTAAGAGTATGAAACCATTTTTTGAGATGTTTGCAAGTCATCACACTCTGATGCTTCATCACTCACCGCAATAACACCATGTACAAAAGATAAATCAGCATCGGAGGGTGCACTGTCAGATTTTTCATCTACTGACGCGTGAGTTTCTTCATGGCTAGATATGCAAGAATCAACATACGTGTTTTGAAATATTTCAATTAGGATTTGAGAACTAAAACCCTATAAAAATATATGAACAATTATTAATTATCAAAAGAATACATAAGCTATATTGCAAAAAAATAAAAATTAATTAATGTACCCATGCATTAACAGTTACATGATCCTGCTGATTTACATTATCTTGTTTGTTTTATAAGATCAATTTCTTGATAGGCATTTGTCCATGCTGATGATATCCAATATCCTACTAAATAATAACAGAATATACAAATGTTTTAAAGTGACCTAATGTTTGAATACATAGTTGTAATACATGTTAAATAAAGTTGAATACCTCTGATTCAATTAGTTCTCCCGAAAGATCACATCCTTCTTGTATCTCTTCTGTTGAGGCCCTTAAGGTATCACCATTCAAGTTTTCTTTGTTAATTCCAACATCACCTATTGGGACATGTATTGATGTTGCAATGCCCTACAACTTTTGAATATATTATTAGAAAATTATAACGAGATCGGCAAGATAAAAAAAAAATACAGTGTACATATATGTATGCCTTAGAGTTTATTATATTTATCAAGATATCATATATATGGATACACCCCCTGCAGTTTGAATTCTGCTACTATATGTTCTTTAGTGTACTTTGTTTATCTTATTTACCTGCGTTAGTTACTGCTTCTTTTTCAGGATGCGCTATCATGACGTATTCGCTTTAGATACCAACATTTTCATACTGCTTTAAATTTCTAGACCGAATCTGACTATTTCTCCAGCTTTGTTTGTGCTTATGCCTTGTCGTGTTTTGAGCCGAAGGTCTCTCAGAAAAAACCGCTCTACCTACCAAGGTACATATAAGGTCTGCGTACACTCTACCCTCCCCAGACCTCACATTGTGGAATTTCACTGGGTATGTTGTTGTTGTTACATCAGATATATGGATACATTTTACATCAAAATATTTCATTTAACATGACATCAAAACATGAATACATTATACTTGAATTCATGTATATAGCTGCATCAAACACATGAATACATTATGGATATATGGATGCAACTTCTAATTTACATTTATATTGACACAACAACAACTATATCTGTGTGAAGTATGTATTCATTTTTCATACAAGTCTGCATTCATCAAATAACCATACAAAAAATGAATACAGTAAAATTATTGATACATTCTTACATGACAAGTAAATACAAACTACAAAATGTAACAACAACATGAAAGTGAATACAATTCTTATCAGATAAAATACAACAACTGAATACAGTGTGAATATCAACAAAATGTATCCACAAACAACAATTAGTATTCACATGTATTCATCTATTCAATTGATTCAAACACATGGATTTGAATACAATAAACGTCAATTACAGTTGTATGACATTACCTTATTTTCAGCATGAACTGTGTCATGATATGTTTGAATTGGTGAATTGGCGTGTAAATTTTCTTCAATTGTTCGGTGAATTTCACCGTTATGTTGTCGAAATGGAGCTTCGCTGCAAGCACGCTATACAACAATAATATATTTATGTATATTATAATTGAAATTAGATATTAAGAAACTGATAATTGACTTATATTACCATTTCAGAATCATTGTTGCATTTAATTGCTTGAAAAATCTTTGTGAATTTGTTGTTCATGTATTTGCGAAGATCTTTGAACTCTTCCTTAACCTAAAAATTCAATTAGATTTCAATATAGTATGAATACCATAAAATTTCAAAATAATATATGTAAAATCAACTAAAGTAATAAACATGACACTTACAGAATCATTTAAAGCATTTAGTTCTTGCATCATGAGAGATACTTCATCTTGTTTGCTGGTTGTCGGAACGTCAGGCGGGACAAATGGGGGATCCTGTTGGACATGTTCATTGGCATTTGGAGAAAAGTTTCTCTGACAATCCTCTTAGTTGTTTTCTTTCCACAGGGAGTACTCATATATGTTGGAACTGTATCGGGAAAGGATTTTCTTCTTCTTTGGTGATGAAGTTCCAACAGACAACTGTTTAAGCTTTTTTTGCGGTGGAGATTCTGAACCTATAACTCCATTTTGACGTGTGACCTTAGGCATTGCTGGTGGTGTAGAACTGAAATCATCAAAATCATCCTCTTGATTTTCTTGGGCAGCGGCGATAGTAGATTTCAGAGCAGGGGTGGCAATACGTTTCCGACAGTGTTTTGGATTCGGATTAGTGATTGTATTCATTTTTGCCAGAGTGACAATATATGGAAATTGAAGCGCACAATCACATTGGCTATTGGCAATAAGTTAGCGAATATATGCATATCCTAATGAACAAAGTAAAATTGTCAGACCTTGTATACAATAATTAAATACAAAGTGAGAGATGTATTTGCATTCAATTAGGTTAAAAAAATAGAAAAATATAGATATATCCAAAACTATGAATACAAGAAAATTACCGGATCGTCACCTTCTTTAAACATGTCGTTCATCAGATATTCAATTGCTAGCTGACTTTTGATTGTTATCCAATTGAGCATTATGGGAATATATTCACTATTGCTTCTGACTGCAATAGTGTTGTCAACTAATGAACATCACTCATCAACCATACTTGCATGGCAAGAGACATTCTGTAAAGCCTATAATACTTTTTTACTGAATCCATATTCTACCAGATACCTCTCATAAAATCACGAAATGCTTTTATGCCCCATAGATATTCACTATATTTTTTAGTCTCCACAAAATCAAAATGCAGTTTTGGAACGTCAATTGTGCTCGGCTCATCGGACAAAATGTATTGATGGATGAAATATATGATTGATATCTTAACAACATCGCCATCATTTTGGCCCTAATCTTTGTCTTTAAAGTACTTAAATAAAGCTGTCTTTGTGGGCAATTTTCTCGACCCCCCAAAATACCTTTTCATTAGCCTAATTTTAGTTTTTGGTGCAACTTTGAAATCACTCAAATTCCCAGTACACTTCAAACTCGTTACAGTAGCAAACTCCCTAATGGTAAACCTCAATTCCCTATCATTTATATCCATCAAGAAGGCATCTTCAGTACTTGCTGTCAACTCTTTCAACATAAAGTACCGGAATATTTGTGCTTGAACTTCGCAATGCTGCACTCAGAGGAATACACCAAAACAAGTTTACCCAAATAATATGTACTGTCGTTCAGTAAATGTGTCTTTCAGTTCTTTAAACACATCAATGTTTGTGTAACAACTCATGTGCACATGATGCATCAGAGGATATCTCACAAAGAATTTCTTATCCTGTATACAGTTAAACAAACCTTGTGTTAACACAAAAATAATACAACAATCGTGATTGTGTTAATTAAAGAAGAGAAAGTCATGATGTGTATACAATAAATATAAATACATTTTATGCATATACAAAATTCATGAAAAAGGAACTTGTATTCGTCAATGAAAATAAACTTATACACTGTTAAAAATATATATATACAATATACATGAACAACATAATCAACAGTGTATACATAAATTCCATTATATAGTATAATAAATGCATTGTTTACACTAATCAATGTATATCACAAAATACAATGTATTCATTGATAAAAATATAAATACACAATATACATGAACAACATAATCAACAATGTATACATAAATTCCATTATGCATTGTTGACACTAATCAATGTATATCACAAAATACAATGTATTCACTGTTAATGATATGTATACATAATATACATGGACAACATAATCAGTTATGTATACATAAATTTCATTATATAGTGTATATGTAATACACCATATGCATTGTTTATACTAAATTAATGTATATCAAAAATACAATGTATTCACTATTAAAAAATATAAATACACAATATACATGAACAAAAATTGTATTCATGTTACAAAAATTAAAATACAATATCCATATGAAGTTGACAAATATAGAATAATGAATACATAAATACATAGTATTCATCAAAGAGACTGAAATTACAGTACCTGAGGTTTCACCGGTACTGTTTTCAGATGTTCTTCCTCAGCATCATTTTTAGGCTCACTATCCGATGCATCCACATCTTCATTTTTAGGCTTACTTGATGAAGCGACATGAACGACTTTTCTCCGCTTTTTTATATTTGATACTGAGGCTTTGATTTTAAATGGAGTTTAAACAACCTCCTTTCGCTTGGGAGATTTTGCGACGTCCGATTCATGGCGCATAGCAGACATTTTAGCAATAGAGACTGCAATTTCGATTTTGTCTTGAGTGATACACAAATCAAAAGAAGGAGCGTCCTCAAAATTGAGTATACCTCTAGTAACTCTAGTTGCTAGTTATGCCATGCAAATTTTTCTTAAATAGGAGATGCTCCTAAGAAATTGTCAAATTAGAGATTAGGAGAAAATCTCGTAATTAATTAAATATATACAACCCTCCAGTCACTCAAATGGCCTTAATTAGGCTATTCATGGTTATTCTTTCCCCTCACTCCTAGCTCTACAAGTTTCCCAACTCTTGCAGCATCAAAATAGCAACTTTGAATGTTTAGGTCTCTACCATGTGACTACTTCTGCTCTTTTTGGACTGCAGATTTTGTTGTGCACATATCATTTATGTACTTGTCAAGAGTCATTTTTCTTTGATCTCTTATTTGATTACATTAGATTAGATTAACACAATTAACAAAGTCAACTTTTTGAAGTTATTCATTAAAATTAAATGTAGTAATTCGTTGGATTTTTTTCCCTTGAAACGTAATCCTACGCGCAAAATATACCAAACCCATTGAGGAAATATTTGCTCTAATTTTTCGAAGACATACTATTCCAATTCCATGTCCCAACAATGATAATATTAACAAGAGGGCTGCAAAAATCCAGCCAATACCATTATTCAGCACTTCTTTTTAAGTCTATGTTTATTTATATCCTACAAAATATTATGTTTATAGTTCCCTACTTTTCTAATAGATTTTCTGGATATGGTCTTTTATTATAGGTTTTCTGGATATGGGAAGGTGAGATTTGGTAGTTAACAAACATGATCAGTGGCAGAATTAGGAATTCAAAAGAAAAAAGAGAAAGTTCCACAATCGGGATTTCAACCTACAAACTTCAGTTTTTGAACCAAAAAAAAAAAAAAAAAGTTTGCCTAGTGTAAATGAGATTCAACAACTTATATATATACACAATAACATTTTTTTACCTATATGTATAATGTAATTATCCATTGAAGACAATCCAAAGAAAGAAAGACTCAATAACTTTTAACATTAGAAATGTTTTAGATCTTCTAATAACTACTTAAATCTTCATATTAGTGAATAATTTTTTTACAATAACATCCAAGGTAATGTATTGCAAATATATACTAACAACTTATGAAGTTGAATTGATTTTTGCTAGCATAAATAATACTATTACTATGTGAAGTTAATTTTTTATGTTTTTTAAGAATACTACGTTACAAACCACAAGTATTACAAAAACTTCTTACTAAATTTAGCTTTAGGCCACTAATTTTAATGAGTGATCCTTGGAAAGTAACAACACGAGTAGCCTAACTTTAGCCTATACTGAGAAGGCACCATCAACAACTCTAGAATGAGCAGACAAAGACTACAAAAAGCACCTATTGGGTTTGTTCTACATATTGTTTGAAAATAAAAACTCAAAATAATGTACTCAAAAGTTGCATAATAACGCTCAGTCATCAAGCTGTACAATGTGATGTTAAAACGGAGATCTTACTTATTCTCTCTACTCCCTAGCTCCTATATTATCATTGTCTGCATCCTTTAAAATTGTTTACCTCCGTGTTGTTTTCGCAAAGTCACTGCAAAACAAATGCACATACACAAACAAAACAATTTCATCAATGATAGCTCCTTACAACACCAACACTAAGGAATATCTGAGTAAATTTTTGTGAAGCTGAAGTATATAGTATCACACTTAGGGAAGTTAAACACATACCTAAATGGTTCATCACCAAGTTGCTTCACCGCACCAGTGATATCTGGGTAAATGACATGATTAAGCATTTCTGAGATTTCAATGCCTGGTATATTCGACAACTTCCTGTACAACTCCTCGTACGATCCCAACAATGATAAATCCAGTGTTTTTTCTACATCTTTTGATTCTATGAAAACTTTACAGTGTCCAATCTCCACAGAATGCTCAGATTGAAATGATTCACATGGTAAGCGATCTGGTAGACTGCGGTGATCAAATGTCGTAACCGATTAATCAGATATGTTACCTTTTTTACATGCTTTCTCATCTGAAGAACTATTCCCTACACGATCAGGCGAAACAGTATCCCCTGAGCTGCTAGAGATCTGATGTTCAATAATTATGGGTTGACCAAAGAGGACTAGTTGTGGTGCTTTCTCACAATCAGATTTCTCCATAGTTTGGGTAGAACTTCCAAGAGTTAGCAAACAAGACATATGATGGCTGGTACTTGGCTGGGGAATCATTGTACTATTGGAGGGGCTAGGGGTTGCACCAGCACAATCAAGTGGAGGAAGACCAAGAGAAAACAGACTCGAGTTCAACTTATTGGGGTGGAGATCCCGTAATGATAAACCATATTGAGCATGCCTGGCTCCCTGCATGCCGACAGGGGTGTCGTTAGGAAGACAACCAAAGGGGACATTGGGCCTCAGAAGGTGGTTTCCGGGAAAACCCAGCATAGGAAGATGACCATTAAAAGGAAAATTTGGATCTTGAGGTAATCGAAGTCTCTTTAGTGAAGGCTCGTATGGAGAAAATTGGATTGTGGGCATGTTTGAGACTAAGTCCACAAGCCATGGGCTGACACATTTCACATTTTGAAGTAGATTTAGCTCATCCCATGTCACCTGCAGCAATACACCAATACTTAGAGATAAGCAATTCACCAATACTTAGAGATAAACATATTTAAGAAGCCTCAAAAGTAAACTTTGTATTGGAACATTAGAATGAATTATCATGACAAAAAGTTTACCAAGAAAAGAATCAACGTGTAAATAACTCCGTCTCGAAAATAACATTTGACCTCCTTTACTACTTGGAAAAGGACTGAACAAGGGAATATTATGCACTACAGAGTCATACAGATAAAGTTCGCAATTCACAATTATTGTTCAATTGAGTTCACACAGCACTAATTCCAACTCTCCAACTTCATGAGGTCACAACTCATCAAAATGCTTGTTACAAAGCATAAAAGCTCACTGAATAACAAAGATGAGGAAAAATGTTTTTTTTCCTAGAAAAGATTTTAACAAAAACAACAAAATACCAAGTGTGATCCCACAAGTGGGGTCTAGGGAGGGTGGGGTATACGCAGACCTTACCCCTACCTTTTTAGAGTAGAGAGGTTGTTTTCGATAGACCCTCAATTCAAGAAGAATGTTTTATAAAAGAGGTTTGAAAAATACAAAAAATAAGGAAGCTATTATGAAAATATCAAAGAAAAGAAAAATATTGATAGCGGAAATAGTAAAAATAATACTCCCTCTATTTCAATTTATGTGAACCATTTACTATTTGGAGAGTCTATAAGGTGATTCTTTGATCACGTTTTCCTTATATTTTTTCTAAATTATTTGAATTATAAATTATCATGACTTATAGTAATTTTAATATAGTTTCTAAACATATAAATTTTATTTTTACAAACTTGAAAAATATATGTCAAAATTTAAGGTCAAAGTTATAAAGTTTGACCTTCGTACTCCGAAAAGGTTCACATAAATTGAAACGGAGGGAGTAAAAGTAAAAGAAACAACAGTAGTACTACAATAAGTCAATAACTCTTAACATTCAAAAAACCTTGATTCCTTGTTTAGATATTTATCACAGTTGTCCACTCATCGGTAAAAAAAATTGAAAAACTTGCCGCCTGCTCCATTCAAGTTGAAACAACACAAGTACTTGAGAACATTTAAAATCTGGATGGACTTGAATCCTAAAGAAGAGAAAGAAAATGACAGAAAAAACAATGCATAGAATTATTGCCTTATGGGTTTTAGGGAAAGCTCGACGACTAAATTAACATTGTCGTTTACAATTAGTGTAACAATAACAAGAACAAACACATAACTAGATGTCTTCGTAGGACATTTTAAACCTACTTTTACACTGCCATAGACTGCAGCCTACAAGATTTACCTGGAGATATTAGGTAGTTGAACAACACCTCCTTAATGTCAATCTGTCTGAAATAACCCACATAAAATCTTAAAGCGAAAACTTGGAAAGCTCTTAAACCATTGAACCTTTTATAAGCAAACAGCTAAGCCAAACTAGAACCGGTTTGAAGGAATGTGGATTTGACAACTTGACCATCATATGACACAGCACTGTAATTTGCAGAAACTCCAGCAGAGTGCAAACACGTTTCACAATCAAAGTGGAGTGTTTTTTTCTTTTTTTTCAAATGATCTTAAAGGCCCTAAACATCATGTCAGGAGAACCATGAGATGCACGGATATGCACTAGCAACTACATATTGCAACAAATATAACTACTCTACCTTTCTAACTGCCTAAGGAGAATCCAACAAGAAAATTAGTATAACATGGCCAAACCAAAACCATATGATGCATCAACAAGAAGTATAAATTATCTTGGATCTTTAAATGCAAGGTAAATGTTTACTCTGCTAGAAAACACAAGATGCACTACACTTCCCACTTCAGCTATTAGAGTGATGAATTACGCATGTTCAACGACAGCACCTTGGGGAGCATTTAAGTTTTTACATCAAGCAATCTCCAATCTACTCTGAACAACTTGGATAAGTCGGAACTAAAAATCTTTAGCACTGGTTGATCCTTGGCATTCAACAAGAGTTATGTTTTTCTATGTTAAAGGGTAATGCATTACAAAATAAACGTGACAGTAATTGCAGATTACTAACTGATATATTGATGATAAAGACGTCAAATCAAACCCTTCAAGAAGGATACTTATGTTGTAGTTTCATCATTTTTAATATTGATTGTGGGTCACTTCCGGTAGTTTGACGCCAAGGAGGTGGTTGTCAATTATCCTAGTGCTCTCCAGAAACACAAACTGGTAGTTGTAGTGTTATTATTGTAGACCCGTTTAGCCTATCATACTAGTAGGCGCAGGATTGATTTATAGTCCTCTGTCGTGTCGTTTGATTTCTGCTGCTTGTGTTCTCTAGTGTACTTTGTTTATCTTATTTACCTACGTTAGTTACTGCTTCTTTTTTCAGAATGTGCTATCATGACTTATTCGCTTTTGATACCAACATTTTCATATTGCTTTAAATTTTTTATTTAAATTTTTTTATCCGGGTCTGACCGTTTCTTCTTGCTTTTCTTGTGCTTGTCCTTTGTCTTGAGCTGAGGGTCTCTAGAAAACAGTCGCTCTACCTACCAAGGTAGAGGTAAGGTCTGCGTACACTCTACCCTCCCCAGACCCCACGTTGTGGGATTTCACTGGGTATATTGTTGTTGTCTCCAGAAACACATAGTAAGCTACTTTAGGAGACTAGAAAAGCCTTTGTTGCTGTAATTCATGGCCAAAATTTATAAAAGCTACGGGAAAGTCAAAAACATAGAATCCTAGCCCACTGATTCTTTAACAAAGTTAGGGAAGTAATAAATGATTTTAACAAAAATGCTAACGAGTTACATTAGATGCAGTATGACAGAACACGGCATGATACACTGAATAGAGATCATATTACCTGAAGAATCCTCCAGGGCGAATCTGGCCATCGACTGGGATCAGCAACTTGAACAGAACATATAGTTCCCATGAACCAGCTCATCATTGAGTCTTCAGTTTCAAAGGGCATCTTGAACCTCATCCCTGAGCACCAAGGGATCTGCAAGGCTTCCTTCACACACGATGCCTTTACAAAGAACTCTGGCGTACCATCACGCGGGTAAAAGGTAACCTCAAAGGGCTGCCCGATGGCTGCAAGATTTGCAGCTTCAATAACTGATTCTGCCTTCACTTTTCCCCTGTTCATCAGGTTCCCGCTCGAGTTCGTACTCCCATAGCTCATTGAATTGTTCTCATCATCCCTAAGAAAAGCTGAAAACCCCCCAGATGGTACCACAAAGTTCCCAACAGGTGGAATCCACCGGGAAGAAGTCTCAGATGCACTTGCAATTTCCTTCTTTACCCGGCGGATGCCTACACAAACATCCTCATTTTCATCCCTTAGGAACACGATGGAATCACCTGCGACGAGCTTTTTCGCATTCACAAAAGTACTCCAACCGGTCGTTAAAAGATGACGCTTTGGCGTGCCTCGGAAAATATGTCTGAATTGCCATGTCTTCCCGTGAACATCCTTCGCTATGAGGGTCTGGACAGGAGGATCTACATCGTAGTCCAAGAGAGGAAATATTGTATCTGCACAATACCTCGGGACAGAAAAACCTCCACCGTTATTCGCATCTGATTGTGTCAATGTCTTAGCAAACGAAGGGGGTTTATATGAATTATTATCCGACCCAATTTTCGCAACCATCTCACCGTCAGCAATTTCAACTTCATTATGACCAACAGGTGTCAACCTAATTTTGGCAAAAACCTCGTCCGTTTCTTGATCTGCCATGTATTTAATACCCGAGACTCTACAAGGAATGTATGATGGAATCCTAATGTCATTCCTAAATTCCACACTTCCACAAGCGTGCTCTGCGTGTCCCTGAGGAAAGTAGAATACTATCGAATTAACCGGGGGTATTTTTACCATAGTACCAGCACAGGCATGCCACAAATGAGAATCTAACAAGTTCTCTTCTTCCTTTACTTTATCCCTTGAATCCATAAAAGTAATCATCTTCAAATTAACAGATTCTGTAGAAATGCAAATCACCATTTTCTTTAATTGACTTATTTTCACACTTGTAATGGAAGGTATATTAATTGAAATCAAAAGAGAAGGAAACAAAGGTAACAAAACAAATTCAACTTAAATGGATTAGAAATGAAGTCCATACATACCTTTCTATATCCGAAACACTCATAAGTATCTGAAAGTCAAATTCTTGAAAAGTTCCTCCAAGAAAAAGGCCTCTAAACTCAGAAAGTTTGTTGAATTACTGCAATTTTAACACAAAAGAATTCAATGATCACTTCAGAATGGCAAAACACAGATATAAAAAAAATACAAAAAATCTTGAAGTCTCCAAGAACCAACTTTGACTCACCTTTGAGTACAAAATCAAGAAAGAAAAAGAATCCAAAATCAATAACTAATAGCAATTCACTTCTCCAAGAACCAACTTTGACACTTTTTGGCCAGCACCCACAAAACAATAACATAAATCCACTAACAATTCACCAAAAAAACACAAGAATCAAGACTGTTAAAAAAAAGAGAATTACCCTAGTGAAAAACGGAAGAGGTGGTTGATGTGTCTTTTGTTACATAAAAATTTGTTGTCATCTTTATGTCTCAAATACACTTATGATTTGTCATTACAAAAAAAAAAAAAAAAATATATATATATATATATATATATTATGTTTACATTTATTTATGTGTCAAAATATGGAATATGAAGTAGTCCTTTTCTTTGTTTCTAGAAGTGTTATTTATGCTTGTATTTTTCATGGGATTTTTGGTTTTGGTTAATTAAATAATGATTTTTCTGACCTTTTTCTTCGGATCTGAAGAAGCTCTACTGTATCTATCAGAATTCAGAAGTCACTAAAACAACAAAGATCTTAAAGCAAGCTATCCATTTCACTTTATTTAATATATAATTAGGTACTACATGTTTGGGGTGTCATATTCATAATTCTTCCATTGATAAAAATAATAATATATTTATTCTCTTGGATTTAATTATAAGGGAAGTTGGATTAGTTTAGAGTAATTATCCTGATATTTGATTATATCAACGTGTGTGGTAGTGTGTGAATGATGTAAAGTCAACACTCAACAATATTCTCAAAAAAACTAAAAGGCAAATGTGGTGTTTAATTAAGTAGGCATAATAAATGAAAGCAAAAGATTCAATAGACTAACCACGGTTAGGAGGAAGTTTAACTTTTTACCGGGGTTAACTAATTGTGCTTTTGCCTAACCTCCACGTTTGGTTGAGCTAAAGTTTGGTTGTACGATTACTTGGTAGATGTTTACTAGTAACATTAATTAGGAGTCTTTTGGTTAACAAATATATTACTTCCTTCACTTTTACTTGTTCATTTTTAATTTTGTATACTTTTTAAAAAATAAAATATGAAATAAGTATTTTATTATGATACCCATTTTAATTGATGTAAAATCTTAATAATCTTGAAAAATAATTTGGAATGAATAATTAATACTAAGGGTAAAACATGAAAAAGAAGTTTTTGTCTTGATAGGTTAAATTTGACAAGTAAAAGTGATAATCTATTTTTTTGTATAGTTGGACAAGTAAAAGTAAACCGGGGGATTACTTGTCCACTATGTTGAAAATATATTTTCTCTTTTTACTTATTCTCTTTAGCATATCAATGAGAAAAATAACTTATTTTTCATGTTTTACCCTTAGCATTAATTACTCATTCCAAATTATTTTTCAAGTAAATTTAGAATATACAACAATTAATATGAGTATCATGGTAAAATATACACTTCATTTATTACTTTTTAAGAGGTGTATAAAGTTCACTGTGAACAAATAAAGATGAACAGTATAGAGTAATTACTTTGGGATTACAATTATACAATTATAACACTAAAGAGATCGTCTGATTACAAGGATTAGGGGTTAAAATCAGAACCTCAAAACGGATACTAATACTATCAAGGAGAAAAAAAGTAGTAAGGGTGTGTTTGGTATAAAGGAAAATGTTTTCCTAATAAAATATTTTCTTGGAGGACAAGTGAGATTCTTACTTATTTTTTAGTGTTTGGTAAGTAAGTAAAAAAAAATCATCCTAAGAGTATTTATATATCTAGCAAAATACTATGGGGCGGGATGAGGTGGGGAGTGGGAATTTCGGAAAATACTCATCCAAGCCCCACCAACCCCAGCAATCCCACCCCCACCACCCCACCCAAGCACCCACCCTCCACCACCCAACCACCCTCAAGCACACTTCATCTTCACCCACACCACCACACCCACCCCAACCCCACCCCACACCACACCATCGTTCCACCCAACCCTCCCCCCTCTAATTTTCTATTTTGAATATTGTATTTTTATTTAAAAAATAGAGTTTTTTCCTTACCCCCACCCTGCCTCTTGCCCCCTCCCCCCACTAACCACAACCCACCCACATCAAATTTAACAATACAATTTTTTTATAAAAGTAAATTAAAATATATGAATTAGAAAATTTGGGAGGGGTAGTGGTGGGGGTGGGGGAGTTGGTTGGGGTGTAGAAAATAAAAAAAATAAAAAACTCTTTTTTTTTTTTAAATAATATTTTTTGGAGGGGTGTTGGGATTGGGGGGGGTCGCTGGGGAGGGGTTGGTGCGTGGTGTAGAAAAAAAAATAAAAACTCTTTTTAAGATAATTAATTTTTTTTGGAGGGGGTGATGGGGGTGTTGGGGTCCGGGGGTCGAACGGGGGGGGGGGGGGAGGAACGGGGGATGGGTAAAAAATAGAAAAAGAATTTTAAAATTATTTTTTAAAACAAAATTAATTTTTTTGGAGGGTGGCGGGGGTTGATCCGAGGAGTGGGGGGTGGTGAGAAAAACAAAAAAATAAATTATTATTTAAAAAAAAAAATTGGGGGTTAGGTTGGGGGAGATAGGTGGGGGTGGGGTTGTATAGGGTGATGGTGGGGTAGTTGGTTGAATGTCATTTGTGAGATTTGTTTTCTCTACTTTTATTAGAAAAGTCATTTTTCTCATTTTTAAGGAACTTATTTTCCTAAAGAAAATATTTTCTAAAAATTTTGACCAAACAAAATGAAAAATTTGGAAAACATTTTCTATTTTCCTTCATACCAAACACACCCTAAATGGAAAATGACAAGAAAGGGAACCATTGAGAGCGTTTACAGAAATACTTGCACACATTGAGGAAAAAGGAAGAATGAGAGAACTAGTGAAGAAGTTGGATAGACAAGGGCGGGATAAAATGTTCCTTTACAAATCTCTTATGTTTCGCAAAACGGAAAAGGGTCAGATTTGTACATGTACTCAATATTTGCCCTTCGTCATACTGTCTTATTTGTCTTTGTACTCTAAAATATGGTCATATTTACCCCTACATTATTAAATTTTCATTTTCATTTTCATCTTAGTTTTCCTATGTGGCGCTTACGTGTCAATTTAAAAAAAATTGAAAATTTTATTTATTAAAACCCGTTTTAAAAAAAAATGAATTTTATATAATCTGAAAACTTGATTTTTAAGTTCTTAAAAAAGATCTGGAAAACTGATTTTTTAGATTTTTTTTTCAAATGTCCTAAAAATTTCAGGTTTTACAGATTTCATTTTTAGGACACTTTTTAAATTTTTTATAAAATCTGGAAAAAAAATTATTTTTCTAGATTTTTATAAAAAAAATTAAAAAGTGTCCTAAAATGAAATCTTGAAAATCTGTTTTTGTAGGACAATTTTAAAAAAATCTAAAAAATCAATTTTTCAGATTTTTAAAATAAACCCATTTTCATATATATGTTATTTTAAAAAATTATGTTTTCCAGATTTTTAAAAAGAAATTGCCACGTAGGCACTACATAGAAAAACTAAGGTGAAAATGAGAATTTGACAACGTAGGGGTAAATATGGTCCTTTTTTTTAGAGTACATGGGAAAATATTAGGGGTGGGCATAAAAACTGGTGAACCGAAAAACCGAATCAAATTCAGTTAAAAAAAATTAAAAAACCAGTTCTTTAAAAAATTGAATCTATCAGGGTTAAATGATTTAGTTCGGTTCTTTAGTATTGGTGATGAACCGAACTGAAAATGGGGGGTAAATTTGCAATTAATCATAGCCAGTATAAATTAAAATTGAAAGCTTGCCTTAAATCGTTTTGGTTGTGCTATTGCCGACTGCCTACTGGGATACTGCTATCAGAGCTCAAAGAGGAAAACCAAGGGTTGATCATCGAAGCCTGGGCAATAACGATTAAGGATTTTGAGCGCTGATGTAGCTAAGAGACACATTCATAGTCAATTCATTAGGGTTGTCACCTTCTACTTGAAAAAGTATCCACCATTTTCTTTATATGTTAAGCCTCACTGCTATGGGACTTCCTAAAGCTGCAATCGCAGTTTATCAACCACTCACAAGACCATCGAGATCTTCGACTTAGCTCCCAAAGGTAATCCACCCAGCCCTTTCCCAACCTATACAAGGAGAGCGAAAGATAACGAAAGGGAGACAAGGTCCTAACTAAATATAACACAAACTACCATTCCATGTATCATATCAGTCGAGTCGATCCGATTCGTTCTTATCTATAAATAAGGCAAGAGAGAACTTATGGTCTCCGGTGGTTGGTGGTCACCGTGTTAAGGGAGAGAAGAAGAGGGGAAGGGAAGAGAGAGAGAAGGGGAGATAAGTAACCTGAGAAATAACTAGAAGATGAAAGTTGCGGAGATGAGGATACTGAGATGGATGTGTGGGGATATAAGGAGGGATAAGATTAGAAATGATGATATACGGGATAGAGTGAGAATAGCCTCGGTGAAGGATAAGATGCATGAAGCGAGGTTGAGATAGTTTGGGCATATGCATAGAAGAGATATAAATGCTCTAATGCGGAGGTGTGAGAGGTTGACTATGAACGGATTTAGAAGGAGTAGAGGAGGGCATAAAAAACACCTTTTTTTTATGAGGTATTTTAATCACTTTTAACTTTTTTGAAGTTATTTAAATTCCGGACCCTGAGTTATTGTCGGAGAGAGAAGTGGCAGTAAACAGAGAACGTTGACCAATATTTATGCATGACACAAAAGTATGGAGATGAATTGAGTTATGACATGCTTGTTAGACATCTTTTCAGAATTTGTGTCGTTTTGGTACCCTCCGAGAAAAAGTCTTTCCACACTGTATGAATCGTGCTGCTATTTTCCTGTGTGGACCCTTTATTTCGGCCAATGGACAAAAATAGCTAACCTATGTATTATACTCCCTTCCAATTTATTTGATAATATTCTATATTACTTCTTCCATTTCAATTTACTTGATATGGTTCGACTATATACGAATTTTAAAAAGGAAAAAAAGAAAGATTTTTAAAATTTATGATTCAAAATAAATAAATATTTATATGATTTTAAATCATTTCATTAAGGATAAAATAGAAAGTTTCAACTTAAATAATTTCTAAATATGAAAATATATTATTCTTTTTTAACATACGAAAAAGAAAAATGTATCACATAAATTGAGACAGAAGGAGTATCATAATTAATTTATTTAATAAAAAGATAGATTATATTTATAAATAATTAACTTACACTTTTTATTTTATTTATAATATTTTTTCATAATCACATAAATGTTATAATATATTTAGAATTATAAGTTTTAAAATTTTATAGCCACACAAATATTATATGTTGTTTTATGTCACAAGTTTTAATTATTTTAATTTCTTTCTTAAATTTTGTGTCAGTTCAAACCATATCATATAAATTAAAATATAGGAAAAATATTACTTTGTGATTTTAATGCCTAAGAATTAAGATGATCTTTTACATATACAAGACATGTTTGAATACTTGTCTTTTAAAACTACAATACCTCCTTCAACTTAGTTCATCTGTCTCAATTTATGTGACATATTTTTTATAGTCTGTTTTAAAATATAATAATATAGGTTTATATATAAAAATGACTTATTTTTAAATTCTCATTTACTCTTAGTGAGATTACTTATGGCCACACAATATTGTGTATGTTAACACAAGTTTTAAAGTCTTCTTTTATTAAAAAACTAGTATCAAATTAAAAGGTACCACATAAATTGATATGTATGAAATTAAAAAGAATTCTTGGAATGTTTATCTTTAGAAAATATTTTGTTTTGTTTCCGTATAAATTTTTTTTTAAATGACAAAACGGGCCAAGATCTCATGATACTAACTTGACTGTTGAATATAATGAGTGTAAATTTACTCCACTAGCCTCTCTAACGAACGTCTCTATTATCACGCCATGAATAAAATGAATCAATCGACTTACTCCTTAGTCCCAAAATATGCATTTTTCATTTACACGTTTTAAGAAAATATTTATTTGGGTAGCAATTTAATTATTTCATCCTCTTAACATATTTTTCATATTATCTCTTCTCAATAAATATGTACTTTATCAAGAATGAGAATCTCTTAAATATTGCTAATTAATACAAGGATAAAATGGAAAAAAATGATTATACTTAAATTTATCTTAATTGAATAAAATGATGAATTTTTTGGAATATGTATTTTTAGTGAAGACCGATAAATATTTTGAGACGGAAGGAGTATAAAGAGGAAAACAAAAAGGCTAACAGAAGGCAAAATTGTTTGCATTGTTTGAGGAGGGAGGGGGCATGCAACTGAGTTTTTTTCTTTTTGGGGTCAAAAGGAATATTTCATACTCATAATATTACTAATAAATGATTGGAAGTGTTTTGGTCCAATGCAAAGATACTGTACGAAAAGTATGGTCTTATAAATATTTTCTTGCAAATAACAGTTAGAAGTTGGGTTAATCTGCACAAAAGAAGAGACCTTATAACCCATTAGAACTAGTTTAAAAGGCATTCATCAATAAGTTAATAGCCAAAATGAAACTTACCCCCAAATTAGATTAAATGGACACCTATCTACTTTCTTCTTTAAGCTTTTAGTCCATTTTGCCTATCCAGATTTAACATGTTACGCACTTGTGAAGGCAAAATCATTACTAACCAACTAAAATTCTTGTTTACACTGGAGAGCTAATAAATTGTAAATGTATGTAGCATCTAGTTTTAGGATAAAAAGGAGATCCATATGAGCTCAAATATTAAGGATTACACCAGTTTCACTTAGATAGTCTTGACATTTGTAATGTTTGATATTGTTTTTTATTTTACTAACTATTTTGGGATCATGGAAATATTCTAATCGACATTAATCAACTCCTACGGCTAATTGATTGTGTTACGTATATCATATTGAATTTTTTATAACTGGCTACCAACTCAAGCACTAAATTTACGAGACTCAAAAACCAAAAATTATTCAGACGTCTACTAAATTTCACAGTATTTGTACTAGTTTTTTCTTGCAAGTTGCAGGAGGGAGTGATTCACGGGGGTTAGATGGCGCAAGGGGTTCATCCGGCCATCTTCATAAAAAAATTATATTGTATACAAAGGTCAAAAACTATATTTTATGTATATATATATATATAGGAGATGTTATTTCCTTTGCTTCTCCGTGCAGGTAAAAACTTATCCGCACCGGGTGTACACCAAATCAATAAATGCATGTCATATGTATGAATATACACACCTATCACATAACCATGCAGTCAATTTATGTACGTGTCACTCCATTAAATCACTTAACTACGGTATACATTCATTGGTTTGGTGTAAATATTCGGTGCAAATAAATATTTACAGTTGGTGCATTACTTCTTTAACAAAGGGATGAATATGCTGAGTATAAACAGGCCAAAAATATGAGAGGGAAAACAATCTCAATTTATATGATACACTTTTTAGTCCGTCCCAAAAAAGAATGACATATTTTCTTATTTGGCAACAATTTAACTTTAAATTTTATCTTCTACGAGATGATTATGATCACACAAATATCGTTGGCTTGTTTTAGATCACAAAATTCAAAAGTTTTCCTTTATTTCTTAAACTTCATGCCCAGTCAAACCCAATATTCACATAAATTTGGACGGAGTGAGTATTTTATAACTGCAAAAAACCCAATATCCGATTTTCAATCTTCTTCACTACTGCAATATTAGACTCGGTACACATAACACAATACACTCTCTCTCCATGCAAAATAATACTATTTGCTACCTGCAGAAACGGATCTAATAACATAGCACTGAGTGTGGCTGCACTCAATAGCTACTTTTAATCCGAATTATTATTATTATTATTATTAATTAATACA
The DNA here is from genome assembly GCA_034509755.1 of Anisodus tanguticus. Taxonomy (NCBI): domain Eukaryota; kingdom Viridiplantae; phylum Streptophyta; class Magnoliopsida; order Solanales; family Solanaceae; genus Anisodus; species Anisodus tanguticus. The sequence goes on along the minus strand of CM067540.1, from coordinate 50,711,282 downwards.
CATAGAGAAAAAAGAATTTCTTAAACAAATATAACGTGTATACACATATATAATAATTTTCTCAAATACCCTTTTCCCAAATCCTTGATTATCATGATTTTCTAATGTTGTGTGTTTATCTTAATTTTCAGCGAGAGAACTCTACATGTTTGTGTAAATTTGCAGTAGAGAGGATCAATTCAGTATAAGAAAAAAGAAATTATTTGTCAGTCTTGAAACAACTTATTGCATTTTACTTTTGGATACATGGCATTTGTGAAACTTGGCTCGAAATCTGAGGCCTTCCACCGTGAAGGCCAGGCTTGGTAAGCCCCTTTTCAGCCTTTCTTTTTCCGCCCAATATTCTGTTGGGAGTTTTTGCTCTATGGTACTTTATAAAGCAGTACGGGAAGTATATAACTATTACAAGTATTCGAAAGGATAAACAAAGATTCAATAATTCAACATGGAATCTGAAATTACAATCGTTACACAAGTAAAAACTGGAAATTCCAGTTTTGTAGAAGACGGAAAAATGTAAATTGTTTTTGCTGAGTCGAGTGTAGCACTCTGTCCTTAAGACAATATTGCCCCGTATGTATCCTTTATACGTCCTGGACAATTTGTCTCCCAAGATAAAACAGCAATGGAACCCTTGAGCAAAGGAAACTCAAGAGCTACCGTGAAGAATATTGAGTAACGAAATGATGCTTGGAAGTTGTAGGAAGAAGATTTTTTCTGGTTGTGTATTTTCGTGCATATCAAGTGTGCTCAACAATGGTGTAAGGGGGTGTTTATATAGGTGAGGAATGGACTGATTTATCGCCTCCATAATGACCAAATAATGGCCATTATGGAGGTAGTAAAGCCACCAACATAAATGGGAGAAAGACCAACGGATTTGGCCATTATAGGAGGAGTAATTCAGCCAAAATAAATGGTGAATTGAGTGCTTGGCAACCGCTTTGACCGTCCATTCTCGGAAACTTGAGGGACCAAACCGTACATCCGAAAGAATTCTCGGTCCGAACCGTACATCCGGAAACTTCTGGGATCAAACTGTACTTCTGGCAAAGTTTTTTGGCCCAAAAAGATAATATCAGAAGACCCACAGCCCACAGCCCACGACCCACGACCCGTGACCCGTGACCCGTGACCCGTGACCCGAGAACCCGAGAACCCGAGAACCCGAGAACCCGGAACCCGGAACTCAGAACCGGAACCGGACCGGACGGGACGGGCGGGCGGCGGCGGCGCGCGTGTGGTCTTTCCTCGAACCGAAGCACATCTAGGTCCTCCCTCCTTTAAACACATGGGATACCCCTTGGGGTCCCAAACCCCAAACCAATTTCGAATCTTATATACACAACACTTCTTTCTTCCTCTACCGATGAGGGAGAATTACACACAATACCACACTTTCCATGCTTCAAACACCTTACTTCGTGAACCAATATCTCTTTCATTTCTCAATGAAATTTGACGATTCTTGGCCCTACGGTTATCTACGTACTTAGTAGATCATGCATGTGTGAAGAACCGGATTCTCCAACATACGTTACACTAGTGTTTAAGCCGTTAAAGTTGGTCGGTCGCAACTCCCGCCAAAGGCAAATTTCCAACAATCCCCTCTTGAAAGAGATTTTGGCGCACTCATATGGTGTCTTTTCATTTCCAAAGAATATTTCAAGCGGACCGATGTTGCATAAGGAGAGGTAGCCTCGGCTTTGAACCTTCCATAGTTGAATACCATCGGACTTACTTACTCGCGCGGTGAACGTGATGTCTTAAACCGTCGGTGTTTAGTGTAAGCCAAGACAACGGTACCAACACAACAAATTCCCTTACTCTCTTCTTCGTAATGTTTTGTCCGTTTTGGCCATGGACAACGTCTTGGATTCTTAAGTGCGTTCAATTTGAGGCGGCCGTCCTCTCACTTAAACAGTGGTCTCCTACAAGGTATCCCGCTATACCCCACTTCACAAGTGTTAGGAACCATTAAAAGTTTCCCAAAGACCTAACCTCAACTGTTGAGGATCATTACGGAGTTTTGAAAACTTAACCTTTACCCATACTGCAGATAGCACTTAACGTCTATCGCGGAACGGCTTTGGATTTGGTGTTTCTTTTCGAAATCACTATCCGAAGTGCTCGTGCTTCGACCGAAGCGATCAACCGAACCTTTACAACTTAGTTTTCCCATTGAACCAAATTACCGGGATCTCCAGGTTCGTAAGGTTGGGTTTCCACCGTATTGGTCCGTATATTTAGGGTTTTAAGCCCATTCCCTAGACACAAAGTAACACTTGATCTCTCGGGTAGTCCCTTAGTTTGTAAACAAGGAAGTGACACCCGTGATGATCAATCGCCATACGGTCTTATGTCTCCGACAGATCCCGACAGATATGTCCAGACGCCGTCATCCGTGTCCTTCCTAAAGCCGACCGGCTAGCCACAAAGTAGAACCGCTGAAGGCACGGGTTTCTCCCAATAAGGGACGTCCTCTAATGAGTCGTGAAGTTACTTAACTTCTTTCATGCTTTGTATAAAGCGATAAACTCCGATACCATCATGAATCGGTCGATGCAAGTTTGCTTAGAGGATTTTCCAAGAACCACCATACACATTTACTTGTGGCTTTGGTGTTCTTCGATCCGATGTCCAGCTTTGCATCTTGTGTTCTCTCGTAACCGCTGGACATCCGAGAATACTATAATCCGTAGATAAGCGAATAATTCAGATATCGTCATATCCGACTTAACGCCTTCTATTGATCATGTATTAAGATCATCAGTGAACCTTAGTTCAACTAATATGTATGTAGGACGATACCAGGTCGGTTGTAGTGTGTACAATACATTGAACTACACGTGACCTGTGCATATCGCTCCTTGTCTATGGGTGCACCATGATTCCAATCAGTTCTATGATTCATATCCATTGGTGGCTTCAACGAGACTGTCAACTATTGACCAGTCCGTTAGATATCTTAGAAATCCAATTCCTAAGAAGTCATCTATGATACACATCTTTCATATCGAGACTTTGTTTCAATATGATTTTCACTCTCAGACCGTTGGTTTTCCAACTGTTGGCTTTCTAACTTCAGAGCCAATATTTCTGTGGTCGATTCATTGTTTCGTTTTATCCGAAACTTTCAGACTAAAATGTAAACATTTCGGTGGACCAAATCGAAAGTTCGGGAAGAAGCCCAACAGTCAAACAAACAAACTAACTCGATTCTCTTCTTCCAACTCTCCGGTTGGGAAGGCTAGTTCAACACCCATTCCATGTAAGATTACAATAGCCCTAGATGTGAAGCTACTCACAGGGGAGCACTTTTTACAACCCAAAGGTTCTTTTCCCGGAGGAAGATTAACTATTACACGAGTATGGTTCTATATATGGAATATATTTCTCTCTTTAGCTTCTTTCCAAAGCGCTTTTGGAGATGACAATTATTTGTTAATTGTTCATGGTTCATTATTAACCATACAAGCTAGAAGGACTCGAACAAGTCTTTGTCCCCTTCTTTGCTCCGTCTCGGTTCAACATCTAGAATCCCTGAGTTCTGTAGATCTGGAGTATTAAGTTCCGGATAGCCAGCAACTTTCGAGTCCTGTAGATACGGAACGTCTAGTTCCGGACAGTCAAGCCCTCGCGGGTTCTTGTTAACCTTGAGCAGTTACTCCTTTTTCCTTTTTCAAGAAAAGTTATCTTCTAAGAATTCAGCATTCTTTGACGCGAAGAGGCGATGAACACTACTGTTATTTGCAGATCCAGTGAATATGCAATCTACAGTCTTAGGTATGAAACCACCCCACATCACAACATTTGTATGTGAGATCCTTTCCATGTATCACACGGAGGGTTACCCTTATCCTTATGCGGAGTTCTATTGAGAATCGCATTAGCGGTAAGGATCGACGTGCCCCACATAATTTGGGCGTACGGCTTAGCGCTTGGCTAACACCGTTAGGACGGAGGTGAGTAATGAGCAATCGTTTAATGAACGATGCTTCACATTCTCCCCCTCTATCACTACGAATTTCTCAATCCGTAGGCTTTAGTTGATATTCAACTTCTGCTTTGTAGCGCTTATCCGCTTCAACAACTTCATCTTTGCTTTTTAACAAACAAAGGATTCCATACGTTGTACCATCATCAATGAAGATCACAACGTATTTGTCTCCCCCCTCTATTTTGTATAAACTTCAAATCACCCAAGTAGGTGTGACTAAGTTCTAGAGGAGCAGTGCTTCTTTCGCTATTCCCTTGACGGAATTTGGAAAGGTGATTTTGCCTCTTCATCTACCTCACATTTATTTTGAGGGTTTATGTCGAAGAAGGCAACAATCTCAACATCGTTAGCTTTTGAATGAATTGCTATTTAACGTGTCTTAATCTATGATGGCATAGATGCACGGATTACAAATATATCATTCATTTGGCTACAAACGTACTGTACCATTCTTAGTTATTACAGACCTATTGGACTAGTCTCAAACTAGCTTGACCAACAGCGTCCCTTAAACCAAGTTAGGGACATGTATCACCTCATCTTAGAGTGATCTCATTCCTTGAAGTCCTATTGAGGACAACCTCTCCAACCCTTCTACTTTAGAGGTGGCGTTGCTTCACATGAACAACCTTTTGCCCGTGGTTAGGGGGTAACCGGATCATATGTGATCGCGATACTTTGGCCCACTGCAGTTGCTTTGGCAGACTGAGTGTCCAATTTCTTTACTGCCTTTTTTAGGCCTTCAGATCATTTAGGACCTGGAAACTCTGGCCCACCTTACTAGGTGTCCATTACTTTTCCTATGAAATGAATTCTGGCACCACCCGCCGGGAGGCTTTATATGACCGAGTGTCCAATATCATCATATCTAAGGAATTTTGGCCCACCTCCGGTCGCCGGAGGCTTTTTATGTTGGGTGTCCAATATCATCCTATGAAGGATCTTCTCGCCAAATAGTATGACAGCTCAACGTCTTTAGCTTTTAGTCTTCTTCCGTTATGATTGGTGCCCGAGATAATTCTTGGCGCTTACTTAAGAGTGGTAAGAGTTTTCGCACGTTAGTGGATCTTTCTCCATTGTATGTGCGACATACTTTACACACTTTTAATTATTACACTTAAAAGAACGGATCTTTTTAAGTCGTTTACCAAATCCAATCTTTAAACGGGAAAGAAGATGAGATTAAACTTCGATTTGTTAAAGCGTAAGGAATATAAATTATTTTCATATTCCTCCTTACTTTAATCTATTTTTTTTTAATCGACATCATTTAATCTTTATTCTTGACAAGTAAGAAAAATACTTATCATTTAATCCTTATTCTTGACAAGTAAGAAAAATACTTATCCCAATTTCGGATTTCGCTCACTTTACCACTTCATCGACCGAGTGTCAATTTCCTTCTCACCATTATTCGGATCCTTTGTCCGGGACGAGATATAGGCCTTCGCTACAAGATAGAATAACATCTTCACTCTTCTCCTCTTGTCCCAGTTGACATCCTCGAGCTCTCGTGAGCGCTTGTTCCCACCCGTCTTGGTAGCGGTGACACCATGAACACGTTCATCATCGTCACTCTCTTCTACCGTAAAACCATTTCCATATCCAGATTTGGTCACACAACTTTTGACCGACATCTTTCGAAGACTAATAGTAATACTATACGATATTGTCTTAAGTTGTTGGGAGTTTTTGCTCTATGGTACTTTATAAAGCAGTACGGGAAGTATATAACTATTACAAGTATTCGAAAGGATAAACAAAGATTCAATAATTCAACATGGAATCTGAAATTACAATCGTTACACAAGTAAAAGCGGAAATTCCAGTTTTGTAGAAGACGGAAAAATGTAAATTGTTTTTGCCGAGTCGAGTGTAGCACTCGTCCTTAAGACAATATTGCCCCGTATGTATCCTTTATACGTCCCGGACAATTTGTCTCCCAAGATAAAATGAAGAATGGAACCCTTGAGCAAAGGAAACTCAAGAGCTACCGTGAAGAATATTGAGTAACGAAATGATGCTTGGAAGTTGTAGGAAGAAGATTTTTTCTGGTTGTGTATTTTCGTGCATATCAAGTGTGCTCAACAATGGTGTAGGGGGGTGTTTATATAGGTGAGGAATGGGTGATTTATCGCCTCCATAACAGCCAAATAATGGCCATTATGGAGGTAGTAAAGCCACCAACATAAATGGGAGAAAGACCAACGGATTTGGCCATTATAGGAGGAGTAATTCACCAAAATAAATGGTGAATTGAGTGCTTGGCAACTCGCTTTGATGTCCAGATTCGGAAACTTGAGGGACCAAACCGTACATCCGAAAGAATTCTGGTCCGAACTGTACATCTGAAAACTTCTGTGATCAAACTGTACTTCTGGCAAAGTTTTCTGGCCCAAAAAGATAATATCAGAAGGCCCACAGCCCGTGACCCCGTGACCCCGTGACCCCGTGACCCCGTGACCCCGAGAACCCGGAACCGGACGGGCGGGCGGCGGCGCGCGTGTGGTCTTTCCTCGAACCGAAGCACATCTAGGTCCTCCCTCCTTTAAACACATGGGATACCCCTTGGGGTCCCAAACCCCAAACCAATTTCGAATCTTATATACACAACACTTCTTTCTTCCTCTACCGATGAGGGAGAATTACACACAATACCACACTTTCCATGCTTCAAACACCTTACTTCGTGAACCAATATCTCTTTCATTTCTCAATGAAATTTGACGATTCTTGGCCCTACGGTTATCTACGTACTTAGTAGATCATGCATGTGTGAAGAATCGGATTCTCCAACATACGCTACACTAGTGTTTAAGCCGTTAAAGTTGGTCGGTCGCAACTCCCGCCAAAGGCAAATTTCCAACATATTCGATATCTGCTTTGAGGCATTTTTTATTTTGGGGCTCAAAACCTCTGATCAAGGGTGAATTAATCGTATTTATCTAATCATAATCCTTGATGGATTGTTTTTCATATCTATGGTGTTTATGTTAATGTTAATGCGCTTAGATTTTGCTCCTTCCGCAACAATCGGATTATCTTTGCTTCTCTTATATTATAGGCTCTATCAACTTTTTGTCCTTGAGATTCCTATGTGTATTTTTGGAGTGATTATTGTAAAATTAACAGTAACTATGATAATAATAATAATAAGAAGAAGAATATGTCCCTTGTATAGTAGTTCCGTTTGTAGCAGTCTCTGTGAAACATTAAACATATGTTTATAATCTTTCAGTAACAGGAGTTGACATCTTAATGGTGCCTCACATAAGCATAATAAAAGTTTATTCGCGTATGGCTGGTGTTTAGTTAGAATTTGACTCTTCTGGTCTTAATTTTTTTCGCGGTCAATCAGGTAAGAAAAGTATAAATGACAAGAAACAGAATTCCATATGGCACATTTGGTTTCTTGAATATGTAGACTTACTAGAATTTGACAAATAATCAGTTTCCATGGGGATATACACTAATAACACTAACAATCCAAACAAAACACTGATACATTTTCTTCATTTTTGCTTCTGAAGTAGCAAAATTAGAAATGCTTTCATTGAATTATGAACCTTATACATGAACTCTCTTCAGGCATTGCACATCAGGCCTTCCCAGTGACGTTACAATTGAAATTGGAGAAATGTCCTTTTACCTACACAAGGTACACCTTTTTTATTTACTCGTGTTCCAATTTATGTAACATTTTATCATTTTTAGTCAGTTTAAAAAAGAATGACACATTTTTATATTTAGTAATAATTTTATTTTAAACTTCTCATTTTACCCTTGATTTATAACAACAACAACAACAATATCCGGTGGAGTCTGGGAAGGTGGGATGGCTTTGTGGGGTAGAGAGGCTGGGAGATAGATTTATAGCCACCCAAATATCTATGACTTATTTTATACCAAAAATTTCAAAAGTCTTCCTTTCGTTCTTAAACTCCATCGACAGTCAAACACCTTCCCATAAAATGAGACGGAAGGAAATATCAATTATTGTTTTATTCAAATGTAGAGTTTGTGCATTATCTTGTTTGCATATTGTTTTGCAGTTCCCATTGATATCAAGAAGTGGACTACTAGCAAAGCTAATTAAAGAATCATGCAACGACGACGGATCAGTTTGTGTCCTGCAGCTTAGCGACGTACCTGGTGGTGCTAAAGCATTTGAGCTAGTAGCCAAATTCTACTATGGTGTCAAAATAGAACTAACCCCTTTAAACATAGTGAGTCTTCGATGTGCATCGGAGTATCTGCAAATGACAAATGAATATGGTGATGGAAATCTAATTGCACAAACAGAAGCCTTTCTTAACGATGTTTTCGGTAATTGGACAGATACCATAAAATCTTTAGAAACATGTGAAGAAGTTATTACCACATGCTGAAGAGCTCCATATTGTGTCTAGGTGCATAAATTCCTTAGCAATGAAAGCTTGTACTGATACAAAGTTATTTAACTGGCCTCTGTCCGAAAATGGTCAAGAGGGTCCCACGGGCGCAGATGTGTGGAACGGTATATGCTCCGGATCGAAGACACAGCCCATGACCGATGATTGGTGGTATGAAGATGTGTAATTCCTTAGTTTACCTCTGTATAAACGGTTGATTCAGGCGGTTGAAGCCGGAGGAATGAGGCCGGAAAATGTAGCAGGTGCCCTTGTGTTTTATGCCAAGAAATATATTCCTTTGATGAATAGACAAGCAAGTTTCAAGGATGCTACTAGCCATACTAAGTCAGGGTTAATAATTTCAACTCCATCAGAGGCAGACCAAAGGGCACTCTTAGAGGAGATAATGGAGTTGCTACCAAATCAGAGAGGAGTAACAGAAACCAGGTTATTAAACTGTTAGAGACATCACACTTTCAATTACTAAATCATATTATGTCTTTAACACATTTTTCCTTTTTTGGGTGGCGGAAAAATTTGAACTTAGGGGTGTGTTGGGTATGGAGACAATGTTTTCCATATTTAGTTGGTCAAAATGTTTTGAAACAAAATTTTTTCTAGGAAAACAAGTTTCTTCAAAATTACTAAAATGACTTCCCTAATGGAAGTAGGGAAAATAAGTTTCATAAGTGGTCTTCTAAGTTCATTGTCTCCTCCTACCCCCTACCCCAAATGCCCCAACACTTACCCCCTGCCACCCCTCGATCACCCCACCTCCTCCACCCCGACCACTACCCCACCTACATAATGTTTTTCTAGGTTGCATATAAATGTTTTTGGAACAATATTTTCTTGCTTACTTACCAAACACAGAAAATAAGTATGAAAACCATTTATTTTCCAACAACAACAACGTACCCAGTACAATGGAGGAAAAGAAACGAAGCAAAAACAAAGCTAGATACTACTAATAGGGATCACCCTCAACTAAATAAAACATTTTCCTTCATACCAAACACACCCTAGGACTTTCGGCCAGCTCTGGTACCATATTGAGTTGTGTGAACCATCTTATTTAGAAACGTAAGTTGTTACAAAGAGCATACTTTTAATTACATACTTATTTTATGTATCAATACAGGTTTCTTCTTAGGCTGCTCCGTAGCGCTATGATGTTGCAAGCAAGTCCATCCTGCAGGGAAAATTTGGAGAGAAGAGTTGGATTGCAGTTAGATCAAGCAGCACTAGATGACTTGCTAATACCAAATATGGGATATTCAGTGGAAACTTTATATGACATAGACTGTTTTCAGAGAATTCTGGACCATTTTATATCAATAGATCAGGCTTCTTCTGCACCTTCTCCATGTATTATGGAAGAAAGCCAATCGATGGAAGGTTCACAATCCTTGACTTCATTAACAAGGGTGGCGAATCTGGTGGATTCATATCTTTCTGAGGTGGCGCCCGATGTTAATTTCAAGTTCCCGAAATTTCAGTCTCTTGCTGCCACAATCCCCGATTTCGCAAGGCCACTTTCCGATGGCATCTATCGTGCAATTGATATATATTTGAAGGTAAAAAGTAGTTCTATGTTTCCATTAACTGATACGCGATCCTTCTTACTTTCGCTGCATGTTGTTATTGTGGTTGAAAATAATTCTTTTGAAACAGAATGTCATGATAGCAACTACTTTTCGACTTTTTATAGCAACTCTGATGAGTTTCTATTATATGGTAAAGTAGTAACAAGAATGACAAAATTCACTTCTCTACCTCTTTCTTTTACACTATCAGTGTAGTTTAATCTAAGGATGTCCGACGGGGCGGGTCCCGGTGGGACGGGAGGGTCGGGACTCGGGTTCCGGCGGGACGGTGGGAGGTCCCGTCCCACATCCCGCTGGGCCGGGGTCGGGTCGGGACTCGGGATTTTTTTTTTTTTTGCCACTTCATTTAAAAAAATAATATATAGTTATATACAAACACTTCAATAATTGAACAAGATAGTGTAATAAAAACATCTCAAGATTGTTTTTGTGCATCTTATATTATTTAATAGAAATATGACATAGTAATACAATTTCAAAATTACAACTTTGTGGTGTTGTTCAAAAGTTGCAAATGACATAGTAAAATACTAAAATTGCAATTAAAAAAATTACATATTCAACCATACTCTTTCGAATTTTCTCACAATGTCTTGAGGAGCTTCTGTTGGAATTGGAATTTGTTTGTCAAATTCTTCAACGTCGCTTCCTGCTCCCTCAGACAAGATTTCATTGTAGTTGTAGTCTTCTTCTTCGTTAGCCGCACCTCCTAAGCTCCGCACGAATCCAGTCTCTGAATAGAACTGCAATCTCCAATGTGTCTCCCGCCAATGAATGTATGTGCTCTCCAATTTGAAATCTGGAAAAGGCGCTTTCAGACGTTGTTGATGACGCTTGAATGTTTAACACATCTCGGGCCATCTTTGTTAGCGTCGGAAATGTCTTTTCATTCTCCCGACAGTATTTCAGCAAGTCTTCTTGTCCTTCATTGTTGGCAATTAATTCGTACGGTACAACACCCTACAAAACATAAACATCAAATTCGCTAACTTGTGAAGAAGTTGAACCACTACACATTTTATTTCTAAGGCCTTGAATACTAGCAGCAGAAATCGCATGTTTTTATAAGGTTGCAGCGAAGTAGTAGAAGATGGTACAGAAGCCGGTTGATTATTCACACTTTGTTTTTGGTAATACGTATATTTTTTTTTTGCATTCGGTGTGTGTGCTAGACGTAACTGCTTCTTTAGTTGGTGTGTCAGTTGGTTCTTCAGTTAGGTCTGTTGGAAGTACTTCTACACAATCATAAATCGTTTCTACAAGTGTTTTACAACCGTCTACTTTAATAGTTGGATTTAATACAGCACCAACAATATAAATAGCGGGGATAGAAAAAAAGTATTTTTTTTTAATTTTTTAAACATTTTTTTCAGTAGCTGCCTTATAAGTTGGTTTTTGCATATATTTATTAAGTAACAAAAATATTAGAGATATAAAATAACATATTTGAAATAGTAGGATAATAAATACCGGAAAATTCTTTAGTAGCTTGATAAAATTTCTGTAAAAATCCATTAAGTTCTAAAATTTTATCTCAATCACTATCTACAAGCATATCCCTTGGATTTTTATTATGGACGTTAAATAATAAAGTAATAGATTGTCTATAATTGTAAGCAACAAGTAGTTGCTCATACAGAGAATTACATCTAGTCAAAACTTTTTCTGAAATTTTTCTATATGATAATCCACAATCATGACATATATTTTTGTACTATTTGCGTCTTTGTATTTTTTTACCTTTAAAAATAAAGTTTATAACAAGTTGTATTTTATCAAGAATGTTTTCAAAAAGTTTTAGGTCATCCTTTACAATTAAGTTATAAATATGTCATGCACATCTTATATGAAAATGATCAGGAAAAGATGGAGTTAATCTAAGTTTTAAAAGTCTTATAGCATGATCATTAGAAGAAGCATTATCTAATGTAATAATCATAATGTTGTCATTTATTCCATAGCATTCACAAATTTCATTAATATTATCTGCAATAAAACTACCAGTGTGCCTATCATCTATATATCTATATGCTACAATACATTTTTGCATACACCAATTTTGATCTATTCAATGACATGTTACCATTAAATAATCATTATTGTTAGTACTACGGCCTATGCCAGAAGTGATAGTCACTTTGCCATTAAAATGATACCGTGCATAACGTAAATACTGTTGATATTCACTTGCAAATTTAAAAAACATCACTTCTAACAGTTGATCTAGGAAAACCATTAAAAGCAGGATTATATGCTTCCCGAATATAATGAATAAAACCAGGAGATAAAGGAAATGAAAAAGGCAAACCATCCACCGCTATTAATTTTGCCATATTTTTCCTATCTTTGTTTTTATCATATTTAGGACCAAAAATTCTCTCTGTCGTCTGGTTAATTTGACCATGTACTAGGTTGGGGACACTATGGGAACCTTGTCCCGACTCAGATGGCATTGGCACACCCGATTTATTAGCCTGGTATTGATTTCACCTAGTTGTGTGCTCGTCTTGTATATGTCTCAATAATCATCCTGACCCACCTTGACCTTTTCCGATTTTAAATCTATAAATATTTTTTCAAGTTTTACATCTAGTTAGTTGATTCTCTTCATCCCTATCAAAAAAATGTCATGCATGTGATTTTAACTTTCGTTTTGTCGGGCCTCGATTCATAATAAGGGGAATAGGAGGCATTCCAGTTGCAGTTTCAAGCTGAGACTCAGTCTGAGCCTGATGTTGATGTACAACACTATTGGGTGTGTCATCTATATTATCGTATAAATTAAATTCTGATTCATCTACTTCATCATCTACTGGTATATCATTAATAAAAGCATTTTCATCAATATTACTGAAATCAATCAAATCATCGGGACTAGGAATAGAATTACTAGAAGAAGTACCCTTTCCCTTATTACCCCTACTAGAAGAGGCATCATTACCCTTACCCGTAATCAAACGTTTAACTCCTTCCATTTTAATTATACAAGTAAATAATTAAATAAATGAAATTAAGTGCGATAATTAAAATTAAATAATAATAATAATTTAAAGAACAAACGAAGGTACCAAACGCCGACGTAACGTTAGGGATGTCAACAGATAGGATCTGGACCGGATCCTACTAGATCCAGATCCAGATTCATTTCTCATACCTGTATCCAGATCCATCGGGTCCATAAAAATCATATTCAAATCCAGATCCACCGGGTCCACGAATCGGATCTGGATCCACATGTAAAACATTTTGCCTTGACTAATATTCCAGCTCAAAATAATTGGAACACAGGACACCAGTCAAAATAATGCACTAAATCATATTTGTCACAACATGAACTGTAAAAAGATGGAGATAAATACATGTCATTTCAAGCAAAGTTAAAGGACAACTTCTTAATAGAAGGTAGAATGATGAAATTTCACGATTAACTGCTAAACATTAAGAATAGCCTCTGGTCAGGGACACATTTCAGCAACCTGCAATATGAATAGCCTCTGGTCAGGAACACATTCATGAGTTCCCAAAATCACAAATTAACAAGAAATTCACTAAAAATCTAACACTATCCCTTGGGGCAAAATAATACAAAACATCCAAACAGTTGTATGTAGCCTTTTTTATGTAAACATCTGGGATAAATGATTTAAACAAACTTGTTGTGGAGAACCAAAATCTTGTATGCCCTCTTTATTGCTTGGTACCAAATTTACTCTTAACACTTTCTAGTGGCTCAATAACATCTTTGAAAACTTTATCTTCACCTTCAACAACAGCTTCCTGGGCAAGGGGGAAAAATGAACAACTTCAACAATTTCTCTTTATTAAAGCCAATGCATTCAATTTCCAGTAACTAGCAAACTGGAAACTTCATCTATAACCTTCTGCCAAACTTCATAAACTAGTCTTCGAAATCACTAGTTTCAATGTCATCAATACTGTAAAATTTATCGACGCTTCAATTTGCTGCTGAAATTTATAAGCAAAAATTAGTCTTTGTTCTCTGCTTCTTGTTAGATTTATAAAATTGTACCATTTGAAATACAACAGGAACAAATACTGTGAAAATGCATTGTATATATACTCTTGACCGTATCTCATCTAACACTGCTACTAAATTGAAGCACCTAGCTCTCTTTCCACCAGCTTACACCTCTTCATAAAAACAATGCATACAAAAAACCAGTGCCACTGCCACCATTACCTTCAATTCCCATACTCTCCATCATTTTTCCTAAAGAACAATAATACACACACTATCTTTCCTTCACCAGAAATTTCACACACCCTATATATAAATGACTGTTAATATATCTTTCAAAATCCCAAAACATCAAATATTATATAAATGAAAAAACATAACTAACAAAAAGAAGAACTAACATAAGTTAAAAGGTCCAAAAAAAAATCGAACTCACCGTTTAATATGGCAGAAAGTATTGAATCTGATTTGTCTTACTACCTTCGAATCGGAAGGGGTGAACATGGACTGACGTCGTATGAGTAGGGATGGCAAGTAGAGAAGATGGCTAGGGACTAGGGTTTTGGTCTTTGCCCCTTTCGTAGTTCGTACGGTATGAATGACTGAGTGAGGACTGGACTTTGCGGCTTTGCCCCTTTACCCTTTCATTGGCTTAACATGGGCTGGGCTTCAGTCCTTTATGGACTTGGGCCTGGCCCAGAAAATTAAAGAGGTCTTATATGTGAGCCCTAGTATAATGTATTTAATAAAAAAATGGATCCACGGGTCGGATCTGGACCGGATACGGATCTCAAATACAAGATCCATATCCAGATCTGATCCGTCATAAACGGATCCGGGTCCGATTCGGATCTGTCGGGTCTAAATTTTGAAGATCCATATCCTATAAAATGGATCTGGACCGGGTCCAGGATCCACTACCATCTCTACGTAACGTCGACGTGTAATCGATGTTGAAAATTGAAACTTTGCTCGATGGATGATCCTCAAGCTAGTTGTCAACTTCACTCTCAATTTTTTTAACTTTGATATAATATTTAATAGTAGGAAGATTTGTAGATTGTAGAGAGATAAATTGAGATATTAGAGAGATGGTAGGAAGATTTGTGAGAAAAATGAAGAGGAAAATGAGTTATTTATAGTTGGAAAATAGGATTAAAGTATAAATATATTAACTTAGGGGTTAAAAATAAATATTAAGTGGGTAGTGGGGGTTTATGGGGTGGGGGGCCAAAAATGGTTGTTATAGCCGTTGCACAACGACCAACGTTGAAATTTGGTCGTTGTTGCAACGGTTATTTTTGCAAAGGGGGACGGGATTGGGACGGGACGGGCCAGGCTTGGATGGGGCGGGTCAGGTCAGGATCGGGACGGGACGATACCAGGCCCCGACCCCGACAAATTTTTTTATTTTTATTTTGGGGGATCGGGATGGGCCGATCCGGCCCACTGGACAACCTTAGTTTAATCTATGATAGTAGTTTAGCTACCATTTTTACCAAATTATCAATTAATGTTTATCGTTCAGATTACATGTATTTACTTCTCAGTGATCTGATATTGTGTAACTACTATTTATACTGTGACTGTGTTGAACTTAATCTCTTCTTTACTTACACATCCTTTCTTATACATTTCAATTTTAGGCACATCCTTGGCTCACAGATTCCGAAAGAGAGCAAATCTGCAGACTGATGAATTGCCAGAAGCTCCCATTGGAAGCGTGCACACACGCTGCTCAGAACGAGAGGCTGCCTCTTAGGGTCATAGTTCAAGTCTTGTTCTTTGAACAACTTCGGCTACGGACATCAATATCAGGATGATTCTTTGTGTCTGATAATCTTGACAATTCCCAAAGTACTACTCTTCATGGAGGCAACCGTGACGCGAACACAAGAAATGGCAGAGGATCAACTATCGATGACATGAGGGAGCATGTTGCAGAGCTAGAAAAAGAGTGCAACAACATGAAACAGGAGTTTAAAAAGGTGGTTAAAAGAAAGAAAAAGTGGGACGTGTTTTGTGGAAGAAAATCTGACTGTGACTTGAATTCAGTAAAGCCCTTGAAGCTACAACCTCCACATGTTAATGAGCATAAAAATCACAAGAATGGAGACTCAAGTTGAAGCCGTATGTAGTTCAGTAGTTCACTGTGTTTTCTATGTATGCTATGGTTTGCACTCGTCCTATTGTTTTACAATTTGTTAAAGTAGTTAGTGACTAATAGACATGTTTAAGCAAAGAACATAGGTAGACAGTGAAATTTCGAGGTACAGACTCAAAAGGGTAACATGGATATTGGTCCGACATTTGACAAAGACAAGATTAAGTGTTTTTGTTATAGGCTGTGTGAATTCTAATTATGTTGAAGATTCAGATGAGAGAAGATCTCTGATAAGATATTTGCTTACTCTTTCTGGCTGTGTGCTATCAATTGGAATGCAGCATTGCCAGCTAGAATTGCTTTTCTACCTAGGAGACTGAGTATATGGTTTCCAAAAAAGATATAAAAGAGGTTATATAGTTTGCAGGGCGGTGAATGAACTATTAGAGTACAAAGCACGCAGAGATTAGATATCACTTTCACTTGAGAGGTTATGTCACACGGTACTGTTGTCGTGTAGAAAGTATCTACACGTATCCAGCAACACTTATGATTTAGACGATTCTAGTTGGTAAGTTTAGATATTGCTCGTACTTATTGGTTAGTGTAGGTAGTGTTCAGTAGCGGTCCTTGTGAGGACATTTTGGCAAGAGAGTTTGATAAGATTATCTCTTCTTGATGAAAGGAGAGACTCCAAGCCAAGAGAAAGAATCCTTGATGTGGTTTGAATTTGAGGAATTTTATATGCGCCATCGCGCATACTCTCCTGTCAATACACATTAATAATTTGGACGTAAGCTTTTGAATGTGCCAAGATCATAAAACATTGTCAACTCTCAATGTCAATATACATCTGTCTGAGCCCTACATATTTTTCACAAGTAAAAAGGTTTTGAGCTAGCTGAGAGTCACTCTTTCAGTAACAATTTCCAGGCTCTAGCAAGAGGCATGGCACAATATTATCAATTTGTTAGCACAAAAAGATACCAGCAAGCATGAAATGCTCTCTACTGCAGCTATTTCCGCGGGTCGTTTGATTCACTTGTTAGTTATGCGGGAATTATAATACAAAAATTGTTTATGAGGTAATTAACAATGAAGTGATTGTTATACATGAATTACTTATACTTTAAAAAGATATTTATCTTTAAATTTATTAATCCCCACATTGTTAATACAAGTATATTCTTATTTTACATCCTATTCAACATACATAATACGTAGACTCCAGCATAACTTAATATGAGCATTATATAATACCAACCTAACGTTGCATGAGTTATGCGGTAACCATTTTTTTTTCTTATAGGGCCAACCAAACATTGTATTCTCTTATGTGGGATTTTATCATGAGATTAATTTTATTTTTTTGCAACACTTCATTGCACATTCATTTTACAGGAATGATTCACACCAAGATATACATCCCAAAGAGTGATCTAACATGTCATTGTCTAGCCCATTATAAACTAATGGATATAATATTACAGGTCAGAATCTTTCCCCAATGCAATTTTAGAACATACACACTGTAAAAGAAAATATACTTGTGAGTACTCTCATTAGTCTAGATGCAGATACCAAAATTTTGTACCAACTTTGGTGTAAAAAGGCATTGGAGGTGCAAACAATTCATGAGCTTTGCCGCAATTTGCATTGTTCCCAGGCCCTGCCATGTAGATTATACATTTGTAAGAACAAAAACACATTCGATACGATTGTTGAACCTAAAAATTACCGAATAAATGGACATGGGACTAAGAGTGGAAAGACAACATGCATATGGTAGATTGATCCTTTTCAACTTTCACCTTCCTTTCTCTTCCCTTTTATAGTACCATTATAAAAAAAAATGACTCTTCAACGGTTGCTAATTCTTTGAGTTTAAGAATAAGAATAGGTATTTATGCGTTCTCAGCTCTGCCTTTCAAAAGACTATGCACAAATTTGAAACCAGAATGTGAGTTGTTTACCTCAAAGCTTTTCCCAATAAAAAAGATGTAGTTTTAACACATTCAAAATTGGCGCCTGGGTGGCCTCTCTTCAGCAGCACTTACGCGTATGCACCTCCCATCAAGGTCCTGCACCACAATATCATACCAGATGCATAGTATTAGTATCAGAACAGCATGATTTGAAAATCAAATATCTTTTCACAAAAACTCTAGTCCAATGAAAAACAACATCTAGGAAAGCTGAAACCCAAGAATGATTACAAAGAACATCTAAATCACTAGTTAGAAGAGAAGGAACTAGTAAATTGAGTACAAACTAGTCCAATATAAAACATATAATATAACATAACATGAAAGATCGGTTCCACATAAAACACAGTTGTAATGGTGAAATGTTTGTTATAGAGGATGGGCTGTTATAAAGAGGTCCGACTATATTTGGCCAGGAATCAAGTATGTAATCAGGCTTAGTAAGAATATACTTACAACACCATTCAAACTATCAATTGCATTGTTGACTTCTTTAGCGGAACTGTATGTTACAAATCCAAAGCCCTTTGATCTACCACTATCTCTGTCATAGACTACTTTGGCATCCACAACTTGGCCTTGCTCACTGAACAATTCTTTTAGTGCTAGGTCATCGACACCCCATGAGAGGTTTCCTACATAGACTCTGTTGGAGCTATCAAAACTTCTCCCACCCCCTCGTGCACCTCCATAAGAAGAATTCTCACTTCTCCCACCCCGTGCACCTCCAAAAGAATTCTCCCTTTTCTCTGGTGGTGGCCCACAGTTTACCCTCAATGCCCTCCCGTCGATTTCCTGCAAAAGAACATCAAACATTTACTTAGATAAAATGGTTGAAATGGATGCATGTCCAAGCACTTCTTTTGGAAAGACCAGAATTTTAAATTAAGCAAATGATAAGTTGAAAGTGAGACTAGAAAGTGTTTTCATCAGCTAATTAGTATGGACAAGTTGCACATTTGCCGGCCGGCCAAAACTAATTGCATTCGCTAGTCAAAAATATACTGCCTCCGTCCCAATTTATATGATGTAGTTTGACTGGGCACGGAGTTTAAGAAATAAAGGACGACTTTCGAATTTTGTGGTCTAAAATAAGCCAAATATATTTGTGCGGTTATAGATCATCTCGTTAAGCGTAAAAGATAAAGTTTAAAGTTAAATTGTTGTCAAATAAGAAAATGTATCATTCTTTTTGGGAATGACTAAAAAGGAAAGTGTTTCATATAAATTGGGACAGAGGTAGTACACTATTATGTATCAAAATTTTATACACTAATACACAAAAAATATACATTTTCTAGCTACATTTTGGTCGGCGGCAATTTATGTCAATTTCTCAATTAGGGTATTGCAAGTCTTGTTCACTTATCACCACAAAGGTAAAAACTTAAGTTTGTTTTTTATCACTCTTCAAGCTAGCCAAGGCCATGGAAACTTTAGACAGACATTGTAATGAATAATAATGGATGGCAAGCAAAAAGGGCAAAAGACTTTACATATCCATTGAATTGTTGTTCAGCAGCCTCCACTTCCGCTTTCGTAGACATTGTCACAAAACCAAACCCTCTACTTCTTCCTGTGAGCTTGTCATATATAACCTGCAAAATTGTAACAGCTTCAGTACTCATATACCTGATAAAGAAAATAAATCTTCTTGAACTCACTACAGGGAAAAGTACAAAAAGAGGGATGCGGTCTCCAAGATACTTGAGCAAGCAGGAAAAAATTGGGCTTTTTTCATTTTTGGCGCATTGGCCAAATTAATTACGGACTGTAGCCAAAATATACATAACCTATACTGATTATGTATATTTATGTATATTATATGTATATTTACACTAAATATACAAAACCTATACCTTTGCTTATTATCTTTTCGAGCGGTCCAAAAATATAATTATCCCAAAAATTACTACAACAACAACATACCCCGTGTAATCGTCTGGCGAGGTTAGTACATACCCAGACCTTACCCCTACCTTGAAAGGTAAAGAGGTTGTTTCGGATAGACCCTCTGCTACATCGCAAAGTTGCATAGCAAGTTACATGTTTACAGTTATGGATAAAGTTATACATTATACGAACCTTAAAAAATCCCATTTCAAATTAATAACGTTCAAACATGGCCAACACATATGTGAAAGGCACTCCACCAAAGCTTACTCTTTTTAAGTCTTGAATTGAGTGAACCAAATGCTTTACTTAATTATGTCTTAACATTAAGTCGCAAAATTAATAAACAACAACACACCACTACACCAGTGTAGTAGTCCCACAAGTGGGGTATGGAGAGGATAGGATGTACACAAAACTTCTCTATCCTTGCGGGTAGTAACATAACATATAAACAAAGAAATTAATTGAAACAAAGCTAAATTTACCTCAACCATTTCGACATCAACATGTTTTAAAAAGAGTATCTCTTTCTATATTTAGTAAATTGACAATCAAAACTACAAGATTTAAAAGATATTTTAGTACATTAAAGACATGTTTAATTTACGACCACAAGATTCAAAAGTCTCTTTTTATTACTTAAAAAGTGTCCATCAAACTAAGACACTTGGATGGAGTACTTAATTATGTCTTTGACATTAAGTCGCAAAATTAATGTTCCACAACAATTCAAGCAGGAACATACCACATAAACAAATAAACTACAGAAATAATTGAAACTAAGCTAAATTACCTCAACCATTTCGACATTCCCAGCACGTTCGAAAAGTCCAGCAAGTGCAGCACTGTCAACACTGAAAGGCAAATTACCAACAAAGAGTTTAAGGTCTGGTGAAAAATTAGGTTGTCGTTCCCCTACTTCTTCAACATCATCTTCCAATTGATCAAATTCGGAGAGTGCAACGTTACGTACAAAGCGAGAAGATGATTCAAAAGGCTTAATAGAAGAAGGGGTTGTTGATAAAGAAAGATTCTTTGTTGGTAAAGAAAAGAATGAAAATGAAGTTGTTGTTGTTGTGGAATTGAGTTTTAGAGAAGAAAGGATTTGTGGGGTTAAGATAAGGTTTTGGAGAGAAGAAACTGAAGAAGCCATTGTTTGTTGTTGCTAAGGCGCACAGCAGAGTATATAGATAGAAAGATAAGGTTTTTTTCAAGATTTTGATTTTTTGAAGAGACTAACGTTCTTATTTATAAGTGGGAAAATGTTGTAGATATTTTTTTTTAGGTTAAGGCCTAATAAGGGGAATAAAGGCCCAATGGGCAAGTTTGATTTTATCTATGGGTCATTGGCAGAAGTGTTCTTATTTTGGGCTGGGTTGTTTTAGTGGATGAAACCACTCTTCTATCTCACATGATTTAGGTTTCTTTTCTAGTTCATCTTCTTCCCCAACTTCCTCTCTACGAAATCAAAAAAAATTCTCAAGAAAGGAGTCTCCGTAACAGCTGAATGTGTCAAACTTCAACTATTTTTCTTTAATTTGAAAAAGCCGCTTATAGGTAGACCTGCCCATGACTCGGATCGGGCCGGGTCATGTGGCTTTTTTTCTTGCTTGCCCGACCCTGACCCTGACCTTTCGGGGACCCTACGGGTCACAGGTCGCCCTGACCCGCTCTACAAAACAAAATAAAATAGTAAGCAAATACTGCAATTCTACCCAATCCGTTATTCGATATAATTTGTCACTAATTAAAAATCACAACAAACTGAAGCATGAAATCATTAAAAATTACACCAAAAAGAACTGAAGCATATTCCATAATAAAATTACAAACCAACATCATGATAATTCATCAACATCATCATTAGCATCATCATCACTGGATTCTTCTTCGTTTGACCATTCACCTATATAAGTAAAAAAATAAATATTAATAAAGGAAAAATAATATAAATTATATTAAAAATACAAAAATATATATATATATATATATATATATATATATATATATATATATATATATATACCTTCCGCAAGAACCCAATCACGAAGGCAAACCAAAGCTTGCACAATTTTTGGTTTCAAAGAACTTCTAGTAGTTGATATTGTTTTTCCACCAATGCTAAAAGTAGATTCAGATGCTACAGTTGAGACATGAATGGTTAAGAGATCACGAGCCATTACTGCGAGAATTGGATATCGAGCTGAAGACTTATACCAAAAGTCCAAAATATCGAAATCATCATCCCTTGGACGATTTGGTTCCTTTAAATTAGAGGTGGCCAGTGAGCCGGGCTCGGGTCTGGCGGGGTCGGGGTCGGGGCGGGACGGGAGAAGGGGTCGGGGTCGTGTCTGGCGGGTTCTGGTGGGGTCGGGTCTGGTGGGACTTGCTCCAGTCCCGTCCCGATCCCGATCCCGTCGGTATCGGGTCGGGGCGGGCTCGGGGCGGGGTCCGTCGGGTTTTCCTTCTTTTTTTTTTTTTTTAAAATAACATATGTATAAAAAAAACTCAATAAACAAAACAAGATAGTGTAATAAAAACATCCCAAGGCTGTTTTTGTGCCTCTTATATTATTTAATAGACATATGATTTTTTTGTAATACAAATACAATTGTCTAAAATCTAAATTGCAACTTTGTGGTGTTGTCCAAAAGTTGCAAATTACATAATAAAATTACAATTAAAAAAATTACATTCTCAAAAAAAAAACCCGTTCTAATTGCTTGATGATTTCTGTGGTTCTTCGGTTGGAATTGGTATTTGTTGGTCAAATTGATCCACGTCGCTTCCACTACCTTCGGTTAAGATTTCGTTGTAGTTTTCATCTTCTTCTTCTTCGTTGATCTCCGGTTGACCGCACCTTCTCCGCTCCGCTCGTATCCAATCTCTCGAATAATACCGCAATTTCCAAGTCGTCTCCGGCTAATGAGTGTCCGTGGTCTCCTATTTGATATCTCGCCGTGAGAAAAAGCGCTTTCGACGCAGATTGATGACGCTTGAATGTTCAAAACATCTCGGGCCATCAATGAAAGTGTCGGAAAGGTCTTCGCATTCCCCTCCAAAGTATTTCAAAGCAAGTCTTCATGTCCATCTTCATTGATAACTTCTTGATACGGTAGTAACCCCGCAAAAATAAAAATATCCAACTCGCTAATTTGGTTAGTAGAGGTACGGCCGCACATTCTATTTCGAGGCTTTCAATACTAGCCGCGAAAAAAGACATGTCTTTTGTGAGGTTGTGTTGAAGATGAAGAAGATGGTATGGAAGCCGGTAAGTTACTAGCATTTTCTTGTTGATAAAATCTATATATTTTTTTGCATTGGTGTTCTACGCTAGACAACACTTCTTCTTTAGTTTGTTCAATAGGTGGTGGGTGATTTAGATTTTTGGGACTTGGAGGTGGTAGTACTTCTATACAATTGTAAATAGTTTCAATTAGTGATTTAGTACCGTCTATTTTAATAGTAGGATTTAATACAGAACCAATAATATAAATAGAGGGAATAGGAATAAAATATTTTTTATTTTGACAAACATTTTTTTAATAGCTGCCTTATAAGCTGGTTTTTCCATATATTCACTAAGTAATAAAAATATTAGAGTTATATAAAACAACATAGTTGAAATAGTAGGATAATATATAACGAAAAATTCTTTTGTTGCTTGAAAAAATTTCTCTAAAAATACAATAAGTTCGGAAATTTTTACCCAATCACTATCTAAAATCATATCAGCTGGATTTTTATTATGAGAGTTAAAAAATAAAGTTATAGGTATTCTATAGTCATAAGCAACAAGTAGTTGCTCGTATAAAGAATTCCACCTAATGGATACTTCTTGTGGAATTTTTCTATAAGGTAGTCCACAATCGTGACAAGTTTTTTTATATTCTTTTCTACGTTGTACTTTATTACTTTTAAAAATAAAGTTTATAGCAAATTGTATTTTACTAAGAATGTCTTCAAAAAGTGATAGACCATCCTTTACAATTAAGTTATATATATGGCACGCGCATTTTATATGAAAATGATCTAGAAAAGATGGAGTTAAACTATTTTTTTAAATTGTAATTGTGTAATTGTTAGAAGAAGCGTTATCTAATGTAATAGTCATAATTTTATCGGTAATACCGTAATAATCGCACACTTGATAAATATTATCTGCAATAAAAGTACCAGTGTGCCTATCATCTATAAATCTATACGCTAAAATACGTTTTTGCATAGACCATTTATAATCTATCCAATGACAAGTTACAGTTAAATAATCATGGTCGTTAGTACTACGACCTATATCAGACGTGATAGATACTTTGCCATTAAAATGATATAATGAAAAACGTAAATATTGTTGATATTCATGCGCGAATTTAAATACATCTCTCTTAACAGTTGATCTAGGAAAACCGTTAAAAGCAGGATTATATATATCTCTAATATAATGAATAAAACCTGGAGATGAAGGAAATGAAAAAGGCAAACCCTCCACAACAACTAATTTTGATATTGCTTCCCTATCTCTATGTTTATTGTATTTAGAGCCTACAATTCCCCCGTCATAGGGTTAATTTGACCATGTACTTGGTCGGGACAAGATCGTATGTGAACCTTGTCCCGATGGAGCGGGCGTTTGCGCACCCGGTTTTGAAGTCCGGTAGATTGGGCATACCTATTTGGATGAGCACTTACTACGTGTCTAATTAAACCCCCGTCCCACCGTGACCTTTTCCAGTTTTAAATTTTAAAACATTTTTACAAATTTTACATATAGCTACTTGATTCTCTACGTCCCTATCAAAAAATGTCCATGCATCCGATTTTAATGGTCGTTTCTTGGACCTCGTCTCATACTAGGGGGAATATGAGGTATTTCGGTTGAAGGTGCACTAGTGGGTGTGTTGTCATCAACATTAGTGGGTGTATCATCTAGATCATCGTCTAAATTAAAGTCTTCTTGAGTTTCAGAAAATAGTTCCTCGTCTAAATCTAATGGTATTGTAGGAAAATGTTGAGTATCAACAAAATCATCTTGTATAGGAATAAGATGACTAGAAGAAGTACCCTTGCCCTGGTTGTCGCCCCTACTAGAAGAAGTCTTACCCTTACCCTTAAACATACCTCTAATTCCTTCCATTTTAATTATATGCTAACAAATAATTAAAGTAAATGAAATTAAGTGCGCTAAATAAAATAAACAGACAATAATAATTTAATGAAGGAACGAATGTACCAAACGCCGACGTAACGTCGACGTGTAATCGAGAGGTTGAAAATTGAAACTTTGCTCGATGGAAGATCCTCAAGCTAGTTGCCAACTTCACTCCTAATTCCCAAATGAATAAATAAAATTGAATATTTAGCAAAAAATGTAGACTTGTAGAGAGAGATATTGAGAGATTAGAGAGATTGTAGGAAGATTTGTGAGAAAGATGAAGAGAAAATGAGTTATTTATAGTTGGAAAATTGGGTTAAAGTGTAAATATAATAACTTATGGATTAAAATAAATATTAAGGGGTAGGGGGGTTGGGGGAGGGGGGAGGCCTAAAATGGCCGTTGGCCAATGGCTAAAATCTAAAAGGGCCGTTGGTGCAACGACCATATTTGCAAAGGGGGGACAAAGGGTGGGGTCGGGGTCGGGCTCGGGACGGGGTCGGGGCGGGGTCGGGTCTGGCGGGACGAGACATTGTCCCGTCCCGAGTTTGAGGCCAGCCACCTTTTTTTTTTTTTAAGCGGGGTCGGGGTGGGCTCAGGACGGGGTCGCGCCTTCCCGGCCCACTGCCCAGCCTTACTTTAAATACAAATCCAACTCAGTTTACCAACTTTTCTATCTCTGTAGTCACAAATACATCATAATCTTCAAAATCCGATAAAGTATCTTGAGTAATAAAATTGCCACCACTAGTACCAGATCCATCTACCCTGTTATGTACATTTGTCTCACTATCAATGACCCTTCTATAATCCTCAAACCATACCTTAATAGCATTCATGATACGATCAATGCGCTCTTGACAACCTTCATCCCCATGCATCTTAACAATACAATACTTCATTTTATATCGGGGGTCCAAAAGTGTAGCACAACTCAATGCAAGGTTATACTCACTCCAATACTTGTCAAATTTACATCGCATATCGCTTAACATATCACCTAAAAAATTATCTTTACTCTTAGAAAGGTCAAGCAAAGCTTTATAAACTTTCCATACTCCTAAAACATAAGAATTAGAAATGGGATGCTTTGAAACTGAAAATAAGTTAGTCACATCATAAAATACTTTTAAAAACTTGTGAACTTGACTAACTTTGTCCCAAGAAGTAAGTGGAGGAGCCCATTCCTTAACCTTCACATCTCCAACAACAACATATATGAACACATCCCTGTAGTGAAGGACACGATCCATCAACATATAGGTAGAGTTCCACCTCACAGGAGTAACAAGTCTAAACCTTTTAGCAACTCGCAAGTTAAACATTTTTTCAGCAATGTCAAAAAAGTTTTTTCGTCTAGTGGAAGACCTATCAATGCACTTTACCATATTTCTAATGCTATAAATTATTTCTCCAATGGGATTCAATCCAGACTGCACAATTAAATTCAAAATATGTGCACAACATTGAACATGAAAAAAACTTCCACCATCAACAAAAAAATACTTGGAAAGAATGTGATTTTTAATCAATCTCATTATCGAAAAATTATATGTAACATTATCGGTTGTGATTGTAAGAACTTTGTGCTCCAAGTTCCATTGACCCAAAAACAAGATTAATTCATCAGAAATACAAGTAGAAATCATACGGAGGAACCAATGATCTAAATCTTATGATTCTTTTTTTGCAAACACCAATTAGAATCCACAAAGTGGGCAGTCACACATATATATTCTTCCCTAGTATATTTGCATTTCCAATTATCAGTTGTCAAACATACCTTTCCAGAAGCCTTAGCAATAAACTCTTTCAAATTATCCCTCTCCTTCACAAACATGGCAAATAACTCTCTCGTGGCTGTTTGTCTACTAAAAGGTTTAAATTGTGGGTTTAACCTTCTAGCCATTCTCCTAAATCCTCTCGTATGTACTGTAATAAATGGACGCATTTCTTCAATCAAGTAAAACATGATAGGTCTTCTACTCTCAGAATCGTCATACTTAACTTTATTTAAATAGTGGAACCATCAACATTAGTTTCAGCAGACAACATGTATTGTTTAATATCTTGATGCATCTTATGAGGTCATCTTTCTAAATGAAGTTTCAAATGCGAAGTTCCATGCTTACTATTAGCAGCCAACTCACACTTACAATGAGTGCATCTAGCTTTAGTCATCTCCGAGTTAGCCCCATAATTTTCTCAAATTCTGTCCAAACATCAGATTATTTTTTCTTCTTTAAAACTTGATTATATTCAATAAAACTATCATGGGTTTCTTTTGCTACATATGCATTAGAGGTACCTGTAGAATTGGCGTTGCTATTTTCGCTAGCCCGTTCCATATTATAATTGAATTTTGTCAAATAAGAAAAAACAAAAGTTAAAATATAAATGCAAACTTCTGTACCAAATAAGTATTAATATTGTATGTAATTTTTTATGCACAAAATATACCAAATTGACTTCTGAAGGCTGTTGCCGGAGAGGAGAGGAGGCCCGAGCATGAGAGGAAGGTTGAACATAAGTGGAGAGGAAGGGGCGGCAAATTGAAGTGGAGAGGAAGGGGCGGCAAATTGAAGTGGAGAGGAGAGGAATGTGTGCCGGAATGAACTGGAGAGGAGATGAAGTGCAGCGGATTGTAGTGAAGTGAAGTGAAGTGAAGAGGATGTTGCTGAAGGGTTAAGTCACGCGGGTCGGGTCGGGTCGGTGATCGAGCCGGGTCAGACAGGTAAAAAATACTGACTTTAGCCCGACCCTACCCAATGAACGAGTCTACCTACCATATTCGCTTTTGATACGAGCATTTTCATACTGCTTTAAATTTCCTGTCTGGATCTGACCATGTCTCTTGCTTTGCTTGTGTTTATGCTTTGTCTTGAGCCGAGGGTCTCTCGGAAACATCCGATCTAGGTAGAGGTAAGGTCTGCATACATTCTACCCTCCCTAGACCCCACATTATGGGATTTCACTGGGTATGTCGTTGTTGTTGTTGTTGTTGCCTCCTACCATATTCATTTTTTTGGCAAAATCATAAAAGAGTCAATCTCGTGGAAGACAAAATAGAAATTATTTATATCTATTTATATATATATTATTATAAAAGTGGAAATGTTAAAAATTAAAAATTAAATTATTAAAATAGCCTTTGAAATTAAAATAATAATTTAACAAAATGCCTACAAATAATTCCTAATAAGGTGACACAAATGAAAATAAATGTTTACAAGAAGGAATTCCAATGATTGAGGATAAGTTGTCATTTTGTTATTCTTAAGAATCAAAACAACCAAATTTACGTCGGCAGATGGTTACTTGAGACGTAAATTTACGCAGATTTACAAGAAGGAATTCCAAAGATGGTCATTCTTAGTTAAATTTTGGCTCGGCTTGATTTGGCTCGGTCAAGCTCAGTTCGGACAAAGTTCGGATTCGGCTCAATTGACATGATTTAAGAAATAATATTCATTCATTAGGATCAATTACTAAGTACATTAGAAATTTAACTTAACATACTATGTTGATTTAACAGTTATATAATTAATATTTATTCGATATAAGTAATTTTTTAGCCACAATGTAACTTATGCCTACTATATCATATGAGTAGGGGTGTTCATGATTCAGTTTGAGTTGATTTTTGGTTTAAATTAAAATCAAATTAATTTAATTGATTTTTTTAATTATTGAAATAAAATCAAGTCAATATAATACATATTTATCTATTCGGTTGTTGTCAGTTTGGTTCGATTATTAAGAAATCTAATGGTATTTTATCTTTTTTTTCCCCTACAATTAGAAAATAATTTTTCATTCTCTGTCAACTTATAATCCTTTGCTATCATTTTATTATGGTAGCTATAATTTTCTTGAATTATTGAGAAAATTCCTTGAGATCTATATTTTTTAATTAGGTGAATAAAGTTTACAAGAAATATAAAATGAATATTATTTTTAACGTATTCATTCTTAGATAACAACTAAAATAATCATGTTTTTGACTTAATAATGCAAAGGTTATTTTAATAATATATAGCTTGTTTAATCACGATCATACACTTCCTTAAATCATATTTTTTAATTTAATATGAACATTATTCTTAACAATTCATTAGAACTAAAATTATCACATTCTTGACTTAATAATGTAAGGGCTCGTTTGATATGAGGGATAAGAGATAATTAATCCCGGAATTAAATTTAAGATGTCTTTATCCCATGTTTGGTTGGAATAAAATCATGGTATAACTAATCCAGGGATTAGTTATCCCGGGATTGTAGTGTTATTTTATCCCTGGAGGAGGGTGGAATAACTAATCCCAGAATTAATTATCCTGAATAACTTATTTTCAACCAAACGACCCATAAGTGTTTCTTTTTATGATAGCTTATTTAATCATGATCATAGACTTTCTTATATTTAATTTTTTATTTAATAAAAAAAGAGCTGGCTCGGTTCGATCTCGATCAAAACGTAGAATAGCTCGGTGAAATTGACTCGGGCTCAGCTCGACATTGTTTAAAACTCAGTTAGGCTCGGCTTAGCTCGTTATATACCTACTCAATTAGACTTGGCTCGGTTTTGGCTCGCTTGGCTCGACGCCCAGAGAAGAGCATTGAAATTAATTAACGACTTTGCATAATATAAATAAATAGTGTGGGGAGGGGTGGCGGTTCGATCTCGTTAATTAATTTCAATGCTCTTCTCTGGGCGTCGAGCCGAGCGAGCCAAACCCGAGCCGAGTCTAATTGAGTAGGTATATAACGAGCTAAGTCGAGCCTAACTGAGTTTTAAACAATGTCGAGTCGAGCTGATCCCGAGTCGAGTTCACCGAGCTATTCTACGTTTTGATCGAGATCGAACCGAGCCAGCTCTTTTTTTATTAAATATAAGAAAGTCTATGATCATGAACTCGCTTGGCTCGACGCCCAGAGACTCAGCTTGTGTATTCTTAATTCCTCTCAGAATAGAACGGAGAAAATCACGTGACAATATTATATTTTGTTTTTAAAAATAAATGCAGAGAACAATTTAGAGAGAAAAAGAATTTAGATTTTGGTGTATAAAATCTAAGTCAAGAACTCTAAATTTATAAATAGTGAAAGAGCGAGAGGAAGAGGTGAAACTCAAAAAGTCTCTCTTCCATTTCTTATTCACACTTTTTAAAATACGAGCATTAATATGGTCAGCCCTTTTAATTTGGAGAACAATTTCTCATTAAATGTTCTCGTGTTCTCTTTTTGTTTTTCCACTTTGAAGAGAAGTCACTATGTAAAGACAATTACATTGAATATAATTAAGGAACAATCAACGAAGATTGTAGAATGTAGAATGGAGAATGTAGAAGATGATGACTACGTATGGCGTGGGAAGAAAGAGAGCAAGTAACACGTTCTACTTTATTTAGTTATCTATTATATTATCCAATTTTTTTTATGCATTCCAATTCTCTATGAATGATAGAATAAACGTTTCCTAAAAGTGATGATCTAAATTATATTTTATGCGTGTTATACCTAGCTTTCTCTAACTCTTATTTTTCATTATGTTTGTTAATAGTAGATGTGCGTTACCTCATTAGAATTAGTAAGGTAAGGCTTAACCCCTTGCTTGTACTTATTCATGTTAAGGTTTTTTATTTTATTATTATTAAAAGGCCGCTAGAGACTTTGTCTAGTGGTATAAATTTGCCAAAAAAAATTATGCATGTTTTTACGATTAAGAATGAAAGAAATAATCCCTTGATTATTTTCATTAATTGAAAGAGTATATATATAATTTACATCTTTCCATAATAGGAAAATCCTATTCCTATTCTACTCCTAAAATCTTATTCTACTTGGACACTAACTATACAATTATGGTAATACAATTATGGTAAGTGTACAATATTAATTACAACCAAATATTACCTAAACTAATATGTACAATTTCGTGACCTATCACAGTTATAGCGGGCGGTCTTCGTACGCTTAGACTATCCCTAAAATCTTCGAAAAGGACCGGGGGAAGACCTTTGGTGAAGATGTCTACAATTTGATACCTGGAAGGGACATGGCAGACGCGTACTTGTCCACGAGCTACCTTTTCGCGAACAAAGTGAATGTCCATCTCGATATGTTTAGTGCGCTGGTGCTGAACCGGATTACCAGAAAGGTAGATGTCACTAACATTATCACAATATACTAATGTAGCCTTTTGAATAGGACAATGAAGCTCTAAAAGAAGATTACGCAACCAACATGATTTCGAAACCACATTGGCCACCCCTCGATACTCGGCCTCTACACTAGAGCGTGACAATGTCGACTGACGCTTCGCAGACCATGAGACTAAGTTATTACAAAGAAACATGCAATAGCCGGACGTGGAACGTCGGGTATCCGGACAACCACCCCAATCAGCATCTGTATATGAGACAAGTGTAGAGGTCGAATATGGATATAAATGTAAGCCATAGTCAAGTATTCCCTGGATGTATCGAATAATGCATTTGAGCGCATTCATGTGTTTAACTTTGGGATTATGCATAAACAAGTACACCTGATGTACGACATACGTGATATCTGGTCTCGTGAACGTAAGATACTGAAAGGCCCTACAAGACTGCGATAGCGGGTCGGATCCTCGAACGGTGAGCCAGCTACAACACCCAGCTTCGATTTAGTATCAACTGGAGTGGAATTAGACTTGCAGGAAGACATACCAGCTCGCTCAATGATCTCAGCTGCATATTTCCGTTGTGATAAGAACAATCCACCTGCATGATGAGTGACATCAATCCCCAAAAAGTAACTCAAAGGCCCCAAGTCTTTCATAGCAAACTCAGAACTGAGCATTGTCATGATAGACTTGCGTAATGCATCAGAAGAGGCATTCAAGATAATATCATCCACATATAATATTATATGCGCCAAGGAAGACCCACGATGATAGATGAACAATGAATTATCATACCTGCTGTGAGAGAACCCAATAGTCGAAACATAGTCCGCAAACCTCTTATACCAAGCATGTGGGGACTGCTTAAGCCCATACAAGGACTTCTTCAACAAACAGACATGATGAGGATATCTGGGATCCCTAAACCCCAAGGGATGATGCATATAGACTGTTTCCTTGAGATCACCATGTAAGAAAACATTCTTCACATCCAACTGATGAATGGGTCATGCTTTCGAAAGAACCAAGCTGACAACAATACGAATGGTAGTTGGCTTGACCACCAGACTAAAAGTCTCACCACAATCCACACCAACCTGCTAAGTCTTACCATCCCCTACATGACGAGCCTTATGTCTCGCAAACAAACCGTCAGAATTATCCTTATGAGCAAAAATCCACATAGACCGAATAATATTAACACCAGATGGATGGGGCACCAACTCCCACGTCTTATTATCAATAAGAGCATTATCTTCATTAGTCATAACAATTTTTCAATACGGGTAATTTAAAGCACACACGGAATGACGTGGTAGGGTGATTTAAGAACATTAGAATTTAAATTAAAATGTCTTTTTGGTTTAAAAATATCCAATTGACTACGAGTGACTGGTCTATGACTCAGGGGAGAATTGAGTGAATTTTGGGCAGTGACGGAACTGGAACTGGACTGGGCAGTAGCAGGACTGGGCTGGCCAGTAGGCAGTGGGCCTGCTGGCCCAATAACTGGAACGTCGACTAGAGTAGTGGGCTGGATTGCTGGCCCAGTTCTGAGAGATGGACTGGACCGTGAGTCTGGCCCACTGGACTGAGGTGGGAGAAATGTGGGGCCAATGGGCAGTGGGCCCGTTGGCGGATTTGGGGTGCGGGATACGTATGAAAATTGGTGAATAATATACGGGGATATATCATCGTCCAAAAAATTATACGAACTAGGCACATGATTAATAACCTTAGAAAATGGAAATTGGGATTCATAAAAAATTACATGACGACTAATGATGATTTTATTAGACGATAAATCAAAACATTTGTAACCACGATGATTTGGCGGATAACCCAAAAACACACAAGGGGTATACCAGGCCTGAAGTTTGTTAATTGTGGTTGAGGGAAATAGTGGATAACACGAGCACCCAAAGACCCTAAGATGTGAATACGAATGAGTCTTATTATATAAAATTTGAAGGGAGGGGGGGGGGGGGGTGAATATGTCAACCTTTGGAAGGAAGAATGTTAAGAAGATATGTAGCCATTTTGTAGTGCATGATGCCAAAAAGATGGGGGTACGGAAGCACGAATCAATAAAGTTCTTACAATGTTATTAATAGTACGAATTTTGCATTCATCTTTCCCATTTTGTGACGACGTATGTGGGCAAGAAAAACAAAAATTGATCCCATTATTAGCATAAAACTCTTGAAATACCCCATTATCATATTCTTTGTCATTATCACATTAAATATTTTTAACTTCCCGTTTGAATGGGGTTCTAATGAATGCTCTAAATTTTAAGAAAATGGAAAAAACTAGAGATTTTTTCGTGATCGGAAAAGTCCATAAAAAAATAGAATAATCATCTAAAAAAAGAATATAATAGCGATGACCCAAAGAACTAAGAACGGGAGATGTCCATAAATCACTATTAATAATATCAAATGACATTAAAGTATGAGAACTGGAGGCGACAAATGGCAATCTAACATTTTTTCCTAAAGAACAAGATTGACAATTCGGAGTACTACGCGTACCCTTACAAAAAATAAAATTATTTTTATCTAAGGAAGATAAAATAGACGACCCTAGATGACCTAGACGATCATGCCACAAGGAAGGAGCCAGAGCTGCAAACGTTGATGGCAATGCATTACTCGAGAAACCGGACGTTGGCGTGATAGGATAAAGATCTCCCCTACTATCACACCTCATGAGAAGACTCCCCGTGTTGAAATCCTTCACAGAAAACCCAAACGGATCAAATTCAACAGAAACATAATTATCAGTGGTGAATTTACGGACAGACACTAAATTTTTAATTAATTTAGGGGCATGAATGGTATTTTTCAAGATAAGGAGTGGATTGGGGGGGGGGGGGGGGGGACAATGTTTTATGACCATAACCACGAATTGGAATTTAATTACCATGACCAAAAATTATGCCACGAGGGCTGTTCAAATTGGAATAAGACGAGAGAGTACCTTGATCGGATGTTATGTGGGTCGTGGCTCCGGTGTCCATGTACCAATTCAGATCTGGTGGATTTAATTCAAATGTGTGCATTGCGACTTCAATGTCGGTTTGTGTGGGGCCCGCTGCATGATGGGCCTGTGGAGGCCAAAGCTTAAGCCCACTAGCCTGCTACCTCGGCCCATAACCTGGTCTGAAACCCGAGATTGGACCCAAGAAACTGGGCCTGGGCTGTTGAGAAATAGGGGCCTAGTTTCCCAGGTAATATCCTAGAAATCCGCCATTGTTTGGCCCATAGTGGCTGGCCCAATTCCACTGCATAGGGGCCCATTGCTGGGCCCAAAATTGTTGCTGCTGCTGACTGCCCTGAGGGCCACCACCGCCACACCACTCTTCCGGCTGCCACCCGTGTTGCCGCTGCGATTCTTGCCATTATTTTTCCAATTTTGACACTTCTTGCCGCCACCGTTGTTGCGGTTTTTGCCCAAGTTGTTGGAATCGAAAGGAGGAAAATTGGACTCGATCATCATGACTACGGGACTAGCACTGGTAGCCGCCTTTTTGGCTAAGCCGGCTTCTTTGAGTGTAAGCATTGAACGAGCTTGATAAAATTGCGGAAGAGGGCTGCTCTGACGAAGAAGCCTGCCAACACCACTATATGCCTAAGACAGGTCTGCAACCATCTGAAGGACAGACGGTCGTTGGTAACTAGCGCACCAATGTTGCGGAGTTGGTCCGTCAATTCCTTCAATCTTTTGCAATATGCTGAAACGTTAGGGAAATCTTCCATATTGACGTGAGAGAATTCATGCTCCAAGGTAACATCACGAGAATTTTGATTATCCTGGAATATATCACGTATTCTATTCCAAGCCGCCATTGCCGTAGCATCTGGTTTGATAATCGTTTGCAACAGGTCGATAGAAATAGTGGAATATATCCACTGTAGAACAGTAGCATCAAGTGTGGTCCATAACTTAGGATCATCCTCGGGTTTTGGCACCTCTGTATCCGTAGGAGCTGCAGGGATAATGTGATGGAGAACTTGATGCGAGCGTGCATGAACTTTGAACAGTTCGGTCCACGTCGCATATTGGACGTTTTCTATTTCAAGAACGATAGGGATGTGATTCTTGATATTAGAAACAGCAAGGGCAGAGTGAAACATGTTCTTAGCCATAATAGCAATGCAAGACGTGATGTAGGGATCTGGAAGAAAGATTTGGGAATAGAAAAATAATTTTTGGGCACAAAAACCGAGGAAGGGAACTCGGAAACCGAACAGTTTGGACGGAAATTTTTGTGAGAAAAAAAAATTAACTTATACTTCTGATACCATGAAAGAAATAATCCCTTGATTATTTTCATTAATTGAAAGAGTATATATACAATTTACATCTTTCCATAATAGGAAAATCCTATTTCTATTCTACTCCTAAAATATTATTCTACTTGGACAATAACTATACAATTATGATAATACAATTATGGTAAGTGCACAATAATAATTACAACCAAATATTATCTAAACTAATATTTACAATTAAATGTATATCACGTGACATGTGTTTTAAGGTTATAGTTATTATATTCTATTCCTTTGTCAAAATGCAAATTAATTAGTATATACATGTTACATGCATGAAATCATCAATGCAAATGAAAATAAATGTTATCAAGAAGGAATCCCACCGATTGAGGAAAAGTTATCATTTTGTTATTCTTAAGAATCAAAGCAACCAAATTTATGTCTACAGGTGGTTACTTGCAATATATATATATATATATATATATATATATATATATATAAATAAGAGGAACTGATCAAGTAACATGGTCCCTTTTAATTTGGAGATAAATTTCTCATTAAATGTTCTCGTGTTTTCTTTCTGTTTTTCTACTCTCTTTAGAAGTCACTATGTAAAAACAGTTACATTGAATATAATTAAGAGTATATATATATATATATATATATATATATAAAAGAGGAACTGATCAAGTAACATGGTCCCTTTTAATTTGGAGATAAATTTCTCATTAAATGTTCTCGTGTTTTCTTTCTGTTTTTCTACTCTCTTTAGAAGTCACTATGTAAAAACAGTTGCATTGAATATAATTAAGAGTAGCAATGAATGAGGATGGGTAAGAATGAGTCTTCCACCATTGTACCCATCATTATTTGTAACGGAAAATGTAGAAGAACTTAAAAAAATTCTACTTTCGTACTAAATTTCTGATTGAAAAATGTTAAGGGGTTATTTTCCACCGACATTTGATGGAAAAAACTTAAATAGTAGTTTTTTACACAAAAAAATTAGAAATTTTTTTAGTGTTTCAATGAGAACATATTTTCCACCGTGCATTTTTCAGTGAGCCGATTCGGTGGGAATAAAGTGAAAAAATCATATTTTATAGCACAAATTTCTGCTGAATATTGGTCAGAAACAACTTTGTTTCTAATAGTGTTTAAAGTACGGCGTCTCCATCTTTCCTTAAAACAGGAGTTCTAGTTCCAGAAAAAGTATGAAATCTTTTTACAACCTTAACTAATAGGGAACAAAGAAAAAGAAAAACGCCTAATTGCTACTATAACCTGAGAAGGATAGAAAAGGGAAAAAAGGTACATGGAGTAATAAAGTGTGGAGGACGAACGTGAAAACAAAGGACAAATGTTATGTACTCATGTTCTCTTACAGCTCCTTTTTTCTTCTTAAATTAACTATGTAAATGTTTATTTTGCCCATCACGAAATTACCTATTCTCCTTTTCTCAAAACGATTTTCTTACTTTCCTTAATAGTTTATAAAAAAATGATTAACATATTTTTATATTTAAAAATAATTTAACTTTATAAAATGATTTATAGTCATACAAATATCCAATATTTATTTTGGACCACACATTTTAAATTTTTTTTCTTTATTTCTTACAAGTCAAACTAAGACAATCTTTTTAGACGGAGGATATTTATGAATAGATGAATAAATCAATACATTATGGGGTAATTCATAAAAAATAAAAGGAAAAGGTGTATGTCACAAAGTGGTGCATATATATTAGGAGTGCAAAATACTAAGAACTCTCCGGTAGCCTGTTTGGCCAAGCTTATTTATGCACCAAAAGTTTTTTTAATTTTTTTTTTTTAAAGTGCTTGTTTAAAAAAAACTAAGGTGTTTGACCAAACTTTTGAGAGAAAAAGTGTTTTTGGAGAGTAGCAAAAACTGTTTTTTCAGAAGCTAAAAAAATAGTTTTTTCCGAAAGCACTTTTGACAAAAATATACTTAAAAATAGTTTTTTCCGAAAGGAAAACTGTTTTTTCAGAAGCTAAAAAAATAGTTTTTTCCGAAAGCACTTTTGACAAAAATATACTTAGAAATAGTTTTTAAACACTTGATCAAACACTAATTGCTGCTCAAAAGTACTTTTTAAATTAATTGGAAAAATACAAATTGTTTCTCACAAAAAGTATTTTTTTAAAAAGCACTCTTAAAAAAAAACTTTTCAAAATAAGTTGATTTTAGAAGCTTGGCCAAACAGACCACAAATCACTGCATTAGACGGGCGTGTAGTTGTAGTAGTCAGCCTAGAATGACTCTCTTATTTACATTATTACTAGACATATATATTGGTTTATCAAATTTCGTCTATAACTTCAATAAAATAAGATTGACAAAGTTATTCATGCTTCAAAAAAATTGAAAACCATAAAAACTGACAAACCAAATCGACCGAACTGATATAATTGGTTTTGTTTAATTTTAATAAAAATTGACCAAACCACTCATGAGCACTTTTTTTGTTCAAAAGATGATTATATATACTCGGTTTCAATTTATGTGAACCCTTTATTATTTGGGAAGTATACAAGTGGTTCTTCGACCGCGTTTTACTTACATTTTTTAAAATTATTTGAATTATAAATTATCATAACTTATAGTATTTTTAATGTAGTTTATAAATATATAAATTTTATTTTTACAAACTTGAAAAATCTATATCAAAATTTAAGGTCATAGTTATAAAATTTGACACTCTTACTCTGAAAATGTCCACATAAATTGAAACCAATGGAGTATAAAGCATAATAATAAGAAAGAAGTTAGGCAATTATATGCTCGGGGTGGCCACTTGCCCTCCCATAAGTTGGGTTGTAACATGTCTTAGGTTATTATCACACAACAGAACATTACGATATAAATGTAATTCCTAAAATGTCTTGCTCAAACTGCTTCATTCACAAATACTGAAGAAATAATAGACTCATATACACCCTGCTACCTGCTTGAGACTTGTCAATTGTCACTAATTAGGTACTTTGAATATTTTGATTTCTCATTTTTTTCCTCATCTATTTAAATGAAAGTGGAAAAACACATCCATTCCTTGCGCATAGTTCAATATGGCAGGTCTTATTACTTTCGTCCATGCAACACCTTTGGTTAATATTGGGGACATCAACATCTTTTCCGATGTGCCTTATTAAGGTCTTAGAAACATGCTTGGATATTCTTTCAACATAAGAGTCGATGACTTAATCATCCTTAACTACTAAGAGTAGAGTAATTTATGTAGCAATACGATAGTTATGTTTCACACATAGAATTATGCCAAAAATAATGAAAGAGCCTTGCATACCTTGTTGTCGAAATTATCTAAGTTCCGCAGGTCCTTGTAAGCTCTATGAACGATTATCTACATCACACGGATGATTTAATCATAATCGACTCAAATATTAGAAACAGATTCTTAGAGACATTCTAGCGAATACCTTGAACGTGTAGAACCTATATTCCTTCTATATCGAAACCTATGTATGTAGCGAAACACCCAACCCTCTTAATCCTTCTTTTTACTGCTACAATCTCCAAAATAGTACAATAATTTCACATGTAACCTCCAATTTCGTACAAACAGTCCCGATAACACCCCATTAACCTAGCATTTTCGACAATCGTCTTAGAACTAGTGGCAAGAATCAAGTTCAAAACTTGTATATTCTTTAGGAACAAGAAAGGTTACCTTTGCTAAACATAGCGATGAGAATCGTCGGAACACCTTTCGCTCGTACCGGATTCCGACCGACAGAACCAGAAGCACTAGAATCGTTTTGCTTGAGCCTTGCCGAGACTCAAAGTCTCGGCTTGGTTTTCTGAACCTTCAACCTTGCTTCAAGGTTTCAATTTCACTGGAACTAAGGTCTAGAACACCACGAATTTCTCCCCTTTTTTGTTATATGAAACTTACAGAAAATCCTCAATTACGATCGAGAATTCCGAGAACCCACCAACTGGGATTTCCTCTTCCTGCTAGAAATGTGACCATTAATTCTGCATGGAAGGATTCCTTCAGGAGTGTTAAGGATTTGAGGGAGTTTGAAGAACTGGTGGCTTGAGTTTATTGAGAGAGAAGAGATCGGTTGAAGGCCTTGAAGCTGCCAACGATCCCTTTCTCTAATGTTGTCACTGCATCGCTGCTTATTAGACTACATGTATTAATCCCCACTATAAATTGTCTTCCCAATTATAATTAATTAACACCACAATTAATAATTATACACACAATTAAATTCCCGATCTCAATTCACTTAAATCCGGACGACTTATAAAATCCTCTTATACCTAATGTCATAATTCCTGTAATATAGTAGTAGTCTATAATCTCTTCGGGGATACACAATTATTATTATTATTATTCCTCTTCGTCACACTTATCAAATCCAAAATTATTTCGGGGTCACGTCCTTTTATAAACTAATTTTCTTATTAGCCTACGAAGTACAACATAAACTTCTCGGAGTCCGGTCTACTTGCCTACGTTTGTGTATTCGACCGTTACCCAAAAATACGGGATGTTACAAAAAAATTGGTGTCTGTCCGTAAATTCACCACTGACAATTCCATTTCTGTTGACATATTCATCCCCCCTTCAAATTTTATATAATAAGACTCCTTCGTGTTCACATCTTAGGGTCTTTGGTGCTTGTGTTATCCACTCTTTCCCTCCACCATAATTAACAAACTTCAGGCTCGGTCTACCCTTTGTGTTATCCACCAAATCATTGTGGTTACAAATGTTTTGATTTATCGTCTAATAAAATCATCATTAGTCGCCATGTAATTTTTAATGAATCCTAATTTCTGTTTGCTAAGGTTAGTAATCACGTGCTTAGTTCGTATAATTTTTTGGATGATGGTATATCCCCATATATTATTCACCAATTTTTAGACGTATCCCGCACCCTAAATCCGCCAACGGGCCCACTGCCCGCTGGCCCCACATTTCTTCCGCCTCAATCCAGTGGGCCAGACTCACGGTCCAATCCATCTCTCAGAACTAGGCCAGCAATCCAGCCCACTACTCCAGTCGACGTTCCAGTTATTGGGCCGCCAGCCCAGCCGCCCGCCGGCCGGCCTAATCCCTAATCCCCGCATCGCCCGGTCCAGTTCCAGTTCCGTCACTGTCCAAAATTCACCCAATTCTCCCCCGAGTCAGAGAACAGTCACTCGTAGTCAATGGGGTATTTTTAAATCATAAAGACATTTTAATTTAAATTCTAATGTTCTTAAATCACCCCTACCACGTAATCCCGTGTCTGCTTTAAATGACCCGAATTGGAAAATTGCTATGACCGAAGAATATAATGCTATTATTGATAATAAGACGTGGGAGTTGGTGCCCCGTCCATCTGGTGTTAATATTATTCAGTCTATGTGGGATTTTTGCTCATAAAGATAATTTTGACAGTTCATTTGTGAGGCATAAGACTCGTCTTGTAGGGGATGTTAAGACTCAACATGTTGGTGTGGATTGTGGTGAGACTTTTAGTCCGGTGGTCAAGCCAGCTACCATTCGTATTGTGCTCAGCTTGGCTCTTTTGAAAGAATGGCCCATTCATCAGTTGGATGTGAAGAATGCTTACTTACATGGTGATCTCAAGGAGACAGTCTATATGCATCAACCCTTGGGGTTTAGGGATCCCAGATATCCTCATCATGTATGTTTGTTGAAGACGTTTTTGTATGGGCTTAAGAAGTCCCCACGGGCAAAGTATAAGATATTTGCAGACTATGTTTCGACTATTGGGTTCTCTCACAGCAGGTCTGATAATTCATTGTTCATCTATCGTCGTGGGTCTTCCTTGGTGTATATATTGTTATATGTGGATGATATTATCTTGACTGCCTCTTCTGATGCATTACGTCAGTCTATCATGATAATGCTCAGTTCTGAGTTTGTTATGAAAGACTTGGGGTCCTTGAGTTATTTTTTTGGGATTATTGTCACTCGTCATGTAGGTGAGTTATTCTTGTCACAACGGAAATATGCAGCTGAAATCATTGAGCTAGCTGGTATGTCTTCATGCAAGTCTAATTCCACTCCAGTTGATACTAAACCGAAGTTGGGTGTTGTGGCTGGCTCACCGTACGAGGATCCGACCCGCTATCGCAGTCTTGTAGGGGCCCTTCAGTATCTTACTTTTACGAGACCAGATATTACGTATGTCGTACAATAGGTGTACTTATTTATGCATGATCCCAGGGTTGAACACATGAATGCGCTAAAACGCATCATTCGATACATCCAGGGAACACTTAACTATGGCTTACATTGTTATCCATCTTCGACCTATACATTTGTCTCGTATACAGATGCTGATTGGGGTGGTTGTCCGGATACTCAACGTTCCATGTCCGGCTATTGCATATTTCTTGGTAATAACTTGGTCTCATGGTCTGCGAAGCGTCAGTCGACATTGTCACACTCTAGTGTAGAGGCCGGGTATCGAGGGGTGGCCAATATGGTTTCAGAATCATGTTGGTTGTGTAATCTTATTTTAGAGCTTCATTGTCCTATTCAGAAGGCTACCTTGGTGTATTGTGATAATGTTAGTGCCATCTACCTTTCTGGTAATCCAGTTCAACACCAGTACACTAAACATATCGAGATGGACATTCATTTTGTTCGCGAAAAGGTAGCTTGTGGACAAGTACGCGTCTGCCATGTCCCTTCCAGGTATCAAATTGCAGACATCTTCACCAAAGGTCTTCCCTCGGTCCTTTTTGAAGATTTTAGGGACAGTCTCAGCGTACGAAGACCGCCCGCTATGACTGCGGGGGTGTGTTAAAGTATACACGTATATCACGTGATAGGTCACATAATTGTACATATTAGTTTAGGTAATATTTGGTTGTAATTAGTATTGTACACTTACCATAATTGTATTACCATAATTGTATAGTTAGTGTCCAAGTAGAATAAGGTTTTAGGAGTAGAATAAGAATCGGATTTTCCTATAATGGAAAGATATAAATTGTATATATACTTTTTCAATTAATGAAAATAATCAAGGGATTATTTCTTTCACTTTACAACTAAGTTATAAATACGGCACACACATTTTATATGAAAATGATTTGGAAAAGATAGAGTTAAAAGATCTTTTAAAAGTCTAATAGCATAATTATTAGAAGAAGCGTTATCTAATGTAATAGTCATAATTTTATCAGTTATGCCATAATAATCGCAAACTGAATGATATTTCTTGCAATAAAACTACTAGTGTGCCTATCATCAATATATCTATATGCTAAAATACGTTTTTGCATAGACCATTTATAATCTATCCAATGACATGTTACGTTAAATAATCATGACCGTTAGTACTACGGCCTATATCAGACGTGATAGATAATTTGCCAGAAAAATGATATAATGAATAACGTAAATATTATTGATATTCATGTGCAAATTTAAAAACATCTCTCCTAACAGTTGATCTAGGAAAATCGTTAAAAGCAGGATTATACATATCTCTAATGTAATGAATAAAACCAGGAGATGAAGGAAATGAAAAAAGCAAACCATCCACTGCAAATAACTTTGTTATTGCTTCCCTATCTATATGTTTATCGTATTTAGGGCCTACAAGTCCCCCCCCCCCCCCTCATAGGGTTAATTTGACCCTGTACTTGGTCCGGGATAGTATGTGAACCTTGTCCCGACTGAGAGCGCATTGGCGCACCCAATTTTTCAGTCAGGTATTGGTCCCATTTAACTTTGTAAAATTTTTGTACATGTCTCAATAAACCTCCCGTCTCACCCTGACCTTTTCCCATTTTAAATTTATAAACATTTTTACAAATTTGACATCTAACTATTTGATTCTCTTCGTCCCTATAAAAAAAATTCATGCATCTGATTTTAATTTTCATTTTATTGGGGCTCGTCTCATACTAGGGGAATAAGAGGCGTTCCAATTGGAGATGCACTAATGGGTGTGTCATCTAGATTAGTGGGTGTGTCATCTAGATTAATGGGTGTGTCATCTAGATTATCTTCTAAATTAAAGTCTGGTTGAGTTGCAGAAAATATCTCGTCGTCTAACTCTAATTGTTTATCATTAAAAAATTCAGTTTGATCTATATGTGTGTAATCAACCAAATCAACCTGTCTAGGAATAGGATGACTAGAAGAAGTACCCCTACACTTGTTACCCCTACTAGAAGAAGCACACTTACCCTTACCCTTAAACATACCTCTTATTCCTTCCATTTCAATTATGCTAATAAATAGTTAAAGATAATGAAATTAAGTGCGCTAATTAAAATAAAGTAACAATAATAATTTAAAGAAGGAACGAATGTACCAAACGCCGACGTAACGTCGACGTGTAATCGAGATTGAAAATTTAAACTTTG
Source organism: Anisodus tanguticus (assembly GCA_034509755.1). Lineage (NCBI taxonomy): Eukaryota > Viridiplantae > Streptophyta > Magnoliopsida > Solanales > Solanaceae > Anisodus > Anisodus tanguticus. Next base: position 50,667,333 of record CM067540.1, on the reverse strand, counting down.
CTCAATGGATGATCCTCAAGCTAGTTGTTAACTTGACTCCCAATTTTTGAACTATGATGTAGTTATACAAATGAATAAATAAAATTCAATATTTAGTAGACAATATAGACTTGTAGAGAGATAGATTGAGAGATTGTAGGAAGATTTGTGAAAAAGATGAAGAGAAAATGAAGTATTTATAGTTGAAAATTGGGTTAAAGTGTAAATATATTAACTTAGGAGTTAAAAATAAATATTAAGGGGGTAGGGAGAGGCCAAAAATGGTCGTTGCACAACGGCCAAAATATATGGCCGTTGTGCAACAAACATTTTTTGCAAAGGGGAGGGATCGGGCAGGATCTGGGCGGGTCGGGGCAGGATCGGGGCGAGTCGGGTGAAACAGGACTGGGGCGGGACGAGCCCAGGTCTTGCCCCGTTGGCCAGCCTTAATCTATCCAGAGGAGCAGTTGAAAAGAGGGGTCATTTGCTCATCAGCTGGGAATCATGCTCAAGGTGTTGCATTAGCTTCTCACAGACTTGGCTGCAATGCTCTCATTGTCATGCCTGTTGCTACACCTGATATTAAGGTTAGGATTTTTGTGTATACTTTTGGTTTTTATGATGTGGTCTAACCACGATTTTCACTAAGGTAATTCAAAATATAAATTAGTTAACAAGAAGAAGCTTAAGAGAGTTCAACATTTACTATATACACATAAAAAATAATTTTGACCCTGTATATACTATTCTCGCTCTCCCAATTTATGTAATGGTATTCAGATTTCGAGAGTCAAACAAATATTCTTTGACCGCAATTTTTTCATATGACTTTTAAATTATTAATTATTGTAACTTATATACTTTTACGTAGTTTTCAAATATGTGGGGGTTTTTTCTTGAAACATTAAAAGTTTCTATGTCCAAATGTACAATAAAAATTAAGAAGTTTGAATCTCAAAAAGTAAAAAGTTTCACGTAAATTGGGATAGAGTATGTAATTTTCCGACAAAGGGAGTTCGAATCTAGGTTGTTTGGACTCTTAAAAAATGATGTCGTGTTTGTTGAATCCCCCAAAAGTGGGTGTATTTGTGGAGGATCTAATATGAGTGCGGCAACATAATGGAGAGTCCAAGCAACATAGGTTCGGATGAACCCCTTTGCGCTCCGCTGGCTCCACCTTGGTTTTATGGCTTCCCATATATAGCTGTCATGTTTAACTATTTCTAAGCTAAGTTTATATTCTAAACTCTGTTTTTTTCTCTCTTTCATTTTACCAAATGAGCAGTGGAAATCAGTTAAGAGATTGGGTGCTAATGTTGTTCTTGTGGGAGACGCTTATGATGAAGCACAAGCAAATGCCAAAAAGAGGGCTGAAGAGGAAGGCCGTATGTTCATCCCTCCTTTCGATCATTCAGATGTCATAGCAGGGCAAGGTACTATAGGTATGGAGATCAATTGCCAACTCAAAGATAAAATTCACGTGATATTTGTGTCCCAAATCCTACCTAATCAGAAAACAGTAAATAAGCGAAGAATAAATAATACACACAGATTTATAGTGGTTCACCCTCAATGCGAGAGCTACGTCCACTTTGCCGCTGCAGATTTTACTATAATCAAATAGGGAGTTTGAGAATACAATTCTCTCTTAATCTCTTGCTCGACCTCAAAGAAAGAAAACGGCCTCCTAGTCTATATATAGCGAAAACTAGGGCGAACATAATACAAGCCTGAAATTTCCAAAATACCCTCCACTAAACAATCTTACATTATAAAATTATCAGGGGGCTCCCTACTCCCCGGCAGGGAGGTTTACCACCCCCTTCCAACCCCCACGTCGACCAGTCCGCTCGGGTCGAGCAGCGTTCCACACTCTGCGTAGGGTCTTCATAGTGTCGGCGATGAATTATGCTCTACAACTCAACAAATATTATTGGAGTTGAGCCATGTGATGCAAATGCAATGGCAATGGCAATTTCATTACACTATGGTCATAGAGTCATGCTGGACCAAGTTGGAAATTTTGCAGATGGTGTAGCTGTTAAAGTGGTTGGCGAAGAAACTTTCCGTCTCTGTAAGGAACTAGTAGATGGGGTCGTCCTAGTTAATCGCGATGCTATATGTGCATCGATAAAGGTTAGCAGTCAACTTTTGGATTACAACAACTCTGATTTTATCTGCTTGCTTTTTGTCTTTAGTATTCTTGAAGACCAAATCTTTCAATACCTTTAGTTTATGCTCTTTCAAGCATTAGCTATTTCCCTAGAATTAGAGTGTCCATTGCAATTTTGGTTAATATCTCTCCTTATATAAAAGGGTCCTTAATTAAGTGTGTTGTAAAGATGAACATCACTTTCTCTTCCTTTATTGCATGCCTGTTTGATAAAAAAAAAGGACAGCTCGGTGCACAAAGCATCCCGTGTTAGCAGGTCCGGGGAAGGGCCGCACCCCAAGGAGTGTGATGTAGATAACCTACCCTAATGTAAGCATTAGTGGCTGCTACCACGGCTTGAACACGTGACTAATAGGTCATACGAAAACAACTTTACTTGTTTGTTATAAATGACAAAAACCACAAAATCTATATCTCAATTATCTTAGTCGCATAATAGACCATTTTCAAAATAATCTAGAAGTAATACACAACTGGTTTCTTAGCTGAATTTTAGTTTATTAGAAATGATAGTAGCTTTTTCTTTTTTAATAGGACATGTTTGAAGAAAAACGGAGCATATTAGAGCCTGCAGGTGCACTTGCACTTGCAGGAGCTGAAGCATACTGCAAGTACTATGACCTTAAGGATGAAAATGTAGTAGCAATAACAAGTGGAGCTAATATGAACTTTGACAAACTAAGATTGATAAGCGAACTTGCAGATGTTGGTAGAAAAAGCGAAGCTGTGCTATCTACTTTTATGCCAGAAGAGCCGGGAAGCTTCAAATGGTTCTGTGAACAGGTCACATAAGAGCACTTAATATGTAATTTTGCTCAAATATACTATCTCTTAGTCTCTCTGACAAATGTGAAAAATTGACTTGTTGGATCACAGGTCAGACCAACAATGAAGTTTACTGAATTCAACTACAGATATAGTTCTAGCAATGAAAAAGCTTTAGTGCTTTACAGGCAAGGTTTTTGATCTTTTAACGAAACGTTGTCTCATTTTAACAGACTTCACTCTTCGTTCACAAGAATATATCTTTTCATGTGCGTACATCTGCCAATGAATGAGTATTTTTACAGAAAAGACATTTTTATTCAAGATCTTGTTGTTTTATGAATCGTGAAAGTATTTATATCAACAAATTTCAGAATTGGTATTCTCAATCAGTATAAAGGATATCAATCAATCTCATTCTTAACTCTTTGAGTACATTAGCAAAGAGCCAAATATTTGTTTCTCTGTGGTGAAAAGCCTGTTGGAATATCATTCTACTTGATTTTGTGAAATATGGAGTTTTCATTAGATATTGATGGCTCATATGCTTTAGTTTCTATCTTTTTTTCCACTTGCTATCAATCGTTCAGATGGGTGGTAGATCAGATCTTAACAATGAGCTTCTTTGTCGATTCACTCTCCCCGAGAAAGCTGGTGCTTTGTCGAAGTGTTTAGATGCTTTCAGCCCGTGCTGGAACATAAGTTTGATCCATTATCGTGCACAGGTAGCTATTTGGAACATAAGTTTGATCCATTTGCTTTTATTATGGAGTAATTTGATCTATTTCTCATATTTGTTTTTGAAAAGGGACAAATTGGTGCAAATGTTTTAGTTGGCATACAAGTTCCACAGGACGAGTTTGATGAATTCCAGGGCCGCGCTAGGAGTCTCGGTTATGAGTATGTTGTGGAGAGTCTCAATGATGCTTTCAAGCTTATAATGCATTGATGAAAAGTTAGTCCTTTTGAAAAATTTATCATACAAATAATATTCCCAACTTTATCTCTGGGAAGAATGGTTGTAAATGAAAGACCACACTAAATAAATAAATTAGGCATACAATATTATATTGATGCAAAGCCTAAGATCTTTATTCTGCCCTTCCCCTGAGTATATAACCTTGATACATGTTATAAATAAGCAAATTATTTCTCATATGGATCTGTTTCTTTTTCTCAACTTATGTTTCTTACAAGTTGATTGCTGGGGAAAAAAAGAACCGAAAATTGCAATGGAAAACTAGAGCTATCTAATTCAAATACAGGGGTAGTTTTGGCTGCAATGAGAAATCTATTCGTATTCTATTTTCTTAATTCTGACTTCAAATTGTAATTCATGTAATTGAACTTCACAGCTAGCTATGTCGTTTGAATTTTTCAAAAATATTGCCGGATGCATTTGTATCGAATTCTTCAAAAGTTTTGGAATTTTGAAGGGTTCATTAATAGGGTGAGACATCATTTATAAAAAGTTCGAGCAGCATAGCTTCACAATAGATTCTGAATCTTGTTATGCGCTTGGTATTTAAGTTGAACATATTATGAACTTATAATTTTCTTTATATAGTTATGGAGTTGCTTGATAATTTCTATATGTTGAGCATACTGAGTAGGTCCGTTTAATGGTACAATATCACTAATTACTGTCGTTACAGCCCCTTAACTCGTGACTTATTTTTTGGATGAGACCATTGGTTGTTTTGTGAGGCATGTTCTCAAAGAGTATCTAGATCGGGAGGCAGAGCTAGAGTTTTAACTACTTTGGACAAAATCTTGTAATTATGCTAGTAAGTTATCTTTTTAGAATTTAGAGATCGTTTGGTAGAAAGTCATACAGAAAATAGGCATGATATTATATGTGATATTATTTTATATTATGTTTGGTTGACATTTTGGGCATGTATAACTAATACATGGATTTTTTAATACACCAAAGGTATACCACCTCCGGATAGCTTATTCATGGATAACTTATCCATGGATAAAAAGCTAAAATGACAAATGTAGCCTTGTATTGTTCCAAGAAACCTATAAAGGCCAAGCATCCAAGGGTATAATTGTAACAAATTGTTTTTAAGTTTTAAAAATAAATAATTATTGTATTCAAATGGTATCTTTTGTGTCCAATCTTGGTGCAATGAACCAAACACCCAACAAAAAATAGTCCTTGTATTACTAATTCATGTATTACTAATCCCTACATTACTAATCTCTGCATTACTAATCCATGTATAACTTATTTTTTAACCAAACTACCCTTAGAATCTATAAACTCAAAATTGTAGATCCGCCTCTCCGTAGGCCCAAGTAACTTTACTGATAGTGATTTGTCCTAGTGCCAGATTGCTAGGATGTGATCTTGGGGAGTGTAAAGCTCGGTTGAGCTCAACTCGTCTATATTGCAAGACGATTCATTAGGCTCAACTCGGCTCTACTCGGTACTGGATAAGCTCGGTTAGGCTTCGTCGAATGCCCAGTCCTGCTATCAACATTTTAATTTCACATTTGAAACTTTTATACTCCCTTCGGATAAAAAAGTGTCAAAGCCTTTATTTTTTTATTCAAAAAGAGTGTTCACTTACCAAATCAAGAAAGAATTAACCTTATTTTTTCAGATTTACCCTTATTAAGTGTTAAATGACCAAATTTCAATACCTATTTAATGAGGGACATTTCAGTCAAATTACTTATTTTTATATAGGAGCTAGTATTTTCTTAAAGTGTGTGCAAATGACTAAGTGAACATTCTTTTTTATCCGGAGGGAGTAGTAAATAAAGAGAAAAATTAAAAGAATTAGTCCATGTGTTTCAGTTTATGTGACACTTTTAGCTTCTTCATATTCAAACTATGTCAATTTAGACCGATATTTTAAAATGATTTACCAATGCAACTTATAGTATTTATTATATAGTTTTTTAATATTGAATTGATTTAATCTAATTTAACTTTGAAGATGAATCAAATTAACTCTCATAAATATTTAAAAAGTTCACATAATTTGGGAGAGAGAAAGTAGTATATATTTGTACCGTCAAGTACGTATAGTGTGACAAAAAAAATGATGTGTCAAATGAAACTTTGCTCACTCAAATTTTGAATTTGTATTTGTGATTAGATGTCAAGTTGATCGGTCTCTCTATTGGGAGTCCGGAACTTAAATGATCAAAAACTAAGGAATTGAATCAAAATACTCCCAAAAATTGTCACATTAATACCTTTTGCACGGGAAATTTCTGCGCAAAAGGACTTAATTGTAACAGCGGTGTTAAGTCCTTTTGCGTAGGTGTAACGACCCGTTTGGGCGTTTAGATCATTCTAGTCATTTTTCCCAAATACCTTCCCCGTGGTTCTATTAGAGCGTTTATAAGTTGCGGGGATGGGTGGCACGATTCCCGAGATAGTTGGGCGGGTTTGGTTTGATTTTGCGGATTTTAGAGCTTCTAAGTTGAATAAGTGGAAAAGGGTTGACTAAAGTCAACATCGGGGGTATTATTGTCTTTTTCTGAGTTCTATCGGTTTCATTAGGTCTGGAACTACATTCATGACTTAGTCGGGCCTTTGGTTCGTGTTCCGAGGCCCTAGGTGATGATTTGAGTGTTTTGTCGTGAAGTTTGAGTCTTAGAGGTTTTCCTAGAAAAATGTGTCTTCGGGTTCCGGGATTAGTGTTTTGAATGTGCGAGCAAGTTTGTAGCGTCGATTATAGGCTGTGTGCATATGTGGTTTGTGTCCGGGGGATTCCGTGGTGATTTCGAGTATCAAAATCAAGTTCGGAGACACCAGAAAATCTAGTGTTCAGTTCTGGTGTCCTTCGCGATCGCGAAGAAGGAGTCGCGTTCGCGAGGGAATGGGGCCTGCTGGTCTTCGCGTTCGCGTAGGAAGCCCCCGCGATTGCGTGGATACGTGTGTCTGGGGTGGGTGAGTCACATTGCGCACTACTACAAAAAAGGCTTTAGCGGCAATAAAAATTGCCACAAAACATTTACCGGCAATTAGTTATTAGCCGGTGAAGTCGCCATCGCTAAAAGCTTTAGCGGCAATTAATGGAAATGCTGGTAAAGACCCAAATAATTGCCCGCTAAAAGGTCCGACCTTTAGCAGCACTTATTTAGCCGCATTTGTGATAGCCACTAGAACTGGCAGTGAATTCCTTGATTTTTACATTTAATGACAATTATTATTGCCAGTAAAGTTAGTGTAATTGTCTGTAAAAGTGGCATCTTTTGTGGCAATTAAAATGGTTGGTAAAGACCCATTTATTACTGGTAAAAATGTGGATCTTTTAGCAAAACTTAATATGGCTTAAAATTCTTGAAAAACATTAAAACACTCTCTTATTCATTCTAATATAAAAACATTCATAATGAACACACTAACTTCCATTATAAAAAGCATAATATTTCGTTAAATCACAACAACTAATTCTTAATTCTAGAGTTTCAACACCATAAAGAGAAAATGTACACAACTTGAATCCAGTTACTAGCTTCAATTTAAGTCTAATAACTCGTGTCTACACTAGCAAGAACTTTGAGAAGGCCTTGAAAAACTGCAAACATCTCTCTTTAAACACCACCAGTGACCTAGATTTCTTGTTACACCACCTGTTGGGTTACAAGGATTTGCAGAAAACGGAAATTACAAGTAACTGCTTATGTAAGAATTGAAATTACAATTCAACTATAAAACTGAAAATACCAATATAACAACAAAACTGAAATTACTATTTTGTTGAACACGAAAAGCTGAAACTTGTTTTTCTTTGAGTCAAGTGTGGCACTCTGTCCTTAAGACAATATTGCCCCGTATGTATCCTTTATACGTCCTGGACAATTCGTCTCCCAAGATAAAACATCAATGGAACTATTGAGCAAAGGAAACTCAAGAGCTACCGTGAAGAATATTGAATAACGAAATGATGCTTGGAAGATTAGGAAGAAACTCGCGCTCGCTTTGTGTATTTTTCGTGTATATCAAGTGTGCCTCAACAATGGTGTAAGGGGTGTTTATATAGGAGGAAGAGGGATTGTTTGATCGCCTCCATAATGACCATTGTTGGCCAAATAATGACCATTATGGAGGTAGTAAAGCCACCAAATAAATGGAGAAAATTGCCAACAGATTGGCCATTATAGGAGGTGTAATTCAGCCAAAATAAATGGTTGAATTGAGTGCTGGACGTTTCTGTTCTGGACCGTCAAAATTCTGACTTTCTGAAAACTTCAGGGACCAAACTGTACATCTTGAAACTTTAGAGACCAAACTGTACATCTTGAAACTTCAGGGACCAAACTGTACATCTTGAAACTTCAGGGACCAAACTGTTCATCTGAAAGAATTCTGGTCCAAACTGTACATCTAAAACTGTACTTCTGGCAAAGTTTTCTGGCCCAAAAAGAAAATATCGAAGGCCGCGGCCTCGAACCGAACCGGAACCGGAACCCGGAACTCGGAACTCGGAACCGGACCGGACGGGCGGGCGGCGGCGGCGCGCGTGTGGTCTTTCCTCGAACCGAAGCACATCTAGGTCTTCCCTCCTTTAAACACATGGGATACCCCTTGGGGTCCCAAACCCCAAACCAATTTCGAGTCTTATATACACAACAATTCTTTCTTCCTCTACCGATGAGGGAGAATTGATCACACACCACACTTTTTCATGCTTCAAACACCTTACTTCGTGAACCAATATCTCTTTCATTTCTCAATGAAATTTGACGATTCTTGGCCCTACGGTTATCTACGTACTTAGTACATCATGCATGTGTGAAGAACCGGATTCTCCAACATACGTAACACTAGTGTTTAAGCCGTTAAAGTTGGTCGGTCGCAACTCCCGCCAAAGGCTAATTTCCAACAATCCCCTCTTGAAAGAGATTTTGGCGCACTCACATGGTGTCTTTTCATTTCCGAAGCAATATTTCGGCGGACCGATGTTGCATAAGGAGAGGTAGCTTCACTTTGAACCTTCCATAGTTGAATACCACCGGACTTACTTACTGCGCGGTGAACGTGATGTCTTGAACCGTCAGTGTTTAGTGTAAGCCAAGACAATGGTGCCAACACAACAAATTTCCTTACTCTCTTCTTCGTAATGTTTTGTCCGTTTTGGCCATGGACAACGTCTTGGATTCTTAAGTGCGTTCATTTTGAGGCGGCCCGTCCTCGCACTTAAATAGGTGGTCTCCTACAAGGTATCCTGCTATACCCCACTTCACAAGTGTTAGGAACCATTAAAAGTTTCCCAAGAACCTAACCTCAATCGTTGAGGATCATTACGGAGTTTTGAAAACTTAACCTTTACCCATACCAGATAGCACTTAACGTCTATCGCGGGAACGACTTTGGATTTGGTGTTTCTTTTCGAAATCACTATCCGAAGTGCTCATACTTCCACCGAAGCGATCAATCGAACCTTTACAACTTCGTTTTCCCATTGAACCAAATTCATCGGGATCTCCGGTTCGTAAGGTTGGGTTACCATTTGTATTGGTCCTTATATTTTGGGTTTTAAGCCCATTCCCCTAGACAAGCAAGCCATCTGATCCTTGAGTAGGCCCTTTGTCAATGGGTCTGCTATATTATCCTTTGACTTGATGTAATCAATGGATATTATACCCGTGGTGATCAGTAGCCTAACGGTCTTATGCCTCCGTCGAATATGACTAGACTTGCCGTTGTACATAGTATTCCGTGCCCTTCCTAGAGCCGACTGACTGTCGCAGTGGATCATTACCAAAGGTACGGGTTTGTTCCAACATGGAACATCCTCTAAGAAGTCATGAAGCCACTCAGCTTCTTCTCCTGCTTTGTCTAAAGCGATAAACTCTGATTCCATCGTGGATCGGGCGATGCAAGTTTGCTTAGAGGATTTCCATGACACATCCCCACCACCAATTGTAAATATATACCCACTGGTGGACTTGGTGTTCTCTATATCGATATCCAGTTTGCATCACCTGTACCCCTCTAGTACGGTGGATATCTCGAATAGTGCAACCCAAAATTTAACGTGTATTTCGGTATTGTAATACCCGATTCAACGCCTTCCGGTGATTATCACTTGGATTACGGGTGAACCTAGCCAACTTATTGATTGCATAAGCAATATCGGGTCGGGTGCGGTTTGTGATATACATCAAATTACCGATCACACTCGTGCATATCGCTCCTGGTATACGGTGTGCACCAAGATTTTTATCAAGCTTTTGATTTGTATCCATTGGTGAAGCTATCGGAGAACTGTCTAACATCTTGAACTTTCTCAAAACATCCTCGATGTAGTGAGACTGATATAAGACCAGTCCGTCAGACGTCTTAGAGATTTTAATCCCTAGGATGACATCTGCGATACCCATATCTTTCATGTCGAAGCATTGTTTCAACATGTTCTTAGTCTCTAGGATTACCATAGATCGCTTCCGTGATCAACATGTCGTCTACATACAGGCATATCATAACAAATGAGTCAGAGTTACCTTTCGTGTAAACACATTTATCACACTCATTAATGGCGAACCCCTTCGATAGTAGAGTACTATCAAATTTTTCGTGCCATTGCTTCGGGGCTTGTTTCAGCCCGTATAGAGATTTGATAAGTCGACATACTTTCTTCTCTTGCCCTTGAACCACGTACCCCTCGGGTTGGTCCATATAAATTTCTTCTTCCAAATCACCGTTTAGGAAGGCTGCCTTAACATCCATCTGGTGTATCTCAAGGTCACGCAAAGCTGCGATCGCAATAAATACCCGTATGGATGTCATCCGGATACCGGAGAGTATGTGTCAAAGTAGTCAAAGCCTTCGTCCGTCGATAGCCCTTGACTACCAAACTGGCCTTGTACTTGTCTATAGACCCATCCGCCTTGTATTTCCGTTTGAGTATCCATTTACAACCCAACGGTTTATTTCCGGAGGAAGATCAACCAACTCCCAAGTATGGTTATGCGAGAATGGAGCTTATTTCACTCTCAATAGCTTATTTCCCAGCGGTGCTTCCGGAGTTGACAACGCTCGAGCAATTGTCCTTGGTTCATCATTAACCATATAAGCTACAAAGTCGGGACCGAAGGATGTATCCTTCCCGGCCCTTTTACTTCGCCTTAGATCCATCTCTCGGAGTCTCAAAGTTCGAGAATCAGAACACTAGATTCCGGATGTTCACCACCTCGAGATTCGCTAGATCCGAACCATTTAGATCCGGGCGGTCAAGGACTCCGGTTCTTTGACTTTGTGCATAACTTCGTTTGCGAGAGGTTATGTCTTTCTCCTTTCTAGGAAAGGTACTTTCAAAGAATAGAGCATTTCTTGATTCCATTATTGTACCCTGGTGGATATCTGGAATAACTGACTTATGCACTAAGAAGCGATAAGCACTACTGTTATTTGCATATCCGATGAATATGAAATCTACAGTCTTAGGCCCAATCTTGACCTGCTTTGGCTTAGGTACTTCAACCTTTGTCAGACAACCCCACACCTTAAAATACTTGTAGGTGGGTTTCTTTCCTTTCCATGATTCATATGGAGTTTTGTCCTTACCCTTATGTGGGACTCGTTAAGAATCGTATTAGCGGTAAGGACGGCTTCTCCCCACATGTTTTGGGGAAGTCCGGAATTGATAAGCAAGGCATTCATCATTTCCTTTAATGTGCGGTTCTTACATTCCGCCACACCGTTTGATTGAGGTGAGTATGGAGCCGTCGTTTGATGAATAATGCCTTCTTGGGCACAGTATTCCTCAAAAGGCGCTACATATTCTCCCCCTCTATCGCTACGAATGGATTTAATCCGTAGGCTAAGTTGATTCTCAACTTCTGCTTTGTAACGTCGGAACGCTTCAAAGGCTTCATCCTTACTTTTCAACAAGTAAAGGTAACAATACCTTGTGCTATCATCTATAAATGTCACAAAGTACTTGTTCCCCCCTCTAGTTTGTGCAAACTTCAAATCACATATATCTGTGTGAATAAGTTCTAGAGGAGCGGTATTCCTTTCGACGGATCAAAAAGGAAGCTTGGTGAGTTTTGCCTCTACGCATACCTCACACTTATGTTGAGGGTTTATGTCGATAGAAGGCAACAACTCCATCTTTACCAGCCTTTGAATAGACTTGTAGTTTATGTGTCCTAATCTATGATGCCATAAATTAGAAGACTCAAGCAAATAAGAAGAAGACTCAACTTTATTTCCTTGACGCAATACAGACATGGCATTCACTTTGAAGAGGCCTTCACAGACGAAGTCTCTCCCCACAAATGTGCCATTTTTAGTGAGTACAAATTTATTTGATTCAAACACTAGCCTAAAACCAGCATTAACCAATAAAGGTCCAGAAACTAGATTTCTTCTAATCTCTGGGACGTGCATCACTTCCTTCAGAGTGAGTTCCTTGCCGGAAGTCATCTTCAGGACCACCTTTCCAACCCCTAGCACGTCCGAGGAAGCGTTGTTGCCCATGAACAGCTTCTTGTCGGAGACCGGAGTGTACGTGGAGAAGGCATCTTTGTTGGAACAGATGTGTCTTGTTGCACCTGTGTCCACCCACCACTGCATCGGATTCTCAACCAAGTTGGCTTTTAGCACCACGGCCGAGAGATCCTCAATCATGTCATCCAGGAGCGTGTCCTTGACGACGTTAGCTTGAGCCTTGCCTTTTGACTTGGCTTTCTGTTGTTGCTCAGTCTTGAGCTTGCGGCATTCCTTGATCCTATGACCAGGTTTCCCACAGTGATGACAGTTACCTCTGAACGTCTCCGCTGCGGGGGCTTTGCCGTCTTTGTGGAACTTCCGCTTGTTGCTTGTTTTCCCTTTGGCCTCAGCCAGATTTGCCTTTGCCTCAGCATGTTGTCTACCCTTTGGCAAGGTCTTCTTATTATCTTTCTGGATTTGCAGTTTGATAACAAGCTCTTCAAAGGTCATCTCCTTTGTCTTGAGTTTCAAGTAACTCATAAACTCATTCCATGATGGAGGTAATTTTTCAATTAGCGATGCAACCAAAAACTGCTCATTTGGTTTCAGTCCTTCCAAATCCAAGTGATGTAAAATCATTTGGAATTCGTGGACTTGGGACATCACTGTCTTACTGTCCACCATTTGGAATTTTAGAAATTTTCCAACGATGAACTTCTTAGTACCCGCATCTTGTGCGTTGTACTTCTTTTGCAGTTTTTCCCACAACTCTTTGGCAGTGCCAACGGTGCAATAGACCGTGTACAGAGGGTCTGCCAAGCAGTTCAGTATATAGTTCTTGCACATGAAATCGCTATGATTCCATGCGTCACGAACCATCTTCATGCCATTAATGACATGGATACCAAGGCCCCCTTCACCCGTTTCATTGGGCGAAGAGTCCATTTCATCTCCAGCTTGTGGAGGATCTTCCGTAAGGAACCGGGCCATGCCCATAATCGTTAAGTAAAACAACATCTTTTTTCGCCATCTTTTGAATTCCGATCCCATGAATTTTTCGGGGCGATCATGGTGGTGTGATGAAGAGGGTGAAGCTCCAACGATTGGGAAGGCAACAAAGTGTTACGCCTTGAGCGAGAGCGGCGCAGCGAAGCGATGAAGGCGGCGGAGTTCGCCTTGGCCGTAGCGGTAGTGGCGGGGAAGGAAACAACGTTGCCTCGAGAGGCAACAACGATGAGCGAACAACATCGGTCATATTTCCAGCCATGTTATTGCAGTTACCGTAAGCAAAATATTGTCTTAAGTTGTTGGGTTACAAGAATTTGCAGGAAATGGAAATTACAAGTAACTGCTTATGTAAGAATTGAAATTACAATTCAACTATAAAACTGAAAATACCAATATAACAACAAAACTGAAATTACTATTTTGTTGAACACGAAAACTGGAAACTTGTTTTTGCTGAGTCGAGTGTGGCACTCTGTCCTTAAGACAATATTGCCCCGTATGTATCCTTTATACATCCTGGACAATTCGTCTCCCAAGATAAAACAACAATGGAACTATTGAGCAAAGGAAACTCAAGAGCTACCGTGAAGAATATTGAATAACGAAATGATGCTTGGAAGATTAGGAAGAAACTACTTTCTGCTTTGTGTATTTTTCGTGTATATCAAGTGTGCCTCAACAATGGTGTAAGGGGTGTTTATATAGGAGGAAGAGGGATTTGTTTGATCGCTTCTCCATAATGACCATTATTGGCTAAATAATGACCATTATGGAGGTAGTAAAGCCACCAAATAAATGGAGAAAATTGCCAACGGATTGGCCATTATAGGAGGTGTAATTCAGCCAAAATAAATGGTTGAATTGAGTGCTGGACATTTCTGTTCTGGACCGTCAAAATTCTGACTTTCTGAAAACTTCAGGGACCAAACTGTACATCTTGAAACTTCAGGGACCAAACTGTACATCTGAAAGAATTCTGGCACTTCTGGCAAAGTTTTCTGGCCCAAAAAGAAAATATGAGAAGGCCCGGAACCCGGAACCGGACCGGACGGGCGGGTGGCGGCGGCGCGCGTGTGGTCTTTCCTCGAACCGAAGCACATCTAGGTCTTCCCTCCTTTAAACACCTAGGATACCCCTTGGGGTCCCAAACCCCAAACCAATTTCGAGTCTTATATACACAACAATTCTTTCTTCCTCTATCGATGAGGGAGAATTGATCACACACCACACTTTTCCATGCTTCAAACACCTTACTTCGTGAACCAATATCTCTTTCATTTCTCAATGAAATTTGACGATTCTTGGCCCTACGGTTATCTACGTACTTAGTACATCATGCATGTGTGAAGAACCGGATTCTCCAACATACGTAACACTAGTGTTTAAGCCGTTAAAGTTGGTCGGTCGCAACTCCCGCCAAAGGCTAATTTCCAACACCACCAAGCCTCAATGCGTGCACCACTTCATCGGAGCTCGAGCACACTTGTTAATAGGATTGAGAGGAAAAGAGAAATGAAAGAAGTTCTTGCGAAGTCGTTAAGCTGCAAAAAGAAATATTTTGGTTAGAATTCGAAAATGAAAATCAATCGCCACTATTATAGAACCAAATAACTTCAGTTCCTTATTGCCAAGGCGTCTACTGCACAGCTAATTCCAACATAAGATGGTCCTTGAATGCCATTCAGCCCTTAATATGTTACTATGAAGAAAATCAAGAGATCGAATCAGAACAAAATATTGGAGTAAATCCTTTATTAACACATTTTAGCATGTAAAATATGAACTAACATCGAACGAGCAACATGAAGAGAGCTAAACATTCACTAAAAGATTAAGTGCCTTACTGTAAAATAAAAAGGAAATTTTTTGGAATACCTGTTTTCACCAACAAAGTCTGTTGAGACCAAATCATCTTAAGTGTATAGCAAGATACCGTTCAATTTACCCTCGGAGTCCTCCCTATGTTGTTGAGAACACAAAAGAAGTTAGTATTGCTGCTGCACAAGGGACCAATAAAACAACACAAGTGATCAAACAAAAAATTACTTGATTGCTGCCTTGATGTCATCATAAGTGGCTTCTTTCTCTAGTCTTATAAGGTCCACAACAGAAACATCAACAGTTGGAACTCTAAAGGCCATTCCGATCAATTTGCCATTAAGAGCTGTGATTTCTGACAGCCTGCATTATGATAAATGCAACTTGATTAAACTAAAAGTCTAATACAATGTATTACTGTATTAGCAGATACAGTAACCATTTGTTAGAGTTTCATGCTATGCTTCATAAATGGGATTTGCTATGGAATTTAACAGACTAAAAACCCAACTTTAGAGGCGAACCAATTAGAATCATTTAAACTATCGAAGATTAAGTAGTCACTATAAACTTCATATCTTCCATTGCTGAAAGATTGATTTTGCAGATGAGGTATCATGTCACAGTAATATTTTCTTTCCTTTCCTCTTTTTTTTTCTGGATAATTATCATTTTGTGGAATTCTATAGCAAAAATGCACCAAACATGGAATAAAAAACAACTATTAGCAATGACCATTAAATTCAATAATTACCTTGGCTACACCAGTACTACCAGGAATGATATTTGAAAGAAATAATCTCTTTGATTATTTTCATTAATTGAAAGGCTATATATACAAGTTACATATTTCCATAATAGGAAAATCCTATTCCTATTCTACTTCTAAATCCTTATTCTACCATAATTCTAACTATACAATTATGGTAAGTGTATAACACTAATTAAGGTATCCTTTTCATTACAATATACTACAAATATATATACCATATATACAATATCCTATTGTTACTTGGATCTGCAGAACTGGCCTAGAGCCCACTGCTTCCCACCGCCGCCCGTCCACTGTTATGTATCCCTGTGATATACTGTTGTATATTCAGTGTATATGACCTCTGTTTAACACACCCCCGCAGTCATAGCGGGCGGTCTTCGAACACTGAGACTGTCCCTAAAATCTTCAAAGAGAACCGCTGGCAGACCCTTTGTAAAGATGTCTGCAATTTGATAACGAGACAGGACATGGCATACGCGAACGTGACCCTTTGCAACCTTCTCACGGACAAAGTGAATGTCCATTTCGATATGTTTGGTGCGTTGGTGTTGAACTGGGTTACCTGAAAGGTAGATGGCACTAATGTTATCGCAATATACCAAGGTTGCCTTCTGAATGGGACAATGAAGCTCCAACAGCAAATTACGTAGCCAACATGATTCGGAGACCACATTCGCTACCCCTCGATATTCTGCCTCGACACTTGAGCGTGATAGAGTTGCCTGACGTTTTGCTGACCAGGAGACCAAGTTGTTGCCAAGGAACATACAAGTAGCTTGAAGTCGACCGTCTGGTGTCGGGACAACCACCCCAATCGCATCCGTGTAAGAGACAAGTGTGGATGTAGATGAAGGATACAAGTGCAACCCATAGTCTAGTGTCCCATGAATATACCGAATGATGCGTTTAATTGCATTCATGTGCTCAACTCTGGGATCATGCATGAATAAACACACCTGCTGAACCGCATATGTAATATCTGGTCTGGTAAAGGTAAGATACTGGAGGGCCCCCGCCGATCGCGATAGCGGGTCGGGTCCTCGTATGGTGCACCTGCTGCGGCACTTAGCTTTGGGTTTGCATTAACTGGCGTGGAAGTGGACTTACAGGATGACATCCCAGCCCTCTCGATGATCTCAGGAGCATACTTCCGTTGAGACAGAAACAACCCACCTGAATGACGTTTGACAGCAATCCCCAAAAAATAACTCAAGGGCCCCAAGTCTTTCATAGCAAATTCAGAACTGAGCATGGCCATGATAGACTGGCGCAAGGCATCGGAGGAGGCAGTCAAGATGATATCATCCACATACAACAGAATGTAGGCCAAGGACGAACCACATCGGTATATGAACAAGGAATTATCTGACCTGCTGTGAGTGAACCCAATAGTTGAAACAAAGTCAGCAAACCTCGTGTACCAGGCCCGTTGAGACTGCTTAAGCCCATATAAGGACTTCTTCAACAAACATACATGATGAGGACGGTTTGGATCCCTGAAACCCAACGGCTGATGCATATAGACTGTTTCCTTGAGATCACCATGTAGGAAAGCATTCTTGACATCCAACTGATGAATGAGCCAAGTCTTTGAAAGAGCCAAGCTAAGCACAGTGCGAATGGTAGCCGGTTTGACCACCGGACTAAACGTCTCACCACAATCTATCCCAACCTGCTAGGTCTTACCATCACCCACAAGTCGCGCCTTATGTCGAGCAAATGACCCATCTGAATTCTCCTTATGAGCAAAAATCCACATAGACCTGATAACATTAATACCATATGGACGGGGCACCAACTCCCACGTCTTATTATCAATAAGAGCATTATATTCATCAGTCATAACAATTTTCCAATTAGGGTCATTTAATGCGGACACAGGATTGCGGGGCAAGGGGGATTTAGAGACATCAGAATGTAAATTGAAATGTCTTTTAGGTGTAAAAATACCCCGCTGACTACGAGTGACCGGTCTATGACTCGAGGAAGAATTGAGGGAATTTTGGGAATTTTTTGGGGTCGGGACGGACTGGCCAGCAGGCAGTGGGCCTGCTGGCCCAAATCGGTAAATGGACTTGTCGTCTGGACCAGTTCCGGGGTGGGGACCGGCCCAATTGTCGGAACTGCTTCAAAGTGGTCGAAGACGGTGCTACGGGCAGTACTGTGGGTCCAGCGGGCAGTGGGCCCGCTGGAGGATTTTGGGTTCGGGAGATGTCCGAAAAATTCCGAATAATATACGGGGATATTTGGTCATCCAAAAAATTATTCGACTTAGGCTCGGGAGTATGAACTTTCGTAAAAGGGAATTGGGTTTCATCAAAAATGACATGGCGATTAATTATGATTTTCTTGGAGGATAAATCAAAACACTTATAACCACGATGATTCGACGGATAACCCAAAAATACACACGGGGTAGACCGAGCCTGAAGTTTGTTAATTGTGGTGGATGGGAATAACGGATAACACAAGCACCCAAAAATCTGAAGATGAGAATACGAAGGGTCCTTATTATATAGGATTTTGAGGGGGGAGGAATATGTCAGACCTTTAGAAGGAAGTATGTTAAGAAGATATGTGGCCATTTGTAGAGCATGATGCCAAAAATATGGAGGTATGGAGGCATGAATTAAGAGAGTTCGGACAATGTTATTGATGGAACGAATTTTGCGTTCGGCCTTACCATTTTGTAGAGATGTATGAGGACACGAAAACCTAAAATTGATCCTATTATTAGCACCGAAATCCCGAAACTCCCTATTGTCATACTCTTTCCCATTATCACATTGAATATTTTTTATGTCTCTTTTCGAATTGAGTACGAATGAACGCTCTAAATTTGATGAAGATGGAAAACACTTGCGATTTATTTGCAATTGGAAACGTCCACAAAAATCTAGAATAATCATCTAAAAAGAGAACATAATATCGATGACCCACTGAACTTAGAACAGGAGACGTCCATAAGTCACAATGAATAATGTCAAATGGCATAGAAGTATGAGAATTGGAGTCTACAAATGGTAACTTAACATTTTTTCCTAATGAACAAGACTGACAAATTGGAGTACGACTCGTACCCTTACAAGAAATAAAACTATTTTTATCTAAAGCTGATAAAATAGAAGATCCCGGATGACCCAGGCGAGCATGCCACATGGAAGGAGAGATGGCTGCAAAAGCTGACGGCAAGGCTGGACTCGATGGACTGAAACCGGGCATGATAGGATATAGATCCCCCCTAGTCTCACACCTCATGAGATGACTCCCCATCTTGAAATCTTTCACAGAGAAACTGAAAGGATCAAATTCAACAGAAACAGAATTGTCATTTGTGAACTTTCGGACAGACACTAAATTTTTAATCAATTTAGGAGCATGTAAAGTATTTTTCAAGAGGAGTGGTGGATTGGGGAGAGACAACGTTTTCTGACCATACCCTAGAATTGGAATAGAACTGCCATTACCAACAATTATCCCCCGGGGGGTGCTCAAATTGGAATAAGATGAGAGAGTACCTGATTCGGAAGTCATGTGAGTAGTGGCACCGGTGTCCATATACCAATTTGGGTCCGGTTGAGATAACCCCAGTGTGTGCATTGTGGCCTCGATGTCGGTTTGAGTGGGGCCTGCTGCATGATAGGCTTGCGGAGGTCGGGGCCCAAGAACTCCTGGCCGTGGTGGAGTTGGGCCGTAGCTGTTGTTGCTGCCGCCGCCGCCAGGCCACTGGGCCGGCCGGGTGTTGGGCTCGGACCGTTGGCCGCCCCACCGGCCGCCGGAACCCGCCTTGGATGGTACGGGTTCCACTGCCATAGGCCCCACTGCTGGGCCCAGGGGGGTGGTGGGCCACTGTCCCTGGATGGGACCCACCGCCTTCTTGTTGACCACCGGAACCGCCACCAGAACCGCCGCATTTGCCCCCGCTGTTTTTGTTATTATTTTTGCGATTATTCTTGCCGCCACCATTATTATGGTTTTGGCCCGAATTATTCACAAAACCTGAAGAACTAGGAGAGGACGCCACCATGACAACTGGGCTTGCTCCGATAGCCGCCTTTTTAGCCAAACCGGCTTCTTCCAACGTAACCATGGAGCGGGCTTGATGAAAGTCGGGAAGAGGGTTGCTTTGGCGAAGGAGAGTTCCAACACCATTATAGGCCTCCGAAAGACCGGCAACCAACTGTAGAACTAGACGATTATTTGTTACTGGTGCGCCAACATTACGGAGTTGATCCTCCAACTCCTTTAGTTTCTTGCAATATGCAGAAACGTTCGGAAATTCGTCCATTCGAACGAGAGAGAATTCCTGCTCGAGTGTGACGACACGGGAATGTTGGTTGTCTTGGAATATGTCACGCAATCTATTCCATGCAGCCATAGCCGTGGTATCCGGCTCAATAATCGTCTGTAGAGGATCTAGCGAAATAGTGGCATATATCCACCGAAGAACGGTAGCATCAAGTGTAATCCATAACTCAGGATCCTCCGCAGGAAGGGGTCTAGCGGGAGGAATGATGTGATGAAGAACTTGATAAGATATAGCGTGAATTTTAAACAACTCCGCCCACGTCGCATATTGGTCGTTTTCCATCTCAAGGACAATAGGGATACTGCTCTTGATATTGGAAACCGTGAGGGCAGGGTGAAAATTGTTCTTAGACATATTGAAAGAACAAAGAAGAAAGGGAAATTTAAGAGAGGTGTTTTTGAGAGCGGAAGACGAATTTTGGAAGAGAAACCCGAGGAGGGGGGGTCTCGGCCAAAGAGAGGGCAAAAGTTTGAGAGAAAAACTTTTGTTTAGACCTAGTCTCTTGATACCATGAAAGAAATAATTCCCTTGATTATTTTCATTAATTGAAAGGCTATATATACAAGTTACATATTTCCATAATAGGAAAATCATATTCCTATTCTACTTCTAAATCCTTATTCTACCATAATTCTAACTATACAATTATGGTAAGTGTATAACACTAATTAAGGTATCCTTTTCATTACAATATACTACAAATATATATACCATATATACAATATCCTATTGTTACTTGGATCTGCAGAACTGGCCGAACGGCCCACCGCCTAGGCCCAAGTCTCGTCGGAACAAATCCTTTGGATCGGCCGAGAGCCCACCGACGAGGCCCACCGCTTCCCACTGCTGCCCAGTCCACTGTTATGTATCCCTGTGATATACTGATGTATATTCAGTGTATATCACAGGTATATGACCTCTGTTTAACAATATTGAATGAAGCAACTCTTTCACCTCTCCAGTCCTTCATGGATGGACTATCAGTAGTCTTCCGGGCGGCTGAGTAGCAAAACATTGCAGCAGGTTAAAAACTAGATATAAAATTCACCCTATTCAAATTGCAAAGTAAATTGGGAAAACACTCACCAGTAATGGAGTGGACAGTGCTATGAGATCCTCCACAATATATGTCAAACCTACCATTGATGACCTACAACATAGCAAGATAAAAACACATTAACAAAGATTTGACAAGTGATTCAGATAACACCTAGGAGGAAAAGATTAATCTAAGATATAACCTTGGCAAAAGGTGCAAGGAAGTTAATAGTGCAACTACCATTAGATACAATGTCCAATTCTGGCTTGTATTCCTTTACGTTGACAACCACAACAAACATGGGGGTGTCCTTGCTAGGAGCAGAGAGCACAACCTTCTTGGCACCACCCTGAGCACACAAACATCTCAAGTCGATCAATTATTTCGTAGGCAGGATTTAGATTTATTTTCTCCTCAAATGTAGATCTAACACAAGAAACAAGATCTAAGAAGTACTCTCCGTCCCAAAAAGACTGTCTTGATTCGAATTATGAGTGTCAAACTAACTAATGTTCGGTGTAAATTCGGATATAGAATCTTTAATTTTTTGGAAATAAAAGTTATATATTTAGAAACTACATAAAAAGTACTATAAGTCACAATAGTTTACAATTCAAAATATTTAGAAAGTATTGAAAAAATTATGGTCAAATAAAATATTCTTTGACTATCCAAATAGTAATTAAGACACTCTTTTTCGGACGGAGGGAGTATAATGTATATCCAATGAACTCTAAATATTCTAGTGGCTATAGCAGTGATTAATGCATCATAGATCAAATCTAACAACAGAAATGCAATTGGAGAAATCATTTACACCAATGACATAAACAAAGTAATCATACTTTTAAGTGAGCAGCAGCCTTGACCTTGTCAGTGAAGAAACCGATTAAGTCAACACCAGCTTCAGTCCATGTATATGGGTGGTGGTGTAGAGACTGGTCAAGCAAATAACTCTTTCAGAGAGCCTCTAATATATTTCATTCAATTAGATGTGGAAAACTAGGATAGCATATAAGTGATATCAGTATTTAGTCAACACTAACTAATAGGAGCTATATTCTTTGAGTGTCTAAAACAATCTTCCATCTATTCCACTATCCATCATTCCATCCTACTAAACAAAAAGAAAAAGAAGAGAACCAAAATGCTAAATGGGAAATATAGAACATGATAAAAGCTTGCAACAACTAAATGAGTATCTTAAGGACATGTTAATTGCTGATTAGATTTTTATCAGGGAACTTTTTTGACTTTAGTACTGATAAAAAGTGTTACAATTATAGCAAACATGAATGAGATAAAAGAATACATTAATTTTTTAATCAAATGATAAAAGAATCCTCAAGCTGATGATCTTTACAACTGATCATTTCCTATTTGATGGACTTTCATACCGCCTCTTAGATTACCACTCATAAACTCTGTCATAAAAACAAATGTGCAAGTGTATAGTCTCTGTAGCCTCATTTTCTAAACTTCATAACCTCAATGATGCTTTCAAGGATATATAAATTTAATATTCTAGTACAAAGGGTTCTAAATCCTATAAAAAAAGGAATTTTGTAGTTCTCAACAATCAACCAACCTTTCTAGGTTACTGGTTTGTTGTACAATTTCATAACTAACGAATTATAAAATAAAAACATTAATGATAACTCTCAAGAAATGAAACTAATCACAGATATAACATTGAAGAAATCCACAAATGAAACCAGTTATAGAACCCTATTTAATTTGTTTCACCATAAAAATATTGCATAATTGAAGAATATACACATGAATATACATCTAAAACAAAAATAATTTGCATAAAAATAATGATGTTGAGTCAAGAGAATGCAAATTTACTTCTTACAGGTTGATTAAAAAAGATATAGGAAACACTGCATCAAACTGAGCAAGAAGGAGACTGATAGGGTTTCTGCAACTCCATACGCCTCCTTTGGCAAGGACAACGTAGTTATTCACTGTCATCAAAATAGTTACAGTTCTACTTCAATATAGAGATTTCAAGAAAGAAACAAAATCACAGGTTATGATATTTGGAGCCACGTGCCGACTGGATGATACTCCGGGCTCAGTGTTGGCAGGTACATGGATCTAACTAATCCCCGGGTTATGACTAGTAGTAGCAAAAACTCCACCACAGCATGTGTGTACAAATATTGAGAAAGAGATTCTGGATTCTGACATTGCATTGCATTACCTTATATTATTGTCTTTAATGACTTAGTGATTTGAATTGAAATTGGAATTTGCTCTGCTCTTAGAATTGATTTCTTGTCCTATGATTTATGACTTGTTGATTGTCTTATCTGCCCAACTTGTTTAATTTTACTTCATGTATATGTTAATTAATTATGGTCGGTCTGTGATGCCTACTGAGTACCGTAGTTTTTGTACTCATACTACTCTTGTTGTACTTTTTCTAAGTGCAGAGTTCAAGCATATATCTAGTTAGAGGCTCGGTGAGTAGTCCGAGGCTTATTTGCTGAGATTCAGATGGTGAGCTACTATCCGACCTTCAGCCATGGATTCCTTTCTTTCTATTGTCTATCATTCTATCTTAGACAATATTTATATTTCACACTTGGTAGTATTTTCCAAATTTGTAATAGTTAGATGTTCTTGTACGGTGACTCCAGTTTCTTGGGAGGATTGTAATAGATATTTCGCACTTTATTTAATTATGGTTTAAGACTCATTATTGTTTTCTTGATTTAAACTTCTGCATGTCTTATAGAAATAGCAAATGGTTTGAAGGGTTAATAAGGAAAATGGTTTGCCCACCGAAGGTATAGTGTGAGTGCCACCATGACCTGTGATTTAGGTCGTGACAACTTGGTATTAGAGCCTTAGGTTCACCGGTCTCACAGTACAAGAATAGGTCTAGTAGAGTCTTGCAGATCGGTACGGAGACGTCTGTACTTATCTTCAAGAGGCTACAGGACTTTAGGAAAAATCTTATTCTTTCATTCTTTCGTGCTACATTATCCAAATTGGTATCTAGTTTGTTCAAATTGGTATCTGGTTTGCTCAAAATTGTATCTAATATATCTTTCTATTCTCTCATAGATGGTGAGGACACACGTACAAGCTGAGAATCCCAAGGCACCAATGCCTACTGCCAGAGGGGTTGTGGCATGTGGTAGAGGCCGAGCGAGAGGTCATGGTCATGCTATAGGTTGAGGGGCAGCACCCGCTCAAGGTAGGGCACCCGCGACTGTTCATTCCCGAGTTAGATCAGAGTCAACTGAGCCACCGATAGATGGTCATGATAAAGGTGTTGAGGGTGATGAGTTGGGACCATCCCCAGCTCAACCTGCTATTGTTGTTGATCCCATTTTGATGAACACTCTGGTTTGAGTACTGAATCTGCTTGAGGGTATGACTGAGGCATGTGTTATTCCAGCCGCACCAGATGGTGCAGGGGCGAGAGCGGCTGATGTTCCAGCCAGAGTTCCTGCTCCCGGGGAACAACCAGTTGTGACTGTGGCTCCCCGCATTAATAAGGCTCCGGTTCGTGCACTAAATTTTATTCCCAGGCCAGTGGGAGGTCTAGTGATGACCCATGAGGATCATGAACTATTTAGCAGGTTCTCGAAGATTGAGCCCTCGAGGTTCTATGGCACACCGAATAAGGATGCTTACGAGTTCATTATTGACTGTCATAAGATACTCCACAAGCTTGGAGTGGTAGAGAGTCACAGAGTTGATTATATGGCTTTCCAAATTTTTGGTGATGCGAAGTTGTGGTGGAGATCGTATGTGGATTATATGCCAGCTGGGTCACCTCCTCTTACATGTACTAAGTTTTACCAGGTTTTCTTGGAGAAGTACGTTCCACATACTTTGAGGAATAGGAGACGAGATGAGTTTAGTCACTTAGAGCAGGACAAGTTTTTTGTTGCTGAGTATGAGGCCCGTTTTCATTCCCTGGCTAGATATGATGTTCAGTTGATTACTATAGAGACAAAGTGGACCAGGAGGTTTGTCATGGGTTGTTCCTACTGTTGAATATTGCGGCTCTACACTTAGTAGCTACAGGAGCTGGGTTCCAGGATGTAGTGGATCATATTACAGAGATTAAGTCAGTGCGGGCGCAAGTTAATGGCAGCAAAGTAGATAATAAGAAGGCCAGCATCGGAGGCACGTTCAGTGGTTCATCATCTAGAGGGTCGGGCCACTATGGGCAGAGCTTCCAGCATCATTCAGGTCGCCCTTATCAATCAGTTATCCAGACTTCTGTTGGGGGGTTCTTAAGGGCCCAACGGGTATTCCTTAGGGCCAGGTGGATATTTTTCAGGGCGACCATCTCAGGGTTCTTATTCCCAATTCCCATACTGCGGAGGGTATTCTAGTTCATCAGCTTCTGTTTATCAGGCCATTTCTGGCAAAGAGTGCTACGAGTGTGGAGACGTGGGCATTTTAAGTGCCATTGTCCCCATCTTAGGCAGAGTGAAGGCTAGCAGACTTCTCAGTACTAGGCTTCCAAGAAATCGATGATATCTTTTAGAGGGGGTGTATCTTCTAGTCATGATAACTCTCAGTCTGGATGAGGTGGCCATACTTCGGGTAAAGATGGTTCTCAATCTAACAGGGGTAGACATCAGCCCAACAGGGGCGGGGCACAGTTTGGTCAGGGTGGTCGTGGCGGTTCATTATCTTATGGAGGACGTGCACACTTCTATGCTTTTCCAGATAGACCTGAGGCCGAGGCTTTTGATTCGGTTATCACATGTATTATTTCAGTTTGTCATCGGCCAACTTTAGTATTATTTAATCCTGGGTCGACCTTCTCTTATGTGTCTACCTATTTCTCTGTTGGATTTCATATGTTATATGATGTTCTTGCCCTTTACGTTTTTCCACTCCGGTTGGAGATTGTGTGGTTGTAGATTGAGTATATCAGTTTTGCATTGTTACTTTTATGGGATACGATACATGGGTATATTTGCTTATCCTTGATATGGTGGTCTTCAATATTATTTTGGGTATGGACTAGCTTTCTCCCTACTACGCGATTCAAGACTGTCATGCTAAGACAATCACTTTATCCATGCCGGGTATTCCTAGACTTGAGTGGAAGGGTACTCCTAGTCCTTCCCTGAAGAAGATTATTTCTTTCATTTGGACCAGAAAGTTAGTTGACAGAGGGTGTCTGGCCTACTTAGCCCATATTCGTGATACTAGTGCCGACACTCCATCTCTTGAGTCTATTCCGGTAGTGATTGAGTTTGCGGAGGTGTTTCCCACATACTTACCAGGTATGCCACCCGACCGTGACATTGATTTCTGTATTGACCTTGAGTCGAGTGCTCATTTCCATTATTTTGGACAAAGGTACTCAATTTACTTTCCATTTCCAGATGACCTTGCAGAAAGAGATAGGAACTCAGTTGGATCTTAGCACCACTTTTCACCCTTAGACGGATGACCAATCTGAGTGGACCATTAAGGTGTTAGAGGATATGCTCCGAGCTTGCGTGATCGACTTTGGAGGTCATTAGGACCAGTTTTGTACCTTACCAGAGTTTTCTTATAACAACAGTTACCATTTGAGGCTTTATATGGGAGAAAATGCCGATCTCTAATTGGTTGGTTTGATGCGTTTGAGGTAAGGCCTTGGGGTACTGATCTTTTGAGAGAGTCCTTAGAAAAGGTGAAGTTGATTCAGGAAAAACTTTTAGTGGCTCAGAGTAGGTAGAAGGAGTATGCGGACTGGAAGGTTCGGGATTTTGAGTTAATGGTTGGTGGCACGTTCTGTTGAAGGTTTCACCCATGAAGGGTGTAGTAAGGTTTGGGAAGAAAGAGAAACTTAGTCTGAGGTTCATTGGGCCATTTGATGTTCTTTGGCGTATTGGAGAGGTGGCTTATGAGTTAGCTCTACCTGCAGGGTTAGCGGGTGTTCACCTTGTGTTTTATGTGTCTATGCTGAAAAATACCATTCTGACGGTTCTTACATCATCCATTGGGACTTGGTACTACTTGATTAGAATCTTTCCTATGAAGAGGAACTAGTAGCCATTTTGGACCGACAGGTTAGAAAGTTGAGGTCAAAGGAGATAGCTTCAGTTAAGGTGCAGTGGCATCGTCCAGTTGAGGAGGCCACTTGTGAGATCGAGTCCGACATGCAAAGTAGATATCCCCAGTTTCTTCCCGATGGTCCCCCACTTCAATTTAAAATTTTCAACTGCCATTAACCTCAAAAAACCAATGTCCCACCTTCGAAATTTATCATTTTCGTATTAATTTTAACCCGAAAGTCAATATTCTCGGTATATTCAAGTCAAGGAACAAGTTTCAAAGCTTAAATTTTGAAATAAAGCGTTGTAGAACTCGATTTCAAAACTCAAAAACAACTTTTAATCTAGGTATTTTACTATGATCTTTCTAATTATATTGTTAAATACATCATAATCCTAAGCATGATTAATGTTCATAGTGTTGAATTACGAAAACGTTATGTTTTTCGCAAATATTTTTGCGCAATAGGGGCAGTCTGCCCACTACCCGCCCAACCCGATTTTTTCATTTTTTAATTTGTAAATTGTTTGTTAATTAATTAATAAGAAATAATATAGTAATCTCCTAATTATTAATTATTTGTTAATTGTTTGATTATAAAAAATATAGTAATCTCCTAGTAATTGTTAATTATTTGTTAATTATATAATTGTTAATTTATTCATTTATAAAATTATTTATTCCATGTTAATTATTAATGTGCCCATTAGTCGTCTAATTTTATGTTTAATTCTTAATTAATTATTAATTAGTTAGTTAATATAATTTCCCGTTAAATGAATTAGTTCGTCATTAGTTTAGGATTAAAAACATCATTAACATAATTTTCATTGATTGTAATAATTAATTATCAATTATTAATTAGTAATAATTAATCCAATTTAGGATTGAACAACATAATTATTCTAATTCTCAAATTTAGATAGTTAATATAATTTTCCGATAAAGGATTAGTTAGTTAGTATAATTTTTCGATAAAGGATTACATAATTAATATTACAGGTTAATGAATATTTTTTAACATTGTTATTAAAAATACGACACCTACATGGATCCCAACCTTCATATGGGGCCTATCGATAGATCAATACTTAGTTTACAAGATAATCATAGGTCCGAGCTTTTATGGACTGACGATATACGTATGAGTATGTTGTTCCATCCCCGCTGGGTGGAACATGCGTGGGATCTTTTACAGGCTCGGCCCCCACATCCTCGCATCTTAGAGATACTATATCAGAGCGGT
This sequence comes from Anisodus tanguticus, assembly GCA_034509755.1. Classification (NCBI taxonomy): domain Eukaryota; kingdom Viridiplantae; phylum Streptophyta; class Magnoliopsida; order Solanales; family Solanaceae; genus Anisodus; species Anisodus tanguticus. The sequence goes on along the minus strand of CM067540.1, from coordinate 50,638,782 downwards.
ATCTACGGCTGCATTGTTATTGGTCAGGTACAGTATGACCGGGCTCTTGTGACGATCATGGTTGAGTGATGGCGATCGGAGACCTGCACCTTTCATCTTCGCGCTGGTGAGGTCACTATCACACTTCAGGATGTGGAGGTCATGTTTGGACTACGGGTAGATGGACTCCCATTATACACAGAGGATGTTTAGCAGGAGCCGAAATTACGGCAAGAGTTGACTAGGCTCGCTGGATACGCGCCTCAGCCCGGTGATATCCATGGACAGAGTCGGATGTTGATGTACTCTCTATGCTCACTTGCGCCTCACGAAAATGGCGCATCCTATTGCAGACAAGATCAGGAGATTGTAGATTATCATGCCCATCTATATTTACTCATCATATTCGGGGGCATCATGTTCCCGAACACATTGGGTTCCCATGTGAGCTTAAAGTATTTTCCATTAAACGCCAATTGGGAGATTACAACTGGGGATGTGCTATTCCGGCTTACCTGTATCGATGTCTATGTCGAGCGTCTATGGGAGCTATGAGTGATGTCGATGGATTTCACGCGCTCCTCTAGGTAATATATTTAAATGTGTAATTTTATTTTAAATATAGCTTTTTGAAATAACAACTAATAAATATTTTTTTAATGACCCTTTCAGTTATGAGTGTGGGATAAGATGTTGTCTTTTCAGCCCGTAGTTGCACACCCTCAGCTTGAATTCATTAATGATGACATGTCATATGCGCGGAGATGGATGGGAGGCATATCCCGAGATATGGATACGCACCACAATATTCTTCCGTTCAGGGATCAACTTGATTATATGACGGATGACAGGGTAAAATTGTTTGATTTTACATTATTATCTTATTTATTTTACTATTTTTGTCTTTATTGTTTACTAATTTGAGGTCATTTTCTTTACAAGTTTTTATATGGAGGTCGTATGTTCCATTTTTGGATTAGTTGCAGGCGTTTTGCAGGGCTGGTGAGCCCGTGTGACTGTCGTGGTGTCCATTGATACACATGAAGATCGTTGAGGATCACGTGCTCCACCGCATCTTACGACAGTTTGGACATGTACATAATATACCTGATTCGGTTGATTGGGAGCACTGCCACTATACGTGGGACGAGTGTTAGACCGCCACTGCTACTTACCGGGCCTTTATGCACACCCAACTCGATCGTTGGGATCAGAGGTTGTAGAGCACAACGATGGTCGGACATACGAATCCGATCCAGATTTACATGAAGTGGTACCAGCTAATCACCGCAGCTTGATTGGCAACTCCGATACACGTGATCCAGATGGTCGTGGATACATATCACTCGCTGAACAATATAAGGTGTTGGTAAGTTTACCGCACTTAAACTTAATTAATTATCTTAATTATTACGTTAAATTATATTCAATTATTAATATTTGTAAACCAAATGCAGCTACACACCGTACAGATGATGCGTCAGTTGGGAGTACAATATATAGATATCCCCGAGAGAGCGGGATTTGCTGCCCAGATTGGTTAGGTAGCCGAGTCGGGTATTCAACAAACACAAAAGGTCGGACGTATGCATGAGCCTCTTCTAGACGACCTGTATGAAGCAGTAGATGGTCGTGGTCATGGTCATGGTCGTGTTTGTAGAGACGGTGATGATAGAGGCGGTGGTGGCAAAAGGGGTGGGGCCAGAGGGGATCGTGGCCGAAGTGGTGTCAAAGTAGGTGGCGACAGAGGCCTCCGTCTAGTAGATGAGTCTGATGAGCATTCTCCCGATCCCGCTCTAGCCCAGCAACACTCGTCGACTTCAGCCCGCCCGTTTACTTCTTACCGACCGTCGACATCTCTATATACATCGGTACAACTATTTTCAGATGTACTCAGTTCTACATCCCAGCAGAGTCAGAATGCGTACGTCGATGTACGTGATGACATAGATTGAGATTCATATGACGCATTAGTGCCTGCACAACAGCCAGTTCGTAATCTACAGGGTAAGCGTCCAGTTCGTGATCTATAGTGTGACAAAGAGCTTCATGAACTTCGTTGTTTTATTAGCCCATGGGTAAGTGTTTAAAATACTTATTTTAAGAAATTAAAATACTTATACCGATTATTTCATAATTTTTCATGTCTTAGGATTCATTGACAACTCCATCTCCATCTCCAGCCATTCAGAATCCCATGTATGATACTACTTCAGATCCTACACCAGACCCCTCTCAGGAGCCCGTCGACACACATGTTTGATTTTTTACCAAAAGATAATGTATTAAATCTAAATTAAAATTAATACTAATTATTTATATATTATTTCAGGTTCATACTTCTGCGCCTGTGGTCCCGTCTCCTGATGAGATTTTTACCATACAATTCGCGTGTAGTCAGTCCCAAGAAGAAGCACACTATGGTCAAGGGCGCAAGGAAGGGAAGAGAGGATGATCATGACTTAGATCATCCTATTATTAAGAGGAACAAGGGGGATAAAGATGATGGTGAGGATCGTATGAGCCTTAGGCCTAATTACTCTAACGTCTACCACATGTGGGATACATTAGAGATTGTGTATGTGTAATTAAGTTGTACAGTTTAAGTTAATATTATATTTTTTGCATATTATTTTCTTAATGATAATAATTAGTTATCTTAGTCTTTATTATCGTTTATTACTAACTCATGCGACGTCCTAAATTAATTACGAATAAATATTGACATATTTCGAAATAAAGTAATGCCTTGACTAAATAATAAAACGCTTAAATCAGAACCCTAAAAAGTAAAACACTTACACCTAATGATAACAAGTTTCCAAACAAAACTTACTTCTGACAGTTTACAACTCCTAAAATGACGTTCCGAACGTGTAGGTATCATTGATTTATTGAGCCTACATTAATGTTCGCATAAAAACATATCAGGTTCTATATAAAATATTAATATTTCGGAGTCTTGAGACATGACTAATCTTTGGTTAAAGTATAAAAAACGTGAATTTCAAACCTTTGAAATTACACAAAGTGTTGAAAAAATTAAAATACTTCTATTGCGCAGTAATTTACTGTGCAAAGGACTTAACCATGCCGTTATGATTAAATTCTATTGCGCAGGAAATTCCTGCGTAAAAGATATTAATGGGACAATTTTTTTTGAATATTTTGGTTCACTCCGGTCATTTTTTGGTCATTTAAGTTCCTGAATGGTGTTGGAACATGGAATGGTGTTTGGGCGTCCACGTTGGTGGGTACTACTTGGGGTGTCGTAGGTTGAGAAAGAATATCCTCACTTACTCATGGCTGCTTCATTTAAATCCTAAATTGAGGGGCGGATGCAGTTTTCGGGCATCATATTCATCTTAATTCAATACTTTTGACGTGAGATATAAATTATGTGTAAAAAATCATTAAAAATAAGATAAATATTAAGTTTGAATTCATAGTTTTATAAATACAATAAATTCAATGTTAAAACTTACAAATTAAACTCATAAATTTAATTTTTGAATTCGCCTCTACCTAAATTGATAGATTTTGTAGGTCAAGTGAGTTGGTGATGGACAAGACCATCATATTCATCTTAATTCAATACTTTTGACGCGAGACATAAATTATGTGTAAAAATTCATTAAAAATAAGATAAATATTAAGTTTGAATTCATAGTTTTAAAAATACAATAAATTCAATGCTAAAATTTACAAATTAAACTCATAAATTTTATTCTTGAATTCGTCTCTACCTAAATTGATAGATTTTGTAGGTCAAGTGAGCTGGCGATGGACAAGACCATCGGAGTGAAAAGAACTGGGAGGACATCTTGCAATACTTATAACAACTTGTCCTAGTACCTACGAGCAAAAGGAAACAAGAAAAGCAAGTGGTCCTAATGGAATTGAGTATGAAAAAGGTCGGGGCGAATTTAAAATTTTAAATTAATAAATTTGACCTAGAATTCAGAAATTGAACTTAATTATTGGACTTATGAAATTAGTTCCGAATATAATATAAATTTTATATTAAAATACAGAGTTCTATAGAAATGTAGATACTAAGCTACATCTGCTGCTACTGATTAAATATGTTATTACAATACAAACAACTTATCCTTTCTATCTACTGCAAACAAAAGACAGTTAGTCAGAGGCGGAGGTACAAGGCCTGTCTACATGTTCAGAAGAATATAGTACTTCTCCCGGTACTTCTACCGTCTCAATTTATATGACACTCTTCCTCTTTTAATCAATTTTTAAAAAAATAATATATTTTTATATTTAGTAACAATATAATTTTAAAATTTTTATTTTACCTTAATAAAATGATTTGTAGTCACACATTTTTCAATGTCTTATTTTAGACCACAAATTTCAAAAATCTTATTTTTATCTGTGCCGAGTCAACCACCTTCGTATAAAATGAGACGGAAGGAGTAATAGCTTTGACAACAACCCTCATGGTATAATTATGGTAATGATAACTCTATTCCAATTCAGGTTATGGTCATAAAACTCTATCTCCCCCAATCCTCCCTTTATCTTAAAAAATACTTTACATGCCCCCAAATTGATTAAAAACTTAGTGTATGTCCGAAAATTCACCACTGACAATTCCGTTTCTGTTGAATTTGATCCTTTTGGTTTCTCTGTGAAGGATTTCAAGACGGGGAGTCCTCTCATGAGGTGTGATAGTAGGGGAGATCTTTATCCTATCACACCCGATTTCAGTCCATCGAGTCCAGCATTGCCGTCAGCGTTCACAACCCTTGCTCATTCCTTGTGGCATGCTCGGCTTGGTCATCCGGGATCTTCTATTTTGTCGTCTTTACTTAAAAATAATTTTATTTCATGTAAGGGTACGAATAGTACTCCAAATTGCCAGTCTTGCTCTTTAGGAAAAATTGTTAGGTTACCATTTGTTGACTCGAATTCACATACTTTAATCCTATTTGATATTATTCATAGCGACCTATGGACATCTCCTGTTCTGAGTTCTCTGGGTCACCGGTATTATGTTTTGTTTTTGGATGATTATTCTAAATTTTTATAGACATTTCTGATTGCAAATAAATCTCAAATGTTTTCCGTTTTTTTAAAATTTAGAGCATTCATTAGAACTCAATTCGAATGAGAAATAAAAAATATTCAGTGTGATAATGGCAAAGAATATGACAATGGGGGTGTTTCGGGAGTTCTGTGCTAATAATGGGATCAATTTTTATTTTTCTTGTCCTCATACGTCTTCACAAAATGGGAAAGCCAAATGCAAAATTCATTCCATAAATAACATTGTCCGCACTCTCTTAATTCATGCTTCCGTACCCCCATATTTTTGGCCTCATGCTCTTCAAATGACTACATATCTCCTTAACATAATTCTTTCCAAAGGTCTGACATATTCTTCCCCCTTCAAATTTTATTTAATAAGACTCCTTATTATTCTCATCTTCGGGTTTTTGGGTGCTTATGTTATCTGTTATTTCCGTCCACCACAATTAACAAACTTCAGGCCCGGTCTACTTCGTGTGTGTTTTTGGGTTTTCCGTCCAACCATCGTGGTTATAAATGCTTTGATTTATCCTCCAAAAAAATCATCATTAATCGCCATGTAATTTTTGATGAAACCCAATTTCTATTTACTAAAGTTCATACTCCCGAGCCTAGTTCGTATAATTTTTTGGATGATGGTATATCCCCGTATATTACTCACCATTTTTCAGAAATGGCCCGTACCCAAAATTCTCCAGCTGGCCCCACGAGTCAGTCACACCCTACCGTCTTTGGATCGGGCCCAACGATTGGGCATCTCCATTCACTCGGAACCGGTCCGGTTCCGATATCGCTACCGTCTTGGGCCAAGCGAGCCCACCGCCCGCCGGCCGATCCATCCCGAGCCTAAAAAATTCCCAAAATCCGCCATCTTCCTCCTCAAGTCATAGACGGGTCACTCGGAGTCAGCGGGGTATTTTTAAACCAAAGACATTTCAATTTAAATTCTAATGTTCTTAAATCACCATTACCCTGTACTCCTGTGTCTGCGTTAAATGACCCAAATTGAAAAATTGCTATGACTGATGAATATAATACTCTTATTGATAATAAGACGTGGGAGTTGGTGCCCCATCCTTCTGGTATTAATATTATTAGGTCTATGTGGATTTTTGCTCACAAGGAAAATTCAGATGGTTCGTTTGCACGACATAAGACGCGGCTTGTGGGTGATGGTAAGACTCAACATGTTTGGGTGGATTGTGGTGAGACATTTAGTCTGGTAGTCAAGCCGGCTACCATTCGCACTGTACTCGGCTTGGCCCTTTCAAAAGCATGGCCTATTCATCAGTTAGATGTAAAGAATGTTTTCCTATATGGTGATCTCAAGGAAACAGTTTATATGCATCAGCCGTTGGGATTCAGGGATCCCAAACATCCTCATCATGTCTGTTTGTTGAAGAAGTCCTTATATGAGCTTAAGCAGTCTCCACGGGCCTGGTATACAAGGTTTGCTAACTATGTTTCGACTATTGGGTTCACTCACAGCAAGTCGGATAATTCCTTGTTCATCTACCGTCGTGGTTCGTCTTTGGCCTACATTCTGTTGTATGTGGATGATATCATTTTGATTGTCTCTACAGATGCCTTACGCCGGTCTATCTTGACCATGCTCAGCTCTGAGTTTGCTATGAAAGACTTAGGGCCCTTGAGTTACTTTTTGGGGATTGCCGTCACTCGTCATTCCGATGGATTATTCTTATCTCAACGGAAGTATGCATCTGAGATCATCGAGAGGGCTGGGATGTCATCCTGTAAGTCCACTTCCACTCCTATTGATACAAAACCCAAGCTTGGTGCTGCGGCTGACGTACCCTACGAAGATCCAACCCGCTATCGCAATCTTGCAGGGGCCCTTCGGTATCTTACCTTTACGAGACTAGATATTACATATGATGTCCAACAGGTGTGTTTGTTCATGCATGATCCCCGAATTGAGCACATGAATGCGCTCAAACGCATCATTCGGTATATTCAGGGAACACTTGACTATGGTTTACATTTATATCCTTCTTCGACGGCTACACTTGTCTCGTATACAGATGCTGATTGGGGTGGTTGTCCTGACACCAGACGGTCTACGTCTGGGTATTGTGTGTTCCTTGGCAACAACTTGGTCTCCTGGTCTGCAAAGCGCCAGACGACTCTATCCCACTCAAGTGCCGAGGCTGAATATCGAGGGGTAGCTAATGTGGTCTCGGAATCATGTTGGTTACGTAATTTACTATTAGAGCTTCATTGTCCCATTCCGAAGGCAACCTTGGTGTATTGCGATAATATTAGTGCCATTTACCTTTCGGGTAATCCGGTTCAGCACCAACGCACTAAGCATATCGAGATAGACATACATTTTGTCCGCGAAAAGGTTGCTCGGGGTCAGGTACGCGTATGTCATGTCCCGTCAAGATATCAAATTGCAGACATCTTTACAAAGGGTCTTCCCTCGGTCCTTTTTGAAGATTTTAGGGACAGTCTCAGCGTTCAAAGACCGTCCACTATGACTTCGGGGTGTGTGTTAAACAATGTAATATACCCGTGATATACACTTGATATACAGAAGTGTATATTACGGGTAATGGCCCATCTCGGACAGAGCCCATCACGGGCAGATTGTATATTTGGTATATATATTTGTGGTATATTGTACTGTAAATGTTACCTTAATTAGTCTTGTACACTTACCATAATTGTATAGTTAGAATTATGGTAGAATAAGGTTTTAGGAGTAGAAGAGGAATATGATTCTACTATTATGAAAATATGTAACTTGTATATATACTTTTCAATTAATGAAAATAATCAAGGGGATTATTTCTTTCAAATTTAAAATTCTAATTTCACGTCTGAATTGTTAGTCAAGTGCCTCAAGGAGATCTAGCTCTTTTTTAGAAAGATTTTGTTGGATCGAGGGACGAGGAAGTGTATAGCTATATTAGTAAAATCTTTTTATAATAACATTATTTGTTCAAAAAAGTTTAATTGTTATAGCAAAACATTATTATAAAAAATACATAATTATATAACATAACATAACACAAAAGATCGATTTCACAAAAATATGAGATTATTATAATAAAATATTTTTACTGAGGATGATGTTATAGAGAGTTCAACACACTTCAATAGTTTCTAACATTCAATCTATAGCTTCTTGTCCTACTAGTAATTGCTAATATGGTTCATACCAAAAGGATACGCTCTCTGTTATCAAGGTTTTGGAACACTTAAATTGTTTTAGAAATTAATACTACTACTTATAATTAAATTACTTAATTAGTCTCTACTGCAACAAGATGTTGCCGTATCATGGCCGTAATGTAGATTTTTTATTTGCTCGGTTCACATTTTTCCATGCAAATACATTGATTTGTCTATCGTTACTTTAAATTAAAATCACATGGTTACTACATAGTTACAGTTGTATAACTGCATTAGTTTACATGAGATTTGTTCTATTATTTTATCCTATCTCGTCATGATTATTTGATTTAATACAGCCTAGACCATTTTTCTAAATTGAATATATCTATTATTTCAATCAATTAAGCATAATAAAACAACACGCTGTGATTATTTTTATCTCGATCAGTGTGATTTTCCAAAAGATTTAGTCAACGATCACACACACATATATTGTACTAGGTGTGTTAATTTAAATTATTAACGCAAATTAAGGCCAAAAAAAAAAATAAACACGCACAGAGATGATCTTTGATAGTGCTTTGCATGCTAATCGTGATTAATTAAAAATCAGCTTGCTATAATTATTTCATGTGCGTGGTCACAAACTATTATGCACGTAAAAAGGAATATCTCTTTGATTTTCTTGTATTTCTTACTTACAAACTGGAAAATTACGTTGAGATTCATGTGAAATTAAAATATACAATATGATAGTACTAACTATATTTGAATTTAAATTATGGGCGACAACAAAAATGCAAAGATAATAATAATAAACAGTGAGCACTTTCTTTGAGAAATATAAAACTATTTCTATGTTTGACCCAAGGAAAAAAAGTTTGACCATCGAGTAAAGATTAAAATATTTTTATCATTATTAAACTTGCTTAGGCTCCAGATATACTAAATGCTGCATGATTATGACAGATACATTTGGCAAGCTTTAAATTTTAATAGCAATAAGTTTAATGATTAGTTTATCAAAATTAAGGAAATAAAAAACTATATAATTATGATAAATTAATGGTATACCGCGTAGCCGCGTAGGTGTACAATGATATCAGTTCTGACATGAAACTAATTTTTTAAAGATGAAATAATAAAGCTTTTCTCAAAGATTGAGATAATTTCTTACTCTTTTTAATTATTATTATTATTATTATTATTCGATTAAGATGCTACATCCAGAAGGTTGGGTTGTTTCCTGCTAACTTCAAGAATTAATGTTCGATCTAGATCCCTAAGTGTTAAATTAATGAATGTTATTAGAAAATAATTAAGCTCCCGACAAAAACTTTCCATTGGATGTCACACATAACTTTAACTTAAGGAATATTTAACTTCGTAGCATTTTGAGGGAGCTCTAATATTTGGAAAAGTTTCCAAACTTTATATCAAATAATTTGTCGTGTTTCTTTTTTATACGCCCCTTAAAAAATATTATTATTATTATTTTACTCTTATTTATATTTTATGATATTATCTCTTGATTTAATATTTACTCTACTATTTATGTGCCATCTTGAGGTATTTGTAATCTTCAAGAATAATTAGAACTAAGAATAAAATTGAAAAAAATAATTGATTTATCATAAACTTTTTAAAATCATAAATAAATTGAGAAAACTATTTTTTAAATCGCGATAAATAATTTAAGACGGAGTGAGGGAGTATCTGGTTCCCCTAAAGTTGTCTTTTTTCTTTACTAAAACAGGCTCGGAACATTTTTCAAAAACCATAAGAAAAAAACAATCTTTAGAAAACCACTATCGAAACACTTTTTTGGCTTTTCAAATTAATTTCTCCAAAAGTTATCCAAATGCCACTTAAGACTTTGGGAGAACTATTAAGGGAAATGGTACAAACAATAGAGGAATATATTGAATGAGGTCTCACTCTCATGTATAAATTTCAAAAAAAAAATTAAGTGACTTTTTTCACTTGTTCAAGTTTTTGTGAATAGAACTATATATGTGCTGATAAAAAATGAAAAATACCCAATCAATATACGTATAAATTAGCTTGGACGTCACGATTATAAAAAAAGTTAGACAGAGTCGATGTTGCTGGCTTCTCTAATTCGATCAGGATATAATTTGGAAAAACTATTGCTATATTGAAGAGTGGAAAATATATAAGACAGAAATGATTGTGGTTAGGTTAGTTTCCTTTTATGACCCAAGAGGTTGATTTTGACTTTTGAGACAACACCAAACAAATCACTTAACAAGATTGACTTTTTTATATTTTCACTTACTTTGGACCAAAAAAAAAGAGTTTTTTTGCTTTAAAATAGAGTGGTTCGTTTAGTTTAAGTGAATGCTATCCATACGCGCACCACCACCCGTCCGGGCTGGGCTGATATTATTTTTTTAGACCCAAATTGCTTAGTATTTACAGTTTGGTCACTGGAGTTTCAGAAAAAATAAAACTGGGAAGAGACTCACGGCGGAAGACAGAAAGTTTCTGACTCTTGGGCTGGTTTTGGAGCATTAAATCTCCATTATTTGGCACTTGAATTCAGCTATTATTTGGCTAATTGTAACCCCTCAATAAGTGTCATTACATGGTTATTGAAAGTCATTAGTTGACTAGTTGAGAGGTCATCCGCCTTACACTACAAGTTAAATTGAGGCCTTTGGCTCAATTATTGAAGACTTAGAAATTTTCAGAAATCTTCTTCTTCCTCTCTAGCATCATTTCATTACTCAAAGTTCTTCGAGAGTAACACTTGAGTTACATTTGCTAATTTGTTAAGTTGTTGTTTCATCTTGGGAGACTATTGCCCTTAACGTAAGAGGATATATACGGGGTAATCTTGTCTTAAAGACAGAGTGTCATCACTCGACTCAGCGAAGTTTCAAAGTGGTTGTAATCGTTCTTATTTCCAGTTTGTTGTAATCGTTAGTAGTTTATCATTTCTGGTTATTGTAATATTTACTTACTTCCCGTTTTCTGCAATTGTTGTAACTAACATAATTTGACAGTAAAAAACACTTAATCGAATTCTATTAATTTCTTTCTCCTTTCTACTTTCCCTGTTAGTATTGAATTGAAAATATAAAGAGGACTTACCAGTTAGTGGCGGACTCAAAATATTTTTAATTGTGAGCGATTAATTGTCTTAGATGCCAAAATGCTACTTCAAAATTGAGTGCTCAGCAAATATCTTTGTATCAACTAAGTTGTTTGGACTCGGTGTATGGGTGTCCGATACTGTGCGGATTTAGAGGTCAGATCCTTCATGATCTAAATTTTAAGATTAGATGATATGAATATAGATAAGGTTATGGGTGCGAGAATGTTAAACAAGGTAATATACCCGTGATATACACTTGATATACATAGTGTATACCACGGGTACCGAATGAAGAGGCCCAACGTCAGCAGTGGCTGATGCCTAGTCACGAGTATTGATGTCAAGCCCATCACGGGCAATGGCTAAACTTGTATATTAGAAAAGTATATTGTAGTGTATTTGTTACCTAAATTATGATATACACTTACCATAATTGTATAGTTAGAATTATGGTAGAATAAGGTTTTAGGAATAGAATAAGAATAAGATTCTCCTATTTTGTAACTTGTATATATACCTTACAATTAATGAAAATAATCAAGGGGATTATTTCTTTTAGAGAATTCCGCTAAAAATAATTCAATTATCTAAAAATAGAGTTATATATCCAAATATGAAACAGTATGTAAAAAACTTACAATGTAATCCGAGGAAAAAATATTGATCAAGAGGAGAATCCTACCTACGGAGTATTTCATTTTCTTCAACTTCACCTTAACATCTATTTTAATTACAAAAATCACCCTACATGTCTCGAATTTCTCCGTAGATTTTGGTCAAAGTACCCAAAAATGGTTGAGCATATCCAGTACGTCCCCACCCACTTTGTGTCAATATGGGTGCGACACTGAAATTGAAGAGTCCGAGCAACTTAATTAGTTTGTATGTTATTAACAACTTTTTTTCTTAATCAAGAACGGCAGACTAAAAGTTTTCTATGATGGAGTACAATATAAAGCAGGAGTTGGAATATTTTAAGCAAGTCAATCTTACATAAATCAGATTTGCTCTTGGAGAACATTGTGAATGGCCTCAACAACATTTAGCAAGAACCAATCTGAACCATGATTTGCAAGTAAAGAAACTGATATAGGAAGATTATCTTGTATACCTAAAGGTATGTTAACCTGGCAAAATCCAGATACTCCAGCAATCGATAACAAACTAAAAGCGTTAGCACGAAATTCTTCCAATGTAGTCGCCTCAGTTCTTAATTTTGGTGGAGGTCCAGGAACAGTTGGAATTGCAAGTATTCCAGAATCCCCAAGCAGAGCCGCAAGAGCGGCACACATCAATATTTTCATCTGTCGTCTTCAGCGCGTCCCATACTCGTTCTGCTATTCCCGGACCTAAATTAGGCTTGACCGTACTAACCCATTCTCCATGATTCTCCTTGAATTCGTCCTTCTGAAGCAACCGCATTGCAGTTGAAAGAGCTAGCAATGACGGAATGTAAGATTCCGATTCCTCAGTGCTAGTTCTCGCGGTCATAAACTTTTTCAAACTCGGAACATTTTCCTCGATGTAATCCCCTAGACTCACATATTTAATCATATAATCTGCACCGAGTTAACCAGTGTTTCAATCAATTGGTTACTCTTAGAATCCAGAAGCTTAAAGCAATCTTCTGCTACAGTAATGTTAGTTGGACCTGTTGGGATCGAAAATAATAGAACGTCATGCGGAATCTATTAATTGTAAAATTTGAACGACAATAAATTAGAAACAAAAGAAAATTATACTAATAGAAACAAAAAAAATTACTATGTGCCACCATATAGCTGATAATAGTTGTGTGAGACTCCTTTTTGTGAGATAAAAAAAGTGGACCTAGAATTTGTGGAAGTAAGATATGGGTCCACTTTTTTGTCTCACAAAAAAGAGTCTCACACAACTAATGTCAGTTATGTGAGGTCTAAAAGAAGCATTATAATTTGAGATTGTTAATTTGGTCTTAGGACCTGCAGAATTCACTTGCGGAGATTGAAGTCTAGGGCAAACTTTTCCTTACCCCTACCACTCTTCCGCCGCCGACCTCCTTGGCAATCCCTTCCGCCGCCCTAATTTTTTTCCCTTCCTCAATCATGTCTAACACAAAGAATACCTTCCATTCTGCTTTTGCAGTCTCCAAAATCAAAAACAACATCCCTATCGTCCTTGAAATGGAGAATGTCCAATATGCGATGTGGGCGAAACTTTTTAAAATTCATGCAAGGTCTCATCGAGTCCTCCATCACATCGTCAAACCGGAAAAAGGCAAGGAAAATGTGTCTTCCACCGATGATGAAATAGAGCTATGGGCAACTCTTGATGCTACGGTCCTCCAATGGATTTATTCCACCATTTCTACGGACCTCTTGCATACAATTATCGAACCCGATGGCACGACAATGGAAGCTTAGAATAGGTTGCGTGATATATTCCAAGATAACAAAATTTCTCGTGCCATAACCCTTGAGCAAGAATTCTCTCACACAACTATGAAGGATTTTCCGAATGCCTCCGCATATTGTCAAAAGCTTAAGGAATTGCCGAATCAACTCAAGAACGTCGGAGCGCCGGTCACAAATGATCATCTCGTTCTTCAAATGGTTGTGGGCCTCTCCGAAGCGTATAATTGGGTTGGAACTCTTCTTCGCCAAAGCAATCATATCCCACCGTTTTATCAAGCATGTTCCATGCTAACTCTATAAGAAGCGGGGTTGGCTAAAAAGACCGCAACAGGAGCACATTCCGCCATGATGGTGGCCACGTCCCGAGATACCGAGGACTCTCAATCATTCTCTGAAAATTATAGTCAAAACCATAATAACGGTGGTGGCAAAAATCTCGACGGCGGTGGTAGGGGTGGCGGCGGCGATGGCGGACGTGGTGGAGGCCAGTAGGGGTTACCGTGGGGCTTGCCTTGGGCCAGTGGGTAGTAGCCCATACCGCCCTGCCCTTATCCTGCACAAAACTGGGCCAGGCCCAAAGGCAGGCAACAACAACAGACAACATATGCTATGCCTAGACAACAATCGGCCTGGCAGCAAACTAGCTTGCTTGGGTCTCGGCCACAACAGGCTTTCGCTGTTGCGGGCCCAACTACCTCCCCAACCCACACGAATATCGAAGCAAAAATGCATATACTTTGACTAAATCTTCGGGATATAAATTGGTACATGGATACGGGTGCTATTTCTCATATGACATCCGCGCAAGGTAATCTCTCATTTTATTTCAATTTGAGCAAAAATTATGGCATAATTGGTGGTAATGGTCATTCAATTCCAATTCGTGGTTATGGTCACACAAATTTGTCTCCCCAAAACCCGACTTTAGCTTTGAAAAATGTCCTCCATGCTCATCAATTAATTAAAAAATTGGTGTCTATTCGGAAATTTACAACTGATAACTCAATTTCTGTTGAATTTGATCCATTTATATTTTCTGTGAAGGATTTTTGGATGGGGATACATCTAATGAGATGTGATAGTCGTGGCGAGCTCTATCCAATCACCACCACCATCACCACAAAACAAGTCACACCATCAACGTTTGAAGCTTTAGCACATTCCTTATGGCATGCACGTTTGGGTCATCCGGGAGCGTATGTTATTTACTCCCTTAAAAATAATAAATTTATTGAGTGTAATAACACTCGTAGTGCCAGTGTTTGTCCTTCTTGTCCGCTTGGTAAACATGTTACATTACCCTTTGCTGCCTTTAATTCTATTACTATGTTGTCATTTGATATTATTCATAGCGATCTTTAGACGTCTCCCGTTTTGAGCTCTTCAGGCCACTATTATTATGTTTTATTATTGGATGGACATTTTCATTATCTAAAAAGTCTCAGGTTTATTCTACATTTCTATCATTTAGAGCATTCATCCGTACTCAATTTGAACGGGATGTTAAGAACATTCAATGTGATCATGACAGAGAATTTGATAATTGACCATTTAGGGAATTTTGTAAGGTTAATGGTATATCTTATCGGTTCTCATGTTCACATACGTCATCACAAAATGAGAAAGCCGAGAGAAAAACCCGCACCATTAATAATATTATTTGTACATTACTAGCTCATGCATCATTACCACCTTCATTTTGGCATCATGCATTACAAATGACAACTTACCTTCTCAACATACTACCTAGAAAATGATTAGCCTACCACTCTCCACTCAAAATTCTTTATCAAAAAGACCCTTCGTATTCTCATCTTAGGGTATTTGAGTGTTTATGTTATCCTCTATTCCCCTCCACTACCATAAACAAACTTCAAGCCCGTTCTATCGCTTGTATTTTTTTGGGTTACCCATCTAATCATCGTGGTTACAAATGTTATGATTTATCCTCTAATAAGATCATCATTAGTCACCATGTCCTTTTCGATGAAACCCAATTTCCATTTGTCAAGTTGCATAGTTCCACGTTCCATTCATATAATTTTTTGGATGATGGGCTCCCACCGTATGTGGTACACAATTTGGCCCAGACCACACCACGACACATGAACCAGCGGGCACAGTCAGGCCCACTGCCTACAGGCCCAAATGTTTCATGCCTGCAGCTTCTGCCAGCAGGGCCAAATGTGTTCCGATCACAACTTCTACCAGCAGGCCTATTGCCTGCTGGCCCAACACATTCCGGCCAACACCCAGCCAACCCAAGCCCTCGGCCCACACTGCCTTTCCAACCTGAAACCAACACATCGGACCTAGGCTAGCCCACGACTCCCACCCATATTTAGCCACTTCGATTTCAGGACCATGGCCCGGTACTCACAGCCAACGGGGTATTTTAGACCAAAGCGGCAATTTAATCTCAACTCTAATGGTACTAAATCTCCTCTACCACGTAATCTCGTGTCTGCCCTTCGTGACCCGAATTGGAAAATGGCTATGGATGATGAATATAATATTCTTATTGAAAATAAGATGTGGGAGATGGTGTCCCATCCACCTGGTGTTAATGTGATTCGTTCTATGTGTATTTTTACTCATAAAGAAAAATCTTATGATTGTTTTGAGAGGCATAAGGCCCATCTTGTAAGTGATGGCAAAACTCAACAGGTTGGCATGGATTGTGGAGAAACATTTAGTCCGGTGGTCAAACCGGCAACCATACGTACTGTTCTCAGTCTAGCTCTCTCAAAAGCATGACTCATTCATCAACTGGACGTGAAAATGCGTTCTTACACGAAGAACTCAAGAAAACAGTATACATGCATCAACCCTTGGGTTTCAGGAACCCCGCTCATCCTAATCATGTGTGATTGCTGAAAAATCTTTGTATGGGCTAAAATAGGCTCATCGGGCCTGGTACAAAAGATTTGCAGATTATGTGTGTACTCTTGGGTTTTCTCACAGCAAGTTTGATCATTCTCTATTCATCTACCATCACGGTACTTCGATAGCCTACATTCTGTTATATGTGGATGATATTATATTGAATGCTTCCTCTGATGAACTTCGCAAGTCTATCATATATTTTCTCAGCTTAGAATTTATTATGAAAGACTTGAGACCATTGAGTTATTTTCTAGGTATAGCTATCACTCGTCATGCAGGTGGTCTATTTCTATCTCAAAGGAAGTCTGCAGCAAAAATCATTGAACGGGCTGACATGTCAGCTTGTAAGTCATCTCCTACTCCGGTTGACACTAAATCGAAGCTGAGTGTTACTTCTAGCACACCATATAAGGATCTCTCCCACTATCGTAGTCTTGCGGGGGCTCTTCAATATCTCACTTTCACGAGGCCCGATATTACTTATGCAGTGCAACATGTGTGTTTATTCATGCATGATCCGAGAGAAGAACACATGCACGCTCTCAAACACATTGTGCGCTACATTCAGGGTACTCTTGATCATGGCTTACACATATATCCTTCATCGATATCTACTCTTATTTCGTATACAGATGCTCCAGATACCAGGCGTTCGACATTTGGCTATTGTGTGTTTTTTGGTGATAACTTGGTCTCTTGTTCGGCTAAACGCCAGGCTACGATGTCGCGCTCTAGCGCGGAGGCCAAATATCGAGAGGTCGCCAATGTGGTGTCCGAGTCCTGTTGGTTGCGTAACCTCCTCTTAGAGCTTCATTTTCCTATTCATAAAGCTACATTGGTCTACTGCGATATATCTCTCGGGGAATCCTGTACAACATCAGCGCACTAAACATATTGAGATGGATATTCACTTTGTTCGCGAAAAGGTTGCTTGTGGACAAGTACGTGTCTTGCATGTCCCGTCACGTTATCAGATTGCTGATATCTTTACTAAGGGTCTTCCCTTGGTTCTGTTTGAGGATTTTCGGGACAGTCTCAGCGTACGCCAACCGTCCGCTACGACTGCGGGGGTGTGATAGAATATATGTAAATATTCTTTTGATATAATTAGTGATTTTGTATATCTTTAATTATTGTAACATTTTGTTGTATTAGTTAGGTGTATATTTGATTTCCGTAATTATAACCTAAGATGACTATTGTATATCATGTATATAAGCTAAATGAAATCATCAAGGGATTATTCTCTTTCTGTTGGTGTATCAGATGTTGATGCAAAATGGGTCTTGGCCCGGTCTGGATTTCCAAAACCAGTAATATGTCCTTCCACATCAAATCTATATGTATCACATTATAACCAATAACTCAGATAGCAATGTCATGAGAGTACATAGAAATCAAGAACTTATAAATTTCTTGATCTAAGAAACAATGACAGAAGAAAATCAAACAAAATGATCAATAAGATAACCGGAAAACTAAAAAATAGACACAATTAACCCCAATAGCACAGGTAAAACAACAAGGCCCAACAACTAACCTAAAAATCTGTGTTTCTTGTTTCGCTATCTCGAGTGATTAGCATGATTGACTTTATTTCAAATGTAAATACATACAACCAAACTATGCAAATAATCTCAAAAGAACGTTAGTCCATTCTTGAAGAAATAAGTTAATGCATTGCCTTCATAAGTTAAAGTACCATTTTATTTCACAAAACTGCATGCAATAAACAATCAAAATAAGAGCATTCACTTGTACCCTTTCTCCTTAACATTACAACAACAACAACAACAAAGCCAGTGTGACCCCACAAGGTGGTGGGGGGTATGGAAGACCTTATCCCTACCTTTGTGAGGTAGAAAGTCTATTTCCGGTAGACGCTCAACTCAGAAGAAAAGTACATGTCCCAGAAATATATGAAAGAAACAACAAATAGCAAAATATAAAATAAATGTGGCAACATATAGTAATATCCATCAAGGAAATAAAAACAATGTTATATCTGACAACTATTACTAAAAGGAAAAAAGGAGAGGACGAAAACTCTCCCCCTCCCTCCCCACACTTAATTAACTACCTACTACTAATCTTCTACCCTAATTCTCTACCCTAATTCTAGACCTTCATATCTTTTTATTTAAGGTCATGTCATCAATGAGCTGAAGTTGTGTCATGCGTTGTCTAATCATCTCCCTCAGTTTCTTGTTCAGCCTACCTCTACCTCTCCTAACTCTAGCTACCGCCAATCTCTCCGCACCTCTTTACTGGCGCATCTTTGCACCTCCTATTCACATGCCCGAACCGCCTCAGCCGTGCTTCACTCATCTTGTAACCACTGAAAATTTTTATTCAATGCTTATAGAGTCAACCACTTCGTAAGAGCATATAAACTAAGCTTAGACACTCAGCACAATTAGCGACTGCTAAGTAAAAGATGAATTTCGAACTGATAATCTTGGTTAAGTAATGGACTTACATGTCTTTCACATCAAAGGTTAAACCATTCAAGGGGAGAGAATTCTCTGAAGAAGAGCAAATTGGTTTCAGCGTGAATTTCTCCGTGAAAACTCCACATGATTTCGATGACTCCATCTCCATTAATTCTTCCACCCCTCACTCTTTAGTTTTTACACTAAAATACATAACAATTCACGGGATTAATTGCCTTTAGCTTTTCAGACAAAATGGTAACACGTGTTTTACTGCAATTGGCCAAAAGATAAAAAGATAATGTTTGGGTGAAATACAATGGGTGGTTGAGCACCCACAAACTATAGTATAGGCCCACTGTTGCAATCAGGGTATGAAATAATCTTTAACTCTAGATTTTGAACATAAATTTTCAAGAAAAAGAACATGAAAAAATTATTTTTTCATGAAATTTGATTAGTTTTTGAAATACGGGTTTGAATTTTATTTCTACTCACAAAACTTTAAAAAAAATTCAAGTAAAATACATGTCCAAACACAACTTTAAATTTCAAAAATTATTTTCAACAAAACTTCAAAAACTCATTTTTTCAAATTTCAACTAAATCTATGAGCAAACGCTAACTTAACAAAGGCTACATACCCTACTCGAAGTTTCTTCTTTGTTTTTTGGTCTTCATTCTTGTCTAAGTCAAGGCCGTCAAGTTTCTAACAACCTTCCTAGAATATACTTAAAAGATTATTAGATGTAAAGAGGAGCATAGTTGCAACTCATTCATTTTCTTGTAATGGTTGTTAAAATTTTAAGTATATTCTAAAAGAAGTTCTCTTTGGCGGAAAATAGTAAAAAAAAAAAAAAAAAAACTAGAATGCAAACCAGGGACGGATTTACATGAAGGTGAGTATTCACCCGAATACCCTCAGCAAAAAAATACAGTTTATATATAGGGTAGATTTTATGTGTTTATATATATACATTAATTTTGAACACTCTGAACAAATACAAAAGATTAGCGTTTAAAGTGTTCAAAATTATCTCCAACATCCTAGGTTCTTCTTAGGGACAACATTATTTTTATATTTAGTTTTTTTTTTTAAACACCCTGAGTGGAAACTCTGGATTACTGATGCAAACCATAAGCCTGAACCTAAACTCTAATTCCTTGATTTTCAAATTCTAAACCCAAAAGCTTAATTCTAATATATGAAGGCAAAAGTTCACATATTGAACTATACTGATTTTAAAGTTACAAATTAAACTCATCAAAATCATAGAACACTATTAGATATAAAGGTTTTTCCCATTGATATTCAGTAGAAAATTTATGTTATAAAATAATCTCACCTTATTTCCACTGAATCAACTCACTGGAAAAACGCACGGTGAGAAATAAATTCCATTGAAACGTCGGGAAACTTCGTAATTTTTTCATGTGAAAAACTACTATTTAAGTTTTTCCACCGACATTCTACTGAACATTTTTCAGTGCGAAATCAATGAAAAATAGAGATTTTTTAGTAGTGGAACAAAGATAACATAAACAAACGTACACATTTTTCTTCAGTAATGTCTGATAAGAGAAGATTTTCACCATTTCAAATAGCTCCAATAAAATGAAATATGTACGTAAGGTAACTAATTTTACTAAGATATCATGGGTCACGTGAACCATAATTTACATAGTAAATTCGCCCCTTTCAAACGTCAAATACAACTTAATCACTCGACAATGGGTAGTAAAAGGCGAGGAAATAAAGGAAATTAAAAGTAGTACCTGGTATTCGAGAAGCAACAGTAAACATAGCAAAGAGAGGAAATACGGTAGAAACTCTATAAATTAATGTTTTTGGGAACATCAAAATTTATTAATTAAAAGAGATATTAATTAATTGATAAATTAATAATTATTAATTTATATATTAAATAATACTTTATCAATTTATAGATAAATTTATAATGAAATACCCAATTTACAAATATCCTTCAATCTTCCACTTCATTATTGTTCAATGTACTATATCAAATGAAGCACCTTCAATCTCCCACTTTATTATGATTCTTGTGTTCAATGTACTACTTTATGGATATTAAAAAGTATTTCCTATATAAACACAAGATCAAATCATGATAACACAAACAATGGATGTCGAGTATGTCTTGAGATTCAATGTGACATTGATTTCAACAAAAAACAAAAGACAATTGAGTCATTTTTCAAGAAGTCTTCATAAATCACTCATGTATTATGTAGTATATAAGAAATTATTAATTTATATTTTACATGGGTCTATATGAGTAATCATTAGCGAATTATTAATTTAGTACATTATCCCCGAGTCGGAACCGATCAAAAATATTATCCAAGAAAATTTATTAAATAATTGAGTATTAATTAATAGAGTTTCTAAGAGTTGAGGAGTTGAGGAGGTTTGAAAATGAAAGGGATAGAAGAGAAACATTTGAAAGTACACGTGTATCAAAAAGTAATATACGTGGTTATAGCCTAATAGGAGAACGTCATTTTACATAGGTAAACTACTTATAAGACTTAATTACTACTCATCATTTTTTAGGAAAGTTGTTTATTATTATTATTATTATTATTATTATTATTATTATTATAGCAAGGTTTTATTTTAAATAGCAAAAATTAAGAAAAATATGTGCACTCGTGTATTAGAAAAACCAATTAAATTGATTTGAATGAGGTCTATAACAATAAAATTAATCTAAATTATTATGTGAATCTTTGATATCAAATTTGAAGTAAGGAATAATTATTAAGCCAAGTAATCGAAATAACGACAGGAGAGATCTTATCAAGAACACACCTTGAAATTAATGGGAAATTTTAGTGAAATTGCAATTTTGATTACAATTGCTAAATGAAAACTTCATTTCTAGAAATGGAAAAGCCACGTGGAATACAATTGAGAAACTTATTAGTACATGCAGATTTCTCTATAATAGCATCCTTATATAACAACATTGAGAACAATAATTTTTTTTCCGAAATCGATTTTTATGTCATATTATATTTTCTATAATAACTTTTTACCTATAACAACAATAGTCATCTTTATAGCAGTACACTCCTTGTAAAACAACCCCCTATAATAATTTCTTCTTTTTTGATAATATAATAATTAATCATTTTTATAGAAATAAAATTTCTAAAATTATCAATATATAATAGATCTAGAGGTTTTGATTAAATATTTGATACTTTAATACATTATTTATGATAAAGAATATCATATGAATATATATTTTCATGATTAAAAGATTTACCTTCCTTGTATAAAGTTTGATTAAGCTTAAAATTTGGCATTAAACTTCTCTATAACAGTAAAGTATTATTTGAATGTCAAATGTTGTTATAGATATATAACATTCCTCAATATGACAACTAAATTTTTTCGAACCAACGATGTTTTATAGAGGTTTCATTGTACACCACTAAAATTCTCTGTTTTTCCACTGAAAAAAATTCAGTGGCCATTTCCCACTGAATGTCGGTGGAAAACCCCTAAATAATAGTGTTTTCATATGAAAAAATTAAGAAGTTTTTCAGCGCTTTAATGGTAACCTGTTTCCACCACGTATTTTTTCAGTGAGCTAATTTGATGCGAATTAGGTAAAATAATTATATTTTATAGTACAAATTTCTCACTTAATATCGATGGAAAAAAACCTCTTTTAGTGGTAATTGCTAAGAATCTGAAATGCATTCACCTCCAAATCAATAAGCACGGGATTTGAGACACAATGGAAAGAAATTTAAAAGAATTACTTAAATTAAAGAAAAAGGAAAATCGCGAGAAAAATACTCAGAAAGCTGAATTCATCTAGTCCTCCTTCCAAACAGAGAAAATAAGAAAGAAATGAAAACTCAATATGACAGAATGAAGTTGAAATTAATGTCATGCAATTTTCCTAACAAAGGGTATACTTGAAGTTTGCTTATACCTTTATCTTTATTCTTGACTAATTTCTTAGTCAAACGCTATTAAGTTTCTAACGACCTTCCTAGCATATTCAAAAAGATTACATGTAAAAAGGAGCATAATTGGAACTCACTCATTTACTTGTAGTAGTTGTTAAAATTTTAAGTATATTCTAATAAATCAATCATATATTGTGTTATTAATTTTATCTGCCACTATTCAACAAAATAATGGTGTGATATTGTGCGAAGGTTTTGTATCAAGCCTATATGATTTTCCTCAAAAGATCTCCATGGGTGGCTTAAGGGTGAGCTAGTAAAGCGTTTGCTTTAGGCCCCAAAATTGAAGCCCAAAAAATTCTAAAAGTGAATTTTATAATTTTATTTTCACTTTAAATAATATTGAAGATTGTAAAGAAAAAGGTATAACTTTATTAAAAAAAGAAAAAAAACTATCTACTTTTTATCAGAAATATTATAGATTTTTGAATTAAACAAGTTAAATCTTTATATTAATAAATAAAAAATTTACAACAATATCCAAGATAATGTATTACAAACAAATGGCTAAAATCTTATTAACTAGAATTATTCCTTACTTGTATAAATAATCAATATAACTATGTGATTTTTTTTAAGCAGTAAAGCACATTCATGCTTCATTATACTCCATTATAGTCCGATATGCAATCAATGTGGGTCCATATTGATTCAGAATAGCATAAGAGAAAGAAAGAAAAACAAAGAGTGCATAATAAAGAGAAAGAAAGAAAAACAAAGAGTGCATAATAAAAACCACAGTAATATACTAATATTCAGCCTAACATGAAAAAACCATCCGGTATTTCAAACAAACATAATTAAGACGAGTCACGCTTCTTGCGAAGTAAACTACTCGAGTATTTGGCAAACTCAAAAAGTTTTTATGCATAGATAAGTCGTTCCTCTACTGTTGTAGCGACATCCGCCTTCGCGGCTTTAAGCTTGGCCATAGCAACCCCAAGTTTATTCTCGATTTCAGCAATCAACTTCGTCATATCTAGACGCTTTTCACTTAGCGCCTTTTTGAAGATACAACAATCTCATTAAGGGCCATCACATAATTATTTGCACCAATAATGTGATTATTCGACTCTTGAAAGACAGCATTCCACATGAGATCATTAAGCCATTTAATCTTGTCATTCTTCAATGAGCAATTGTGCTCTAAGAGACATCACGCCACCAGAGAGATGCATTAAGAACTTCAGAAGCTCTGTCAAAGGACAACCAGAACATCGGGTGAGTGGGAATAATTTAGAACAGGGAAACAAGTTGCTCGGTCGGATCGGATGAACCAGCAACAACAACCATTGAACTGAAATGAAAGGATGAAGCTGAGCGGCGATGCTGCAAATAGGCACTTTATTACTACGTGAAGTTAAATGCTTTATGTCTTTTAAGAAAACTACACTAAAAATAACATTATAACACAAGACACATATTGCTATAAAATACATCGTAGCTAAATATGAAAAAAATTGTGGTTAAACACTTTAGCCATCAATTTTTTTCCGTATCATTCGTAGCGAAATGTAGCGTGGTTAAAAGTTAGCTACAGACTTTACATGATCCGTGGCTAAGGACTTACACTTATTGCTACGAATTTATTTTGTGTTGTAGTTGTGATGGTAAAAAGTTTCTGCCACGAAAAATATACTTATAGCAAGTGATTTTATTCTTTTTCTAAGACGAATAAACTTTGTAGCTATCTTCATATTCTAGCCACAAGGTGGTGTATTGTAGCAAATGATTTAATTTGCTTGCAACGCAAATTCAATTTTTATGGCTATTTTTATAGCTAAGTTTCGTGGCAATAGTACTCATATTTAGTTGCGAATTAAAAAAATACATAGCTATGAATTAAAGTTTTGACCACAAATATTTTCATATTGTAGCTAAGAATCCATATTTTTAGCCATGAAATAAATAGCACTATAGCTAAAAAAATCTCCATTTGCTACGAAAAAGTTAAAATTTATAGTCATGTTCTTGATACGTGGCAATTATAGGAGTATATGCCTAGCTACGAATTCAAAAACTCATAGCTAAATTTCCATATTTTTCGGTCACGACGGATAAAATTGTAGCAAAAGATTTTCTTCATTTTCTATAGAAATAAAAATATGTATCCGTATTCTCATTTGCGCTACAATTAAATGTATGTTTAGCTACCAATTCAAAATTTTCATAGCTACTAATTTAAAATTTTGCCACAAACATAATCAGCCATATAATGTAGTAGGGATTTCATTTTTTGCATAAATTTATAGACAATTATAGATGAATATCTTCAATTGTATAATAAATACAATATATTAAAAAAATATTTAATAAAGATTAAATAATAATATTTAAAATAGTGAAACATCACTTTATTCAAACATATCAATACACTTTTACAAGAGAAAAAATAATTATTCATTGTCGCCATGCCATCGATTTTGCTACTTTCGTTACTCCTCCACAAGCTTCAATAATAATTAAAAAACAAGTAAGAAGATGATACAATAAAGTATTGCATAATTGAGTAAAACCTCAAGACGTGAGCTTTATTAAGCCACTAATAATTCATAAGGAAAAATGATTATGAGATACATGAGAATTACTATAAAAACAAATACACAATTCAATAAAATGGATACTTTCTGTTTAAAAAAATACAATAAGCATCTTGAATAATACAAGAGTCCAAATTGCTGGAAAACATCACACCATTAGCAAATCTCTAATGTCAAACGTTATCACATCACCATCTTTTCTCAAGACAAATCCACAAACCAATATTTCACTGTAGCATTTTTGCGTCCAACCGCCATCACACAAGATAAATAATACTTCATCCGTTTCAATTTGTTTGAAGGTTGATCAGTTTGAAGAGTCAAATAATTATTATTTTTACTATAATTTTCTCCAACTCTTTTTGTATTTTGTGAATTATTAATTATGCAGACTTATAGTACTTTTTATGTAGCTTTCAAATATATAAAGTTTATTATAAAATATTCGAAGAATCTATATTTAAAATTAAGTCAAAAAAAAGTTGTTTAACTCTCAAAATTGATCAACCTTCAAACAAATTATTACGGAGGAAGTATTATTTTTCCTTTTTATTGTCATCCGTAAACATTAATCCTAGTGAAATAAAATCACAACAAACACAAAGAAAGAAAGAAAAGAGAGATCTAGGAATTGATGACTGAAATATAGATAACAAAATAATAGAAAATTGAAGGCCAAGTCCGGTGAATGAGACAGAGGAAGAAGACATACCTTTTTTCCGGGGAACGATTTTGACTCTGCTTTGAGAGTTTAGGATTTTTGATTTTATAATCTCTCCAATCCTCCTTTTTTCTCTCTAATAGGAAAAGAAGGTTGTAATTTAGGCACAATTTTTTTTAGAGAGAGATGATCTCGAAAGGTTTTTTTTTTTTTTTTGCTTAATTCGATCCCCCTCTATTCAATTTGTGAATTCATATTTCCCTCCTAATAGTCATATCAAAGAAAACAAGCTTTAGTATGATTTTTTTTTTATGTAATACATTACTATTTAATTATTTATTAATCATTTGAACATTATCTAAAGTTAATACGTATTAGATGTAAATTATGCTATAGATACACTTCTATAATAACTATATTCAATTATTAATTCAATTGCATTTACAATGATTATTGATTAATTATATTAGCGAATATTCTACGAATATTCTCCGTATATTTTGTAATTATGATAGATGTATATTTAAGTTAACTTAGGATTCTAATTGTATTAGGAAACAACCTTTGTAAGGTAAGTTAGGATTCATACTGTATTAGGAATCAACCTTTGTACAATTATATATATTGTGAATAATGAAAGGAATCTCGAAGGGAAATTATTCTATCTTACATGGTATCAAGAGCCTAAAACCTAAACCCTACTCTTCTCCCTTCTTTTTCTCTTTCTAGGCCAAAACAAAAAAAAATACTTTTTTTTCCTCGGCAGAAACAACATCAAGGCAGCCACCATGTCTTCCCCCACAAATTCTGGTTCCTCCACTGACACTTTTGACAACCCCCTCAACGTTCATCGTCTTCTTTTCACCCGGCGTTCGCCGTCACAAATATCAAAAATTCTATCCCTATAATTCTTAACCAAGAAGACTGTCAATATTCCATGTGGACAGAACTATTCTATATTCATGCATGTGCGTACAACGTGCTCGACCATATTGATGACTCCGTTCCTCGTCCAACCAATATTGTCGAATCAACATGGCGTCGCCTTGACGCCATTGTCAAACAGTGGATATACGGCACCATCTCAAAAGACATGTTGTGTACTATCATGAAAACAGGTGCCACGGCACGTGACCTTTGGGTATGATTGGAAGAAATCTTTCAGGACAACAAAAATACTCGGGCCGTGTATTTGGAGGAGCAATTCAACAATACGCGCCTCTAGAATTTCAACAACATGTCCGAATATTGCAAACAACTAAAACTCATAGCCGACCAACTTTCCAACGTCGGGACATCTGTTTCTGAAACCAAGATGGTACTCCAATTAGTTGCGGGTTTACCGAAAGGTGAATACAATACTCTTGTAACAATGATTCAACAGGCCGACTCACTACCAAGTTTCACCAAGGCACGGTCATCGCATTCCAATTGAAGGTTACGGTAACACACACACCAAACATGCACACCCGCCTTTCTCCCTAAACCACATCCTATACACCCCTAACATCATTAAAAACTTAATCTCTGTTAGAAAATTCACTAGCAATAATTATATGTCTGTCGAATTTGACCCTTTTGGTTTTTCTGTGAAGGAACTCAATACGGAGAAAGTTCTTAGACGCTGGAATAGTGTGGCAGACCTCTACCCATTCACTCAATCTTCCGTTGTCAGACCGCAAGCACCTCTATCCCTTGCGGCAATCTCTCCCTCAACTTGGCACAACAGACTCGGACACCCCGGAGACCCAGTTTTTTCTTTTCTTAGGACTTCTAAGCGTATTAAATGTAATAATGGAAAAATTGCCCAACACTGTTTTTCTTGCCCACTAGGCAAACATACTCGTCTTCTATTTATGTCATCAAACAGTATTATTTTTTCTCCCTTTGATATTGTTCATGCTGATTTGTGGACATCTCCGATTGTTAGCTCTTTAGGTCACAAATTTTATCTAGTATTCTTGGATGATTTTTCACATTTTGTTTGGATTTACCCACTGAAATTCAAATCTGAAGTTTTTGCAAAATTCCTCGAGTTTCAGAAATTCATTAAAACACAGTTTGAAAAATCTATCAAATCATTCCAATGTGATAATGGACGTGAATTTAATAACTCGGCATTTCACAATTTCTGTTCTAAACAAGGCATGGTTTTCCATTTTTCTTGTCCCTATACTTCTTCCCAAAACGGAAAGGCTGGACGAATTATACGTACCATCAATAACATGGTTCGCACCCTTCTGTTTCATGCCTGTCTACCACCGCCTTTTTGGGTCTATGCTATCAAAATGGTAGAATCCCTTCTTAATATTTTACCAACTACCACACTGCAAAACAAGATCCCTACCGAAATCTTATACCGTAGGATACCATCATATGATCACCTATGTATTTTTGGATGCTTATGCTACCCCAACATAGCCTCCACTGCACCTCACAAACTTGCCCCACGCACTCTGTCATGTGTCTTCCTTGGTCTATCTCCTAATCATCGGGGCTACTTGTGCTATGACATTGCTACTCGCAAAATCATCATCTCCCGTCATGTCACCTTTGATGTGACAACCTTTCCTTTTTCAAATCTCCGGAAATTTCAGACCTCCGATTACTTATTTCTTGATGAACCAAGTCTGTCCCCGATTATCCAAAATCTATACCAACAGCAGCCCACTGTCCCGACAGCCTCGTCCTCACCACTGCTGCCTCTAGCCAACTGCTCTCGGTCGACAACACCATTGTTGTCTTCAGCAGTATCGTCTGACCCCTCAGCAGCAATGCTGCCACCCAGTCCAGCTCCCTGCTCTCGGTCAAATACCCAGACACCACCCTTTATGCACCCTGTCGAGTCTCTTGCACCACCCATACTGCCTCCAATTGAGTCTCCTACACCTCCAGCAACACTGCTGCCTCCCAGTCCAGCAACCAGTCATGCAGCCTCCCAGTCCCGACCTCCCATTGTTGCCCTTTCACCGCATCGAGACTCATGCATAACACGGGATCTTCAAACCCAAGGTTCACTTCAATCTCTCCACACAAACCTTATCACTCATTCCAAATAATCCAAAACTAGCTAAACTGGACCTTAATTGGAATGCGGGCATGTGCGAGGAGTTTAACGCTTTAACCAAGCAGAACACTTGAGATTTGGTACCTAGACCAACTGGTGTGAATGTTATCCGGTGTATGTGGCTATTTCGTCACAAGTTCAGAAACAGTGGTGACTTAGAGAGGTATAAGGCAAGACTAGTTGCAAATGTCACTAATCAGCAGGAGGGTATTGATTGTGGTGAGACATTCAGTCCGGTTGTTAAACCGGCCACCATTCGGACTGTTCTCAGTATTGCTATGGGCATGCATTGGCCGATTCATCAGCTAGATGTCAAGAATGCATTTCTTCATGGGGATTTGAAAGAAACTGTATACATGCATCAGCCCCCTGGCTTTGTTCATCCGGCAGTTCCGCATTTTGTATGTCGTCTCAGGAAATAACTGTATGGATTGAAATAGGCACCCGCGCTTGGTATGATCGTTTTACCCGGTATCTTCTGCAGATTGGTTTTATATGTAGCATGTGTGATAACTCTCTCTTTACTTTCCACCAAGGTAGAAGCACTACATATTTGCTATTATATGTCGATGACATTGTTCTTACTGCCTTATCTGACGGTTTGAAGAATGAAATCATTGCTCTACTCAAAACTGAATTTGCTATGACTGACTTGGGCAAGCTAAGTTATTTTTTGGGTATATCGGTGACCAGATCTGCAGCCACTATGTTCCTGTGTCAGCGTAAGTATGCAGAAGAGATAGTGTACAGGGCCAAGATGGCAAATTGTAAAATTATGCCAACTCCGGTGGACTCAAAATCCAAGCTTAGTGCCAATGACGGTGCACCAGTTTCTGATCCCACTCTATATCAGAGTCTAGCAGGTGCTCTTCAGTATCTTACATTCACTAGGCACGATATTGCATATGCCATTCAGCAGGTGTGTCTGTTCATGCACGACCCCCGAGAGTCCCATTTTGCCGCCCTCAAACGTATTATCAGATACGTTAAGGGCACACTAGACTTTGGATTACATCTATACCCCTCTGCCCCAACCAAGCTACTTGCCTACATGGATGCAGATTGGGCAGGATGCCCCGACACACGTCGCTCCATCTAAGGGTACTGTGTATTTCTTGGGGATAATCTTATCTCATGGTCCGCCAAGCGGCAGGCCACACTATCCCGTTCGAGTGCTGAAGCAGAATATCGCGGTGTTGCTAATGTAGTTGCTGAGATCTGTTGGCTCTGAAATCTTCTTTTGGAGCTCCAGTGTCCACTCCGCAAGGCGTCTATAGTATATTGTGACAACATGTCTGCCATCTATATGTCTCATAATCCGGTCCAACATCAGCGGACTAAGCATGTTGAGATGGATATCCACTTTATGCGAGAGAAGGTTGCCCGTGGTCAGGTCAAAATATTACACGTGCCTTCCTCTTATCGTATGCGGTACATCGTCACAAAGGGACTACCGCGACAGCTCTTCACCGACTTCCGATCCAGCCTTAGCGTTCGGCCTCCTCCCGCTCCATCTGAGGGGGAGTATTAGCGAATATTCTATGAATATTCTCCGTATATTTTGTAATTATGATAGATGTATATTTAAGGTAACTTAAGATTCTAATTGTATTAGGAATCAACCTTTGTAAGGTAAGTTATGATTCGTACTGTATTAGGAATTAACATTTGTACAACTATATATATTGTGAATAATGAAAGGAATCCCGAAGGAAAATTATTCTATCTTACAAATTATATCATATGACAAAGGTATTGTTATGATGAAACTTGTCGTGTGGTTTCATAATAAAGTTTGTCTTTTTAATTTGCTTTTTGCACTAATTGTATGATTTTGTCTTCAATTTAGATAGTAATTTGATGAATATTTAATTTTATGATACCATATAAAAACTTGTATATGCAAGAAATTGTATCTATCATAATATGGAAATTTCTCACAAATCACATCTACATACACATTTTTATAACTATTCATCTAACTATAAAAATTGTTACTATAAGAAATTTATTGTGATTATATCAGTACTATTTTATGGTAACTTCAAGTGCAAGAAAAATTTCATTTAATATGGCAAAAAGATTAATATTGCTACAATAAATTTCAATTCATGGTAAAAAATAATTTTAGTTACAAAAGTTTATCACAATTGCTACTTTAAGAAATTTATTGTAATTATATTAGTACTATTTTTATGGTAACTTCAAGTGCAAGAAAAAATCATTTAATATGGCTAAAATATTAATATTGCTACAATACATTTCAACTCATGGTAAAAAATAATTTTTAGTTACAAAATTTTATCACAATAATAAATCTATGGCTTTATTATTTGGTCATAATAAATAATTATAGCTGTCAAGCTAACTATTACCATAACTTTTTAGTACACGGAGTAAATATATTTATTTAGCTATAATATTTTAATTTAAATAAATTCTTATGGCTAAAATGTTACTATTGCTACAATTACAAGTTTTTTTCTCGTGAAAAAAATTAATAATTAGCTACAAAATTTTATTATAGCAAAAAATCTATGTCTATATCATTTAACTATTCCCACAGTTTAAGGGAAAACATTTATTTAGCTAAATAATTTTGTTTCAAATAATTTATTGTGGGTAAAATGTTACTATTTCTATAATAAGTTTCAACTCGTAGCAAATATTAATAACTAGCTACAAAATTTTACTATAGCAAAAAAATCTGTAGCTAGATCATTAACTATTGCCACAATATTTTAGAACTTGAAGAAAAAATATTTATTTAGCTACAATATTTTATTTCAAATAATTTAATGTGGCTAAAAGGTTACTATTGCTACAATAACTTGTATTGCGTGACAAAAACTTATGATCAACTACAAAATTTTATTATAGCAAAACATATGTGGCTATATCATTTAACTATTGCAACAATCTTTTAGAATTTGAAGCAAAAATATTCATTTGGCTACAATATTTTGTTTTAAATAATTTATTGTGGCTAAAAGGTTATTATTACTACAATAACTTTATCGCGTGGAAAAAACTTATGACCAGCTATAATATTTTATTATAGCAATAAAGTTGTAGCTATCTAGGTAATTATTGTCACGATTTTTAGCAATTATAGAAAAAAATGAGGAATTAGCTTCGTCAATTTAACTTTTGTGGCTAAGAAATTTTACGAATTTATAAATAGCCATGAAATTCAAAATTTTGTGCCTATTACTAGGTAATAGCTACGATATATGAATTCATAGCTTAGATTTCATAGCTATAGATGCCTTATGTTGTGTGTAAAAATAAAAAAAGACAACTCTAAATTATTATTATTTTTGTATATATATATATATATATATATATATATATATATAAGAAGTTGTACAGACTTGCCAAGGTGAGGGAGAAGAGGGTCCGGGACTTGGATCACGTGAGGTGTATCAAGTACGAGGACAACAAAGTATTGGTGGAGGACACATATATTAGGCGGAGGTGTCAATCTTACTTCCATAAACTCTTGAACGAAAAAGAAGATAGAGACATTGTGTTGGGAGATCTGGAGCAATCTGGTAGGTACCGGAATTTTGGGTATTGTGGAAGCATTAAGGTTGAGGAGGTCCATGGTGTGGTTCGCATGATGCGCAGGGGACGAGCGACTGGGCCTGATGAGATCCCAGTTGAATTTTGGAAGAGCGCAGGCAGGGTAGGTTTGGAGTGGCTGATGGAGTTGTTTAACGTAATTTTTAAGACGGCGAGAATTCCCGAAGAATGGAGGTGGAGTACAATGATTCCTTTGTACAAGAACAAATGTGATATCTAGAGTTGCAACAACTATAGAGGTATCAAGCTGCTAAGCCACACTATGAAAGTTTGGGAAAGAGTCGTGGAGATGAGGGTGAAAAGAGGCGTGTCTATCTCCGAAAACCAGTTTGGATTCATGCTGGGGCGTTCGACTATATAAGCCATTTATCTTATTAGGAGGTTAGTGGAGCAGTATAGGGAGAGGAAGAGAGACTTACATATGGTTTTCATCGACCTCGAGAAGTCATACGACAAAGTCCCTAGGGAGGTTCTATGGAGATGTTTGGAGGTTAGAGGTGTACATGTGTCATACACTAGGGCAATCAAGGATATGTATGATGGAGCCAAGACTAGAGTATGAATAGTAGGAGGAGACTCGGAGCACTTCCCATTGATAATGGGGCAGCACCAGGGATCAGCTCCTATTTACCTTGGTAATTGATGGACTGATGCGACAAATCCAAGGAGGGTGCCATGGTGTATGTTATTCGCAGATGACATAGTCCTAATTGATGAGACTCACAGCGGAGTGAATGCTAAGCTGGAGGTTTGGAGACATACTCTGGAGTCTAAAGGGTTCAAACTGAGTAGGATCAAGACAGAATACTTGGAATGTAAGTTCAGTAATGGGAGCGACCTTGAGATAGGCGTGGATATGATGCTTGGTACTCAGGTCATTCCAAAGAAAGAAAGCTTCAAGTACCTCGGGTCTATTAACTATGGAATAGAGAGATTGATGACGATGTCCTTTAGCAGCTATTGATGTGTGGCATCTAAGACTAGGTTATACACATATTGATGTAATAAAAAGGCATTCATCACTTAGAGGACTAGTGAGTGATAAACATTGTACTGTGTGTCCTTTAGCTAAGTAGACAAAACTAGCATTTGCAGTAAGAACTAGTACTATAAAATGTCCATTTGAACTACTACATTATAACATTTGGGGATCCTACAAAGTGCCCACATGGGATGAGAAGAGGTTCATTGTCACAATAGTAGATGATTACATCAGGTTTACTTGGTTGTTTCTTATTCAGTCCAGGTCTGACACTGTAGTAGTTCTAAAAAAATCTTAATAAAGTGCAGAATGTGTTTTACACCTCTGTCAAAGTGTTGAGAACTCATAATGGTTATGAGTTCTTTAGTGCTAACTTTAAAGAATTGCTTTCTAATCTTGGGATTGAGCATCAGAGTACGTGTATGTACTCCCCTCAGCAAAATAGTGTTGCTGAGAGGAAGCACAGGACCATACTTAACATGGCTAGAGCACTATGGTTTCACGCTGCAATATCTCTAAGGTTTTGGGAAGAATGTGTCACCACAACTTTGTATTTGCTAAACAGAATACCTTCAAGAGTAATTATCCACAAATCACCTTTTGTGTTGCTTTATTTACACTCACCATCACTGACTCATCTGAGTCTTTGGGTGTTTATGTTATGCTTCCTGTCCCAGAGTGATGGACAAATTTGTACCTAAAGCAGTGCCATCAATGCTTATGGGATATTCCTCAACTCAAAAGGGGTATATGTTATATGATCTGAGTTCTAAATCATTTCTAGTGAGCAAAAATATGGTGTTTAAGGAAGACATATTTCTTTCAAGAACATGCAAGCTTCATATATTTCCATCTTCCCAGTCTTGAACTTGCTAGATCCTGCTAACTTTATGCAGGATGTGTAGGACCCTTTGTTTCCTCCTAGTAGTAACTCTAAGGTTCAGAAGGAATCACTATCCTCTGGTTCTCCTACTGAGACATCTATGGTCAACGATCTACCAGATGAAGAAGCAGTACCCTCACCTCCACCAGTCATTGAAACTAGAAAATCATCTAGACATCCAAAACCACCAATATGGTTACAAGATTACATCACTCCTTCCCTACCTCAATTTAGTTCCTGCACCTATCCTATGTCTTCTTATATGACATATTCCAACCTCATCTCCACATATCATAAAACCCTATCTATCTATGCCCTACACGACGAACCTCATACTTTCAAAGAAGTATCTACTGATCCCAAGTGGATTGAGGCCATGAAACTAGAAATCACGGCACTAAAGGACAATCACACTTGGTTTGTTATGGATCTTCCTCCTCACAAGACTGCTATTGGGTGCAAGTGGATTTTCAAGGTCAAGTATAAAGAATCAGGAAAGGTGGAAAGGTATAAGGCTAGACTTGTAGGCAAAGGCTTTAGCCAAAGATATGGGTTGGTTATACAGACACTTTTTCCCCAGTTGCAAAAATGGTGACAGTGAGATTTGTGATTATATTGGTTGTTTCTAAGCACTAGGTTATCTACCAGATGGATGTACACAATGTTTTTCTCAATGGGGGATCTAATTGAGGATGTGTATATGTATATTCCTGAAGGGTTTGCTAGACAGAGGGAGTCTATGAAGGTCTGCAAATTACACAAGTCTCTTTATGGGCTAAAATAGGCTCCTAGACATTAGAATAAGAAGCTAACTGAAGCACTAGTGGAGATGTATTTTCAACAGAGTCACCTTGACTACTCTTTGTTCACTAGGAAATATTATGGTGATATAATAGTGGTGCTTGTATATATATATGACTTGGTAGTCACAGTCAATAATCATAAGTTGGTTATACAAACAAAAACAGATCTGCAGACTAAGGATGAAGGATTTTGGTAAGATGTAGTTCTTCCTTGGAATCGAGGTTGCAAGATTAGATAAAGGTGTGGTGATGACACATAGGAAGTATACATTGGAGCTCATTGCAGAGGCTGGCCTAGGGGGTACTAAACCAGCAGACACACCTTTGGAACTCAATCAGAAACTAACATCTGCTGGATATGATCATAATATCAACAGTAAAGAAAGTAGTGGCAAAATCAAGGTGAGCGATAGTTTACTTAAAGATCCAAGTCATTATCAGATATTGGTGGGAAGACTTTTATACCTAACAATGACTAGACCGGATTTGGCATTTGTTGTTCAAGTCTTAAGCCAGTTCATGAACAAGCCAAAGGTCTCTCATATGAAAGCAACACTCAGGATGGTTATGTATGTCAAAGTTCACCTAGTTTAGGGTTGTACATGCCTGCAGAATCTGCAGACAGCTTAGTTGCATGTTATGATTTAGACTGGGGTGCATGCTTGCAAACCAGGAGGTTAGTTACAAGCTACTTGGTGAAGTTTGGAGGCGCACTATTTTCTTAGAAATCAAAGAAATAGGAGATTGTCTCAAGAAGCTCTTCAAATGATGAATTTAGAAGTATGGCTTCTGTTACTGCAGAGATCACTTGGCTGACAAGCTTGTTCAAAGAACTTGGGATGGAGATTCAACTACCAGTGCAGTTATGGTATGATAGTAAAGCACCAATCCAAATAGCTGTCAATCCAATATTTCATGAGAGAACAAAGCACATTAACATAGTGTCACGACCCAAATCTCTGATTGTGCGGGCACCTACCATTTTCCTACCTGGTAGGCGAATTCGTCCCTTACATATTCATCCAATAACATAAATAAATAAATAAATAAAATAACAAAAATCTAAAAACATAGATATGTGACAAAGCGGAATACAACAATTACCCAAGGGATCTAGTCTGAATAGTATAAGAGTTTCTAACTATACAACTTGAATAAAAAAAATTACAGCCACAATCTGAATACAAATTCTTTTTAGAAAGAGAATTAAACAGAAAATCTAGATTAACTCCACGAGATCCTTGAAGGCTAATCGAACCTCGCTGAAATTCCTACAATAACTCTACATCCCGAAAAAGGTGTAGCAAGAGTAGTATTAGTACAAACACTATGTACTAGTAGGTATCATAGGCCAACAATAGTTAGTTAACATATATAAAGGAAGAAACTGACGAATAGACATGCTCGCAATCAAGTACAAACATTATCACAGTCCAAGAGTAAACAACCCAAGTATAGAGTATCCAGTCAGAATCCAAGAAATTTGATAATGAGCTAATCACTAAGCACATCCACGTAAGACTTGCAGTAATGTGAATTATACTAGATCTTAGTAGTCTATAGTCATAGCCTAGGCGGAATCTCTAGTCCTCCAATCCATCAAACGTCTAAGTAAGAGGCTAACAAGCATACAACATCTCAAATGAATCAATAATTAAGGAAGCAAGGCTGAAATGCATCATGCAATACAATGAATACAACAACCAGAATCAGATATATGTGTGGATGTAATATGAATGTATATGTGATGCAATACAATGCAGTGTACTGGCCAACTGTCTTATATCGTACGTATATGCTTCAGGTGAAATATCTCTACGTCCCGGTAGTCATGACCCATGGGGGACCCGCGAAGTCCATGTATCAGTCACTTCACACACACAGTCTAGAGATAACTCTACCACCCACCACACTGCTAGTCATTCCGCACACAACTCAGAGATGGCTACTCTATCAAATATGTTACATGAATTACATATGTTTCCTTCTCATTTATCACCATCACGCCAATCACATGTAATATTAATGTATCATGAAAATAAATGCATGTATGAATGTCAAATTCATCACTAATCATGAGATGAATAAATATAACAGCCTCCGTAAATCAACTACCAATATGAACTTATTCCCACTCTGTACAATACTATGTCCCGAACATTTTTTCTTCATACCACATAGGTAACATCAAGTATATATGCAAAAGAGGTCATACGAAATATACACGTAGCAAATACCATAATTGGAAGTCTCAAATGTTTCACTTTCCATTTTATTATTATTAATATTAGATCACAATTCACAATAATTAATCATGTAGAATGGGTATGAATGATATGTATGTATCAATCTCAAGTGTAAATCATAATCATTTAGTGCCACACATGGACACATATTACAATATCAATATCAAGTCAAGTCCTTCATTAAATCTATGATAATAACAAGATAAGTGAGAAACAACTATATCACAATCATGATATGACAACTAAGTATAATTCCAGTATCAAACACTAGTCAGCAAGCCAATAAATCACAAAGAGGCAACAAACCCATAAATCAGTCAACAATACCAAACCTAAGTAATACATCCCAACTTCATACACTGTACATGCTTTCTCCGACAATAACTAACTCTACATATGTTTTGCTAACCGAAGTCTAACTAGAAGGTAAGTCGTAACCTACTTGAATGTCGATCAGGAGCTATAAAAGATCACACATGAGCCTTGCCTTTCCGAGGATCATGATAGTACTTGCAGTCTAGTCATAATTGAAATCTATGTTACAAAGTAGAAACAAAAACTAACAATACCCAAATCACTAGACTATTCTTTTAATCCAACCAACTATGGGGAAAAAGGGAAAATAGACCTATAAGGGTAAAACTGTAATTTCAGAGGTGAAATTAGGAAACTGACATCACAAACGCTCATTACTATCCTCCAATTGCTAATTAGGCTATTAAAACCATCAATTCCATCATTAGGACCAAAAACCCCAATTTAAGATTGAACCCTAATTATTCGAGATCACAAACTTAGGCTAAATTAGAGATTCTAGTTGTAACTCATGAATTCATGCAATACCACTATAATGCAAGCAAGTTTTGCCCATAAAACTTATTAGAAAAGTCTAGAAGTCAAATACCCAATTTAGAGCTAGAAGGTCATACAACAACATACCCAGTGAAATCCATTAAACATTTATCATTTTCTACTTTAGATTTCAAGCCTATGAAGTAAATAAGCAAAGAATGATGAAAGTGAACTTACCCTAAATGTGTAATAGCTTCAAGGTCTCTTGAAATCGCCCCTAATAGCTCTCTAGTTCGAAGTTGGGAAAGATAAGATAATGATTTGGAAATAGGATAATAAATGCCTTTGGCTCAGCGATTTCCACCCCCGCGGAATCTAGTCCGCGCACTCGCCCCTACGGAGAATTCATCTACTGGGGCGGATTCCACTTAAGTATTTGATCCCCGCTTCTGTGAGCCATGCCTCGCTGGGGCGGACTCGCAAATGCGGGAAAAGTCTCACCAGGGTGAGAACATCAGAAACCAGAAAAATCTATTTTTTCACAAGTTTCACCTGAAATCCCGACATCAACCCAAAACCTCCCTGACATAAATCAGATATGCACACACACGTAAAAATACTCTACGGATTCACTTGCGGTCTCAGAATTTCCATCAAATGTCTATTTCTTCGGGTCAACCCCAAAACCCAAATCAAGATTCCCAAACAAAAACACAAAATGCTCCCGAGCACCTTGGAAATCAAACCGAATATCCCACCTAGTCATAATTTACCTTCCGGACCTTAGGGAATCGACTGAATTCCCCAAAAAGTCCGTTTACCCAACAATCAACTACAGGTCAAACGTTCTCACTTTAAAGCTCTATTTCCTTCAACTTTCACTAGGATCGTCCGATAACTTCGAGAATTAGGTCAACAAGGGTAAAATAGTCAAAATGCACCGCTCAAGAAGTTTGACTAGTTGCTCCTCCGACCCGGAGTGGATTCTAGGGGAAGGGTAACGACTGAACAGGTCGTTACACATAGACTGTCATTTTGTTGGAGAAAGGATCATCCAAGGGCTTATCAAAACTGAT
The DNA here is from genome assembly GCA_034509755.1 of Anisodus tanguticus. Lineage (NCBI taxonomy): Eukaryota > Viridiplantae > Streptophyta > Magnoliopsida > Solanales > Solanaceae > Anisodus > Anisodus tanguticus. The sequence continues at coordinate 50,599,138 of CM067540.1, read as the reverse complement.
CATGTTTCTATTGAAGATCATCTTGCAGATATGTTAACCAAAAGTTTGGGAAAGGCTCAACATGACTTCTTGTTGGCTCAACTTGGTATGAAGGGCATGTTTCAAGTATCAGCTTGAGGAGGGGTGTTGAATACAACTTGTGTTGGTTAGTTAGTTATGCAGTTAAAGGGTAGTTTGGTAAATGTACAATTAAGATATTTTATACATTTAGTTAGTTAGTAAGCTGAGTTGTATATATACAATGTATATCATTGTAATAGCTAGTCGAATTGAATTGAAGAGAATTTCCCCACATTTCTCTCCACTCTCTTAGCTTCTTCTTAAAGCTTTCTCCCTAAAACTAAGACCTCTCCCATGGCTTCTAACAGATAGGCTGTGTATTATTACGGCTTTAGAACACTTAAATCGTTTTCGAAATTAATACCACTACTTACTAATTACTCTAATTAATCTCTACTATACTATAACAAGACTTTTTGCCGTATCAAGGCCGTATTGTAGATTTCTTAATCTATAATTTGGTCGGTTCACATATTACCATGCAAATCCTTTGATTTGTATACTGTTACTTTAAATTAACATCACATGGTTAATATATAGTTACCGTTATAACTGCATTAGTTTACGTGAGATTTGTTCTATTGTTTGATCTCATCTCGTCACGGTTCTTTAATTTAAAACAGCTTGGACCATTTTTCTTCAATAGAATAAACCTATTATTTCAATCAATTAAGTAAAATATAAAACAACACGCTGTGATTATTTTATCTCGATCAGTGTGATTCTCTAAAAGATTTTGTTAAGAGTCTCACATCGAATATGAAATGGGAACATGGACTCCTTATATGAATTTGGACAATCCTCACCCTACAAGCTAGCTTTTGAGGTTGAATTAGGCCCAAGATCCATTCTTTACATGGTATCAGAGTCAGGCTCATTCCAATTCTTTGTTCACTGATGTTGGGCCCCCAAATTATATTATCCACGCTCCAGTTAACAAGGTCTGGGCATGCGGGGGAGTGTTAAGAGTCCCACATCGGATATGGAATGTGAACATGGACTCCTTATATGGACTTGGATAATCCTCACCCTACAAGCTAGCTTTTGGGGTTGAGTTAGGCCCAAGTTAGGCTCTGGTACCATGTAAAGAATGGATCTTTGGCCTAACTCAACCCCAAAAGATAGCTTGTAGGGTAAGGATTGTCCAAGTCCATATAAGGAGTCCATGTTTTCATTCCATAGATTTAGTCAACTTCGCACATATATAGTGTACTAGGAGTGTTAATTTAGATTATTAACACAAAGTAAGGCCTAAAAATATATATATACACGCATAGTCAATAGAGATGACCATTAATAGTGTTTTGCATGCTAATCGTGATTAATTAAATACTAGCTTGCTGTAATTATTCATAATGTGTCATGTGCTTGGTCACAAACTACTCCATTATGCACGTAAAAAGGAATATCTCTTTGATTTTTTGAAAGGGTGTCAAATGCTATGGGAAATAAAAACAAGAGATGGACTAAATCGAATGTCAATTCTATTTCAGAATGTCGTCAATTATGTCGCCTGACACCAGTAACAACACTTAGTAAAACAGTAACTTTAAAGAGTAAATGCAGCGGAATTTAAAGAACACAAATGTTTAAAATTTTCATAAGTTATATATATTATATAACTTATGATAGTCAATGACCAGATATATTGTATATATATTATATACAAAATTATAAATTCCTTTCTTTACAGATTTACAAGATAAAATGGAAAGGAATTAAAAGTTGAAGCTGCATATGACTTCTGCCTGAAAAATATAACTAAGTAGACATACACAACCTCTCATTACAATCGTTCCATACAAAACTAATCTAGAATCTAAACAACAATTGTAATGTAGGACAGAATGTTGTCGACACACTTAGGCAACACTTGTGATCCAGATTTCTAAGATGAAATCCTGAGAGCTCTCTTGGTATTTTTGTAATCTGATTCTGGATGTCTATTCACTGCAGTAGCCTCTCTATTTATAGTAGAGAGTCTTCCTTGAAAGTCTCATCGATCGGTTGTTGTGGAAGTTGAGGAAAAGGTGGGCATCTTTTGGTAGATAATTAAGAAGTGAAAATCTCAACAACTTTGACTTGTTCCTTACTCGACTTCTTCTCCAAGCTTTGACTCTTTCTCCCACGTTTTACAAAGCTCCAATTCACCACGCCTAAGTAGTTTTTACCTCACAGTAAAATATTACTGCTTACCGTGAAGTAAGGCAAAACTGTTTTTCGAAGATGTTGGTCCGAATGTTATGACATGTGTCCCAACATTTTTATGCATTCGGACTTCAGAAGATATGCTGAGTCAAATATCACAACACCAAACCCAACATTAACAATCTCCCCCTTTTTGTCTTTCTTCACAAAACTCTTACAAATCTAAATTGACTTAGGATATTGAGACAAATGTTTGTCCGACACTTCTGATCAATAATATTAATGTTATGCTCCCCCTTAACCTGTGATGGTTTTCAAGTAATCATGCGTGTACCGATTCATAAGATTAGTAAAGAAGAAATATGTTAGCACATATATACATATCATCCACTTATATAGATTTATATACAGACCACAAAAAGAAATATTCAATTATCCACACAAATCAATATCCATCCTGTCGAACAATTAACTGCTCAGATTGAGAAACATTCATGACCCTCATATAGTAGCAACAGCTCCTCCTAACTCATCATACAGCAGCAACAGCTTCCATCAGCTTTCTACTCCTGCATAACTGCTTCTCTGCATAGAACAACAATCTCTAGCCTTCTTCCTCAGCTCCCCCTACATCAGCACTTCCTCTGCTTCCCTCGGCATCATTTTCTCCCCCTTTTTGTGAAGAAAGCAGTAGCATGAAATGGTCTCTGGCTTGAATCAGAGCATTCCTCACAACATCAACCTCAGAGATTTGTTGGTTGATCTTTGCAATTTGATTCACAAGCCATTCAGTTGACAGTAGAGACTGTCTTGGACCAGTGTTGTCAAGAATGTTGATGACATTCCTGTCAACATCTGCACTATTTCCTTTCATTTTTCAGGGTAGATCGATGACTCTGTCTCTACTCTTCAAAATCGCTTTTTTTACAGTGTACAATTCAGTAGCCTTCCCTAATGTATTCTCTGTTTTAGGCTTAAGACCTTGGGTAGTTAAAACTTTGTGTATCAGAGAGGGATAATGGAGGATTGAAGTTGATTCTTTTTGTGCCAAGTTGGCAATTTGATGGAAGATCATTTTGTCCAGATCAACTCTCAAACCTCTCCAAATTTTATACAACAGGGTGGCTTGTTCTGTAGTTACAATTGACTCATTCATTGAAGGAAGCCAATTGTGTATAGCAATTTTGTGAAGGGTGGCAAACATGGCTGTTAATTTAGAGGCTGGACATTTAGAGATCCACTTATGCATTATACCTCCTGTGAGGTACTCAATTACTTCATCTATATTGTCCATTGCAGGGTCTGCTTCTCTAACATTCTCCTCAACATTTAATCTAATACATTGGTTTATAACAGCAGGTATGAATAAATATACTCTGTTATAGAGATATACCTTCCCAAATTTCTTAGAGGAGGTATCCTCTATAGCAGAGCTCAAATTAGCATAAAACAACCTGACTATTTTATCAACATACGGTCCTTTCTCAGTAACTGATCCTAGGAGCTGTCTTACTTTTAAGAACTCTACAAACCATATTCTGAACAGGAGGCAATGTCTAATACTTTTTCAGACCTAATAACTCTATTCTTATACCAATCCCAATTATCATAATTAGTTTTAGAATAGAATTTGTCTGAGTAGATACATACCTCGAGGTCTGAATCAGATTCGGTTTTGTTGGAGGATGTTGGTATTTATGTCTCTTCTAATGTTGCCTGAGATGTTGTGGCATCAGTGGAAACATTTGAAGCAGCACTCGATTTGGCTTATCGGGGAATTCCTTTTGGAAAGAATTGCTTTAGTGGAGTTTCATCATGAATTTCCTCATTTTTTAGACACATTTTATGGTACAGAAGTAGTTGGTTCTTCTTCACACTCTTTAGTTGAGAGCACAAAGTTTGTGTCGTCATTGTCACTTCTCGAGCAAGTAAGTATAAATGTATTAAATCTGGACCTTTTGTTGATCGGCTCTTCACAAACAGTTCCCTCAAACATTCTACTCGATCGACGAGTAGGGAAGGTGGAGGATCTTGGTCTTTTACCCAATGCTGAACTATTAGATATTTCATCAACATCTATTGGATTGTTGTCATCACCAGGGTAGCTAATGACTAAAGGTTCATCTAAACCTTTAAATACTATAGCTTTTGATAAGTCCTCTATGGATGGTGCAGAAGATAATTGGTAGGGTTGCTGCGATTTTTTTTGCTCAGATGATTCAGTGTTCAAATGAGGGCTTGTACTCATTGGGGTGTTGGTCGGAGTGTTGGCTGACATTGGTGTTGACATTGGAGAGGTTTCCATTGGTGAATATTGTGGAGAAGGTTTTGGGAATTTAGGGTTTGAGATTGAGAATGGAGTTTGGAATGGTGATGATTCCATCAGTTAGGTAGGATTATACCCGAGGTGTGATGTGATTTCCTTTTTTTTAGGGAAAATCGGAAATGATAAAAAAAAATAGCAAATGAGAGGAATATTTATATGCATGGCTAACCTTTCATAGCAACAAAATTCCTTAGTTTTAGGAGTTTCTGATTTATCTAATAACTTACACCTAAAATTTTGGGATACAAAGATAAACATCACGGTAGGAGTTCAATTTAATCTTATCATTTTAAAGCTTGAAATTCCTATTAAAGCAAGACATAAAAATAGGGAGAAAATATGATTTTTTATGAAATCGGTTAAGAACAACATCCCAACATATATCACAATCTGAAAATGTCAACAGCAATGTTGGCAACATTTTGGACAACACAAGTATTTTAATCCCACAAGAATTTCCAGATTTGGCAACAAATCAAGACACGTTTTATATGAATTTTATGAGTTTGACCACTGGACCAATGTAACATTTTCCCACAGTGTCTTTTATCTAATCATATAACACATATAAAAGAAATTTTCATGTCAAAAATAAGAATACTTATTTAGTATTCTCAAAATTCTTTTGAAGCACTCGATGCTCCTATAGAATAGGAACGATATCTTTTCAAGGGCTTTGCCCATTTTTCACAGTTGCCAAATATTTGTAAAGACTTTGCCTTATTTTGATACTCCATTTTTTATGATAAATATCATCGCAGAGAACGGTATCACGTTGGAAACACTTTCTTATTGAAGGATCGTGCTTGTGTGACCAAACGCTATGCACTTTACAACAACAATAATCAGTTAGTGATATAACATAGGTAAATGTCACCCAAAATATTAGACAACGTTTTAGCCGACATTCACCAAAAATGCCTTCTTTTTACATATTACAAAGACCAAGAGATTTCTTCAAACTAGAAAACCTCTCATGGTCCAAAGCTTTTGTAAAAATATCAGCTAGTTGATGAAGAGTGTCAACATGTTCAATTTTAACTAGCTATTTTTCAACTACATCTCTTAAAAAGTGATGTCTAATATCAATATGTTTTGTACGTGAGTACTGAACTAGATTTTTGGAAATATTTATAGCACTCAAATTATCACAGTACAAAATTAAAATATTGCTTGTAAATCCATAGTTATCTAACATGTGTCTTAGCCAAATTAATTGAGAGTAACAACTTCCAGCTGCTACATATTCAGATTCAGCAGTTGAAAGTGAGACAGTTTTATTTTCGACTATACCATGAAACAAGATTATTGTCAAGATAAAAACATCATCCTCTTGTACTTTTTCCATCATCCACATCTCCAGCCCAATCCGAGTCACTAAATCCTATTAAGTTAGGATTAGTGTCTTTGAAATACCACATTCCCAACTCACATGTGCCAGCAACATATCGAATAATACGTTTCACGACATTTAAGTGGGACATCTTGGGACATGCTTAAAAACGTACACAAACACAAATACTAAACATAATATCTGGGTGACTAGCAGTAAGATAAAGAAGGTTACCTATCATAGATTGATATAATGTTGGGTCGATATTTTCACCAACATTATCCTTACATACCTTCTGCGATGAACCCATTGGCGTCTTCATTTGTTTAGCGCTTTCCAAACCAAATCTCTTAACTAGATTCTTGGCATATTTACTCTATGAGATGAAAATTCCATCATCACTTTGCTTTATCTGCAAGCCTAAGAAAAAAGTTAGTTCCCCAATCATGCTCATTTCAAATGTTGATGACATAGCTTCAACAAATGAATTTAGGTACTACTTTGAGTTTGACCCAAAAACTATGTCATCCACGTAAATTTGAGCAATTATAATATCTACACCATGTGGTTTAATAAATAAAGTACGATCAGTTTCTCCACGGTTAAAACTAAATTCAAGAAGAAAGTTAATTAAACGACCATACCATACACGAGGGGCTTGTTTCAACCAAAAAAAACCTTTTTGAGCTTGTACACATAGTGTGGATGGTAAGGATCTTCAAATCCTTTTGGTTGTTCAACATATACCTCCTTGTCTAAATAACCATTTAAGAAGTCACCTTTTACATCAAAGTAATTTTAAGACAACAAACAATGGCAAGCAAAAGCCTAATTGACTCAATTCTGGCTACAGTGCGAAGGTTTCGTCGAAATCAATTCCTTCAACCTGAGTATATCCTTGTGCAACTAGACGAGCTTTGTTTCTAACAACTGTTCCCGATTTGTCTGATTTATTTTTAAAAATTCACTTAGTTCCAATTACATTTGTATTATTTGGACGTGGAACTAAGTCCCAGACTTCATTTCGAGAAAATTGTTCAAGCTCTTCTGGCATTGCTTGTATCCAGAAATTATCTTTAAGTGCTTCTACAACATTCTTTGGTTCTAATGAAGATATAAAACAAGAAAGACTAACCTCTTGGTATATGGTTGATATACACACATACCTTACCATTTCTCTAGAGTTGAGTGGTTTTTTGCCTAGTATTCTAATTCCTTCAAAAACTCCCCCTATCACTTGGCCCGCTGGATGATTCTTTATAATCCTTGATGAGGCGTCCCTTCGAACTTGGTCTAACAATTCAGCACTGGACTCCTCATATGTGGCATTTGTGGTCTCTATTGCTGTTTCGGATATTGCTTTAGGTGTGGCAACATCCGATTCTTCTGCAATCTGTGAACTTTCCACTGTATCGACGATGTTATTTTTAATAGTTTATCCTGAAACATCATAAAGATCATCAAAGATAACATTTACAGACTCTTGTACAGTTCGGGATCTCAGATTGTATACTCGATAAACATGACTATTTTGTGAATATCCAACAAAAAATTCTTTGTCACTCTTAGAGTCAAACTTTTCCAAATAATCCCTATCATTTAAAATATAACAAATACACCCAAAAACATGAAAGTAACGCAAGTTTGGTTTCTTTCCATTTATAATCTCATAAGGTGTCATCTTTGTTTCTAGCCTTAGATAGACTCTATTAGCTATGTGATTAGCAGTATTCAAGGCTTCTACCCATAAACATTTTGACAAATGTTTAGAACTAAGCATCACTCTAGCAATTTTTTGTAATATTCTATTCTTCCGTTCTGCAACCCCATTTTATTGAGGTGTTTTGGGGGCAGAAAACTCATGGAAAATTTCCCTTTTCTCACAAAAATTTGTGAATGAGCTATTTTTAAATTATTTTCCATGATCGTATCTAATTCAAAAAATAAAAGAATAAAATAAATTTCTAATTCTAGAGTGCAAGATTTTAAACATATCAAACGTTTGTGATTTTTCTTTCAAAAAATATATTCATGAATATCTAGAAAAATCATCTACTATCACAAATGAATAGCTCGTGCCTCATAGACTGTCTATTTCAATTGGACCCATTAAATTCATATGTAGCAATTGAAAACAGTGAGACGTACCTGAATGTTGTCAGTCATGTTGGACAACATTATGAGAGACACAGGTTTGCTTACCTTTCAAACAATCTTCACAGACAGTTTTACCTTTATGGCTAAGTTTGGGTATGCCTCTAACTAATTCATATGAGACCAATTTTTCTAAATTAGGTAGTTGACATGCCCCAACTTTTGATGTCATAGTGTTGGGTCATCGATCTTAACATTATTGCATGTTTCTTGCCTTACAACAAGATAGCAATTATCACTTGTTCTTGTACCTGTCATGACACATATATTGGCTTCATTTGTAACATTACAGGCATTCTTATTGAACTTTACCTCAAGATTGTCATCACACAGTTGACTAATACTAATCAAAATAGCCATTAAACCCTCAACGTGTAAGACATTTTTTAAGGCTGGAAATCCAGGAACATCCAAGATCCATCTTCCAATTAGTTTGCTTTTACCGCCACCTCCATAAGTCATGTTTCTTCCATTGAATGACTCATAGTTCTTTAGAAAACCTTTTGTACATGTCATGTGGCGAGAACATCCACTATTAAAGTACCAAGAGCCTGAAATGTTAGTTCTTAATGCATTTATGGCAACATTACATGTTATATCCTTTTTAGGAACCCAAAATCTCTTAAAACAATTTTTCTTTTTGACTCAGAAATGTTGCTTCGATTGTTATCTGAAATGTTGGACAACAGGTAATATTTTGCTAACTGAATCTTGAAGTTTGAAACAGTATGATTTTAAGTGTCCAGGGGAGTTACAATGATGACACACAAACACTATATTCTTTGACACACCTGAGAACCAATTATTTATCCATTTTTCTTTTACAAAGCATATTTTCTCATTTTTATCAAAGAGATTAGAGCATCCAGTTTTAAGAGTGTTTTTGTACTCAATTCCTGCATGTGAAGGTTTACTAAAGTTAAGAATCTCATTCAATTCTGAAGTCCCCATGTTGAGCTTATGAAAGGTTGCCTCGACTAAATCCAATTTAGCACAAATCTTACCAAATTCAATATCTTTTTTGGTAAGTGCAACCTCAAGTCGGGTTATCGTGCATGTTAATTCTAAATTCTCATGAGTTAAAGATTTTACATTTTTGTCAAGTTGCTTGGATTCTATTATTAAGGCTTTACAAATACTTTGTAATTCATTAATCATATCATATTTGCATTCAACTTGATCCTCACTAACAGAAATAGAACCACTAAAGCAATTAACATCAGAATAGTTAAAGAATTCATACATTTCGGATGTCGCTGAGGATGTTGATGTCGTTGCCGATGTTGGAGCAAATGTCGTGACATCTGAGACAACATTATATACGACATCTTCATTATCCGATAGAAACTGTTTGAAAACAGTGGCCAGCATTGCTTATGTTTCAATTTCACGATCTCCTTCATCTTCTTCTTCATTGTCACTAAGAGAAATTTATAGGTTCTTACCAAATTTTCTAAGAGTGTTTGCACATTCGTTAGCATAATGACCCCAACCTGAGCATGCATGACATTGCACAGACTCAAGTTGTTTGGAATCAAATTTGGTACGATCTGAGTTGGTTCTTCTTAGTTGATTTCCTTTTTGTACATTTGGAAGGAATCTAGTAGGCTTTTGATTGAAGGCTTGATTTTGGTGCTCTTTAGATTTAGATTGAATTCTTTCATTGTTGAACTTCATCACCATCGAATTGTATTTTTGAGTGAGTAAGGCAACATTTGCACATTCATCAATTTCTTCAAGATTCTCATCCTCTTCTTCGATCTGACTCTCCGAAGATTGAACTTGAAGTGCCACATTCTTGCTTTTATACAATTCCTTTTGATTCTCAATGTTCATCTCATAAGTTTTGAGTATGCTCATCAAGGTATGAAGGTCCATTGTGGCAAGATTGTGAGCTTCTTCAATAGCACAAATCTTTAAATTAAACTTTTCAGGAAGAGAACGGAGAGCCTTTTCAACAAGTTGAGTGTTGGTTAATGGTTCATCAAGCACTTGACATTCATTTGAGATGTCAATCAACTTTTCAAAATAAGATTTAATATCATACGCTTCTTCCATCCTTAAACGTTCATATTTACTCATGAGCATTCGTAGCTTTGTTCGATGAACACTTGAGCTACCTTCACAATGAATTTGTAAAGTATCAAATGCATCCTTAGCCGTGGGGCAGTTTTGAATGAGTTTGAACACGTAAAGATCAACCCATCCAAAAATTGAATGTAAGGCCTTTTCGTTAAAGCTAGCATTATTGGTTTCTTCTGTAGTCCATTCGGATTCGGGTTTAGCAATAATGTCACCTTCCTCATTCGGTGGCAACATTGGAACAACATACTCATTGGTTATAAATCTACATGCACGAATATTAATTGATTTGATATGCGAACGTAGGCGAATCTTTCAATAGCCATAATTTGATCCATCTAAAATAGGAAGTCTACCAATAGTTGGATTTGTCGGATCCATAGCTTATGACAACAAGATCAATCACTTATTGTGTTAAGTGTCAGTTCTGATACCACTTGAAAGGGTGTCAAATGCTATGGGAAATAAAAACAAGAGATGGAATAAATCGAATGTCAATTCTATTTCAGAATGTCGTCAATTATGTCGCCTGACACCAGTAACAACACTTAGTAAAACAGTAACTTTAAAGAGTAAATGCAGCGGAATTTAAAGAACACAAAGGTTTAAAATTTTCATAAGTTATATATATTATATAACTTATGATAGTCAATGACCAGATATATTGTATATATATTATATACAAAATTATAAATTCCTTTCTTTACAGATTTACAAGATAAAATGGAAAGGAATTAAAAGTTGAAGTCGCATATGACTTCTGCCTGAAAAATATAACTAAGTAGACATAGACAACCTCTCATTACAATCGCTCCATACAAAACTAATCTAGAATCTAAACAACAATTGTAATGTAGGACAGAATGTTGTCGACACACTCAGGCAACACTTGTGATCCAAATTTCTAAGATGAAATCCCGAGAACTCTCTTGGTATTTTTATAATTTGATTCTGGATGTCTATTCACTGCAATAGCCTCTCTATTTATAGTAGAGAGTCTTCCTTGAAAGTCTCATCGATCGGTTGTTGTGGAAGTTGAGGGAAAGGTGGGCATCTTTTGGTAGATGATTAAGGAGTGAAAATCTCAACAACTTTGACTTGTTCCTTACTTGACTTCTTCTCCAAGCTTTGACTCTTTCTCCCACGTTTTACAAAGCTCTAATTCACCATGCCTATGTCATTTTTACCTCACAGTAAAATATTACTGCTTACCGTGAAGTAAGGCAAAATTGTTTTTCGAAGATGTTGGTCCTAATGCTATGACATTTGTCCCAACATTTTTATGCATTCAAATCAGGACTTCAGAAGATATGTTTGGTCAAATGTCATAACATCAAACTCAACATTAACATTTTCTGTATTAATTACTTACAAACTGGAAAATTGTGTTGAGTTCGTGTGAAATTAGAATATATGATTCTCCTATATTTCAATTTATGAACAACAAAAACACAAAGAAATAATATTAAATAATTAGCACTTGCTTTTAGAAATCTAAAACAATTTATAAGTTTGACCCAAGTATTAGCACATATTATAAAATATTCCTCAGATATTTTGTAATATTGATTGTTGTATAATTATGGTAGATATATGATCCCTATTATATTAGGATTTCACATTGTACACAATATATATATATTAATGAGAAAGACTCCAGAAGGGAGATTAATACAATCCTACGTGATATCAGAAGCCAACAATCCTTCTCGACCTAAAATCTAAATTCCGCCGCCCTTCCCCTGTTTTCTCGTCCTTCCTTCAATACTTCACCTTTCTCCAATTTCAGCAGTTACATGGCCGTGAAGAATCAGAAGCTTCACAAGCAGTTTGATGCGGAGGCATCAAACACTTCTCTCAGTGGTCCAAGTTCTTCAAAACCTATATTTCATGGTGTTTCAATATTTGTTGATGGATACACGGATCCTTCCAGTCAGGAACTTCGAGGATATATGTTGAAGCATGGAGGCCGTTTTGAAAATTATTTTTCTAGGCGTCGTGTTACTCATATAATCTGTAGTAATCCTCCTGACAGTAAGGTCAAGAATTTAAGGTCTTTTAGCAGGGGACTTCCAGTAGTCAAACCCACATGGGTGTTGGATTCTGTTGCTGCACATAAGCTTCTGAATTGGGTTCCTTATCAGCTTGATCAGCTTGCAAGTAGTCAATAACCAGCCTACGTTATCTGCTCCAGATCATCCGATGGGACACCTTTATCAGGCCAGACAGCGGATGGGCTTCGGCCAACTGGCCCAATTTCAGGCAACCATGTAGCCTGCTCCAGATCATTCGATGGGCCACCTTCATCAGGCCCAATTCCCTATAGCTCATCAGCGGCCCAGCAGTCTGGAAGCACAGCCGACGGACCACAGCAATCAGACCCAATTTCTTGGAGCCAAGCGGTCCGTTCTGGGCCATCCCCAATCCATTGTGGGCCAGGTTTTCGGCACATTGGCCTCTCGGCAGCCCGATAATGTGTGGTATATGGATACGGGTGTCACGTCTCACATCACCAACAATTCTGGTAATCTTCCTTAACTGCGGAATTTAAATACTCCATAATCTATTATGGTCGAAAATGGTCATCGCATTCCAATTCAAGGGTTTGGCCATACACTAACCTCACCACCGCATCCCCGCTTCTCCCTTAATAACGTCCTATATGCCCCTAACATTATCAATAACCTAATCTACATTAGGAAATTTGTCACCGATAATTCTGTATCAATTAATTTTGACCCGTTTGGATTTTCTGTAACGGACCTCCGTACCGGAAAACTCCTTACGAGATGCAATAGTGAGGGTGACCTCTATCCTTTCCTATCCACGTCTGCTGTCAGTGTCAACCCTCTCACATCTCTCACTGCCCATGTCACTCCTACCACCGCTTTAGCAACAATCTCTCCGTCAACCTGGAATAATAGACTTGGCCACCCAGGAGCTCATGTTCTTAATTTTCTTAGAAGCAATAATTTCATTCGTTGCAATAATGGGCAACTTGCCCAACAGTGTTTTTCCTGCCCTTTAGGCAAACATGTTCGCCTCCATTTTCAGTCTTCTTTAAGTGTTACGTTTTCTCCCTTTGACATTGTTCATGTAGATTTATGGACATCTCCAATTACACTGGGTCATAAATTTTATTTCGGCTTATTAGATGACTATTCTCATTTATTCTGAGTTTATCTGCTTAAATTTAAAAGTATTTGCCAAGTTTCTTGAATTCTGTGTCTATGTCAAAATGCAATTTGAAAATGACATAAAATCATTTCAATGTAATAACAGTCGTGAGTTCAATAATTCGGCGTTTCACAACTTTTGCTCCACTAATGGCATGGTTTTCCGGTTCTCGTGTCCCCACACCTTTTCGCAAAATGGCAAGGCCGAACGAATCATTCGCACTATCAATAACCTGGTTCGTACGATCCTATTTCATGCCTCCCCCCCCCCCCCCCTTCTTTTGGGTCTATGCTGTTAAAATGACAGAATATATTCTAATTATTTTTCCTATCCAAACTCTCCACAATAGAACACCCACCGAAATTCTATTCTGTAGTATCCCAACCTATGAGCACTTACGGATTTTCGGCTGCTTGTGCTACCCGAATCTTGCCTCTACGGCCCCGCATAAACTTGCACCTCACACCACTCCTTGTGTGTTCTTAGGTTTCCCTTCGAATCATAGGGGATATTTGTGTTATGACGTGTCTTCCAGCAAAATTATTGTGTCTCGTCATGTCACGTTCAGTGAAGCAATCTTCCCTTTTGCAAATATCTAAAAATTTTGTAACACAAATTATACATTTCTAGATGAGTTCGCAGTCTCCCCATCAATTCAATTATTCTAGCGAGTACCTATAATCTCCTACTAACACATATAACGAATGATTATGTCACCAATATATACTTTGACAAATTAATGGGGAAAATATGATCTATTTTGTTGTCTCTAATAATATTTGAACCCTAATTTCTTGTAGTTTTTCTCCCATTTGATAAAAACATTTAGGCCTCAACTTCTGATACTTTAAGTGATAGTTGTAACAATTAGGCTCCTTTGAGTTTTTCATGCACTAATTACTACTATAGCTTTAACTTAAGGAATATTTATTTTATTAGTGTTTGAGCGCCTGTTTTTTTAATTGAGAAAATTTATAAATAATTTACGTGTTCATCATAAGGGTGACTCGTTAGTTAAGTGCCATGCACAAAAAACAGCTGTAGGTCTGATTTTCGGAGAAGTTCCCAAACTTTTTATCTGGTGAGGGGTTGTGGGTGGTGGCCTGGGGGTTGTGGGTGGCGGTGGGGTGTGTACGGGTGGGATGGGATATATGAGTAAATGAAATAAGAAACCACAGAAAAACCACCAAATTCGTGGTTATATTGGATTTTTTCATAGTTATATAACCATGAAAATTATAACAGATTTACCACACCATACAATATAATTTTAAGAATAATGGAATCAAATATGATATTAATGAAAATAATACAATAATGAATCGCCGGAAACAACCATCCAAACAGGGGTTAAAGTTTTTTTCCCTTTGTAAAACAGCGTCGGAAAATTTTTCCAAAAACTTTTCTAGAGAAAAAAAAAAGAATCTTTAAAAAGCTACTATCCAAACACTTTTTCGGCTTTTCATTAAACCTTTTCAAATTAATTTCTCCAAAAAATTATCCAAATGCCACTTAAGACATCAGGAACACTATTAATTAAGGGAAATGGTACAAATAATAGAGTAATATATTGGATTGGAGGAGGTGTCTTGTTCAAGTTTCGAAAGGAAAAACAATATGATTTTTTTCTATCTATTCAAATCTTAGTGAATAAAGTTACTTAATATATGTTCTAGTAGAAAATAACAAATACCTTGTAGAATCAGTCGATTTAAATACATGATCACGTTTGAACACATGATCGTCATCAATAAAAAGTTGACAGAGTCAATGTTGCTGGCGTCTCTAGTTCGATTAGATGCGATACAGAGAATACAATTTTGAAAAGAAAGTATTGCTAAATTGAGGAGTGGGAAATATAAGACAAGAATTATTGTGTGGTAGGTTTGTTTTCCCTTATGACCCAAGGGGGTTGGTTTTGACTTTTGAGACAACACCAAATAAATCACACACCTATATTGAGTTTTCATTTTCTTACTTACTTTGGACCTAAAAATATATTCTTTGGTTCGTTTAATTTAATTGAATGCTAAGTCCACCAGCTTGTACATAAATGATGAGAGAGCAAGTAGGCATATAATCGTATTTATTGCTCCTATTCCTATACAAGTATCGCGGTAGTTATAATGGTCTGGTGGAAGACACGTTGGTACATCTGCTTCACTCACTACATACAAGGGTGGCCAGTGAGCCGGGACCGGGACCGGGACCGGCGGGATCGGGACAGGCGGGATTCGCCGCTGTCCCTTCCCGTTTCCGATTCCATCGGAATCGGGTCTAGTCGGGATCAGGCAGGGTTGGGATCGGGATTTTTTTTTTTTTTTTTTGCATTTAATTTAAAAAATAACATATATATATATAAAAAACCCAATAATTAAAACAAAATAGTGTAATAAAAATATCCCAAGGCTGTTTTTGTGCATCTTATATTATTTAATAGACATATGATTTTGTCAAAATTGCAACTTTGTGGTGTTGTTCAAAAGTTGCAAATTACATGGTAAAATTACAATTAAAAAATTACATTTTGAAAAAAACCTGTTCTAGTTTCTTGATAATTTCATGTGGTTCTTCGGTTGGAATTGGTATTTGTTGGTCAAATTGCTGCACGTCACTTCCACCACCTTCGGATAAGATTTCGTTGTAGTTTTCGTCTTCTTCTTCGTTGATCTCCGGTTGACCGCATATTCTCCGCTCTGCTCGTATCCAATCTCTGAATAATACTACAATCTCCAAGTTGTCTCCGGCTAATGAGTGTATGTGCTCTCCTATTTGATATCTGCCGGCAGAAAAAACGCTTTCAGACGCCGTGGATGACGCTTGAATGTTCAAAACATCTCGGGCCATCATTGAAAGTGTCAGAAATGTCTTCTCATTCCCCCTCCAGTATTTCAGCAAGTCTTCACGTCCTTCTTCATTGAGAACTGCTTGGTAAGGTACAGAACCCTGCAAAACAAAAATATCAAAGTCGCTAATTTGGTTTGTAGCGATACGGCCGCACATTCTATTTCTGAGTCTTTCAACACTAGCCGCAGAAATAGCATGTCTTTTGTGAGGTTGTGTTTGAAGAAGAAGAAGAAGAAGAAGGAGAAGGAGAAGGAGAAGGAGAAGGAGAAGGAGAAGGAGAAGGAGAAGGAGAAGGAGAAGGAGAAGGAGAAGGAGAAGGAGAAGGAGAGAAGGAGAAGGAGAAGGAGAGAAGGAGAAGGAGAAGGAGCAGAAGGAGAAGGAGAAGGAGAATGAGAAGGAAAAGAAGGAGAAGAAGTTGGTATAGAAGAAGAAGAAGATGGTATAGAAGAAGAAGATGGTATAGAAGCCGGTAGGTTTCTAGCATTTTCTTGTTGGTAAAATCTATATATTTTTTTGCATTCGTCTTATACGCTAGACAACACTTCTTCTTTAGTTTGTTCAATAGGTGGTGGGTGATTTGGATTTTTGGGACTTGGAGGTGGTAGTACTGCTATACAATCGTAAATAGTTTTAATAAGTGATTTAGTATCATCTATTTTAATAGTCGAATTTAATACAACACCAATAATATAAGTAGTGAGAATAGGAATAAAATATTTTTTTTATTTTGATAAACATTTTTTTAATAGTTGCATTATAAGCTGGTTTATCCATATATTCATTAAGCAATAAAAATATTAGAGCTATATAAAATAACATAGTTGAAAACTAGAAATAGTACGATAATATATACCGAAAAAATCTTTTGTTACTTGAAATTTTTTCTCTAAAAATACAATAAGTTCGAAAAAATTTCCCCAATCGCTATCGACAACCATATTAGCTGGATTTTAATTATGAGAGTTAAAAAATAAAGTTATAGGTTTTCTATAGTCATAGACAACAAGTAGTTGCTCGTATAAAGAATCTCACCTAGTGGGTACTTCTTCTGGAATTTTTCTATAAGGTAGTTGGCAATCGTGACAAGTTTTTTTATATTCTTTTCTTCGTTGTATTCTATTATTTTTAAAAATAAAGTTTATAGCAAATTGTATTTTACTAAGAATGTCTTCAAAAAGTGATAGACCATCTTTTACAATTAAGTTATATATATGGCACGCACATTTTATATGAAAATGATCTGAAAAAGATGGAGTTAAACTATTTTTTAAAATTGTAATAGCGTAATTGTTAGAAGAAGCGTTATCTAATGTAATAGTCATAATTTTATCAGTTATTCTGTAATAATCACACACTTGATAAATATTTTCTGCAATAAAAGTACCAGTGTGCCTATCATCTATATATCTATATGCTAAGATACGTTTTTGCATAGACCATTTATAATCTCTCCAATGACAGGTTACCGTTAATTAATCATGGTCGTTAGTATTACGGCCTATATCGGAAGAGATAGCCACTTTTCCATTAAAATGATATAATGAATAACGTAAATACTGTTGATATTCATGTGCGAATTTAAATACATCTATCTTAACAGTTGATCTAGAAAAATCGTTAAAAGCAGGATTATACATATTTCTAATGTAATGAATAAAACCGGGAGATGAAGGAAATGAAAAAGGCAAACCCTCCACAGCAACTAATTTTGCTATTGCTTCCCTATCTCTATGTTTATCGTATTTAGGGCCTGCAATTTCCCCCCCCCCCCCTATTCCACCGTGACCTTTTCTAGTTTTAAATTTTAAAACATCTTTACAAAATTTACATCTAGCTACTTGATTCTCTACGTCCCTATCAAAAATGTCCATGCATCTGATTTAAATGTTCGTTTTGCTGGACCTCGTCTCATACTAAGGGCAATAGGAGGCATTTCAGTTGAAGGTGCACTAGTGGGTGTATTGTCATCTACATTAGTGGGTGTATCATCTAGATCATCGTCTAAATTAAAGTCTTCTTGAGTTCCAGAAAATAGCTCCTCGTCTAAATCTAATGGTATTGTAGGAAAATGTTCAGTATCAACAAAATCATCTTGTGTAGGAATATGATTCTATCTAGAAATAGGATGACTAGAAGAAGTACTCTTGCCCTTGTTGCCCCTACTAGAAGAAGCATGACCCCTACCCGTAAGCATACGTTTAAATCCTTCCATTATAAATTTATAATTATACTAATAAATAATTAAAGTAAATGAAATTAAGTGCGCTAAATAAAATAAACAAACAATAATAATTTAATGAAGGAACGAATGTACCAAACGCCGACGCAACGTCGACGTGTAATCGAGAGGTTGAAAATTGAAACTTTGCTCAATGGAAGATTCTCAAACTAGTTGCCAATTTCACTCCCAATTCCCAAATGAATAAATAAAATTGAATATTTAGTAGATAATGTAGACTTGTAGAGAGATAGATTGAGAGATTAGAGAGATTGTAGGAAGATTTGTGAGAAAGATGAATAGAAAATGAGATATTTATAGTTGAGAAAATAGGTTAAAGTGTAAATATAATAACTTATGAGTTAAAAATAAATATTAAGGGGGTAGGGGGAGGCCAAAAATGATCGTTGCTAAGGATGGCAACGGATCGGATTTGGACCGGATCCTATTAGATCCAGATTCAAATCCATTTTTCATACCTGAATCCAGATCCATCGGGTTCATAAAAATCAGATCCAAATCCGGATCCACGGATCGGTTTTGGATCCACATTCTTGAGTGCATTTTCGACACAATAATTTGCATGCTGCACATGGAGAATTGGACGATGATATCTTTGGCCTCCCTATATTGCTGTAGACAAATGAATGTCTCCTTGATTCTATAACAGAAAAAAAAAATCAGGAAGCCTCATAAAATGATAAAGACCTAATTAAATCTGAGAAACATGTACATATACTTGTAACAAAATGCATTTTTCAGTATGATAGATAGAAAATTAACTAAGTAAACAAGAGATAATTTGAGTATGTTAAAGAATGCATGGTATTTAAAGAAGTTGTTTCAGTTAACCATTCTGGAGTAGAAATGCATTAAAGTCATATTGAAGCAAACATGGAAAGTAAATATATTACAGCACTAATTTATATCTACATAATAAATTAAGAGGTCTGTTAATTTATTTATTTAAGGAAACTAAGAGGTGTGAGAATGGAAGCTGATGGTGATTAGTGGAGTAATAAAATTGTTGTTCCAGCCAATTCTTCCTAAAATTTTCAATATCCATTACTCTAAACCTGAATGTAAAATACAGAAATATAATTTTTTTTAAGAAAATACTTATAAAATTACATTCTAGGTTATGCATATATTTAATAAAGAACGGATCCACGAGTCGGATCTGGACCGGATACAGATCTCAAACACAAGATCCAAATCCAGATCCGATCCGTCAGAAATAGATCCGGGTCCGATCCGGATTCGTCGGGTCCAAATTTTGAAGATCAATATCCTATAAAACAGATCTGAATCCACCAGATCTGGACCGGGTCCAGAATCCACTGTCATCTCTAGCCGTTGCACAACGACTAAAATGTAAAATGATCATTGGTGCAACAGTTATTTTTGCAAAAGGGGGGTTTCGGGTGGGATCGGGGCGGGACCTGAATTGGGGCGGGCCTGGGGCGGGCCAGGACGGGTCGGGACGAGACCATGCTCCGTCCCGATTCGAGTCCCGATACTGAATTTATTTTTTTAAAAGGTCGGGTTCGGGGCGGGATCGGGCCGACCCCGCCCACTGGCCAGCCATACATAGAAGTCTAGTGCTGTCAAGTTTGCCATCAAGTTCTAAATTCGTGGTGTGTGTGATTGTATTAAGCTTTAGTACATACAAGTGATACAACTAGTGCTGTCACTACGTTAAAAAGAGAAAAATAATACGAGCAATTACATTAAATCACAAGAAGTAAAAGTTGAAAAAAATGAAATATAAATAATGTAAAAAATGAAAATATATTTTAAAAATAAAAAATAAATTTTAATAATAACAATTATTTAAAAAGTAAAATAAAAAAGAAATTAAAATTAAAATTAAAAAGAAATTAAAAAAAGGAAATAAATTAAGAAGTAACCTTGTAATTACATCACAATCAATTCTCAATTCCCCTCCCCCTCCCATTGAGAATTGAAGAGTGTAATTACTACCTCTTAATTACTTGATCTGACAAACAAGTCAACTGTGTAATTACACTCAATTCTAATAACATGAGTGGCTTTCCAAACAGGCCCTTAGTATAATTTCACAAATAAAGTCGGGGGAAGATAGACCCTACACAACACGAATTTAATTAATCGGATTAGTGAGTTTGAATAGCAAATGGGGCTATATTATATCCAACAAAAAAGTAAACGTTAAGAGGTATTGGTCAATTTTGCAAACTTGTCTAGAAATGTAATTTTTCTTGCACCTTGAAATAAATGGGAAACTATAGTGAAGTTGCAATTTTGATAACAATTGCTAAAGGGAACTTCATATCTTGGAGATCGAAAAGCCATGGTGAATACAATTGAGAAATTTTAGTAGTTGCTGAGAATGAGATTTTGTATACCTCCAAAACATAAGCACGGGATTTGACAAGAGACAATGGAAAGTAAGTAAGAATTACTACTTTTGATATATTAGGTTGAGGATTAAAGGGGGGGGGGGGGGGGGAATTTAAAAGGAAAATCTTGCGAAAAATACTAAGAAAGCAGAATTCATCCATCCCCCCTCCCTCCAAGAAAATAAGAAAAAAACCCTCTGGTCATAGCTGGATGGCAAAGGAGATGAACTTAAAATTCAGCTGGAGGTCTGCAGCGTGGGTTCGAACCCTGGTGGGAGCAATTTGCTCTCTTCTGGGGTAAGACCTTGTAGGTGATATCAGTTGTTTTGTTCTCAAACCCTGGTCATTCAGGCATATCCCGCGATTTACTGGTAGCAGTGCTGAGGGACCGGGACTATTATCTCCAGAAATAGTCTGGCGTAAGCCTGGAAGCTGGATATAAAAAAAAATATGAAAGAAATAAAAACACAGGACCCATTTGGCTATGAGAATTTTTCACTTTTTTATTTTATTTGAAAATCAGTGTTTGACCATTAAAATTTCAAAGAAAATTTCAAGTTATATTTGAAATTTGTAAAACACTTAAAACATTGTTTACATTTTTATTTTCAGTACATTTAAAAAATTAATATTATTTGCAAAATCTATAACCAAATACAACTCAATCTTCAATTTCAATTTTAAAATTTTAAATAAAATGAAAAATACTTGATTTTGATGGCAAAACGCCTATTCAATATGACACAATATGACAGATTAAAGTTGAAATTAGTGACATGGAATTTTCCTAACAAAGGGTACCTGACTTGAAGTTTCCTCACATCTTTGTCTTTATTCTTGACTAACCTCTTAGTCAAACGCCATCAAATTTCTAACAACCTTCCTAGCATATTAAAAAAGATTACGTGTAAAACGTAGTACATTTTTGTACAATAGTTGTTAAAAGTTTAAGTATATTCTAATAAATCAATCCTATCGTGTTACTTTATTTGACACTATTGGACAAAACAATGAATTAAACTATTCATTTGACTTGTGTCTTGTGTAAATAATACTTTATCTATTTTTAAGATTTTCAAAAATTCGAATTTACTTATGTAATTCACAATGAAATAAAATTTGAATAATTAACAAAAAAATCTGAAAAGCTTAAAATAGATAAAATAAAATCGTACTGGAAATGCGAGTCAAAGGTTGAAAATGAAGACTATCTACGTGGAATGAATTTAAAGTTTTAAACTGCACTTTGTGGACGCGCTGTTGACTTGCTCTAGCTTGGTCAAACGCCGGCTTTAGTGGAGTTTACATATTATGTGAAGGAAAAAACAAAGTAAATAATAAGTATATTATATATTATATATTATATATTATATATTATATATTATAAGGAAAAAAAAAAGGCCCTAATGAATAGCAAACTAGTGGACTTGCTTTGTTAGATAAGCCTCCACTATTTTTCACTGAATAAGTTGCTTTCATATTTAAAAATTATCTATTCATGGGATCCCTAAAATCCATGTATAGATCTTTTCATTTCCAATATCATATTTTTTTTCGATGAAAGGGAAAGAATAAAAAATAAAATAAAATATACTTATTATGAGATCGTTGGCTCTGCATCCACAAAAAGTCGATAACCTTTGTTTCTCTTAGCATTTGATACTCTTCGATACATACCTTCAATAATTCACAGAGAGTTTTTGATGTAATGTATTGCAACCCTTGAAAAAGAAAGATATAATATAATAATAATTTAATTAATACTCCTTACTTAATAACTAAAAGAGAAAGAGTTGGTTAATTCTGTAAACCATAACAGTTTATGGTGGTGTTCGAGAGTTATATTTACTAGAATATTGAGCATTCCGAACATAATGCATGAGTACTTAGCGGTGGGATTTATTGTGAATACTAGCTTAGTTATTATTGTCAAAATAATATCAAGATCAAATAAAAAACTCGTCTATCAACTAGATGGCATAAGATAAAACATTAAAAAATCATCAATATGTGGGGAGATCGAACTGACTCATTTACTACTCATCTTTTAAAACAAGATGTGCTTCTACCTGAGGACGGAGGAAATGAAAGTAAGAACTATGCACATAGATGAATAGAGTGCTTTGAGGGAAGAGGGGAAGAATGACTATAGGAAGGTTAAGTGAAGTGCTTAATTATAGAGACTATGGTTTACTTTTTCACATTCACTGTGCTGAATGCAATTGTTGATAAACAAAAGAATCTTAGCTAGCGTTTGTTCATAGATTTCTGAAAATATTTTGAAAAACTTGATTTGGGTGGAGTTTTGAAAATGTGTTTGGCCATAGTTTTTCAAAACATATTTCACCTTTTATTTTGGAAAACCTGAAACATTACTTATACTCATAAGTTCTAAAAACTATCAAGAATACCCAACCATACAAATCATGCATACTTGCTAATTTCAAATTATGCAGAACATGATATTTTAATAACAACTGCTAATAACACACTTACTAGCTACTACAATTCAAATTACAATACAAAGATCATTTTTATTTTCGCAGCGGATTTCTACAGTTGGCAGAGCAATTTTCACTAGGATTTATTCTTCTACTGTTTGGACACAACTTAGCTTGTTCACTTTATAGAATAGACTGCTTTAATTGTAGAAACGTGATAGATACAGCTTTAATGGAGGAACATGATTGATAGAAAGGGAGTATACACGGTACAAACCGTGTATACCAAGTGTCGAAACATATTTGGTTACTAATCATATTTTGTAGAATTCTTGTACAATTGTAATTATGGTATTAGTATTATATTAGGAATAGGTATTAGTCTTGTATTAGGAAAATGTAGATTTATATTTCATATTTAGATATTATATATCATGTATATATATACCTCTTCATTAATGAAAATAATCAGGGGATTATTCTTTTTCATGGTATCAGAAGTCTAGGACAATTTTTCCTTCTCCACATTAAACTTCCGCAGCCCTCTTCTCCTCGAAAACCTCACTCTCGACCGCCGGCTGAGTCTTCTTTTCTGTCTCCCAAATTTTCTTCCAAATCCCTAATTCTCCTCTCGTTCTTTCGTTATGTCTACTATGGAGAACATGTTTCATCCTGCCCTTGCAGTCTCCAACATCAAGAACCACATCCTTATCGTTCTTGAGATGGAAAACGTTCAACATGCAACATGGGCAGAATTATTTAAAGTTCACGTACGTTCGCATCAAGTCCTTCATCACATCATCCCTTCGGAAACATGCAAGGAGAAGGTGCATGATATATTCCAAGATAACCCTGCATTATGGACAACTCTTGATGCTACCGTTGTCACGACCCGACCCGACGGGCCGCGACTAACCGCCCTAATGACGTCATTACACTGACATGTCACACATAATCCAACTAACACTTAATGAGTCTGAAATTCGGCAGCATAACGCTGCAATAACAATATATGCCAGGGTAGGCGAGCCGACAAGGCTGCCTTTACCCCCGAATGTACCTGCCTCCTGAGGAGTCACAACTAGACAACACAATATACAGGCAAGCCGACAAGGCTGCCAACAGATAATATAACATATACACGGGAACACCCCCAACATAGAGTACAATGATATGGCTGACCAAAACAGAGTTATAACCCTTACATAAGTACAACCCACCACTGTCTACAGACCTCTACAAGAAGGATAACGACATATGACGGGACAGGGCCCCGTCGTGCCCCTAAATATACATAAATCAAAAGATAGGGTTCCGTACAAAAATGGTAAAGCTCTGGATCAAAGGAGCTCCCCAAACAGCTGCGCAGGAACCTAAATCGGAGGATCACCAAACTGAGCACATGTACCTGCGGGCATGAACGCAGCCCCCCGAGGAAAGAGGGGTCAGTAGGAAATAATGTACTGAGTATGTAAACATGAAATACTGCATATGAGATCATAAGTAGCCAACAGAAACAGGAGATCAGTATAAAAGTCAGGATCCAAATCCAACTGTGCCATAAACAATAAAAGTCAGTTGCCTTATAAAAATGAGAGTCAAGTCAAGAAAACATGAGTGCTTGTCCATATACATACATATATATATATATATATATATATATATATATATATATATATCGTAACGTAACTCGGCCCACTAGTGCGGGACTCGGTGGAATCATATCATAACCCGGCCCATGCTGGAACTCGGTAAAGTCATATCTCATCTATGGATCCATCCTACGTAACCCGGCCCTCTAGTGAGGGTCTCGGTGAAAAATGCAAGGCTGTGCACGAACGTAACCCGGCTCGGGACTCGGTGAGGTGAAGTAGTAACACTTAGCACGAGTAGATATCATGAGTAACCATATGCAAGTAAAAATTATCATCTGACTCTCAATACAATCATTGTAATAATGTCATAATAAACTCTTTGCTGAAAAATCATAGGCACTTCTCATAACAATCATCTTTAGGAATTAAACTGTATAAGAATCAAGTACGTCCGCCGTACCTTCATTAAATAAAAACCATGCCAAAGAAAGAAGGAATAGTTCACATACCTCTTAGACGAACTAATCAACTCTATATTAGAGTACGTCTCGATTTAGAACTTCAACCTATAATAATGGTAATACGTTCGTCAATTCTATGATCGCTAGCATACTTTATATCGAATAACGACTTCTTATTTTATAAAAATTCGGGCAGCACTTCCCCTGTTTATACATGTTTCCACAACTTCCAAACGAGGCTAATAACATCAATAAACAAGCACCAATTAAGGGCACAACCAAGACAACAATAAAGGGAATTTACACACCCACTTCTCATGTAAATTTAGCCTCTTAATCCACCTTAAAAATAGCTCACAAAACAGCCCATGTTCCAACAACAACGATGGTAGAATGTGAAGCCTTTCTATGCCTTTCCACACCCTTATTCCTTTAGGACTTACCTTAGCAATTACCACACTTAAACATGCATAATGGTGACTAAATTTTCAGAATTATAACACCACAAAACTGTCCATAAAACAGTCCATATACATCACAACATGTCCAACAATTTCATGCAAGTTCTTGGCCACAACATGTCATAATTTCATAACTCTTATCTTAATTCCTATAATCCAATTTCGGATTTTAATACTTCCATATAACTAATTCCAACTAAATCTCCACGTTTCCTTTCAATTTCATCATGCAATTAGTGATAATAATAACAACAATAACCAACGAATCCAACAACACCAAAATCTGTCCCAAATTGGCAACTAGTCCAAAATTGTCACATGCAATGCTTAAATTCCAATTCTTCCTTAACACAAATTCATTACCTTAATTCTAACAACATGCATTCCAATTATATCATAGAAATAAGAATTTTTATACCTCAAATTCGTCCAAACAGTCCGCAATTTTCTGCCACTGTTTGTCCGAAGATTCCCCACCGTTTTGTAATTTTTCTCCTTCTTTTTTGTTCACTTCTTCAACTCCAATTGACATGCAAGTGTTCTACAATGTTAAGCCATCATTCCTACACGTTTTTCTTCCAAAATTTCATCCCAAAAATCTCAATTTTCTGGGCAGTTTTCGGCCAAGCAGTGGTTGTTTTGCCACTGTTTTTGGTGTTGTTTTGCTTCTAATTTTTGGTGGAAAATGTAGTCTAGGAAGAGAAGATAAAAACCTTAATTTTGGTTATGGGTGGAGGGTGATTTTCAGATGAGTTTGGAGGAGAGAATGAGAGGAGAGTTATTTTTTTGTTTAACTGTAGAAGAAGATGAAGAGGTAATGTAAGTTTATAAGGAAAAAATCTGATTTTTCCTTTACACTTTGGCCCCCCAAGTTCTTCAATTAGTAAATCTCAAACCCACTTCTTTTAATTCCCGAGAATTTCATAAGCCTCGTATCCTCAATGTCATATTTTTTTTTAATACAATACTATTCCATAACTCCATTGGAATAAATTCAACTACTAGGATTAATTCTCGTCGTCACGTGTATAGCACTAAAGAAAAATTATTCCGGGATAACATCCGTTTATACACTAATTTCCCGTATTAACATATGTAAGCGTTCCTTATATTCAATATCCGAATCTTGCTTCCTTAATGACGTTCTTAATTATCGTCTTAATCTTACGATGTGTAACAACCGTACTCCAGTGGATTTATTCCACTATCTCTACGAACCTTTTGCAGACGATTATTGAACTCGATGCCACGACGATGAAAACTTATAATAGGGTGCATGATATATTCTAAGATAACAAAAATTCTCGTGTCATCACTCTTGAGCAGGAATTTTCCCATGTCAATATGAAGGATTTTCCGAATGTCTCAGCCTATTGTAAAAGGCTGAAGAAATTGGCATATCAACTCAAGAACATTGGTGTGCCCGTCACCAATGATCGTCTTGTTCTTCAAATGGTTGCAGGACTATCCGAGGCTTATAATGGCTTTGGGATGCTTCTTCGTCAAAGTAATCCTCTTCCACTATTCTACCAAGCTCGTTCCATGCTCACATTAGAAGAGGTCGGCTTGGCTAAGAATGCATCTACCGGAGCTAATTCCGTCATGATAATGGCCACGTCAGATGACCCTCACTCATTCTCGGATAATTCTAGCCAAAACCGTAATAACGGTGGCAGCAAAAAGGATCAAAATTGGAAAAATGGTTGCAAGAATCGCAGCGGTGGCGATGCTCGAAGCAGTGATGGTAGTGGGTCGACTGGGCCACAGCACCACTGGCCGCAACCTTTGGCCAATGCACAATGGTCGTGGAGCTGTTGGGCCAGTGGCCCAACATGGTTTTTTCTTATTTTGCAGGCATTCCAGCAAATTGGGCAAGTGGCCAGCAGAGGCCCAATTCACAGTGCCATATTACCAGCCCAAGCAACATGCTGGCCTGCTTGGGCCTCGGCCTCACCATGCCTTCGCGGCTGCGGGCTCAGTTTCTAGTCTGACACCTACGGATATTGAGATCGTGATGCGTACACTTGGATTAAATCCCCGGACGCAAATTGGTACATGAACACCGGAGCCACTTCTCATATGACGTCCGTGCAAGGTAATCTCTCATCTTATTTCAATTTGAGCAAAAATCGTGGCATAATTGTTGGTAATGGCAATTCAATTCCAATTCGTGGTTATGGTCACACAAATTTATCCCTCCCACATCAACCTCTAGTCCTAAAAAATGTCCTTTATGCCCTCACTTAATTAAAAATTTGGTGTATATCCGAAAACTCACAACTGATAATTGTGTTTCTATTAAATTTGACACTTTTGGATTTTCTGTGAAGTATTTCAAGACTGCGATACCTCTAATGAGATGTAATAGTCGGGGAGAGCTTTATACAATCACCACCACCACTATTTTCACCAGTCAAGCCATACCTTCAACATTTTCCGCTCTTGCTCCTTCTTTGTGGCATGCCCGTTTGGGTCATCCGGGGTCGTCTATTATTTCTTCTCTTCAAAATAATAGTTTTATTGATTGTAAGAGTACGCGTAGTACTCCTATTTGTCCTTCGTGTTCGTTAGGGAAACATGTTAGATTACCGTTTGTAGCCTGTACTTCTAGTACGTTGATGTCTTTTGACATTATTCATAGTAATTTATGGACATCTTCCGTTTTAAGTTCTTTGGGCCATCGTTATTATGTGTTTATTCTTGGATGATTATTCTAATTTTTTGTGGACCTTTCCTTTATCTAAAAAGTCTAAAGTGTTTTCAACCTTCTTAAAATTTAGAGCATTCATATGTACCAAATTTGAACGGAAAATTAAAAACACTCAATGTCATAATGGAAGGGAATATGATGATGGCCCATGCTTCATTACCTCCTTCTTTTTGGCATCATGCATTACAAATTGTTATCTATCTCCTTAACATTCTCCCTAACAAAGTTTTAACATATCAATCCCCACTTAAAATTCATTATAATAAAGATCCCTCGTATTCTCATCTTTGGACTTAGGGTGTTTGGGTGTTTGTATTATCTATTTTTTCTGTCTACTACAATTAACAAATTTCAAGCTCGTTCTACCGCTTGTATATTTTTGTGTTATCCATCAAATCATTGTGGTTACAGATGTTTAATTTATCCTCTAATAAAATTATAATTAGTCGCCATGTTATTTTTTATGAAACCTAATTTTCGTTTGCTAAATTGTATAAGTCTGTGTCTAGTTCGTATAATATTTTGGATGATGAGCTCTCCCCGTATATCAGCCATCAATAGACCCAACAATCCTGTGACCCCGGCCCAATCACTACCGAATTAGCCATTGTTTCTCGGCCAGTAGGCCCACTGCCTGTTGAACCAATAATTAATCCTCCCGGGTCCGTCTCTCGCCCAGCAAGCCCACTGCCTGCTGGCCCAAATACCACATGTCCCGTTGAATTTTCCACTGCCTGCTGGCCCAGTACATCACCCGCCATTTGAGAACCCAGTTTCACAGCCAGCAATCCCACTGCCTGTTGGCCAGTCCCAAGGCAGTCCGCCAACGTCCCAGTCCAATCCGATTCTGTTCCGAGTCAAGGGCCTGTTACTCGTAGACAAAGAGGTATTTTTAAACCTAAACGATATTTTAATCTAAATTCTAATGTCACTAAATCACCTCTGCCACATAACTCAATGCCTACCCTTCATAACCCGAATTGAAAAATGGTCATGGATGATGAATATAATGTTCTTATTGAAAATAAGACGTGGGAGTTGGTGCCC
Source organism: Anisodus tanguticus (assembly GCA_034509755.1). NCBI lineage: Eukaryota > Viridiplantae > Streptophyta > Magnoliopsida > Solanales > Solanaceae > Anisodus > Anisodus tanguticus. The sequence goes on along the minus strand of CM067540.1, from coordinate 50,569,697 downwards.
CGTCCGTCTGATGTCAATATTTTTCATTTCATGTGGATTTTTACTCATAAAGAAAATTCTGACTATTCTTTTGAGAGGTATAAGACCCGTCTTGTAGGTGATGGTAATACTCAACAGGTTGACGTGGATTATGATGAGACATTTAGTCCAGTGGTCAAACCGGCTACCATTCACATTGTTCTCAGTCTGGCTCTCTCGAAAGCATGGCACATTCATCAGCTGGATGTGAAAAATATTTTCTTACACAGTGATCTTAAGGAGATAGTATAAATTCATCAGCCCTTGGGTTTTAGGGACTCCAATTATCCTAATCATGTTTGTTTGCTAAAAAGGTCCTTGTATGGGCTTAAGCATGTCCCCGTGAGCTTGGTATAAGAGGTTTGCAGATTATATGTCTACTATTGGATTTTCTCATAGCAGGTCTGATCATTCTCTGTTCATCTATCATTGTGGTACTTCTCTGGTATACATTCTTTTATATGTGGATGATATTATATTGGCTGTCTCTTCTGATAATCTACGCAAGTCTATCATGTCCCTTCTCAGCTCAGAATTTGCTATGAAAGACTTGGAGCCCTTGAGTTATTTTTTTAGTATCGTTGTCACTCGTCATACATGTGGTCTATTTTTATCACAGAAGAAGTATGTGGCTGAGATTATTGAGAGAGCTCGCATGTCGTCTTGTAAGTCCTCTTCTACTCCGGTTGATACCAAACCAGAGTTGAGTGCTACTTCTAGCACACCATATGAGGATCCCACCCACTATCGTAGTATTGCAGGGGCTCTTCAGTATCTTATTTTCATAAGACCTGATATTACTTATGCAGTGCAACATGTGTGTTTATTTATGCATGATCCGCGGATTGAGCACATGCATGCCCTCAAACGCATTATACGATATATACAAGGCACACTTGATTATGGATTGCATGTATATCCATCCTCCGTATCTACTCTCGTGTCTTATACAAATGTTGATTGGGGTGGATGTCCAGATACCAGACATTCGACATCTGATTATTGTATGTTTCTTGGTGATAACTTGGTCTCTTGGTCGGCAAAATGCCACTTTATCTCGATCCAATGTAGAGGTCGAGTATCGAGGAGTAGCCAATGTGGTGTCTGAGTCATGTTGGCTGCGTAATCTTTTATTAGAGCTTCATTTTCCTATTCAGAAAGCTATCGTGATCTACTGTGATAATGTTAGTGCAGTTTAGCTCTCTGGGAATCTGGTCCAACATCAACGCACTAAACATATCGAGATGGATATTCACTTTGTTCGCGAAAAGGTAGCTCGTGGACAAGTACGTATCTTGCATGTCCCTTCAAGGTACCAAATTGATGACATTTTTACTAAGGGTCTTCCCTTGGTTCTGTTTGAAGATTTTAGCGACAGTCTCAGCGTACGACAACCGCCCTCTATGACTGCGAGGGTGTGATAGAATGGGAGTATACACGGTACAAACTATGTATACCAAGTGGCCGAAACATACTTGGTTACTTACCATATTTTGTAGAATTATTGTACAATTGTAATTATAGTATTAGTATTATATTAGGAATATGTATTAGTTTTGTATTAGGAAAAGGTAGATTTATTTTTCATATTTAGATATTGTATATCATGTATATATATACCTCTTCATTAATTAAAATAGTCATGAGATTATTCTTTTTCAATGATAGATAAAATTAGTCGGGTCATAAATAGATGGAGCTTGTTTATAAATTATAAAAGTAGTTTTTAAAAGTTTTGAAAATGCCAAAACATAAATCTTGACCCCAAAATAGGTTTTAGCCGGAATTTGAGATTTGAGGATTTATTTTCAAAATCTATCAAAATTTTATAGCCAAACAAAAATTTAAAAATAAATTTTCAAAATATTATATCAAAATCTATGGCTAAAACAAGAGCTTAGCATCCACTTTTAGATATTAGCAAAAGCATCACGTATGTCAGTGTTTTTGTCGGGTAAATGTTTCCATCTCTAGTTAAATTGAATTTCATTAATTAAACTACTTTCTAAGTACTAGATGACATTTTTCCCGCCTATTAACAATGATGCAAATGTTAGCTCTGCCAGACACTGACAAGAGTTAGTTCTGTAAATGTATAGAGCCAATGGAAATACAGCAAAATGTCATTTTTCCCCTGCCTAAATGATAATGATGCAAATGTCGAAAGTTTCTAATAGTAGAAAATACAATTATGCAGCCTCAGGGACACGGACGAGTTGGTAAGTGACAAGGTAATTGGAGTACAATTACTCCGATGTCGCGGGTTTGAATCCGTGTTGTGACAGTCTTTATTGAAATATTGCAAGGGTTGTTGCTGGATTCGTGTCCCGTTGGTCCTCTCCCTTACAGGGCTACCACTCGCGCATATCCCTCGATTTACATCCCACATGGCCAAGGGGCCTCTAGTACAAGTGGGGGTTTCGCCTTCGGAACTTTCCCATTCACAAAGAAAATACAATTATGCCAAAGAGAGATAAAGCCCGGAAGATCTTCAAATTCTCAGCATATACATTAAACTGGGAAATTACACCAAAGGTTACTCAATTTATAGTATAATTATAGAACATTATCAAGTTAATTAATTTTCAAATTATGAAATCTCTCAATTTTCACTAAATAACCAAAAATATAATTTTAGCCTGACCGAAGACCATCCAGCTCCACAGAAAAATATTTTAATTAGAATATTCAGTCAAAATTGAATAATTTTATAGTTAAAAAGTTACTTTAATGTTTTTTTGTAAATAACCAACTAACTCTTAAATTGATTATTACAATTCATATACAATAATATAATGAAGATTGAGACGAATTTAAGTAAAAGAACTGCCCGTGACTAATTGAAGTTCGAATTAGTGAGATGGTCTATTATGATACTGCAACAAAAACATATCTACCTAATTTTATCTCTCTCCTTTTTAAAGAATAAATGCTCAAATACTATTCTATTTAATTGTTATGCAATTTAAAGATTCAAACGAAAACAGTGCTTTCATTTTGGAAGAAAGAGAGAAAATTATGTTAAACCCCTAGAAATATGTGTGCAAATATCTTACGAATTGTTTTTGAACGGCAAGTATTGAAATTTAAAAGTAATTTGATAGGAATAAAAATTGAACAACCATGGAGTAGTATTAGGGATGGATTGGCATGTGGGTATAATTTTGCGGATTGCGCACCGCACCCGCCCCAGTTAGGGCGGGTATGGGTATAACTTTGGCGGGTAGTAGGCGGGTATGAGTATTGAATATGTACCCGTCACGGGTAGACGGGTAGGTGGTGGATTTGCAGTCATACCCGCCCCGCATCCAACCGCCTACCCGCCCCAAGCCCAAAATATTAGCAGCCCATAAGTCGTGCCTTTAGCCCATAAGTCGTGCCTTTAGCCCATAAGTCACGACAAGTCTCTCATTCTGCAACAAAACTCAAAACCTTACGCCTCTTCAGTCCTTCACGCCTTCACGCCTCCCTCTTTCTCGTTCCCCTTCACACCGTCTCTCCTCCCTCTCTCATTCTCGACGTCTCTGCCTTTTTCTTTAAAGGAGATGTTGATCGGGAAATATTGTTGTCTTTGCTTTGTGCTTTTGGAGTTGTCTTGGTGAGGTCAATTTTTGTGCATTTGTTAAGTTTTACCTATTGGGTTTGTGGAGTTCAATTGAAAAAGTTGAAAAACTTTAGCTTATATAACTGAAATAATATCTGAGTTTTGTCTACATTTGTAATATATAGCTATTTGGGTGGATAATTTTTGGGTTTTCTTGAAAATTTTGTTTTCTTGATTCTTTGTTGTAAGGGGGAAGAGGTGAAAAAAATAGGAAATTCTAATGGTGAAAAAATCCGGAATTCTCCTCCCTCTCTCCCAAAAAAAATGAGACCGTGACAGTATTGATTCTTGACTCAATATTTTGGGATCATGTTGATCAATAATTGATCACAAATGAATTGATTATAAAATATGGCAGGCGGGTATAGGATATCCATTTGGGTGGTGGAGCGGGTGTGGATTTAGGAATATACCCGCCTAGGCGGGTATGAATGTTGAAAATTGTACCCGCCACGGGTGGCGGGTATAAAATTTTATGGCGGGTACGGGTGCGGGGGGCCCAATTGCCATCCCTAAGTATGCATGCTCCACCCAATTTTTAATTTTGCGTATATATATTATAAAATATAAAATATACAGTTAACCAAAAAAGAAAAAAAAACCTTCACAATTTCACCAACCCCCAATTTTGAAAGAGCCAATTTTTTTATATCACCAAATTCTTCATATTTTATCAATTTTAATTAGTCTCTCAACAACCCAAAAGCAACAAACCTTTTCCCAAATCCACCAACCCCTCTAAAAAAAACTTTTGAAAGTCATGTTGCATCCTTTCCCCCACGTTGTCCTCAATCTCAACCGCACATTACACTTTCAATCCAACCATCCATATAAATGTCTCCCTATGTTCACCAACCAAGAAATGTTCACATAATTCATCAAACGGTCCATAGTAATTAATCATTTCATAAGGGGTCTCTTATCAACTCACCTACCAAAAAATTGTACCCATCCCCTCTATTTATACCTCAACTTACATCTTCAATAATCAGGACCTTTCTACCCATCCTCACATTTAATTACATAACTCTCTCCAACAACAATTCTTGTTCCATACAAATTTCTTCAATCTTTTCACTAAACCAACCAACCCCTTTACATTTCTTGAATTTTAACCAACCCCTTTACATTTTCTTGAAAAATGGCTGGTGTTATTAATGAAAATGGTCATCAAGATTTGGAGTTTTGCATCAAAGTGGATCCATTGAACTGGGAAATGGCAGCAGATTCATTGAAAGGGAGCCATTTAGATGAAGTGAAAAAGATGGTGGCAGAGTTTAGGAAGCCAGTGGTGAAACTTGGTGGTGAAACATTAACAGTGGCACAAGTTGCTAGCATAGCTGCTAGGGAAAATGTGAAAAACGTGAAAGTGGAGCTATCTGAAAGTGCAAGGGCTGGTGTTAAAGCTAGTAGTGATTGGGTAATGGAAAGTATGGGCAAAGGAACTGATAGTTATGGAGTTACAACTGGTTTTGGTGCTACATCTCATAGGAGAACCAAGAATGGTGGTGCTCTTCAAACGGAACTTATTAGGTAAAACCACTTTCCATCTAACTTTGTTTTGTTTCTTAGATCAATATATGAGATCTAGTTAACTCTGTTTCAATTTACGTGAACCTATTTTTCGCTTTTTTAGAGAAAATAATATCTTTTTTATAGCTATAAAAGATTATGCATATTTAAGAGTATCAGTTTGAAAAGTATTACTATAATCTCACAAATATTATGGCGTAGTATTATATACCATAAATTTTGAAATATTTTACTCAATAAATATGTGGATAAATTTTACAGATGTGCTCTAATGTAATTAATTAAATGACATATAACTTGCTATGTGTCAATATAAGGACTCGGTTGCATCTTTTACGTGCCAAATCAGCACTAGCTATAGGCAAACCAACCATGATTCTTTTATTTGTTTGCAATAAGATTTGTTTTTAAACTGCCTTTGTATAGATCCTGTTTATATGAAATTTAATTTCCCAGTAGGAATCTATAATTTGGATTACGAAGTTTTTGCACAGGATGAATAAAGGATCAATAATTCACTGATTTTTTTCTAAATGTTTATGACTTTTAAGAAATAGCTGCCTAAACCTCCTTTACAAGAAAAAAATATTTAAATGTATATTAAAGAAAATAAGTGGACTTATGTAGGGTAGGAAATAAGTGGTACCATCCAAGGTGTTATTTAGGGGTCAACAAAATTGGATGAAAACTATGAAGGGCCAGAACTTTTGTAGAGACAAAAAAAATATATTACTAGGTGATTATTTTTAACTGCCTAAATCTTGATCAATATGACAGTAACTATTCAGTAAAAATGGTTGAAATTATTTTTAAGAAAAATAATAATGAGGTGTGTGCAGTCTAGTTTTGTTGGCCCAGCTGCAGAGATGATTAGAAAGACATGTGGGCACATGCAAATATTTCAGCCTTTCCTATATTTTTGGTGCCAGGGCAGTCACAAGGCTCAGTGTCGTGCCATGTGCTACCTTCTTACATTACAATTTATTCTATAAATAAATGACGTGACAAAATCCAATAAATGCTGGCGTAATATATCCCTAAATGACAATTGTTTTTCTCTTTTTGGAAAATAGAATTTTCAATAGTACACTAAATTCTTTTTGTCACTTGTCTTAAAAGAGAAAATTAGAAATATTTGGCTGCTTTTTAGGTCTTGATTTGTTAGATTCTGACAAAATTAAATAAGTTTTCAGAAGTCCTGAATTTGTCCACACGCCTGAAATTGTTTTGCTCGGAAATGGACATAATAATGACTATCACATTTTTCTAGTGTTCCCATTATTTTATTTTTTTATAACTTCTCGGCTTACGCCATATTATTTCTGGAGATAGTAGTGGCCGTCCCTCAACACTACTATCAGTAAATCGCGGAATGTGCCTGAATGACCAGTAAATCACATTTTTCGAGTGTTCCCATTATTCTTCCTACAGAATTCTGGCATAACGCCCAGTCCTCTCTTTTTAACTATAGAAAAATATGCTATATCCAATTAACTGAAAGATTGCTTAATAACTATGACATGTTGTGTGGGCATATCTGATCTTGATTTAAATTGTTTTGTTTAGGTTCTTGAATGCTGGAGTTTTTGGCAATGGAACAGAGTCAGGTCACACATTGCCACAATCAAGCACAAGGGCAGCCATGCTTGTTAGGATCAACACTCTCCTTCAAGGTTACTCCGGCATCCGATTCGAAATCTTGGAAGCAATCACCAAGTTGATTAACCACAATGTCACTCCATGTTTGCCCCTTCGTGGCACCATCACCGCTTCGGGTGATCTTGTCCCCTTGTCCTACATTGCCGGATTACTCACTGGTCGCCCTAATTCTAAGGCTGTGGGACCCAATGGCGAGTCGCTCAACGCTGAGGAAGCGTTCCGTGTTGCTGGAGTTAACGGTGGATTTTTCGAGCTGCAGCCTAAAGAAGGCCTTGCCCTTGTGAATGGTACAGCTGTTGGTTCGGGCTTGGCCTCGATGGTCCTCTTTGATGCTAATGTTCTCGCGGTCTTTTCTGAAGTTCTCTCGGCGATTTTTGCTGAGGTGATGAATGGAAAGCCCGAGTTCACTGACCATTTGACGCATAAATTGAAGCACCACCCGGGACAAATCGAGGCTGCTGCAATTATGGAACATATATTGGATGGAAGTGCTTATGTTAAAGCGGCTCAGAAGCTTCACGAAATGGATCCTCTGCAAAAGCCAAAGCAAGATCGTTACGCTCTCAGAACATCACCACAATGGCTCGGCCCTCAAATTGAAGTTATCCGTTCTGCAACCAAGATGATCGAGAGGGAAATTAATTCAGTGAACGACAACCCTTTGATCGATGTTTCAAGAAATAAGGCTATACACGGTGGCAACTTCCAGGGCACTCCAATTGGTGTCTCTATGGACAATGCTAGATTAGCCCTTGCATCAATAGGGAAATTGATGTTTGCTCAATTCTCCGAGCTTGTCAACGATTACTACAACAATGGGTTGCCATCTAATCTAACCGCAGGAAGGAATCCAAGTTTGGACTACGGGTTCAAGGGATCTGAAATCGCCATGGCTTCATACTGTTCCGAACTTCAATTCTTGGCAAACCCAGTGACTAACCATGTACAAAGCGCAGAGCAACACAACCAGGACGTGAACTCCTTGGGCTTAATCTCAGCAAGAAAAACAGCAGAAGCTGTCGACATCTTGAAGCTAATGTCATCCACATACCTAGTGGCACTTTGCCAAGCTATAGACTTGAGGCATGTGGAAGAGAATTTGAGGAACGCGGTCAAGAACACGGTGAGCCAAGTAGCTAAAAGAACCTTAACCATGGGTGCCAATGGAGAACTTCATCCATCAAGATTCTGTGAAAAAGACTTGCTCCGCATCGTGGACCGTGAATATCTTTTCGCCTATGCTGACGACCCTTGCAGTGCTAACTACCCCTTGATGCAGAAACTGAGGCAAGTGCTCGTCGACCACGCCTTGCAAAATGGAGAGAACGAGAAGAACGCGAGCAGCTCAATCTTCCAAAAGATTGTAGCTTTTGAGGACGAGTTAAAGGCCGTTTTACCAAAAGAAGTCGAGAGTGCAAGGGCTGCGGTGGAGAGTGGGAACCCTGCGATCGCAAACAGGATCAAGGAATGCAGATCATATCCGCTCTATCAGTTCGTTAGAGAAGAGCTCGGAGCAGAATTGTTGACAGGAGAAAAAGTCAGGTCACCAGGTGAAGAATGTGACAAGGTATTCACAGCAATGTGCAATGGAGAAATTATTGATTCATTGTTAGAATGCCTCAAGGAATGGAATGGTGCTCCTCTTCCAATCTGTTAGAAGTGAAGCAACAGGTTGCATGTTAATGCTTGTCAATTACTTGCTATTTTTCAATTAATTTTTACTATTTCTTTGTCTTTTGGGGTTAACTATATGTAAACTCTCTTGAATATGTTGGTTTGTAGCTATGTATAAGTCTCTTTTCAGTAAAAATAATGAAAAGTGAACATGTTCTTATATGCTATGTTCCTGATACTTTTGTTTTTCATTATTATCTTTTTTCTTAGTGTAAGGATCTTATAATTTAGTCACATATAAGATTCCTATAAACAACTCCCCACAATGATCAAACCATAAGAAATCAAAGGGGCTAATTACAGAAATTTTGTTAAAATTTCTACAATTTCTTAATCAACACCAACTGCCTCTATAACTAAAGGGAAGAAGGAAGATTCTGCAGTGCTCTCTAAAAATCACTTAGCATATATGCACAATTACAATATAAAGATGGCAAATCAAAGTACTGTAACAGTGAGTATACTTATTTTATGTAATAAAACAAATATTTGAATTATTTATCTTACCTTAAAAATAACAAAAGTGTGTAGTAGCAATTTTTTTCAAGTTGACCAATTCAGAATGTCCGCAAAGGGTCGGGTTCATTTTGGAGGCCCTTTCAAATGAAAGGTTGGGCTGTTTAATTGGATTGGTTTTAGGTCAGCTAGTTTTGATGACTCTAAATATTAGTGATCTAAAAGAAAATTTTGTTTACCTTCCTCTTTTCTTTTGTCAAGTCAAATTTTAAAAATAAAAACTCTATTTCTACCATTTTCCCTTCCCTGATACAAAAAGAAAAGATAAAATACAGAATGACTGAATGAAGGAAGGTGATTTTCATGTCCCTCGATTGGATTTCCCCAAAAGAACCAGATAATCATCTTAAATTTTGGAGGATCTATAGTGCTTCTACACTTTCCAGCGTGACTCAAACCCTAAACCTACCGGTCATGGATGAAATTTTAAACTCTTCCCATTTGATGAAATGAGATTTTATATGAAAGAAAAAATAATTTCTTGATTATTTTCATTAATGTAAAGTGTTTATACACATTATATACAATAGTAATTCTAGGCTATAATTACGAAAATTAAATATTTACCTAACTAATATAAAAGATTACTACACTAATTACATATATACACAATCACTAATTATACCAAAAGGATATATTGCCATATATTCTATCACACCCCCGCAATCGTAGCGGGCGGTCGTCGTACGCTAAGGCTGGACAGTGGGCCGGATCGGCCCGGTCCTGGCGCCGGTCCCGCCCCAACACCGCCCCTGTCCCGCCCCGACACCGCCCCTGTCCCGCCCCGAACCCGACTTTTTTTTTAAAAAAATTTGCGGTATCGGGATTCGAACCAGGACAGGACATAGTCTCGTCCCGGCCCGCCCAAATCCCGTCACGCCCGACCCGATCCCGGTCCCGTCGGTCCCGCCCGAAACTCCCCTTTTTGCACAAATAACCGTTGCACCAACGACCATTTTATATTTTGGCCGTTGTGCAACGACCATTTTTGGCCTCCCCCAACCGCCCTTACCCCATTAATATTTATTTTTAACCCATAAGTTATTATATTTACACTTTAACCCAATTTCGCAACTATAAATACCTTATTTTCTCTTCATCTTTCTCACAAATCTTCCTAGAATCTCTCTAATCTCTCAATCTATCTCTCTACAAGTCTACATTGTCTACTAAATATTCAATTTTATTTATTCATTTGGGAGTGAAGTTGGCAGCTAGCTTGAGGATCTTCAATCGAGCAAAGTTTCAATTTTCAACCTCTCGATTACACGTCGACGTTACGTCGGCGTTTGGTACATTCGTTCCTTCATTAAATTATTATTGTTTGTTTATTTTATTTAGCGCACTTAATTTCGTTTACTTTATTTATTTATTAGTATAAGTATAAATTTATAATGGAAGAATTTAAACGTATGCTTGCGGGTAGGGGTCATGCTTCTTCTAGTAGGGGCAACAAGGGCAATGGTCCTATTTCTAGACAGAATCATATTCCTACACAGGATGATTTTGTTGATACTGAACATTTTTCTACAATACCATTAGATTTAGACGATGAGCTATTTTCTGGAACTCAAGAAGACTTTCATTTAGACGATGATCTAGATGATACACCTACTAATGTAGATGATAACACACTCACTAGTGCACTTTCAACTGAAATGCCTCATATTCCCCCTAGTATGAGACGAGGTCCAGCAAAACGATCATTAAATCAGATGCATGGACATTTTTTGATAGGGACGTAGAGAATCAAGTAGCTAGATGTAAAATTTGTAAAGATGTTTTAAAATTTAAAACTGGAAAAGGTCACGGTGGGACGGGGGTTTAATGAGACACATATCAAGGGCTCATCCAGCTAGGTATGCCCAATACGAGGCTTCAAAACCGGTGCGCAAACGTTCGCTCGATCGGGACAAGGTTCACATACTGTCTCGGACCAAGTACAAGGTCAAATTAACCCTATGACGGGGGGAATTGTAGGCCCTAAATACGATAAACATAGAGATAGGGAAGCAAAAGCAAAATTAGTTGTTGTGTAGGGTTTACCTTTTTCATTTCTTTCATCTCCCGATTTTGTTCATTACATTAGAGATATGTATAATCCTGCTTTTAACGGGTTTCCTAGATTAACTGTTAAGAGAGATGTATTTAAATTTGCACATGAATATCAACAGTATTTACGTTATTCATTATATCATTTTAATGGCAAAGTGACTATCACTTCTGATATAGGCCGTAGTACTAACAACCATGATTATTTAACGGTAACCTGTCATTGGATAGATTATAAATGGTCTATGCAAAAATGCATCTTAGCGTATAGATATATAGATGATAGGCACACTGGTACTTTTATTGCAGAAAATATTTATAAAGTGTGCGATTATTACAGAATAACTGATAAAATTATGACTATTACATTAGATAACGCTTCTTCTAACAATTATGCTATTACAATTAAAAAAAATAGTTTAACTCCATCTTTTCCATATGATTTTCATATAAAATGTGCGTGCCATATATATAACTTAGTTGTAAAGGATGGTCTATCACTTTTTGAAGACATTCTTAGTAAAATACAATTAGCTATAAACTTTATTTTTAAAAATAATAGAATACAACGAAGAAAAGAATATAAAAAAACTTGTCACGATTGCCAACTAACTTATAGAAAAATTACAGAAGAAGTACCCACTAGGTGGAATTCTTTATACGAGCAACTACTTGTTGTTTATAACTATAGAAAACCTATAACTTTATTTTTTTTAACTCTCATAATCAAAATCCAGCTGATATGGTTGTAGATAGAGATTGGGAAAAATTTCAGAACTTATTGTATTTTTAGAGAAATTTTTCAAGCAACAAAAGAATTTTCCGATGTATATTATCATACTATTTCAACTATGTTGTTTTATATAGCTCTAATATTTTTACTGCTTAATGAATATATTGATAACCAGCTTATAAGGCAACTATTAAAAAAATATTTATCAAAATAAAATAAAAAATTATGAATAGACGGTACTAAATCACTTATTGAAACTATTTACGATTGTATAGCAATACTACCACCTCCAAGTTTCAAAAATCCAAATCACCCAGAACAAACTAAAGAAGAAGTGTTGTTTAGCGTAGAAGACGAATGCAAAAAAGTATATAGGTTTTACCAACAAGAAAGTGCTAGCAATCTACCGGCTTCCATATCATCATCATCATCTTCTTCTTCAACACAACCTCACAAAAGACATGCTATTTCTGCGGCTAGTATTGAAAGCCTCAGAAATAGAATGTGCGGCCGTACCGCTACTAAACAAATTAGTGAGTTTGATATTTTTTATTTTGCAGGGTTCTGTACCGTACCAAGCAGTTCTCAATGAAGAAGGACGTGAAGACTTGCTGAAATACTGGAGAGGGGATGAGAAGACCTTTCCGACACTTTCAATGATGGCCCGAGATGTTTTAAACATTCAAGCGTCATCAACGGCGTCTGAAAGAGTTTTTTCTACCAGCAGATATCAAATAGGAGAGCACATACACTCATTAGCCGGAGACAGCTTGGAGATTGTAGTATTATTCAGAGATTGGATACGAGTGGAGCGGAGAAGGTGCGGTCAACCGGAGATCAACGAAGAAGAAGACGAAAACTACAACGAAATCTTATCCGAATGTGGTAGAAGCGACGTGGAGCAATTTGACCAATAAATATCAATTCCAACCGAAGAACCACATGAAATTATCAAGAAACTAGAACAGGTTTTTTTCAAAATGTATTTTTTTTAATTGCAATTTTACTATGTAATTTGTAACTTTTGAACAACACCACAAAGTTGAAATGGTTGGTGAAAGGACCCCGCGTTGTACCAACACTAAAATGAAGTGGAACCTACCAATTTTGGACTTCGAGATCTGAAAAGCCTAGTGTCTCGTTGAGTTAGGTCCTTTTAGTTTAAAAAATGACAGTGCGGTGCACTAAGCTTACGCTATGCGCGAGATTCGAGAAAGAGTTAGACTACAAGGGTCTATTGTACGCAATCTTACCTCACATTTTTGTAAGAAGCTGTTTCAACGGCTTAAACCCATGACCACCTGGTCACATAACTGTTAAACAGAGCAATATACATGTGATATACACTAAATATACAGCAGTGTATATCACATGTATATCAGTGGAATAAAGCAACAAGCGGTGCGGTCCGGCGGCCAAGTTAAAAAGGCGATCCGGCGAGGCACGGTGCGGCAGCCATTTCAAAGATCGCTGTGGCCCAACCGGGCCTCTCGTCCCCCCAAAGAACGTCCAAATGCCCATCGCACATATTTAGGGCCGAAAATCAGTTACAAATATTGTATATTAAGGAAAGTATATTGTGTGTATATTGTAGTATATTTATTACCATAAATTAGTGTTATACACTTACCATAATTGTATAGTTAGAATTATGGTAGAACAAGGTTTTAGGAATAGATTAGGAATAGGATTCTCCTATTTTAACTTGTATATATATCTATTCAATCAATGAAAATAATCAAGGGGATTATTTCTTTCATGGTATCAAGAGACTAGGTTTTACAAAAAAAATTCTCTCCCTAAAATTTTTTTGACCCTTGGCCGAGACACCCTCCCCCCCCCCCCCCCCCCTCGGGTTTTCTCTTCCAAAATTCGTCTTCCGCTCTCCAAAACCTCTCTTAAATTTCCCCTCCTTCTTTGTTCTTACCAATATGTCTAAGAACAATTTTCACCCTGCCCTCATGGTTTCCAATATCAAGCTTAGTGTCCCTATTGTCCTTGAAATGGAAAACGTTCAATATGCAACGTGGGCAGAGTTGTTTAAAATTCACGCTATATCTTATCAAGTTCTTCATCACATCATTCCTCCCGCTAGACCCCTTCTTGGGGAGGATCCTGAGTTATGGATTGCACTTGATGCTACCGTTCTTCGGTGGATATACGCCACTATTTCGGTGGACCTTCTACAGACGATTATTAAGCCAGATACCACGGCTATGGCTGCATGGAATAGATTGCGTGACATATTCCAAGACAACCAACATTCTCGTATCGTCACACTCGAGCAGGAATTCTCTCTCGTTCGAAGGGATGAATTTCCGAACGTTTCTGCATATTGCAAGAAACTAAAGGAGTTGGCAGATCAACTCCGTAATGTTGGCGCACCAGTAACAAATAATCGTTTAGTTCTACAGTTGGTTGCCGGTCTTTCGGAGGCCTATAATGGTGTTGGCACTCTCCTTCGCCAAAGCAACCCTCTTCCCGACTTTCATCAAGCCCGCTCCATGCTGACGTTGGAAGAAGCCGGTTTGGCTAAAAAGGCGGCTACCGGAGCAAGCCCAGTGGTCATGGTGGCATCCTCTCCTAGTCCTTCGGATTTTGTTAATAATTCGGGCCAAACCCATAATAATGGTGGAGGCAAGAATAATCGCAAAAATAACAAAAACCGCGGGGGCAAACGAGGCGATTCGGGTGGCGGTGATCAACGGACGGGCGGTGGGTCCCATCCGGTACGGTGGCCCACCACCACCATGGGCCCAAGCGGTGGGGCCAATGGCGTGGCACCCGCATCCTCCCGGCCGTTTACCCGGCGGCCGGTGGGGCGGCAACAGTCCGGCCCAATACCCGGCATTGGCGGCCCATTGGCGGTGGCCCGGCAAAGGCAACCACAAGCGATTCTGACCCCAATTCCAGCACGGCCAGGCGTCCTTGGGCCCAGACCTCCGCAAGCCCATCATGCAGCAGGCCCCACTCAGACCAATATCGAGGCCGCAATGCACACGTTGGGATTGACTCAACCGGACCCGAATTGGTACATGGACACCGGGGCCACTACTCACATGACTTCCGACTCAGATACTCTCTCATCTTATTCCAATTTGAGCACCCCTCGGGGGATAATTATTGGTAATGGCAGTTCTATTCCAATTCTAGGGTATGGTCAGAAAACGTTGTCTCCCCCCAATCCACCACTCCTCTTGAAAAATACTTTACATGCTCCTAAATTGATTAAAAACTTTAGTGTCTGTCCGAAAGTTCACAAATGACAATTCTGTTTCTGTTGAATTTGATACTTTCGGTTTCTCTGTGAAGGATTTCAAGACGGGGAGTCATCTCATGAGGTGTGATAGTAGGGGGATCTCGTATCCTATCATGCCCGGTTTCAGTCCACCGAGTCCAGCCTTGCCGTCCACTTTTGCAGCCATCTCTCCTTCCATGTGGCATGCTCGTCTAGGTCATCCGGGATCTTCTATTTTATCAGCTTTAGATAAAAATAGCTTTATTTCTTGTAAGGGTACGAGTCGTACTCCAATTTGTCAGTCTTGTTCATTAGGAAAAATTGTTAAGTTGCCATTTGTAGACTCCAATTCTCATACTTCTATGCCATTTGACATTATTCATAGTGACTTATGGACGTCTCCTGTTCTAAGTTCAGTGGGTCATCGATATTATGTTCTCTTTTTAGATGATTATACTAGATTTTTTTGGACGTTTCCAATTGCAAATAAATCACAAGTATTTTCCATCTTCACCAAATTTAGAGCGTTCATTCGTACTCAATTCGAAAGAGACATTAAAAATATTCAATGTGATTTCGTGTCCTCATACATCTCCACAAAATGGTAAGGCCGAACGCAAAATTCGTTCCATCAATAACATTGTCCGAACTCTCTTAATTCATGCCTCCATACCTCCATATTTTTGGCATCATGCTCTACAAATGGCCACATATCTTCTTAACATACTTCCTTCTAAAGGTCTGACATATTCCTCCCCCCTCAAAATCCTATATAATAAGGATCCTTCATATTCTCATCTTCGGATGTTTGGTTGCTTGTGTTATCCATTATTCCCATCCACAACAATTAACAAACTTCAGGCTCGATCTACCCCCTGTGTGTTTTTGGGTTATCTGTCAAATCATCGTGGTTATAAGTGTTTTAATTTATCCTCAAAGAAAATCATAATCAATCGCCATGTCATTTTTGATGAAACTCAATTCCCGTTTACGAAAGTTCATACTCCCGAACCTAAGTCGTATAATTTTTTGGATGACCAAATATCCCCGTATATTATTCGGAATTTTTCGGACAACTCCCGTACCCAGAATTCCCCGGCGAGGCCCACGCCCGCCGGCCCCCAAAGAACGTCACTCCCTCTTGCTCCGGCCACCGGAACAGTTCTAGTTATTGGGCCGGTCCGCCCACGGTCGGAACCGGTCAGAAACGAACCCACTGTACCGATTTGGGCCAGCGGGCCCACCTGCCGCTTGGTCGTCCATCCCGAGCCCAGAAAATTCCCAAAATTCCCTCAATTCTTCCTCAAGTCATAGATCGGTCACTCGTAGTCAGCGGGGTATTTTTACACCTAAAAGACATTTTAATTTACATTCGGATGTCTCTAAATCCCCCTTGCCCCGCAATCCTGTGTCCGCATTAAATGACCCTAATTGGAAAATTGCTATGATCGATGAATATCCGCTCTTATTGATAATAAGACGTGGGAGTTGGTGCCCCGTCCATATGGTATTAATGTTATCAGGTCTATGTGGATTTTTGCTCACAAGAAGAATTCCGATGGGTCCTTTGCTCGACATAAGGCGCGACTTGTTGGTGATGGTAAGACTCAGCAGGTTGGAATTGATTGTGGTGAGACGTTTAGTCCGGTGGTCAAATCGGCTACCATTCGCACTGTGCTTAGCTTGGCTCTTTCAAAGACTTGGCCAATCCATCAGTTGGCTGTCAATAATGCTTTTCTACATGGTGACCTCAAGGAAACAGTCTATATGCATCAGCCGTTGGGTTTCAGGGATCCCAACCACCCTCATCATGTCTGTTTGTTGAAGAAATCATTATATGGGCTTAAGCAGTCTCCACGGGCCTGGTATACATGATTTGCTGACTTTGTTTCGACTATTGGGTTCACTCACAGCAGGTCAGATAATTCCTTGTTCATCTATCGCCGTGGTTCGTCATTGGCCTATATTCTGTTGTATGTGGATGATATCATCTTGACTGCCTCCTCCGATGCTTTGCGCCAGTCTATCATGGCCATGCTCAGTTCTGAGTTTACTATGAAAGACTTAGGACCTTTGAGTTATTTTTTGGGGATTGCCGTCAAGCGTCATTTAGGTGGCTTGTTTTTGTCTCAACGAAAATATGCTGCTGAGATCATAGAGAGGGCTGGGATGTCATCCTGTAAGTCCACTTCCACGCCAGTTGATGCAAACCCGAAGCTCAGTGCCGCAGCAGGTGCACCATACGAGGACCCGACCCGCTATCGCAGTCTTGCAAGGGCCCTCCAGTATCTTACCTTTACCAGACCGGATATTACGTATGCAGTTCAGCAGGTATGTTTATTCATGCATGATCCCAGGGTTGAGCACATGAATGCAATCAAACGCATTATCCGGTATATTCAGGGGACACTAGACTATGGGTTGCACTTGTATCCGTCATCTACATCCACACTTGTCTCTTACACGGATGCTGATTGGGGTGGATGTCCCGACACCAGACGGTCGACTTCTCGGCTCTTGTATGTTCCTTGGCAACAACTTGGTCTCTGGTCGGCCAAACGTCGGGCAACTCTATCACGCTCAAGTGCGAGACGAATATCGAGGGGTAGCGAATGTGGTCTCCGAATCATGTTGGCTACGTAATTTGCTTTTGGAGCTTCATTGTCCCATTCGAAGGCAACCTTGGTATCTTTGCGATAACATTAGTGCCATCTACCCGTCGGGTAATCCGATTCAAAGCACCAACGCACTAAGCATATCGAAATGGACATTCATTTTGTCCGTGAAAAGGTTGCAAAGGGTCAAGTTCGTGTATGCCATGTCCCGTCTCGTTATCAAATTGCAGACATCTTTACAAAGGGTCTACCGGCGGTTCTCTTTGAAGATTTTAGGGACGATCTCGGCGTTCGGAAACCGCCCGCTATGATTGCGGGGGTGTGTTAAGCGAGCAATATACATGTGATATACACCGAATATACAAGCGGTGTATATCACATGTATATCAATGGAATAAAGCAACGAGCGGTGCGGTCCGGCGGCCCGGCGACAAAGCGATCCGGCGAGCACGGTGCGGCCCTAAAGATGCTTTGTGGCCCTAACCGGGCCTCTCGTCCAATTTTGACAACGTCCGGCCCCTTTGCACATATTTAGGCGAGAAAATCAGTTACAAATATTGTATATTAAGGAAAGTATATTGTGTGTATATTGTAGTATATTTATTACCATAAATTAGTGTTATACACTTACCATAATTGTATAGTTAGAATTATGGTAGAACAAGGTTTTAGGAATAGATTAGGAATAGGATTCTCCTATTTTAACTTGTATATATATCTATTCAATCAATGAAAATAATCAAGGGGATTATTTCTTTCAATAACATCAACTTTATCATTTACTCTAAGGCTCCCTTTCTAGGTGCTTTTAGTTTAATTTTTAAAATAATATATTAAGAAGTTATATCAATTACTTAATAAAAATGAAAACCGTGAAGGTAAGTTTTCCCTGTTTACAGTTTTTCATTATTTTAGTGTAATTCGACCGATCTAAATCAAATTTATTATCTTTAGTTCTAATATAATCTGATCTAACTATAAAATAATCAGTTATTTACATCTTTTTCGAATGAAGTACCTTAGATGCACACAAGTCTAATATCTCAAATGTTAGCGACATATGTTGACATTACGACATATGTTGTATTTCTTTTTTTTTTTCCGATAGGAAACAACCTTTTGCAGAAATACAAAGTAAAATTGCGTATAATAAATTTTTGTGTTCGACCCTTTCCTCGGACTTTAGTCATAACGGGAGCTTAGTGCACTTGAATGCCATTTTGGGTAGGAAATGATTGTCTAATAGCAAGGATATCATATTAGCTAGTGACTTTTCTAGTTCAATATAAGTAGTTCGATAAGTTTAAGGGGATGTTATTACTCCGATCTCAATTTATGAGGCATTATTTAATTTAATGAGCTACAAAAATATTTTTATTTTTAATAATAATTTAACTTAAAATTTTATTTTATTTGTAATGAGATGATTTATTACCACAAAATTTCTATGACTTATTTTATATCGCAAATTTTAAAGAAATTCCCTTTTCTCTTAAACTTCATGTCTAATCAAACATATTCATATGCTCGGGAGGAAAATAACAATTTTGGTTCCAATATTATTGATTAATTTCAATTTTAGTCTTTATGTGACTTGACTATGCACACTTAACCTTTACTTATTTAAAAGGTGTGATTTTGATTCTTGAAGTTAATGCAAGTTAACTTCTCCATTTAACAAAAGTTAACCTAAGGTTAAATGTACATAATTTAGTAACACAAGGACTAAAATTAAAGTTATTCAATAATACAGTGACTAAAATTGCTATTTTCCTTGATTGGGACGACAGGTGTATTTGCTTTTATGGTGATTTACCACTTACCAGTTTATTAGCACTACTAATGTTATTTATTTGGGTAAGGATTAAAAACACACTTTAAATATTATTATTTTTAGGTTTTTATTGAACTATCAGATGTATCAACTAATTTGCAAAATACACATTAACTATCCGTTGTTCACTTTTCCTCTCTAAACTATCACTAACTAATTTGCAAAATATACCTCCTTAAAAGTGAGCAATGTGTTTTGCAAACTAGTTGATAATATTTTAGGTAGGAAAACTGAACAACTGATAGTTAAGTTGTGTTTTGCAAATATATTAAGGATAAGTTAGATAGAAAACTCTCACACGGATAATTCAAGTAGCAAATAAAAAAAAATGCTTTTGTCCATGATCTCTATTTATTTTCTTAAAAAAAGGAATTAAGAAAAGTTGAACAATAAAATCAAACGTGTCACTATCACTTAGCCACCAACACCGATGCTATTTCTATATAAACACTTGCAATACGTACACCCCAATTTGCACCTACTCACACTTTAAGATCTGAAAAAACTAAAGGCGTAAAATATCAAACAAAATGGAGTATGAAGGAATTCTTTTGGGTATGGGAAATCCATTGCTCGATATCTCTGCTGTTATCGATCAAGATTTCCTGAACAAGTAACTACTAATATTCATCACATTTTCCCCATTCTTTTTACCGTTTAGTTTTGCAGATCTGGTGAATGCTAGACGTTTATTTCATGCTTTTCACTTATTATTAGAATTGAATATTTAATTTTGAATCTTAGTGTTCCTGATATTGTCCGTTGTTTAGTTTTTAGTGTTAAAGTTGTATATCTGTCCTTTCTTTATTAGTTTGTCCCAAAAAATTGTTACATTTCTATATTTAGAAATAATAATTTTAACTTTTTGAGATTATTTATAACTATACAAATATCTATTACTTGTTTTGAACCACACGTTTCAAAAAAAAAATTATTTCTTAAATTATGTGTCAAGTCAAACTAAGACAATATTTTTGGGACGGAGTGAGTATTAGTTTTACCTGGATTTTGATTTTCAAATCGTCGTATTCGTGATGTTATATGTTGTGTAGTTTTTTAGTTTTAGAGCAAAGTTGTATTATATCTCTTACAATGCATTAGTTTTAGCTGGATTTTGATTTTGAATCTTTGTATTCGTGATGTCATCTGTTGTTTGGATTTTAGTTTTAGAGTAAAGTTGTATTGTAGCTCTAAAAAATGCATTGCTTTTACCTGGATTTTGATTTTGAATCTTTGTATTCATGATGTTATCCGTTGTTTAGTTTTAGAGCAAAGTTTTATAGTATCTTTAAAATGCATTATTTTATCTGGATTTTGGATTCTTTTATTCTTTGTATGAGAGTACTAAAACATATTCATATTTGAATAAACTCAGGTACGACATCAAGCCGAACAATGCTATTCTTGCTGAGGACAAGCACTTGCCTATGTAAGTTATTTCTTTTCATCGTGGGTAAGGAAAGAATATTGGTCATGTATTAGAGAAATTATCAAATTATTTATATAGCATGGTATCTGTCTTGCTACTTACAGGCATAATATTCTTAGAACATACCAAAAGAATGTGGTGTCTTAATCAAGGAAACCTTGGCGATTACATGAAGGAAGTTTCTTCGAAATTCCATAATTTTGATTGGAACACTTATTTTCTCGACTATTCCATGATGTTTTTTTTGGAAAAAAATCTCCTTTATTTAAAACTTTTTATTTTTTCTTTCCAAAAGTTTTCTGTTCTTCTATTTTTGGGTGCGTGGTTGCAGTACTAAAATAACCACATGGAGGTGGGACATAATGAAGGTCTGATTATTAGATACTTTACCTTACTTTCACAATTAATTGACATCCAATTACACTTGAAGAAATTCAAGTTTAACTTCAAAGAGAAGTTTGGAGCAGTTGAGCAGTATGCATGTGCATGAAGAGTTATATGTGTTTGAAAGAGGGACTTGAAGAAATTCAAGTTTAACTTCAAAGAGAAGTTTGGAGCAGTTGAGCAGTATGCATGTGCATGAAGAGTTGTATGTGTTTGAAAGAGGGGGTGACAGAAATTACACCAAATGATCTTGAAAATGAGCAAAAGCTTAAACTTTTGAGACAGACCTTTAAGGTCAAATGACAACTTATTAAACTTAAGTTGTCATGGAGAAAGTGAAATGAAAAGTTCAAAATCACCACCTTCAAAGTCATTCTTATAACTCATCCACAGCAGCTCCCCCATAGCTCCACCTCCGGGCTGGATAAAAGTGAAGATGGACGGGGGTTGGGGGGAAACATTGATTAACTAGGGCTATGCTATGGAGCACATGAATTTAGGTCCCACCACCAAAAGCCCACGGGGAGATCACAACATTATATTGCAGGGAGGACTAGCAATGATTTGATTGGACTTACATTGCACGTGCATTTTCTGCGTTTCCTTATCTAGCACCCGGCCACAATATCTTTCATTACTCTATTTTTTTCATTCAACTTTCCGGCTTAGCCAGACTATTCCTGGAGATAGTAGTCCCGTTCACTCAAAACTACTATTAGTAAATTGAGAGATGTGACTGAATGACCAGAGTTTAAGAACAGAGCAACTGACATCACCTACAAAGTCCTATACCAGAAAAGAGCAAATTGTTCACACCAGGGCTCGAACCCACGCTATAGGCCTCCAGCTAAATTTTAAATTCAGCTCTTTCACCATCCAGCTATGCCCGAGGGACTACACTATTTTCTTGAAAATGGATGTCGGAGAAAACCAATTACTAGTATATTTTAATTTTGACATGAGATTAGAAACCATTGTGGAATAAAATTTACAATGATCACATTAGTTTGCACAAAACAAGTAGCATAGACTTCAACTCTTTCCTGTTTCATTGACAGAGACTGCCTTCATTTAGCATGTATCAGAAGCAGAGCATTACGGAGAAACTAAAACTGGACTAGAGCCGTCCTTAAAGATACACAAATACAAAGACAAAATCATATCTTAATTGTAAGTGCACACATAGATAGATATTCATGACTGTCCTTGGGCCTGCTTCTCTCCAACTGAGTCTCCATTGGCAGCCAAGCCTCTGATTTTTACATCATAAAATACTTCTTCTACTTTCCTCAGGTCATATTTCATTCCTGCACAAAACAACAAGAATGTGTAAGAATTCAACTTCATATTTTTTTTTAAATGCTTGACCAATTCCCATTGCTTAAAAGGATATATTGACCAGCAAAGAATGGTGATAAGAAATTCCTCAATGCTCGACTGTTTCCTCAATGGTGATAGGATTCACCTTTATTTTCGCGCATTACAAGAGCAAATTTCAACTAAAGATACCTTGAAATCTTGGTGATCTAATTATGCAATTTATAAGGATCTTTTCTATAAGACCAGGAGACAGAGGATAAACTAAATTATATGGAATTGCAAGCTCACCGTCAAACTTTTTGCGCAAGAAATCATTTCTGAGATTAAGCATGCGAAATGCTGCATGAAGATCTGTCAAGAACTTCAAAACCTTACGTGGGCAATCATAATCCCCAGCTGTCACTTGGTTCACCACATATCTAGGCTGCAACACAATTACCACATGATTCATCAATCCAATGGCAATAGATTGTCAATAGCCTTGGCTAATTAAAGTGGCTAAGACACCATTGCTTGAAAGTTTGCAATTCATAGATTTATGACATTCACAGATGACCAAAGGCAACTAACAAAATGCTTTAAATTCACCAATTACCACATGAGAAGGAAGAACTAAGACAGCCTTAAACATAATATACGAGGAGCTTTGTGTCAGAACAAAGACAGAGAGCTACCAAGATTAACTTAGTCATATAAAACAGAAAAACAAATATATTCTGGGAGCTAGCTTATCCTGCTTACCAACTCATTGGACATGAAACAAATACCTGTCAGAATAGAAGAAGTATTAGCACCTCCAAAAATAATGAATCAAACAATACAACAAAGTTACAATGCCTAAAACTATCTTTCAAGGGAATCAAGTAGACCTCCTAAGTGATGCATATACAGGAAAATTAGGTGGTATTTTGCAAACATGGATGCCTCCGATCTGGCAAGCAAAAAATCCTTTAAAAGCAAGTTCCAGGCTTTCACATATAAACTTCCGATCTGGAAACAACACTGACTGCATGCACATAATGAATTCCTTAAAATGTGGCAGACTAGCACCTCAAACCAACAGAACCAAATAATCTCCTACACTTTTAATTATCCTTGAAACATTACAAAAGAATAACAGCAAGTTTACCCATCAAAAAAGAATAACCGCGAGTTTTATACCAAGGATTTCTGAAAATATAGGGTCACTCACCAACAAGATAGTCGTCAACATCAAGTCCAAATTCTGTTGGGATCACTGCAAAGTAGAAATGTATGAAAAGTTAAAAACTTCAGACATTCTCTAATCCAACCAAAATTAAACACATTAATCAAAACTGATAGAAATAAACATGACGTCCACTTAGTTGACCTCAAAATGCATGGAAATGTTTTCTGCAAAAACAGCCAATTTAAGAGATTATTCTTGCCTTAAGTTTTCAATTGGTTTTTGCTTTTAAAAGGTTGACACTCCCTCATCACTCATTAGCATTTGCTGTCAGAGAAATCAAACTACGGGTTTTGAATCAATCCCCAAAAAGAAAGGTGATTAGAACGGTAGAAGGTGCAAAGAGAGGCAATACCAAGCATTACAGCGAGGGTGAGTGAGGATTGATCTCCCTGCTTCCAACCATAATTTGGAGGAAATATGGAATAAAGACAATATGTGCACAAAAAAGATCAAGGAATGAACTCATAAAACCCCATTCACCACAACTGGTACGAAATTATTAGCTTATGAAGGGCAACAAAGAACGGAGCTCCAACCTGCTTTTTCTCCATTGAGAGTTGAAGTTGAAATTTCCTCGTCAACATTCACTATTTAAGCTCTAAATGTTCAAAGATATAGTATTTAAATTCACATTTAATTGGTTAAGAAAGTAAACTCTAAGATATGGAAAGATAAATAGAAGTTGAAATTTCCTCGTCAACATTCACTATTTAAACTCTTAAATGTTCAAAGATATAGTATTTAAATTCACATTTAATAGGTTAAGAAAGTAAACTCTAAGATATGGAAAGATAAAGAGAAATATGAAGCTTCCTTAGAGGGTCATGGGGTAAAATAAACAGTATTGGCAATTCAAATGGAAGATTGGCACTGCAAATATGAGGGGAACAGCTTAACATCACATATACACAAGAAAAATAAATGCTGCACCCGATAATACAGCTATTGTAGAGTTTCAAATAATTCTTATACTAAAAATTACTTACGCATTTTTTCTTAGAAAATATCCAAGGACTTCTTGGGAAAAGGAAATATAGTAAACAGAGAAGAAAACTTACAGCCAAGTTTCTCCTCAACTTCACTGTGTAGAACAAGAGTCCCTGTTTCTAACCAATGCATAAAAGCAAGCAATGATACCACAGTTTGGGTTTCACTCTTCCAATCACCATGATACCTAATCCACCAAAAATGCACAATTACAATGGCTGAAAGGCAACCACAAAATCATCCCATTTTGAGAAACTAAGGAAAGAGGGTAATTCAAGTATCACTCACCGGTAATACTGACCAGGGCATTCACGCACAATTTCTGAAAGCCGACTGTAATGTTCCTTCAGCACTTCTATCTGAGCCTTAGCCTTCTCTATAACCTCTATTGCATCATAGAGAGCGGCACAATATTAGTCTATGTCACATGTCACATGTCAAAGAAAAATCTATACTAATATTAACTACTGCAAGAAAACTAATAAAGTTGTCTGGACCTTTTCTTTAAATTTCCTTTTCATGACCTAATATAATCTTCCCAATACGTCAATTAGTGCAATTATCCTCAACTGTATGATTTGAATTATCACAGAAAGTTTTGAAGATTATAGCATTAGTTTAGTAAAATTCCTAAAGAAGTTGACTAGCTCCTGAGTCAAAACAACCATTTCCATGAAGAAGTATGGGAATTATTTTATCCAGAGTCAAGTGAAACTGCTTGAAAAGTTTGTCACGTCCAACAGACATACACACCAGCAACTCTATAGCTTAAAGTTGATTTTAGTTGATGCACATTATAGAGCACCACAGTGCATATACTTTTTTTTTCTATTTTTATAACTGAGAAATCTCCAATAGCCAGTGATGCGTGGTACGAAACTCAGCCCGCCCCTCTACCCTTCTCCAATTAAATACCAAACTTTTTCACTGCAGCAGGGTTCGAACTCGTGACGTGCAACTAATCCACACATCACGGGCTGCAGTCGTACCACTAGACCAAAGTCCTGGGGACCACAGGGCAGATACTTTTCTCTTATTCTTACTGTACAGTTTGATTTCTTTTTTCAGAAAGAAATATCATTTATCTCTCTATAACTACCATACGGTTTGATTGCCAAGGACTGAAAAGTACTATAATTGTTCACTACTGATAAAATTTATGATGAATATTGTTATAATAACTTGGCTATATTACAAATTGATTGGCTTTACGCATGCTAAGTAAAGAGAAATAGCATTTCCTTTCATTGATTCAGTTCTAATTCCTACAATCTTAAGAATGGATGTTCTGTACTGCTTTAGAGTTTAGGGATCCTTTTTTCCCCTGTACTGCTCAAGGGGTCAGACTCATAGTTAGTTGGTAATAAGAAGATGGATAAGAACAATCTCACACTTGGTAGCCTTTCTTCTTCTTTTTCTTTTGGGGAATCTACAACTACATGGAATTAGCAGTGATGGGGTCATTATGGAGGCTTGGATCATGGTCATGCCATAATGACCTTTTCTCCCTCTTATTTAAGTAAGTCAAATAATGACCTTGTTGTTGTTGTTGAATGACCTTGTTGTTGTTGTTGAATGACCTTCTCTTTTGAATCACCCTTTATCCTCGATCTTCTCCCTTCCCCCTTGGTTTCCTCTAAGGTCGGTCTCCCTCCCTGTGCATCTGTCATCCCTCCATCCTCCTCTTCGGCCCCATTACTCTTCACTTTCCTGCAATTTCCCACCAACTTGCATTTCTTGTTTATGTTGCTATTTTTTTCCCTCCTCTCTTAAAGGACATATTAACGTGATCCTTTAAAAAAACAAATTTGGCTTTGTTAACTGATGGAGATGATTTTGCGGATGAAAACCAATGGTTAAAACAATTTGCTTCACTTTATAATTAGATATGAACTTGCACTAAGGCATTCTGAGACTAAAAGTTAACATTGTTGCAACCTAATAGAGCATGTCAAGCAGGTACTCGTAGAAGTTAGTTATTTTACATGAAATTTTACCTCAGCTCTTTCAAATGGTTTCAGTTCAGAGTTTCTAAAATAGTATGATATCTACAATCTTTTAAATGTGAAGTGCCTCACGCCCTCACCTCACCAACAACATCACTCAATCAGTGTGAAAAAGGAATTTCCCGAGACATTTACAGGCTTTCAGATAAATATTTCAATCTTTGATTGCTCTTAATGTCCACGCTACAAATATACCATAAACTAAAAATATCTTATACATAAGCGCATATAACATTAAAGCAAAGCAAACGAAGCATAAACATTTCAAAATTCAACCGACGGAACCACTCAAGAACACCTCTATGTAAGGGTAGGAAAAGAGAGAAATGATACTCCCTCCGTCTCAATTCATGTGACACTCTTTTCCTTTACCGTCAGTCCCAAAAGTAATGGCACCTTTCTATGTTTAGTAACAATTTAACTTTAAACTTTTCATTTTATCCATAATTAGATGATATATAGGCACACTAACACTATGCCTTATTTTGAACCACAAGTTTCAAAAGTCTCTCCATTCATTCTTAATACTTCATGCCTAGTCAAACACCTATACATAAATTGACACAGAGGGAGTACTACTCTCCAATTCTAGTGGACACTGAGCTTAACATATACATAACAAAATGTAAATAGTATAATGAATTTGAAATGCTGAAAATGTGAAGGTTATTTACAGCTTGTTTGGATGGTTGTTAACTATTGTATTGAATTGTGTTGCTAGTTTAAATACAACATTTGTTTTCATTGACACTTACATTTTATCGTATCGTTAATTCCATAGTTATGTAATGACGAAAAGTCCCATTGTGTGTAACAACCGATTTGGTGTGATCGCGTCATTACCTTTTTTTTCTCAATTTATCTTTACTTAGTATCTAATAATCCTATCTTATCTTTTATCTTACATTTTTATAGTAGCTCTACCCCATAACTTTTCTTGTAGATTTATGCTTCAAATTGTTGATGTGTGACATTATGTAACAACGAAAAAATCTATCCAAATACAATGGGGCAGCCCGGCATTAAGCTCCCGCTATGCGCGGGATCCGGAGAAGGGCCGGACCACAAGGGTCTATTGTACGCAGCCTTAACTTGCATTTCTGCGAGAGGCTATTTACACGGCTTGAACCCGTGACCTCCAAGGTCACATGGAGGCAACTTTAACAGTTACTCCAAGCTGAGCTCAGTTACGTGGGCCTGTGACCCAAGTGGGGGCAATAAAGTGATGGGAGGTTTGGGCCAGCAGTAGTGCGTTGTGTATCCAAATACCATACAATATAATAATTAATGATCGAAACAGTGTTAGAGCTATAATTGCATCAAGCATTTCAAAAACGAAATATTAGGCATATAAATTTTGTAATACCAGAAACAGAGAGAGACTGATGAACGAGAAGAAGGCTAGCATAAATGATCCTAGTAACTGAATCTATCTCCGTCGCGACAGCTTGTATTCGCTCCCGTAAATTCCCTGATTCCTCTAAATGATGCCGGAATTCTACAAACTGTTTCTCCAGTTTCTCCGACGTAGGTGAAGAAGGATTAAGGAAAGCCATTGAAGAGTGACAACGATGAGCTTTATTGGGTGGAAATGACGAGGAGAGGGAACTAGGGTTTAGGGTTTAACAAATAATAATGACAGAAAACACCACTACAACTATTTCGAAATGCAGATATTTTTCTAATTCTATAGGTCGGCCACTACAAAAAAAAATAATATTTTTTGGGTGTTTGGTTAGAAAAATAAATTTATTAAGAATTGATGATAATATTAGCAAACTAGAAAGTGTTTTTAAAGGAAATGTTTTAAAAATAGTTTACGTCATACCAAATACAGTCAAACTTCTGTACGAGAGTCATCCTCTATGATAATATTTTATTATAACAGATAAACTGATCTTCTCTATGTTATATTTAACATTTTTCTCTATAATATTTTTAATTATAACCGCAATAAATATCATTATAATGGTACATTTTTTATAGAACTATCTTTATACAATAATCATACTTAATGAGCTACAAATTATTACTGTATTTTGTAATAACTAAAAAGTGATTTATTAATTACTAATATAGAGACAATTTGAATACATTTTGTCAAGAGTCTCACATCGGATATGGAATAGAAACATGAATTCCTTATATAGACTTGGACAATCCTCACTCTAAAATTTTTTTTTTTTTTTTTCAGCCGCCTCCCCTTCTCTCTTTCCGGTGGCAACCCCCCAAACCCTAAATAATTTTCGCCACCCTTCCCCTCTCCTCCCAAACTTCCGAAGGCAACATAGGTTTTCATGATTCCTCCTCCTCCACGCAAGACGTTACACATCCTCCTCTTCCCCCCTCCTCTACTAACCCCTTTCATCCCACAAATTTCAATAACTTTATCTCTTTGGTTCTTGATCAAGAGGATGGACAATACTCTTCATGGATAAAATTATTGCAAATATATGCTTGTGCCTGCAACGTTCTTGATCACATCGACACCATTATACCCCGTCCGTCTGACGTTGACAATACAATGTGGAAACGACTTGATGTTATCGTCAAGCAATAGATATATGGCACCGTATCTAAGGATCTACTTCATACTATTATGAAGGCAAGTGCTTCGGCTCATAAACTATGGACAAGACTAGAGGAAATCTTTCAAGACAACAAACATACTCGTGTCGTCTATTTGGAGGGACAATTCAATAACACATGTTTTAAAAACTTTACGAATATGTCCGACTATTACAAACAATTGAAAGTAGTTGCAGATCAATTAACTAATGTGGGCAAAACTGTTTTAGAAACGAAGATGGTTTTGCAACTAATAAATGGTTTGCCAAAGGGTGAGTACGACACACTTGCGACAATTATTCAACAAGTCGATCATCTCCCTAGTTTCAACAAGGCCCGATCACAATTGCTTTTGGAGGAAACTAGGTGTGCCAAACAAGACGAACATAATCAAAATGCCTTGGTAGTTGATGCATTATTGACCTCCACCACACCCGTCGTCTAGCCGTAGCAAACTGACAACCAACGGCCGCGGGGCCGGCAGGGGCAGAGGCTGCGGTAACGGTAGTAGTGGCAAGGGAAAAGGACACTGTGGACGGTCCAGTTCCGGCGGCCAACCACAATAGACCCATTTCTCGGTGGCCTAACAGCAACAACAACAGCAACCGTACGACCTCCTTACCCCTACCGAACTGGGCCTGACCTACAACACCATGAATTTACAGCAGCCCGATGATGCATGGTGTATGGATACGGGCTCCACATCCCACCTCACTCGTAACTCCGGTAATCTTCCTCAAATGTTTAATTTGAACAATCCTCAATTTATTTTGGTCGGAAATGACAATCGCATTCCAATTCAAAGCTATGGAACCACTCAAACTCCACAACCTCACCCTCCATTTTCCCTAAAAAAACGTCATATATGCTCCTAACATTATTAAAATCTTAATCTCTGTTAGGAAATTTGCTATTGACAATTCTGTATCTATTGAGTTTGACCCTTTTGGTTTTTCTATGAAGAATCTATGTACGGGAACAACTCTTATGAGATGCAATAATGCAGGGGGCCTATATCCTTTCTTTTTCAATTCCGCTGCAAGTGTCAATCCGCGTACATCTCTAGCTGCAATCTCTCATTCAACCTGCCACGATCGACTTGGGCACCCAAGAGCACCAGTTTTTAACTTTCTTAGAAGTCACAATTTGATCCAATATAATAAAGGGAATTTTACCCACAACTGCTATTATTGTCCAATAGGGAAACATGTTAGACTTCATTTTAAATCGTTTTTTAGTGTTACTTTCTCTCTATTTGATATAATTCATGCTGATTTATGGACATCTCCCATTACTAGTAAACTGGTCATAAATATTATTTGGTACTATTAGTTGATTTCTCTTATTTTCTTTGAGTCTATCCGCTCAAATATAAGTCTCAAGTCTACTCCACCTTTCTTGAATTTCGATCCTACGTTAAAATGCAATTTGAAAAGAACATTAAATCGTTTCAATGTGACAATGGTCGTGAGTATAAAAATTCACCATTTCTTAAATTTTATACGGACAATGGCATGGTGTTCCGATTCTATTTCCCTCATACTTGTTAACACTCAAAAGTAATTTAAGTGTTTAGCCAAATTTAGTAACAGCTGAACTGTTCCAAAGCCGAATTTATTCCTAGCCCTCGACTACAAGAACTTTATTGGCTACTAAGGCATCTTAGCCGAGTTGTTAGTTACACGACTGGACCCACTCAGATGCAGACACCTTAACGGCCAAGTCAAAAGGGTTTTCGGACCCCTAGAAGCGGTAACGATCAACAACAGCTAAAAGAAAGGGCCATTATCCGAGCAAGAGGAGTAGAGGAGAGAAAATCGACACCACATCCCCCATAGTCGGCCATTGAACTTAGTGGGTTACTTAATGGCTAACATGGGGGGGGGGGCCATCACGTTGTACATGTTGTTTTTCTTTTTTTGTATTATAAATAGGATTATTCTTTGTATATATGGAACACAACACAATCAATCAACAACTCAATTTTTATCTATCTTTATTTATCTTCATTCTACCTTTACCATTTTTATTGCACTCTAGATGTATTTATGCTTCTTACCATCTAGTTTACTCACCCACCATCCTAGCGCTTTCTGGAGTAGTTGGGGAACACATTGTTGGAAGTTAGAGTTTCGCTTCTGGCCCAAATCGCTTAGTTAAGGAATCAATTTGTCATCCGATTTCGTCAGCCGATAAAACGGCAAACACTTCGGACGGTAAAAAATTTGGCACGCCTAGTGGGACCATAGGTGATCTCATAGCAAAGTTTGATTCTCCAGGTCAGGATCATACTTGGCGTATGAGCCTAAGGTCTGGTAAGAAAATGAACCAAGAGTCCAGTCCACATCCTAAACAGAATCCTCCCAGAAGGAACAACGAGCCACCATATTCTTCGGGTATGCCTATATCGGTTGATACCCCTCAATTTCCTCCATAAACCCAAGCTGTGGGTGAACCTAGTCAATCTGAGGGTCCAACTGTTATGACCACGAGACAACAGATTGACTTGGGCATCCACGACATTATGTACCAGGTTTCCAAACAATTGGCTGACATTGTCAAGCCAATGATGCATAATGAGGTTCGACAGGTGAGAGAACTGGAAGTTAATCGACTGCATCCAGGAGAAGGTTCGGTTAGTTCTGCCATCCCTCTGACGAATGGCGTTGTGCAGCATGTAACTGTGACTTCAAGTGTTGTTCCTCAGTCGAATGTGTATCAGTCAGTACCTGCTCAGGTACAGCCGATAGCACACCTAAGAGCACACGTCCAGTCACTTGGTAACTAGTCTACTATATGGTTGCCACCAACACTAGGGAAAGCTGTGCCACTCGACCAAGCGAATCTGCAGTATGGACAGATCAATATGGCTCGGAGACCAGTTCAGACGTTCGGACACCTTGGTTTGCCACCCGTTACGCCGTACGCTTATGCCAACGGCCCTACGGTGCATGCGACCAATGTTGGCCAACCGAACTGGCAGTCGATGGCCCATGGCTATGACCCTGCTAGGCTATCTGGTGACACTGTCTATAGCGGGACACCATTCCAGCAATCACAGCCGGTACCCAATCCATACCATCCAGGAAGTGCAAAATTTCTAATAACGGTTGATGTCCGAGGAGAGCAAACATGGAACACTGTTCCACCTTATCCTCATGTTCCGTCGGCTGTTCTAGGAGCTCAAGTTGCAGGCTTTGGTGGCTATGCCAACAACATCAATGTGGATATACCCCACATGTTGGTAATGGCCAGTAGAATGTCTACAATTTTCAAAACCCTATTCAACAAGGTGCAGAATGGAGGCCTCAAGTTCAAAACGCCTACTAGCTGATTCCAGTCGAGAATCGGCAGGGGACGCCACAGTTGATGAACCCTGAAATGATTGTAAATACCATGAAGAGGTACTTTGGCATCCAACTGAAATATTTGGACATGCTTGTTTACAGGAAGCCCTACCCCGATTGGGTAGATCGGGTAGCACCACTGCCAAGAGGCTTCAAAACGCCTGATTTCGCCACTTTCTCGGGTGATGATGGAAAATCTACTATTGATCATAACGACAGATTTACCGCCCAATGTGGCGAAGTTGGCCAGAACAAGTATCACAAGCTGCAGTTATTCCCCGTTTCTCTAACTGGAACGATATTTTCCTGGTACTCATCTTTGACCCCCGACTCCGTGCAGAGTTGGGCTGAGCCGAATAACTAGCCCTTGACTACAAGAACTTCATCGGCTACTAAGGCATCTTAGACGAGTTGTTAGTTAGAGGTACGACTAGGACCCACTCAGATGCAGATGCCTCAACAACCAAGTCAAAAGGCTTTTCGGACCCCTAAAAGTGGTAACGACCAACAACAGCTAAAAGGAAGGGCCATTATCCGAGCAAGATGAGTAAAGGGCGAGAAAATAGACACCACCTGCGCCATAGTCGGCCATTGAACTTAGTGGGTTACTTGATGGCTGACATGGATGGATCACGTTGTACAATTTTTTTCTTTTTTTGTACTATAAATAGGATCATTCTTTGTATATATGAAACACAACACAATAAATCAAACAACTCAATTTTTATCTATCTTTATTTATCTTCATTCTACCTTTACCGCTTTTATTGCATTCTAGCTGTATTTATGCTCCTTACCACCTAGTTTACTTACCCACCATCCTAAAACTTTCTGGAGTAGTTGGGGAACCCATTGCTGGAAGTTAGAGTTTCGCTTCCGGCCCAAATCGCTTAGTTAAGGAATAAATTTGTCATCCAATAAAACGACAAACACTTCGGACAGTAACAATACCTCACCTCAAAATGTTAAGAGTCTCACATCGGATATGGAATGGGAACATGAACTCCTTATATGGACTTGGACAATCCTCATCCTACAAGTTAGCTTTTGTGATTGAGTTAGGCCCAAGATCCATTCTACATGGTATCAGAGCCAGACCCATTCCAATTCTTTGTTCACCGATGTTGGGCCCCCAAATTATATTATTC
Source organism: Anisodus tanguticus (assembly GCA_034509755.1). Lineage (NCBI taxonomy): Eukaryota > Viridiplantae > Streptophyta > Magnoliopsida > Solanales > Solanaceae > Anisodus > Anisodus tanguticus. The sequence continues at coordinate 50,535,822 of CM067540.1, read as the reverse complement.
ACGCTCCAGTTAACAAGATCTAGGCGTGCGAGGGAGTGTTAAGAGTCCCACATCGGATATGAAATGGAAACATGTACTCCTTATATGGATTTGGACAATTCTCACCCTACAAGCTATCTTTTGGGGTTGAGTTAGGCCCAAGATCTATTCTTTACACATTTGGTAAGTTCAACAAAGAACATGGAAAGTCAAAAATCTTGAGAACTTGGAACATGAGAAATTAAAAGAAAAAATTGGGAGCTTTATATATTCTCTATGTTTTCACATATTCTGCCTTATATCAGTTTAGCCAATTTTGGGTACTTTTCATTTTACAGCCAAAAAGATTAAAATATTAAATATTATTGATGTGCAACAATTAATGACCATAACAATTTTTTTTTAAAAAAACGGTTTGAACAAACGAATACGTTATAGAGACATTTAAATGTAGAACCTAAGCATCGAGTTAGAGTTTGCAAAAATGAAATTTGAAACATTAATCTAATCCAAACTTTTACTCTGTTCGTTTGGGATGGGACATAGACTATATGTTTTTTTTCTTCTGTTTCCGAATCTCTATTCTTTCTCTTCCTTTTCCTAGTTAATCAAAGTAAAATAACTGAACGACAACGTTATAGAACATTTGTTTTTGTGCGAATTGTGCTTCAAACGCACTGGTATTTAATTTTTGCCCTTCATATCTGTAATTTTTAATTTTTTTCAATGCTATTTATTTTATAAAAATATCCAGGTCTACTTGTTGGTTATTACAAAGGATTGCAGGAACGGAAATTACAAGTAACTGCGTATGTAAGAATTGAAATTACAATTCAACTATAAAACTGAAAATTACAATTCAACTATAAAACTGAAATTACTATTTTGTTGAACAAGAAAACTGGAAAGTTGTTTTTGCTGAGTCGAGTGTGGCACTCTGTCCTTAAGACAATATTGTCCCGTATGTATCCTTTATACGTCCTGGACAATTCGTCTCCCAAGATAAAACAGCAATGGAACTATTGAGCAAAGGAAACTCAAAAGCTACCGTGAAGAATATTGAATAACGAAATGATGCTTGGAAGATTAGGAAGAAAACTGCTTTGCTTTGCTTTCTCGCTTTGTGTATTTTCGTGTATCTCTAATGTGCCTCAACAATGGTGTAAGGGGTGTTTATATAGGAGGAAGAGGGATCTGTTTGATTGCCTCCATAATGACCATTATTGGCCAAATAATGACCATTATGGAGGTAGTAAAGCCACCACATAAATGGAGAAAATTGCCAACGGATTGGCCATTATAGGAGGTGTAATTCGGCCAAAATAAATGGTGAATTGAGTGCTTGGACGTTTCGTTCGGGACCGTCGAAATTTCGCCTTTACGAAAAATTTCATTTGTACATCTTGAAACTTCGGGGACCGAACTGTACATACGAAAGAATTCTGGTCCAAACTGCACATCTGAAACTTCTGGGATCAAACTGTACTTCTGGCAAAGTTTTCGGAACTCGGAACTCGGAACTCGGAACTCGGAACTCGGAACTCGGAACTCGGAACTCGGAACTCGGAACTCGGAACTCGGAACTCGGAACTCGGAACCGGACCGGACGGGCGGGCGGCGGCGGCGCGCGTGTGGTCTTTCCTTGAACCGAAGCACATCTAGGTCTTCCCTCCTTTAAACACATGGGATACCCCTTGGGGTCCCAAACCCCAAACCAATTTCGAGTATTATATACACAACAATTCTTTCTTCCTCTACCGATGAGGGAGAATTGATCACACACCACACTTTTCCATGCTTCAAACACCTTACTTCGTGAACCAATATCTCTTTCATTTCTCAATGAAATTTGACGATTCTTGGCTCTACGGTTATCTACGTACTTAGTACATCATGCATGTGTGAAGAACCGGATTCTCCAACATACGTAACACTAGTGTTTAAGCCGTTAAAGTTGGTCGGTCGCAACTCCCGCCAAAGGCTAATTTCCAACACTACTTCGCAAGGCATAGTCTCTATAATATTTTTTTCTTCAAAAATTGAAATTTTGCCTCGCGCAGTATAAATTATGTAGGATTAAGTTATGCGGCATAGTTTTATAGTAATTTTTAAAAGTATGTTGAATGTTGGAAATTATGCCTTATCTGACATAGTTTGTGTGATATGATGATACATATATTAAAATTAAACACTAACTATGCTCGCTGAAATTTGAAATTATATTTTTTTCATATTAAATATTTTTTTCAAAAGTGTTTTTTTAAAAGTACTTTTGATGTGAAGCAATTTGTGTTTGATCAATTAATTTTAAAAACACTTTTGAACAACAATTATTGTTTGCCAATCTTTAAAATTAAAATTGATTCTAGGTGTATTTTTTCAAAAGTGCTTTTGGGGGAAAACTATTTTTTTAGCTTCTGAAAAATAGCTTCTGATACTCTCCAGAAATAATTATTTCTCCCAAAATCTTGGTCAAACATCTCACTTTTTTAAAATAAACACTTTTTGAAAAATAATAAGCATTTTTGGCCTCCGAAAAACTTAACCAAACAAGCTACAAATTAAAATTATCTATTATTAATGCATTGTATAACTACTGAAACTTGAATTAGCTAGGAACTCATGAAAATTGTTGTATCAATTGAAATGAGAATCAACAAAAGGAATAGGACCTACTATTCCTACGTGTTAATTATTAATATTCCCTTGAGATGTTACTACGAATGTCATTTGTGTTTAATCTCTCCCGATTAGAAATCATTCTTATAATTGTTTTTTAAAAAGTTGGACCCAAAAAAAGGACGTCAACGAAGAGGAATAAATATCTAAAGATATTTTTTTTGATTTTCTGGGACAAATGGATAAAATTGCTTCTAAAACTAGTGGTCTAAATATGTCTTAATGTTTCTATATATGAGCATACGAGTATTTCATTAAGGTGATCACATGCATGCCCATCAGTCAAAATTCTGGGCGTAGTTGAGGACTAAAATTGTCGACACGACTTTTTGAGCCCCTATTAAATAACTTTTTCCATTTATTATGAATTTCTAGTTTGTTCGTTTATGTTAGGTTTTTGTGTAAAATGTTTGTAGGCTAAACTTTCTATTTTTATAGGATTGTAATGGACTCGTTATTGGGTTGTTCTTAATGCCTCCGTCTGATTATTGATTATTGAATCTATTTTTTTATTGCATTTTATTCTATCAATTGTTGAACTCGTAATTGTGTATGTCCTAAAATATACTCGTATGTTTGGCGAAAGACGTTCAAGTTCAGGTCAATCAAATAACGTCAGTTTAGGTTAATTAAGGAAGTAATTGATTAATCTAACTTTGAAATTATTCTGATCTTTCGTTTTGCGGTTGAAACCTAAATTGAACAATTATTCATGGTCTTGGATTATTTTGGGAAAAATAATACTTTAACAACGACATTGTCAGCTATTGAAAATTTCTAAAAATCAACCCTAGGTTCAAGGTTAAAAGAATCATATAGGAGCTTATTTAAGATTAGTCCGATAATTTTACTCTTAGACTTTTATTATTGGTGAATTCTACCGTTATTAGTTTATTCCTTTTTTTTAAAATCATTTTTGCTTAATTAAACTAGGACTTTAAAGTAGAAAATTAAATAATCAATTCCGGTAATTTATTAACTTGGTTATTTAGTTAACACAATCGATTTGGACTCACAACTAAGCTATATTTTCTGCGACGGCTTAATCTCTTTTTAAGGCATATATAGCTGAGCGTGATCAATGTTAAATATACACAATATACACATGTATATTGTGTATATTGCTCTCGGTTTCTCCATCTCGGTTTTCTCCTAATTACCGTATATAGAGTATATAATTTAGGTAATATTTAGTATCCTAGTTTAGGTAATGTTGTAATGTAACTAGTATTGTACACTTATCATAATAATTGTATTACCATAAATGTATAGTTAGTATCCAAGTAGAATAAGGTTTTAGGAATAGAATAGGAATAAGATTCTCCTATTATGAAAATATGTAACTTATATATATAGTCCTTCAATTAATGAAAATAATCTAGGGATTATTTCTTTCAATCAAAACATAAAAACTCAAAACTTCACCATGAAAGACAGACAATGAAGCATTTGGGGAAAAAACAGAAGTTATGATGGCAATGCAATAGTAAATTCGTACAAATAATTGTTGATAGCCAAAGGTAGATAAATATCTAAAACAGAAGCTTCTCAAGGCAAGCATAATTAAGGTAACCTAATACATCCATTTCTCCAAATGGAAGAAAAAGAAAGTGAAGACAATAAAGAGAAGAGCACAGGCACATCACTTGGAGATATGGCAAAAAAGCAGAAGGCTAAGTTTTACATTCTCAGGCGATGCATCGCTATGCTCATATGTTGGCATGACAAGAATGATCACTGAAGAGAACAACAACAACATACTCAGTGAAATCCTATGTAGTGGGTTTGGGGGTCACTGAAGAGAAGATGTACGTAATTAATGATTATTAAGATTATATTGATATAATTCTTAGAGTTTAGTCCTAGTTCTTGCTTAATGAAGAATTGTTCATGACCTTTATTTTAGTCTAGGTAATGTGAAGTGTTGATCTTGATCATGTTCCTATATGGAAATACGTACTGCTATCCCAAGTTATGATACCACATCAATTTAAGGGTTAATTTCATGGATGATCAATTACTTTTTACATATTGGACTTGTTATATCTTCTCCTAATACTACGGAGTTGCATTTTGTCAAGTTGAAATAGTCCCTTCGTCTCTTTCTGGGAATGTTGAAAAGAGTAGATCGATCATGGTACTATTTTCACTTGTTGATTCTAGTTTAGCCATGAAGTCAGCAGCTTGATTGGCTTCATTGTAACAGTGCAAACTTTCCACCTCTGCCTCCTTCAAAATTTGAGTAGCGTCTTTACAGTGAAAAAACAACAAAAGCTACACAAAAGATAATGTTGTCCTGAGAATCAAATATAGGATGCTAGACACAATTTTGAATACTCTGAACAGCTTAAGCTAACCTTTTGCATTTGTTCAGGATGTTCAAAAGTTAATATATGTACATAAACACAAAAAAATTATCCTATATATACAATGCAATTTTTTGCCAAGGGTGTTGGGACCCTCTAAATCCGCCCCCTGGTCTTCTGATGATATCAGAGAATCTAATTCCCTAAGAAATTTCATGAAGCCATTTTGAACGCACCAATTACTTTCATAATATGCAACTTTGGCTTCTTCTAAAATGTTGCTGAAGTCATTAAACTATTCTTTATACCTCTCCGTCCCAATTTATATGATATAATTTGACGGCATGAAATTTAAGAAATAAAGGAAGATTTTTAAATCTTGTGATCTAAAACAAACCAAAGATATTTGTGTGGCTATAGATCATCTCGTTAAGCGTAAAAGGTAAAATTTAAAGTTAAATTGTTGTCAAATAAGAAAATATGTCATTTTTTTTGGAACTGACTTAAAAGGAAATTGTGTTATATAAATTGGAACAGAGTGAGTAACTGTTAAAGCTAATATATTGTAGTCCTCATCAAAGGGCAGCCCAGTGCACTAAGCTTCCACTATGCGCAAGGTTCGAAGAAGGGCCGGATCACAAGGGTCAATTGTATGAAGCCTCACCCTGCACTTCTGCAAGAGGTTGTTTCCACGGCTCGAACCCCTGACCTCCTGATCACATAACATCAATTTTACCAATTACGCCAAGACTCCCCTTCATCGTAGTCCTCATCTAAGAAATTTAAATCACTTTGTAATCTGTTTTGTATTTAGATAGAAAACTGGATAGATTTTACCAATTTGATGTCCTCTGATTTTAGCCCTGATATGATGTCCATCAGGTTATGTTTTGTGCCCCCCCCCCCCCCCCCTCCCCTTCTTGTAAGATGCCTTTATTGAATATACTGTATTTCATATCCAGGCTCAGGTTGGAGCTGGATGTTTGACTTAAAAAAAAAACTATAGAGGGTGAGATGTAGATAGTGATGCATCTAAAATTTTAAAGTCGTAGCTGCTCAACTGGCGACTAACTGAAATTGTCACGACCACAACGTATAAATGTATGACTAATTAAAATTTGACCAGGAAAATATTTTAAACGATAAACTACAATGTTATCATTTAAAGAAAATAAAAAGGAAAGGCAAATAAAGAAAAAAAAAAGGAAGGGAAAAGAGGGAAGAAACATTTCTCTTACAGAAAAGAATGAATATGGAAATTGAAAAAGAAAATAAGAGGAAAACACAGTTGCCCGGAAGAAAGAGCTTCTTCGTCTGTTTTCAAAGGAAAGCACCCACGAGACATCTTGCATCTATGGGTGCTCACGTTTACTTTTCTATTAGTTGTGTGCGTAAAATTATATATTTCGAGTCAAAAACAATGGGTGCTTGAGCACCCATAAGAGCAATGTGGGTCTGCCAAAAGAGGTTCAGGGATGCATTCTGGACGAAGACACGAGAGTAATAGGATCATCTCAAAGTTCATATATGCAATTAAAAAAATTAAACATGTTTGAGGGACCGTATGTATTATTCTTATAATATAAATATATAAATTTGACACATGAGGCAAAATCTTTAATCCATCACTATGACACTATGTGAGACATAAACCGGCCGACACTGCCGATAGGACGGATAGACTGATAGTAAGTGTGATTTTGAAAAATTCTGGCCAAAAAAGAAACAAGTATACATATATGACCTTACAAACGAGGAGACAAAAGCTCTCACTTCTATCAGTTCCTATGTAAAAGAGTTCTCTCTATTAATGGAAGGAAAACGACATCAAGATATCTTATCTCCCAGGAAGATAAATATATAAATCGACCCTTTTGATATGTTATATATAGTTATAAAAAAAATTATTATGTACTTATAAAATTGAGTTAATGGTCAAAAATATAACTGAACTATCATTCTACCTGAACTATCAAGAGTGCGAGTTTTCTAAGGGAATTATCACCATCTATTTATCAAAAAACACATTTTAACTATTAGTTGTTCACTTTTCCTAACTCATCATTCAGGTAGGAAGAGTAAACAACTAATAGTTGAGGTGTGTTTTGATAAATAGTTGGTGATATTTCACGTAAGAAACTCACGAAAAAGTGATAATTTAGGTGTGATTTTGACTATTATCTCTCTAAAAAACAAAGAAATTAAAACTTAGTAAAAATTGAACGGATTTAGTTATAACCTGTCTTTTAGCCCATTTTAGTCTAACTTATTTATGAACAAATAATTTTTAACTCAATTCATTTTAACTCGCCTAAATTTAACTCAACCCGCTATTCAACAACTACTCTCGGAAGCAACAAAAAGCTAAAAGAGTTAGTGGAGGACAAAAGATTAGACCCACAAAAAGTCAACCATAATATATTGCATCATCTACAGAATCTCTACATTATGAAACTTTCAAGTTCAAGAATGAATCCAGCCAGCTTAGGACCAACACGTAAATTCTACTTAGACAATCAAACTATCCAATGAATAATGATAACCCCCCTGTCCCCTTCAAATAAATTCAACTTTTCATGCAAGCTTTCTGTTACTAAATTGGTGTACAAAGGATTTTCGTAAATGATTTCGACATTTTAAAAATTTAATACATAGCTGAACAAACTCATTAATTGAAATAATATCATAATACAAAAAGCAATTAATTTGACATCCGTTTTTATTTATACATCAGAAAATGTTATGAATTAACGACAATTAGAGCAATAATAACGAAGAAGAAGAACAAACAATTTTAACGTAGAAAACCACAATCGTCACTACTCTTATTATTCAATGAAAATATCTTACAAAGATACATAATAATGTGAAAAAGCCATGTATATATAGGCTTTGAAAAATCCTAAACCTTGTCTAAATCGGATATCCTCCAAGTCGATTTCCTAGTAGAAGCGGACTACTTTATTAAAATTTGGGACCGAGGTTCGAACCCACAAACGGCATCAAAACAAATGATGCACTCGAAACTGTATCAAATTTAAAGGGAAATAAATAACCTTTCACAGGGATGCATGGATATCACCATCTACTACACGAAAATAAATAAGTTATGAGAGGAATTAAACACACCACATGCCAGGACACAATGTAGTTGTAACTTTACATGTGGTGCTAAGGAGATTTTGTATAAAGCGGAGCAAGATAGAAGGTTAATTTAATTCCTCATGGACTTAAATGAGGTATACACTCTTATTCAAGCAAGCATACTTATGATGAATCCCCTCCCCTATTTGGCCCAAGCCTTTTCTCTACTAGTACAAGATAAAAAACAGAGAGAAATTAAGCCAATTAATCACTTGTCGATGGAGTCTACATCCCTAAATGTCAATGTTCCTAGGGGAAATAACTTCAGAAATAATTACTCATCCAACAATTACTATCCTGGTAGTAGCAGTCGTAGTAACAGTTACTCTGGGAACAATAGTTACACCAGCAACTTAATGGTAATAATACGAGTCACCCAATATGTGAACACTGTAAAAGACCTGACCACACCAAAGATAAGTGTTATAAGCTACATTAATATCCACAGAACCCAACTTACACTCAGAGCAACACTTAATCAGAGTTCTAGATTTGGAAACTCTCAGTACACTTCAGGACAGAATTCTAGATTTGACAAGGAGAAAAGGATCATGGCAAATGTGCAGGGACTAAGGTCAAGTAGTGATATTTTGTCTGCACAAGGAGGTGAGCAAATGGATCAATATGTTAATGTAAGTCTGAACCTCACCAAAGAGCAATTTTAACAGATAGTAAATCTACTACAACACTTTCAATGTGAGAATGGAGGGGACAGTAATGCTTATACCCATGCTCAAAATTCTGCTAATGGATAACATTTAAGCTTTGGAGGTATAATAGTGTGCCCTTCCTCTATTGATTTTAGCAATCTATCTTGCAGTTGTTTTACAAACAGACCCAACTCTTGGATACTTGACTCTGGTGCATCAAACAACATGACTTTTAATAAGTTTTTATTGACCAACACCATAACCTTACCCCATCCCTTACTGATCATTCTCCCAAATGGATACAAAGTAAAAGTGACTTAAGTTGGTAGTGTTGTATTTGCACCTAATATTGTCCTACACAGTGTATTTTTGTACCTTCTTTCAAATATAATTTGGTTCCCATTTATTCTTTAACTTTCTATTACCTTAATAGCATTGTTTCCTTCACTAATTCTTCTTGTCTTCTACATGCCCCTTCAATGATGAGGCCTCTGGAGATTGGTAAGGCTAGAGATGAATATTGGTCCACGAAGTAAGGTATTTGAGGCATGGAAATATGGTGTGGGACAAATCTACCACATCGGTGGGAAAAGGAAGAATTGTTCTCTTTATAAGTCTCAAATTTGGCTAAGGGTTTGGGACCCCAAGGGGTAACCCATGTGTTTGAAGGAGGAAGGACCTAGATGTGCTTGGGTTCAAAGCTAAGTCCACACGCGCGCTGCCGCCACCCGCCCGTCTCGTCCGGTCACGAGTCGTGGGTCGTGGGACTTTGGACTTAGGCTTCTTCTGATATTATCTCTTTGGATCCAAATTGCTTAATATTTACAGTTTGGTCCCTGGAGTTTCTGGAAAGCTGGAATTGGGAACGACGGAGGCAGAAAGTTTCTGCCTGCCGTTTGAGTTGATTTTTGGAGAGTTAAAACTCCATTACTCTGCACCTTAACTCCTCCTTAACAACTCATTTATGTTTCTCATTAAATCAGCCACTACTTGACTGATTAACTCCCTTACTAATGGCCATAAATAATCATTACTTGGCAGTTGAGGAGTCTCTCCCCTTATGCTATATATTGGAGTTTTTGGCTCAATTGCAGAGACACAAGATATATACACAGAGACAAACAAAAAGAGAACAACTGAAATTCTGTCAAAAAACGTGAGCAGCAGAAACGTGTGGACAAATAGAAAACTCTTCCTTCATTTTCCATTCTTCAGCAAGTAGTTTCGTGTTTGTTTTCTTCGTCAGAATCAACCTATTTGCTTTGTAGTGTTGATTGGTTGTTTTTTTTTTATCTTGGGAGACTATTGCCCGCTAACGTAAAAGCATATATACGGGGCAATCTTGTCTTAAAGACAGAGAGCCATCTCTCGACTCAGCCACAGTTGTAACAATTCAGATTTAGTGTTTCTTGATTTCAGGTTATCAAGATTCAAGACTCAACAACCTTGCGGCAGTTCTGAATATTGGCTATTTGTTTATCCTTTCGAACACTTGTAATATTTATTTACTTCCCGTACTGCTTTACATATCCAACATAACCTAACTCCAGTAAGTATTTCTACTGCTGCTGAGGCTACGATTGTGATTGATTAGGTTGTGGATAAACCTAATGATGCTAATACTACCAAGGGGGTTACAAATATTAGTAGGAAGTGATCTTGATTGTTTGAAAGGAATAAATTCACAGATAAGGGGATGAATTTGTCATATATACCTCATGTTATTGAAAATGGGGAAATTGTGGTGCATCTTCTTAAGGAAGGTTTTGAAGCTGAGACCTAAAAGTGGAATCGAGCCCTAATTATGTATGTGGTCGGGACAACACCCTCTATTGGTGCGATTAAGAGATATATTGCTAGCCACTGGAATTTTGTTTCCAAGCCTAAAGTCCTATATCACAATGACAGGTATTTTGTTATCAAGATGAACAACATAGAAGAGAAGGATGAGGTGCTATATTCTGGGCCTTATGCCATAAACAATAGACCTATCATAATCAAAGCATGGACTGCTGATTTCAATTTTAAAGAAGAAATCCTATGAAATATTCCTCTCGGGGTGAAACTACCTAGTTTGGCTCTGAATACTTGGAGCAAGGATGCACTAAGTAAAATTGGTAGTGCCATCGGTAAACCATTATATGCGAATGATTGTACTACTAATGCTGATAGACCATCTTATGTGCGAATTTTGGTGGAAATGGATGTCACTAAAAGCTTTCCAGGTAGTGTGAAGATATGTGATCCAAATGGGAAGGTGATTCACCAACAAATACTATATGACTAGAAACCAACATACTGTCCAGTTTGTTGCCAAATTGGAAATTCACGCCCAACAATGCAAAGGGCTAAAGAAATGGAACAGGAAGTGAAGCAACAGGAGCAAGAAGCAAAGAAGAAAAAATAGGAAGTACTTGAAGTGAAACACCATATATGGTCTTTTAAAAAGATGTTAGACCAAATTGTGGATCCAATTGATGCTCAAGGTAGACGGTTGGACATGCTATGTCCTGATAGCACAACGGCAGATCCTGAGCACATGGGGGAAGAGTAGTGGCAGTCTGTTACTGGAAAATTAGGGGCTAAAGCTCCAGGGAAGAGTACAGAACAGCATGATACAATACTTACAAATGCATACATTGCCTTAATAGAGAATCTAAATGGTTTTCAGGTATCCACTTCTCAACTTGTAGCTAATTTGATGATGACAGGTGTAGTAGAGATGAGTAATATAGGTTCTCCTCCTTCAATTGTGAAATGAATTTTGTTGTTTGGAATGTAAGGGGAATGAATAAGGTGTATAAGCACAGGAGTTTAGGAAGTTTTGCAATACTAATAAAGTAGTCCCAATAGCAGTTATAGAAAATAGAGTAAATGAGAGTTATGCACCTAAAATAATTTCTAAAATAGTTGGCACATGGCACTAGATTGCAAATTATGATGAAGCACCAGGAGGAAAAATTTGGATATTATGGAGTCAGAACTATGTAGAGTTTAATCCTACAGCTAAGCACCAACAATTCATACATGGAAAGGTAACTGTCCTACATTCACATATTGTTTTTAAGCTTAGCATTGTATATGGTTTGCACACCATACCAGATAGAAAATCTTATAGAATGATCTCAAGGATATAATTACCAAATTGAGTAGACCTGGTTTGATTATGGGAGATTTTAATACAATTTTGACTGCTGATGATAGAGTTTATGGCAACTCCGTTCTCTAACCATAACCCATTTAGTGTATGTTTTGACAATGCACCCAAGAAGAGACATGGATCCTTTAAGTTCTATACTTATCTTGCTGAACAACCAGATTTCCTACATGTGATTTATGACTGTTTTGGGAAACATAGGCAGGGGACAACTATGATGAGAGTATGAAAACAATTGAAGCAAGTCCAAGGTAGGGTAAAGCAGCTCTCAGAAACACATTTTTCTGGTGTCGATAAGAAGTTGAAGAGGTTAGGAATTCTCTCCAAACTATTTAGTTTAACTTAGATATCACTCATGATTCATTGAATTGGTTCATGAGTAGAGATTAGCAAAGCAACAACTGAAAAATGGCTTATGATAGAGCAGAGCATTGCAAAAATGAAATCTAGAGTGCAATGGCTAAAATTGGGGGACACAAATTCTAGCTATTTTTATGCATGTTTGAAAAACAGATAGGCCCAAAACCAAATTAAAAGTATTCAGTTTTAGAGTTGAGTAGGTTCGAGAAATAGTTAGAGTGATGATGTTTGTGATTTGATTGGAATTGGAGAATTGAATAGTCAAGAAAAGTATAATTGATCGAGAATTGGTAAAAATAAGGTACATCTTTGGGATTGCGTTGGTCATTTTGGGTTGTGGTGTTGTCTTGCGTATTTCAGATGAAGTGTGATTGTTGAGTATGATTAAAGGAGAGAGTCCATAGAAATGGACCAAGTGATATGATGAAGTTCAGTGGGGTTTCATGATCATCGACTAGTAAGAAGAAAATTTCAGGTAACTGACATGTTAAGTCTTATGGAAGTGACTTGTGTGGTACACAGTTGGGTAGATTCGTAACACTCTTCTGTGGATGAGTTAATGTGGTATTAAGAGAAAGAAATTGTGGAAATCCTATTAGGTGGTGGTTAGAGTCATATTTTTGAGTTAAGACCATATTCGTGGTAGTGCATTTTGTTGTAAGAAATATTGACTAGACAGATTGGGTGAACACTTTTGGATATTAAGGACTTGGGAGTAGTTTCATGAGATTTAGAATGGTGGTTGAAAGACTTCATACTTCTGGGATTGTTATGGGTATATCGAGGTATTACAAATGGAGATTCGATGGTTAAGGGGTATTATACGCGGCTACAAGTTTTGCGTTGAATAGTTTCGGATTGTATCAGATTTATGTATCAGGTAGGAGTTGAGAAACATGAATATTGAGATCATAAGGTATAGTTCTTCGGTACTAAGTTGAAAACTTAGATATGACTTAGCTTTTGGCGTCGAGGGGGACTGACATGATTGATTTGGTATGCGGAAGATATTGAAATTGGCCACCACAGATGTGTGGTAGTACTGTGATTGATATCGGGAAGTTGGAGTCAGTTAGAAAGACTATTGGTAGTATTTAGGGGTTGTGCGTTCATTTTGGGTCAGAATTGTTTGAACAGAGCTTGATGGACTATGTTATATTTCTGGGAGGACTTATGGGTCCCCAGTAAATCACCTTCACAGATTCAGTGAGTTTCAGTTCAGATTTAAGGTATGACAGGTTTACCGAACTTTACCAGGATTAGGGTTTGTGAGTGGACTGATGATATTTTATCGAGAGCAGCTATTCAGACAGATATAATGGTTTACGTCAGTACGTGGTAATGATTTGAGGAGATACTATGGTTGCGATAGGTCTTTAGAGTGATCAGGTGGTTTCCTACGGACTCGGCCTAGCTAGGTACTCAGTAATATGCTTCCAGTATTGTGATTTGAAGGTTTAAGAAGATTCAGAACTAGAGAAGTCGGCTATGAGTAAGATCAGTTTGATGGAATTATTTAGAGTTGCTCCAATAAAGCAAGGATTTTTTTTCTGGCAAGAGTAAGTCATGGTTTCCGGTTTGTCTTTGTGTGCTAAGAAATCGTGGTATGAAGAAACCTTTTTTCCGAACTCTATCGATTCTGTGAGGTTCGAGGGTTGGTTATGACTTGGTGGAATAGTTGGTTCGGTTTCTGAGGCCCTCAGGAGCATTTTTGGCTATTGGTTAGAAAACTAGTTTTGCCCGTCGGGGATTGACTTGTAGAAATAGACCTCCGATGGAAATTCTGAGATCACGAGTGATTCTGTAGAATATATTTACATATGTATACAATATGGTTTGTGTCGGGGAGGTCTTGGGTGATTGTCGGATTTTAGATAGAATTTGTAGAATTATGGAATTTGGTGGTATACTCGATGGGGCGGGACTTAGTGCGCCCTAGCGGATGGCCATCCGCTGCAACGAGCTTTTGGGATTTTTTTCTTGGGTCTGCAGGTGCGGGTTGGACCGCAGGCGCGAGGCCCGCTGCAGCGGACGACGAGATTCTATATTCTATAATTCTTTGAAGTGTCATTAAAATTCTACACTTCCTCATTTCCAAAATACACCTCCAAAGCATTCTTAGGGAGACTCCAAGCGATTTCTTCTGGTGGTAAGCTTTCTTAACATTGTATTACCTTTATTTAGTTTCTTTAAGTTGATTAAATGGAGGAAATAACCTAAAATCTAATTGGGGAAGAAGAGTTCAATCTAGTTAGGCTTTGTTTGATGATTAAGATTAAAAATGGAAATCTATTGATGGGTTTTACTATTCTAAGCTTGGGGTTCACTAATTAATAGTTGTTAAGCTTGAATCTTCCATTATTGTTGATAAAATTGAATGTTAGAAACTAGGGTTCATACCCAAAATTGGGGGTTTTGCTTATAAGATGAAATTAGCCTAATGTTGAGTTGATTTAGCAAATTGGTTAGTAGGATTTGACTCCTAGAACATTGAATTTCATAGTTCACTCTTAAATGATTGTTTTACCCCTACAAGCCTTTTTTCATATTCGGCTTAGATTCCAAGGATTAGTATGATGTTATGGGTGTTGTGAATTCTTTGTTCTAACTTAGACTTAGATAATATTAGACTTCGAGTATGACCGTGATCTGCGGAAGGACGAACCACACTCGTGATTCGTCTGACTCCTGCTTAGTATTCCAGGTAGGTTGTATTCCAGGTAGGTTACGGCTTACCTTCTGGTTAGACTTCAGTTAGCGAAGCGTATGTGTAGCTAGATTCTGTTGGAGAAAGCATGTAAGCCTCCGGGTATGAAATTTGGATGTATTACTTAGGTTGGTTACTGTTGATTGATTACGACTTGTTGCGTCTTTGTGATTGCTGGACTCGTACGTAGTTTCCATACCGTACTTGTGATATATTTTTCTGTCATTCATCTTGGTATTATCATGGATAGAGAAACAAACTTGACTTGATACTGGTATTGTGATATATGTCTATGTGTGGCACAATTGGGATTTGATTATGATTTATAATTGAGATTGATACATTCATATCATTTATACACATTCTACTTGAATCATTGTTGTGAATTGTGATTTGACTTTAATAATGGTAAAAGGGAAAGTGAAACATCTGAGGCTTTCTATAATAGTGTTTGCTACGTGTTTATTTCATATAACCTCTCTTGCATGTATAATTGTTGTTACCGATGTGGTCCGAAGAGAAAATGTTTGGGGCGTGCCATTGTATAGATTTGGGAAGATGACAAATTGGTAATTGATTTATGGATGTTGTTATGGTTATTCATCTCATGATTAGTGCTGAATTTGACATTCATACATGCATCCTCATTTTCATAATACATTGACATTACATGTGTTTGTCGTGATGGTGATTTTGATACATTGATATTACCTGTGATTGGCATGATGTTGATAAGTGAGAAAGAAACAACATTGATTCTTATGACATATTGATTGCGTATCCATTATATGTTGAGTGATACAAAATGGCTAGCGGTGTAGTGGGTGAAAGAGTCACTCTAGGTTGTGCGATACAGAGTGATTGGTACATGGATTTTGCGGGTCTCCCATGGGTCATGACTGTCGGGAGTATGGGAGATATTTCATAAGGAGCATGTGTGTATGATATGAGACAGTTGGCCAATTTCTTGCATTGCATCGCATAGACATTCATATTGCATCCACTCATATCTCTGATTCTGGTTATTGTATTTATGGTATCGTCTGATGTGTTTCAGCCTTGTTTTCTTGGTTGATTTATTTGAGATGTTGTATTCTTGTTAGCCCCTTACCTAAACACTTGATGAATCTGAGGATTAGAGACCCGCTTAGGCTATGACTATAGACTACTGATCTAGTGTGATTCACATTACCGCAAGTCTTACTTGGGTGCGCTTCGTGATTACTTCATTTTGTATCTCTTGGATTCTAACTGGATTCTCAATACTTAGACTAATTATTTTTCGATTGTGAGATTACTTGTACTTGATTGTGAGCATGTCTACTCTTCAATTTCTTACTTTACTTATGTTAGTTAACTGTTGTCGGCCTATAATACCTACTAGTACATACTGTTTGTACTGATACTGCTCTTGTTACACTCTTTTCCATGTGTAGAGTTGTTGCAGGAACTAGAGAGGTTCGGTTAGCCTTCAAGGATCTCATGGAGTTCTTCTAGATTTTCTGTTTAATTCCCTTTCCAAACAGATGTGTATTCAGGTTGTAGTTGTAACTTTCATCCAGGTTGTATACATAGAGAATCTTGTACTATTCAGACCAGATCCTTTGGGTAGTTGTTGTATTCCGCATTTTTATATATCCATATTTTTGGACTTCTATTTTTTTTCTTATTTATTTATGTTGTTGGGTGAATCTTTGAGGGACTGATTCGCCTACCGAGGTGGAAAATGATAGGTCCCTCGCGATTTAATAATTTGGGTCGTGACATTTTTTCACTAAACCTCAAATTTTAAGAATTCCTAGAGTTCTTTTGTAAGGAGAGTTATCCCTAAAGACCTAACAACTAACTTCCCAACCATAGCGACATGATCTTCTTAAGGATTCCCACATCTAGATCATTCAAGCATAAACACAAAAAGGAGGGATTCATACCTCTAGTCTACACCTCGCAAGAATTCAATAATCGGAAGGCTCAACACATACGTACAATAGGGAATAAATGAGGGTTGAGTGTCAGTAACGACAACTAGATGGTAACCACACCCCTTCGGGTTCATATTGTGAACCTTAAGATACAAAATAAGTCTACCTCAAGGTTTAGCAATATCACTCTTCCGCTCTCTAACAGGTCCATCAGGAAGTTCAAGCCTAATAATTTTGACTGACAATCCAGAATTTCATAACACCTGAAAAGTTGTTCTATCGCCACAATCACCTCCAAGTCCACAATTTCCAATTCAAGCAAATAAGCAGTAGTCTCATGACCCTTAACTACAACTACACAATCTTTATAGGCTCTAGGAGTAGTATGAACACTAATATGGGTATTCACAGATAAAGGGTTTTTAACAATTGTTCGAGTTTCACTCCAAAATCAATGGCAAAGTATGAAGTCACATAGGAAATATTCGAATTCGGATCTATCCACGAATACGCATTAAGAGAATAAATAGTAAGAATACTTGTCTCAAAAGATCAGCAACCAAACCTTACAATCACCATCAAACAACTAGTAAAGAATTCCAAACAACTTTGTACCATCCATCGACTTAAAAAGCATCACCATTGTGCACCTCATAGCACAATTGTTCAATAGGTTAGAAACTACAACTATAGAGATGACACACGGTCGCCCTTTCGATTGCAAGCTCCAAGATTCAATGTATTTCTCTTTCAGAAAGCTAGAAAATCTGGCAGAGGTTTGAGAGAGTAATTTAATTCTAAGTCTCTAAGGCTTAGAACAATAATATGAAATTAGTATATGAATAATGAAGAGAATGCCACTATTTATAGGTGAAATTAGGTCAAACCGGATTAGGGTTTGACCTTGGGCCTGACCCAAAAATCGAGGCAGAGGCATCGCGACCCTGGGGTATGGGCGCCGCGGCACTCGACGTGTTCCTACACTGTCTCGATTTATTTTCTGCGCATTCTCAATTAAATCCAAAATCTAATTTTGACTTAATTAAAATAATCATTATTCATTTAAATATCTCGATTCTAAATCGAACATTTAATTACTCTCTCAATACATCCTTAGATCGAAAGGACAATCGACATAGTGTGACCCTACATGCCTTCACATATCGACATTAGTCAAATTAAGGTCTACGCGGAACTCCTAGACGGCGCCGCAAGACGAACTCAATATGTGAAGTACGTTTACACGAATCCAGTAAACTTAACCTCTATGTGGTAAGATAAAATCATTTCATTCATGACACACCCGATCAAGCTTAGAATTTGTCAAGTGTCTATCCAAATGGCTTAATCATTGTATATCATCTATATTAGTTGACAACTAGACCATATTCTAAATATGTCTATTGCGTTGGCCAACGACTTAGTCAACCTAATATTACTAAGAATTCGAGTGTTCTCTCGAATATACATTCGAGGAATGAATCCTAATCTTGGCTTAACTACCACCTTTAATCAACATCGCAATGTACCCAATACAAGTCGTATATCAACCTATAAGGCATTTGAGCTTAGGACAGGATCAAAGTACATTACTTTGTAGACAAGGTGTGTATTGACCTCAAGTCTAAGTACTTCTATCTCCCACACGCTGATCATACTTTAGACAAGTATAACAAATAATATATCAGTAGGGTATACCAATACTTCCAAAGTATCCATGTGTCCATCACGAGTAGCCATTACTCGTAGCAGGTGAGACATACTACATCCTCTAAGGATATGATGCAGACCACATGTCGACTTATCACATATCATCGATGTCCCATTCTTGATGATCATTAGTCAAGGCTATTTTAAGAGTTACGTTATAATATTAATATCTCACACTATTAATAACAGTGTAACCTCCAGGGATGCATATTATAGAATATTACAAACAATAAATTAATAATTCAATAATTGCAAATGCCAAAATATTAATCTCCATTAATAATAATACGAATGTGTATAAAGTACATTTGTCCTAATACAGATTGTCTCTAAGACATAAATATACTTTCAAATATAATGCTCTTATTGAAAATAAGACGTGGGAGTTGGTACCCCGTCCTTCTGGTGTTAACATTATTCGGTCTATATGAATTTTTACTCATAAGAATAATTCTGACGGTTCTTTTGCGAGGCATAAGGCTCGTCTTGTAGATGATGGTAAGACTCAGCAGGTTGGCGTGGATTGTGGTGAGACGTTTAGTCTGGTGGTCATGTATATCACGGTTTCAAATGGAAGTTTCTCCATAATTGAAACCGTGGTATACACGATATACAAAACCGTGTATATCATGGATTGGGTTTATATTTTAAGTACTATTGTTGTAATAATTAGAGTTGTACATTTACCATAATTGTATAATTATTGTACAAGTAGAATAAGGTTTTAGGAGTAGAATAAGAATAGAATTTTCCTATTATGAAAATTGTAAATTGTATATATATACTCTTTCATTAATAAAAATAATAAAAGAATTATTTCTTTCGGTGAGAAACAATGCTCCTCTAATAATATTGTTTTCAATGTCTTAGTGTTGCTTGGTTACGGCCTTTTACTTCTTGAAAAGTTGATCATGGTATGCAAACTACTTTTTGTTATTTTCTTTATATTTTTTAACAAATATGAAAATATGTCTCACTTGCTAAATGATAATTTATTTTTCAGGGAGTTGTCGAATGTGTATACTTTGGAATGCTATTTAGCTTATATATATTTCTTTATATCGTGGGGAAGATCACTATTTATATAGCTATGATTTTTTTAATGTGAAGAGTTTATCTTTGCAACATAAGAAAGCATTGATTGTCAAGGAAATATTTCAACTTTTATTATTGTTTGCATTCTATGTGGTAAGAAATATCGTTTGATGATATTCTTGAACTCTGCCTTTTTTTTCTTATCTAGTTATATTTCATTTACTCTTCGGAACCTAATGATTGGTCTTAAATCTTCCTCTTGGTAGCGCTGTAATTGATATTGTTCGATCATAGTCTAGGGATATTTTTTGGTTGTTTTACCGCTAAACACCCCTTGAAATTGTTGTTCTTTAGTGGGTTAGATGAGATAGTTGATTATGTCAATTATAAATACTGTATTATTTTTGTTCTTCATATTGTAATTTGGTACTATTTAAATTTATTATTTTAATCAAAATATTTTTTTAAAAAAAGATAAAGTTTCATCATTTGAGTTTGCGTATTTTAATTAAATTTTTTTAATTTGGTGCTATTTTAATTTTATTATTTTAATTACAATATAATAAAATAAGATAATATTTCATCATTTTGAAATTACATTTTAATAGTATTTGTCATTTTAACATATTTGTACCCCTTGCATGAAGTAAATGTGCATCACACGTGATCAGAAACTAGTACTATTTTAAAAGTATGAACTCTCTAACCTAAATGTTAAATTACTTAAATACTCTTTTTCTTTAACTTTAATATCTTACACAAAAATAAAAATAAAACGAATGCCTACAGACGTCGTGGCAATCCCAACAGCCGCAACGATTATGTGCATTAGTTATTCAGTTACTTGACCGTTTAATGATATGCACAAGGGATACATCCATTCATACATCATCAATAGTTATCATAGGTATATATCCTACTCCGACTCCATACATATTACTCATCACTTCTTTGGATGAGACTAAATGACGTTATTGTTATAAAAGTTATGGCCATATCAAATAATCTATCACCCAACTCAAACAAGTTAGTGATTAGATTAGCCAAATTTTAGATTTTCCCAGAAGTTACAAACTCAAGGAGTGACAAATTAAATATGCCTCAATATAATCTTAAAGATTAGGGATACAAGAGTCACCAATATTAATTCAATAAGGGGTATTTCACCAAACAATTGGTACATAAGCCATCAACTATCACTTTGATGGTTTGCTACTTCGCCAACATCGCCAAGTTGTTGTTTACGAGGGCATGAAGACAGCAACATGAACATGTTTTAGGTATATGAGGATTGTCATTTGTGCAGTGTTTCGCAGAATTTGATATGTTTTAAAAAAAACCCATGGAATTAAGAAAGCGCCGCTCAATGTTGTGACCAGGAGTGTAATATGGCTTTTGTTATATTTATGTATATATTGATTCTCGGATTAGATGTTCTCGGGTTGCACAGCCCACCCGTAGGCAGCCTCCTTTGTACTATTATGTCATGTAATGTTTTAGTGTAATTAGTATTGTACACTTACCATAATTGTATAGTTAGTCTCCAAATATAATAAAGTTTTAGGAATAGGATTTTACTATTATGGAACTATGTAAATTGTATATATTCTCTTTCAATTACTTAAAATAATCAAGGGATTATTTCTTTCATGGTATCAAGAGTCTAGGTTAATATTTTGTCCCACTTTCTCCCAATTTTTTCCGTCCAAACAGCCGATTCCGAGCTCCCTTCCTCGCTTTTCGTGCCCGAAAATTATTTTTCTCCCAAATCTCTACTTCACGTCTTGCGTTGCTATTATGGCTAAGAACATGTTTCACCCTGCACTTACTGTTTCTAATATCAAGAATCACATCCCTATCATTCTTGAAATAGAAAACGTCCAATACGCGACGTAGGCCAAACTGTTCAAAGTGCATGGACACTCGCATCAAGTTCTCCATCATATTATCCCCACGGCTCATATGGATACAGAGGTGCCCAAACCAGAGGATGATCCTAAGTTATGGACGACCCTTGATGCTACTGTTCTTCAGTGAATTTACTCCACTATTTCTACCGACCGTTTGCAAACGATTATCGAACCCGATGTATCGGCGATGGAGGCATGGAATATAGTACGTGATATATTCTAAGATAATCAGAATTCTCGTGTTGTTACCCTTGAGCAGGATTTTCCCACATCCATATGGAAAATTTTCCAAACGTTTCAGCATATTGCAAAAGGTTAAAGGAATTGGCGGACCAACTCTGTAATGTTGGCGTGCCTGTTTTGAATGATCATTTGGTCCTACAAATGGTTGCAAGCCTCTATGAGGCCTATAGTGGTGTTGGCGCGCTTCTTCATCAGAGCAACCCTCTTCCATAATTTTATCAGGCACGTTCTATGCTTACGCTCGAAGAAGCAGGCTTGGCCAAAAAGGTTGCTACCGGTGCTAGTCCCGTAGTCATGATGACGTCCTCCGCAAACTCTTCGGGTTTTATTGATAATTAGGGCCAAAACCGTACTCACGATGGTGGCAAAAATACTCGGAAAAATAATGACAAAAATAGCGGAGGAAAACGCGATGGTTCGGGTGGTTGTGGCGGTAGACAAAATACCGACAGTGAGCACCAACCAGTCAGCAGTGGCCCCAACCCCACTAGTCCCAGATGTGGGACCTATGGCAATAGGGCTGGGGCAGTGGATCGTGGCCCAACAGTGCATATTTTCCAGGTTACACGTCTAGTGGCCAGTGGGCTGGCCAGCAACAATTCAGGCCCACATATCCTTCTGGCTCAATTCCAGTCCAGCGTTCCAGTGGGGTACCGGGTCAACAGGAAGGAAGGCCTGGGCCCCACCAGGCCCATTACACAGCGGGCCCCACTCCTACCGACATTGAGGCCGCGAAGCACACACGTGGAATAAATCCTCGGACCCAAATTGGTAAATGGACATCGGCGCCACTACTCACATGACGTCTGACCCAGGTACTCTCTCATCTCATTCTAATTTGAGCAATAATCGTGGTATAATTATTGGTAATAGTAGTTCAATTTCAATTCGTGGTTACGGTCATAAAACCTTGTCTCCCCCCCCCCCCAATCCACCCCTTATTTTGAAAAATACCCTTCATGCTCCTAAATTGATAAAAAATTTGGTGTCTGTCCGTAAATTCACCACTGATAATTCTGTTTCTGTTGAATTTGATCCGTTTGGATTTTCTGTGAAGGATTTCAAGACGGGGAGTCCTCTCATGAGGTGTGATAGTAGGGGAGCTCTTTATCCTATCACGCCATGTTTCGGTCTTTCGAGTCAAGCCTTACCGTAAGCTTTTGCCGCTTTTACTCCTTTCTTGTGGCATGACCGTCTTGGCCATCCGGGGGCGTCTATTTTGTCTTCCTTAGAGAAAAATAGTTTTATTTCATGTCAGGGTACGCGTAGTACTCTAAATTGTCAATCTTATTCTTTAGAAAAAAATGTTAAGTTGTCATTTAAAGACTCTAATTCTCATACTTTAATGTCATTTGATATTATTCATAGTGATTTATGGACGTCCCTGTTCTTAGTTCATTGGGTCATCGGTATTATGTTCTTTTCTTGGATGATTATTCTAAATTTTTATGGATTTTTCCGATAGCGAAAAAATCTCAAGTTTTTTCCACCTTAAAATTTAGAGCATTCATTAAAACCCAATTTGAACGAAAAATAAAGAATATTTAATGTGATAATGGCAAAGAATATGATAATGGGGTCTTTCGGGAGTTTTGTGCTACTAATGGAATAAATTTCCGTTTTTCTTGCCCCCATACGTCTTCACAAACTGGAAAAGCTGAACGCAAAATTCGTACCATTAATAACATTGTCCGAACTTTATTGATTCATGCTTCCGTACCCCTTCGTTTTGGCATCATGCTCTATTAATGGCTACATATCTTCTTAACATTCTTCCTTTCAAAGGTTTGACGTATTTGTCCCCTCTTCAAATTTTATATAATAAGACTTCTTCGTATTCACATTTTAGAGTTTTTGGGTGCTTGTGTTATCCACTCTTTCCGTCCACCATAATTAACAAACTTTAGGCCTGGTTTACGCCTTGCGTGTTTTTGAGTTATTCGTCGAATCATTGCGGTTACAAATGTTTGATTTATCCTCTAATAAAATCATCATTTGTCACCACGTATTATTTCATGAATCCCAATTTTCGTTTGCTAAGTTAAATAGTCTCATACCTAGTTCGTATAATTTTTTTGGATGATGATATATCCCCCGTACATAATTCACCATTTTTTGGATGTGTCCCGCAACCCAAATTCACCAGCGGGCCCACAGTTCCAGCCACAATTCCCGTAATTGGACCAGTGACGGAAACTGGGCCAGCTTCACAGCCCAGTAACACCACTGTTCCAGTAACGATAACCAATCCAGTACCAGCACCGCATTCCAGTGTTGGGCTAGCAAGCCCACTGCCTGCTGGCCAGTCCATCATATATCCTGATATTTCCCAAAATTCGTCCAATTCTGCCCCGAGTCAAAGGCCAGTCACTCATAGTCAACGGGGTATTTTTAAACCAAAAAAGATATTTTAATTTTAATTCTAATGTTATTAAATCACCCTTACCCCATAATCAGGTGTCTGCTTTAAATGACACGAATTGGAAAATTGCCATGACCGATGAATATAATGCTCTTATTGATAATAAGACGTGAGAGTTGGTACCCCGTCCATATGGTGTTAATATTATTCGGTCTATGTGGATCTTTGCTCATAAGGATAATTCTGACGGTTTATTTGCGAGGCATAAGGCTCGTCTTATAGGTGATGGTAAGACTCAGTAGATTGGTGTGGATTGTGGTGAGACTTTTAGTCCAGTGGTCAAGTCGGCTACCATTCGCACTGTGCTCAGCTTGGCTCTTTCGAAAGCATGGCCCATTCATCAGTTGGATGTGAAGAATGTTTTCTTACATGGTGATCTCAAGGAGACAATGTATATGCATCAGCCCTTGGGGTTTAAGGATTCCACATATCCTCATCATGTCTGTTTGTTGAAAAAGTCCTTATATGGGCTTAAGTAGTCTCCACAGGCCTGATATAAGAGGTTTGTCGACTATGTTTCGACTATTGGGTTCAGTCATAGCAGGTCGGATAATTCATTGTTCATCTATCGTCGTGGTTCTTCCTTGGCTTATATATTATTGTATGTGGATGATATTATCTTGATTGCCTCTTCGGATGCATTGCGCCAGTCTATCATGACAATGCTCACTTCTGAGTTTGATATGAAAGACTTGGGGCCCTTGAGTTACTTTTTGGGGATTGCTGTCACTCATCATGCAGGTGGGTTGTTCTTATCTCAGAGGAAGTATGCAACTGAGATCATCGAGAGGGCTGGGATGTCATCCTGTATGTCTACTACCACTCCGGTTGATACTAAACCCAAGTTGGGTACTGCGACTGACTCACCTTATGAGGATCTGACCTGTAATCGCAGTCTTGCAGGGTCCCTTCAGTATCTTACGTTCACAAGACCAGATATTACGTATGTCGTACAGCAGGTGTGTTTATTTATGCATGATCCCAGGGTTGAGCACATGAATGCGCTTAAACGCATTATTCGATACATCCAATGGACACTTGACTATGACTTACATTTATATCCTTCATCGATGTCTACACTTGTCTCGTATACAGATGCTGATTGGGGTGGCTGTCCAGACACCAGACGGTTTACGTCTGGCTATTGTATGTTTCTTGATAATAACTTGGTCTCATGGTCTGCAAAGCGTCAGCCGACTTTATCACGCTCAAGTGCAGAGGCCGAGTATCGAGGAGTAGCCAATGTGGTCTCTGAATCCTGTTGGTTACATAATCTTCTTTTAGAGCTCTATTGTCTTATTCAGAAAGCTACCTTAGTTTATTGTGATAATGTTAGTGACATCTACTTTTATGGTAATCCGGTTCAGCACCAGCGCACTAAACATATCGAGATGGACATTCACTTTGTTTGAGAAAAGGTAGCTCGTGGACAGGTACGCGTCTGTCATATCTCTTCCAGGTATCAAATTGGAGACATCTTTACAAAGGGTCTTCCCTCGGTCCTTTTTGAAGATTTTAGGGACAGTCTCAGCGTTCGAAGACCGTCCTCTATGATTGCGAGGGTGTGTTAAATATACATAAGTATACACAATTTGATTCTCGGATTAGATGTTCTCGGGTTGCACAGCCCACCCGTGGGCCGTAACCTTTGTACAATGTCATGTAATGTTTTAGTGTAATTAGTATTGTACACTTACCATAATTGTATAGTTAGTCTCCAAATATAATAAGGTTTTAGGAATATAATAGGAATATGATTTTCCTATTATAGAAATATGTAAATTGTATATATTATCTTTCCATTAATGAAAATAATCAAGAGATTATTTCTTTCACTACTCCCTCCTTCCAGTTTTACTTGTCCACTAAAATAGTTGTCCAATTTTACTTGTTCACTTTAGAAAATCAAAAGATAATTTATCATTCCATACCTATTTTACCCTTATCATTTATTATCGAGTTGACAAGTTCAAAGAAATTTTAGTGGTTACAACTTCTAAAGTATGTTTTATTTATTTCAATCATTAGGTTACTTAGCAATAATTATGGTTGATATATTAAAATTATCATTCTATTTTTGACTCCTTAAT
Organism: Anisodus tanguticus; assembly: GCA_034509755.1. Taxonomy (NCBI): domain Eukaryota; kingdom Viridiplantae; phylum Streptophyta; class Magnoliopsida; order Solanales; family Solanaceae; genus Anisodus; species Anisodus tanguticus. The sequence goes on along the minus strand of CM067540.1, from coordinate 50,509,508 downwards.
AGGTGTGCCAAGTCAAAATGTTACAAGTAAAAATTAGAGAGTAATAGATTATAAAGTGGTATATTTCTGGCCTCTGTTTAAGTCCACTGTATGAGTGTTCCATTATAGAGATGAAGTTGGAGACTTTATTGCAGTATATGCATTTAATTATCCTGCATTATCTTCTCCTAATTTCAATCTTGGTTAGCTTTCAACTTTAATTAAAACTTCACGTTGAAACTGATATAACTTTATTACTATGTTTTAAAATTTCAGGTACTTAGGCATACTGTAAATGGCATATCTTGATCAATAACCATATATATAGAACCAAGTGGAATGCCTTTAAATTCATATTTTCATGTGCTCATAGCATAAGCAATGATCAATTTTGGCGGTTATTTTCCAAATGGTTACATCTGTCTAATTTGTTTATAAAGTTTGTAATTCCTGCCTCTTAACTTCTTTCTTACAGATTGTAAAGCGGAATGGATATGACTTTGGTGATTTTAATCTTTGCTTTTGGAGAAAACAAAGCAGGTAGTTGGTTCCTCTTCTTCATCCATTATATCAAGAAGAAAGTAACAATAAAATAGGGTCCTACATTTTCTACTCTACTCTTTCTTTAACTTTCTATCATTATTTGTAATTTAAGATATGTGTTTATTATGTGATGATTTCAAAATGTATTATCTAATTTGCATGCGAGTGATGATTGAGAATAAGTATTTTAAAGATTAATTTTGTTACTGCTTTTACCAAATGAAATTAGTAGTATACTGGTATACAGTTTGGTGGCATGAATAAAATTCTATGGAAGATTAATTCGAGGTTGTAAAATTTGGATTAGGCTTACATTTTTACAATACTATTTGAAAATTATCATAGTAATCATGAAAAAAAATTCTATGTTTAAGGGTTTCAATGATTAGTTGAAAAATCTATTTAAAAAATCAAATTAGTTGAAACTTCTATTTAAAAAGACCAAATCCTTATCGAGGAAGTGAAATACTTTCCAAAAATAGCTTACATACGAATACAAAATATCTAATTATATAGTACCTCTAAATAGTCCTACAATGACTCACAATATAATAACTCCAGAAAATACTACGGTGATTGTGGACAAAAGTATGTGTTATATTTTCTGATCCTGCAAAATATTTATCAGGTTACAATGTCTAAAATTACATTATATCAACCTTCGAGAATGAAAAAACAATAAGTATTAAAACTTTCAGTATATTGAAATTATTTAATCAATGTACGCAAGACAAGTTGCAGAGGAAAGTATTTTCTCACATGACAAATATTTCTGTACAATTTCAAGAGGGATATCAATATCGACAAATAGAGCAGTTGAAACGGATGAAATGAACATACACAAGGAAAATTATCTATAAGAAAGTATTAAATGATTTATGCTTCATTACCTGTTTGTACCTCACAAAATTACAACAATTAAGAAAATTACACGTGTCTAATTGAAATTTTATGTACATCTTTCTTCAGACAATATTCAATAATCTTGACTTAGACAAATAAGTTACCATACAATGATGCATAATTCAGAGAAACTTGTACCTTATTCTTTCACGCATAACTAATTACTTGATTATTTACTTTAATAATATTGATATTAATTTAGAGAATCGTGTATTACCTGACTCAGTATATACATGCAACGCACATATAGAGGAACTAGTAAACAGATAAAAATGACAAAGTATTGGATCATCAAAAACCCTATTAAAATTCAATGCTTTACATTGATTTTATGCTAGGCAACAAATTTAATGATGCAAAAATAATTCAATTTTGTGCACATGTTTTGCCTTAGAAAAAGAAGCTGCAAGAAACTATCTGTGATACAGTCATATTACTACAAACTACACCATACGTTGGCTATAAGTCTGATCGTTTTCGATAAGAAGTCAAAAAATGTTTAAAGATGTTTTCAAGCATTAATCTTATTCATCATAGCAAAAGAGCAAATATTGATCTTGGAGAACAAAGGGTACCCACAAGAGGAGATAGCTTGAGTACTTAAGAATGCATAGTTCCATCTGTTAGAATATTATGTTAATAATATTATGATTATGTATTAATGTAGTATCATGTTATATATGATAGGTAGTAAAATGTTAATTAGGAATATTATGTTAATTAGGTAGAACATTATTAGGAATTGATTATGCATGGTTGACTCTTCCTAATTTATGTATATTGTGTATATATTGAACCCTTGAAGGATGAATATAGTGAGGAAAATATTCTACTTACCCTAGAATTCTTACATGGTATCAAGAGCTTAAGGAAAGATCCAAAATTAGTTTAATTTCTTCCAAATTTTCGATCATCTTCCTCCCTAGAAACCCTAGTGGCCGAAAATTTCTTCTTTTTTTTTTCACTCCATTATTGATTATCCTTCATCACAACCAGTTATGTCGGAATCCAAATCATCTTTTCACCCTGCCCTTGTTGTCTCAAACATCAAAACACATGTTTCTATCAAACTAGAAATGGAAACCGTTCATTATGCGACTTGGGCGGAATTATTCAAAATATGTTGTCGTGCTCACAAACTTCTTCATCATATAATTCCTCCAAAAGATGGTAAAGGGAAAGACATAACAAACGATGCAGACAAGGAATTGTGGGATACACTTGATGCCACAGTCCTTGGTTGGATTTATGCAACAATCTCCACTGACTTGTTGCATACGATAATAGAACCGGATTCCACAGCCATGGCGGCGTGGGAACATTTGCGAGATATTTTTTAAAATAACCAAAACTCTCGCGCTGTTTCATTGGAACAGGAGTTCTCAACCATTGACATGACGAATTTCCCTAATGTTTCTACATATTGTCAACGCCTCAAAGTGTTGGCCGATCAATTACGAAACGTTGGTTCACCGGTTAGTCTTGCAATTGGTCGCCGGTCTCACCGACGCGTATAGCGGCGTGGGAACTCTAATCCGTCAAAGTAATCCTCTACCACAATTTTATCAAGCAAGGTCCATGCTTGTACTTGAAGAGTCGGGCTTAGTGAAAAAGGTCTCAACTACTTCAAATTCCGTCATGCTTGCCACTCCTTCACATGATGGTAATTTTTTTGAACCTTCTCAACAAAATAAGGGACAAAAAGGACGTCATAACAATAAAAATAAGGGTGGAAATCGTGGAAATAAGAAAGGTGGAGGCCACCGAAATTCCGACGGCAGCGGTAATGGCGGCAACACCAACTCCGGTGGTGGACAGTGGCAGCAGCACGGCGGCAGGGGCGGCGGTCAGTAGCAGCAGCCCACTGGCTGGCAGTGGCCTTGGGCTATACCACCCAGCCCAGCCCCAACAGGAAATTGGGTCTCGCAACCCCCAAGGCCCACTGGCCAACCTCAACAAAACAGTGGGCCATTTCCATTTCACTGGCAGCAGCAGCAATAGGCCCAGCATGCCCATTTCTCTAGGTCTGTGAACACAGGCAGTGGCAGTGGGCCTCAGCCAACCCAGTGGCATGAGGCCCATTCAACAGGGGCCCACCCCACGGAAATTGAGTCCGTCATGCACACCTTTGGACTTAATCCACCGGATTCAAATTGGTATATGGACTCCGGAGCGACGTCACATATGACGTCCTCCCAATGTAATCTTTCATCCTATTTTAATTTGAGCAATGATAATCGAATAATTGTCGGAAATGGTCATTCAATTCCAATAAAAGGTTATGGTTTTAGCAAATTGTCACCACCAAACCCACTATAATTTTAAAGAATGTCCTTCATGCTCCTAAATTAATCAAAAACTTGGTTTCTGTTAGAAAGTTTACAAATGATAATTGGGTATTTGTCCAGTTTGACCCCTTTGGCTTTTCCGTGCATGATTTTCAGACGGGGAATCTTCTCACGAGATGTGATAGTAAGGGGGAGCTCTATCCAATAAATCCGTCAACACAACAATCCAAGTTTCCTTCTGTTTTTACAGTTTTTGGCACCATCTTTATGGCACCAATATTTGGGATATCCGGGAGAGGCTATTCTGGCTTCTCTTAAACAAAATAATTTTATTTTTTGTACCCAAACACGGACTCTGAATAAGTCTCATTCTTGCACACTTGGTAAACATGTTAAGTTGCCTTTTATTTCATCTACATCATGCACTCTTTTGCCATTTGATATTTTACATTATGATATTTGGACATCACCTGTTTTGAGTTCTTCTGGTCATAGATATTATTTGACTATACTTGATGACTACTCTAATTATTTGTGGACATTCCCTTTATCGAAAAAATCACAAGTGTTTTCCACTTTTAGAGCATTCATCCGAACTCAATTTGAACGTGATATCAAAAATATTCAATGTGACAATGGGGGGGGGGGGGGGAGTTTGACAATAAACAGTTTTGAGATTTTTTCAAAACAAATGGTCTTCAGTTTCTTTTGTCTTGTCCTCATACTTCATCACAAAATGGGAAGGTGGAACGTAAAATTAGAACCATTAACAATATTGTTAGAACATCACTTTCTCATGCTTCACTTCCCCCTATATTTTGGCATCATGCACTCCAAATGGCCATTTATCTGTTGAATGTCCTTCCTCATAACAATCTATCATACCAAGCTCCCATAAAAATATTTTACCTACGAGAGCCCGCATATCATCACTTAAGTGTGTTTGGTTGTCTTTGCTACCCCCTCTTTCCATCCACCACAATCACAAAACTCCAAGCCCGGTCTACTCCATGTGTGTTCTTAGGATACCCTACTCATCATTGCGGTTACCAATGTTACGACATTTATTCTAAAAGAATCTTTATAAGTCGTCATGTAATCTTTGATGAAACAATTTTTTCTTTTGCTAAGTTACATTCCACCGGGACCCATAACTATGATTTTTTGGATAATGATAAGCTTTCGTATCTAACACATTTTTTCATAGCTCGGTACCTATTACTAGTGTTGAACACCGTAATTCAGACCCATTGGGCCAGTCCACCACTACGGGCCCAATTCCAGCTCTATCAATGCAGCCCACTGGACCCTCAGTTTCTCACTCCTCGGTCAGTGGCGTCCAGTCCACTGGCCCAACAAACAATCCAATCACCCGTAGTCAACATGGAATTGTCAAACCCAATGCCAAATATAGCCTTCACACCCAGGTCACGAAATCACCTTTGCCTCGTAATCCAGTGTCTGCACTAAAAGACCCGAATTGGAAAATGGCCATGGATGATGAATATCATGCTCTAATTACAAATAAGACATGTGATTTAGTACCTCGTCCATCTAATGCTAATATAATTCAATCTATGTGGATTTTCAGCCATAAAGAAAAATCTGATAGAACTTTTGAGAGGCATAAAGCCCGTCTTGTATGTGATGGGAAGACACAACAGGTTGGTGTAGTTTGCGGGGAAACATTCAGTCCAGTAGTCAAATCTGCAACTATCAGAACAGTTCTCAGTATGTCTCTCTCAAAAGGATGGTCACTTCATCAATTGGATGTCAAAAATGCCTTCCTCCATGGACACCTTAATGAGACTGTTTTCATGCACCAGCCATTGGGATACATGGATCCTAATTATCCCAACCATGTGTGTTTGCTCAACAAATCATTATATGGCCTCAAGCAAGCCCCCAGGGCTTGGTATAAGCGGTTTGTAGATTTTGTGTCACGCATGGGTTTCTCGCTCAGCCGTTAAGATAATTCCATGTTTATCTATCGTCAGGGTAATCATACTGCTTATCTTCTTCTATATGTGGATGATATTATTCTAACAGCATCTTCAGAATCTTTTCGCAAGAATATCATGTCACAACTTAGATCTGAATTTGCTATGAAAGATCTTGGCCCACTCCACTACTTTCTAGGGATTGCTGTGACCCGACATACATGTGGATTATTCCTCTCCCAGAAGAATTATGCATCAGAAATCGTGGAACGAGCTGGGATGTCTTTCTGCAAACCTTCGGCAACTCCGGTCGACACAAAGTCAAAATTGAGTGTCATCTCTAGCAACCTTTTGTTGATCCAACGTTATACCGCAACCTAGCAGGAGCTTTACAGTATCTCACATTCACCAGGCCAGATATTACCTATGCAATGCAACAAGTGTGTCTATTCATGCATAATCCAATGGAGGAACATATGCATGCTCTGAAATGCATTGTGTGATATATTCAGGGCACTTTGGAGTATGGATTACATATATACCCGTCCTCTATTTCCAAACTTGTTACTTACACTGATGCAGATTGGGTAGGATGTCCAGATACAAAACGATCCACCTCCGGGTATTGCATCTTCTTTGGTGACAATTTAATCTCATGGTCCTAAAAAAGGCAGGCCACGGTATCACGCTCAAGTGCTGAAGCAGAATACCGTGCTCTGGTCAATGTTGTATCTGACTAATGTTGGATTCAGAACCTGTTACTTGAACTTCATTGCCCTATTCCGACTGCAACAATAATATACGGTGATAATATTAGTGCAATCTACCTCAGGGAATCCCATCCACCATCAACGCACTAAACATATTGAGTTAGATATTCATTTTGTAAGCGAGAAGGTGGCTCGCGGACAAGTTCGGGTGCTACATGTCCTAACGCGATATCAAATCGCAGATATCTTCACAAAAGGTCTTCCGCTGATATTATTTGAAGATTTTAGGGATAGTCTCAGCATTCACCGCCCTCCAACTTCGATTGCGGGGGAGTGTTAGAATATTATGTTAATAATAGTATGATTATGTATTAATGTAGTATCATGTTATATATGGTAGGTAGTAAAATGTTAATTAGGAATATTATGTTAATTAGGTAGAAGATTATTAGGAATTGATTAGGAAGATTAGGCATGATTGACTCTTCCTAATTGATGTATATTGTGTATATATTGAACCCTTGAAGGATGAATATAGTGAGGAAAATATTCTACTTACCCAAGAATTCTTACACCATCTTCCTCCAAAACTATAGCAGAGGAAAAATACCTTTTCCCGACAGCCTTCAAGTTAGTTTTTGCCAACTAGGAATATCAAGGAAGCGTTAGATGTGATCGATACACTTCGTTACATGTTTGTAACTCATAAAATAATCAAAATAAGTAAAAATAAGTCACACATATCTAATTAAACCTTGGTTATTCATTTATTTAAGTTCCGACTATATATGTACAATCATCTTTACCTCGACAAATAACGCATATTACAATGATTGACGTTTTTTTGCTTTTAAATAAGGTCTTCCACTAAAGATAGATTCATGCCACCAATGTTATTGAGCTGCCCCGGCACCACCCCTCCGGCATGAATTGACCAGTAGGGATATCAATGGTATGGTTGTATTCTTAAAAATTATACCATATCAAATTTTCAGTTACTCTATCACGCGTAACACAATTTAGATGTTTCAAAACCATATCAGTTATCTCAGTTTCTTTTTGGTATCGGTATGATTCGATAAACTTTCGGTAACTTTGTTAAAACTTCATCTAGGAATCGCACTATTATTGGAATGTCCAATTGATATATAAACTAATAACAAGCTTTAATATAAATTAAAAAAAGTATATGATTTTCATGACCACGTGAGACTGATATGGTTCTAAATTTCTTGTGACAATGAGAACTGATGTAGAACTGACCATATTCCTTTACATGGCTAACAATGTCAACAACTAGAGAAAGAACATGAGAATTTATACGTAGAAAATGCACAACACACACACACTATATATATATATATAAATATAAATTTAATATAAACCAGGTCACTAAAATTAAATACCGAACCAAAAACTGGCCAACCCATTCCATTTTCACTTTCTGAATTTGAATTAAGCCGAAATGTTGTTTTCCTATCAATATTAACAATGAGGGAATTACACTATTTAAAGAAAAGTAATTAATCCATGTATAACAATCTCATTATTATTAATTAGTGCATAGTATTTCCTTCATTTTTGTGTTATAATTCTCATATAACTATGTGAACCAAATGATCCCCTGATGTAAGAAAAAAGTGAAAAGATATGGAAAAAGTCTGAAAAAATTATTTAATTAAAACTGATTAAAATTGTTGTACATTCTATTTGATATAATCTTATGTATATTTTGAGCCAATTGTATTAGTAATTTAAGGTTTTTTTTTGTCTTTTCAAAATTGACGAAAACCACGTTTATAAGATAGCAACAATTTCACCGACGGCGAGTATTATGACTTTACAATAATTGCTTCCAATTTCGTTACCCCACAAATTATATAGGGACATCACATTTTTATGATTTTAGAACAATTATTTCCAATTTCACCACCCAAAAAATTATAGGGACGTTCACGTTCACAAAAACACAAAAATAGGAAAAAAACTTGAAAAGTTATAAATTATGGTTTTTTTATCACGTTTTTCTTATATTTTTTTAAATTATTTAAATTATAAATTATCATGACTTATATTACTTTTAATGTAGTTTCTAAATATACTTTTATTTTTACAAACTTGAAAAATTTATGTCAAAATTTAAGATCAAAATTATAAAGTTTGATCCACGTACTTCGAAAAGGTTCACATAAATTGAAACGGAGGAAGTAGTTTTCATTCGAATTTTGTATTTATATTTAAATATTTATTTAATAAATATAAATAGTCTATTAAAAATCAGTAAGCAATGATAAATTGGTTTTAGTTAAACTGCACTTTATTGAATAAACCAGTACAAAAAAGACTATACCAACAACCTTCACCTACTTGAATGGAACAGGCTCCATATATTACATAGATTGTAGGATTTCACTATAAACTCACAAAAAATGGTGAGGATAATCCCTTTGTAGATCCATGAATAGGGATGGCAAGTGGTATAATTTTACGGATTTCGCACCGCATCCGTTCTAGTTGGGGCGGGTATGACTTTGGCGGGTAGTAGACAAGTATGGGTATTGAAAATGTACCTGTCACGAATAGGTGGGTAGGTGGTGGATTTGCAGTCATACCCGCCTACCCGCCCGCCTAGCTTATATAGCTGAAATAATATCTGAATTTTGTCTACATTTGTAATATATAGTTATTTGGGTGGATAATTTTTGGATTTTCTTGAAAATTTTGTTTTCTTGATTCTTTGTTGTGCAAAGGGGAAGATGTGAAAAAAACGGAAATTCTGATGGTGAAAAAATTTGGAATTCTCCTCCCTCTCTCCCAAAGAAAATGAGACAGTGACTGTATTGATTCTTGACTCAAAATTTTGGGATAATTTTTGGAATTTGAGTTTTTGGGATCATGTTGATCACTAATTGATCAAAAATGAATTGATTACAAAATATGGCAGGCGGGTACAGGCGGGTATTGGCGGGTGACGGATATCCACTTGGGTGGTGGAGCGGGTGTGGATTTAGGAATATATCCGCCTAGGCGGATGTGAATTTAGGAATATACCCGCCTAGGCGGGTGTGGATTTAGAAATATACCCGCCTAGGCGGGTATGTTGAAAAATGTACCCGCCACGGATGGCGGATAGGTTACGGATATAAAATTTTCTGACGGATACGGATGCGGGAGAGGGGGTATCCGCGCCCGCCCCCGCCCAATTGCCATCCCTATCCCTGAAGAGATATCAAAAGAGTAAATCTATCTAAATCCCTGTTCCTTTGAATGGATTTGTAGTTGTACTTCCTTCTGGAAAATGTAACCTGTCCATGTTATATTCTCCCCTAGCTTCCAAGAGTATCTGTTGAGGTGTGTTGAACTAAAAATAAATTGACAAGTCTTTTTTCCTAAAAAAAAAATAAAATTATTACAAAAAAAATCTTTTTTCCAAGCCTTGTAATAAAAAGCAAATTGACAAGTCTATAAGTATTACTCTGTCTCAATTTATATAATACACTTTTCTTTTTAGTCAATTCCAAAAAGAATGACACATTTTCTTATTTGACAACAATTTAACTTTAAACTTTACATTTTACATTTAACGAGATAATCTTAACAACACAAATATTTTTGACTTATTTCAGATTACAAGATTTAAAAGTCTTCCTTTATTTCTTAAATTTCGCGACCAGTCAAACTACATCATATAAATTTAAACGGGTAAAATATTAAATAACTACATAGTACATCACATAAGAAAATACTTATCTTTTTTTTCTATATTCAGCTTATCGGATTATTCCCGACTATTCCTGAATATAATAATTTCGATCTCTTATCACTTCCAGCTATGCCAGGGACAGTACTTATCTTTTTATTTCTTTGACAAAAGAAGGATAAAAAGTTGTCCTTCCATTGGGGGAACAGAGACGAGACTTCTTTCTTTGGACATTTATGAAACTGTCCTCTTTGCTTTCTTTAGGAAAAAAAAAACAAATGTATTGTCTTTTCAGATATTACTTATATAGCATAAAGATAATGCATGTACTTAGATAACATAAAGATAATGCATGTACTTAGATAACATAAAGATAATGCATGTACTTAGATAACATAAAGACAATGTACAACCTACAAATCATATGAATAATATGAGTGCATGCACTTAGTAATTCTACAATATTGAAAGTTACTTCCTAACAACTTGTAATAGGGATACAAAGTGTAAATGACGAATGTATCCCTATTAAAAGGTTACAATGCAATTTTATCTCAGCTAATTAAGTAGATTCCATATGTCAATGTCAAGAGAAAAGTCATCCCAACCATCACTTTGTCCTTTTAGCATGCAATCGGCTCCACCATTTAACGGTGCTAATTTTTCCTCGTGCAACATTATTGTTGGTGCTTCTTCCTCAATTTCATTGCAATTTTCCAGTAAAGTTGCCCACCATTGAACTTCATTGTCTGTAGTTTGCTTCTCACTAGTACTAGTCCTTATTGTTTCTTTATTGCCTTCGTATTTGTCTAGTGTGTTTGTGATCATACTTTTGTTGATGCAGCAATAAGAAACATTCTTCTTAGTGCTCGAGAAGTTCCGAGGTTGAGGTCTTATTATTTCATTCTTAGTAATGCCTCTGCACTTATTCTTAATCTTTTGTTGCTCGTTATGATGATGAGAAGCAATATTTAATGCCCTCTTTTGAAAGTGAGTGTTCCAATAGTTTTTGATATCGTTTGCTGTTCTTCCCGGAAGTCTCCCAGCAATTAGTGACCATCTACACGAAATAGCATAGTAAAGGTATTAATTAACGTTATGAAACGGTCATACATATTCAACATATAGAGTAGACAAGAGCTAGTGAGTTTGAATCATACCGCCATCTTAAAAACAACCAAATATGTTTGTATGTTTTAACATGTATAATAGAATCATATGTCTCTGCACGAGAGGGCATGCATGTTGAGACATATATACTCCCTCCGTATCAAAATGTTTGACCTACTTTTTTTTATTAATTTATCCAAAAAAAAATTAACTTTATGAGATCATTTACAATCACACAATTATCTAAGATTTATTTTTGTACCACATATTTTAAAAGTCTTCCTTTATTTTTTAAATTTTGTGTCAAGTCAAAATATGACAATCTTTTTGGGACGGAGGGAGTAATATAATTATGTAGTAAAAATTAATTGTAATGTAGATCTCAAACATCATAAACTTTTGGATGAAATGGTTGCTAAATCTCATGGGTGAGTGTAATATGAGATATTAAAGTGTTTGAACATAAATTAAACTTGCCTGTTGCCTAAGAGCTTATGAAGCCTCAACATGAGATCTACTTCATCTGAAGAAAAGTCACCTCTCTTGATATGTGGCCTTAGATAATTCAGCCACCTTAATCTGCAGCTCTTCCTGCATCTATTCAGACCTGCACATTTTCACAGATAAACATATGGATATATGAAGAGAAAAATTACTACTCTGCAATCTATGCCATCACTTTAGGCCCAGCTTATATGGTACTCCTAATATTTTATTAGATATTAGGAGTAATGAGTTCCAGGTTTAAATCTAAGCAGAGACAAAGAATACAAGGTAATTTCTCTTCATCTTTCTTAGTTTTGGTAGACAGATTTATCTGGTACCTGTTGCTGATAGAAGGTGACAGGTATCTCGTGGAATTAGTCGAGATGCGCGTAAACTGACTCAGACATCATGATTATAAAAAAACGAAATTTACAAAAGAAATAAAAATCTTTGAAGCTTAATATCTAAAATAAGCCCTAAAACATTTGGTGTGACCACAAATTATAGTATCATTAATTAAAGGTAAACTTTTTATAAATATAAAAATATAATCATTCTATTTAGAAGACTAAAAAGTAAAAAACTTCACATAAAATACGGCAGAAGAATACTAAGTACTATGTTGTTTTAAAAATATTTGTCTTAATTTCTTTTTTAGTTTATTTAAAAAAGAATGTCTTTTTTTTTTGATAATTTTTTAACTTTAATTTTATACCTGATATGTTTAAGATCATAAAATTAAAAAATATTTTAATATATTCTATATATTTTTAATTTAATATTATAAAATTAAATATTTTTTTTTACTTTTTAAACTTTATGACTAGGCAAAATGAGACAGAGTAGTTAGCTTACCAGCTCTAGCAGGAACAAGATGCCACTTTCCTTCACCATACTTTTGAATGCATTTTCTTAAAAGAACATCTTCTTCTAAAACCCATGCACCTTTCCTCACCCCCATCGAAGTACACATAGAAGTATTCATGATTATTAGTCACATTTCACTAACCTTTAATTTCCAGTGCCTCTTTATATATACACATGATTGGATTCTAACAAGTGCCTTAAAACCTTATTACGTACGTGGAAAGACAAAGCGACAACTGTTATAAATTGCATGAAGGAGTTTTTCACAAAGCGACACCTGTTATAAATTGCAGAGTTGCTTCAACAAAAAATCCAAATTCCCAATGTCCCCCCTTTGCTATTCTTCCCTCCGTTGGGACAACCCTCTTTCACTTAGTCACTTTTGTTTTTTTCTATTTTTTCTATCACTTTTATTAGTGAATATTTTTCATATATTCACCATGTAGTGTGTAATTATAAATATTATATATTTATGATATATTAGGATTCTTACTGTATTAATATTTCCTCATTGTACACACTATATATATTTTGTAATAATGAGAAGACTCATTAAGGAAGATTATTACAATCTTATATGATATCAAGAGCCAAAACCCTAGTCTTCTCTAAATTAATTCTCCCCCCCCCCCCCTCGGATCTCTCCCGGCAGCCAGCACTTGTTGGCCGAGAAGACCACCGTCTCTTTCTTTGTATTTCCTTGTCTTCTTTCTCCTACTTCGATAAAATTTATCCACTATAATGACTCCAAGTCCTGAGAGATAGTGTCATATATCCACTGTTTGACAAAGGCGTCTAGACGAAGCCATATTGAGTCATCAACTTCAGAGGGGCGATGGAAGGATTCGTCGATATGGTTAAGCACGTTATAGATACATGCATGAATACGAAAAAGTTCAACCCATGGAGAGTACTGACTGTTTTCTTGATCAAGAATTATGGGGAGGCAATTCTTGATGTTGGTGATGGTGAGGGATGGATGGACAGAGGGTGAAAATGATGATTTTGGTATGTCAAGGGTGACGATGGTGGAGGATGAGGCTACTGTGGGAGTTGTAGGAGGAGTCATTATAGTGGATTTATGACACTATCTCTCAGGACTTGCTCCTTACTATAATGAAATTCGGCGCCTCGGCCCGTGATTTATAGCTTCGGTTAGAGGAAATATTTTAAGATAACAAGCACACTTGTGCTGTGTATTTGGAAGAACAATTTAATAATACACGCCTTGAAAATTTCTCTAGCATGTTCGATTATTGCAAGCAGTTGAAACTTGTGGCGGATCAATTATCCAACGTAGGCACGCTTGTCTCAGAAACAAAGATGGTCCTACAATTAGTTGCAGGCCTATCAAAAGGTGAGTACGACACTTTAGCCACCATGATACAACATGTTGATCCGTTACTCAGTTTAAATAAGGCCTGCTCGCAATTATTGCTAGAAGAATCCCGATGTGCAAAGTAAGACTAGCACAATCAAAAGGCGTTAGCAATCAACACGTCTCCCCAAAACAATATTAACGTCGGCTCGCCTCCGCCGGAAAATAATCAACAGCTACAGAACCGCGGTGGTAGGGGCGGCAGAGGCCGAGGTGGTGGCAAAGGTGGAAAAGGACATAGGAAAGGGGGTCGCTGACAGCATCAGAATTCACAGCCGCCGCAGCCTAGTCCATATGCGCATTGGATCGACCCAGTTGCCCTATATTAGAATGGAAACTGGGCCTCCTCTCTTGCCCAAGTACTGGCCCACTTCTCTCACCCACAACAGGGATTATTGGGACACGCTCCATCCGCTCGGTCAGCCCAATATCAGCCACACCAAGACCACTTCATGCAGGCCTAGTACCCTCAGTCTTCCTCTGGTCTGGCCCCGACTGATTGGGGCCAGGCCTTTAGCAGTTTGAACTTGCAGCGACCCGATAAAAATTGGTACATGGACTCGAGGGCCACATCTCACCTCACCCGCTGTGCAGGTAATATTCCCAAACTATTTCGATTAAAGTATCCTCAGTACATTACAGTTGGCAATGGTCACCGCATTCCAATACAGGGCTATGGTACCTCCTACACACAACCGCCTCATCCACCATTTTCTCTTAACAATGTCATGTATGCTCCAAACATCATTAAGAACCTAATTTCTGTCCTCAAATTTACTTGTAATAATTTTGTCTCTGTTGATTTTGACCCTTTTGGTTTTACTGTGAAGGATCTTCGTACGGGGACACCTCTTACGAGATGCAATAGCACGGGGGATATCTATCCATTCCCATCGATTCGGAACTCTTATATGTCCAAGGTTCAATAATGAAATAATTTCAGAGGTTTTCCCTGACTTTGTCCGTGTCAACAAATAATTCGAAATACCTCGACTTTTTTAGAACAGGTCCGAGTCAAATAATAAGAGCATCCGTCGACAAAAGGATCACCCTAAGATGAATCCACCTCCGCTGCCAGATCATGCTCTCCCATTTCTCTTGCTGATATCTCTCCGTCCACATGGCATAACAGGCTTGGCCACCTAGGAGCCCTAGTTTTAATTTTCTTAGAGGCAATAATTTTATTAAATGTAATAATGGAAAACATGCCCAACATTGTGTTTCTTGTTCTTTAGGCAAACATGTTCATCTTCCTTTTAAATCATCTTCTAGTATTACATTTTCTCCTTTTTGATATGATTCATGTTGATTTATGGACGTCTCATATCTCTAGTTCACTTGGTCATAAATATTATCTTGTCTTGTTAGATGATTTTTCTCATAATATTTGGATCTACCCACTCAAATTTAAATCAGAAGTGTTTGCCAAATTTCTTGAGTTTTGTACTTTTATCAAAACACATTTTGAAAAGTACATAAAATCGTTACAGTGTGATAATGGTCGTGAATTCAACAACTCCATGTTTCACCGATTCTGTAGAAATAATGGCATGGTTTTCCGATTCTCGTTCCCCCACACATCGCCTCAAAATGGTAAAGCTGAATGAATCATCCGCACCATTAATAACATGATTCGTACTCTCCTGTTTCATGCCTCCCTTCCTCCGTCTTTCTGGGTCTATTCCGACAAAATAGTAGAATACGTTCTAAATATTTTACCAACTAGCATCCTTCACAATATGACTCCAACCGAAATTCTATACCGAAGGATTCCTTCTTACGACCACCTAATAATATTAGGTTGCCTGTGTTATCCCAATCTTGCATCCACTTCCCCTCACAAATTAGCACCTCGAACTACTTCGTGTGTCGTCGTAGGTTTTTCGTCTAATCATAGGGGCTATCTTTGCTACGACTTGTCCACTCGTCAAATCCACATCTCTCGTCACGTCACTTTTGACGAGACCACATTCTCTTTCTCAAATCTCTAAAAATTCTGAAAAATGGACTATACCTTTCTTGACGAGCCCAACATCTCCCTTGTCATTCTCAGCCAACTGCATCAGTCAGAAACAGTGAACCCGTCTCTTCCACCCACTACTGCGACTATCGCCGTTAGCTCCGCGGCAATGTCCATGGCCACCTCTCAGTCACACCCGTTGCCGGTTGCCACCGCCACTGGCATCCGACCCAGCTCCCCTGTCTCACCGCCGGTCCTTCAACCCATAACCACCCAGAACCTTAACCCACCACCAGCTGCCCTGCCACCTCCACCAACCGATAATTCTGACAGCCCAGCTACCCACCTATTCCTCGTCGATCAGCCAGTTACCGGCAACACCACCACCACACCTACGCATCAGCACCACATCCTAAACCCACCATTGTCCCCTTACCCGAGGTACATACCACACAATACATCACCCAACCCTTATCTCCGACCATTCCCTAACCGTCGTCACCCCCACTAGATCTACCACCACACCGCTCCTCACCTCACCCACTGCCCTGTTCCACCACTCCATAACCCGACCATACACAACAGTTCTGTGACCCGCAACTAGCAAACCACCCAACTAACCACTCACCCACTGCCCCCACGCACCGAATGAAAATATATGCCCAACACGGTATTTTCAAGCCCAAAGTCCATTTTAACCTATCTACACAAATAATTTCCCTAATTCCCAAAAACCCTAAATTAGCCAAACTAAACCCTAATTGGAATGCGGCTATGTGTGAGGAATTTAATGCTTTAACGAAATAATACATTTGGGATTTGGTTCCAAGATCGGAGAGGGTGAATGTGATCCGTTGCATGTGGCTCTTTCATCACAAATACAGAGACAGTGGTGATCTAGAGAGGTATAAGGCAAGACTTGTGGCTAATGGCACAAATCAGCAGTAGGGTATTGATTGTGGTGAGACGTTCAGTCCGGTTGTCAAACAGGCTACCATTCGCACAGTTATGAGTATAGACATGGGCAAGCATTGTCCAATACATCAGCTTGATGTAAAAAATGTGTTTCTACATGGGGACTTGAAGGAAACAATTTACATACACCAGCCTCCTGGCTTTGTCCATCCAGCAGCCCCTTAGTATGTATGTCGTCTCCTTAAGTCACTGTATGGTTTGAAACATGCCCCTAGAGCGTGGTATGAACGCTTTGTCAGGTACATTATGCAGATTGGATTTGTATGCAGCATGTGTGATAATTCTCTTTTCATTTTTCATCGAGGTAGTCCGGAGTAGTTTGAGTCATACAACATTGTAGGGTTGTTGCATTCTGAAGGAGACAAGTTTAGAGTATTACTACTTGATCGGTGAAGTTTTTACCATAGTGAACTTGAAACTCTTTAACAAGAGCGAGATATATTCATGCCTCAGTCTGAATATTTATTTATAATTTATTTATTTTATTTTTTAATTATAATAATTATATTTTCACCAACACAAAGTACTTTCAAAGAACCAAAAATGTATATCATTTGAAACAAATAATAATGAGAGTCCTACATATCTCCATTTAAATGAAATGTGCTAAGATTTCCAACAAAGTCATGTGAGTCAAGATGTAGCATGAGTCTAAATGGGCAAGGTGAAGCATAGTATCCTTTTAAATATTTTTATCTATTCTTTTTCATATAAAATAATGATATTAAATTAGACATGAAATTTTAAAAATTAAATATTATTATAATTAAAAAATCTACTGAATAATATGTGATATTAAATTTTTAATTACAAATCATAATATTCTCAATATCTGATCTTTGATTTATGCAAAGAACTTTTGAGGAGTCAAACTACATAGTTAAAGAATTTTTGTAGTTTACAATTCTAATTAGAGGATCCGGCTTCTTTTCATTTTTTATTGTCTTCATTTTCTCAAATTCTTACTTGAATGTGAGACACATGTCATAATTTAAAATTAAGGATATAATTTAATTAAGCAGAGTAAAGTCTTAACAATAGTTAGGAGAACAATTATTCCATATGTTTGTTTCTTAAAACTTTTGTAATTCCACAACTACTTTTTTTCGTACTGCGTCATTCTTCATTTTCTTACTTCTCACAATGTCATCTTCTACTATTGATTTGAGTTAAAACAAAGATATTGTCTATTGAGGATCAAAGTCATAAGCTTGGTAACCAGCTGTATAACCCTATAATCCGAGAATTTAACATTCCCCAAGAAAGTTTAGAAGGAATGCATTGAAGCAGAAATCATGGATATATTTGGGAACTGTCAGCCACCATTGTAGTAATAAGGGGTCGTTTGGTACCGAGGTGGGATATCCCCAGATATTCCATGAGGTGGGATATTTCCTGGGATTAGTTATCCCATCTTCTCTCATTTTAGTGTAAAAGTTATTTCGAGATTAACTAATATCTCCTACCAAATATCGGATAAGGTTAATCCCAAACTTTATCTCGGAATTATTATCCTTAATATGTTGGCTACATTGAAGCAGAAATCATGGATATTTTTGGAAATGTCAGCCACCATTGTAGTAAATCATGGATACCACTTGATGCCACATATATTTCCAAAATATTTCCATATTTCTGTCAAATAACTATCAACAAAAATGTAATAAAAATAATTCTTTTTAAAAAAATATCAACAAATAAATGTATCACTCCTCCCTCCCATTTTAATTGTGGCTTTAGTTTTTTTCACGTCCATTATAAAATATAATAAATAGAAGATATTGTTTACTAAGTCATTCATATATAATTAGGGTAGTAGTCTTGTATTAGAAAAATATAGTAGTCTTGTATTAGGAAAATGTAGATTTATTTTCCATAATTAAATATTGTATATCATGTATATAAACCTTTTCATTAATGAAAATAATCCGTAGATTATTCTCTTTCATGGTATCAGAAGTCTAGGGCAAACTTTTCCTTCTCCAAAATTTTGCTCCTGCCGCCCTACCTCCCTTTTCGGCTGCCCATACCCCCCCTTCCCTTCATTTTTTTTTTCGAATCCCTAATTCTCCTCTTGTTCTTTCATTATGTCTACCAAAAATAACACCTTTCATCCTGCCCTTTCAGTCTCCATTATCAAGAACAACATCCCTATTGTTCTTGAGATGGAAAACGTCCAATACGCGACGTGGACAGAACTATTTAAAATTCACGCACGATCTAGTTGAGTCCTCCATCACATCGTCCCACCGGAAAAAATCGAGGAGAGTGTTCCTACCACCGATGATAAAATAGGGTTGTGGGCGACTCTTGATGCTACGGTACTCCAGTGGATTTATTCCACCATCTATACGAACCTCTTGCAGACTATTATTGAACTCGAAACCATGGCAATATAAGTTTGGAATAGGTTGCTTGATATATTCCAGGATAAAAAAAATTCCTGTGCCGTGACCCTTGAGAAGGAATTCTCCCACATCAACATGGAGGATTTTTTGAATGCCTCAGCCTATTGTCAAAGGCTCAAGGAGTTATTGGATCAACTCAAGAACATTGACGCGCCCGTCACGAATCATCGTCTTATTCATCAGATGGTTGCAGGCCTCACCGAGGCTTATAATGGCATTGGAACGCTTCTTCGTCAAAGTAATCCTCTCCGGCCGTTCTACTAAGTTTGTTTCATACTCACCTTAGAAGAAGCCGACTTGGCTAAAAATGTGGCAACTGGAGCCAATTCCGCCATGATGGTGGCCACGTCACGCGACACCGATGACTCTCACTCATTCTCGGACAATTCTTGCCAAAACTGTAACAATGGTGGTGCCAAAAAGGGTTGAAATAAAAAAAATGGTGGCAAAAACCGCAGCAGTGGCGGCGGCGGCAGTGGTGGAGGACGTGGTGGCAGTGGCCAGCTGGCTGGGCCGTAGCACCACTGGTCGCAGCCTTGGGCTAGTGCAAAGTCACGGACTGGGCATTGGAGCAGGCTGGCCTGCTTAGGCCTCGGCCACAGCAGGCCTTCGCTGTTGCGGGCCCAGCACTGGCCCCAACTCCCACGAATATTGAGGCAGCGATGCATCCACTTCGATTAAATCCTCCTGATGCAAATTGGTACATGGACACCAGTTCTACTTCTCACAGGACGTCCGCACCAAGTAATCTCTCGTCTTATTTCAATTTGAGCAATAATTGTGGCATCATTGTTGGTAATGGTAATTCAATTCCAATTCACGGTTATGGTCACACAAATTTATATCTCCTGAACCCACCTTTAGCCTTGAAAAATTTCCTTCATGCTCCTCACTTAATTAAAAATTTGGTGTCTGTTCGTAAATTTACAACTCAAAATGGGTTTTTTGTTGACTTTATCCTTTTTGGATTTTCCGTGAAGGATTTCACGACGGGGATACCTCTAATGAGATGTAATAGTCGGGGCGATCTCTATACCATCACCATCACCACTACCACTAATCAAGCCACATCGTTGACGTTTGCCGCTTTAGTACCTTCTTTGTGACATGCGCGTTTGGGTCATCCGGAAGCGTCTGTTCTTTTCTCTCTTAAAATTAATAATTTTATTGAGTGTAATAGTACGCGTAGTAGTAATGTTTGTCCTTCTTGTCCGCTTAGGAAACATGTTAGATTACCGTTTGTAGCGTCTAATTCTAGTACTTTAATGTCATTTGATATTATTCATAGTGATTTGTGGATATCTCCCATTTTTAGCTCTGTGGGTCATCGTTATTATATGTTTTTTTGGATGATTATTCTAATTTTTATGGACCTTTCCATTGTCTAAAAAGTCTCAAATTTATTCCACATTCCTATCTTTTAGAGCATTCATCCGTACCCAATTTGAACGGGAAATTAAAAGTATTCAATGTGATAATGGGAGGGAATTTAATAATAGGTCGTTTAGGGAATTTTGTAGTGTTAATGGTATATCTTTTCGATTTTCTTGTCCTCAAACGTCCTCCCAAAATGGAAAAGCCCAGAGAAAATATGCACCATTAATAATATTGTTCGGACATTACTCGCCCATGCTTCATTACCACCTTCATTTTGGCATCATGCATTACAAATAGCTACTTACCTTCTTAATATACTCCCGAGCAAAGTACTAGCATACCAATCTCCACTCCAAATTCTTTATCGTACGGATCCTTCGTATTCTCATCTTAGGGTATTTGGGTGTTTATGCTCTCATCTCTTCCCATCCACTACAATTAACAAATTTCAAGCCCGTTCTACTGCTTGTATATTTTTGGGTTATCCGTCTAATCCTCGTGGTTACAAATGTTTTGATTTATCTTCTAATAAAATCATAATTAGTCTCCATGTCATTTTTTATGAAACCCAATTTTCGTTTGCTAAATTGTATAATTCTGTGTCTAGTTCTTATAATTTTTTGGATGATAGGCTTTCACCGTATATTATCCACCATTTGGCCCATTCCGTGACCCAATTTTGGCAGCAGGACCATTGCCTGTCCGAATCCAATTTCTTGTCCAGCAAGCCCACTACCTGCTGGCCCCTCTAGTCTCGGTCTCGGTCCAGTTTCTCGGCCAGCAGGCCCACTGCCTGTTGGCCCAGTTTCTATGTCCTCCATCGGCTAACAGGCCCACTGCCTACTGGCCAATCCCGTGACATCCCTACACCGACCAAGGTCCGGCCCACTTCTATTCCGAGTCAAGGGCCTATTACTGGTAGCCAATAGGGTATTTTTAAACTAAAAAGGAATTTTAATCTATATTCTAATGTCACTAAATCACCCCTACCACGCAACCTAGAGTCTGCCCTTCATGACCCAAATTGAAAAATGGCCATGGATGATGAATATAATGCTCTTATTGAAAATAAGATGTGGGAGTTGGTGCCCCATCCGCCTGGTGTCAATGTTATTCATTCTATGTAGATTTTTACTCATAAAAAAAAATCTGATGGTTGTTTTGAGAGGCATAAGGCCCATCTTGTAGGTGATGGCAAAACTTAACAGTTTGGCATAGATTGTGGAGAGATATTTAGTCCGATGGTCAAACCAGCAATCATTCGCACAGTTCTCAGTCTGGCTCACTAGAAAACATGGCCAATTCATTAGCTGGATGTGAAAAATGTTTTCTTACATGGTGATCTCAAGAAAACAATATACATGCATCAACCCTTGGGTTTCAGGGACCCGATCATCCTCACCATATATGTTTGCTGAAGAAGTCCTTGTATGGGCTAAAACAGGCCCCTCGGACTTGGTTCAAAGGTTTGCAGATTATGTGTCTACTATTGGGTTTTCTCATAGCAGGTATGATTATTCTCTATTCATCTATCATCGTGGTACTTCTCGTTCATACATTCTGTTATATGTGGATGATATTATATTGACTGCCTCTTCAGATAAACTGCGCAAGTCCATCATGTCTCTTCTCAGTTCTGAATTTGCTATGAAAGACTTGGGGCCTTTGAGTTATTTTTTGGGTATAGTTGTAACTCGTTATGCAGGTGGTCTATTTCTATCACAGAGGAAGTATGCAGCTGAGATTATTGAGCGAACTGGCATGTTATCCTATAAGTTATCTCCTACTTAGGTTGATACCAAACCGAAGTTGAATGCTAATTCTAGCACACCTTACGAGGATCCCTCCCACTATCGCAGTCTTGCAGGGGTTCTTTAGTATCTTACATTCACGAGGCCCGATATTACTTATGCAGTTCAACATGTGTGTTTATTTATGCATGATCCGAGGGACGAACACATGCACGCTCTCAAATGCATTATGTGTTACATTCAGGGTACTATTGATTATGGTTTGCACTTATATCCATCCTCCGTATCTACTCTCATGTCTTATACAGATGCTGATTGGGGTAGGTGTCCGGATACCAGTCGTTCGACATCTGGTTATTGTATGTTTCTTGGTGATAACTTGGTCGGCTAAACGCTAGACTACTTTATGATGATCCAGTGTGGAGGTCGAGTATCGAGGGGTAACTAGTGTGGTGTATGAGTCCTGTTGGCTACGTAATCTCTTATTAGAGCTTCACTTTTCTATTCAAAAAGTTACCTTAGCCTACTGCGATAATATTAGTGCGGTCTATCTCTCTGAAAATCTGGTCCAATAGCAACACACTAAACATATCGAGATGAATATTCACTTTGTTCGAGAAAAGGTAGCTCGTAGATAAGTACGTGTCTTGCATATCCCTTCACGGTACCATATTGCTGACATATTTACTAAGGGTCTTCCCTTAGTTCTGTTTGAAGATTTTAGGGACATTCTCAGCATACGACAACCGCACGCTATGACTTCGGGAGTGTGAAAGAATATACACGGTAACGTGTATATTGTATATTTACTTACCATAATTATTATAATTCTTGTGCATATATAATTAGGGTAGTAGTCTTATATTAGGGAAATGTTGTATTCTTGTATTGGGAAATAATCAGGAGATTATTCTCTTTTAGTGTTAGAGTTAGAAACATTTTATATTAAAATATTAAAGTGCATAACATATTAGTGGACATAAAGTAGATATAATAGTGTTGGGTGTGCGAATAAAATCCAATATCGATAGCTGAAAAGATTGGGAGTCAACATATAAGGTGCATGAATATCTTAATAGTGTTAGGCCTTTTGAGAAAAAACGTGCGGACTTGGCCTAAAGCAGACAATATCACACTATATTTAGAGTATCTGCAGATTGACTAGCCCAACAAGTAGTCATTCAAGCTCCCAAAACCAATATGACATGCTCTCTCCATTATCTCATACTAATTACTCCATAAAAAGAAATCATACACATATACGAAGGATGCGAGTGTATGACAAATATTCTGTTGTAGATGATGAATAATATTGTATTGTTCTTATAGTTGATGTCATGTGACAAGGAGGTCACGGGTTCAAACCGTGGAAACAACCTCTTGCAGAAATGCAAGGTAAAGCTACGTACAATATACCCTTGTGGTCCAGCCTTTCTCCGGACCCCGCGCATAGCGGGAGCTTAGTGCACCGGGCTGCCCTTTTTTTTTTTATATAATTGGAGGTTGGTGTAGTGAAAGAGAAAGTTCATGAGACAAAGAAAAATATTCCAAGTCTCCAACTTATTTTCCAAAAAACTAAGAATTAGTTTGGTAAGGAAGGCGTTTTTTTGTGGTGAAGCTTTAGTCTCAAAAATAGTCCGGAGTAGTTTGAGTCATACGACATTGTAGGGTTGTTGCATTCTGAAGGGGACAAGTTTAGAGTATTGCTATTTGATGGTGAAGTTTTTACCATAGTTAACTTGAAACTCTTTAACGAGAGCGAGATATATTCATGCCAACCCGACTGTGCCTTACATGTGCTCTACAGGCCGCACGTAATCTTTCTTCCCAACGAGCCCTTTTTTTTATTTGGAAGACGGGCATTGCGTTCGGTTCGAAAGGCATGGTTTTCAGTATGTCTCCAAATAGGGCCCCAACTAGTCCGGCTAGCTAGTGAGCGGAGCCTGAATATTTATTTATAACTTATTTATTTTATTTTTTAATTATAATAATTATATTTTCACCAACACAAAGTACTTTCAAAGAACCAAAAATGTATATCATTTGAAACAAATAATAATGAGAGTCCTACATATCTCCATTTAAATGAAATATGCTAAGATTTCCAACAAAGTCATGTGAGTCAAGATGTAGCATGAGTCTAATTGGGCAAGGTGAAGCATAGTATCCTTTTAAATATTTTTATCTATTAACTTTCATATAAAATAATGATATTTAACTGGACATGAAATTTTAAAAATTAAATATTATTATAATTAAAAAATCTACTGAATAATATGTGATATTAAATTTTTAATTACAAATCATAATATTCTCAATATCTGATCTTTGATTTATGCAAAGAACTTTTGAGGAGTCAAACTACATAGTTAAAGAATTTTTGTAGTTTACAATTCTAATTAGAGGATCCGGCTTCTTTTCATTTTTATTGTCTTCATTTTCTCAAGTTCTTACTGAATATGAGACACATGTCATAATTTAAAATTAATGATATAATTTAATTAGCAGAGGAGTCTTAACAATAGTTAGGAGAACAATTATTCCATATGTTTGTTTCTTAAAATTTTTGTAATTCCACAACTACTTTTTTTCCTACTGCGTCATTCTTCATTTTCTTACTTCTCACAATGTCATCTTCTACTATTGGTTTGAGTTGAAACAAAGATATTGTCTATTGAGGATCAAAGTCATAAGCTTGGTAACCAGCTGTATAACCCTATAATCCGAGAATTTAACATTCCCCAAGAAAGTGTTGGATATTGTAAAGCAGTACGAGAAGTAAATAAATATTACAAGTGTTCGAAAGAATAAACAAATAGGCAATTCAGAACTGCCGTAAGCTTGTTGAGTCTTGAATCTTGATAACCTGAAATCAAGAAACACTTAAATCTGGATTGTTACAACTGTGGCTGAGTCGAGAGATGGCTCTCTGTCTTTAAGACAAGATTGTCCCGTATATATGCATTTACGTTAACGGGCAATAGTCTCCCAAGATAAAACAACAACTAATCAACACTACAAAGCAAATAGGTTAATTCTGACGAAGAAAACAAACACGAAACAACTTGCTGAAGAATAGAAAAGGAAGGAAGTGTTTTCTATTTTTTTGTCCCAACGTTTCTGCTCACGTTTTGGACTTTCTGTTTCTCTTCTGTTTTGTCTCTGTGTATATATGTTGTCTCATTTTTCTGTATCTTTCTCTCTCACACAATTGAGCCAAGTAATGGCTGTTTATGGCCATTGAATGAGGGAGTTAATCAGCCAAGTAATGGTTGTTTATGGAGGGAGTTAATCACCTACGACCCTAGCCCGGACGGGCGAGCGGCGGCGGCGGCGCGCGCGTGGGCTTAGCCTTGAACCCAAACACATCTAGGTCCTCCCTCCTTTAAACACATGGGTTACCCTTCGGGGTCCCAAATCCTTAGCCAATTTTGAGACTTATAAAGAGAGCAATTCTTCCTTTTCCCACCGATGTGGTAGATTTGTCCCACACCATATTTTCATGCCTCAAACACCTTACTTTGTGGACCAATATCTCTTTCATTTCTCAACGAAATTTGACGATTCTTGGCCCTAAAGTCATCTACTCACTTAGTAGATTATGCACGTGTGAAGAGACAAAGCCTCCAACATGCGTAACACTAGTGTTTAATTCATTAAATATGGGTGGACGCACCTCCCCACCAAAGGCAAATTTCCAACAATCCCCTCTTGAAAGAGATTTTGGCGCACACACATGGTGCCTACTTTCTGCAATCTTTCAGAGAAAAGATATTGCATCAGGAGAGGTAGCTTCTGCTTTGAACCTTCCCTAGTTGAATACCACCGGACTTACTTACTACGCGGTGAACGTGATGTCTTGAACTGTCAGTGTTTAGTGTAAGCCAAGACAATGATACCAACACAATAACTCTCCTTATTCATTTTCATTCTTATTGTTCTGTCCGTTGTGGCCATGGACACACTTGGATTCTTAAGTGCGTTCATTTGAGGTGGCCTGTCCTCGCACTTAAATAGGTGATCTCCTACAAGGTATCCTGCTATACCCCACTTCACAAGTGTTAGGAGTTATTAAAAGATTTCTCAACCTTAACCTCAACCGTTTGAGGATCGTTAAAGGTTTGGAAGCTTAACATTTACCCACCATGCAGGTAGCACTTTAATGTCTATCGCGGGAACAACTTTGGATTCATGTTTCCCTATAGAAATCATCATCCGAAGTGCTCTTGCTTCCACCGAACCGCTCAACTGAACCTTTTGCAGCTTAGTTTTCCCATTGAACCAAATTCTTGGGATCTCCAATCAGTATGGTTGGGTTACCACCGCAAAGGTTCGTATTGTTTGGGTTTTAAGCCCATTCCCCTAGACAGGCAAAACACTTGACCTCCGAGTAGTCTCTTAGTTAAAAGGGTCCGCTATATCCTTTGATTAGTAATCAAAGAAGTGACACCCATGATGATCAACTGTCATACGGTCTTATATCTTTGACAGATCTTGACAGATATGTCCAGACGCCGTCATCCGTGTCCTTCCTGGAGCCGACCGGCTAGCCACAGTGTATAACTGCTGAAGGCACGAGTTTCTCCCAATAAGGGGCGTTCTCTAAGGAGTTATGAAGTTACTCAACTTCTTTCATACTTTGTATAAAGCGATAAACTTCGATTCCATCATGAATCGCCGATGTAAGTTTGCTTAGAGGATTTTTCAAGACCCACCATACATATTTACTTGTGGCTTTAGTGTTCTTCACATCTGATGTCCAGTTTGCATCACTGTGTTCTCCCAGAACCGCTGGACATCCAGAATACCTTAATCCGTAGATAAGCGAATATTTCAGATATCGTCATATCCGACTTAACGCCTACTATCTATTATTTCCAGAATCACGAGTGAACCTTAGTTCAACTGATTTGCTTTGTAGGCCGATACCAGGTCGGTTATAGTGTGTACAATACATTGAACTACATGTGACGTGCACATATCAGTCATTGTCTATGGGTGCACCATGATTCCAATCAGTTCTATGATTCATATCCATTGGTGGCTTCAACGAGACTGTCAACTATCTCACAACTGAGTTTGGAGTTAGACCAGTCCATTAGATGTCTTAGAAATCCAATTCCTAAGATGTCATTTGTGATACCCGTATCTTTTGTTTCAATATAACTTCCACTTTAGACTGTTGATTTCCAATTGTTGGCTTTCTAACTTCAGAGTCAATATTTCTGTGGTCAGATTCATTGTTTCTGTTTTATTAGAAACTTCCAGGACCACAATGTAAACATTTCAGGGACCAAAATGAAAGTTCAGGAAGAAGCCCAACAGTCCAGCAAACCAACTCTGATCCTCCCCTTTCAACTCTCCGGTTAGGTAGGCTGTTTCAACATCCATGCCACACAAGACTACAATGGCCCTAGATGTTAAGCTATTCATAGGGAAGCACATGTACAAGTAGCCGAGGACTTGTACTCGTCAGTAGATCCATCTACTTTGTACTCACTTTTGAGTATCTTTTTTCACAACCCAAATGTTCTTTTCCCGGGGGAAGATCAACCATTACACAAGTATGGTTCTATATGATGGAATCTATTTATCTCTTTGTAACTTCTTTCCAAAGCAGCGCTTCTGGAGATGACAATTATTTGTTAATTGTATATGGTTCATTCTCAACCATGCAAGCTAGAAGGCCTGGAACAAGTCTTTGTCCCCTCTTTGCTCCATCTCGGTTCAACTTCTAGAATCCCTGAGTTCTGTAGATCTGGAATATTAAGTTCCGGATAGACAACAACTTCCGAGTCCTTTAGATACGGAACGTCTAGTTTCGGACAGTCAGACACTCGCGGGTTCTTGTTAACCTTGAGCAATTACTTCTTTTTCCTTTTCAAGGAAAGTTATCTTCAAAGAATTCAGCATTCTTTGACACCAAGAGGCGATAAGCACTACTGTTATTTGCAGATCCAGTGGATATGTAACCTATAGTCTTAGGTCCAACTTGACCTGTTTCAGTATTCCAACTTTTACCAAGCCACCCTACATCACAATATTTGTATGCGAGATCATTTCCATGTTTCACACGGAGAGTTATCCTTATTCTTATGCGTATTTCTGTTGAGAATCGCATTAGCGGTAAGGATCACCTTGCCCCACATATTTTGGGCGTACGGCTTTGCGCTTGGCTAACACCGTTGGACTGAGGTGAGTAATGAGCAGTCGTTTAATGAACGATGCTTCACATTCTCCCCCTCTTTCACTACGAATTCCTCAATCCGTATGCTTAGTTGATTTTCAACTTCTGCTTTGTAGCGCTTATTCTCTTCAACAACTTCATCTTTGATTTTCAACAAACAAAGGATGTAATACGTTGTACCATCATCAATTAAGGTCACAAAGTACTTGTCTTCCCCCTCTATTTTGTATAAACTTCAAATCACTCAAGTAGGTGTGACTAAGTTCTAGAGGAGCGATGCTTCTTTCGCCACCCTTGACGGAACTTGGAAAGGTGATTTTGCCTCTTCGCCTACCTCACATTCATTTTGAGGGTTTATGTCAAAAGAAGGCAACAATCTCAACTTCACTAGCTTTTGAATGACTTTCTATTTAACGTGTCTTAATCTATGATGGCATAGATGCACAGATTACAAATATATCATTCATTTGGCTACAGACATACGGTACCATTCTTAGTTATTACAGACCTGTTGGACTAGTCTCAAAACCAGCTTGACCAATAGCGTCCCTTAAATTAAGTTTGGGACATGTATCACCTCATTTTAAAGTGATCCCATTCCCTGAAGTCATATTGAGGACAACCTCTCTAACCCCTTCTACTTTAGAGGTGGCGTTGCTTTACATGAACAACCTCTTGCCCGTGGTTAGGGCGTAACCGGATCATATGTGATTTGGATACTCTGGCCCACTCCAGTTGTTTTGGCAGACTGAGTGTCCAATTTATTTTTTGTCTTTCTTTAGGCCTTCAGATCATTTAAGACCTGGAAACTCTAGCCCACCTTATTAGGTGTCCATTACTTTTCTTATCAAATGAATTCTGCCTCCACTCCAGTCGCCCATAGGCTTTGTATGACTGAGTGTCCAATACCATCCTATCAAAGGAATTTTGGCCCACTCCAGTCGTCCGTAGGCTTTGTACGACTGAGTGTCCAATATCATCCTATCAAAAGAATTTTGGCCCACTCCAGTCGCCCATAGGCTTTGTACGACTGAGTGTCCAATATCATCCTATCAAATGAAGGATCTTCTGTGAAATAGTGTGACAGGGTCAACGTCTTAAGATAAGACATTATCTTTTAGTCTTCTTCCCTTGAGATTGGTGCCCAGACAATTGTTGGCGCTTACTTAAGAGTGGTAACAGTTTTCGCACAGTCAGTGGATCTTTTCCCTCGTATGTGCGAACATACTTTACACACTTTTAATAATTACACTCAAAAGAACGGATCTTTTTAAGTCGTTTACAAAATCCAATCTTTAAACGGGAAGGAAGATGAGATTAAACTTTTGATTTTAAAGCGTAAGGGATATAAATTATTTCGTGAAAATATTTTCATATTCCTCCTTACTTTAAGCCCTTTTTAATCAGACATCATTTAATCTTATTCTTGACAAGAAAGAAAAATTACTTATCCCAATTTCGGATTCTGGCCCACTTCAGTCACTTCATCAGACTGAGTGTCCATTTCCTCCTTACCATAACTCGGATCCTTTGTCTGGGACAGATATAGGCCTTCTGCTACAAGATAGAACCACATCTTCAGCCTTCTCCTCTTGTCCCAGTTGACATCCTCGGTCTCTCATGGGCGCTTGTTCCCACCACTCTCGGGAGCGGTGACACTATGAACACGTTGACCTTCAACAGCATAATCATCACTATCTTCTACCAGAAAACCACAGCCATATCCAGATTTGGTCACACAACTTTCGACCGACATCTTTCAAACACTAAAATTTGGATTGTTACAACTGTGGCTGAGTCGAGAGATGGCTCTCTGTCTTTAAGACAAGATTGCCCCGTATATATGTTTTTACGTTAACGGCCAATAGTCTCCCAAGATAAAACAACAACTAATCAACACTACAAATCAAATACGTTGATTCTGACGAAGAAAACAAACACGAAATGACTTGCTGAAGAATAGAAAAGGAAGGAAGAGTTTTCTGTTTTTTTGTCCCAACGTTTTGGACTTTCTGTTTCTCTTTGTGTATATATGTTGTCTCGTTTTTCTATGTCTTTCTCTCTCACACAATTGAGCCAAGTAATGGTTGTTTATGGAGGGAGTTAATCACCCACGACCCACGACCCGAGCCCGGACGGGACGGGCGGGCGGCGGCGCGCGTGTGGGCTTAGCCTTGAACCCAAGCACATTTAGGTCCTCCCTCCTTTAAACACATGGGTTACCCCTTGGGGTCCCAAACCCTTAGCCAATTTTGAGACTTATAAATAGAGCAATTCTTCTTTTTACCACCGATGTGGTAGATTTGTCCAACACCATATTTCCATGCCTCAAACACCTTACTTCGTGGACCACTATCTCTTACATTTCTCAATGAAATTTAACGATTCTTGGCCCTACGGTCATCTACTCACTTAGTAGATTATGCAAGTGTGAAGATACAAAGCCTCCAACATGCGGAACCCTAATGTTTAATTAATTAAATATGGGTGGATGGTCCCACCAAAGGCAAATTTCCAACAGAAAGTTTAGAAGGAATGCATTGAAGCAGAAATCATGGATATATTTGGAAACTGTCAGCCACCATTGTAGTAATAAGGGGTCGTTTGGTACAGAGGTGGGATATCCCCAGATATTCCATGAGGTGGGATATTTCATGGCGACCATTGTAGTAATAAGGGGTCGTTTGGTACAGAGGTGGGATATCCCCAGATATTCCATGAGTTGGGATATTTCATGGGATTAGTTATCCTATCTTGTCTGGGATAACTAATCCCATCATTTTAGTGTAAAAGTTATTCTGAGATTAACTAATACCTCCTACCAAATATCGGCCCACAAGATGGACTACCATTCTGCTTATTTCTACCCTTTCTCTTCCCTTCCAGTGAAGAATCCGACATGTTCGGCACAATATTGAAAGTTACTTCCTAACGACTTGTAATAGGGATACAAAGTGTAAATGACGAATGTATCCCTATTAAAAGGTTACAATGCAATTTTATCTCAGCTAATTAAGTAGATTCCATATGTCAATGTCAAGAGAAAAGTCATCCCAACCATCACTTTGTCCTTTTAGCATGCAATCGGCTCCACCATTTAACGGTGCTAATTTTTCCTCGTGCAACATTATTGTTGGTGCTTCTTCCTCAATTTCATTGCAATTTTCCAGTAAAGTTGCCCACCATTGAACTTCATTGTCTGTAGTTTGCTTCTCACTAGTACTAGTCCTTATTGTTTCTTTATTGCCTTCGTATTTGTCTAGTGTGTTTGTGATCATACTTTTGTTGATGCAGCAATAAGAAACATTCTTCTTAGTGCTCGAGAAGTTCCGAGGTTGAGGTCTTATTATTTCATTCTTAGTAATGCCTCTGCACTTATTCTTAATCTTTTGTTGCTCGTTATGATGATGAGAAGCAATATTTAATGCCCTCTTTTGAAAGTGAGTGTTCCATTTAACGGTGCTGATTTTTCCTCGTGCAACAATATTGTTTGAATCATTCCGCCATCTTAAAAACAACCAAATATGTTTGTATGTTTTAACATGTATAATAGAATCATTTGTCTCTGCACGAGAGGGCATGTATGTTGAGACATATATACTCCCTCCGTCCCAAAAAGTTTGACCTACTTTTCTTATTAGTTTATCCCAAAAAAAAATTAACTTTATGAGATTATTCACAACCACACAATTATCTAAGATTTATTTTGTACCACACATTTCAAAAGTCTTCCTTTATTTCTTAAATTTTGTGTTAAGTCAAAGTATGATAATCTTTTTAGGACGGAGGGAGTAATATAATTATGTAGTAAAAATTAATTGTTAATGTAGATCTCAAACAGCATAAACTTTTGGATGAAATGATTGCTAAATCTCATGGGTGAGTGTAATATGAGATATTAAAGTGTTTGAACATAAATTAAACTTGCCTGTTGCCTAAGAGCTTATGAAGCCTCAACATGAGATCTACTTCATCCGAAGAAAAGTCACCTCTCTTGATATGTGGCCTTAGATAATTCAGCCACCTTAATCTGCAGCTCTTCCTGCATCTATTCAGACCTGCACATTTTCACAGATAAACATATGGGTATATGAAGAGAAAAATTACTACTCTGCAATCTATGCCATCACTTTAGGCCCAACTTATATGGTACTACTAATATTATATTAGATATTAGGAGTAATGAGTTTCAGGTTTAAATCTAAGCAGAGACAAAGAATACAAGGTGATTTCTCTTCATCTTTCTTAACTTTGGTAGACAGATTTATCTGGTATATGTTGCTGATGGAAGGTGGCAGGTATCTCGTGGAATTAGTCGAGGTGCGCGTAAACTGATCCAGACACCACGATTATAAAAAAATGAAGTTTACAAAAGAAATAAAAATCTTTGAAGCTTAATATCTAAAATAAGCCCGTAAAACATTTGGTGTGACCACAAATTATAGTATCATTAATTAAAGGTAAACTTTTTATAAATATAAAAATATAATCATTCTATTTAGAAGACTAAAGAGTAAAAAACTTCACATAAAATGCGCCAGAAGAATACTAAGTACTACGTTGTTTCAAAAATGTTTGTCTTACTTTCTTTTTTAGTTTGTTTTAAAAAGAATGTCTCTTCCTTTTTTTGATAACTTTTTTAACTTTAATTTTATACATGGCATGTTTAAGATTATAAAATTAAAAAGTATTTTGATATACTCTATATATCTTTAATTTAATACTATAAGATTAAAAAAAATTCTTTACTTTTTAAATTTTATGACTAAAATGAGACAAAGAGTAGTTAGTTTACCAGCTCTAGCCGGAACAAGATGCCACTTTCCTTCACCGAACTTTTGAATGCATTTTCTTAAAAGAACATCTTCTTCTTCAACCCATGCACCTTTCCTCACCCCCAACGAAGTACACATAGGAGTATTCATGATTATTAGTCACATTTCACTGACCTTCAATTTCCAGTACCACTTTATATATACTATGGGTGGCCAGTGGGCCGGGCTCGAGACGGTCGGGTCGGGTTTAGCGGGATCGGGATAGGCGGGATTTGCCGAAGTCCCGTCCCGATTCCGCGGAATAGGGTCGGGGCGGGAACGGGATCCGGGGCGGTTTTTTTTTTTTTTGCACTTAATTTAAAAAATAACATATATATAAAAAAGTCAATAATTAAACAAGATAGTGTAATAAAAACATCCCAAAGATGTTTTTGTGCCTCTTATATTTTTAATAGACATATGATTTTTTTTGTAATACAAATACAATTGTCAAAATTGCAACTTTGTGGTGTTGTTCAAAAGTTGCAAATTACATAGTAAAATTGCAATTAAAAAATATTACATTTTAAAAAAAACCTGTTCTAGTTTTTTGATAATTTCCTGTGGTTCTTCGGTTGGAATTGGTATCTGTTGGTCAAATTGCTCCACGTCTCTTCCACCACCTTTGGATAAGATTTCGTTGTAGTTTTCGTCTTCTTCTTCGTTGATCTCCGGTTGACCGCACCTTCTCCGCTCCGCTCGTATCCAATCTCTGAATAATACTACAATCTCCAAGATGTCTTCGGCTAATGAGTGTCTGTGCTCTCCTATTTGATATTTGCTGGCAGAAAAAAGTGCTTTCAGACGCCGTTGATGACACTTGAATGTTCAAAACATCTCGAGTCATCATTGAAAGTATCGGAAAGGTCTTCTCATTCCCCCTCCAGTATTTCAGCAAGTCTTCACGTCCTTCATTGAGAACTGCTTGGTACGGTACAGAACCCTGCAAAATAAAAATATCAAACTTGCTAATTTGGTTAGTAGCGGTACGGCCGCCGCACATTTTATTTCTGAGACTTTCAATATTAGCCGCAGAAACATCATGTCTTTTGTGAGTTTGTGTTGAAGAAGAAGAAGATGGTATGGAAGCTGGTAGGTTGCTAGCACTTTCTTGTTGGTAAAACCTATATATTTTTTTGCATTCGTCTTCTACGCTAGACAACACTTCTTCTTTAGTTTGTTCAATAGGTGGTGGGTGATTTGAATTTTTGGGACTTCGAGGTGGTAGTACTGTTATACAATCGTAAATAGTTTCAATAAATGATTTAGTACCGTCTATTTTAATAGTCGGATTTAATACATCACCAATAATATAAATAGTGGGAATAGGAATAAAGTATTTTTTTTATTTTGATAAATATTGTTTTAATAGTTGCCTAATAAGCTGGTTTATCCATATATTCATTAAGCAGTAAATATATTAGAGATATATAAAACAACATAGTTGAAATAGTAGGATAATATATACCGGAAAATTCTTTTGTTGCTTGAAAAAATTTCTCTAAAAATACAATAAGTTCAGAAATTTTTTCCCAATCGCTATTTACAACCATATCAGCTGAATTTTGATTATGAGAGTTAAAAAATAAGGTTATAGGTTTTCTATAGTCATAAGCAACAAGTAGTTGCTCGTATAAAGAATTCCACCTACTGGGCACTTCTTCTGGAATTTTTCTATAAGATAGTTGGCAATCGTGACAAGTTTTTTATATTCTTTTCTTCGTTGCATTCTATTATTTTTTAAAATAAAGTTTATAGCAAATTGTATTTTACTAAGAATGTCTTCAAAAGTGATAGACCATCATTTACAATTAAGTTATATATATGGCACACACATTTTATATGAAAATGATCTGGAAAAGATGGAGTTAAACTATTTTTAAAAATTGTAATAGCGTAATTGTTAGAAGAAGCGTTATCTAATGTAATAGTCATAATTTTATCAGTTATTCCATAATAATCGCACACTTAATAAATATTTTCTGCAATAAAAGTACTAGTGTGTTTATCATCTATATATTTATACGCTAAGATACGTTTTTGCATAGACCATTTATAATCTATCCAATGACAGATTACCGTTAAATAATCATGGCCGTTAGTACTAGGGCCTATATCAGAAGTGATAGCCACTTTTCCATTAAAATGATATAATGAATAACGTAAATACTGTTGATATTCATGTGCGAATTTAAATACATCTCTCTTAATAGTTTTTCTAGGAAAACCTTTAAAAGCAGGATTGTACATATCTCTAATGTAATGAATAAAACCGGGAGATGAAGAAAATGAAAAAGGCAAACCCTCCACATCAACTAATTTTGCTATTGCTTCCCTATATCTATGTTTATCGTATTTAGGGCCTACAATTCCCCCCGTCATAGGGTTAATTTGACCCTGTACTTGGTCTGGGACAGTATGTAAACCTTGTCCCGATGGAGAGGACGTTTGCACACCCGATTTTGAAGCCTCGTATTGGGCATATCTAGCTGGATGAGCCCTTGCTACGTGTCTCATTAAATCCTCCGTCCCACCGTGACCTTTTCCAGTTTTAAATTTTAAAACATCTTTACAAATTTTACATCTAGCTACTTGATTCTCTACGTCCCTATCAAAAAATGTCCATGCATCTGATTTTAATGTTCGTTTTGCTGGACCTCGTCTCAAACTAGGGGGAATAGGAGAAATTGCAGTTGAAGGTGCACTAGTGGGTGTGTTGTCATCTACATTAGTGGGTGTATCATCTAGATCATCGTCTAAATTAAAGTCTTCCTGAGTTTAAGAAAATAACTCATCGTCTAAATCTAATGGTATTGTAGAAAAATGTTCAGTATCAACAAAATCATCCTGTGTAGGAATAGGATTCTGTCCATAAATAGGATGACTAGAAAAAGTACCCTTGCCCTTGTTGCCCCTACTAGAAGAAGCATGACCTCTACCCGTAAGCATACGTTTAAATCCTTCCATTATAAATTTATAATTATACTAATAAATAATTAAAGTAAATTAAATTAAGTACGTTAAATAAAATAAACATACAATAATAATTTAATGAAGGAACGAATGTACCAAACGCCGACGTAACGTCGACGTGTAATCGAGAGGTTGAAAATTGAAACTTTGCTCTATGAAAAATGGTCAAGCTAGTTGCCAACTTCACTCCCAAATGAATAAATAAAATTGAATATTTAGTAGACAATGTAGACTTGTAGAGAGATAGATTTAGAGATTAGAGAGATTGTAGGAGATTTGTGAGAAAGATAAAGAGAAAATGAGGTATTTATAGTTGGAAAATTGGTTAAAGTGAAAATATAATAATTTATGGGTTAAAAATAAATATTAAGTGGGTAGAGGGGAGGCCAAAAATAACGACCAAAATGTAAAATGGTCGTTGGTGGAATGGTTATTTGTGCAAAAGGGGGGGTTTCGGGCGGGATCGGGATGGGACCGGGAGCGGGTCGGGCCTGGCGAGACTGGGCCGGGCCGGAACAAGACCATGTCCAGTCCCGGTTCGAGTCCCGATACCGCAAAAAAAATTTAAAAAGGTCGGGTTCGGGGCGGTGTCGGGGCGGGACAGGGCCGACCCAGCCCACTGGGCAGCCTTAATATATACACATGATTGGATTCTAACAGGTGCCTTAAAACCCTATTACGTACGTGGAAAGACTAACCATGAAGGAGTTTTTCACAAAGCGACACCTGTTATAAATTGCACAGTTATCTTCAACAAAAAATCCAAATTCCCAATGTCCCCCCTTTGCTATTCTTCCCGCCGTTGGGACAACCCTCTTTCACTTCCGTCACTTTTGTTTTTTTCTATTTTTCCTATCACTTTTATTAGCGAATATTCTCCATATATTCACCATATATTGTGTAATTATGAGTATTATATATTTATGATATATTAGGATTCTTACTATATTAGTATTCCCTCATTGTACACACTATATATATATTGTACTAATGAGAAGAGTCCTTAGGGAAGATTATTACAATGTTACATGGTATCAAGAGCCAAAACCCTAGGTCTTCTCTAAATTAATTTTGTCGCCCCCCTCTCGGATCTCTCCCGGCGGCCACCACTTATTGGCTGAGAAGACCACCGTCTCTTTCTTTGTTCTTCCTTATCTTCTTTCTCCTACTTTGATAAAATTTATCCACTATAATGACTCCAAGTCCTGAGAGATAGTGTAATATATCCACTGTTTGACAACGACGTCTAGACAAAGCCATGTTGAGTCATCAACCTCAGGGGGGCGAGGGAAGGATTTGTCGATATGGTTAAGCACGTTATAGATACATACATGAATACGAAAAAGTTTAACCCATGGAGAGTACTGACTGTTTTCTTGATCAAGAATTATGGGGAGGCAATTCTTGATGTTGGTGATGGTGAGGGATGGATGGACAGAGGGTGAAAATGATGATTTTGGTATGTCACGGGTGACGACGGTGGAGGATGAGGCTACTTTGGGAGTTGTAGGAGGAGTCATTATAGTGGATATATGACACTATCTCTCAGGACTTGCTCCTTACTATAATGAAATCCAGCGCCTCTGCCCGTGATTTATAGCTTCGGTTAGAGGAAATATTTCAAGATAACAAACACAATCGTGTTGTGTATTTGGAAGAACAATTTAATAATACACGCTTTGAAAATTTCTCTAACATGTCCGATTATTGCAAGCAGTTGAAACTTGTCGCGGACCAATTATCCAACGTCGGCACGCCTATCTCAACAACAAAGATGGTCCTACAATTAGTTGCAGGCCTACCAAAAGGTGAGTACGATACTTTAGCCACCATTATACAGCAGGCTGATCCGTTACCCAGTTTTAATAAGACCCGCTCGCAATTATTGCTAGAAGAAACCCGTCGTGCAAAGAAGGACGATCACAATCAAAAGGCGTTAGCAGTCGACACGTCTCCCCAAAACAACATTACCGCCAGCTCGCCTCCGCCGAAAAAGAATCAAAGCAACGGCAGAACTGCGGCGGCAGGGGCGGCTGAGGCCGATGAGGTGGAAAAAGTGGAAAATGATGTGGGAAATGGGGACGCAGCCATCAGCAGAACTCACAGCCGCCGCAGCCCAGTCCATATGCGCATTGGATCGATCCAGTTGCCCCATATTAGAATGGAAACTGGGCCTCCTCTCTTTCCCAAGTACCGGCCCACTTCTCTCACCCACAGCAGGGATTATTGGGTCACGCTCCATCCGCTCGGTCAGCCCACTATCAGCCACACCAAACCTACTTCATGCAGGCCCAGTACCCGCAGCATTTCTCTAGTCTGGCCTCGACTGATTTGGGCCAGGACTTTAGCAGTTTGAACTTACAACTGCCCGATGAAAATTGGCAGCAGGTAATATTCCCAAACTATTTCGATTAAAGTATCCTCAGTACATTACAACTGGCAGTGGTCACCGCATTCCAATACAGGGCTATGGTACCTCCTACACACAACCTCCGCATCCACTATTTTCTCTTAACAATGTCATGTATGCTCCAAACATCATTAAGAACCTAATTTCTGTCAGCAAATTTACTCGTAATAATATTGTCTCTATTGATTTTTACCCTTTTGGTTTTACTGTGAAGGATCTTCGTACGGGAACACCTCTTACAAGATGTAATAGTACGGGGGATCTCTATCCATTCCCATCCACCTCCGCTGCTAGATCATGCTCTCCCATTTCTCTTACTGCTATCTCTCCGTCCACATGGCATAATTGGCTTGGCCACCTAGGAGCCCCAGTTTTTAATTTTCTTAGAGGCAATAATTTTATAAAATGTAATAATGGAAAACTTGTCCAACACTATGTTTCTTGTTCTTTAGGCAAACATGTTCGTCTTCCTTTTAAATCATCTTCCAGTATTACATTTTTTCCCTTTGATATTATTCATGCTGATTTGTGGAGGTCTCTTATCTCTAGTTCACTTGGTCATAAATATTATATTGTCTTGTTAGATATTTTTTTCTCATTATATTTGGATCTACCCACTCAAATTTAAATCAGAAGTGTTTGCCAAATTTCTTGAGTTTCATATTTTTATCAGAACACAGTTTGAAGAGTGCATAAAATCGTTTCAGTGTGATAATGGTCGTGAATTCAACAACTCCATATTTCACCAGTTCTGTAGAAATAATGGCATGGTTTTCCGATTCTCGTGCCCCCACACATCGCCTCAAAATGGTAAAGCCAAACGAATTATCCGCACCATTAATAACATGGTTCGTACTCGCATATTTCATGCCTCCATTCCTCCGTCTTTCTGGGTCTATGCCGACAAAATAGTAGAATACGTTCTAAATATTTTTACCAACTAGCACCCTTCACAATATGACTCCAACCAAAATTCTATACCAAATGATTCCTTCTTACGACCACCTAAGAATATTTGGTTGCCTGTGTTATCCCAGTCTTGCATCCACTTCCCCTCACAAATTAGCACCTCGAACTACTTCATGTGTCTTCGTAGGTTTCCTGTCTAATCATAGCGGCTATCTTTGCTATGACCTGTCCACTCGTCAAATCCACGTCTCTCATCACGTCACTTTTGACGAGACCACATTCCCGACATCTCCCCCGTTATTCTCAACCAACTGCATCATTCAGAAATAGTGAACCCATCTCTGCCATCCACTGTTGCCACTACCGCCGTCAGCTCCGCGGCAGTGTCCAACGCCACCTTTCAGTCACACCCGTCGTCGGTTGCCACCGCCACTGGCATCCGACCCAGCTCCCCTGTCTTACAGCCGGTCCTCCAACCCACAACCACCCAGAACCTTGACCCACCACCAACTGCCCCGCCACCTTCCCCAACCGATAATTCCGACAGCCCAACTACCCACCTATTCCCCGTCGACCAGCCAGTTACTGGTAACACCACCACCATACCTATGCACCAGCGCCACATCTTAAACCCACCACCGTCTCCTGACCCGACGGTACCTACCGCATAACACATCACCCAACCCTCATCTCCGACCATACCCGAACCATCATCGACCCCACCAGATCTTCCACCACACCGCTCCTCACCTCACCCACTGCCCTATTACACCACTCTACAACCCGACCACAGACAACAGTTTTGTGACCCGCAACCAGCAAACCACCCAACTAACCGCTCACCCACTGCCCCCTACACACTGAATGGAAACCCGTGCCCAACACGGGATTTTCATGCCCAAAGTCCATTTTAACCTATCCACACAAATAATTTCCCCAATTCCCAAAAACCCTAAATTAGCCAAACTTGACCCTAATTGGAATGCGACTATGTGTGAGGAATTTAATACTTTAACGATATATCATGTGTGATTTGGTTCCTAGACCGGAGGGGGTGAATGTGATCCATTGCATGTGGCTCTTTCGTCCCAAATTCAAAGACAGTGGTGATCTAGGGAGGTATTGTAACACCCTGTACTTTTGGACCATGGATTGAATCGCTAGGCGTATGTAAATAGACCCGAGTATTGGAGGATTTATGTCATTATTATGTACGCAAATGAAGAGCTTAATATATAAAAGGATGGGGTCCCGAAATAATTGAGAACTTAAGAAGTGTGACGACGAGAATTGAAAATAATAGTTGTATGTCCCAAAAGAGGTTATAGACTAGTGTTATATCGCATAATTATGACATTAAGTATATGAAGGTTTTATAAGTCATTAAGATTTAAGTGAAATGGGATCAAGAAATTAATTATGCGTGTAACTGGTTAAATGGGGGATTACAGTGGAAGACAAAAATTATGTAAGATTATCGGATAAATATTATGTGGACGTAGTGCACCTGTATCAATGATAAATGGGCACTAATTGTATGATATGCATGCACATAAGGCTATTTGGCAACACTAGTGATACATATTAGAAAGTTTGGCCAAAGACATTACACATGTAAAGGATAAGGATTCATTAATTTTTTATTCCACTTTCTTGTTGTTTCATATAAAATAAGGGAGGCAACAAATCTGATTTCTATTGATAGAAACAATCATATCATATTTATACAGGAGAAAACTATGAGCAGAAAACTAATTAACATGCTGCAACATTATTCAATTATATTACTTGTTTCGTTCACCGCTTTTATCTCGTAGTTCCGTTTGTCGCATTGTTGAATGTGGACTTTCTTCAAAGTAAAATAAAGGAGGAAGAATATTTATTGGCATATAATAATGGCAGATAGAAGAATTGAAGTCGATATCATACAATAGAGTGTCACCACATAGGTATGTTAAGGCAAATTCTTATTTCTTTTTGCATGTTCTAAGTACGAAACATAAACGTAATATTGTCCCATAAATAATTCTACTCTTAGTAGTTAAGGATGTTCATGTTATTCATTCCTATTGTCAAATCATGTCTAAATATGTTCCTAAATCCTTATTGAGGTATATGGAAAAGATATTAGTATTCATAATGTTAATCGGAGATGAAGCAATATTACGTCACTCCGATAAACACATAATGTTTTATTATCATTCATGCATATTATTCATGTATTACCCTGGACCCATATATGTTATATACACTACTATATGGTTGTATTAGATATATGTAGGGGAAGGGAAAAGGGATACATCGTTATATACGCACACCACCTGATCAACTGGTATATGAGATTCGATTATGCCCACAGAGGTCGAAATGATATGATGAGAGACAGTGTTATACACGCATATATATGTATGACCGAATTGTGCATGACATTTAGGCATATTATGGCCCTCAGAGGCACTTCGCATAGACATGATACTTATGCATATTATGGCCCTCAGAGACATTCTACACAGATATGGTACTTAGGCATATTATGGTCCTCAAAGGCATCCTCTACTGGCTGGTTGTTTCTTGTCTCGTGTTACCTCCAGGTCTCTATTATGCTATTTTTTGTGTCTGACATACTCGGTACATTATTCGTACTGACGTCCCTTTTGTCAGGGGAAACTGCATTTTATAACCGCAGGCTCAGGCTGACAGGGCGACAGTCCGCACTAGTAGGATGCTAGTTTAGTTGATATTGGATCACTCTACTTATTCTAGAGTTGCAGTCTAGTCATGGTATGATATTCTTAATATTCATATGGGTATGGCGGGGCCCTGTCCCGATCTTATGATGTCACTTACTCTTTAGAGGCTTGTAGACAGATGTCTTGTGTATAGTAGTCATGTATGGCCTAGTCAGCCTTGGTATGTATATGTATATAGGTTGGGTCCTTCTGGTTGCAGGATTTCACATTGCTCTTATCCAGTTTACTATGTCCATATATCAGCATGGTATCTCGTGGCGACCCTTGTGGACCATGAGAAATTAAGGTTGTATGCTAAATATATGATTAGTGGTACTCAGTAAGTAACGTCCGGGTGCCCATCATGACCCTCCGATTTGGGTCGTTACAAACTTGGTATCAGAGCAGGTCTGTCCTAGGGAGTCTACAAGCCGTGTCTAGTAGAGTCTTGTTTATGGGTGTGTTGTGCACCACACTTATAGACATGAGACTACAGGGCATTTAGGATGATGGTTACCTTCCTTCTTGATCTAAAATCGAGCTATAGAGCTGAGTTGTAAGACTTCTAATTGTAAATCTTATCGTGTTCATGATTACAACAATGTTTTTTTCTAATAGGGATATGATTAGCAGGGAGATTGAGTTTGGATTGAGTGTAAATACGAGCAGTATGCTCTCTATTGAGACAGATCCGTCAGAGAATATGAGTAAGTTGCTTTCCCAGGAATAACTTCATCCTGGAGCATATGACAGAGATAGGCCCTTGAGGGGTCAGGGAGCTCATAACCCAGGGAGTTTATTAGTCAGGGATCACTGATATTTAAAGGGTTCAAAGATGTCAATATCTTAGGGTCAAAGTTGTAAAGGTCGAATGAGACCGCCCCGACCATCTTGTAGTCAGTATAGTCGAGCGTATGCCAAATTATGCCACAAAGGTACAAGGGGTTGGTTTAGTGTGGCAAACATGGCTATGATGTTTCGAAGTGTCCCAAGTTGATGCGCAAATGTAAGGATAAGATGATTATGAGTTGTACAGATGAAAAGCAGAAGACATCATTGGAAGGTTTAGTAGGTTATGAAAATCTACACATTTTATAGCGACTCGTGCTTATTAGAATGAGGGAATATGTTATGTACGTGCGACCTACATTATAATGTCTTACCCAGAATAGATTGAGAATTATCCCAGGACATCATTAACGAGAATGGATTGCCTCAACCGAATCGTGTAAAGAGTGACCATCAGTAAATTAAAGAAGATCACGTAAAGTGACGTACTTGAAATAGTGAGCCCAAGTCATATATAAAGATCGAGTTATCTACAGTAGTGGAACGGGACATAAGCCTCTCATCCTTACGTAAAGGGCGATACTGCGTATTATTGAGAATTACATGTATCAATGTTAGTAAGCTAAGGCATGCTATAGGTATTGGACTGGTAAGGTCTTCGACTTCATTGTGTAGCATGTTACAATTCTAAATAACCTCTGGATAACACTAGCTTGTTAGGGCAATTGAGGACGAAAGCTATTGAACAATCAAAGAATGGTTGTAAGAAGTATGAAAATAATTAATAAGTATGAATGGAATGGTATGATCAAGTATGAAGGCAGAAATGTTTTTCGACGAATAGAAGGAAGGATTTTAACAAAAAAGATAAAGGTGAATAAGATTATAGTTATGCAGGATTCACAAAGGTATGATTACTCCAGAATATTGTAAGGATCAACGGTAGAGGAGGGACAGTAAGAACTCTTCGGCCAAATGTGACGAACCTCTGATGTTTAGGAAGATAGTATGAGAAATACTTTGAGATAAGAGACCCCCAAGGCAACTTGAAATAGAAATGTAAAGGTAAGATGAATGAGCACTCGGTCGATGTGAGATCTAATAATGATAAAACAAGGAAGCTTGACAAGCCATGGGATTATGTAACATCATGAATTGCATCCAAAAATACGAAGCATTGATTCCATAACATATGCAGTCATACCTCTCACAAAGTAGGTAAACGAAAGTAACAGTGAGTAAAGCTCGAGTTTAGCGCCTAAACAGGTGAAAATGGGCCAATCACGCCTATGGTTACAAGGTAGACAATAAAGATATACGTCAAGAGATAATGACATTATAATGAAGATAAAATGTCAGGCAAATACAGATGTCTATAAGCATTTTTGAACTGACCAAAGGTTCTACGAGATAGATAAAGTAATGGGTTTACAGCTTAACGAGATCAAGGAAATCTTTTCCCAAAACGCCATTGATAGATAGTCTTAGCAATAAGGCGAGTGAAGGAATTTGAATCTAAGTATAATGATTAGGCTTGGATATAGTAGGTCAACGTCATGTAATGCAATTCTCCA
The DNA here is from genome assembly GCA_034509755.1 of Anisodus tanguticus. Classification (NCBI taxonomy): domain Eukaryota; kingdom Viridiplantae; phylum Streptophyta; class Magnoliopsida; order Solanales; family Solanaceae; genus Anisodus; species Anisodus tanguticus. Next base: position 50,464,748 of record CM067540.1, on the reverse strand, counting down.
GAATATTCCACGTAATGAATAAGGGAATAACTTAACAACTCGTGTTTTAATGGGTAGTAACGCCAAAGATTGGAATTAGGAGCAATGTTTGAGATTATATATGTATACCAGAATATTCTAGAACTAAGAGGAGTACGACAAGTAATAAAATGAGTGAACAAGTGTCAAAACAAGTAAAGAAAGGAAGTTGTTTATAATTATGAGTAGTGAGAAAGTACAAAAAAAAATCCTTTCAGACCATGAATGAGAGTTAACTGCGATGATATGCGCACTTCAGATTCAATGACATTGTCTATAAAGTATTCACGATTGAGATACTACACATATAAGAGTTTTGAGCACACCAGTTATTAAACAAAGCTAAGTTTGATAATAGAATCCTTCACCCAAAAACGGCTTGACTAATGTAAGGACTAAGGAGAGAAGTTGACCTAAGGAAAACGCATCAGTTAGCTAAGTGAGAGTCTAATTGGAGGATTTAGATAGTGATAGACCTATGACTCAGAATACAGCAGGGTCATCCCTCATATTGGAAAAAAAATAAACGTCATGATAAAGATCCTATTTTTAGGGAATATCGAGAAAAATATCTAACAAAAGAAAAATTGCGACCCTTGAGCATAATGGGAGAGGGACCCGTAGGTGAAAGGTCCATTTGTGTATTCAAAATGTAGCAGGATTACGAGACAAGATTATGACAGAGGTCCATTGCTCACGATATTTCATTCACCCTGGATCTACTAAAATGTGTCATGATCTTAAGGGTATATATTGGTAGAATGACATGAAGAGGAACATTGCGGAGTTTGTAGCTCAGTGTAAGTAAAAGTAGAGCACTAAAAGCCCAGCAGTTTGACTCAGAACATTGAAATCCCGATGTAGAAATGAGAAATGATTAATATGGATTTCATTACGGGTTTACCTCGCTCTTATCATAGGTTTGATTCTATTTGGCTGATTGTTGATAGACTGACCAAATCAGCTCAATTCCTGGCGGTCAAAACTACCTACACAGCTAAGGACTATGCAAAGTTGTACGTTAAGGAGATTATTCACCTTCATGGTATGCCTATTTCAATTATATATGATCGAGGTTCGTACTTCACAGCTAATTTCTGGAGATCGTTCAAAAGGTTTGGACACCCAAGTTAATCTTAGCACAACTTTCCACCCTCAAATAGACAGGCAGGTTGAGCGTACGATTCAAATGCTCGAGGACATACTATGAGCTTGTGTATTGGACTTTAAGGGAAGTTGGGATGATCATTTATCCCTTATTGAATTTGCGTACAATAACAGTTATCATATTAGTATCAAGATGGCTCCATATAAAGCTTTGTATGGACGAAAATATAAATCTCCTATCGGATGGTTCAAAGTAGACGAATCGGGATTATTTGGGCCTGACTTAGTGCACCAAGCCATAGAGAAGGTGAAGCTTATCCAAGAGCTACTGTTAACCACTCAGAATCGTCAGAAATCGTATTTAGATATGCAGCGGCGGGACTTATAGTTCCAAGTGGATGATTGGGTCCTTTTGAAGATCTCTCTTATGAAGGGTGTAATGAGATTTGGGAGAAAGGGACAGCTTAGCCCAAGATATATTGGGTCATATCGCATAATTCGATGAATCCGCCAAGTAGCTTACGAATTGGACTTGCTTCCGGAGTTAGAGTTTGTTCATCCGACCTTCCATGTTTCTATGATAAGAACATGTGTTGGGAATTGAAAATAATAGTTGTATATTCCAAAAGAGGTTATGGACTAGTGTTATATCGCATAATTATGACATTAAGTATATGAACGTTTTATAAGTCATTAAGATTTAAGTGAAATGGGATCAAGAAATTAATTATGCGTGTAACTATTTAAATGGGAGATTATAGTGAAGTAAAAAATTAAGTAAGATTATCGGAGAAATATTATGTGAACGAAGTGCACCTGTATCAATAATAAGTGGGAAACAAGTGTATTATATGCATGCACATAAGGCTATGTGGAAACACTAGTGATACATATTAGAAAGTTTGGCCAAAAACATTACACATGTAAAGGATAAGGATTCATTAATTTCTTATTCCACTTTCTTGTTGTTTCATATAAAATAAGGGAGGCAACAAATCTGATTTCTATTGATAGAAACAATCATATCATATTTATACAGGAAAAACTATGAGCAGAAAACTAAACAACATGCTGCAATATTATTCAATTATATTACTTGTTTCGTTCACCGTTTTTATCTCGTAGTTCCGTTTTGTCGCATTGTTGAATGTGGACTTTATTCAAAGTAAAATAAAGGAGGAAGAATATTTATTGACATATAATATTGGCAGATAGAAGAATTGAAGTCTCTACTGGTTGGTTGTTTCTTGTCGCATGTTACTTCCAGGTCTCTATTATGCTATTTTTCGTGTCTGACATACTCGGTACATTATTCGTATTGACGTTCCTTTTTTCGGGGAATGCTGCATTTCATCCCCGCAGGCTCATGTAGAGAGGGTGACGGTCCGCACTAGTAGGTTACTGGTTTAGCTGATATTGGATCACTCTACTTGTTCTAGAGTTGCAGTCTAGTCGTGTTACGATATTCTTAATATGCATATGGGTATGGCGGGGCCCTGTCACGACCTTATGATGTCGCATACTCTTTAGAGGCTTGTAGACAAATGTCATGTGTATAATGTCATGTATGGCCCTGTCGGCCTTGGTATGTATATGTATATAGGTTGGGTCCTTCTGGTTGCAGGATTTTATATAACTCTTATCCAGTTTACTATGTCCATATATCAGCATGGTATCTCGTGGCGGCCCTCGTGGACCATGAAAAATTATGGTAGTATGCTAAAAATATGATTAGTAGTACTCAGAAAGTAAGGTTTGGGTGCCCGTCATGACCCTCCGGTTTGGGTCGTGACATGTATGCTATTTTTGTGGTGAGACGTTCAGTCTGGTTGTCAAACCGGCTACCATTCGCATAGTTCTGACTTTAGCCATGGGTAAGCATTAACCGATACATCAGCTTGATGTAAAAAATGTGTTTCTACATGGGGACTTGAAGGAAACAGTTTACATGCACCAGCCTTTTGGCTTTGTCCATCCACCAACCCCTCAATATGTATGTCATCTCCGTAAGTCACTGTATGATTTGAAACAAGCCACAGAGCGTGGTATGAAAGCTTTGCCAGGTACATTACGCAGATTGGGTTTGTATGCAACAGGTGTGATAATTCTCTTTTTATTTTTCATCGAGGTAGTAGCACTGCTTACTTACTGCTACATGTGGATGATATTGTTCTCACTGCCTCATCTGATGGGTTGAAAAATGAGATTATTACTTTACTTAAAACTGAATTTGCTATGACTGATTTGGGCAAGTTGAGTTACTTCTTGGGAATATCAGTGATCAGGTCTGCCGATACTATGTTTTTGAGTCAACTTAAGTATCCAGAGGAGATTGTGTACAAGGCTAAGATGGTCAATTGCAAAATTATGCCAACTCCGGTAGATTTTAAATAAAAGGTTAGTGTTTTTTATGGTGCTCCAGTCTCCAATCTAACTCTTTATAGGAGCCTTGCAGGTGCACTTTAGTATCTCACCTTCACCAGGCCTGATATTGCGTATGCTGTTCAGCAGGTGTGTCTATTTATGCATGACCCCAGAGAGTCTCACTTCACTGTTCTTAAGCGTATTATTCGATACATTAAGGGTACACTTGATTATGGGTTGCATCTATAACCTTCTGAACCGACTAGGTTCCTATCATATACGGATGCAGATTGGGCAGGGTGTCCGGACATGCGCGCGCTCCACCTCTGGCTATTGTGTATTCTTAGGGGATAATCTCATTTCATGGTCTGCCAAGAGGCAAGCCAATCTATCCCCTTCGAGTGCCAAAGCAGAGTACCGAGGTATTGCCAATGTTGTAGCTGAGATCTGTTGGCTCTGAAATCTACTTTTAGAGCTCCAGTGTCCCTTGCGTAAGGCGTCCATCATCTAATGTGATAACATATCTGTCACGACCAAAATCGGAGGGTCATGATGGGTACCCAGACCTTACATATCGAGTACCACTAATCATATATTTAGCATATAACCGTAATTTCTCATGGTCCACTAGGGCTACCACGAGATACCCTGCTGATATATGGAAATAGTAAACTGAAAAAGAGCTATGTAAAATCCTGTAACCAAAAGGACCCAACCTACATACATATATATACCAAGGCCGACAAGGTCATACATGACTACTATATACATGACATCTATCTACAAGCCTCTAAGGAACATGTAACATCATGAGGTTGGGACATGTCCCCGCCATACCCCTATGCATATCAAAAATATTATACCACAACTAGAATAAAACTCTGGAACAAATAGAGTGCTCAAATATCAGCTGGACTAGCATCCTACTAGTGCGGACCGTCGCCCTGTCTGCCTGAGCCTACAGGCATGAAACGCAGCGTCCCCCGACAAAAAGGACGTTAGTACTACTGATGTACCGAGTATATCAGGCAGAAAAAATAGCATAATAGAGACCTGAAAGTAATCTGAGACAAGAAACAACCAACCTGTACCGAATGCCTCTGAGGACCATAATATGCATAAGTATCATACTTGTGCAGAGTGCCTCTGAGGGCCATAATATGCATAAGTATCATGTCTGTGTAGAATGCCTCTGAGGGCTATAATATGCCTAAATACCATGCATAATGCGGTCATGCACATATGCGTATATAACGACGTCTCCCTTTAGCCTCTGTGGGCATAATTATTTTTGTGTATATATGTACCAGCTGCAGGTGGCATGCATATATAACGCCGTATCCCTTTTCCAATTCCCCATACATATATATAATGCATACATATAGTAGAGTATATAACTCTTTTGAGGTCAAGGTATGTACATAAATGTAATGCATGAATGATATGATAATATGACACTATAAGTTTGTCGGGGTGATATAATGTTGCTTCATCTCCGATTAACATTATGAATACTAACATCTTTTCCATATACCTCAATAAGGATTTAGGAACATATTTAGACATGCTTTGACAACAGGAATGAATAACATGAACATTCTTAACTACTAAGAGTAGAATTATTTATGGGACAATATTACGTTTACGTTTCGTACTTAGAACATGCCAAAAGAAAGAAATAATTTTCCTTAACATACCTCTACTGTCGATTCTATCGATGACTAAGAACTTGACCTTTCTTGCACGTTAGTCTTAAACAAAAATGAAACTAGCCCGTTGTGCCCCAATCTTACAAGAACGAGCTGCTTGAAATCTCAAAATGAGGGTTGGTCGAGAATATCTCTTTCCATAATAACTTATCATAATTTGGAGGAACATATTTTTCTCTAAGAATATTGTTGGAATGTTTGTTCTAAAAAAAAAGATTTGTTGAACGTTTTGCTCTAACACATGTGTGCTGGATGTTGGTTTCCTAGTCTAATTATCTCAAATGAAAAAGGAAGTTGTTGCATAGTTAGAGACTAAACTAAGTTAAGAGTTGTACAATTCAAAGTGAGAAAATGAAAGCTCACATGCTATAAATAAATTGCTGAACTTTTCCACTAAAGTGGTCTTTAAACATATCTCTTATTCATGGATTGTGGGGTCTATCTAGATGATTATCTATCTTAAAGATTCCACTCATTACCTAATGCATAGTCACTTGCTACTTTTTCTTTCATGATGTCGTGTGGACATGGAAGTTCTACCACTTGTCCCCTTTTGCTTCCTAATTAAATCAAGTGGCAAGGTCTTGCCACTCATCCACCAACCACTAACTTATTTATTGATCCCCGTCATCACACTTCTTAAGTCCTAAATTATTTCGGGACCAGATCCTTTTATATACTAAGCTTCTTTATTTACATACGTGAATATGATAAAAAATTCTCCAACGCTCGGGTCTATTTACATACGTCTAGCGATTCAAACCATGGCCCAAAAGTACGGGATGTTATAATATCTGCCAAATATCTGATGGATATAAGAAGGGGTGATGTTGGTTAAGTGGGTCGGGTGTGGAGGATGTTCGGGTTGACCCTAGATTAAGGCACAAGCAGGGGTGTTTTGGTTTCCCGATTGGCCGTGTGTGTGGTGTATGGGAAGCTGTTTTGAGTAAAAGTAGTGGGAGTTGCCTTATGGCGTTTTGAGGGGTTGTTACGAGTGGGTTAAGGGTTAGGGATACGCTTGGGACTTGGTGATGGGATGACGGTAGGATGCCGGAACTACTTGGTGGTGTTTGGATGGGGTGGGTATTTGTGGAGTGATTCGGGTGATGACCTTTGGTGGAGGTGTAAATGAGATATTGTGGGAGGTAGGGGTAACCGGTACATAGTATTTTGAGTGAAGGTTGAACACGAGTTGTAGGATACAACGCGAGTCAAGCAATGAGAGATTCTTGGCTAAGTGTTGGTTTGGTTGCTTCGGTTTGGATGTTTAGTAATTTTGGTTTCAGTGAGATATGAAAGATATGTCCAAGGATAATTACAAGGGGGTTTTAATGCCCAAGTCTACACCTTGATGAGGGTGATCAATTTAACAAGGACTAGATCGGAGTTGCTACGTACAAGCCCGAATACTAACCAAGTAAGGTTGGTCGGAAACCTTAAGATAGACCCTAGGCTTAGGCTAGGTTGGATCACACAAGTTCCAACGTTCGCTTACAACCAAACGGGGTTCCTGAGTTACACTTTTTGTTATTTGATTATAATAAATATTTTTCGTAATCAAATATTAAATATATTACGTAGAAAATAAGAAAAAAAAAGATTTTTAGCTCATATATTTATCAATAATCCATTTGAATTAATAACTTTTAAAAAATGAAGATTTTTGGATAGCGAGACAAAATTAGTCTGAAAAATAATATTCAAAAGATGTCTTCAAAAAATATTTTAGAAAAGCATATTTTCCGTTATACCAAACACACCCTAAATGTTCATAGTGTTACGTACACGGGTGAAATGAATCCTTCAAAAGGTTTAAAACTTATAATGGACCTAAATTTTCTTTTCTTTGTTTTATGACCCACCATCTAGAACTTTTAGAGAGAAAAAAAAGAAGAAATTCTTAGTATATGGATAAAAAGAATGCGGATCAGCCAACGACCTTTTTCTTTGACTGGCAGTTTAGCGATTCTTGACTAGTTTTCATAGTTTTGAATTTTCATAAAAATATTGGACTTTCCACGACTAAATTCATATAATTTCTGACCAAATGAAACAATTCATACGCCTCCTTTTTTTCTTTTCGAGTAGCTTCTATTCATTAATGGTATATAGGCTTCCTTTCTTTAAACGGTTATTTTTAACTTTATATGTATTATATTATATAGTACTAGTATTTTATTTATTTTCCTATGTCAAAGTTAACCATCTATAAACTCACGTGTGTACGATGAAAACCGACACGACACGTGGTAAGATTTAGACATGGAGTTCGAGGGAGGCAGTTAAGTTCCACATCAGTTGCAAGTGACATCGGGGGAGATCGGATGTTGAGACAAGACTGGATAGTAACCAAGCCAATTGACATCGGGTGAAGAACCGGAGGTGTCCAGCGTGTATCCGTTCCGGATATGGTGTCAATCGTTACTCCTCCATCATTAAGAGACTTTAATTGACATTTATTGCATTTAATTGGAGAGAAAATCTTGGTCATTAACACTTATTTTCTTAGCTATAAAAGGAGTTCAATCCTCATGTTGGAAGGACATCCAATTCTCATTATTCACACTTGTACAATTTACTTATAGAAATTACAGTCATTAGCTCTCATTGTTGGCTCGAACCAGAAGCAAACTAGCTAAGGACCGGACCAATCTTACTGAGAAGTTTCAATCAAGCTTACTGCATTACAGGCCAATTTTCTTACTTACTACTTACTTTTACTTACTTATTGTTAATTGCCTATCATTTTATATTGCAAATCAAACCACGTATTCTTAAAATCACTTACAAATTCAACTGTATCTTTTTTTGGGGTAAACAGTTTTGCGCCCACCGTGGGGCTAAGGATAATAGTGGCAATTTATTCAAAGTTAAATTTCAGTTGTTTCTTTTAAGATTATGTGAAAACAGGATAATACCAAACACTTGCAAAATGGTTAGCAAAATCCATGTTGAAGTTAGCGACAACAATAACAACAACAACGGCCCGCCTGTCGACCCAAGAACTAGCGAGCATCAGCATAACCCCATGGTTCGACCCAGGGGTCTAGAAGGTCACATGAGAAAACACCGAACGATGATGAAGTCAGTGAAATATATTTGGCTTGAATCTTTAACATACTGAAGAATCAATAGGAGGATGTTACTCAGTTGCAAAAGAAGAGCATCGGGGGAAGTGTGGCGGGCGAAACTCATCCCATCCGGGATGAAGATCGGGTTAGAGAAGAGGATCGAGTCGAATGAGATGGCACTGGTTCGGGGGAAAATGAGTCCTCGGATGTCTTGAAAATGTTCCAAGCTTTGACTAAGAGAATGAAAATAAATGAAAAGAAGGTTGAAACCTCCAATTCGCGGGTAGACAAGATTCCTGAATTGCCTCTGATCCTGAAGGGATCGGACTCGAAGAGATACATTCAGTTTCCATTCCCACCAAGAGTAGCTCCGAAGTTGATACCACAAAGGTTCAAAATGTCATATCTCTCGAAGTAGGATGGAACTACGGATCCGCAAGAGCATATGCAGTGAAGGGCAATGACATGCACCCAAATGAGATCGAATCGGTGTATCTGAAGAAATTTGGTGAAACACTACCCAAAGAGGCAATGATATGGTATTTTATGTTTTCTGAACACTCTATTAACTCATTTGAAATGCTTGGAGGCTTTTATAAAAGCACATACTAGAGAACGGAAGGTCCAAGAAAGAAAGACAGACACATTCAAAATTGGTCAGAAGGATACGGAGTTGTTGCGTGAGTTCGTGACAAAGTTTCAGAAGGAATGGATACTTCTACGCTCGATACCGAATAAGTGGGCAGTTGAAGCTTTCACCAAGGGGTTAAATCCTAGGAGCTTCAGTGCCTCGTTGAAATTAAAAGAGAAATGGGTGGACGTACACAATAGGTACAAGTCCAAAATCCGTATGGAAGATGATTAGTTCGAACTTCCTCCGGGGTCAGTAGGGTGGAACAAGAGTCTTGATAAGTCGAAAAGGGTAGCTAAGTCAGAATTGAAGTCCATAAAAGATAGCTATCAACCATACGGACAACCTGAGAGGTCGAACTTCAGATCAGATCGGGATCGCAACAATCATAACTTCTCATCGGACAGAGAAAGAAGAGATAAATGTAATGATCTAGGGTCTACCAGTAGGGGCTTGTAATTTAAAAATGATACCGGCGGTTCATCTTCTAACAGTATGGAAAGCCGGAGGCTCTAAGAATATAATTTCAATGTTGATGCGGCCTGACTTGTTTCAGCTATTAGACACATCAATAAGACAAGATGGTCAAGGCCACTCCGAACAGACCTGACTCGGAGAGACCCAAACTTGATATGTGATTATCATGGAACTCATGATCACCGGAAGGAATACTGTCGCCAGTTGAGAGATGAAGTATCTCGATTTCTTAAGAATGGTCACCTGCGGGAATTTCTGAATAACTAAGCAAAGGGAAATTACAGGAATAGATAAGTGAACAAACAAGCAGATCCGGTTGAACCCCGGCATACATAAACATGATTATTGGAGGGATGGATGTTCCGAAGGGATCCGTCATGACAGAAAAGAATACAAAGTCTCGATAACTCGAGAAAAAGGTTTAGGGATTTCTTGTCGAAGGAAACAATATCTTTCAAAGATGAAGATGAGGAGGGCATCATTCAATCTCACAATGATGCGCTGGTAATCTCTATCTTAATTAATAAATTTTAGATTAAGCGGATTTAATTAATTCAGGTAGCTCAGCCAACATCATCCGGTGGAAGGTGTTAGAGCAATTGGGGTTATTGGATCAAATTGTACCAGCAGCTTGAGTTCTCAACGGATTTAATATGGCAAGCGAGACTACAAAGGGGGAAATCACTCTTCCAGTCAATGTAGTAGGGATAATTCGGTAAACGAAGTTCTATGTCATTGAAGGCTAAATGAGGTACAACGCACTGTTCGACAGGCCTTGGATACATGACATGAAGGTCGTACCTTCGACATTGCACATGATGATAAAATTTCCAACTCCGAAGGGAATTAAGTCAATTTGATGAGAGAACCCAGCGGCAAGAGAAATGTTTGTGGTAGAGGAGTCGGTGCAAGCACCAAAAGAAGTGAAGGATGGGAATAAGGGTAGAGAAGTTAAATATCAATCACAGGATTCGGGATCGTCGAGTCAGAAAAAGAAAAGGGAAAGAAGGAAAATTACGAAGAAGCAGATTATTATCGCATCCCGATGTCATTTTTGTTGTTGGGCGATTCAGATGCCACAAAGTCAACTATAGAGGAGCTGGAGCAAGTCATCTTGTTCGTGCATTTACCAGAAAAAAGGTATTCCTGAGCACCGGGTTATCCCCAAAGCTCATCTTCAATTAATTAAATTTCTTAAAGCTAACGTCGATTGCTTTGTCTGGTCCTATTTAGACATGACAAGTATCCCATCATAGATTACGACTCACAAGTTGAGTTTGGATTCAAGCTTCCCTCCGAAAAAGAATAAAAGGAGGTTGATGGCCAACTACAAGCATAAGTTTGTCAAGGAGGAGGTAACAAAGATATTAAATATATGTTCCATCAGGAAAGTAGAGTATCTGAATTGATTAGCAAACATAGTAGTCGTACCTAAAAAGGTAATAAATTAATAATGTGTATAGATTTTAAATATTTAAACAAAACCTGTTCGAAAGACTATTTTCCCATACCGCACATTGATCGGATGATCGATGCAACGACAGGGCACGAGATGCTAAGTTTTCTTAACTCTTACTTTGGATACAGCAAAATCAGGATGAATCTGGAGGATCAAGAGAAAAATTCTTTTATAACTAGATACGGGACTTACTGCTATAACGTGATGTCATTTGGTTTAATAAATGTCGGAGCAACATATCAACGCCTAGTCAATCGCATGTTCGAGAACCAAATAGGTAACACAATGGATGTTTATATTGATGATATTCTAGTTAAGTCCATTGAAATATATGACCATTTAAAGCATTTACATGAGACATTGACATTCTCCGGAAGTATAATACGAAGTTAAATCCTGAGAAGTGTGTTTTTGGAGTCAGCTCGGGCAAGTTCTTGGGCTTATTGGTTTAAAACTGAGGAATAGAGATCAATCCAGATAAGATCAAGGCTATCAAAGAAATTCCGAACGTGCTTGAGGATGTGAAAGCAGTTCAAAGACTCACCGGAAGGCTAGTCACCCTGAGTAGATTCATATCTCGGTCTTCGGAGATAATTAATAGATTTTTTTCTTTGTTAAAAAAGAAGAATGACTTCGAGTGGACTCCAAAATATCAGCAAGCATTGAGGAATTTGAAAAAGTACTTGTCTAGTCCGCCACTGTTGCATAAGCAAAAGATGGATGAACAACTATTCTTGTATCTGGCAGTATCCGAAGTAGATGTAAATGTTGTTTTGGTTCGGGAAGAGAAAGGTACATAATTTCCTATTTATTATGTAAGTAGAACAATAGCTAGTGCAAAAACCAGATATCCTCACTTAGAGAAATTGGCAATAGCTTTGATAATGGCTGCTAGAAAACTGAGACTGTACTTTCAATGCCATCCTATATGTGTAGAAACAACTTATCTGCTAAAAACTGTAATGCACAAACCCAAAATGTCTGGTAGGTTAGCCAAGTGGACAGTAGAAATTAGTGGGTATGCCATAGAGTATAAACTAAGAACGGCTATAAAGTCTCAGGTTTTAGCAGACTTTTACGCTCAGAATGATTCTCGAGGTAGAAAGAAAAATTATAATAACCTCGGGAACAACTTCGAGGATTTGGACCTTATACACGGATGGAACTTCGAACATAAAAGGGTCTGGATTCGGGGTAATGCTTAAGACACCTGCGGGTGATGTTATTAGACAATCGATAAAAAATATAAAATTGACTAACAATGAAGCCGATTATGAGGCACTCGAAAAGGTACGCTTTATTTTGTTTATGACTGACTATTTTTATAAGTGGGTTAAAGCAAAGGCTTTCAAGATGTTCAGAGAAAAGGAAGTCATTGATCTCATTTGGGATCACATCATTTGCCGGTTTGGCATACCAACAGAGATTACTTGAGACAACGATCGTCAGTTCATTTGGAAGAATGTAACAAATTTTCTCGAAGGGTTGAAAATTAAGAGAATAATTTCAAGTCCATATCACCTGAATGAAAATGGACAAGCGGAGTCAATAAATAAAACAATCATTCAGAACTTGAGAAAAATACTAAAGGAGTCAAAAGGCAAGTAGAGAGAAATTTTATCGGAGGCTAAAGTAGTGTTTGAGTTATCATACTTCAAACACAAACACTAGGGGGTGGCATACCCTCAGATGCTCGGATCAGATCGATCAAGTGAATAATTCAAAGTATTTTGAACTTTTTAGTTCAACATTTTTGTAAAGGTTAGAGATCAAATGAGTTTTTCCCGAGTAGTGTTAATGATTAGAAGAAAGTCATGTAAAGGCAAAAGGATTGAATGAATCTTGCCCAGTTGATTCGTCTGAAGCAAAGTATAAATAAAATTACACTTTGTTCAAAGTTTGCCTCAAAAGTTTACCTTCATGTTTCTTCTTTACAGGTATTTCTCCGGACAGTTGGCAAAGGCATTAAGCTTACAAGCTGAAGTTAATAAGTCCTGAACTGGGGATTATCATCAATAAAAGCATCCAGAATAAAATAAAGTAATGATTTGAATTATGCTTCTAAGGCATCAGATAAAAGAATCTAACCTATTTGAAAGCCAATTGAATTATCTAAAGTGTTGTAAATAAATAGAATTCCAACATTCATGCCCGAAATGAATAGGAGATGTTTTATTCATAAGCATAAAAGTAAGGTCCTTACACTTAGTCATTAAATGACCCAAAACCGAAAGGATTTGTTCCCGGTATGAAACAAACTAAAGTGAAGGTTTGTATTCAAAGTTGATTAAGTCATTTTTAAGATAGGAAGAACTTTTAGCCAGATCAGGGCCAACTAAGTAATGGTTTGTTTTAATTAAAACTTTGAAGTCGAAGGAAAATTAGCTCGAGTTAGGCTAAGTATGTTTTGCTAGGTTATTAAAAATAATGAAAACAATAACGGATGCAAAGAGATAGGAAAGTTCCAATAAGGAAAAAGAAAGTCTAATATATGTATTCATAAGGAAGGCCGAAAAACGGCCAGAACAAAAATATACACAAGGAAAAATGAAGCACAAAAAATACAAAGGCAAGAAAGCCAGCAGATCAGCCAGATTCAGGCTTGGAGTCTTCGGGATCTTCCTCGGTGCTATCACTATTCAACCGACAGAAGGCTTCGACCTCTAGAGCCTTAGCTTCAATAATTTTTGCATCCAAGTCTGGGATCCCCTCACGAGCTTGTTCCAAGGTGAACCTTAGTATATTATAAGTTATGTGCGGTTTTCAGCACTGTCTGGGCCACTTCAACCTCAACATCGGCAAGAGCTTTATCCCGTTTAGCCAAGGCTTGGTTCAGCTGGGCTAAAATCTCAAGGTTCCTTTGGGAAGCAGCTTCGAGCTCGGCTCTCAACTCTTCGATGGTCTGAGTCTGCTGGCGGACTTGGTCTTGGGACATTTCCAAGTCTCGTTCAAAATTCTAATTCATAACAGCCTATTCAGCGGCTCTCTCCGCATTAAGTATGGTGAGCTCGGTGGTGAGGCGGTCGATCTCGGCATTAAGGAACTCTTCCTTCTGTGTTTGATAGTGACATACCTCTTCTTGCTCTTTGAGTTCTCGGGTGAGGGCATAAACATCATCGTAGAGGTTATCATTCTCTTTGTCCAAGGATTTATTTTCCTCTTGGATGACTTCGAGATCATTCATGGCCCGGAGGTAGTAACCCTTAAACCGGTCCAATTCAACCTTAACAGCGAATAAGTCACCGGCCTATTGTTGTTGAACATCTTTTTGTTGAAGGACTTTTTTGAGATGTTGAATCTTTCTATCTTGGGCATCCTTTTGGACCTTAAGATCTTCATTTTCATTGAGGCATCGGAGGAAGCCTTCCCCGACCAAAACGAATGACTACAAAAATATGTGTCGGACTCGAGTTAGAGTTAAAAGAAAAAGACAAGTATAAATGCAAGTAAGAAAAGGTTCGGCGAAGATACCCGATCAGATGCGTGCATGCCTTTGTTGAAGAGGCATTTCCACGAGACATTCTTCATTTTCTCCTTATCGGACTCTGAAATCAGAGGCCTAAGGTAGCTTGCAACCCCTACCGGTCGAGATAGAAAGTTCGTATCTTTGGGAAAAGAGAGGGTTGTCATTCTCATCTTTTTCGAATCCACACTCGGGGACAAAAATACTTCCACGAGTTTGGATCAGGAAGAGGCATGATTATTCACAGGGTAAGACGATTTGAAAAGCCTCTAGGGAATTGACAGATGTGCAAAGTCCATTTGCCCAGAGCTGGGAGCTGGTTGTGATGATGGGGGAGTAGTTGAAGTATTTTGTTTCTTCTCCAAAAGCTCTTCATCCATTGATTCATCATCATCTTCAAAGATGACGGGTATTTGTTCGGTAGTTAGTGGCATGGTGGCAGAGGTTGGTGCGACACCGGATGGGGGCAAGACAACTTCCGTAGTAGCAGTTTCTCTGAATTTCTACCAGAGTGGTAGTGGTTTTATTTACCCACACATGTTCTTCCGAAGAGATAGAGGTGTTCCTTGTCCCGGAAGGGCCGCCCAGTTTCGGAGTTCTTTTCCTCTTCGAAGTAGTCGAGGGAGACTTTGAGGTTTGGAGGTTTTCTTTTTCTTTGGTAATTGGGAAATACGGTAAGCAGAGGCGGTCGGATCAAGTAACGGATTGGGGAGAGCCGGGGGGGTCAGAAGAAGTTGTCCTCAAGCGTACGGAACCCTTGGGCAGACCTGGAAAAAAAAGAGAAGATTGTGAAAATGCATATACGAAAAACAGGGGGAGTTCGGAAAATACGAACCATGGTTCTGTGCTTTCCAACGGTCTTTGGAAATCGTCTTTCATGTCCGCTCTTTGTGTGGATGTAAACTTATTATTTTATCGATTCATGAGTGAAGGTTCTCGACATGGGCTGGAGTCCACCGGGTGACTGAAAAAAGTAGCGAAGGAAAATTTTAGAAAACAAAGGTCGTTAGAGGCAATATACGAAATCAAAGAAAAATGTTTTTGCACTTATGGTTTAAGTTCCATATTTCCGGAAAAGACAAGAACCTCTCCGGAATAATTTATAGTGCATATTGCTACGAAGCGTTCCATCCAGCCTCGGTCTCGATCTTCATTGAGGCTGGAGAAAATGGATAATTTTCCTCATTTAGAAACTTGGACAATCCCACCACGAAATAACTTTGGGACGTATAAACGGATCAAATGATCCAAAGTAAAATCTTATTTGGCGTTGTTGGCCAAGAACCGAAGGCAAGTGACGGCCCTCCAAACGGTCGGACCAATTTGTCTAAGACAGAAATTGTAAGTCTTGGACATTTCAAGTATCAAGTCATCAATTGGAGGGTAGAGTTTGAAAGTGAATGGGTAGGTGTAAATGTAGGAGTACCTGAGTTTATGAGTAGTAATATCATCATCAGGTCTGGGGATGATGGGTCCGGATGAGAGTTTTTCCCAACCACAGTGGCTCCGGACTTTGCTAAGAATGGAAGGAGTAATGGAAGATGGGTAGTTCTTTGCCATCTCACCTCGATTGCTTTTGAGGTAGTAGCACGTACGGAAAATTCATGGTCAAAATGAAAAGTGGATGGTAGCATGTCAAAAACTCTAAGCTCGATGGCAGCCTGAGCTTCAGGAGTTTCACCGACGCCAGCAGCGTCATCGATGGCCGGCGAAAACGAAGGTGCCGGGGAAGAACGTCTTGAAGAAGAGCGGGTGGTTTTAGTCATGATGAAGAAGGTTTGAAGTTTTAAAGGTATGAAGGTTTGAAGACCTGGTGATTTGAAGACTTGAAGATTTCAACGGGAAAAAGTTAGAACATGTGCGTAGAATGGAGAAAGGAATTTGCAGAAGTATAAAATAGAAGAGAATGGAAAAGGTTTTGTAGGGATTTCGATCATCATTGCGAAACATTTCAGTGAACCAACCGAAGAGGCGGTGCAATCAGGATATGACACATATTCGAATTTACAGAGTGATAAGACATGAGTCAGAGTTTGGATAAGAGGAAACGTTTCGTTTCCAGTCCATTTCGAAGTAATTTTAGAAGAAGCTTGCAAGAGAAGACAACAAAGAAATCATTTCCATTTTTCATCACTTCGGTAAACTTTTATCCGAAAAGTGTGGGGACTATCTGTATACGGTGAAAATCGGCATGACGCGTGGCAAGGTTTAGACATGGAGTTCGAGGGAGGCAGTTAAGTTCCACATTGGATGCAAGTGACATCGGGGAGGTCGGCTGTTGAGACAAGACCGGATAGTAACCAAGCCAGTTGACACCGGGTGAAGAATCGGAGGTGCCCAACATGTACCCGTTTCGGATATGGTGCCAGCCATTACTCATCCGTCATTAAGAGACTTTAATTGACATTTATTATATTTAGTTGGAGAGGAAATCTCGATCATTAACACTTTGTTTCTTAGCTATAAAAGGAGATCAATCTTCATGTTGGAAGGGCATCCAATTCTCATTATTCACACTTGTACAATTTACTTATAGCAATTACAGTCATTAGCTCTCATTGTTGGCTCGAACCCGAAGCAATCTAAGGATCGGACCAATCTTGCTGATAAGTTTCAATCAAGCTTACTGCATTACAGACCAATTTACTTACTTTTACTTACTTATTGTTAATTACCTATCATTTTATATTACAAATAAAATCATGTAATCTTAAAATTACTTACAAATTCAACTATATCTTTTTTTTAAGGTAAACACCACGGCGCGTGCAAATTCAAAGTCAGATGACGTGGATGGGCCCATAGCTCCAAATGGGTCATGTTTGGTGGCTTTTTTCCCTCGAGTCAAAATTCAATATTGTAAATTTTTGCAGATTTCAACTGATCTCAAACCCGGTTCATACTCACATGTCCAAATTTCATAAAGTTATCCTCTATGATAACATACATGTCATGCCAAACTGTGTCATGACATATTGATCATGCATGCATTGATATACACTTATACATGAATAAGTATTATTAAAATGGAAATTGATCTTTCACCCGGGAGATATGGGATCTCTATCGTTTAAAGGGGGCAGTGAATTATAGAGTTTGTGCAATTTGATTTGTCTTAACAAATTTCATTTTAAATTATATATGTATAATGACATCTACTTAATGCACATGTGTTTATCAGTAAAACGGTATATTTGAATTTGTACATGTGGTCAATGACACATATGTTTCAAGTGATTGATTTGGCAAAAATGTCATATAATATAATGCAAATAAGTAATATTAAGACAGAGTTAAGAGATAATTAGTCTGAACCCTGTAGGAGCTTCTTGTTAAGGCTTTAGAATCGAGTACTCTACTAGTGTGAAAACACAAATATTGATGTGAAGAGTGATATTGAAAATTGTATTGTAATAACTTGCATAAGATGATCTTACAATGGGATAATATGTCCTATTTATACTTGAGCTCACAGGTACACACCCCACGATATATGCCCATATTAATGCAAGAGAATGTATGTTGTAATAATTGGACAATTAGTGTCTTCATAAATGTCATTAATGCTCATTTGGAAGATGTGGAATCGAACAAGTAACGAACGTCTGTTGGAATTAAACCATTCACTTGATCTTCTCGATTACAGGTACCTCGCGTCCTTCCAATATCTCTGGTTCCGCCCATAATCTGCCGGAAGCACCAGAAGCTGATATGGACTCGACTCATCATCACCTGCCACGTGTCATGATATGATTCGTCCAGCTATACTATACGGATTTTGCCCTATACAACAAGGAAGAAGCTTAGATAAAAGAATACGTTCTTGCATCGCTTTTTTGTAGAAAACTCAACTAGCGAGAAAAAGTGTTTGGCCGAAGCCAAAAAGAGGGTGACCCACTTTATTCGCCAAGTGAATGATCTCCTTGACTTTTTTAGAGCGTATCGCTAAAAAGAAAAAAAAATTATGGACACTACAAGAAAAACAGGCTACGGTGACAGTTCACATGTGACAGAAATGCAAGTCACATCTTTTTACTAAATTTACGCTTTTTCTTGACATTCATGTGACAGGTTTTTTAAGTGTCATATAATTATGACATTTGTGTGACAGGTTTTTTAAGTGTCATTTATTTATGACGTTTGTGTGACGGTTTTGTGAAATGTCACATAAATAAGTTACTTGTGTTTTAAATTGACCAAAAATGACATGTTTGACTGATTAAAACGACACCGTTTTTATTATTTATTTAGCACTTTTTTAATTCAAATTAAGACTTACATGATTTTTATTTCTTTTTTAAAATTATTTTAATAAAAATAAAATTATAAAAAATAAAAGATCAAAAACTCTGTAAAAATACTAAGTGTCTTCACGCTCACACAGTTAGGTTTTGCTTCCCCCACTTCACTGACTCTCGCTGGTTTGATTTTTCTTATTTTATCTTAGCTATTAATCTGGAAAAAAACAAATCAATTCTACTTTCAATTCATGAAAGTGATACTGAATTCATTTATAAAATTATTTGGGCCCTATTTCTCCAACAAATCAGCCGAGCCCATATCAAAATGACCCAGATCCGACCCATTTTGCTCCTTTTACGCACAAACCCATCCCAATCCCTCATTTCCCCAAATCGAACCCTAAGCATTCGTATGACTCTCTCTCTCTTTATTACTCATGCCGGAAACTGCAAAGTTCTAATCAAAGCAAGCTTCTACAGTGTGTGTTCAATTAGGGCAAGAACATTAATGGCTCTTGCCATGGTACCACCATACTCGTAGGTAAGGGTTCAAAACCCTTTGTGTTTCACTGTATCTGATGAAGTTTAATGGCTTTTATCCAATTTGTTTTCAAACACCGACTTCTCATTGGATCAGAACTTTTTTTGAGAGGGAAATTTCCCCCTAAATTCGTTCTCCCACATCGATTTATTTGGGTCTTCTAGGGTTTCCATGAAATCTATAAATTTGAACCTGTTCCTTCATTGTTACGGGTCCGAACTTGAAATTCTGGCTTTTGCATTTGTTGAGAGCCACTTTTGAGTTATATGTTCGATCAATTTTACTTGACTGGGATCCATGCCTTTTGGTGGAATTCATACTTAGCTAAATTGATCATCTACAACTAAAACCCTTTGATTGTCGTGTGCTTTGCGAGTATTCAAGGTTCGGAATTGATGAACAAGCCCCCTTCAACCTTTAGGCCACCTACTCTAAAGGTAATTTGAATTCCTTTTATTTTCCTGCCTTAATTTGTGTTTTGTAGCTTGTATTATGTGTTACATGATTAGTTAAGCGTGTTGAGTTGATGTGATGCATTGTGTAGTTCATATCAAGTTAATTAGGTTTGATTTAGTTTTAAATATACCTATGACTGTCTAAATATAACAAGCAGAGATCTAAATAGAACTTTAGAATCGATATAAATCCATTTTAGATCATAAAATGTATGACTAGTAGTTGATATTAGTTAAATTATATGATTCAGGTGTATTTGCATGATCAATAGACTTGTTAAGTAGTTTTGGAACTGAGGAAACCCAAAATGGTCTCATGAAAGATTTCTTAATGTAATGATAATTACAAGTTTGAATTTTATTTGATATTTATGTGCTTTCCTTGGCTGATAACTTAATTAGTTTGAGGTATGGTTTTAAATCCTTAGAAAGCATGCATATAGGACTGTTTTTACCAATACTACAGTTCCAACTTGATCTTAATTAGTAGACTTTAGGAAGTAGGATAAAATGATGTCTTATCAGGATATATTAAGATTGTCTAGTCACTCTATTTATTCTAAATGCCATCATCACTGCCTTGTAGACTTAGCATTGACATAGATATAGAAATAACCTATTCTCAATGGTATCATGCTACTCAATAACCTGTGAAAGGAGTATATCTTGTGTGCTTATGTGATTTGTGGTTCAATAACTATTTAGGATTGATTTTACTGAGAACTTGTTTTAAAGTAATCTTAAGGATAATGTGAAGAAAGGATAACTAAAATGACTTGTCTAGTATTATGTTAAGCTGCTTGAAACAAGAGATAACCTGTAGGACTTGTTTATAATTGGCTTGAGCTACATTTGACTTAAAATGATGGTATGAATAAGTTTGTTTAAGATAATATGATAGTTTGGGTCTGCTTAATCACTTGAACTTGATTTCAAACTCAATTTTCTACTTTTAAAATGAGACAGCTGCCTTTAGGTTATCTTGTCATGTCTTCTTGAGAGTAAATAGTTAGAACCAAAGAAGTTCAGGAACCTAGGATGCCTAAAATGTAAATGAATTCATCTTTTACCTTTTGTCTTGCTGAATAATGTTGTATATTAGGTGGTTAGGTTTGGTATCATATATATATCATGATCTAAATGTCAATCTAAGTTCATTTTATGTGGTTATTGTCCATTTCTTGTTGAAATCTATTTTATTGCTTAGTAGTCCATGACTTTCATGACTCTTTAGTCTGGTTCTAGTATCCTTGAGGCTTTCATGTTGTCTTTAATACCTTTCTAGGTTCAGTTTCTATCTCTGCCAACTTGAATCTCAAAAATAAGAATGTGCTTGGTTTGTCTAGGCTAGTAGGAGTCTAGTTTGGAACCTTTGATCATGGCATGATCCAAGTAGCCTAGTTCAGGAACCTAGGATGCCTAAAAATGTAAACTACAACCTGGTGGTACCGAGTGTGGCTATTGTGTGATGCGTTTCATGAAAGAGTTGATGCTAGACTCGACTTTAATGACAAATAATGCAAGTACTTCTATACTTAAATGATAGGCCATTAACCATGTTAATTGTTACATCATTTCAAGCATTACTAATTATTTTCTTTTTGTGGTTTATAGTTCTACGGCAAACACATGTACTCACAAGAGGAACTTGATGATATTCGTGTCGAGTGGGGATTGCATTTTTCGAAGATACTTGCTGAAACAAAAGTTCGTAAACTAAATGCTGATGAGTGAACATTTTAGATTGATAAGATACTTGATTAACAATGTTTTAGTCTTTAATTAAACACTTTAATAGCACTTTGAATGATTATCCATTTTGGGAAGACTAAGACTTTGTACAACGGATTCTAGCTATTCAATGTATATTTTTGGTGTTATTTAAATTTTTAGTTCATTTCATCGGTGCACTCAATTTGCAATATTGAAATTAAATTGCCAAAAAAAATAATAATAATTTTTTCGCCAAATTTAATTTTCCCTGCCATATTAAAATAAATTATTAATTTAATAGAAATTTAAAAAAAAAATTGAATATTTGGTGCCAATTTATTTTTCAATGTAAGCGGGAAATTTCAAAATTTGAAAAAATCTTAAAATTTATGTGACGGGTTTGAACCGTCACATGTAGTGTGACAGATATAGAACCGTCATCCGTTTGTGACAGTGGCAAAGATGACACTTACGAGAACCGTCATCTTAGACGGTTTTTATCCGTCACCGTAGGATATTTTTGTAATAGTGGGATTAAATAATCGGAATGACAAGTGATTATAGTTCCAGAAAGCGGAGAAAGCCGATAGCCTCGATTCCCTTTTGAATCAGTATACATGATACTATTGTCTTTCCTTTAAGAGAATTTAGGAAATTTATGCTCTAGAATTCTCATAGTGAAGTCTTTGATTTTTATTCTAACAAGTTTTTACTGAAAATGTAAGAGAATATTTTACATAATCAATCAAGTAGTATAAAGACCAACAGCTAGTAAGTAATATTTTCAAAGTGATGGACAACCAGAATGGCAGAACCAACTTGTTGAAATTGAAACCAGCCAAATTATATTGAACGTATAAAATCTTTATATACAATATAATAAGTAGGTAAAACTAATAATTTATTTATATCAAATTGTTTGCTCCATAATAAGCCCCCAAAAAAATGGCCAAGTCATAGTCAGAAACATTGGAAGGTCATTCAACTACCCTTATTTCTTCCTCTTTGCATTTTTGGTGCTGTCTCTATAATCAACATTGAGCTACATTCATCTTCTATTATGGTGTTCAAATTTTGAAGGGTGTTTTGTATAGATGTTAAATTATCTTTTTGATTTCCTATCCGGTGTCATTGATACCTACTTTAGCTCTGATAAATTAAAATTTTACACTGCGGAAGACTCATTAAATCCGATAAATCAAGGACCCGTGATTCTTTTAATCACATCAACTTCCAAGAATTTAAGTCAATTAAGTATCTCATGATATTTGAAGTTTTTTTATATTAAAGTCTTCAATCCAACGTATCATTTTGAGGGCCATCCTTATCTTCCCCGTTTATTCTTGTCTATCTAATTGAATATGGTGCTAATTCAACAACCAATGCCATGAAAATTAGAAGTGACTATAGTCTTTTGAATTAGACTAGACTTTTATCGGATGAAATTTGTGCGTCAGTCAAATAGCCTCTCACCAACCATAAATTAAAACGTCAAGGATTACATTTACTCGTTGGATCATAGGAATAGAAGAATTTTATATAAATATTGCAAGAAATTGAATACATTTTTAGTTACCAACTAATTAATAACATACAAGTCAAAATAAATAAATAAATAAATACTGATTAATCCACTACTCGGTGATGGTTTAGCCGTTTTTCACTAAGCTAATAAAATTTCCTAAGACGACACTATATAGATATATATATATATATATATATCTTTTCAACTTTTATACTAGATTTATATACAATTTAGATGAATGAGAATTTCTATTATTTAAAGAAAGAAGCTTCGCTAGAATTAAGTAAAATGAGATCGTCGAGGTCACTCTACTTGGTAGACAAGAATCCTCAGAGTTAAGTCTCTTTCAAAAAGGTTGATGAATGTTGATCATTTTCACATGATAAAGCAACCATTGGGATTTTCATCGCTGAACATTTGAGGCGCATTCAAGTACGTTGGTGGAGGAGGTGGTGGCACATATTGTGGCTGGTGGCCGTACTCGACTACATAGCCCGAATGAGCATAATCAGGATCATACATTGTCTCGCCATAATCTTGGTTCATATGACTTAGATTTTGCATAGGCGTTGCATAAAACGTATTTGCATTATAACCATAGTATTCCATTTTGTTGATCATCTCCGTTTTTTGCTCTTTTGCATCTACACTTTTACTTCCTTCTTCTCCTCCACCGCTTGCTTTTTTCGACTCACCGTCTTTTTTCTCTGTACCACCGCTACTGCCTTTTTCTTTCTTATCTCCGCCGCCACCGCCACCGCTCTCTTTCTCCTTCTTGTCATTGTCACCATCCTTTCCTTTCTTTTCACCACCACCATTGTCTTTCTTTGATGGAACAACTTCAACATTTTGCTTCAATTTATCAGTCAAGTAAGGAGTTAACTTCTTTATATCCATTGTCCCCTTTACCATGAATAAATCTTTTTCAGATTCTATAGTCACCTGCTTTACCCCTGTAAAAAAAAAAGAAGTAAATAATGAGGACATATATAGTCAACCTTTATGAACAATAATCTCACGAGAAAGGAATCATTATTTTAAGATTTCAAAATAATTATTTGGGAATTGAGAAGATAATTGCATGGTACACCTAATTTTGTTTATTATATTCTAAAGTACGTAATTAACAAATAAATCAATAATAAGAAGATCAAGGGAATTCATTCAGTGTTTCTTACCTTTGATCTTTTTAATAACTCGTTTTATTTTATGTGCACACCCGTCACAGTGCACCCGAATCTTCAATGCCACCACAGTACTTACTTGAACCTAAATAACCACAAAAAATAAGAGACACATTAGTGCTAATTCAATTAATCTAGCCCAATATTAACTAAACTTTAGAACATTAATTATGTCATTAAATTACCAACTGGAGAAAAACGTTAAGAAATGAAACTCAAAATATGGACTCCCTCTATTTAAATTTGTTTGACTTGATTCAGATTACTAAATTCAAACTAAATAATGTTCAATGTGAATTCAGTCATACAATTTTTAATTTTTTTAAAATAAAATTTAAATATTTAGAAACCACTAAAAAGTGACATCAATCAAAATAGTTAACAATTCAAAATATTGAAAAAGTACTTATGACTATCCAAATAATACTTTCTCCGTCTCAATGTAAGTGTCTTATTTTTCTTTTTGATTTGTCCCAAAAAAAATCTCTCTTTCTATATTTAGTACTTCATCCGTTTTAAAAAGATTGACCTAGTTTGACTTGACACAAAATTTAAGAAATAAAAGAAGATTTTTGAAATGTGTGGTCCAAAACAAATTATAGATATTTGTGTGGTTGTAAATACTATCATAAAGTGAAATTGTTTCTAAATATACAAATGAGTCCATCTCTTTGGAACAAACTAATAAGAAAAGTAGTCAAATCTTTTTGGGACGGAATGAGTAAGTTTTCTAATTCCAAGACAAGTTTAAGACTACAAAATTTAAAAGACCACACATCTTTAATTTAATATCATAAAATTTAAAACTTTCCAACAAAAAAGGATAAATTAATTAAAAAGGAGAAAGTAGTAACTACACCAAACAAATTAAAACGGATAAATTAATTAAAAGGCTTTGTATTTTTACCTCTTTGGTTTTCTTCTCGTCGGCCTTTTTGTCTTCTGTTTTTTTCTCAGTTTTTTCACCGGACTTTTTATCTCCTCCACCGCCGGCGGCGCCACCGTCCTTTTTGGGGGGCGATGAGATGAGCTCCACCGTTTTCTTGGTTTTGATCTCCACCCTTTCCCGCAGCCATGTGGGGTCCACGTCCCCTTTTACTGTCAATTTTCCACTTTCACAGTCCGATTTCACGTTTTCCACACCTTCATTTTGAGCAACATAAACTCATTAGGCACAAATCTAAACTCTACCTTATACAAGTGATTAATTCAAATTTAAACGTTGTGAGTTCTAAGTTGAATATAATCCCTCCGTTTTAAGTATCTTAGTTCAATTAGGCACAAAATTATTTAATATATAAAAAAAACTTTTAAATCTTGTGATTCGATAATGCACTAAAATATTTTTTAAATTTGTCATGTAGAAAGTTTGAATTGTCGACGCACAAATAGAAAAACGCATTTTTATTGGAACAGGCCATTTATGGGAACAAACCATAAGAAAAAGTAATACACTAATTTGGGAAATTGGACCGACAAATTCGGAACTAACAACAATGATGGTTCCTTGAGAGTTCCGTAAGTACATGTCCCGGCCAATTTAAGAAACCAGGTCACCCAATTCTATCCGAATCATATATATACAGAAATAGATTTAGTCAAAAGATACTTACACACAATTTCCATGATTATCGTTCACCAGTTCATTTTAATTGGTTAATCTAAATTTGTAGTTTAAAACAAAAAAATAGTCATTGTTTCCAGGTAACTAATGTTAGAATTGAGAAATTTTATAACTCGAATCTTTAGTATTCTCTTATTTATTACTTATGTCTATATTTTTCACAAAAAATTGAAATTAATTACCATGGATGTGGCGAATGAAATGTCTGACTTTTTTGGCACAGCCTTCACAATGCAAATCGAGCTTTAAAACTATGGAGGCACCATCGCCCTTCTTCTCTGCTCCTTTAACTTTGGTTACTTCTTTTTTCTGCAACCCAAAAAATTACAAATAATAATTAATTTGAGTACTAAAAAATAAAAAGAAAAAATAACTGAAACAGGGGAAATTCGAGGAAGAACTACAGGGGATTATGGAAGATATGGAATAAATGAATTACCTCGCCCATTTTTGTAGGAATTAAATGGAGAATAGTATAAAGATTTTTGAGAGGATAAATGAAATTAATGGAATGGTTTTGAAGAGAGAAAGTGGAGGCAAATGAAAGAATTTATAGAGAGGGTGGGGGTGGAGGGGTAGAGATAAAGGTGTGTATGTATATGTGCGGTGTGTGAAGTTATGGATGTATGTGTAATTCAGATGGCGCTGTAGGAAACTGACTGACACATTGACTACAAATAAGACGGTTTTGTTACTTCTGCTTACGTGTCAAACCATCCAACTTTGACCTACTACCTTTCTCGAAGCCTTCCTTTTTTATTTTCCAATTAACAGTTGAAGATAATATATCTTATTAAAATGTGAATAAATAGTCTTAAATCTGCATGTTTTTTGTTTTAAAGGCGTGTTTGGTAGGTAGAAGAAAAAAATGTTTTCTTCGTACCAACATTTTTTTGTAATGTAGGAACACACAAAAAAATAAAAAAAATAAAATTAGGGAGAAGGGTCAATTTGTCTTTGAATTATGTCAAAGGTTCAAATTGTCTTTCATATTTAATCCTTAATTGTTGGATACATTGCAATCACCGAGTGCTAAACTTCAGACATTTGAAAATAAAGATAAATTTAGCCTGTTTTGGTAACAACTAGATTATATTTGACCGAACTATGAATATAGGGCAAATCTGTTTCAGTTCACATAATTCAGAGGCAAATTTAACCTTTTACCCTAAATAAATAAACTGCTTATTTTTCAAAAAAAAGAAAAAATATTTTCATTCATACCAAACGCATCCTTGTCAATTGTCAATAAACTTAACTTGAAAGGAACGGGATGAATATTTATACGTGTACATCGTACCGATATAGATTTGTACTTGTGAGTGCAAGTGAAAATACACGATATAGTTGTCTGTATCTCTAACTCCCTCGATGTGATTTATTTTTATTTGATATGTAATTTAAAAAATAAAGAAAGATTTTTGAATTTTATAATCTAAAATAAGTTAAAGATATTTATATAGTTATAGATCATTTCGTTTTGCGTAAATAATAAAATTTAAAGTTAAATTTTTGTTAAATAAAAAAATATATCTTTTTTTCTATAGATTAAAAAAAAGTGAGTCATTCTTTTTTAAAAAAGAGGAAGTAATTAAAAGCCATTAAGGCAGTTAAAATTCGTTTACTCCATAATATTTGCACTTTATCTAGTCCTAGTACATTCCATGAATATATATAACCCATAGATAAAAGTTTGACTTTAACTTGTTAACGTTAGCGTCAGCAATGACGTCAAAGGGGCTAAAGTTAACTAGCCGCAGGTTCAATGGCAGAGGCTAAAGTCGTCATTGGTGACATTTATCAGTTTATCGGAAAAGCAAGTCACTCGAGTCAGCTAAGAACGACTAACGGCATAATGTGCATTTTGGCAGCCCAAAAAAATAATAACAATGTTTTTTTTAATCCTGTAAAATTACTCTCCTAAAAGATTACACTTTGTTTTAAAAAATTATTATAAAAATATTAATCTCTCCATTTTAATTTATTTGTCAGGTTTGACTTGACATAAAGTTTTAAAAAATAAAATAAAATTTTAAATCTTGTTATTATTAACTAAATATATATAGAATGTATTAAAATATCCTTTAATCTTATATTTTAAACATGTCACGTAGAAATTTGGAATTAAAAAGTTGAAAATAAGAAAGATGCATTTTATTTTTAACGGAGTAAAAAGAAAAATAAGACAAATAAATTAAAATAGGGAGTGCATATATTTGTTTGATTATAAAATATTTTATTAAAAATAAAATAAAAAAATTAAAGTTCAATTCTATTTAAAAATATAAATATACCAGTATTTAATGACATGCTGAAAGAAAAAAACATGTCACACTTTAATGAGATTAACGGAGTATATGCAGAGATTAAATCCCTGCATTATCTGAAGACAATGACAAACAGTTTTGAGTTATTGAGTAGGACACCTCTGAGTTTTATATCATTTCTTTGAAACTCCTAGGAGAATAAGTCAACTATAGTAGAATAGGAATTCTCAAAATGTATATTATTTCCCTTTTGAAAGATGATAAGACCCCAATAATCCATTAGCAAGGAGAAAAGAAGCCTCCTCTTATTAAACATGTGGGTTTTCTTGAGAAAAAGATAAAGAGAAACTTCCTTGAACATGTTAGATCTGTACGGATCCGACATGGCATATCCACAAAGGAACACTAGCATTGTCTTGATGTTAAATGTGGGATACGATTTTACAAATTGCAAGTTGTTTCTTTTCAGTTTTAATTTGGTTGTGTCTGATTTTGTTCCCGTGAACGTTACATGAAGGTTCATCACTTTCTATAGTTCTATTTTTGGAAAGTTCCCCCTTCCACTCATCAATTAAATGATTGAAACTCTTGGCCAGTCATGCCTTATTGCATGCCTCGGTGGTTATCCGAGAATATTGTCGAAGTTCACAAAACAATATGTTCTTTTAAGGTGATACTCTATATGTTATTAATCCAAGGAGCAATTCACGGGGTTCAAAAAATTACACTGCAACTGAAGAGGCTCACACCTTCCATCAAACTAACCTATCAACAGAAAGAACCGAGGTTGATTTCTTTGCAATAGGGAATGCAGTTGAAATAGAGATTCGCTTGAAAAGAGAGAAGCGTACTACAAGAAAGTTGTAAGACGAAATAAGTCGATTCGCCATTCGGAAATCGGGGTTTAGAAGTCTTTCGTCCGGGAGATATAGCTCCTCGGCGCATACATACAGAGATCCTGTGATTTGATCCGTACTAGAGACGGGAAGAACCAGAGGAAGACTCCATAGCTGATAGAACCAAGGACAAGGTCTGGACTGACGAGAAAGTGAAAAGTTTCAAAGCAGAAAGAAAGTCTTGCCAAGGGAGCCCCATCACCTACTAAAGGACCAGTTACTGGACGGCTACGCTTCTCAGGGCCAGGACCAAGAAGGATCCTATCCTAAAAGAGAAGGAGGAGGAGCAGGAGCTAGCTTTAGGGGCAGAATCTGGCCAAGAAGGATCCTATCCTATAAGAGAAGGAGGAGGAGTAGGAGCTAGCTTTAGGGGCAGAATCGAATGATTACGAGATCAAGAAACGATTAATGAAGTTCAAATCTTTATAAATTCAAACCAAAAAATAATTCATGAGGTTCAAATCCTTATAAGTTATTTCATGTTTTAAGTAGGATATTTTTGTCCAGATTTTACTTTTGTATTAAAATATGATTATTTTCCTTTTATTTTTCAAACGATGGCTAAAACTAATAACAGGTTGATCATCTAACCTAATTTTTACACTTTATCATGCTTTCACAATAAATGAGTATACACGATTTTGTCGATCAAACTGTTACGCTTTCTGCTTTTCTAATGGTACTCATGAATTGTGGCCCATTAGAACAAAAAGGTTAATTACTTGAAGAAATTGCACGGTTTTCCTTCAAATGGGCAAATTAAACTTATTTTTAACAAGGCATAAATTTTTCGACATAGAATAGCTAACTAATAGCACATAATTGTATTTAATAGCTATATTTTATATTAATTACATCCTATAGCTAAATATTGTGTTTCAATTACACATAATAACTAATACCTCAAATAAAAAATACACATAACAAATGAACCCCCTCTCTCTGGGTTGCTTCAGTGGTGGGCTGTTGTGGTGTTGGGTGAAGAGATGGAGACGAAGAGAGGGAGAAAAGGAAGGTGTTGGTGCGGTGGTGTGAAGGTTCGTTGGTTGGTCGGATCTTCGCCGACGGATCTGGTGGTTTGGTTGCCGGAGATGGCTCCAGCAAAGGCTGCAGTCGGCGGCTTTGGGTGATGGAATGGAGAGAGCAGTGGTGTGGTGGTTGAAGACGAAGAGGATGAGAGGGGTGTTGGTCGCTGGTGGTCGGAGTGGTGATTGTTGCGGTTCACCGGAGCTAAAAGTTCCTCGCCGTAGCAGTAACGTGGTGGCATTTGGGGGTTTCACCAGCAGTAAGGGTGTCGTGGTGATATGGTGGAAAAGCAGCCGCCGCCACAAAATTCATGAGGTTCAAATCCTTATAAGTTATTCATCTTTTAAATTGAAAAATGAACAAAAGAATTTTGGATGTATTTTTTTCTTGTATTTTTTCAGATCTGGCCGGATTTTAACTGTATTCATCTTTTTTCATATGTATTTTATTTTTTGTATTCATATTTGAGTGTATTCTTTAATTTTTTGGTATAAAATCAAGTGTTTGTGGATGTATTTTAAATATAATAAATTTAATACAATATAAAAGTAATTATAAATGAATACAAATGAGTTGAATACACCGAAATTTTTTATTCATTGTATTCATGAATACAACAAGGTCTTTTTATAAATACAACAATGTCATTTTATGAATACAGCGAGTTGTAGCAACTAAAAAGTAGTTACGCCCTGTAAATATTGAAATTATCGCTATGGCAAATTTAGAACCCCTAAACTATAGTCATTTGTGTAAATTTTACTTTTTTAAAGGCGTGAGGCGTAATTATGAGATATTATTATTGTGGTTTTGTGATTCGGAATATGTTAGAGTCGTCCCTCATATCGGAAGTTAAGAAACGTCAGAGGGAATACCCAGTTTAAAAAAAATCAGAGAGGGCATTCAACAGAAGAAGACCACAACCTTTGAGATTGACGAACATGGGGTTCTTAAGCACCAGGGTCGTTTATGTGTTCCAAATGTAGCAGGATTACGAGATAAAATTATGAGTGAAGTACATTGCCCACGATATTCCATTCACCCTGGATCTACTAAGATGTATCATAATCTCAAGGGTATTTATTGGTGGAACGACATGAAGAGGAGTGTGGCGGAGTTTGTACCTTAGTGTCCTAATTGTCAGCAAGTAAAAATAGAGCACCAAAAGCCCGATGGTATGGCTCAGAACATTGAGATTCCAATGTGGAAATGGGAAATGATTAATATGGATTTCATTACGGGTTTACCTCGCTCTTATCGTAAGTTTGATTCTATTTGGGTAATTATTGATAGACTGACCAAATTAGCTCATTTCCTGGTGGTCAAAACTACCTATACAGCCTAGGACTACGCGAAGTTATATGTCAAGGAGATTTTCCACCTTCATGGTGTGCTTATTTCTATTATATCTGACCAAGGTGCACAGTTCACAGCTAACTTCTGGAAATAATTTCAAAAATATTTAGGCACCCAAGTTAATCTTAGCATCGCTTTCCACCCTCAGACAGACGGGCAGGCCGAGCGTATGATTCAGACGCTCGAGGACATGCTACGAGCTTGTGTGTTGGACTTTAAGGGAAGTTGGTATCATTTACCCCTTATTGAGTTTCCGTACAATAACAGTTATCATGCTAGCATTAAAATGACTCCATACGAGGCTTTGTATGGACGGAAATGTAGATCTCCTATCGGATAGTTCAAGGTAGGCGAATCAGAACTATTTGGGCCTGACCTAGTTCACCAAGCCATAGAGAAGGTGAAGCTTATCCAAGAATGGATGTTAACTGCTCAAAGTCGTCAGAAGTCATAATGTGCGACGATGAGACTTAGAGTTTCAGGTAGATGATTGGGTCTTTTGAAGATTTCGCCTATGAATGGTGTAATGAGATTTGGAAAAAAGGGAAAGCTCAGCCTAAGATATATTGGGCCATATCACATAATTCGACGAATCGGCCAAGTAGCTTAATAATTGGACTTGTCTTTGGAGTTGGAGTTTGTCCATCCGATTTTTCATGTTTCTATGTTGAGAGCGTGTGTTGAAGATCCTTCCTGAATTGTATCAATTGGCGATGTGAAGGTTACAGAGGATCTATCATATGAAGAGGTTCCTATTGCTATCTTAGATCGACAAGTCCGCAAATTGAGAACTAAAGAAGTAGCCTCCGTAAAAGTTCTTTGGCGGAATAAGAACGTAGAAGAAATGACATGGGAGGCTTTAGAGGGGATGAAACACAAATATCCCTACCTATTTCAGACCAACACTGAGGTTCCGAGAGGATCATAAGGTGAGTTCTATTTCATATTATTATAGTTAATGCTTGCGGACCATGTGAGGTCTGATGTGGTGATATATGTTATATTATATGGCCCTGTAAAGAAGTAGTTGTAATTTCTAGTTACGTGATGGGATGGGATATGTCACCCCAACATTCGAGGACGAATGTTTCTAAGGGGGAAATGATGTAACACCCCGTACTTTCGGACGATAGGTTGAACATCTAGACGTACGCAAATAAAGAAGCTTAGTATATAAAAGGATGCGATCCTAAAATAATTTAAAACTTAATAAGTATGACGATGGAATTAATACTAATAGTGTATGACCCCAAAGAGGTTATGGACTAGCGCTATATCGCACGATTATGACATTGAGTATATAAACGTTTTATAAGTCATTAAGATTTAAGTGAATTGAGATCAAATAATTAATTAAGATTATTGGATAAATATTATGTGGACATGGTCCATGTGTCCATTAATAGGTGGAAGCCTATTAAGTAATATGCATGCACATTACAGGTGGTGTAATGTGTTGGTGATTAGTAGATAAGAGACTTTGTACAAAGGCTACACGTGTAAAGTTTATAAAGATGCTACAAGTTCATTATTTTAATTCATTACACTTTCATTTCTAATCTTAAAATCTTGTCCACTATTAAACGTAACAAAGCATTCAGCAGCACTTAGTGATAGGAATTCATTCTTTCATTTGAAAATTCATACTCTCACTTTGGGAATAAGTTATTTGATAAGAAAATATTGGTAGCAACATAAACTTTTTGTTTCTCGAAAACTCGATGTAGAGCAGAGTGGTTCCAGATTGTGTTAAGGTTAGACGGTTACCGAAAAGATTGACTCGTCGTGGTTATTGGTAGGTCGAATCAAGGTATGTTAAGGCAAATCATTTCTTCTTTTGGCATGTTCTAAGTACGAAGCGTAAACGTAATATTGTTCCATAAATTATTCTACTCCTAGTAGTTAAGAATGTTCATGTTATTCATTCCTATTGTCAAAGCATGTCTAAATATGTTCCTAAATCCTTATTGAGGTATATGGAAAAGATGTTAGTATTCATAATGTTAATCGGAGGTAAAGCGATATTACATCACTCTGATAAACTTTTAGTGTCTTATTGTCATATCATTCATGCATTATATTCATGGACATACCTTGACCTCAAAGGAGTGATATACTCTACTATATGTATGCATTATATATATGTATGGGATATGGGGAAAGGGAAGACATTATATATGCACACCACCTGTAGCTGGTACAGATATACACAATGATGATTATGCCCACAGAGGCCGATATGATATGATGGGATGCCCATAGAGGCTTGATGACGTTATATACGCATATGTGCATGACTGCATTGTGCATGACATTTAGGCATATTATGGTCCTCAGAGGCATTCTGCACAGACATGATACTTATGCATATTATGGCCTCGGAGGCATTCACCACTTTTGATTGTTTCTTGTCTCAGCTTACTTTTATGTCTTTGTTATTCTATTTTCATGCCTGACATACTCGGTACATCAGTCGTACTGACGTCTTTTTTATCGGGGGACGCTGCGTTTCATGCCCGCAGGTTCACGTAGGCAGGGCGACGATTCACATTAGTAAGTTGCTGATTCATCGGATATTAGAGCACTCCCCTTGTTTCGGAGTGTCGGTCTAATCTCGGTACAATATTTTTGCATGTACATATGGGTATGGCGGGGCCCTGTCCCGACCTTATGATATTGCGTACTCTTTAGAGTCTTGTAGACAGTGTCTTGTGTATAGCTGTCAGGTATGGCCTTGTCGGCCTTAGTATGTATATATGAATGAGTTGAGTCCTTCTGGTGGTAAGATTTTACATAGCTTCTTTCCAGTATATCATTCCTATGTGTCAGCAGGACACTTTGTGACGGCCCTTAGGGCCATGATTAATTATGGTTAGATGTTACATATATGATTAGTGGTACCCGACAGGTAAGGTCCGGGTACCCGTGATTGTTAAACAGAGCAATATACATGTGATATACATTGAATATACAGCAGTGTATATCACATGTATATCAGTGGACTGAAGCGACCGGCGAAGCGGTGCAGCAAGGCCTCTCGGCGGTGGGCCTCAAGCAGCGGTGAAGCAAGGCACCGCCTCTCGGCGATGGGCCTCAAGCGAGCGGTGCGGCAAGGCCTCTCGACGGTGGGCCGATCTTAGCCCAAAGCACGCAGCCCATCACGGGATTGAGT
The DNA here is from genome assembly GCA_034509755.1 of Anisodus tanguticus. Lineage (NCBI taxonomy): Eukaryota > Viridiplantae > Streptophyta > Magnoliopsida > Solanales > Solanaceae > Anisodus > Anisodus tanguticus. The sequence goes on along the minus strand of CM067540.1, from coordinate 50,430,449 downwards.
GCAGCAAAACGAGAGACGAATTTGTATATTAAGGAAAGTATATTGTGTGGATATTGTAGTATATTTGTTACCTAGATTAGGATATACTCTTACCATATTTAGGATATACACATACCATAATTGTATAGTTAGAATTATGGTAGAATAAGATTTTAGAAATAGAATAGGAATAGGATTCTCCTATTTTGTAACTTGTATATATATCTATTCAATAAATGAAAATAATCAAGGGGATTATTTCTTTCAATCATGACCCTCCGGTTTGGGTCGTGACATTATTCACGACTCCATCGACATGAAAGCTAAAGAATCACTTGAAATTGTTCAAGAATCCATGGATATGAAAGTTGAAGAATCACTTGAAAAAGTTCAAGACTCGATGGAGATGGAAGTTGAAGAATCACTTGAGGTTGTTCAGGACTCTATGAATATAGTAGTTGAAGACGAGGTTGATGATTCAATGAACAACGAAACTGAAGACTCGTCTCAAGAACTACCGCAGACAGTTAGAATTAAGCTTGAAAATTATCTTTCTAATTTTTATAATTAAGATTATTTAAACCAAAAGAAAGTTGTTGGTGATGGAACTGCTCATTTTTTAAGTTTTTAGTTGTCCATGTAGTGCTTGCTTACATTCCTTTCTTAAATATTGTGATATCATCATATATTAGAAAGAATGTTCTTAGCAGAGATTGGGAGAACTGTTTTTAACTTTGGTTTTTTCATTGATCTTTAGAGTTTCAACAATTTATTTTGAACCAGTAATATATTCCCTCGCTTCAATCATGCATTTCCTCTAAATAGACCATGAAATTAACTTTGTTTACTTTTTTCGTTAAACTAGACAAACTGGATTCTAAAAATTACATATAAGAAAGAAAAATTACATTGTCAAATTTTCAAAAGAAACAAAACGTCAAGTGACTAGGAATAAAAATTAATCTATATAATCGAGAACTTCTTGTAGCAATTGAGGATCACATTTTAGCTGAGATGTAAGTTGGCTCTTCCTTTCTAACATTTCTTTACTAAGATGCGAAATTATGTAATCATGGGAACCTTTTGCTTTCGCGATCTCAACCATACACGATTGTAGTGTTAGAAAAATATGATTGAACTTTATTATTGAAAATTCTTCATATGCCTTCTGAACAACAGTAATAAGCTCGTCAACCGTTTTTGGTGCTCCTTGTGTTGTATAGATTGGACTGCTATGAAAAACCCAAGATCTAAAACATTTAAATTTGGAGAATTCGCCGGTTTACCTACTAAGCGAATGTCAAATCCATCTTCCCTCGGTACTCTGCAAAATTTTTCATCGGAATATCCATCCTTGCATTATCTTGTTGAATAATTATTGGACAATTTGAGTCTTCTCTCGGCCACTTTGCCTTAATAGCTGGAATAACTTTTTCAATTAGAAATGACCGTGAGATATCTCTGGTCACAAAATTTATTGATTCTGTCTCTAGAGTGCCGGCAGCTCTATTGACACTAGCTCTTTTAGCCCGTTCTCTTGTGACGAAAGAAAACACACCAATTTTTCCTGAGAAGATCTCATTTCCTTGTGCGTCAAATCATGGCCGAGCTACCGCAGATATAAACATAACTTTTGCAATAACATTTTCGCTCTTGCAAGTGCACAATGGAGTTTCTTCATGTGCGAGCAGATAAAATTTCTCGGGTTTGTTCGTCAAATAAAATCACTTCTCATCAATGTAGACAATGTTATAAATGCCCTTAAAAATCGGATCACGTGGTATGCTACAAATACCACCTTCAAGCATCGATATGCAGAACCGCAGTCGTGATATTTTATTTTCATCTTTTAAATACGGTTTTATAGCATTCGAATGCCTACTTATATCTCCTTATTGTAAACGCCTAAATAAAGTGGTTTTGCTCACATTCATAGAACTAGCTAGAGACAAAAGAGTTGTTCCATTTCGTTAAGGGATTTGACGCATGTGATCATAGTTAAGCTCAACTCTTTTACGACCGGAATTTCTTGGCTTTCTACTACATACAGTATCCGAAGTGCCTTCATCATAATTTGATAATCTCCAAATACGTCTAATTGTATGAATACTCGTGGAAAAATTAGATGCCACCATCTTCTTCACTCCTTGACTCAATTTTCCATCAATACTTATATGGGTTACAACAATTACAGAAAACGGGAAGTAAGTAAATATTACAATTTACTAGAAAGGATAAACTAAATATTACAACAAACTGGAATCAAGAACGTTACAAACTCCTTGTAATTTACTGAGTCGAGTGATGACACTCTGTCTTTAAGACAAGATTTTCCCGTATATATCATTTTACGTTGTCGGGCAATAGTCTCCCAAGATACAATAGCAACTTAACAAATGAGCAAAGGAAACTCAAGTGTTACTCTTAAAGAACTTTGAGTATAGTAAACTTGCTAGAGAGGAAGAAGAAGATTTCAGAAATTTTTTGTAAGTGTTTTCTTAGTGTTCAACAATTGAGCCAAATGCCTCAATTTATAGTGTAATGAGATGACCCCTCAACTAGCCAACTAATGGCCTTCAATAGCCATGTAATGATACTTATTGAGGGGTTACACAGTCAAATAATGGATGAATTCATGTGCCAAATAATGGAGATTCAATGTTCCAAAACCAGTCCCAAAAGTCAGAACTTTCCATCTTTCTATCGCAGCATTCTGCCTCCGAAGAGCCGCGGCTCTGCGAATTAGCGCTGCGGCGCTCCGGCGCATCGGCTCCGACGGGGCTGCGCCGCGACCTTTCACGGCGATTTCCGACTCGTTTCATCAGACACTTCTTCCTTCGTTTACCAACGTGGAATTTTGACCAATAACCGTCCATCATTCTATGTCTCAAACGTATTACGTACGTACCAATATCTCTTTCACTAATGAAATTTGTGTTGGAAATTTGCCTTTGGCGGGAGTTGCGACCGACCAACTTTAACGGCTTACACTAGTGTTCCACATGTTGGAGAATCCGGTTCTTCACACATGCATAATCTACTAAGTAAGTAGATGACCGTAGGGCCAAGGATCGTCAAATTTCGTTGAGAAATGAAAGCGATATTGGTCCACAAAGTGAGGTGTTTGAAGCATAGAAAAGTGTGGTATGGGATCAATTCTCCCTCATCGGTGGAGGAAGAAAGGATTGTTTTGTTTATAAGTCTCAAAGTTGGCTTGGGGTTTGGGACCCCAAGGGGTATCCCATGTGTTTAAAGGAGGGAGGACCTAGATGTGCTTCGATTCGAGGAAAGCCCACACGCGCGCCGCCTGCCCGTCCTGTCCGGTCAGGGTCCGGGTCCGGGCTCACGGGCTGTGCTTCTTCTGATATTATCTTTTTGGACCAGAATTCTTTAATATGTACAGTTTGGTCCCTGAAGTTTCAATATGTGTCAGATTGGGCAGAAACAGAACGTCAACAACACTCATCTCTAACTATATAAAGGATCCCTTGCACCATTGTTGAAACACAATACAGAAAAACAGACGAACAAATAGAAACGAAATCAGTCTTCCTACAACTTCCAGCATCATTTCATTACTCAAAATTCTTCACGGTAACACTTGAGTTTCCTTTGCTCATTTGTTCACTTGTTGTTTTATCTTGGGAGACAATTGTCCAGGACGTAGAAATGATACATACGGGGCAATACTGTCTTAAAGACAGAGTGCAAACACTCGACTCAGCATACCACAAACAGTTCCAATTTATTCTTCAAGTTCTTTGTAATTTTAGTTTATTCTTCAATTGTAATTTCAGTTCTTGTAAGACTTAACAGTTATTTGTAATTTCTGTTTCCTGCATCTTTGTAACCAACAATTTGCGATACTTGGCACTATGTGTGCACGTGTGTGGAAACGACGTTTCGACGTGCGGGGCCCCAATTGTTCGAGTCATAAATAATGGGATAAACCTAATTTCACATTAGTAAATTTCCAACAACTTATTTGAAATAGCATTTCATACGCTGCTATATGTTCAACATCACTTAAGTTCCGTTTTTTCCTTTTTGGACCTGACAGTTCTTTATCATTTGTATCTACTTAAAAAAAGGACAAAATTAAAGAAATTCAAATAAAATATGACTTACATATACATGCAAATGCTATCGAAAAAATCACTTTATTTGTTTGGATCCACCCAGAATGAAAATTCTCATGTTGAATCTTTTAACAGATAGATTACATATTCGAATATCATCTAATTAACATGAAAAAAGAAAAAAAACTAACAGAAAGGAACATACCAGAATTTTAGTTTGGTTCTTCTAGTGGTGGTTGTAATCCTATACTCAATTGTGTGTCATCTTCTTCACTCGGAATACTATTGAGGTCAAGAATTATGAATGTATCTGTATTAAGATCAAATTGTTCTCCACCAACATACTCACCCTCAGATTCAAAAGGAATATTTAGATCAATTTGAAGTGAAGACCTTTGCTGATTTTCTGTTGTAGCCATATTTAATTTAGCAATTAGTTTTAATTTTAAGTGAAGAAAATTAAACCTTCTTTTATAGGATAATTTGAGTTCCGCCGATGAACAGTAACTCCGTCGGTGAACAGTGTTAGGACTGTGAACAATGCTCTACCCAACAGGTTCTACCCAACCGCAGTTGGTATTTCCGGTCACCCTTACTGATTCTTAATCTCTCATCCTTGTAGCTAAATCTTGAATTTTACATTCCAGCCTATAGTTCTATCATTCTTGTCACAGTAGTTAGACTTGCTTCTACATTCTTGCGGACTTGTGCTATTGTATTGATTCATGCTCCTTTTAGTGTGAACTTTTGATTAGTTTATATTTGTTTTAGTGGCGTTGGTAAAAGATGGTAGACTAGGGTCATGTTCTCGGTCGGGGACGGAGGTGAGGGTTAGGGGGCTAAGTGGGGGTAAAAGAGATGCTAGACTGAGAATAGAGTCTTGGAACATTGGGACTTTAATATGGAAGTTCGTAGAGTTAGTTAAGATTCTTAAGAAGAGAAGGATTAATATAGCCTGTATCCAGGAGACCGAATGGGTAGGACCTAAGGCTAAGGATGTGGACGGGTATAAATTATGGTTCTCGGGTAGGTCGAGGTATAGGAATGGGGTAGACATTTTGGTAGATAGCGAGCTAAAGGATCATGTGGTAGAGGTTAGGAGAGTCAATGACAGGATGATGGCGATTAAGTTGGTAGTTGGAGGGTCCACTATGAACATTATTAGTGATTACGCGCCGCAGGCGGACTTGGACGAGGAGGAGAAAATGCGCTTTGGGGAGGATTTTGGATGAGGTGGTGGGAGGTACACCACCCATTGAGAAGTTATTTGTAGGAGGAAATTTTAATGGACATATTGGGTCACTTTCGGGGGTTATGAGGACGTGCATAGAGGCTTTGTCCTCAGGGACAGGAACGGGGGAGACGTCTCACTCTTGGAGAGTTCGCTAAAGATTTTGGGATGGTGATAGCCAATTCGAGATTTATGAAGAGGGAGGAGCACTTGGTGACTTTCCGTAGCTCGATGGATAAGACTCAGATAGACTTTTTGCTCCTTAGAAAGGTTGACAACAATTTTTTGTAAAGTTTTCAAGGTTATTCTGAGGGAGTATCTTACAACCCAACATAAGCTTTTGGTGATGCATTTAGAGATCAAGATGGAGAATAAGAGGAGGGTTATGGATGACAGGCTAAGAATCAAATGGGGGAGGTTGACCATGGCTAGTGCAAAGAAGATGGGGGAGAGGTTGATGGCCAATGAGGCTTGGGAGAGTAGTGGGAATGCGACCGGTATGTGGGACAGGATGGCCAGTTGCATTCGGGAGGTAGCTAGAGAAGTTCTAGGGGTCTCGCGAGGTACCCGTGGTGGGCATCGAGGGGATTGGTGGTGGAATAGTAAGGTTCAAGAGAAGGTGAAAGCAAAGAAAGCGGTGTATGAGAAATTGGTAGAAAATAAGGATGAGGTGGAGAAGTGGACGAATATGGAACTGTATAAGATGGCGAGGAAGGTGGCAAAGCTTGCGGTTATGGCAGCGAAAACAGAGGCTTTTGAACACATGTATGTGGAATTAGAGGAAAAATGCGGGGACAAGAAGTTGTACAGACTAGCCAAGGTGAGGGAGAGGAGGGCCTGTGACTTGGATCACGTAAGGTGCATCAAGGATGAGGACGACAAAGTACTGGTGGAGGACGCGCATATTAGAGGGATTTGGTAGTCTTACTTCCATAAACTCTTGAACGAAGAAGAAGATAAAGACATCGTGCCGGGAGATCTGGAGCAACCCGAAAGGTACCGGGATTTTGGATTTTGTAGAAACATTAAGGTTGAGAATGTTAAGGGTGTTGTTTGCAGGAGGCGCAAGGGACGAGCGACCGGGACTGATGAGGTCCCAGTTGAATTTTGAAAGAGCGCAGACAAGGTAGGTTTGGAGTGGCTGACTGAGTTATTTACTGTTATTTTTAAGACGGTGAGAATTCCCAAAGAATGGAGGTGGAGTAAAATAATTCCTTTGTACAAGAACAAATGTGACATCAAGAGTTACAACAACTATAGGGGTATCAAGATGCTAAGCCACACTATGAAAGTTTGGGAAAGGGTCATGGAGATGAGGGTGAAAAGAGGTATGTCTACTTCTGAGAACCAGTTTGGATTCATGCAGGGGTGTTCGACTAATATATTCATCTTATTGGGAGGTTGGTGGAGTAGTAAAGGGAGAGAAAGAGAGACTTACATATGGTTTTCATCGACCTCGAGAAGGCATATGACAAAGTCCCTAGGGAGGTTTTATGGAGATGTTTGGAGGTTAGAGGTTTACCTATGGCGTACACTAGGGCGATCAAGGATATGTATGTTGCAGTCAAGACCAGGGTACGGACAATGGGAGGAGACTCAAAACACTTTCTAGTAATGATGGGGTTGCACCAGGGATCAGCTCTTAGTCCATTCTTATTTGCCTTGGTGATGGATGGACTAATGCGACAAATCCAATGGAAGGTTCCATGGTGTATGTTCTTCGCAGATGACATAGTCCTGATTGATGATACTCACAGCGGAGTAAATGCTATGTTGGAGGTTTAGAGACAGACACTAGAGTCTAAAGGGTTCAGGCTGAGTAGAACCAAGACAGAATACTTGGAGTGCAAGTTAAGTAACGGGAGTGAGCATGAGAAAGGCGTGGAGGTGAGGCTTGGTACTCAGGTCATTCCAAAGAAAGGAAGCTTCAAGTACCTCATGTCTATTATCTAATGGAATGAAGAGATTGATGACGATGTCACACATTGTATTGGGGCGGGGTGGATGAAATGGAGGCTCACATCTGGAATCTTGTGCAATAAAAAGGTGCCACCAAACTTAAAGGCAAGTTCTATAGGGTGGTGGTTAGAACGACTATATTGTATGGGGCGGAGTGTTGGCTAGTTAAAACTTCGCACATCCAAAAGATGAAAGTTGTGGAGAAAAGGATAATGAGATGGATGTGTGGGCATACAAAGAGGGATATGATTAGAAATGATGATATCCGAAATAGAGTGGGAATGGCCTCGATGGAGGATAGATGCGGGAAGTGAGGTTAAGATGGTTCGGGAATATGCAGAGGAGAGACACAAATGCCCAGTGTGGAGGTGTGAGAGGTTGGTTATGGACTAGTTCAAGAGGGGTAGAGGTAGGCCAAAGAAGAATTGGGGAGAGGTGATTAAACGGGATATGACGCAGGTGCAACTTACTAAGGACATGGCCTTACATAGGGGTTGTAGAGGACACATATTAGGGTAGAATGGTAGTAGGTAGTTGAGCGTAGTCCTACTTACGCTTACAAACTGGTAACTGGTAGTTGTAGTTTTATTATTGTAGGCCAGCTTAGCCTATCATACTAGTAGGCGCAGTATTTCTTTATAGTCCCCTGTCGCTTGATTTCTGCTGCTATGAATTCTTCAGTGTACTTTGTTTATCTTATTTACCTACATTAGTTACCGATTCCTTAGTGTGAGAGGTTGGTTATGGACTAGTTCAAGAGGGGTAGAGGTAGGCCAAAGAAGAATTGGGGAGAGGTGATTAAACGGGATATGACGCAGGTGCAACTTACTAAGGACATGGCCTTACATAGGGGTTGTAGAGGACACATATTAGGGTAGAATGGTAGTAGGTAGTTGAGCGTAGTCCTACTTACGCTTACAAACTGGTAACTGGTAGTTGTAGTTTTATTATTGTAGGCCAGCTTAGCCTATCATACTAGTAGGCGCAGTATTTCTTTATAGTCCCCTGTCGCTTGATTTCTGCTGCTATGAATTCTTCAGTGTACTTTGTTTATCTTATTTACCTACATTAGTTACCGATTCCTTTTTCAGAACGCGCTATCATGGCTTATTCGCTTTTATTACTATCATTTTCATACTGCGTTAGATTCTGTGTCCTAGTCTGACCGTTTCTCTTGCTTTGCTTGTGCTTATGCTTTGTCTTGAGCCGAGGGTCTTTTGGAAATATTCACTCTACCTACCAAGGTAGAGGTAAGGTCTGCATACACTCTACCATCTCCAGACCCCATGTTGTAGGATTTCACTAGGTATATTATTGTTGTTGTTTGGTGAAAATGTTAAAAAGTGGGCTCCAATTTAAATTTTCATTCTTAATTCAAATTTGCAATTGAAATTGAGTCTACTTGCTAATGATACCCCTAAATTGAAGTCTATTCATAATTCAAATTTTGTTAAGTGTTTCACTTAATGATACCCACCTCGTTAATTATCACCTATTAATATTCAAATTTCAATACCCAATGTCAACTTAGAAAGTGGTAAAAATTAATTAGGTGTAAATTAGTAAAAGCGCTCCTAATTTTCTAGAAGTGAGCACTTTCTTAAGGGGTGTTCACAAGCTAAAACAATCACTTATTGTGAAGAGGAGGGAGTAAATAATTTACCGTTGTTTTAAAGAAAATATAAAATAAGAAAATGAGCAAAGTTATCTTGGTTTTATTGTTAGGTATTGTATGATTTTATCCTGCAAAGTTAGTCCTCATAGTATATGTTATCTCATCTACATTATACCCAAAATTAAATGCCAATAAGTAGGGAAAGTAAGAGAAGAGTGAATGAAGACCCCCACGGAGCGGTAAGAAGATCGATGAGTTTTTAATCTTTCTCTTTCTGTATAAAATTACAGACATATGAGTCGGTCAATTGCATTAGGTAGGAGATGCAGGACCTGTCTTAACCGCACGTGCATTCGCTATATAGACCCCAAAGAAGATACCATTGCTCACACCTTAGCCGGATTCAAAACCAAAAGCCATTGCGCCTTTAGCCGACTGGGAGGTACCAAAACCACTACTAAATGATATTTCCACCGTTCCAATTTATAAAAAATACTTTTCTTTTTTGTCCATTTAGAAGAACAATATCTATTTTATATTAAAAATAACATAACATAACTTTAACATTTACATTTTAATCTTAATTTAAAATCGAAGAAATATGTATGTAATTTTTTTTCAAGAAACATCTCTCTTAAAATCCATACCTAGTCAAAGTGTAGGGAGTACAAAATATTACTGGTTGCTTAATAGTATTCGTCCCTATTAGCGTATATTATTAAATATACTTCATATATTTTGTAATATTTAGTGTTGTATAATTATGGTAGAAATAGGATCCTTATTGGATTAGGATTCCACAATGTACACACTATATATATTTGTATTAATGAGAAAGACTCCCCAAGGGAGATTAATACAATTCTACATGGTATCAGAAGCCAAACGTTCCTCCCTACCCTAAACACTCAAATCGGCAGCCCTTCTCCTCTATTTTTTGGCGCCAAATCGCCTGTGTACCACCATTATACCGCCAATATACGTTGATATACACCTCGTATACAACAACCTAGACCTCCACGACCCCGTATATCTCTGATATATCACTAATATACAGTCCTCTCACCTTTAATATTTCTCCAACAGGTCGTATACTACTCGTATACAGCCTCCCTAAACATATATACACCTCGTATATGGACAATTTTGCCTCACATACACCTCGGCTACGCCCCGAACCCCCCAAGTTTTTCTTTTTTGGCAGACCTTATGACGGAGACTACCCTTGATGGTTTTTTTAACAGCAGTAGGAGCAAACAACTACCCAACGTCTGCGGCCCAACTACCAAATTAGCTACTTCAGCGACCCAGCAGCCTGGGCACACTACCGCCGGGCCTCAGCTATCAGGCCCAATTGCCTGCAGCCCAGCAGTCTGGGCGCACCACCAACAAGCCATAACCATCAGGACCAATATCCTGGAGCCTAACAGTCTGCTCCAGGCCTTTCCCAATCCAGTTTGGGCCAGGCTTTCGGTACATTGACTCATCGGAAGCTCGATAATGCATGGTTTATGGATACGAGCGCCACATATCACCTCACCAATAATTTTGATAATCTTCCTCAAATGCGTAATTTAAATACTCCATTATCTATTCTGGTTGGAAACGATCATCGCATTCTAATTCAGGGTTTTGGCCACACCTAACCCCACCACCACATCCCAACTTCTCCCTAAATAGCGTTCTCTATGCCCCCCACACATTATCAAAAACTTAATCTTTGTTAGAAAATTTACCAAAGATAATTTTGTATCAATTAATTTTGACCCGTTTGGATTTTCTGTAATAGACCTACGTACCGAGAAACTCCTTACACGATGCAATAGTGAGGGGGGCTTTATTCTTTCCTATCCACGTCCGCTCCCAGTGTTACCCTTCCCATTTCTCTAACTGCCCAAGTCTCTCCTCCCACCGCTTTAGCAACAATCTCTCCGTCAACCTGACACAATAGACTTGGACATCCAGGAGCTCCTGTTCTTAATTTTCTTCAGAACAATAATTTAATTTTTTGTCCTAGTGAAAAATCTGCCCAACAGTGTTTTTCTTGCCCTTTAGGCAAACACGTTTGCCTCCCTTTTCAGTCTTCTTTAAGTGTTACATTTTCTCCATTTGATATTGTTCATGCATCTTTATGAACATCTCCTGTTATTAGTTCACTAGGTCATAAATTCTATCTTGTGTTATTAGATGACTTTTCTTACTTTATCTAGATTTATCCTCTAAAATTTAAGTCTGAAATTTTTACCAAGTTTCTTGAGTTTCGTAACTTTATCAAAACACAATTTGAAAATCCATCAAATCATTCCAATATGATAACGGTCGTGAGTTTAATAATTCCGCATTTCATAATTTTTGCACCAATAATGGCATGATTTTCCATTACTCCTGTCCCCACACCTCACCCCAAAACGAAAAAGCCGAACGAATCATCTGTACTATCAACAACATGGTTCGTACCATTTTTTTCATGCCTCTCCCCCCATCATTTTTGGTCTATCTAGTCAAAATGGTAGAATACATCCATAATATTTTACCCACTAGTACTCTTCACAACAAAACACCCACCGAAATTCTCTATCGTTAGATCCCTTCCTATGATCACCTTCGGATTTTCGGTTGTCTTTGATATCCAAACCTTGCCTCCACCGCCCCTCATAAATTAGCACCCCGAACCACTCCATGTGTATTTATAGGTTTCTCGTCTAATCATAGGGGTTATTTGTGCTATGACCTGTCCATTCGTCAAATTCACATCACGTTTGACAAGACCATATTCCCCTTTTCGAACATCAAAAAATACCAAAAATAGACTATATCTTCCTAGACGAGTCCGCTATATCCCCCGTCATACTCAGCGAACTGCATCAGTCCACTATCGTACCCCCGTCACTGCCATCTACCGCTGCCACATCCAACAGCGTAGCTGAGTCACTGTTACCGTCTCCGTCCTCGTCTCTACCATCACCGACTGCCAACACCACCACCGGTAATCGACCCAACGTCTCCTTGTCACACCAGGCCATCTTCCCGACCACCCACCGACAACCGTCACCGATATCTCCAGTGTTACAGCCATCTTCTGCCGCCATTCTAGTCAACCCTAATATCCCCACCACTACTGTACCGATAACCCAACCCCACGACAATACCCGTACCCAGAACCTTATCAACCCGCTCCATTACCCATCGCCAACTTCGTCACCAGTAGCCCCAACCCACCCGATCGAACCAACTCCCTGACCCAAACCAACCATATCCGAACACACGACACCTCTTGTTCTACCATGTATTCTTTCGACCACACCAAACACCCACCGAAACCTCTAACCCGACACCATCCCATAATTACCGACCCACCCCTACCCCCACGCACCATATGGAAACTCGTGCCCAACACGGGATTTTCGAACCCAAAGTCTAGTTTAACCTATCCGCACAAACCATATCCCCAATTCCCAAAAGCTCCAAATTAGCCAAACTAGATCCTAATTGGAATGCAGCCATGCATGAGGAATTTAATACATTAACAAACCAGTACACTTGGGATTTGGTTCCTAGACTGGAGAGGGTGAATGTGATCCGATGCATGTAGATTTTTCGTCACAAATACAGAGACAGTGGTGATCTAGAGATATATAAGACGAGACTTGTGGCCAATGACACTAATCAGCAGGAGGGTATTGATTGTGGTGAGACGTTTAGTCCGATTGTTAAACTGGCTACCATTCACATAGTTCTGAGTATTGCTATGAGTAAGCATAGGCCGATTCATCAGCTTGATGTGAAGAATGCATTTCTACATGGAAATTTGAAAGAAATTGTTTGCATGCACCAGCTGCTTGATTTTATCAATCCAGCTGCCCCTCGTTATATATGACATCTCCGTAAGTCACTTTATGGTTTGAAACAGGCCCCTAGAGCGTGATATGATCGCTTTGCACAGTACATTATGCGGATTGGGTTTGTATGAAGCAGATGTGATATATCTCTATTTAGTTTGGATAGAGGTAGTAGCATTACTTATTTGTTGTTATATGTGGATGACATTGTGCTTACTTCCTCCTTTGATTTGTTGAAAAATGAGATCATTGCATTGCTTAAAATCGAATTTGCTATGATCGACTAGGGGAAATTGAGCTATTTTTTTGGGATATCAGTGACTAGGTATGCAGATACTATGTTTTTGTGTCAGCGTAAATATGCAGAGGAGATAGTATACAGGGATAAAATGGCAAACTGCAAGATAATGTCCACTCCGGTTGACTCTAAATCAAAGCGTAGTGTTGTTGATAGTGATCCAGTGTCCGATCCTACCTTTTACAGGAGTTTTGCAGGTGCACTACAATATCTTACTTTCACCAGGCCCGATATTGCTTATGTTGTTCAGAAGGTATGCTTATTCATACATGCCCTCAGGGAGCCTCATTTTACTGCTCTTAAGCGTATCATTCGGTACGTTAAGGGCACACTTGATTATAGATTGCATCTATACCCCTCAGCATCGACCATGTTATTATAATATACGGATGCTGATTGGGCAGGCTGTCTGGACACGCGACGCTCCACCTCTGTCTATTGTATGTTCTTAGGGGATAATCTCATTTCATGGTCTGCCAAGAGGCAAGCCACCCTATCCCGTTCGAGTTCAGAAGCAGAGTATAAAGGCGTGCAAATGTTGTTGTTGAGATCTGCTGACTTTGAAACCTTCTTTTAGAGCTTCAATGTCCCTTGCGTAAGGTGTCGTTGGTGTACTGTGATAACATATCTGCAATATACTTATCTCATAATCCGGTTCAGCATCATCGAACCAAACACATTGAGATGGACATACACTTTGTTCGTGAGAAGGTTGCTATCGGTCATGTTAAGGTGTTGCATGTGCCTTCTTCATATCAATATGCGTATATATTCACTAAAGGACTACCTAGACAGTTGTTCCTCGACTTCAGATCCAGTCTTAGCGTCCGACCTCCTCCCGCTCCGATTGAGGGGGTGTATTAGCGTATCTTATTAAATATACCTCATATATTTTGTAATATTTAGTGTTGTATAATTATGATAGAAATATGATCCTTATTGGATTATGATTCCACAATGTACACGCTATATATATTTATATTAATGAGAAAGACTCTCTAAGAGAGATTAATACAATTCCACGATCCCTGTGTATTGAGCACAACTAACACGTACGTGGGAATAATGTGCATGCTCTGCCACTTGACGAATATCACAGTTTTGTATGGTCAAAGTGTAGGGAGTACAAAATATTACTGGTTGCTTAATAGTATTCGTCCTTATGTATTGAGCACAACTAACACGTACGTCGGAATAATGTGCATGCTCCGCCACTTGACGAATATCACAGTTTTGTAATGAAATTAGCCAATTAATGTACATATATATTGGGGGAAATTTCATAAATACTAGTGAAAGTATAAGATATTCTATAATCTATAACTATTAACTATATCATATAATTTATAATATATACAAGAGAAATGAGTATATGAAAGACCCTTTGGATACACCAACTTTTTTATAATTGTGGAAAGTAAAAATAAGTTATTACCTATAAATAAGGAAACACATTATCAAAAAAAATTATCTTCATCAGACGTTGCATCATTTCTCAAATACTCCTTCTTTATATAGTTTTTTCAAAATTAATTATTCTTTCCATTTTTTACCACAAAATATTTTAATCCGATGATAACAACATTTGCAGATTTCTTGGGTGCTTAACACCTTCCCCGATGAATCTATTAAGCTCGAGTATGAGCATCAATGGAAGGATAATTCAATCCTTCAATGTATAACCAACACAGTCGAAGATTCATAATAAGAGAAGAGAGAAAAGGAGCAGAAGCTGCATTTTCTTTTCTGAAGCTCGAATAAAAATGAATGAGTACATGAGAATATATACAAGCCAATGATTGGGTCAAAATATCTAATCCTATACTAATTAGTGATAGCTGGATCGAGTTAAGACCTCTAAGAAACTCTAACAAACTAACTCTAACTAACTTTACAACTAACTAATTAAACAATGTACAATGTAATAATTAAGCTAATCAACTAACTAATTAACTATTGAATCTCAATACACCCCCCGTTAGAGGTGAGCTTGTCACAACCACTTGCTAAGAACTGAAGAGTGCTTTACACTAGTGAAGGCCTTGGTGAGTATGTCAGCTAGTTGATTCCCAATGCCACCGTGATGGAGGGAAATGAGGCCATCTTACAATTTGATCTTGACAAAGTGACAATGTATTTGGTCCTTTCATGGAACACAGGGTTCCTGGCAATGTGTATAGCAGACTGACTATCACAATACATAAGAATATGATTGAAAAAAGGGACAATCATGTAACACCTCGTACCTTTGGGCTAAGGTTTGACTCATACAATGGAACATAGTAAAATCTAGATGAAGAGTTTAGGAATTATTTTGAAAACTAATCTAGTTATAAGAAGGGTCTTTGGGCAAATCATAGTCGGAAGCTATTCTATGGGCCATATTTTCAAGTGAGTTTGCATAAGACAACTTCACACGAGTATTTGGAACATTCTATAAGGAATTTGGGACAACTCCCTTCGCAAAAGTTGTATTCCTTTGAAATACCTTTCCATCCATATATGGTGGAGCTCCAACGGAGATATGTGCTAGGAGTTATGACCATTTTATTGAGACACTGTCAGTACTATAAAAAATGTGTAAATTCATCTAAGTGTAAAATAGACATGGGAGTTTGCCCGACGAAGCCCAGAGCGAGACATGACCTTGTTATAGACCTCGCACAGCGAGGTGGGATGTTCAAAATGCATTTTCTTTGTCAAAAATCCATCTAAGTGTAAAATGCCTAGGGGAGCTCGCTTGACGAAGCCCAGAGCGAGACAAGACCTCTCTATGGACCTGGCCCAGCGAGACAGGGGGTCCAAAATGTTAATCCTCCAAAAAATTATTCACCAACTTATCCAACCTCGTAGAAAGTCCATCCAAAAGCGTTTTTCTCTCATCTCAACCTCCCACAACAAGGTAAGTTTGTTCCTAACAATTCTTTAGTATTTATGATATTAAATTATGATTAGTAACGTGTTTCTTCAACCAAAAACATAGGAATAACAAGTAATTCTTCTCCAATGATTCAAAGCTAGGGTTTAAGTGTTCTTCGTCAGAGAAGCAAGATAATTTGTTGGATTGAAGCATTTACGGGTATGTTAGGATAATTCTCTATGTGTGGGAGCGTCATTAATCATCCCCACATCTCAGTCCTCAAGATTACTATGAATTACTTCAGTATTAGAGATTATGCCCTAGTTTATGAAAAATCTAGAATTTGTATCTTAAGATTATAACTCTGTAGTTGTTCATAATTATCACTTGGATTGTTTTGAACTCATTTCGTAATCAATATAGACTCGTATTTGATACCCATGAGTCTCAGTTATGAAAACTCAGTTTACTACGAATAGATAATGCTTCAAACTTCATAATCAGTATAGGAATACATGTCTTAGTCTAGTTCTATTCAGTAGTCCAATATCATGTATTCAATATGATTCAGTATTCCAGTATCATGTACTTCAATATGATTTAGTATTTCAGTATCATATACTTCATTATGATTCAATATTTCGACATCATGTATTACAATATGATTCTCAATTCCTTATTTTATATTCCTGAATGTTGAACACCTGTATTTGGGTTTAAGACCGTAGTTTATGCTTTATGCATCTTTGGCCTAAGGCCGTAGTTATGTATACGTATACTTGGCCCGAGGTCGTAGCTTATGCACTTATATTGGGCCGGAGGCCGTAGCTTATTCATTCAGTTAAACATGTAGTTCTTCATTCAGGATAAAGAGTAATTATGTTTCAATTTCAATTATAGTTTTCAGCTTCGTATTTACTCCTGTTTATTGTTTTTGGTTGCCTCTATCCTAAGCACCCCACAACTTGTTATTTACTTTAGTTGGTTTTACATACTAGTGCAATTCAAATGTACTAATGTCCCTTTGTCTGGGGCCTGCACTTCACAGTGTAGTCAACGACTTTCAGGACGACACATCTGCATGCTAGGATCTCTGGTATTAGCTGAGTTGGTAAGCCCATGTCTTTCAGGGCCTTATCATTTATTTCAGTCTTTATAGCTTACTACAGATAGTCATATATGTCGGGGGCCTTATCCCGAAAAATAATTAGCATCTCAGTACTCTTCAGAGGCTTCATAGACTAGAGTAGTAGTTAGACATAGTTCATCCAATTTTCATGTTTGCCGTGTTGGCACTTTGACTATGTTCAGACTTATTCAGTATTTTTCGCACTCAATGATTATTCAATTAGACTTTTAGTACATCAACATGTGTTAGTTTAATTCCTCTTTCAGTATGTTTTGATATCACATATTGATTTAGTCAGCCAGTTGGTTCGCTCAGTCATATGCAACCAGGAACCGAGTGTCGTGTTACGTCCAGACCATAATTTGGGGTGTGACAAGTCAACTCTTCAAACAACCTATGTAACCACACCAATTCACCAACAACTTTTCTAAGGGATCTGTACTTAGCTTCTACAGAGGAGAGGGATATGGTTTCTTGCCTTTTGGACTTCCAACTTATAGGACTGTTGCCAAGAAGAACAATAAAACCGATCACATATCTCCTGGAGTCTGTACATGTAGCCCAATCAGAGTCATAAATGGCTCTGACAATGTAATCATCTAAATTAGACATGAAAACACCAAGAGTAGTATCCTTCTTTAAGTATCTCAACCTATGGAAACCAACCTGTAAATGTGGTCCTCTTGGATCTTGCATGAACTGGATCAAATGTTGGACTCAATATGGTGTTGGTAAATAAATTCAATTTTCCTACCAACTTTCTATAGTAGGTAGGATCAGCAAGAACATCACCTTCTTTAGCCTTGAGTTTGATGGAAGGGTTAAGATGAGAGCTAAGACTAGAGAGGTGATGACAATCAAACTCTTTAATAAGGTCCAATGTGAACTTACTATTGGAAATGAAAACACCATTTGCACTATAGGGAACCTCCAACCCAAGAATATAGTAAAGGAGGCCCAAATCTTTTATTTTGAACGGGTCATGAAAAAAATGTTTTTAGACTGGTAATTTCTTCAATATCAGTGCCTGTCAGCAAAATATCATCTATATAGACTGCAACAAACACAATGGAAGACCCTCTTTTTCTGTAGAATAGAGAATAATAATATAGAGATGTGTATAACCCCTATAATTCAAAGCTTCAATAAGCTTGGCATATCATTGCCTGTTGGCCTACTTTAGACCATAGAGGGACTTATTTAACTTGCAAACCAATCCTGTATTAGGTGCTTCTAAACCTGGGGGTAGTGCCATATACATTTCTTCATGTAAATCTCCATGAAGGAAGACATTATTAGCATCTAATTGGTAGATATTCCATGCTTCATGGAAGCAGTAGAAATCAAGGTTCTAACAGTTGTCATTTTGACAACTGGAGAGAGTTTCTGTATAGTCTATCCCAGCATGTTGGGTATAACCCTTGACAACTAATCCTGCCTTAAACCTCTCTATACTCCCATCTGCTTTATTTTTGACCTTATATACCTACTTACAACTAATAGTTTTCTTGCCATGTGGTAGGGGCACTAGATCCCAAGTATTGTTATCATATAAGACTTGGAATTCCTATGTCATTACTGTTTGCCAAGCTGGATTGGTAGATGTTTTTTCATATGAAATTGGTTCACTATCAAGAGATGCATTCATTACTAAAAATTTAGTAGTTAGATCCAAAATATCAGGGATGGTATGATGCATGTGTGAAAAAGAAGCAGATAAGGAAGTAGAAAGGGTGGTATATTGATCAGATTGTTGTAGAGAAAGTTTAGGCATGGTGAAAATGTAGTTATGAAGATAAGCAAGTTGTTTGTGAAGCCTAAGTGATTTTTTGGTTTCCTGAGGGTATCTAGAATGGTTGAATTTATTAGGTGCAAATATAGAGGTTTGGATAGGTTGTTGGTTTTGTAGAGTGATCAAGTGAAATGATAGGGATTACATCTGAGTTTACTGGCAAATTAGGGGACTCAGGTTGTTGAGTCGTAGGTGATGAAGAAGTATCTGTGTCACTTGCACAACTTTGATCACTTTGTATAGGATGAGAGTATGTAACCTTAGAATTAGGACATTCATCATAAGTGGGAAAAGAGGAAGAAAAATAATAAAAAGAAGAACATGTGTCTTTCATCACAGAAAAAGGAAAAATTATTTCATAAAAACACACATCTCTTGAAACATGAATATTCTTAGTACCCAAACTCAAAACGTTATATCATTTTGTCCCGAAGGGATATCCTATGAAAATGTGAGGAAGGGTTTTAGGATCAAGTTTAGTGTTGTGGGGCTTGGGTATTGATAAGATTTCCTAGGTGAAACTCTAAGAATCAAAACTAAATAAAAATAAATTGAGATGAGAAGAAGATAGATAGAGTAAGACCAAATTAGTGAAGGAATTATAGGCAAATATTGGTATATTAAACCTAAAACCTCCTAATTGATTCCTACTAATGAAGCTATACTATTTGAATTCAATAAAAGATACACAAATTTGAATCCACGAAGATGCAACCCCAATTGAAATTCAAGGACAAAGGTTTGCAATTACCAATAAAGGATTAACACACTAAAGCTAAGATAACTATGATTACTAAGCTAATCAAACTAACACTCATAAGTGGTTTCTTTAATCATCAAAACTAAATGTAAATGAAAAACTAAGGCATCAATTTATAGTCTTGTCTATTACAACAAAGGTCTAAAAGTGACATTTGCGCAAATAATCCAAACATGGGACCTTCAATCAAATTGCACTCTAGCCACTTTTTATGGCTTCCACTTGTTTTCTTACTTCATCTCCTTTCCAATGAATCATCCACACAACATACATCCTTGTGGCTTGCTCTTCAATAGCCTCCAAAGACCATATCTTCAATATCGAAGGGCATGTGATATGGAAATACACGTTCAAAGCTCTATAGTGAGTCTTAGTCCTCATAAGTGCCCATGAAATTTCTAGGATCATGTCATCCTCCCCTTCTTGAAAAGGATCCGTCCTCGAATCCAATCTTGCAAAAAATAAGAGAAGATATATGCAAACATGGTCTTCATAATAACATGAGGGTTAGCACAAAAAGCAATAATCTTATTCTCATGCCAAGGATGTATAAACTTGTGGTACAACCATGTATCAATGATCACCAAGAATAATTTTTTCATACACGAGGTATCAAGAAGTTGATTCCTCAAAGTGTCATGAAACGAGGACAAAGTAAAGAAACGAATGAATTTAAAGTAAGTAGTATGCGATGCTACATTGGTTATAGTTAATATGAAGTACATATGATCCTCGTTTCTCAAATAAAAGTGATCCTCATCATGACTAGGTGCAAGAGCCAAAATAAGACCAACAAAAATCAAGACTATATCTTTTGCACTAGCTCTACCTAAAAATGGGGTGACTACCCAATCATGACAAAGAAGTATGATACCCAGTTCAAAGACTAGGATATCTCCCAAATCAACATGCTCACACATTTCACATAATCTTGAAATTAACTCAAGTAGCAACACAAAAAAAGGGATCACATGATTCAAAAATGTTACTACCACACAAGAAAAACATATGATAGATAGAATCATATTTATGGTATGGCATACAATTAGTTAATTTTGAAATTCGAACTACCACATAACAAATATTGTTATGTTTTTCCATGGCTCTTGGAATACCCCTAACAAAGCTCATAAAATTTCTCATCTGGGGATCCAAAGAGTTGGGAAAAGAGGTATTCAAACCTTGAAGACAAGGTATACCATTTGACATCTCCTAAAAAATCACATCATCATGTGCTTGAAAAATAAAAGAGACAATACTAGGCAAAGTGCTAGTATCTTGATTAGTATTAAATTTAAACATTTCATTGATGGAGTGCACCAAGAAGTGTTCCTCATCAACCTCTTTCAAACAAGTACTAGGCTTGGAAATCATGCACATTTTAGGCTTTTCTTGATTTGGACCTTGTCCTCCTTTAACAACCAAGGTCTTATTTTCATGCTTCTCCATTCCCTCCTTTTGAACCCTCTCTTGGAGTTCCTTCATGAATCAATAATCTTCACTTACTTGATAGTGTGTCAATGGTGCAAGAGTGTATTTTCGATCTCCAAATACAAATGAGTACTTGTTGGTTCTCCCAATATGTTATCAAATCACCAAGGACTCCCAAAAAAAATATGACTTGCTTGCATCGGGAAAACATCATATAACATCTCATCCTCATACCTCCCAATGCTAAATTTGATAATCGACTTCTTGGTCACCCTCACTTCACCACATTCATTAAACTATTGGAGTTTGTAAGGACTAGGGTGTTTCCAAGTGGAAAACTTCACGTGTTCAACCAATGATTGGCTCACCGCGTTTGTACAACACCTTGTCCATTATCTTGCACCTAGCATGGAATAATTTTTTTGATCAAGTGTTTCCCTAGCTAATGATGGCTTGCCTTACAACAAGTGGTTTGTTTCCTCCCCCATCCGCTCTTCATCATCACTCTCAAATTCTCCTTCATGCTTGTTGACACTTAATTTTTACCCTCTAATAATTTTATTATTCAGAATTCTTTAGTCACAGACGGAGTAAAATATACCTTCACAAGTGACAAGAATGATTTTAGAAATATTTTGTCATTCCATTTGACAAAATATCATCTGGTATATTTATTGTAATATCATATCCTATTTTCCACATTATTTTTATCATAAACTGCAAACCTAAAAAATTTAAGTCATAATTGTGAAATTACTCATCTTAAAATCGTCAATTTAAAGTAATCAATATTTATTCCGTCAAAATTTAGAAAATGATTTAATTAAATAGGATAATTAAAATCGCATCTCAATTTCAAATCACTTTTGTTCATTTGAAAGAGATTTTTGCTTAACTTTGAGATTTTAATTTCGGAATTATATCAAATTTGAGCTCAAATTGAAGCTATTGATTTAATCCGGTCATATTTGAAATGTTTTGGTCATTTGTTAATTTAAAAGGTGGTCATATTTGTAAAATGTGACTGGACTTTATTTAATTTAGAATGGACATTTGGACCCCTCCCCTATTCTCTTTTAATCCGGCCAAGCCCAGGTAGGAGGGCCTAAGAATTGGCCCAATGACCACACTTGGGCATAAAAGGACCCCATTACCTTTTCCCCCCAAATCACGAACCTTAGTCGTGCTTGCTCTCTTCATCTCGATGCCAAAAATGGCAAACAACAGTACGATTTCTCTTTCGTTCAGTATGGTTGGTTCATTTTTGTCAAGAGAATTTCTCGCACTGGTTGACCACACCACCACCAAGGTGAGGTTTCCCTCTTCGTCTGCTTTATCTGTGCGATTTTTATGAGTTTTGTCTCTTGTGTTTTTGAATTCCTGGGTCGTGATTGGTCGAAGAAACTTTTGGAGGGAGTTTTCTCCCAAATCAGTTCTCCCACACCGACTCAACTCTCAATTCTATAAATTGAACCTTCATCCTTCATTCTTAGTGGTGGGCGATTCTGAGTTTGAGCTTATTTATTGTTGAGTTTAACCTAAATCGCTAGTATTACGATCTACTTTGATTGATTTGGGTTCCAAAACTTTTGGTGGAACCCTAAGTGTCAAATTAGGTCTTTCAGTTTTAAAATCTTTTCTTTCTTTGTGTGTGTGGGTGTTGATCGAGTGAAGGAGTTAAGAATTCAAGCCCCAATATCGACTTGGCTGCCATCACAAGAGGTAATTCTTAATCCTTCTATTGCTTTTACTTAATTTCATCTAGTTGTAGATTAATATGGGATGAATCTGTGTTATCTGTTGTTTTAAGTAGTAATGTGACATCCTAAACTATTTAAGACTTGTTAAATGATATTTAACTAGAATGTATAGCAAAATGAATCTTAAAATCTGTTGAATTCAACTTGTTTTAATCTTAAGCAGGTCGTGTTAGTTAATCTAATACTCATGTTGGTAGTTTAAAGCTTGTATGATGATATGATAGCTGTTCAAAATGATTCATGTGCTAGTCTGTGATTTGTTTAACTGTATATGAGGTTATTGGTTAATATGATGCCTAAATGAATAGTTTAGAACTTATTTAACCATGAACATTGATTTAAGATACCTAGTCTAGGATGTTTGAACTTTGTTTTAGTTATATGTGGTTTGTCTAAGTCAAAGAATGGTGCTCTATGTGCTGAGAGTTTTGTTTAATTATGTGTGGGCTGATAGCTTCATGTGATGATTTTATACATTTATATTGGGATTATTTAACACAATATTTGTGTAAGAGATCTATAGAAATGTCTAAAATGATGTTAGGGTAGCTTGTGAACATATCTCACCTCAACAGCACCTAGCATTTAGAACAAAAAAATGGAATAGATAAGTTAGTTGTTAGGTCAACACACTCATTTTTGCTTTCTGGCAGGGATGACTTGTGTTTTAAGTCCATGGTAGGGTCTGAAGGGTCTCTGTAATGTTTAAAATAAAATATAAGACCTCAGCTTAACTATATGTGCATTCTGTCCATTTTAAGATGAGTATGATGCCTGTTTTTTTCACATAAAATGCATTTGAGTGGAGATATAAAGTAAAACATGACATATAAGCAAGCTCAAGATGAATTAAGGGAAGAAATAAAGGTTCTAAAGTAGCTAAATAAGATACTAAACTTGAATAGGGAAGCTGTAGGTGTTTAGAGGATCACTTAAGAGTCTGCTTAGTTCATTATTCTAAATATTTGCATTACCTCTAGCTTAAAATAAGTTTAGTGTGTGTAATGTCCTGCTTATGCATTTAGAGGCCAAGTCTGATCTCTGTGCTGCTAGAAATACCTCCTTTGGATCACATGTTGTAGGTATAATGACCTGTTTTACCTTATTTGCCCATGCTGGTAGCATTCTTGTTGGGTCCGATGTGATTTAAGCCTGTCATAGCTTCTGTGGGTAGCCTAATATGTATCATCTATGTCTTCTGCTATGTGTTGTTGGTTCTGAGTCATAAGCAAATAACATGTGTATATGAAAACTATTACTGGCCATCCTGTGATCTTTGTTGAATAACCATGATAAGTAGTCTTATGCATACCTTGTTGACGCCTCTGCCATATTGACATGCTTACTTCCTGTTCATATGAGTCAGTTTGATTGCCATACATAGCCATATTAGGACTTTGCTCTATGAATCTGAATCATGTTGAGAGGGCATCTTTCCTTAAAATGAACTAAAAGCCTAGACTCTTGCCTGCTACTAAATGCTGCAACCTTATCTGATCATATTAACATGCCTTACCTATTTGTTGTGAGGTGTGATGCCTCTATTAAATTGCTTAAGCCTGATACAATATGAACATGATCTCTAAATCTGTTAGCATTTGCCCTCTTGTATTTTTAGATAGGAGTTACTGATACTGAGTTGTAGGGAGTGGCCTGTTTGTCCACCTACCTTGTTCATCACTAGTTTAGTTAAGACGCATTGAGATATCTGAAGGTCTGTTATACTACATGAATGAATATTCCATCTTTCCTGCCTACATTTGTGATAAACCAAGTGTTTTGTGTAGAGTGCATGCGTGATATACATAGGGATATATAAGCTGTATGAAAAGTATATTCAATATATCAAGTATATATGTTTAGTATATCTCTTCTGTATGTCATTTAAAACTCTTCTTCCAAGATATGTCTTTGGGCCTGTGCCCATTTCTGCAGTCTTGTGCCTGTTTTGCGTGGCTGTAGTCTTTGGGCTTGGCCCATGTACCTTGTCTTCTACCTATGATCTCGTTTATCTATTTAAATTGGGGTGAGCCCACTGTTTGCTTTCTTTCTCTCGTCGTTACCCGTTGCTATTGGCTTGGGGACAAGATGTGTCTCGGACTAGGTATTAATTATTATGCGCTGCTTGTATGGTCTTAATTTTATTTAAGCATGATAGTTTGGGTACTTTTTAACTAGGCTCTTCTTTTTCCCTTCCTCCTTCCACTGCCGAGATGCATCACGATGGCCCCATTGGGCCCGTCACTTCTTTCTTCAGCCAGTTGGGCTGAGGCACAACTAGATGCATTATTGATCGAGTCTGTAGCTTGTAGCCGCACATTGAAGGCCCAGCTATGGGTGAAAATAACCAACTGATGGACTTAGGTAGGCCCACCAGCCTAAACTCCTTTCCATTTCTTTTTATATATGTATGTACATGTATATTTGTAATAAAATACTTTACATATATTGGAACCTTTATAGTTATGAACATAGAATAGGCAAATGATACGTACATCGTTTAGCTAGAATCGCCTCAAATGATTTTCAAAACTTGGATTAAATCCGGAATTTAGAAATAAATGGACTGTCTTGTATAAAAAATGAGTTTTGAACTAAGAAATTGAACGGACTCTTTGGGACTCGAGACTCAAAATAAAACAAACTATTTTGAACCTGAAACTGGATGAAGCGGGCTTAAGTAACTAAACAACAAAATGACCCTTCATAAAAATGAGTTAGCTTCTAATTGCTGAAATTGATTTTGGACCAGATGAACACTTGTTGAAAACTGGTTTTGTGGACTGAGCCCAACTTAAGTGATTTTCGGACTTTAAAACACTATTTTGGACTTAATGGTTTTGGCATTGTGGATACAAATTGACCTTTTGGGTATAGCATGAATAAAAGGAAAGAACTTTTGTTTTTCTACCTCTTGGTTAATCTAAATGGATTATACTTATTTTTTAAACCTACAAAAGACTTTTTTTTAAAATGCAAGTGTTATTGGACAACTTTGTTGGACTAAATAGTGAGTTCTACTCAAATTAATATTTGAGTCTTCTTAGTCTAAAAACAAGTTGACTAATTTATCCCTGTCCGTGCTATTTTGGCTGAAGCCTAACTCTTTATTTTTTAAAGAAAACCTTTGCATTTTGAATAAATGAATGAAAAGTATTTTGTGAATTTTTAAACACTTTTAGAAATTTAAATCATGCTATAGAATTCGAAGGTCATCTGTATTCTACGGATTCTTAATACCGGGGTGTCTAACACCTTTCTCGGGGGACCACCATAACCTTTACCTCGACTTTAGTTCAGATAGAATTTTTCAAACATTTTTTAATAAATCATTTGAACTTGATTTTCCTAATTTACCTGTACATTAGGTGGCCACTCTAAAAACATTATCCGACTTAGAGCACCATCACAAATTCTCAGTAGCTTTTATGCCTCCGCGTAAAAGTGAATCGTGACAATGCTTACTTTTTTCTCCCTCACCATCACTAAGTACTCCTTCATCATCGGTTTGGTACCCATCTCGTAGGACCATAATTGCCCTCCGATTAGGACACTCACTAGCAATATGTCCCCTCCCTTGACATTCGAAACATTTAATAGTAGAAGGATGAGAAACATTAAGTTTAGCATTGTTACCTTCTTTCGGTTGGTAGTCAATTTTGTTTTGGAGAGCTTGAGTTGTAGCTTTGGGCTTCTCCCAAGTGGAAAAATTCCACTTGTTTTCCTCTTTACTCCATGATGAGGACGACACATGCTTTGCCTTGTAAGATTTTTCCGTTTTCAAGTCCGCTTCAACCTTAGTTGCATCATAAAACGCTTCTTCAAGTATGGTATAGGATTGAAGCCTCATGGGTTTGGAGATATCATGGTTCAAGTTGGCCACAAATCGGATCACCGTGCAGTTCAAGTGCTTTTCGATCATATATTTCAACCTCAAATTTTCAAACTCGTCGAATTACTCTTCAACACCCTTACTACCTTGCATGAACATGTACACCCTCTTGAGAACACTTTGATAATAGTCGGGGGTCACATACCTTGCTTCCATGAGCCAAATCAACTCTTGCATAGTTGGCACGCCAAAATTATGACGTGTAGCTCTCTCACGTTTCTTGGACTCCCACCAAGTTGATGCATACCCCTCAAATTGAGTGAGGGCATACTCTGCTTTCAAAGCATGTGAAATGTTGTTGGTAAGGAAGATCATCTTGCTTTGCAACTTCCACTCTAAGAATTCTTCTGGGTCACTTCCACATTTGAACTTGGGAAGTTCCACCTTAATAGTATGCAAGTTGCATTCTTGGTCGCCTCTATCTTCATGACCTTGCCATATCACCCGGTCATCATGACCTTGCCATCTACCCCTATCTTCATGAACATATGGCCTATCGTTACCTCCTTACCTACCTCGTTCCATATTTGCATCATATTTATGTCTCCATCTATATCATGGCTCCTCCCACCTTCTCTCATGCTCATACGCCTCAACTTCTTCAAAATGGGGGTTTTGGTAAGCGGGTGGAAATGATTCCGGGGGTAAGTTTTCTAGTAGTGGGGCATGTAAGGGTGTATGAGAAGCATTTGGTTGTGTGATTCTTGGGATCATGTGTAGTGGAGGTTCCTCTTGGGATGTTCAATATAATTAGGGTTGGGTAAGGGGGTTGGTTCGCCTCACATATCTCGACGCCTCGACATTTAGATTAGTAGCGGGTGGAATAGATGAAGAAGGGTTGGGATTGACTCGGGGATAGCATAATGCATGCAATTTCCCTGGGGTCATGGTTGGTGAGGTGTTAGGGTTCCTACTTATGTCATTTCCAACATTCGCATCTCCACCATTCGATTGGGGAGTGCCCAACCTACTAGCTTGCTCCACATTTGCCAACCTAACATTGATACTTCCCACACCCACCCTCATTGCACTCATCTCCGTGGTCGTTCTTGTAAACTCCCTAAGTAAGAAAATCATTGAGTCCTCTCCTTCATGAGATTGTCCTCCGGAATTAGCCATGATACCTACAAAACTCAACAAACAATATTAGTAGTAAAGTTCCTCATGTAGCTCGTGTTTAACACTCAATATTACCACACAATGTAGTGTTTCTCCAAATTTGGAAATGTAACCACTTGTCCAATCAAGTCACTCGGTTGCTAAGCTTTGTGGAAGAATAAATTCTTGCGTTAGGAATGACAGACGACTCAAAACAAATGGACAAGCGTCAATAAACGTTCAACGAAATAAACGAGAAAAGTTTGAAGAAATTGGTACGAAATAAAATTCGGACTCAATAACTAATTAACAATCAAGTAAGAATAATTATAATTGTTAATTTGTTGGAATAATCAAAGAAAAGAGATTAGAAGAAGAAACATATTTGAAGAAGAATTTTTTTTTTTTTAAAAGTTGGTTGGAAAATTGTTGAAGAAGGCAGTGAAGTAAGACGCTTTGGCGTCCACTTCACGTGAAAAAGGCTAAAGAAGGGCTTCTGAATCTGAGCCCCACGTGCTGATAGGTGCATGTGGGCCTTGTCAGGCGCGTGGGGGCTGGGGAAGGATCTGCTGGTCCTGACGGCTAGCCTAACGTGCTGACACGTGGTCCTGGGGCCCAGTCCACCCCTTTTCTGATTTTTGCTTGTTGTATCTTTTGTTTTGTTTATCAATTTTGGATTCTGGTAATTTGATGGACCCACAAAACTTTGTATTTCCTCTTTTATCCCAACAAACAACTTTTCTCTTTTACCCAATAAATATTTGGATTAAACTCCTCTCTTCTTTTTTTTTTTTTTTTTTTTTGATAATCCAGGTTTCCAGGCTTGCTTTTTCGACTACTTCACTTGGTATTACCGGACGTCCCGGAGGTAATAGCACCGGTCCTTCAACACTATTACCGGGTAAATCGCGGGATGTGCTCCGGTGGCCGGTTTTACGGGAGCGTACTGGCGATCAATGAGACAAGGTCAAATTCCCCAACATGCAGAGTTTCTTCGTGCTTGCGGGGAATCGAACCCACGCTGTCCATGCCAGAGCGCCTTATAGCACCCAGGCTTTGCCACTGGACTATGCCCCGGAGGACTAAACTCCTCTCTTCTTACTTTTTCTTCGAGACGAAGGTATAAAGATCTTTAGAACTACAAGAATATCCAAAATTCAATCTAAGCCCAAATCAACTTGTTTTGCTCCGAATTTCGGATTTATGTTCTCCTCAACTTGGAGAACAAAGATCAATATAAGTCAACTCTGATTTAGCTCCGAATTAATAGACCCATTTTGTGTTCTTGAAGCTTTGAAGTTCCTCCCACGATGGATTCTTCAAAACTTATTCAAATGACCTCAAATTTTGTATTCCAAGAGATTTAACCCTCACAAACTTGAATCCAACCTCAAATCCACACAAATCCAACAACAAATCCTATTTTTGATTTTTAAACCCCCCCCCCCCCCCCCTTTTTTTTTTTTTTAGAACCAAAGATAAAGAATTGATGGAACAGTTCTTCTACCAAACTCTGATACTAAATGATAAGATTTTCTAGTGTGAAACTCAAAGAATCAAAACCAAATAAAAAGAAATTGAGATGAGAAGAAGAGAGATAGAGTAAGACCAAATTAGTAAAGGAATTATAGGCAAATCTAGGTATATTAAACCTAAACCCTCCTAATTGATTCCTACTAATGAACCTATACTATTTGAATTCAATAAAAGAGACATAAATTTGAATCAACAAAGATGCAACTCCAATTGAAATTCAAGGACAAAGATTTGCAATTACCAACAAGAGATTAACCCACTAAAGCTAAGATAACTATGATTACTAAGCTAATCAAACTAATACTCATAAGTGGTTTCTTCAATCATCAAAAGTAAATATAAATGAAAAACTAAGGCATCAATTTATAGTCTTGCCTATAATTACAACAAAGGTCCAAAAGTTACCTTTGTGCAAATAATCCGTGGGACCTTCAATCAAATTGCACTCCTAGCCACTTTTGTGGCTTCCACTTGTTTTCCCACTTCATCTCCCTTCCAAGCAATCATCCACACAACGTACACCCTTATGGCTTGTTGTTCAATGTCCTCCATGTAACGACTCGTCCGTTCATTTTTAGCTAAAGACCCTTATGTGACTATTTTACCCTTCCTTTGATCTTTATGTAGGGTTTGTGAACTGCGGGAATGAGTGAAATGAATCTCGAGGTCTATTTATATGAGGTTTGGACGAACAAGTCAAAGTCTAAAAACTTAGAGTTGATTAGTTTGACTCAATGTTGGCTTTTGGCTAGATGGGTTTGTTTCAGGGTTCCATCATTGCCGGTAGTTTTGGAGGGTCATTTATGACTTAGTCAAGTCATGTGTTCGCTTTCCGAGGCTATTGGATGTGTTTGTGGCTTTATTTGTGAAATTTGGTTATTTGGTTTTCACGGATGATTCATTAGAAAAGTATGTCTTAGGTCAGTTATTTATGAAATCTGAGGGTACGAGCGAGTTCGTAGCACTGTTTACCATAGACAAACATATTTGGTTTGTGTTTCGGGGGGGGGGGGGGGGGGGGGTTCGGGAGTGTTTTGAGCGTTCGTTGAAAGGTTTGGATTGTTGTTCATGATCTGGTGTCTGGTGTCCACCACGACGGCACAGGTGTTTGCTTCGACATGTCTGCCTCAGCGAGAGGTTGGCTCGTCGAAGCAGAAGGTTGAGTATTGTGAAATTTCCGTCGTGGTGGATAGTCTGTCCGTAGGGGCGAATCCGCTCCTACGGAGTTGAGTCTGCCGTGGCAATGGGTGAGGTGTTAAGTGACCTTTCCCAGCAAGGGGTTGTCCACCACAGCTGGTCCGCTCTAGCAGAGTCACCGCTGAGGCGGAAATACTGTTCAGGTGTCCTATAACGCCGCTTTGGAGGAATTTCAGAGCTTTAGGAACATTTGACCTTGAGGTAATAGACTCTTTCATTTTTATGGCTTAAGTGATGTTTATAAACTCTTTAATGGTAGTTTAACATGATATTAAGTTGGGAAAAAAGATCTTCATGTGTTTACGAGAATAAGAGAGTTATATGGTTGATTTTAATGGGAGGTTTATGGATTAAAAAGTGATATTATTGTGAATTAGGATAGGGTGATGATAGATAATCACGTTTTTTAAGCTTAATTTGATTATAGAAACTTGTTTTCAAAAGGGGAAAATTCTTGGGTTTCAAATTAGGGCTTTTTAATTATTGTTCAATTGGGGATTCAATTGTGTATAGATTTTTCAATTAACTTAAGAATATGATTACTTAGTATGTAATAAGGGTTTTTGAGTATTAAAGTTCAAGTCTTGGTGATGTGGGCCCGAGTCGGTATTTTAAAATCGTGTTTGTAAGGTCTTTATCCTTGTATGTTATGAAAGCTTTGTATTAACGAATAATATGTACGTGGATAGACTTCGACTATCGTGAGGCGCATCGGAAGGGCAAGGCAATCACTGAGGCTTAATTTGTTAGTGCTCCTGTTCGGCAATGAGGTAGGCTATGGTTAGTTTTTTGAGACTTTGATAGAAGTACGTAGTAGTTATAAATGTTGAGGGTTATTGGGCGTGTTTGGGGGTCCCACTCAAACGATTGTGATGAACGTTTGAATGGGTACCGGTGTTGAACTATGATGATGGGTGACTTGGGGGATTAACCTTATGTTGATTCCGACTACTGTTATTTGGGCTTGTCGCCATTATGTGGGCTCGTTGTCATTTTTGATATTGTTGAGTTTATTCATCACACCTGATTTGATATGATATCCTGATTGTACTAGGATTATTATTGATGGACTGCTTTGATATGAAATCCTGTGTATTGGATTATATGTGTGTTATTGAACTCTTGAAGACATGTGATATTTCATCTCTTACTTGGTTACATTTCATTATATCATGATATCTTGCCTTACATTATCATTTACATTCATACACTCATGGTTTTATGATATTGATATGAGAGTGGTATGAATATGGTGTGAGCCCAAGAGGCCGAAAAGGTAAGAACATTTATGATATTATGGCAACATTGAGATGATGATGATACGGATGGCTCGGGTTGCACACCGTTACAAATATTGATACGCGGGGAACGGAGTTGCACGCCTGCAATATGATATTATTCAGACAAATGAGTCTGGAGCTCTAGCCAAATTTGTGTGTGGAATTCCTACTGGCTAGGAGCGGTATATGGGCTTCGAGGGTCCTCTATGGGTGTACAGATCATAATAAAACCTTGACGTACTATATATCATGTTGAGAAATGTACCTTGCATATGCATTGCATTCATATCATACATACATCTATACATTGATTAATTGTGGTTTGGTAATGTGATATGGTTGGTTATTGAAACTTGTGTGAAACTCTGATTTACTTTGATTGAATTGATTGTATTAAACCGGAATGGTCGCTATGATTGAGCTTTTCTATGCAAATATTTGGAAATAATGATTATGCTAGTCTCTATGAACTCTTGGATAAATGTTTGAGGTTGTTGAATTGATTTGATTGTCGTGTGTGGCTTGCTTCCTCGTGTATGAATTTTTAGGGTTTAATAATTGTAAGTCTAAGGGTGTGATGTCAACTACTACTGTGGTCGGAAATGTATATTACGCCATGACTTTTGTCTAGGCACATGGAATTCTGTGCATTTGTGTGTTGTCTAGTAATTGATCGTGTGATTGGGTAACGAGTCTAGTAAGGAACCTGTGATAAGTGTCACTAGTGGAAAGGTAGATGTGGAACGATCTATGTGTGTCAGACCGTAACTGTATAGATACTTAATTAAGTGTAAATGTTAAGGTTGATAAAAGAATTAACGTCATCATGTTTAGCTTAGGTGTAACACTCTTGGAAGCGTTCTAAAATGGTTGTTGTGAGGTAAGTTTGACTCATTTATTCAATGTGATAAGTTGGATAAGTGGGGTTAAGCTTGAATATGACTTGAACAAGAGAGTACTAGTCGGTGGGTACTATGATAGTAAGGTCCCTGTATATACTAATGGATTGATTGTACTTGATTGTAATTGGAACCTTATGTGAACAATGTGACTTGATGAATAAGTGAATTGATATGTGTACAATGTGATTTATATGAGCTATTGAACTGTCTAGTATAGGCTTATCTAGTGTCAACTTGATATTTATCTTTGTTACGTATCTTTCGTTGTTATCTCATGCTACACTTGCTGCATTCTTTTTGGATGTAGATGCATCACTTATACCAGTTCAGGACTTCAAGTTAAGTTTGAGTTAGGGGACTTTCAGTATAATGCTACCTTCCGGCATGCCTTGGATGCTCACATCTCTTCATTGCCTTTTATTTATCCAAAAAACATGTTCGTACATTTGGACTATGTTGTTTAGGTGTATGGCCTATGTTGTCCTTTATTCAGACTTTATATTCGGTTTAGAGTCATCCTGGCTTTTCGCTCCTCTCCAACAAGTCAAGTGGTTTTCACTCTTCCAGTTCTATTATTATTGACTTGACTTATTATTATATAAACTGCAATATCTGGTGGTGAAGACATTCCCGCTACTATAATTGGAGTTGACGGTACTAGTTCTATTACAGTAAGAGCTCTTGCTGGAATAAACAGTGCTTGTACTATTGATCAGGTCTATGGGGGGTTGTATTATGATTCTAAGATTTATGTTTCGCATCTCATACTTGATCGACAATTTATTTAAGTATTTGTTATCTTTCTGCATTTCTTCTTGTATCATGTTAAATAAGTTGGGAGTGGCTAACCTATCGGTGGGGAAAGTGTAGGTGCCACCAGGATTCCTAAAAAGGGGTCGTAACACTACAAAGACCCTATATTCAACATCAAAAGGCATGTGACATGGAAATACATGTTCGAAAGCTCTATCACAAATCTTAGTCCTCATAAGTGCCCTTGAACTTCCTAGGATCATATCACGTAGGTAACACAAGCAGCCAAAACTTTTGAGATGAGAGTAGTTTGATTTTTTATTGTACAGAAGTTCAAAAGGAGTTTTGTTTACAAGAGTTGTTGATAGAAGTCTATTGATGATATATGTGGATGTAAGTACACATTCACTCTTATATTTCAAGTATAGTTTAGATTGGAAGAGAAGTGCCCTGATTGTTTTAAGGAGATACTTGTGTTTCCTTTCTACCACACCATTCTGTTGTGGTGTGTAAGGACAACTCTTCTGGTGGAGTATTCCTTTGGCTAAGGAGGAGGTAATTCATTAATTGTGAATTCTAAATCATTGTCTGGTCTTATGGTCTTTATTGTGGTTTTAAACTAATTTTCAACTCTGGACACAAAAGCTTTTATAGTTTGTACAACATCGCTTTTGCAACTCAACAAATGTGTCCATGGACATCTACTATGATCACCCACCATTGTGAGAAATTTTTTATATCTATCATATATTGCCACATGATATGGACCCCACAGATCAACATGTAGTAAATCAAAAACAACTTTGGTCTATTTGGTTATGGTAGGAAATGGCAGTATGGTTTGTGTAGCCATGAGACATAATGAACAAAAGAAAGGTTTAGGTGAGAAGCTAAAAGGGATAGATGGTATTCCCTTCATTTTAACAAAAGGTATATGTCCATGTCTGTAATGCCATAGAAGATCAGTACTTTGCTTATGAGACAAATAGGAATTCAGAGCATTCATGTAAAAAACAATGCCTTTATTGATGGAAGATGCATTATTTACATGAGGACCATGGGAATGAGAATGACACTGATAGTGAAAACTAACAACAACAGTATTGAAAATAGGTGAGGAATGTGAAAAAGAATTTAGGCCAGCAGTAGAATAAGGAAAGAAGTTTTTCTTTGCTGTGATGGAAGTACTCTTTTTCAGACATTCTGAGCAAAGGAAATAGAGTCCATCATGCACAGTAGACAATAAGCGTCAGAAAAGGAAGCAATACACTTAAAATATGCGGCTAAGGTACTGATAGAAATACGATTGTACTTAAAAGAGGGAATGAAAATGACTTTGTACAAAATGATCTCAGGTGCAAGTTTCACAGTTCTAATTTCAGTCACCTTGACCTTATAACCATTTGGTAGTCTAACTAGCAAGGGATAAGGTAGATTTATTATATTAGTGAGGTGGCTTCTAACAAAAGTCATATGGTGTGAAGCACCTGAATCTAGGATCAACATACCAGTCTTAGCTTTAAAGCATCCACATGATAGTTTAATCAATAGAAGAGTTATAAACTACAATACCTGCAAAGTTAACAACTTCACTGGTGAATTGAGAACTGTCAAGGTTCTCTCATAAATTATTTATTTGAAAATGCTGCAGCAAGCTTGCTATTTATCCAAACTGTTCCTTTGACAGGCCAAAAACATGAGCATCACTGTGCATATCAGATTTTTCTCTTTTGTCTGATGGTAGTTCAGGTGGTGCACCATGTGAAACATTTTTCATAACTTCCGTCCCTTTGTTATAGTTGTGGTTCTGATTTTGGTGTCATTGATACCTCTAATTGTAACTCTGACTATAGCCCTGGTTTCTCTGATTTGAATTGTTGTAAGTTTGGTTGTTTACGCCAAATTTCTGAGGGTATCCATAAAGCTCACAGCACTTATCCTTGGTATGTCCAGGTTTTTAAAAATAATTACAAAAAAATCTAGATCAATTGCTTGGAAAATTAGTGCTGACAGTATAGTTGGTTCTAAATGGTTTTACTCCTGAAGTACTAGCATTCAAAGATGTGGACTCTCCAAACAACTGATTATTTGATTTGATCTCTATCTGCTTTTCCTCTTGAACTAGTAAGGAAAAGGCTTGTCCCATATATGGTAGCGGATTCATCATCAAAATGCTACTCCTAATAACAACATATATTTTATTCAACCCCATTAAGAACTGAATAAGTCTTCTATCTCGTTCTGCCTTGTGTATAGACTCTAGCTCCACAAGTGCACTCACAACTGCAAGTGAGTTTGAAGATTAAAGTAATCAGTTCCTCCCATAACTTTTTTATTTTTGTGGAATATCTTGTTATATCAAGGGATCCCTGAGCTAGGTCATTTATATCCTTTTGGATTTGATATAGTTTTGCCCCATTGGTTTGGTCATATATGTCCTCCAACTCTGACCATAGTTCAAGTGAATCAAATACATACTCAAAACTATCTGTAATTTCATTAGACAGTGAATTGAGTATCCAGGATGTGACCATATCATCACATCTTTCTCATTTTCTATAGTGAGATGATTTTGAATCAGGTTTCTTACAGTCCATTAATAAAACCCAATTTATTTTTCACAGACAATGACCTCAACACAGTCCTTCTCCAAGATCGATATCCAGTTACAACGAAAGAAAAAAACACCAAACTAGTACCAGGACTATTAGAATGATGAACATATAGATGACTACTCACATTAATTGAGTTACTTATATCGATCGAAGCATCTCCTGATGTATTTATTAGCGAATATTCTCCGTATATTTTGTAATTATGATAGATGTATATTTAAGGTAACTTAGGATTCTAATTGTATTAGGAATCAACCTTTGTAAGGTAAGTTAGGATTTGTACCATATTAGGAATCAACCTTGTACAACTATATATATAGTGAAAAATGAAAGGAATCCCTATGGGAAATTATTCTATCTTACATGGTATCAAGAGCCTAAAACCTAAATCCCTTCTCTTTCTCATTCTCGGCCAAACACATAATTTTTTTTCTGGTTTCTTCCTCCCTTTCTCGGCCAAACCAGAAAATTCTCTTCCCTCGGCAGGCGGCAACCATGTCTTCCCCCACAAATTCCGGTTCATCCACTGGCACACTTGATAACCCTTCTCAACGTTTAGTATCTTCTTTTCATCCGGAAGTCGCCGTTAACAACATCAAGAATTTTATCCCTATAATTCTTGATCAAGAAGACTGTCAATATTCCATGTGGATGGAACTATTCTACATTCATGCATGTGCATACAACGTGCTCGATCATATTGACGAATCAGTTCCTAGTCCCACCGATGTTACATACTCAATCTAGCGTCGTCTTGACGCCATCGTCAAACAGTGGATCTACGGCACCATCTCCAAAGACCTGTTGTGCACTATCATGAAAACAGGTGCTACGGCACGTGAACTTTGGGTCCGGCTAGAAGAAATCTTTCAGGACAATAAAAATACTCGGGCCGTGTATTTGGAAGAGCAATTCAACAATACCCGCCTCGAGAATTTTAACATGTCTAAATATTGTAAGCAACTGAAACTCATAACCGATCAACTATCTAACGTCGGGACTTCTGTTTCAGAAATCAAGATGGTGCTTCAACTTATTGTGGGTTTACCGAAAGGTGAATATGACACACTCGCAACAATGATTCAATAAGCCGACCCTCTACCAAGTTTCAACAAGGCACGTTCACAATTATTGTTGGAAGAAACTAGACGTGCTAAACAAGAGGAACATAATCAAAAAATGTTAGCCATTGATGAGATGGTAACACTTGTGATCAGCAGCAACCAGTCACCACTGCAAGGCCACCAACAGCAACAGTCCAGCGGCGGAGGTCGTGGCGGCAGAGGTCTCAACAACAAAGGCAAGGGCCGCGGAAAGGGCCAACGCAACTAGCCAAACACTAGACAAAGCAGCAACTCTGGAACCAGCAGCAGCAGTGGTCCAACCAGCAGCAGTGGTCCAACCAGCAGCAGCAGTGATCCAACCCGTACCCGACTGTAGGGGCCCAGTTCCAACAACCTTGGTCGATCGGCCTTTTGGGCCCCGCCCACCACCGTGCAGCCCACCACCGGCAGAGCGAGCCCATATGATTGCGGTCCAAAGAAGAACAACAAGCCTAGCACACGGCCCCGACTGATTTGGGCCAGGCCTACACCACCGTGAACCTTCAACAGTCCGACGACAATTGGTACATGAACACCGGAGCCACATCTCACCTCACCCGGTCGTCAGGTAACCTATCTTAACTAAGTCGGTTAAAGTGTCCTCAATTTATTACTGTCGGCAATGGTCATCGCATTCCAAATGAAGGTTACGGTAACACACACACCAAACATCCACACCCACCTTTCTCCCTAAACCACGTCCTATACATACCTAACATCATTAAAAACCTAATCTCTGTTAGAAAATTCACTAGCAATAATTTTGTGTCTGTCGAATTAGACCCTTTTGGTTTTTCTGTGAAGGAACTCAATACGGGGAAAATTCTTACACGCTGCAATAGTGTGGGAGATCTCTACCCATTCACTCAATCTTCCGCTGTCAGACCGTAATCACCTCTATCCCTTGCGGCGATCTCTCCCTCAACTTGTCACAACAGACCCGGACACCCCGGAGACCTAGTTTTTACTTTTCTTAGGACTTCTAAGAGTATTCAATGTAATAATGGAAAAATTGCCCAACACTATTTTTATTGTCCACTAGGCAAACATACTCGTCTTCCATTTATGTCATCAAACAATGTTACTTTTTCTCCCTTTGATATTGTTCATGTTGATTTGTGGACATCTCAGCATTTCACAACTTCTGTTCTAAACAAGGCATGGTTTTCCGTTTTTCTTGTCCCTATACCTCTTCCCAAAACGGAAAGACTGAACGAATTATACGTACCATCAATAACATGGTTCGCACACTTCTGTTTCATGCCTGTCTACCATCGCCTTTTTGGGTCTATGCTGTCAAAATAGTAGAATCCCTGCTTAATATTTTACCAACTAGTACACTCCAAAATAAGATCCCAACCGAAATCTTATACCGTAGGCTACCATCATATGATCACCTACATATTTTTGGATGCTTATGCTACCCCAACATAGCCTCCACTACACCTCACAAACTTGCCCCTCGCACTCTGCCATGTGTCTTCCTTGGTCTGTCTCCTAATCATCGGGGCTACTTGTGCTATGACATTGCCACTCGCAAAATCATCGTCTCCCATCACGTCACCTTTAACGAGACAACCTTTCCTTTTTCAAACCTTCAAAAATTCCAAACAATGGATTACACATTTCTCGATGAGTCTCATATGTCTCCTCTACTCCAGTCGATGTGTCTCCGGCAAAGGACAGTACCGCTGCCATCTGTTCCGGCAGTGGACACTGCCTTGTCCCCGCCATTGCTACCTCCAGGTCCCTACTATCAGTCTACTGCACCACCGGCAGTCACTCCTGCACCCACATCAGCCAATCCCGCAGCTTCCCAGTCTCACAGTCCTAAAACCAGTGAACTGCTGCCCACTGGTCCTGAACCAGTGGACCAGCAACCTCACTACCCTGACCCACCACTACTGCCTTCTCATCGCATGGAGACTCGTGCACAACACGGGATCTTCAAACCTAAGGTTCACTTCAATCTCTCCACATAAATCTTATCACCCATTCCAAAAAATCTAAAACTAGCAAAACTGGACCCAAATTGGAATGTGGCCATGTGCGAGGAATTTAACGCTTTAACCAAGCAGAACACTTGGGATTTGGTACCTAGACCAGAAGGTGTGAATGTTATCCGGTGTATGTGGCTATTTCGGCACAAGTTCAGAGACAGTGGTGACTTAGAGAGGTATAAGGCACGACTAGTTGCCAATGTCACTAATCAGCAAGAAGGTATTGATTATGGTGAGACATTCAGTCCGGTTGTTAAATCGGCCACTATTCAGTCTGTTCTCAGTATTGCTATGTGCATGCATTGGCCGATTCATCAGCTTGATGTCAAGAATGCATTCCTTCATGGGGATTTGAAAGAGACTGTATACATGCATCAGCCTCCTGGCTTTGTTCATCTGGCAGTTCCACAGTTTGTATTTCGTCTCAGGAAGTCATTGTATGGATTGAAATAGGAACCCCGCGCTTGGTATGATCGTTTTGCCAGGTATCTTCTACAGATTGGTTTTGTATGTAGCAGGTGTGATAACTCTCTTCACTTTTCACCGAGGTAGCATCACTACATATTTGCTATTATATGTCGATGACATTGTTCTTACTGCCTCATCTGACGATTTGAAGAATGAAATCATTGCTCTATTCAAAATTGAATTTTCTATGACTGACTTGGGCAAGCTAAGTTATTTTTTGGGTATATCGATAACCAGATCTGCAGCCATTATGTTCCTGTGTCAGCGTAAGTATGCAGAAGAGATAGTGTACAGGGCCAAGATAGCAAATTGTAAAATTATGCCAACTCCGGTGGACTCAAAATCCAAGCTTAGTGCCAATGACGGTGCGCTCGTTTCTGATCCCACTCTATATCGGAGTCTAGCAGGTGCTCTTCAGTATCTTACATTCACTAGGCCTGATATTGCATATGCCGTTCAGCAGGTGTGTCTGTTCATGCACGACCCCCGAGAGTCCCACTTTGCCGCCCTTAAACGTATTATCAGATATGTTAAGGGCACACTAAACTTTGGTTTACATCTATACCCCTCTGCCCCAACCAAGTTGCTAGCCTACACGGATGCAGATTGGGCAGGATGCCCCGACACACGTCGCTCCACCTCAGGGTATTGTGTCTTTCTTGGGGATAATCTTATCTCATGGTTCGCCAAGCGGCAGGACACGCTATCCCGTTCGAGTGCTGAAGTAGAATATCGCGGAGTTGCTAATGTCGTCGCTGAGATCTGTTGGCTCCGAAATCTTCTTTTGGAGCTCCAGTGTCCATTACGTATAGTCTATTGTGACAACATGTCTGCTATCTATATGACTCATAATCCAGTCCAACATCAGCGGACTAAGCATATTGAGATGGATATCCACTTTGTGCGAGAGAAGATTGCCCGTGGTCAGGTCAAAATTTTACACGTGCCTTCCTCTTATCAGTATGAAGACATTTTCACAAAGGGACTACCGCGACAGCTCTTCACCGACTTCCGATCCAGCCTTAGCATTCGGCCTCCTCCCGCTCCGTCTGAGGTTCTGATATCATATAAAGCTCGAGTATGAGCATTAATGGACGGATAATTTAATCCTTCACTGTATAACCAACACAGTTGAAGATTGATACAAGAGAAGAGAGGAAAGGAGAAGAAACTGTATTTTCTATTATGAAGCTGGAATGAAAATGAATGACTACATTAGAATATATACAAGATAATGATTGGATCAAAATATCTAATCCTATACTAAGTAGTGACAGCTGGATCCAGCTAAGACCTCTAACAAATTCTAACAAACTAACTAACTCTAACAAACTTTACAACTAAGTAAGTAAACAATGTACAGTGTAATAATTAAGATAATCTTCTAACTAATGAATCGCAATAGAATCATCAGAACCATTACTCTTTTTCTGATTTTCAAAATAAAGTTTTAATAAAAAACTTTCAAAATAATTTTTTAATTCAGCAATAAAATTAGGTGACAATTCTATTTTCACCCAAATAGCCAAATTATGAGACGTGCTTAATGTAAGTTAAAAATGGATCGTAACATACACTAACAATCTAGCTGAATTGTTAGCTATCATGCATGGATTGAAAATTGATGTGAAAAATGTTTAACTTCTTTGAAAATCTTAATTAACGTACTCTAGAGAAGTAATTATAGTGCTTAGCAATGAACACTTACCTTACAATACTACCATTTTGAATGCAAATTTTCGATCATAGATTGGGGGATCCGGTTATAAAACACACCAAATCAGAATAGGGGTTACAGAACTCCTAGAGAAGTAAGGAGCGAAGTATCTTTTTTTGTTGTTGATAGAATCATGATTTTAGTAGTTTCTCCCGTGTTTGTTAACAAAGCAAGACGTGCAGACATTTTAGAATTTAGTTTTGAAAAAATAAATTTCACATAATATGTGATTGTAATTGAGTAGCAAACTATGTCTGACGAACCACCAGGGAGCGTAATTTTGCTCCAACTAGTACGTAATTCTTTCTTATATATATTATCATATCAAATTAACCAAAAATATGTAATAAGGACGACAAAACTCGTTCCTTTGTCACTTATTATATATAGTAAAAATATCAGACTTGTTACCTTCATACCTGTTATTTTCAAGAAAAAACTTTATACTTAGCCTACTTAATAGAATACATTCTTTCATTAATTGTATAACTCTTATTTTAGGTAAAATTGTATTCGTATTGTAATTAGGTCTCCTATTTTAGATAAAATTATATTTCCTATTGTAATTAGGTTGATTAGTTACTTAGTTTAAATATTCTTTTACTACTATATATATTGTACATTATTGATGAATACAATCAAGGGAACATATTCCTTTATGATATCAGCAGCCTAAAAATACCTCCACCGCCGCCGACCATAGCTCTCGGTCGCCACCCCCATGGAACCCTAGTGTTTTTTTTTCCAGCCATTCTCTCTCCCTTCTCCTTATAAATTTCATCTTTCATGGCTGACAAAACCAAATTCGATCCTGCACTTGCAGTAAACAACATAAAAAACTTCATCCCTATTACCCTTGAGACGGAAAATGGTCAATACTCCTCGTGGACGGATCTTTTTAAGATCCACTATCGTGTTTACGAAGTTATCGACCACATCATCCCTCCTACACTGAAGTCCACAGACCTACCCTCGACTTCGACTTCTGATGATGCACTCTGGTCTCGTTTGGACGCAGTCATCCTCCAACGGATATATGACACAATCTCTAATGATCTGTTGCACACCATCATTGAGACCGATGCCACTGCCCGCCAAACGTGAGAATGTTTGGAAAGTATTTTCTACGAAAACAAAACTCAACAAACGTTATACCTTGAAAATCAGTTTAAGGACGTTCATCAGGACGATTTCCCAAACGTGTCTGCATATTGTCAAGAAGTCAAGATTCTTGTCGACCAACTCTCCAACGTCGGCGCACCAGTCACTAATAAGCAATTGGTTATGCAACTTATTGCAGTCTTGAACGAATCTTATGATGGAGTTTCCACCATCCTTCAGCAATGCACGTCGTTACCTCCATTTTATTAGGCTCGTTCGAAACTTATTCTTGAGGAAACTCGGAAAATCAAGCGCAACACCACTCAGGCCAGCATTATCGACGCCGCCCTCAACACCACCGTCGGGCCCTCTGCCGACAGCAGGGCCTCCAACTCCGGCAACCAGAACCGTCGGCCCATGGGCTTGCAACAACCCGCAACATCCGCCAGAGCAGGTAGTCCGACAAGAGTCATGGGAAGGGGCAGTCCCCACCGGCAGGAAACATCCAGCAGTGACCGCGGCAGTGGCAGCAGCCTCCGTCGTGGGATGCCTACCTGCCGTGGCCACATGGGCCCTACTATTATGGGCCTATCCTCCTAGCCTGTATCTGACATCCTCGTGGACTCCACCTCAGAACCGACAGGCTCACCCTGGCATACTCGGCCCACGTCCCCAACAGGCCTACACAGCACAGGCCCCCCCGCCCTCAACTTATGCACTGACTGACATTGAGGCAGCTATGAACACAATGTCACTCAACGCTCCAGACGAAAATTAGTATATGGACACAGGCGGTACATCTTACATGATGACATCACAAGATACACCCTTGTCTTATTCCAATTAGAGTAATTTAAATCGAAATATTATTAATGGTAGTGGACAAGGCATTCCCATTCCCGGTTTTGGTCATTCATCCTTATCCCCACCACATCCACCGCTAATCTTAAAAAATATCATCTATGCCCCTAAACTCATTAAGAATCTAATCTTTATGTGACGTTTCACAACTGATATTAATGTTTCCCTTGACTTTGATCCTTTTGGTTTTTCCGTGAAGGATTTTACGACAGGAAGACGAATAATGAGATGTGACAGCACTGGAGATCTCTACCCTATTTCAAACGCTGTCAACAGTCCATCCTCAGTTCCATCAACCTTTGATGCTCTTTCGTCTTCCTTATAGCACTCTAGATTAGGACATCTGGGAGATTATGTTTTACGCTCCTTTAGGAAAAAAAATATTATTAATTGCA
Organism: Anisodus tanguticus; assembly: GCA_034509755.1. Taxonomy (NCBI): domain Eukaryota; kingdom Viridiplantae; phylum Streptophyta; class Magnoliopsida; order Solanales; family Solanaceae; genus Anisodus; species Anisodus tanguticus. The sequence goes on along the minus strand of CM067540.1, from coordinate 50,386,799 downwards.
ATCGTATTTCTAGGACTCCTATATGTGAATCCTGGGTTTTTGGGAAACATGTTAAATTACCATTTTCTGCATCCACAAATTATACTTTACTACCTTTCGATATCATACATAGTGATTTGTGGATGGGTATTTTAAGTATAGCTGGCCATAGATATTATGTGTTGTTTTTGGACAATTATTCCAACTTTCTATGAACTTTTTCAATTGGCAATAAATTCCAGGTCTATCCCATTTTTTTCCTCATTTAGTGCTCTCGTAAAAACATGATTTGAAAAGAGCATTAAATGTTTTCAATGTGACAATGGTAGAGAATTCAATAATAATCAATTCAAACAGTTTTGATCCAATAACGGTCTTACCTTTCATTTTTCCTGTCCTCACACCTCCTCCCAAATGGTAAGGCCGAACGGAAAATCCGAACCATAAACAACCTAATTCATTCCCTATTTGCTCATGCCTCAATTCCCCGCCAATTCAAGCATTACGCACACTTCATGGCCACCTATGTCCTAAATATAATCCCAAATAGGTCTCTAGCTCAACAGTCGCCCACTCAAGTTCTGTTTCGTAGGAACCCCTCCTACTAACACTTGCGCATATTTGGATGTCTCTATTATCCTCTCCATCCGACCACTCACAAACTCCAACCCCGATCTAAAGGTATTTCAGTCATTTTGACATAAAAAATGCTTAACAACACTTATGTACCAAACACATCAACAACTTATTTTCAACGTAAGCACTTTTATCTAAATACATAATTGCTTATTTATAAAATAAGTTTCAGCATTTAAAAGTTCTAAAAACACTTATACATAAAAGCCACTTTTTTCCGACTAATCCAAACGGCTCTTAATCATTTTTTTTTTAAATCGCTGAGTTGTTTGAGGAATTATTCTTTTTCAGCCAAGCATTTCTAAAATTTGAAATTATGTAATTGACTGTTGACAAATTTATTTCCATGCGAACCTTATTTTCTTCTACTTTCTTCCTCTGTTTTATCGGTTATCCTAAGTGGTTTAAGATTAGCTCAACTTAGTTGTGGATAGTGCTCCTCCAAAGTCCAAATAGTGATACCCTTGTGAGAATTTGGAACCACATTTTCAATAAATTCTGTTGTAAGTCTATCTAGGGGATTAGAAAACGTAAACTCAAACATGTGCTAATGTTTAGGTAAATTTTCTTGAAGTTCAAGCAATTTATGTTGGAAATTTGTCTTTGGTGGGGAGGTGCGTCCACCCGTATTTAATGACATAAACACTAGGGTTTCGTATGTTGGAGGTTTTGTCTCTTCACACGTGCATAATCTACTAAGTGTGTAGATGACCGTAGGGCCAATAATCGTCAAATTTCATTGAGAAATGGAAGAGATATTGGTCCACGAAGTAAGGTGTTTGAGGCATGGGACAAATCTACCACATCGGTGGAAAAAGAAGAATTGTTCTCTTTATAAGTCTCAAAATTGGCTAAGGGTTTGGGACCCCAAGGGGTAACTCCATGTGTTTGAAGGAGGGAGGACCTAGATGTGCTTGGGTTTAAGGCTAAGTCCACACGCGCGCCGCCGCCGCCTGCCCGTCCTGTCCGGGCTCGGGTCGTGGGACTTGGGCCTTGGGCTTCTTCTGATATTATCTCTTTGGACCCCAAATTTCTTAATATTTATAGTTTGGTCCCTGGAGTTTCTAGAAATCTGAAATTGGGAACGACGGAAGGCAGAAAGTTTCTGCCTGCCGTTTGAGTTATTTTTTGGAGCGTTAAAACTCCATTAATCTGCACCTTAACTCCTCCCTAACATCTCCTTTATGTTGCACATTAAATCAGTTATTACTTGGCTGATTAACTCCCTCACCAATGACCATAAACAACCATTAATTGGCAGTTGAGGAGTCTCTTCCATTATTCTATATATTGGTGTCTTTTGGCACAATTGTGGAAACTACAAGATATACTACACAGAGACAAAACAGAAGAGAAACAGATCACTCCAAAACGTCAGCACAAACAGTGAACATAAAAACTCTTCCTTCATTTTCCGTTCTTCAGCAAGTCGTTTCGTGTTTGTTTTCTTCGTCAGAATCAACCTATTTGCTTTGTAGTGTTGATTAGTTGTTGTTTTATCTTGGGAGACTATTGCACGTTAACGTAAAAGCATATATACGGGGCAATATTGTCTTAAAGACAGAGAGTCATCTCTCGACTCAACCACAGTTGTAACAATCCAGATTTAGTGTTTCTTGATTTCAGGTTATCAAGATTCAAGACTCAACAAGATTGCGACTGTTCTGAATATTGGCTTGTTTGTTTATCCTTTCGAACACTTGTAATATTTATTTACTTTCCGTGCTGCTTTACATATCCAACAAGTTTAAGACAAGATTCATAATAGTGTCCGAAAGATGTCGGTCAACAGTTGTGTGACCAAATCTGGATATGGCTGTTGTTTTTTGGTAGAAGAAAGTTTTGATTATGCTGTTGAAGGTCAATGTGTTCATGGTGTCACCGCTCCTGAGAGTGGTGGGAACAAGCGCCCACGAGAGGCTGCGGATGTCAACTAGGACAAGAAAAGAAGGCTGAAGATGTGATTCTATCTTATAGCAGAAGGCCTATCCGAATTATGGTAAGGAGGAAATAGACACTCAGTCCGATGAAGTGACTGAAGTGGGCCAGAATCCGAAATTGGGATAAGTAATTTTTTTCTTCCTTGTCAAGAATAAGATTAAATGATGTCTGATTAAAAAGGGCTTAAAGTAAGGAGGATTATGAAAATGTTTTCCCAAAATAATTTATATTCCTTATGCTTTAAAATTAGAAGTTTAATCTCATCTTCCTTCCTGTTTAAAGATTGGATTTTGTAAATGACTTAAAAAGATCCGTTTTTTAAGTGTAATTATTACAAGTGTGTAAAGTATGTTCGCACATACGAGGGAAAAAGATCCACTGACTGTACGAAAATTGTTACTACTCTTAAGTAAGCGCCAACAATTGTCTGGGCACCAATCTCAAGGGAAGAAGACTAAAAGATAATGTCCTATCTAAAGATGTTGAGCCCGTCACACTATTTGGCAAAAGATCCTTCGTAGGATGATATTGGACACTCGGTCATATAAAGCCTACTGGCGACTGGAGTAGGGCCAGAATTCCTTTGATAGGATGATATTGGACATTCAGTCATACAAAGCCTACGGGCGACTAGAGTGGGGCCAGAATTCATTTCATAGGAAAAGTAATGGACACCTAGTGTGGTGTGCCAGAGTTTCTAGGTCTTAAATGATCTGAAGGCCAAAGGAAAGGCAGAAAAGAAATTGGACACTCAGTCTGCCAAAGCAACTGGAGTGGGCCAGAGTTTTCAGGTCTTAAATGATCTGAAGGCCAAAAGAAAGGCAGAAAAGAAATTGGACACTCAGTCTGCCAAAACAACTGGAGTGGGCCAGAGTATCTAGATCACATATGATCCAGTTACGTCCTAACCACGGGCAAAAGGTTGTTCACGTGAAGCAACGCCACCTCTAAAGTAGAAGGGGTTAGAGAGGTTGTCCTCAATAGGACTTCAGGGAATGGGATCACTCTAAAAGGAGGTGATACATGTCCCAAATTTGGTTTAAGGGACGATATTGGTCAAGATGGTATAAGACTAGTCCAACAGGTCTGTAATAACTAAGAATGGTACAGTACATCTGTAGCCAAATGAATGATATATTTGTAATCCATGCATCTATGCCATCATAGATTAAGACACGTTAAATAGAAAGTCATTCAAAAGCTAACAAAGTTGAGATTGTTGCCTTCTGTCGACATAAACCCTCAAAATGAATGTGAGGTAGACGAAAAGGCAAAATCATCTTTCCATTCCGTCAAAGGAATAGCGAAAGAAGCACCGCTCCTCTAGAACTTAGTCACACCTACATGGGTGATTTGAAGTTTATACAAAATAGAGGGGGGAGACAAGTACTTTGTGACCTTCATTGATGACGGTACAACGTATTGTATCCTTTGTTTGTTGAAAAGCAAAGATGAAGTTGTTGAAGCGGATAAGCGCTACAAAGCAGAAGTTGAAAATCAACTAAACCTACATATTGAGGAATTCATAGTGTTTGAGAGGGAGAATGTGAAACATCATTCATCAAACGGCTGCTCATTACTCACCTCAGTCTAACGATGTTAGCCAAGTGCAAAGTCGTACGCCCAAATTATGTGGGGCAAGGCGATCCTTACCGCTAATGTGATTCTCATCAGAAATACGCATAAGGATAAGGATAACCCTCCGTGTGAGACATGGAAATGATCTCACATACAAATGTTGTGATGTGGGGTGGCTTGGTGGAAGTTGGAATACCGAAACAGGTCAAGTTAGACCTAAGACTGTAAATTGCATTTTCACTGGATCTGCAAATAACAGTAGTGCTTATCGCCTCTTGGTGTCAAATAATACTGAATTCTTTAAGGATAACTTTCCTTGAGAAGAAAAAATGAGTTATTGCTCGAGGTCAACAAGAACCTGCGAGGGCCTGACTGTCCGGAACTAGACGTTCCGTATCTATAGGACTCAGAAGTTGTTGTCTATCTGGAACTTAATAATCCAGATCTACAGAACTCAGGGATTCTAGATATTGAACAGAGACGGAGCAAAGAGGGGACAAAGATTTATTCCAGGCCTTCTAGCTTGTATGGTTGAGAATGAACCATGGACAATTAATAAATAATTGTCATCTCTAGAAATGCTGCTTTGGAAAGAAGCTACAAAGAGAGAAATAGATTCCATCATATAGAACCATACTTGTGTAATGGTTGATCTTCCTCCGAGTAAAGAACCTTTGGGTTGTGTAAAAGTGGATACTCAAAAGTGAGTACAAAGTAGATGTATCTACTGTCGAGTATAAGGCCTCGGCTACTTGTACATGTGGTTCCCTGTGAATAGCTTAACATCCAGGGCCATTGCAGTCCTGCGTGGCATGGATGTTGGAACAACCTTCCTAAACGGAGAGTTGGAAGGGGAGGATCAGAGTTGGTTTGCTGGACTGTTGGGCCTCTTCCTGAACTTTCATTTTGGTCCCTGAAATGTTTACATTTTGGTCGTAGAAGTTTAAGATAAAACAGAAACAATGAATCTGACCACAGAAACATTGACTCTGAAGTTAGAAAGCCAACAGTCTGAGAGTGGAAGTTATATTGAAACAAAAGATATGGGTAAACTTTCGTGTAGTTTGTGATTGGATGTAACTATTAAGATTTTCTCTAGAATAAATCTTATCTCTTTTCGTTCCATTTGAAGAAAGGAAGGATCCCAAAGAAGGATAGGTGCAAAAAGGCGAGGCAAGGGGCGTTCCCACATATGACATCTTAGGAATTGGATTTCTAAGACATCTAACGGATTGGTCTAACTCCAAACTCAGTTGTGAGACAATTGACAGTCTCGTTGAAGCCACCAATGGATATGAATCATAGAACTGATTGGAATCATGGTGCACCCATAGACAAGGAGCGATATGTGCAGGTCACATGTAGTTCAATGTATTGTACACACTACAATCGACCTGGTATCGGCCTACAAAGCAGATCAGTTGAACTAAGGTTCACTGATGATTTTAATAAATGATCAATAGAAGGCGTTGAGTCGGATATGACGATATCTGAAATATTCGCTTATCTATGGATTATGGTATTCTGGATGTCCAGCGGTTCTAGGAGAACATAGTGATGCAAACTGGACATCAGATGTGAAGAACATCAAAGCCACAAGGAAATGTGTATGGTGGGTCTTGGGAAAATCCTCTAAGCAAACTTGCATCGGCCGATTCATGATAGAATCGGAGTTTATCGCTTTATACAAAGCATGAAAAAATTTGAGTAACTTCACGACTCCTTAGAGGATGTCCCTTATTGGGAGAAACCCGCGCCTTCAGCAGTTATACACTATGGCTAGCCGGTCGGCTTCAGGAAGGACACGGATGACGACGTCTGGACATAACTGTCAGGATCTATCGGAGACGTAAGACTGTATGGAAGTTGATCATCACGGGTGTCACTTCCTTGATTACTAATCAAAGGATATAGCGGACCCTTTTAACTAAGGGACTACCCGGAGATCAAGTGTTCTGCCTGTCTAGTGGAATGGGCTTAAAACCCAAACAATACGAACTTTTGCGGTTGTAACCCAACCATACTGACTGGAGATCCCAAGAATTTGGTTCAATGGGAAGACTAAGCTGTAAAAGGGTTCAGTTGAGCGCTTCGGTGGAAGCAAGAGCACTTCGGGTAATGATTTCTGTAGGGAAACATGAATCCAAACTTGTTCCCGCGATAGACATTAAAGTGCTACTTGCATGGTGGGTAAAGGATAAGATTTCAAACCTTTAACGATCCTCAAACGATTGAGGTTAAGGTTGGGAAAACTTTTAATGATTCCTAACACTTGTGAAGTGGGGTATAACAGGATACCTTGTAGGAGATCACCTATTTAAGTGCGAGGATAGGCCGCCTCAAATGAACGCACTTAAGAATCCAAGTGTGTCCATGGCCACAACGGACAAAACAATAAGAAGAAAATGAATAAAGAGAGTTATTGTGTTGGTATCATTGTCTTGGCTTACACTAAACACTGACGGTTCAAGACATCACGTTCACCGCGCAGTAAGTAAGTCCGGTGGTATTCAACTAGGGAAGGTTCAAAGCAGAAGCTACCTCTCCTGATGCAATATTCTTTCGCTGAAAGATTGCTGAAAGTAGGCACCTTGTGTGTGCGCCAAAATCTCTTTCAAGAGGGGATTGTTGGAAATTTGTCTTTGTTGGGGAGGTGCGTCCATCAATATTTAATGAATTAAACACTAGGGTACTGTATGTTGGAGGCTTTGTCTCTTCACACGTGCATAATCTACTAAGTGAGTAGATGACCGTAGGGTCAAGAATCGTCAAATTTCATTGAGAAATGAAAGAGATATTGGTCCACGAAGTAAGGTGTTTGAGGCATGAAAATATGATGTGGGACAAATCTACCACATCGGTGGGACAAATCTACCAATCTCATGAAGTTTAAACAGTAAGAAATCAAGTGTCTTAAAGATTGAAAATGGCAGGTCACTGACGTATTTTTTATAGGAAAAAATATGATTTATGTTTATTTTTGAAAATATTTACATCATGTAGCCTATACTTTGTGTATAAACACTTGATTCTAACAGATTTGTGTATAAACACCTTTTATACATCTTATATAAGATTGATACATTATGTACAATGCTTTTACCCCCGTTATAATATTTTATAATGTTGTATAATATTGTATGTTGGGTTACATGGCGTAAATATTTTCAAAAGATGTATATTTTTTAAAATATCCCTATTTTTGGAAAATTGTGATAATCATTTAACTACTTTACAAATAATGGCTATAATCTACAATCTGGTATCCCCTATTTTGGGAAATTCACACAAATACAACTTTTAAAATGATAATTAAAAAGATTACAACTACTTTCTACAAATTACATAAATACATAACTTTTTATTAACAAAAACACAATTTCTTACATTCCTAAATTATCAATAACACATAATTTTAGAAGTTATTATCATTAATGCATATTTACTTTTACTTTTACTTTCTCTTTCTTTCAAAATATTATCCCCAAAGTCTATGAAAAGGGCATGAGAGATAATATAATTTTTCTAAATAAACAAAATAAAATCAGAGATTCATATTTCATCTACCATTTTCTTAAAAAAAATTCTTTCGTTTCCTCCTCTTTATTTTTCTTTTTTTATTTTCACTTGATGATTGATGCAATTATTTTTTTGTGAGAAAAGAAATTATTTGAATATATAATATCAAGAAAAGTACATGAAAAGATATGATATATGGTATAAGAAAAGTATATGAAAATATACCTAAAAATATATGGTACATTCAAATTGATAAATTTAACTGAAAAGATGAGAACAAATTTGTGGATATAATAGTAGAAATGACTATAGTTAAGTTTGTATATTATATATTGTATATAAAATAATAATACCTTTTGTCTATATATGTATATAATATTACAATATACCTAATGTATGAATATATTACTCTACGTGACAATCAATTCTACTCTACGATAACATATATAGTATACAATATACAATATATAGATAGAATAATATATATGCTTGTTCAAAAGACTATATATATATATACTCGTTCATGAATTAACTTTTTTTTGGTTAAAGTTCATGAATTAGCTTGCTAGTAGATTGTGCTGGAGCTTTTTTAGGCAAGCAATCACTTTTTTTTAATCCCCTTAGTGTTTTCACCATTTCCCTCCAGTATGACTCAAATTCGGGATCTACCGATGGTGAATGGATGTATTTTACCAATTGAGCAACCCACTTGTCGGTAAGCAATTACTCCTCCTTACTTTTAGCTTTTAATTCATAACAATAATCTCCTTATCTTTATCTTTTAGTTACACAATTTATAATATTTAAATTAATTGTAGATTATATAATTAACTCTTATATATATATATATATATATATATATATATATATATATATATATATATATATATATATATATATATATTGTATTTAAAAAAAAATCCCCAATCATTTTTCCGGAAAAGGACAGGAGAAGGCCTGTCGTGAGCCCAATGTCCACCACATCTAACGTTCATCATGAATTTTGACATCTATCATTTTCTTTCCTTTTTTCCTGAAAATTTACCCATTTCAAAACTAAGTTAATTACATATCGTTATCCTTTTTAAATATATAAATTAAAATTGTAGAAGACAAAAAAACAATTATTAGTCAACAATTGTAACAATTTCATATAAAAAGAATTTCCCTGAGTTGATTGGATATGATTTGTCTCTACAAATCAAGTAACTTGCACATTACTATGAGGAAATCATTCTACTCGTTGGTAAGTTTTTTTCTTGATAAGGTTAAATTCGGTTGCCGTTAATTTATTTTAGGAATTTATTATACATAATATATAAATAAATAAATTAAATATATATATATATATATATATATATATATATATATATATATATATATATATATAGCTAACAATTGTAATTATTTTAACGGCTAAGTATGTTAAAATAGGAAGCATGTGAGATTATTATTTTTGGAAGTATGTGAGATGAGACGTGTAGACAGTTCAAACTATTTTTGTCCATTAACTACATTTCAATTTCAATGGAAAAGTTAAATTTAGTGGTTCGAAGTGATTAGACGTTACATTTGGAAGGAAGCGGACAGAAAAGGTAAAAGATGATACTCCAACTAGAGATGACAGTGAACCCTGGATCCGGTCCGAATTCGATGGATCTAGATCCATTTTATAGGATATGGATTTTCAAAATTTAGATCTGACGGATTCGAATCCGTTTCTGATGGATCGGATCTGGATCTGGATCTTGTATTTGAGATTCGTATCAGGTCCAGATTCGACCCGTGGATCCATTTTTTATTAAATATACTCATAACCTAGAATGTAATTTTATAAGTATTTTCTTAAAATTGCTAAGCACATCCTTGCAAGTTTAATTCTCAAAACAAGTTTAATTTATCTCCGTGTTAACTCAAAAAAGAAAAGAAAAAAAGAGGTAACTTTGATAATAAAATCAATGTTATATTAGTGAATGACTAACATCTCCATAGACAAGTAGTTAAAATTATATTCACTTCATTTGTGAAGATTCCAAGCACATGCAAGTTCTTCATTGTGGAAATACTAGTCAGCATTTTCCACAACTATTGTCATTGTCCAACATTTTCAATTAATAGCTCACAATCAAAACGAGACAACGAACAAAATATCTCATATGAACATTTCAAAATTGAAACACAGTAAACTGTTAGCTAAGTAAAAATCATTTGTCAGTTCAAAAAAGAATTCTTAGCAAAGTTACATTTTTAACAAGGCAAATTTTTTTACATGTGAATCCGGATTTTGATATGATTTTTATGGATCCGATGGATCTGGATCCGAATCTAGATTCAGGTATGAAAAATGGATCTGGATCTGCATTTAGTAGGATCCGGTCCAGATCCGATCCGTTGCCATCCCTAACTCCAACTCTCCCTGTATACAAAAAATTTTTACTAAGTCTGTCTCAAAAGGGAAATATCATTTTTTTATATTTATAAATAATTTGAGATATAAATATCTAAAATTTATTTTGAAACAGAAATTTTAATTTTTTTTCTTTTTTTCTTAAATTTCGTGATAAATCAAATAATGTTACATAAATTAGAACAAAGAAAGTAATTAATGTGTCTCAAACAACTGATATGAGTTGTGTGAGACTCTTATTTAGGGAATATACGCTTCATTTTCAAAAGCTGAAGATTTCTTGATAGTATTTTCTTTAAAATGTGCTTAAACTCTTAAATATAGATGTAAAATGGCGCTTCAATGTGGCATAAAGAAGTCACTGAGGCAACCAGAGGACTATCGCAAAAAGAACGACACTAAATATAGTAAATATTTCACCCAATTATAATTTCTTTAATCCTGTTGGGTTTTGGTCTTTTTTCCTTTTTACGTGGATAAATAAAAGCCCAATTTGATCCAGCTCACTTATATATTTTGGTCCATACATTAAAAGATCTTTTAGGTCTGATTTGAGGCATAGACAGATATAGAGAGAGTGAGAGAAGCCTTTTCAATTAAAAAAAATATAGAGAGTGCAGAAAATTTATGTTGACAATGCAGAGAGAGTTGTCAACTTCTTTGGTCGATTCCCGTTCCTTGTTCGATTGAGCTAATGTTTGGACAACGTGTTCCTCTTATCTTAGACTTTGATTGAGAACTGACATAGGTGAATTTAGAGACCCGTAGCTCCAGATTTTCGTCGTGAACAGTAGTTGCGTTTTTGGTGATTTTCTTTCAATCTTCTCAAGTTTGATAGTTGTTCTTGTTGTTATTGTTGCTCTGTGTTTGACGTTGATGTTGTAGTCATTTTGGAGAACACTTTGTAACTCTCTCATTTGATATAGTGGTGTTTTGGACCCGTGGTTGTTTCCTCTTCACACCGAAGAGGTTTTTCCACATAAATTTTGTGTCTCTTGCATTTGATTTATTTTACTTGCTATGCTAAGCTATTTTTGGTATAGTTGCTGCCCATATATTCGTTTGTGCTTGAAATTAATTTTTTCCTCGTGTTCAAATAGTGAGGGAAGTTTTGACTTGGATATTTCTTCCGCTTTACCTTGTCGTGCAATTTGGTATTTGCTTGTTTCTTCCCAACAAAGTGACATCAGATCTTGTGGTTGTATTTGATTGTGTTGATTATCTATTTGAATGATGAAGGAAAATATGAGCAAGATGATTTGTTTAAATGAAAGTAATTATCATATTTGGAAAGGCAAGATGAAAGATCTTTTATTTGTAAAGAAAAAACATTTCCATGTGTTTGCTTCTAACAAACTCGAGTCTATGAATGATAAAGATTGAGAGTTTGAGAACCTACAAGTTTGCAGTTATATCAGACAATGGGTTGAAGATAATGTGCGCAATCATATTGTGAATGAGATACATGCTAGAAGTTTATGGGATAAACTCGAGACACTTTATGATTCGAAGACTGGAAACAACAAGTTGTTCGATGAATATCATATACAAAGAGGACAATCCTATTTCTGATCATATTAATGATTTTCAGGGTGTCCTTGATCAGCTATCTGGAATGAGTGTCAAGTTTGATAAAGAATTATAGGGACTTTGGCTTCTTAATACTTTGTCAGACTCTTGGGAAACTCTTTGAGTTTCTTTGACTAATTTTGCTCCAAGTGATGGTGTAACTACGAAATATGCTAAGAGTGGTGTTTTGAATGAAAAGATGAGAAGAAGATCTCAAGCTTCGTCTTCTTCAGCTTCACACTCCGATGTTTTGGTTATTGAAGACAGGGGAAGAAACAACTTCAGAGGTCAGAATGATAGAGGCAAAAGTAGAAGCAAGTCAAGATCTAGGTACAAGAATATTACATGTCATTATTATCACAAGGAAGAACATATCAAGAAACATTGCTATAGGTTTAAGAGAGACCTGAAACAACAAAAGAATGATGACGATAATGAAAATAGTGTTGCTATTTTTGCTGAAAATGATCTTCTTGTTACTTGTTGTAAAAATGATATCAATCTCGTCTGTGATGAGTCTACCTGATTTGTGGATTCAAGTGCCACCTTCTCATGTCACGCCAAATAAGAAATTATTTTCTCCTTATACTCCAGATAATTTTTAAATGTTATAAATGGGCAATGACAGTGAGGTTAAGGTATTTGACATCTGTATAGTTTGCTTGAAAAGTAAGAATGGTTCGAGGTTAGTTCTTAATAATGTCAAGCATGCTCTAGATGTTCGTCTGAATTTAATTTTTGTTGAAAAGCTTGATGATGAGAGTTATGATCAAACCCTTGGTGGTGGTCAGTGAAAACTTCTTAGAGGTTCAATGGTTGTGGCTCGAGGTGACAAGATATCTAATTGTACTTAATTCAGGGTTCTATTTGTAGTGGCTCAGTAAATTTAGCGGAGAATGATATTTCATCAGAGTTATGGCATAGAAGGTTGAGTCATATGAGCCAGAAGGGGATTGATAGTTTGGCTAAAAAGAATTTGCTTTCTGGAGTGCAACAAGCAAAGTTAAAGAGATGTGTTCATTTCTTAGCCGGAAAATAGAAAATAGTTTCTTTCCAGAGTCATTCGACTTCAAGAAAGCTTGATTTGTTGGAGTTGGTACATTCTGATTTGTGTGGTCCTTTTAAAGTAAGGTTTCGTGATGGTGCACTTTACTTTGTGATGGTTATTAATGATCATTCTCACAAACTCTGGGTATTTCCTTTCAAGTCCAAGGATCAAGTACTTGATGTGTTCAAGACTTTTCAGGCCTTAGTTGAGAAACAGACAGGGAAAAAACTAAAAATACATCTGCATAGACAATGGTGGTGAATAAATTGATCCTTTTGATAATTATTGCAGAGAGCAGGGTATTCGACATCAGAAAACTCCTCCAAAGACTTCTCAGTTAAATGGTTTAACAGAGAGAATGAACATAACTCTAGTTGAGATGGTTAGATATTTTCTTTCAGATGCTAAGTTGTCAGATTCGTCTTGGGCATACTGTTGTTTATGTTATTAATTTATCTCCTACTGCTGCTTTGGATGGTGATGTCGCTAACATGGTTTAGTTTGGTAAGGATATCTCTTATGCTCAATTGAGAGTTTTCATGTGTAAGACATTTGTGCATGTTTCGAAGGATGAGAGGTCAAAATTGAAAGTTAAAACTAGGCAGTGTATCTTCATTGGTTATGGTCAAGATGAATTTGGCTATCATTTCTGTGATCCAGTTGAGAAGAAACTTGTTAGAAGCCGTAATGTTGTGTTCTTTGAAGACTAGACAATTGAAGATTTTGACAAAACTGAGAAGGTTGATTCTCAGAGCAATGAGAACTTAGTTAATGTTGATCCAGTTCCTGTGACTATTACACCTGAAGAAAATCTTCAAAATAATGAAGATCAAGTTGATAATGAAGATGGTGATCGTGTTCAGAATGATCAACATGATGTTGTTGATGCTCCAGTGCAAGATGATGTGGTTGGCCAACAACCAACTGCTATTGATGCTCCAGAGAGTTCTCTCAGAAGATCTACTAGAGAGAAAATACATTCATCTCGTTATTCTCTTAATGAGTATGTACTCTTGACTGACAAGGGAGAATCTGAAAGTTCTTATGATGTCATGGATCGTGAGGAAAAAGAAAGGTGGTTTGATTCTATGAAAGATGAGATTAAATCCTTGCATGATAATTATATATTTGATTTGGTTAAGCTTCCTAAAGACATAAAATCTTTGAAAAACATGTGAGTTTTCAGAGTGAAACATGAAGATAGTAACCCAGTTCCACGGTACAAGGCTAGATTAGTTTTCAAGGGCTTTAATCAGAAAAAAAAAGTTGATTTTGATGAAATCTTTTCTTCTATTTGTGAAGATGTCATCCATTCGTGTTGTTCTTGGCTTGGCTGTAAGTCTAGATTTAGAGGTTGAGCTAATGGATGCTAAAACTGATTTTCTCCATGGTGATTGGATGAAGAAATTTATATGTAACAGCCATAGGGTTTTGAAGTCAAGGGCAAAGAGAATTATATTTGCAAATTGAAAAAGAGCTTGTATGATTTGAAACAAGCTCCTAGACAGTGGTACATGAAGTTCGATTCTTTTATGAGTCAATAGGGCTTAAAAAACTTCTTCAGATCATTGTGTTTTTGTGCAAAAATTCTCTAATGATGACTTTATCATTTTATTACTTTATGTTGATGACATACTTATCATTGGTCATAATTACACTTTCCTTTATAGTGAAAGGCCTTATTAGGCTCCTCTTGTGTATATAAAAAATGCTTGCAGAATTCAGAAATTGAAGTAAGAGTTGAATAAGTCTTTTGCAATGAAAGACTTGGGACCAGCAAGACAAATTCTTGGCATGTAGATTTTCTGTGATAGAGAGGCCAAGAAGTTATGGTTAACACAAGAGAAGTACATTCAGAAAGTACTTCACAGGTTCAACATGGATAAAGCTAAGGTTGTCAGTACACCTTTAGCTATGCACTTCAAATTGAGCATGAAGCAGTGTCCTTCTAGTGATGATGAGAAGGAAGATATAAAGAAAGTTCCTTATGCTTCAACTGTTGGCAGTTTGATTTATGCAATGATTTGTACAAGATCAGATATTTTTTATGTTGTTGGTATTGTTAACCGTTTACTTTCTAATCCAGGAAGAGAGCATTGGAATGTTGTGAAGTGGATTATGAGATATCTTTGTGGTACTTCTAGTCTGAGTTTGTGTCTTGGTACAGGAAAGTTTATTCTTTGTGGTTACACTGATTCAGATATGGCCGGTGATGTTGATACTTGCAAGTCTACTTCAGGCTACTTGGTTACTTTTGCAAGGGGAGTTGTGTCTTGGCAATCTAGGTTGCAAAAATGTGTTTCTCTATCTACTACAGGAGCTGAGCTTATTGCTGTCGTTGAAACTTGTGAAGAGTTGCTCTGGTTGAAGAGATTCTTGGGGGAACTTGGTTTTGCTCAAGAGAGGTATGTGCTTTATTACGATAGTCAAAGTGCTATTCATCTTGGTCAGAATTCTACATTCCATGATAGGTCGAAACACATTGATGTGAGATACCATTGGATCCGAGATGTGTTGAATTCTAAATTACTTGAACTTGAGAAGATTCATACCAATGATAATGGTTATGATATGACGACTAAATCTTTGTCAAGAGGAAAGTTTGAAGATTATTGTATGATCGCCGGAATGGCGCTCTCTTCCACATAATCGGGAAGGAGAGAATTGTTGGATTTTAGTCTTTTTCCCTTTCTATGTGGATAAATAAAACCCCAATTTGGTCCAGCCCACCTATATATTTTGGCTCATACATTAAAAGACCTTTTAGGTCTGATTTGGGGGCATAGACAGATATAGAGAGAGAGTGATAGAAGCCTTTTCAACTAAAAAAAAATAGAGAGGGAGAGAGAGTGCAGAAATTTTCTGCTGAAAATTCTTCTTTGGTCGATTCCCGCTTTGTTACTTGTCCGATTGAGCTGATTTTTAGATAGAGTGTTTCTGTCATCTTAATCTTTGATTGGGAAATGACAGAGGTGGATTTGGAGACCCGTAGCTCCAGATTTTCATCAGTGAACAATAGCTGCATTTTTGATGATTTTCTTCCAATCTTCTCTTGTTTGATGGTTGTTATTGTTGCTCCGTGTTTGAGGTTGATGTTGTAGCCATTTTTTAGAACACTTTGTAACTCTCTCATTTGATATAGTGGAGTTTTGGACCCGTGGTTGCTAAGTTAGTGTTGATGTAGTTGTTGTCCATATATTCGTTTCTGCTTGAAATTAATTTGTTCCTCATGTTCAAATAGTGAGGGAAGTTTTGATTTGAATATTTCTTCCGCTTTACCTTATCGTGAAATTTAGTATTTGTTAGTTTCTTCCCAATAAATCCTTGTGCTAATATGTTATTTGTAAAGGACCGTGTGTATCATGGTCCGATTTGGACTCAATAAAATGTAATTCATGTATAATTGTAATTATGGTATTAGTCTTGTACTAGTAAAATATATTAGAATTAGAATAGGAAAATGTAGAATTATTTTCCTACATTCTCCATATTTAGGAATTGTACATTTGTATATGTCTCTTATTATCAATGAAAATAATCAAGGGATTATTTCTTTCATGGTATCAGAAATCTAGGTCTTCTACCGTTGCCTCGGTTTTCGTGTTCCTTCTCGGAATCCGTGCACCTTACCTCCTCTCTTCCCAAATTTTCTTTCAAATCCCTCTTTCACCTATTGTTCTTTCGTTATGTCTACGTCAAAGAACATGTTTCATCCTGCCCTTACTGTTTCCAACATCAAGAACCATATCCCTATTTTTCTTGAGATGAAAAATGTCATATATGCGATGTGGACAGAATTGTTCAAAATTCTCGCAATCTCACATCAAGGTTAACAACTATGGCTAGGTTAACCAACATTCCCGAGTTGTCACTCTTGAGAAAGAATTTTCACAAGTCAATATGGAAAATTTCCCGAATGTTTCAGCTTATTGTAAACGGCTCAAGAAATTGGAGAACCAACTCCGTAACGTTGGAGCGCCTATTACCAATAATCATCTTGTTCTCCAAATGGTTGCAGGCCTATCTGAGGCCTTTAATGGAGTTGGGACTCTACTCCGACAAAATAATTCTACCTTTTCATATTCTAATTCTAATACACTTTCCTAGTACAAGACTAATACCATAATTACAATTATACATGAATTACATTTTGTTGAGTCCAAATCGGACCATGATACACACGATCGAGGGATAGACAATGTGGTGTCTGAGTCATGTTGGCTACATAATCTTCTACTAGAGCTACATTATCTTATTCAGAAAGCTTTGGTCTACTGTGATAATGTGAGTGCAGTCTATCTTTCTGGAAATCCGGTCCAACATCAGCGCACTAAACGTATCGAGATGGACATACTCTTTGATCGAGAAAAGATAGCTCGTTGACAAGTACGCGTCCTCCATGTCCCTTCGCGATACCAGATTGCAAACATATTTACTAAGGGCCTTCCCTTGGTTCTATTTGAAGATTTTAGGGACAGTCTCAGCGTACGTCAACCGCCCGCTATGACAGCGGGGGTGTAAAGGACCGTGTCTATCATGATCCGATTTGGACTCACCAAAATGTAATTCATGTATAATTATAATTATGTTATTAGTCTTGTACTAGGAAAATGTATTAGAATTAGAATAGGAAAAGGTAGAATTATTTTCCTATATTGCCCATATTTAGGAATTGTATATTTGTATATTTGTATATATACATCTCATTATCAATGAAATAATGAAGGGATTATTTCTTTCAATTTGTATGTTTTGTAGTTATTATTTTGAACTAATATATACACATTTAGTCAAGATTTTGTTTTCACTTCGTGCTTAAAGCCCCAATAAATTTATGCTCCTTTCTTTCCTTTCGCTTTATAACAACCATTATCTTTGAATGGAAAATGGACTTAGCTCAAAAATTTGGATAAAATATACTCCTAAAATCCTTTTCAGATGCTGATGAATACTATAACTAGCTTATGATATGCTTAACTTAAATATTAGGCCACCCTTGGTTTTCAGTTATGAAATATATCTCAGGAAAAAGGCACAAGTATCCCTCCCCCCGCCCCCAACCTATGACTGAAGTTTGTGTTGGTACTCTATTGTACTTTATAAAGCAGGACGGGAAGTAAATAATTATTACAAGTATTCAAAAGGATAAACAAATATTCAATATTCAGAAATTGAATCTTGTTGAACAAATAGGTCAATCTTCAAAACTGCCGCAAGCTTGTTGTGTCTTGAATCTTGATAACCTGAAATCAAGAAACAACTAAATCTGGATGGTTACAATGTTGTGTGTTGAGTCGAGTGATAGCCCTCTGTCCTTAAGACAAGATTGCCCCGTATATATGCTTTTAGGTTAGCAGGCAATAGTCTCCCAAGATAAAACAACACTTTAATCTCAACGCTACAAAGCCAATAGGTTGAGCCTGACGAAGAAAACAAATATGAATCCACTTGCTGAAAATATGGAAAAGGAAGGAAGAGTTTCTCTTTACTCTTCTCTTTTGTCTCTGTGTATATAGTGTGTCTCTGTAGTGTATATCTTGTGTATATGTGAGGGTTTGGTCACTGTTTTTCCACACAGGTTTACTTACTGTTTTGTGGTCTGTTTGTGCTATTTTCGTGACTGTTTTCCTCTGTTTTTTAGTGACTGAATTGAGCCAAAGGAGGCTCAATATATAGCATGGAGGAGGGCAGCCCAACAGCCACAAACAAGGCTGTAAATAGCCATTAGTGAGGGTTGTTAATGGTCATTAGGAGGCAGATTAATGGGTGGTTAATGGGTTGTTCATGGCCAATGAAGAAAGGCTGATAATGGAGGAGTTAATCAGCCAAGTAATGGCTGATTAATGCCTCAAAAAATAGTTCCAACGGTAGGTAGAAAGTTTTCTGCCTTCCGTCACCTTTCCAGAAACTCTGGGGACCAAACTGTAAAATATTAAACTTCAGGGACCAAACTGTACATCTGGCAAAGTTTTCTGGTCCAAAAAGATAATATCAGAAAGTCCCCACAGCCCAGCCCAGCCCGAGCCCGAGACCGGACGGGCGGGCGGCGGCGGCGCACGTGTGGGCTTAGCCTTGAACCCAAGCACATCTAGGTCCTCCCTCCTTTAAACACATGGGATACCCCTTGGGGTCCCAAACCCTTTACCACATTAGAGACTTATATAGAGAGCAATTCTTCATATTTCCATCGATGTGGTAGATTTGTCCCACACCATATTTCCATGCCTCAAACACTACTTCGTGGACCAATATCTCTTTCATTTCTCAACGAAATTTGACGATTCTTGGCCCTACGGTCATCTACTCACTTCGTAGATCATGCATGTGCGAAGAGACAAAGTCTCCAACATGTGGAACACTAGTGTTTAATTCATCAAAGATGGGTAGACACATCTCCCCGCCAAAGGCAAATTTCCAACAATCCCCTCTATGAAAGAGAGATTTTGGCGCACACACAAGGTGCCTACATTTCAGCAATCTTTCAGCGAAAAGATATTGCATCAGGAGAGGTAGCTTTCGCTTTGAACCTTCCCTAGTTGAATACCATCGGACTTACTTATTGCGCGGTGAACGTGATGTCTTGAACCGTCAGTGTTTAGTGTAAGCCAAGACAATGATATCAACACAATAACACTTCTTATTCATTTTCCTTCTTACGTTTTTGTCCGTTGTGGCCGTGGACACACTTGGATTCATAAGTGTGTTCATTTGAGGCGACCATCCTCGCACTTAAATAGGCGATCTCCTACAAGGTATCCTGCTATACCCCACTTCACAAGTGTTAAAAATCATTTAAAGTTTCCCCAACCTTAACCTCAACCGTTTGAGGATCGTTAAAGGTTTGGAAGCTTAACCTTTACCCACCATGCAGGTAGCACTTTAACGTCTATCGCGGGAACAACTTTGGATTCATGTTTCCATACAGAAATCATCATCCGAAGTGCTTCATGCTTCTACCGAAGCGCTCAACTGAACCTTTTGCCGCTTAGTTTTCCCATTGAACCAAATTCTTGGGATCTCCAATCAGCATGGTTGGGTTTCCACCGCAAAGGTTCGTATTGTTTGGGTTTTAAGCCCATTCCCGTAGACAGGCAGAACACTTGATCTCCGAATAGTCCCTTAGTTAGTAAACAAGGATGTGACACACGTGATGATCAACTGCCATACGGTCTTATGTCTCCGACAGATCCTGACAGATATGTTCAGACGCCGTCATCCATGTCCTTCCTGAAGCCTACCGGCTAGCCACAGTGTATAACTGCTGAAGGCACGGGTTTCTCCCAATAAGGGACGTCCTCTAATGAGTCGTGAAGTTACTCAACTTCTTTCACATTTTGTATAAAGCGATAAACTCCGATTCCATCATGAATCGGCCGATGCAAGTTTGCTTAGAGGATTTTCCCAAGACCCACCATACACATTTACTTGTGGCTTTGGTGTTCTTCTGATCTGATGTCCAGTTTGCATCACTGTGTTCTCCCAGAACCGCTGGACATCCAGAATACTATAATTTGTAGATAAGCGAATAATTCAGATATCGTCATATTCGACTTAACGCCTTCTACCGATCATATATTAAAATCATCAGTGAACCTTAGTTCAACTGATCTGCTTTGTAGGCCGATACCAGGTCGGTTATAGTATGTACAATACATTGAACTACACGTGACATGTGCATATCGCTCTTTGTCTATGGGTGCACCATGATTTCAATCAGTTATATGATTCATATCCATTGGTGGCTTCAACGAGACTGTCAACTATCGACCAGTCCGTTAGATGTCTTAGAAATCCAATTCCTAAGATATCATCTGTGATACCCATATCTTTCATATCGAGACTTTGTTTCAATATGACTTTTACTTTCAGACTGTTGATTCTCCAACTGTTGGCTTTCTAACTTCAGAGTCAATATTTCTGTGGTCAGATTCATTGTTTTCGTTTTATCCGAAACTTTCGGGACCAAAATGTAAACATTTCAGGGACCAAAATGAAAGTTCAGGAAGAATCCCAACAGTCCAGCAAACCAACTCTGATTTTCTTCTTCCAACTCTCCGGTTGGGAAGGCTGGTTCAACATCCATGCCACGCAAGACTGCAATGGCCCTGAATGTTAAGCTACTCACAAGGGAGCACCTTTCACAACCCAAAGGTTCTTTTCCCGGAGGAAGATCAACCATTTCACAAGTATGGTTCTATATGATGGAATCTATTTCTCTCTTTAGCTTCTTTCCAAAGCAGCGCTTTTGGAGATGACAATTATTTGTCAATTGTCCATGGTTCGTTCTCAACCATACAAGCTAAAAGGACTGGAACAAGTCTTTGTCCCCTTCTTTGCTCCGTCTCGGTTCAACATCTAGAATCCCTGAGTTCTGCAGATTTGGAATATTAATTTCCGGATAGCCAGCAACTTTCGAGTCCTGTAGATACGGAACGTCTAGTTCCGGAAAGTCAGGCCCTCGCGGGTTCTTGTTAACCTTGAGCAATTACTTCTTTTTCCTTTTCAAGGAAAGTTATCTTCAAAGAATTCAGCATTCATTGACACCAAGTGGCGATCACCACTACTGTTATTTGCAGATCCAGTGGATATGCATTCTACAATCTTAGGTACAACTTGACCTGTTTCAGTATTCCAACTTTTACCAAGCCATCCCACAAAATTTGGGCGTACGACTTTGCGCTTGGCTAACACCATTCCCTCTATCACTACGAATTTCGCAATCCATAGGCTTAGTTAATTTCCAACTTCTGCTTTGTAGCGCTTATCCGCTTCAACAACTTCATCTTTGCTTTTCAACAAACAAAGGATACAATATGTTGTACCATCATCAATGAAGGTCACAACGTACTTGTCTCCCCCCTCTATTTTGTATAAACTTCAAATCACCCAAGTATGTGTGACTAAGTTCTAGAGGAGCGGTGCTTCTTTCGCTATTCCCTTGACGGAATTTGGAAAGGTGATTTTGCCTCTTCATCTACCTCACATTTATTTTGAGGGTTTATGTCGACAGAAGGCACCAATCTCAACATCGTTAGCTTTTGAATGACTTGTTATTTAACATGTCTTAATCTATGATGGCATAGATGCACGGATTACAAATATATCATTCATTTAGCTACAAACGTACTGTACCATTCTTAGTTATTACAGACCTGTTGGACTAGTCTCAAACCAGCTTGACCAACAACGTCCCTTAAACCAAGTTTGGGATATGTATCACCTCATCTTAGAGTGATCCCAATCCATGAAGTCCTATTGAGGACAACCTCTCCAACCCCTTCTACTTTAGAGGTGGCGTTGCTTCACATGAACAACCTCTTGCCCGTGGTTAGGGCGTAACCGGATCATATGTGATCTGGATGCTCTGGCCCACTCCAGTTGCTTTGGCAGAATGTGTGTCCAATTTCTTTTCTGCCTTTCTTTAGGCCTTCAGTTCATTTAAGACCTGAAAACTCTGGCCCACCTTACTAGGTGTCCATTACTTTTCCTATGAAATGAATTATGGCCCCACTCCAGTCGCTCGTAGGCTTGATATGATTGAGTGTCCAATATCATCATATCAAGGAATTTTGGCCCACTCCAGTCGCCCGAAGGCTTTGTATGACTGAGTGTCCAATATCATCCTATGAAGGATCGTCTGCCAAATAGTGTGACAGGCTCAACGTCTTTAACTTTTAGACTTCTTCCGTTATGATTGGTGCCCAGATAATTCTTGGCGCTTACTTAAGAGTGGTAACAGTTTTCGCACAGTCAGTGGATCTTTCTCCCTCGTATGTGCAAACATACTTTACACATTTTTAATCATTACACTTAAAAGAACGGATCTTTTTAAGTCGTTTACAAAATCCAATCTTTAAACGGGAAAGAAGAAGAGATTAAACTTCTGATTTTTAAAGCGTAATCTTTATTCTTGACAAGTAAGAAAAATACTTATCCCAATTTCGGATTCTTTGTCTATGACAGATATAGGCTTTCTGTTGCAAGATAGAACCACATCTTCAGCCTTCTTCTCTTGTCCCAGTTGACATTCTCAGCCTCTTGTGAGCGCTTGTTCCCACCACTCTCGGGAGCGGTGACACCATGAACATGTTGAACTTCAACAATATCATCATCATTGTCTTCAAGCAGAAAACCACAGCCATATCTAGATTTGGTCACACAATTTTTGACTGACATCTTTCGAACACTAATACTCTTACAATACAATCTTGTCTTAAGTTGTTGGTACTCTATTATACTTTATAAAGCAGTACGGGAAGTAAATAACTATTACAAGTGTTCGAAAGGATAAACAAATATTCAATATTCAGAAATTGAATCTTGTTGAACAAATAGGTCAATCTTCAAAACTGCCGCAAGCTTGTTGTGTTTTGAATCTTGATAGCCTGAAATCAAGAAACAACTAAATTTGGATGGTTACAATGTTGTGTGTTGAGTCGAGTGATAGCCCTCTGTCCTTAAGACAAGATTGCCCCGTATATATGCTTTTACGTTAGCGGGCAATAGTCTTCCAAGATAAAACAACACTTTAATCTCAACGCTACAAAGCCAATAGGTTGAGCCTGACGAAGAAAATAATTATGAATCCACTTGCTGAAAATATGGAAAAGGAATGAAGAGTTTCTCTTTACTCTTCTCTTTTGTCTCTGTGTATATAGTATGTCTCTGTAGTGTATATCTTGTGTATATGTGAGGGTTTGGTCACTGTTTTACCACACAGTTTTACTCACTGTTTTGTGGTCTGTTTGTGCTATTTTCGTGACTGTTTTCCTCTGTTTTTCAGTGACTGAATTGAGCCAAAGGAGGCTCAATATATAGCATGGAAGAAGGCAGCCCAACAACCACAAACAAGGCTATAAATAGCCATTAGTGAGGGTTGTTAATGGTCATTAGGAGGCAGATTAATGGGTGGTTAATGGGTTGTTCATGGCTAATGAAGAAGGGCTGATAATGGAGGAGTTAATCAGCCAAGTAATGGTTGATTAATGCCTCAAAAAATAGTTCCAACGGTAGGCAAAAAGTTTTCTGCCTTCCGTCACCTTTCCAGAAACTCTGGGGACCAAACTGTAAAATATTAAACTTCAGGGACCAAACTGTACATCTGGTAAAGTTTTCTGGTCCAAAAAGATAATATCAGAAAGTCCCCCCAGCCCAGCCCGACCCGACTCGAGCCCGAGACCGGACGGGCGGGCGGCGGCGCGCGTGTGGGCTTAGCCTTGAACCCAAGCACATCTAGGTCCTCCCTCCTTTAAACACATGGGATACCCTTGGGGTCCCAAACCCTTTACCACATTAGAGATTTATATAGAGAGCAATTCTTCATATTCCCACCGATGTGGTAGATTTGTCCCACACCATATTTCCATGCCTCAAACACCTTACTTCGTGGACCAATATCTCTTTCATTTCTCAACGAAATTTGACGATTCTTGCCCTACGGTCATCTATTCACTTCGTAGATCTTGCATGTGCGAAGAGACAAAGTCTCCAACATGCGGAACACTAGTGTTTAATTCATCAAAGATGGGTGGACGCATCTCCCCGCCAAAGGCATATTTTCAACAGTTTGAAGAACACATCTTTTCTTTTTGGGGTCCCGCTCCCCTCCCCCAACTCAATTTTTTTTAAAGCGTAATAAACACACCTTTATATGTGCTGACGTGACATAGAAATTGTATTAACTCTCTTAGAGGCATGTGAGAGGCAAAAAATAACTTAAAATCTTATTAATATAGACACATGTCCCTTTTTAATTGGACACTTACAATTAATTAGGACACATAATTAATTAACATTAAAACATGTTGATATCTTTTAAATTATTTTCCTTTATTTCTTTGTGAAATAGAGTCAAATTTATTATTTTTTTCATTTCATAGAAGTACAATTAATCTTTTGTTCTCTTATCTCACACGCTCCCACCTCGTATAGAAGTCTCCTGCGATGGCTAGTCAAAGGAGAGCAAAAAGAATGAAGAAGAAACGAGAAAAAAGAAAAAAGAAAAAAGAAAAATTAAAATAATAAAATGATATTACTCTCAAGCGCGTGTAATGCACAACTTAATATAGATGCGACTATCACATTTAAAAAGTGTATTTATTACACCTTAAAATAGTTCAAGGGGTAAGAAGATTGTCGGAAAAAAAAGGTATATCTCTGAAACTTCGGTCATAGATTGAGGGTACTTATGCATTTTCCCAATCCTATGGAGAAAAGCATAAAATTACAATCTTCTCTCAATTACTTATGCCCCAGGATTTGGTCATATGGCAATAGTAAAAACGCAACATGTAATATGTGAATTAGACGTACATGCGTTTGGAGTTTACCATGAACAAAGCAAGATACATAAGTTAAATATGAGAAGTCGTACATGTTCAACAAGAAAATACAATCATCATTAACTAACGTGTGCACGTCGTTATGTTAAAAGAAAATGCAAGTACATTTCTGTAATCAGAGTTATTAAAGAGTTAAATTGCACGTATAAATTTCTAAATATTGCCAAACAATTAGCACTTCAAAGGCAACAATCATTTGAAATATTGTCAAACAGGGAATGTGTTGTCGACATCAGGTCTTTGTTTCCTTTTCACTACTACTCCGTATTACTTTTTGGAAAACAAGTATGGTGTTTCCATTTCACCATTTTGGAGCTGAGTGATCTTATCAAGTTGGTCCAAATTATTCTAAGCCGTGTAAGCTAAGAGCAAGCTCCTTCTTTGATAAAGACTTGGATGTGCACACCATATTTAAATCAAATCGATAAATATGAATCATATGTCTTTAATTTATATATAACAGTACTTTTATCACTTAAATATAACAAAATTGATTACCTAACTATGTTAAGTTAATATACTTTTGTGTAAACAAAAACACCCAATCAAAAATCTTCCTTTTCTCAAAGGAGAATCGAAAAAATCATATTTTCATAAATATCTTAATTGAATTATATGTAATGATCAATAAATTAAGTTGAATTCTATATCTACACATACCAAAAACATAGAAAAATCCTAGTACCAATCTAATCTATTCTATAGATATTTGGACTAGAGTTGAAATTATTGAGGTGATTTGTATTGTTGTTATTATTCACATACTATCTTGTTCTTCGATTTTATTATTAATTGTTATTTTCTTTGCTTCGGTTAGCGTATTATGTGTTGTTGCTACTATTCTCTTCTTCATTATGTTCTACATGACTTCTTCACTGTTGTACTTTTCTTTTCATACTTGATTTTATTATGCTTTAGTTGAGCCGATGGTCTATTGAAAATATTATTTCTACCTTCATAAGGTAGGGCTAAGGCTGCGTACACACCACTCTTCTCAGACCTCACTTGTGAGATTATACTTGGTATGTTATTGTTGTTCTATCGAGGTGCATTTGTTTGAAGGAAAATGTTATGTTATAAATATTTTTCTAGAAAATAAGTGATTTTTCCTGATACTTGAGAAAATATTATTCCAAAAGCATTATTGTTTAGGCAAACAATATAAGAGGGGAGGGCATGAGGGGTGAGGGTGAGGTGGGGGGGGGGGGTCGAGAGTGATGGGTTGGTATGTGGAGGATTGGGGGGAGACGGGGGAGGGGCTGTGGGGATGGGGTAGGTGGCATGGGAAGACAAATCAATATCGAATACTTCTTTCGAAACTTGTTTTTCCCATGTCCACTAGAAAAGTCATTTTCTAAATTTAAGAGAATTAAGAAAATAGTTTTACCAATCAAACATGAAAATATTGAAATCTATTTAAAAATATTTTTCTCCATGCAAAATACATGAGATATACTTACCAAAGCATAGTAGGTCTTGAGGTCCCAGAGGCTAAATCAATGAATAAGGAAAAGCCTCGGTATTCCAATCATATAACTGCAATCAAACCCAAGACCACAAAGTCATAACGGATGCGTCGGAGGGACGGCAAGTGGTTGATATTATCCCTCCCGGACCAGAACTTCTTGTTTCCGAGGGTGAATCTATCAAATTTGATCAACCATGGGGTATTTGCAACTAAACACGTAACCTTAAGAATTACTTACGAAATTAAAGTAAAAATGTATATCACTTAACCATGGTTGAGTGTTAAAAATTGTATACCCATGACATGTGTTTTATTAGGGTTGTCAATGGTAGAGTTCGGACAATTATTTTTTATAATTAAAATTAGACTTTTCAAAATCGTCTCATCATCTCGGTTTCTCTTCGGTATTAATGCGGTTTGGTTAATTTTGTATTCTTTTAAAGTTGTCATGTAAATCACAAATAGAAGTAACGTACACGATTCCATGCATATTTCTTTCGGATTTTGGAAGACAAAAAAAGTTTAGAAAGACAAAAAAATTAATTCACGCGAGCGGGAAGAAATCAACTCAAAAACTGAGTCGACTAATTAAGACTAAGTATACACCATGAGAAATTTAAGTCATACGAGAGGTAACATATCTAATATTTTGTATCTTACTACTCAAAATCGTTGGAATATCTTGTAGCTTACTAGTTACTATTCGGAATGCTAGAACTAATTTAGTTTCAATGTGTAAAATATATATTAAATATATAGTAATATTTGGTACGGTTATAAATTTATATAAAATCTAAATTTATTAGAAGAAACTCATTACTCGGTTCGAAACGAATTGATTCGGCCGGTTACGTCGGTTTTTAATAATTCATTGAGACCCCTATGTTTTATGTTTATCGTCTTGAAGTAAACATCCAATATAAATATTTTTTTACCTCAAATACACCCCGCTTGATGGTAAACATTTTCCTCTCTCCCGCTCTCTCCAAATTCTCCAAATTTAGGCAGAAGATAGAACTGCATGTAACTTTCCATTAGAAGAATTAGGTATTGATGCTGAAGGAAATCAATTTCATGAGTGATTTCATTCCAATCTTGAAATATTTATACAAGTGTATCATACTAGTATTAAGGAAGACCTATCTAATTATCCTAAAATACATGATACTAATTTACAATTATCCTAAATTATGTGATTACAATTTACATGATTGATGGTGATTTGAGATAATTATGGGTCACCCCATATTTATCTTAACAGTCCCCCGCAGTCTTAGCGGGAGGTTCTCGTATGCTGAGATTGTCCCTGAAATTATCAAATAGTACGCACGGAAGACCTTTGGTGAAAAAGTCGGCAATCTGATAACGGAACGGTACATGGAGAACACAGACTTGTCCACGTGCAACCTTTTCTCGGACAAATAATATATCCATTTCTATGTGTTTTGTGTGTTGATGCTGGACAGGATTACCAGATAAGTATATCGCACTCACATTATCACAATAAACCACAGTTGCCTTTTCAATCAGACAATGAAGCTCTAAAAGAAGATTACGGAGCCAACATGATTCAGCAACCACATTTGCTACCCCTCGGTATTCTGCTTCATCGCTCGATCGAGACATCGTTGGATGTCGTTTGGATGACTATGAAATGAGGTTGTCTCCAAAAAACACATAATAACCAGAGGTGGAATGTCGTGTGTCCGGACTGCCACCCCAATCCGCATATGTATAAGATGAGAGATTCAAAACTGAGGACTTATACAGATGCAATCCAAAATGAAGAGTACCTTAAACATACCGCAGAATCCTCATGAAAGCCCTCATATGTTCTTCTTTCGGATCATGCATATGTAATCACACTTACTGAACCGCATAGAAGATATAAGGTCTCGTGAAAGTAAGATATTGTAAGACCCCTACTAAGTTGCAGTAATGTGTTGGGTCACTGTATGAAGTACCTGTAGAGTTATTCAATTTGGCATTTGTATCAACCGGTGTGTGTGATGGTTTGCAGGAGGACATACCGGCTTTGTCAAGGATCTCCTCGACGTATTTCTTTTGACTGAGAAACAGACCACCTGCATATTGGATTACAACAATTCTCAAAACATAATTTAAAGGACCCGAATCCTTCATTGCAAATTCTGCTGCGAAGAGGGACATAATAGACCGACGAAGTGATGTAGATGAGGCCGTGAGAATGATGCCATCTACATATAAGAGGATATATTCCATGTCGTTTCCCTTCTTATAAATGAACAAGGAATGAATAAAGATTTTTTCAATCAGCAAACATAATTCGGATGTGTAGAGTCTCGAAAATCCAAATGCTGGTGCATGTAAACTGTCTCCTGTAAATGGCCATGTAGGAATGCATTTTTGACATCCAACTGATGAATGAACCAGGATTTTGACAGTGCCAGGCTAAGAACAGTCTTGATAGTTGCTGGCTTAACCACCGAACTGAATGTTTCACCACAATCCACGCCAACCTGTTTTGACCTGCCATCACCAATAAGACGAGCTTTGTATCTCGCAATGAGCTATCAGAATTCTTTTTATGACAGAAAACCCTCATAGACCTGATTATGTTCACATTAGATGGACGGGGCACTAACTCCTACGTCTTATTTTTAATAAGAGCATCAATTTCTTCTAACATGACAGCTTTCCAATTCGGGTCTGATAGAGCTGTTTTGGGATTTTTGGGAAGAGGTGATGGTTGGACCGAAGATATTAAGTTAAAATGACGTTTGGGCCAAAAAATCTCGTTCATGGCACGAGTTTCAATTGTTCGAGGTTGGGCTAAAATTGATGACTGGGGATTAGGGTTGTCGGGTATGGTATTAGGCCGAGATGAGGTACTATTTTAGGAAAAGGCAGACGATTGGTTATTTTGGTTTTCTGTCGGGTTATTGGGCCGACAGGGATCAGGATTATGGGCCTGGATGCTGGGGTGGGTTTATAGGTGAGGGAACAGTGGGCTCACTCATTTGGGCCTGCTAGCCACTAGTAGTGGACTAGGCCGAGACCGACAGTAAAGAGGCAGTGACCTCCATTCCGCGGACTGGTCCAGTCCCATTTTGTGGTTGGGCCGGTACGATGTGGGGAATATTTTGGGCCGGTCCCATCTGATTTTGGTTATTGAGGTGGTGATGTAAAATTGGATTTATTCCGTTGTCCAAAAAATCATATAAAGGTGGGAGTGCCACATGAGAATTAGCAAACGGGAATGTAGACTCATCAAAAACTATGTGATGAGAGATAATGATTTTCCCACTAGTCATATCATAACATTTATATCCCCTATGATTTTGTGGGTATCCCAGAAACACACAAGGAGTGGAACGAGCCTGAAGTTTGTTAATGGTTGTGGACGGAAATAAGGGATAACACAAATACCCAAAAACCCTCAAATGTGTAAAAGATAGGAGACGAT
The DNA here is from genome assembly GCA_034509755.1 of Anisodus tanguticus. Lineage (NCBI taxonomy): Eukaryota > Viridiplantae > Streptophyta > Magnoliopsida > Solanales > Solanaceae > Anisodus > Anisodus tanguticus. The sequence goes on along the minus strand of CM067540.1, from coordinate 50,356,868 downwards.
GGTACAACATTTGTGTAGATGACACGTTGGAAGTAGTTTGCTAGGAAGAATATTTAAAAGATATGTAGTCATTTGACGTGCATGATGCCAAAACGTTGGTGGTGTGGACGAATGCACAAGAAGTGTGCGAATCATATTGTTAATCGTTCGATTTTTTCTTTCGGCTTTCCCATTTTGAGGTGATGTATGTGGACATGAAAGACGCAAAGACATCCCATTTTGGTGACAAAAATCATTAAATTGAGCATTTATGAATTCCCTTCTATTGTCACATTGAAAACATTTAAGGGATTTGTCAAATTGAGTTTTGATACAAAACACTAATTTTTTTAAAAACAGTGAAGGCTTGTGATTTTTCCCCTAAGGGAAATGTCCACAGAAAATTCGAATAATCATCCAAAATAAATATATAATATTTATGACCTGCAAAACTCAAAACTGGTGATGTCCACAAATGACAATGCATAAGATCAAATGGCATAAACGTATGTGAAGTAGATGATGAAAAAGGAATTTTAACATGCTTCCCAAACACACAAGTTTGGCAAACAGGAGAATCCAAAAGTTTGTTAGAAACAACAAAATTATTCTTCCTAAGAGTATTGAACACCGGTACTCCCAAGTGTCCCAACCGATTGTGAAATACGATAGGGGAAATAGCTGCAAAGGTTGATGGTGTTGTCACGTGGTTGTTGAAAATGGTAGTGAGGGGATACAAGTCCCCCAGGCTATTACATATCATTAGTGGCATCCCCGTCTGAAATCCTTCACAGAAAATTCAAACGGATCAAAATTCACAGAAACATTGTTGTCAGTTGTAAAACGTCATATATATATATATATATATATATATATATATATATATCAAGTTTTTAATCAGTTTATGTGCATGTAAGACATTTTTTGAGTATAACGGTGGGTGAGGAGTGAGAAGTTTTACCTGACCAATACCACAAATTAGAATTTCATGCCCACTGCCGACAATAATATTTTTATTACTGCTCATATTAAAATAAGATGAGAGATTACCTTGAGATGTCGTCATGTGTGACGTATCCCCTGTGTCCATGTACCACAAATCATCTGGAACATTCAAATTCATGTTGTTCATGGCCTGTTCGATATCGGTTAAAGCATAACTTGTGGAAGATGGTGCATGGTGCATGGGCTGCAAATGCTTGTTGTAGACGAGAACCTATAAGTCTGGGTTGTCGGTTCGAAGATGATGATCTGGCCCACGACGATGTGGGGTAGGGGCATGGAGGGGCAGCCCATTGTGGTGCCTAAGCCCACGGCGGGTATTGCCCCCGCCGGACTGGGCTTGCAGCTGCCACTGGCTAGGTCGCCACTGCCCCTGCTAGTGGTGGTTGCCGCTGCCACCGGCGGGTTGGCCGCCACCCCTTCCACGTCTCTTTCTGCCATTATTTTTTTCTTTGTTATTGTTGCGATTTGACCCCCATTTTTTACTATTGTTGTTGCGATTTCCGGTTCCTCCCTAACTGGAATTTGCTATGGCAAAATCCGCGGAGGTGGAGATGAGGGTTGTTCCGTCGGTGGCTGCCCCGGAGTCTGTCTGCTTTGCCTTATGGGTTTCTTCGAGAATCAATCTCGAACGAGCCTCATAAAATGGAGGTAACAGATTACTTTGTTGAATGAATGTAACAACCCCATCATAATTTTCATTCAACCCTGCAATCAATTGAAGAACCAACATTTGATTTGTCACCGGCGCACCAACGTTAGATAGTTGGTCAGCAAATTGGTTTGAGAAGTCATCCAATTTGACGTTGGTGAATTGGTTTTCAAGATATACCGCCCTAAAAAGTTTATTATCTTGAAAAATATTTTGCAAACGTTCCCACGCTTGTTGAGTCGTAGAGTCCAGTTCCAATATGGTATGCAAAAGGTCGTTAGAGATAGTGCCATAAATCCATTGAAGGACTATATCATCTAAACGAGACCATAACTTTTTGTCAACACCAGTGGTATCCGATGAAGACTCGTAAGGGATGATATGGTCTATTACTTCATATGCGCGCAATAGATTTTGAATAACTCCGCCCAAGAAGAATATTGCCCTTTTTCCATATCAAGAGTAATTGGAATAAAGTTCTTGACGTTGTTCACGGCAAGAGCTTGATGGAATTTTTGTTTGTCGGCCATAGTTTTCCACGAGAAACAAAATAAGAAGAAGAGAAGGAGAAAAAATATTTTATGATTGGTGGAATTTGGTGTATTAACCCTAATGGTGTCGGCTAGGGTTGGAAAAAGAAGAGAAAGCAAAACCTAAAATAGGGAAGGTTTTAGGGTAGCCGACGGGTGGGGTGGGTAGTGGTTTAGGTTTAGGGTTTTGATTTTAGGTTTAGGGTTTGTAGAAAACCCTAAGGCTTGTTTTGGTTGGGGCCGAAAAGGAGAAGGTTTTCGGCTATAAGGGAGGCCGACGGGGATGGGAAATGTTTAGGGCAAAAAAATTGTGGCTCTTGATACCATGAAGAAAATGAATTACATGAGTGATTTCATTCAAATCTTGAAATATGTATACAAGAGTATCATACTAGTATTAAGGAAGACCCATCTAATTATCCTAAACTATATGATATTAATTTATAATCATCCTAAATTATGTGATTATAATTTACATAATTGATTATGATTTGAGACAATTATAGGAGGGTCTCATAATTATCCTAACAGATATCCAGTATATAGCATGAATCACATGGTTGTTTTTTATTCGTTACGTGATGTGAATTTCGGATTTACCATTGATGGAGATTGTGTCTGTTACACGAGGCTTGAGTTTATTCGGTGAATTTTGATTGCTTTCTATTTTCCTTGGATGTTTCTGTTGATACTGATGGGGGCAGTTCAACGAGGACAACAAAGATCACAATGTTGGTCCACGTACTTCGTCTCATATTTCCAACATTGTTTAAATTTTTCCATTTGTTACTTTTGAATAAAATTTATTATTATTATTATTATTATAATATTATTATTATTACTACTACTATTATTATTATTATTATTATTATTATTATTATTATTATTATTATTATTATTATTATTATTATTATTATTATACTCCATGAGGGAATATGCATAATAAAGGCCAATAGCTTGATGTTAGCTTCTACTATATAAGTAGTGCTGTTCATGATCTGGTTTGACTTGGTTTATGATTAAAATCAAACCAAACCAATTAAATCAGTTTTTTAAATATTAAAATCAACCTAAACCATTATAATATAAATTTTGTCTATTTCGGTTTTATCGGTTTTGTTGATTTTATCGATTTGGTTCGATTTTTGCGGGTTTAAGGATGTATTGTAATTATAATGCAAAAACAATTGATACAAGTGATGTATAAATAATGAAAATGAGATACAACAACTATCTCGATGAGTATTTATCTTTAAACCAATCTGATTCTTATCAATAGAGATATTATTATGTGCTTAATAAGCATTTAACATTATGATGGTTTAGTTTGTTTTCCCTTGTTTATTCTTTTGAAACTTAACAACTTTAAGATTACTCCAAGTTGGAGACTTTCTCACTAAATGCCATTTTAATAATATACTTGTTCAACTATTAATCATGTATTTAGATTTTCAAATTATTTGTCGAAGTGACATATTATGAAATAATTGTTCTCTAATCTCGATTTTGAAATTGCATTATAGCAATATTTTCATTAAGTGAGTCAAAAAGTTAGGCATTGCCATACTTATTTAAATTTCAAAAACCATTGATAATTTGAGTTACTAAACTTAATTCAGAGAGATGTATGTGCGTTATTATGGCCAAATTGTTACTTTTCTACCCCTAAGTATTATGCACACACAGACTACCAATGTCTCGCATCATAATTAAAAATTTAAATTATTTACTTAATGTATGCGTTCACGAATACAATAATTTTTATTAGGGGGATAAATGGACTTGACCTTTCTTTCTAATTATTTGAATAAGTATTGGACTTGGAATGAGTCAAAATTATGAAGAGATAGATAATTTTTTAATTTATTTATATATATCGGTTTGGTTCGATTTTTTATTGGGTTAATACCAAATCGAGCTGATTTTTGGTTCACTAAGTCGGTTTGACACGGTTTATCAGTTCAAATCAAACTTTCGGTCTTATTTGAACACCCCTAGATATAAGTTTTAAATCTATCAACGAACAACAAGAATTTTATAAGAAAAATATTTTTTTTTAAATTTCAAAGAAAGGTATAAGTTTAATTTGAAACAGTCAATTAAATCATTTTTTTTCTAATTCTAAGTAAGAAAAAATTAGAAAAATCTGTCAATGGAGAACTCCATTATAGTGATGATAGAACAGGGCTAAGACACTAATTTCGGCGAAAATTAGAATAAGCTTTAATGAATAAAAGAAAAATTGACAGATTTTCATACGTGAAGTAAATTAAACCTATTTTCAGACAAAAGATAAAAATAGAAAATTATAAACTCCGAAAATTCTATGAATAATTGAAAATGTTGAAGCAAGTTGTGACTTACAAATAGGAAAATGAGATTTAAAGACATTATAAAATCTTTGGCACAAATTCTCAAATCTTATTTTCCCCATGCCTATCGAACCGATTCTTCTTTCTATTTCACTTATAGATTATTATTTTTTCGGTTTCTCATTTGATATTTAGTATCTGTATTAGAGCGCTATTATATTCGAATTCTCGTCAGATAGAGTCATTTTTAGGAGAAACGTTCTCTACCAAACATTTTTCCATATTCACGGCTCGAATCTAAGACCTTATTAAGAAAAACATAATTATATCCACTACACCACATCCTTTAACGGTTAACTGATAGATTCTTGATTTTTTTTTTAAAAAAAATTGGGGGAAGGGGAAAAAGAAATGGGCGAGGGGATTACAAGATTGAAAAATTGAATCATCACCAATAAAATAAAAATTCAGATAGTCAACCAGTAGTAGATTCTTATTCATCTATTGTTGTGCGTAAAAAAACACAAATTCTCTTTCTTTCTCTTTTTCCCCTCTTATAGAGGTCCTCAAAAATAGGTTAAAATAAATCAAATTTAAAAAAAGACGTCTTGTCTCGATCTCGCCCTGTCAAATCATATCACAAATTTCTTGTATCTCCATCTCTTTTTATATACTCCTTCAGTTTTAATTGAAGTGTTTTAATTTTTTTTTAAGCATGTTTCAAAAAGAGTGTTCTATATGTTGGAAATTTGCCTTTGGAGGGGAAATGCGTCCACCCATCTTTGATGAATTAAACACTAGTGTTCCGCATGTTGGAGGCTTTGTCTCTTCACACATGCATAATCTACTAAGTGAGTAGATGACCGTAGGGCCAAGAATCGTTAAATTTCGTTGAGAAATGAAAGAGATATTGGTCCACGAAGTAAGGTGTTTGAGGCATGGAAATGTGGTGTGGGACAAATCTACCACATCGGTGGGAATAGGAAGAATTGCTCTCTATATAAGTCTCTAATGTGGTAAAGGGGTTGGGACCCCAAGGGGTATCCCATGTGTTTAAAGGAGAGAGGACTTAGATGTGCTTGGGTTCAAGGCTAAGCCCACACGCGCGCCGCTGCCGTCCGCCTCGGCCTCGGGTCGTGGGCTGTGGGGACTTTCTGATATTATCTTTTTGGACCCCAAATTGCTTAATATTTACAGTTTGGTCCCTAGAGTTTCTAGAAAGTTGATTTTGGGGTGACGGAACTTTCTGCCTTACCGTTGGAACTATTTTTTGAGGCATTAATCAGCCATTACTTGACTGATTAACTCCTCCATTATCAGCCCTTCTTCAATGGCCATGAACAGCCCATAAACCACCCATTAATCTGCCTCCTAATGGCCATTAACAGCCCTCACTAATGGCTATTAACAACCTTATTTGTGGTTGTTGGGCAGCCCTCCTCCATGCTATATATTGATGCCTCCTTTGGCTCAATTCGTGATAGCAATATAGCACACATACGTGACTGAAATTCAGCACAAAACAGTGACCAAAACAGCCAGAAAATAGCACAAAACACAGCTCAAAATAGTGAGCAAAACTGTGACGAAAAACAGTGAGTTAAGACCCTCATATACACAAGATATACACAACAGAGACACACTATATACACAGAGACAAAAGAGAAGAGTAAACAGAAACTCTTCCTTCCTTTTCCATATCTTCAGCAAGTCGATTCATATTTGTTTTCTTCGTCAGGCTCAACCTATTGGCTTTGTAGTGTTGAGATTAAAATGTTGTTTTATCTTGGGAGACTATTGCCCTCTAACGTAAAAGCATATATACGGGGCAATCTTGTCTTAAGGACAGAGGGCAATCACTCGACTCAACACACAACATTGTAACCATCCAGATTTAGTTGTTTCTTGATTTCAGGTTATCAAGATTCAAGACACAACAAGCTTGCGGCAATTTTGAAGATTGGCCTATTTGTTCAACAAGATTCAATTTCTGAATATTGAATGTTTGTTCATCCTTTCGAACACTTGTAATATTTATTTACTTCTCGTACTGCTTTATAAAGTACAATAGAATACCAACACTATATTTATAATTTAAGACCATAAAATTTTAAAAACTTCACACATCTTTAACTTAAGACCATAAGATTTTAAAAAAATAATTACCAGTAATCTTTTCTTTTCTTCACTGCTCTTTTTTCTCCTTTTCCATTGTCTCCCTTTATCTGGAAGTACTTCACATTTAAATGTACATATTTTAGGCAACACCTCATGCAAGTTGTCGCCTATCTCTTGCCGTCACATTGGAAGAAATTTGGATTACGAGGGTCAATTATAAATTTGATAAAAAATCAGAATAAAATTTATATATTTAAAAATTACATATTACAAGTTAATATAACTAATGATTAAATTTTTAAAAAAAATTGAAGAAATTATAATCCAAAAAAATTATTTAATTCCCAAACAATAACACATGTACATAAAATGGAATGGAGGAACTAACTTTTAAATATTAACTATTCAAATGCTAACAAGTTTATGGCTATTTAGATAGATTTTTTTTTTTTGTAAATACGAGTATTTTTTCAAGTGTAAATTTGTGTTTTGTTATAATTGTATTTAAAACAAAGCACTAGTATTAGTCAATTTGCAATTCAAAGTTTTCAAAACACAAATTAATGTTGTATTTTTTAATTGTTCTTTCAAAATGGGAGATTTCGTGACGATTTTGTTGTAAGGTTTGAATATGAAAAAAGTTAAAAAAGATAAAATAACACCCACTTTGTATACTAAAGTTTATAGTTTAGTGGAATTATAAGTCCACGGCCTTTGCGAGCGTGTGATGAAGGAACTCTCTTCGTGGATGCTTTCTAATGCACATCTACAAACCATATATTGATTTTCATCACATTGCCAAATAAGAAGATGCTTTTATTTCCTCCATTTTAATTTATCTGTATGTGAAAAATTATTTTTTCAATTTTATGATCTTAAATTAAAAATATATGTAATATATTAATATATCGATTAAATATTGTGATTTGAAAGCGATATAATATGTTGTTGAAGTCATAAAAAATTGTCAAATAGAAAAAAGGCATTATATATTAAAATAACTAAAAAGAGAGTAAGATACTTAAATTGAAATAAAAGGAATATATTATTTTTGTATTGGTTTTCCTTCATTTACTTCAATGCGAAAAAGAGTTCATAGGTATTTCCTTTGTTCCGATTTAAGTGTTGTAGTTTGATTAGATGCGGTTTTAAGAAAAAATAAAGAAGACTTTCGAGTTGTATAATTTTAAACTACAAATGTATATAATGTATCAAAATGATATTTAAATCTTTTAATCTTAAATAAACTATGTAAAATGTCTTAAAGTATAAAATTGTCATTTTTAAAAAAAACAAACTAAAATAATTAATAAAACAGTAAAATCAAAACGTAAAGAAATAACTAATATACATAACTTCAGCCTTAATCAACTGTCTCGAGTTCAAGCCTTATGTTTATACATTAAAAAGTCTGTTAGGAAGCGCTTCATTCTTTAAAATGAATGTGCGTAACGCAAACTCCAATTAATTAGAACCCTAATATAAATACCGAACACTAAACTGAATGAAATGAAAATACACATAAGAGTGAAGGGGACCGTGAAGGAAGTGAATAGGACACTAGTGTGTAGTCCCAAATGCCACGGAGAGAGGAGGTACGGGGACCTAGCAGATCTGGACATTTTAGGTTGAGAAGGACAGTGTTATTTATTACATTATGTCACTTAGCATGAAAGCCTCACTCGTGATTATTGTCCGTCCACGTCCCGTGTTTTTGGGGGCCTTTGACATTGCAACTCTCTCTATATAGTGAGCATCAAATACTACTCTTAAAAAATTGTGGAAGGAACAAGCCACCCACACCCAGCACGCCAACACACTCGTATTATTAAAGGTCTTAATTCTCTCTAGTTGTGTATTGGGAGTATTACTATTCTATCTGTTTCAATATCGTTGTTTTAGTTTTTATATTTTAGAATCCTTATTTGATACTCTCTATATCTCAATTTATATGACAATTTCTGCTTTTCGAAAGTCGGATAAGAATTTTTTTTACCATAATTTATTCGTATGTCTTTTAAATATTTTAAATTATTAATTATTATAATTTATTGTGGTTCAGAAGGGGTAGAGGTAGGCCGAAGAAGTATTGGGGAGAAGTAATTAGACGGGATATGACACAGGTGCAACTTACTGAGGACATGACCTTAGATAGGGGGTTGTGGAGGACACGGATTAGGGTAGTAGGTAGTTGAGCATAGTCCTAATTACACTTACATACTGATAGTTGTAATGTTATGATTGTAGCCCTGCCTTGCCTATCATACTAGTAGGCCCAGTATCTTTTTATAGTTCCCGTCCTTTGATTTCTGTTGTTGTATGTTTTTTCGTGTACTTTGTTTATTTTATTTACCTGGGGTAGTTATTGCTTGTTTTTTAAGAATGTTTTATCATGGCCTGTTCGCTTTTGTTACTCTCATTTTCATACAACTTTAAATTTTTTGTTCGGGACTGACTGTCTCTTTTGCTTTTGCTTGTGCTTATGCTTTTTCTTGAGCCGAGGGTCTTTCGGAAATAGTCTCTCTACTTACCAAGGTAGAGGTAAGGTCTGCGTACACTCTATCCTCCCCAGACCCCACGTTGTGGATTTCACTGGGTATGTTGTTGTTGTTGTTGTATCCCTATTTGATATTTTTTTTGTTCCAAAATTACGTGAAAATGTTATTATTTATTGGAGAGTCAAATAATTTTCTCTTTGCCGACAATTATTTTAAATTTTATTAAATATTTTGAATCATTGGCTATGTTGACTTATAGTACTTTTTGTATAGTTTATAAATATATAAATATAATTTTAAAAGGATAGAGAATCTATACACAAATTTATAGTTAAATTTAAGTGGTTTGACTCTCGCACTCTTAATCACTCCACATTAATTGAAACGGAGGGAATAACTTTTAAATTTTAACATTATATATGTCATGTTTAAACTTTAAAGATCCAAATAATATTTTAATATATTATACATATTTAATTTAATATTTTAAAATTTTCGAGTCTAGTCAGGCACTCAAAAGGAATAGTAGATATTTTGATTTTACCTCATGTGCTTTGTCTGAACTCAAATCATTTTCATTTTGGCGTCATTTTGCAGTGTGACCCATATCATGAATTCTACTACTATTACTAAATCACCAGGAGTGAGGAAAGGTGCATGGACTGAAGAAGAAGATCTTCTTTTGAGAAAATGTATTGACAAGTACGGTGAAGGGAAGTGGCATCAAGTTCCCATTAGAGCTGGTAAAAATAACCTCACTATAATTATTTTGATATGCTCACTATATGCATATAAAATTCTGGGTCCTGCCTAATATGTGAATTATATACATCATGCAGGTCTGAATAGATGCAGAAAGAGTTGCAGACTGAGGTGGTTGAATTATCTAAGGCCACATATTAAGAGAGGTGACTTCGCTTTGGATGAAATAGATCTCATCTTCAGGCTTCATAAGCTTCTAGGCAACAGGCAAGTTTTCCTAATTCCTAATGAGATTATGTTATATATATTGTTAGTGTAAAATAATTTACACTATCAGGATCATCTTTATCCGTTGCACCTAATTTGTTTTGTTTTTAAGATTACAAATTTCATAATACTATAAAGAGGTTTATCTTTAGATTATGTGACCTAATAGGGTGAAAAGTGTCTTTTACTTCCAGATTTAATTTATATGTCTCCCTTTTATTTTTAATCTGTTAAAAATAATTGTCACCTTCTTACATTACCATAGAAAAAACTATAATTAGTTATGAATTTCATCGTTAATTCGGAATTTAGTGTCATATTTTACTAGTTAGCTATAGAATTTTTTTTGTCACTAATCTTTATTTTTCTAGTAGAGAACTTTTAATTCAATTTTTTTATTTTATCCTTAATGACACTATGTTATAGAAACGCATGATGTTTAACACTACAAGATTTAAAGGGTATTTTTGATATGTTGTTCACATATTGAGAATACAAGATTTTATAGTTTCCTTGCATTGTAAACTTTAAGACACATAAAATAAAACGGAGGGACTTTTTAGTCTATTCCAAACTTTTTCTATAGTAAAAAAAGTGGAGGATTCAGAATTTTCACTCAGGGTATTTGAAAAAAAATAACAAAAGCTAAATATAAAAATGAATTTGTCCCTAAAAATTGAAAGCTAGGATGTTGAAGACAATTTTGAACACTTTTGAATCCTCACCTCCATGTAAATCCTCCCCCGATTGAAACTCCTTAATTAATATTAAAATTTTTATTTTATTATATAGAACATGCTCTATTAGCTAAAAAATATCATGACATATTTTAAAATACAAATCACAAGGTTACTTCTTATATGTGCCAATTGTTTCCTCTTTTAAACGTTATGTCTAATTAAACAGTGTCATATAATATGAAACATAAAGGATAACCAAAGAATTATGATGCACAGAAAGTTGCGTTTGATGTTATATTCTTATTTGTTTAGATGGTCACTTATCGCCGGTAGACTTCCGGGAAGAACAGCAAACGATGTGAAAAACTATTGGAATACACATCTACAGAGGAAGTTAATTTCTCCTCGGAGACAAGAGGGAAAGTACAATAATGCCCTCAAGATCACCGAAAACACCATATTAAGACCTCGACCTCGGACCTTCTCAAGTGCAACGAAGCCTCGGTGCAACAACAAAAGTATCACAAACACAATAGACAAAGAAGAACGTCACAACAAAGAAATAGTACTAAATATTTGTGGGAAGCCAACAGGCGAAACAACCTCGTCTATAGACGAGGGAGTTCAATGGTGGACAAGTTTACTGGAAAATTGCAATGAAATTGAGGAAGCAGTTGGGAGCTTTGATGAAGAAAATAAGTTACCAAGTTCGTTGCATGAGAAAAATTCACCACCCATGCAAAAAGGACAAAGTGATGGTTGGGATGAATTATGGAATCTACTTAATTAGTTTCATCCATCACCTTGAAAAGTCATCTAATTAATGGTATTATATACTTGTAGTAGGGATACATTCTATTCTACTCCTTTTAATTTGTACTACGTTGTATCCCAAGTACAAGTAGGGATCTATTACTATTTTCATTCTAGAGTTTTAATTTATAATTATACCGAGGAAGAAATTTTTACATCGGGTCACTTTTCATTTTCAATTTTATAAGTAATAAGTTAACATATCTTATTTTAAGGAGGTTTGTTTATAAATATATTTTAGGTGATTGACAACGTAAAAGAATCATTGCACTTCCAGTATAAAGAATGTTTTACACAATCATCACCTAGAGGATATTCACATGTAAACCTCCTTAAAATGTTGGTTTAGTAATTTAAAAAATAAGACAAGCTACCTGTTAATTGGTATAACTGATAAATGTGACGTGATAATATATAACGTTCTTACACTGATTGCAGTGTATATATAACTTAAACTCATAGATTAAACTCTTCATTCTACATGTCCTGGATTTTGATCTCATTTTGATGGTCGTTTAATTGATCGAAAAATTACTTTAAATCCAAAGATCGATCTGATGATTATTCTATTTGTTAGTTCAAAAGTACTCACTATAACAAAAATGTATGCAGACGCATAAATCAAGCTCTGCTAGACTTAGTTGAAGGAATACGCCAGTTGGACATTGATTTTAATGAGGATGAAGTAAAGATAAAGATTTACATCGAATATGAGTAAAATTTTACCTGAAATAAATACTACTAACACATATAATAAATTCATAACCACGATAAGTAAGAAAACACCAAGTGTTACGAGGAAATTAATATCAGGGCCCAAAAGAAAAAGCAGAAATATCTATATAATAGGAATGTGTTGTATAGGTCGGTCCTTCACATTATATAATTGCTCATATATGTACGTATGATTATTCATATTGTATTTCTCTAGCCTTTTTACTATTTAAATACCAGACTTTCATCAGTCATAACTCAAAGTTAGAGTCTTTTCATATGCACACTTGGCATCAGGGCGAATTTATGTATGTTTTTTTTTAGGCACGTGAACTCATGATTTTTCAGCAAAATTAGATATTTTATAGACATATTTTTAAGATTAATCTAATATTATATGTTGACGTTCATGCTATAAAAGTCTTAGTGATGCATTTAGTTAAAAATTTAGTTATTTATCAAGAGGCATAAAGATTAATTCCCACTATGAGATTCGTCTCTACTCAATTTTACATACTTTATCTTTTGGCATATAAAAAGGATTTTATTACTAAAGTGTTAAAATTTGTCCTAAAAAGTGAGTCCAGGTTTTCCTGGTATAATCATCCACAATGAAGAGAAAATACTTGAATCCATCATATGTGGGAGCATAACAAGAACCCCAAGTATCTATGTGGATAAGCTGAAAAGGAGCAGTACTTTTGATAGCACTGTCAGGAAAAGAAAGTCTGGACTGTTTGGCTAAAGATAAGATTGGACAATCAAAGCTCTGGTTGGTAGATAAAGTATTACCTATGCTAAGTATTGTTTTTATTTTAGAAAAAGGCATGCGTCCTAGTCTATAGTGCCAAACAATATCAGCCTTGCTTAAATGTGCATGAGAAATTAAAGAAATAGAAGTATCAACAACATGTACATCCACAATTTTATTCAAATTTACATGGACAAATGCAGGAACTGAAACATCATATATAGAGAAAGAAGGACGAGAAATGAGAATAGGATAAGGTACCAATGGAGAATTAACAGAAACATTACAATCAAATGCAGAATGAGAAACTAAAGCATTAAGATAGTGGCACAACTTGTACAAATCACTGTCATCTATACCAAGTACCACTGGCTTCTTCAAAGAAGGGCCCTGTGGAGTGCAAACAGTGTTGGTGAATTGTATCATATCACCATCTTTAGCAACAAGATTAGAAACAGAGATAAGATTTTGTTGAAAACTGAGAATGTAAAGTACATTATGCAGAGTAAGATCAGGAAACAAAGTCAAAGAACCAATGTTGGTGACTCTGACTTTGCATCTGTTGGAAATTTGCCTTTGGCGGGGAGATACGTCCACCCATCTTTAATGAATTAAACACTAGTGTTCCGCATGTTGGAGGCTTTGTCTCTTCACACATGCATAATCTACTAAGTGAGTAGATGACCGTAGGGCCAAGAATCGTCAAATTTCGTTGAGAAATGAAAGAGTTATTGGTCCACGAAGTAAGGTGTTTGAGGCATGGAAATATGGTGTGGGACAAATCTACCACATCGGTGGGAAAAGGAAGAATTGCTCTCTTTATAAGTCTCTAAAGTGGTAAAGGGTTTGGGACCCCAAGGGGTATCCCATGTGTTTAAAGGAGGGAGAACCTAGATGTGTTTGGGTTCAAGGCTAAGCCCACACGCGCGCTGCCCGCCCGTCCGGTCCAGTCGTGGGGAGTTATTATCTTTTTGGACCCAAATTGCTTAATATTTACAGTTTGGTCCCTAAAGTTTCTGGAAAGTTGATTTTGGGAGTGACAGAAGGCAAAAACTTTTTGCCTACCGTTGGATGGTTTTTGGAGCATTAACCAGCCATTACTTGGCTGATTAACTCCTCCATAATCACCCTCCTTCAATGACCATAATCAGCCCTCCTTCATGGCATTAAATCTGCCATTACAGACCTCCCTAATGGCCATTAACAACCATGTTTTGGGCAGTTGAACTGCCCTCCTCCATGCTATATATTGAGCTATTTTGGCTCAATTGTGGATGACACACACAGATACAGAAAAATAGCACAAAACGCAGCACAAAACAGTGAACGAAACCACTGCAAAACAGTCACGAAAATATACACCAAATAGTGATGAAAAACAGTCAGCATATACACAAGATATACACAACAGAGACACACTATATACACAGAGACAAAACAGAAGTGAAAACAGAAACTCTTCCTTCCTTTTCCATATCTTCAGCAAGTCGATTCGTATTTGTTTTATTCGTCAGACTCAACCTATTGGCTTTGTAGCGTTGAGATTAAAGTGTTGTTTTATCTTGAGAGACTATTGCCCGCTAACGTCAAAGCATATATACGGGGCAATCTTGTCTTAAGGACAGAGTGCAATCACTCGACTCAACACACAACGTTGTAACCATCTAGATTTAGTTGTTTCTTGATTTCAGGTTATCAAGATTCAAGACACAACAAGCTTGTGGCAGTTTTGAAGATTGACCATTTATTTATCTTTTCGAACACTTGTAATATTTATTTACTTCCCGTACAGCTTTATACAGAAGAGTACCCGATAATTTAAGACAAGATTGTATTGTAAGAGTATTAGTGTTTGAAAGATGTCGGTCAAAAGTTGTGTGACCAAATCTGGATATGGCTGTGGTTTTCTGCTTGAAGAGAGTGATGATGATGTTGTTGAAGGTCAACATGTTCATGGTGTCACCGCTCCCGAGAGTGGTGGGAACAAGCGCTCACGAGAGGCTGAGGATGTCAACTGGGACAAGAGGAGAAGGCTGAAGATGTGGTTCTATCTTGCAGCAGAAGGCCTATATCTGTCCCAGACAAAGGATCCGAATTAAGGTAAGGAGGAAATGGACACTCAGTCCGATGAAGTGACTGAAGTGGGCCAGAATCCGAAATTGGGATAAGTTATTTTCTTCCTTGTCGAAAATAAAGATTAAATGATGTCTGATTAAAAATGGCTTAAAGCAAGGATCTAAGACTGTAGATTGTGATGTGAGGTGGTTTCGTACATAAGACTGTAGATTGTATATCCACTAGATTTGCAAATAACAATAGTGCTTATCACCTCTTGGCGTCAAATGATGCTGAATTCTTTGAAGATAACTTTCCTTGAAAAAAGGAAAAAGAAGTAATTGCTCAAGGTTAACAAGAACCCGCGAGGGCCTGACTGTCTGGAACTAGACGTTTCGTATCTACAGGACTCGGAAGTTGCTGACTATCCGAAACTTAATATTCCAGATCTGCAGAACTCAGAGATTCTAGATGTTGAACTGAGACGGAGCAAAGTAGGGGACAAAGACTTGTTCCAGTCCTTCTAGCTTGTATGGTTGAGAATGAACCATGGACAATTAACAAAGAATGTTATCTCCAAAAGCGCTGCTTTGAAAATAAGCTAAAGAGAGAAATAGATTCCATCATATAGAACCATACTTGTGTAATGGTTGATCTTCCTCCGGGAAAAGAACCTTTGGGTTGTAAAATGTACTCCCCTGTGAGTAGCTTAATATCCAGGGCCATTGTAGTCTTGCGTGGCATGGATGTTGAAACAGTCTTCCTAACCGGAGATTTGGAAGGGGAGAATCAGAGTTGGTTTGCTGGACTGTTGGGATTCTTCCTAAACTTTCATTTTGGTCCCTGAAATGTTTACATTTTGGTCTTGGAAGTTTCAGATAAAACAGAAACAATGAATCTGACCACAGAAACATTGACTCTGAAGTTAGAAAGCCAACAGTTGGAAAACCAACAGTCTGAAAGTGAAAGTCATATTGAAACAAAGTCTCGATATGAAAGATATGGGTATCACAAGTTGACATCTTAGGAATTGGATTTCTAAGACATCTAACGGACGGTCGATATTTGACAGTCTCATTGAAGCCACCAATGGATATGAATCATATAACTGATTGAAATCATGGTGCACCCATGGACAAGGAGCGTTATGCACATGTCACGTGTAGTTCAATGTATTGTACACACTACAACTGACCTGGTATCGGCCTACAAAGTAGATCAGTTGAATTAGTTCACTGATGATTTTAATACATGATCGGTAAAAGGCATTAAGTCGGATATGATGATATCTGAATTATTCGCTTATCTACGGATTATAGTATTCTGGATGTCCAGCGGTTCTGGGAGAACACAATGATGCAAACTGGACATCAGATATGAAGAACACCAATGCCATAAGTAAATGTGTATGGTGGGTCTTGGAAAATCCTCTAAGCAAACTTGCATCGGCCGATTCATGATTGAATCGGAGTTTTATCGCTTTATACAAAGCATGAAAGAAGTTGAGTAACTTCATGACTCCTTAGAGGACGTCTCTTATTGGGAGAAATCCGTGCCTTCAGCAGTTCTACACTGTGGCTAGCCGATCGGCTTCAGGAAGGACACGGATGACGGCGTCTGGACATATCTGTCAGGATCTGTCAGGAGATATAAGACCGTATGGCAGTTGATCATCATGGGTGTCACTTCCTTACTAACTAAGGGACTACCCGGAGATCAAGTGTTCTGCCTGTCTAGGGGAATGGGCTTAAAACCCAAACAATACGAACTATTGCGGTGGTAACCCAACCATACTGATTGGAGATCCCAAGAATTTGGTTCAATGGGAAAACTAAGCTGCAAAAGGTTCAGTTGAGTGCTTCGGTGGAAGCAAGAAGCACTTCGGATAATGATTTCTGTACGAAAACATGAATCCAAAGTTATTCCCGCAATAGACATTAAAGTGTTACCTGCATGGTGGATAAAGGTTAAGCTTCCAAACCTTTAAACGATCCTCAAACGGTTGAGATTAAGGTTGGGGAAACTTTTAATGATTCCTAACACTTGTGAAGTGGGGTATAGCAGGATACCTTGTAGGAGATCACTTATTTACGTGCGAGGATGGCCGCCTCAAAAGAACGCACTTAAGAATCCAAGTGTGTCCACGGCCACAACGGACAAAAATGTAAGAATGAAAACGAATAAGAAGAGTTATTGTGTTGATATCATTGTCTTGGCTTACACTAAACACTGATGGTTCAAGACATCATGTTCACCGCGCAGTAAGTAAGTCCGATGGTATTCAACTAAGAAAGGTTCAAAGCGAAAGCTACCTCTCCTGATGCAATATCTTTCGCTGAAAGATTGCTGAAAGTAGGCACCTTGTGTGTGCGCCACAATCTCTCTTTCATAGAGGGGATTGTTGGAAATTTGCCTTTGGCGGGGAGATGTGTCCACCCATCTTTAATGAATTAAACACTAGTGTTCTGTATGTTTGAGGCTTTGTCTCTTCACACATGCATAATCTACTAAGTGAGTAGATGACCGTAGGGCTAAGAATTGTCAAATTTCATTGAGAAATGAAAGAGTTATTGGTCCACGACGTAAGGTGTTTGAGACATGGAAATATGGTGTGGGACAAATCTACCACATCGGTGGGAAAAGGAAGAATTGCTCTCTTTATAAGTCTCTAAAGTGGTAATGGGTTTGGGACCCCAAGGGGTATTCCATGTGTTTAAAGGATGGAGGACCTAGATGTGCTTGGGTTCAAGGCTAAGCCCACACGCGCGCCACCGCCGCCCGCCCGTCCCGTTCTGTCTCGGTCTCGGGTCACGTGTCACGGGTCGTGGGCTGTGGGGACTTTCTGATAATCTTTTTTTGGACCCCAAATTGCTTAATATTTACAGTTTGGTCCTTAGAGTTTCTGGAAAGTTGATTTTGGGAGTGACAGAAGGCAAAAACTTTCTGCCTACCGTTGGACTGGTTTTTGGAGCATTAACTAGCCATTACTTGGCTGATTAAATCCTCCATAATCACCCTCCTTCAATGACCATAATTAGCCATCCTTCATGGCATTAAACCTGCCATTACAGCCCTTCCTAATGGCCATTAACAACCAATTTTGGGCAGTTGAACAACCCTCCTCCATGCTATATATTGAGCTGTTTTGGCTCAATTGTGGATGACACACTCAGATACAGAAAAATAGCATAAAACGCAGCACAAAACAGTGAACAAAACCACTGCAAAACAGTCACGAAAATATACACCAAACAGTGATGAAAAACAGTCAGCATATACACAAATATACACAACAGAGACACACTATATACACAGAGACAAAACAGAAGTGAAAACAGAAACTCTTCCTTCCTTTTCCATATCTTCAGCAAGTCGATTCGTATTTGTTTTATTCGTCAGACTCAACCTATTGGCTTTGTAGCGTTGAGATTAAAGTGTTGTTTTATCTTGAGAGACTATTGCCCGCTAACGTCAAAGCATATATACGGGGCAATCTTGTCTTAAGGACAGAGTGCAATCACTCGACTCAACACACAACGTTGTAACCATCCAGATTTAGTTGTTTCTTGATTTCAGGTTATCAAGATTCAAGACACAACAAGCTTGTGGCAGTTTTGAAGATTGACAATTTATTTATCTTTTCGAACACTTGTAATATTTATTTACTTTTCGTACTGCTTTATACAGAAGAGTACCCAATAGTATCCATTTGGAAGAGAGATAATGTAAGAAATGGGAAGGGTGTGTAAGTCAAACAGTAAAATAATGTGAGAGGTCATGTGATCAGAAGCCGCAGAGTCTATGATCCAAACAGGTTTTCTATCTTAGTAAGTAAACAAGTTCTGAGACCAACACTTCTATCTAGCAACTTACCAGCAAAGTGAGCAGATGCCATAAAGACTTGTAGCAAAAGGATCAGAAATTTGAGATTGTTGAAGTAAGGACATCAATTGGGAGTGTTGATCCTTGGTGAGTCTAGGAAGAAAGTATGTCTGATCAAAATCACTAGGCACATCCAGAGAAGACCCAGCATGAGAAGAGTCAAGCTCAACATGAATTGTAGACCTCATTGGACCCACATTATTAGTGAATGTGAAGTTGGATGAAAATCCATGAACCTATAGCATTTCTCAATACTATGTCAAGACTTCTTGCAATACTTGTAAATAAGAGAGGATTTCTGATTGTCAAAAACAACCCTGGAAGAGAAACTTTGCCTAGAGGAGCTAGAAGGACCAGTATGAGAATTGGATGTGGATACTCCAGCATTGAAAGAGAGACCCATTTGAAAATTGAGAAGCAGATGAGACTTGTCTATGTTTCTCATCAGCCAAGCAGTACCAACACTAGGAAGAGGCTTTACTATAAGGATGTTACTTCTAACCTGGATGTAAGTGTCATTAAGCCCCATTAAAAATTGGTATACCTTTTGTTCATCCTCATCATTTTTGTTACCCCACAAGTAGCACAGACATTACTAATGGAATGGAACTAATTTCATCCCATAGTTATTTAATCTTGTTAAAGTATGAGGCTATATCTAAAGCTCATTGAGAAATATGAGATAGTTCATTTTTTAGCTCAAAAATCCTAGCACCATATGCCATCTCATATCTCTCTTCGAATTCACCCCATTTGTCTTTGGCCAATTCAGAATACTCCACACTACGATAATTTCTTTGGTAAGGGAATTAATCAACCAAGATACAACTAAATGATTTCACATTTACCATTGTCTAGCTAAATGTGATGTATCAGAGGGCCTATCACATATTCATTTAATAAAGTAGTTTATTTCGTACAGATAAAGCAACTAGTATGGTCCTATGCCAACTACCATAACCAATATCATCGAAAGGCACAGACACCAAAGAGGATCCTAAAATATCAGACGGATGCATATACAGATAATGATATGAATGAGTGTAATCATCAGGGTGAAAAGCAGTACGAGATATAGACATAGATGACTCAGCCGCAGATGAATTAGGTAAATGAGGTACCCCGCTATTAGCAAGAGACTCAACATCACTCATTGCAACCAAACGATATCAACAACCAAAATCAACACAAACGAAAAACAAATATTGTTGGGTACTCTATTGTAAAGCAGTATGAGAAGTAAATAAATATTACTAGTGTTCGAAAGAATAAATAAATAGTCAATCTTCAAAACTGCCGCAAGCTTGTTGTGTCTTGAATCTTGATAACCTGAAATCAAGAAACAACTAAATCTGGATGGTTACAACGTTGTGTGTTGAGTCGAGTGATTGCACTCTGTCCTTAAGAAAAGATTGCCCCGTATATATGCTTTTACGTTAGCGGGCAATAGTCTCCCAATATAAAACAACACTTTAATCTCAATGCTACAAAGCCAATAGGTTGAGTCTGACGAAGAAAACAAATATGAATCGACTTGCTGAAGATATTGAAAAGGAAGGAAGAGTTACTGTTTTCTCTTCTGTTTTGTCTTTGTGTATATAATGTGTCTTTGTTGTGTATATCTTCTGTATATGAGGGTCTTTGCTCACTGTTTTTCCACACTGTTTTTGCAGTGTTTTTCGGCACTGTTTTGTGGTGTTTTCTGTCTGTATTTTTTTTTTGCACAATTGAGCCAAAACAGCTCAATATATAGCATGGAGGAGGGCTGCCCAACAGCCACAAACAAGGCTATTAATAGCCATTAGTGAGGGTTGTTAATTGCAGGTTTAAGGCCATTAGTGTGGCAAGTTTAAGGTTGTTCATGTCTATTGAAGATGGGTTGATTTATGGTCATGAATGAGGGTTGTTTATGGAGTAGTTAACATCCAAGTAATGGCTGGTTAATGCTCCAAAAAACAGTCCAAACGGAAGGCAGAAAATTTCTGCCTTCCGTCACTCCCAAAATCAACTTTTCAGAAACTCTAGGGACCAAACTGTAAATATTAAGCAATTTGGGGTCCAAAAAAATAATATCAGAAAGTCCCCACAGCCCGTGGCCCGTGGCCCGTAACCCAAGCACATCTAGGTCCTCCCTCCTTTAAACACACGGGATACCCCTTGGGGTCCCAAACTCTTTACCACTTTAGAGACTTATAAAGAGAGCAATTCTTCCTTTTCCCACCGATGTGGTAGATTTGTGCCACACCATATTTCCATGCCTCAAACACCTTACTTTGTTGACCAATATCTCTTTCATTTCTCAACGAAATTTGATGATTCTTGGCCCTACGGTCATCTACTCACTTAGTAGATTATGCATGTGTGAAGAGACAAAGCCTCCAACATGCGGAACACTAGTGTTTAATTCATTAAAGATGGGTGGACGCATCTCCCCGCCAAAAGCAAATTTCCAACAAATACAAGCCAACAGAACACCAAAATCTCAAGTGTGAAAAAGAACGAAATGAAATTACCGTGTGAATGATGTCTTCTAACCACGATAATACCTTCTTCTCTGCGAAAATAGCCAAAATAACCACGAACCAGCAAACCCTAGCTTCGAATATACGTTTTCTTCAATTTGATGTCTGAGTGAAACTTGTGAACTATCGCCATGAACACAAGCTAGATCTATCATAATCAAACTGATAAACCCTAGAAATGAAATACACATTTTGCACTTGCTTTTTGGTCACTTATTTCAGAAGTAAATTCTTGTTTCAGATGGTCACTTATCGCCGGTAGACTTCCGGGAAGAACAGCAAACGATGTGAAAAACTATTGGAATACACATCTACAGAGGAAGTTAATTTCTCCTCGGAGACAAGAGGGAAAGTACAATAATGCCCTCAAGATCACCGAAAACACCATATTAAGACCTCGACCTCGGACCTTCTCAAGTGCAACGAAGCCTCGGTGCAACAACAAAAGTATCACAAACACAATAGACAAAGAAGAACGTCACAACAAAGAAATAGTACTAAATATTTGTGGGAAGCCAACAGGCGAAACAACCTCGTCTATAGACGAGGGAGTTCAATGGTGGACAAGTTTACTGGAAAATTGCAATGAAATTGAGGAAGCAGTTGGGAGCTTTGATGAAGAAAATAAGTTACCAAGTTTGTTGCATGAGAAAAATTCACCACCCATGCAAAAAGGACAAAGTGATGGTTGGGATGAATTATGGAATCTACTTAATTAGTTTCATCCATCACCTTGAAAAGTCATCTAATTAATGGTATTATGTACTTGTAGTAGGGATACATTCTATTCTACTCCTTTTAATTTGTACTACGTTGTATCCCAAGTACAAGTAGGGATCTATTACTATTTTCATTCTAGAGTTTTAATTTATAATTATACGGTGGAAGAAATTTTTACATCGGGTCACTTTTCATTTTCAATGTTATAAGTAATAAGTTAACATATCTTAAGATAATCAATTTTATATTTTAAGGAGGTTTGTTTATAAATATACTTTGGGTGATTGACAACGTAAAAGAATCATTGTACTTCCGGTATAAAGAATGTTTTA
The DNA here is from genome assembly GCA_034509755.1 of Anisodus tanguticus. Classification (NCBI taxonomy): domain Eukaryota; kingdom Viridiplantae; phylum Streptophyta; class Magnoliopsida; order Solanales; family Solanaceae; genus Anisodus; species Anisodus tanguticus. Next base: position 50,334,339 of record CM067540.1, on the reverse strand, counting down.
CACAATCATCACCTAGAGGATATTCACATGTAAACCTCCTTAAAATGTTGGTTTAGTAATTTAAAAAATAAGACAAGCTACCTGTTAATTGCTATAACTGGTAAATGTGACGTGATAGTATATAACGTTCTTACATTGATCGCAGTGTATATATAACTTAAACTCATAGATTAAACTCTTCATTCTACATGTCCTGGATTTTGATCTCATTTTGTTGGTTGTTTAATTGATCGAAAAATTACTTTAAATTGAGGAAGCAGTTGGGAGCTTTGATGAAGAAAATAAGTTACCAAGTTTGATGCATGAAATTTCACCACCCATGCACAAAGACAAAGTGATGGTTGGGATGACTTTTCCGCTGATTTTGACCTATGGAATTTACTAAATTAGTTTCTTCAATCACCATTGAAGACATAATTAATGGTATTGTAGTACTAATTGTAATAGGGGTAGATCCTAAACCGTTTGTACTTTGTAACCGAAGTAGGATCTATCACTATTTTCATCCTAGAATTTAAGTTATATGTACATTCAGTATTTTGAGGTAATATTTCTTATTTTTAAAATTATAAATAATATATTTGAAGAAAGCTTACTTATAAATATTTTTTCTTTGATTTGATAGTGTGAAATTCTCTTATGGTAAAGTGTATGCAAATTTAATACTTCATTCTATATCTCTTGGATTTGGATCTCATTTTGATAATTTAAGTTATTCACGGTTAAGAGTCTCACATCGGATAATGGAAATATGAACTCCTTATATGGACTTGGACAATGCTCATCCAACAAACTAGCTTTTGGGGTTGAGTTAGACCCAAAATTCATTCTTTACATGGTATCAGAGTCAGACTCATTCCAATTCTTTGTTCAGCGATGTTGGGCCCCTAAATTATATTATCCACATTCCAGTTAACAAGGTCTGGGCGTGCGGGGGAGTGTTAAGAGTCTCACATCGGATATGGAATGAAAATATGAACTCCTTATATGGACTTGGATAATCCTCACCCTACAAACTAGCTTTAGAGATTAAATTAGACTCAATATTCATTCTTTACCCACTTTAACAAAAATGTATGTAAACGCAATCAAGCTCAGTTGGGGAATAAAACAAATCACACCAGCTGTACATTGTTTTTAAGGGGGATAAAGTCAAGTAAACCTTTCAATATTTACCTCAACGTATGAATGCAAGATATTTGTCATTCATAATATCATAAGATTTGAGTGATAGGTAATATGTTATTTATTTTCATTTTAATTTTTATTACTAAAGTTAAATTACTTAAGTTTAATATTTTCTCTGTTTCAAAATACTTGTCGTCCTTATTAAAAATATTTGTTTCAAAATACTTGTCGTCCTTATTAAAAATATTTGTCTCAAAATACTTGTCATTTTAGAAGTTCAAGACAATTTTTTTTTCATTTTATCTTTAGGATTAATTGTTCTTGAAGACTACAAACACATCAATGACACATAAATAGAATAAATATTTCATGAAGAAAGATTGACTTAAGACATAAATAAGGGTAAAATAATCAAACATCCTTCCTAAGTACTCCCTATGTCCCAATAATTATGTGATATAGTTCGGCTTTCGAGATTCAATTCGTACATACAATCTTTAATTTTTTTTTTAAATAATTTACATATTTAGAAACTATATAAAAATTACTATAAGTCACAATAATTAACAATTTAAAATATTTAAAGGGCATACGAATAAATCACGGTCCAATTTTTTTTTGACTCTAACTCAAAAAATGAAAAGTATCACATATATTGAGACAGAAGGAGTAATGTTTTCGTAAGGGGAGTGTAAATAAAAAACATAACAAGTATTTTGAGATGAGGGAGTACTTAACACCGATAGTTTTTTATAAAAATAAATAAGGGTATAAAAACCACGTGGAAATTAACCATTCTTAAGGAATGGAAAAGATCCGAGTCGAAGAAAGATTAAATTTCTAGGAACTTTTCACTTTTGGTGTTTTGTATATGTCATATCTATACAACAACAACAATAACATACCCGGTAAAATCTCACAACGTGGGGTCTGTGAAGGGTAGAGTGTACGCAGACCTTACCTCTATCTTGGTAGGTAGAGCGGCTGTTTCCGAGAGACCCTCGGTTCAAGACAAAGCACAAGCACAAGCAAAGTAGAAAAACAAAGCGACTAAGTCATGATACCGACTTCTGAAAAAGAAGCAATAACTAATGCGGGTAAATAAGACAAACAAAATACACATAGCAGCATAAATCAAACGACAGTGAACTATAAAGAAATATTGCACCTACTAGTATGATAGGCTAAGCGAGCCTACAATAATAACACTACAACTACCAGTTCGTAAGCGTAGGTAGGACTACGCTGGACTGCCTACTACCCTTCTACCCTAATTTGTGTTCTGCATAACCCCCTATCAAAGTTCATGTTCTCAGTGAGTTGCACTTGCGTCGTATCCCATCTAATTACCTCTCCCCAATACTTCTTCGGCCTACCTATACCCCTCATGTACCCGTCCATAGCCAACCTCTCACACGTCCGCACTGGGGTATTTGTGTCTCTCCTCTGCACATGCACGAACCATCTCAACCTCGCTTCCCACATTTTATCTCCACCGATGCCACTCCCACTCTGTCCCGGATATCATCATTTCTAATTTTATCCTTCCTTGTATGCCCACACATCCATCTTGGCATCCTTATCTTCGCAACTTTTGTGAAAAGTCTTGACCGGCCAACACTCCACCCCATACAACATAATCGGTCTAACCACTACCCTATAGAACTTGCCTTTAAGTTTTGGTGGCTCATTTTTATCGCACATGACTCCAGATGCCAGCCTCCATTTCATCTATCCTGCCCCAATACGATGTGTGACATCGTAATCAATCTCTCAATTCCCTTGGATAATACACTCGAGGTACTTAAAGCTTCCTTTCTTTGGAATGACCTGAGTACCAAGCCTCACATCCACACCTGTCTCAAGGTTGCTCCCGTTACTAAACTTGCACTCCAAATATTCTGTCTTAGTCCTACTCAGCTTGAACCCTTTAGACTCCAGAGTATGTTTTCAAACCTCCAGCTTAGCGTTCACTCCGCTGCAAGTCTCATCAATCAGGACTATGTCATCTGCGAATAACATACACCATGTCACCTCCCCTTGAATTTGTCGCGTCAGTCCATCCATCACCAAGGCAAATAGGAATGGGCTAAGAGTTGATCCCTGGTGCAACCCCATCATCACTGGGATGTGCTCCGAGTCTCCTCCTACTATTTGTACCCTGGTCTTGGATCCATCATACATATCCTTGATTGCCCTAGTGTACGCCACAAGTACACCTCTAACCTCCAAACATCTTCATATAACCTCCCTAGGGACTTTGTCGTACGCCTTCTCGAGGTCAATGAAAACCATATGTAAGTCTCTCTTCCTTCCCTATACTGCTCCACCAACCTCCTAATAAAATGAATGGATTCTGTAGTCGAACGCCCCGGTATGAATCTAAACTGGTTCTCGGAGATAGACATGCCTCATCTCCACGACTATTTCCCAAACTTTCATAGTGTGGTTTAACAGCTTGATACCCCTATAGTTGTTGCAACTCTGGATATCGCATTTGTTCTTGTACAAAGGAATCATTGTACTCCACCTCCATTCTTCGGGCATTCTCGTCGTCTTAAAAATGACGTTAAACAACTCCGTCAGTCACTCCAAACATGCCCTGCCTGCGCTCATATCTATGTCCTTTCATATTGTACTTGCTTCCGGCTTATGATTTTTCACTGTCATTTTGTACCCTTTTTTAATGGTAGTCCTTCCTAAAATATCTAGGAATTGAAGACAAAGAGATCAAAAAAATAGGGAAAGGAAGATACGTACGTGAGAAAGGTAAAAAAATGGAAGACATAACGAAAAGTACTTAAATGGATGTCATCTTTAATGAGTAAAAAAAAATAGAGTTTGGAGAGAGCTAAGCATATATTCTTTTGTTGGTGCAGTTAAGGGAATTTAATCAAGAAATATGTATTACTCATATAAAATGCTCTCTTTCTAAAAACTAATAGGAGTAGTTTGTATTTATAAGGTTTTCGCTTTGTAAATAATTTGTTGTTATTAGAGATTATACTTTTCCAATATTATTGTTTTCTAGAAATTATAATTGCAAGCAAATTAATCATTTTAAAAAACAATCGTATCATCGTGGATGAATTGGTAGAAAGTGTTGTAAACTAGACTATTAGTGGTGTAAATATTGAAAGTAAAGGTGCAAATCCTTGAAATAGTAGGTTAAAGAGGGGGGGGGGGGGGTGGACTTGTGCAGGTTATGCACAGGGACGGAGCCACAACATAAATTATGGGTTCAGCAGAATCAAATAATTTTAGCTCAAATCTAATATTTATTTTGAAAAAATCATTTAATGTGTAAAATAATTTATTCAAAATCTAATAATTAAATTGAATTATTACTCAGAATTCAAAATTTCAACTGACAGTATGTCACTTATTTAAGGACGAGGCCGTTAGGTTAAAAGTTGTCATTCCAACTGAAATGGTTGAGTAGCTCTTTCCCTCTAATTATTGAAAGTAATCGTTTATAAATGATTATGTTTTTATACATAATTTTGTGATCACTTATGATACTTGGGAACTAAATTAATCACGTGTTAGGCCTTGGAAAGTATATACTATTTTCTATGTATTGAGAGGCGTGTGTAATTCGCTTAATGTGTTGTCCACTCTTCTTTACCATTCAAAGACGAGATTGATAAATATACACAGTATACACGGCATATACACTATCATGTGTACCGTGTATATCACGGAATCACATGCCAATTAGGAGACTTAATGTTGAACGAATTTAGGTGATATATTTGTTGTATTTAATTAGCATTGTACATTTACCATAATTGTAAAAGTAGAATAAGGTTTTGAGAGTTGAGTAGGAATAGGATTTTCCATAATATGGATATTGTAAATTGTATATATACTCATTCATTAATGAAAATAATCAAGGGACTATTTCTTTCATGATATCAGAAGTCTAGGTCTCACAACTTCCGCTACTCTCGGCTCCCTCGAATACCGAGACCCTTCCTCGATTTTCGAGCCAATTTTTCTTCCTCCTCTCTTCCCAAATTTTCTTCCAAATCCCTCATTCATCTATTGTTATTTCGTTATGTCTATGTCAAAGAACATGTTTCATCCTGCCCTTACTGTTTCCAACATCAATAACCACATCCCTATTGTTCTTGAGATAGAAAACGTCTAATACGCGACGTGGGCAGAATTATTCAAAATTCACGCCATCTCACATCAAGTACTCCATCACATAATTCCTCCCGCTATCCCTACATCCGCGGAGGATCCTAGTTGTGGATCACTTTTGATGCTACGGTCCTTTAGTGGATTTACTCCACTATTTCTGCCTACCTTTTACAAACGATCATTGAACCGGACACTACAGCTATGGCTACATGAAATAGATTGCGTGATATATTCCAAGATAACCAACATTCCTGAATTGTCACTCTTGAGCAAGAATTTTCCCAAGTCAGCATGGAAAAATTTCCCGAATGTTTCAGCTTATTGTAAACGGCTCAAGGAATTGGCGGACCAACACCGTAATGTTGGAGTGTCTGTTACCAATAATCGTTTTTTCTCCAAATGGTTGCAGGCCTATTTGAGGCCTATAATGGCGTCGGGACTCTACTTCGACAAAGTAATCCGCTTCCCCATTTTTATCAAAGCCCGTTCGATGCTCACGTTAGAAGAAGCCAGCTTGGCAAAAAAGTGGTTACCGGTGCAAGTTCCGTGGCGATGATGACTTCATCTGGTAACTCACACGGTTTTGTTGACAATTCGGGCCAAAATTGCAACAACGGTGGCGGCAAGAAGGGTCAAAACCTAAAAAATAATGGCAAAAATCGTGGCGGCAACAATAGCGGTGGACGGAACAGTAGCAACACCGGCAGTGGGCCTCGGGGTTCTGGGGCCCAGCCCGCCTGGTCTGAGCCCTGGCCCCTTGGCAGTGGGCCTGGACCAGTGGCCAGTGGCCAGTGGCCTAGTCCAGCCTACTGCCCACCCAGTTATTATCCAGGCAGTTGGGCCTCGGTCCAGCCTAGTCTCAGGCCCAATTTTTCTGGTCCTTCAGGCAACACCCAACAGCGATATGGGTCGGGTCAGCAGGACGGCCTGCTTCGGCCTCGGCCCCCGCAGGACTTCACTGTTGCAGGCCCGACTCTGATCCCGACTCCCACCGATATTGAGGCCGCCATGCATACACTTGGATTAAATCCTCCAGACGCGAATTAATACATGGACACTAGCACAACTTCTCACATGACGTCCGACCAAGGTACTCTCTCGTCTTATTCCAATTTGAGCAAAAAATATGGTATTATTATTGGTAATGGCAATACAATTCCAATTCATGGTTACGGTAATACAACTTTGTCTCCCCCACATCTGCCTCTTGTCTTGAAAAATACCCTTCATGGCCCTAACTTAATTAAAAATTTGGTGTCTGTCCGAAAATTCACCACTGATAATTGGGTTTCTGTTAATTTTGATCCTTTTGGTTTTTTTGTGAAGGATTACTAAACGAGGATACCTCTCATGAGATATAATAGTAGGGGAGATCTTTATCAAATCACGCCCGCCACCAGTTTCTCGAGTCAAGCCATGCCATCGACATTTGCAGCTCTAGCTCCATTCATTTCTACCTCAAGTCAAAGGCCAGTTACTCGTAGTCAACGGGGTATTTTTAGACCAAAGAGACATTTTAATCTAAATGCAATTGTTCTTAAATCTCCCCTAGTCCGTAATTCAGTGTCTGCCTTAAATGACCCGAATTGAAATTGGCTATGAATGACGAATATAATGCACTTATTGAAAATAAGACGTGGGAGTTGGTGCCCCATCTTTCTGGTGTTAATATTATTCGGTCTATGTGGATTTTTACTCATAAATATAATTCTGACGGTTCTTTTTGTGAGGCGTAATGCTCATCTTGTAGGTGATGGTAAAACTCAACAAATTGGCGTGGACTGTGGGGAGACGTTCAGTCCGGTTGTTAAACCGTCTATCATTCACACTGTTCTTAGTTTAGCTCTCTCAAAATCATGGCTTATTCATCAGTTAGATGTGAAGATTTCTTTCTTGCATGGTGATCTTAAGGAGACAGACTACATGCATCAGCCTTTGGGCTTTAGAGACCCCAATTATCCTAATCATGTCTGTTTGTTGAAGAAGTCCTTATATGGGCTTAAGTAGGCCCCACGGGCTTGGTATAAACGATTTGCAGACTATGTATCTACTATTGGATTTTCTCACAGCAGGTCTGATAATTCTTTGTTCATTTATCATCATGGGTCTTCCCTGACATATATCATATTATATGTGGATGATATTATCTTGATTGCTTCTTCTAATGAGTTACGCACGTCTATCATGACACTACTCAGCTTTGAGTTAGCTATAAAAGAATTGGGGCCCTTGAGTTATTTCTCGGCAATTGTTGTCACTCGTCATGCACGAAGGTTATTCTTATCACAAAGGAAGTATGATGTTGAGATAATTGAGAGAGCTGGTATGTCCTCATGTAAGTCTACTTCCACTCCATTCGATACTAAGCCCAAACTAGGTGTTGCGGCTGGCTCACCTTACCAGGATCTCATCTACTATCGCAGTCTTGTAAGGGCACTTTAGTATCTTACTTTCACGAGACCTGATATTACATATGCCGTACAACAGGTGTGTTTGTTTATGCATGATCCTAGGGTTGAGCACATGAATGCGCTCAAACATATTATACGATACTTACAGGGAACACTTGATTATGGCTTGCATCTATATCAGTCATCGGTCTCTACATTTGTGTCTTATACATATGCTGATTGGGGTGGCTGTCCGGACACCAGACGCTCTACGTCTAGTTACTGTATGTTTCTTGGTGATAACTTGGTCTCATGGTCTGCCAAACGACAAGCTACCTTATCACGCTCCAGTGCAGAGGTCGATTATCGAGGGGTAGCCAATATGGTTTCTGAATCATGTTGGTTACGTAATCTTCTCTTAGAACTTCACTTTCCCATTCAAAAAGCTACATTGGTTTATTGTGACAATGTTAGTGTCGTCTATCTTTCTGGGAATTCGGTTCAACATCAGCGCACTAAACATATTGAGATGGATATCCATTTTGTTCTCGAAAAGGTAGCTTGTGGACAAGTACGTATCTTACATGTCCCTTTCATGTATCAAATTGCAGACATCTTTACTAAGGGCCTTCCCTCGGTTCTCTTTGAAGATTTTAGGGACAATCTCAACTTACGAAGACCGTCCGCTATGACTGCGGGGGAGGGATAAATATACTCGTGATATACACGGCATATACACTGCCATGTGTATACCGTGTATATAACGGAATCACATGCCAATTAGGAGACAATGTTGAACGAATTTAGGTGATAATTTATTGTATTTAATTAGCATTGTACACTTACTATAATTGTATAATTATTGTACAAGTAGAATAAGGTTTTGGGAGTAGAGTAGGAATATGATTTTCTATATTATGGATATTGTAAATTGTATATATATTCATTCATTAATAAAAATAATCAAGGGATTATTTCTTTCAGAGATGATTGCAAGTGTAACTGAGGTTGGTTGAAGTAGTTTTAAGATTTTGAAATTTATTTTAATTTTATTATGGAGACAATTATTATATAATTTAGTGTTTCAAATTTTATTTAATTCATGGATTAATGTTAACGAAATTTTGTATTTATCTTATTTAGGGATGGCAGGTGGGTACAATTTTGCGGATTCTGCACCTCATCCGCCCCAGTTGGGGCGGGTATGAGTATAATTTTGGCGGGTAGTAGGCGGGTATGTGTATAACTTTGGCGGGTAGTAGGCGGGTATTGGTAGGTGGTGGATTTGCAGTTATATCCGCCTCATACCCGCCTGCCCCGCCACGCATCCAACCGTCCGCTCCAAATCCACCCGCTCGTCTTATATCCGTCAACTATAATTTTATTTGTACAACTTTATATTTATCTAAAGCCCAAATAATTTGGCACACATAATTTTAGCAACTCATAAGCCCAATAATAATGAATTGACAGGTTGACAAAATGACAAATTGATTACAAAATATGGCTGGCGGGTACAGGCGGGTATTGGCGGGTGGCAGATATACACTAGGGTGGTGGAGCGGGTGTGGATTTAGAAATATACCCGCCTAGACGAATATGGATGTTGAAAATGTACCGGCCACGGGTGACGGATATAAAATTTTCTGACGGGTACGGATGCGAGGGAGGGATAGCCGCACCTGCCCCTCCCTATTTCCATCCCTAATCTTATTGAATTTTAATAGCAGAGTTAGCCCTAGCATAAGGTATGTCGTTTCAAGAGAGATGCAAAAGTAATTATGACCAATACAATGCCAAAAAACAAAGGAGGTAGTAACATAGAAGATCATCCAACTATGGGTAATGATCTTTTAAAATCATGTTTTTCTTTTTTGTAATAAGGTCACCCAACTATTTCTATATCATATAAAAAATCACTTAGTTATTATTTGTCCAACAAAAAATGACATGACATTTAATTTATTTTACATGACTTTTTTTTTTCTCAGTCCACATGGCAGTAAGACCCTACCCAATCCATAACCCAAATTAACCCTATTCTCTCTTAATTAAAATCGAATTTCACTCTCTCTGGAAAAAAAATTGACCTATCATTTTATTAAAATCGTGTCGTCTTCTTTTTCCTTTTTGTTCCTCTTGACATATGAAAATTGTCAAATTGCTATACACCTTTATGATTTAAATTCAAATATTTAATCTGAATCGTAGGGTCAATATTACTTACTGGACTTGCATAAACTCTAAAGGGACACCACTACTAAAAAAACTCGAATTACATGGAGATTTTACCTGAAATTTTTTTCAAATAATTTTTGTGAATTTTAATGCGAAAATTTAAAAAAAATTAAACTGTAGAATATTTACCCGTGGATATAATTTTTCCAGAATATTCGCAGGTAATTTTGGCGCCATTTTGCGCCTGAATTTAACTGGGAATTTATTTGAGGACAATAATCCCCAGGTATCACTTTCGCAGGTAATTCCACAGATAACCGATAATAATATGAAAACTTTGTTTTGTTTGTGAATTCGTAGAAAATTTCTCATGTAACAATACTTGCGGATTTATCTAGAGATTATTTCTTGGGAATTATATTATCTAGGAATTTACTTGGGGATTTAATTACTGCTATTTTACATAGAAATTCTCTCATGATAATTTACCTTGGAATTCTATTACCTAGAAAATTATTTGGGGATTTGTTGCTGCGATTTTATCCGGAGATAATTTCTTGGAAATTTACCTGGGAATTATGTTACCTAGGGTTTACCTGGGGATGTAGCTTAGAATTTTATTGCTTAAGGAACTACTGGGAGATTCTGTTGTAAGATTTTTACTGATAGATGTAGTTAAAATATTGCTCTCATATAAAAGTGTTATCTTTTTGGATTGAATATTACAAGTAATTAAACATGATAAGTCGAGTACTATTCAATAAAATAATAATTGTCATAAATCTAATATAATTATTATATGTCACTAAGTGATATTAATATGTGTAAGCATCAAATAATCTTATAATTCTATTTTCAATCTTCATATTGATTAACTTCTAATGTAATTATAATAACTTAATCATGTACAAAATGTTTAATTTTTGTTTCACTTGAAGTATTTTTTATATATAAGAAAAGAATTTTGCATCATGTAAAGTATATAACTAGAATTTGTTGAAAAATAACTAATACTCCATGCGTTTCAATCGATGTGACTGTTACACCCTCTTTTTCGCCCTGCGATAAACACACACAAGTTTTTATTTATTAAAGAAGGGTTTTTTTTCAAATGAAGTGACGGTATTGAGAAGGGTTTTTTTTTCAAATGAAGTGACGGTATTGAGAAGGGATTATTTATTTATTCAGAGTCGCCACTTGAAATTGAGTTTTGGTGTTCCAAGTCACCTTATTGAATCTCTAATCAAAAGGAAATGACTCTTTATTTTTTGGGTTGCGAAAACAAAAGACTGGGTAAAGAGTTATGTTAACTGGGGAGAAGGTATTCGGCCTTTCCCAAGTTCTGTGATTCTAGCACGGTCGCTTTTATTGACTAATATTCAGCTAAAATTAATTCTTGAATAAAACGGTGTTTGTCTTAGTCGCTTAATGATCTAATTAATTCGCTTAGAAACGTGACGAGTATTTTCGGCCTAGGAGCGTAGCCGCACACAAAACCTTGTTTATTTAAAAGAATTGACCAAGGAGCGTACCCGCACCCATGATTAATAAATTTTAAGCGCACCTATAATTTGGACTAGCGCTTAATACATTCTAATGCTTCCTTATTATTATTCACAAGCTTAGCAATCTCTTAATAAAAAATCAAATTACTGTAAATGAGCAATCAGATTCATCAAATAGCTCGTCACCATCCATTTAAAACCCAAAAACCGATTAAAGCTAAAAATTGCACAAAAGATAAAGACTAAAATTGATTAATTGGTAATGAAGAATCAATAAACCAAAATGGCAAGCTGCATAAATTTAATACTAACAATAATTCACCACGTGCCCATATTATGTTATAAAGACAACAACAATTATAATACGCAAGCCTTTAAAGAGAAACAAATGAACTGATAACAAAGACTAACATGATAACAAATCAATAGGATGGTCATCTAAACAAACATACAGACACGATTACTTCAATAAAATAATTTTATGGCAAAGATAACACAACCACACGATGGATAAACAAAACAATAATAAAGAAAGAGTATAAAGATAGGACCTTTAATAAAAATCAGTGACTGTGTATTTAGCTTTTAAACCAGCATTGAGAAGCAGAAATAGAGTCATGCGGAATACATCACGGAAATAAAAATCTGAACTTGAAATCCGACCCAACTCGCCGGCGACCTCGACTAACTTCCTCGATCAAAGAACTGATATACGAGAGCCCCTAGTTATTGAATAAGACTGATTTCGGGGTCTCGTTGACATGAGGTGTCAAGGAGAGCGGTCATGGTGGTTGAATGAAAAGTTCATGGCTATTTCACGGTGGTTTGAGTAGTGATTTAAGGTGCTGATTTTTTGTGGGGGGAAGAAGGAGCTGTTGCGTTTGGAGGAAGACGATTCAAATAAAATTGCGGTTGCTATCATTCTAGGCTTCTCTAGGTATATTAGCCTGATTTATTATTTTGTAGAATTCCCTAGGTTCTACCTCAAACTTCCTATTTATAGTATTAGTAAATATTCACTATATATTTTGTAATTATTAGTGTTGTATAATTATGTTAATTATAGGATTCCTTTTGTATTAGAATTACACATTGTACACATTATATATATTGTATTAATGAGAAAGGCTCTCCAAGGGAGATTAATACAATCTTACATGGTATTAGAAATCAAAACTTAAACCCTAAGTTGCTTCCACCACAGCCTGCCCCCTCGGTACTGCGTCTTCTCCATTACCGAAAAACATTAAAAGCACCAACTTTCTTCTGCTTTTTGTCTTCCTTTTGTATGTTTTTTTTTGTCTTCCTGGTCCATTTACCAAGAGACAATAAAAGCATCAACATCTGTTTGTTTACCCGAGAACCAAGCAAAGTGAGACCTTTGCCATCTGTTTTCTTTTTGCTTTCGTCGGTCAACAACCCCTAAACAGCAAAGTGTCCTCTGTTTACTGCTTCTGCCCGAGAAGCAACAGTACACACGTGAAAAGCAGAGTCTTTGTCAGAAACCACGAGTTATTTTTTGTTTTCTCATGAAAAGAAGATACAAGATAATGACTTCTCACACACCGTCCAATTCTGGAGATCCATTTTGGACCTAATTTCCGGGAGCTTACCAGTTCGCTCCAGGCATTCCAATCCAATTTAGGCTCGGCTTTCGTAACATTGACTCCACGACAGCCCGATAATGCGTGGTATATGGATACGGCGCTACGTCTTATCTCACCAACAATTCAGGTAATCTTCCTCAACTGCGCCAGTTACCAACTCCACAATCAATTATGGTCGGTAGTGGTCATCGTATTCCAATTCAAGGATTTGGCCACACCCTTACCCTACCACCGCATCCCCACTTCTCTCTTCCAAATGTCCTTTATGCACCAAACATCATCAAAAATTTAATTTCTGTCAGAAAATTTGCCACCGATAATTCTGTCTCAATTAATTTTGACATGTTTGGATTTTTCGTAACGGACCTCCGTACCGGGAAACTCCTTATGAGATGCAATAATGAGGGGGACCTATATCCGTTCCTACTCACATTATTTGCTAGTCTCACTCCTCCCACAATTTTAACAAACATATCTCCATCTACGTGGCATAGTAGACTTGGTCATCTGGGTTCTCACGTTTTTTATTCTCTTAGAAATCGAAATTTAATCCAATGCAACAAAGGGAATCTTTCTCACAGTTGCTCCTCATGTCAGTTAGGAAAACACGTTAGACTACCATTTGCGACTTCTATGAGTATTACTTTCTCTCTCTTTGATATTATTCACGCTGATGTATGGCCATCTCCCATAACCAGAAACGTAGGCCACAAATACTATCTGGTATTTTTGGATGATTTCTCTCACTTTCTTTGGGTCTATCCACTCAAACTCAAATCTCAAGTGTTCTCCAAATTTGTTGAGTTTTGTACACTGGTTAAAATGCAATTTGAAAAGACATAAAATCGTTTCAATGTGATAATGATCGTGAATTTAATAATTCCTTCTTTCATAAATTTTATGCGGCGAATGGCATGATTTTCATTTCTCATGCCCCCATACATCCCCTCAAAATGGAAAAGCTGAAAGAATACTCTGAACCATTAATAATATGATTTGTATCCTATTTTTTCATGCGTCTCCCCCCTAATTTTTGGGTATATGCATTAAAAATGACAGAAAACATTCTCAACATTCTACCTACCCGTGCGATTCAAATTAGGACACCCACCGAATTTTGTACCGTCGGATCCCCACCCATGACCACTTTAGAATTTTTGGTTGTCTATGTTACCCAAATATTACATCCACGACACCTTACAAATTAGCACCCCGGTCTACTCAGTGCGTCTTCCTAGGTTTCCCGTCAAACCATAGGGGGTACTTGTGCTATGAGCTCTCCACCGACAAAATTATAATTTCTCGTCACATCACCTTTGTCAAATATGTCTTCCCGTTTGACAACATCAAAAAAAATTGAGTCACTGATTACCAATTCCTCGAAGATTCAGACCCATCACTGCTTGTCCAACATGTATTCCATCAAGCGGCCACTGTTCTGGCGGTGGCAGATGCACCAACTGCCACCACCGGCAGTCCAGCTACCGATGGTGACACCACTAACACCACTATCTCGTCACTGTCTTCCACCACCAGAAATCGCCCTTGCATCCCTGTCACTTTCCCGCTCTCTATCATGACCGTCGCCGACTGCCACCACCACCGACAGTCAACTCGTCGACTCGGTATCACAACCAGATATCTTCCCTACCGTTGTGTTGTCACCCCAGACCGACATCGAACCACCATCCCATAACATTCCAGCAACCCCACCGGCTATTGGAAACCAGGCTGCACCACCATTATTACACCACCGGACCACTCTTCCAGTCCTAAACCACCACCGACATCCTACCCTACCACCACCTGCCTCATTCTACCCAGACCAGTGCTACCACCGACCCCACTGTCAACCCCAGATGTACACCACTCCATCGTCCCCCCTTCCTAGAACCTGATTCCACTACTACACCTAATCTCGGACCCAAAACTCGACCCACAAACCAGATCGGAAAACCAGACTACCCCTGCCCCTTACACCGTATGGAAACTCGTGCCTAACATGAGATTTTCAAACCTAAAATTCAATTTAACCTATCCACACAAACCATCTCCCCAATTCCCAAAAGCCCAAAATTAGCCAAACAAAACCCTAATTGGAATGCGGTCATGTGTGATGAATTTAATACTTTAACAAAATAGCATACTTGAGATTTGGTTCCCAGATCGGAGGGGGTGAACGTGATCCGATGCATGTGGATTTTTCGTCACAAATTCAGAGACAGTGGTGGCCTAGAGAGATATAAGGCGAGACTTGTGGCTAATGGTACTAATCAGCATGAGGGTATTAATTGTGGTGATACATTCAGTCCAGTTGTTAAACCAGCTACCATTCGCACTATTCTGAGTATTGTTATGGGTAAGCATTGACCCATTCATCAACTTGATGTGAAAAATATATTTTTATATGGGGACTTGAAAGAAATTGTTTGCATGTACCAACCGCCTGGTTTTGTCCATCCAGCAGCCCCTCAGTATGTATGTCATCTCTGTAAGTCACTTTATGGTCTGAAACAGGCCCGTAGAGCATGGTATGATCATTTTGCATAGTATCTTATGCGAATTGGATTTGTATGTAGCAAGTGCGATAATTCTATCTTTATCTCTCATCGAGGTAACACCATTGCTAATTTATTATTATATGAGGATGACATTGTGCTTACTGCCTCATCTGATCTGTTGAAAAATGAGATAATTGCATTTCTCAAAGCCGAATTTGCCATGATCGACTTGGGAAAGTTGAGTTATTTTTTGGGGATATCAGTGACTAGATATGCAGACTTTATGTTTCTATGTCAGCGTAAGTATACAGAGGAGATAGTACACAGGGCTAAAATGGCAAACTGCAAGATTATGTCCACTCCAGTTGACACTAAATCAAAGCTTAGTGATGTTTATGGTAATCCGATGTCCGATCTCACACTTTACAGAAGTTTTGCAGGTGCACTACAATATCTCATATTCACCAGACCTGATATTGCTTATGTTGTTCATCAAGTGTGCTTGTTCATGCATGCCCCAGTGATCCTCATTTTACTGCCCTTAAGCGTTTCATCAGATACAGTAAGGGCACAATTGATCATGGTTACATTTATACCTCTCTACACCTAACAGGTTACTATCATATACGGATGCAGATTGGGTAGGTTGTCCGGACACGCGACGCTCCACCTCCGACTATTGTGTATTCTTAGGGGATAATCTAGTTTCATGGTCTGCCAAGAGACAGGCCACAATATCCCGTTCGAGTGTTGAAGCAGAGTACATAGGCGTTGCAAATGTTGTTGCTGAGATCTGTTGGCTCCGAAATTTACTTTTGGAGCTTCAGTGTCCTTTGCGTAAGGCGTCTATAGTCTATTGTGATAACATATCTGCTGTTTATTTATCTCATAATCCGATTCAGCATCAGTGAACCAAACACATTGAGATGAATATAATTTTTTTTCGTAAGAAGGTTGCTATCGAACATGTCAACGTATTGCATGTGCCTTATTCATATCAGTATGCAGATATATTCACTAAAGGACTACCTAGACAACTATTCCTTGACTTCAGATCCAATCTAAGCGTCCGACCTCCTCCCGCTCCGACTGAGGGGGTGTATTAGTGAATATTCACCATATATTTTGTAATTATTAGTGTTGTTTAATTATGTTAATTATAGGATCCCTTTTGTATTAGGATTTCACATTGTACACACTATATATATATATATATATATATATATATTGTATTAATGAGAAAGGTTCACCAAGGGAGATTAATACAATCTTACATATAGGGTGTCTATTTTTGGTAAATTTTCTAAATGGCATTTAAAATATTCTTTGGGTGCGGTGGAAATATCTAAATGATAATAAATAAAATAAAATATTATTCCTACTATAAGTATTAATTATTTACTAAAGCCTTTGACTTGTAAAATATATTTTTGTAACTTTTCCTTATTTTTTGTGAATAAAAACGAAACTTATATTCTAAAAATGCGACTATTTTTGTGGTTTTCAAATTTTCAAATAAAATCTACTTAAAATGAAATTAAAAATTAAAATGTCAAGATTAGGCTAAAAGGAAAACTTTAACTCTATGACGGTGTAAAATCTAAGGGAGAGTAAAAAATCACGTGTCATAATTCAGATCTTTGATCATCTTCTCAAAGATAAGCAGATTCGGCTGCTTGATGGTAATAGGATTCCACCTACCGAGGAACTCAAAGATAAGAAGTACTGCAAGTGGCATAATTCATATAGCCACTCTACTTCTAATTGTGTGGTCTTCAGAAAGGCGATCCAAAAGGGCATCAAAAAGGGGAGGTTCAAGCTAGCCGACAAGAGTATGGATGAAATATCCATTGATACTGACCCCTTCCCCGCAGTACCAATATCTATGGTATCTTTTGCTAAGCTTGATGAGTCAAGGGACACCAAAGGGAGACAGACGATTAAAAGGGTGTGGGTCCCAAAGAAACCTACCAAAGGGGAGAAGGCTACAAGGAACTCTGTGTTCAACCGGTTAGACAACATACATGACATTCATGGCCGCCCTAAATACTTTAGGGATGTTGAACGAGAACTTCAGGAAAAAACCATGAGGTTCAGAAGGATCCCTATCGACGCCAAGCATATGCCTGGAGGGCAAGTACGGATGCCAACCAACCCGGCAGCCGAGCATGCCTCGAATAGATGAAGAACCACTCTCTAAAACCAAATAGAGGGTGGTCGAGTTTAACGTAAACGAGGGTGTTTCATCCTTACGTATCACGGCGAGAAATGAGGACCAGACGAGACCCTAGAGAATGATTAAACCAGCCTCCAACACAGAAGGGGGGAAGTGGTTCATTAATCAGGCTTCTGGAAATAAAGAGGCACCACCGAGAGTCACATCTAGGACTCAGGAAAGAAGGATGCAACGGGCTAAGGCCTTGCGTAATATGCAACGGGCCAGGGCATTGCGTAAGATGCAATGGGTCAGGGCTTTGCGTAAGATGCAACAGACATTGTATCTAATTTCCAGCACCAAGGTAGATGAAAATCATGATATTCCTAATTCTCCCGTAGCCGAGGCTACCGAGCGGGCATTCGGCTCAGTTTCTTCAGGGGCAATGTTGCTTGAAGGAAAGACGTCGGGTCAACCAGAGCTGGATTAACAGCCTACTGACAACTCAATGGAGGAACCCCATCAAGAGAACGTGGCCCTAGATAGACCTCTAACCGAGGCAATCCCACCGATCGTGCATAGGATTCAGTCAGATGACCCTCAGCTGATTCCCATCTGTCTTCAAAAAATGGAAGATATGAGCGTCTGGTCAACCGAATTAGATAAAGAAGGGGACTCCATCCTCGATTTATTTAGCCAGGACCTGGTTGATGAGATCTAGGCATACATTGAAATGGTCAGCCTAATCCCATGTGAGTTATGGGCCAGCCGCTCTGTGCTGAATAGCCTAGAAGGTGATGTTTGTGTAGAAGACGCAGAATGGGCAATAATAGCTGATACCCCGGCTAGGGACACTTTGAGCACCGTATTTGGTGCACCTACAGAAGATATGGTTAAATATTTCAAACCCTTTTACGTTAAGGCTTATATTAATGGCAAAATTATTAGTCGGGTGTTCATCGACAATGGGGCTGTGCTAAATGTGATGACGTTGCTTACCTTGAAGGATCTTAACAAAACAAAGGATGATCTTATCCCAATTAACATGAAAATGGCTAGCTTTATGGGAGAAGCCTCTGAAGCATTGGAGTTTCTAATAGCAAAAATCACTGTAGGTCCTAAGACGGTCTGGTATGCCTTCTTTGTAATAAATGGCAAGTCGTCCTACACTATTCTGCTGGGCAGGGATTGGATTCACACTAGCTGATGCCTTCATTCTACCATGCATCAAAAGCTCATCTTTTAGGAAGGAGATAAGATAGAAATTATCTCAGCGGATGATAATCCGTTCTGACAAGGGGTTTAGAATGTAGAGGTTTCCTCTATTTACCCTATATGGCTCCCATAGCTATTGCGGAGCAGTATGAATAAGGATCTTGGGAATACTGCAATCTTACTTCACGAGGTTTTAAAATAAAATAATTAGCCAAACCACGGCTTACCTTGGAAGATTTAAATGATTGAGGAGACCCAAATCATACATGACATGTGGCAGCGGCTGACTGCTTTAAATTCTGAAGCAATGATAGCCGAAGCATCACAGGTAAAGGACTACAACAGAGAACAAACACTGGCGACCGATGACATTGAGTTTCCAATGGAACTTGAATCTCCCATAAGGAGGGCTAAGCCTAGTTTTGAGTCTCAGGATCCCTTAGAAGATATCAACTTAGGTACTGAGGAAGTCCCTCGACTAACATATATTAGTGGCTTGCAGAAGAAGGAGGATAAATGAAGCATAACGACTCTTCTACTACAGTATAAGGACTGTTTCACGTGGGATTATCACGAGATGCCTGGGTTGGCACAAACTTTGGTAGAGCAAAAATTGCCGATTAAAGAGGGTTTCACGCCTCATAAATAGCCACCCAGAAGATAGCACCCTCAGTTGATACCTCAAATTAAAGCCGAGATTTAATGACTACCGAAAGTCGGGTTCATTAGAACGGCTAGGTATGTAGAATGGTTGGCAAACATTGTGCCAGTCAAGAAGAAGAATGGTAAGGTTCGGATATGTATTGATTATAGGAACCTAAATCTAGCCACTCCCAAAGATGAATACGTCATGCCTATGGTCGATATGCTAGTCGATTCAGCGGCCGCAAACTTAGTGCTGACATTCATAGATGGATACTCTGGCTATAATCAGACAGCATTAGCCGAGGATGATATTCACAAGACTGCATTTAGGTGTCCATGAGCCTTGGGCATTTACGAGTGGGTAGTTATGTTGTTCGGTCTAAAGAATGCGGGTGCTACTTTTCAAAGGGCAATGAACACCATTTTCCATGATCTGATCGGCAAGACTGTGGAAGTTTACATTGATGATATGATGGTGAAGTCTAAATACTTCAAAGATCATTTAGCCGATCTGGAACAATCACTAAAACGAACGAAGATTCATAATCTTAAAATGAATCCAATCAAGTGCATGTTCGGAGTATCGGCTAGAAACTTCCTTGGCTTCTTGGTACACAAGAAAGGTATTGAGATAGATCATAACAAAGCCCGGGTAGTAATGGAGTCGGCACCACCCATAACAAAGAAGGAGTTAAAAAGCCTGTTCGGGAAGATCAACTTCCTAAGGAGGTTCATATCTAATTCGGCTGGCAAAATGAAGGCGTTCTCACCTTTTCTCAAGCTTAAAGGGTCAGAAGAACTAGTTTGGGGTCCAGAATAGCAAGAGGCATTCAACCAGATCAAAAAGGCCTTAGCAACGCCTCCTGTGTTGGTGCCTCACATGCCAGGAAAACCTCTGAAATTGTACATCTCGGTTGCAGAGATATCTATCGGCTGCCTGTTAGTACAGGATGCCGATGATGGAACTGAAAGGGCAGTTTACTATCTTAGCCGAATGCTCAATGAAGTTGAAATTAGATATACTCCTATAGGGAAGCTTTGTTTGTCCTTATTCCATACTTGTACAAAACTTGAACATTATCTAATACCACATGTGGTTCACATTTTGTGCAAGATTGACATCGTCCGGTACTTATTGAATAGACCAGTTTTGCAAGGACGACTAAGGAAATGGGTAATCAAGCTCACGGCATGTTCCCTCGAATATAGGCCACTCAGGGCTATCAAAGGTCAGGCGGTAGCCAATTTCTTGGTAGACCACCCTTGTATAGATATGGAGGACCCATGCGACTGAAAACAAAAAGGATAGGAATGAATTGAATAAAGAAAGAATATATAGAACCTTGAGCATTTTCTCTTCTCGGCAATGGTTGAGAGTAAAAAAGGAGAAGTTTCCTATCTTAGTTTCACTTCATTGAACTGGCTACTACCGCGCAACGTGCCCTTGCTTGGTGGATCGTTAATTAATCAGTTTTAAAAAGAGGGATGGATTTCGACCCTCTACCGCATGTATGGATGTCGTCCCTTGGACGCTGACTTTTGATGGGTCAAGAACACAGAAGGGAGTCAGAGCCGGGATAACAATAACCGATCATATAGACGAAACGTATAGGTTCTCTTATCGGTTAGATTCTGACTTGACAAATAACCAAGTTGAATACGATGCTCTCATCATAGGACTCAAACTCTTAGTCCCTATGAAAGCAAAGTACATCAAGATTCACGGAGACTCTCAATTGGTTATCAAGCAGCTGGCCGAAGAATATGACTGCAATGATCCAAATTTATTGGCCCGTTATGAAATAACTAGCAGGTTACTTAGTAGGTTCGCGTTATCTGCGTTATCTACGTTAAGTCATGTTCCCAGGGGCATGAATGTTGAGGCTAACGATTTGGCACAAGAAGCTTCTGTCTTTAGGAAGTCTCTACTCACTCTAGAGTATGACGAGCTGTCAGCCGAAATGTTAGCCATGGACCAGATCGACTCATGGAGGCAGTTACTAATTGACTACCTAAAAGATCCCTCGAGTTGCAAGGACCTCAAAGTTAAAAGAAGAGCCTTGAAATACGTTCTCATTGACAATGGCCTCTATAAAAAGAGCATGAATGGAGTACTACTCAAGTGCATTGCTAAAGCAGAGGCATTGAGGGTCATGGGAGAGGTCCATGAAGGAGTATATGGATCACATAGAGTGGGGACAACGATGAAGTGGCTGATCTACTGACACAGCTATTATTAACCTACTATCACAACTGACTGCTTCCAGTATGCAAAATGATGCGGAGAATGTCAGAAACATGGACCAATCCAACGGGTACCAGCCTAGTTGTTGCACCAGTCGCAAAACCTTGGACCTTCAGAGAATGGACTATAGACCTCATCAGCAAGATTCACCCACAATCGGCTAAAGGCCACAATTTCATTAGTGTGGCTACCGATTACTTCACTAAATGAGTGGAGGCTCAACCGATGAAGAGGGTCCATCAGATAGATATCATTCAGTTTATCTAACACCAGATCATTTACCGATATGGTATTCTTGAGACGATTACCGCCGATCAAGGGACGATGTTCACTAGTTCTAAGGTGGAAACATTTGCTGAGAAGTTCAATATCAAGATGATCACATCTTCGCCTTATTATGCACAAGCGAATGGGCATGCCGAGGCAGCCAACAAACTTATTGTGAACACAATTAGTAAGAGCGTGGAGGATAAACCAGGAATGTGGCATTTCACTCTGGATGAAGCCGTTTGGGCAATCAGAAATTCTAAATCTTCAGCTAACGGGATGACACTTTATCGGTTAACTTATGGCCAAGATGATGTGTTGTCGTTGGAAATTAACATCAAATCCTTACGGGTGGCCATGCAGAACTCTCTAAGTTTAGAGAAGTATCAACAAGACATGCTAATGGAGTTAGACCAGCTAGATGAAGATCGACTGATGGCCTTAAAGAAAATCGAAGCCGGTAAATGTAAAATGGCTAAAGCATACAACAAACATGTTAAGCCTAAGAGGTTTGCCGAATGAGACTTAGTTTGGAAAACTGTTTTGCCGATTGGGATGAAAGATCGTAAATTCGGCGAATGGTCACCAAATTGGGAAGTACCTTTCGTAGTAAGCCAACGGATCGCCAGCAACACATATCGACTAATAAACATGCATGATGAAGAAATGGACATGAATGTAAATGACATGAATGTAAATGACAAATATCTAAAAAGGTACTATCCTTCGATTTGGGGCATGCATGAATAAATGATAGCCACAGACCTGCTGCCTGGTCGCACAAAATAAGTTAATTCCCTCCGACGGGAGACGTATGGCTAAATGACAGCCACAAACTGGTTGCCCGATCACAAAATACAGAGAAAGTCATTTCTTTCACACGCATGTGTCGTAAGGTTGGCCGCACTGCTCAGGCGAAGAAACGCCATCCCAAGTGGTCAAAGACAACGACCCATCAAACCTACAGGATTTATTTTAAATTTGCTCAAGAATGTTGAGAGCAATGCTGAAGGTAAAGGGTGGGATATGTATTCCCACATTCAAGTAAACCAAGCACAAAAATAGAGGCGCCGCACATACCCGAGCGTGGCGTTACAACAGAAATTAAATTCTGACAGTGCGGCGGCATCAAAAGGACCCATGCGCCTCCATTCGGCTTCTATGACCAACTTCACTAGGACTAACCAACCCGAATGATGAGCGACCTTAGTCGGCAAAGTATGAAGGTTAGCCGAACAACGGCCGCCGGTGAACCAGTCACAAGTAGAAAAAAGTCATGGTTTATCGCGTTTGAGGTACTGAAAGAATAGAGAATCACCTTGTTCTGGTCCACCGTACGGAGTCAGAAATAGTTGTTCATCAACGAAGGCCAAGGCAGGGGTCAGGTCACTATCGGCTAGAATGATTTTTCCTGATCTTCGAGATGAAAAAGATGAAGTCATGGTTTCCGACTAAGAAAAGGGCCAAAGATTAGGTAAGAAACCTATGGGGGGATACCTTTCCTTAAATAACCTTCAGAGGAGAGGCTGAGATTGATTTATTATTTTTAAAAGCATGGCCAAAAATTATCAGAGCTAATTCGTGGTATTAGAGACGCCTCGGTTAAAGGGGGAACACATTTCAAGAAGTGATCATCATTGTATGCACTGGAGATGAGACGATTGAAGTGACATGCGCGGCTGTCAAACTGAAATGACGGCTACTTTTGGAATACATCAACTCGGCAACTGCACTCAAGTTAATGTAGGGGGCAATTGTTAACACTCAAAAGTGTTTAGCCGAATCAAGTGACCGCCGAAGGAGGAAAAGGATTCTAAATCAGGAACTGAGCTGAATCATAGTTGAATCCATTAGTCCCTACCGTCGGCTAGAAAAGCATTATCGGTCATTACAGTAGTCTGGCCGAGTCATAATTCCGAGGAACGACTGAGACTCACACATACTCGGACGCCTCGAAGACAAAGTCAAAGGACCTTCTAGAAAAGGTAGCAACCAGCAACAGCCTGAAGGGAGTGCCGCCGATCGTGCTAGGGGTCCAGACGAATAATTCGGCACCACCTCCTCATAGTTGGCTAGTGGATTTCGTGGGTAGTTTGATCGCTAACATAGGGGGTCACGTTTATTCTTTTTGTACTATAAATATAGGAATTAATTGTACAGACAAAACAACACACAATCAATCAAAAAACTTATTCTTATTTATCTTCATTCTACCTTTACCGCTTTTATTGCACTCTAGCTGTATTTATGCTTCTTACCA
The DNA here is from genome assembly GCA_034509755.1 of Anisodus tanguticus. NCBI lineage: Eukaryota > Viridiplantae > Streptophyta > Magnoliopsida > Solanales > Solanaceae > Anisodus > Anisodus tanguticus. Next base: position 50,310,094 of record CM067540.1, on the reverse strand, counting down.
CCTAGTTTACTCACTCACCATCCTAACGTTTTCTGGAGTAGTTGGGGAACCCATTGCCGGAAGTTAGAGTTCCGCTTCCGGCCCAAATCGCTTAGTTAAGGAATCAATTTCTCATCCGATTTCGTCAGCCGATAAAATGGCAAACACTTCGGACGGTAACACATATATAGAGAAGAGAGAATTCAAAGTCACCACCTGCCTTGCTCTTCTTGGGATCTATAGTTCATACGAGTAGGGGTGTTCGCGGGACTTCTTTGGAATATTTTTTTTGAATAAATTTGTTTTTTGAAGGAATCGTTATTTTCTATCAAGAATGTTACTGATCCAATTTTTGCTTAAAGAAAACTAAATCAATTAACATGGTTTTAAAAATTTTAAGACCATACCAAGCCAAATTATTATAATAAAATTTTCCTGTTTTGATTTGATCGGTTTTACGTATTTGGTTCGATTTTTGATGTTATCTTATTTTAACACATAATAAATTATCAAACTCGACTTACATCTTAATGATTTATTAGAATAGAAATGAAATTGAGAAAATATTGAGAAACATTCACGATGATGATATATTAAGTTGGGATTCAATTTTTTTTTCTGGTCTCAGTATATTAAGAAAAGATTGTTTCCAAAATTAAAAGATTATTTAATTGACTAGTATATACTTGCAAGTATGAGATAAAGGCATATTTCGATTTAAATTGACCTATAGCCTTTCAATATAGACAACAAGAATTCAGATAGAATTGTAGGGAAATGATTGTTATAAAACATAACAAAATTTTATTGAATTTCAAATATCGAGGAAATTTTCTGAAGTTTGTGTGGCATTTCAAATTTTCTCAAAGTTTGAACCGCAAGAATTAAGTGTCTTAAAGTTCAAAAAGAGTAATTAGTCTCTACCATATTCTTAGTTTATGATAATTTTTCAGTTACGTTATAAACATGGATTATATTCTAAGTAGTAGTCCTATAAGTGACAACCTGATATATTCTTTGAAAAAATATTTAGGTATTTTTACATGTAGCTAACTATAGGAGACATTTAAGTATAATAATTACTATATTTTAAATAAATTACAATCCGTATTTATATTGTGTATTCAATTTACTGCTCATAATTATATTGTATTTACCATTCTCCCAAATTTAGTGTATTCTTATCTCTCCCTCTCTCTTCTCCCTCACTCCGGTCTTCTCCCTCATCCTTCTCTCTGTTTTCATCATTAAAGCCCCGCCAAATTTCGTGTATTTACCGCACGGTGATAGCCAGATATAGGGTTTCTTTTATCATTGGAATTGAGTTGTGTTCAGTGAACTCAGGAGCAAAAATTCTACATGCAGTTAATAAATATTCTTCTGAATTTGATAGCTTTGTTAGAAATGGAAATATACCCCAAAATTCTAAAATTCAACAGCAGCATAAACACTACGCCGCCATTGAAGAATAATACCTAGACAGTGATGTTTTTCTCGACGAAAACCTAGACGAGGACGTATTTGAGTGTATTCGTCGATTTGAGTGTATTTATCCAATTTTTAAAGGAAATTTTACATCTCTGACCGAAATCCGTGGCTTCTTCTCCTTCTTGTATCTCAGATCTGAGTATATTTTATTTCTAGTATCTCCAGATCTGAGATTATTTGAGTGTATTCGTCATTTTTAGTGTAAATATTTGAGTTTATTCGTCAATCTGAGTGTATTTGCTCAATTTTCAAAGGAACTTTTGAAAGTATATTTATGTCCTAGAGACAGTCTGTATTAGGACAAATGTACTTTATACACATTTGTATTATTATTAATGGAGATTAATATTTTGGCATTTACAATTATTGAATTATTAGTTGATTGTTTATAATATTCTATAATATGCATCCCTAGAGGTTACGTTGTTATTAATAATGTGAGTTATTAATATTATAACGTAATTCTTAAAATAGCCTCGACTAATGATCATCAAGAATGGGATATCCAAGTTATGTGATAAGTCGACATGTGGTCTGCATCACTTCCTTGGAGGATGTAGTATGTCTCACCTGCTACGAGCAATGGCTACTCATGATGGACACATGGATACTTTGAAAGTATTGGTATACCCTGCTAATATACTGTTTGTTATACATGTCTAAAGTATGATCAGCGTGTGGAATATAGAAGTCCTTAGACTTGAGGTCAATACACACCTTGTCTACATAGTAATATACTTTGATCATGTCCTAAGCTCAAATGCCTTATAGGTTGAGATACGACTTGTATTGGGTACATTACGATGTGGATTAAAGGTGGTAGTTGAGCCAAGATTATCATTCATTCCTCGAATGTATATTCGAGAGAACATTCAGTTTCTCATTGATATTGGGTTGACTAAGTTGTTGGCCAACGCATTAGATATATCTAGAATATGGTCTTGTTGTCAACCAATATAGATGAGATATAATGATCAAGCCATTTGGATAGACACTTGGCAAATCCTAAGCTTGATCGAGTGTATCATGAATGAAAGGATTTTATCTTACCACATAGAGGTTAAGTTTACTGGATTCATGTAAATGTACTTCATATATTGAGTTCGTCTTGCGGCGCCGTCTAGGAGTTTTGCGTAGACCTTAATTTGATTAGTGTCGATATGAGAAGGCTTGTAGGGTCACACTATGTCGATTGTCCTTTCTATCTAAGGATGTATTGAGAGAGTATTAAATATTCGATTTAGAAATTGAGATATTTAAATGAATGATGATTGTTTTAATTAAGTCAAAATTGGATTTTTGATTTAATTAATAATGTGCTGAAAATTTTTGGGTCAGGCCCAAGGTCAAACCCTAATCCAATTTGACCTAATTTTTCACTTATAAATACAGACCTACACGTCATTATTCAACACACTTGATTTTCATATCATTATTCTAAGTCTTAGAGACTCAGAATCAACACACTCTCTTGAACCTCTGCCGGATTTTCTAGCTTTCCAAAGGAGGGATACATTGAAGTTTGGAGCTTGCAATCGAAAGGGCATTTGCGTGCGCACCCACAGTTGATAAAGATTTCAGATATTGTAAATATGTAAGTACCATTCAAGTCTTATGTTTACGGTTTTAAATTACCCTATAGTCAAACAGTTCTACGCTTGTTGGGTTTGAAACAAGGTTTCAATATCCATTGCGTACAACAACCCAACAAAAATCTTACAGTGGTATCAAGAGCCAGGGTTGTTTTGTATGATTATAAGTAATTAGTTAATAATAATATGAGTTAAAATTTGTTTAAATCTGAAATTTATGTCGTTTAAAGCTTTAAAACCTAATATCTTAAAAGCACATCATCTTTGTCTCCCAAACTATTAAACAATGATGTAATCGAGGAAGTCATTCTGATCTAACTCTTCTAAGTCAATGTGCGTAATCGGTTCATTGCGAACACGGTGCACTGAAGCGAAGAACTATAAGGGATTAGATGATGGTCGATGAACGTGTTGTTTGATAGTGAAGGGTAACGAAGATGAATCTGCAAATTTGACCCTGAACCAGTTTTAGGGTTTCGGAAATGTGGATTTTGTACTTCCGAGACGGAGGTGCCGCGGCACCGAGGCTCCAATTAAATATATATATATATATTCAGAACAGTGAACAGTAACCAAACACTATTCCAGCGATTTAAAAATATACTTAGTATATATATATTTTTTCCGAATAGTGAACAGTACCGAACACTGTTCCGGCATGAACAGTGGCGGCAATCACTGTTCCGGCGGGGCAGTGGCGGTTTCTGAAATTGCAATTTAGCCCTTGGGGTAAATCTGAAATTTTTAGAAGTTTTTGGAATTTTAAAATCATCACATTTGGTCCTTTGGGCAAATCTGTAAATTTCAGAAAAGCAGATTTGGTCCCTTGGGTCAAATATGTAATTAATTTAAAATTTTTGAAATTACAGACAGGTCCCTGAAATCTGAAAATATTTTTTGAAAATTAAAATTGGATTTTCTGAATTATAAGGGGTTCAAAATTAAAATTTTAAATTCTTGAGGGACTAAACTGTAAATTCTAAAAATCTGGAACCTACAGTAATATCCTGAAAATCTGTTTTTAAAATCAGAAAATGTTTAAGGGGTTGTTTGGATTAGACTTAAATTTTAGAGTTTAGACAAGTTAACACATGATTATTATTAATTGTATATTATTGAATAATATACGAACTATATGCTAAGTGTTTAAATGCTTTCATCTAATAATTAGCATAGTATCTCTGCTATAACTGTCTGGGCAGGCGGCGCCCAGTATTTGATTAAACCATCTTATATCATGCATATTGGGTTGACGGTTCCCAACTATATGTGTCATTAGTTTTGCATGATATTAAGATGTCATATTTGATATGGCGTAAGAGAATTGATCTTAGTTAAAATCATGAATTAAAATATTCCCCAAAATTTTAAATACAAGTCTAAATTAAAACGCGTCATCCATTATAATTGTTAGAGTGCAAAATCTTTTTCGGCGATACGAGTATTTGTGCCAAAGCATTTGCTATAAGTTTACGAGGACCCAGACTCTTTCATAGATGTGTTTTAAATGTAAAGGTAAACGATAAACTTTTGTGGGTATTTACACCAAAGCGTTTGCTCACAAAGGCCAAATTTACTTAGATACATAAACGCAGTCGTGTAATGGGGTTGACTTGCTTAGACAAATCTTGGCGCCAAAGTTTCGGACTAATCTAAGGACGCAAGATTAAATATAATATTTGATCAACCAAGAGTTGCAAATAAGTTTTGCAATTGGTTTAGAACCTACCAAGATGTGTTATTGAAGTTATCAGCCAAAGCAAATGCGGAGATAGCATAGGCTTGGATCTTGGCCCATTATGACCTCAATTAATATAGGTCCGTATTCTACCATGGGGCCGTAGAAGTATGTTAAAATAGTGGGAGTTCTGCGTAGACCTTAATTTGATTAGTGTCGATATGAGAAGGCTTGTAGGGTCACACTATGTCGATTGTCCTTTCTATCTAAGGATGTATTGAGAGAGTATTAAATATTCGATTTAGAATCGAGATATTTAAATGAATGATGATTGTTTTAATTAAGTCAAAATTGGATTTTGGATTTACTTAATAATGTGCTGAAAATTTTTGGGCCTGGCCCAAGGTCAAACCCTAATCCGGTTTGACCTAACTTTCACCTATAAATACATACCTACACTTCATTATTCAACACACTTGATTTTCATATCATTATTCTAAGTCTTAGAGACTCAGAATCAAAACACTCTCTCGAACCTCTGTCGGATTTCCTAGCTTTTCAAATGAGGAATACATTGAAGCTTGGAGCTTGCAATCGAAAGGGCATTCGCGTGCGCACCCACAGTTGATAAAGATTCCAGATATTGTAAACATGTAAGTACCATTCAAGTCTTATGTTTACTTTTTTAAATTACCCTATAGTCAAACAGTTCTACGTTTGTTGGGTTTGAAACAAGTTTTCAATATCCGTTGCATACAACAACCCAACAAAAACCTTACAACTTTTACATCTTTGGTCGGAATTCATGGCTTCTTTTCCTTCTTGTATTTCAGATCTGAGTGTATTTTATTTCTTAAATCTCCACATTTGAATGTATTTTAGTGTATTCGTCATTTTTAATGTAAATATAAGGTATATGTATTTAGTTGATTGTAATTTTGGGTAAATTAGATGTATTTGATTGTATGTGTTGTTTGAATGATCTATATGCATATGTATTTGGTTTACTCTATTTTAAAACTGTGTATTTGAATACACCTGAATATACGCGAAGCTGTATATTTGAATACACTTAAATACACGTAAAATATCTATAGCATAGCCACGAAATTTATTAAGAAAAAAATAGCTACAATTGATTAGAAGCCTAGAAACTATAGCTATATTACTCGAAAGAAAATAGGGAAAGAGCCTTCGTTGGCCCAATGCCCAACCGCATCTAATATTCATCCTGAATTTTGACTTCGCTCCTTTTCCTTTTATTTGTCCGGAAATGTTATCTATTTCAAAACTAAAGCTAGTACATATTGTTATCTTTTTTGAATATATAAATAAAGTTGTAGAACGGAAGAAACAATGTTTACTCAACAAATTGTAACAATTTCATATATAAAAAATCCTGCGTTAATATCAGCTGAAGAGTCTCTAAAGATCAAGTGACTTGGGCATAGTACTCTGTTCCAGATGAAGACATTCCAAAGTGAGCAAATCATTCTATTGGAGTTACTCGTAATTTTAAGGCTAATTGGGTTGTGGTTAATTTATTTTTGGTAGGAATTGGGATAGTCCAACTCCAGTATTGGGACTTAAAGAGGACACTCCAAAGATTACTATATACATAAGTGTTGGGTCCGGGGCTACGGATAAGCAAGAATATGTAAAAAAAAAAAAACGTAACAGCTAGAACAATTAAAACAGTTTCTGGATGTTGCCTTCAATGTTGTGTCAACATATGAGGCAACATTGTGATAAAACAGTTATAAACCTTTATAGAGTAAATGCAGCGGAAAAAGTAAAGTGACACAAAGTTTATATTTTCAAGGGTATATATTAATATATCCCTTGATGGTCAATGACCAAAGAATTGTATAAATTATATACAATACAAATGAATTTCTTTTTACAAGATTGAACAATAAATGCGAAAAGAAATTACAAACAAAAGTGAAGTCGCAGATGACTTCAGCCTAAAGTTAAAAGATCTAAAAAGACAAATACAACATCTTCATTACTATTGCTTGAAATATAAGCTTGATCTAGAATCTGGGCGGCAATAGTAACGTGGGACTAGATGTTGTTATACTACTTTAGGCTAAGTGTGTTGATCCAGTTTCTAAGGTGAATATGCGAGAGCTCTCTTGGTAATTCTTCTCGTTTAATTCTGGATATCGATATTCTGAAGTTTCCCTCTATTTATAGTGTGGAACTTCCCTTTAAATCCTCACTGGTTGGTTGCGGAGGCTGAGTAAAAGAAGGCTTCAGCTTGGATCGGTTCTTGCTCCATAAAAAGCTCAACGTTCTGGACTTGGTCTTCACGCTGCTTCCTCTCCAAACTTTGACTGTTTCTTTTACCACGTTTTAAACACATCATCATTGTAAGCTTGCCTAGGTCATTTTTACTCACAGTAACACAACCTGTTTTGGCTGGAAGAATAGGCAAAATCGTTACAGAGATGTTGTCAGGAATGTTGTCACAACATCGCAGGCAACATTCTTCTTTTCATAAGATGTTGTCCTGAGCATTTACAGATGTTGTCACAACATCCATCCAACATCAACAATCTTCCCCTTTTTGCCTTTCTTCATAAAACTCCATACGAAGCGAAAATGACTAGGATATTGATTCCCGATGTAGTCCTTACATTCCAAGAATCAGTAGGATCAGTGCTATGCTCCCCCTTAACCTGTAGTATTAAATTCCAAGCAATGTTGTATCGATGATTTGATTAGATAGGAGTTATGTTCTGTTACTGTAGACTTACTTATAGAAACTACGTAATCAGTCTACAGTAACCATTCATCCCAATCCACATCAGGCAACTATATATAAACAGCTTTAGAAAGCAGTCACAATGTCTGCAAGAATTTTCTTGACTAATTAAGTGTCATGTTTATTCTTGTATATGATGTCGAGCTCTCTTTGAAGTTGGTAAATCAAATAAACTCAACCATGCTTCTATATGAATCCTGGATATCCATTTCATTTGAGTCAGAAACTGGAGGCTAAATAATATATGTAGGAAGTAGAATTAACACATTTTATTTAAAGCATATGAACAATCTGTTGTTTGAAAGAATAGATAACATTGATTAGCTACCATCCTAAGCAGTACAATATTTGGTGTTATAACCACTCAAATACTAACTACACTTTGAATCATCAGACTAGAATTGAGCAACAAATTTTGGAATCTAATCAACCATCTAACAACGCATATGGAACATGTTAACAAAAGGAGTCAAAATCATGATTCTACCAGATTACAAGAATGGGATCCAAGAGCTATACTGAAAAATATGTCTTTCCTTGAACAAAAGATTCATCAACTCGGAGGAGTGGTGCATTTAATTGTTGACCACAATAGTCTAGCCGAGATTCAGGGAAGTGACCTTTCAATTCAGCAACAACAGCTAATAACAGCTGATCTTACCTCTATTATTGTACAATTGATATCAACTGCAGGAAGCCTTCAAAGTAAAATATTACAAACACAAATAATATTCCAAATGTCAGTATATCCAATATTCAAATAAAAAGGTATTATCAGTACTTCATTCATCATTGAATCAACACTCCATTCCATCAGCATGGTGATCCTTGACTAGAGTAATCGAGTCACAGTAGCTTCCAGCCGCTTTCTGTGATCGATCACTCTATGCAGCACCATCTTCATCTTCATAGCATCAGAAGTAGTCAGCAATCAATCATCTCAACTCCTCTCCCCCTGCATCATGGCCTGCATCCTCATCAGTAGCAGTTCCCTCTGTCTGTCTTCTTCCACCAGCAACATCAGCATCATTATCTCCCCCCTTTTTGTGAAGAAAGTAAGCCCACATAATAGTTCCTGGCTCGCACTAGGTCTTGAATTTGCCTGTCAAGTTCAGCAATGTGTTGTCAAAGCCAGTCTTTGGACATTGGGACCTTTCCTTCAGCAATGTTGCCAGGAATGTCGGCAACATCCTTTGATGTGTCAGTGTCCCATTCATCTTTCTTCCAAGGCAGGTCAATAACCCTGTCCCTGCTGTTCACAACTGCTCATTGTACTGAGTAAACCTCTAAGGCTGGACTCAGCTTTTCTCCTTTTGGAGTTTTAAAACCTTGGTTGAGCAGGATTTGAAAAATCAAGGAGGGGTATGGAAGGGCAAAATTGCTTTGTCTTTCTGCCAAATTGGCAACATGGTTGAATATGAGGGTTTCTAAGTCAACTTTCTGATTCCTTCCAAACTTGAAAAGCAGTGATGCTTGATCAAGGGTCACTACTGTCTCGTTGATGGATGGTAGCCAGTTGTATATAGCAAGTTTGTACAAAGTGGCAAACAAGGCAGTGAGTTTTGACACAGGATTGCGATGAGCCCAAACAATGATCAAATTCCCTGTAAGGTACTTGATCATCGAATTGAGTTCCTCCACAGTGGAATTTGGTTGAGGTTCTCTTTCACTAATAATTATCCCAAGAGTGGAGTTGATGATATTAGGTGTAAAATTGTATACCTTGTTGTATAGTTACACTTTCCCAAATTTCTTTGAGGTTGTGTCCATAACAGAAAGCGTCAGATTAGCATAGAACACCCTAATCACCTTCTCACAATAAGGATTCTTACCAGATACAGAGCTTAAGATCTTTCGACTACTTAAGAAATCAACTAAACCATTTTTGGAAAATGAGGTTAGGTCAATCACCTTCTCCCCTCTAACTCCTCTATTTTAAAACCAATTCCAATTACCGGAGCATGATTTCGTTTGAAACATGAAAGAGTAGGAAATTACCTCAGAATCTGTTTCAGATTCTGTGTTTTCTTGTTCGGATGAGGTGGCAGCAGGTGTTGCCTCGGATATTGGGGAAACATAGTTTGGGTCTATTTTCTCATCTGCTGCCTTTGATGTTGAGGCAATATTTTTATCAAAATTCCAGTATGTTCTGCGGACCCCTTTAGGAATGAAGTTACGTAGAGGTATGTCATCTAACATCTCTTCTTATTTTTCCTTCCCAGTTTCTGTTTGTGGAGTGGAAGTTGATGGAGTTCTGGAAGAACTGGGCACACTGAAATCGGTGTCAGTGATGCTGCTTGTGGTAGTATTAACAGGGAAAGTCGACTCTTCCCTAGATCTTTTGGCAGACTGGTTGTCACCGAATTGGTTTTCGAAAACCCTTTTTGACCTTTGCGTTGGAAATGTCAATTTTGACTGTCTTGAGGCAAGGTTTGAGAAATCAAATGTTGCATCAACATCGATTGGGTTTTCATTATCGCCTGGGTAGCTCACCAGTAATGGTTTTTCTGAACCAAGCAGGATCAAGGCCTGTATGCAGTCCTCCTCGACTGGTTTCAAGTCATTGATGGAAATGTAATGCTTGTAAACCTTGTTGCTATTTGCTGGACTAGTCGACTTTGGGGAATAATCTTTGGTGTTTGTGAATTTTGGAGAAATGGACATGGGAGAGGGTTTTGAAGATTTGGGCGTATTAGAGAAGCTTTGGGTTTTGAAAAGTGACGGTGGTGTTTGGGCTGCCATGATTTGATGGATTGGTTGATGTGACAATTCCAAGACAGAATTGGGAGGTTTCATTATGGCAAAATATACTTACACTCAAACTCCTTTTCCTTAAATTTAGATTGTATAGAAGAATAAAAAATCTTTACATACCTAAAATAAAGGATTTACACACCACATAACATCATTTAAAATTTTAAAAAAAGGGTCCTCCAGAATTTGTGGATTTTCCGTTAAAGACAGAGATGTGTTAAATACCAAAAAACAAGAATAAAATAAGATAAACCAGATTGATCAATGTACTGGAACACGATGTTGTTGATGATGTTGGCAACATTTCAAAGTTAAACAAGCATTATGAGACTCCAAGGATTTTCTGATTTGGTAGATGATATTTCCGTATATGTTCCCTATGAGACTGATCGCTGGACTAATGTAACATTTTACCATTGTCCTTAATCAACTTAGTTGAACACATACAAATTAAAAAAATATTGAGGAATTTTCAACCTTTTTGAAGCACGTGGTACTCCTATAGAATAGGAACGATACCAATCTGAAAGCTTTGCTCTTTTTGTATACATCCAAATCTTATAGTAGAGGCTTCGCCTTCTTATGATACTCGCAGAGAACGGTATCGCATTCATATCTTGACCTTTTAGAGTCATGCTTGAATCTTTTGACTCAATAGTAAATGTTACCTAGAATGTTATGACAACATTTTGGACAACATCTACCTAGCTTGTCTTATTTTCAAAGAAAACAGAGACCAAGAGATTTTTTCAAGCTAGAAAATCTCTCATGATCTAAAGGTTTGGTAAAAATGTCAGCCAGTTGAAAACAAGTATCAACATGTTCGATTTGAACTAGTTGTTTTTCCACTAAGTCTCTTAAAAAATGATGTCTTATGTCTATGTGCTTTGTACGTGAATGCTGAACAGGATTTTTGGAATTATTAATAGCACTCAGATTATCACAGTACAAAATCATGGAGTTATTAGTTATGTCATAGTCATCTAGCATATGTCGTAACCATATCAATTGAGCACAACAACTTCCAACTGCCACATATTCAGATTCGGCAGTCGAGAGTGATACACAATTTTGTTTACGACTGTACCATAAGACTAGATTATTACCAAGATAAAAACACCCACCACTAGTGCTTTTCCTATCGTCTACATTACCGGCCCAATCCGAGTCACTATATCCTATTAGATTAGGATTAGTATCTTTGGAGTACGAAATTCCCAAGTCACTTGTACTGGAAACATATCGAATGATACGTTTCAGAACATTAAGATTAGATACCTTGGGACTGGCTTGAAACCTGGCACAAACACATACGCTAAACATGATATCGGGGCGACTGGCAGTAAGGTATAAAAGGCTACCTATCATAGATCGGTACAATGTTGGGTCAACATCTTGTCCAACATCGTCTTTACATACCTGTTGCGTAGAGCCCATTGGAGTCTTCATGTGTTTAGCATTTTCCAGACCAAATCTCCTAACAAGATTCTTGGCGTACTTGCTTTGAGATACAAAAATCCCATCTTCATCTTGTTTAATCTGCAAGCCTAAGAAAAATGTTAGTTCTCCAATCATACTCATCTCAAATGTTGTCGACATTGCTTCGACAAACAACTTCAAGGGTGATTCTGTAGTTGAACCAAAAACAATATCATCAACATAGATTTGAGCTATTATTACATCTACACCGTGTCTTTTAATGAATAATGTTCTGTCAGCTTCTCCACGGGTAAAACCAAACTCAACAAGGAAGCCAGTTAAATGACCATACCATGCACGTGGTGCTTGTTTTACTCCATACAAAGCTTTCTTGAGCTTGTACACATGATGTGGATGGTGAGGATCCTCAAATCCCTTTGGTTATTCAACATATACTTCTTTGTCCAAGTATCCATTGAGGAAGGCACCTTTAACGTCCATTTGGTGCAAGGTAATCTTTAGATAGCAAGCAATAGCAAGAAGCAATCTTATTGACTCAATACTAGCCACATGAGTGAAGGTCTCGTCATAGTCGATACCTTCTACTTGTGTATATCCTTGAGCAACAAGTCAAGCTTTGTTCCTAACAATTTTCCCTGACTCATCTGATTTATTTTTGAATATCCATTTAGTCCCAATAACATTTGTGTTGTTGGGTCGTGGTACAAAGTCCCAAACCTCATTTCGGGAAAATTGTTCAAGCTCATCTTGCATGGCTTGAATCCAAAAATTATCTTTTAATGCTTCCCTAATATTTTTAGGTTCCAAAGTAGATGTAAGACAAAAAAGACTTACCTGTTGGTATATGGTGGACATGCACACATACCTTACCATTTCTCGGTAATTCACTGGCTATTTCCATCTTGTACGCCTCTTCTTAAAAACTCCCCCAATCACCTAGTCGGGTGGATGGCTCCTCCTAATCCTCGATGGAGGGTCTCTTCTCACTTGATCATTCAGTTCAGTAGGAGACTCCTCATCGACTTCGTCCCCTTGTGTTCTCTCTTTGAGGTTCAGATGTTTCTTCTGATGTCAGGACAACATCTGGGACAATATATGTTTCTTTAGTATGTTGCTCTTTTTCAACTGCAACCACAATGTTGTTTTCTGAAGATCTACCAGATATATCCAGCTGGTCATCAAAAATAACATTGACTGACTCATGTATGGTCTTTGTCCGAAGATTGTATATTCGGTAAGCATGGTTATTCTGTGAGTAGCCAACGAATATTCCCTTGTCACTCTTAGAGTCAAATTTTGCCAGTTGATCCCTGTCATTAAGATTATAGCACGCACACCCAAAGACATGAAAGTACCGCAATGTAGGTTTCTTTCCATTTAACAGTTCATAGGGTGTCATTTTGGTCCCTGGCCTTAAATAGATTCTATTAGTTATGTGACATGCCGTGTTCAAAGCTTCTACCCAAAAACTCTTTGACAATTGCTTAGAACTTAACATAACTCTAGCCATTTCTTGTAAAGTTCTGTTCTTTCTCTCGGCAACCCCATTTTGTTGTGGTGTTTTTGGTGCCGAAAATTCATGGAATATGCCTTTCTTTTCACAAAATTTTGCAAAGGTTTGATTTTCAAACTCCTTTCCATGATCAGATCTAATTCTGAAAATCGAAGAGCAAAACATATTCTTAATCCTAAAGTAAAGTGTTCTAAACATCTCAAAGGTTTGTGATTTTTCCTTTAAAAAATAGATCCAAGTAAATCTGGAAAAATCATCTACTATCACATAAGAATATATCATCCCTCCTAGGCTATCTACCTCGATTGGACCCATAAGATCCATATGCAATAATTGGAAATAATGAGACGTACCTGAATGTTGTCCGTCATGTTGAATAATATTATGAGAGACTTGGGTCTGCTTTTCTTTCAAACAATCTTCGCACAGTGTTTTATCTTTTGGATCCAGTCTGGGAATGCCTCTGACAGCTTCAAATGAGATCACCTTCTCCAAGGTGCCGTAGTTGAGATGTCCCAACTTTTGATGCCAAAGTGTCAAGTCACCTACCTTTGCGGAGTTGCAAAACTCTTGTCTACCGACTAGATAGCAATTATCTCCAGTTCGGGTTCCTAACATGACACAATTATCTGCAGAATATGTAACCTTGCATCCAAGCTTGTTGAATTTTACCTCGAGATCATCATCACATAGTTGGCTAATGCTAAGAAGATTAGCAACCAAACCTTCTATATGAAGAACATTTTTCAAGGCTGGTACATCCGGAACATTAAGAGTTCATTTACCAATTATCTTACTCTTACTTCCTCCTCCAAAGGTCACGAATCCTCCATTGAATGCTCCATACTCCTTCAATAGACTTTTGGTACCTGTCATATGACATGAGCAGCCACTATCAAAGTACCAAGAACATGTAATGTTAGTACGCAAAGCAGTTATGCACACATTACATTTCAGATTCAATTTGGGTACCCATTCTTTTTTCTTCCTTCTGCTTTCAGGCTGGTTGCTTTGAATGTTATCAGTGATGTTTGGCAACATTGCTGACGACATTATAGGCAATATTCTGAGTGCAGAGTTTTGAAGTTTGTAGCAGTAGGGCATAAGATGTCTTGACTTTTTACAGAAGCTACATACAAACTTCGATCCAATCTTAGTGATCTGAGAATTACTCGAATTTTCTTTGACAAATTTTATCCTCTCAGTTTGACTATGGATTCTGGAAGTATTTGCTTTGCTAGGAGATTGGTACCCAAGCCCAGCCCTTGTAGGTTTATTGAAGTTCAATATTTTATCCAGTTTGGAGGTTCCCATGTTGAGCCTTTGAAAGGTGGTCTCAGCTACGTTCAATCATGCACGAATCTTACCAAGCTCTAGGTCCTTCTTGGTAAGTGCCACCTCTAATCGGTTGATTGTGCCTTTCAGACTGCTATTCTCAAGAGCCAATAATTTTTCTTTTGAGTCTAGTTGCTCAGATTCAATGATTAAGGCTTTACAAAGATCTTGTAATTCCTTTATCACGTCGTCTTTGAAGTCAACTAGATCCAAATTTACAGCCTCAGATGAAGAATTAAATCCACTAAAACAATTTACATCAGAATAGTCAAAGTACACATACCTCTCTGATATTGAAGACATTTCAGATGTTGAGTCTGATGTTGTTCCTGATGTTGTCGCAACATTGTCAACAACATCTTCATCGTCGGACAGTGAGTGTTCGAACATGGCTTCCAGCATTGCTTGTGATTCTTCTTCTTGATATCCTTCCTCCTCTTTGTTCTCATCATCACTGAGAGTTACCCACATAACCTTATTAATTTTTCTAAGGGTGTTTGCACACTCATTAGCGTAGTGTCCCCAACCCGAGAATGCATGACATTGCACTCCCTCGAATTGTTTGGGATTGAAATTATTACTGTCGGAGTTAGATTTTCTCAGTGGATTATGATTTCTTTACTCAGAAGGTAACCTATTCGGCTGTTTATTGAAGAGTGGGTTTTGATGTTGTTTGTATTTGGCTTTATTGCGATAAATGTTGATCTTTCTCACCATCGAATTAAATCGGCGAGTAAGTAGGGCAACAGTTGCACCATTTCCCAGTTCCTCCAAGTTTTCTTCCTCATTTTCCAATTCAGTTTCCGAGGTTTATCCTTGGAGTGCCAAAGTCTTGTCTGTATACATATCTCTTTGGCTCTTTATGTTCATCTCATATGTTTGAAAGATGCTCATCAAGGCATGTAGATCCAAAGTAGCAAGATTATGGGCCTCTTCAATAGCACAAATCTTAGTATTAAATCTTTCAGGAAGAGATCTGAGAGCTTTATCCACAAGTTGTGTGTTGGTTAAAGGAGAACCACGCACTTGACACTGATTCGCAATGTCAATTAACTTTTCAAAATAGGATTTTATGTCTTCAGATTTTTCCATCCTTAAGCGTTCGTATTGGCTCAAAATCATGCGAAGCTTTGTACGTCGTATACTTGAGGTACCTTCACAATGAGTTTGTAAGGTCTCCCAAGCGTCCTTGGCCGTAGTACAATTCTGGATGAGTTTAAACATATAGAGATCTACCCATTCAAATATCGCATTTAGGGCATTTTCATTAAAGCTCGCACTGTTGATCTCTTCCGCGGTCGATTCAGATTCGGGTTTGATAAGTACATCACCATCCTCGTCTGCCGGGTACTTGAAAATCACATAGCCTTCTGAAACTGATCTCCAAGATCGAACATCAATGGATTTGATGTGCGAATGTAGTCGAATTTTCCAATACGCATAGTTAGTTCCGTCAAGAATTGGAAGTCTACCAACGTTTTGTATAGCTTAGTCCATAGCCGTAATATTCAGAATCAAACACTTATTGTATCAAGTGTTAGCTCTGAACAATTAAAACAGTTTCTGGATGTTGCCTTCAATGTTGTGTCAACATATGAGGCAACATTGTGATAAAACAGTTATAAACCTTTATAGAGTAAATGCAGCGAAAAAAGTAAAGTGACACAAAGTTTATATTTTCAAGGGTATATATTAATATATCCCTTGATGGTCAATGACCAAAGAATTGTATAAATTATATACAATACAAATGAATTTCTTTTTACAATATTGAACAATAAATGCGAAAAAGAAATTACAAACAAAAGTGAAGTCGCAGATGACTTCATCCTAAAGTTAAACGATCTAAAAAGACAAATACAACATCTTTATTGCTATTGCTTGAAATATAAGCTTGATCTAGAATATGGGCAGCAATAGTAACGTGAGACTAGATGTTGTTATACTACTTTAGGCTAAGTGTGTTGATCCAGTTTCTAAGGTGAATATGCGAGAGCTCTCTTGGTAATTCTTCTCGTTTAATTATGGATATCGATACTCTGAAGTTCCCCTCTATTTATAGTGTGGAACTTCCCTTGAAATCCTCACTGGTTGGTTGCGGAGGCTGAGTAAAAGAAGGCTTCATCTTGGACCAGTTCTTGCTCCTTAAAAAGCTCAACGTTCTGGATTTGGTCTTCACGTTGCTTCCTTTCCAAGCTTTGACTGTTTCTTTTACCATGTTTTAAACACAGCATCATTTTTAGCTTGCCTAGGTCATTTTTTACTCACAGTAACACAACCTGTTTTGGCCGGAAGAATAGGCAAAATCGTTACAGAGATGTTGTCAGGAATGTTGTCACAACATCGCAGGCAACATTCTTATTTTCATAAGATGTTGTCCTGAGCATTTACAGATGTTGTCACAACATCCATCCAACATCAACAATAAGTATTAGATAGTATACAGATGGAGGGTTCTTGGCACTTGGTAGTTGGTAGTGTTATTCTATAGACGCGCTTAAACTCTGAAACTAGGTGACTAGGTGTAAAATAGTTGGTGCATTTCGCCAGGTGCTTCAATGAGACAAAGAGGCGCTAAGACAATCGACAACAGGCTCCATCTTGAAAACAATGACACAGAATAATAAATATTTCACTTAATTACAATTCTTTAATTCTTCCGCTGATAAAATATTTGTACGTTTTATAGTGTTGAGGATTGAAAAACATGAAATCATGATTGCAAATTTTGTACTAACGATAAATAAACCGACAAACAAAGCTATACTAAAAATGTATAATATTTTAATATGATTTTGTCAATTGGCCTACATATGATAAAATTGATATAAAAAAAATATAAAACTATGAGAGAATAATTTCCCGTAAACAAGAATCTTTAACCCTACAGAACTATATTGTGAAAGTTATTGTGTTGTGTACGAAAAGAAAAGATCTTCTATTTATAGAAGTCCAAAAATTCTCTTTCAAGAAAAGAATAAATATGGTAGAGTCATTTTCCACAAAGAAAATATTTTCTATCAAGAAATCCTATTTGAAGTAAAACACAATTATGATAAATTCAAATAATTGATGGGGAGTTGATAAACTTGAGACCTAGGGAGAGCTTGGAGGCAACGTGGAGGCCATTATTTGGTTTTACCTTTTCTTCTCCTTACTACTAGTTTCTATGTTTCTTTGTAGGAATTGTTGTTTTTTCTCCATGTCTATGTGGAGCTAAACTTCACGTTCTAGGGTTGTGGTAAACCATGAATATTGATGTTTTACTATTATTTCCATCTTAATACGAGTTATTGATTTTGATTGTTTCTTTAATTCTCTGCATAATTGCTTGATTATTTGGCCAGCAGTTAAGTTCTATCGACTATTTAATATACATGTTTGGGGAAAATGTTGTTAGATTAGAGAAGGGTTAAAGAGAGCGTGATCTGATTATCCCTAAAGTAGGGCTAGGATTTGTGGCTAGGATAGAAATATACATAGACACCACGTTCAATTAAATACCGTGGACGAATTGCATTCTTAACATGTCAATTTCAAAGGAATATAGGCGGCGTACTATTCTGAATCGGCGGGTAGTAGTTCGGGAGTAGGGATGGCAATTGGGCGCGACGGGTGCGGGTACCCCTTCCCCCGCATCCGTACCCGTACCCGCCAAAAAAATTTACACCCGTGACCGGTACATTTGGGAGCAACTATTTCATTCGCATCTGACTTGAATGAAAGGATGGAATGGACTGAGAAGTCGTCCTATCGTGCTACTGGCTTTGAACCGGGTGGCGGGTACATTTTCAACATCCATATCCGCCTAGACGGGTATATTCCTATATCCACACCCGCTCCACCACCCAAGTGAATATCCGCCACCCGCCAATACCCGTCAGCCATATTTTGTAATCAATTCATTTGTCATTTTGTCAACCTGTCAATTCATTATTATTGGACTTATGGGCTGCTAAAATTATGTGTGCCAAATAATTTGGGCTTTAGATAAATATAAAGTTGTACAAATAAAATTATAGTTGGCGG
This sequence comes from Anisodus tanguticus, assembly GCA_034509755.1. Classification (NCBI taxonomy): domain Eukaryota; kingdom Viridiplantae; phylum Streptophyta; class Magnoliopsida; order Solanales; family Solanaceae; genus Anisodus; species Anisodus tanguticus. The sequence continues at coordinate 50,291,516 of CM067540.1, read as the reverse complement.
GTATAAGGCGGGTGGGTGGATTTGGGGCGGCGGTTGGATGTGGGGGGGCAGGCTAGTTTAACTGCAAATCCACCACTTACCCATATCCGCCTACTACCCGCCAAAGTTATACTCATACCCGCCCCAACTGGGACGGGTGCGGTGCGGAATCCGCGAAATTGTACCCACCTGCCATCCCTATTCGGGAGAATGCTACACAATTAATAAACTGGTTAATTAGCAATTGTTGATGTTGACACCCAATTTTGTCCCGTCTTTTCCGATTTATTTGCAATTTTAAATATTTTTAACACCTCAAAACAATTTTAATCTATATACATACATGCGTATATATATATATATATATATACATTATTATTCTCTTATTATTATTATTATTCGCATTTTTTACTATCATTTGCATTTTTATCATAATCATAAGTTTTATCCGAAAATTCTATGTTATTTTATTCTCGCAAAATTGCGTCGCATTTCCATTTTTTATTTAAGCATTAAATATTTCACAAATATTATATTTTATTATTTTAAATAATTCACATCTTTTACAAAACAAAAATATTTTTTTTAATGTAAAACCCCTTTTATATTTTTTAAACCCAAAACAATTTCATCACCCATTCAAAACCCACAAAACAAAACAAACCCCCCAATTTTCGGCCCACACCAAAACAAGCCCAAAACCAAACTCCCCAATTAAAATACCAATTTCCCCTTTATACCCATTCCCTTACCCTTCCAAGTCCCAACCGGCCATTCCCTTATACCCCAACCCATCACCCGTCGGCCCAAAACCCCAACCCAAAATCGAAGCCCATTCGTCCCTTTTATCCCCTTAACCCAAAAAACCCAAAACAAAATACCCCAAATCCCCCATTCCCTACCAAACGAAAACCCTAAACCCTTTTCTCTTTCAACCAAACCCGCACGCCACCCACACCCTGCCTCTCCAGTCACCTCCCCACAAAACCCTAACACCACTACACCCCTCCCATCACTTCACCATACCATATTCCCCCAAAATCCGCAACACACGCCCCAAACAAAATCAGTTTTTGTCCCTCCCTTTATTTGAATTTCGAATTCGTTTTTATAAGGGGGGTATGGGGGATGAACGTTGGGGGAAGTATCTATAAAAAACCCCCCTTTTCTCACTGTTTTGGGGGGGTCGGATCTTAGGTTTTTTGGTCAATTTTAGGTCCGAAAAATTTATGTTTATGAGTCTGAAATTTTCTTAAAGGTTTTGCTTTGTACTTTGTTTGTGTTCTTCACTATTGGGTAGATTCCGGATTTCAAAAATCCGAAATCTACTTAAAAGAGTGTTTGTTCTTGCATATGTTCTTCAACTTAGGGTTCAAAATATAGGTCGAAATTATTGGTTTGTGGTGTTAAAAAATCTTGAATTTTTGCTCTTTCCAACTGTTTTTTTTTGTTCCGGGTCGGGTCGAACATCAGAAACAAAAAAAAAGGAAGTAAAGAGAAGCATTCCAAAATCAGAAATTCAGCATCCAAAATCAGAATTCCGAAATCGCAAAATCAGAATTCCAAAATAACGTCCTCCGAGCGGGTCGACGATTCGAAACAGACATCGGTTCGCTGCCCGGAGAAGGTAAACTCAATTCCCCTCAGTTTTAGTTTTGCATATTTCTGTATTTTTGTTGTCGATGATCTGATAATGTGTTTATTTCACATTGATGTGCCTAAGTAATACATTCATTAAACCGTCTTTGGTTAATTTAGGTGTTTTCGCTGTTATGTCCATGTTTAAACCCATAGGCTGTGTTATATGATGCATATGTTGTTCCAGTATACGTTTAGAGGGATTATGATTTGTTTGGTTAAATGCGTTATGATGAATTACTAGGTTATTTTAACTGGCTACTCCTGCTCGGACATGTTGTATTAAGTTCATTATTAGTATTACATTTAGTATAATGAACTATATATTATATTAGTGTTTAGTTAGTGGAAGCATGATGCTAGATTGGCTAAGTGTTGGCATGATATGTTGGTAACCTGTTTACATGTCCTTTTCTGTGATGTAAAAATGGTATAGGATAAACATCAATTTTGGGTCCTTAATGGTAAGACTACCAGCCTGTGTAATGAATTTAAGATAGTAAAGATGTGATGAAAAGCTTTGTGTGTGTATGTGTTGGTTTTCTGGATGTTGTTTGATCATGTTGGATTTAAAGAATGTTGAAACCTTCTTACCTTGTTTGAGTTTCTTTTGACTAATTCATCCTCCAAATAGATTTGGTCTGTTAATTATGATATACTAGCCAACTTGTTAATATGTTTAAGGACCATCTTAGACCATATACCACCTTGTATGAAGTGCTGCTCCTTATCATGCCTGATAAAATGAAATATTCATGTGTTTAGTTTAGACTAAATTTCCCTGCCTATCTAAAGTGTTGTCTTTATGGTTGTCTGGCCATCTTTGTTTGCCTCTTATGTCTATTTGATTTGGCTATGTGTTTGTCCTCATTTGTCCTGGTGTTAAAGCTGTCTATGTGTTAGTATGTGAATTCCATTAAGCTATTTCATTTCATATGTTACCTACATTAATCAGATGTGCATGCTTAGTTTAGTCCATACAGTCTTACATATCTGCAGAATGTTACCTCAAGATAGTTAAAACATGTGCATGTATGCCTCCCAGTTTGGTTGTATGTTTGTCCAATCTGCCTTAGTGTCAACATGCCTAATCACATGAATATGATTCCAAGCATTTAGTGTTGATCTAGGTAGCTCTGTAACTATAGCATACCACCTTCAGATAAATTATCCAATGTGCATAAAAAATGTAAGTTAATTGGTCCTATGTCTTGATAAATCTCCATGTCCCCTCAAATTGACCATATATTTGTTCTGCTTGCCTAAGTATTCAAAGCATATCTATGATAGCATATGACATTTTCTAGACTTTGTAGTTGCCATACCACTGTATTGAAAGACTTATATGTGTTTGTGGTGCCAACCTATACATGAATTGTTTATTGTGTGAACAATATAGTGCCTTCTCCCCCTCCCTTTAGTGTCATGTCTTGTATGCTGTCCCTGAGGTATCTAAACGGAATGTTGTGTTATTTAAGAACTATTGGCTAGATGAGTTAGACATACCCTTATATATAAGTTCCATGTTAGGTGTATGTTACTCTTGATTCATTTATTCAAGATATATGCAAGAAGATGTTCATTATGCTTTAATCTTTAGTTGGTTCATGTGAGCATGTTTTCTTTGAATCAACATGACTCGTCTCAATTCTGTGTGTTAAGAATGAAAATAGTATCCCTGCATATCCTAAATGACCTCACAGTTCTGTAGTTCAGCTACATGAACCAGTTTTGAGTCTACATCATATGTCTAAGGGTCGAGATTCTTTGCTAATGGTATGCCTAATATTCTGTGCATCATCCTGATTAGAATAGCCTCATAAGCTTTAAATGCTACCTTCTGGACATTTGGATAACCATGTTTACCTTTCTAATATAATCTTAGGTCTGCATTTTGAGTAAGCGAGTGTCTATTCGTATGCTTTAGGAATCAGTATGCTTAGCACATGATGTATATGTGACCATATATGTTTACCATGCTTAGAAGACCATTGTTCTTGCTTGAAAGCTTGCATATCCCTAGCCAGTATGTCACCATGAGAATCTTAACCATGACTATGCATGACTAGGTTATTATGGCCTTACTTATTTGAACTACTATTTTTAAATCGCCAAACCATCATGCTTGTGTTCCTCCCATATCTACTTAATCCAATTGTAGCTTGTCTTAGTTTATTTTAAGGGAATATGCACATTCAATATGGTATAAACAGCCTCTGTATTGATATAGTATGCCTTAGCTTGACAAAATTCCTTCCATATTATGTCTTTTTCCCTATATTTATTTGGGACTTTCAGAATATACACATGTGAGGTTTATATTTATCTTAATATGTTGGTTGAAAGCCAAGACAAGCTTCGGGTTTGGTTTAGCCTTCTTCGATAGACTGTCATGCCTATGGTTCTAGAAACCTTTTGATCTTGTTGCGGAATTGAAAATTGACGGTGGTAGCCCCCCTTTGCTTCCTTGTTCTTTTAAAAGTGAAGTCTGTTTGATGAATTATTTTGCTGCATTTTGGACTCATTGTTGTTGCCTTGACAAGTCTTGTTTGGGATGTACTTTAAGGCTACATTGTTGTTGTCATCTTGTTATTGTTTGCTATGGTTGCTTATTGCTTGCTGGCTGGATTTTGAACCCATCCTATGATGCATTATGAGAATTTTGGAGCCTTCTGTGGATATAAAAAATTGGTGTGTTTTTATCAATTCATTGTTGTCTCTTTTTGGCCATTATGCTATTGTATTTTTGGCATTATGAGTTGCTGCATTATTCTTGGTTATTTATTGCCACATTTGGCTGCTGGTTCGAAATGTTATACTTCGAAAGGAAGCTACTACATTCATTCAGTTGCTACACTTCATCAAAAAAAAAAAACAGATGTTACCCTAGATTAGCTTGCTGCATTTAGGGTTGAATCTGCTGCTGTGTTTTGAGCTAAAACAGATGTGATATTCTGGCCAAAATATTGTTGTATTACTGAGCTTGTTTAATGTCCATTACTACCGTATCTTTGAGCACAATTGCTGCTGTTTTCTTGGCTAAAAGCCTGCTACTTTAGGCTGTTTCGGACAACCCACTGCTTGCGCGTTTCAAGCCCACTCTTTGCGTTATTTTTAAACCCATTTTCTGCTGTTTCTTGGCTGAAAACAGCCGCTTTAACATTGTTTCAAATAGCCGCAATATTTCTGAAAAGTCTATTGACTTGAACAGAATACTACACTTAGGCCGATGAAATTGAATTTGAGGCCGCGTTTTTGTTTTTCTATTTTATTATTTTACTGTTTTAAACCAAATACCACCCTGGACGATGAAATTGAATTCGAGGCCACGCTTTTCGTTTCTCTGTTTTCAGTTTACTGTTTTAAACATCCATGCAACGGATATATTACTTTTCTACTGTTTTTAATGTTTTGAACAAATACCGCGTCTGTTCGGGCACTGTTTTTTTCTGTTTCGCTTTCTTTTGCCCGGTTTGATTCTCGTTTTTCTTGTTTTTACCGTTTTTACTGTTTTAAACTAAACACCGCATCTTTCAGAAATTGCCTCTCTGTTTTCTGCTTACTGCTTTGATTTAATTTTACTGATTTGAACACGATACTACACTGGCCGATGAAAAATAATCCGTCGATTTTGAGGCCTCCACAGTTGTAAAGACGGAAAATATAACTTCTGGGCAATGATGAGACTTAAACCTCTTTTTTCATCCGAGAGACCAATACGTTTAGTAGGCGAGGAAATCAAAATAACCACATTAGTCATATGTTTGCAGCCACGACGTGATTGGAATGGTCTTTTCAAAATTTAAGTCTGAGCCCTCTGTGATCAAAACATTTACTGTTTTGGACACGGATCCGAAGTTATTTGTATTTAATTGTCTCTAACCGTTTATTCTTGACAGCTTGCAGGGAATAAAGTAAATAAAGGCAGATATTCTCCGGAGTTTATTTATTTTATTTATTTTCTTTAATTCAGCTTTTATCCCGCTCTGTATTGTAATATTATTTATCGCACCTATGTAATTATTGAAATGCTTAGAATAGGTAGAGTTAAAATTAATTCATAGGATAGTCTAAAGTTGGAAACCCGTCGCTAGCTTATTTACTTGTAGGCTCGGTTAATTCAAACTTAGAAACCCTCCGCTAGTTTATTTATTTTTAGGCTCGTCATGCATATTTAAATTTTTCAAAACAAATTTTGATCATCTTCTATTCATTTTATTAATTGTACAACTAAAAAATGATTTTCAAAAATTACTCCTTTGGCATTACAAATGAATTGTTTTTCTCCTTATTATTGTAACAAATGCATACATGTACAAAAATGCATCTCTTTCATTAATTATTTGCAAACATCTTTTTAACTTCTTACTTTAAACATGTATTTTTTTCTTAGCAATAATTAACCTGAGTTTGACCGGATAACCGCAAGTTAGCGGATCTTAAAGGATGCCTAACCCCTTCCCTTTAGGATAATAAAGAACCCTTACCTAGAATCTCACTAGTTTCGCAGACCTTAGAATCGGAGTTTACATTGCAGCATTTAGTTTAATATTTAGGTGTCCTAATTCACCGTAAAAATAATTAGGTGGCGACTCCTCAACCCTTAATTTACCCAGGAATCACCGGATACGTCGTGCTCCGATTTTGACCCGAGCAGGTCGAAAAATGGGCGCGACAGTTGATAATTAAGATTAAGGAGAAATAGTTTGATGGCTCAATAGGATTGGTGAACCAACCGCAACCCAGGAACATTCATATCATTGATAACATACAAACCCGCTCTTTCTTGGTTGAAGTTCATTACTTATTTTCTTTTATTTTTAGATAGTTTATAATTAAAACCTTCATAGCGCATCTCTTGTTTAGATAATTAGGATCATTTAATTTAATTGACAGTTAATCACAAGTCCCTATGAGTTCGATATCCGATTTTTGAAATCACTATATTACTGGTACGACCGCATATACGTGTGTGTGCGTTTGGGAGCAACAACAATCAATATATAGTACTCGCGCAATCATTTTTAATTCACTTGCTAGCTTTTTTTGTTTTCCATATGATGTCCGGTATCCGTGTTGGAGTCCGACAATATTTGAATTGACGCGGCATAGGGCCCATTCAGGAAAGCGCTCCTTACCTAGAATTTTTCATACTCAAGGCTAAAACACGAAACTTCTGATTAAGGCAGAAACAACTTCATCTGTTGCACCAAATCTTTTGGGTAATTCACTTGCTAGTTATTAGGTAGTTAATAATGAAGAAACCATTTATGAGATAATTAATAATGAAACCATTATTATATAATTAAAGTAATATAAAGATTTCCACATAACTTTATACGGACAACCAAATGTTACATTAATTATGCTGCAGTTGTTTTTTCTTATATAACTAACTAAATATTATATTATCTTATGTTAGATTTTATGCTAAGATTAAGATCCTAAATGGAAGATTGTTTATAAATGTTTATGATTTTACAAAATGAATTTGTGATCAATACCCGCTCCTCCTAACTTACTAGCTATTCAAATTAAAGATGAGACAATTGCAAGTTGGTTGAGGCAGCTTTAAGATTTTGAAATTATTTATATTTTTATTTTGGAGACACTTATTAGATATTACAACTATTAGCATATATTATAAAATATCCCCCATATATTTTGTAATATTTAGTGTTTTATAATTATAGTAGATATAGGATCCTTATTGTATTAGGATCCCACATTGTACACACTATATATATTTGTATTAATGAGAAATACTTCCAAGGGAGATTAATACAATTCTACATGGTATCAAGAGTCAAACCCTAAAGCACCTAACACCCCTCTTTTCTCTACCAACAAGCCACCGTCGGCCACCCCCCCCCCCCCCCAATTCGGCCAAAATCGGTGACTTCCTATTTTTCCAATTATTTTTCTGTATCCAATTTTTGACTACCATGTCTAGTCCCACCTCTCCTAAAGCTTCCACCTTCTTTGCAGTCGTCATAGAAAATCATCCTGCTCCCTCCTCCACGACTTCTTTCCATCCGGCGTTCACCGTTACAAACATCAAAAACTTCATTCCCATCATTCTTGATCAAGAAGATGGTCAGTACTCCTCGTGGGTCGAACTCTTTCGTATTCACGCTTGCGCGTATAACGTGTTTGACCACCTTTCCGACTTTTCCCCTTCCTATTGACAATGCAAACTCCACTTGGCGTTGTCTCGACTCTATAGTTAAACAGTGAATTTACGGCACCATCTCCAAAGACTTGCTCCACACAATTATGAAAACAGGTGTCTCGGCTCGTGAGTTATGGGCAATTGGAGGAAATATTTCAGGACAACAAATATACTCGTGTCTGTATTTGGAGGAGCAGTTCAATAATACGTGTCTCGAAAACTTTGCCAATATGTCTGATTATTGTAAACAGTTAAAACTAGTTGCTGACCAACTATCCAACGAGGGGACACCTGTTTTCGAAACCAAAATGGTCCTCCAACTGGTTGCTGTCTTACCAAAGAGTGAATATGATACTCTCACGACCATGATTCAACAAGCTGACCCACTACCGAGTTTCAACAGGGCACGTTCACAATTACTTTTGGAGGAAACTCGACATGCTAAACAAGACGCACAGAATCAAAAGGCTTTAGGGGTTGAAAATCCGATGACAAACGCCGCCCCCACCAACCAACCGTCACCGCCAGACAAACAACCGCCACGGGACAGTCGCGGCAGAGGTGGTCAAGGTCACGGCAACGGCAAAGGGGGTAAGTGTCACGGTAGAAAAGGAAAGGACCAACAGCCGCCCAGTCAGCCTAGTAACTGGGCCAATCCAGGCCACTAGCCCAACTTCCCTGGTTGGGCTACCTACCCGAATCAGTAAGCACTGGCCCAGTCCAGTGATATTTGGAAGCCTGGTCTATTGGGCCTCATCCCAGTCCATCAACAGTAGTTTCCAGCAGTCTAACAAGCCCATTTCAACATGGCCCAGCCGCAGATTCCGATTGGCGATTGGGCCAGGCCTACAGCTCCTTAAATATGCAGCAGCCCGATGAAAATTGGTACATGGATACGGGAGCCACTTCTCACCTCACCCGATCTGCTGGTAATCTTCCTAAACTGTTTTGTTTAAAGTATCATCAATATATTACTCTAGGCAATGGCCATCGCATTCCTATTCAGGGTCATGGTACAACCTACACCCAACCGCCTCACCCATCATTCTTTCTAAATAACGTCTTTTATGCTCCCAATATTATTAAAAACTTAATATCTATCCAGAAATTTACTCGCAACAATTACGTCTCTGTTGACTTTGAGCCTTTTGGTTTTACTGTGAACGATCTTCGTACACAGACACCTCTAACGAGATGCAATAGCATGGGCGACCTCTATCTTTTCCCATCCACCTCCACTGCCAGCTCATGCTCTCACATGTCTCTCGTTGCTATCTCTCCGTCAACTTGGCATAATAGACTTGGACACCCAGGAGTTTCTGTTTTTAATTTTCTTAGAGGTAATAATTTTATTAAATATAATAATGGGAAACTTGCCCTTCATTGTGTTTCTTGCTCATTAGGCAAACATGTTCGTCTTCCTTTTAAGTCATCTTTAAGTGTTATATTTTCTCCTTTTGACATTGTTCATGCTGATTTATGGACTTCTACCATTACTAGCTCACTGGGTCATAAATATTATCTAGTTTTATTAGATGATTACTCTCATTTTATTTTGATTTACCCACTAAAGTTCAAGTCAGAAGTTTTTGCCAAATTTTTTGAATTTCGTATTTTAATCAAAACGCAATTTGAAAAAGCCATCAAATATTTTCAGTGTGATATTGGTCGTGAATTTAACAATTCCACATTTCACAAATTTTGCAAAAATAATGGCATGGTTTTTCGGATTTCGTGTCCTCACACCTCCCCTTAGAATGGCAAAGCAGAACGAATCATCCGCACCATAAATAACATAGTTCGTACTTTCCTGTTTCATGCCTCTCTCCCTCCCTCTTTTTGGGTCTATGCAGTCAAATGGTAGAATACATCCTTAATATTTTACCTACTAGTACTCTTCATAACATGACCCCAACCAAAATTTTATACCGTCGGATCCCCTCCTATGATCACCTTTGGATCTTCGGTTGCCTTTGCTACCCAAATCTTGCCTCCATTGCACCTCACATATTGACACCCCAAACCATTCTGTGTGTCTTCGTAGGTTTCCCGTCTAATCATAGGGGCTATCTGTGCTATGACTTGTCCACTCATCAAATTCATGTCTTATGTCACGTCATGTTTGATGAGCCAATCTTCCCTTTTGCAAACATCCAAAAATTCTGCAATATGGACTATACCTTTCTAGAAGTGTCTGACACATCCCCCATCATACTCACCGAACTCCGCTATACCGCTACCACTGTTCCTCAGCCATATGTCACTGCCACTACCGGCAGTCACTCCACCAGTTCTCAATCACCGTCGATTGCCGTCCCCACCATCGATAATCGGTCAGCTGCATTACTAACCCATCATGGTATCTCCTCTTCCACCCACCGGCAAACTTCACCAACACCCACAGTGTCGCTGTCATCTAACGTCGCCTTTCTAGTCAACCAGCCCAGTCCCTTTACTGTGTCGGTCCCCCGAACCCCGCACAGTACCCAAACCGGCCCATCACAGCCCCGTCACAACCATCCCAACCTCTTTCCATTGTCGGATCTGACTTTAACTAGTTCCCTGACCCCACCCACCATATCTCAGTCACCCGCAACCAACAGCCCTTCACCACACTCTGTCAACCAACCCTCACTCACACCCAATACCGTCACTGCCACCCATACCCCTGACCCGACTACCCACCGTACTACCCAACCTACCCCTACCCATACCCCCCCACCACACCGTATAGAAACCCATTCCCAACACGGGATTTTCAAACCCAAAGTCCAGTTTAACCTGTCCACACAAACCATATCCCCAATTCCCAAAAACCCAAAAATAGCCAAACTTGACCCAAATTGGAATGCGGCCATGCATGAGGAATTTAATGCTTTAACAAAATAACACACTTGGGATTCATTTCCTAGATCGGATGGGGTGAATGTGATCCGATGCATATGGCTTTTTCATCACAAATACAGAGATAGTGGTGACCTAGAGAGATATAAGATGAGATTTGTGGTTAATGGTATTAATCAGTAGGAAGGTATTGATTGTGGTGAGACATTCATTACGATTGTTAAACCGGCTATCATTCGCATAGTTCTGAGTATAGCTATGGTAAGCATTGGTCGATTCATCAGCTTGATGTGAAGAATATTTTTTACATAGGGTCTTGAGAGAAACTGTTTACATGCACCAGTCGCCAAGATTTGTCTATCCAAAGGCCCATCACTATGTATGTCATCTTCATAAGTCACTTTATGGTTTGAAATAGGCCCTAGAGCGTGGTATGAATGATTTGCACAGTATATCATGTAGATTGGGTTTGTATGCCGCAAGTGTGATAATTCTCTATTTATTTTTCATTGAGGTAGTAACGTTGCTTATTTTTTGTTATATGTGGATGACATTGTGCTTACTGCCTCCTCTGATGTATTGAAAAATGAGATCATTGCTCTGCTTAAATTCGAATTTGTTATGACTGACTCAGGGAAGTTAAGTTATTTCTTAGAGATATCAGTGACTATGTTCCTGTGCCAGCGTAAGTATGCAGAGAAGATTGTGTACAGGGCTAAAATGACAAACTGCAAGATCATGCCCACTCTGGTTGACTCTAAGTAAAAGCTCAGTGATGTTGATGGTGATCCAGTATATGATCCTACACTTTATAGGAGCCTCGTTTTACTGCTCTTAAACGTATCATTCGATACATTAAGGGCACACTTGATTATGGATTGCATCTCTACCCCTCTGCATCGACCAGGTTGTTATCATATACGGATGCAGATTGGGCAGGCTGTCCGGACACGCGATGCTCCACTTTCGGCTACTGTGTGTTCTTATGGGATAATCTCATTTCGTGGTCTGCCAAGAGACAAGTCACTATATCCCCTTCGAGTGCAGAAGTATAGTATAGAGGCGTTGCCAATGTTGTTGCTAAGATTTGTTGGCTTTGAAACCTCTTTTTGGAGCTTCAGTGTCCCTTGCGTAAGGCGTATTTGGTGTACTGTGATAACATATCCGCAATATACTTATCTCATAATTCGATTCAGCATCAACGAACGAAGCATATTGAGATGTATATACATTTTGTTCGTGAGAAGGTTGTTATCGAACATGTTGAGGTGTTGCATGTGCCTTCTTCGTATCAGTATGCATATATATTCACGAAAGGACTACCTAGATAGCTACTCCTCGACTTTAGATCAGTCTAAGCTTCCGGCCTCCTCCCGCTCCGACTGAGGCCCCGTATTAGCATATATTATAAATATCTCTCATATATTTTGTAATATTTAGTGTTGTATAATTATGATAGATATATTATCCTTATTGTATTAGGATCCCACATTGTACACACTATATATATTTGTATTAGTGAGAAAGACTCACCAAAGAAGATTAATACAATTCTACACCAACATTAAAAATTTAATTTAATTTATGTAGCATCTATCTTGTTGAATTTTAATATCGAGTTAGCCATAGCATGAGGTGGGTCGTTTCAAAAGAGATCCAAAGTTATGACTAGTACAACGCCACAAACAAGTGTCCCTTTTGTTTTATTCACTTCAATAAAGCAACAACAAGAAGTAAATGTGCGTGGAAAAGGTTTTGCTTTTAAAGCAACAAATTAGGACGATTTCTTGTCATGTTAGTGATGCTACAAGGATTACCGAAGGATGTGTTGAAATGATTGGGTTTTTTTTTTATCTTTAATTAATAATTTCGGGTTATGCAAAAACTTTTGGTATGAAACACATACTCACTCCCTTGATGAGCTTACCGATATGCAATTTCAATTTAGTTGAGCCAAGATCGAATGCTTAAAGAAAAATTAAGAAGGGCCCAAACTATCCCTTTATTACTTCCTTCGTCTCAAAAAGATTGTCTTACTTTCCATATTAGTTTGTCCAAAAAATATTGTCACAATTTTATATATAGAAACAATTTAACTTCATAAGATGATTTACAGTCACACAAATATCTAAAACTTATTTTGAATCACACATTTCAAAAGTCTTCTTTTTTTTCTTAAACATCGTGTCAAGTCAAACTAAGACAATATTTTTTAGACAAAGAGAGTATTAGATATTCATGTGGATCAATTATAAGCTGTCAAGACTAACTTCAAACATATTTTGTCAAGATTAACTTCAGACACCGTATGTCTGAAGTTTTCCCGAGGTGTGTAAACATACAAAAAAAAAAAAGTAAACTACAAGTAAAAATTAAATGATAGTGTCAAAATCCTGAAGCCCATGCACATATGGCTGAAGTTCAAATAAAATTGGCTGAAGTCAGATAAAAATACATGAACTTTAAGTAGAAATGCATGAACTTTACTCATATGTAACTAAACACATTTTGTCTGAAAACACCGTATATATGAAGTAGTATATGAGCAAAAAAAAATTTTAAAAAAACAGGTATAACAATGTCAAAACAACCGCCCGTAAAAAAATACAAAAAAATCAAGTGGTGTATACTAGTTTTCCCAAAGAAGAACCTTGAGCCGCAGATCAATAGACCCAAAATGGAAGTTCAGAGTGGGCCCATTTAGGTGATGCGTGGAAATATTGAGATCATAAAAATCAAGGGAACAAGTGCTAAACCTAAACCCAATGTATTGATCTCCCAAAAAATATACTCCTAAAATTTACATCAAATTAATGAATCGTTTTCTTGTTAGTGTGCTAACGTTTAAGGATTTATTTGTAACAAGAGAAGTTCAATCGAAAAAAAAGTTATAATTCATAATGCAATGTGGCTTATTTGAATATATATCCCTCCCTTCCTTTTATAATTATATAATGTATTAACTTGACACAATATTTCAATATAAAGGAAGATATTCTGATACACAAGCGCAATGTCTGCAAAGTATCAAAATTTACATCTTACTACCAACAATTAGATAAAATGTGGTAAGAACTTCTTTTGGCTAGGTAAGTTACATAATATGAAATTCTTGAAAAAGAAAGTACGAGTAGCATCAAAAGGTACATTTGTTGATTAATTCCGACTATTTTAACATGTGATTTTGCTGGTGTGACGTGTGAGCAAAGCATAAGACAAATACTAATAAAGGAAAGAACCACGACAAGACATGATATAATAATCAGAGATATAATAATCAGAGCTAGATTCAACATTTTAAGTTTATGAATTTTTAGAACAATATCATAACTGGATTCATCATCGCATATATATATATATAATTTAAATAAAAATTATCGAGTTTCCGTGAAACGCATATCATATTGTGGATACGCCCCTAATAGATAATAACACATGTCCTACAAAAAAAAAATGAGAACAAATGGTCAGTATTTTAAACTCATTTGAAACTGAGGCCTCATTTGTTTTCATTAAGATTAAGACTTCTGAATCTGAATGAATATTTGAATGATTAAGATGTTTCTAGATCTGAACACTGGATGACTAAGACTGTTTATTTTTCAACATCTGAATGTGCATAATATATTTACTTAAACATAATAAATATACAATTCAAATAAAAAAGTAACTAAATATAAATTTAATAAAATAAAATTATTATATGATAAAAAATTAGACATTTATGTTCGCTAGTGATGATGGAGATACTTTGTAGTGGTATTGGTGGCTAAAGAATGTTTGGTGGTTGACAATGGTGTTAGTCGTAGTTGGTTGCGGTGTTAGTTATGATGATAGAGACAGTTCGTTAGAAGGATCCACGGTGGTGGTAGTGTCTTACCGTGGTGGCGGTGATGATGATGGAGGTGTCGACGACGGTGGTGATTGTTGATATAATTATAATGATGGAGGTAGTAGGTGTGATAGTGACTGACAGTAGTGGTTGTCGGCATTGATGGTTATGATGGCAGGGGTGGTTGATGGTGATGGCTGGTGATTGACGACGGTGGTGGTGGTGATGGCAGATGTGATTAGTGGTGGTGGATAGGAGTAGGTAGGTGGGTGTTTTGGGAGGGGGTTGGGAGGGTGGGGGTGGAGGTGGTTAGTGGTGGCGGGGGTGGCGTGGAGGTGTGATGGCTGGGATGATGAGGGTGATAATGAAAGTTATGATAGCAGATGTGGTTAGTGGTGGTATGATGAGGGGGGATATGAGACGGGGTGGGTGGGTGGTGGGGTTGAGGTTGGAGGGGTGGGTGGGGTTGGGAGGGTGGGGTTAGGGCTAGTTGTTGTGGATAGAATGGTGGTAAAAATTATTTATACAAAAATATCTCTTAATAATATTAAGACTTTAAGATCTATTCATACCAAATAAATGCTTAGATTTTAATGTAAATAAATGCACTTAATGACCTAAGATCTGAATCATTCAGATTCAGACCTCTATTAAGTGCAAACAAATGAAGTCTGACTCTCTAATTATTGCAATCAGTATAATAGTACTCCCGGGGTCATTTGATTCACTTGCTAGTTATTTGATGATTAATAACGAAAATTTATTACGGAATAATTAATAAGGAAAAGATTATTGCTTACTTTAAAAGGGCATATGCTTGCTTAAGTAGTTTATCCCGGTTGCTAAAATACAATGTATTCTTATTCAACGTTTTATCTCGCATAAAATAATATATAAAATAATATATAAAGAAATTCGTATAACTTCATAGAATATTATTTAATACCACCAACCAAAGTTACATCAACTATGTAGTCAACCAAACAATATTTTATTTGCTCCAAGACAAACAACAACAAAAAAACACCAAAATTTACGTGGAAATCATCCCTTCTTAACGAAGGAAAAAATTGGGCTCAAGAAAGAAAAAATATCTAGGAAGTTTTCACTTTTAAGTGTCATGTATATGTCCTTTCACTGTCATTTTGTACCGTTTTTAATTGTCTAGTCCTAAAATGTCTCAAGGAAGACGGGAAAAAGAGACTAGGGAAAGGAAGATAACACATACATACGTACGAAAAGTGAAAAAGAACGACGAATTAGTGGAAAGAACTTAATTAAATTCACAAAATCAGCCAAAGAATATCATAAATGTTCTCTTTCCCAACAATAAACGTGGGAAAAATGTCAGATTTGCCAATGTATTAGTCAATCAAATAATTTCGCTCAATTAGATAATCTAATTTTACTTTTGTCTTAGAAAAAAATTATTTTTGGGCCTTCATTCCTAATGAAACTTCAATTGAGGGTAATATTAAATTATAGTCAAAAGATGACCTGTAAATTTGGCTATCTTTTCTCGATAAATTTGAAGAAATAAAATCCACTCATTTCATTTCAGATTTAAGCTTAATTAAGGTCAAGAAAAAATATGATATGATTTACTAATGACGACAAATACATGATTGAACTAAAAGTCTAACGGAGTGTGTACTGTTTTTTATGTATTGTGTTACTCACTCACTCTTCCTTACTTACCATTCAAAGATGAGACAATAGTAAGTATAGCTGTTGAAGTCGCTTCAAAATTTTGAATTATTTCAATTTTGACTGAATTCATAATATGACCTTTTAAACTTTTTAAAATTTTTCATTTAGATACTTTGACGGAAGGTTGTACCTATTTGGCATATCAATAAAATCTCAATTAGTCCTATGAGGCGCTTCACTAACATCTGATGAAAAATAAGATTCGTGAAATACACACGTAAATGATCTATTAAAGAGATAAATAAAATCACGACACGCCTTTAAGGATCAAAATATCCTTAAACTATGTGAAATTGAATAAAAGTGCCCCTCACTAATAGTTTGCTCCAAAAATGCCCCTATTATTACTTAATTGAGTCAAAATGCCATTTTTCTAGTAAACATATTTTTTCTTTTTCTTTTTCTTTTAAACACATTTTTCCTAATAAAATATTATTTTTAAAGATCGAATTTTAAAAGAAAATAAATAAGAGAGAGTTCTTTAAAAATAATATTTTTATTATGAAAAGATTGTGTTTAAAAAGAAAAGAAACAATATGTTTATTAGGAAAGGGATTTTCAATCCAATTAAGTAATTATATGAGCATTTTTAGATCAAACTATTAACGGAGGGCATTTCTGTTCAGTTTCACCTAGTTTAAGGGTATTTTGACCCTTTTCCATAATAATAATAATAATAATAAATTTTAGTAACTAAATTTATCGTTTCTTGTTACAAAATAGACCCAGAAATCGTCGCAGTTTACAACACGTTGAGTTCAAGGATTTGGAGCATCAGAGAAGCAACAATTATGCTGGAGATGCCATTTTTTTCCAACGAAACTGTTAATTCTTATAATACCTCTCATGATGATACAGAAAAAATTCAAACTAACTGTGACTTTTACTGTTCTGTTGAAGAACACACACTCAGATCAAATGACACAAGCTGCTATTGTCGACTGTGTGAAGCTTTAAAGAAGAAGAGAAGAAGAAATTGAAGCTAGTAGCCGTAGCACGAATTCGAGTGCAGAGAAAAATGTTTCTTCTTACACAATTAGAGGGAGAGTACAATGATATTTGTACACACATTTACACTTCTAGAATATTCCATTAATTATATCTAACTAACCATGTAATTAACTAACCACCATTCTAACAAACTCAACTAACTAAATAGTAATTATTCAATGCATTGCCACTCATGATACTATGGTGCACTTCCCTAACTCTTGCACACACACCCCTCAAGCTAGGAGATATGAAGATATTATTCATTTCTAACTTGGACATCAAATGAGTATGTTATGGTCGACCAAGAGCTTTGGTAAGCAAATCTGTTGGCTGATCAGCAGAAAGTAAAAAAGAAGTATGAATAAGCCCTTCATGTATCTTCTCTCTGATAAAATGACAGTCTATATCAATATTCCTTGTTCTCTCATGAAAGACTGGATAAACAACAATCTGGATAGCAGATTTGCTATCTATGAATATTGAAACTGGTGTCTGAACTTCAACTCCAAGCTCCTGAAACAAACCTACAAGCCATGTCACCTCTGCTACTGAAGCAGCCATAGCCCTGTATTCGGCCTCTGCCGAGCTTCTAGAGACTGTTTCATGTTTCTTAGACTTCCATGATATTAGTAAGGAACCAGTAACTGATCTTCTACTATTGACACAAGCACTTCAATCTGCATCACATAATACCTTAAGCTGAGAAGTACTGGAACTGGACATAAAGACCCTTAATCTTGGTGCTTGTTTGACATATCTAACAAGTCTAAGACCAGCCTCCATATGTGATGTTTTATGAGCATGCATGAATTGGCTTAAGCAGTGCACAGCAAAATCTATGTCTGGCCTAGTGTTTGTTAAGTATAACAACCTGTCAATCAACCTTCTATAAACACTGTGATCTGTTAGGGGTGGGCCTGGCTTTGGCACTAAAACAAAATCTGGATTTGGTGATATTAATATGGAAGCAGTATGTTGATCAAATTCAAAAGTAGTAAATTTTTTATTCATGTCCATAGGTGAAGAAGCAGGTTTAGCACCTGCAAGTGTCATGTCTGATATGAGCTCCAATGCATATTTTCTTTGATGCATAAGAATACCTTGGGAGTTCCTTGCAAATTCTATTCCAAGGAAGTACCTAAGCTCTCCTAGATCCTTTATTTTAAAGGCTGATTGTAATGCCTCCTTAGTGGATTGAATAAGAACTGGATCATTTCCATTAAGCAACAAATCATCAACATATACCAGCACTACTATGATACTATCATTTTTATGTTTAGTAAACAATGAATAACCCCTATGACTTTGCTGAAACCTAGAAGAAACAAGAGTTGTAGTAAGCTTAATGTTCCATTGTCTTGATGCTTGTTTCAAATCATACATGGATTTTAACAGCCTACATACTTGTTTCTTCCCACCTTTAACATCAAAGCCTTCTAGAACTGTCATATACACTTCCTCATAGAGATATCCTTGTAAACATCCATTTGATGAATTATCCATTGTTTTGCTGCTGCAAGAGAGATTACTGACCTTACAGTAGACATTTTTACCACTGGTGAAAAGGTCTCTTGGTAGTCAAGACATTCCTTCTAATTGTACCCCTTTGCTACCAATCTGGCTTTAAATATTTCCACCTCTTATGTTGCTTTGTATTTGATTTTGTATATCCTATAGCTTTTTTTTTCTTCTGGCAGTGTGACCAGTTCCCATGTTCCATTGTCTTCCAAAGCTTTGATCTCATCCTTCATTGCTTCAACCCATCTCTTGTCCTTTATTGCGGCTGAGTAGCTATGTGGTTCAATATCAAGAGAAGCCTTAGCCACAAAACTTTGATACTTGAGTGATAATCTTGTGTAATCAACATCATCAGATATAGAATATAAACAGTTAGAAGAGCCATGTTTAGTAATGTAATATTTGTGTCAAATGGGAAGTCTGCTAGTTTTTGTGGATCTTATAGTATCAAATTCTGACAAATTTGTGGCCAAGTGATCATGATCATGTCTATGAGCTGTATTGCATTCATGTTGAGTTCCAGCAGGCACACACACCTTGGACTGTATCCTGAACCTCCATATCTGAATTGCCATGTTCATCGCCTACTGACTACCTGGTATGTACAGATAGAATGTTGACATTATGTTGATGAACTAAATCATCATAACAGAAATGTGATTTGATATGATTAATATCATCATTTGTTCCACCTTTTAGAGGGGAAATTGTCTCCATGAATACCACATCCCTGCTCATGAAGAAAGTTCTATTTTCCATGTCATAAAGCTTATACCATTTCTATGCAGATTCATATCCAAGAAACACAACTCTTACAACTCTGGGACTAACTTGTCACGTTTAGTCAGAATAGTTCCAAAACATAGACAACTTATCACCCTTAAATGATTAAGTGATGGTGTCTTAGTATACAATATCTCATAAGGTGACTTATTGTTTATAATAGTAGAAGGAATTCTATTTATGATATACACATCTCCTTCCACACACAGTTCCCAAAACCTATCTGGCAAACCTGCCTGAATCTTTATGGCTCTAGTTGTCTCCAAAATGTGTTATGGTGTGTGTGGACAGGAACTCTCATGCACTACACCATGTTGTAGAAACAACTCCTTACATCTATGATTAAGGAATTCAGTGTCATTATCAGATTTTACCCTTTGAATTTTAACTTCAAATTGAATGTTGACTTCAACAAAGAAAATTCTAAGCAATGTAAAAACATCATATTTCAATCTTATCGAGAAAATCCAAGTCCATCTGGAGTAATCATCTACAATGGTTAAGAAGTATCTCATACCATTATATGTTTCAACTTTATAGGGTTCCCATACATCCATGTATAACAATTGAAATGGTCTTGTTTTTCTACTAACACTAACAGGAAATGGAATTCTAGTATGTCTAGCTAGGGGACATACTTCACAATTATTCAAAACAAAAGTAGCATCATTCTTGAAACATGAAATTTTCCTTAAGATAGTCATAGGTACATAGCATAATCTCTGGTGCCAAATAACTGCATCCACATGCTGGATTGCCGATAAACATCTACTCAACTCTCATCATTTATCCTGAGTATCCAAACAAAGTATGTACAATCCTTCTTCTTCATTACCAATTCCCCTCACCTTCCCAGATGAGAGATCCTGAAATACACAACATTTTGGAATGAAAGTAACACTGCAATTCAGTTCCTTGGTTACTTTTGACACAGACATGAGATTAAATTTGAATGTTGGCACACATAAGTCATTTCTAAAAACATCACATCCTCCTAAGTGATAATCACCAACATGTGAGATTCTGGCTGAATCACATTTAGGTAATTGCACTTTTCATGTCTCTTATGTCAAATATTTATCATGTTTGTATTTCTGATCACAAATCTTATGATTAGTTACACCTGTATCCACAATCTATTTCAACGGTACTTTTGAATCAAAAACACATTTACATGTCATATTATGAAAACATATAGTTATTATTTTGAATTGTATTATGGCAACAGGTCACCATTAGCATACATGGAATGGCATATATTAAGAGTGTTAAGTGATGATTGAATGTTTAATGGTAAGAACGCAACATGTGATGTGTAATCAGATGAATACTAACCAGTAATATCTTACTTCCTTTGTTCCAATTATATGACACATTTTCCTTTTTAGTTAGTTCCAAAAAAATGACACATTTTCTTAACTTTTACGCTTAACGAGATGATCTATAACCACACAAATATATTTGGCTTGTTTTAGACCACAAAATTCAAAAGTCTTCCTTTATTTTTTAAACTTCATGCCCAATCAAATTACATCATATAAATTGGGACGGAGAGAGAAATATTCACATGTCTTTGTTTTATATAATAAAAATAAGTGGGAACCGGTAATAATACATTTTATAGTAAGGGTGGCCAGTGGGCAGGGTCGGCCCGATCCCGACCTGACACCGCCCCAATCCGCCTAAAAAATATTTGACGGTGTCGGGACTCGAAATCGGGCGGGACCTGGGCTCGTCCCACTCGGGCCCGTCCCTCTTCGTCCCTCCCCTGATCCCGCCCCGATCCCGTCCCGATCCCGCCCCTATCACGGTCACCCTCCCCCTTTGCAAAACTAGTCGTTGTAACAACGACCAAATTTAGATTTTGGTCGTTGTGCAACGGTCCAAACAGTCATTTTTGCGCCCCCACCCCATAAATCCCCATACCCCCTTAATATTTATTTTTAACCCCTAAGTTAGTATATTTAGACTTTAACTCAATTTTCCAACTATAAATACCTCATTTTCTCTTCATTTTATCTCATAAATCTTCCTACAATCTCTTTTAATCTCTCAATGTATCTCTCTACAAGTCTAGAATTACATTGCCTACTAAATATTTTGTTTTTGTTTGCTCATTTGTATAAATGTATCAAAGTTAAAAAATTGGGACTGAAGTTGGCAACTAGCTTGAGGATCATCCATCGAGCAAAAATTAGATCATCCTACAATCTCTTTAAATTATTATTGTTACTTTATTTTAATTATCGCACTTAATTTTATTATCTTTAATTATTTATTTACATAATTAAAATGGAAGGATTAAGACGCACGATTATGAGTAAGGGTAAGGGTGCTTCTTCTAATAGGGGTAACAAGGGCAGATGTACTTCTTCTAGTCATCCTATTCCTAGACAAGATGATTTGATTGATTACACTCATATAGATGAAACTGATTTTTTAATGATATATCATTACATGATGAGATATATTCAGCAACTGAACCAGACTTTAATTTAGAAGACAATCTAGATGACACACCTACTAGTGCACCTCAACAACCTCAGACTGAGTCTCAACCTCAAACTGAAACTGGAACGCCTCATATTCCCCCTAGTATGAGACGAGGCCCCACACAATGAAAATTAAAATCAACTGCTAGTATTGAAAGCCTTAGAAATAGAATATTTAGTGGTACCACTTCTAATCAAGTTAGCGAGTTTGATGTTTTTATTTTGCAGTGTTGTACCATACCAAGCAGTTCTCAATGAAGAAGAACGTGAAGACTTACTTAAATACTTGAGGGAAAATGAGAAGACATTTCCGATACTAGGAAAGATGGCCCGAGATGTGTTGAACATTCAAGCGACATCAACAACGTCTAAAAGGCTTTTTCTGCCTAAAGATTTCAAATATGAGAGCACAGACACTCATTAGCGGGAGACAACTTGGATATTGCAGTTTTATTCAGATATTGGATACGAGCGAAGTGTAGAAGGTGTAGTCAACCAGATATCAATGAAGAAGACGATTTAAACTACAACAAAATCTTGTTCGAGGGAGCTGGAAGCGACGTCAACCAATTTGACCAAAAAATTACAATTCCAACCGAAGAACCACAAGACATTGTGAAAAAAATTAGAAAAGGTGTATATAACTATGTAATTTTTTAATTGCAATTTTACTATGTGATTTGCAATGTTTGAACAACACCACAAAATTACAATTTTAAAATTGTATTACAAAAAAATTATATTTCTATTAAATAATATAAGAGGCACAAAAACAGTTTTGGAATATTTTTATTACAACATCTTGTTCAATTACTTAAGTGTTTATATTCACAACTTTTTTGAAATTAAGTGTCTAAAAAAAAAAACCGGACCCGACCCAACCCCGCCCCGCCAATACCGGTCCCCTTTTCCGGCGGGATGTGGGACGGGACGGGACATCGACCTGTCCCGCCAGTCCCGGTCCCGCCAGAGGACCAGTCCTGATCTAATCCCCAGTACCGCGAGGCCCGCCCCCGAACCCGACCCACTAGCCACCCCTGCTTTATAGTGAAAGGGAAAAGTGGAGGCCTGTGCAATTTAGTACATATGGCACTTTGCATGAAAGGCTTTTCGTGATTAGCTTCCGTCCACGTCCCCCAGTTTTTAGGGGCCTTCGATCTATTCCAATCGTGCCTATATAGAGAGCCTGAAATAATGGGAATATGAGTATGACTTACATCATTGTGGAAAGAACAAACCAGCCAGCATAATGGGAATATGAGTATGACTTACATTATTGTGGAAAGAACAAGCCAGCCAGCACGCCAACAGCTAGTAAAAGGTCTTTTCTATTTGTGTTTAATTTACTACTCCATCCTTCTCAAATCTCAATAATAGTTTGATTAGTCAAGTTTATAGAAAGTTAAAAGTAGTTATTTTGAAGACCAAGTGTTTCTAGGAAAATTAGAAATTGTTTTTCAGATGATGAAAAGAATATCTTTTTTCTATAAGTACTTTTTAAAAATTTGTCCGAGCATAAATTGTTGCTCTATATTAATAAAATATTTTTTTAAATTAATTAATCAAACACAAACTGATATCCTTCCAAAATATTTTTTTTCGAAAGTACTTCTAACTCTTTTCAAAATAAAGACGATTGGTCAATGAGGCTAAGTGTTTTATTAAGTTTTTATTACTTTCTTAAATTATAAAAATAGCAGCCCGGTGTACTAAGTTTCTGCTACGCACGGGGTTCGAAGAAGAGCTAGACCACAAGGGTCTGTTGTACGCAGTTTTACCTTGTATTTCTGTCAGAGACTGTGTCCACGACTTGAACTCATGACTTCATGGTTATGTGTATATATTTTAAGGGAGTATATAGTCACGTGCTTTACCTAACTCAATCATTGGAGCTCTTTTTTTTGCCGTTATTTGCAGTGTGACACATCATGAATACTAGTACTACTATTACGAAAATGTCGGAAGTGAGGAAAGGTGCATGGACTAAAGAAGAAGACATTTTACTGAGGAAATGTATTGAGAAGTATGGAGAAGGAAAGTGGCATCAAGTTCCCATTAGAGCTGGTAATATTTCACTGGCAAAATCACTATTATTAATATGGTTTTGAGTTATATCCCTATACTATGTGAAAATGTGCAGGTCTAAATAGATGCAGGAAGAGTTGTAGACTAAGGTGGCTCAATTATCTAAGGCCACATATAAAGAGAGGTGACTTCTCTTCTGATGAAATAGATCTCATCTTCAGGCTTCATAAGCTTCTAGGCAACAGGCAAGTTCATATACTACAATCACCTATCATTGTCGAGAAAAAAATCACCCACTATTCCCCAGAAACCCTCTGTCCTTTCGTAGACAAAAAAATATATTTCTATTTTATTCTATGTGATATTATTTCCTACTTCCTCCCTTAATTAATACTATATATTATGTTGTTCTACTTTTCTTTTTAGACGGTTATATTAGTTATCATCTTCTTATATTTAGTAAACGTTTAAGTCCGATATTCTCGTTGTATCCTTAATAACACTATGTTGTAGGAAGGTATGATATGTTTAAAATAACAAGATTCAAAGAATATTTTTGACATGCCTGCTAAAACCTAAAGCAAGTGAGGCCCCAACATTTTTAAGGCCTCAAAATTACTAATATTATATATATATATATATATATATATTGAAATAATGATTTACACACAAAATTTAACTTTTTTAAAAATAAATTTCATTGTCCAAATTAGATATTCTTATAAGATTTTAGTCAAATACCTAGTTTTTGAGCTGTAAATAATTCGAAATATACATTCTATTTTTTTCTTTTGTATGCTTTTTGCAGATTATCACATTATGGTAATATATATATATATATATTGAAATAATGATTTACATACAAAATTTAACTTTTTTAAAAATAAATTTCATTGTCCAAATTAGATATTCTTATAAGATTTTAGTCAAATACCTATTTTTTCAATGCCAACCAAATATTGTCCAAACGAACTGTAAATAATTTGAAATATACATTCTATTTTTTTCTTTTGTATGCTTTTTTGCAGATTATCACATTATGGTAATATATATATATATATATATATATATATATATATATATATATATATATATATATATATATATATATATATATATGAGTCTTCTCAAATAATCCCTCTATTTTAGTTTAGTTGTCGTAATTTCTTATTTAATCTATTTAAACATGTATCTTTCTATATTTTTTTAAGAAAAATTCAAATATCACTTTCTGTTTTAGCATTAATGACATTTTCTTACAGGACTAACATGACTATTTAAGATCACAAGATTCAAAAAATATTTTTGATATACACCTTTAATTTAAGGTATTAAAAGTCATTTATATGTCTTAAACTTAATGCCGAGTAAGATATATAAAATAATTAAGGTTTGATTTTAGGCCACATATTCCATTGAGCTGCCCCTGATTTTTGATAGTATTCACACCTTTAATTTAAAGAAACAAGATTCAAAAATCTTCTCATTGAAGGATTATATTTCGTACCTAGTTAAACTAAAACACAAAATAAAATAGAGGGAGTATTTAGGTTGTTCATAAAAGAATGACCTTTTATATGAAATCGTTTTAACTTCAATTTTTTTGTTTTACCCTAAATGACATGTTCTTATAGCCCAGAAATATCATGGCATATAACAACATACTGCCCTAAGGATTCTATTGAGTGCTAAAATCTTTCTTTATTTTTTAACTGTACTTTCTCTGAGAAAAATGAAGAAAATGAATCCCCCTAATTAAGGAGGTGTGAGTCATCTCACTCGAGAAAGAACAAAGAAAGGGCAATCAATTTTCTTAAAATGTTCTGCCCAATCAAACAATACTCTTAAAGAATAATAGAAAGATTCCCGTACATATCCAAGAATAATAGAAAGATTCCCGTACAATCAAACAATACTCTTATAATTAAACAGTGTCATATAATATGAAACATAAAGGATAACCAAAGAATTATGATGCACAGAAAGTTGCGTTTGATGTTATATTCTTATTTGTTTAGATGGTCACTTATCGCCGGTAGACTTCCGGGAAGAACAGCAAACGATGTGAAAAACTATTGGAATACACATCTACAGAGGAAGTTAATTTCTCCTCGGAGACAAGAGGGAAAGTACAATAATGCCCTCAAGATCACCGAAAACACCATATTAAGACCTCGACCTCGGACCTTCTCAAGTGCAACGAAGCCTCGGTGCAACAACAAAAGTATCACAAACACAATAGACAAAGAAGAACGTCACAACAAAGAAATAGTACTAAATATTTGTGGGAAGCCAACAGGCGAAACAACCTCGTATATAGATGAGGGAGTTCAATGGTGGACAAGTTTACTGGAAAATTGCAATGAAATTGAGGAAGCAGTTGGGAGCTTTGATGAAGAAAATAAGTTACCAAGTTCGTTGCATGAGAAAAATTCACCACCCATGCAAAAAGGACAAAGTGATGGTTGGGATGAATTATGGAATCTACTTAATTAGTTTCATCCATCACCTTGAAAAGTCATCTAATTAATGGTATTATATACTTGTAGTAGGGATACATTCTATTCTACTCCTTTTAATTTGTACTACGTTGTATCCCAAGTACAAGTAGGGATCTATTACTATTTTCATTCTAGAGTTTTAATTTATAATTATACCGTGGAAGAAATTTTTACATCGGGTCACTTTTCATTTTCAATGTTATAAGTAATAAGTTAACATATCTTATTTTCAAGATAATCAATTTTAAATTTTAAGAAGGTTTGTTTATAAATATACTTTGGGTGATTGACAACGTAAAAGAATTATTATACCGGACGGGTGATTGACAACGTAAAAGAATTATTGTACTTCCGGTATAAAGAATGTTTTATACAATCATCACCTAAAGGATATTCACATGTAAACCTCCTTAAAATGTTGGTTTAGTAATTTAAAAAATAAGACAAGCTACCTGTTAATTGCTATAACTGATAAATGTGACATGATAGTAAATAACGTTTTTACACTGGTCGCAGTGTATATATAACTTAAACTCATAGATTAAACTCTTCATTCTACATGTCCTGGATTTTGATCTCATTTTGATGGTCGTTTAATTGATCGAAAACTTACTTTAAATCCAAAGATCGATCCGATGATTATTCTATTTGTTAGTTCAAAAGTACTCACTGTAACAAAAATGTGTGTAGACGCATAAACCAAGCTCTGCTAGACTTAGTTGAAGGAATACGCCAGTTGTACATTGATTTTAATGAGGATGAAGTAAAGATAAAGATTTACATCGAATATGAGTAAAATTTTACCTGAAATAATTACTACTAACACATATAATAAATTCATAACCACGATAAGTAAGAAAACACCAAGTGTTACGAGGAAATTAATATCAGGGCCCAAAAGAAAAAGCAGAAATATCTATATAATAGGAATGTGTTGTATACGTCGGTCCTTCACATTATATAATTGCTCATATATGTACGTATGATTATTCATTGTATTTCTCTAGCCTTTTTACTATTTAAATACCAGACTTTCATCAGTCATAACTCAAAGTTAGAGTCTTTTAATATGCACACTTGGCATCAGGGGGCGAATTTATGTCTGTTTTTTGAGGCACATGAACTCATGATTTTTCAGTACATTAGATATTTTATAGACATATTTTTAGGATTAATCTAATATTATATGCTGACGTTCATGCTATAAAAAGTCTTAGTGATGCACTTAGTTAAAAATTTAGTTATTTATCAAGAGAAATAAAGATTAATTCCCACTAATGCATTTTGTTTCTCCTTTTTTTAGTAGGACACCTATATTCTAAAAATCTGAGATTCGTCTCTACTCAATTTTACATACTTTATCTTTTGGCATATAAAAAGGATTTTATTACCAGTGTTATAATTTGTCCTAAAAAGTGAGTCCAGGTTTCCCTGGTATAATCATCCACAATGACGAGAAAAAATACTTGAATCCATCATATGTGGGAGCATAACAAGAACCCCAAGTATCTATGTGGATAAGCTGAAAAGGAGCAGTACTTTTGATAGCACTCTCAGGAAAAGAAAGTCTGGACTGTTTGGCTAAAGGAAAGATTGGACAATCAAAGCTCTGGTTGGTAGATAAAGTATTACCTATGCTAAGTATTGTTTTTATTTTAGAAAAAGGCATGCGTCCTAGTCTATAGTGCCAAACAATATCAGCCTTGCTTACATACACTATGACACCTCCGCTTAGATTTATCGCGTCAGTCCATCCATCACCAAGACAAATAAGAATGGGCTAAGAGTTGATCCCTGGTGCAGCCCCATCATCACTGGGAAGTGTTTCGAGTCTCTTACTGTCTGTACCCTCGTCTTGGCTCCATCATACATATCCTTGATCGCCCCGGTGTACGCCACATGTACACCTCTAACCTCCAAACATCTTCATAGAACCTCCCTAGGGACTTTGTCGTATGCCTTCTCGAGGTCGATAAAAATCATATGTAAGTCTCTCTTTCTCTCCTTATACTGCTCCACCAACCTCCTAATAAGATGAATGAATTCTGTAGTTGAAACGCTCCGGCATGAATCCAAACTGTTCTTGAAAATAGATACGCCTCTTTTCACCCTCATCTCCACGACCCTTTCCCAAACTTTCATGGTCCTGCTTAGCAGCTTGATACCCCAATAGTTGTTGCAACTCTGGATATCACCTTTGTTCTTGTACAAATGGATCATTGTACTCCACCTCTATTCTTCGGGCATTTTCGCCGTCTTAAAAATAACGTTAAACAACTCAGTAAGCCACTCCAAACCTGCCCTACCTATGCTCTTTCAAATTTCAACTAGGATCTCCTCAGGCCCGATCACTCGTTCCCTGCGCATCCTGCGAACAACACCATTAACCTCCTCAATCTTAATACTTCTACAATACCCGAAATCCCGTACCTACCAGATTGCTCTAGATCTCCCAGCACAATGTCTCTATCTCATTTTTCGTTCAAGAGTTTATAGAAGACCGCCACCTCCGCATAACATGCGCGTCCTCCACCAATACTCTGCTTTCCTCATCCTTGATGCACCTCACGTGATCCAAGTCACGAGCCCTCCTCTCCCTCGCCTTGGCTAGTTTATACAACTTTTTATACCTGTTTTTTTCCTCTAATTCCACGTACATGTGTTCAAAAGCCTCCGTTTTCGCTGCCATAACCGCAAGCTTTGCCACCTTCCTCGCCATCTTATACAGTTCCATATTCGTCCACTTCTCCACCTCATCCTTGTTTTCTACCAATTTTTTGTACGCCGCTTTCTTCGCTTTCATCTTCTCTTGAACTTTACCATTCCACCACCAGTCCCTTCGATGCCCACCACAGCTACCCCCGCAAGACCCCAATAACTTCTCTAACTACCTCTCGAATGCAACTGGCCGTCCTGTCCCACATACCGGTCGCATTCCCACTACTCCCCTTGTCCATCAACCTCTCCCCCATTACCTTGGCACTAGTCATGGTCAAACTCCCCCATTTGATTCTTAACTTGTCATACACAACCCTCCTTTTCTACTTCATATTGATCTCCAAATCCATTACCAAAAGCTTATGTCGGGTTGTATGATACTCCCTCGGAATAACCTTGTAGTCTTTACAAAGACCGTTGTTAACCTTTCTAACGAGCAAAAAGTCTATCGGAGTCATAGTCACCGAACTATGGAAAGTCACCAAGTACTCCTTCAGGAACCTCAAATTGGCTATCACCATCCCAAAAGCTCTAGCGAACTCCAAAAGTGAGACGTCTCCCCCATTCCTGTCCCCGCGGCCAAAGCCTCCATGCACGTTGTCATAACCCCTAAAAGTGACCCGATATGTCCATTGAAATCCCCTCATACAAATATACCACCCACCACCTCGTCCAAATCCTCCCAAAAGCGTTTATTCTCCTCCTCGTCCAAGTCCGTCTGCGGCGCGTAAGCACTAATAATGCTCATAGTGAACCCTTCAACTACCAACTTAATCGTCATCATCCTGTCATTGACCCTCCTAATCTCTACCACTTGATCTCTTAGCTCGATGTCTACTAAAATGCCTACCTCATTCCTATACCTCGATCTACCCGAGAATCATAACTTATACCCGTCCACATCCTTAGCCTTAGGTCCTACCCATTTTGTCTCTTGGACACATGTATATTAATCTTCCTCTTCTTAAGAATCTTAACTAGCTCTATGGACTTCCCCGTTAAAGTCCCAATGTTTCAAGACCCTATTCTCAGCCTAGCATCTCCCTTACCCCACTTACCCCCTACCCCTCGCCCCCGTCCCTGACTAAGAACATGACCCTAGTCTACCATTAGTTACCAAAGTCACTAAAGCAAATATAAAATAATAAACTAATCAAACGTTTACCCTAAAACAGGAAGGGATCAAAGTGAAAACACAAGTTAACAAGAATTTAGAGGCAAGTAAAACCACTACGCCAAGAATGCTATAACTAAAGACAAGAAGGGTAAATGCAAAAACGTAAAGTCACGAATCAATACAACGAAACGGCAAAATTTAACAATGATAAGGACAAAAATGGATACGGACAACCGGAGGTACCAACTCCAGTTGAATTAAACCTGTTCGCGATTGTTCCCCGGTACCGTTCACTGGCACCGGAAGTACTGTTCACTGGCACCGGAAGTACTGTTCACTTGAGTTTTCACCAAAAATTCGAGCACTTGTGTAGATCGAGGAGAAAAAGAACAAAACGGAGAGAGGAGAAGAGAGTAGAAAGGTTTGTGTGTGTGTGTGTTACCGTTGTGGGGAAGGGAGAGAGGAGAGAGAAAGCAGTTCAGATCTATGAATGAGTCTTGTCCAGTGGCGACCAGTCTAGACACCAACCATTTTTTTTATGTATATATGGTGTTAGTTTCAGGTGACGGCAGCTATGCTATTTGATTTCTTAAATCTTATTCTACCAAGCTATAATTGTTTACTACCTCGAACTATATTGTCTCAATTATCTTCTAGTTTTTGGCTTGAGGCTCTTCATTTATGTTTTTGGCTTTTAGCCTTCAGTATTTCACATTTCTAATCAACTTCCAATATGCATGCAGGTATGGCCCATTGAAGTCGACTTGAAGTTTATGGAACCTATTGGACGAGAACTTAAGTCAGTTGGGAAGGTAATGCTACTTTGTCTAGTTTAGTTCAATTGAGTAAAGTTGACATGCCTTGAGGAAATAAATCTACTGGTTTCTTAGGCTCTGAAAGTATACTAGGTTAAGTAACTATATTACCTCCTGAAAAACTCTTCTATTATATATGTAGCATAAATGGGTTTGAATAATTTGTTAAGAGTCCTCCTTCGTTCTATTCTGTTGTCCTTTTTCTAAGTAATGCACTAGGGATTACACTGGGTATGTTGTTGTTGTCTAAGTAATGCACTAGGCACCTAAGTGCAGCGGTAGCTATCTGAACATTCTTTGTTCAAAAATGAACTGCATCTGTTCATTCCTAAGCTTGACGATTACTTTTATACTGAGCTTGAGTAGTTTGTTCATCAAAGAAATTAAATACTGCTCTTCCCTTTTTGTCTGACTGACAAATACGTAAAATCGTCACACAACATTCTAGATTAAATTCCAGAATGCGCAGATTGATGTTTAATATCTTAATTCGCACATATTACTGCAAGTATATGTAGCAAATTCTCATTCTACCTTTATCACATTTTTGTACTTGTTTTCATGCTTGCAGTTTATGGATTCAGCAGTTAATCTTATGAACAAATCTTTCATTGATCGCTAGTGCTTTCCTTTGAACTGGCTGGAGTTCACCGCAGTCCGCTATCTCCATGAGGCGTGTAAAAATAGCTGGTGAAGTGGGTTATAGATTACATTTGTCTGATTAGTCCTGTTAATGTCCTTCATTTGAGTTTAGGCCCTCATTTGTACTGTAACTGGTAATTTTGTGTATTCAGTTACTTGAAGTTGCGGCATTTTAGAAAAGAAGCTATATTCAATAAAAATATAGAGCGGAAGTTTAGATGTAATTCCATGATCCGAACAGTCTGTTTTGAATCACACCATCGATTTTGGATGCAATAATCAAGCACATTCCTAGTGACCGAGTTTTGCAGATCTGCTTTTGTACCTAGTGTCAATGGTGATTAGAGTCTAGGCATGAAATCATGGGTTGGATGTTGTGCTGCCTAGTAGTGCATCACTTTGCTGGTTCATGCATTTGGTGGTCCTCTGGAGGCATACTATGTAATACAATACTAGCTTCAAATATCAGAAGCAGACTGGTGCATTAGCTGCTGCTCCACTGAATGAAGGCTTGTACTTATTTAAATTTAATCCTCTCAATTTTCAGGAGCCAGATCTGAGTTAATAAGATACATTTATACTTGAATTGTCAGTGAATCCATCTACCTTCTTAGCAAGATCCTTTTTACTTGTGTATATATATATTTTTGTCTTGGAAAGTTAGCCCGACAGCTTCAGGTGTATCCAGATTGCTGACCTCCATTTCAACTTAAAGTTGCCTCTCTACTAAATTGAAATTCTAGTCAGTGTGTTGGTGGCATCTTCATTATAGTAATGGAAGTACAAAATGCAGTAACGTTATTGAGAACATCAAATGGCAGTAAAGAAAAGTATTTCCATTGTTGCCAGAAGAGTTTAAATTTATTTTCTTCCAAAAAAGAGAGAAGGGAATCACTATATACATAATCCGTCTTGCATTCTCAATAAATGCAAACAGTAGATAAATATATGCCAACTACATACAGGTCATCGGATTAATCCCTTATTTTAAAGTTTAAGGATGAGGTGTAAACAAACTCTCCTAATGAACTATTGAATTTGCAGGAAACACCTTTCGGATGAACTCTAAGAACCGCTGTGAATAAAATGTTGGCTCCACAGCAGAAATGGACATAGAATCAAACTGAACTGATTTGTATGCATGTTCTATCTTCTTTCTTGTGTTGTATTCTTGCAATATGTCAATGATGCCGACATATAATACAACATCGTATACTTCAAGAAACATCCGTGTTTCGTCTTTCCTGGGTGTATGCTCTGCCCTTGCTGGCATATTAACTCCAAGCTGAATCTGGAGTCTGCTTGGGGACACATAAACAGTAAACAAAAAACGGATAAAAAATTAATCCACAGATTACATGAGATATAGCATAAATCTACATTCATTTGGCAAACATATAGAATCATGAACTTTCTCGATTATATTAACCTGCTGCACATTATCCTATTCCTAGCATGATTCTTAAGTGTGCTGACAAGTTCAAGCTTTTCGAACATACCTTGCTGTCCCAGGAAGGAGGAGATCCACTTCATTGTCACCGGTAGCAGATGATGCTCGCAATCGGCTGCCTCTGACATGAGGACCCACTACTACACAATTATCATCTGTGCCGCGAGGGACTAAAACTAGGCCTTGGGGTGATATTTCATCCTCCAGTGACTCTGTAATTAGCAAAAGAAGTAAAAATTCAGAATCAGTAATAATGCATTCTTACAGATTAGAAAAGGAAATAAGTAATTTATACATTAAAGACCCGATTATGCCCCCGAGACATAAAAAATGAAAAAAGAACTCCCAGCCGTGGGGACAGGGAACTTTTGTATTGTATACATACATCTAGTATTGGTGTATACAAATTATACACAAACTACATTAATACGCAAGGAACCCTAAACCTTTAATCTATTACCGGAAATCTGAAGTTGATGACACACGAGTCTATGATGTAAAAGCTTTTATCATTCTGATGCCTAAGTTATATCCTTGTTCATATGTTCCCTTTTTAAGATCGTTGAGTAATTTCACTTCCATTTCTAAGTAGTTTGATGGCCTTTCATTTATGATGGGTCTCCTGGTGACCTGCAGTGTAAACTTGTGTGCCCAAATTTTATAGAAAGTTCAAAACATGAGAACAATAAAGTCCAGTGAACATCAGAGAGCCAATTGAAGTAAGGTTCCAACATGGTTTGGAAACAATGCTGAATAATGATCCCCTTACTCCATTATCTAGTCTTTAAATATTTCTAACTAGTCTGTACATAGATTATTCAACAGCAACCAAATCAGGAAGTTTATGTATTTAAGATTCTGGAACTTATTTCGAGATCAGGTTGGTTTTCAGTGTACTTCTGATTAAGTAATCCCAGGGTTTACTGTTGTTGGTCCCATGTTATTCACATAGATAGAGAAACACATCAATATCTCTTTCAGAAATAAACCTACCATCTTCTGCAACAATTCCTAATCCTTCTGCTGTTGTACGTCGACTGCACGAGATGGGAGACCGCAGGTGCTGGGGTGCTCTATAATGAACACCTAACAAGAGGCTGTAATCCATTATGTGCTGCTCCTCCAAGAACTTACTATCAATCTCAATCTGTCTGTACAAGTACATGGATGTCAAAAACCAAATGGGATCATTTAAAAGGATTTCCATTCAAATAAGCAAACATTATTTCAAATCATTTACGCAACTATTTCAACTTTTAGTTGGGACACTACTGGAAATGGTCTATATCCTCAAACAAGCATCAG
Source organism: Anisodus tanguticus (assembly GCA_034509755.1). Classification (NCBI taxonomy): domain Eukaryota; kingdom Viridiplantae; phylum Streptophyta; class Magnoliopsida; order Solanales; family Solanaceae; genus Anisodus; species Anisodus tanguticus. Next base: position 50,256,982 of record CM067540.1, on the reverse strand, counting down.
ACAATGCAGGTTACTTCTACAGTAGTAAGTGACATTCTACTCTTTCTATGGCATCTCAAGTTCAAAAGTTCTTTTCCCCTAATGATCTCTTTCAAGTTCAACTAACAAAATACAGATTTACTATATCATTAAACTATGGGACTGGGAAAGCTATTTAACACATACCATTCTTTACTTATTACCAGAGTAACTTGAATGAATTCATAAATATTCTATCATTCTAGTGTGAGGTGATCATATAAAAGAGAAACACTCTCGGATGATTTTCCAATGGCAGTAGTACCTGATTCCAGGTTAAAGTACCAAGCAAATCCATGCACTCAAAAGTTACTATGTGTTATTAAACTCACAGAAATACTTTAAGTAATTTGCGCGAATACATAAAGATTCTTTTATGCAAGTCAATGACCATCAAACATAAAGAGGAACACTATCAAATAGTTTCTGATGCCAGTGTTAATTGATTCCAGGAAAAGTACTGTAGATAAATCCATGCACTCTAAACCTTATTCTATGTTATTAAACAACATACATACCCAGTGAAATCCCACAGCGTGGAAACTTGAAGAAATATCAGAAAACTCCCCCCTCCTTAGAAGAATAAAGGGAAACAACAAGAAAAAGATTCAATCTTTGCAAATGCATGGTATGAGCGCACACAGAACTTTCTACCATATTTACTCAGATGAATCACGTGGAACTGTTACTGCAGAAACCGACTATAGTGGCTGAGAAACGCTAATACAAGCAAACTGAAAATGTCAACCAGTAATTCATGAAATAATTCAACTAACTGCAATTTATTGGAGTCCCCCCCCCCCCCCCCACACACACACATCGACACACCACCACCACTACCGACCACCGGCGACCAGGTATGCTACGCTAGCACTACTGTCCTCTGTTTTCTCTCTCTTTCTCTTTCTTCCCCTTCGGCTTTCTCTATCTTCCCGCCACCACCGGTGGCCGGAGTTGTATCGTCGCTGGTGACTACCACCACCGACCACTGACTGTCGACGCTGCGCCGTCCGCCGACCACACGTGACCAGGTACGCTGCCTGTTCCTCTCTCGTTCTCTCTCTTTCTCTTTCTTCCCCCTTTCTACTCTTTCTCTATCTTCCTGCCACCACCGGCGGCCGGAGTTGTATCGTCACCGATGACTATCAACCGTAACCCGTCACTTGGCACCACCAACGAACAGATCTGGTCAGTAAGGACCTTCAGATACCACCACCTCCGGCGGCCGTCGACGAAGAAGACCAGGTTTCTTTGGGTTCTCAAGCTCAAAACAGAAACCCTATAGTGGGTTTCAGGCAGGTTTACATAGTTACGCAAGTTTCCAGCAAGTTCCAGCGGTGAACAGTAACTTCCGGCGGTGAACAAGAATTTTCCAGAAGAAAACAGATATTTGCACAGCTAAACAACGATTTTTGGCGGCGAGCAGGTTAGATTCACCTAGAGTTGGTACCTCCAGGTGCCCGTATTCATTCTTTGTCCTTACCTCCGTAGTTAAATTTTGCTTGCTTTGCTGTATTGTATATTAACTTTACATTCTTGCCGTTACTAGTCTTCTCCTTAGCTATGTCATTCTTGTCGTAGTGGCTAGACTTGCATCTAGATTCTTGTTAATTTGTGTTTTTAGCATTGATTTCTGCTTGTTTTAGGGTAAATTTCATATTAATATATTGCCGCTTTAGTGGCTTTGGCGACTAATGGTAGACTAGGGTCATGTTCTCGGTTGGGGACGGGGGTGAGGGTTAGGGAGGGTAAGCGGGGTAAGGGAGATACTAGACTGAGAATAGGGTCTTGGAACATTGGGACTTTAACAGGGAAGTCCATAGAGCTAGTTAAGATTCTTAAGAAGAGGAGGATTAATATAGCTTGTATCCAGGAGACCAAATTGGTAGGACCTAAGGCTAAGGAGGTGGATGGGTATAAGTTATGATTCTCAGGTAGGTCGGGGTATAGGAATGGGGTAGGCATTTTGGTAGACATCAAGCTAAGGGACCAGGTGGTAGAGGTTAGGAGGGTCAACAATAGGATGATAGCGATTAAGTTGGTAGTTGGAGGGTCCACTATGAACATTATTAGTGCTTAAGCGCCGCAGGCGGGCTTGGACGAGGAGGAGAAGTGACGCTTTTGGGAGAATTTGGATGAGGTGGTGGAAGGTATACCACCCATTGAGAAGTTATTTGTAAGAGAGGATTTAAACGGACGTATCGGGTCACTTCCGGAGGGCTACGACAACGTGCATAGAGGTTTTGGCCTCAGAGACATGAACGGGGGAGGCGTCTCACTTTTGGAGTTCGCTAGAGCTTTTGGGTTGGTGATAGCCAATTCGAGGTTCCTAAAGAAGGAGGAGCACTTGGTGATTTTTCGTAGTTCGGTGGCTAAGACTTAGATAGACTTTTTATTCCTTAGGATGGTTGACAACGGTTTTTGTAAAGACTGCAAGGTTATTCCGAAGAAGTGTCTTACAACCCGACATAAGCTTTTGGTGATGGATTTGGAGATCAAGATGGAGAAAAAGAGAAAGGTTGTGGATGACAGGTTGAGAATCAAATGGGGAAGTTTGACCATGGCTAGTGCAAAGGAGATGGGGGAGAGGTTGATGGCCAAGGGGGCAAGAGGGAGTAGGGGGGACGCGACCGGTATGTGGGATAGGACGGCCAGTTGCATTCGGGAGGTGGCTAGAGAAGTGTTAGCAGTCTCGCGGAGTAGCCGTGGTGGGCATCGAGGGGACTGGTGGTGGAATGGTAAAGTTCAAGAGAAGGTGGACGCAAAGAAAGTGGCGTATGCGAAATTGGTAGAAAGCAATGATGATGTGGAGAAGTGGATGAATAGTTAACTGTATAAGATGGCGAGGAAGGAGGCAAAGCTAGCGGTCACGGCGGCGAAAATGGCGGCTTTTGAACGCCTATACGTTGAATTAGAGAAAAAGGCGGGGATAATAAGTTGTACAGACTAGCCAAGGCGAGGGAGAGGAGGGACCGTGACTTGGATCACGTGAGGTGAATCAAGGACGAGGACGGCAAAGTACTGGTGGAGGACCCGCATATTAGGCGGAGGTGGCAATCTTTCATAAACTCTTAAACGAAAAAAAAGATAGAGACATTGTGTTGGGAGATCTGGAGCAATCTGGTAGGTACCAGAATTTTGGGTATTGTATAAGCATTAAGATTGAGGAGGTTAAGGGTGTTCTTCGCAGGATGCGCATGGGACGAGCGACCGGGCCTGATGAGATCCCAGTTGAATTTTGGAAGAGCGCATGCTGGGTAGATTTGGAGTGGCTGACTGAGTTGTTTAACATCATTTTTAAGACAGCGAGAATGACCGAAGAATGGAGGTGGAGTACAATGATTCCTTTGTATAAAAACACATGTGATATCTCGAGTTGCAACAACTATAGGGGTATCAAGCTGCTGAGCCACACTATGAAAGTTTGGGAAGGGTCGTGGAGATGAGGGTGAGAAGAGGCGTGTCTATTTCCGAGAACCAGTTTGGATTCATGCCGGGGCGTTCGACTACAGAAGTCAATCATCTTATTAGGAGGTTGGTGGAGCAGTATAGAGAGAGGAAGAGAGACTTACCTATGGTTTTCATCGACCTCGAGAAGGCATACGACAAAGTCCCTAGGGAGGTTCTTTGGGGATGTTTGGAGGCTAGAGGTGTACCTGTGACGTACACTAGGGCGATCAAGGATATGTATTATGGAGCCAAGACCAGGGTACGGACAGTGGGAGGAGACTCGGAGCACTTCCTTGTAATGATGGGGCTGCACCAGGGATCAGCTCTTAGTCCATTCTTATTTGTCTTGGTGATGGATGGACTGACGCAACAAATCTAAGGGGAGGTGCCATGAAGTATGTTATTTGCAGACGACATATTCCTGATTGATGAGACTTGTAGCGGAGTGAATTCTAAGATGGAGGTTGGAGACAGACTTTGGAGTCTAAAGGGTTCAGGCTGAGTAGGACCAAGACAAAACACTTGGAGTGCAAGTTTAGCAATGGGAGCATCCTTGAGACAGACGTGGAGGTGAGGCTTGATACTCAGGTCATTCCGAAGAAAGAAAGCTTCAAGTACATCAGGTCTATTATCCAAGGGAATGGAGAGATTAAGGACGATGTTACACATCGTATTAAGACAGGGTGGATGAAATGAAGGCTTGCATCTGGAGTCTTGTGATACAAAAAGGTGCCACCAAAACTAAAAGACAAGTTTTATAAGGTGGTGGTTAGACTAACTATGTTGTATGGGGCGGAGTGTTTGTCAGTCAAGACGTCGCACATCCAAAAGATGAGAGTGGCAGAGATGAGGATGCTGAGATGGATGTGTGGGCATACAAGGAGGGATAGGATTAGAAATGATGATATCCGGGGCAGAGTGGGAGTGTCCTCGGTGGAGGATAAGATGCGAGAAGTGAGGTTGAGTTGGTTTGGGCATGTGTAGAGGAGAGACAAATTCCCCAGTGCGGAGATGTGAGAGGTTGGCTATGGACGAGTTCATGAGGGGTAGAGGTAGGCCGGAGAAATATTAGAGAAATGTGATTAGACGGGATATGGAGCAGGCGCAACTTACTGAGGACATGACCTTAGATAGGGGGTTGTGGAGGACACGGATTAGGGTAGAAGGGTTGTAAGTAGTCGAGCGTAGTCCTACTTACGCTTACAAACCGGTAGTTGTAGTGTTATTACTGTAGGTCCGCTTAGCATATCATACGAATAGGCGCAGTATTGCTTTATAGTCCCATGTAGTTTGATTTCTTCTGCTATGTGTTCTTTAGGGTACTTTATTTATCTTCTTTACCTGCGTTAGTTACTGCTTCTTTTTTCAGGATGTGCTATCATGGCGTATTCGCGTTTGATACCAGCATTTTCATACTGCTTTAAATTTTTGACCGGGTCTAACTGTTTTTCTTGCTTTGCTTGTCCTGAGCCGAGGGTCTCTCGGAAACAGCTGATCTACCTACCAAGGTAGAGATAAGGTCTGCGTACACTCTACCCTCCCCAGACCCCACGTTGTTGATTTCACTAGGTATGTTGTTGTACATCTATCAAAAGGCCTCCACAGTATCATGCTAATGGAATGGGCATTAACTGAAGGGCTAATTAAGCCACTTTCTTCAGTACAGCAATAATGCCAGTAAAGCATGGTTGGCGCTGTTTAAATCCCTGGATATCTAATTGCACAAGTACTTTCTTTAAATGCTAAAAACTGAAGGACTTAATCAAAATTAAGAACCTAATTTTGTTAAATCTAGACAAAAGATTTTAAAAAGTCCTAGCATATTAATATTTACTAATGTTCACAAGAAGCTCTATGAAAGATCAACCATCATGGAGGGCAGGTAAACCTTCAGATATTACTATAGGGATCAAGTGAAGACCTTTGACGATAAGGAAGTAAGCAAGAGAAAGTTGAAGTGCATAAACATCAGAGGAAATACATGCAAGATAAGGAATCTCACTTTAGTAAAGCCTCCTGCCAAGAAGGTTCTAGATAAAAGCAGTAGTCCAAATCTAGATCCTTGAGAATCGTGTTCTCGTCAATCTCGACCTTGTCTGCAGATCGTCCAAGTGAAGAACCTTTTAGATCAAATCTTCGGTGGATTCTTAACTCCGTGCAGAACATATTTCCCATTACTACAAAGCGGAACTGTAAATGTTATTGAAAAAGAAAAAGAGTTAGCTTTTTATAGCAAGATCTATACGTTCCTTCTTCAAATGAGAACATGCATGTAAAGAAAAGTGTTCTGGAACCAAACCACCAACTCAAGTGGACATCCTGCGTCTCATTTATATGGTGGTATTTGTGTTTAAAATATTAATTTGACTTGTGAATTATATTAGTGATAGTGAATAAAAGGGTAAAATAACAGTAATATTTGAATAGTTTACGTTCTGAAGGTTGGTGCCAAACATTCTGGGACGTCCACAATGGGAGGAGAGATATAAATTGGGATGATGAGAGGAATTTCTAACTGACAACTCCAAATGCTTGATCCACCGAGGTTTTGGTTCCCGGGCAGGTACTACAAGATGTACGATCAAATACGAAACAAATGTGACCAATTCATTATATATTAAGATGTATCATCAATCGTTAAAAAAACAAAAAATCCAACAGAAAAAGAAATAATAAAAAACAAAAACAAAATACTCATTCTTCGTTCACTTTAATTTGGTTTATACATTTAGCATAATAACTTAGATGGTTTAGTTTTTCTTTTGGTTAGTAAAAATCATACACTTGTCACAAATTTTACTCAGATAAACATATACTTGCCACTTAGATATTTGATTATGAATTAAATATCTAAACGTGTAAGCTTGTACATATCAATATATAGTTTTTGAGATGTGTTATATGATATTTTATGATTAGTCATTTTTTAATTCAATGATAAATCAACTTCTTACTTAAATTTGTAAACAAAGTTTAAGAGTCTTCGGTTAACATTATTAAAGAGTAAACACATTTGATATCACATAACTTCTTAAGATATCCTAACTTTCTATTTCTCAGCTTGTAGAAACTCACAAGAACAAAACAGGAGTGATAAAATAATGTGATTGTTTTAAAATTTATACCATTTGTCCACTTGAGGTCTTTATTCCGTGAAGACCAAAGAATTTAGTGATGAGAGTATTATCATATGCCTTGACATGACGATGATAATTTGGAAGCATCCGCAGCAGAACCTACAAGTAAAATGCACATTAATAAGAATGATTACCAACACTAATTGGAAAAGTTCTCTTTTTTTCATATACCTAACTTACAAATATCAGAGGAATGCTGATGAATTAGCCAGAGGTTTAAAAAAAGAGCTGTTTTGAGAAGTTAGAGACTTTATAACTATATTGTAAGCACTATCTTAGTGCTTCTATGCAATAATATTACTTATCAAAAAGAGACTTTATAACTATAAGGGAACAAGAGTAAATGTCAAGCATTAGGTGGGATAGCTCTTCAAGATTCGACATTGCCAAGGCAATCGAACTAGATAAGTAAAACTTCAGAATGAGGAAGTACTTCAATTAGCCCTCTTTCTATCTCTTAAATGATCTTTTCCAACTACATGCAGCTGCTTTCCCTGAATTGAACAATCATGACCACCACCCTGGTAAAATAGTTTGTGGACTGTGATACCTCAACTGATGAGATTTAATCATTTACCTTAAGTTCTGACTTCCGTAATGTCTTAATCATGAAACGACCATCTTGAGACAGGAAAAACACACTGCCACTTTTCCCAGGAGAAGAAAGTTCTCTAAGTGCATCATTTCCACAGATGGACGTCATGTAGTCAGCAGTATCAATCTTAAACATTTCCCTCAGATTCCTACAAGAAGGTAAATCCATTTCACGTATTATACACATGCATATAAATAAACAAAAAAATGCCAATAATTAGCTTGACTTCTATGACACCATCAGTTGCACCCAAAAAAATGAATATATGAAGGGATTGAAGGGGTTAGCTCAGTTGATCAATTGTTGAAACAGAAATGTCGGTTGCACTTCTTTATTATCAGAAGATCCTCTTTCTTAACTGGTCAGCAAAGGAGAAATAGAGCTGAGAGAAGTCATAAAAGATATGAAGCTGTGATTTACAGATATATCCTGTATATTAAAGTCACTTGGGAGATGTACATTCACTGATCAGAATTCCGTCCGTATAGATCAAGCTATTTCCTCACTGTTGACATGCCTTCAAGAACAATAAACTATGGAATCACAGATTGCAATTGACTTTGAAGGTAGAAGATAGTAAATGAAAAACCTGAAAACCACTGGACAATAATCTTTCCACTTGAAATCTTCTGATTGATGAGAAGGTGTCAGTTGAGATCCATCTTTAGGAAAATACATCCAAGAGCTCGCACAGGCACCAAAATCAGAAGTTCCCACTTCTCGTCTTTGTACCGGTGTAACTTTCCCCACACTGTATCTGGTCATATTTCAAAACTTTTCAACATTCGTAAACTAGAAGCTTAACTGGTCATAAAGGTTGATATAAGATAAACAGGATAGTAACTCTTTCTCCAATACGATTGTCTTTCTTTGGACCTCACATTTATGGACCATGGTTCACCTCACGTTCAATATTTCAGGGGAGTTACCAAGAATTATCGATGAAGCAATTTCCAGCTAGAGATTACAAAGATAGGGAAGGAGAAGAACGTAACTCAAAGAACATCACCACACTGTCTCTTTTGGCTTATTTGGATTGAAAGAACCAGAAGACTTTTCAATATAGTGAGAGTATTAAAGGATCCTTTTTGTTTCATTCATACTTTTGTGTAAAGAGAAAACCCCTGTTTGTTTAAATAGATGGGATGACTTGTTATATGAAGGTGCTGAGCAACAAGACATGTTTGTTTATATTTCGAGCTGAATGTCTAATTCAACTCTCTCTTTTTCCCTTTTTTCCTTTCCTTTTTCTTGTTAAAGACCATAGCTAAACAAGACAGTGGGAATAAACTTAGGAAAGGACTAGTATTATAGCATGATATATGTACATATTACCAGTTTATCTGTTGCTTAAGTTTGACAAACAAAAAGGAAAACACCCCCAACAAAGCCCAGCAAAAGTCAATCTGCTATAAACAGGATGGAGAGAGAAACAAGGGAAACAAATTTTGAGCAGCCATAAGTAGTGTACCTGATACCAAGCTGCAAACTAAGCATTACATCGTAACACCTATGACCCTTAATAATTGCTTCACCTGGCCTCTTTGACTCCCTTGCAACTTTTCTTTGCCTCCTTTTTGCTGCTCTTCTAGATTGTGGTGAGAATCGATCATTCAGCACAACCTCACTGATTAGTACACCTTGCATGTATTCTCTTTCCAATATAGGTGTATTCATATCGTTCCCAGTGTCAACACCATCTATATCATTTCCAATTACCTTCTCAATAGCTACTTCAAGACTCCATCGTCTTTCCAGAGTAACATTAGTGGGGTGTGACTGCTCAAGCTTTAATAGGTTCCCCTTCGAGATCCTATCATATGAATGTCTAGAGGATCCTTTGTTTCCACTTACTTTCACATTTCCCATATCTACTGAAGAGGCGTGAGAAATATGCGAGACTCGTTTTTGTTTTCTCAAATCTGGCAGTAATCCTTGTTTTCTCACAGCATTGAGGTAAAATTCCTGACCAGCTGTAAGTCGGCTACCGCTAGGATAAAATGTTCCTTTTCCATCTTTTACTCCATGTGTCCACGTTCCAATATAACAGCCACCATCAATCCAAGTATATGCACCAACACCGTGCATTATACCATTTAACCAGCTTCCTTCATATGAATCTCCATTGATCCAAGTGAGAGTTCCTTCTCCAGAAAATTTCCCTCCCTTCATATTACCTGAGTAGATATTCCCATTTGCCCATTCATACTTACCAGGTCCTTCAGGGGTTCCTTGGATCCAGGACCCGTGGAAAAAATCTCCATTGGGATACACTTGACACCCTAAACCATGTTTGAGGTTCAACCGCCAGCGTCCCCTATATGTCACTTTATCAGGTGCAATATGAATCCCCTCACCATGCATATAGCCACCTGAAAATTCACCATCATATACAGCACCACTAGGCCATTCTAGTTTCCCACGCCCGTGTCTCATTCCATGTCTCCAATCACCCGCATACCGATAACCATCAGACCATACGTACTTTCCTGAACCCTCAGGTATGTTTCCCAGCAGAGATCCAGAATATTCCCCATTTGGTAAGAAGAGATCCCTAACTCTAAAGCTGGCGCTTTCAGAAGTATGACAGACTTCGCCATTCGTCCATTTACTAGAGTGGTTATTGTCATTAATTAACACGGTGTCGAGAGACTTTGTTCTATCTGACAAAGAAAGTGTTTTTCCAATATTATCAACAATGGCCTCAGGACCAGACATGCAAAATTCCAGGAAGTCTAGTTTTATATGGGATGGGAAGATGCCAAGATTTTCTCACTAGCTAGAGCACAACTCGAACGTGAAATGATTTGATGAATTTCCTCTGCTTTGACCTGAAAGAAGAAAAGAAATAAGTTTCCATCTCAGTCCACAAATAAGAATAGGAAGCTAGACTAGAATTCCAACAATTCCTGCACTTTGTTGACTCATTCAACTCAAGAAATAATAGCTTTGAAGATCATACTCAATATCATATATGCCACAAAAGGTCTATGAATTGAATATTCATGAACAAATAGGTAAATCAGATCATATTGACCTCAATCATATGAGCAAGTAGAGTATGCCTAGTTCAAAGTCCTAACCTCCTGCAAATTTGTAGTTCCAAGATGACGAGCTAACACTATATTAACTGCCAAGAATCAACACAAGGATTTTATCCATTTATAGGTTAAACAGAATAGACAAAAAATCACAATCTCAGAAACATAAAACTACTAATCAGCTCATTTGGCATCCTTTGTTCTCCAGTCAATACCCAAAGATACTATCAATTTACATTTCATAGCTACTAGTAGCCCTAAAACTGCTGTAGAATTTGCAAAAGAAAAGGGAAAGAATAAAGAAACACACAATGGTCATGAAACTCCCTGAAGACCATTTAAGCCGAGACGGATTCAGGATTTGAAGTTTATGAGTTTTGAATTCTAGTTACTGAATTCTAAATTTATAATTTGTACATATTAAATGAATCATTTAACACAAATACAGAATTTGAGTCAAAGTTGTTGGATTCTACTGAACCCATACCATAAAGAGTACGACCGCCCCTGCATCATGAATCAAAAACATGACTAATAACTCAAGTGACAGTAATATTTATGCTCTTCCATACCAACAAGGCAACAACAACAACATACCCCGTGTAATCCCACAAAGTGGGGTCAGGGGAGGGTATTATGTACGCAAACCTTACCCCTACCTCGTGGAGTTAGAGAGGCTTTTCTGAAAGACCTCCGGCTCAAATGCAGTAAATCAAAGTAGCTATGAAGAAGGAAATGCGGCAGTGAAGAAAACTGAAACATGGCAACTAATAAGAAAGGCAGTACAGAACATACATATAAAAAGAACAGTAACAGCAGCGAAAAAGTGCGACAACCAAAACACAGTAAATAACATATGGTAACAGGTATCAAAAGCGAGAAACTACAAGAATAAGGCTAATACTACGACAGACACGGTGCAACAGACTACCAACAGCCTAATCCCCCGAAAAAACGAGACAACGCTCAACTACCTACTAACCTTCTAGACTAAACAATATCATGTCTTGTGATAGAGAGAACTGTATAATTAGAATTCACTATTCCTTAAAGCAAACTAACCTTCAGCAAAATGATCAAAAAGACAAGTTGGAGACAATTACAAAAGATTATGCTGCCAATATATCTTTTTTAAGCCTGCTTTATTATTCATCCTTTCACGCTTTAAGTGTGTTGACTTCAAGTTTTCAATACAATAAACAAAATGATTCAAACGGTCGGTGAACAAAACAAACCATTCTAACAAGCAAAACCTCAACTCTAATTACACAGTAATAACAACGCAACAATCTACATTATATTATACTATCAAAATGTTTCTCTTCCAAAGAGAATAAAAAATTATACACACAAACATAATACTCCCTCTATTTTAATTTGTTTTCCTTAGATTCGGAGTAAGAGATCAAATTAATTAATGTTTCATGTGAGTAAATTTTTTTAACATAAAATTTACTTATTTATAACTGTAAAGAGAGAAAAATACCGCGGAAAGTTGGAAGAAGTAAAAGATGTGTTTCAGTTTCAGTTTCAGTTTATGTTTCGCTTTCTTCGTCGTATATATGACATTCGGTTTTTTTAGCTCCGAACAAATCCCAAGCATAGGGACCCAACTTTCTTTTTCTGATAAAAAGACAACTTTGCCCATGCAAATGCCTTTCTTTCCTTTTTCAAAAAATTCACTCCCTCCAGTTATAATATAATAAAATTAGAATACACAGGAATTCTTCAAGTTAAATTCAGATGGTTCTGCACTTAAAAATCCTGATATTGAAAGTTTGGGAGGAGTCATAAGAAATAGTAGAGGGGATTGAATTGTTGGCTACCTAAAAAGCTTCCCCCATACTACTAACACTTATGCTGAACTCCAGGCTATTCTGCAGGGCAGGGTCTCAGATTGTAGTCTGGTTGAATCTTCAACCACTGGACATTGAATCACATTCAATGGAGGCTATAAACATGATAAAAATGGACATTTGCCTTATGACAATATTATTTTTGAATGCAGGTCCTTAATGCTGAGGCTGGGAGCTCCAATAGAATGGTTGATCTCCTATTCAAGGAGGGGACAAAGCATCAACATTTTGATGATACCAGTATTTTGACAGTTCCTCCTGTGTTTGCCACTAATGTTGTGTGGGGAGACAATTTAGCAACTGTATTTCATAGAACTATCTCGATCTGTAATAGTAATTTAGCACCATTCAACTCTTCTGTGGGAATTGTTTTGTCGTCGAACATTCTTTTTGATCAGTTTTAAAAGACAGTTTCAGGACTTGCCCTTGGGCAGGGCACTAGCAAAACGCCCCGGAGCACATGTGTGGAGCTTAGTTCCTGTGAGGCTTACACCCTAAGCGCCCAACTGTACGTCCTAAACACGCCTAACATCCAACGCTCGGGGCTCGCCTAACAGTTTTTACACAAATTATAGATTAAATTCCTTAATTAAAATTGTTGGCGCTCATAATTCTAATAATTCTTTAACAAATGAATGATAATTAATAGCTTTTCATCTATAGAAATTAAAAGATTGAGTGTAACTCAAATAACAAATCGTAGTATTGCATATTTACTTTTGAGAACATCGTGAGGGTGAATATCACTTAATATTTCTTTTAAAATACATAACCAAATTGTACGTTCTCACTTGTCATTGGTCTTTGTCCTATATATCAAAATTATCAAATTTTATTATTTCGCTGTTTGAAAGTAATTTTATTTTTATTCATGAAGGAGTTACGTTTTAATTATAATACTGATAAAATTTATTGATTATTTGCTTATAGGGAGATAAAATGAATAGTATGATAGTAATATTGTTTTAAGAAATTGTGATTTTTTTCATAGTTTCAAAGTTAATATGTTAGAGTTGATTTGCATTTCTTAATAGCTTTTAGTTCATTGTATTTTTTATACTTGTAAAATTATGTTATATGTATAATTACAAGTGGTAAGTGACGTATAATGGATTGTTTTTATTAGTTTTTTTGTGAGGATCAAGCACATTTATATATATATATATATATATATATATATATATATATAATTTATAATTTTCTTTTATGTTTTATATAATTTTACCTATTTAAAAATATTTATTGTAATTATATAATTTTATGAAATACTAAAAATTAAATACTCAGGGGGCTTACGCCTCGTTGAGGCATATGTAAAATGCCCCGCCTTACGCCCTCGCCTTTTAAAACACTGCTTTTGATAATGGCTGATATATATATATATATATATATATATAAGTATCTAATTAACCAAAAAAAAGTAGAACAAGAATATTTGTAAAGAAAGAGAGAAGAGATGAGAATTCTTTATTTCTCTATTAGGGATGAAAATATAATGAAGACAACCTTTCTATTTATAAGGGAATGGTAGCTTGATCCCAAAGTCACAAACTCTAACTTTTCTCCTAAAGATAGGCATCCACAATGAGTAAATAATATTTATAATACTCCCCCTTGGATGTCTATTTGATAGATAATGTGCCTCGTTAAAACCTTACTAGAAAAAACCTAATGAAAAAAATTCTAGTGAAGGAAAAAGAGTACACATTTCTAATAATACGCCATTTCGTTGCCTCATTAAAAACCTTACAAGAAAAACTCAGTGGGACAAAAATCTTCAAAAAGGAAAAATAGTACAACGCGTACTAACTCCCCCTGCTGAGAACCTCAATCCAAAAATTTGAATCTTCATATCTCAATCTTGTGTACCATCTTCTCGAAAGTTACAGTTTGTAGAGACTTGGTGAATAAATCAGTTATATTATCACTCGAACGAATCTGTTGCACATTGATATCACCTTTCTTCTGGAACTCGTGTAAAGAAAAACTTTGGTGAAATATGATTTGTTTTATCTTCTTTATGAATCATCCCTTTAGTTGGACTGTGTATATTGCATCTTCACTCTTTTGAAAGAATTGTATCATCGGCATATAATATTGTTGGAATAAGGAAAAGTACATTTCTGACTTGCTTTATAAACGGATGTTACCTTTGTATGAGTTGACTGTAATGTTGAATAACATTTTATGATCATAATCCACATGGGAATAGATAACATGTCTGGATCGAACATTTTTGTAGATCAGATGAATGCTCTGTATATAAAAAAAATTGACAAAATTAGTTAGGATAACACATTCATATCAAACTTGCAATTGATCTTATTTCAACATCACAATGTAGGAGTAAAACTATTAGCAGGTTCATAGTTATAGCAAGATATATAAATGCATCAATTGAATAATGATATGATATTTCAGGACCAAAGAATTCTGCAAATTTTCTCATTTCAACTTCTTTCAATAGATAATATACTACTTTTAAGAACTCTTCAAGAGTTTCATCCAACAATATGACATATTTTGATTTTCACAAAGATGTAAGGATAAATAGACCCTTAAGCAGTGAATATTCATTAAGATGATTATTCGTATTCACCTTGATTGGTTTAATTCATATAAGAATTATGAATAAATTTCTAGAACTTGTATATGCTTTAGGCATTTAAAATTCTTCAAGAATTTTCATATATTTTTTGTCAAATGACAATATCCATTGAGATTTAAATGTGTGACATTTTCTGGTGTCTAGACTGCAGGTCTAATGTGCTTTACGCTTATCAAGATGTGCCATTTCACTTGGTAATTATTTCTATGTCAAAGATATTTATAACGACCCGTTCGGTTGTTATGAACTTTCCATCTGATTTCCTAACATATCCCTCATCCGGGTACTTGCCGATAACTGTTACGCGTGGAATTTATGGGTAATAGTAACCTTTAACCATTTTTGGAAGGAAGATTAATCGATTTGAGAATTTCTGGAAGTCCAGTCTTTGCTCTAGCAAGATGGTGTCGCCTTAGCATAACCGCTATAGCGGGGTTTTGTCAACTCCGGTGGAGGTGCTAAGTCCGCAGCTGCAGAGAGTTTCCCGCTTTTGCACTGAGGCGAGGTGTCAAGTGACTGTGCCACAGTGGACCCCTTTTTCGTCGAAGAGAGACCGCGCATGCGGAATCGTTGTTCAGCCAGTGTTGTTAAATGCCCTAAGTTGTTTCCCTTTTCCAAAATATCTTATCTCGGTTTTAGAGCTTGTTTGGGGAAGATTTTCTTGGGGAATTCAGTTGGCTCATCATTAAAGGTATAACTTCAGCCCTTTTGATCATTGTTATCTTTTAAATACTAGTGTGGACTTTATTTGGAAAAGAAGGTCGTATTGTAAGAATTGTTTCATGAGTAATGTTTTTAATAAAAACGGTATTGTATGTTCGTACTTTAGTTCTCTTCCTCATTTCACAACCTTCTTGTTAAAATTGTTTGGGATTGGTTTGCCTACCGGGGGATACTTTAGGTACCACTACGACGCCCGTAATTTGGGTCTTGACAAAGTTGGTATCAGAGCTTTAGGTTTACCAGTCTTACGAGTACAAGGACAGTGTTTGGTGGAGTCCCACGGATAGGTACATGGATGTCCGTACCCATCCTCGAGAGGCTATAAGACATTTTAGGAAATCTTCCATTCTTTCACTCATATCATGCTCCCTCATTCAGCTGGTATCTAGTTAAGTCAAATTGATATTTAGTTGATTTCAATTGGTATCTAATCCTGGCACTCTATTAGAGTGGATCGTGTGGAAATTATGTTTCAAAGTTATCAAGGGAGAATCACAGTATGTGCCTAAGTCTGAAATTCTGTTTTGGTCCAGGCATTCCGCCCCTACGTGAATTTTACTGCACATGCATAGCTGCGCTAGCGATGGGTGGGACGTAGGAGTGTGTATCCTATTGTTATTATGAGATTGCCTCAATTGTCATGGTCCGCTTCAACGAAATTGATGCGGTGAACTTTCTACCACAGTGGATAATCAAGCCATGTTGAAGCCTGTAGATACGAGTTGAATTGCACATCAACGAAATCTCGCTAGTATAGTTGAGTCCACCTGTGCGAGATTTTTCTCGCGGGAGCGTATCCGCAACAACGAAGATTCCTTCCGCACCAACAGAATCACTAGGCAGAGACAAGTGATGTTCTGCCTTGTTTTTTCCCTTCAACTTGTGCAATATAAATCCATGCTACAATATTCAACCACCAGTAAGATGACTCATATATCTAAAAGCATCCAATTATCTGATAATCATAAACAAAACAGAAATAAAATATGAGCTACATATATCCCAAATGTCCAAGTATTTATCAACCAAAATCAAAACAAAAATAACAAACAAGCATCCAAATAAAAATGTCCAAATTGTTCATCAAAACCAGAAACTAGAGATGTCTGAAAATAAAAGCCCGACAAGGGCTAGAAACTAGTACTAAAAGAGCTCAATTATGTTGCCTCGATTTCGAGACCTAACTACCTCCCTTTATGTTGTTGATATCCCCACCGGATCATCTTCATCATCAGTCTGGAAGGAGTATATCTCACTGTCATCCTCGTCTTCGACCGGAAGTTCCCTTTTGTGATCCAGCAGTTTAAACATGCCCTTGATGCCTCTCCACATAGTCACCAACAGCTTACCCCTTGACTTGTTCTTTTTCTTCTATTTCTTGAAGCTCAGGCAGAGCTTACCATGGGCCTTGGCCAAGTTCGTATATGCAGTCTCCAAGTTTTTAACTGAAGTCTTGAGACCCTTCTGTGGGTCCAGATACTGCTTCATCTCCTCTCGAGTGAAGTAGCTAGCAGAGGTACCCTAAGTAATAGCCTCGGTAGGAGTTCTAGAATGTCCCGCAATCAGATCTCGGATGTCCTGCAGCTGAGATCCCATAGCAACAAAGGGCCATTATGGCTGCGACTGTGAATCATCATTGTCGTCATCTCCCACATTCACCTCCACTTTTCTCTTCTTACTCTGGATCGTACTACCCTCTCCCGATACCTTCAAGAGATAGAAGACCTTATTAGGATAAATCCAATCGTCAGTAGGACAATCTGGCACCTCCGCCTTTCGGCATAGCTCGGTGATCAGAGAAGAGAACATCAAACTCGGCCCATCTCGAATTAGGCAGTCCCTCCTCTCCTGAATGACGTGATATCCCACATTTTCTGGGATATCCTCTAATATGAAAGCAATCATCAGGGCGCAAACATACGCACAGTCAGTAGTGTTGCTCGAAGGACGTACTCCTCGGGCGATAATATATTGCCACCTCTTCGTCGTGAAGTAGGTGTTCTGGATTACGGTTTTCTTATTGGTCCAAGTAATCTTACCTTTATCCTTCTCAGTTACCAGTTTCGAGACTAGCCAAGCACCATTCTCGCATATATATTTTGCCTCCATCTCCTCCACGGGGTGATTAAGCAGGTTATAGTGGGCATTGAACACCTCAACCCCAATCTTCACCATGGTGCCCCGTATCATAATATCTGGATCGTGCTCGGTTAACCTCACCCATTTGAGGTTAGCATAGAATTTATTCACACAGTTCTCGTTCTCCCTATAAGAATTCAAAGCAAAGCATGTCCAACCCATTTTCACTAAACGGTTATGAAATTCGGGGATGCGTTCTTCCACATTGCGCATGTCTATCCCTCCCTCCCTTAGTAGCTTCTTGTCCCTCAAATTAGCAAAGTATCGACGTTCATAGTCCCGGGACATGAATTGGACTATGTCATAACCAACCTCAGCTTCTTTGTCAATAAGTCCATGGGCATGAACAACATTCTCATTCACATTTTAGTCTATTTCCACAAAATTATACCTGTGTTGATCAAATTCAAGTTAGTTCGATGATAGAGTCACCTGCAAAATGATATTACATGACTAGTGAGCCAATGAAAGTAGCAAAAATTGACCCGAGCCACCCTATGTGAAGCTACTATTTTGGAATTCCATGTTTAGGTTCCGCATGAATGAGACCGCTCCAGTGGGGAAATGTCCGCACTTGCAAAAAAATTGAATTCTCCTGTATGTTCGCCTCTGCGAAGATTTCTAGCCCTTCAGCGGACCCACTTCTATGGAATTTGTCCACATAAGCTAGGTCGTCATCCCCAGACCAAAACCCAGTTAGAATCCAAAATTTCCCCCTATTTTGACTGAAAAATCTCCCCTATGTGACCCTATGTGAGCATGCATAATGAATAAACCCCTATTAGACTAAAATTTTAATAGATCTATGGAATTTTTCTAACAACTTGTTAAGTCGTTATGTGCGTTTTGACTATTTTCCCCCTGTTGACCCAATTCCCAAATTACCAGACAATCTTAGTGAAAGTTGAAGGAATTAGAATCTTTAAGTAAGAACGTTTGACCTATAATTGACTTTTGAGTAAATGGACTTTTTTTGGAATTTCGTCGATTTCGTGAGATCCAGAGGGCCGTTTATGACTTGGTGGGATTGTTGGTTTGGTCCTGAGTCTCTTGGGAGCATTTTGACTAGTGGGTGAAGAGTATGTATTAGGACGTTGAGGGTTGACTCGATTAAATAGATCCCCGATGAGAATTTCGAGACCATGAGTAAGTCCGTAATATTTTTTATGTGTGTGTGCATATCTGGTTTGTGTTGGGGAGGTCTCGAGTGATTGTCAGATTTCGGGGTTGAAATTGAGAAATAGGAAAACTGCTGGTGTCTGATAACCTTGGCTAGGGCGAGTGCATCGCCGCTAGCGCAAGTGTTGTATTTTCAAAGAGGATTGGGGTGAGTGCATCACCGCTAGCGTGAGTGTTGGACTTTCAGAGCAGGTTGCCATAGCGGGTAGTGAGCCGTTATGGCGAGTGTCAGGATTTTTTCTTGGGCCGCGTGTACATGCTAGTGAACGCGGGCGCGAGTCCCGCTGCAGTGGATGACGGGAAACTAGAAACCCTTTTTAAGTGATTTATTAGACCCTTCATTCCACATTCCCAAAATATTCCCCCAAAGCATCTCTAGGACGATTTGAAGAGTTTCTTCATGATTTCTTCTTGGGTAAGCTTTCTTAACCTTGTTTTACTTTAATTACCTTCCTTAAGCTTGAATTTATGGTGGAAAAAAACCTAGAACACTAGTTAAAGATGATGAGTTCTACTTAAATAGGGTTAATTGATTCTTTAGCCTTAAATGTGAGATTAATTGATGTGTTTGACTAATTTAAGCATGGATTCCATTAATTAGTAACTATTAGGATTGAATCTTCCATTTTTGTAGAGAAATTGAACTTGGAAAATCTAGGGTTTATACCTAATTTTGGAGTTTTGCCTTGGATGATGAAATTGACCTATTATTAAACTAATTTAGCAATTGGAGTGTAGAATTGAACTTCTAGAACGTTGGGTTACCGATTTTAGACTTAAATTACCATTTTACCCTTGTGGGCCCGTTTCCCCTTTTTCCATAGTTGGTTTTGGATTCAAAGAATAGTCGAGTAATATGGGTATTGTTATTTTCCAATTCTAACTTAGATTTCAATAATAACTAGACTTTGAGTATAACCAGGACTCACAGAAAGGAAAGGCTCCAGTGTGATCATTTGTGGCTCCCGCTTGGCATCTAGGTAGGTTACGGCTTACCTTCTGGTTAGACTTCGGTTAGCGAAGCATATGTAGAGTTATTTATTATCGAAGAAAGCATGTTACACCTTCGGGTATGAAGTTGGGATGGATTACTTAGGTTTGGTATTGTTGAGTGATTTGTGGGCTTGTTGCATCTTTGTGAATTATTGACTTATTGTCAAGTGTTTGATATTGGATTGTACTTAGTTGTCATATCGTGACTGTGATATAGTTGTCTCTCACTTATATTGGTATTATCATGGATAGAGGAAATGACTTGACTTGATAATGATATTATGACATGTGTCCATGTATGGCACGATTGGAATTGATATGATACACTTGATATTGTTATTTTGCATTGTATTCATCCTCATTTTCATAATACATTGATATTACCTATGATTGGTGTTGATGATGATAAGTGATAAAGAAGCATTTGTTATTCTTGCAACATATTTGATAGCGTAGTCATCTCTGGGTTGTGTGCGGAATGGCTAGCGGTGTGGTTGGTGTTGTAGAGTCATCTTTGGGTTGTGTGCAGAGTGACTGATACATGGACTTCGCGGGTCCCCTATAGGTCATGACTGCCGGGACGTAGAGATACTCCGCTCGGAACATGTGTGTACAAAGATTACATTTGTCTATTGCATTGCATTGAATATTTACTCATCACTACATTCACATATTTCTTGGATTCTGATTTGATACTCCATACTTGGATTATTTGTTCTTAGACTGTGATAGTGTTTGTACTTGATTGCGAGCATGTCTATTCTTCAGTTTCTTCCCTTATATATGTTAGCTAATTATTGTCCGCCTATGATACCTACCAGTACATAGTGTTTGTACTGATACTACCTTATTTCATTTTTTTAGTGCAGAGTACATGACAGTCTCCACATCACAGTTGTTTGCTGATTCAGGTACTTTCTTCCCCGTTCTTTCCTTGTAGCTGGAGGACGAGCGATTGTTTAATAGATATCTGATGTAATGACATGTTCAGTCATTATGTGCGTTTTGACTATTTTTCCCCTGTTGATCCAATTCCCAAAATTACCGAATGATCAAAGTAAAAGTTGAAGGAATTAGAACCTTTAAGTGACAACATTTGACCTATAGTTGACTTTTGAGTAAACGGACTTTTTCCAGAATTCTATCGATTCTGTGTGGCCCAAATGGTCGTTTATGACTTGGTGAAATAATTGGTTTGGTCCCCGAGGCTCTCGGAAGTATTTTGACTAGTGGGTGGAGAGTTGGTTTTAGGTCGTTGGGGGTTAACTCGATTAAATAAACCTTCAATGAGAATTCTGAGATCATGAGTGAGTCCGTAATATTTTTTTTATGTGTATGTGCATATCTAGTTTGTGTTGGAGAGGTCTCTGGTGATTGTCAGATTTCAGGGGTTGATATTGAGAAATTGGAAAACTGCTGGTGTCTAATAACCTTCACTGGGGCGAGTACATCGCCACTGGCGCGAGTGCTGGACTTTCAGAGAGGGTTGCTGTAGCAGGCAGTGAGCCGCTACGGCGGGTGTCAGGATTTTTGCTTGGGCCGCGTGCTCAGGCAAGTTTACGCGGGCGCGGGTCCCGCTGTAATGGACCTTTGACCACTGCAGCGGATGACGGGAAACCACAAACCCTTTTACGTGATTTATTAGACCTTTCATTCCTCATTCCCAAAATATTCGCCCAAAGCATCTCTAGGGCGATTTGAAGAGTTTCTTAGTGATTTCTTCTTGGGTAAGCTTCCTTAACCTTGTTTTACATTAATTACCTTCCTTAAGCTTGAATCCATGGTGGGCAAAACCTAGAACACTAGTTAAAGGGAATGAGTTCTACTTAAATAGGGTTAATCAATTCTTTAGCCTTAAATATGAGATTAATTGATGGGTTTGACTAATTTAAGCATTGATTCTATTAATCAGTAACTATTAGGCTTGAATCTTCCATTTTTATTGAGAAATTGAACTTGAAAAATCTAGGGGTTATACCTAATCTGGGAGTTTTGCCTTGGATGATGAAATTGACCTATTATTGAACTAATTTAGCAATTGTAGTGTAGAATTGAACTTCCAGAACGTTGGGCTACCAATTTTACACTTAAATTACAGTTTCACCTTTGTGGGCCCATTTTCCCCTTTTCCATAGTTTGTTTGGGATTCAAAGAATAGTCTAGTAATATGGGTATTATTATTTTCCATTTCTAACTTAGATTTCAATAATAACTAGACTTCGAGTATAACCGAGAATCACATAAATGCAAGGCTTCGATATGATCATTTGTGGCTCCCGCTCGGCATCCAAGTAGGTTATGGCTTACCTTCTGGTTAGACTTCGGTTAGCGAAGCATATGTAGAGTTAGTTATTGTCGGAAAAAACATGTTATGCGTTCGGGTATGAAGTTGGGATGGATTACTTAGGTTTGGTATTATTGACTGATTTGTGGGCTTGTTGCCTCTTTGTGAATTATTGACTTACTGCCAAGTGTTTGATATTGGATTGTACTTAGTTGTCATATCATGACTGTGATATAGTTGTCTCTCACTTATCTTGGTATTATCATGGATATAGGAAAGGACTTAACTTGATAATGATATTGTGACATGTGTCCATGTGTGGCATGATTGGAATTGATATGATACACTTGATATTATTATTTTGCATTCATCTTCATTTCTATGATACATTGATATTATTTGTGATTGGTGTTGATGATGATAAGTGAGAAGGAAGCATATGTGATTATTGTAATATATTTGATAGCGTAGCCATCTCTGGGTTGTATGCGGAATGACTAGCGATGTGGTTGGTGTTGTAGAGTCATCTTTGGGTTATGTGCGGAGTGAGTGATACATGGACTTCGCGGGTGCCCCATAGGTCATGACTGTCGGGACGTAGAGATACTCCGCTCGGAGCATGTGTGTATAGAGATTACATTTGGCCAGTGCATTGCATTGCATATTTACCCATCACTACATTCACATATTTCTTTGATTCTGATTTGATACTCTATACTTGGGTTGTTTATTCTTAGACTGTAATAGTGTTTGTACTTGATTGCGAGCATGCCTATTCTTCATTTTCTTCCCTTATATATGTTAGCTAATTGTTGTCGTCCTATGATACCTACCAGTACATAGTGTTTGTACTAATACTACCTTGTTGCATTTGTTTTAGTGCAGAGTACGTGACATGCTCTACATCCACTCCTCGCGACTGATCCCGAGGCTTTGCTGTTGAGTGTCTAAAGTGAGCATGCTTGACGAATCTGCAGCCCGGAGACTCCTCTTTTATACTTATCTTTCTAGCATTCTGAGACGATATTGATATATTGAGACTTGTAGTTTTTTAGTAGTGGCTCTTGTACTGTATGCAGACCAGTTCCTTAGGGATGTTGTTCGTATTTTTGCACTTCTGTTATTTATGATTTAGACTTCCATTTATTTTGTTCTATTTTACTTTATTGTTGTTGCATTAATGATTAAGGGACGGGTTTGCCTACTAAGGTAGGAAATGGTAGGTGCCCGCACGACTAAGTGATTTTGGGTCATGACAAGTTTAACTACCAAACCCCACAACACCCACCACCCAAAGTTTCATACTCTTCTACACAAAATTCTCAACCTACCAACATGTATATACTTGAATATATGGTTCTAATCATACGTAGTGCAAGGGTACGAAGAATTTATCAAGTTATAGCATTTGAGTTGTTGTATCGGTTGGAGAACTTTTCCTCGTGCCTCAATTTCACACCGCTTCCTCGAGTAAGGGTACGGGTGTGTTGGGGATTGGAAGAATAGGAGGGGTAGGGAGTAGTTATGGGAAGTGGAGCTGAGATCATGAGGGGGGTTAGGGAAAGTGTTTCTGGAAGTGTAGTGTTTTGGGGGCGGGAGGTGTATGGAAAAAGGTGGAAGTGACTAGCTTTAATGACTCTTGGAATCTTTAACATTCCGCTTCAGCGTACTGTCTTCCGCACAAGCAAATGCGCAGGAGCGGGCACTTGAGCCGCCTCTGTGAGATTTTTCCCTCTCTATGTAGATCGCTTCAACGGTATGTTCTATGCATGTACGGGTGCGGTAATACCTTTTGCCTCTGCGAATAATTGTCTTCTTGGACTTTACCGCTTGTGCGGATGGCCCTCGCACCAGCTTGTGCGCACATGTGCCTAGTCCGTCATCTGTGCGATATCTTCTGAAACTATCCTCCTCTTAAGGAGTAATTGTTCCACCCGGTTTGACTGAAAACTCACCTTTCGGTTCTTAGATATATCTTGCGAAATGTCAAGCCATCACGATTCTATGATATTGTATGTTCCCTTGCCAGAATCAAATTACCGAGTCCGTATGTGTGGATGATTTTGCAAATTTAGTAGTTTCGATGTTAAAATGATGTGGCATAATATACGACAGTGTGACCGTTGGCATGACGCCATACCATGATCCTTCGAGCAAAAGTTTTCCAAACAAATAGTATTTCCCATAGGGTTACGATTATAGTAAGTGATTTCTATTGACTAGTCTGGGTCACTCATACGAGAACAACTTTATAAATCAGAGTTGGTGTCATAGAGTCCTGGTCATGATATGTAACATCATTTTTGTTCATTGTTATACGTGCCTGAGGAGAATCCCTCGTGGGACCATGTCCTGAGTCTTTACTAATTTTGTGAAACTCATTTCCATTGTTCCCCATTCGAGGATGAATGTTTGTTTAATTGGTATCTGATGTAACGACCCGTTCGGTCGTTATGAACTTTCCGTCTAATTTCCTAACGTATCCCTCATCCGGGTACTCACCGATAACTGTATACTCATGGAATTTATGAGTAAAAGTAACCTTTAACCATTTTTAGAAGGAATATTAATCAATTTGGTGCTTGTCAATTTGAATCATGATAACTTGTTTTGGCTGAGATAGGTGATATATGTGAAGTGTTGTATGCTTAATGTCTGATGTTATGGCCTGTGTACTGGTTTGGTGACCCCCTGTCATCCTAGTGTCCAAATATGTGTATTGAACCATGGCATGTTCATATCTGTCTACCTAAGATCCTGGTGATAGTTTAAAATCAAGTAGTTTAACATGCATGTCCTAACTCTGCCAACTTACATGTGATTGCTTCTGTATGTTAATGTATGGGTAAACTTGGGGATATAATTCTTGTGTCTGAATATCTCTTTTCTCTAAATATCTGTCTAGTTTAGATTCATATATGGACCCGTTGTTTCTTTTCTCCATGGTTGAACAAGAGGATAAAACTGGTTATTTGCTCAAGTGCTAATTTAGACTAGTTTTGTCCTTTATCCTGCACAAATATGTCATTTCTTTATTACTAAAACAACATGGTCTTCAACATGATCTACATATTTGTCCAAGTCTATTGTTTGCCTACTGTTTCAACTTGCGTAATCTTTCCTTTCTAAGTATACTCATATGGTCATACATATACTCAAACTCTGATAGACTTAGTTAAAGTATATAAGTTCTAGCTCTTTCAAGAATGCTCAATTTCATGTTTATTTGAATTATTTTGTTAGTCCATTCAGGGGTTGTTAAGCTTAGTCCAATTCTTGGAGCCAGTTAATATATATTAGGTATGTTGCCTTGTACCATTAGCATGCTAGTTTGTTTCTATCTAACTCTCTATGTTGCATGAACCTTATCCCCATGTTTAAATCATATAATAGACACAATAATTGATATGTCCTACTTTATCTCTATTGTGTGGATCTGAGATTTGTTGGATATCTCATGCATGTTGTCCTAAGTTAAATGAGTCTAGTTATTGAGGAAATGTTGTACTTGTATGATAACTGATGAATAATTATTTCTGCCGCATGATCATGTTGCAACTGATAGGATCAGACCACTCATTTAAATAGCTTAGTTAAGGCAAGACCTTGAACCTGAGTTTATATGCATTTTTAGGGATGTTTGGTATCTGTTCAATGCATCAACTTCAATAATTAAAACATTTAAGTTGCTAGTATGTTGTGGTTTGGCCTGGCATGGCCTGAGGATTTGATATTTGATTGAATTGGTTTGTTAAGGTCACTAAAGGGATATTATATGTCTATGAATTCTGCCTGAGCTAAGTTATGAGTCTGTTAAATCTGAAAAAGACTAGAAATGATGGTATGAATGAAACTGTTGGGTGTTGTTTTGAAATTTTGTTCCTATCAGAAATATTATAGCTTCATCTGAATATGTTTGGCATGAACTCTACCAACTGGTTTTGCTATGTTGTGAGAATTCTATTGTGGTCTTGCTATTTTGACATGCCAATTTAGTCTGGGTATTGAGTTTGATATTTAAGATTGCTCTAGTTGATCATAGACTACATATGTGAATCTAAATCATGCCTTCATGTCATATATGCCCGCTAGCAGTAGCCCTTCTCTTTGCTTGGATAATTTGGTTTGAATTATGTGTTGATATATATCTGGTATACCACTTATATGTTAGATATATTCAGTATATCATATGATATAAGTATATGTGTCTTATGTATACCACTTGTTAGGACTATTCCCTGAATATGCGAGACCTAGCCCATTTGTGACACCCTTTTGTTCTTTTGCATTCTGTTAAATGCAACAACTAGGTTTGGCCCACCTATGTTATTTTATCCTTCCGCCTTTCTTCTTTTATCGAGAATCTAGGTCTGGTCTATTGTGTTTACTTTCTCACATATTGCGTGTTGATAAGTTGATGTTTATGTAGTTCAATTTAATCCTTAAGTATGATTACCTCTTGTGTCTGTGCATTTCAATTTTTGCTATTTATATAAGATGGGCTTTGGGTACTTTCTAATTGGATTTTCCTTTTCCTCTTCTTCCACTGTCAAGATACACCGAGACAACCGCTTTGGACATGTCACTTCCTTCTTCAGCAAGTTGGGCTGAGGCCCAACTAAATATATTCTTGATCGAGTCTGATAGCTTGTAGCCGCGCTTTGAAGGCCCAACTATGGGTGAAAATAATAACTGGTGGGCTTAAGTAGGTCCACAAGCCTAAACTCAACTCTTTTCATTTCTTTTTATACGTATTGTATATTTATGTATTGTATTATTTATAAAAATATACCTTAATATATTGGAACCCTTTATTTCGATTACGAATCTAGGATAGGTAAACGATGCGTATATCGTTTAGTGTAAATCGCCAAAGAATGATTTCAAAGCTGGTTTAAACCCGAGTTGAATAAAATTGGACTATTTTGGATATCAAAAGCTGAAAATAAGAAACTAATTTCTACATTAAGTTGAGGACTGCTTTTTGATATTAAACTCATGATTTGGAACCTTAAAATTAAGTTTGGGCCTAGATTAAGTTAAATCGAACAGAACTGTTGATCCCAAAGGACCCAAAATCGGGCATGAGTGACTAAAATGGACTGTTGAATTTAAGCTGGACCAAGTTGACATTTTTAAAGTTAATTCTACCGGCTAAGCCCAACCAAATAATTTTAGACTTTAAAGCTTGGACTTGAATTGAGGTAACGGTTTTGAAATGTTCGGATATGAGTTGATTTTGGGAAGATATGGCATGCAAAAGGAAATAAAAGAAATCGTTTTCATACTATCCTTTTTCAAAACCAAACTTGTCATTTTAAACGAACTATACCATTTTCAAACCTTGGAAAGTTTTTTCAAAAGATGCAAGTGTGAATTGGACAATATTGTTGGACTAAATGTGAAGTTCTACTCAAATTCATATTTGGGTGTACTTAGTCTGAAAAATAAAATTAACTAAACTACCCCTATGCATACTATTTTGCCGGAAGCCTAACACTTTGTTTTAAAATAAAACTCTTGAGTTTTGAATGAATGAAATGACAAGTATTTTGCGGATTTTTTAAACTTCAAGCAATTTGAATCATTTTAAAGCATGCTATAGAACCCGTAGGTCAACTGTATTCTACGGATTCTTAATACCGGGGTGCTAACTCCTTCCCCGGGGGACACCAGAACCCTTACCTCGACTCTGGTTTATATAGGATTTTTCATACTTTTGAATAAACCCTTTCACACTAATTTTCCTAATTTACCTATAAATTAGATGGCGACTCTAAAACAATTATCCGACTTAGAGCACCATCCAAGTTCATAGTAGTTCTTATGCGCTCACCCGTAGGGATGGCAAAATTGACCCGACCCATGGGTCCTGATCCACACCCGACCCGATCATTGCGGGTAATTACCCGCTTTGACCGACCCATGGGTCGGGTAGGGTATTAACCCGACTGTCTTAGGATGGGTTAGGGGCGGGTAAGGATATGGCTGAACCCGACCCGTTACCCGATGGATAGGATACCCGACCCATCCCTACCCTACCCGACCCATGTATATATAATTATAATTTATTTTAATTATAAAGATAATATATATCTTATAAAGATAATATATATAATTGTAATTAATTGTAATTATAAAGATAATATATATATATATATATAATTATAAAGATTATAAATTGAGGACCTTAATTTAATTATTTAAGTATCAATATAGATAATAGTAATAAACTATATAATAAAAATATATAATCCTTAATAGTATTAGATAATAGTAATAAACTTTATATTCATGATTCATATTTTTTTAATTGTGTGATTTTATTTGTAGATGAAGTTCCTAGTACTACATCATCAAACTTAGTTGAATGTCCAATCATTTGTGTTGACGAAGATGTGGATGATGAAGGTATGAAATCTTACCTATATTACTTATTAATAAATGAATGTGTATTTTTTTTTTCTATTTGGTTAATTCAATTAATTTTTTATCAATGTTGTAGATCCTTTGAAAATACTTTGAAGATTTTTCAATGGTCAATGTAGTGTTTTGTTGTTCCAAAGGTATGACTTTATTGTTGTGTTTTTTCTTCCTTTATATTGAGATTAAAAAAATTCTATATAATCTCTTTTTTATCATTTTTTTTTCATAGATTTATGGAGAAGCACACTAAAAGTTTGAAGACCTTGAAGACATGTTTGATATAATTGCATTTTGTTTTTGAGATACATTAGTCTTTGGAGAATTTTTTTCATAGAACTTTGATTGTATTTGGTAATTATGAAACTTATTTGGTAATATATTTTATGAAATTTGTAGAAATTTTGTGTTTTATTAGAGGAAGTGTATAACCCGCGGGTACCCAATACCCGAAAGGGGCAAATAAGGGTATGGAAATTATATATCCAGTGGGTAATGGGTAGGGTATGGGTGGCACATTTGGGAGGGTGGGTAGGGTACGGAAATCCCAAAACCCGACCCACTTCCATCCCTACTCACCCGCGTAAAAGTGAACCGTAACAAAGAATACAACCAAAAATAAAAAATAAGGTAAAAAAGCAATCCCAACCTTTCATGCTAGTAGCTTCATATGTCAATCATCTGCATTGATAATTAATTGAGCAAACAGCAATGGAGCGAAGACGAATCCATATTTTATTTACACAACTTAAAGGTAAAATTGTGGTAAGTGTTAAATATCGAAAGAGTAATCTAATGAGGCCGACCAAGATATTGACATTTTTGTTTCTAAAAGTGCATGATGTAAAGAAATAATTACACTAATTAATTAAATACCTAGTTGAGGATCAGATTATTGTTTAGCAATGATTAGGTTGCATGTCACTCAATAACATTTAGGTCCCTGTCCTGAAATATACACTTAGATCCATGCCACACATAAATAAACATCGAACTTAGTCCATAATTATATAAACCAAATACAGATGTATTAAACAAATTGAAACGAATAGTTTTCATCTAGCAAAAGTTAAGGGATGGGTACTATTAGCTTGTTAATTTGGCTTTCATATTCTGTTTGTTTTGGAAAGTTATTTTTGTTGATGTGTTTTTTGAAAAAAATATTTTTGAGAGCGGCAGTTTGTATTTGGTTAATCAATTTAAAAAATATTTTTGCTAATATTATAACAATACTTTGTGCTTGGCCAGTACTTTAAAAATGTTCTTGAAAAAAAAATTGTTTTTTTAACTTATGTTACTTTTAAATCTTGAAATATAATAGTTCGTACCTTAACTAGATTTTCTACGTATCTCTTACATATTTCATTGGATAATGTATTCCCAATGTGTGACATATGGTGTTAAGCTAGTTTGCTTGGGGCAAAAAATAATACTTCCCGTACGTGTCCTTTCTTTAACTTATTTTATCTGTTTTTAAATTTTGGCGAGTATGTCATTTTCTATCTTAAGGCAGATATTTGATTTGGATAAGATTTGAGCACTAATGAAAGTTAAGGAAAATAACTATTATCCAATTATTCTTTTGCAGCTTATAATATTGCTTAGAAGTTGTTTTACTTTTTCTTTTGTTCATTCAATTAAATGGCTGTTTCAATATATTATCAATCCAAATGTTGTCACTATGCATCAATATTCTTACAATGGAATATCCATAACATGCGCACCACAAAACACATTCTCATAAAATAATTTTGGTCGGCATATTTTGAAAATGACTACCATCATTATTCATTTTAACTATATATTGAACAAACCAATTTTTTTAAAATAAAATTTTGAAGTTCCTAGGTCAAGAGAGTTACTCGTTTTTTAAATTAATATTTGAATCTTATAACTTGAATGAAAAAAGACGAGTGTTCATAAAGAATAAAATGTCGGTAGAATAAGTACTAAAACTATATTAGAAACCTAAAAGTCAATTTTAAGAAACATATTTTCTTTTCGTTTTGTCTTTCTCTTTTTTCATTTTTTAAAGCTGTGGTATTGTCATGAGTTTGGATTTTTTCAGCAATTTTCTATATTCCAATTCGACTTTGCTCGTCTTATAGCGGCCATAGCCGCCCATTACCGTCGCTATATAAATTTTCCGTTTTTTTAAGTTTAACATTGAATGAAATAATCTCTTGATTATTTTCATTAATAAATGAGTATATATACAATTTACAATTTCCATAATATGGAAAATCCTATTCTTATTCTACTCCCAAAACTCTATTCTATTTGTACAATAATTCTATAATTATGGTAAGTATACAATACTAATTATATACAAAAACCTATTACCAAAACTAGCTTCAAACCGTGATATACTTGGCATGTATATCACGGACTGTTTTGTCCATAATGCTTTGTGTTTTCGTGATATACACAGTATACACAAGGCAGTGTATATCACAGGTATATTTATCACACCACCGTCTGTCATAACGGGCGATCTTCGTATGCTGAGACTGTCCCTAAAATCTTCAAATAGAACCGAGGGAGGACCCTTCGTAAAGATGTCTGCAATTTGATACATGGAAGGGACATGACATACGCGTACTTGTCCATGAGCTACCTTTTCGCGAACAAATTGGATATCCATCTCGATGTGTTTAGTGCGCTGGTGTTGAACCAGATTATCAGAAAGATAGACGACACTAATATTATCACAATAAACCAAGGTAGTTTTCTGAATGAGACAATAAAGTTCTAAGAGAAGATTACATAACTAACATGATTCAGATACCACATTGGCTACCCCTCGATACTCGGCTTATGCACTAGAGCGTGATAATGTAGAATGTCGCTTTGCAGACCATGAGACCAAGTTATTACCAAGAAACATACAATATCCAGACGTAGAGTGCCTGGTATCTGGACAACCACCCCAATCAGCATCCGTATACGAGACAAGCGTAGAAGTCGACGACGGATATAGATGCAAGCCATAGTCAAGTGTGCCCTGGATGTATCGTATAATACATTTGAGCGCATTCATGTGCTTAACCCTAGGATCATGCATAAATAAACACACATATTGTACGATATATGTAATATCCGGTCTCGTGAAAGTAAGATACCGAATAGCTCCGGTAAGACTGCGATAGTGTGTGGGATCCTCATATGATGAGCCCGCCGCATCACCCAGCTTGGGTTTAGTATCAACTGGAGTGGAAGTAGACTTACACGAGGACATACCGGCTCTCTCAATAATCTCAGCATCATACTTTCGTTGGGATAAGAATAACCCACATGCATGCCGAGTGACAGCAATCCCCAAGAAGTAACTCAAGGGCCCCAAGTCTTTCATAGCAAACTCAGAACTAAGCATTGTCATGATAGACTTGCGCAAAGCATCAGAAGAGGCAGTCAAGATAATATCATCCACATATAATATAATATAAGCCAGAGAAGTACCACGATGATATATGAACAACGAATTATCAGACATGTTGTGAGAAAATCCAATAGAAGAAACATAGTCTGCAAATCTCTTATACCAAGCCCGTGGGGCCTGATTAAGCACATACAAGGACTTTTTCAATAAATAGACATGATTAGGATATTTAGGGTCTCAAAAACCCAATGGTTGATGCATGTACACAATCTTCTTAAAATCACCATGTAAGAAAGCATTCTTCACATCTAACTGATGAATGGGCCACGCCTTTGAAAGAGCCAGACTGAGAACAATGCGAATGGTAGCCAATTTGACCACCGGACTAAACGTCTAACCACAATCCACACCAACCTGCTGAGTTTTACCATCACCTACAAGACGAGCCTTATGTCTCGCAAATGAACCATCATAATTATCTTTATGAGTAAAAATCCACATAAACCGAATAATATTAATACTAGAATGACGAGGCACCAACTCCCACGTCTTATTTTCAATAAGAGCATCATATTCGTCATTCATAGCCAATTTTCAATTCGGGTCATTTAGTGCAGACACTCGATTACGGAGTAGGGGGGATTTAAGAACATTAGAATTTAGATTAAATTATCTTTTTGATTTAAAAATATCTTGTTAACTATGAGTGACCGATCTGTGACTCGGGGGAGAATTGGGTGGATTTTGGGGGAAAATTGAATGGGTGACGGATTGGCTAGCAGGCAGTGGGCCTGCTGGCCCAACACTAGAAATCGAAGCCGGGACAGAAGCAGAACTTGGGGTAGAAGTAGTTTCGGCAGTGGGCTGTGCAACCGGCCCAACAACAGAAATTGGGACAGAAGCAGTGGGTTGTGGCAGGCCAGCAGACAGTGGGCCTGCTGGCGTTTCGGGGTCATTGGATTGGCCCAATAAGTGGTGCATAATGTATGGTGAGACTCCGTCATCTAAAAAATTATACGAACTAGGCATGAGACTACTTACTTTAGCAAACGAAAATTGGGTTTCATAAAAAATAACATGGCGACTAATGATGATTTTATTAGACGATAAATCAAAACATTTGTAACCACGATGATTAGAAGGATAACCCAAAAACACACAAGGTGTAGAACGGACTTGAAGTTTGTTAATTGTAGTTGACTGAAATAGTGGATTACATAAGAACCCAAAGACCCTAAGATGTGAATACGAAGGATTCTTAGAGGATTTTAAGAGGGGATGAATATGTCAATCCTTTGGTAGGAAGTATGTTAATGAGATAAGTAGACATTTGTAGAGTATGATGTCAAAAGGAAGGGGGTACGGAAGCATGGACCAATAAAGTTCAGACAATATTATTAATGGTACGAATTTTTCGTTCAGCTTTCCCATTTTGTGAGGACGCATGAGGACAAGAGAAACGAAAAAACTATACCATTAGCAGCACAAAAATCCCGAAACAACCCATTATCATAATCTTTGACATTATCACATTGAATATTTTTTATTTCCTGTTCGAATTGGGTACTGATGAACGTGCTCTAAATTTTAAGAATGTGGAAAAACTTGTGATTTTTTTGCTAACGGAAAGGTCCATCAAAAATTAGAATAATCATCCAAAAATAGAATATAATAACGATGGCCCATAGAACTGAGAACGGGAGAAGTCCATAAATCACTATGAATAATATCAAAAGGCATCAAAGACGTAGAGGCTACAAATGGTAATCTAACATGTTTTCCTAAAGGACATGAATGACAACTTGGAGTACTACGCGTACTCTTACAAGAAATAAAATTGTTTTTATGCAAAGAAGAAACAATAGATGACTCAGGGTGACCCAAACGTGCATGCCACAAGGAACGAGCAAGAGCTGCAAATGTCGATGGCATGACTTGCCTCGAGAAAATTGAGGCGGGCGTGATTGGATAAAGATCTCCCCTACTATTGCATCTCATGAGAGGTATCCCTATTTTGAAATCCTTCACAGAAAACCCAAAAGCACAAATTAACCGAAATCCAATTATCAGTGGTGAATTTTCGGAAAGACACTAAATTTTTAATTAAGTTCGGGGCATGAAGGTATTTTTCAAGACAAGAGGTGGATGCGGAGGAGACAAAGTTGTATTACCGTAACCACGAATTGGAATTGTATTGCCATTACCAATAATAATACCATGATTTTTGCTCAAATTGGAATAAGACTACATAGTACCTTGGTATGACGTCATGTGAGAAGTGGCGCCGGTGTCCATGTACCAATTCGGGTATGGAGGATTTAATCCAAGCGTATACATCGCGACCTCAATATCTGTCGGAGTCAGTATGGGGCCCACTGCCTGGAATGCCTGCGGTGGCCGAGGCCCAAGCAAACAGGCTTGCGGCCCCGGCCCAGAATGAAAACTGTTGCTTGAAGCTGGACCCCAGAAATTGGGCCTGGCATGTGGCTGGAACTAGGCCCAGTTACCCGGGTAAGGGTTGGAAGGAAAATAGCCACTGTTGGGCCATGGGCCACTAGCCCAGTTCCACTGCCAGGGGGACCACTGCTGAGACAAATTGGGCTGATGCCCACTGCCCCGAGGCCCACTGCCGTTCCACCACTGTTTCGGCCGCCGCTATTGTTGCCGCTGCAATTTTTGCCATTAATTTTACAGTTTTGACCCTTCTTGCCACCACCGTTGTTGCAGTTTTGGCCCAACTTATCAACAAAATTGTGAGAGTTAATGGATGAAGTCATCATTTCCACGGAACTGGCGCCGGTAGCCGCCTTTTTTGCCAAGTCAGTTTCTTCTAACGTGAGCATCGAACGAGCTTGATAAAAAGGGGGAAACAGATTACTTTGATGAAGGAGAGTCCCAATGCTATTATATGACTCAGATAGGCCTACAACCATTTGTAGAACAAGATGATTATTGGTAACAGGTGCTCCAACGTTACGAAGTTGGTCCGACAATTCCATGAGCCTTTTACAATAGGCCGAAACATTCGAGAAATCTTTCATGCTTACTTGTGAAATTCTTGCTCAAGGGTGACAACTCGGGAATGTTGGTTGTCCTGAAATATATCACGCAATCTATTCCAGGTAGACATAGTCGTAGTGTCTAGTTCAATAATCGTCTGTAAAAAGTCGGAAGAAATCGTGGAGTAAATCCACTGAAGGACGGTAGCATCAAGAGTGATCCATAACTGAGGATCCCCCGCAGGTGGAGGGACAGCGGGAGGAACTGTGTGATGGAGGAATTGATGTGAGATTGCGTGAATTTTGAACAATTTTGCCCACGTCACATACTGGACGTTTTCCATCTCAAGAACAATATGGATGTGATTCTTGATGTTGGAAACAGTAAGGGCAAGATGAAACATGTTCTTTGACGTAGACATAATGAAAGAACAATAGGTGAATGAGGGATTTGAAAGAAAAATTGGGAAGATAGGAGGTAAGATGCATGGTTGCCAAGAATTTGACACGAGAATTGAGGCAGCGGGAGAGAGGAAAATTTGGTAGAAGCACCTAGACTTCTGATACCATGAAAGAAATAATCCATTGATTATTTTCATTAATGAATGAGTATATATACAATTTACAATTTTCATAATATGGAAAATCATATTTCTATTCTACTCCTAAAACCCAATTTTATTTGTACAAGTATTCTATAATTATGGTAAGTGTACAATACTAATTATATACAAAAACCTATTACCAAAACTAGCTCCAAACCGTGATATAATTGGCATGTATATCACAGATTGTTTTGTCCATAATGCTTTGGTTTCCGTGATATACACGGTATACACAAGGCAGTGTATGTACCGTGTATATCACGGGTATATTTATCAAACATATTACAATATTTTTTTCTTTTGTACTTTTATAAGGAGATATTTGTAGGAAGATTGCATTTTTAATACACCATTTGATGATTATGCATGGCGCAGTAAAAGAAAATATAGAATTGACAACAAAACTTTAGCAACAATAAATATATTATTGGTAAAAAATATAAATTGCAACAAAAATTTAATATATTATTGCTAAAAAAACGTAAATGGCAATAAATTTAATATGTTGTTATTGCGAAAACTTTTTGAATCAGATGTTATTGCAACGGCATGCAATAAGTTTTGTTATTGCGAAAAGTACTTTTGGCAACAACATTTAACTTATGTCAACAAAAATATTGATAAATATTTTTCTTCTTGGAGTGGCGGATCCATGATTTAAATTAAATAAATTTAATTTTTAAGATTTTTAGTATTGAACTTATCATACTATTAAAATTATGAATTCAAATCTAATATGATTTGAATTCATAATCAAAATACATCCGCCTCTGTGTTGATGTCCTTTTGGCTGTTTTTTTCATTTATAAGAGGACATGCTTTTTTTGTTCTCTCCCATGATTTTCTTTTTAATATCTTTTTTTCAATGAGATACATAAGGTTTTACTAAAATTGGAAGATCTTATTTAGTTTCTTGGAGGGTTTCCTGTCATTTTCAATTCCCACGTTGAGACACAATCAGTTTTTCCTTAAAATATATCACAAATGAAGGTAGAAAAGAGTTATTTGGTTAATGTCTTTAGTGAGTTTCTTGATGTTATTCATCTGTTTGTGTCATATATATGTTGAAGACGACTAAAGAATATTATATGGTAGTTAGCGTTTGTTTGTATCTATTCGACATGCTTTCTTTTTTTGAAACGAGAATAATATTATATCATTAACTAGGATCAGTAGAAAATAATTGATATGTGCATTTTCATTGAAAATAGTAGAATAATTAAATAAGTAATGTTTAACATTATCTTCACCGATAAATTATATAATATCTGATCTATTAAATCAACACATATTAATTATGATTTTAGGTACCTGTCTACCGCACACGATTCTCAGGTCATGTAATATAACTAATGATTCAGGTCTAGCATTCGTACTAATGATTTTTTTTCAAAACTCGATAACGTTAGAGCACTAGAAAAATATGTGATTTGCATCTTCATTATCAGCTTCACATGCATAATTTATAGTTGCTCTGAATATTAAGACCTATCATACATTCAAGTATCCGTTGGTCGTCAACCTGTCATGCAGACAAATCCACAAATATATGTATCCATAATGAAGTGCTTAATATTGATAGGCATATCAAAAGAAATGGCATTAAAATTTCACATGCCATTGATGTAATATATCTTAGATTGGGTGTTGCGTTACTTTTTCTTTAAAAAAAATCGAGTGTTGCATTTGATGATTGAAAATTAGACAGATTAAGAGGAAAGAACAACGGCAAATTCTCTTCGGATGGTGGAGAACTTCAAAAATTATTTATACTTAAATGATTTTTTTGAATTGTTATGGTGAAATGATGATAGTTATGATGATTTATGGTGATGGAGAATGTGTGACATACATACGACATACAAGAATATTGTGTATGTTGCACGTATATTATTGTATCTCAAGTATTAGCCCTATATATCATGTGTATTAGTATTATATACCTGACATACAATGACATACAAGTGATATATATTGGTTATGTAACATGTATATCATTATATATCATCGTATATCAAATGTATGTCGTGTGTATACAATGACATGCATACACCTTACAATGATATATAGTGACGTGCAAGTGTACATGAAGAGAAGAAGTTAAAAATGTCATGGGGAAGAACTCAGACGAAGAAGCAGTGCAACAACAAACAACGACAACCTCAGGTGAAAAAGCACCAACAACGAACTACCGCGAAGCAGTAGCGAACTCCGGTGAACGTGGGTTGGGATGAAGACACTGGTGACTAAGGTTTGTGGAAAAGAGGAGAATTTTCAAAATTCCTAATTTTGTGTAATTTGTTGGAGGTTATACATGTTTGGTAAATATCTTATTACTATATTTTAAAATTGGTATAATATTTTTTATTTTACTGTAAATATGAGTTTTATTTCATATATATATATATATATATATAAAGAGGGACTATAAAAGGGAGGAAAATAAAACTTGCTCTCTCTTCGGCTTCGGCGCCGGTTACGCTAACTAGCGCCGACTAGGATTTCATGGCCGGAAAGAAAGGAGGAAAGTGACGGCGACCCTGGAAGATACCAATCATCACTATAGGAAGTTCTGTGAGCCCAAGGCTGCATCAAACTCCGGATTCCTTCATCAAAAGGGAAGTTGTTACCCCTGTAACGATGAATCTTACGGGTTCAACTAGTGTGGAGAACCATGTAGCAGAATCATCATGAGGATCATCTAAAAGATTAAAATTGCCTGCTCAGTCTCCAAATTTGTAGGTTACGTCATCGGCAGCAAGGGTTTTGGCACCGGCAACTAATTTGGGGATTTCAAAAGACAAGGATAAGAAAATGACTGAAATTACTAAGACGCTATCAGATATTACTGTAGAGGCTGCTGCGCCTAAGCCACCTTCTCCTTGGACTAATCTATTTTCCAGGAATCGACTTGCTTGCAATGGTCTGGTTCTCAACTATGTCGCACCGGAAGTGATTGAAGGGAAAATTCTAGTTAAAGTAGACAAGCAAAAGATCGAATCTGAAGCTATGAAATGGAAAGCCTCGCTGATTGCATATGTAGTTGGTGATACTCCTAGCTATAAGCATATGAGCAGGTATATCTCTCAAACTTGGATAAGAATAGTTGATCCTGATATTTACTTGTATGAAGATGGGTACTATATTGTTAGGTTTTGTAGCATGGCTAATTTGAATGATATTATTTTGGCTGGACCTTATAGTATTAACAATAAACCTATTATTCTGAAGATGTAGAGTCCTGAATTTGATTTTCATGTAGATTTTCTTAAAGAGATTCCCCTTTCGGTTAAATTTTCCAAGCTTTCAGTGAGTTATTGGAGTGGAGATACCCAAGGTCGAATTGCAAGTGCTATTGGTATACCATTATTTGTTTATGAATGCACAACTCAGAAAACTAGAATTTCCTTTGCTCGGATGTTGGTGGAAGTAAATGTTACATCTCCACTACCTCATTATGTGACTGTCATGAGTCCATCAGGGAAGGTGTTTGAACAAAAAGTAGAGATTGAGTGGAAACCTACTTTTCGCAACAAGTGTCTACAGTTGGGGCATAAGTGTGTTGACATTTCCCTGTTGAGCCTAAAGTTCAGTAACCTGGGAGGAGGAGAAGGCCTCAACAGCCTGCACAAGTTTGGGCTACTAAACAGGTGCAGATTGTTCAATTTAGTGAAACTGGGACCTCTAATGAAGTGTCACCACATGATACTGCTCCTCCTATGGTTATTAGTACTACAAAAACTAATGATAGGGCAATTACTATGCCTCATATTGTTGTTAATGTGCCTCCTACTCAGTCTGATTGTTAAAAACAGACTGTTGGCTCATGGACTGTACATACTAGGCTTCTTGATAATGTTTTTACTCATATTCAATAACATGTTATTTCACCAGCAGAAGTCCTGAAGAATAATAGTATGGGATGTAAGAGTAGACAATTGAGTGAACAAGTGAGGGCTAAATTCCTTCCTACTGATGAAGGATGGGGCTTCCTCATTACTCAATGAATTGGCTAGTATGGAATGTGAGAGGACTCAACAAAAGATATAAACAGAAAGAGTTGAGCCTCTACCTTAAAGAGAATAAAGTAAAGTTTATCGGTATTTTAGAGACAAGAGTTAAGGAACACAATGCCCAAAGAATATCTAATAAAGTTGCTCCATATTGGAAATTGCTCCACAACTACTCATGTGTTGTGAATGGTAGAATCTGGATTATGTGGGATGATGATGTCTATGAAGTTACTCCAGTATCGTGCAATGCTTAATTTATTCATTGCAATGTAGTTAATAGACAAGACGGGCAGTCAAGTATGATGACAATAGTCTATGCTTACAACACTCAGGAACAGAGGAAAGATTTATGGCTTCAGTTGCAGTTATTGGGCCCCAAATGACCATTCCATGGTTATTATGGGGAGATTACAATGTTGTTTTGTGTTTCCAAGATAGACTTCATGGGATACTAGTATCAAGTGCAGAAATTCAAGACTTTGCAGACTGTTCAACTCCTTGCACTATCAGAGATTCCTGGGAGGGGTGAATATTACACTTGAACCAACAAACAAAGAGGAAATGCTAGAATTTTTAGCAGATTAGATATAGCCTTGGGTAATGATCAATGGATGCTTAATAATGGCCATTTTATGCTAGAATACAAACATCCACATAACTCAAATCACTCTCCTATATTACTGCCTCTCTGGGTGGATAATGGAGTTATCAAAGTTTCTTTCAAATTTTTTAACATATGGACAAACCACCATGCTTTTGTGAACTTGATGGAAGAGGGGCGGAAAGAGTATCACAATAGGGACAAGATGAAGAATGTCTGGCTAAAACTTAAAGGTCTTAGAATTGGTTTCAGGCAACTCAATACAACAGAATTCAAAGGCATCACTGACAGAATCACCTCTGCTAGAACCTCTTTGAAAGATATTCAACAGAAGCTAACCATTTCTTACTCTGATGATCTAGTTGATCAGGAGCTAACAATTATGCAACAATTGGAGTAGTGGTCACTCATTGAAGAAAAGGCTTTACAACAGAAATCAAGGGTCACCTGGATCAAACTGAGTGACTCTAATAACAAGTACTTCTCTGCTATAATGATGGAGAGGCAACAGAAGAAGCAAATAGTTGAGTCAACAAGTCTATCTAGAGTAAAATTAACTGATCCTAAGGATATTAAAGAGGAGATATTGAGCTTTTATAAGTCCTTAATGGGATCTGCTAATCAAGAGTTATTGGCTGTCAACAAGGTTACTATGAAAAAAGGTCCTATTTTAAATTAAATTCAACAAATTGACTTATGTGCTGATATGACTACCCAAGAAATAGAAGCAACTTTACAAGGGATAGGGGATGGTAAAACCCCGGGTGTAGATGGATAAAATGTTTTTTTCTTCAAAAGAGCTTGGACTATAATTCAGGTGGAGGTTTGTGCAGCAGTTAAAGATTACTTTTCCATAGGTAACTTACTACTAGCAGTGAACTGCACTT
Source organism: Anisodus tanguticus (assembly GCA_034509755.1). Taxonomy (NCBI): domain Eukaryota; kingdom Viridiplantae; phylum Streptophyta; class Magnoliopsida; order Solanales; family Solanaceae; genus Anisodus; species Anisodus tanguticus. The sequence goes on along the minus strand of CM067540.1, from coordinate 50,216,052 downwards.
CTATCACTTTACTTCCCAAGGTTCCAAATCCTTCAAATGTCAAAGAATACAGGATTATTGTTTGTTGTACAATGTTGTATAAGATTATTGCTAAAATCTTGACAAGCAGAATACAAAAGGTGATGCCCTCTATTATTGTTGATGCTCAATCTGGATTTATAACTGGGAGGAAGATAACTGATAGCGTAATCTTGGCTCATTAGTTGGTTAAATTATACACTATGAAGCACATCTCTCCCAGATGTATGATCAAAGTGGATATTCAGAAGCCTTAAGACTCCTTAGACTGGATGTTGAAGCAAGTTATGGAGGAATTGAGCTTCCATGGAAGATTTGTTAAGTGGATTTTCTATTGTATTACAACATTCAATTACTCCATAGTAATTAAGGGAGAGCCCACTAAGCCTTTCCCTGCTGCCAAAGGATTAAGGCAAGGAGATCCCATTTCCCCTTACCTGTTTTCCATTGCAATGGAGTACCTGAGTAGAAGTCTCAATGAACTAAAAGAGGATATATCCTTTAAATATCATCCCAGATGTGCAAAGTTGGGTATCAAACACCTATTCTTTGCAAATGACTTATTGCTTTTTGTGAGTGGGGAATATACTATAGTCACTAAGCTACATGAGAAGTTTCTTAGATTTTCTAAAGCTTCATACCTTCAAGCCAACCTAGCAAAGAGTTCTATTTGCATGGGAGGAGTTGAACCTGCAGAAAGTCACAGAATCACTCAATTCTTGGGATACTCTTCAGGTACTTTGCTTTTCAAATACTTAGGAGCGTCATCAACTTCTAAGAAGTTTATCCTTTCTCAGTGATAGCAATTGATTGAAAACGTGGTTGTAAAGATATCTTCCTGGACAGCCAAAAAATTGTCTTATACAAGTAGTAGAGTTCAGCTGGTTAAAACTGTTATTTTCGGTGTTCAGTCATATTGGGCTCAACTGTTCATTCTCCCTGCCAAGGTAATGAGAAATTGATGCCCACTATCGAAGCTTCATCTGGTCATGGGTAAACACTATTACCAAGAGAGCCTTGGTCTCTTGGGATAGGGTATGATTTCCCAAATCAGCTTGTGGTATGAATTTACCTTATGTGAAAACTTGGAACAAAGCAGCAGTAACTAAAATATGTTGGGACTTGACTAGAAAGCAGGATAAATTGTGAATTAAGTGGATACATACCTATTATATCAAAGGGAGAGCACTTGACCTTATTCCAATTCCTGAACAAGCAAGTTGGATGGTCAAGAAAATCTTAGGTTCAAGGAGTGAACTGGTACACCTACAGACAAACAGGTCAGGTATCAAAAGTGATATTAAACATGTTTACCTTGGCATGCTTGGTGCACTGCCTAGAGTCACCTGGAGGAATTTGTTATTTCATAATGCAGCTAGGCCAAAGGCCACTTTCTTTCTCTGGCTACAGGTCCAAGATAGATTATCCACCCGTGACAAGCTCATTAAGTGGGGTATTCAGGTTGATCCAAAGTATGCTAATTGCTTATTGGAGAATGAAATGAGAGATCATTTATTCTTTGACTGCATCTTTTCTAAGGACCTCTGGGCTCGTTTAGTTATGTGGTTACAGCTTCAATGGCATGCAACTGTCATATGGGTTCAACAATATCAAACTATGCTTCAGGACTGTAGAGGAAAAACTAAGTAGGCTCACATCATCAAAATGGTGTATGCTGAGTTCACTTAGGAAATCAGGAGGGAGAGAAACACTAGATTTTTTTAGGTCACTCATTGGGAGCCTATAGCTAAGGAGATAGCATACATTTGTAATTTTCGAGCTTCGACTGCTATGAAGGCTAGACTTACTCAAGTGCAAATTTTGAAGACTAGTCTTTTCTCCTAGAGTAGTATAGTTTTAGACTAGAATTATTCCTTCTTGTTTTCTCTAGTATTACTTCTAGTCTAGTTGTAGAGTTCCCTGGGAGACCCTATCAGTCTAATAGATTGAGTTGATCTGTTGATTTGTAAATATTACTTTGGTAATTAATAAAAAGTTAGATAGTTATCAAAAAAAGAGGGACTACAGTTGGACGAAGCGGGAAAGTAGCTGGTTTAACACCTGATATCAAATATTAGACATTATTTAAAAGCTATTATTATTTAGCCACTCTTTTGACACGGAAAATATTTTGGACCAAAATATCCCTAACTAGAACACATAAGAACTCTAGCAAAATAGTGTTGGAATAATTTGAAGGTTTGACAGGTGAAACCCAAAGAATGATTCATGTGATTAAAAATTTTCTAGAGTTTCAAAACAAGGAACGATTCATGGGGGTCTAACCTTTATAAGTTTTAAATTAAGAAATAATTCATGGGGTTCAAATCTTTATAAGTTCAAGGAGAGATTCATGAGATCCAAGTTTTTTTGGCATTTAAAAACTAAGAAATGATTCACGGGGATTCAAACTTTTATATGTTCAAAACCAAGGAACACTTCATAAAATTCAAACCTTTATAAGTTCTTTCTTTTTTAAGTGCATTGACTTTTTAATTTCGTTAATTTTGTATGACATCCTTTATTGTGCTTTCTCTTGACCTGAGGGTCTTTCAGAAATAACTTCTCTACCTCCTAAGGTAGGGGTAAGGTCTGCGTATACTCTACTCTCTCCCGACCCCACTTGTGGGATTACACTGGGTACATTGTTGTTGTTCTTTTTTTAAAGGGTATTTTTGTGTGAATTTTATTTCCACATTAAAGTAGGGCTGCTTATCGGACAAATCAGAAGGATAATTACGCTTAACAGTTCTGCTTATTGGTTATTGGGTTTTAAATATACTAATCCGCTAGCCAACCAATAAGCTATTGGTCGGTTCGCTATTGGGTTAGACATTATAGGGGAGGTTATTTGGAGGTGTGTCACACCCCAGCCTCGGCGGGGTGGCCGGCACCCAGTGCCTGAAGGCCGGAGCGTACCACTATAGTATCCGAACCCTGAAACATGAAACTTGGGCCAACAAGGCCTCCAATTAACCATATATGACAAGACCGATAGGATATGTACATATAAAAAGATAGCCAAGGCCGACAAGGCCACAATATGAGTGTACTGCCAAAAAAATGACCGAAAAGGCCACGACATACCAATATCTACTGTACATAGGTCTGCAAGCCTCTAAGAGTCATATATACATACTAATAGGTCGGGAGAGGACCTCGCCATTCCCCAAAACACTAGCAGCATATATAATAGTACCTAAAGACCTCTGTACTGCAATTCCGAGAGAACGGAGTGCGACAATCACACATGAGCAGATCACCTACTGAGGAGGAACGCCGCTCTATCTATCTTTACCTGCGGGGATGAACACAATACCTCGAAAAATGGCATCATTACGAAAGATGTACTCAATGTGTAAGGCAGGTAACACATATAAACATGGGATATATCATGAGAGATATAGAGATAACAATCCACCTGGAACTCATAATAGCCTCTGGGAATACTCTATCATAATAAAAAAACATATGTATATGCATGTTTGTAAGAATTATGCCACTTTGTGGGGCAAATCATATCATAATACATATATAACGTACTCGGTCTCGATGAGGACTCGATCATACTCGGCCCAGATGTGGGACTCAGTAATATCAAAACCAACTGCAGTTGGGTGCACATATACGTATCGTACCCAGCCGACTATAGCGTGGCTCGGTAAGAAAATACATACATATATATATAAGTTTAATTAGGACATACTCTAACAGATACCACAAGTAAAGCCGAAGTGACATATCGTCGTTATCCTTCGACTATAGTTATTGGCGCAACGTTCAAGAATCTTGATATGAATACTTGGGACTTATATAACTTGAAATATGCTATGGGAAAGAAAGTACTCAAGAATTATGATCGATTTGTCAAAGAATACCTTTCGCTACTTCATTTCGCCAAAAGATTTCTATTCAAAGAAACGACGTATCAAGTGATGCCAAGAAAGAAAGTTGCCTTACATACCTTATCCTTGAAGTTACAACCATCTTACAAGTCCTCATACTCCTTTACGGATAGTTATCTATAGCAAACAAAGGGTCGATATCAATATTGAATCCATATTCCATAAAGAAACCTCATTTAGGCATCTTATTGACAATCTTAACACAAAGGGTTCTTAGACTCCTTAACAAAGGTACTTAGATAATTTGATCATATGATTCTTCGAAACATACTTCCTTAGGGTTACAACACCAACAATCAATATACTAATCAATTCCAATTCATATTTTGATCAAAACAGCCTACAAGTCTTATATATAATGATTTCATAGGCTTTACGAGTTTCGATTACGAAAATCTTTTTACAACTTACCCAAAATCATCAATTTCACATAAAGACCTCTATACTACAACCCTGAGAGAATGGAGTGCGACAATCACAACTGAGTAGATCACCTACTGAGGAGGAACGCCGCTCTGTGTATCTGTACCTGAGGGAATGAACACAGTGCCCCGGAGAATGTTATAAGTACAAAAGATGTACCGAATATGTAAGGCATGTAACATATGTAAACATGAGATATAGCATGAGAGATATAGAGATAAAAATCAACCTGAAACTCATAACAACCTCTGAGGGCATACTCTATCATAATAAAAAACACATGTATATGCATGTTTGTAAAAATTATACCACTCTGTGGGGAAAATCATATCATAATACATATATATCGGACTCGGCCTCAATAAGGACTCGGTCATACCCGACCTAGATGTGGGACTCAGTAATATCAAAACCAATTGTATCTTGGTGCACATCTATGTGCCATACCCGGCCGACTATAACACGGCTCGGTAAGAAAATAAATACATGTATAAGTGCAATGCATGATAGACTCTAACAGATACCACAAGCAGAGTCGGAGTGACCTATCGTCGTTATCTTCCGACTATAGTTATTGGTGCGATGTTCAAGAATCTTGATATGACCACTTGGGACTTATATAACCCGAAAGATGCTATGGAAAAGAAAGTACTCAGGAATTATGATCGATTTGTCAAAAAAGACCTTTCACTACTTCATTTCGCCAAGAGATTTCTATTCAAAGAAATGATGTATCAAGTCATGCCAAGAAAGAAGGCTGCTTACATACCTTATCCTTGAAGTTACAATCGTCTTATAAGTCCTCGTACTCCTTTACATATAGTAATCTATAGCAAACAAAGGGTCGATATCAATACTGAATCCATATTCCATAAAGAAACCTCATTTAGGCATCTTATTGACAATCTTAACACAAAGGGTTCTTAGACTCCTTAACAAAGGGTACTTAGATAATTTGATCCCACGATTCTTCGAAACATACTTCCTTAGGGTTACAACACCAACAATCAATATACTGATCAATTCCAATTCATATCTTGATCAAAACAGCCCACAAGTCTTATATACAATGGTTTCATAGGTTTACGGGTTTCGATTACGAAAATCCTTTCACAACTTACCCTAAATCATCAATTAAACACAATAACAAGTAGAGGAGGAAAATTATGTATTCAAATATTTTAAGAACAACAAGTTTCCCCAATTGTAAGCGTTTCTAAAATTGCTTCAACATGGAGATGATGACTTTTGTGATTACCACGGGGATTATTACGTTAATCTCATGTATTTCGGCTTTGATTTGATCTAAGGATGGTATAATATGATTGAGAAGGTTTAGAGAGAGTTGGTGGTCTGATTTTTGGGGGGAAATGGAGGAGAATTCGACATAACCCATATTTAACCTGTAAAAATTTTCCACCGCCGTACTTTGACGGTTCATTTGATGAATCGTCAAACTTTTGAAGGTTCATCAATCTTCCCATCAAACTGTCAGGAAAATTGACGGCTCAGGGTGGAAATTTCGACGGTCCGTCAATCTGCAACTGAGATCTCAAAATCTCAGAAGACTTTGACGATTTGGAATTGTAATTTGACGGTTCGTCAAAATATCCATTTTTTTTTCTGATTTCGTCAAAAAAACGATCCGTTTAATTTCTCAACACCCCGGAACTTCCACAAATAAGTCATCAATCTTCACTACCATTTTGTAAAGTCGTATCTCTTCCCGGAACACCGATATCCATTAACAGCATGAAGGAACGTGAAATTAATGCGTGTAACACGGTGTATCAGGTAAATCTAAAAAAATGAGAGTTAAAATCACGTAATCCAACTTCCTGGATATCTCCATCTCTAGTAGCAAAAACTAATCACTCGCCCGATGCAGAACATCCAAATGAATTTTCCACAAGGCTAAAAAATCTCATAGTTTTCGGATATCATCCTGATATGACATTAGTACAAAATTTTCTTCTGTTCTAACAAACTACTATAATTAATAACAACCCCACAACTAAACCTTCTTTGCACACAATTTCAAAGTCAATTATTTGTCTTAACAATCAGAATCTCATACTTGTAAAAATAAAGCCAATGAAAATCTTTCCCTTTCAACACCTTAAACCAATATGTTTTCTAACTTGATCAATTTTAATCAATCCAAATCTTAACGGGTTGGCGGTTTACCCAATAAGAAAATTGAGTAATTCGCCCCCGCACTAATAAGTCGTTAACTATAAATTTTAATCCGTTCACCAACCTTTAATCCGATAACCCAATAAAAATAAGCCAATTTTGCAGTTGGATTATCGATATCGGTTTGATTTGAACAACCCTACATTAAAGTGTGACTATCTCTTTATTACTTTTCAAATGATGGTTAAAAGCTCATAGCAAACCCGAATTCTGACCATTCCATCTAATTTTTACATCTTTTTTTTTTTGCGCAGATTGGCCTTTAAAGGCACTGGTCTTTAATTTTTTCCCCTCAAATTTGAAATCTTTAATTTTTTCCCTTTGCTTAAAAATATCTTGAGGTTCCGGGTTCGAACCCCCACTCAGTCAAAAATAAAAAAATTGCAAGGTAGAGTTTGGATTCGCAAGGCGGAGTTTGCCTTATGCCTGAAGGTAAACTCTGTCTTTCTTAAGGTAGAGTTTGCTACCTTAAGGCAAACTCTGCCGGATAAGATAGTTTAAGGCAGAGTCTGAGGAAGAGTTTTCCTGCTTTGCAGACAAACTCTGTCCTGCGAATTCAAACTATGTCTTGTGAATTTTTTTAATTTTTTTTTTTACAGACCACCCTGAAATAAGGGCATTCCTGCGAATTGCCCTTTTTATACTAAAATCATCTTTAGGTCCAAAATTACTGTAATTGGGCTTCCACGGATTTAATAGTGTTGAGTTCATATTGGGCCTCGAAATAACGGACCTAAGTAACAAGTGATGCAAACACAGCCCTGATATACATTGCATCTTCATCGCCAAAACCCTAAACCACAGTACTAGGCAGCTTAAGCCATCGTGTTGTCCTCAGCTATGGCTCCAGCTAATGGTATACTTTTGTTCTCTATTATTATCTCTTCATATCTAATTTTCTGTTATTCGATATAGATAGATTTAGAGAGCATGCTGTATGAATCTGCTTGTGTTGTTAAAAATGTGACAAATACTGTCTAGAGAATATGTAGTCCTAATTTGTCTTAAAAGAAAAAAAAATAGTGATATTGGAATGAAACAGATCCCAGTAGAGCATAATGGATACTACCGCTCTGTTTCAATTTGTTTGTCTTACTTTACTTTTTAGTTTATTTAGAAAAGCATGTCACTTTCTATATTTAGTAGTAGTAGTAACTATTTACACCCAACATGCTACATGACATATTTAAGACCGCAATATTCAAAGGACATTTTAGTGTAATACACAGCTTTAGGTCAAGAACATAAGATTCAAAAGTTTTCTTTATTTTCTTAAACTCCGTACCTAGTCAAACTAAGGCAAACAAATTGAGTATGATGGTTGATTTTGTTGAATAGTGGGTTGGTATTATTCAGTTTTGGCTGCATTTTCTGAAAGCAATAGACTGCCAGTAGCGATCACTTTCCTTTTTATTTTTTGGAAAAAAATTTATTACCTGGGACTTGGGAACTTTGAGAAACTTTATAAATTGGGAAGGCGATAGGGCATAGACAGAAGTGGTTTTTGGGAATAGTGGCTCATGTCACTGAGGTTTGGCTGTTTATTTCAACAGGATAGTAGTCTTGATAATTGTATATTTCGGAATGTGGAGCTTTAATAGTTTTAAGAAGCCTGATTGAATAGATTACTAGAAGTGGTTGCAGTAAAAAAATTTGCAACGTCGAGAATTTGCTTGTTTCAGGAGATTCTATTGGACTTAGTTGTATTTTGGACATGCTCCTAATTACTATGAGGAAAAACTTTTCTATGACTTATTAGTTTGAAAATTGGATGTTGGATTTACTATGTGCTGACAAAGGTAGAGTTAAGGTTTGCGTACATCCTACCCTCCCCAGACCTCACTTGTGGGCTCATGATCAAGTTACAACCTTTATCTATGATGTTGTTGTTGTTGTTACTGTACTGGCATGTATATTGAAACTTGATTCTGTTAATGTAATTATGTAATTCCATGTGCAGTGGATTTGGCCAAAAAGAAAGACCCCAAAGCCCAGGCTGTCAAGGCTGCCAAGGCTGTTAAGTCAGGATCAACATTTAAGAAGTCAAATAAGATAAGGACAAAAGTTACTTTCCATCGACCTAAGACATTGAAGAAGGATAGGAATCCCAAGTACCCTCGCATCAGTGCACCTGGAAGGAACAGGCTTGATCAGTACGCGGTTCTAAAATATCCTCTTACCACTGAGTCTGCAATGAAGAAGATTGAGGACAACAATACCCTTGTTTTCATTGTGGACATCAAAGCTGACAAGAAAAAGATAAAGGATGCCGTGAAGAAAATGTATGACATCCAGACAAAGAAAGTCAATACCTTGATCAGGTAATATCCGGCATTTTATTTGATCTGCTCTGCTACTGACTTTTTATTTTGTAAAAATCATCATATATCTGTTTCTACATCATTGTGCTTCATTTTGTATCTCTTGAAATTATATCAAATGTTGATCCAGCTGCATGAAATCGTAGCCTTGTTTCAATTCAATTGTATAATGGTTATTTACTAATGTCTGTATAATAATCCAAATCGGGTAAACCTACCTGCCATTATTGACCACGAGGGGTCAATTAACTGTTGTTCATTTGACATGCCGTATGAATCAAATTTGCATGCTAACAATTCCCTGTATTTACCGTAGAATACTGTGATGTGTTTTGGGCCACTGGCCAGGTAAACCACTCACTCGCTTTGCAGGTTAAATCGTTTGTCTTTCAAAAGCTGTATTAATTATACCATAACAGAAAATTTAGCTGCAGAGTGCTCGTGAAGTTTTAAGTTTGACTTTACTGCTATACTGTTCATACTTTCAGTAACTTCTGCCCGTCTTTGCTAAGCTATTCCCCCGTCTTTGTCCAGGCCCGATGGGACAAAGAAGGCCTATGTGAGGCTGACACCTGACTATGATGCTTTGGATGTGGCCAACAAAATCGGAATCATCTAAATTGATTACCTAGTTTTGAATTTTTCTGTCAGCCTTAAGTCTTGGATATGAGTTCTTTGGAAACTTTTGAATGGAAGTTCTTTGGTTTATTCATTTTGAATATTGAGTTTCAGAGATGTATTTTGTTCCATATAAGTCACGCAATTTTCTGTTTACAATTTTATTTTTAGCGTTTTAGCTTTCAATCTTCTAAATACTTTTTTTTGGTAACTAACTCAACTTTCATTAATCAACAAAGTGAGACTTTACAAAACCACAGCTAGGCTACATCATAGCCTACTGTCTAAAGATGATAAGACTCTAAAACGAAAACAGTTCCCCAAATAAGAGGAGAAAAGTTAACTACAGGGCACCTGTCAACTAGAAAGGACATTGCTGTAACAACCATCTAATGCCAGGAGCTGCTCTGATACTGCAAATAAATGCCACTTCCTTTGCTACAACTTCCACAGTTGTCATATGTTCAAACTGTCTCTGGTTCCTCTCCATCCATATAGCATGCACATCTTCAGCATAAACCATTCTCAATATTTGTGCATTCTGTCTTTCCCTTACAGTGCTTGATGACCCAATTCAAGTGATTATCCTTAGTGGTAATTGGTGTTGTTCTTCTCAGCCTAGTCCACAGTGAACAAGCAAAAGGGCAGTGAATAAACAAATGGTCTCTGGTTTCCATGAACACATTGCAGAAAATACAAGCTGGATATATATTCATATCCCATGTCACTAATCTGTCCTTAGTAAGTGACCTGTCCTGCACCTGTAACCATAGTATAAACACAGCCTTAGGTCTTGCAGCATTTTGAAACGTTGCACACTTCCAGGGACTCACTTTATACTCCAAAAGCTGCAAATAGATCCGTCTAACAATACTTTTATCAGCTTTAAGAGGTTGTTGCAGTGCACTCCAAGTAACCTGAGCTTCCAAGATTTTCCTCAACATCCAGCTAGCTTGTTGAGGTATTGTGATTGCATCCAGTTGTTGACCCTTTATATAGAACATGTGCACGCACTTAATCCACACCTTATCCTACTTGTGTGCTAGATCCCAGAATCTTTTGACACATGCAGGTTAATCAAGTTCATCCTTCCCACACACTTTGGTGTACACATTTTGTCCCATGACATCAAAGCCTTTTTGGTGATAACAATTGTCCCCGACCATATGTAACACCTACAATGTGCTTCCACTGCTTTCATCACTTTAGAGGGTATTTGGAATAGGGCTGGCCAGTGGGCCGTGACGGCCCGACCCCGTCCGACCCCGCCCCGACCCCGCTTAAAAAAAATAAAATAAAATAAAATAACGGGGGCGGGACTCGAACTCGGGACGGGACGATGTCTCGTCCCGCCAGACCCGAGCCCGCCCCAGGCCCGCCTGACCCGAGACCACCCGAGCCCGACCCCGCCCTTTTCCCCCCTTTGCAAAAATGGCCGTTGCACCAACGACAATTTTAGATTATGGCCGTTGGCCAACGGCCATTTTAGCCCCCCCCCCCCCCCCCCCCAACCCCCCCTACCCCTTAATATTTATTTTTAACCCATAAGTTATTATATTTACATTTTAACCCAATTTTTCAACTATAAATAACTCATTTTCTCTTCATCTTTCTCACAAATCTTCCTACAATCTCTCTAATTTCTCAATATATCTCTCTACAAGTCTACATTGTTTGCTAAATATTCAATTTTATTAATTCATTTGGGAATTGGGAGTGAAGTTGGCAACTAGCTTGAGGATCTTCCATCGAGCAAAGTTTCAATTTTCAACCTCTCGATTACACGTCGACGTTTGGTACATTCGTTCCTTCATTAAATTATTATTGTCTGTTTATTTTATTTAGCGCACTTAATTTCATTTACTTTAATTATTTGTTAGCATATAATTAAAATGGAAGGAATTAGAGGTATGTTTAAGGGTAAGGGTAAGACTTCTTCTAGTAGGGGCAACCAGGGCAAGGGTACTTCTTCTAGTCATCTTATTCCTACACATGATGATTTTGTTGATACTCAACATTTTCCTACAATACCATTAGATTTAGACCAGGAGCTATTTTCTGGAACTCAAGAAGACTTTAATTTAGACGATGATCTAGATGATATACCCACTAATGTTGATGACAACACACCCACTAGTGCACCTTCAACTGAAATACCTCCTATTCCCCCTAGTATGAGACGAGGTCCAAAAAACGACCATTAAACTCGGATGCATGGACATTTTTTGATAGGGACGTAGAGAATCAAGTAACCATATGTAAAATTTGTAAAAATGTTTTAAAATTTAAAGCGGAAAAGGTCACGGTGGGACGGGGGGTTTAATTAGACACGTAGTAAGTGCTCATCCGGCTAGGTATGCCCAATACCGGGCTTCAAAATCGGGTGCGCAAACGCCCGCTCTATCGGGACAAGGTTCACATACGTCATCGTCCCGGACCAAGTACATGGCCAAATTAACCCTATGACGGGGGAATTGTAGGCTCTAAATACAATAAACATAGAGATAGGGAAGCAATATCAAAATTAGTTCTTTGTGGAGGGTTTGCCTTTTTCATTTCCTTCATCTCCGGTTTTATTCATTACATTAGAGATATATATAATCCTGCTTTTAACGGTTTTCCTAGATCAACTCGTTAAGAGAGATGTATTTAAATTCGCGCATGAATATCAACAATATTTACGTTTTTCATTATATCATTTTAATGGCAAAGTATCTATCACGTACGATATAGGTCGTAGTACTAACGACCATGATTATTTAATCGTAACTTGTCATTGGATAGATTATAAATGGTCTATGCAAAAACGTATTTTAGCGTATAGATATATAGATGATAGGCACACTGGTACTTTTATTGCAGAAAATATTTATCAAGTGTGCGATTATTACGGAATTACCGATAAAATTATGACTATTACATTAGATAACGCTTCTAATAACAATTACGCAATTACAATGTTAAAAAATAGTTTAACTCCATCTTTTCCAGATCATTTTCATATAAAATGCGCGTGCCATATATATAACTTAATTGTAAAGGATGGTCTATCACTTTTTGAAGACATTCTTAATAAAATACAATTTGCTATAAACTTTATTTTTAAAAGTAATAAAGTACAACGTAGAAAAGAATATAAAAAAAACTTGTCACGATTGTGGACTACCTTATAGAAGAATTCCACAAGAAGTATCCACTAGGTGGAATTCTTTATACGAGCAACTACTTGTTGCTTATGACTATAAATTACCTATAACTTTATTTTTTAACTCTCATAATAAAAAGCCAGCTGATATGATTTTAGATAGTGATTGGGTAAAAATTTCCGAACTTATTGTATTTTTAGAGAAATTTTTTCAAGCAACAAAAGAATTTTCCGGTATATATTATCCTACTATTTCAACTATGTTATTTTATATAACTCTAATATTTTTATTACTTAGTGAATATATGGAAAAACCAACTTATAAGGCAAACTATTAAAAAAATGTTTGTCAAAATAAAAAAATATTTTATTCCTATTCCCTCTATTTATATTATTGGTTCTCGTATTAAATCCTACTATTAAAATAGACGGTACTAAATCACTAATTGAAACTATTTACGATTGTATAGAAGTACTACCACCTCCAAGTCCCAAAAATCTAAATCACCCACCACCTATTGAACAAACTAAAGAAGAAGCGGTGTCTAGCGTAGAACACCAATGCAAAAATATATATAGATTTTATCAACAAGAAAATGCTAGTAACTTACCGGCTTCCATACCATCTTCTTCATCTTCAACACAACCTCACAAAAGACATGTTGTTTCGCGGCTAGTATTGAAAGCCTCGGAAATAGAATGTGCGGTCGTACCTCTACTACTAACCAAATTAGCAAGTTGGATATTTTTGTTTTGCGGGGTTCTCGTACCGTATCAAGAAGTTATCAATGAAGATGGACATGAAGACTTTTGAAATCGAAGGGGGAATGAGAAGACCTTTCCGACACTTTCATTGATGGCTCGAGATGTTTTGAACATTCAAGCGTCATCAAGCGCGTCGAAAGCGCTTTTTCGCAGTGAGATATCAAATAGGAGACCACAAACACTCATTGGCCGGAGACGACTTGGAAATTGCGGTATTATTCGAGAGATTGGATACGAGCGGAGCGGAGAAGGTGCGGTCAACCGGAGATCAACGAAGAAGATGATGAAAACTACAACGAAATCTTAAGCGAAGGTAGTGGAAGCGACGTGGATCAATTTGACCAACAAATACCAATTCCAACCGAAGAACCACGGAAATCATCAAGCAATTAGAACGGTTTTTTTGAGAATGTAATTTTTTTAATTGCAATTTTATTATGTAATTTGCAACTTTTGAACAACACCACAAAGTTGCAATTTAGATTTTAGACAATTGTATTTGTATTACAAAAAAATCATATGTCTATTAAATAATATAAGAGGCACAGAAACAACCTTGGGATGTTTTTATTACACTATCTTGTTTTGTTTATTGAGTTTTTTTATACATATGTTATTTAAAAAAAAAAAGAAAAAGAAAAACCCGACCCCGCCCCGCCCCGATACCGACGGGATCGGGATCGGGACGGGACTGGAGCAGGTCCCGCCAGACCCGACCCCGCTAGGCCCCGCTAGACCCGACCCCGACCCCCTGGCTCGTCCCGACCCCGCCAGACCCGGCCCGCCAGACCCGAGCCCGGCCCACTGGCCACCTTTAATTTGGAATAGTTGTGCCCAAAAAGCTTGAATGCCAAACAACACTGATCTAACTAATTGCATTCTTCCAGCATATGAAAGTTGCTTGGCAGTCCAAGAGGATATTCTTGCAACCATTTTAGTGATAAGAGGTTGCCACGAAGGATGGACATCTTTTTAGTAGACAGTGGGATACCCAAATATCTGAATGGCATTTCACCTTGACCAAAGCCCAGTTTATGCAAAATCTGATTCCTAGTAGACTGTTTGACACCTCCAAAATATACTGAACTTTTATCCATGTTTGCTTGGAGACCAGAGGCAGCAGAAAACATATTAAAAGTTTGTTGTATAGCAAGTGTAGAATTCAGCTCCCCTTTAGCAAATAAAAGGAGGTCATCAGCAAAACTCAAATGAGTGATACCTAACTTGGCACACCTAGGATGGTGATTAAAGCTAGGATTCTCCTTTAAAGCATTCAATCCTCTACTCAAGTATTTTGGGACATAGGGTCCCCTTGCCTAGGCCGTTTAGCAGCATCAAAGGGGGGTGTTGGTTCCCTATTTACTATGATGGAGTAATTCACAATCTTCACACATTCCATAAACTTAGTAGGAAATCCAAGCCCCTCCATTACCTGTTCTAAGCTTCTAAATACTAGTAACTCCTAACAGTTTCCACATCTGCTTCGATGAAATGTGCAATGAATTATTATGGGGCACAAGGCATGGTTTTTGGTATTAGTGTTATTAATCAGTAGATGTTTTATGTAGTCTTTTGGGAGTTATATCGTTTTTTTTTTTAGTTATTAGCTACAATACCTAAATGGAAAAGAGAATAAAATAAAAGAAAATTTATTGCGTAGTATTGAGTTTTAATCAAAATATTTTCTAGTTGCACGTGGTAGATAGATGCATAATTACCTCTCAAAGATATAAATAAATGTAATCCTTCTGAGTGGTTTGTGCTAAGTGTCTTCGTTTTCCTTAATTTTTTTTTCTTGGTGTTAAAAAATAATTTATGAGAGAAATGTTTTGCTTTAATAATTTTTACCTTTTTCATGTTTGATAGAGTATTTCAGGACAGTGTTACACATTTTTGAGTATCTAAATTGACAAAAATATAAGTGTTAGGTTGGCATAAATTAACAATTGAAATATTTAGCTGACTTGACTTTCTATTTTCTAAAAGTATTTTTGTATCTAATGATTTTATTGGGAGAGGGGATTTTCAAAATTTTAAACTAGTTAGTATTCTGACAATTATTATGATACAAAATGATGTAGGTTTTTGGATGAGTTGAAATTAAGAAAAGGAGTATTTGAAGTTAAATAAAAGTTTGTGAAAAAGCACCAATATTCCACTTGAAATATACACAGATCAGAATTTTAATACTATTTCATTTTAAGTTCAATTACTGAAGTTCTTGAGAAGCTTTCTAACCATTGTAATTCCATTCAAAGCAGATTTTTAGCATTCAATCAAAGATATCACAACACATGATCCATAAACTGCATTATTTACGCCCTTTAATTTGGAAACGGCTCAAATTTTTTTGCCTTTTAAATTATTGTCTGTATGATTAATTGTAGCTAATCTTGCTTGTTGTCTAATTTTTTGTCGCTAGAGTTGAATTTCTGCAACTTCTCAACATACTGCATGTCAACAAGAACGAAAGAAGAGAGAGAATGTGTAGTTTATTTCCGATGTCTTTTGTTCTCCTAGACAATTGAATTGCTTCTCTCCCTCTCCCATTTTGAGTATATAACAGAGGCTGATCGAAAATTTGAAGGCAGCAACCTTCTAACAAAAATATTCGTATATTCTCGCACATCCACGGGTTTTTCCCAAGCCAAAACCTACTCCTAAGAAGTTGCACCATTATTTTAATACGAACTATGAAGTCAAAAAGGAGGTATGTATTTTGGTTGGTTCCAATTTTCTCTGGATATCGGGTTAGTCCAGTTTGAAATTTTTGGTTCTTGATCACTATATAGAAAATATCACAAAAATGAAATAAGTTTTTTTTTGGGTTCAATTTCTTCATTAGGATGAGAAGTTTCCTACGTTCCCAAGTAATTTCCCACTTGAAAGGGAATTACGCATTTTTATCAATAATTCAAGTAAAACCAATAGTTTTAACAGGAGAATTGCACCTTCTTATTAATAAATAAAATAAAAACTACATTTTCAATAGGGAAATCATACCCCTTTAACAAAAACAACATTTTCAATCCTTCAGTACTAATTTCGCTTGTAATTGTAATAGTTTAGAGAAATTGAAAGAGCACTTGCCAATTTGCGTAAAAGTCGATGTTAATACTCCCTCCGTTCCATAATAAGTGGTTGTTTAGGACTTTTAATTTTTTCCAAAATAAGTGGTTCTTTAGAATTTCAAGAATATTTTGGGCATGTTCTTCCAAAATTATTCTTGTTTAAATAATCAACATTCATTAACTACATTTTTTTCTAGGCATTGATTAGGGGTAAATTAGTAAAAGTGCACTTAATTTTTTTTAGGAATTAGCACTTTCTTAAGGGGTACATAATGGAACGGAGGGAGTACTTAATAGCACGAATTAGCCCTTAACCACCTTTCTCTGATTTGCCGCTACAAGAGATCTATTTTTAAAAATAAAAATCAAGCATTTCCCACCATGATAAATAAATGGTTCAAATCAAATTTTGGTATGATATTGAGTACTGTGAACACCTATGGAAGTGCTAATAAAACATTCAATTAGTTTAGTACTAGGAAGTCTTGAATTCTAGAATCTAGATATACATATACTAAAAATTCTCAAATATTGAAAGACACAAAAACATGTTCACTTTAGTTACAGTAGGACATAACAATCTTAACTAAATGAATTATGAAGTTTAGTGCAAAGAATGAAAATCACGAAGCACAACTGAAAAAAATACATGATATAATAAATATTAAAAAAACTATTTAAATTTTGCTAGATATCAAGCCTTAACATTCAATATTGAGTTCCTTTTGGAATTAGACTAGTTAATCACAATATATCATTGCCAAATAAAATATAAATGAAGAATAGACCAAGAGAATAAGGGCGGGCTTCAAATCATTTTTCTTAATTTAAAATTTTCAGTAGAAAGAATATATTACCAAAAAATAGTGTTTAATTGATACATGTAAGTGCATCTTCATATAATATAGTTTTCACTATATAATTGCCACTTTACTCCACACACCCTCTATCGGAAAATAGAAGAATTCTTGGATATAGTCATACAGACATACAGTTCAATTATGAAAGATTATAATTTAATCAGTATTGTTGTGAGTTCGATTTTTTTTTTGTTTTGTTTTGGTATCAGGTATCTAATTAGATTTACATATCTATAAAAGGATTTAGAAAAAAGCTGTTCATATTTTTTGTTTCCTTTCTTTATTCTTTTTCCGTTTATACTTTCTAGAGATCCAGGGAGGCTTGCATTTAGAGTCTTATGCGATAAAAATGTGTCACCAAAATTTAAAGGCAGGTTCTATAGGGCGGTGGTTAGACCCGATTATGTTGTATGGGACGGAGTGTTGGCCAGTCAAGACTTCACACATCCAAAAGATGAAAGTTGCGGATATGAGGATGTTGAGATGGATGTGCGGGCATACAAGGAGGGATAAGATTAGAAATGATGATATTCGGGATAAAGTGGGAGTGACCTCGGTGCAGGATAAGATGCGGGAAGCAAGATTGAGATAGTTTGGGCATGTGTAGAGGAGAGACACAAATGTCCCAGTGCGGAGGTATGAGAGGTTGACTATGGACGGGTTCAGGAGGGATAGATGTAGGTCGAAGAAGTTTTGGGGAGAGGTGATTAGACGTGATATGGTGCAGGTGCAACTTACTGAGGACATGACCTTAGATAGAGGTTGTAGAGAACACAGATTAGGGTAGAATGGTAGTAGGTAGTCGAGCGTAGTCCTACTTACGCTTGCAAACTGGTATGAGTAATGTTATTATTGTATGCCTGCTTAACCTATCATACAAATAAGCACATTATTGATTTATAGTTACATGTAGCTGGTTTTCTGCTGATATGTGTCATTTGGTATACTTTGTTTAGCTTATTTACATGCGTTAATTAATGCTTACTTTTTCAAAATGCGCTATCATAGCTTATTCGTTTTTTATATCAGTATTTTCATACAACTTTAAATTTTTTCGGACCGTTTCTCTTGCTTGCTTTACTCTTGCTTTGCTTTTGCTTATGATCTGTCTTGAGCCGATGGTCTCGAAAACAGCCGCTCTACTTATCAAAATAGAAGTAAGGTCTGTCTATTCTACCCTCCCCCGACCCCACGTTGTGGGAC
This sequence comes from Anisodus tanguticus, assembly GCA_034509755.1. NCBI lineage: Eukaryota > Viridiplantae > Streptophyta > Magnoliopsida > Solanales > Solanaceae > Anisodus > Anisodus tanguticus. The sequence continues at coordinate 50,197,527 of CM067540.1, read as the reverse complement.
CGGGTACGTTGTTGTTACTTTGTACTGTTGTAGAGATCCATAGCGCTTCATTTTGAATTTTGGGTCCCACTCGTATTCAAAAAGTAGTATAGTAGCTGTTAGAAAGTCACAAATCTACATTTTCCTAAGTCCCACACCTAAATCAAATTCTAGTGTTATTCAAACGTAACCATAGCCAAAAACTCAAATAAACCCCTCCATTTTGTTAATCTCCTTCCTCAACTTTATTTTTAATCACTGTATCCTGGTAGGATAGAAACCATGATTTTTTTGCTTAAATATTTGTAATTTTTGGTTGAGCATTCATACAGCTAACTCCAATTAATTTGGAATTGAGACATATTATTTATAATATCCTTCTTTCTTTTCTTTTATTGTCGTTCTATTCGGACAAAATATGCATTGTTTGATCTAATATCTCAGCAGATTTGGGGGGATTTCAAATAGCATGTCGTTGACACCGGATGTAAATCGGAAAGTGGGAGTCGGAGTAGCACCGTCTCCGTCACCGTTTTTTACACCTCGACCGGAACGGCGAAGGGGAATTGATTATAGCTCCAATCGGATGGATAAAGATAAAGAGGTCAATGTCCAAGTTCTAGTTAGATGCAGGTGATTTACCCTATGTATATAGAGATGCGTTTCTAACGAGTATTCCCTCAGTCCCAATTTATGTGGCATCTTTCGGATTTCGAGATTCAAACAAGTCTTTCTTTGGCCATGACTTTTTTATATATCCTTAAATATTTTGAATTGTCTATTGTTGTGGCTTATCATACTTTTTTACTAGTTTCCAAATATATAAATTTTATTTCAAAAACCTTAAAGATTCTATACCCGAATTCACGATCAAAAGTAAACCGTTAGACACTCGAAATCCGAACTTTTGAAAATATGGACAAATGAAGAAAGTTTAGATTTTCATTTCTGTTTCCTTAATCTATCATAGTTTGCTTTTGCTCTCCTTTGCAATAATGGATGAGAGAATTGAGACTTTTGACAGCTTATTAGAGCCAACAATCACTCCCTCCATCCCGTTTTAACTATCATTTTACTTCTTTTAACGTCCATTAATAAAACAATAAATACAAGGTATAGTTTACTAAGTTTAACCCTCTTAATGTTAAGGGTATAGTTGGAAACAATTGTCAACTTTAGTCTTGAATTCCTCGAGTGAAAATTATTTTGGCACAAATTTTTTGAGCTAAAACGACTGTTAAAATGAGACGGAGGGAGTAGTAGTGTTCCTTTTTTACGGGATCAAAATCAAGAACGTTTGCTTTCAAATTTGATGCTTCTGTTTTTCTGTGCTTACATGGATTGCTGAAAGAAAAGAAGTAGTATCAGTTATATGAAGACTATATCCTTCAGCACCTAAAATTTAACCAAGATGTAACATTTCCTCGTCAGCAAAACTGTGTCTAAACAGATCAAATATAGTATTACGACATGATTTGAATGCTGTAAACCTGCTGCCTTTTTATGTTCAGATTTTTTGTGTTTATAAAATTGAAAGTGAAAAACACACCTAAACATGGACATCGATGGCTTCTGATTAAATGTATTGCCGTGCATGGCTGATCAATGTCGTTACACGTTGGTTTCAAGCAAAAGAAATGCTTCAATTTTCATTTGACTAATCTTAATTGTTGTTTTAGGCCGTTGAATGATGACGAGCAAAGGATTAATGTTCCAAAGGCCATAACATGTAATGAAAGCAAAAGAGAAGTTTCTGTTGTACAAAATGTAGCTAACAAGCAAGTTGACAAAATATTCACATTTGACAAGGTACAGTTTCCTTGTTTTGTTAGTGGCTTGTTGGTTATTACATGGATGGATGACATGTTACACATGTTAGAATTACAATTGGCTTAAACTAATGCTATTAACCAGGTTTTTGGCCCAAAAGCACAGCAAAGATCAATATATGATCAAGCCATTTCGCCTATTGTTAAGGAAGTTCTTGATGGATTTAATTGCACTGTATTTGCATACGGGCAGACTGGTACAGGAAAAACATATACAATGGAGGGAGGGATGAGGAATAAGGTATTAAGTGGTTCAGTCTACACCGTAGCATCTTTTGCATCGATTTATTCTGGTCCTTGAATCTCGTTCTTTCCTTATGTCGTAGGCTGGTGAATTACCCGCTGAAGCAGGTATAATTCCAAGGGCAGTTCGCCAATTTTTTGATACGCTTGAAGCTCAACATGCAGACTATAGCATGAAAGTGACCTTTTGGGAATTATACAACGAGGAAATCATTGACTTGCTAGCTTCAGAAGAGCCCTCAAAGTTTTCAGAAGAGAGACAAAGGAAGCCCATATCCCTCATGGAGGATGGAAAAGGTTTAGTTGTAGTGAGGGGCCTTGAGGAAGAAGCTGTGTACAGTGCAAATGACATTTATAACCTCCTGGAACGAGGAGCAGCCAGGAGGCGCACAGCTGACACTTTATTAAACAAGCGAAGCAGGTATGACCTATTAGCACTCATTGATTTGAAAAGTAAATGTGGGCGACGAGTTAAAGATGCTCTTCTTCTGCAGCCGCTCTCACTCTGTATTTAGCATAACTATTCACGTCAAAGAAACGACCGTTGGAGATGAGCTCATTAAGTGTGGCAAGCTCAATCTTGTTGATTTAGCAGGATCAGAAAATATTTCACGATCAGGTGCCCAAGAGGTATGACATTACATCACAGATTTGCTCTATAAATATTCCTTGTCGTTGTTATATAACTGTCCATTTATTATCAATAATCAAGTAGCTATGCTGTAGGAATGCAAAATATCTACGGGAAATGTTTTTATCCAAAAGCAGAACAAAGAGCCTATCTTAAGTTAGGAAAGCAATACTAGGAATCCTTTACATTTACTCTTATCTCTCAGCTATCCAAATAACTATTAACTGAATGACAAATAAGCGCTGAGAAACGCTTTGAAATAATTCTGTTGTCCTGGACTGCATCAACCTATAAAAGGAATCCAACTTACAACATATATATCTGCTTGAACTCAGGGTCGTGCAAGAGAAGCTGGGGAAATCAACAAGAGTTTGCTTACTCTTGGTCGTGTGATAACAGCTTTGGTTGAACACTCTATTCATGTACCTTACAGGTTTGTATAAAAAAACATTCTTTTGGTTTTCTCCCTTTTCTCCCTCTTAAATCTTCTTATTTTGAAATACACAGGGATAGTAAGCTCACAAGACTCCTGCGAGATTCATTAGGAGGAAAAACAAAAACTTGTATCATTGCAACAATTTCACCCAACGCTCACTGTCTCGAAGAAACTTTAAGCACGCTAGATTATGCACACCGTGCTAAAAACATCAAAAACAAACCGGAGGTTGATGCTGTGATTGTTTTGCTTAAAGTATTTTCCATTTAAAGAGTTATATGTAATTTGAGCTGAATAAAGCTCTGCATTTCAGGCTAACCAGAGAATGTCCAAGGCAGTGCTGCTCAAAGATCTATACTTGGAACTAGAAAGGATGAGACAAGGTATATGTTAGTGCACCATTTTTTTTGTTTTTATTTTATTTATTTTTTCTGTTTCCGTCGTTTCTCTGCTAGGATACGTCTTCACCAATTGTGTTATCTCTCTTTATCATCAAACCAGATGTCCGAGCAGCAAGAGAAAAGAATGGAGTTTACGTTCCACATGAAAGATTTTTGCAGGATGAAGCTGGAAAGAAGGTACACGTTCTCAGATTATCTAGCAACTTCTTCTAATAATTTTCTCAGATGGGTTCGTCTGTAAGTCTATCTAACCGCAGTATGATTTCCCCTTGTGTAAGTCTTAGAAATATTCTTTTGACTTTTGAGTTGTTGAAGTTTAAACCAAAAACTCCCAAGAAGTAATTTGGCCTTTAACCAGTGATTATAGTCTAAGGTCTTAAATTACTTCAAATAATCAATCAGTTTCGAATCACAGACCTCAATATATTGGTTACAGGTTACTTGGAATTAATTATGCATGATACGACAATTCACGGTCAAGGATTTTCCTGGCCTTTCTGATCTATTTAAATTTTCAAATTTCATTGTTGCATCTTATAGGCAAAGAATGAGAAAATAGAGCAGTTGGAGATTGATCTAAACATTAGTGAAAAGGTAAATTTTGGCATTGTTTCCCTTTCTTTTACTTTATTGTTTATGTTTTTAAGACCCTAAATCATTTGATACATGCACTTACTGGATTTCCCCTTCACTCAACAGCAAATTTATAAATTCCGTGAGCTTTATCTTAGTGAGCAAGAGGAAAAGTTGAACCTCAAAGCTGAACTCAAAGATTGCCAGGTAATGCTAATGAAGTTCATAAATCATGCATACTGCTTCTTTTTATGCAAAATAATTCGTATTTTCCAAATATTTCTCAGGCGAATCTAGAAAATACTAAAAAGGCATTACATGAGCTTCAAGAGAATTACAGGATTGCTATTTCAACATTGAAGGAAAAGGAGTTAATTATTACTAAACAAATACATTCAGGTATCTGAAGCTCTTAGTCTCTTACAAGTGAATTTTTCTTTGTATGATCATTAACCGTCATCATTATGTGAATATTCTGTGACTTGCAAACAGAAAATTGTTTGATCGATTGTGCAAAGGACTTGCGGAAAAAATTACAGAATGCATCAGAAGATATAACTTCACTTTTTGCAAGAATAGGTACTCTTGGATTTTTGCTTGTTTACTGGTATATCTTGCTGGCATTATATTTTACATCTCTATTCTACTGATGATAAACTTTCAACTCTTCAAGGATAAAAAATTTAGATTCTACATGTTAGCATGAATCACACCCTTCTAATATTTAAGGCTGTGCTTGAGAAGTAAATGGTCTCTCTATTTTTTGACTCTTCCCTATTATTAGCATCAATATTGGGACTTGCAGTCTTGCAACCCTTTTTTCATGTTTTGAAGTAAAATGAACACGTCACCTTTTTAACATAAGCAAGATGTGCACTCTTCTAAAGGTTCCATTTACGCAGATCACAAAGACAAGCTGGAAGAAGATAATCAAAATCTGTTGCGTACATTTGGTTCACGGCTTGATAATAGTTTAAGTGACCTGCACAAGATTATTCATGGGTTGATATCTCAGCAACAGCAGCAATTAAGAGGCATGGAGGAGCATGCCAGCTCATTTCTTGCCAGGAAATGTGATGTAAGATACTAAATTCTGAGCTTTCTTATATAGCTTTAGCCATACTAAGTTCATTGGTTGAGGAACTCATTACCTCTTTAATACCACCAACCAGGTTACTAAGGTCATGGAATCAAAGATCACTAAAATGACTCAGACATACACTTCTGGCATGGCAAGCTTGAAGGAGCTTGTTGATGCGTTGCAGTTGGAAGCTTCTTCTGATTTGGACCAGATCAAGTCTAAATTATCATCTCAAGCTACCACAGTTGAGAAGGTAAGAAGTGTCCGTGTTTCTGATGCACATGCTGATATTAGGTCATTATAAGCTAAGGGAGAATCTTTTTAATGCAGTTCCTTACAGCTGCATCTTTGGAGGCGAAAGATTTCGTTTGTGATATTAAGAATTCCCTGGACGAACAAAGACAAGTACTAGATTTCTGCGCTAAACAACAAGAAGAGGTTAGTCAATTTTTGCCCTTGTATATTTTCACAGGTGTACAACCTATGCAGGTATTTATTAGTGTTAGTTTATCTGTCATACAGCCTTTTTATGTATTCTAGTTACTGAAACATAGAACTGAATGGATGCCACAGGGACTTCGTCAAAGTCTTGTTTCAGCACAAGTGATTTCTCAGGCGACTGTAAATTTCTTTGATGATCTCCATCGACGTGCTTCTGACGTGATGAACCTTCTTGATAAGAGCAACATTAATAAAGTTGACCAACTACAAAAGTTTGAGAAGGAATTCAAGGTTAAGAGGCAGAAGTGACTCAACTATGTTCAATCAATATCTAAGTGCCTGCCTGTCAGGAGGCTAAAATCTCTCTTTTTCTCTGTCACAGGAAGAGGCACTTAGAGAAGAAAATTTGGCTCTTGAGAAAATTGCTGCAATACTGGCAACTCTGACAACTAAGAAAGCAGCTATGGTGAGTCTTTTGCATCTCTTATCATGCATGACATTCAAAAGAGATTTTATTCATCGCAAAATATTTAATGTCAGGTGTCAGAGGCGTCAAGAAACTTCCAGGATTCTAGTGCAAAAGAAAATAAGCAGCTGTTGCAAGAAATCTCAGGTGTCCAGCAGGTTTCAGCTAGTGCAAAGCAAAAATTGAATGAATACATCAATGAGGTGAAACAAAATTTCTCGGAAGACACGTTCACGTACACAGAAAACAGAATGACTTTAGAAACTTGCTTGCGAGAGGGGTAAGCTTTCTGTTCTTTTTATGGCACAATATCTCGTTTTGAAGGAAAACAAAGGTGGGTTTGGATTTGCAATAACGAAGTATTTGAATGCATAAGTAAGTTACTGTGCCCCACCTGGGATTATAGTGGGTATGTTGTTGTTGTAAGCAAGTTCCTGTGAAGAATTTATTGTCTGGAAATCCACGATATAAAAGAAAAGGATGGGAGGATAGTTAGTGTGTTTGGTTGGAAAGGCTCATTCAGTGCTCTCAAAAGAAGTTTTTGAATGTTTCACTCATTATTTTTTTTTCTCGTTTAGCACAAAGAAGGTGGATAACTTGAATGAACGGTTGGGAGAAACTCAATTAGGAGTCCATCAAATTCTTACAAACAATCTTGCAGAGATAGAACACATTTCACGGTAAGTTCTCACTTGCAACCTTTTTCAGCTTTCTGTTATTTGTTATTTGTTATTTGAATTCTAATTCTAATTCTAATTCTAATTCTTTTTATTATCTCCCCTCTGCAGGGAAAGCTCTACCAGAATTGGTGGTGCATATGATGAATTTCTCTCTACTTCCTCATCTGTGGATGGAAAAGTTGAAGCTCATAGTCGCGATTTGCATACTTCTTTCAATGGTATCTAAATCTTCAGGATTACATATGACCCTCTCCCCATCAGACTGAGATTCTTTTACTAAACAAAGCTACCATGTATTGCAGATTCTTTGACGGTGGACGTGAAACACAAGAAAATAATTGAGTCAATGAGTAGCATCTGCGTGAATCAGCTGAGCTCTACTCAACAGAACCATAGTAAATGTGTATCAGATATCCAATGTACAGCAGATCAATGCCTCCAAAAAGATTACACGGTATATTGACTTACTATGTTTCATTTACTTCTGTATTATAATTCATAGGGTACTTTCTAAGCTTCATTTGACCCTAAATTTTACTACACGTCTGCAATAAACTGTCAAGGATCTAAACCAAATCTGAGCTATATGATGTAAAATAATGTTGTTATTGTAGCATTCTAGTTTATTGAGCAATAATTTTGTAAACAGGTTGACACGTGCACTGATAAGACACCTAAGAAGCGATTGATACAAATTCCGAGCCTTTCATCCATTGAAGATATGAGAACAGTGATATCTAAAGTTAGTATGGAGAATGAACAGAAGTGGAGTGGTGCTGAGGGCAAGAATCAGAGGCAATTACAACAATGTACAGGAGTATCTCCCAACAGAACTCCATTTGCGGATGTCAATTAGATTTAGAGAATTGCCACCTCGAGTCATTTTTTTGTGCACTCATCTACTGTTGAGTAGTGAATAGAGATTTTCCTGAACTATAGGTCCAATGGTAACAATTTACCCGCACCAGGTGTAGTATGTTATAAGTAGTGGTGCTGTTGTTGCGCCTCTTTTTTTTTCTTCCTTTTTCTAGAATGTTTTATCAATTTTCCGGTTTTGCGCTGTTAATATATATGCATGCTTTTTAACAACGATTGCATGAAAGACTGCTAGTAATCCACTAAGCTACCCTTTCTAGAGGGGTTTGTTGCTCGAAAAAACACCCTAGTCTGCAGTCCAAAAACAAGAAGGCCTCTACCCAATGCTAGGTGCAAAAATGCATGATAGATCGATTGAACATCATGAGTTGTCCTCTAATAAAATCAATTATTGTTGATATCATCTTCTTGGTTCATTCTTCCATAACCAAAGCTCGGAGAAAGAAGAGATAAAAAGGCCTTGTGAAGAATATGGTAAAAAATCCTTAATAGAGTCCATCACAACAATCAAATTGATATTACCTATAGAAAAGATTGAAAATTATCATAAACCTCCCTTAATTCTTTTCTATTGCAATTTTTGAATTATTATATGATAATTTTTAAACTCCAACATTTTAATAGTATGGAAGAAAAGAGGCGTTATGTTAACTGTCAAGTAATGAAAAGAACAAAATTCAAAAACAAAAAAGTAAGACCTAATCTTTTAAGATTTTTTCTTATTGGATTGTCAGGTAAGTACTTAATTTCACTTATCGATCCCTTTCTTCCATCTCCATTACCTTATTCCCCCGCTGTTTCCCTTTTTTCTATTTTTATTTTGCAGAACAATGTTATCTAGTCCGAGGGCTCGAGCTTATAGCAAATGGTAAAGAGGAAAATGGCAATAATACCACCCACTCACCAAAAAACAAAGAAGGTTGAACAAAAAGGACAGTAAACAGCTCCTCAATTTCTTGTTTACAAACCAGAAGCGAAAGCCACTCGACTATAAGAAGAGGAGCGGAAGACCGGTAACGAAACTAAAGCTTTACACGGGTCTTACTTCTTTTTTTCCAACTTGAAAAGAAAAGGGAATAAAGCATGATTGTGAACTGCAGATAAACTCGTTAGCGGGGGAATAACAACTGGACCTTCAAGGAACGAGTAGAGTACAAAAATGAAAGATTCGAGTAACCCTCCAAGCTATGGATATTAAAAAAAGGCAGGAGCGAAGCCACTCGAACGAATGTGAGAGGAGCGAAAGGAGACCCTTGAGAAATGAACAGTTAAAGTAAAGCCTCAACTTTCATAGAAGAGCGTCAGTTAGTAAACAAGAATTTAATATATAGCTTCCACAAAGTTCAAATAGATTGTGCAAGAAATAACTGTAGAGAGAAAAGACAATGAGCATTGGCAATATCAATTTGATATGTATTTCCCATCATCCTTATCTTCATTGCCACCAATTCCCTAAGAAGCACAGCAAGCTGATTTTTGGGCAGTTTGAGCACCTCCTGCGGCCTGATCGGGTTGATTAATCCTGATGGTCTGAGGCTGCAAAGTTCAGGAAAGCATGAATCAGTACACCCAACAAGTGTAGGCAAGAAAGAGGAGGTCATTGTGCATAAGTAGAAGGATGCAATGAAGGCTATATCAAAAGCAAAAGGGAAGACATATTTGTCAGAAAAACTGGATGGATAGATGAACATTCTGTAGTCCTATTCCTGCTTTCCTTGTCTATGTGATCAAACAAACATATCCAGTCTCTCTCATTTTGCTTCCATTTCCATAAAATATTTCAGTCCAAGCATGCATTCATCCTACTAGTCAGCCAATTACATGCATTTTAACTGATGTAAACAAGAATTTGAAGATCCACTAATAAGCCACAGAAAACAAGGAAAAAGGGAAGAGTTAAAATCTTCAGGCAAAGATTAGATCACAATCACCAAAATTAATTGCTAGACCAATGCTTATGAAAACAAAACTTTCCATTTTGGTATGGGGTCATGCTATTTTTCATGCAGCAACTCTTGTGTGGATCAGGCCCACAAGTTATCATAAAGTCTCTCCGTTACAACTGGTTTTTGGCCAGGAGCCGAATATTTCCCATCTTAAAATATTTAAATGTGCGGTATATGTTCCAATTGCTCCACTACAACGCACAAAGATGGGTCCCCAAAGAAGGTTGTGGATATATATTGGGTATGAATCTCCTTCTATTATAAAATATTTAGAACCTATGACTGGAGATTTATTTACGGTAAGATTTGTTGATTGCCATTTTGATGAATCAATATACCCAGCATTAGGGGGAGAAAATAAGCAACTAGAAAAAGAGAATAGTTTGGAATGCATTATCACTATCTCATTTAAATCCTCGAACAAATCAATGTGAACAAGAGGTTCAAAAGATGATCTATTCGCAAAATATTGCAAATCAACTGCCAGATGCATTCACTGACCTATCAAGGATTACTAAATCTCATATTCCAGCTACTAATGCTCCAGTTCGAGTTGATGTCCCAATAAGGCAATCAACTAATGCAAATGAGTCTAAACCACACTTGAAATGTGGTATGCCTATTGGTTCCAAAGATAAAAAAATTTGAAAAAGAACAGGAGCAAATAATCAAAATGATCATAATATGGAAGCGGTTGCTCAAGAAGAGCAACGAGACATAACAATTGATCAAACATTGGAAGAGGTTCAGACACCTGAAAATAATAAAAATGGAGAGATCTCAATAAGTTGTGTCTCCTCAAGAAAAATATGAAATTGAAATAATATAATTATCGATAATGTTTTTACTTATAATGTTGCTGATGAAATAATGCAATAAAATGAGGATCTTGAATTAAAATATCTCGAGGAATACAGACAGAGAAATGATTAGCCAAAATGAAAAGATGCAATTCAAACTAAATTAGCTTCGCTTGAAAAACGCGAGCTTTTCGGACCTATAGTCCGGATACCTGAAGGTGTAAAGCTAGTGAAGTACAAATGGGTTTTGTTGCGAAAACGAAATGAGAAAAATGAAGTCGTAAGATATAAAGCACGACTTGTGGCACAAGAATTTTCGCAAAGACCTAGCATTGATTATATGGAGACATATTCTCTTGTGGTGGATGCAATCACCTTCAGATATCTTATAAATCTGGCAGTCCATGAAAAACTTGATATTCATCTGATGGATGTTGTCATAGCCTATTTATATGGCTCATTGGACAACGACATTTTTATGAAAATTCCTGAAGGATTCAAAATTCCTGAAGTATATAAAGATTATCGGGAAACTTGTTCAATAAAGCTTCAAAAATATTTATATGGATTATAACAATCAGGACGCATGTGGTATAATCGCCTAAGTGAATACCTACTGAAAGAAGGGTACAAAAATGACTCAATCTGTCATTGTGTCTTTATGAAAAGGTCTGAATCTGAATTTGTGATAATAGATGTATATGTTGATGACTTGAATATAATCGAAACTCCTGAAGAGCTTCCAAAGGCAGTAGAATGTTTGAAAAAAGGAATTTGAAATGAAAGATCTTAGAAAGACAAAATTTTGTCTTGGTCTACAAATTTAGCATTTTACAAATGAAATATTTGTCCATCAATCAACATATACTGAAAATATCTTAAAGAGATTTTACATGTTCCGTTTCATCGATTTTGTCCGGATCCCACCTTTCTTCTAAAAAAAGGGAAGGAAAAGGATCTTCTTTAGTGGATCCCTCTTGTTCCTGTTTAGTCTCGGCTGCTCAAGAAGTTTGACTAGTTGCTCCTCCGACATGTACTCTCTCTATTTGTTTTTCTAGTGCTACGCTACTTTCATCCGGTATTAAGTAAGTAGTAAGTAAGTGAAGTGGTGAATTGGCCATTGGAAAGGAGGAATAGGTCTCATTTCACATATATCTATTTATTCTACTTTAAAATTTTTGTAAGGCAAATTGTTCTCTTTTTTTATGTCAAAGCAACGGTTCTCTCTAACCTTCTCTTACTCGCCTTACTTGAAACATGTCCATGTTTATTGCCTTCATCTATAATCTAAAAACTTCTCACCTCTGTGCCTTCTATATTTTTCGGCTCAAGCAAGAGCCACAATGACTGGAACAACAGGAAAGCCTTCTCCTCTTTCACTAGAGAGATGTCGATAGAAATTTCTTGAAGTCTTAGAAAAGAATCCATGGCTACACTCAAAGCTTCTTTTTTTCTGACTTCTAAGTTCCTCTCTGTCTCCCTTTGCCAAATAGAGACTTCAAGAAGCTTCTATTTATAGGCCTTGGAGGTCCTTAACCCTTTCTTATTATTAGTAAGATACATTGTCTTGGTTCCGTAACATGGATCATTTTAAACCTGGCTTTTCATGAATATGGAACCCCATTCACTAGACTTTAGTGCGCTGAATAATTGTTCTTTCCCCTTACAGATTTGAGTATGAAAGGCCCACCCCAAAGAGTGAATAGTGTTTTTCTCTATATGACTTAATCTCGATCACTCCCTCAAGAATATGAGGCAATAATAGAGCGAATCCGTCAGAGAGTACTCCACCACGAGCTGCCAAATCACACTCAGTCAATCATCAATTTCCAGCCCAAAGTTGACCAGTACAACCATGTGTCACCCTGCGGGCTTCGTCATACCATGGCTACTCATATCGGCCTATTTGTACCCAGCTACAATTTATTCCCTTAGGCCCAAGGGCCCTCGGCCAATCGTCACTCGTTCGTCCTTGCTTAGGAAAAAACTGAACCACTATCTCTTGATTGATCTATTTTTTTCTACCTTTACAACTCGCTTTGTAAGTTCACTAACAATACACCAATACAACACTAGCACTAGCTATAACAGTAACTATTACAATGAGTCAGGGGTCGGGTGAATTTAATAATAGATGCATGTTGGCATTCCAGCCTTCCTATCCGAAAGAGAATCCATTATTTCTTGGTCGTGAATATCTGAAATGGTTGTTCCTGGTTGTTCATTGTTCAAGAATTTCTGTTTAGACAATTCCGACCATCCATACATAGTCTTTTAATCTAAGATTGAAATTCTTTCATATTTTATTGCTAAAATATTTTTCCATGGAGCTAAGGTCCAAAATATGGAAGAAAGAATTATTTCCACAACTCTCCAGTCAATTCTGTTCCACTTAATCCCTCTTTCATGGCAACATCTCTTTTTGGCTAAGGAATGAGAAATCTTTCTCCTGTTACATGAATCAAGTTTTCATTTTATCCGGAAAATCCCCTTTCCAGTTGACACTGTCAGTCCACTAATAGCGGTATACAGTAAGTCAGTATAAGTCAGTACAGGAAGGGCACGCGAAATAATGTAATTGTTATGTTGATGTTATATTAAAGAATGAAATCTAAAAAAGTTGCTTAGTCCCATTCTTTATAATTGTCTTTCTCATACTGAATCGAACTTCAAGTCTGAATTGTGTGTTGTACTCAACATGAAGCGTCACAGCCACCCCCGATGTCGATCTGCAGTATTAGTTTGAGAAAGTCGTTTGGCTTTTAACCTAGAGCGATTGGTTTACCTGTATCATGCAAATGTCTAACACTTAGATGCTTTCTAAGATCATCTTATATGAAAGATATATGACATGTGTGGATAATGAATGACTTGCACGGTATCTAATATCTTAAGTACAAAAGGTAAGACCTAAAAAGAGAAATGAGCCTAGCACAACACTGGATAGAAACCTAATCCTAAACTCATCATTGAACAATCATATGAATGGAAGAAATGGCTTCAGACCAAGTGACAAAACTCTCTATGAGTTGGGCTACATAAAAGATCATATTCAACTAAAATGGATGTAGGCTTAACTAAAGCCCAATGCAGGTTGAACTCTATGGAATCTAAGCCTCACTACCCTTACCATCTTAGATGGTTACAAGGAATTTTTGGCCGGCCCCATATAGATTCAGCTTAGGGGTTCATGAGAGATTGATTGATGGACCTAAGCTAAACAACTAAGATTGAACCTAAATCAAAACCTATAGAATAAATTAGGAGAGCAAAAGTTTAATTCAAGACCAGAAAAGCAAGTTATATCGAAGCCCAATGTCAAGCAAAGCCCTAGACTACAAGTGAAGAAATTGGGTTCAACTAAGCCCTTAACCCAGGATGAGGTGGAGACAAAAATAAGTCGATTGCTACAATTCCGAAAATCTGGGTTTAAAAGTCTTTCGTCCAGGAGATATAGCTCCTCAGTGCATACATACAGAGATTATGTGATTTGATCTGTACTAGAGACGGGAAGAACCAGAAGAAGACTCCATTATTGATAGAACCAACGACAATGTATGGACTGACGAGAAACTGAAAAGTCATCTGTACTATAGCTTCTCACATTCCATTCCTTATTGTTGTTTTTATGCTTAGATACATTTGTTTGTTTTGTAGCACGGGGGATAGAAAGTGTTTTTTTCCTGCAACAGGGTAGGGGGAGATTCTTTCTCTTTACTAGAGCCAAGACTGTACGAGGAGAGAAAGACTTAAGTCAACTCAAGTGGAAATAATCAGACTACTTCCATACTTGCTCAATTTCATATGTGGCAATTCCGCCAAGCTTTCTTCGTTAGTTAGGGCGCGAATTCGGATTTTTTGAGGAACGTATTGGGAGAGAATTAGATTTGGTTAGACAATGTGTGGTTGGTAAACACGAATTGGTTTTTTAGCAAGGTACAAAAAGTATCAGGACCTCGAGGATCGACTTAAACTTGAAACTGCCTCAGAAGCAAAATAATAGAATTCATGGAGATCTTGGCCTTTGACGAATATGAACTGGATAAAGAACATCCATTGGGTACCCCAATGGTTGTGAGATCACTTAATATTAATAAAGATCCATTTCGGCCTTTTGAAAATGATGAAGAGCTTGTTGGTGCTGAAATACCATATTTTAGTGCAATTGGGGCATTAATGTATCTTGCTAGTAATTCTCGACTAGATATAACTTTCTCTGTAAGCTTATTAGCAAGATTTAGTTCTTCCCCAGCAAGAAGACATTGGAATTGTATTAAACATATATTCATATACCTCTGAGAAACCCGCGATATGAGATTATTTTATTCAAACGAGTCAGACTCACAACTAATTGGTTATGCAGATGAATGATATTTGTCTGACGCACACAAAGATCAATCTCAAACAGGTTATTTATTTACATGTGGAGGTATAACTATATCATGGCGTTCAACCAAATTAACTATGATTGCTACTTCTTCAAATCATGCAGAGATAATAGCCATTTATAAAGCAAGTTGGGAATGTGTTTGGTTGAGGTCAATAACTCAACAAATCCATGAAACGTGTGGTCTCTTTTTGAAAAAGAATATTCCAACAACATTGTACGAAGACAATGATTCATGCATAAATCAATAAAAAAGAGGATATATTAAAGGAGACAAGACAAAACACATTTCACTAAAAAAATTTCACTCATCATCTTCAAAAGAAAGACGAAATAGATGTTCAACAAGTTCGTTCAAGTGACAATTTAGCAGACTTGTTCACTAAGTCATTACCAACCTCAACATTAGAGAAGATGATACATAAGATTGGAATGTATTGTCTCCGAGCCATTAAGTGAAGTTTTTATCAGGGGGAGTAATACACGTTGTACTCTTTTTTCCTTAATCAAGTTTTTATCCCATTGGGTTTTCCTTGATAAGGTTTTTAACGAGGCAACAAACAATGTGTATTACAAGATATGTGTACTCTTTTTCCTTCATTAGAATTTTCCTATTGAATTTTTCTTATTAAGGTTTTAACGAGACACATCATTTGTGGACATTCAAGGGGATTATTATGAAATTAATAATGTGGATGTCCACTATTCAAATTTAATTCTCCACCATTATGTGTAGCAATAACTATGTATCACACTATAGTAAATAGTGGATGAAGTAATGACTATGTATCCCACTATAATAAATAGTGAATGATCATAATTGTAGAGATTCATTCTTTCACTATGTATTCCCTACTCTTCCAAGATATTCATTCAATATGCATAAAAAATGTCTAGCATATGAAAAGTGAAATACACACTTGAAAGAAAGAAGAAATTAATTTTTATATTTTTCATCGTATATTATTTCTGTTGTTTTTATATTGTTACTTTGAGCCTGAATTTACATCATAAACAACATACTATAAAACAATACATCCAAAGTGTTTGGCCCAGTGGCCAATACATTAGGTTATTGCTGTCTGAGATTCCGTGTTCGTGTCCTCTGATCAGCGAGAGTGGAACTGTGTTCCCAAAAAAATCCCTCCATACGCGTAGGGCCAAGCGGTGTATACTAATCCGTAGGGCCAGGCCGGAGGTGGGATTTTCTGGGGTATGGGGCCGTAATGCGGTGGGACCAGTCACTTTAAAAAGTTTACCTACCACAGTTTTAACCCGCAAGGATAGCCAAGTTGGTGTAGCAGTAGAGTGCGGGACCGCAAGGTCACGAGTTCGATCCCCTGCATAAACCTTCTTAGTTGAGCCTGTCACACATGACTTGACAAGTGTGATTAATTGGCTGACGTGGTTTGCAGGCTATTGCGTCAGTCCGGAATTTACCATGTCCTACACTCGAAGCAGCGGCTGTGGTTTTTGGTGAAAAAAAAAATACTATAAAACAATACGTCGTGTGCGCTTGTATGTACGGTTCATCTTTTTTATTTTCCGGATAAGGCGTTTCTGTCCGATTTATTCACTCTCTATTGCGATGGCATTCTTTTTTTCTTCATGCTATAACAACTTGATCTACCCTTCCAAATCTATAAAAATAAATTAGCTTAATCATTTTCTCACTATAGAGCAAGCTAGGGTTTTGAATTAGGGATTTTCATATTTGAATAGCATCGAACAATGCATTCGGTGCCTTCTGTATTATTTGATCTCTTTACTCCATGTTTCTATGGTTTATTAGTGTGCTTTCATCGTCTCAAACACATGGAGAAATTTGATTGGCCTAATACTCTTAGTTAACGTTTACTTTTGTTTTAAGGGATTAATTAATTCTGTTATTTGCAGTTTGATTTTACGAATATTTTGTACCTGAATCTGTTGGAATAATTCGTGATCTTTGTGTTTTACTGGATTTGGCGCGTCTGTCTTATTTGGAGGATCTGACAAGGTTCGTTTCAGTCGACAAATAATAGTATGAAATATGTTTTACGTGATTCGTGTTTAATGATTAATGAAGCATGAATATTGGGTCTAGTTATTTGGTATATAATCTTCTATTCACTTCAATTGTTGTTGTTATGGTGGTGGACTTGGAGGCGGATCTAGGATTTTAAGTTTATGGTTTCCTGCAATGATATTCAAGTTAATATACGATAATAATTGGGTTCACAATGAAATATATATAGATGTTTAGCTGATTTCTTATTATATAGGGAAAAAGGCCAAAAAATACCTCTGAACTATTCAAAATAGGTCAAATTTACCCCTGTTACATTTTTGGCGCAAAAATGCCCTCGATGCTACTTTTTTGGCTAAAAAATACCGTATCTTATTTGATTGAATATAGACCGCATCTGTTTCAACTTATGCAATATGTCTGGAATATTAAAGGTTCAAAGGTTAATCGATTAGATTGCAAAGAAAATCATTGATAGCTTGTTGCTAATGCAGTTGCTTTAGCTGTCTACACTATTTCGACAAATGAACGTTCTTGATACTCCTGTGCTTAGATTTTCTTTGCACACTTTGGCAGGTCTTTGCTGCTCTTTTTGTAATTGATGGACGATTGTCCTGCTAGCTACCAGTCAGTGTCTGAAAATGTTGGTGCCCTTTGCGAGTCATCAAAGGAGACGCCTGATTGTGCTTTTGGAAATAGAGAAGGTTTCTCTATAAATGATTTTGGCCCCCATTTCACTGACCATCACAATATTCAGGACGCTGAAGACTCAAACGATAAGTGCAATGCTGAGATAGTGAAGGAAGATGTAAGTGAAGATTCCCATGGAAGTGACTCCGGTAATGTTGCTTCTGTAAAATGCTTGATCAAATGTGCAACATTTCCATGCTCTGGTATGAGCATGCCTACTGCAGAATCTCCGGATGACGTGACTGCTGAAGCAATGACACATGGTGCTGATGCTAAATCTCCTGATTTGCCTTACTCACGTTCCATATCCCTGCCAGTGAGTTTTCTGTGGCTCAATAATATCAAGTTCCTTTTTCTTGGTGTATTGACATTATGATAGAAGATTTCTTGAGCTTGTTGTCTATTTGTTATCCGTGAAAATTTATAGTCATTTACTTACATATATCTTGTTGTTAGTAAGACAATCAATAGTTGTCTGCGTATGTTACTTATCAATAAAGTAGGACGTACTCTGACCTTGAGTTAGTGGTAATCCGGGATACTAATTGTGAAGTGTTAATGGTGAGTAGGGGTGGCAAATGGGCTGGTCAAAAATGGGTTAGGTGAAAACAGATAAAATATACAACCGCCTATATTTGATACACATAAAAAATGAGTTAACCAACGGATAAATGGATATTCATATTATCCATGCTTCTTAAATAAGATGCGAGCTTCTGTTCTTCAATCTGCCTTCTCTTTCTTATCTTCTTCTTTTTTTCCTTTCATTTGTTCCGATCAATTATGGCTCTTAGCTTTTGTTTCTATTTAATTTTATGTAAAAATTTCGTTGAGATTCTCCACGGCATGTTCTCAAATAAATCAAAATCTCATATGTTAGTACTTCTTTTAACAGATTTGACTAGGAGAATGGAATTAATAAATTTATTCAAAATATAAAAAATGCAGCAAACTAAATCTTAGTTTTATCAATGAAGAAAAAGGGAAACATGGGGGTAAAAGAAATAAGTACTCCAAAATTACAAGCATTTCTTCTTCTTCTCCTCCCCCCCTCCTCCTCCTCCTCCTCCTCCCCCCCCCCCCCCCTCCTTCCCCCCTTCCTACTCCTCCTCCTCCTCCCCCCCTCCCTCCTCCTCCTTCCTCTTCTTCCTCCTCCTCCTCCTTCCTCCTTCTTCCTCCTCCTTCTTCCTCTTTCTCCTCCTCCTCCTCCTCCTCCTCCTTCTTCTTCTTCTTCTTTTAGTAAGTGTACTTTTTAGAGGTTCCTACTCCCTTACATACTTAACGGGAGCGCAATTGGTGGATACCCATGGGTTATCCATATTCTATGATGGATAATATGGGTTGATCCATGTTTGACCCACTTTTAAAATGACGGGATATCCAACCCATTTATAATGGGCTGGGTCGGGCGGATAACTGTAAATTTTAACCATTTTTCCACCCCTATTTTCAACCATTTCACCCCTTTAAGGCATCTCCATGCAAGATATGCTTATTCCTTCACGGAATACAAGTCTATTTTGGTGCCCAACTATAACACATTCATTCATGTTACAAATCCAACCTATATGGATTTTTATCATTATCATCAGATGGTTCATCCTATTATAGACCATGAAGACACATATTCATGAACAACCATGTCTTACAAAAGGTTATCTTTCGACACACATTTTTCTCATGAAAATTCACGAACTTTCCAGTGACATTCCTTCATGAAAGAAGATAACATTTCAGGTGATACCTTTTCACTAAAGAACACATAAAAAGACACATGACCAACCATTAAATTAGTAATTTCATCAATTACTTGTCACCAAAACCGAACAAGTTATGAATTTGCTGACTACGATATAAATATCCGCCAAAGATTTTGTGTGGCTAAAAGTATAAAATTTTAGTAAGTTGTATATTATATCTTCTGGTTCTGCAAGATAATATCAAACATTAAGTCTAATACTAATAGTGGCCTTTAGTCCTAAGCCAAACATACCCCCACACTTTAGGATATTAATTTCGATTGCATTTTCTATAACTCATGCTGAGCAAACTTAACTCCACTATATTCTATTGATATTTTTCTAGTGGAGTTAAGTCTGATAAATGCTTACAATATTTTATAAGATTGATGCATTTTCTCCACTATGTGTAAACGCATTGTTTTGATCAATTATTTGTGCAATTATTGTATATTTGTTTTTTGGAAAATGGCAATTATTGTATATTGATTTACCTCAAAACCAATTTAGAATTTTTTTAATGTGTGTCGAGTGACAGGTTGGTGAGTATCAGACAGTAAAAAAACAAATTTAAACCGGATCTAGTTTTTAATATATTTGAAAGCAACGTAAAATTTCTACTAAATATGGTTTCTGCAAAATTGAAAAAAAAAAGTGTTTCTATGAAGCACTACAACGGCTATAATCATACACATATCACTATTCAATATTCAATAAATATTGTATTTTTCTAAGAAATTAACCATTAAATGGATTATTTTTACGCATATTCAAATATTGTCGAAATTGATATTTCAAAATTCTTAGCCACTATAGTTAATTAGATTTTTATATATTCTTTTATTTTGAATGCTTGCTTGTTTCAATCTTTAATTTTATACATTTATAATTTTCTTAAAAGAGATTGTATTGTTATTATTTTTATTTTCTTGATGACTGAAATTAAGAAGCAATCACATATGTTACTTTATGACCATCTTTTATGGATATTACTTAAATTTTTAACTAAATTATTCTCCTAATAATCAAAGTTTGACTCGAAAAAATTGGTCAGCATAAATAGGAGCCATAAACTTCATATATTTCAAGAGATAATATCTAACTTGGTATCTAGTATGCCCTCATTTAATTTCATGCCAAAATTGCTAATGGTGACAACTAAGAATCCTCACATTCAAACTATTAAAAAATTTACAGAATCTAAATTCCCCCCTACAAATAGGAGCCAATCCTAGGAAAAGAAACTCACAACAACAAAAAAGCCATTTGATCTGTATACCCAAACAAACACATTTCTCCTCCTTTTCCTCCTTTTAGCCATGGCTAGAAAGAAAATGAAGTTTGCTTTGATTGGAAGTATCACTGAGAGGAAAGCCTCATACAAAAAAGGACAGAAAAGGTTCTTGAAAAAGGCTCAAGAACTCAGCACCCTTTGTGATACTTACCACAATGAACCTGTGGTGTTTCCAAATCATGGTGCTGTTATTAATACCTTTACAAAGTTTAGGGAGCTGTCGAAGTTGAAGCAATCAAAAAACATGGAGACACTAGAAGAGTTCACCAATCAAATGATTAAGAAGTTAGAGGAACAACTGCAGAAGGTAAGGAAGGAGAACAGGGTAAAGGATTTCACAAACAAGATGTATGAAGTGTTGAATGGAAAAGATATTCCCGCTGACATGCACCCTTACGATGTCAACGATTTGAGTTACGTGATCAACCAAAACCTTAAACGCGTACAAAAAGTGATAAAAGCGAAGGCTGGCCGAGAGGGTTCCACATCGAATGCCCCTCAACCCATTGTTGGACCGATGATTCCTGATGGGACTAGCTCCGAGGAGCCAATGACTCCTTTGTTGGCCCCTCTTGAGGCTCCAATATCGGTGGTTCCTCCGAAGGCTCCATCAGTGGTTCCAGGTGGAACCAATTTCGAGGGGCCAAGTGCTCCTCTGTCGGCCCCTGTTATGGCTCCGCTATCGGTGGTTCCCCCGATGGCTCCATCGATGGTTCTTCCAGTGGCATCCGCTCCTACTGAAGTGCCCCAACCAATGTTTCAATCGGTGGCTCCTTTGGCGGCTCCTTCTCAAACGGTTTCTCTTGTGGGCCCTTTTCCTTCATTTCTTTCACAAGTGTTTCCTCCGATGGTTCCACGATTTTATCCTCCAATACTTCAACAAATGTCTCTTAGAAGGGCTCCTGGAATGGCCCCTCCAATGCCTCCAACAACATTGGCTTCTCCCATGCCTTCACCAATGATGGCTCCTCCAATGTCTGCCAGTGACACCAATGGACCCTTCCATTAATATCCTCCAAATGGGTGCATAAATGCCAATGAATAACTACCAAAACTATACCTATGGCTTTCTGCAGAGTCCTGGATTTGTTGAGATGCTGAACTGGGATAATGATGACGTAATGGCTTTATTTGATGATCCATCTTTCAACAACATTAATGTCCAAGATCCAAACCACAATAACAATTTCTAAGGAAGAATGTATGTATCATTTAGTATTGTTTTATATGTCCATGTTGTCTCATAGACTGTATGTCTCTTTTATTGTTTGCATGTCTAAGTTGTGTCAGATGGACTCTCCACATCTCTTTTCCTTTGTCCTCATTTGAAGTGTCCGTCCGTTGTCTGTTGTTTCATTTTTTTCTTACAGTTTGTTGTTTCATTCACTTATTAAATCTATGATCAATCTTTGTTTTATGTTTACTAGATACTCGTAATATTTATTTCCGCCTTTATTACTACCACTGTTGTTGTTAGTGTGGTTTCCAAAAGTGATCTCTTTGCTTCAAAAAGGCTAAAAAATTAGTATATATATCGGTTCAATTATTCAAAATATAAACAATGCAATAAACTAAATCTTAGTTTTATCAATCAAGAAAAAGGAAAACATTGGTGTAAAAGAAATAAGTACTCTGAAAGGCCAAAGTCATTCGCAACCACCTAAATTTGTTCACAGAATTCACTTAGACACCTCAACCCAGACTTGTACCTATTGAACACCTCTACCCCTCCGAATTTGAACCACTTAGACACTTTTGCTGACATGGCAAAATGTGTGTAATACACTTCCCATAGGCGTGTGAAAGGTCATTAGTTTTAGCTGATTTTTTTTTAATCTCATCTTCATAATTTGTTGCCATTATTTCCTCCACCATACACCACTGACCCTCTGCAGCAGCCATCGTCATTGGTGCCACCACCACTGTAAAACCATATTTTCATCTTTTTTATATCTGAAAATCACCATCACGACCATCTCCTCCTCCTTTTTCTTTGAATCCGATAATTGCCACCATTGTTTCCTTGTTCGCCGGAAAAAATGGAGACCACCACCTTTATCTCCCTCTTTCTTATGCTACAAGAAAATAAACTTTGACCACAAAATAATCAGATTTAAAAATACAAAAAAAAAGGACAGAAAATGAGGGGTTTGGAGGGTCAGCAGTGGCAGAGGGGAACAACCATGGGTGGTTGGTGGTGGGTTATTTATTGAAAAGAAGATCCATAATTTAAAAATAAAAAATTACACTTATAAGAAAGAAAAAGAATGAAGCAATTCTAATAAGAATAGGAAAAAAAAGAGAAAGAAGGCGCATTTTAAGGGACAAAAGAATGAAGCAATTCTAATAAGAATAGGAAAAAAGAGAGAAAGAAGGCGCATTTTAAGGGACAACGTCGGCGGCCGGCGGGAGAGTCCAGTGAAAAGCAAAGGAAAAGGAGAAGGTGGGGTAAGATAAAATTAGTTTTCTTTTTTTTGTTGAAAATAGTTTTTCTTTTCTTTTTCTCATAATTTATTTTTTAATTATTATTCTGGACGCAAATGCCACGTGTCATCTTTTCATTAGTCATTATGCCACGTCACCGCGAGTGTATCACACACTTTATGTTTTTTGTTGATTATCAAAAATGTGTCTCAAGTGGTTCAAATCTGGAGCGGTATATGTGTTCAATAGGTACAAGTCAGGGTTGAGGTGTCTAAATGGAATATGTGGACAAGTTTAGGTGGTTGCGGATGACTTTGGCCTACTCTGAAATTACAAGCACTTCTTCTTCTTTTTCTCTTTTTAATAAGTGTACTTTTTAGGGGTTCCTACTCCCTTACATACTTTAATGGGAGTGCTGTTGGTGGATACCCATGGGTTATCCATATTCTATGATGGTTAACATGGGTTGATCCATATTTGACCCACTTTTAAAATGATCGTAAATGGGTTAGGTCGGGCGGATAACGAAAAAATTTAACCATTTTGCCACCCCTAATGGTGAGGTATGTGAGTCTTAAAAAAGAAAGTGTTAATAGTAAGGTATGATTCATCAAAAAAAAAAATGGTTAATGGTAAGGTATGTTTTGTGTTTGTCTCAGTGTGGATTGGTTCTTCCTTTACCTTTTTAGGAATGGATTTATATTACATATGAATACTATATATTGTGTGAGCTCACTCTCTACTTCTATACCCTTATATTTATCCTTATTTGGATATGATTCAACCACTTTTCCTTGGTATCTTGCTTTCGGTTTTTAGCTGTTCTCCTTGGGGTTATTATCGATTGGAATCCCACAATCTTGGATTAAGTTTTTTGTTTGAGTTGCTTGTAACCATTAATTGCTTTGGGTTTTAGTTGTTCTCTCTTATATACTCTAACCTTGAGTTAGTGGTCATCATGAATACTACTTGGGGGAAGTGTTATTGGTTTGTATACAATGTTTTAGTTTCTTCTGAGGTACGTGTTGGTTATGGTCGTTCAGTGTGGGGTTGGTTTTGCTATCCGTTTTCATGAATAGGATTATGTATTAAATATATAAAAAAAGCATATCGGTAAAAGGAATAGGATATACCTTAATGAAAAAATGGATAGGACACATACAAACATTCATTCATACCCATATATTTGTTTCTTTTTTGGTTATACTCGACCACCTTTCCCTGGTATGCTGCTTCTGGTCTTTGCGTTCTCTTAGGGTCATCAGCTATCTGACTCGCTCAAGCCATTATTTCTTGGATTTAATTTGAATTGTAAGCGATATGACTAATTGTATCACACAGTGAAGTTACAGTATAGTGGAAATAGCACTGGAGCATAGAACTGTTGTTTCAGATACAAAGTGACTCTATATGGCGATTGTTTCACGGTTGAGCAATCAAGTAACTGCAGATGTTAACAGTCCTATCTTTTTCTCTTTCCTTTTCTGTGTTTTTTCCTTCAGACTCCTTCGAAGCTTGTATCTGCCATAAAAGGCGGTCGTGAGAAACAAGGCAGTCTGCCGAGGAAGCTGACTGTGACATGGGCTCCGGATGTGTATGACCCTATTCCAACATCAGTGTCACATGTGCCAAACAACGGACAAAGCCATAAGAGTGGAAAGAAGAAGAATGGGAAGAATAAGCAGAAAACCAATGGCAAATCTTCACGAGGGAGCAAGGGTAGAGACAAGAAGCAAGCTCGGAAACATGGAGGGAGTTCTCAGATAAGTTGCCATCCTCTGGATGATAGCAACATCACAGCTTCGTCGAGCGAGGTACAGTCTAGCATTGTGGATTTTGATATTGGCAGCCCAGATCCATTTTGTGGGAGCAGTTTTCTTAAGAAATCTATGACAAAACTGCACTTCCCAGTTGCAGAGGCTAGCTGAGCTCCCTTTTTTGTCTTAGTGTCTCTTTGATTATTTCACCTAGTTATTATGTAAATAAATAAGTGAGGTCCTTGTTGAGCAGTGTAAGTTGTGAAAACAGAGTCGTAGTTAGTCGTTGCATGTTCATGCTAAAATTTTCAACCTTCGTCATTCGGTTGACTCTTTAGTTTATACTATGCTGTATTTCATGTTTTTTTTAAACCATATTTCATGTTAGTTCGAACAAAGTTAAAATGCTTTGAAGCGAGCTGAAGGTTAGTGGCATTACAATCGGAATCTGGTTTAGTACTATCCTTTTGCAGAAAAATCCTGAATATACTCATGCCCAAAATGTTCAGCACTTTTTTCTTCCGAGATTTGTTCGAGTTATCTTGGACTAACATCGGGGTGGCCAATGGGGCGGGTCCCGGAGGGACAGCTCCCCTGTCAAAGTCGACGTCTTAACCTGGGTAGGGCGGGACTGGAGGGATCCGCCGATGTCCCGTCCCGGTCCCGTCGGAAAAGGGGACCGGTCTTATCGGGGCGGGATGGGATCGGGTTTTTCGAAAAAAAAAATTCACTTAATTTTAAAAAATAACATATATAAACACCTCAATAATTAAACAAGATAGAGTAATAAAAAACATATCAATGTTGTTTTTGTGCCTCTTATATTATTTAATAGAAATATGATATTTTTGTAACACAATTTCAAAATTGCAACTTTGTGGTGTTGAAAGTTGTAAATAACATAGTAAAATTACAATTAAAAAAAATTACATATTTAAAAATACTTTTTCCAGATTTTTATAATGTCTTGTGGTTCTTCGGTTAGAATTGAAATTTGTTGGTCAAATTGCTCGACGTCGCTTCCACCTCCGTCGGATAAGATTTCATTGTAGTTTTTCATTGTCTTCTTCGTTGATCTTCGGTTGGCCGCACCTTCTACGCTCCGCTCGTATCCAATCTCTGAATAATACTGCAATCTCCAAGCTGTCTCCCGCTAATGAGTGTATGTGCTCTCCTATTTGAAATCTTTCGGTCAAAAAAGCACTTTCAGACGTTGTTGATGACACTTTAATATTTAACACATCTCGGGTCATCTTTGACAGTGTCGGAAAGGTCTTCTCATTCTCCCTCCAGTATTTTAGTAAGTCTTCACGTCCTTCTTCATTGAGAACTGCTTGGTACGGTACAACACCCTGCAAAACAAAAACATCAAACTCGCTAACTTGATTAGTAGTGGTACCACTATACATTCTATGTCTAAGGCTTTCAATACTACCCGCAGAAACAACATGTCTTTTTTGAGGTTGTGTTGAAGAAGAAAAAGAAGATGGTATGGAAGTCGGTTGGTTGCTAACACTTTCTTGTTGGTAATGCCTATTTACTTTTTTGTATTCATCTTGTATGCTAGACAACACTTCTTCTTTAGTTTGTTCCGTAGGTGGTGGGTCATTTGGATTTTTTGGAGTTGGAGGTGGAAGTACTGCTATACAATCATAAATTGTTTCAATAAGTGCTTTACACCCGTCTATTTTAATAGTCGAATTTAATACAACGCCAA
Source organism: Anisodus tanguticus (assembly GCA_034509755.1). NCBI lineage: Eukaryota > Viridiplantae > Streptophyta > Magnoliopsida > Solanales > Solanaceae > Anisodus > Anisodus tanguticus. The sequence continues at coordinate 50,171,129 of CM067540.1, read as the reverse complement.
TAATATAAATAGTGGGAACATGAATAAAAAAAATTAAAATTTTATAATCATTTTTTAATAGGTGCCTTATAAGATGTTTTTTTCATGTATTCACTAAGTAATAAAAATATTAGAGCTATATAAAATAACATAGTTGAAATAGTAGGATAATTTATACCGGAAAATTCTTTTGTTGCTTGAAAAAATTTCTCTAAAAATACAATAAGTTCTGAATTTTTTTCCCAATCGTTATCTACAACCATATCAGTTGGATTTCGATTATAGCCGTTAAAAAATAAAGTTATAGGTCTTCTATAATCATAAGCAACAAGTAGTTGTTCGTATAAAGAATTCCACCTAGTCGCTACTTCTTCGGGAATTTTTCTATAAGGTAGTCCACAATCGTGACAAGTTTTTTTATTTTCTTTTTTTCGTTGTATTCTATTACTTCTAAAAATAAAGTTATAGCAAATTGTATTTTATTAAGAATGTCTTCAAAAAGTGTTAGATCATCCTTTACAACTAAGTTATAAATATGACACACACATTTTATATGAAAATGATTTGAAAAAGATGGACTTAAAAGATCTTTTAAAATTCCAATAGCATAATTACTAGAAGAAGCATTATCTAATGTAATAGTCATATTTTTATCAGTTATGTCATAATAATCGCAAACTGAATGAATATTTTCTGCAATAAAAGTACCAGTGTGCCTATCATCAATATATATATATATATATATATATGCGCTAAAATACATTTTTGCATAGACCATTTATAATCTATCTAATGACATGTTACCGTTAAATAATCATGGTCGTTAGTACTACAGCCTATATCAGAAGTAAGAACCACTTTGTCATTAAAATGATATAATGAATAACGTAATTACTGTTGATATTCATGTGAAAATTTAAAAACATCCCTCCTAACAGTTGATCTAGGAAAACCGTTAAAAGCAGGATTATACATATCTCTAATGTAATGAATAAAACCAGGAGATGAAGGAAATGAAAAAGGCAAACCCTCCACCGCAACTAATTTTGCTATTGCTTCCCTATCTCTATGTTTATAGTATTTAGGGCCTACAATTTCCCCCCGACATAGGGTTAATTTGACCATGTACTTGTCCAGGACAGTATGTGAACCTTGTCCCGACTGAGAGCGCATTGGCACACCCGATTTTTCAGCCAGGTATTGGTCCCACCTAGCTTTGTGAAAGTTTTGTACATGTCTCAATAAACCTCCCGTCCCACCCTGACCTTTTCCCATTTTAAATTTATAAACATTTTTATAAATTTGGTATCTAACTACTTGATTTTCTTCGTCCCTATAAAAAAAAATTAATGCATCTGATTTTAATTTTCATTTTATTGGGCCTCGTCTCATACTAGGGGGAATATGAGGCGTTCCAGTTGGAAGTGCACTAGTGGGTATGTCATTTAGATAAGTGGGTGTGTCATCTAGATTAGTGGGTGTGTCATCTAAATTATCTTCTAAATTAAAGTTTGGTTGAGTTGCAGAAAATATCTCGTCGTCTAACTCTAATGGTATATCATTAAAACATTCAGTTTGATCTATATGTGTGTAATCAATCAAATCATCCTGTCTAGGAATAGGATGACTAGAAGAAGTACCACTGCCTTTGTTACCCAAACACCCTTATCCTTACCCTTAAACATACCTTTTAATCCTTCCATTTTAATTATGCTAATAAATAGTTAAAGATAATGAAACTAAGTGTGATAATTAAAATAAAGTAACAATAATCATTTAAAGAAGGAACGACTATACCAAACGTCGACGTTAATCGAGATTGAAAATTGAAACTTTGCTCGATGGATGATCCTCAAGCTAGTTGCCAACTTCACTCCCAATTTTTGAACTTTGATGTAGTTATACAAATGAATAAATAAAATTTAATAGTTAGTAGACAATGTAGACTTGTAGAGAGATAAATTGAGAGATTGTAGGAAGATTTGTGAGAAAGATGAAGAGAAAATGAGGTATTTATAGTTGGTAAATTGGGTTAAAGTGTAAATATATTAATTTAGGGGTTAAAAATAAATATTAGGGGGTAGGGGGTAGGGGGAGGCCAAAAATGGTCGTTGCACAACGGCCAAAATATAAAATGATCGTTGTGCAATGGCAATTTTTTGCAAAGGGGATGGATCGGGCGGGACCGGAGCGGGATAGGGACGAGGCGGGCAAGTCGGGACGGGCTCTATCGGTATGAGCCCAGGTCCCGTCCCGGTTCGAGTCCCGTTACCGATTTTTTTTAAAGGAGTCGGGGCGGGGTCGGGTCGAGACCGCGCCGCCCCGCCCCGTTGGCCAGCCTTACTAACATGTCAATATGTATTATTACACTATTTTGATACAAGGAAAGTTGTAACAACTAGTATTTTTCTTTAGATAAATGAATTAATCTGTATAGCCTGAATTAGCTCGAGAAAAATGCCAAAAGAAATTGGGAGGAAGGAAACTCTACTCATACACTCAAAACATCAGATTATTTGTCGCTTGTTTTGTTTTACACACCCCTTAAAAAGTATTAATTAGGAGGGATGTTCGACTACTGCACCCTTATTTATGTTTAAGTTATAATCTCTCTCAATTAAATGTTTACTATATTTATGTGTCATCTCCATTAATGACAAAATTCTACTAGGGGTAAATTGGGGAAAATTAATTAATTTTGTCTTGAACTTCTAAAACGACAAATAATTTGAGAGAACTATTTTTAGTAACCACGACAAATGATTTGAGACAGAGGGAATTTACTTTCCTTTTTAGTCTATTTAAAAAATATCTCTTTCATTTTTTAACAACTCTTTAATTCAAACTTTTCACGTGACATGTTTAATACCACAAGATTAAAGGGTATTTTGGTATATTACATATTTTTAGTTAACAATGTGGAAGCAAAGAAAATGGCGTATGCGAAATTGGTAGAAAGCAAGGATGAGGTGGAGAAGTGGACTAATAGGGAATTTTATAAGATGGCGAGGAAGAAGGCAAAGCTAGCGGTTACAGTGGCGAAAACGACGGCTTTTGAATGCCTGTATATGGAATTAGAGGAAAAAGGCGGTGATAAGAAGTTGTACAGACTAGTCAAGGTGAGGGAGAGGAGGACCCGTGACTTGGATCACGTAAGGTGCATCAAGGACGACAAAGTACTGGTGGAGGACGCGCGTATTAGACGGAGGTGTCAGTCTTACTTCCATAAACCCTTGAATGAAGAAGGAGATAAAGACATTGTACTGGGAGATCTGGAGCAATCCGGAAGGTACCGGAATTTTGGATATTGTAGAAATATTAAGGTTGAGGAGGTTAAGGGTGTTGTTCGCAGGATGCGCAGGGGACGAGCGACCGGGCCTGATGAGATCCAGTTGAATTTTGGAAGAGCGCAGGCAGGGCAGGTTTGGAGTGGCTGACTGAGTTGTTTAATGTCATTTTTAAGACGACAATAATGCCCGAATAATGGAGGTGGAGTACAATTATTCCTTTGTACAAGAACAAATGTGACTTCTAGAATTGCAACAACTATAGGGTTTATCAAGCTGTTAAGCCACACTATGAAAGTTTGAGAAAGGGTCGTGGAGATGAGGGTGAGGAGAGGCGTTTCTATTTCCGAGAACCATTTTGGATTCATGCCGGAACATTCGACTACATAAGTCATTCATCTTATTAGGAGGTTGGTGGAGTAGTATAGGGAGAGGAAGAGAGGCTTACATATGGTTTTCATCGACCTCGAGAAGACATACGACAGACCTTATGGAGGTTCTATGGAGATGTTCGGAAGTAAGAGGTGTACATGTGGCGTACACTAGGGCGATCAAGGATATGTATGATGGAGCCAAGACTAAGGTACAGACAGTAGGAAGAGACTCGGAGCACTTTTCAGTGATGATGAGGCTGCACCAGGGATCAGCTCTTAGCCCATTCTTATTTGACTTGGTGATGGATGGACTGACGCGACAAATTCAATGGAAGGTGTCATGGTGTATATTATTCGAAGATGACATAGTCCTGATTGATGAGAATCGCAGCGGAGTAAACGCTAAGCTGGAGGTTTGGAGACAAACTCTGGAGTCTAAAGGGTTCAGGCTGAGTAGGACCAAGATAGAATACTTTGAGTGCAAGTTCAGGAACGGGAGCGACCATGAGACAGGCGTGGAGGTGGGGCTTAGTAATCAGGTCATTCCAAATAAAGGTAGCTTCAAGTATCTCGAGTCTATTATCCAAGGGAATGAAGAGATTGGTGACGATGTCACACATCGCATTGGTGCAGGGTGGATGAAATGAAGGCTTGCATCTGGAGTCTTGTGCAATAAAAAGGTGTCACCAAAACTTAAAGGAAAGTTCTATAGGGTGGTGGTTAGACCGACTATGTTGTATGGGGTGGAGTGTTGGCCAGTCAAGACTTCGCATAGTCTAACTCGAGTTGCCCCGCTCCTTTGGCAGTTAAAGTAGCTCGCTTCAAGAAGTAAGATTATATCCCTAGGGGTATGTTACGAGCAGAAGTTCTCTTGCTACATATTCAAAAGATGAAAGTTGTGGAGATGAGGATGTTGAGATGGATGCGTGGGCATATAAGGAGGGATATGATTAGAAATGATGATATCCGGGACAGAGTGGGAGTGGCCTCGGTGGAGGATAAGATGCGGGAAACGGGATTGAGATGGTTCAAGCATGTGCAGAGGAGAGGCACAAATGCCCCTGTGTAGAGGTGTGAGAGGTTGGCTATGGACGAGTTCAGGAGGGGTAGAGGTAGGCCGAATAGGTATTGGGGAAAGGTGATTAGACGAGATATGGCGCAGGTGCAACTTACTGAGGACATGACCTTAGATAGGGGGTTGTGAATGACACATATTAGGGTAGTAGGTAGTTGAGCGTAGTCCTACTTACACTTACATACTGGTAGTTGTAGTGTTATTATTGTAGCCCTGCTTAGCCTATCATACTAGTAGGCACAATATTGCTTTATAGTCACATATCGTTTGATTTCTGTTGATGTATGTTCTTTCATGTACTTTGTTTATCTTATTTACTTGCGTTAGTTACTTCTTCTTTTTCAAAATGTTCTATCATGGCTTATTCACTTTTGGTACCATCATTTTCATACTGCGTTAGATTTCTTGTCCGGGTCTGACCGTTTCTCTTGCTTTGCTTGTGCTTATGCTTTGTCTTTAGCTGAGGGTCTTTCGGAAACAACCTTTCTACCTACCAAGGTAGAGGTAAGGTCTGCGTACACTCTACCCTCCTCAGACTCCACATTGTGGGATTTTCACTGGATATGTTGTTGTTATTGTTAGTTAACAACTACAAAATTCAAAAGTCTTCCTTACTCTTTTAAATTCCGTGCCAAGTTAAAACCAAACAAATATTTTGAAAAAGATTTGTTCATGCATGCAGAGAGACAAGTTCTAAGGCCTGAGGGGGTTTGGTAGAATGGTTTTTGGTGACTTAAGAATGTCTAAGAGGGCGTACAACTTGTTACAAACGATCTATATTTTCATTTGTCTTTTCATGCTTCTTATTCAAAGTGAATAGGATTTGTATTGTAACACATGCATGTAGATGATCAATATTATGCATTGTAATCATCAAGTTATAGAGAATATCATAAATGCTGTCTTGGTTATTTTGAAATTCCTAGCATGTTTTCTCTTTCTATTTTCAACTGTCCGTTTATAAAAAAATTAAAAGGTTGGGTCTGGTCGGCTATATAACTATGGCACTCCAACTAAGTATATCCCGTAATATGAGGATTTATTATAAAGTGACTATTTCTACACCGGCAGTCAACTTAGCATGACCTTCCACCTTTATCCGAGCTTGGGACCAACAATGTAAGCAAGCTCGTAGAAGCTAGAGTTAATATTGAGGAAATTAATGAGAAGAGATCTCCAATGAAACTTTTTAAATTATGTTTTCGCAAAATAAATACTATGCCTATTCAAATGAATAATCAGTATGGTATCTTTCTTGTTGTAATGATTTTATCTCAACTCTCTATAATAAAGCGATCTTATCTGCTCAAGAATAAGAATCAAAGATAGATTATAATACTGTATTTAGTAATAGGAGGAAAAAAATAAAATTCAAAACCAAGACAGATGCATGGTTGATATAAGAATTTATTAATACTGATGATGTGTTTCCTCTTCCTCCGTTGCTTTGAAGTTTGAAGTGGCCGTCTTTGTCACCTGATGCTGAATACGATAATGAAATTTTGACGATGACGAATTTGTCTTGAAGCTGAAAAATAAAATATCTTGGCTTTGTTAGATTCTTGCGTCGCATACTTGCCGAGGGTCTACCGAAAACAGCCTCTCTACCTCACAAAGATAAGGGTAAGATCTACGTACATCCTACCCTCTTTAGACCTCACTTGTGGGATCACACTAGGTATGTTGTTGTTGTTGTTGGCTTTGTTAGATATTTCAATTCTTAGCTACATTAATTATTTGTTGATTCATCTCTTTCTTTGAATTTGACTAATACTTAGGTGATGTCAAATTAATTTGTTTATATCTCAACTTTTACTACAAGGTAGTACTTCAATAGCAGATTTAACTATAAATCTCACTTTTAGACAAAAGCTAGTCTAATAACAAGTACTGAAGGAATAAGAAAAATGGAGATGATCAATAGGAAATGAAGCAAAGTATGACAAAAAGGCTGAACTACAAGCCTTTTTGATGAGACGAAAGCCGGTGTTAAGGGACTAGTGGATGCAGGTATCACCAAAGTACCAAGAATTTTTCTTCAACCATCAAAGAGTGAAGATTCAACAATTCATGAGAGCAATAAGGAATTCAGTTTTCCAATAATTGATTTTGATGGCATCAAAGAAGATCCGATCAAGCGAAAGAATATAGTCCAAGAAGTCAGTCATGCATCCAAGACTTGGGGTTTCTTTCAAGTGATCAATCATGGGATTCCTAGTCATGTACTAGAGGAAATGAAAGACAGGGTTATCAGGTTCTTTAATTTCAGCAAGATACTGAGGTGAAGAAGCAACGGTATTCGCGAGACCCCACAAAAGAGTTTAAATATAACAGCAACTTTGATCTGATTGAAGCACCAGTAACCAACTGGAGGGACACTTTTAGTGCCACCATAGCTCCTACACCTCCAAATCCTGAACAATTACTTTCTATCTGCAGGCATTATATCATATGGTCAATATAAGCAAGTCACAAATTTTAATGTACATGCATACCTCTCTATAACGGTCATCATCTTTAACAATATTTCACTATAATGGTCAAGTTTTTAACTATTACTCTCTTCGTCCCAATTTATGTAATATAGTTTGACTCGGCACTGATTTTAAGAAATAAAGAAATACTTTTGAATCTTGTGGTCTAAAACAAGTCAAAGATATTTGTGTGCTTATAGATCATCTCGTTAGGCGTAAAAGGTAAAAGTTAAAGTTAAATTGTTGCAAAGTAAGGAAATAGTATCATTCTTTTTGGGACGGACAAAAAAGGAAATTGTATCACATAAATTGGGACAGAGGGAGAATGTTATATTCTCCTTACCAGTATTATTATTGTTATTGAAGGGGAGCCTTGGAGTAACTGGTAAAGTTGCCGCCATATGACTAGGAGGTCATGTATTCAAGCCGTGGAAACAACATCTTGCAGAAATGTGAGTTAAGACAGCATACAATAGACCCTTGTGATCCGGCCCTTTCACGGACCCCGCGCATAGCGGAAGCTTAGTGCACCGGGTTGCCCTTTAGTATTATTATTGTTATTATTCTATCATTATCTTATTCTTTTATTGTAGTACTAATGTTGTTTCTTTTACTTTGGTTATCTTTACTTCTTTTTTTCTTGCCAATATTTTTCTTTTTGCAATATTTTTATCATAGCTTCTTTACTCTTGTATTTTTCAAACCTGTTTTGAAAAATGCATTTTTATGGAAACACCCCTCTCAAGACCCCACTTATGGAATCATACTGGATATATTGTTGTGTTATATTATATGTTCTTTATAATAATATTTCGCTATGGAAGCCAAAAATTATTCGGACAAACACGTCAAATCGACTGCAGTATGTTTTTATTTTCTTATTGCGCATCTGTCACAGGGATATTCTCTTTTGAGTACAAAAACCAAGTGATGAAATTAGGTGAAACTCTATTTAAACTACTGTCTGAGGCTATTGGCCTGGAACCAAACCACCTCAAGGGATATGGGTTGTAGCGAGGGGCTTATAGGGTTAGGTCATTATTATCCAGCATGCCCACAACCCGAACTTACTCCAGGGACTAGTAATCATGCTGACAATGACTTCATCACCGTGCTTCTCCAAGACAATATAGGCGGCCTCCAAGTCCTGTACCAGAACCATTGGGTAGATGTTCCCGCCACTCCCCGAACTCTCGTATATAGGAGATATGCTACAGGAAAGTGTTACATTTAGCACATACTTGACTTATCACTTATGTTATGTAGGTTGATATTTTTGACTGATCAATCATTTTCAGCTTATATCGAATGACAAGTTTAAAAATGTTGAACATAGAGTACTGGCAACTAAGATTGGTCCAAGAGTATCAGTGGCATGCTTCTTCACGACGAGTTTTTTGCCAACACAAAGGCTGTATGGACCTATAAACGAGTTGTTATCAGAACACAATACTCCAAAGTACAGGGAAACGACAATAAAGGCTCATATTTCAATAACAAAGGACTGGATGGCACTTCTGCTCTCTTGCATTTTAGGCTTTAGACTAAATAGATGATAGATATTGTATCAAATAAGATTTGTACAACTATATGTGTAATCTCAAAAGTATGCTCATTATGTAACCATCAATAAATTCTACTCAAAGTAAGTAATTTTCATGACTATGCTTAGAAGCACTTCTTGAATTATTTGACTGAATTAGGGAGAATCAATAAGATTCACAAGTCATAGAAGTTGTTGACAGTATGAACAGAGGAGTAGAATCATCATAAAAGGAAAAAAACATAGAAATATCCGAGGCTTTAGCAAAGAGTATTTCAAATGATACCAAAGCATATTCTTCTTTTCTGTGAAGATCAATATGTTTAGGAGAGTGATGGATGTCTTCCAAGCTTAAATATCTTTCTATATTTATCATTTTTGGTGTTATTTGATATTAGAACATCAGATCTTTGTTGATTTTTCTATTTGTTTTAGTTTGATTGTGCAGTTAGGAAGAATTTAGTGATGAAATATGGAATCATAGTGAGTGTGTGTTGTTTCATAATATACACTATCTTTAATTAAAAAATTCTTTATACACATTCACACAAAGTAGAATCAGATTATTTTATCAGTACAGGTTAGACTATGGTTGTGGTTACAACTAGAGAGTTGTGTGATTACGGTGATATTTGCGGAATCTATGGTTATGAACAATCATTGAATTCGAGCAGAGTCAGTTCTTGCATTCGAGAATCAACTGTGAAAGGAATTTCGGTTATGAAGGGATAGAAAATTGGGTTTTGAGCGAAGTTAAAGCCAGTTTTGACTGATACGGGGAACAAGCGGTACTATCAGTATATTTCTTGACTGTCGAGGCTATAATGGAGATTCCTTGCAGAAGATTACCAAAACAGTGGAATATTTTGAGAGAGCAATAAGAGAAGAAGCACTTCTTATTGAATCTGCGCTTCAACAGCGTCTAGCTGACGAGGCTGAATTTTATGAACATGAACAGCAGGTATGCATGGATGTGACCGCATAAAATTCTTTTGGCTGACCAACACTAATTCTTTTTCACATCTTTCCTGTCAAATGAGTTGCAACAAATTTAACCTTTTTCTCGTTTTGGTTGATTTTTTTTTGTGTGTGAATCCTTCTGGTTTTTATTGTATTCTTTTGCAGCAACAGATTGAACACTAAGTAGACAACGGCATGCTGGAGATCTCGAAGAGAGGAGGAGGCTGGGTCGCATGTTGGAGAACAAGGTCTCATTATCTCACTTCTATGAACTCATTGAACTATGTGATACATTAGATTTGAATAAAGTATTTGCAGGACCAACTAGAAAGCATCTTAAGTTGGGACAGGATAGTTTAAGCACTAGGCTATGAAATTGATATAAAGAGAAAATAGGTTGTTACTCCTTTAACTATTCCATTTTGCATAGGTCTTCTATGTATTAGCCTTCTCAAATTAGCCAAAAAAAGGGAAAGAAGTAAATGTGTATGGTGATTGCAATGAAGTCTATTCTGTTTTGGGGGTTAATTAACTCAAATCAGTATTCAGGCAGGGGCGGAGCTAGCATTCCGCTTGCTAGCTTAGGCGCAGACCCTATATTTATGTTAAAAATCCACTTAATATTATCAAGAACCCACTAATTTTTTTTCTTAGAATCTTAGAACCCATACACTCAATCCTACCTCCGCCTCTGTCTATAGGTAAGTTTAGATGAATGCTTTATATGGCGTGATGAACGAAAACCATTATCTGGTGGCTCAAGGACCAGTTGGTCATCCTCGAGGCAGTGAATGTTGAACTGCTTATTTTTCATGTAATGGCTTAGAGCTAAAAGTTGCATTCTGAGTATTTTGATTGCAGAAATTTTAGGTACTTTATTGGCAGCTGTCTTGTTTTAATCGGCATTTTCGTTTCTTGTTACCAGAAGTAATGAGACATATTGCCTTTAGTTTACCATCTAATATCTATAAGTTCTGGATGCTTTTTCTTTTAACTTTAACCGTTACATGTAATCTCTGAATAACTACTAATCCTTAGGGTGTGTTCGGTATGGAGGAAAACATTTTCCAATTTTCTCATTTACGGTTGGTTAAAATTTTTGAAAAACATTTTGAAAACATGTTCCTTAAAAATGAGGAAAATGACTTTCCTAAACTCAACGGCCCTAGATATTTCATAGCAAATTCTGAGCTAAAAAGAGGCATGATAAACTTGCGAAGAGCATCAGATGAAACAATTAATATAATATCATCCACATATAAAAGGATGTAAGCTATATCATTACCCTGAAGGTATATGAAAAGAGAATTATCAAACATGCTGTTAGAAAACTCAATAGTAGAAACATAATCGGCAAACCTCTTGTACCAGGCCCGAGGATCTCGTTTGAGCCCATACAATTATTTCTTCAGTAAGCAGACACGATTGGGATTAATGCTTATTATTTTTTTCAAACTGATCAACTCCTAATGAGTGTCAAATTTTTTTTCTATGAAGTTTAGAATATTGGGGAATGGGAGTAGAGCATGCAACAATTTGGTGGCCGATATAATGGGGGTAAAGTTTGAAAAATAAAAAAATAAATGTACTGGTCGAAAACTAAAAGTGAAAACATCTAATTAATGCTGATTTTTAAATAAAATGGAAAAAATATCCAAAAATAAGTGAATAATTCTAATGGTCAACCGTGTCCTTAATTTATGTTTGATTTAATAAAGACCAAAACTAAAAATAGCTAATAATAACATGATTTTAGATGTTTTCAAGTTTCAATTATAACTTCAATATTTGGAATTAACGCTGATTTTTAAATAAAATAGAAAAAATATCCAAAAACAAGTGAATAATTCTAATGGTCAACCATGCCCTTAATTTATGTTTGATTTAATAAAGACCAAAACTAAAAATAGCTAATAATCAGGGACTACCTGAGCAGGTGAAACTTATTCTTAATCACTTCAAAGTTCTAGAAACCAAAAAAAAAAAAAAAAAAAAAAAACGTCACCCGGACTCGAACTGGAGACCTTCAAGTGTGTCAAATTGACGTGATAACCAACTACACCAAGACACCCCATAGTAATAATTACCATCATAAACATCTATAACAATTTTTATCCTATAACTGCCATACAGCTATTGGTTAATTAAAGATCTTTTCTTTTCTCTTCAATTGTGAACTAAAACCCTTTCCCCCAACTTCACAACCCTTTATAGCTCAACACACATCCAGATCTCAAATTTCCATACAAAAATGTCAAATCTGGATGTCTCCCTCGACGATTTAATCAAACGAAACAAAAGTAGTTCCACCAGTAATCGTAACCCTAGACCCAGAACTTCCGGATCTGGATCCGGATCCGGTCCAGGCCCACGTCGTCGCTTCCCCAACCGTGCCGCCAATCGCCCAACACCATATTCCTCCGGACCGGTACCGTTAGACTATTCAATTTGTAAATTGTACTATTTATTTTGAATTTATTTAGGGTTAAATTGTTTGAAATGATTTTTACAGGTTCATGCACCGGAGAGTACGTGGGACCACGATATGTTTGCGGAGCATGCCCCGTCATATCCAGCTACTGCCCGAGGGGCTGGGGTATCGGGAATTGAGACGGGTATTAAGCTCCTCATTTCCAACTTGGATTATGGAGTTTCAAATGAAGATATCAAGGTGATATTTTTTGCTTATCATGGTTACTATCTTTGGTGTCTTTTGGTAGCTGGTTAGAGATCTACAGTTATTAGTAATACAAGGATTAGTTACGAGGAATCTATGTATTATTTTATGCGGGATTAGTTATGTAGGGTTTAGTTATTATTAGTCTATTCTGCCTAAAATAATACATAAATTCCCTCATAACTTATACATGTTTTAGTTATGTGGGTTTCTAAATTGCAAATCAAACACCGTCTTAGCTGTGTTGAATGTTATACATAGCAAAAGAACGCTACCAAATATGGTACTCTCGTTGTCCCAATTTATGTGATACACTTTCCTTTTTTGTCTGTCACAAAAAGAATGATACATTTCTATATTTAGAAATAATTTAACTTTGAAACTTTCCCTTTTACCCTTAATGAAATAATTTACAACCACACAAATATCTGACTTATTTTATACCACAAGTTTCAAAAGTCTTTCTTTCTTAAATCCGTGCCTAGTCAAACTATATCACATAAATTGGGGACGGAAGGAGTATTACTTATGCTTGATTTAATAGGAGTACATAAATAACTTAACTCCTAACCAGCGACCAAACGACCATACGTCTTTTACTTGTTCAATTGTGTTTGCAAAATGTTGAAGTTGTTCTCTCATGTGCGTTATAGAATTATACTTAGTGCTACTTATTTAGTAGAATGTTGATATAGTATAACTCTAATCAACTTTAACACTTCTCACGTGTCATTTGGACTTATTACATGATACTGAACTTTGACCTAAAGGCTATAACTCTTTGTGCTCATCATTAAGAAATGGCAATGTCAACCAATAGGTTGCTAATCTCTCACGATGGTGTTACCTCATTATAGTACAGAAATGAACTATAACAGTACCCTGCGAATTACACCCTCACCCTCAAATGAGCTTAATGATGTTCAGAATGTCTTCGGTATGAAGGAAAGTGTTTTCTTGAAAAAACTTTTCCGGGAAAATAAGTAGGTTTCTCAATTTTCTTGTGTCCGGTGCGTAAGCAAAACTTAAAGCATTTATATATAATCTAGACAAATACTATGGGGGGTTGGGGGGTTGGGATGGGGGCTACTGCGGTGAGGGTGAAGAAGAGGTGTGTTGGAGGGTGGGGAGGACACAATCAATGTGGAATGTCAGTTGGGGAACTTGTTTTCCTTACTTCTACTACGGTAGTCATTTTTCCTCGTTTTAAGGAACTTGTTTTCCTAGAGAAAATGTTTTTCAAATATTTTGATCAACCGAACATGGGAAAATTGGATTCTAGAAAACCGGAAAATGTTACTCACCCTAAATGTGTTGATTCAGTTACAAGAAAAGTTTGCCCTTTGTGGAGAATATAATATGTTGTAGCAACAGGCAAATTTCATTGCATAAAGTCATGTAGTTAGCCTTCCGTCATTGCAATAACAGGAACTTAATGTAGAGATTTATAATTGACAAAAAAGGGAAGAAAAAGAAATCTGAGTTTGATTACATGAGAAAGAAATAGCTAAGAGCTATATCTTTTTCCCGGTAGGTTGCAGCATGACAGGTATAAGCATCTAGTTACTGTCAAATTAACTGAAGAATTTAAGAATTATTAAGAATGACACATATATGCATCCCTTCTTGTCATCTGCTACTGTCTAGTGATAGTTTTGTGTCTGGTTGAGTTTTGTCAGTGACCATTTCTTTCTCTTTATAGTTTTTGGGTAATTGATTTCCACCTCATAAAGTCAAGTGGCATTCTCTGGTTATAACTTCCCTTCCTAGAGAAAATAACTAAATAATGAAAGCTTTGAAACCTAATGTCTTTGTGGTGTTTTTATAGGAGCTTTTCTCAGAAGCTGGTGATATAAAGCGTTACTCAATTCATTATGACAAGAGTGGAAGATCAAAGGTATCACAAATCTGCTGTGTAATTTGGCAAGATTAAGATGCTTCAGGAGTTTCCATGAACCCCTATAGTAACCAAAGGTTATTTCTTCTAGGGAACTGCGGAAGTAATCTTTTCACGTCGAAGGGATGCAGAGGCAGCTATCAAGAGATACAACAATGTTCAGCTAGATGGGAAGCCCATGAAAATCGAGTTTTCTGGAACAAATATTGCTCCTCCAGCTCTTCCTCCAATTAGAAATCGTTTATATGGAAATCCAAATACTGCTCCAAGAAGGTACTTTTTCTGTTGTACATAGATCTTTGTCGTACTCTTTTCATCCAAAATTTATATGAATTTCTCAGATTACTGCACGCACTCAATTTGTTGAGCTTCACCCAGCTTGGGACCACTGCAGGCAACATTTTGCCTTTATCAAACATTTTAATTTACTGCTTAGTGTATAAAGTGGAAGATATTTCACAAAAATAAAATTCAGCTCGCTGAAGTTTAATGAAGGATGTGAATCTATCTGTAGTGATTACAGCTTCTTGTATTGTATGAATGGATTATTTGCACGAATCAACTCCTTAACTGTTTGTTATGTAATGTCAGGTGTTAATTTCTCTTCAATGAGATTTTCCTTTTTTAAAACTGGAAGAAATAAGAATTATGTGAACTTAGCAGAATTTCTTGGCAAGGGTCCCAGAAAGAGCTAGCAATAGACTGCATACAATTCATGTTAGAAAAATCACTCTTTTAGGGATCCTTCAATTTCCTAATCTTAATTATCTGACATTGTTTGCGCTACATGTTCATTGGCATGTAATTCATCACGATGACATCCAATAAATTATTAAAATGGGATGCTTCTTACTCCCTCCGTCTAAAACTACTTGTCACGTTTCATTTCTCAAGAGTCAAATTACATGGATGTTGACCAATAATTTAAGATATATTTTCCCCATATTGATATGAGAAGAATTGCAACTTATAGTACTTTTTGTATAGTGTTTGAATAACTAATTTTTAATTTTAGTATATTGAATTAATCTAATCCAATTAGTTATGAAGATAAGTTAAATTACCGAGAAGCGAAACGTTACAACTATTTTTGGAGGGAGTAGTACATAAGGACACCCTGAGATATGTTGATATCCTACATGCCGTTTTTTTTAAAAATATATGTTACTATCATCGATAAACATTATTCAGAATAAAATAAACTCATGCATGTCTTTTGTATCATTAGACATTATTCTCAATTGTGTATATCACATTCAAATAATGTTAATAGACTGTCTTTTTTCCCCTCAGATTGGTAACTTCTGGAAACTTCTTACAATTTTGGAACTCTAAGTTGACTTAATACCTTACCAAAAAAAAGTTTTTCCCTGAAGGTATATCTGATCTAGCTTCCAAATAGCTTATCTTAAATTTTGTAAAATTCTTGGAAGGGCTCAAGGTAGTTTGATAAATAGGATAGTCGTTAAAGCTAAGTCCCAAGCATTATTTTTGAGAAAAAAAAGAGAGTCCCACTTCTAGAACTCCCAGGCACTATCTAGATCTCTTATAAGTAGTTTAACTGTAAATGGTATGTAAGTTGGTATTTAAGTATACTAACTTCTAATAATTGACTCATTGTGGATGATTTACGTGTTATGAAAGTCCCATCTATTTGACTATTTCTACATTCTTCTTTGCATCGACCTTGTGGAGTTGGTTGTTTCAAGTTTTGATCGGAAGCTTTCGGTGCTTTGACTTCTCAAATGAAATGTTTCATACTAAAAATAAGATGTGTTTTTTAAGAAAGAAGGAAAAGTAGAAGCTAAGAAGATTGCCTATGATGCGTTAGTGGAAAGCGTGGTAGAGGAGGACAAAAGGAGGAATAAGGAGAGGTATAAGGTAGCGAAGAAGGAAGCGAAGCTAGCGGTCACGACGGCTAAAATAGTAACTTTTGAGCACTTGTATAAAGAGCTCGAGTGCAAAGGTGGATAGGAAGTTGTATAGGCTCGTCAAGACGAGAGAGAGCAAGTCTTGCAACTTGGATCAAGTGAAGTGCATGAAGGACGAGAATGACAAAGTGTGGACAAAGAGACACTGATTAGACGGAGATGATAGACGTACTTTCATAAGCTTTTGAATAAAGGAGGGGACAAGGCTATCGTGTTAGGAGAATTAGAACAGTCCGAGAGTCGTAGAGACTTCGGCTATTGTAGGTGCATAAAGGTTGCGGAGGTTAGGGGGGTTATTCGTAAGATGAGGAAGGGAAGAGTAACCAGGCTTGATGAGATACCGATAGACTTTGGAAGATCATGGGGGAGGCCGGTACGGAGTGCCTGACTAGATGCCAGAGGAATTGAGGTGGAATATAATGGTCTTATTGTACAAGAATACAGTAACATACCCAGTGAAATCCCACAACGTGGGGTCTGGGGTGGGTAGAGTGTGCGCAGAAAGGAATATCCGTCTTTTTGCTAAACATGATGGATTGAACTCATAATTCATTAGATGCTTTTTATGAATGTCAACTAAGTATCGTAAGTAAATTGCTCCCGATTGTTCAATCATTTGATAACCAGAGTTATTCTTTGATAAATGATCACTATGAGTCAGACTCAATATAATTTGATCAATCCTATTTTCTGTCGTGTTAAGGTGGAGGACTGAACCAAGAACCTTATCTCTACCTTGGTAGGTAGAGTGACTGTTTTTGAAAGAGCCTCGACTCGAGACAAAGCATAAGCACAAGTAAAGCAAGAGAAACGGTCAGACTCGGACACGAAATTTAAAGCAGTATAAAAATGATGGTAACAAAAGCGAATTCAAGAATAAGGGTGATATTAAGAATTGCAATAATTATAGGGGTATCAAGTTGTTAAGTCATACTATGAAAGTTCGGGAGAGGGTGGTCGAGATGAGATGAGGGATATTTTGATATTAGAGAACCAGTTTGGATTCATGTCGGAACGATCGACCATAAAGGCTATACATCTTGTCTGGAGATTGATGGAGCAGTATAGGGACAAAAAGAGACTTGCACATGGTGTTCATTGATCTAGAGAAGGCATACGATAAAATCTCTTGGGAGGTCCTTTGGAGATGTTTAGAGTCTAGAGGTGTGTCGGTGGCCTACATCAGGGCAATTAAGGACATGTCCGAGGGTGTCAAGATCAAGGTTAGGACAGTGGGAGGTGATTGTAAACACTTTTCGGTCGTGATGGCTGATGGGGTTGCATCGGGGATCAACTCTTAACTCGTTTCTATTTGCCTTAGTGATGGATGAATTGACTCGACATATGCAAGAGGAGGTATCGTGGTGTATGATATTTGCAGACGACATAGCTCTAATTGACGAGACGCGCAGCGGGGTTAATGATAGATTGGAAGTTTGGAGAACGACCTTAAAATCTAAAGAATTCAGGTTAAGCATGACTAAAATGGAGTATATGGGGTGTAAGTTCAGTGACGTGATGCAGGATATGGACGTGGAAGCTAAGATTGAGGCACAAGCTATACCCAAAAGAAGATGCTTCAGGTATCTTAGGTCCATAATACAAGGAGACGGGGAGATTGCTGATGATATCGCACATCGTATTGGAGCAGGGTGGATGAAATGGAAGCTCGCCTCCGGGGTACTTTGTGATAAGTTGTCGCCTAGGCTGAAAGATAAGTTCTACAGAGTGGTGGTTAGACCAGCGTTAGTTGTATGAGGTTGAATGTTGGCCAGTCAAGAACGCCCATCTTCAGAAGATGAAGGTAGCGAAGATAAGGATGCTCAGATGGATGTGTGGTCATACTAGAAGAGACATGATTAGAAATGAAGTTATACGGGGCAAGGTCGGAGTGGTCTCTGTGGCAGACAAGATGAGAAAAGCGAGACTGAGGTGATTCGGGCATGTGAAGAGAATGTGAGGATGCGCCAGTTAGGTGTGAGAGACTGGCGATAACAGAGTTAAGAGAGGTAGAGGTAGGCCGAAGAAGAACTGGGAAGAAGTGATTAGACAAGACATGGTACAACTCCAGCTGACTAAGGACATGACCTAGATAGGAAGATTTGGAGGTCGTGGATTAGGATAGACGATTAGTAGGTAGTTGAGTTACCCTCTCCTTCTCCCTTTCTTTGTAGTATTATTTAGGTTTCGTGTAGATCCATACTCTTATGTGAGTATTCCTATGTACTGCTTTATTTGTTTTTATTGTTATCTTGTTGTCATTTTTCTCGAATTTCTGCATTGACTATGTTCTTTTAAGCCGAGGGTCTATCGGAAACCGCCTCTCTACCCCACAAAGGTAGAGGTAAGGTATGCGTACATCTTAACCTCCCCAGACCCCACTGTGTGGGATTACACTGGATATGTTGTTGTAAGGAAAGGAAGTGTCATTGCACTCCCCTCATATTGTTTGTATGTAATTTGGTGTTGCTTTTCTCTAAAGTGAAATGCAAAATATATATTGGCATGAGACGTTAAGTGGAGTAACGTATTCAATGACGATTCATATAGCCAACCGTATCTTGGTTGGAAATTGAGGCATCATTGTTATTGTTGGTATATGCAAAGAAAATTCTCTGTTGCAGGAGTAGCTCCTTGTATATATATACCTTTACAGCACTTTCTTGTGCTACTGGATTTTCAATGAAGTAACCTTTAACAATCAAATAAAATATATACAGTATTTTCAAGGCATGTGGCATCTGGTGTATGTGCACCAGATCAGGGAAGCTTCTTTTAGCTTGATAAGGGATTTATTTGTGATCTTTTTTCTTCGTTAGTTATTGTCTTGTGTGGACATTGTTTCCTCGTCTTGAATAACTTTTTTAACTTTATCTTGAAATTTGATAGTCAACAAAGAGGTGGTGGATTTAGACGCCCTCGAGGTGGTAGAGGAGGGGGCATGAGAAAGGATGGTGGAAGAGGCAGAGGTCGTGGTGAGAACGTTTCTGCAGAAGATCTTGATGCTGAATTGGAAAAGTATCATGCAGAAGCAGAAGCAATGCAGACGAACTGATTTCCTGACATGCTTGATGGGATACTTGTGTTGTAACTTGTGCAACCATCCACAGGATCGAAGGTTATTCTTTTCATGAATTGGCACAAACGATTCTTGAAGAAGTCTGATACAGATTCTAGGGAAAAGACTGAAAGGTGCAGAGCCTACGTACTGCTGGAAAATCTTAAAACTTCTATGTTACGAGTGTGCTTGGAATTATTGCCACATTTTCTTCAGCTTTAAGCAGATGATGATGTAGAACACTTGCCTTGTACACGCTTGTATTTTCTTGCTATTGCTTTACTTTCTGTTTGTTTATGTAAAACAAATTGTGGAGAAATTCCTTACTTTCAGAAACAGATTGCTGGATAGTTGTGAAATTATGTTTGGTGCTTGTATAATCCAAGTGCTGCTAGTTTATCTTTTGATTCACCCCAGAGCTACCAAGTCTGGCAAACGCTCGAAACAAGGGAAGTGATAGGGGTGTTGTATTGATCAAATGTGGAGGTTTCTATGTCAAAGTGGCGGATTTGATTGTCTGCAGAAATTTAAGTTGGTGCACTTCTCATTCAGTTGCATTTGTATAAAGCTGGGGATCTGATAACGCCTTGGAAATCTTTATTTGCCTTGATCAGCAAGCAGTAACAGAAATGAGAAAACAATTCGTATCAAATTACGCCGAAAGATGGGATTTTTAAGCTAGAATTGGGGAAAACTCGCCTTAACTCTTGAGGTTTTTTCAGACCTATCATAGATTTTAAGGAGCCATATTCTTGTGTCGGTTCAATTCTTTTAGGTATTTGATTAGTCTAGTAAATATGGAAGTCTTGAAATGTGTCTTCTAATGAATGTAGGTAGTAGTATCCTATTTTTACTGCTCTTGTGATAAAAGTATCGATTTGAACTAATAAATCATGGAAGTTTGAAATGTGTCCTCTATTGGATGTAGTAAGTAGTAACATCCATCCTATTTGTCTGCTTTTCAAAATTTTTATTGAGTATACATTGATAACAACTATAAATTACCCTCTTCATCCAGTTACTCCCAACTATATTCTTGGTATTAAAGAAATAGCTTTTTTTAATAATACTAAATTCTTAAAAAACATCTAATAAATAAGGATAATATTTACTTTTTTAATAGGTGTAACAAAAACTAGCCAGAGTTAAAATGGATTGGAGGAAATATTAAATGGTTTGAATTTTAATTTTGTTTGGCCGATGAACTAAAGGGCAGTCCGGTGCACTAAGATCCCGCTATGCACGGCGTCCGGAGAAGGGACGGACCACAAGGGTATGTTGTACGCACATTTACCTTGCTTTTCTGTCAGATGTTGTTTCCACGGCTTGAACTCATGACCTTCTAGTCACATGGCGACAACTTACCAGTTATTTTATACTTTTAGCCAACAGACTAAAAATATTAAATCCCCATAAATGAACACCATGGAAATGTAAAAGATCAACATGAGCCAAAATCAATTAGAGTTGGTCCCAAAAGTGTGCGTCAGCCATGTTATAAGACTAGCGTTTACAAGTATCCCAAATTTCCATTGGACCGAATAGGGCCTACTATTGAAGTCGGTTGGTGATAGTTGAATATCTGAACAAACTAGATGGGCGTACTTCTCGATTAAACAACTCTTCATGTTTTCTTGCCACAAAGTATGGGATGTTTTCACTATTTAACTCCTTCCGTTCCAAATAAGTCTCTCTTTAATTCATTTAAAAAGGTAACCCGCTCTCATTATACGTGAGGTTGGAAGAAGAGTTTATTGTACGCAATTCATAGTATAAAATTAATAAATAAAATATAGAGTTTATAAAATTATTCCTTTTGACTAATTAAATATAAAATTGAGCTCTATTAAAAACCATAGTGCATGTAGTTGGAAAAAATATACTACTAGTTTTTGTCTTGATTTTTAAAGCATTATTTTTTTTTACTAAAATGACATTTTGAAATTGAGAGAGTATCCTTTAACAAAAGGTAAAACTAATTCTTTTCTTTAATTTTGCTTTAAAAATTAAGCACCTCCCCCAATATTAAATCATTGGCATTCTCTTTCTTTTATCTTGGTTGCATACTTTAAATATCTATTTTGCAATCTAAATAAGAAATCTTAGTCTCTTTTTAATATTAAAATATATTATTCCCTTTTTAATTTATATTAACTTATAAATCTTATTTAAGAAGTAAAAACATGGAAATAGTTTCCAAGTATATATAATAATGAAATAATAAAATAATTGAGCACAAAAAGTTTTAATTAGAATAATTTGTTTGTATAAGTACTTTTAATAATAACAACAAAATATTTTTAAAAATTCTACATAATTGAAATGAAATTGAATAGGGGGTTCTACTTCTTAAACATACATTCAATGCATGTGGGGTTGAGGATTAGCCAACTTGATTAGCTTTCTGCCTCCCACAAATAAGATGGAGGATGCATTCTCTTCTTGTTTCTCCTATTAATTCCTAGTGTATTTTTTTTTAAATGCATGTAATAAAAAAATAATTATTGAAAATAAAGATATATTTTATAGTATATTCATTAATGATTATTTGTTACACTTTAACAATCATAGTAACCGGCTATAAGAGAGTTGATTGTCTACTATTTATGTCATGCCTTAGCAGGTGAACATAAGAAAGATTATAAGTGTGTTCTCTAATAATATACTCAGTGTAATCCTATAACTAAGATACGTGATTTGTTATAATTTAAATATGTTTTAAATTATAATTTAATAGAAAGATCTATATTAGTGACAATCAAAACTCTAAACGCAATCACACATTAAAATAAAAATATAAAAGAAATATCCAAGCTCATTTGAATTGAGTTTGGATTGTAGATTTTTAAAGGGAAAGTTACATAAATGCTAGTAAATGAATAAAATATTTCATAATCTACCATCATTAACTAAATTACATGATCTACAATATATATTCTATTATATATAGGGTATATATGATTTTACATCATAAAACAAGAATGTTTATTATAAATAAAAAGCTAAAAATAAGTAGTTTCATATATTAGTGATAATCAAATTAAACACTTATCAAAACACATTAATTAATTTTCTAAAAATCTCTAACATACTTAGCTAGCATTCTAATTCATAAACAAGTATATTACTTTTTATATGATATATATTATAAAATTCTTTACATTGCACTATTATATTATATTTTCTCTACTTTTATATTACATATATTGCACTATTATATACCATATATAATATTATTGTATATTTACTATTGTATACTGTATCAAAAAGTATTATATATATATATATATATATATATATATATATATATATATATTTGAGCACAGTACATATGTTAGGTATATTAAACAAGCACATATAATATTCATATATTTGGTATATATTGTATTATTATATTAAATATATACAAATTTAAATATAATTGAGTTAGTTTTCCTATATCATGGAAGAGAGAGAAAAATTGAATAATAAATATGTGATGGCAGAAAGGAATCCAAAATTTTATGGAATGTGTGTCAATTATTAATTAAGATTCTATTTTAATGGTAATTCATACATAATTAACATTTTAGGGAAGCCAAATTTTCAATTTTAATGCATTTCATAGAGATATTAAGTTGTACATAATGTAATTAAAAAATTTAAATGTATTTATGTAATTTTTTAAAAGTAGTTGTAACTCTTTTAAATACCTTTTTTAAATATTATATTTGTGTAATTTTTCTCATTTTTAAATTGAAACTAAAAAAAATCGAATTAAAGTCCTCCTAATCCAATTTGAATTTCAGAAGCATCAAATTCGATTCATGAGTATGAAAAAATTCTTAACATGGAGCGTTACTCCCGAATGGAGTCCTACCCGGTGCGAATACAAATTAGTCAGACTTTAATAGGACACCGAATGAGAAACGAAAAACAATTCCAATTTGAATTGACAACGTATTCCTAGTTGTTTCCCTCTTCCTTTTCGTTTCAGATTCAAAGATCTAACGGTTGTGACATGGAGTACTTATTAGGGTTTCGAACATTCTAGAAAACGAACCAAACTTTAAGCTCCCACTATAAAAGCTTCACAACCTACATTCCACACAAAAAAACCCTAGTTCTTCATCGCCGTCAAACTAGCCGACACAAAGCGAAATCGAGTAAAAAGATATGGCCGGTAAAGGAGAAGGACCGGCGATCGGAATAGATCTCGGTACTACATACTCATGTGTCGGTGTTTGGCAACACGATCGTGTTGAAATCATTGCTAATGATCAAGGTAACAGAACGACGCCGTCTTATGTTGGTTTCACTGATTCTGAGCGTCTTATTGGTGATGCTGCCAAAAATCAAGTCGCTATGAACCCTATCAACACAGTTTTTGGTAAGATCAAGCTTTTAAAATCATATTTCAAGTTACTTTGTATTCTATTTGATAGATCTACGATGTTACTGTAGTTAGAACGATACATAACGTTTTTTATTTATGTCGATCTGTTTATCTGTTGTTAATTCAGTTAAGTAGCATGCAATTGAGTAGGTTAAACTAGAATAGATGTAGAATTGTTTGATTTGTTTCTTTTTCAGTAAAGTACTGTGCAATTGAATAGGTTAAGCTTAGGTTAATGTAAAACTATTTGATTTGTTGCTATTTCAGTTAAGTAGCGTGCCTTTGAATAGGTTAAGCTTAGATTAATGTAAGACTGTTCAATTTGTTGCTATTTCAGTTAAGTAGCGTGCAATTGAATAGGTTAAGCTAAATTAATGTCAAACTGTTTGATTTGTTGCTATTTCAGTTAAGTACCCTGCCTTTGAATAGGTTATTAGCTTAGATTAATGTACAATTGTCTTATCTGTTGTTATTTCAGTCAAGTACTCCGCGTCTTTGAATAGGTTAAGCTTACAGTGAATTATTTGAACGTCTAAACGCACAATCTTTTTTTTTCTTGGTTTAGGCAAGCAGCTAATTATTAAGTGACCACCTTTTCCCACTACAAAAGTTAGTATTTTGGGAGAAAACTCTGTTCGATATCATGTTAAATTTTTGGTATGTGGAAAGCTGTGTTTCTTTTTATTTTGTCCTTTGTTTTGGTCAAGCCAATCAATCTCAACTAATTGAACCTTTAACCACTAAATGTATGGGCTTAGAATATCCGCTGTCCATATTATATCTATTACCTTGAGACTCATTTGGGTTGATATATATTCTGTGCTCTGTTACTATTCAGTGTTGTAGACTTGCTTATAAGATTCCTGATGAGCAGATAGAGCTTGGTTATTCAGTGATGGTATTGTTATGAATAACAAACTAAATTTTGGTTCGATAGTAAGCATTTAAATGTGTTACTGTTATGTGAAATTTCTTTGAATTTTGTTTATAATTTATTTGTAGTAGAAAGAGCATAATTATCTAGTCTGTTTAATTCAGTTTCTTGAAAACAACTGTCTTTAATTGTTGACCTGAATTTGTGCACCATGCAGATGCTAAAAGGTTGATTGGTAGGAGATTTAGTGATGCTTCTGTTCAGAGTGACATGAAGTTATGGCCATTCAAAGTCATTCCTGGTGCTGGTGATAAGCCCATGATTGTTGTCAACTACAAGGGTGAGGAGAAGCAGTTTTCTGCTGAGGAGATCTCATCTATGGTGCTCATCAAGATGAAAGAGATTGCTGAAGCCTTCCTTGGCTCAACTGTTAAGAATGCTGTGGTTACTGTTCCAGCCTACTTCAATGACTCTCAACGTCAAGCCACCAAGGATGCTGGTGTTATTTCAGGCCTAAATGTGATGCGTATTATCAATGAACCTACAGCAGCTGCCATTGCTTATGGTCTTGATAAGAAGGCAACAAGTGTTGGTGAGAAGAATGTGCTTATCTTTGATCTTGGTGGTGGTACATTTGATGTCTCTCTCCTCACAATTGAGGAAGGTATATTTGAGGTGAAAGCTACTGCTGGGGACACCCATCTTGGAGGTGAGGACTTTGACAACAGGATGGTGAACCATTTTGTTCAGGAATTTAAGAGGAAGAACAAGAAGGATATCATTGGTAATCCTAGGGCACTCAGGAGGTTGAGGACTGCATGTGAGAGGGCAAAGAGGACACTTTCATCCACTGCTCAGACCACCATTGAAATTGACTCTTTGTATGAGGGTATTGATTTCTATTCCACCATCACACGTGCTAGATTTGAAGAGCTTAACATGGATCTGTTTAGAAAGTGTATGGAACCAGTTGAGAAGTGTTTGAGGGATGCTAAGATGGACAAGAGCACAGTTCATGATGTTGTTTTGGTTGGTGGCTCCACTAGAATCCCAAAGGTCCAACAACTTTTGCAAGACTTTTTCAATGGAAAGGAGCTCTGCAAGAGCATCAACCCTGATGAGGCTGTTGCTTATGGTGCTGCAGTGCAAGCTGCAATTTTGAGCGGCGAGGGTAATGAGAAGGTGCAGGACCTTTTGCTGTTGGATGTTACCCCTCTTTCCCTTGGTTTGGAAACAGCTGGTGGTGTCATGACTGTGTTGATTCCCAGAAACACCACTATTCCCACCAAGAAGGAGCAGGTCTTCTGAACCTACTCTGACAACCAGCCTGGCGTGTTGATTCAAGTCTATGAAGGTGAGAGAACAAGGACCAGGGACAACAACTTGCTTGGCAAATTCGAGCTCTCTGGCATCCCTCCTGCCCCTAGGGGAGTTCCTCAAATCACAGTGTGCTTTGACATTGATGCTAATGGTATCTTGAATGTCTCTGCTGAGGACAAAACCACAGGACAGAAGAACAAGATTACCATCACCAATGACAAGGGCAGGCTCTCAAAGGAGGAGATCGAGAAAATGGTTCAGGAAGCAGAGAAGTACAAGTCCGAGGATGAGGAGCACAAAAAGAAGGTTGAGGCCAAGAATGCCTTGGAGAACTATGCGTACAATATGAGGAACACCGTGAAAGATGAGAAGATTGCATCCAAACTGTCTGCTGATGACAAGAAGAAGATTGAGGATGCCATTGAGGAAGCCATCCAATGGCTCGATGGCAACCAGCTTGCTGAGGCTGATGAGTTTGAAGACAAAATGAAGGAGCTAGAGAGTCTCTGCAACCCAATCATTGCAAAAATGTACCAGGGTGCCGGTGGCGACATGGGTGGTGCCATGGATGATGAGGGTCCTGCTCCTAGCGGCAGCGGTGCCGGACCTAAGATTGAGGAGGTGGACTAAGTTGGTGCTCCTATATTGTTTTTGATTTCTTAGTTTTAAAGACCTGCAATTTTTGTTTCAAAGATTCTGCCTGTAGTTCGTTTATCGCAGGAACTTTATGAATATCTTTTTCTTTCTTGCAATCAAGTACAATCTTTTATTTCTATGTAGTGTCTAATATTGCTCTTTCCTATTGCTGTTTCTGTAGCCTTTGCATATTATCAAATCCTAGTAGTTCCCTTTGCGCTCAACGCATATGGAGAACTAAATTGAGTTGGCAATTGAATTGAGAATGTTAATATGCCTCGATGAAGAGAGTGAATTCAATGGATCCATGCGGATTTACGATTTGTTTATAATATTTGTGTGTACTAAGCGTACAAAGATAATATAAGGATCTACTATCAAGAACAGGGTCACATTTGGAAAAAACAATAATAATCCCAGATTTGAAAGGCCAGGTTCTGTTGGAGGTCTCTCCGCCTCTTGGACATCAGTAATGGCTAACTTTGCATGTTGTGACCACCTTGCGACAATTGGCGCAATGCAATATATAACTCCTTATAATAAAAGAAGAAGTGCATCCTGAAGATATTCCAAGACAGAGCAATTAGAAAAGAAAAGAAATCTTTTAGTCTCCATCAACTCTTTAGCAATAAGAGAAGACTTGTCAAAAACAAGGTTTTGAACGAATAGGTATCTCTATGAGGTCCCAACTATTCAAAAACATACGTGGCGTAAATCCGTTCCTTAATGTAATAGTAACATTAAAGAGAGCCCATGATATCATCCATCAACCACTAACCTAACAAATTTTGTCACTTTCTAAGGTTCCTTACTTGGCTTGAGGCATTTGGTGAGGTTGAGAGTTGAGGTGAAGTGGTTTACTGAAAATTGTCTTCTTGAGCATCCATAGAAAAGGAGAAAAGTCCAAAAAATTGAAAAAGCAACTTAAGACAAGTTGAAGGCAAAGATAGTAACACTGCAATTAAGACAATGAGAGAGAAGAAAAATCAATAGCTACTGTAATGACGCAGATTTTTTTTTTTTATGAAAAAAATAATAATTTGGGATTAAGCAGTTACCACTTGCCAGTGTTGACCACAACAATTGAAATCTCGTACTTCCCATCAGCAACTAGCAAGAAAGGATATGATTAAGATATGAAACTACTTCTATAAATTAACTAATCAAGTATAATTAGGTCATTTTTTAATGTATATATACAACTCCCTCCGTCTCAAATTATCTGTCGTGGTTTCTAAAAATAGTTGTTTCAAATTATGTCATTTTAGAGGTATTTGTTGTCTTCGAGTTCCTTCCTAATGAATGTTTCTTAAAAGGCATATAAAAGAGAATCATGACAGATTACAGAGGGATCATTTTGATTTTGCCACCGCACATAGAGAGATTCTAACGATGTCGACTTGTGGTCCTCCAAAGTATTGAATTGAGGTTCTTTTATTGTGGTATGAACAAGACCATGTCAATGATATCAGCTGTCAATGTTAGCCTTGTTGAGCATCTGTACAGAAGTAGAATGTCCAAACGTTCATCATCTAAGCTTACTGTTAAATAGTGCTAATCCAAGATAAGTTGATGGTAAATAAGAGACACTACTAATGAAAACAAACAGGGTAGGGAATGAAAATATCAATAGCTTGAATGTAGATGCGTATGTCTCAAGGATAGATTGCCTTATACCTTTCTGTTTCTGTGGCCTTAGTTTTATTTGGAAAAGCTCACAATACAATAGATTCATGTGTTTTGTGGCCTTGGTTTTATTTGGAAAAAAGAAGCGCACCTAAACTATCCATAGTCAATCGATTCGTCTTTCCACACTCTATCGACACTTCAACTACTCTGCTAACTCGCGCCTTCTATTGCACACTTCCGACTATAGATGTTTTAACGAAATTCTTTAGTTTCAGACTGAAGTGCCTGTTCATTCACTGTGCTAACTCAAAAGGGGCTTAAGTAATTTCTTGATTACAAAAGCGAAAAATTATTCTACAATCCAACATTATACATTCTACTGAAAAATAAGCAAGCAAATAAAAAGATCCAAACTTTCAAAATAAAACGAAGTCATAAAACCAAATACTTCTTTTTGTTAGCTTACTAAACGGCTATGCTAAGCATGAAAAGCTTTGAATTTAAAAGATAACACAATATCAATGGCTATGCTAATAAACCAACGGGTGAATAGCAAACATTGTCATAATAAAAACTAGTCAACAAAAGAACTACCAACCAAAACATTTAGTGTGTGAAAATGGAACATAAGATCATAACAGTTTGATAAATCCACACTATAGATAATACAAAGTCAGTGCTGAATAAAGCACCAGCCCTAACAACCACCCATTATGCATTTCCCCAAGTAAGTGTCTAGGTCAACATGAGGTCATTTCCGACAAGGTGAGGACGGAGACAAACCCGAACTTCGTGTTCTTCTTCTGCTCCCTCGCGAACTTTTGGCACCAATATCTCAAGCACCATTCCTGATCCATCATAATATGCTTCAATTTTAGCATCTTCAGGAATTCTGGTTGGAAGAGGGATTACTCTGACGAACTCTCCGGGAGGGCAGTGTTCTGAGGATGAAACTTCAAGCTTGAAAGTCCTATTCTGTCTCTTGATGAATGGAATCCGAGATGTGCTCAAACAAGACACCTTGATTACCCCATGTGTGGGTGTATTGCGCCATGAAACTTTCACTCTTTGAAGATCTACGAACGGCAAACTGATTATGATCAAATAACCTTCATCATCTTCGTAGATGGATTTTGCAGCTGTGACAGGCCCATAAGCATCCCTCATCACCCCGTTAAATTCATTTAACCAATGCGGTTCATTTGGGTGTATTTCCAGGTCTGGAATTTGAAAGGAAGGAGGATTTACTTGCAGATAACACTCTTCTTGATCATTTCCATTCGAGAAGAAGTCCTTTTTCCTTTTGCCATTGACAGGTAGTAGATCCATCGCGTCTCCATTGCTATGATTGGGCGACGGCTGAGTTGACAGATTAAGTCCAGAACCATTAAGCAGCTTCTTCGAGTTGGAATGCGGATTACTCTTTATCGGCGGAGGTGGCCTCTCAAGCTCAAATTCGGTGTTGGGGATGTTTCTCCACGTACTGTAATCACTAGCTTCCGGTGGGATAGTGAAGTTTGCGTCCCTACCCGTAAGTTCCTTCCACCTTTTTCGCTCCTCTTCATCAAGAACCATGAGATTGGGAGATGAGACGACCTCAATCCCGTGAACACATTGAGGATTCGATAGGCCTCTGTAATGCTTCCTTTGCATCCTATGGGATCGAATGAAACCCCTGTCAGCACTAAACGGAAACAGGCGTTCCCCTTGACGAGAATGCCCATTCATGTAACTCCTTAGCTGCATCTTACCCAATGCATTCTCAGGTCTATCCTTGAATACCCACATGTACATATTCTCCATATCATGCTGAACCATGAAAACATCGAGCTGGAGATCAGATTTATCAAAACCGGAAACTCCATTACTGTCCCGGATCATCTTAGCCTTAGATTTCTCACTTAAAACAGGCTTAAAATAGAAGCTAAAGAAAAACCAAGCACCCCAGATGCTATCTACGCGTTTCACACATTTCCTCCCTACTTTAGGCACCACACTAAGGAAAGTTTCAGTTTCATAGATCTGAGTCCCAAGCCCGACATCAAGAATATCGCAGTGTTCAGAGTTCCACGGCTGAGGAGGTGAGGTACGCTCAGCTGATAAGGGCAAATTGATGTCAGGAGGACGAGTTATGATGACTTGTCGATTCATCTCAAGGTCTAATTCATCATGTGAAGAAGAAGCACTAGAATCCATGGACAAAAGGGTTGAAGGGTGATGATTATTCTCCATTGACAGTGTTGTGAGAAGAGTATCTACCATTTCACAAATTTGTCCTCCCCTTGAAAATTAGGGACTTCTATTGCTAATGCTAGCTCCAATATTTAAGTACCCAAAGTAACTTTCTTGAAAAAAAACCAATCTTTACAAAGAACACATCCATCATTCACATAACCACAAACCCTCAAAAATCCAGATAGCAAATTAGTCAAAATATCAAGAAACTACTATAAAAGTTTTTAAAAAAAACTAGAAAAAAAGAAAAATCACTAGACCTAACCCAAGAATCTCATTAAACCCTCCAAAGACAAATCTTGTAAAACCCATTGTCTTTATTTCTCCGATATCCTTCATAAAAACTGTATCTTTTTTCACAACTAATAATAAAACTATATATATATTGTGTATCTTTTGATTGTATTAAAGGGTTTACCAATCAATGAAGCCAAGGCCCAAGAAAAGGATTAAATCAGAAGGGATCTTGGAAGAGTACCTTTTGGGATAAGCTCCAACAATCAAGAACACACAAACACTAGGGCACTCTGATGAATCAATGGCCCTTACCATCCTTCTACTTTTTACTCTCTTAGGAATTTACACAAACACTTTACTTACATGGAAAATCAAGAAAATAAAGACACAAATATAGAGAAGAAAAAAAGGGGACACAAAATTATAATGAAGGGTGCATTTGGTGTTTGGTGGACACAAAGGTGAAGTGTAACAGAATTACCCTGTACTAGATAACACCGTGATTGACGATCCAAAGAATGGTCACCCTTTGATACAAGGTTGTTTGTCACGCTGACTAAATTATTCCGGAATTATAATTTTTGTGATTATAATCGGACTGATTTATCCTATCTGAAGGTGAGATCAAATAATATTAAGTTTGATGGGATGAGGGTGATTTCCCACAATTAAGTTTGCAAACCATTTTATACTCTGCTTATAAAAGATTTAAATTTATTTCAAAATTAATTTATACCTTTTATTAAAAATATTATAAAATTGATTTTGAAATATCTCACCTTATATTACGTACCAAACGACCCCTAAGAACTAAGCACAGTTGTCACCGTTAACGGTGTATTTTTGGACTGATTATGAGGGTAGATAATAAAAAATAAAAGAGATTGATAAGTTATTAATTAGGGTTGGTTGTTTAGTGAGTTGTTTGTACCATTTGAAGAAGTTTTCTTTCTACATTTTGGGTTCTTTAGATTTATATGTTCGGAAGGTTCAAATCTGCTCTTGGATTATATGATATTGTGCGCTTTTACCCTCCTTTTAAACATTGTCTCTGACGTGCCTTTAGTATTATGTTTTACATCTATTTGTATCCTTAATTTAACAAAAAAATATATTGGAAGACATATTTATTCAGTTTCGCATAATATAGTGGAATCTTTAATTTATAGAAGTTCCTGAATATTATGGCACACAATATCATTGCATTTCAAAATATAAAATACATTTGCAATTACAATCTATCCACCATTACATTACTTCTAAATTATACAACTAAAAAATCAACGCAATTACATCTATCTTTTAAAGTCTTTCCACATAACATGTAACTAACCACAAACTAAACAAGGCAACCCAATAACACGTGATAGATTTCTCCCCTCATATTCCCAAGTTTTCCATCAATAGAAGAGGAAGTCTCAACCTTAGCCACGACTTTCTTAAAATCCTCATTACTTCTCCCCTCATATTTCAATAGAAGAAGAAGTTTCAAACTTAACCACAACATTCTTAAAATCCTCATTAATGATAGTAGAAAAAGTCTCAAACTAGCCACTATTTCCTTAAAATCTTCACTATCAATAGTAGAAGAGTTTACCTAAAACTCAATTACTATTTCCTTTAAAGTCTCAAGTCGAAGATAATTTACTTTTTTCTTCAAAAGATTATTTTCACTAATAAGAACACCATTTTTTCTTTTCAAAAGATTGTTTTCACTAATGAGAACATCCTTTTTTTTTCTCAATTTGTTGCTGACCTAGATAGTTCTTTCTGGAAATTTTTCGTCTTTTCAAACGCAACCTCTACACAATAATGCATGCAATAAAAATCACACGAAAGAAGATATGCAACAACAAAACATAAACATAAACATAAAAAATATCATTGTAGATCTGTCGCAAAAGAAAGGCATAAGAAAAAAGAGATAACACATCAGACTTATGGCACTTGCAAAAATTCTCCCATAATTATTTGGAATCCACGATGTGAGATGAAGTGCACCAACTCCACACCACAAATCCTTCCAAAGCTATTTGAAGAACTCAAAGCTTCCGAAAATTTTATATGCAATTGTGGAGTTTCAAAATGCAGTAGCAAAAATAGAATGGCTAGCATAAGGTGCTACAAAAAATTTGACACATGTTGGTACAATATATAGTTCAAGAACTTCAATGGATGAAATACACCCCTATACTATATAAAATTGAACAAATATGTCCTCTAATATATTTTTCGGTTTCCGTTAAATCAAGAGCACAAGTAGCTGCAAACATAACGTTAAGGATACGTCTTGAAACAACGTTTAAAAGACAGGCAAAAGCGCATAATATCGTATAGTACTGGATCTGGACCTTTTCCGTTATATGTTTTTGTTTCAAATAAGTTTGGCTTACTTTAACTCACCTTGGCATATTGAGGCAAGTCTATTTATAACAATTTGTAAAAGAAAAAATAAGTTCGGGTAATGTTTTAATTTATTTTTTTCCAAATCCATTGCCAACCACATGTCATCGTCCAGATTTGTCACTTGAACACCTCAAGTAATGCTTGTTTAATCTAGACTCTTCAAGTGAGCTTTCACTGTGCCATTTAGATCATTTTTGCACAATCAACCAAGTATGTAAGATGTGTATAACACACTTGTCGATGACGTAAAAAATGATAAATTAAATTAGGACACGTGGCGTTTGATCAAATAATAAATATAAAAATAATTTTTGAGAAAATATTAATATTTTAAAATTTTGGAAATCATGTTCTTGGGGTTCTTCACCATCTTCATGTGTCTTCTTATTCCAACCATGATTTTAATCCAAAATTTTAAGAGAAACTCCTCCAATTGTGTTATAACTGTTAAGGTTCGCTTTTTTATACCGGTTAGCGTACAAAGAGCACCTAAAAAATTGGATGGTGCTCTAAATTGGATAATGTATTTAGAGTCATCACCTAATTTATAGGTAAATTAGGAAAACCAATGTGAATTGAGTTTATTCAAAAGTTTGAAAAATCCTATCTAAGCCAGAGTCAATGTAAGGGTTCTGGTGATCCCCGGAAAGGTGTTAGCACCCTGGTATTAAGGATCCGTAGAATACGGTTGACCTACCGGCTCTATAGCATGCTTTTTAAAATGATAAAATTGTTTAAGGTTTAAAAATTCGCAAAGTAATTATCATTTTATGCATTCAAAAACTCAAAGCTTTGTTTTAAAACAACAGTTTAAAACTTCCGTCGAAATGTTATGCACGAAATGTTTAATCAGTTTAGTTTTCAGACTAAGAACACTCAACAGTGAATTTGAGTAGAACTTCATATTTTAGCCCAACTATTTGATTATTATACACTTGCATCTTTTGTTTAAAAACCTTTTCAAGTAGTGATATAGTTCCCCTTAAAACAACAAGTTTGGTTTTATCAAAGAAAGAGCAAAATGATTTTCCCCCTTTTAGCATGTTGTAGCCCATTAATCAACATCATATTCAAACTTTTCATAATCCTTAACCTATTTCAAGTCCAAGATAAGTTTTAATTTTTTGTCAAAAATCATTTATCCTATTTGAGCTCAGCCTCAACAATAACTTAAGTCAAAATGTTCCTATTTTCAATCCAACAGTCTATTTGTTTCATGTCACTTTGACCCGAACATTTGGGTCCAACATACGATCCATTTCAGTTCATTTCACATTTTAAATCACTCAGGCTCATTACTTGGGTCCTCAAATTAATTCATTTCATGTTTAGATGTAATTCTTTTTGAGTTCACAAAATTATTTTAACAACTTAGCCAAAATCGATTTTCATTTCCAGATTTTATTGTTCAAAAAGAGTCCATTTCTTAAACCATAACGGTCCACTTGTTTTAGATTTAATCAAGTCTTGAAACTACCTAGCGATCTAAACTAAACAATATATGTATCGTTTTGTCTATCCTAGATTTCAATCATATTGGAGTTCCAATAATATCAAGCATTTTATTTACAACAAATACACACACATATATATATAATGATATGTAAAAATGAAAGGGAAATAAAGCTCAGGCTGCTGGGCCTACCAAACCCACAAGTTGATTATTTTTATCCATAACTGGAACTTCATGCAAATATTAGTTTTCCTTTTCCATTTTTATCAGATTTGACTTGATTGAGCCTCAGCCCAATCGGCTAAGGGCAGGACACAGTCATCTGAATGAAGTGATGGGCCCAATAAAACTATGCAAGCAGATTTATGTCCACATAAAAGCTATTCACCAAATGTTTGTATGATGTTTTCCAGTTTTAAATCCTACTTAAACTAGGTGAGCAGTTTTGGCACTCAACAGATGATGCACAATTACAACATATATGCAGATGATCAAATCAGGTAAATGTTACGGTTCGCTATTTCATACGGGTTAGCGTACAAAAAGTTACTAAGAAGTTGGATGGTGCTCTAAATTGGATAATGTGTGTCGCCACGTAATTGATGGGTAAATTAGAAAAATTAGTGTGAAAGGGTTTATTCAAAAAGTTTGAAAAATCCTATTTAAACCAGAGTCAAGGTAAGAGTTCTGATGATCCTCTAGAAAGGTGTTAGCACCCCGGTATTAAGGATTCGTAGTATATATTTGACCTACGGGCTCTATAGCATGCTTTAAAATGATTTAAATTATTTATGGGTTAAAAATCCGCAAAAAGGTAACTTGTCATTTCATCCATTCAAAACTCAAGGTTTTGTAAAACATAGAGTTTAAAACTTCCGCCGAAAATAGTATGCACAAAATATGTAATCAATTTAGTTTTTCGGACTAAGAACACTCAAATGCGAATTTGAGTAGAACTCCACATTTACTCCAACTATTTTGATTATTTACACTTGTATCGTTTTTAAAAAATCATTTCAAATCTTAAAAGTGGTATAGTTTCTCTTGAAATGACAAGTTGGATTTTTGAAAAGAGGTAACAAAGATGATTTCCTTTTTTTATTCCCAACATGCTATAAAGCCAAGTCAAGTCATATTCTAACTTTCTAAATTCTTAACTTAACTCAAGTCCGAGATGATTTTATTTGAAAAAAACATTTTTCCTATTCGGCTTATCCTGGTCTATAATTTAAATCAAAATTATCCTTAGTGTCAAAATTCAAAATCCAGATTATCAATGGTCCATTTACAATGTCACTCAGGCCCAAAATGGGTTCTTAATTCGGTCCAAATCTGTCCCAAAGCCCATACTATATTTTCAAAGCCCAAAGTCGATTTGTGAAAAGGGAGGGGCCTTGGCCTCCCCTTCAAGCATATTACGATGTCTGGGCTGGTCCTGGGCCATTTTGTCTTGGGCTCAGCCGATGAGAAATTAAAAAGGGCCCAATACGTTTTCCTCTTAAAATAATTTAAATTTATAGTGGCCATATTTCACAAATGTGGTCCCATTTTAAATTAGAAAATGGCCGGATAATTTCCATAAATCTTCATTTTGAGTCTAACTTTGACACTAATTCGAAATTAGTAACTTCAAGTCAGTGCAAATGTCTTTTAAATTAAAATATAATTTAACTATGAGATGTAATTCT
Source organism: Anisodus tanguticus (assembly GCA_034509755.1). NCBI lineage: Eukaryota > Viridiplantae > Streptophyta > Magnoliopsida > Solanales > Solanaceae > Anisodus > Anisodus tanguticus. The sequence goes on along the minus strand of CM067540.1, from coordinate 50,135,021 downwards.
ATTATCGTATTTAATTAACTATTTTACGAATTTGGCGGAGCGGAATACTAATTCTTTAATTTTGATAATTCTTTTAAAATAATTATATTTATAATTATCGGTTAAAAAATCCAAAATTATGATTAGTGGTCAAATTATGCAAATTTTGCGGTATTTTATCAAATGAAAACACAAAATACTCTCGAAATAATTATGTAAAATCATATTCGCTTTGTAAGAAGTATATTCCACTACGTCTGAGACTCGGGAACTCTGAATAATTAAATAAAATTATTAGAGGGTAAAAATTAGGTGTCAACAATAACTTTAGCTAAAGTTTCCCCACGAAGAACCGAAGACAACTCCAACATTAATTTCTCAAAATTTTCATCAAATCAAGTAACTCATTTTAAACCTTCAAGCTTTCTAAAGACCCTATTAATGGTGTTTAGACATAATTAATTCAAAATAATCCAAAGAGACAAAATGGAGTTGCCAGATCTGAAACCCAAATGAAAAAAAGAAGATGTAACCCAGATAAAAAATAATGGAGTTTCGCCGGAAAATTATTTGAAATCCAGATATGATTTTTCTTTTCTCAATGAGCTCTTTTGATTTTTTTCTTTTTAATGAGAGAGAGAAAGAGAGAGAACGAGAGAATGGAGTTGAGTTAAAAGTGTATTATTTACTTTTTCAGGTAGAACTATCGGCGGCAACATCTTGGTGATGGTAGAGAAAAAGAATGAAGAAGAAGAAAAATATGTTTTTTTGGTTCTGAAGTGTCTAAATGGAACAAGCGTTACCTGAGGTGTTCAAGTGATAAATCTGAATGACCACAGGTGGCTGGCGATTGATTTGGCCAAAAGATAAAATTGGTTTTGGGGCATTCCACGCGTCTGTTTTCTGTGAAAATCATGTAAGTTGCCAAGTCAGCGAAAGGGGTCAAATGCCACAGAGTAAGCCCACCTGAAGTGTCTAAATGGAACAAACGTTACTTGATGTGTTCAAGTGACAAATCTGGACGATCACAAGTGGTTGGCAATGAGTTTGGCCTTTTTTGGGATTTGTATTGGGCTTGGGCGAGGCATTTGTAGAATATCTTGAGACTCATATGTAGGGCTTTGTTTTATGATGGTTACACTTCAGGCATTCGATTGTATGCTCTAAATAAACCTAACACTCAATATTCGGGACTCACCCGCCAATTTCTACGCAAATTATATATGAAATTTCCTAATTAGCACTACTGACTCTCGAAATTCTTTAATAAAAATGAAAAAAAAAAACCAAATTATCTAAAAAGTACTATGATGGAGAGTAACTTAAATAGCAAGCCATAATATTGGATATTTACTAATTGAAGAATATCGTGAGGGTGAATATGATTTGAATGCCATTCTAAAATTAGATAGCTGACTATTATATCTTCACTTGCCGGTTTTCATGTCTTGGTTCTATATATGTCTCCCAAAATTGTGAGACTTATATTATTCTGCTATATGAAAGCACTTATGCATTGTTTCATAAAGGTGTTGTAAATGAAATGAACCTTGAGCCTAACTCAACCTTAAAAGTTAGTTCATGAGGTAAAGATTGTCCAATACTATATAAGGAGATCACTCATCCCATTAACAACCCATGTGAGACTTCTTCACACCCTTCTCACGCTCAGGACTGTATGTCTGAAGCGTGTGCAATTTAATATGGAGGCTCAACATTGGGAAACAAATTTTGGGATGAGTCTTGCTCTAATACAATGAAAAGGAAATGAACACTGGGCCTAACCCAACCCTAACAATTAACTCATGAAAAAATGATTGCCTAAGACCATATAAGTGACTACTCATCCCATTAACTACCAATCTGGGACGTCTTTAGAGGTGTAATGTTTTAAATTATAATGCTAATAATTTTTAACGTTATTTAATTAATTTGAAGAAGAAGGAGGCAGTATCTGCAATCTAAAATTATCAAAACTGACTAAATTTTAAATAATTAATTATACTGATTATGTTTTAAATGTACTTACCAACGGTTACCTGCTGCTATTTCTACACATCCATCCCTAATTTCAAGATGTGCATTCTATTAAAATTTGGAAATAGGTTGAGTTGCCTAACGTAGCTCGTTCTTAGTAGTTTTATATCCACTTAGCTTTCGAAATAGATTTATTTATTAAAACTAGGATTTTTTTTAAGAAATAATAAAAAGAGTCATTTTATTTATCAAAATTATGAGTACAATTCTTTTTATTCCTTGATTTTTTCTCCGTGATTCAAGGTCTGTTAATATCGTATTTTTTAAACGTATGATGGTTTAAACCTCCTTGAGATGTGTTGGATCACCAAGAACGTCATAGTACTTTGATACTTTGAGTTGATCAGAGGAAGATAGTTTCTTGATCAATTCAACTTTAAGAGGGACAATATATATGATTTTGATCTCTTTGTGAAGACTCAAAATTGTTTATGAGATATTAGAGATAATTAAGTTTGTTTGCATTACTAAGTAAGCTCAATCGAGCCAATCACAAGATCAGCTGACTTAGCTAGACTATTTCAACTGCTCAATATACTTAATGGCTTATCTATTTGAGGGTAATTACTTGACATTTGACAATACTAGCGGCTCATTCAAAGTACTTAACGATCCCATTTTAAACTACTTTGACTAGGTCGATGTGGCTCTATCCATTTTACTTTAGTCAAAGTTTAGGGGGCAGGGCAAGGCAATAGGCCCCGTTTGACTATCCGTAGGAACAAACATTTTCTTTCAGCTATATATATTATTGATATAAACTTATTCGCACTGAAAATTTACGCCAGATCAATAGATGTATAATTATTGTTGTTCTTGAACAAACATAATTAAAATTTAATCATAATTAGTTAATATATATATATATATATATATATATATATATATATATATATATTATATTCATTTAATTAAAACTATAATAAATTGAATTGATTTGATGCGGCGAAAATAAGTATTTACAATGAAAAGACAAAACGTTCTTAAAATTTAAATGAATAAATTGTTTTACCTCCGTAAGAAAGGACATTTTGAAAGAGAATAATCCCTTGATTATTTTCATTAATGAAAAGATTTATATATATGATATACAATATGTAATTATGAAAAATAATTCTACCTTTTTGTAATACAAGACTACTATATTTTCTTAATACAAGACTACTATCATAATTACATATGTACAAGAATTCTAAAAATTATGGTAAGTAAATATACATTGTACAAAACCGATCCGTGTGATATACACGACATATTTCACACCCCCGTAGTCATAGCGGGCGGTTGTCGTACGCTGAGACTGTCCCTAAAATCTTCAAACAGAACTAAGGGAAGACCCTTAGTAAAGATGTCAGCAATTTGGTACCGTGAAGGGACATGCAAGACACATACTTGTCCACGAGCTACCTTTTCGCGAACAAAGTGAATATCCATCTCGATATGTTTAGTGCGCTGATGCTGGACCGGATTTCCAGAGAGATAGACTACACTAACATTATCGCAATAGACCAAGGAAGCTTTCTGAATAGGAAAGTGAAGCTCTAATAGAAGATTACGCAGCTAGCATGACTCAAACACCATATTGGCTACCCCTCGATACTCGGTCTCCGCACTAGATTGCAATAAAGTAGCCTAGCGTTTAGCCGACCAAGAGACCAAGTTATCACCAAGAAACATACAATAACCAGATGACGAATGTCTGGTATCTGGACATCCACCCCAATCTACATCTGTATAAGACACGAGAGTAGATACAGAGGATGGATATAAGTGCAAACCATAATCAAGAGTGCCCTGAATGTAACACACAATGCGTTTGAGAGCATGCATGTGCTCGTCCCTCGGATCATGCATAGATAAATACACCTACTGCACTGTATATGTAATATCGAGCCTCGTGAAAGTAAGGTACTGAAGAGCCACTACAAGATTACGATAGTGGGAGGGATCCTATTAAGGTGTGCTAGAACTAGCACTCAGCTTCGGTTTGGTGTCAACCCGAGTAGGAGAGGACTTACAGGATGACATGCCAGCTCGTTCTATAATCTCAACTGCATACTTCATCTGGGATAGAAAACGATCACCTGCATGACGAGTAACAGCTATACCAAAAAAATAACTCAAGGGCCCCAAGTCTTTCATAGCAAATTCTGAATTGAGAAGAGATATGATAGACTTGCGCAAGTTATCAGACGAGGCAATCAATATAATATCATCCATATATACCAGAATGTATGTAAGAGAAGTTCCACGACGATAGATGAACAGAGAATGATCAGACATGCTATGAGAAACCCCAATAGCAGACACATAATCTGCAAACCTTTTATACCAAGCCCGAGGGGCCTGTTTAAGCCCATACAAGGACTTTTTCAGCAAACAAACATGATTAGGATGATCGGGGTCCCTGAAACCCAAGGGCTGATGCATGTATACTGTCTCCTTAAGATCACCGTGTAAGAAAGCATTTTTCACATCCAGCTGATGAATGAGCCATGCTTTCGAGAGAGCCAGACTGAGAATAGTGTGAATGGTTGCCGGTTTGACCACCTGACTAAATGTCTCTCCACAATCCACGCCAACCTGTTGAGTTTTGCCATCACCTACAAGACGGGTCTTATGCCTCTCAAAACAACCGTCAAATTTTTTCTTATGAGTAAAAATTCACATAGAACGAATAACATTGATACCAGGCAGACAGGGCACTAACTCCCACATCTTATTTTCAATAAGAGCATTATATTCATCATCCATGACCATTTTCTAATTCGGGTCATGAATGGCAGACATTGGATTATGTGATAGGGGTGATTTAGTGACATTAGAATTGAGATTAAAATACCATTTCGGTTTAAAAATACCCCGTTGGCTGCGAGTAACGGGCCCTTGACTCCGAATAGAAGTGGACTGGACTTGGGATGGTGTCTGGTCAACTCGGGATTGGCCAGCAGGCAGTGGGCCTGCTGGCCGGATGACTGGACTGACAGACTGAAATGTTGGGCCAACAGGCAGTGGCATGCTGGCCACGAGGCTGGACCGGGAAGGGAAGGATTTGGGCTAGAAAGCAGTGGGCCTGCTAGCCGAGAAACCGAGACTGGATTAAGGACAATTGGGTCAGCAGGAAGTGGGCTTGTTGGCGGATACTGGTTACGGGGGGGGGGGGGTTGTGGGTCCAGAATAATCCCTTGATTATTTTTATTATTGAAAATATTTATATACATGATATACAATATATAATTATGGAAAATAATTATACATTTTCCTAATACAAGACTACCACATTTTCCTAATACAAGACTACTACCATAATTATATATGTATAAGAATTCTAATAATTATAGTATGTAAATATACATTGTACAAAATCGATATACACAGTTTCCGTGTGATATACATGATATCTTTCACCTTTGATCACCATATGGGATTTACTGTTATAAAAAAAATTAAAATCTATAAAAGGCATAAATACTTGGGTAAAAGATGAACCGAACTTATAAATATAATTTCTTAATTATTTTGAGAAATATTCGCGTTTTTACAACATAATTTATTATTATCAAGTAGTCAACGCCTCTTTTAATGGTGGTTTTTATTTGTGGTCCTATACATGGGACCTCAGTGACAGTGAGACTAAAAATGAAAAGAGCATCTTTTCGAATGAAAAACTGAAAAGTGGGTTGACTTTTCTAAAGAGTATTTGTGGTGCTTATTGATCAGTCAAGATTCTTGTTTTCTTGTGACCCTCCTATTAAAAAAAGTGACACTTAGATCCCCATTCTTGAACTATAAAAGTACAATGCATAATGGAGATTAATTAGTTATGTACTAACAATAATTGAATTAATTAGTTGTGTACTAACAATAATTGAATTAATTAGTTGTGTACTAAACAATAATTGAATTAATTAGTTGTGTACTAAACAATAATTGAATTATTTTAATTCAATCCATAGGATTCATCAATCCTTGAATCTAGTTCATATGTAACCTTACAAAGTGCATTAGTGGTGATTTTTTAGACATTGTTTATATAGTGCTCTGTCATGTTCTGTCCTGCATGTACAATAATACATTTGTGATAGATTATTATAAGTCCAAAAGGGCTTTTTGCTTACGAAGCCATTCTCTTTTTATTTTTTATTTTTGTAACTCTCGGTTTCGTTTCTAAAAAGACAATTTAATTTAATTAAGTTATATGCAACTAACCGTCCATTTCATTTGTTCATCTTTCCCAGTATGGCTCTTTTAGCAAGGATCATCAAGAAATTTCTTCTTTCTTTCCTAAATAATCTAATTTAATCCTTTTTTTAGTTCATACTTTCTTCGTCTAATTTTATGTGATAATTTTTTATTAAATATGAATAAAAGAAGGATTAATAATTCATTGTAATTAAAGAAAATATTACATAACAACAACGTGTATCAATCCCAAGCTAGTAACAATTGCCAATATAATCACTAACCATATTGTCCTATTAAGACCCTTATGAATTTAATATTTGCAACTTTTTAGGTTCTCTCAGTTTTATTACCAACGTATAAATCTCTAACAAGGCTGCATTACCCATATAAACATTAAGCCTAATTTAAACGTACTGATAGAGCAGTTTATATGGTTGTCTTTAAGTAAGGATACCGATTTAATTTTTGACCCCATTAGGAAATGTACAAACATATACTTCCACCAAAATTTTCCTCCTCTTCTTCTTCGTGCTCCATCCATTTTCTTCATATTGAATATTCATTGCTTATTTGTGATTATTTTAGACTGATTTTGATTGAAGAAACTTTAACAATATCGTTGTTGACGCAAAAACATGTTCTTGAAATTTCTACGTAGCAAATATGGTGATCGTCATCATTTTTGGCTAAATCCTGATGGATCGTCAGGACTTTCAGCCATAAATGTTAAAACAAATCTGACGATGATCTGTGGTCAAAATTCTGACGATCGTCATAACTTGAAGTTAAAACAAGTCTTGTGACTGAAGTCCTAGCAACCCGCCAGAACTTTTCTTCCTCTGACGAAGCGATTGTTTTTACACCATTTTTCTTAACGAGGTGAAAATTTTGAATTTATAAATATTTGAACTTCATGAATTGTACATGAGTTTGAAACTCCAGCAAATTCATACTTAAATTGCAAGTTTGAATTCTATGAATTGTTCCTGTGTTTGAATTGATAAAGGTTTGTACTACGTGAATCGTTCATGCACTTTGAGACTCTAGTAAGGATGGCCAGTGGGCCGGGTCGCTCGGTCCCGACCCCGACCTGATCCCCCTTAAAAAAATGGTATCGGGACTCGAAATCGGGACGGGACCTGGGCTCGTCCCGCCCAGGCCCGTACCGCCACCGACCCGCCCCCGACCCCCTCTTTACAAAATGATCGTTGCACAACGGCTATTTTATATTTTGGCCGTTATGCAACGGCCATTTTTGTCCCCACCCCATAAACCTACCCTACCCTCTTAATATTTATTTTTATCTCCTAAGTTACTATATTTACGCTTTAATCCAATTTTCCAACTATAAATACCTCATTTTCTCTTCATTTTAATCTCACAAATCTTCCTGCAACAATCTCTTTAATCTCTCAACTCAATTTATCTATCTACAAGTCTACAATTACATTGCCTATTAAATATTTTCTTTTATTTGCTCATTTGTATAATTGTATCAAAGTTCAAAATTTGGGATTGAAGTTGGCAACTAGCTTGAGGATCATCCATCGAGCAAAGTTTCAATTTTTAACATTGATTACACGTCGACGTTACGTCGGCGTTTGATACATTCGTTCCTTCTTTAAATTATTTTTGTTACTTTATTTTAATTATCGCACTTAATTTTATTATCTTTAATTATTTATTAGCATAATTAAAATTGAAGGATTAAGATGTATGTTTAAGGGTAAGGGTAAGGGTGGTTCTTCTAGTAGGGGTAACAAGGGCATGTGTACTTCTTCTAGTCATCCTATTCCTAGATAAAATGATTTGGTTGATTACACACATATAGATCAAACTGAATTTTTTAATGATATACCATTAGAGTTAGACGACGAGATATTTTCTGCAACTCAACCAGACTTTAATTTAGAAGATAATCTAGATGACACACCCACTAATCTAGATGACACACCCATTTACCTAGATGACACACCCACTAGTGCACCTCCAACTGGAACGCCTCCTATTTCCCCTAGTATGAGACGAGACCCAATAAAATGAAAATTAAAATCAGATGCATGGATTTTTTTATAGGGAAAAAGAAAATCAAGTAGTTAGATATCAAATTTGTAAAAATGTTTATAAATTTAAAATGGGAAAAGGTCAGGGTGGGACGGGAGGTTTATTGAGACATGTACAAAACTTTCACAAAGCTAGGTGGGATCAATACTTGGCTGAAAAATCGGGTGCGTCAATGCGCTCTCAGTCGGGACAAGGTTCACATACCGTTCCGGACCAAGTACATGGTCAAATTAACCCTATGACGGGGGAAATTGTAGGCCATAAATATGATAAACATAGAGATAAGAAAGCAATAGAAAAATTAGTTGCGGTGGAGGGTTTGCCTTTTTCATTTCCTTTCTCTCCTGATTTTATTCATTACATTAGAGATATGTATAATCCTACTTTTAACGGTTTTCCTATATCAACTGTTAGGAGATATGTTTTTAAATTTACACATGAATATCAACAATATTTACGTTATTCATTATATAATTTTAATGGCAAAGTGGCTCTCACTTCTGATATAGGCCATAGTACTAACGACCATGATTATTTAACGGTAACATGTCATTGGATAGATTATAAATGGTCTATGCAAAAATGTATTTTAGCGTATAGATATATTGATGATAGGCACACTGGTACTTTTATTGCAGAAAATATTCATCAAGTTTGCGATTATTATGGTATAACTGACAAAATAATGACTGTTACATTAGATTATTATCCTACTATTTCAACTATGTTATTTTATATAGCTCTAATATTTTTGTTACTTAATGAATATATGGAAAAACCATCTTATAAGGCACCTATTAAAAATGTTTATCAAATAAATTTTTTTCTATTCCCACTATTTATATTATTGGTGTTGTATTAAATCCGACTATTAAAATAGACGGTTGTAAAACACTTTTTGAAACTATTTATGATTGTATAGTAGTACTTCCACCTCCAACTCCAAAAAATTCAAATGAATAACCACCTAAGGAACCAACTAAAGAAGAAGTTTTGTCTAGCATACACAATGAATGCAAAATAGTATATACGCATTACCAACAAGAAAGTGCTAGCAAACAACCGGCTTCTATACCATCTTCTTCTTCTACAATACAACCTTATAAAAAATATGTTGTTTCTGCGGCTAGTATTGAAAGCCTTAGAAATAGAATGTTTAGTGGTATCACTACTAATCAAGTTAGCGAGTTTGATGTTTTTGTTTTGCATGGTGTTGTACCGTACCAAGCAGTTCTCAATGAAGAAGGACGTGAAGACTTGCTTAAATACTAGGGGACAATGAGAAGACATTTCCGACACTAGAAAAGATGGCCCGAGATGTGTTGAACATTCAAGCGTTATCAACAACGTCTGAAAATGCTTTTTTTGCCGTAAGATTTCAAATAGGAGAGCACATACACTCATTAGCGGGAGACAGCTTGAATATTGCAGTTTTATTCAGAGATTGGATCTGAGCGGAGTGTAGAAGGTGGGGTCAACCAGAGATCAACGAAGAAAATGATGAAAACTACAACGAAATCTTGTCCGACGGAGGTGGAAGTGACGTCGAGCAATTTGACCAACAAATTCAATTCCAACCGAAGAACCACAATACATTGTGAAGAAATTAGAAAGGTGTTTATAAATATATAATTTTTTTAATTACAATTTTACTATGTAATTGCAACTTTCAACACCACAAAGTTGCAATTTTGAAATTGTATAACAAAAAAATCATATTTCTATTAAATAATATAAGAGGCACAAAAATAACCTTGGGATGTTTTTATTACACTATCTTGTTCAATTATTGAAGTGTTTATATATGTTATTTTTAAAAAAAATTAAGTGCCAAAAAAAAATGAAAATTCCAATCCCGACCCGACCTGTCCCGCCAAGACCGGGCCCCTTTTCCGACGGGACCGGGAACGAGACGGGACATCGGCGGATCCCGCCAGTCCTGACCCGCCAATCCCGCCGGAGGACCCGCCCCGCCCCGAACCCGCCCCACTGGCCACCCCTAGACTCTAGCAAATTTTCATACTTAAATTGTGAAAATTTGAACTCCATGAATCATTCATGAAAATTTGAACTCCATGAATCATTCATGAAGTTTGAACTTCATGAATCGTTTATGGAGTTTGAAACTACAACAATTTTCAAACTTCATGTTGTTAGTATTGTTAGTAATTTAGTCGAGGATATTTTTATCCAAATAGTATTATTTTGGACTTAAAATTAGTGGCTAAATATTAACAAACGGCTGGAAAATTGGTCATCCAAGCTATTTTTTTTACCTAATTTTCTAAATTATACAAAAAAAGATTTAACTTTTGTTTGACAATGAAAGTTTTAAGACGCTTTCTTCTCTTAATTGTAGCATATGGTAAAAGTGCAATCTTATTATGATTAGCACCTTCACAGGGAGCTTAATGCTTATGATTAATTAATATTAATTATTTGCTCTTTTAATCTTTCAATTATTTATAAATTTTCATTTTGTTCTTATAGTATTTCACTAGGCATATTTAACATTGAATTAAATAAATAAAATGTGTGTCTTTGTTCCTTTATACAAAAAATATGTTATATTTATATTACTTTAGAATTATAATACCCTTAGATAAGAATCACATTATAAATTTAACATATCATATGGATTAATAAAATGGTTTAATAGCGAAGAATTCATTTAATTTGTGGAGTTCACAATTAAGAGGATCAAATGTGCATATTTAATTAACTGAAAGTCAAATATGCTTAATCACATATCATAAGGATAAAAGTAAGAATTATAAATAATTCCGGGACTAAAAGTGCATAGTTCCCTATACACAAAGACAGAGACCGGAAGAATGTGGTAATGCATGATTCGTTTGATTAAACAATTAATTATGGAAACAGGTGCGAAATAACTGTAATTTTCGTTGCCCACTGGGATGTCACTAATTAAAAAGTGCATCTACTTTCTTTTAGTAAAAAATAGATAATTAAAGATTTGATAGAAACAATAATTACCTCTAAAATATATATTACCTTATTATATATACATAATAAAGCTTTGGTTCAGGTGGTTTCTTACTCTGGAGATTACCTCGTCGTTTCTTATTTCACACACTAGACGAAGGAAGGGACCCTACCTAGGTCACTTTAATTTGCCATATGATCAACCTTATTAAAAAAAAATACCACTTGCCCTAAAAAAATAACACTAAGTTGAAAAATTAAGGTTCCAAAATATAGAACATAATGATTCGGTAACAAGCAAAATAGTTTAGTTGTACACTTGTACTCCTCTTCGTCAACCTGCTCGGTTTATTTAATTGATTTGATTTGAATTTCTCAAACTTTGGACACCTCTATCCAAAGGACTGATATTTAATGATTTATTAATTGTCTATACAATGTTTTAAAGTTCTAAAATTTGGTTGAAAACTCTATATGGAGTGCATATATTTTCGTCTAGACTCTCAGCTTTGCATTAGTTTAAATACAATTGGGCGTCGTGTCGCTTGCCATATACATTCCATCTGGTCCCAAATATTACTGTAATTATTTTGCCAAATTGAATTTATTCCTAAATATATGATGTTTTATAAAACTTATAAGAAGCATTTATAACTCTTTTTCTTCAAATTTATTCTTACTGCTCCATTTAGTGAGATGTCTTAGAGAGAAATGAAAGGTAGTTTAGACAAATAATTTTATAATTAAGGCTATTAATTAAATATCCCCTTAAGGGATGAGCAATAGAATTCTAAAAGAAAAATTATATAGATCGGAGTTAGAAAAAATATAGAGCGGGGCTCTTATTTTTTTACAAATTTCTTTCTGACACTTGATAGATGAACTGTCATAGTTTATAAAATTTAATCAATAAGGATTGTGGTGAGATGGATATGGTCCATCACCCTTAATTAGAAGTCTTGGTTCGAGCTTTGTGTATGAAAAAATTATGTTAGAGAGTCCTTCTCCTTAAATAGGTCTTACGCGGTGTGAATCTAAATTAATCGGGGCAAATGGAATGAAAAATAAATAAATAAAAAGTTAATCGATTTCAAAGACATACTTTTGAGTTTTGACAACATATTCGTGCCCCACATATAGGGAGTAGTAACCGAAAATGCCTTTAACATGAAGGGCAGTTGGAAAAATAGTGAAAGAATTGAACATGACTAAATCCATTGTTGTTAAGATTGAGATAAGTTATGGTTCAAATAAAGTTTCCAGTCCTTTCACAAAAAGTAAAAATATGTTCTCCTTAAAGAGAGAAAAAATCAACAAAAAAGTGGGAAAATAAAGGTATGATTTCATGTCAATAATTGAACAAAGCATCAATTAGTTTGATGATAATATTTCCATTATAGATTTTGTGACAGAGATATCTGAATCTTCTTAGCTGATAAGGAGTTCACTTTCTATAGATCTGCAGAATCAATAATTTCTGTGTAAAGAGGTGTCGATCGTACATTGATTGTAGGCAAAATATAGTGGAAATGTGATTCAGGACCTCTACTTAAAAATGTATCTTTGTGGCTAACAACTTGGCCCAGTTTTCAGATCAATTGGGCTCTGAAGCACATCAAGAGTCAAGAACCTTTGATTTGGAAGTTTTTGCTATTTGATTTTTACCCTTCATATATGTGGTCCTTATTTTTTGCTCATGCTGTTCATTTAATGAAAATATTCAAATTTGCTTCGCTCGGTATAAGTTCTATAATATTTATTTTCGGAAACTGAACGTTTGTCTCACTCGGCAAAAGTTCAGTAGGAATTAAATAATGTGGCATATGAATATTTTTCAAATTATGTTGAGTGTTGAAAATTGTCGTATTCGACATAACTTGTAGGATATTATGATATATATATATATATATCGAGTGAAATGGAAACTTTGCCATGCAAAATCTAAATTTATACCTCACAAAAAATACAAAAGGACAAAAATTAAACATAAAATTGAGGGGAAAAAATTAAAGACCATCCCATTTGGGATTTGTGCGAATGACCCTTTAATTTGTCCAACCATGGCTATTCAGAGAGCAAAGTTTCAGATAACAATCAAATCATCTTCAAATTTATTTGGTTTGCCAGAGTATTGTAGTTACTTTGCATTTAAGTTATATACATCTTATTTTTTTTATACATAATTATGAGATTTTAAAACACAAATACATATTTGAGCTAAAGTTATTGGGCTCTGCCAAACCCGTAGGCAAAACTATAGCTCCTACATTGCGTGCACCTAAAACTAATTTTATAAGGTACTTGCTATCTTTCATTAGTGCAGATACCAAATAACTCTCTGTGTCAAAACTTGAATAGATGAAAATAAATCATCTAGGAATCGTTTTGTATGATGTATAAGAAAAATAATCATTGTATATAATGTTTGGTTGTAATTTGAATCATCTATAACTTAATCTTTGTATAAATTAATACATCAATTGGTGTATTATTTTATACCACCAACAAAACATAATCTTTGTATAAATTAATACACCAATTGGTGTAATATTTTATACCACCAACAAAATGGAATAATTAATCCATGCATAACTTATAAATGGATAAAGTATCAAAAGGACAAAACTACCTTTATCTTTTTCATAGAAAATAATGAAGGTCAAGCATTCAAGGGTATAATTGTATACTCATTATATTTTAGTTTTAAGAAATAAATAAATATTTTAAATGATATATTGTATATCCAATTTAGTTCAATGAACCATACACTTAGCAAGAAATTATCTTTGTATTATTATCCATGCATAACTAAATCTTGAATTATAATCCATGTATAACTAACATCATACCAAACGACCTCTAGCTCTAGTTGAAATTTGAACCAGAGATCTATGTTCTCAATCCATTTATTGATTACTAGATTATATCCTTAGGTTCATGGGCGAATCTAGAAGGATCCCAGGGTGTTCACCCGAATACCCTCGACAAAAAATATATTACATATATAAGGTAATTATTTTTTATTTTATATATATATATATATATATATATATATATATATATATATATATATATATATATATATATATATATATATTATATCAGTGATTCAGGAAATTTAAAATTCATTTTGAGATTTCAATTCTAAATCTCACTCGCTACTGCTTAGGCTCATATTTAAGTTATATAAACTTATAATGCAAAATCTTTTAACACCATTAGCGGACAATTCAATTTTACTGGGCATTGTTTATTATTATATTTTTCAGGTTAGCATCATATCAAACTTTTTATAAACGGCTGACTGTTGTTGTAAATTAACTTAATTTAATTATACAAATAATATATACCTTTACACCACCCAAAAACTTAAGTTTTTTTCTTTTTAATTTGGCTTTCCTAAACGTGTGTGGATTATATATTGACTCTTACCTTTTTTAATTTGGCTTCCCTAAACGTGTGTGGATTATATATTGACTCTTACCTGTATATTCATAACGGAAAAGTACTTTTATGAAGGAGAGGAGAGGCACATAAACACTTTACCTTCTCTAATTTTTAGTGGCAGAAAATGGCACATAATTACATTGTATGAAAGACTTCATTATTCAATCCTGAGATTAACTTCTAGTTGGTGTATTAAATATACTATCAAAGTCATTTAAAAGACAATACATGTAACAGGTGAAATATTACTTACCTAAAAATTAAGGAATGCTACCAGCTATAATAGAATATTAAATGTACTGATAATAGTAATCAGAGGCAGATTCAGAATCTACTATTTAAACATAATCTACTATTTAAACATATTTAGTGGGTTTTTTAAACAAATATACATAAGCAAACTTATGGGTTCAAATAAACCATAACTTATTCATTGGATATGCCACTAGTCATAATGTAATACTCCCTCCGTTCAGTTTTACTTGTCACATTTTAATTTTACACGCCTATTAAGGAGCCAAAAGTAAATGAAAAGTTTACCATATTACCCATAATTATTACTAATTACTTAATGATTGAAATCAATTAAAATTTACCAATGCAACCAACTAATTAAAATATGGGATCCAACAATTCACATATTCCCCATAAAAAAATAATTTTGGAAAAATGAATTGAAAAATTTGACTTATTAATTACTAAGGGTAAAATAGGAAAACTGTGGTAAATTATCTCTTGATTTTTCAAAGTAAACAAATAAAATTGGTTAACTATTTTTAGTATAGTGGGCAAATAAAACTGAACGAAGGAGTATTTTTTTACAGAGTCCCACCATATATATGAGTTTCACCCATATTGAATTTCCATAGAATGATCTCATCCAATTGATGGTTAATAATGGGACAAACGATATTTTCCAAGATTTGTATCTAATCATTCTTATTTTTCCAAAAGCTAGTCCTTAGTGAGTTGCCACCATAACTAACCACAAAAGTGAAACATGGGTCTTGTAGTGTTTTTCAATCCCTTCTCAACTTTTTAAAGGGGGCACCGTAAAGGTTTCAATGTAGATGAGATATTGATAATAGTGATGAAATTGATGATTGTGACAGTTTTGATGTTAGTGATAATTTTGATACTAGTGAGGATATGAATTCGTTCTCGGGCCTTGTACACACCGCCCGTCAATTTTGACCTTGATATGAAGCTGGAATTACTAACTAGGACAAATAAGCTAATTAACTATAAATATGATGTCGGAAATTTAGAAGTTAGCTATATGAATGGTATTACTTTCCAAAATTTCACCTAAAGGAAGTAGTCGAGCATAAAATTTTCAATTTGATTTAGGACTATTATGGTGGGTTGGATTGCCATCGAAGTGGTGTACACTTTACCGTATGTGAGTGGCCTTTTCCCTCAATTATTGTTTTGAGCACAGATTGAATGTCAATAATTGAGGGAAAAGGCCACTCCCATACGGTAAAGTGTACACCACTTCGATGGCAATCCAACCCACCATAATAGTCATAAATCAAAGCGTTATGAGGCACAAAGCGTTATGTATAACGAAAAATCTCGTCACATACGACGGAGATATAATATCGTTCGACAACTACTCTCTAGTGGAGTTATCACAGACTATGTAAAGTCAATAGATAACGTGTTGGATCCACTTACAAAAGGCCTAACTAGAGAGGTATTTGACAATGTTCAACCGTCATTCATAGCGGTAACTCTACCTAGTAGACTAGAGATCCCAAGAGCTATACAATGTTGAGGGAAAATGCCATAACGCTTTATCCTTGTTTCTGAACATTGTCTTCATCATGACAATAAGTTGAGTTATTTGACAATGTTCAACCGTCATTCATAACTTTGTTTGATCTCTTTGAACCTAGCTCTTGGGATCTCTAGTCTACTAGGTAGAGTTACCGCTATGATGACTTGTCCTAGGCCTTAACCCATTCCCCTCGATGATATTTCAACTACCTCTCTAGTTAGGACTTTTGTAAGTGGATCCGACACGTTATCTATTGACTTTACATAGTCTGTGATAACTACACTAGAGAGTAGTTGTCGAACGATATTATATCTCCATCGTATGTGATGAGATTTTTCGTTATACATAACGCTTTGTGCCCTTCCTATTGTTGGTTGACTATCATAATGTATGCATATATGTGCCATAGGTTTGGGCCAGAATGAAATATTTTCTATGAAATTCTGGAGTCATTCAACTTCTTCACCAGCTTGTCTAGAGCTATAAACTCATACTCCATTGTAGAGCGAGCAATACATGTATTTTTGGATGACTTTCATGACACCACTCCTCCATCAATCGTGAATACATATCCACTTGTGAATTTGGATTTTGTTGATCCGGTGATCCAGTTTGTTTCATTGTATCATTCGATAACTGCGTGATATTGTTTGTAATGTAACGTAAAGTTTTGGGTATGTTTTAAATATCTAATAACTCGTTTCATTGCCATTCAATGCGTTTGATTGGGATTATCCGTGTACTGACTTAGTTTACTTATAGCACAAGCTATATCTGGTCGCATATAGTTCATGATGTACATTAAACTTCCCAATACCCTCGCATAGTCCAATTGACATTCACTTTCACATTTGTTCTTTACAAGAGCAAGGCCTACGTCAATTAGAGTCTTTGCAGTTTTGAAATCTAAATACTTGAACTTCTTAAGCAATCTTCCAATGTAATGAGACTGAAACAATGCTAGACCTTGAGGAGTCTTTTGGATCTTAATTCCTAAAATTAAGTCAGCAACTCCTAAGTTTTTCATATCAAATTTGCTAGCTAGCATACACTTAGTAGCATTTATGTTAGCAATGTCTTTACTCATTATCAACATACAAACACACAATGACTATATGATTTGGAGCGTTATTAATATAAACACATTTATCACATTCATTAATCTTGAATCCATTGGACAACATTGTTTGGTCAAACTTTGTATGTCTTGTTTGGGCGCATGTTTTAGTCCGTAGAGGGACTTAGCAAGTCGACATACTTTCTTTATTTCCCGAAAACTACAAACTCTTCGGGTTGTTCCATGTAGATTTCTTCATCTAAATCTCCATTTAAGAAAGTTGTCTTAACGTTCATTTGATGGATTTCAAGACCATACACAGAGGCTAAAGCTATTAAAATTCGAATGTATGTTATTCTTATTACCGGTGAATATGTGTCAAAATAACCAAGACCTTCTCGTTGTCTAAATCATTTGACAACAAGTCTTGTCTTATATTTGTCAATAGTACCATCATCTTCATCTTCCTTTTGAATATCCATTTGGAACCTAAAGGTTTGTTCCCGGGTGGAAGATCAACCAACTCCCATGTATGATTGTTTAATGTGGATTCAATTTCACTATTGACTGCCTCTTTCTAATATTGAGCTTCCGAAGACGTCATAGCTTCTTTAAAAATTTGTGGCTCATTTTCCAATAAAAATATCAGAAAATCTGATCCAAAGGATGTAGACGTCCTTTGACATTTACTACGCCTTGGATTTCTGTTATTTGGTGTATTTTCCTTTGATTCTTCCCAAGGTCGTTTAGACCCTTCGCCAGGTAGCTCACATTCACCTTTATACAGATAAATAGTTTCAAAAACTCAGTATTATCTGACTCTATTATCGTATTGGTATGATGTCAGAATTTTTGATTTGTAAATAAAAAATCATTATGCTTTACTATTGGTGGCATATTCAATAAAAACACAGTCAATGAATTTTTGTCCTATTTTTACCCTCTTGGGTTTAGGAATCTGTACCTTTGCCAAACACCCCCACACTTGAAAGTATTTTATATTGGGTTTTCTTCCTTTCTATAATTCATATGGAATGAACTATGTTTTTCTATGGGGTACTCGGTTGAGTATTCGGTTAGCTGTAAGTAAATCTCCCTCCCACAAGTTCTACGGTAATCCAGAACTTATCAATAAGACATGCATCATCTCCTTTAAAGTTCGATACTTTCTTTCCGCAATCCCATTGGACTGTGGCGCATATGGAGCAGTTGTTTGATGAATGATGTCATATTGCAAACACACTTCTTCGAAAGGAGAGTCATATTCACTGCCCCTATCACTTCGTATCATTTTGATCTTCTTATCGAGTTGCATTTTAACCTCATTTTTGTATTGATTGAATGCATCTATTGCTTCATATTTACTATTAAGTAAGTAAACATAGCAATAACGCATACAATCGTTAATAAAAGTTATGAAATACTTCTTTCCAACGCGGGAAGGTATTGACTTCATATCACAAATGCTCGTATGAATTAAGTCTAACAGATTAGTATTCCTTTCAACGAAGTTGTAAGGATGCTTAGAATATTTTGACCTCAACACAAATTTGACATTTTGATTTGTTGCATTTAAACTTAGGCAATACTTCCAAGTTGATCATTTTCCGCAAAATTTTATAATTGACATGTCATAGACGTTCATGCCATAAAGAATATGACTCAAGTAAGTTAGACGAAACTTTAACTTTATTATTATTGATAACAATTACATCAAGTTTGAAAAGATGAAACTTCAACTTTATTATTATTGATAGCAATTACATTAAGTTTGAAAAGACCCTCGGTAAGGTAACCTTTCCCCACGTACATATCATTCTTACATATAACAACTTTGTCGGAAACACAAACACACTTAAAATTGTTCTTCACTAGAAGTCCAGTAGAGACTAAGTTCTTCCTTATTTATGGAATATGAAGAACATTCTTCAAAGTCAGTCTCTTGTCTGAAGTCATTTTGATAGTAATATTCCCTACACCTTCAACCTTTGATGTTGCGAAGTTTCCTATAAAGATTGTCTCTTCGGGCCATGCGGGAGTATATGAGATAAACATCTCTTTGTTGGAACATGTGTGGTAGGTGGCGCAAGAATAAATCCACCATTTTTTTGAATTTCCAACCAAATTACATTCGGAGAACATTGCACAAAAATCCTCATCTTCTTCATTCTTCTCAATCATGTTTGCTTGATTTTTCTTCTTTTGGGTTTTCGGGGCACGACAATCTGTAGATTTATGTCCAGTCTTGTTACAATTGTAACAGTCTCTTTTGAATTTGTCTCATCTGAACTTTTCTTCTTAGAATTGTTCGCCGAGCCGGATGATTTCTTTCTTTTGTTAGACTTATTTGTCGGGCCGAGCAGTTTCAACAATATTTGCTCCTGATATTGTTGAATTACTACGAACCTTTCTCTCTGCATATTTATTGTCTTCCTTGATCTTTAGATGAATCACAAGATCTTCTAACTTCATTTTCTTGCGTTTGTATTTCAAGTAGTTTTTGAAATCTCTCCAACATAGCAGCCACTTGAAACGTCTCATTTATAATCATACCTTCAACAAGGAGATCATGGAAAATGATTTGAAGCTCCTGGACTTGGATTCCGACAGATTTATTGTCCATCATTTTATAGTTGAAAAAATTTGCAACTACAAATTTCGTCAAACACGCGTCTTCAGTTTTATACTTCTTTTCAAGAGCATTCCATAAATCTTTTGAAGCCTTTACAGAACTGTAGATGTTGTACAAGTCATCCCCTAAACTACTAAGGAAGTATCCCTTGCACAAAAAATTCGAATGCTTTCAAGCCTCCAGGTTTCTCTGTCGATGGAAATGCCGGAGCCGAACGGCTAGATGAGGCAACATTGCTTGTAGTGCCAATTGTGGGGGTTGGTGTGCTGGTTCCAATAGCAATATTATTTGCAATTTGGTCTCCCATCTCTGTTCGAAAACAATACAAATAGATATAACAAAATCGGTGAAGGTTTTATATCTTCAAATCGAATACACAAAAATTATCTACTCGACGAAGTTTTATATCTTCAAACTGAATTCACAAAAATTATTACTCGATGGAGTTTTTATATCTTCAAACAGAATGCACAAAAATATTTACTCGATGAAGTTTTTTGTCACGATCCCTTTTCAAGAATCGTGGTGGCACCTACATAATCCCACCAGTAGGCGAACCATTCCTAATCATTCACATGATATAACACAAATAAAAGCGAAAGATAACAAAATACTACATAAGTTGTCTCATAATATAAATGGAGAACAAAATAATAAGTCTGATACAACCACAAAATCCCCCAAGTAATCTAGTCTATGGATATAAAAGCACTAAAATAGAAACAAGTTTGAAATGAGCAACGAAGTACCAAAACTGAATACATAGTCTGAACATGTCTCTCAAATGAGAATAAAAAACTGTAATAGAGAAGGAGCATCCAAGGGTATGCTCGAGGTAGCATCCTCAACTGAATACTGAAATCAGCTACTCGAACTAGCCATGTGGTCCTACGGAGGTGGAAGGTACTGTATCTGTACCGTATCTGCATCAAAAAAGAATGCAGCAAGCATAACATGAGTACACAACATACCCCCATAGACATCATAGGCCAACAACGACGGAAAATACATAAGCAGAGATAAATATCAAGTTGACACCAAGTAATTCTATACTAACAGTTCAATAATCCAAGTAAGTCACATAGTCCACCTAATGTTCACACAATTCAACAATAATTCAAGTATCAAGTAGAATTTATAATCCTTCCAATTTCATAATCCAATCAAGCTATCAACAATCATTCTAAATACAAGTCCAACCATAATTTATCAATGAAATGACATATATATGTATGATATGAATGCAATGCATATGCTAGATACCTCTCTCAATCTGGTATATAGTACAACATTGTTTTATTATGATCCGTACACCCATGGGGATCCTCAAAGTCCATATATCCCACCAAAATATACCATCGAAGACCAACTCTTGGCTGAATAGTCTCATGTTACAGGCGTGTAACTCCGTTCCTCGCGTATCAATATCATCTCAATGTTGCCATAATATCATAGTAGTCTTACCTTAACGGCCTCTTGGACCCACATCATATCCATACCACTCTCACATCAATATTACATATATGAATGCATTGACAAAGTAAGGCAAGATATCGTGATATAATGAGATGCAATCAAGTATAGAGATGACATGTCACATGCTTTCAAGATTCAATAACACACTTATATAATCCAAGTCAAAATCAAGATATCATATCGGAAGCAAGTGTGATGAGTAAACAAACAATGGCAAACATAGAGAAAAGTCCACATATGACGACAAACCCAAATAAGCAGTAGTCGGAACCAGCACAAGGTTGATTCCCTAAATCACCTATCATCACAGTTCAACACCGGTACCCCCTCAAACGTTCATAATAATCGATTGAGAGGGACCCCCAAACACGCCCAATACCCCTCATTATTTATAATTAATTATGCACTTCTATCGAAGTCTCAAAAAACTAAACCGTAGCCTACCTTTGGGCCGAGAAGGTGCGCTAATCAGTCAAGCCTCGGTGATCGCCTTGCCCTTCCAATACGTCTCGTGATAATCAAAGTCTATCCACACATATTATATTCATTAATATAAAGCTTACACAACATAAAACAAGACTTAAATATCACCCCGGGCTCACACTACCAAGACTCAAACTTTAATACTCAAATACCACGAATACATACTAGGTAGTCACATTCTTAAGTTAATTAAAAATCTATACACATTTGAACCCTCAATTGAAAGATATATAAAAGCCCTGAATTGAAAACCCTAAAAATTTCCCCCAATTGGAATAGGTTTCTACAACCAAATTAAGCCTTGAAACATGATAATCTAATCATATCCATCACTAATTTACATTAATACAAGTAAACTAATCCATAAACCCTTCATTAATCATTGATTTAACTCTCTTATTCTCACAAGAATGCATAACTCATCTTCCCCAACTTATAATCATATTATACCACCATTATTAAAGAACTTAGAAGCATAAACTTAATTCACAAAGGAAGAATCACTTATCCCAAGGACGAAATTGCTCTTAGACCTCTGGAAATGCTCTATGGAGGCTTTGGTTTCGAGATATTCTAATTTAAGAAAGAAATTCTGACCTAAGGAATTTATAGGACACCTGATACAGTAATTCCACCCTAGTGAAATTGACTTCGCTGGAGCGGACCCATTATGACGAATAGGACTCTGCTGAGGCGGTGTTACTTGACACCTAGCCTCAACACCACGGCGCACACGACTCCGCGGGAACGAACTCGCCCTTGCGAACAGAGCCTCCGCTAAAGCGGAAACCCACAATTTCCAAACTCCCACTTCGGCGAGCCAACCTCTCGCCAAGGCGGACACGCCAGAGAGAACACTGGTGTTGCCGAGGTGGACACCAGACACCAACAATGGGGAACACAACCCAACCTCCTATCCAAATCCGAAACACTCCCGAGATCCCCCAAATACAAACCAGACATGATCGTCTAAGGTAAACAATGCTAGAAACTCGCTCGTACCCTCAGATTTTTCTTTTAACCGAGTTAAGACATACTTTTCTAAAGAATCGTTCGGGAAAAATTAAAATCCAAACTTTACAAATAAGGCCACAAAATACATCTGATTGCATCGGGAAGCGAACCAATGATTCGATCAAGTCATAAATGACCCTCCGAAACTATTGGAAGACGAAACTAAAAAATGAACCCATCTAGCCAAAAGTCAACTTTGAGTCAAACTATCCAATTCTAAGTTTTTAATTTTGGATTTTCATCCAAAATGCATATAAACGGACCTCGGGATCCGTGACACCATCCCCGCACATCACAAACCCAACATAGAGTCTAAAGGAAGGGTCAAACAAGCAAATACGATTCTTTAGCTAAAAATGATAAGACGGGTCGTTACATCTTTATATATTCAAACCGAATAAATTATTACAGAAATAGATTTAATAAACCGGTGGAGTTTTTATTACTTCAAATCAAATATTAAATTTGGAGTAAAAAATCAACTAATTTTAATCTCCAACACTGGAGTAGAAAACCACGAAGGTCTTAATCTCCAAAAGGATAATTGTTTATTTCTGGAAA
This sequence comes from Anisodus tanguticus, assembly GCA_034509755.1. NCBI lineage: Eukaryota > Viridiplantae > Streptophyta > Magnoliopsida > Solanales > Solanaceae > Anisodus > Anisodus tanguticus. Next base: position 50,111,357 of record CM067540.1, on the reverse strand, counting down.
ACAATACATTTTTTCTATCTTAGAGAAGAACACTTTTATTTCTTAAAAGTGCTTTTAGATGTCAGTAAAAAGTACTTCTTTATGATGTAAAAAATATTTTTTTTCTGTAGCAGATTAACAGAAACTTTTTAACACAGAAATTACATACACACACACACACACAGATATATATATGTGTGTGTGTGTGTTTAAATAACGAAATAATATTTCAATAGAAACAGAGAAAGAAGATGAAAAAAGCAGTATCCGAGACCACAAAATTTACTGTATTCTTAAGAAATTTAATCCCTTCAAATATCCGAGGTTATATATTACTTCCTCCCAGGATATAACGGATAAACCTGTCAAAGGAGTAGCGGTACCTCAAACGCCTATGACTTCACGCGAATTCAAAGATGACAACGAATCACACGAGACATTGACTCAGTTTCTATGTTGTAAAAATTGTGCAGAATGCAGATGATATGCAGAACATTTTTAATGAAAAACAAAAAAATGAGTCTAGTCCTCTGCATTTATAGCCAACAAAGGATAGTGTGAACGGGTGTTATTGTGCCTTATCGAAAAAGTCACAACCTATCTCCAAGTATCTTTTCGGAAAAACGCTTCTTCATTTTTCATTCACACACAAAAAACCCAATAATTATATCCACATAGAACATTTTTTTGTTGTTGAAGAAAGTGGTGTTGATCATAAGATTTATTGTAGGCAAAACAAGCAACTCGTTTGACCAAACTTAAGAGAAGTTAAAATAACGTTTTCCTCTAAAAAGCATTTTTCCAAAATTTGAGATGTTTGGTCAAACCTGAAAGTGTTTTTGAGAAGTGATTTCTCTGCTATTGGGGAAAAGCTATAAATTTTTGCTTCTTCTTAAAAGCAGAAGAAAAAAAAAATTCTACCAATCTATTTCATATTAATTTAACTCATATGTGGCCACAACAACAACAAAATACTTAGGGTAAACCCATAAGTGGGGTCCGAGGAGGGTAAAATGTACGCTTACTTTATCCCTACGTTGTGAATCTTGTGATAGATAGACTGTTTCCGGTAAACCCTCGTTAATCCATACTCTCTCAAACATAAATATAATCCTCTTTTCATCTTCCCTCTTTTGCTTTAATTATATTTATGTTGATTTAAAATCAGAATATTCATTTTAGTATATTATATTTTATTAAACAAAAATAAAATAAACTTAAATAAATCCTTCCACAATAAATATTTAAATATTTTCTCTACTTAAATAATATTAAATGAATCTTAATACTGTTTTTTCTCTTTTGTAATATGCCACTTAAAATCACTTTTCAAAAAGATTGACCACACATAACTAATTTTAAAAAAGCAATTCTCAGATGAACTGACAAAAAACAAACTATGTCTTTTCACAAAAACATTATATTTGATAAAAATACTTTTTAAATTAAGTAATATTTAGAAGTTTGGCCAAACATTTTCCAAATATCCCCCTTGACAACCAATTGAGCTGCCCAAGCGGACTAAGTTTGGCCAAACATGATCATAATGGAAATGTGCTTTAGGATCTCTCTTAGAAGTATCACATATATATGTCAGTGGACTAAGCTTTCTCCACGAGGTCATTCAGCACAAATGCTGCTAATTTGAGGTCGTCTTTAGTTTTTGCGCATAACTTAGATTTTCTTTGGCAAAGTTTACGTTTAGTTTCGGCATATGTATCATATCTCACAAATTATGTCAGATAAGACAAAACTTTCAACACTCAATATAATCTGAAAAAGGGTATAAGTTTAAATTTTGCAAGGCTTACATTTAGCTTCGACATATGTATCATAACATCCACACAAGTTATGCCAAAAGGGCAAAACTTTCAACACTCAGCATAATCTAAAAAATACTACACAACTTATGCTGCATAACTTAATTCCTACAAACTTGTGCCGAGCGAGACAAAAGTTTAGTTTTCAAAGATAAAAATATTAAAGAACTTATGCCAAACGAAGTTGATCAGCATATTTCATTAAATAAGAAACCGGGGCAGAAACTAAAGACCACATATATATGAGGGACAAAAAAGACCAATGTGTTGGAAGGAAATCCGCGCAAAAACTTCTTCTCCATGTAGAAATCTAGTTCCAAACTTGGCCCAATTAACTTGACCCAATTAACTTGGCCCAATTTTACATTAATTGGGCCCTGAAACAAGTAATGTTCACAGTTATTTGGCCTGCCAGAGAGTGTAGTTTGCTGAGGTTTTGAGTTGTTCTTTTTGGGTCATATTGACTCGTTGGCACTCATGTCCTTATTTTGTGTTGGTATTTAATTTTTATCCCTTGTAATAAATAATTTTTTCGCAGACTATAAATGTATATTTACACTTCATAATATTCCACAAGCTATCCATCGTGCTTTTAAAGAACTTATGCCCATTATGCATAAGTTCGATTGTAAGGGAAAAAACTAAAGACCAGCCATTAAAAGGAAATTCGTGCAATTTCTTCCATCTTTTTTTGTTTGTAAAGTTTTGAAAAAATCTCACCTCATGAATGAATTTCTAGGTTGCATTAATCCTAAAATCGATCTTCATGTTTTATATCCTGGTTTCGACTTCGGCATATGGATTTAGCATATCTTATTAGCTTTGATATAAACTGCATTTTCTTAAGAAATTCATTTGATATATGTAAATAATTAATTTAAAATTTAGAAATTTAAAAGACTAAAATCCCGAAACTATAAGTTTCGAATCTGTAGTCTATCTCTAATATCCTTGGTGTTTTCAGGTCTGAGCAAAAAAAAAAAATGACACTATTGCTTATCAAGTTCCCTTGAGATTTAGGCAAGTCACTATTAAATTTTCCTAGAGATAATTTCTAATAAATATCTAACATTGACACCCTAATATCCATCGGTTGGTTAATAAATATATGACATTGATACAATTCTCCATATCTCAGGCACATCAACAAGACAATAACTAACCAAATAGATGATTGATGATTGTCAAAGGAATAAGGTCAACAATGAGATGCAAAAGTAAATGGAAGAAGAATAAGGACATCCCCATAAGTCTTTGAAGACTGAGGACATTAAAAACAAAATAAAACATATAAATAACGAGTTTAGGTTCCACTTAACGATAATATAAAAATATATTTATACAATTAGATCATTTAACATATCTATCGGATATAACTATTTAATAACATATTATAACATGCTAAATTAGACTGTTGGTACAAAAATTCTTTACACGTATGTAAGTTAAATTCATATCGAGTTGACAACAAGAATGCCAACATAAGGCACATAGACGTGAGGGGATGTACCCATTTCCTTTCCCTCTTCACAATCCATTCAATTTCCTAAACACAAACATAATCCTTATTTTTCTCTCTTCCACTTCTCTAGCACTCTCTTCTCCCTAGCAATTTCTATGATGAACAAACAAAGAAAACAACAACACTAGTACAATTCAATAATTAATACTAATCAACCCGAAAATTCCCATCTAACATGCCGTCTTTCTTCATTTGATCCTCCATTGGTTTTCCTAAATGTGCTACAATGTATCGCAGGACGCTGACTATGAACTGGGATGGTCTCGGGGAAGAAGATTGTTGGAAATTTGCCTTTGGTGGGGAGGTTGCGTCCACCCATATTTAATGACTTAAACACTAGGGTTCCGCTGTTGGAGGCTTTGTCACTTCACACGTGCATAATCTACTAAGTGAATAGATGACCGTAGGACCAAGGATAGTCAAATTTCATTAAGAAATAAAAGAGATATTGGTCCACGAAGTAAGGTGTTTGAGACATAGAAATATGGTGTGGGACAAATCTACCACATCTGTGGGAAAATGAAGAATTGTTCTCTTTATAAGCCTAAAAAATGGATAAGGGTTTGGGACCCCAAGGGTAACCCATGTGTTTGAAGGAGGGAGGACCTAGGTGTGCTTGGGTTCGAGGCTAGTCCCTCACGCGCGTCGCCGCCGCCCGCCCGTCCGGTCCGGTCTCGGGTTGTGGGCTTCGCTTCTAGGCTACTTCTGATATTATCATATCTCTTCCTCCTAAACACTATATATTGCCTGAAATAGATTTGAGGTAGGAAGAGAGGATTAAAAAAAGAGACCAGAAACAGTGGAGAAAACCTGTAAAAAGCAGAAAACAGAAACTCTTCCTTCATTTTCCTCTAAATTTTTCATTCTTCAGCAAGTCGTTTCGTATTTGTTTTCTTCGTCAGAATCAACCTCTTTGCTTTGTAGTGTTGATTAGTTGCTATTTTATCTTGGGAGACTATTGCCCGCTAACGTAAAAGCATATATACGTGACAATCTTGTCTTAAAGACAGAGAGACATCTCTCGACTCAGCCACAGTTGTAACAATCCAGATTTAGTGTTTCTTGATTTCAAGTTATCAAGATTCAAGACTCAACAAGCTTGCGGCAATTATAATCTTGGTTGTTTCTTTATCCTATCGAACACTTGTAATATTTATTTACTTCCCGTATTGCTTTGATTCCAACAATTATATCCAACAATTTTAAGACAAGACTGTATTAGTGTTCGAAAGATGTCGGTCAACAGTTATGTGACCAAATCTGGATATGGCTGTGGTTTTCTGGTAGAAGACAGTTCTGATTATGCTGTTGAAAGTCAAGGTGTTCATGGTGTCACCGCTCCCGAGAGTGGTGGGAACAAGCGCCCACGAGAGGCTGAAGATGTCAACTGGGACAAGAGGAGAAGGCTGAAGATGTTGTTCTATCATGTAGCAGAGGCCCTATATCTGTCCTAGACAAATGATCCGAATTATGGTAAGGAGAAAACGGACACTCAGTCCGATGAACTGACTGAAGTGGGCCACAATCCGAAATTGGAATAAGTAATTTTTCTTCCTTGTCAAAAATAAGATTAAATGATGTCTGATTAAAGAGGTCTTAAAGTAAGGAGGAATATAAAAATATTTTTCCGAAATAAATTATATTCCTTACGCTTTAAAATCAGAAGTTTAATCTCACATCCCCCCCCCCCCCCCCCCCCCGTTTAAAGATTGGGCTATTGTAAACAATGACTTAAAAGATCCGTTCTTTTGGGTGTAATAGTTAAAAGTGTGTAAAGTATTCACACATACGAAGGAGAGAGATCCACTGACTGTGCGAAAACTATTACCACTCTTAATCAAGCGCCAGGAATTATCTGGGCACCAATCTCAAGGGAAGAAGACTAAAAGATAATGACTTATCTTAAGACGTTGAACCTGTCATACTATTTGACAGAAGATCCTTCATTTGATAGGATGATATTGGACACTCAGTCGTACAAAGCCTACGTCGACTGGAGTGGGCCAGAATTTCCAGAGTCTTAAATGATCTGAAGACTAAAAGAAAGACAGAAAAGTAATGGACACCTAGTGAGATGGGCCAGAGTGTCCATGTCTTAAACGATCTGAAGGCCAAAAGAGAGGCAGAAAAGAAATTAGACACTCAGTCTGCCAAAGCAACTGGAGTGGGCCAGAGTATCCAGATCACATATGATCTAGTTACGCCCTAACCACGGGCAAGAGGTTGTTCATGTGAAATAACGCCACCTCTAAAGTAGAAGGGGTTGGAAAGGTTGTCCTTAAAAAGGATTTTAGGGAATGGGATCACTTTAAAAGGAGGTGATACATGTCCCAAACTTGGTTCCAGGGACGTTGTTGGTCAAGCTAGTTTGAGACTAGTCCAACAGGTCTGTAATAACAAATAATGGTACAGTATGTCTGTAGCCAAATGAATGATATATTTGTAATCCGTGCATCTATGCCATCATAGATTAAGACACGTTAAATAAAAAGTCATTCAAAAGCTAACGGAGTTGAGATTGTTACCTTTTGTCAACATAAATCCTTAAAATGAATGTGAGGTAGGCGAAGAGGGAAAATCACCTTTCCATTCCGTCATAGGAATAGAGAAAGATGCAAGGCTCCTCTAGAACTTAGTCATACCTACATGGGCGGTTTGAAGTTTATAGAAAATAGAGGGGGGAGACAAGTACTTTGTGACCTTCATTGATGATGGTACAACGTATTGCATCATTTGTTTGTTGAAAAGCAAAGATGAAGCTGTTGAAGTGGATAAACGCTACAAAGCAGAAGTTGAAAATCAACTAAGCCTACGGATTGAGGAATTCATAGTGATAGAGGGGGAGAATATGAAGCATCGTTAATCAAACGACTGCTCATTACTCACCTCAATCTAACGGTGTTAGCCAAGCACAAAGTCGTACGCCTAAAATATGTGGGGCAAGGCGATCCTTACCGCTAATGCGATTCTCAACAGAACTACGCATAAGGATTAGGATAACCCTCCGTGTGAAACATGAAAAGGATCCCACCTACAAATGTTGGGATGTGGGGTGGCTTGGTAAATGTTAGAATACTGAACTAGGTCAAGTTGGACCTAAGACTGTAAATTGCATATCCACTGGATCTGCAAATAACAGTAGTGTTTATCGCCTCTTGGTGTCAAAGAATGCTGAATTCTTTGAAGATAACTTTCCTTGAGAAGGAAAAAGAAGTAATTGCTCGAGGTTAACAAGAACCCACGAGTGCCTGATTGTCCGGAACCAGATGTTCCAGAGCTACAGGACTCGGAAGTTGCTGACTATCCAGAACTTAATGTTTCAGATGTACAGAACTCAGGGATTCTAGATCTTGAGCCGCGACGGAGCAAAGAGGGGACAAAGACTTGTTCCAGGCCTTCTATCTTGAATGGTTGAGAACGAACCATGGACAATTAACAAAGAATTGTCATCTCCAGAAGCGCTGCTTTAGAAAGAAGCTGCACAGAGAGAAATAGATTTCATCAAATAGAACCATATTTGTGTAATAGTTGACCTTCCTCCGGAAAAAGAACATTTGGGTTGTAAAAGTGGATACTCGAATTGAGTACAAAATAGATGGATCTACTGTCGAGTATAAGACCTCGGCTACTTGGACATGCGCTCCCCTGTGAATAGCTTAACATCTAGGGCCATTGCAGTCTTACGTGACATGGATATTGAGACAACCTTCCTAATCGAAGAGTTGAAAGGGGAGGATCAGAGTTGGTTTGTTGGATTGTTGGGCTTCTTTCTGAACTTTCATTTTGGTCCTGGAAGTTTCAGGTGAAACAGAAATAATGAATCTGACAACATAAATATTGAATCTGAAGTTAGAAAACCAACAGTCTGAAAGTGGAAGTCATATTGACACAAAAGTCTCGATATGAAAGATATGGGTATTACATATGACATCTTAGGAATTGGAATTTCTAAGACATCTAACAGACTGGTCTAATTCCAAACTCATTTGTGAGGTAGTTGATAGTCTCGCTGAAGCCACCAATGGATATGAATCATAGAATTGATTGGAATCATGGTGCATCCATATACCAGGAGCGATATTCGCAGGTCACATGTAGTTCAATGTATTTTACAACTACAACCGACCTGGTATCGGCTTAAAAAGTAGAATAGTTGAACTAAGGTTCTCTCGTGATTCTAAAAATAATCGGTAGAAAGCGTTAAGTCAGATATGATGATATCTAAAATATTCGCTTATCTACGGATTATGGTATTCTGGATGTCCAGCGATTCTGGGAGAACACAGTGATGCAAACTGAACATCGGACTTGAAGAACACCAAAGACACAAGTGGATGTGTATGGTGGGTCTTGGAAAATCCTCTAACCAAACTTGCATCGGCCGATTCATGATGGAATCAGAGTTTATCACTTTAAACAAATCATGAGAAGAAGTTGAGTAACTTCACGACTCCTTAGAGTACGTCCCTTATTGGAAGAAACCCGTGCCTTCGACAGTTAGACACTGTGTCCTCAATTTATTACTGTTGACAATGGTCACCGCATTCCAATTGAAGGTTACGGTAACACACATACCAAACATCCACACCCACCTTTCTCCCTAAATCATGTCCTTTACACCCCTAACATCATTAAAAACTTAATATCTATTAGAAAATTCACTCGCAATAATTTTGTGTCTGTCGAATTTGACCCTGTTGGTTTTTCTGTGAAGGATCTCAATACGGGGTAAATTCTTACGCGCTGCAATAGTGTGGGAGACCTCTACCCCTTCACTCAATTTTCTGCTGTCAGACCAAATTCAACCATCTCCCTTGCTGCTATCTCTCCGTCAACTTGGCATAACAGACTCGGACACCAGGAGACCCTATCTTTAATTTTCTTAGAACTAATAAGCGTATTCAATGTAATAATGAGAAACTTTCCCAACACTGTTTTTCTTGCCCGCTTGGCAAGCATACTCGTCTTCCTTTTATGTCATCCAACAATGTTACTTTTTCTCCATTTGATATTGTTCATGCTGATTTGTGGACATCTCCGGTTGTTAGTTCCTTGGGTCACAAATTTTATCTAGTATTCTTAGATAATTTTTCACACTTTGTCTGGATTTACCCACTCAAGTTCAAATATGAAGTTTTTGCCAAGTTCCTTGAATTTTAAAAATTCATTAAAACACAGTTTGAAAAATCCATAAAATCTTTCCAATGTGATAATGGACGTGAATTTAATAACTCGGCATTTCACAATTTCTGCTCTAAACAAGGCATGGTTTTCTGTTTTTCCTGTCCCTACACTTCATCCCAAAATGGAAAGGCTGAACGTATTATACGCACCATCAATAACATGATTCGTACCTTATTGTTTCATGCATGTCTTCCACCACCATTCTGGTCTATGCTGTTAAAATGATAGAGTACCTCCTTAATATTTTACCAACCAGCACTCTCCAAAACAAGACCCCAACCAAAATCTTATACCGTAGATTCCCATCCTATGACCATCTCCGCATTTTCGGTTGCTTATGCTACCCCAACCTGGCCTCCACTGCACCTCACAAACTCGCCCTACGCACCACGCCCTGTATCTTCATTGGTCTCTCACCTACTCATCGGGGTTACCTGTGCTATGACATAGCCACTCGTAAAATCATTGTCTCACGTCATGTCATATTTGACGAGATGACCTTTCCGTTTTCAAATCTCCAAAAATTTCAAACCACGGATTACACTTTTCTCGATGAGTCGAGTATGTCCCCTGTTATCTAGTCATTGTGCCACCGACAGCTCACTGTCCCGACGGAGCCTGCACCAGCAGCTCCGTCCCCACCAATGTCCGGCGTCATCTCCAACCAGGCACCACCCAGCTCTTGGTCAAACACTCCATTGATCGACCCATCTATGTCTCCTACCCAACCAGAACCACTGCTGCCTCTAGAACCCGCAAGTCAACAGCCACAAAACCCAGACCAACCACTGCTTCCTACCCACCGTATGGAGACTCATGCACAACACGGGATTTTCAAACCCAAGGTCCATTTTAACCTCTCCACACAAACCATATCACCGATTCCTAAAAACCCGAAACTAGCCAAAATGGACCCAAATTGGAATGCGGCCATGTGCGAGGAATTTAATGTTTTGACAAAGAAACACACTTGGGATTTGGTACCTAGACCGAATGGGGTGAATGCAATCTGACGCATGTGGCTATTTCGCCACAAGTTCAGAGACGGTGGTGACTTGGAGCGGTATAAGGCCAGACTTATTGCCAATGGCGCTAATCATCAGGAGGGGATTGATTGCGGAGAGACATTCAGTCCGATTGTTAAATCATCTACTATTCGTACCGTTATTAGTATTGCTATGGGCAAGCATTGGCCGATTCATCAACTTGATGTCAAAAATGCGTTTCTTCACAGGGATTTGAAAGAAATTGTGTACATGCATCAGCCACCTGGTTTTTTTCATCCTGCAGTCCCTCAATATGTATGTCATCTCCGGAAGTCACTTTATGGCTTGAAACATGCACCCTGCACTTGGTATGATCGTTTTGCCAGGTATATTATGCAGATTGGGTTTGTATGTAGCAGGTGTGACAACTCTCTCTTCATTTTTCATCGCGGTAGCAACACTGCTTATTTGCTATTATATGTGGATGACATTGTCCTTACTGCCTCCTTTGACGGTTTGAAGAATGAAATCATTGGCCTACTTAAAACTGAATTTGATATGATTGATTTGGGCAAGCTAAGTTATTTCTTGGGTATATCCGTGACAAGATCTGCAGTCACTATGTTCCTGAGTCAGCGTAAATATGCGGCAGAGATAGTATACATGGCTAAGATGGCAAATTATAAAGATGTGTCAACCCCGGTTGACTCGAAATCCAAGCTTAGTGCTACTGATGGTGCTCCGGTGTCTGATCCCATCATATATCAGAGTCTTGTCGGTGCCCTTCAGTATTCTACATTCACTAGGCCTGATATTGCATATACCGTTCAACATGTGTGTTTGTTTATGCACGCCTCGCATGAATCCCACTTTGCTGCCCTCAAGCGTATTATCAGATACATTAAGGGCACACTTGACTATGGACTGCGTCTCTACCCCCTCTGCACCGACCAAATTGCTCTCCTACACGGATGCAGATTGGGCAGGGTGTCTGGACACCCGTCGCTCCACCTCGGGCTATTGTGTATTTCTAGGGGATAATCTTATTTCATGGTCCGCCAAGCGGCAGACCACACTATCCCGTTCAAGTGCTGTAGCAGAGTATCGAGGAGTTGCCAATGTCGTTGCTGAGATCTGTTGGCTCCGAAATCTTCTTCTGGAGATCCAGTGTCCACTGCGAAAGGCGTCTATAGTCTACTGTGACAACATATCTGTCATCTATCTTTCTCACAATCCGGTCCAACATCAACGGACTAAGCATATCGAGATGGATATCCACTTTGTGCGTGAGAAGGTCGCCCTTGGTCAGGTCAAAATATTGCATGTGCCGTCCTCCTATCAGTATGCTGATATTTTCACAAAGGGACTATCCAAACAACTATTCATCGACTTTCGATCCAGCCTTAGCGTCCGGCCTCCTCCCGCTCCGACTGAGGGGGAGTATTAGCGAATATTCACAGTATATTTTGTAATTATGATAGGTGTATATTTAAGGTAACTTAGGATTCTTAATGTATTAGGAATCAACCTCTGTACAACTATATATATATTGTGATTAATGAAAGGAATCCCCAAAGGAGATTATTCTAATCTTACGTAATTAGCTCACATAAAGGAAGCTGTCGCATGTACAGTACCTCTGGTAAGTAAATCATCGCATAGGATCTTCTATTAAAGTGATAATTTGCGGAGGGATGCAATTGTTAACTTCCAATGTGTTTGTGATTTAGAATGCAAGCTGGAGCAAAAGGAAAACTTTGAACTCGAACCCAAAAAGAAGTCCCTAGCCAAAAAAGTAACTGGTTTTCAGGTAGTTTTCTTTTCTATATCTACACTACTCTTTAGGTTCACAATCTTATTTTGCAGGAGTATCTAAAAGCTGAACTTGTTCGTGTCCAGTTCGCTCCAGGGAATCCATCAGAAGTGCTTGTAACTTAGCTGATTCGCGTGTCAGAATTTTTGATGGATCAGAAATGACACAAAAATTTAGAGGTACTTTCTCGAAGATATAATCCGTTTGGAGAGCTAGCTAGAAATACATTATTATGTTCATAAACAGTGGGATTTATTTTCTGGCATCAGGTTTCCGGAATACAAGCAGCCAAATTTCAGCTTCATTTAGTCAAGATGGAAAGTATATAATAAGTGCAAGTGAAGACTCTCAGGTCTATATCTGGAAGAGGGAAGAACCTAAAACTGGAACCGGTAAATCTAGAAGTATAGTCAACGTTCAATCGTACGAGTACTTCCCATGTAAAGATGTTTCAGTTGCCATCCCGTGGCCTTGCAGTATAAAGAATCAGCCACCACTCGCAGATCGGATAAATTTCAAAAGGGATTCAAAACGTTCCCCACCACCACCACATCCCACAAATGGCTCTCCCACAAGGGGATACAACTCCGCTGGTGCAAATAGCAAGATGAAGTTACCACCTCTGCCGACCAAGAAAAACAGTGCAATGGAGAAAATCCAAACTAGTCAAGACGATGACTCTGCCCAAGACTCTCCAACAGATCCTGGAGTTGGTTCTAGAGAATCGTTTTCATCGAGTTCTCCATCAATCAGAGATGGAGACTCGCCTTCTATATCTTCTTCCAGCAGGTTTGATGGTAGCAACAACCAAGGAAATAACATTATCCAATCAACAGCATGGGGCATGGTAATCGTGACAGCAAGCTCGGGAGGGGAAATCAGGGTCTATCAGAACTTTGGGATGCCAATTAAAGCTAGTCGACCGACCAATATCTTTTGACACTTAACTAAAAAAGTTTGTGAATTGAGAACAAAATGCTGCCTACATTAATCCCATTATTGGGCATGCAATTTTCTTCTTTATAGTTGTTAAGAACTAGAGTCAAGCTCAAGTTCTGTATGCCTTCCGCTTCAAATGTCTATGATGTCAAACAGGCGATTTTGGTACCTTTTTAGATTAGACACCAATTAGTCACAGTTTTGTTCATTGTTCCAAGAAATTAAGCATTTTTGGCTTGTGAACTTGCTTTCTGTAAAGTTTTGTTGTCTTTCGTAAGTGATTGCATCATTGTTATAACTAATAGATACATGAGATTTTAACACATTTACTTACAAATTTTATCTATTGTCAAAGTGTGTTACCAACTCATCTAAAAACTTAAGATATTAGAGAGGATACACTTAATTATATTATATCTCAACATGCCCCCTCACGTGCGGACTTAATTTATTTTTCATGGACCAAACACGTAGAATTCTTTTTATTTTTTTTATAATGGGTCCAGTAAGACTTGAATTCAAAACCTATGTCTGCTCTGATACCATGTTGAAGTGTGTGACAATCTCATATCAAAGCTTAAATTGTTAGAGTGAATGCACTTATTATATTTTATATCTCAACACTTACCCGTACGTCATCTACCAAACAGAATAATCAAGATGATGGCCTCATGAATCTAACTTAACGAACGTTCAAAATAATGCAACAAAGCCTTTCTTTTAATGTTTCTTCAGTCTTGTTTCACTTTGATTTGGAAAATACATAAGGAGGAAAGCTCTTCTCAGAAGTTCCTCTAAAAGAAGACATGATTATGATTCTCACCTGGATTTAAGGTGCTAACTAGGACCATGTTGCATTTTACTTTCAGTATCTCTTTTTGATTGATAAACAGGATAGCTAAAAGTTGAAGCAAAGGAACTTTTGCAACAGCTGCACGCAATCACTACTGTCCAATGTTTAATTTATGTATATTATCCCGTTTCGCCAAAATTATGATCGTATTAGAAATGTTTGATCCTTATTGAAGCAAAACCTATCCTATAAATGCGATCAATTCAAAGAGAGATAACATAAAGTAGAACGGATGCTAGTTCAACAAACTATTAATGTCAAATCAAATCAAAGCAGAGCCCCAAATTTAACGAGTCTTGTATTGGCCAAGGCTGAGCTAAAATCTTAGAAAATCCAGAAATAAGTTACTAATTCATTTTAGAGATAATGGTAAAAAACACAGCTCAAGTATCACCTTTTTGTGAGTTTCCTACCTTAACTATCAAGTGTCAGAGTTTTCTACCTAAACTATGACCAATTAATTTGCAAAACACACCTTAACTATCAATTATTCATTTTTTCTACCTAAACTATTACCAACTAGTTTGCAAACACAACTCAACTATCAGTTATTCATTTTTTCTACCTAAACTATTACCAACTAGTTTGTAAAACACACCTCAACTATCGGTTGTTCACTTTTAATGAGGTGTGTTTTGCAAATTGGTGATAGTTCGGGTAGTAAAAGTGAACAAGTAACGGTTAAAGTGTGTTTTGAAAACTAGATAGTTCAGGTAGGAAACTAAAAAAAATATGATTGAGTGTGTTTTTTATCCTTAGAATACTCAATGGAATGCGCTGAAGAACGTAAAATTAGAAATAAATAAGGAAAAACCCAAATTCTCCTGTTGTTTGGCTTCATATCTCTCTAAAAATTTGACAAAGTAATGACTTTTTGGGTTTTAAAATGTGACGACTTTTTCACTTTTGGCCATTACAGATCTGCTGGCGGTGCAGAAAAAAGTCTGATGGGTTTTGGAATTTTTTATAGGGTTTGATAATTATAACTCCCACTAAAAAGTCACACAAAAACCTGATTGCTTAACAAGTTTTTGAATAGCAAAAGACTTTTTGTTACTAGTTTAAAATCCTAATTGAATACCACTAGATTTGGACACCCTCTTTAAAAAATCTTAATAGTCTTGATTAAATACCACAAGACTTATTTAGATTATTTAAAAATCTTAATTGAATACCACAAGACTTATTTATCCCAAAATAATCTTTTAAAATTCTAGTTAAATAACCCCTTATACTACACAATCCCAAAAACTCCCATTTTATTTGTTAATCATCAAAACACTTTTAATATCAACTCACCTACATTCTTTCAACCAATAATACCAATTTTTTTTCATTATCATTCATGTCCGAAGGGATTTAAACATCAAGCTATTCCATATGAAGAAATCCTTTAGCTGTTTTAAATGTTTAATATTAATGAAATATGATTATCTATTGAAAATTTTAAATTTTATTAATTTATCTTTATAGAAAATATATAAAAATTTAAAATAACTTTTCCATAAATTTTTTCTATAACAGTAAAAAGTTGTCAAATAAAAGTCGTGTAACAATTAATTGCTATAACAAGTAAAAATATCTAGACAAACAAAACTGTTACATAAAGCTTAGAGATTTGACTATATAGTCAGGCTCAGGCATAACAAGCCACCGACCAGTAGATCAAGATTGTATATGATGAGTTTCCCATCCTCTCTGGATCTCTCTTGATTAAAATTTCATATAGGTGATATATAGGAGAATTAATTGGAGAGTTAAGGAATCATAGGGATGTGTTGGTAAGCAACCCTAGCCTTTGCCTCGGTCCTCACATGAGAAAGCCCCCCATTACAGAATTAATCTTCTCATTCCTTTTTCACCAATGAAGTGGAGCTTTGGAGTAACCATAAAAATATTTCCATGTGATTTATAGATTATATAGGTCACGGCTTTCGAACAGTAATCAACCGCTAACACCTATATCATGATAAATTGCCTAAATAACATTTCTTTACGAGTATGATTTTTTCCTGAACCCTGTGTGACTGTGAAATACTTCATTCCTCAAGTTGCCTTTTTTTTTCTTTCCATGAATAATAGATTCACAAATTCAGCTCAGCTACGAAACCCTTGTTTGTTTGTCCTACTTCTATATAGGATTTATCTTATGACATCAAATGTTTGGACTACTTATGTGTTCCACGGGCTCTTTTGTCACGATCCAGAATATCAAATTGTGATGGCATTGACTTTCTCAAGTCAGTAAGTCAAGAAAATCAATTTAACTCATATTTGATTAAGTAAAAATAATGCGGAAAAGAAAATCTAACCCCCAAAACCTAATGTCACTAGTACAAGAACGAACTAAGAATTACAAGCTTAGGTATACACTCCCAATATATATACAAATCTGTCTGGAAGTAAAAGGACATAAAAATAATAAATAAGAGAGAAGAATCTGGTGTCATGGATCTAAATATATCGTTCACCCGAATGCTTCACAAGCCTTTCTCAACAGGTGGAGAAGTCTCTTGCACCGCTAAAATTAGGAACCAAATCTAAACACAAAAAGAGTGCAGCAAGTGTAGCATGACTACGGAAAACACGTGTACTCAGCAGCATCGTCGACCGATCCTAAATAAAACAAAGGCGTGGGCTGGCCGTTCGAATAACACTTTCACACTAAACCAATTTATTCCAATAATAATAATAACATAGTCCACCTTATGGATTCAAGCCTAAATCTAAGGAATTTCTTTCGTTTGCCACTTATTTCACAAAATCACCTAGCAGTTCATAAGGGCAGACGAGTAACCAAAAATTCGTATTTCTTCACGCATGTATATTTATTAGTATCTATCCACAAGGGCAAAATTATATCTCAATTTCAAGTAACAGAATAGAACAATAGATACTCACCCAAAGATTATGTCAATATCACCAATATAAAATGTATGATGTGAAATGTTATGCATATCCAATGTAAGTCCTGTTTGTACCCGTATACACATGCTCAGGACGATGTCCACTGAGAAATGACCCATGAGGGACTCGCGAAGTTCGTATACCGTCCGAAACCATTTTTCATTGGACATCAAAATATATCATATCTGTGCATCACTCTGCCTGGAATAATTTCCCACCGGGCCATAAAAGTAATCGTCCGAAATTATTTCCCATCGGACATCAAAAGTAGCAATCCAGAACTATTTCCCATCGGACATCAAAGTAACTCAAATTTATGTCATGCCATGTCCGGAACAATTTCCCATCGGACTGCATATGTATCATCAAGTAACATAAGCATGTGATATTATGTGAATATAAATGTAGCAAGCACATCAAATCAGAATGATGAAATCATATTATGTCATGACAAATCTTTGCTTCTTTTCTTATTTTCAAACGAGTAAACAAGAGTGATGAAATCATATACACAGATAAAACAATTATATAATAATTAAACATAAAGTACGGGCTTCATACACTAATCATAGATCTGTAGGATCATACTATTCTATCAGCTAGTGCCCAAAGCATGGCATTCAGATCATTTATACAATTTAAATTTCACAAGTACCCACAGTATGACACCGATACCCGATACAAGTGCTCGTTACCTCACAAATATCATGACCCCCTTATTATTCTCATTTCACCCTCTTAATTAGTTTATTTGATCAACCACGACGCTTTAAATAAGGTACACAATCTCAACATGCATGAATTGATAGTTCGATAGTCACCACAAAGTCTTGCCATTCCGTATAATCTACGAATGACCAAAATCTATTCAAATATGAAAAATACGTCCAATTACAATTTCGTAGACACCCACATTGCTATAATAATTCATCCCAAAAGTTAATTTTCGAGCCTCTGGGGTAAAAACTGTAATTTATTTTGAAAATCAGTTTTTTATTATCAAAATCACACTCTACGTGATTTAATGAGTCCAATGACATCCATGTTGCCATATAAATTTTTGAACTCAAAATATGCAATCCCACATGGAGAAATTAAAATTTTATTTCAAAAAATCATTGCCCATCAACTCAGGGTTCTATATTTCAAATTTTAGCAAAAATCATCGATGAATCGACTTTCGAATCTAAGAAATACTAAAATTCTAAAAACTACATTTTTCATCCTAAATCATGATTTCTATCATGAAATCTTAATGTAATCGAAGATATAATTGTACTAGGATGATTAGAGGTTTACTCCCTTGAAGAATCTTGAAGAACCCCACAAAAATCGCCCAAATCCGAGCTCCGAAAATCGAAAAATGAAGAAATGAAGAAGAAAACTAAAGATATACTCCAGATCCGATCGCTAAATCCAAATATGATTGCTAAAGATCAAAATCTAGTCGCTAAAAGTAAGCAATCTCACTGCTAAAAGTCGCACTAGAAACTCTTTGCATCGACCATCTTCTAATTTGGTATTTTGACCAAAACTCCCTCATACAATGTCGGAATTGAGTGATTCCAGTTGCTATAGTTATTAAATTCCGATAAGAATCTAACGGTTCAATCGAAACACAAATCAAAGGTCGTTTGCTCAATATGGTACCCTTACTTCCCAAAAAATGACATTTAAATATCAAATACGAGCGTGCCATAACCCAAATCTATCCGAAACTCGTTGAAATCTCACCAAAACTTGTGGACAAGTCCAAAATCATCATACAACCTGTACGAATTCTCAAAACACCAATCTGACATCGTTAAGATATATTTTCCCGAAAATCTCTTAACTTTCTCAAATTCAAAGTTTATGCAACTTGCGTTCCAAAACACACCTGAATGCCTCGGGATCCGAAACAAAAGGCTCAGCTAAGTCATAAACGACGTTACGGACCTCATGGAATTGACGAAATTCAATTTCGGGTACGCTTACTAAAAAGTCAACTTTTGATCAAACTAATCTCATTTTTCAACTTAAGAACTTCTAGAATTTCACTTTCTTATCTGAAACTCACCCAAATACTATGTACCAGTTCCAACCATCCATCTAAGTAAAAAATCACACTCCAGATCTAACGAAATCATCAAAAATCAATTCCGGACACATTAACTCAAAAGCCAACTCTTAGTCAAACTTCTCAACTTGGAACTTCCAATTTCAAAACTTAGATTTTCTTCCATGATTTTCATCCAATTATCTCGAGAATCGTGATACTCATCCCCGCAAGTCATAAACATCAGGACGAAGCTAACATGATCAACAAATTTCAAATATGAGTCTTAGGATCACAAGATTCAACACTACTAGAAAAACTCGAATTACATGGGGATTTCCTTGGGAATTTTGAAGCAAAGTCTGCAGGTAAAGAAGTTTGTTGCGGATTTTCCTTCCAACAAAAATCCGTTGAAAAAAAGCTCATGGATAATTATTACCTGTGAATTTTAAAATTCCCAAGTAATTTACCTGGGAATTTTGATTCTGTATGTAAGTTACTTGCAGATTTTCTTACGAAAAATACTAAAAATTACAAAAAACATTTTGGTAAAAATTCGTGAAAAAAGGAATTTTCTTGCGGATTTCTCCGCAAGTAAGTTCAAATGAAAAAAATCCAGAGAATTCGTGGCAAAAGAAATTTGTGGAAAACAAAATTTAATTATTTTATAGTTAATTAAGTTTCTCCATACATAATTTATTTTTTATTGTAGTATTCTTCTGAATATACATTTATTTTGATTATCTAATTTATAACTTATATTCTCCATACACATTTATTTTGATTCTAAAACACACCCGAATGCCTCGGGACCCGAACCAAAGGCTCAACTAAGTCATAAGCGACATTTCAGACCTCATGGAATTGATGAAATTCTATTTCGGGCACGCTTACTAAAAAGTCAACTTTTGATCAAACTAATCTCAGTTTTCAACTTAAGAACTTCTAGAATTTCACTTTCTTATCCGAAAATCACCCAAAACACTCTGTACCCGTTCCAACCATCCATCTAAGTTAAAAATCACACTTCAGATCTAACGAAATCACCAAAAATCAATTCCGGACGCATTAAATCAAAAGCCAACTCTTAGTCAAACTTCTCAACTTAGAACTTTCAATTTTCAAAACTTAGATTTTCATCAAATTATCTCGAGAATCGTGATACTCATCCCCGCAAGTCATAAACATCAGTATGAAGCTAACATGATCAACAAATTTAAATATGAGTCTTAGGATCACAAGATTCAACACTACTAGAAAAACTGAAATTACATGTGGATTTTCTTGGCAATTTTGAGACAAAATCTGCCGGTAAAGAAGTTTGCTGCGGATTTTCCTTCCAACAAAAATCCGTTGAAAAAAAATTCATGGATAATTATTACCTGCGAATTTTAAAATTCCCAAGTAATTTACCTGGGAATTTTGATTCTGCATGTAAGTTACTTGCAGATTTTCTTACGAAAAATACTAAAAAATAGCAAAAACATTTTGGTAAAAATTCGTGAAAAAAGGAATTTTCTTGCGGATTTCTCCGCAAGTAAGTTCAGATGAAAAAAATCTAGAGAATTCGTGGAAAAAGAAATTTGTGGAAAATATCATTCTTAATGATTTGTAATATTCACACCAGAAAACATCCTTAACTTTTCTATGGGATAAGATTTTAAATGCATCTAATTTAAATAATTGATAAATATGCAGGATATTTTCATAAACTAAATATAATGATTTTATTAATTTTGTCAAAATTATTACTTTAAATCGCAACAATAGAATTTTCTGGTAAATTCGCAGAAGAAATTCCAACGAAATTCGCAATAAATCTGAATAACTTCTCAGATAAAAATATTTTCAGCTAAATTCGCAGAGCAAAAATACCTAAATAAGAAAATATCAAATAAAGAGAATTTAATCAACTTAAAAGATAAATCTCCTTATAAATCACCAAGTGTGCAAATCCCTAGCTAAATCCCCCAAAATAAATCCCCATCAATAATATCCCCAAGTAATTCTTCAGGTACGCAAATCCCCTTATAAATCTCCAGTAATAAATTCCCAAGTAAACTCGCAGCAAAAATATTCCCATGTAATTCTCTATGTAAGACAATTTCCATGTAAAACCCCAGAAAACTATCCCTAGCAAAATCCGCAGGGAGACTACTTGGGGATTTTCTTGCGGTTCGCAAAAAGAAAAAATAATATATTTTTGTTTGTTCGCCAATCTGCGGATTTTCCTGCAGAAATTGTACTTGAAAAATTATTTCCAATTAATTCCCTAAGTAATCTTTCCGAACTAGATGGCGCCATTTTCCTGGACAATTATTTTCCTCAAGTAAAATCTTCTTGAATTTAGGAATTTTAGATTTTGGCATGTAAATCCGCAGGTAGTTGCTGCGCAAAAAAATTTCAGATAAAATTCCTAGGTAATTAACAATTTTCTAGTAATACAAAAATCTCTCTTTATTTCTTAAACTTCGTATTTAATTAAATTAATATACTTAAATAGAGTCGAAGGAAGTACTTTTTAAAATAAACAAATTTTGAAAATCGAGTAGAATATTCCCTCCCCAAATCCACAAGGGAAAAAGGGAAACGACGAAGAAACATGGTAAACATAAACCTGATATAGCATTCCCAAGAAAAGGAGAGGAGAGTAGTCACTAAGTACCATTACGTTTGGAAGTCCTTAGTTCACATGCTAAAATTAGGTTGCCAGCATTTGCACAAACATGGGATGTTAGTCTCTTGCACCACACGACACTCCTTCATCCCATTTTAAGTGTTTTACTCTTCTTTATAATTTGTCCTAAAAAGAATATATCTTTTCACGTTTAGTAAGTTGATAATCTAAAGATCATATATGATAAGTTTATAACCACAAGATTTAAAAGATATTTTAGTACATTACATACATTTTTAATTTAAAATCACAAGATTCAAAAGTCTCTTTTTATTTCTTAAACTTCGTGCCTAGTCAAAATAAGACACATAAATTGAAAAGGAGGGAGTAGTATTTAAATTATAACCAAAGCAAAGATTAAATCTGTATATGATTCCTCTTTAATTAACTTTTCTCATGTTAGCTAGGATAAATAAACAACTCAACTTTCACTATATAGTCACTGGACCAGACCATTTTAGCTCAATTGCATTGTGGACTTTCTTTGCTAAATAGCTAGGCACATATCTTCAAGCCTGGTAGAACTTAATACAGGATACTTTCTTTGTCAGAAGCATGAATAAAGAATACAAAAAGCAACATGCATACAGTGCCCATATGCCAAGTTAGCCAGGTTCATCAAAATCAAGAAAGAGGGATCTTTGGTCCCCGGGCATAGCTGTATGGCAAATAAGGAAAACTTAAAATTCAGCTGAAGGTCTATAGCGTGAGTTCGAATTTTAATGGGAGCAATTTGCTCTCTTCTGGGATAGGACCTTGTAGGTGGGTTTATTCAGGCGCATCCCGTGATTTACTGATAGTAGTGTTGTGGGATCGAAACTACTATCTCCAGAAATAATCTGACGTAAATCGAGAAGCTGGATATAAAAAGAAAAAAGAAGGATCTCTGAGACAGAAGTAGAAGAATTTAAAGATTATTCTATTCTTCTTGAATTTCGTGTAGCTAATCAGAACAACATAATCCAGTCAGTCTTCGTCCTTGTCATGTTTCAGTCTTGTTTTATTTGACTGCTTACCTCATCTTTATCGCTTACTTATATTTAAGCTGTTAAACTTTTGTATATCGATAATGTAAAAGAAACTTTATATGATTAGATCATGCTGAGATAATCAAAAGTAGATCTAGCTCATATAATTCACGTCAATCTAATTATTTATTCAATACTCTGTATATATTTTTGTAAATCTTTATCTGTAAATTAATTATTATTATATGTTAAATTATGATTACTATATAAATTCATAAGTTTCACATTTTAAATTCATAAGCATATGAAGATTGTTTACTCCAATTGAATTTGTAAGTACTTTTAAAAATACGTGGATTGATTCGTAAGCTAATGTAAGAAATGATGAAAGATAAATCAGCAAATGTAAATAATAAGCAATAGAAATAGCCTGAATTGATGTAATCTTAATTGAAATTTGACACTGAGATTGGTCCGGCCCTTGACTGAATTACTTTGAACCCAGCCAATACTGAGAGCTTTAGAATCTTAAGTTCACAATGAAATTGTACAAGTATATGTTATTAGGATCAGATTCCCTTCCAACATGAAGGTTGGACTCCTTTTATAGTAGATAATGTAAGGCATCAACGCCCAAGAATCACTCCCTAATTAAATGTACATAAATGATAATAATGATCACTTAATGACTGAAACGTAACGGCTGACACCGTATCCGCAACGGATACGTGCTGAGCATCTTCGGTATCTTGATCACCCGAACTCCTAGCTCGGTTGCTACCCGGTCTTGTTCAAACACCCGAACTCACTCCAACACCTAGTCTTACCCCGAGGCAACTCACATCGGGTGCACACCATCATTACTCCTTTCGATGTCACACCTAAACCATGCCATGTGTCGTGCTGATTTCAAAAGTATACATATAGTCCCCACACTTCTCGAATCAAAGTTTACCAAAGTGATGGAAAGTGGAAATGATCCCGCTGATGTCTTCTCTTGTAAGCCTTCTTTCAAATTATCCTGAAATAAGCGAATAATGAACCGTTGAACCTTCCACATGAGCTGACTCACGTCTTATCACTCTGCCACTTTGGACACGTGTCTCTCCCTGATTGAACCACCGTATCGGTTCACGAATCGAAATATTTTGTAATGATGACTTCGCCCCTATAAACCTCCATCCTTTTCATTTCCTAGATTTTACCTTTTGGTAAATTTCTTTTTATCCTTCGACTAATCAACTTTCAGTTCTCCAGAATTTCTTCAAATCTTAAAATTTTTGCTCCTTCAAACCTTTAAACCATCAAAACTTTAAACCTTCAAATCTTCAAAACCATGACGTAATCTACCCGATCGTCTTCCCGACAATCTTCTCCGGCAACCTCTTCACCGCTGGTTTCCGATGAAACCACCAATGTCAGAGATTCTTTTGAAGCTTAGGCCACCACTGAACCTAGAGCCTTTGATATGCTTCCATTAACTTTCACATTTGACACTAAAATTTCCGTTCAAATGGCCTCCAAAAAATCCGACCAGGGGGAAGAGGCTAAAAGTTGGCTGTCCTCTATAAAGGGTTTCGATCTTAAGAGAGTACGAGATGATTGCAGATGGAATGATCTCTCCGGGATCATTGTTCCTATCCCGGATGAAGACATCACCACCTTCAGGTCCGGATACTCAAATGGTTACACCTACCCCATTACTCTCAAACTCAACCCACCGATTGACCGTGTAATCCTCGAAATGTGCAGGACTTACAATTTGTGTCTTGAACAAATTCATCCGTCTGTATGGAGGATCGTTACTTGCCTCCGGTTCTTGGTCAATTTGGTCAAAGAACCTTTCACCTTGGATCACTTGATCCGCTTATATTCATCTCAATTTTTTCGAGGTGGTGTCGTTCAGCTATCCAAATGAGGGAATTTCCCATTCTCTCGAGCGTCGATAAAAATCGAGACTGAGCCTTGGTTAGAACGTTTTGTTGCGGTCCCAACTGTGGAAATTATCCAGGCTAGGTTCATGCCTTTCTCGGAGGAATGGAACATGCACCATAAGAACTCAAAACCCCATTTTTTAAAATAACTTTCCTTTTAACCTTCTCTTTGTCTTTCAGCCTTCCAATGGATTCCGACCTACGTGGACAATCTCCATACTTGGGTTGAGAAAATAACCAGCAATCATCTGTATAAGAAGCAGACATGGAAGGAGCTCTCCGATAAACGATGGGTGGCCCATACCACAGTTGGTTATCGACGAACCACCATTCCTTAACTTAAATAGTAGCCTGTAGCACTTTTTCATCATTTTTTTGAACTAGCAAGTTTACTGAAAGGCTCCTCTATCCCGAGGCCTTACCCTTATGTTGCTCCAACTGTCCCTGATCTGGTTTATGATCCGACCGCATCGGTTCAGCGCATCACCGAGGTACCAAAAAAAGAAGACCTCCAAGTCCAAATCCTCGAAGCCTCTAAAGTCACATTTGGCCGCCAAAAAGAGAAAAGAAGCTCGGAGATGGAAGGCTCCTCTCGAGCTCAAGATTTAAGCATCCCTTCCAGGTATCAAATTGCAGACATCTTTACTAAAGGTCTGGCAAAAACCCGGAGAACTGAAAAAACCGAACCAAAATTCAGTTCGGTTTTTTCTCATTTTTTTTAAAAAAATTAATTTTTTGAAAAACCGAACCGAATCAGGATTTAGTGATTCGGTTCGGTTTTTAAATTTTAGATACGAACCGAACCAAAAAACCGAATTAAATATATATATATATTTTATTTTTTATTTTTTATTTTAGGCAACTACTATCTCTTGAATCATAGCCATGGAAGCTAATCTATGAAGATTTTATGGAAGTCGCATGCCGCATGAACTTGATTAACATATTACGGAAACATTGACATAAAATGTAGGGAGAAAAAGTAGTTGTAAATTGATAAAACTTTAAATGGTCATAACTCTGCGCTCGGATGTCCGTTTTACCCAATTTTTTTTTGATTTTGCGTATTTTTTCTAAACGGGGCCGGTCAAACGGCTAAAAGGTGGTTTGGCACAGCCAATTTTTAGAAAAACGTCCATTTTTCCAATCAATTTGTGTTTTCTCCCAAATCGATTTCTAATATTCCTTTTTCTTCAGTAAACATCTCACGATACACAATAGATTTCAACGTCAAAATTTCATGATAGTGTAGGTGTGAGTGTCAATTTCAGTTTTGGAAATTCAATTTAAAAAAAAGATAAAAAATTCTCCGACCCGACCCGGCCCACTAGAAAAAACGGATATAATCCGGTACGTTCGGCATATAAACCGAACATATCAGTTTTTTTTTTAAAAAAAGGTTGTATTCGGTTTTTTTTTTTTAAAAAACCGATTTTTATTCGGTTCATATTTTTCGAATACAAAACCGAACCGAACCGATATACGCCCACCCCTATCCGTCAGTACTCTTTGAAGATTTTAGGGACAGTCTCAGCGTACGAAGACCGCCCGCTATGACTGCGGGGGTGTGTTAGTTATACCCGTTATATACATGGGTTTGTATACCATGTATATCATGGTTTCACAAGGCAAATTACCATATGTGAAACCGTGGTATACACGGTATACAAACCCGTGTATACCACAGTTTTGGAAGGTTTAGTTAGTGTAATTATTGTATTAAATTAGTATTGTACACTTATCATAATTATAGGATTCTTGTACAACTAGAATAGGGTTTTGGGAGTAGAATAGGAATATGATTTTTCTATTATGAAAAATTGTAAATTGTATATATATTCTTTCATTAATGAAAATAATCAAGAGATTATTTCTTTCACCATTTATGTTGCAAGGTTCACACAATATAAATGTCAAAATATTTAATTTTTGATATAAATTTTGATTAAATTAACAATTTTTAAAATTATATAAACTAGTATAAATTATAATAATTAATAGTTCAAAATATTATAAAAATATGATCAAAAGAACTTCTTTGACCCCATAGATAATAATATGCGGAAAATAAATTAGAATAGAGAGAATAAAAGACTTGCGACGTTAACAATTACGAAGAAATTCACTATGATCAAATATTTTGGTGGAGTGATAATTAGTACCGCACATCTTTAATCAGTACGTCACTTTTAATAGGAGACACTTTACTCCCTAAAATAGGATTTCGAGAGACAAATCTAGATTAGTGGATAACAAGAAAATGAAAGCGAGCTTAATTTAAACAAGAAAAGAAATGAAACTAAGATCTAATGGATCCACAATTTAAGATTCACGGATAAAATAAGCTAGTACTGTTTACACGCTAGCTCTTAGTGTAAATAAATTTTACACTACGGGTATAAAAGAAAGGAAGAAAGAAAAATGGAGAAACTATAAAGATTCTTCACTAATCTAGCTGGCCTTTGAGACTTGTTTTTAACATTAAAGACACAGAAAAAATAAATCCTTTCAAGATATTCTTTACAAGATGAGGCACGTGCATTATATAAAAAAAAAATTACTAAAACGAATAGTTAACATATCTGATTTCTATTGCATCTGGCCACTGGAAGCTACTGAATCTTGAAAGTTGCTTCTTAGAATTAGTTCTGTAACTACAAAAACATAACGGAATCCTAGAATAACTTCAATTAATCACTACTTTTAAACTCAGGCATCATCACTAATTGAAGTGGAATTAGGCATGAAAAAGCCTAATTAATTTATCTAGGAGGAATATACAAACTGATTTTTCCCATTTCCCGGTCTTTAAACCTATGAATTCAACTAATATATACTACTAATAACGTTTGACCAAAAAGAATTACTGATAATGTAAGAAAATCCAACACTATCAAGTCACTTGAAAGTTACCTGCAGAATATAGTAAATGACCTATTATAACAAACTAAACTATATATACCGACAGTGTAAAATTTATTTACGCTTTAAACCAAATGATGTTTTTGGACATGGACGATCATAAACTTGCAATAGAAAAACATTACTCAAATGAGCAATTTTTTTTTTTTGATTTCAATGATGGATCAGTGTAGAGACTATTTATTATTTAATTTTGATATTTTCGCCATTTAATTTGATCTCAAGTAAGTGAACTGTTGGAGACCGTTCAAGACTAAAATATTTAGTAAAGATAATTACTACTTATAAGAAAATTTAGATTTCATATCCAACATAAAGTTAGCTACTACAAGGAACTAAGAAGTACACCAATTATCCAAACATATTCAGTACAATTAAAACTAAGCAAACTACAAATAAATGGAAAGATAAACCTAGAAATAACGAAACCAAAAAAAAAAAACTACAGATTCTAGGGTTTTCACATTATCTTTCTTCCCAGCATATGACTTCCTTCTACAATAGAAGCTTTTTGCTGACAAAATTGTCAGCTTCTAAATGACAACATCTACATAGGAAAAGAAAGTGAGATACAGAACTGGATGTGCAAGATAGTGTTAACTCCATATCCACGGCTATTTTGCCTCTTTTGAAAGAACATGAAATCAACAGCTTTCATTTTCTTTGACATTAATGATCCAGTTCAACATTACATTTCATCTACTAGTAATTACAGTGCATTACTAGTGGAAGAAGAGCTAAAACTCGCGGAAAGCTCATTCCAATTAGCACTGCCATTACTCGCCCAATTTTCGTTCCCTAAAACCTGTCGTGGCATACTTGCATGTTCTTGATTGTCTTCCATCTTCATCAATGCCAGTTGAGTCAACACGGGGTTCGCATTTTCTGGCCTAATATGACTTGTCACACCACCCGCCTCGTTATTTGTATAATGAGCGGGGTGGAAAGGGTAAAGTCCAGAACCAGAAGACGACTCCAATCCCCCATACAAATTATAAGGGAGTTGGTTTGCCAGTTGCTGATGTAGCTGCCACTGCTCTGTTTACTACTCATTCCGAGCTGAAAATTCATGTTTTCGTTGGTTCCCGCAACTGGAGCTGCTGATGACGAAGAAATTGATGAGTGATTAAGGGTAACATTGTCATTTGGAGTGAAGTGATGATCAGTCAATTGGCCTAGAGGGTGATGAATTTGTTGGAAATTAGCCTTTGGCGGGAGTTGCGACCGACCAACTTTAACGGCTTAAACACTAGTGTTACGTATGTTGGAGAATCCGGTTCTTCACACATGCATGATGTACTAAGTACGTAGATAACCGTAGGGCCAAGAATCATCAAATTTCATTGAGAAATGAAAGAGATATTGGTTCACGAAGTAAGGTGTTTGAAGCATGGAAAAGTGTGGTGTGTGATCAATTCTCCCTCATCGGTAGAGGAAGAAAGAATTGTTGTGTATATAATACTCGAAATTGGTTTGGGGTTTGGGACCCCAAGGGGTATCCCATGTGTTTAAAGGAGGGAAGACCTAGATGTGCTTCGGTTCAAGGAAAGACCACACGCGCGCCGCCGCCGCCCGCCGGTTCGGGTTCGCGGGCCGCGGGCCGCGGGCCTTCTGATATTATCTTTTTGGGCCAGAAGTACAGTTTGATCCCAGAAGTTTCAGATGTGCGGTTTGGACCAGAATTCTTTCAGATGTACAGTTTGGTCCCTGAAGTTTCAAGATGTACAGTTTGGTCCCTGAAATTTTTCGTAAAGGCGTAATTTCGACGGTCCCGAACGAAACGTCCAGCACTCAATTCATCCATTTATTTTGGCTGAATTACACCTCCTATAATGGCCAATCCGTTGGCAATTTTCTCCATTTATGTGGTGGCTTTACTACCTCCATAATGGTCATTATTTGGCCAATAATGGTTGTTATGGAGGCATCAAACGATCCCTCTTCCTCCTATATAAACACCCCTTACACCATTGTTGAGGAATACTTGATATACACGAAATTACACAAAGCAGAAAGTTTCTTCCTAAATCTTCCAAGCATCATTTCGTTATTCAATATTCTTCACGGTAGCTTTTGAGTTTCCTTTGCTCAATAGTTCCATTGCTGTTTTATCTTGGGAGACGAATTGTCCAGGACGTATAAAGGATACATACGGGGCAATATTGTCTTAAGGACAGAGTGCCACACTCGACTCAGCAAAAACCGCTTTCCAGTTTTCTTGTTCAACAAAATTGTAATTTCAGTTTTGTTGTTATATTGTAATTTTCATTTTTATAGTTGAATTGTAATTTCAATTCTTACATACGCAGTTACTTGTAATTTTCGTTCCTGCAATCATTGTAAACATCCAACAGAATTTGAGGGTTCATTAGACCTAATAAACTAGTTGCTGATGATGGACTTGAAAAAGTTACTATTATTGTTGCATGTGGAACCAGAATTATTAGTAGCTTGGCTAGAAGCTGGAGACTTGGAAGTATTGTTATTGTTGCTGGATTTAGTAGTTGTAGTACTCGTGCTGCTTCTTTTGTTCCTCCGGAAACCGCCACCCACAGGGACGCTCCTCAGAGCGCCCCCTCTCGTCCAGTACCTTCTGCAAGTCTTGTAGAAGTGACGAGGTTGGGAGAGGCTGTAGTTGTTGAAGTAGCAAAACTTTGTGTTTGTTGACTCACAACGAGGACATTTTTGGACTGCCTCGGACATTGGTATGTTAGCTAACCGGGCTCGATCTGCCATTGAGCCCGGTCGAATGGAACATCCAATACCCCCATGAGGCTGAGCTGGCGGTGGACTGGTTAGTGGCCGCGGTGGTGGTGGTGATGGTGATGATGGGAGCTGAGGATTTGGGAAACTATATCCAGCTTGCTGAAAAATGAAGGGGGGATAAACACCAATGAATAAAAAAAAAGAAGAAATTAACTATGTTTATATGCTACAAATTTAAAGAAGTTTGAAACAAATTAAAGTTGAGAGGAATATTTTTTTTCTTTATGAATTATTCACTTTTTCGTTCAAGAAGCCATTGACATTAGAATTTAGAAGCATCATATTATTGAAGGGAAAAAAATCATACCTGTTGCCAGTTGGCTGGATCAAGATAAGCTGAAATAGAAGAAAAACCCATAGTTTCATGAATGATCTAAAATTCTCTTTTGTAGAAGTTTGGGGTTTTTTGGAATGAGATATTGTTAGTGGAGCATCTCACATCAAATGGAGGAAGAGAGAGAGAGAAAGAAAGCAGGAGAGAATAAAGCTAAAGAGAATGAGAATATATATATATATAGAATAAAGTAAGGGTGGCCAATGGGCCGGGACGGCCCGACCCCGCCCCGCCCCGTCCCGAGCCCGCCCCGACCCCGCAAAAAAAAAAAAAAGAACGGTGGCGGGACTCGAACTCGGGACGGGACAATGTCTCGTCCCGTCAGACCCGAGCCCACCCCAGGCCCGCTCGCCCCGACCCCGTCCCGAGCCCGACCCCGACCCCGACCCCGCCCTTTGTCCCCCCTTTGCAAATATGGCCGTTGAACCAACGATCATTTTAGATTTTGGCCGTTGGCCAACGGCCATTTTAGGCCTCCCCCCCTCCTCCAACCCCCCTACCCCTTAATATTTATTTTTAACCCATAAGTTATTATATTTACACTTTAACCCAATTTTCCAACTATAAATAACTCATTTTCTCTTCATCTTTCTCACAAATCTTCCTACAATCTCTCAATATATCTCTCTACAAGTCTACATTGTTTGCTAAATATTCAATTTTATTTATTCATTTGGGAATTGGGAGTGAAGTTGGCAACTAGCTTGAGGATCTTCCATCGAGCAAAGTTTCAATTTTCAACCTCTCGATTACACGTCGACGTTACGTCGGCGTTTGGTACATTCGTTCCTTCATTAAATTATTATTGTCTGTTTATTTTATTTAGCGCACTTAATTTCATTTACTTTAATTATTTGTTAGCATATAATTAAAATGGAAGGAATTAGAGGTATGTTTAAGGGTAAGGGTAAGACTTCTTCTAATAGGGGCAACCAGGGCAAAGGTACTTCTTCTAGTCATCTTATTCCTACACAGGATGATTTTGTTGATACTCAACATTTTCCTACAATACCATTAGATTTAGACGAGGAGTTGTTTTCTGGAACTCAAGAAGACTTTAATTTAGACGATGATCTAGACGATACACCCACTAATGTTGATGACAACACACCCACTAGTGCACCTTCAACTGAAATACCTCCTATTCCCCCTAGTATGAGACGAGGTCCAGCAAAGCGACCATTAAAATCAGATGCATGGACATTTTTTGATAGGGACGTAGAGAATCAAGTAGCTATATGTAAAATTTGTAAAAATGTTTTAAAATTTAAAACAGGAAAAGGTCACGGTGGGACGGGGGGTTTAATTAGACACGTAGTAAGTGCTCATCTAGCTAGGTATGCCCAATACCAGGCTTCAAAATCGGGTGCGCAAACGCCCGCTCCATCGGGACAAGGTTCATATACTGATACTGTCCCGAACCAAGTATAGGGTCAAATTAACCCTATCACGGGGGGAATTGTAGGCTCTAAATACAATAAACATAGACATAAGGAAGCAATTTCAAAATTAGTTGCTATGGAGGGTTTGCCCTTTTCATTTCGTTCATCTCCCGGTTTTATTCATTACATTAGAGATATATATAATCCTGATTTTAACGGTTTTCCTAGATCAACTGTTAAGAGAGATGTATTTAAATTCGCGCATGAATATCAACAATATTTACGTTTTTCATTATATCATTTTAATGGCAAAGTATGTATCACGTCTGATATAGGTCGTAGTACTAACGGCCATGATTATTTAACTGTAACTTGTCATTGGATAGATTATAAATGGTCTATGCAAAAACGTATTTTAGCGTATAGATATATAGATGATAGGCACACTGGTACTTTTATTGCAGATAATATTTATCAAGTGTGCAATTATTACGGAATAACCGATAAAATTATGACTATTACATTAGATAACGCTTCTTCTAACAATTACGCAATTACAATTTTAAAAAACAGTTTAACTCCATCTTTTCCAGATCATTTTCGTATAAAATGCGCGTGCCATATTTATAACTTAATTGTAAACGATGGTCTATCACTTTTTGAAGACATTCTTAGTAAAATACAATTTGCTATAAACTTTATTTTTAAAAGTAATAAAGTACAACGTAGAAAAGAATATAAAAAAACTTGTCACGATTGTGCACTACCTTATAGAAAAATTCCACAAGAAGTATCCACTAGGTGGAATTCTTTATACGAGCAACTACTTGTTGCCTATGACTATAGAAAACCTATAACTTTATTTTTTAACTCTCATAATAAAAATCCAGCTGCTATGATTTTAGATAGTGATTGGGTAAAAATTTCCGAACTTATTGTATTTTTAGAGAAATTTTTTCATGCAACAAAAGAATTTTCCGGTATATATTATCCTACTATTTCAACTATGTTATTTTCTATAACTCTAATATTTTTATTACTTAGTGAATATATGGAAAAACCAGCTTATAAGGCAGCTATTAAAAAAATGTTTGTCAAAATAAAAAAATATTTTATTCCTATTCCCTCTATTTATATTATTGGTTCTGTATTAAATCCTACTATTAAAATAGACGGTACTAAATCACTAATTGAAACTATTTATGATTGTATAGAAGTACTACCACCTCCAAGTCCCAAAAATCTAAATCACCCACCACCTATTGAAAAAACTAAAGAAGAAGTGTTGTCTAGCGTAGAACACCAATGCAAAAAAATATATAGATTTTATCAACAAGAAAATGCTAGTAACTTACCGGCTTCCATACCATCTTCTCCATCTTCAACACAACCTCACAAAAGACATGCTGTTTCTGCGGCTAGTATTGAAAGCCTTAGAAATAGAATGTGCGGCCATACCTCTACTAACCAAATTAGCGAGTTCGATATTTTTGTTTTGGGGTTCGTACCGTATCAAGAAGTTATCAATGAAGATGGACGTGAAGACTTCTTTGAAATACATCGGAGGGGAATGAGAAGACCTTTCCGACACTTTCATTGATGGCCCGAGATGTTTTGAACATTCAAGCGTCATCAACTGCGTCAGAAAGCGCTTTTTCTGCCGACAGATATCAAATAGGAGACCACAGACACTCATTAGCCGGAGACAGCTTGGAAATTGCAGTATTATTTAGAGATTGGATACGAGCGGAGCGGAGAAGGTGCGGTCAACCGGAGATCAACGAAGAAGAAGATGAAAACTACAATGAAATCTTAACCGAAGGTAGTGGAAGTGACGTGGATCAATTTGACCAACAAATACCAATTTCAACCGAAGAACCACAGGAAATCATCAAGCAATTAGAACAATTTTTTTTGAGAATGTAATTTTTTTAATTGCAATTTTATTACGTAATTTTCAACTTTTGGACAACACCACAAAGTTGCAATTTAGATTTTAGACAATTGTATTTGTATTACAAAAAAATCATGTCTATTAAATAATATAAGAGGCACAAAAACAGCCTTTGGATGTTTTTATTACACTATCTTATCTTGTTTATTGAGTTTTTTTTTTATACATATGTTATTTAAAAAAAAAAAAAAAAAAGGAAAACCCACGGACCCCGCCCCGACCCCGACCCCGCCCCGACCCCGACCCCGCCCCGACCCCGACCCGACCCCGCCCCGACCCGATACCGACGGGATCGGGATTGGAACGGGACTGGAGCAGGTCCCACCAGACCCGACCCCGCCAGACCCCGCTAGACCCGACCCCGACCCCTTGGCTCGTCCCGCCCCGACCCCGACCCCGCCAGACCCGAGCCCGGCCCACTGGCCACCCCTAGAATAAAGTGGCTAAAGGGCTTTATAGCATGCAGTTGCATTTATATACATACAGTTAGGTCCTGATTTATTCTCATTGTCTATTTTTGTTTTATTATTATATGCTTTTTAAGAGTTCAACAGGATCGGTAGAAAATTTGTCTTTAGTGGGGAGGTACGTCCACCCGTATTTAATGACTTAAACACTAGGGTTCCGTATGTTGGAGACTTTGTCTCCTCACACGTGGATAATCTACTAAGTGAGTAGATGACCGTAGGGCCAAGAATCGTCAAATTTCATTGAGAAATGAAAGAGATATTGGTCCACGAAGTAAGGTGTTTGAGGCATGAAAATATGGTGTGAGACAAATCTACCACATCGATGGGAAAATGAAGAATTGTTCTCTTTATAAGTCTCAAAATTGGCTAAGGATTTGGGATCCCAAGGGGTAACCCATGTGTTTGAAGGAGGGAGGACCTAGATGTGCTTGGGTTCAAGGAAGGCAGAAAGTTCTGCCTGCCGTTGGAGTTGATTTTTGGAGCGTTAAAACTCCATACTCCTTCCTAACAGCTCCTTTATGTTGCACATTAAATCAGTCATTGACTGATTAACTCTCTCACTAATGACCATAAACAACCATTACTTGGCAGTTGAGGAGTCCCTCCCCTTATGCTATATATTGGAGCCTTTTGGCTCAATTGCAGAGACGGATATATACAACACAACACAGAGACAAACAGAAGAGAGCACAACACAAATTCTGTCCAAAACGTGACCAGAAACAGTGGACAAAAATAGAAAACTCTTCCTTCCTTTTCTATTCTTCAGCAAGTCGTTTCGTGTTTGTTTTCTTCGTCAGAATCAACCTATTTTCTTTGTAGTGTTGATTATTTATTGTTTTATCTTGGGAGACTATTGCCCGTTAACGTAAAAGCATATATACGGGGCAATCTTGTCTTAAAAACAGAGAGCCATCTCTCGACTCAGCCACAGTTGTAACAATCCAGATTTTAGTGTTTCTTCATTTCAGGTTATCAAGATTCAAGACTCAACAAGCTTGCGGCAGTTTTGAATTGCCTATTTGTTTATCCTTTCGAACACTTATTTACTTAGTCTTTAAGCTTCTTATTAAACGTAACTTGTTTACTTGCACTCCTCTTACCTAGCTAATTATTAAGAGTCGTTTGGTTCACGTACTCCTTATACAAGAATTATCATAGTATACAAAAATATATGTAGTGAACAATTACGTAATGCGATGAATAATAACGTTATGATTGATGTGCAAAAAATGATAGTAATAATAGAATGCTATGTAGAGGATGGCCTTTTAAGAGCATATTTGTCTTTAAATATACTCTTAATCACGTATTGTACGTTCACTTTTTCTTATTCACATTCAATCTCGCATAAAATTATATAAATTCTCTCATACAGTATGCTGATATATAATAAGTTTAAATATACCTTCAATCAAACATCACGTTAGTTATGTGAAAATTAGAATATTAATTTCTCTTGAGCAGCCAACCGGACGTTTCATTAATTATGCTAAAACAACTTTTTTATGCGATTAACCAATTAAATATTCTAATACTACACTACTGCGTATGCATAATTTATGTAGGTGAAAGTAATTTTTTCCCTGTCTTGTTTCATTGCTATAAGTCACATTATATACAAGATTACAAGTCAAGATATGGCTGATTTCATGCTAAACATAATTTCTGAAATTAAGCTATTACGGCTGATTTCATGCTAAACATAATCTCTAAAATTAAGCTAATTTTATCTCTGAAATCATGCTACTGTAATCACTGTAATTAAGCTAAATCTAATTGCAAGAATAATAAAGATCCTACTTAATCTTATTTACATATTCTAATATACCCCTTTAGGCGAAATGAGAGGTTTGCGGACGTTAAGACGATCTCGAAAGTCATCAAAAAGTTGCAACGGTAGTCCTTTAGTGAAAATATCGGCATTTTGATAGCGTGATGGGACATGTAGGACGCGTACTTGACCTCGAACGACTTACTCACGTACGAAGTGTATATCCATTTCAATGTGTTTAAAATGTTGAACTGGGTTGCCTGAAAGATAAACAACACTAACATTGTCACAGTAGACCCAAGTGGCTTTTGTAACCGGACAGTGAAGCTCCAGGAGTAAGTTCCGAATCCAACAGGATTCAGAGACGACATTGGCGACTCTGCGGTATTCGGCCTCAACGCTAGACCGAGACAAGGTAGGTTGCCATTTTGCAGACCAAGATATCAAGTTATCTCCAAGGTAAACATGGTAACCAGAGGTTGATCGTCTAGTGTCCGGACATCCACCCCAGTCTACGTCAGTGTATGATATGAGTTTACTAATCGAGTAGGGGTAAATGTGAAGGCCGAATTTGAGTGTACCCTGAATATAGCGAATAATACGCTTCAATGCAGACATGTGTTGGGTTCTCGGGTCGTGCATAAAGAGGCATACTTGTTGAACCGCATAGGAAATATCAGGTCTTGTAAATGTCAGATATTGCAATGCGCCGGCGAGGCTATGATACTCTGTTGGATCATGATAAGGATTACCTGAAGAGGTTCTGAGTTTTGCTTTCGTGTCCACCGATGTAGAAGAAGGTTTGCAGGAAGACATGCCGGCCCGCTCAATAATTTCCTCGGCATACTTCTTTGGGAAAAAAATAAACCTCCTGAATGTCGAGTAACAGAGATACCCAAAAAATAGCTTAGGGGTCCCAAATCTTTCATAGAAAATTCAGAACCAAGATTAGACATAATAGATTGTCGAAGAGTATCTGAGGGTGTAGCTAGGATGATATCATCCACATAAAGTAGAATATATGCCATATCTGAGCCCCGATGGTAAATGAATAAAGAATGATCCGAAATGCTGTGAAAGAAACCCAATGTAGCTATATAATTAGCAAAACGTTGGTACCAAGCACGAGGAGCTTGTTTAAGCCCATATAGGGATTTCTTGAGCAAACACACATAATTCGGGTGTTTAGGATCACGGAATCCCCGAGGTTGGTACATATAGATAGTTTCATTGAGATGTCCATGTAAAAAGTCATTTTTACATCAAGTTGAGTAAGACACCATGATTTTGATAATGCAATGCTGAGTACTGTCTGAATAGTTGCCGGTTTGACCACCGGACTAAATGTTTCACCGCAAATCGATGCCAGTTTGTTGTCCTGCACCATCACCTACAAGTCGGGCTTCATGCCGCTCAAATGATCCGTCAGATTTCTTCTTATGCCTGAAAATCCATAAACTTCAAATAATATTAGCATTAGACAGTCGTGGCACCAAGTCCCACGCTTTATTTTGAATAAGAGCATCGTATTCATCTTTCATAGCCATTTTCCAATTATGATCGTTTAATGCATGGATGGGATTTGTGGGCAAATGAGAAATGGAATTTTTAATAGTAGTATGAAGATTAAGAATTCTTTTGGGTTTAAAAATTCCATGTTGGGATCTTGTTTTCATTTGCGGAGATTGGGGAGGATTTATTTGTGGACTGACTTGGGTAGGTTGTTGGGATGCTATTGGACTTTGGGTTGTGGACTGATTTTGAGTAGGCTGAAGTAGTGCAGAATTATTGCCTCCACCGCCTGCTGGCGATTGGGCCGGTGTGGGTTGGTTAGACTCGGCTTGAGTAGGAGAAGTAGGAATTGGATTTTCCTATTGTTGAGCCGAGTCATTAGAAGAATGGGTCATTTGCTATACTTGTGAAGGGATATTTGTTGGGCTTGTGATGTCCCTTGAATTAGGTGTCGCACTTTGAGGGGAGTATGCAGCTTGTATAAAATATGGGTTAAGTGAAAGGCCTGCATCCAGAAACTCATAAGATGAGGGATTAGAAGCATGTAGTTTGGAAAAAGGAAAGTTATTTTCATCAAAAGTTACATGCCTTGAAATAATTATTCTTTGACTCGATAAAACATAACATTTGTAACATCTATGATTTGATGGGTATCCCAAAAAAACACAAAGTGTTGATCTAGCTTGCAATTTATTTTGAGAAGTGGAAGGAAGTAAGGGATAGCATAGACACCCAAAGACCCGAAGATGAGAATATGATGAATCTTTTTATAGAGAATTTTTGTGGGTGTTTGATATGCAAGCTTTTTGTTGGGAATTATTTTAAGCAAATACGTAGCCATTTGTAATGCATGATGCCAAAATGAAGGAGGTAGAGATGCATGAGTAAGCAAAGTTCGGGTTATGTTGTTTATCGTTCGAATTTTTCTTTCGGTTTTTCCATTTTGGGAGGATGTACGAGGACAAGAGAATCGAAATAGCATTCCATGTGATTCACAAAACTTGTGAAAGGATGCATTGTTGTATTCCCTCCCATTGTCACATTGAAAACATTTTATCTCCCTTTCAAATTGGGTTTTGATATAATTATGAAAGGTGATGAATATGGAATAAACTTGAGATTTATTGGAAATTGGAAAAGTCCATAAAAAATTTAAAAAATCATCAAGAAATAGCACATAATAACGATGACCACCCGAACTAAGAGTAGGTGACGACCAAAGGTCACTATGCACAATATCAAATGGCAAAGAGGTTAATGATAACGAGTCATAAAATGGTAGTTTCACTTGTTTCCCAAGGTGACAAGAATGACAAAAGATATTATTCTGAAACTTATTACAATCAATAAAATTATTCCAGCGAAGATAGTTTAAAACAAGAGCTCCCGGATGTCCTAAACGATTATGCCATAATTCGGTAGATAAAGCTGCAAAGGTAGAAGGTGTTGATATTCCAAAATAAGGTCTGGTGGTTATTGGATATAGGTCACCCACGATGTCACATCTCAGTAAATGCATCCCCATCTGAAATTCCTTCATAGAAAATTCGAAAGGATCAAATTCAACAGAAACATAATTATCAACGGTAAATTTCTGCACGGAAATAAGATTTTTGATTAATTGTGGCATGTAAAACATTTTGTAATGTTAAAGGTGGATGGGGTTTGGGTAGCAATGCATTTTCACAATCAATAATTGGAATTATATAGCCACTACCAATGGTAATATTATGATTGTTACTCTTATTTAAATAAGACGTAAGATTACCCCCATTTGTAGTCATGTGAGATGTGGCTCCGGTATCCATGTACCATTGATCATCCGGAGGAGCAATTGACATAGTATTCATGACTTGTTGAATATCAGTTGGTGCATATGTGGACTGGGTTGCTGACTGGGCGGTTGCTACGTGGGCTTGAGGCCTGGGCCCTAATATTGATGGACGTTGGGCTTGTTTCTGCAGTGGGCATGATTAATTGGATAAGGGCATGGAGGGGTGGCCCAATTTTGCCATGGACCATTCCATTTAGAGGCCGAAGTTGGATTAAGAAAGGGATGTTGCCCTGCAGTTTGTGGATGTTGGTATCGATTGCCTCCTCTGCCCTTTCATTTTCCTCCCCGATTATTTCCTCCACCGCCTCTGCCACCGCATTTGTTGCCGGTGTTGCAATTATTATTCTTGTTCTATCGATTTCCATTTCCACCCTAATTTCAGCTCATGTTTCCACCCAAATTGTCATCGTGAGATACATGCAAAGCAGAGGTGTCGGTAGAGTTGGCAAGCTTTTTCGCCCTTGCCATTTCTTCCAAAACGAGCATCAATCGAGCTTTGTAAAATGGTGAAAGAGAATCACCATGTCAAATCTGAGATCCAACAGTAGAATAAGCATCAGTTAGCCCGGAAACAAGTTGCAGTACCAACCTTTCGTTGGTCCGCCAGTGATTTGAGATGTTGGCAGTACGAAGAGGCGTCAGGAAAATTCTCCATCTGAATTGCAGAGAATTCTTGTTCGAGGTAGAGGGCCCGTGAATTTTTGTTGTCGGAGAATATGCCCGTAAATCCACTGTAAATCAATGACATCAATTCGAGACCACAATTCAGGATCCGTGTCCTTAAGAGATGTGGATGAACTTGATATCTCTGTTTCTTTTGATTTGGGAGTGATATGATCGAGGACTTTATAAGTCCTAGCATGAATTTTGAAAAGTTCTGACCATGTGATGTATTGACCTTTTTCAATGTCAAGAGTGAATTTGATGAAGCTGTTGATGTTAGAAACTGCTAGAGCAGGATGTTGGGTTAGAAGAGAAGTTGAAGAAGTTTTTGGGTCAATTAGTTGGTCATTAGACATAGTTGCAACGGGTGAAACAGAGGGAAAAGTGAAGTCTGTTGGTCGAGAAATAGTGAAAACCTTGAAGATGATGGAATCGTTGACAGAGGTAAGCAAATTAACCTTTGCTTCTGATACCATGAAAGAATTGTTTTCCCTATCTTATTTCATTGCTATAAGTCACATTATATACAAGATTACAAGCCAAGATATAGCTGATTTCATGCTAAATATAATCTCTGAAATTAAGCTATTATGGCTGATTTCATGCTAAACATAATCTCTAAAATTAAGCTAATCTTATCTCTGAAATCATGCTACTGTAATCACTGTAATTAAGCTAAATTTTATTGTAAGAATAATAAAGATCCTACTTAATCTTATTTGCGGACGTTGAGACTATCTCGAAAGTCATCAAAAGGTTGTAGCGGCAGTCCTTTAGTGAAAATATAGGCAATTTGATAGCGTGATGGGACATGTAGGATGCGTACTTGACCTCGAACGACTTTCTCACATACGAAGTGTATATCCATTTCAATGTGTTTAGTGTATTGATGTTGAACTGGGTTGCCTGAAAGATAAACCGCACTAACATTATCATAGTAGACCCAAGTGACTTTTGTAACCGGACATTGAAGCTCTAGGAGGAAGTTCCGAATCCAACAGGATTCAAAGACGACATTGGCGACTCCGCGGTATTCGGCCTCAACGCTAGACCGAGACAAAGTAGGTTGCCATTTTACAGACTAAGATATCAAGTTATCTCCAAGGTAAACACAGTAACCAGAGGTTGATCATCTAGTATCCGGATATCCACCCCAGTTTGTGTCAGTGTATGATATGAGTTTACTAATCGAGGAGGGGTAAATATGAAGGCCGAATTCGAGTGTACCTTGAATATAATGAATAATACGCTTCAATGCAGACATGTGTTGGGTTCTCGGGTCGTGCATAAAGAGGCATACTTGTTGAACCGCATAGGAAATATCAGGTCTTGTAAATGTCAGATATAGCAATGCGCCGGCGAGGCTACGATACTCAGTTGGATCATGATAAGGATTACCTGAAGAGGTACTGAGTATTTCTTTCGTGTCCACTGGTGTAGAAGAAGGTTTGTAGGAAGACATGCCGGCCCTCTCAATAATTTCCTCGGCATACTTCTTTTTGGGAAAAAAAATAAACCTCCTGAATGTCGAGTGACAGAGATATCCAAAAAATAGCTCAGGGGTCCCAAATCTTTCATAGCAAATTCAGAACCAAGCTTAGACATAATAGATTGTCGAAGAGTATCTGAGGGTGTAGCTAGGATAATATCATCCACATAAAGTAGAATATATGTCATATCTGAGCCAGACGGTAAATGAATAAAGAATGATCCGAAATGCTGTGAAAGAAACCCAATGTAGCTACATAATCAGCAAAACGCTGGTACCAAGCACGAGGGGCTTGTTTAAGCCCATAGAGGGATTTATTGAGCAAACACATATAATTCGGATGTTGAGGATCAAAAAGAGTGTCCACTTAAGCATTTCTGATGGACTTGTCCATTTCTGATGTGGAATATTAAGTTTTACAAAAAGGAAAATGAAAGAGGGTTACAGTTTCAGTTCGAGAATATTATTGTTACAAATTTTAGATGAGTATTAGCGAATATTCTCAGAATATTCGCCGTATATTTTGTAATTATGATAAATGTATATTTAAGGTAACTTAGGATTCTAATTGTATTAGGAATCAACCTTTGTAATATTAGAGAATATTCTCAGAATATTCGCCGTATATTTTGTAATTATGATAAATGTATATTTAAGGTAACTTAGGATTCTAATTGTATTAGGAATCAACCTTTGTAAGGTAAGTTAGGATTCGTACCATATTAGAAATCAACCTTGTACAGCTATATATATTGTGAATAATGAAAGAAATTTCTAAGGGAAATTATTCTATCTTTCATGGTATCAAAGAGCCTAAAACCTAAATCCTCATTCCCGGCCGAAATCAGAATTTTTTTCTGCTTTCACAGAAAAAAAAATAAATTATGGTTTCTTCCTCCATATTTCGGCCAAACCAGAAAATTCCCTTCCCTCGACAGGCGGCAACCATGTCTTCCCCCACAAATTCTGCTTCATCCACTGGCACACTTGAAAACCCCTCTCAACGTTCAGTATCTTCTTTTCATCCGGCATTCGCCGTTAACAACATCAAGAATTTTATCCCTATAATTCTTGACCAAGAAGACTGTCAATATTCCATGTGGATGGAACTATTCTACATTCATGCATGTGCATACAACGTGCTCGATCACATTGACGAATCTGTTTCTCGTCCCACCGATGTTACAGACTCAATTTGGCGTCGTCTTGACGCCATCATCAAACAATGGATCTACGGCACCATCTCCAAAGATCTGTTATGCACTATCATGGAAATAGGTGCTACGGCACGTGAACTTTGGGTCCGGCTAGAAGAAATCTTTCAGGACAATAAAAATACTCGGGCTGTGTATTTGGAAGAGCAATTCAACAATACCCTCCTCGAGAATTTTAACAACATGTCCGAATATTGTAAGCAACTGAAACTCACAACCGATCAACTATCCAACGTCGGGACTTCTGTTTCAGAAACCAAGATGGTGCTTCAACTTGTTGCGGGTTTACCGAAAGGTGAATATGACACACTCGCAACAATGATTCAACAAGACGACCCTCTCCCAAGTTTCAACAAGGCACGTTCACAACTATTGTTGGAAGAAACTAGACGTGCTAAATAAGAGGAACATAACCAAAAGGCGTTAGCCATTGACGGGATGGAAACACCTGCGGCCAGCAGCAACCAGCAGTTCCAGCAGCAGCAGCTGCAGCAGCAGCAACAGAGCGGAGGAGGTCGTGGTGGCAGAGGTCGCAACAACAAAGGCAAGGGCCGCGGAAAGGGCCAGCGCAACCAGTGGACTGGACAACAGCCAACCACTGGAAAGCAGCAGCGGTGGCCCAACCAAAGCAGAACTAGGCCTCGCCGCATGCCCGTACCCGATTGCGGGGGCCCGGTTCCAAAGCGGCCTTGGTCGGCGGCTGTTGGGCCCTACCCCGGCCACCGTGCAGCCCACCACCGGCGGCAGCAGCGAAGCCCCCCGATTGCGGTCCGATGCAGAGCGCAAAGAATCGCAATGTGCCCATTGCGGTCCGAAGCGGCGGCCCGGCCCTGCCTGGCCCCGACCGATTTGGGCCAGGCATACACCACCGTGAACCTTCAATAGCCCGACGACAATTGGTACATGAATACCGGAGCCACATCTCACCTCACCCGGTCGTCAGGTAACCTATCTCAACTACGTCGGCTAAAGTGTCCTCAATTTATTACTGTCGGCAATGGTAATCGCATTCCAATTGAAGGTTACGGTAACACACACACCAAACATCCACACCCACCTTTCTCCCTAAACCACGTCCTATACACACCTAACATCATTAAAAACTTAATCTCTGTTAGAAAATTCACTAGCAATAATTACGTATCCGTCGAATTTGACCCTTTTGGTTTTTCTGTGAAGGAACTCAATACGGCAAAAATTCTTACACGCTGC
This sequence comes from Anisodus tanguticus, assembly GCA_034509755.1. NCBI lineage: Eukaryota > Viridiplantae > Streptophyta > Magnoliopsida > Solanales > Solanaceae > Anisodus > Anisodus tanguticus. The sequence continues at coordinate 50,068,211 of CM067540.1, read as the reverse complement.
AATAGTGTGGGAGACCTCTACCCATTCACTCAATCTTCCGCTGTCAGACCGCAATAACCTCTATCCCTTGCGGCGATCTCTCCCTCAACTTGGCACAACCGACTCGGACACCCCGGAGACCCAATTTTTACTTTTCTTAGGACTTCTAAGCGTATTCAAAGTAATAATGGGAAAATTTCCCAACACTGTTTTTCTTGTCCACTAGGCAAACATACTCGTCTTCCCTTTATGTCATCAAACAATGTTACTTTTTCTCCCTTTGATATTGTTCATGCTGATTTGTGGACATCTCCGATTGCTAGCTCTTTGGGTCATAAATTCTATCTAGTATTCTTGGATGATTTTTCACATTTTGTCTGGATTTACCCACTGAAATTCAAATCTGAAGTTTTTGCAAAATTCCTCGAATTTCAAAAAATTCATTAAGACTCAATTTGAAATACCTATTAAATCATTCCAATGTGATAATGGACGTGAATTTAATAACTCGGCATTTCACAATTTCTGTTCTAAATAAGGCATGGTTTTCCATTTTTCTTGTCCCTATACTTCTTCCCAAAACGGAAAGGCTGAAAGAATTATACGTACCATCAATAACATGGTCCGCACACTTTTTCATGCCCGCCTACCACCGCCTTTTTGGGTCTATCTTTGTCAAAATGGTAGAATCCCTTCTAAATATTTTACCAACTAGCACACTCCAAAACAAAACCCCTACAGAAATCTTATACCGTAGGCAGCCATCATATGATCACCTACGCATTTTTGGATGCTTATGCTACCCCAACATAGCCTCCACTGCACCCCACAAACTTGCCCCTCGCACTCTTCCATGTGTCTTCCTTGGTCTATCTCCTAATCATCGGGGCTACTTGTGCTATGACATTGCTACTCGCAAAATCATCGTCTCCCGTCACGTTACCTTTAACGAGACAACCTTTCCTTTTTCAAATCTCTGGAAATTTCAGACCACCGATTACATATTTCTCGATGAACCGAGTTTGTCTCCGGTCATCCAAAATCTGTACGAGCAGCGACTCGGCATTTGTTCCGACGCCATCTCGCGCCTCCGGCGGTGTCATTCGACCCTCCCGCAAAGCAATGCGCCACCCAGTGCAGCTCCCACACCACCCATGCCGCACCTGTCGAGTCTAATGCACCACCCACACCGCCTCCGGTCCAAAGCCAAATCCAACAACCTGTCGAGTCTCCCTTCGCGCAAAGAACACGTCGCGCGCCAACCGGTCCGCGAGCCCAGTGCTACCGCCCTACCATCCAAAGAACCGGTCCCGACCTCCCACTGCTGGCCCCTCACTGCATGGAGACTCGTGCACAACACGGGATCTTCAAACCCAAGGTTCACTTCAATCTCTCCACACAAACCTTATCACCCATTCCAAAGAATCCAAAACTAGCTAAACTGGACCCCAATTGGAATGCGGCCATGTGCGAGGAGTTTAACGCTTTAACCAAGCAGAACACTTGGGATTTGTGACTTAGAGAGGTATAAGGCAAGATTAGTTGCAAATGGCACTAATCAGCAGGAGGGTATTGATTGTGGTGAGACATTCAGTCCGGTTGTTAAACCGGCCACTATTCGGACTATTCTCAGTATTGCTATGGGCTTGCATTGGCCGATTCATCAGCTTGATGTCAAGAATGTGTTTCTTCATGGGGATTTGAAAGAGACTGTGTATATGCATCAGCCTCCTGGTTTTGTTCATCCGGTAGCTCCACAGTTTGTGTGTCGTCTCAGAAAGTCATTGTATGGATTGAAACATGCCCCCCACGCTTGGTATGATCGGTTCGCCAGGTATCTTCTGCAAATTGGTTTTGTATGTAGCAGGTGTGATACCTCTCTTTTTACTTTTCACCAAGGTAGCAGCACTGCATATTTGCTATTATATGTCGACGATATTGTTCTTACTGCCTCATCTGACGAGTTGAAGAATTAAATCATTGCTCTACTCAAAACTGAATTTGCTATAACTGACTTGGGGAAGCTAAGTTATTTTTTGGGTATATCGGTGACTAGATCTGCTGCCAATATGTTCCTGTGTCAGCGAAAGTATGCAGAAGAGATAGTGTACAGGGCCAAGATGGCAAATTGTAAAATTATGCCAATTCCGGTGGACTCAAAATCCAAGCTTAGTGCCAATGACGGTGCGCCAGTTTCTGATCCCACTCTATATCGGAGTCTAGCAGGTGCTCTTCGATCTTACATTCATTCGGGCACGATATTGCATATGCCGTTCAGCAGGTGTGTCTGTTCATGCACGACCCCCGAGAGTCCCATTTTGCCGCCCTCAAATGTATTATCAGATATGTTAAGGGCACACTTTACTTTGGCTTACATCTATACCCATCTGCCCCAACCAAATTGCTAGCCTACACGGATGCAGATTGGGCAGGATGCCCCGACACACGTCTCTCCACCTCCGGGTACTGTGTATTTCTTGGGGATAATCTTATCTCATGGTCCGCCAAGCGGCAGGCCACGCTGTCCCGTTCGAGTGCTGAGCAGAATATCGCGGAGTTGCTAATGTCGTCGCTGAGATCTGTTGGCTCCGAAATCTTCTTTTGGAGCTCCAGTGTCCATTAGGCTAGGCGTCTATAGTCTATTGTGACAACATATCTGCTATCTATATGTCTCATAATCCAGTCCAACATCAGCGGACTAAGCATATTGATATGGATATCCACTTTGTGCGAGAGAAGGTTGCTCGTGGTCAGGTCAAAATTTTACACGTGCCTTCCTCGTATCAGTATGCAGATATTTTCACAAAGGGACTACCGCGACAGCTCTTCACCGACTTCCGATCCAGCCTTAGCATTCGGCCTCCTCCCGCTCCGTCTGAGGGGGAGTATTAGCGAATATTCTCAGAATATTCGCCGTATAATTTGTAATTATGATAAATGTATATTTAAGGTAACTTAGGATTCTAATTGTATTAGGAATCAACCTTTGTAAGGTAAGTTAGGATTCGTACCATATTAGGAATCAACCTTGTACAGCTATATATATTGTGAATAATGAAAGAAATTATTAAGGGAAATTATTCTATCTTTCAATGAGAAACTATGATGAGGATGAACTTCTAGATACATGGAGACTATTTTAACAGTATTATGTTGATAAATATATAAAAATGAAGACTCAAAGACTAGATTTTGTTTTCATCAATCAAGATTTGTTCAAAATGGATGTATTGCAGGGACCCATTGATATTTTGAGACATGGTGAACACGACGCTTCTAACATCGGCAAACAAACATTTTTGCGTGATTCTTTTATAGGAGGACCTAGAGATATGCGTCAACGTTATATGGATGTTATTGCTTTAGTACAATATTTTGGAAAACATGACTTACTTATAACGATGACATGTAATCCATCTTGGCCAGAAATAGAGGAACATTTGGAGGATTTGCCTTTTGCATTTCATTTCTCTCTAGATTTTATTCATTACATTAGAGAAACGTATAATCCTGTTTTTAACAGTTGTTTTCCTAGATCAATTGTTAAAAGAGACATTTTTAAATTTGCACATGAATATCAACGGTATTTACGTTATGCATTATATCATTTTGATGGCAAAGTGACTCTCACTTCTGATATATAGGCCGTAGTGCTAACGGTAATGATTATTTAACTGTAACATGTCATTGGATAAATCAAAATTGGTCTATGCAAAAACGTACTTTAGCATATAGATATATTGATAATAGGCACATTGGAACATTTATTACCAAAAATATTCATGAAATATGCGATTATTATGGAATAACTGAGAAAATTATGACTGTTACGTTGAATAATGATTCTTCTAATGATTATATTGTAAGACTTTTAAAAGATCTATTAACTCCATGTTTTCTTGATCATTTTCATATAATATGTGCGTGCCATATTTATAACTTAGTTGTAAATGATGGTCTATCACTTTTTTAAGACATTCTTAATAAAGTACAATTTGCTATAAACTTTATTTTTAGAGGTAATAAAATACAAAGACGCAAAGAATATAAAAAAACTTGTCACGATTGTGGATTACCTTTAAGAAAATTTCCTGAAGAAGTAGCGACTAGGTGAAATTCTCTATATGAACAACTATTTGTTGCTTACGATTATAGAAGACCTATAACTTTATTTTTTAACGCCTATAATAAAAATCCAAGGGATATGCTTGTAGATAATGATTGGGAAAAAATTTCAGAACGTATTGGATTTTTAGAGAATTTTTTTCAAGCAACTAAAGAATTTTCTGGTATATATTATCATACTATTTCAACTATGTTATTTTATATAGCTCTAATATTTTTGTTACTTAAAGATTATATGAAAAACCCATCTTATAAGGCACCTATTAAAAAATGTTTATGAAATTAAAAAAAATACCTTTTTCCTATTCCCACTATTTATATTATTGATATTGTATTAAATCTCACTATAAAAATAGACGGTTGTAAAGCACTTATTGAAACGATTTATGAATGTATAGCAGTACTTCCACCTCCAACTCCAAGAAACCCAAATGCAGATCCAACGCGCGAGCCAACTTGTGATGAAGTTACGTCTAGCATACACGATGAATGCAAAAAAGTATATATGTATTACCAACAACAAAGTGCAAATAATCAACCGGCTTCTGTACCATCTTCTTCTACTTCTATGCAACCTTATAAAAGACATGTTGTTTCTGTTGCTAGTATTCAAAGCCTTAAAAATTGAATGTTTAGTGGTTCCACTTCTTCACAAGTTAGTGAATTTGATGTTTTTGTTTTGCAGGGTGTTATACCGTACAAATCAATTGTCAATGAAGAAGGACGTGAAGACTTGCTGAAATACTGGAGGAAAAATGAGAAGACATTTCTGACACTAGCAAAGATGGTTCGAGATGTGTTGAACATTCAAGCGTCATCAACAGCGTCTGAAAGCGTTTTTTCTGCTGGAAGATTTCAAATGGGAGAGCACAGACACTCATTGGCGGGAGACAACTTGAAGATTGCAGTTCTATTCAAAGATTGGATTCGAGCGGAGCGTAGAAGGTACAGTCAATCAGAGATCAATGAAGAAGACGACGACAACTATAACGAAATCTTGTCTGAGGGAACAGGAAGCGGTCAAACAATTTGACCAACAACTTCCAAAATCCAACCGAAGATTCTCAAGACATTGTGAGGAAATTAGAAAAAGTATGGTTATCTGTGTAACTTTTTTAATTACAATTTTACTATGTGATTTGCGACTTTTGAATAACACCACAAAGTTGTAATTTTGAAATTGTATTACAAAAAATCTACCTTAATTGTGTTCGTGAAAACGTATTTGCACATACACTTTTATCTTTTGATTATGATTAATTAATATATATATTTTACTTCATTAAATTGCTTAATCATAATAATTTAATATCATTTGGCGTGGCCATAGGTGAGGGACGTGTGCGCCAAACACTGCGGGAAATTTTACAAAGGAAAAAAAAAAGGGCATGTCCAATCTTGAAACTTTTGAAGAGAATAGGCATTTCATAGCTCGTGCATGTATATTGTTATTGGTTATTAATATACGAGGTAAGGGTCATGGCTAACCCCGGCTCCCCCTGAAGGTGACTTTTTTTTTTTTTTTTAAAAAGGTCATCTTTTGTACGGGAAGCATTTTTTATGTTATACTCCATAGATTTTAAAATGTTTGTTTTAATTATTATTTAGACAATTAAAGTTTATTCTTAATCATACTTTTCTCAAATTCCGTGTATTATGGATTAGTAACTATTATGACTTATAATACTATATAAATTTTATTTCAAAAAAAATAAAAAATTTATGCTCGAATTCACATCAAACATCAATTAATTTGACCCTCGTACTCCGAATCAAGTCAAACATTTTGAAACAAAGAGAGTAATTCGTTTCACTTCAGAGTTCGACTAGCTAATTCACTTGTTGAAAACCAAAGTATATCTTTGTTTGCTAGAAAGAGAACACATTCATTTGATTAATTGACTTGTTGAAACTTGGAAAACACACAATATTAATACGAGTTGTACTATGAAATTATATTTTGTTTTTATAGGACTAAAATCTATTTCTTTATTTAATTAAGTGAACTTGGTTGAATATCTTTTGATATTGAAAGAGAACGTAGTCTTATTACTAAAGCTAGGTTGTAGTGATAAATATTCATTCATTCTTAATTAGAGTTTTCGGGTTCAAATTCTGTGTATAGAATCGCCTTTGGCAGGGAATGTATCTACCACCCAAAGTGAGACTTCTAAATGTGAATATGAATTAGACAGGCTCTAAAGCTGGTACCAACACTGGATGAATAACTTACTAAAAAAAGAGTAGTCATAACTTGGAGAAACTTTTTAACTATAGTACTAGAATGTGTTTGATTTGATTATTCATTTATTGGAAGGTATGATATGTAGTCTAATTAAAAACATATTTTGTAATTATAAGATAATAATTTTCTATTTAATGTTTGGGCTTGTAATTGATTGTATGTTACGTACTTATTATATTTTTATAATATTGTAGTAATTATTATAGTAATGTTATAATTTAATAAACTCATATATTTATGTTAGCTTTTAGTCTCATCCTACGTACCCTTTGCCATTTATAAAGAGCAGTAATAATAATAATATAAAATATGAATAATTTAAAAAAGAAGAAGTTAAGATTAGGAATTTATGATCATGTGCAACAGATCATTGATTTATACGGGGAATTGGAAGTAGTTGTTGTTAAAAAGTCATGAGAAGTTGAAAACTAAGATGACCACGTGCCTGGTTGCATCATAAGATAGACTCCTACAATTACCAAGTTCTAACCTAACGAACAATATTGAGAATATTAGGATTTTTACTCACTATATTCCATTTCTATGCTAACACTGATAAAGACAGAAAAAAGAAATTCAGTATATCAGAATTTGTGTGCATTGGATCCTTCGCCAAGGCTCTACCTTTTTTTTTTATTGGATTTCCATCTGATCAATGTTTGATATATATATTTGTTTTGAGACCAGACTGGCTAAGTCGAGTTTGTGCTGGCCGGAAAATTTATTTTGAGGGGAAATCACTCCTTATTAAAGGCGATTTCAATCCAGGATTTGAATTCGAGATTTGTTAAGAATGAAAAAATATTTATCACCTGACACAACCTTTGATGGTTTCAAGGCGCGCTCTACTTTATGTATAATTTGTGTAATACACGTATATCCTATAAATTGATTATACAATGAAGGACCGTTTGGCTCGCTGGATAAGGTGCGATATCTCATGATTAAGCTTGGGATAAAATTTATATTGTATTGGTATAAATCTAAACCATCAACACAGTATAAATTTTATTCCAAACTTAATCCTGGATATCTCACCTTATTCCATCAAACTAATTTAGATTATTTTATCCCACCTCCCACATAGGATAAATTAATTCCAGGAGATCTCGGAATAATTTAATCTGCAAACCAAACAACCCCGAGTATATACCGACGACAACTATAAAGTATAAACTATTACGGCTAGAAGGGTAAAATATTTTCTTCCGACTGGCTAAAAATATTAAATTAAGATCCCATTTTTATTCCTCAACCAATAGTGATCTCATTCTCTTTATTTGTTAAAGCAGCTATATTTCTCTCTTCTTTCCTCCTCTCTTCCTTAACCTTTATCCTCTTTCTTAGCTCAAGTGTTGATGTTGACGTGCTCATAATTCAGCTCATCACAAGTCAATCATTAGTGAACATTGGTGATCAACAACTACGATTTCAGATTCTTGCATACCTTTTTCCCATCATCAACTTTTAGTTTTGTGTATGTCAAATTCAGACCTTTTCCAAGTGGAGAAAGAAGATGAGAAAAAGATTAAATCCAGTGATGACATACAACTGCCCACGTCCAAAAATCTAGATAGCTGTACAGATAATATTGCACCAGGTCAACATGATACCGTTGACCGAAAACAAGATGAAAATAACGCTGATGATGCTATCAGGAACAAAGAAATATTTCAGGAAGATTGTTCAGAAGATCCAGATAAAGGAAGGCTGTGTCCAGAACAATCTGATAAAATTGGAATGATACAGAGAAGATCAGCACAACCCTCAAGAGAGGATGACACGCACAAATCGAGAAATAGTACCAATGACGATGATTACGATAATGATGGATTTAAAACACCAACTTCTTCTGATCACAAAATCCCGGTAATGACAACGTGCCCACCTGCACCCAAAAAAAGTAGTAAAAGAAAATTTTCAGCTTCACCAAGCATACAACCAACCCTCCACGTTGACTTTAATTCCACTATTGATGAAGAGGAAGATTTGGGAATTAAGAAAGTAAGAAAAATTGATCATCAAGAATGATCAACTGCATTTCCTATAGCTACGAAAGGTGAGAACTTAAATTCATACCATACAATCAATCACTAGTCAATTACACTTTTGATCTTTATATTCTATGGATTTATCTTACATAAAATGATAGTGTAACTATCAGTGTAATAATTTAACCTGTAATAGCATATATTAATTTTCCATTTTCAATAAATTACCAATTAATAGTTACATGTAATTATTCTATAAGTGACCTGATTGTATAGAAAATTTAGATTATCATCTCCTTTGTCGATGAGGAGTACTCCGTATCTTTTTATTTCTGGATTTTCCACTTTTGAAGATTCTCTATGATGTATGTTTATTTCAAAAACTTGTGTTTTCTAAGGACAAGCATCGTTCATGATCATCGATGATCTTCTTAAGTAACTGAAAATAGATATGTATTATTTCACAGTAAACACTAGTTTAAGAAATTTATGGGTTTCTCTACCAAAGCGGATTTGCAGCAACTACGGCTTGAGTTACCAATCGTTGAAAATCCTTGTAAGACGGTGAACTTTCTTGTATTCACAATACCTTTCTACTATGATCAGGGCGGATGCAGCTTCGGGTAGCGGGTTCATCCAAATACAATTCGTGAGGAGTATAATCTTTTGTGTAATAGTTACTAACTAAAATTGTAATAAATAGTACATTTAAATTCATAACTTTAAAATATATATACTTTCTCCGTTTCTAAATAAATGATGTTTTAGATTTTTTATTTTGTTTCAAAATAAGTGGTGCTTTAGGATTTTAAGAACAAATTGACTTTATTCTTCCAAAATTACTCTTATTTACATAATAAAAAATTATTAAGTAGTTTTTTTTCTAAGCATTAATTAGGAGTAAGTAAAAACATCCATAATTTTCTAGGAGTAATCAATTTCTTAAAAGATATGCATAAGCTAAAAACATCATTTATTATTAAACGGAGAGAGTAATAGGTTCAATATGCTAATAACCTTAACGATTGAACACATATATAGAGCTAAAATCCTAGATTTGTCTGACTATGGTGTAGAGAATTTTCTATTTGCCAACCCTACTTGGAAAATACTATGGTGAAAAAAATATTCCTCCCTCCCAATTTAAGTATCTTACTTTCTTTATTGATTTGTGCCAAAAAGAATGTCTCTTTCTATATTTAGTGAGTTGACAATTCAAACATCATACATGCCAAGTTTATAACCACAAGATTGAAAGGACATTTAGTACATAATACACCTCTTTAATTTAGGACCACTAGAATTAAAAACCTCTCTTTATTTTTAAATTATGTATCTAGTCAAACTAATATACTTAAATTGAGACGGAGGAGTATATCTTTTCTTACCGAAAAATAAGTTAATGGGCTAGTAACGTGTCATTTGCACAAATGTTCTTATTTCGGGGTGATCTTTAATTTTTGCCCCTCAAATTTGTAATCATTAATTTTTGCCCTTGATCATTTTTTGGTGTGACATAATTTAGATTTCGCAAGGCATACATAATTTACGTGTAACTTCGGTGTATGTATCATAACATCCACAAAAATTATGCCGGAGAAGGCAAACTTTCAACACTCAACATAATTTGAAAAATGACATAATTTGTGATTTTGCTCGACTTAGTTGACGTTGAACTTCTGCATATGTATCATAACATTCACACAAATTATGCCGGACAAGATATAATTTTCAACACTCAGCTTACTGAAAAGCTAATACAAAACTATGTCGCATAACTTAATTCCTAGAGAATTTATGTCGAGTGAGTCAAAAGTTCAGTTTCTGAAGATAAAAATGTTATATAAACTATATCTTGCGAAGCAAGTCTGAATATTTTTATTAAATAAGTAGCAATAACAAAAATTTAAAACCACACATATGAAGGGCAAAATTTAAAGAACAGCGCGTTTGAAGGCAATCCGTGCAATAAAAAATGGCTAATAACATCCTTTATAAATGGACCGACCCAACAACATTTTCCAACAAGATATTTGGCAAATTCAACCCTAGTAATGAAGGAAAGAAAAAACCCTAGTACTTTTTCCTCTAGATGCAGTGCTTGGGAAGCTTTCTAGGTCATATATGGTGCTTTCAACAATATTATATTTTGGCCGTATAATATATAATATTCCTAAATACATTCAATTCACAACACGCTTTGGTAATGTGGTCGTTTTTTGGTCTTTAGGTAGACAACAAATTTCCCAATTTTATTATAATAATATTTTCTACAATTTTAAATTTATCATGAAAATGATATGGAGAGATGATCGAGGATACTGTCAAGAAATGATGGTAGTGATCATAAAGCTGTAATTTGTAGCCCTAGTATACTGTTTTTAGCATGAGGGCCAGCATTCATGGTAATGTTTATTTTTTTTTGGTTTCTCGCTCGATCGGTATGAGGTGATTTTCTTATCCGATTAATTCGGATTCACATCGTGTAAGTAGTAAAACACTTCTTACAAAGATTTTTTTCATTCTAGAGCTCAAATTCGAAACTTGTGATTAAAGGTGAAGAAATTTTTTCATCGATAATCCAGCTACATTGAACGGGAAATTAACGGTAACACCCAAAAAAATCAGTATAAAGATGTGTCAATAAACTAAAGTAGCCGGAGCAAATGAGAAAACATTCTGGCATGAATGATTCTTTTGACAATGGTCGTGTAAGTTATCAAAAGCGTACGTGATACGATTGAGTCCTAAGTTGTCATTTACTGTGAAAAACAATACTAGTACTCAAAAGCGTACGTAGTAAGTTAATCTAAAGCGTACGTAAGAATATTGATCGTATAATGGAGGGAAAAGGATAAAAAAATACCCTCAATTATGAAAAATAGAATAACTTTTGTTAATGTTGGGTTTGGTGTTGTAACATTTGACCCAACATATCCCCTGAAGTACTGTTGTTGATTGCCAAAAATGTTGGGACAAATGTCACAACATTGAGATTTCGACTCCATGATCTTCTCTAACAAACACACAAGCTGCCCACATTTCCCTCAACCTACTCAACCAATCGATAAGCTTTTCAAAGAAAACTCTCTACTATAAATAGAGAGGCTACAATAGTGAATCGATATCCAGAATCATATTACAAAATACCAAGAGAGCTCTCGGGATTTCATCTTAGAAATCTGGATCATAAGTGTTGCCTGAGTGTGTCGACAACATTCTGTCCAACATTACAATTGTTGTTTAGATTCTAGATTAGTTTTGTATGGAGCGATTGTAATGAGAGGTTGTCTATGTCTACTTAGTTAGATTTTTCAGGCCGAAGTCATCTGCGACTTCAACTTTTAATTCCTTTCCATTTTATCTTGTAAATCTGTAAAGAAAGGAATTTGTAATTTTTTATATATATATATATATATATATATATATATATATATATATATATATATATATATATATATATACAATACTTTCCGTCATAGGTTATATAATATATATAACCTATGTAAATATTAAACCTTTGTGTTCTTTAAATTTCTGCTGCATTGCTCTTTAAAGTTTTTTGTTTTACTAAAGTGTTGTCACTGGTGTCGGACGACATTATCGCCGACATTTGGAAACATAATTAGCATTCGATTTATTTCATTTGGTTTTTATTTCACATAGCATTTGACACCCTTTCAAGTGGTATTAGAGCCGACACTTAACACAATATGTAATTGGTCATGTTGTCTCAAGCTATGGATCCGGCAAATTCGACTATTGGTAGACTTCCCATATTAGATGGTTCAAACTATGTCTATTGAAAGATTCGCCTACGTTCTCATATCAAATCAATTGATGTTAGGGCATGGAGATCTATAACCAATGGGTATGTTGTTCTAATGTTGCCGCTGGATGAGGAATGTGACATTCTTGTTAAACCTGAATCCAAATGGACCGCGGAAGAAACTAATAATGCTAATTTTAACAAAAAGGCCTTCAATGCAATTTTTTGGATGGGTTGATCTGTACATGTTCAAACTCATTCAAAACTGCCTCACGGCTAAGGACGCATGAGATACTTTACAAATTCATTGTGAAGGTAACTCAAGTGTTCGACGAACAAAGCTACGTATGCTCATGAGAAAATATGAATGTTTAAGGATGAAAGAATCATATGATATTAAATCTTATTTTGAAAAGTTGATTGACATCTCAAATGAATGTCAAGTGCTTGGTGAACGTTTAACCAACACTCAACTCGTTGAAAAGGCTCTCCGTTCTCTTCATGAAAGTTTAATTTAAAGATTTGTACCATTGAAGAAGCTCACAATCTTGCCACAATGGATCTTCATACCTTGACGAGCATTCTCAAAACCTATGAGATAAACATTGAGAATCGAAGGGAACTATATAAAAGTAAGAATGTGGCACTTCAAGTTCAATCCTCGAAGAATCAAATCGAAGAAGAGGATGAGAATCTTGAAGAAATTGGTGAAGGTGCTAATGTTGCCTTACTCACTCGAAAATACAATTCGATGGTGAGGAAGTTCAACAATGAGATAAATCAATCTAAATCCAAACAGCATCAAAACCAAGGCTTCAATCAAAAGCCCACTATATTCCTTCCAATTGCTCAGAAAGGAAGTCCACTAAGAAGAACCAACTCAGATCGTACCAAATTTGATCCCAAACAACTCGAGTCTATATAATGTTATGCTTGCTCGGGTTGGGGTAATTATGCTAACGAATGTGCAAACACTCTTAGAAAATTTGGCAAAAATCTATGGGTCTCTCTTAGTAACGACGAAGGAGAAGATAAAGGAGATCAAGAAGTCGAATCACAAGCAATGCTGGCCACTGTTAACGAACAGTCTCTGTTTGATAATGAAAATGTCATCTGTAATGTTATCTCAGATGTCACGAAATTTTAGATAACATCAGCAACGACATCTGCATCCCCAGCAACATCCGAGAGGTATGAATTCTTTAACTATCCTAATGTTAATTGCTTTAGTAGTTTTATTTCTAGTAGTGAGGCTGATTGTATGGATGGAGTTGAAGGCAAATATGACATGATTAATGAATTATAAAGTATTTGTAAAGCCTTAATCATAGAGTCCAAATAACTTGACAAAAAGGTCAAATCTTTAACTTATGAGAATCTGAAATTAACTGGAACGATAACCCGACTTGAGGTTGCTCTTACCAAAAAGGATACTGAATTTGGTAAGATTCGTGCAAAATTGGATTTAGCTGAAGCAACCTTCCACAAGCTCAACACAGAGACTTCGAAGTTGAATGAGATACTAAGTTTTAGTAAACCTTCATATGCAGGTATTGGATACGAAAACTCTCTTAAAACCATATGCTCTAGTTTGTTTGACAAAAATGAGAAAATATGCTTTATAAAAGAAAAAGGAATAAATAATAGGTTCTCATATATGTCAAAGAATATGAAGTTTGTATGTCATCACTGTAACTCCCCTGGACACTTAAAATCATACTGTTTCAAACTTCAAGATTTTGTGAGCAAAATATTGCCTAAAAGGTTGTCCAACATTTCAGATAATATTCGAAGCAACATTTCTGAGCCGAAAGGTAAAAAATGTTTTAAGAGAGTTTGAGTTTCTAAAAATGATGTAACTTGTAATGTTGCGATAACTACATTAAGAACTAATATTTCAGGTTCTTGGTACTTTGATAGTGGATGTTCTCGTCACATGATAGGTACAAAAGGCTTTCTAAAGAACTATGAGTCATTCAACGGAGGAAACATGACTTATGGAGGAGGTAGCAAAAGCAAAATAATTGAAAAAGGGATCTTGGATCTCCAGCCTTAAGAAATGCCTTATACGTTGAGGGTTTAATGGTTAATTTGATTAGTATTAGTCAACTGTGTGATGACAATCTTGAGATAAAATTTAATAAGAATGTCTGTAAAGTTACGAATGAAGCTAATGAATGTGTCATGACAAGTACTAGAATAGGTGATAATTGCTATCTTGCTGCAAGACAAGAAACATGCAATAATGTCAAGATCGATGACACAACAATATGGCATCAAAATTTAGGACATGTCAACTACCGTAATTTAGAAAAATTGGTCTCATATGAAGCGGTTATAGGCTTACCCAATCTTAGCCATAAAGGTAAAACTGTCTGTGAAGATCGTTTGAAAGGTAAGCAAACTCGTGTCTCTCATAATATTGTCCAACACGACGGACATCATTCAGGTACGTCTCATTGTTTTCAACTATTGCATATGGATCTAATGGGTCCAATTGAAGTAGACAGCCTATGAGGCATGAGGTATTCCTATGTGATAGTACATGATTTTTCTAGATATTCATGGATATATTTTTTGAAAGAAAACTCAAAAACTTTTGACATGTTTAAAATTTTACACTATAGAATTAGGAACTTGTTATATTCTCCTATTTTTCGGATTAGATCAGACCATGGAAAAGAATTTGAAAACAACTCATTCACAAAATTTTGTGAGAAGGGTATTTTCCATGAGTTTTTCGCACCCAAAAATCCTCAACAGAATGGGTTAGCTGAAAGAAAGAATAGAACACTGCAAGTAATGGCTAGAGTTATGCTTAGTTCTAAAAAAATATCAAAACATTTTTGGGCTGAAGCCTTAAATACTGCTTGTCACATCTCTAATAGAGTCTACTTAAGTCCTGGAACAAAGATGACTCCCTATGAGCTAATAAATGGAAAGAAACCTAACTTGCGTTACTTTCATGTTTTTGGGTGTATCTGTTACATTTTAAATTATAGAGATCATTTGGAAAAGTTTGACTCAAAAAGTGATAAATGAATTTTTGTTGGCTATTTTTGATGACTTTTCTGATCCTACAGGAAATACAATTGAAAATAACACTATAGTTTCAGGAAATACAGACTGCTGAAGAATAAGATGTTGCCTCAAATATTGCCACACCCGAAGCAACATCTGAACGTGGAACATAGATCACAGAGGCCATGGATGAGGAGTCACATGCTGAATTATCTGATCAAGTTCGAAGGGATCCCTCATCAAGGATTAGGAAGAATCATCCCACGGGCTAGGTGATATGGGGATTTTTTGAAGGAATTACAACAAGAGGGAAAGAACCAATCAATTACAGAGATATGGTAAGGTATGTGTGTATGTCTACCATATACCAAGAGGTTAGTCTTTCTTGTTTTATATCTACTTTAGAACCAAAAAATATTTTAGAAGCACTTAAAGATAATTTTTGAATTCAAGCAATGCAAGAAAAACTTGAATAATTTTCTCGAAATGAAGTCTGGGACTTAGTTCCTCGTCCAAATAATACAAATGTAATTGAAACTATGTGGATTTTTAAAAATAAATCAGATGAATCAGGAATAGTTGTGAGAAACAAAGCTCGTCTAGTTGCACAAGGCTATACTTAGGTTGAAGGAATCGATTATGACGAAACATTCACACCTGTGGCTAGAATTGAGTGAATTAGAATGTTACTTGCTTTTGCTTGTTGTCTGAAAATTACTTTGCACCAAATAGATGTGAAAGGTGCATTCTTAAATGGCTATCTAGATAAGAAAGTCTATGTTGAACAACCAAAAGGATTTGAAGATCCTCACCATCCACACTATGTGTACAAGCTCAAAAAGACTTTTGTATGGATTGAAACAAGCTCCTCGTGCATGGTGTGGTCGCTTAATTAACTTTCTTCTTTAATTTAGTTTTAACCGTGGTGAAGCTGATCGTACTTTATTCATTAAACGTCACGGTATAGATATTATTATTGTTCAAATCTACGTAGATGACATAGTCTTTGGCTCGACCTCACAGTCTTATCTAAAGTCATTTGTTGAATCTGTGTCATCAACATTTGAAATGAACATGATTGGGGAACTAACTTTTTTCTTATGTTTGCAGATTAAGCAAACTGAAGATAAAAATTTTATCTCACAAAGCAAATATGCTAAGAATCTAGTTAAGAGATTTGGATTGGAGAATGCTAAATAGATGAAAACGCCAGTGAGTTCATCGCAGAAGGTATGTAAGGATAATGTTGGTAAAAATGTCGACCCAACATTGTATCGATCTATGATAGGTAGCCTTCTTTATCTTACTGCTAGTCACCCAGATATTATGTTTAGTGTTTGTGTTTGTGCACGTTTTCAAGCCTGTCCCAAACTTTCCCACTTAAATGTCATAAAACGTATCATTAGATATGCTGCAGGCACAAGTGAGTTGGAAATTTGGTATTCCAAAGACAATAATCCTAATTTAATAGGGTATAGTGACTCGGATTGGGCTGGAGATGTGGATGATAGAAAGAGTACAAGTCGATGATATTTTTATCTTGGCAATAATCTTGTTTCATGGTATAGTCGTAAACAAAATTGTGTTTCACTTTCAACTGCTGAATCTGAATATGTAGCAGCTGAAAGTTGTTGCTCTCAATTAATATGGCTAAGACACATGTTAGACGACTATGGATTTTCTAACAACATTTTGATTTTGTACTGTGATAACTTGAGTGCTATAAATATTTCCAAAAATCCAGTTCAGCACTCACATACAAAACATATTGATATTAGACATCACTTTTTAAGAAATTTAGTCGAAAAACAGTTAGTTCAAATTGAACATGTTGACACTCTTCATCAACTAGCTGACATTTTTACAAAAGCTTTGGACCATGAGAGATTTTCTAGTGAATAAATCTCTTGGTCTTTGTAATCTCTAAAAATGAATTTTTGGTGAATGTCAACTGAAACACTGTCTAACATTTCATGTGACATTTACCTATGTAATATCATAAACTGATTATTGTTGTTGTATAGTGCATTACTTTTGGTCACACAAGCATGATCTTTCAATAAGAATAAGTTATCAATATGATACCGTTCTCTGTGATGATATAAATATATCATAAAAAGGGAGTATCAAAATAAGGCAAAGCCTTAACAAATGATTGACAACTGTGCAAAATGGGCAAAGCCCTTAAAAAGATACCGTTCCTATTCTATAGGAGTATCGAGTGCTTCAAAAGGAAATTTGAGAATACCAAATAAGTATTCTTATTTTTTACATGAAAAAATTATTTTTGTATGTATTTTATGATTAGATCAAGGACACGATAGGAAAATGTTACATTGGTCTAATGGTTAAACTTATAAAAATACATATAAAACGTGTCTTGATTTGTTGCCAAAATGAAAAGTTCTTGCGGGATCATAATACATGTGTTGTCCAAAATGTTGCCAACATTACTGTTGACATTTTCAGATTATGATATTTGTTGGGATGTTGTTTTTAACTTATTCCAGAAAAATCAGATTTTTCTCTCTATGTTTATGCCTTGTTTTTATAGGAATTTCAAACTTTAAAATGATAATATTAAATTCCTACCGTGATTTTTTGTAAATCTCAAACTCCTAAAAACTAAGGATTTTTTGTTGTTTAGAAAGATTTGACATGTATATAAATATTCATCTTTTGCTATTTTTTCTATCTCCGAATTTTTCCTAAAAAAATTTTAAAAAAAAGAAGGGGGGGGGGGGGATCAAATCACTCCTCGGGTATAACCCTACCTACCCGATGAGTGATTCACCATTCCAAAATCCATCCTCAATCACAAATCCTAACTCCTCAAAACTCTCTCCTCAATTCTCACCAATGGAATTTCTCCTATGTCAACACTCATGTCAGTCAACATCTCATCCAACACTCCAATGAGCACTAACCCTCCATCGTATACATCTCAATAACCGGGCATATCTTCTTCTTCACATCTGCCTGAAAACAGGTGTACGACTATAGTCCTTCGAGGTGCTGAGGAACCTCTCGATATCAGCTACCCTGGGATAACAATAATCACATAAATGTTGATTCAACATATTATTATTCTACCCTAGGTAAACGACTAAGTTCATCCATTTTCCCTACTCGTAGATCGAGTAGAGTGTTTGAAAGGATAGTCCAACAGGAGCCGAGCACTAAGAAGTCCAGGTTTGACACACCTATACATGTTTGCACAAGTAGTGACACTGATGACATGGACTTTGAGCTATCAACTAAAGAAAGTGAATAAGAACAAGTTGTTTATGTACCACAAAATGTGTCTCTAGAGAGGGAAATCCCAGATGAAACTCCCTTGAAACAATTCCTTTCGAAGGGAGTGTCCAAAGCTACAAAATCAAGTGTTGCCACAAATGTCACAACATCTCAGGCAACATTCCAGACAACATCCGAAGAGGCACACTCACCTACTTCCTCTAACAGGACTGAATTCATCAGCCTAGACTTGTCTGGTTCAGACATAGAGGTATCTGCTTTCTCCAATAAATTTTACTCTAAAGCTAAACATGATAAATTGTACTATTATAGAAATAGAGTAATTAGGTCTGAAAGAGAGTTAGATATTTTTCTCCTGTTCTAAATATGGTCTGGTGGAATTTCTGGAACACAGACAGCTTCTTGGCTCTGTTACCGGAAAAGAACCATATTTTGATAAGATTGTAAGGTTGTTCCATACCAACTTAACTTCTGCTATAGAGGATACCTCATCAATGAAATTTGGGAAGGTATATCTCTATAACAAAATTTATCAATTTACACCTTCAATCATCAATCAATGTATGGATCTTAATACTGAAGAGCAAGTGAGAGAAACAAAAAGAGTAACAACAAATAGGGATATAATGATTGAATATCTCACTGTAGGTATATTGAATAAATGGATCCCTAGATGCCCATCATCAAAACTCACTGCCTTATTTTCCACCCTTCAAAAAATTGCAATTCACAATTGGCTTCCCTCTTTAAATGAGTCAGTCATGACAATTGAACAAGTCTCCCTACTGTTTAAAATTGGAAAAGGATTCAAAGTTGATTTAGGACAAATGATCTTCTATCAAATTGCAAACTTAGCAGAAAAAGAGTCAACTTCAATCCTTCATTTTCCCTCTCTGATCTACAAAGTATTAACTACCCAAAGCCTTGAGCATATAAGAGGAGACACTTTGGGGAAAGCTCATGAACTTTACACTGTCAACAAAGCAATTCTGAAGAGCAAAAAGAGAGTCATTGACCTACCTTGGAAAAAGGAAGCAGAAAAGAATAATGTTGCCAGGAATGTTCCCAACATTCAGGGCAACATTGGTCCAAGGCAGTTTATACTGTGCACAAATTGGTTAGTGCAGCAAATTGCAAAAAATAACCTATAAATTGATGAGGTTGATACTTCTAGAGATGCCCTAGTTCAAGCCAGAGACCATTTCCTGCTTCTGCTTTCTTCACAAAAGGGGAAGATAATTTTATACAGGGAGAGCAAAGAGAAGAGGGTGAATGTACGAGTGGAGAAGTTGTTGTTGCTGAAGAAGCTATGGATGCTGCTATGCAGAGAGAAGAAGTTGTTGGAAGGAGAGTCTTGCTGAAAAGGCTGAGGTTGAATGTCGAAGCTGAAGTTGAAGCTGCTAGGCAGAGGGAGAAGCAAGCTGAAGTTGTTATCCAGAAGTAGAAAGCTACTGGAAGCTGCTACTGTTGCATAATGAGCAAGGAAGAAGTTGCTGGTGTTGATGAATTTCTATTGTTTTTGTTTGGCTATTTGGTGATGTGGATGGTTATCTTGACAATGCTCTATTCTGACAATGTTTTTTTTGGATGGCATATATGCTGATATTATTTCTTCTAATCATATAAGAGTGGTGTATGCATGTCTGCTGGTATGCCATTGTACTCTTATAGAGTGGTATACACATGTTTTGATTGTATACCATCACAGGTTAAGGGGGAGCATAACTATATTCATAGTTGTTGGACAACAGCTATGACGTTGCCTTAAGTCATTTGCATAGGATATAATGGGTTTTGTGAAGAAAGGCAAAAAGGGGGAGATTGTTAATATTGGGCTTGGTGTTGTAACATTTGACCCAACATATCCCCTGAAGTACTGTTGTTGATTGCCCAAAATGTTGGGACAAATGTCACAACATTCAGACCAATATTTTTCATAACAGTTTTGCCTTACTTCACGTCAAGCAGTAACAGTTTTACTGAGTGGTAAAAATGACTTAGGCATGTGAATTAGGAGCTATGTAAAACGTGGGAGAAAGAGTCAAAGCTTGGGGAAGAAGTCGAGTGAAGAACAAGTCAAAGTTGTTGAGATTTCGACTCCATAATCTTCTCCAACAAACACATAAGCTACCCACATTTCCCACAACCTACTCAACCAATCGATGAGCTTTACAAGGATGACTCTCTATTATAAATAGAGAGGCTACAAGAGTGAATCGATATCCAGAATCAGATTACAAAAATACCAAGAGAGCTCTCGGAATTTCATCTTTGAAATCTGGATCACAAGTGTTGCTTGAGTGTGTCGACAACATTTTGTCCAACATTACAATTGTTGTTTAGATTCTAGATTAGTTTTGTATAGAGCGATTGTAATGAGAGGTTGTCTATGTCTACTTAGATAGATTTTTCAGGCAGAAGTCATCTGCGACTTCAACTTTTAATTCCTTTCCATTTTATCTTGTAAATCTGTAAAGAAATGAATTTGTAATTTTTGTATATAATATATATATATGCAATACTTTCGGTCACTGACCGTCATAGGTTATATAATATATATAACCTATGTAAATATTAAACCTTTGTGTTTTTTAAATTTTCGCTACATTGTTCTTTAAAGTTTTCTGTTTTACTAAAGTGTTGTCACTGGTGCCGGACGACATTATCGCCGACATTCGAAAACTAAATTGACATTCAAGTTAGTTTATTTCCAGTTTTTATTGTTTCACAGCATACTCGGACCTAACAACTTTGGCGCTTCATTTGAATTTGGTCTTAAATGTTATCCTTATCATTGTGGAATGTCTCAAATTTGCCCGTCAACCACAGGAAATAGTACAAACTTGCTTTTCGTTTGAATTTGGTCTCTGATATGCCCTGATCATGAAAAAACTTGCTCAAATTTACCTCTCAAAACTACTTTTTTCAATAAACTATTTTTTCTAGGGTCAAAGGTTTTTTTTTTTAATTTTCTATAACGACTAGAGGAAGAACAAAACAATAAAGGAAACGGAAAAAGAATATGTAGAAAAAGATTTTCTTAATAAATACACATTGAAAGGATAGAAAATATTTTTCTATTCCTTTTTGCTCAACGAATGACTAATAAGTATTTTTCTTTTAATTTCTTGAAGATCAATACTTTTCTTTGTTTACGATTCATGTGATCTTATGAATAAATTTAATTCAACAAAAATAAAAATTGATATTTTATTAATTTTTTCCTTTTGGCATGACAACAATCATCATAATAACTTCAGCAATATAGAAAAACTTTTGTTAAATGTACATAATAACTTCTTCCAATTTTTTCATTTAGTTTTAATTATTTCTCACATATTTAAGAATTCAATGTGGTAGTGGGTTCTTGAAGACAATTTATTTTCCCATAAATATTATTTGATTTTTTGAAATTTTGTGTTCTATTTAATTGTTGTTAAATTTCAAGAGAGTAAATATATTTTATGAGGAAAAGAGAGAAAAATGATGAGAAATTAGTTCTAACCCAACTTTTAGCTATTTTGATCTGTATAATTTCTTGACAATAATTTTTAACAAGAAAATTATAGGTTTTGGATTACTATCTTTTAAGGTGGAACTCCATTTCGATAAAAAAAAAAAAAAAAACTGTTTTAAATGGTAAATAAGATATTGAAGATCCTTTAATTTTATTGGGTAAATAAACTTGAGCAAGTTCTTCTACAACAATGCCATATTTGGGGCCATATATAAATGGAAAGCAAATTTGTTCTCTTAAACGAAATCTGATCCAATCCACTGATGGAAGTTTTACAAATGGCATATGTGGAGGAGGTGGTGTGATTACAAATCTGGTGCTTGAAACTTATTTAATGGTTCTTCTTGCTTGTATCTCTTGAGCCGAGGGTCTCTCGGAAACAGTCGTTCTATCTACCAAGATAGAGGTAAGGTCTGTGTACACTCTACCCTCTCCAGACCCCACATTGTGAAATTTCACTGGGTATGCTATTGTTGTTTTCTTGTTCCTATTATCAAGTAGATGAAAGGTATCTTGAATGGATGTAATTGATCCATTCATCACTGAGAGGCAAATCAGGTGGCTGACAAGTTAGCTACCATGAGCCACAACTTACGTGTGGAGAAGAAATATATACTGCTGGAAGTATGCCTCCACAAATTAAAGGTCTGATCAACATGGACAATTGGAGCATCCCTAGTTTCCCGACTAGGATAAAGAAACCCAAGGAGATCGTGTTTGCTGATGTTGTATAAGATGCATATGACGTTGACTTGGATAACTTTTGTATTTAAAACTATAACTGAGAGCAGTCCTCTCTTTAATCATGTGACCTCTTGCTTTTCTATCTGTACTATTAGGATAGAGGGTACAACAACAATAAAAACATACTCAATAAAATCTCACAACGTGGGTCTGGAAAGAGTAAAATGTACTTAGACCTTATTTCTACCTTGATAGATAGAGCGGTTGTTTCCGAGAGACCCTCGGCTCAGGATAAGTAATGCAAAAAACAGTCAGACCCGATCAAAAAATTAAAGCAGTAAACAGTAAGAAAATGATAATATCAAACACAAATACGCCATGATATCGTATCCTGAAAGAGAAGCCGAATACGCCAGGATATTTTTTGTAAAAAAAGTGGGTGAGTCCGCTTTGTTTAAATCTGAAGAGGTTAGGCTTCATATACCTCGCTCATGTACTTTGCTTTTGAATATTAATATATGAGATAGGGGTCTGCCTAACTCCCCACCAGTGAACGTGGGAATTTCGGGGCTTCTTTTTCATCTCCGATATTAAAAAAACAAATAGGGGCATATATGGACCAAATTCAAATAAAAGACAATGTTATTCTATTTTTCATAGGTACACATTGAATGAGGTTGTAGTATCAAACAAATACAAGTCTAAGTTGAAGTAGCTAATTGACAAGTGTTGCCAAGTTACCGGAAAAGTCTATATATTTCGCGCACGAATTACTTGAGGTATCTTATTGTGAATATGGAAAATGTTCAGATTTATCCTTAAGTTTGCAGTTTGTTTTACATTTATCCTCCTTTTACCTATCAATCCATGAAAGCCTCCATCATTATTTTTGGTAGTGATTTTTCAATGTGAAAATATTGATTTGATTTGGCTAATACGATATATGTTGGTATATTTGGACATTTTTCAATAGTTTTGAGATGTATTTGAATATTTTCAATTATTCATAGACATGTTTAAAATTATTGAAAAGGGAGTACAAAACAAAATTTAATATTTAGGGGTAAATTTGGATCTTTAATTTAATTTATCTATGCAGCTCCACCATGATAAATGTCTAAATCAAACTAGGCAATCATTAGTTGGAGAGACGACATATTTGAGATGGAAAATAATAATGGGGCTTTCATGAACCCATTGATAAATAAATGTAAATCAATCCATATATAATATAAAATTAGACATAGATAAGGTGATGTGACATCTTTCTATGACTATCATTTATATTTTATTTATTTTTGTCAATTTTTCTTATTTATGTTCTATGTTAAAAATTCTGAAAGTTGATCATTAAACTCTATTCATTTATGTTGAATGTGCTATGTTAATTTGCATCTTTCAGTTATCTACGTTTTTTTTTTTATCCTGAGCCAATTAGTTCATGGAATGCTTCATTTAGTATTATATTACTCTCTTCGTTATTTTTTTGTTCAAAAAAAGTGTTCACTTACCAAATCAAGAAAGAATTAACCTCACTTCAGATTTGCCCTTATTAAGTATTAGATGATCAAATTTCAATATGTGTTTAATTATTAGCATTTTAGTCAAATTACCTATTTTTGTATGAGAGTTAGTACCTTACTTTAATTTTTCAGTTTCATACCTCTCTGGATTCCAAGCATTAAATAGAAAACGGTAAAAGCATAATGGAATGAACATTTGCCCTAATAAAGCCCGAAGCCAATAAAGGGAAAATTAAGTAAATACGAGTTTTCTTAAACACAACCCACGTACCCACGTCGCTATAGCAATTAAATACCATTTGCACTTATCATTTTGTATCCTTTATTTGTTTTTAGTTTCCCATTTATTTGCATTACAAAATTAATTGGACTATACAAATCTCAGAAAGTAATAGTCAAGTAAATACTCCTTTCCAAGAGTCAGCCCACGTAGTAACTTTTGCAATGAATCCCAATTAACTCTCTATTTCAACCCACGTAGAAGCAACAGTTAAGTGATACATTTAAAATTGTTTGCAATAAAGTCTTAAAACCCCCCCCCCCCCCCCCCAAAAGATAAATGTACATATGAAGTATATATAAGTGGGAAAAAATCAATTGAAAATGCTGAAGCAGTTCAACTGAAAAGATCGTCAACAAAATCTCCATTGATCACAACTGAATTACCTTTACAGAAGATAAGCACTGAAAAGACCAAGGTTGAAACGAAAACTGTAGGTTCATTACAAGGTTGAAGCTACTGTTTTAACGTATTTATCTTTAATGGACGGTGAAGAACCCTTTAGTTATCGACATTAGTACTGTTGACACATAATTTTACCCTCCAATATTTTATTTAACTATTCAGAGTTCATGAGTTATGAACAAAGTAAAATATGTATTTTATAGAGAGAAAATAATTTTATGAAATTATTCCGGTAACATTTTGTCATATTGTCGAATATATTATTATATATCATTAGCATATTTTTACATATTTTTAAGAAATATCTATCAATTTCTATAATTTTAAGAGGACAATTATTTAATTAATTATCTGGATTAATTATGTTAAAATTGGTAATGTTTTATTCCGTGAAATTGAGGAAATTTGATTAATTAAATACGGTGTCAAATAATATCTCACTTTTATTCATAAATCGGATTTTAATTATGAAGTATTGTATGCCTTATTTGGTTTTTATTTTATTTTAGCCTCAATTGGTTTTAATTAGTCAATTATGACCATAATTGAAATATAAGTGGTCATATTTTAAATTTACCTAGTGACCACATTTGCGCAATTTTATCCCATATCCCAACCCTTCTTTAAAATGTCGTTGGGCCCTTTTTCTTTTAAATCGGCTGAGCCCATTCCAAATAATGGACCAGGACCAGCCCACGATTCCTTTAACTCAACGAAATAAGAGGAAAAAGTCTCATTTTCGTTCAAACTCAGTTAGGGTTAGTG
The DNA here is from genome assembly GCA_034509755.1 of Anisodus tanguticus. NCBI lineage: Eukaryota > Viridiplantae > Streptophyta > Magnoliopsida > Solanales > Solanaceae > Anisodus > Anisodus tanguticus. Next base: position 50,042,649 of record CM067540.1, on the reverse strand, counting down.
AAACCCTAGAGGCATTGCGAACGTCGTTGTCGAGCTGTGTTGGCTCTGAAACCTCCCTCTTGAGATTCAGTGTCCCTTACGTAAGGCATCTTTGGTCTACTGTGACAATATATATGTCGTCTACTTGTCTCATAACGTGGTTCAATATCAACAAACCAAGCATATTGAGATGGATATTCACTTTGTTCGTGAGAAGGTTATCATGGAACATGTTAGGGTGTTGCATGTTCCCTCTTTCTATCAGGACGCAGATATATTCACTAAGAGACTTCCTCGACAGTTGTTCGTTGACTTCAGATCCAGTCTCAGCGTCCGGCCTCCTCCCGCTCCGACTGAGGGGGTGTGATAGTGGATATATTCCATATATTCACCGTATATTCTGTAATTAATATTTTAGTGTAATTATATAAAGTAGAGATCGTTATTCCATTAGGACTACTATTGTACACTCTCTATATATTGCATTAATAAGAGAACTCCAATCAAGGAGATTTACACTATTCTACAGATATGTGTGTGTGATCTTTGTGTATACAAATAATTTAATTTCAAAATAATAATATCTTTTAGCTTGCATGCTCCTTCATTTTTTTTTCATGTTACAATTATATTCCCTCATATGATATGTGAAAGAGAATAATCCCTTGCTGATTTCATTAATGTAAATGATTTATATACATGATATACAATAGTCATCCTAAGCTATAATTACGGAAATCAAATATACACTTACCTAATACAAAAGATTACTACTATAATTACAGATGTACATGATCATTAATAATATCAAAAGAATATACTATGTATATTCTATCACACCCCCGCAGTCATAGCGGGCGGTTGTCCTACGCTGGGATTGTCCCTAAAATCTTCAAACAGAACTAAGGGAAGGCCCTTAGTAAATATGTCAGCAATTTGATAACGTGAGGGGACATGCAAGACACGTACTTGTCCACGAGCTACCTTTTAGCGAACAAAGTGAATATCCATCTCGATATGTTTAGTTCGCTGAAGTTGAACAGGAATCCCTGAGAGATATATCGTACTAACATTATCGCAGTAGACCAAGGTAACTTTCCGAATAGAAAAATGAAGCTCTAAGAGGAGATTAGGCAACCAACATAATTCAGACACCACATTTGCAACCCCCCCCCCCCCCCGATATTCGGCTTCCGCGCTGGAGCGCGACAAAGTAGCATGACATTTAGCCGACCAAGAGACCAAGTTATCACCATGAAACATACAATAATCAGACATCAAATGCCTAGTATCACATCCACCCCAATCAACATATGTATAAGACATAAGAGCAGATACCGATGATGGATATAAGTGTAAACTATAATCAAGAGTGCCCTGAATGTAACGCACAATGCGTTCAGGAGCGTGCATATGTTCTTCCCTCGGATCATGCATGAATAAACACACCTGCTGCACTGTATAAGTAATATTGTGCCTCGTAAACGTGATATATTGAAAAGCCCCCGCAAGACAACGATAGTGGGAGGGATTCCTCATATGGTGTGCTAGAAGTACCACTTAACTTCGGTTTAGTGTCAACCGGAGTAGAAGATGACTTACAGGATGACATGTCAGCCCGTTCAATAATCTCTGCTGCTTACTTCCTCTAAAAGAGAAATAAACCACCTACATGACGAGTGACAACGATACCTAAAAATTTCTCAAAGGCCCCAAGTCTTTCATAGCATTTGTATAAGGGATATGATAGACTTGCGCAGTTTGTCATAGGAAGCAACTAATATAATATCATCCACATATAACCGAATGTATGTCATAGAATTACCGTGATAGTAGATGAATAGAGAATGATCAGACCTGTTGTGAGAAAACTCAAGAGTAGACAAATAATCTGCAAACCTTTTCTACCAGGCCCGCGGAGCCTGTTTTAGCCCATACAAGGACTTCTTCAGCAAGCACACATGGTTAGGATGATCGGGGTCCCTGAAACCCAAGGGTTGATACATGTATATAATTTCATTGAGTTCGCCGTGTAAGAATGCATTTTTCACGTCCAACTGATGATTGTGCCATGCTTTTGAAAGAGCTAGATAGAGAACAGTACGAATAGTTATCCGTTTGACAACCGGACTAAATGTCTCTCCACAATCCACGCCAACTTATTGAGTTTTGCCATGACCTACAAGACGGGCCTTATGTCTCTCAAAAGGACTATCAGATTTTTCTTTATGTGTAAAAGTCCATATAGAATGAATCACATTGACACTAGGCGGATGGGGCACCAACTCACACGTCTTATTTTCAATAAGAGCATTATATTCATCATCCATGACCATTTTCTAATTCGGATCACGAAGGGGAGATACGAGGTTAGGGATGATTTAGTGCCAGTAGAGTTGATATTAAATTGTTATTTTAATCTAAAAATACCCTATTGGCTACGGGTAACGGGCCCTTGACTCAGATAGAAGTGGGATGGACCTAGGTCGGTGTAGTGATGTAGGTATCGATCTGGGTTGGGAGGAACTGGGCCGGTTGGAGGCTGGAATTTACTGGGCCAGCAGGCAGTAGGACTGCTGGCAGAAAATTTGGACTGAGAAGGGCGGGATGGTTTGGGCCAGCAGGCAGTGGGTCTGCTGGCAGAGGTTGCTAAACATGACCAATTGGGCAAGCAGGCAGTGAGCTTGTTGGTAGAATATTCAGACAATGGAGTGTTGGGCCAGTAGGAATTGGGCTGGATCGTGCCTGCTGGTCTAGGTCCCGAAGAGTGGGCTGGACCAAATAGTGGACCACATACAGTGATAGTCCATCATCCAAAAATTCATAAGACTTGGACGCGGAATTATGCAACTTAGCAAACGAAATTGGGTTTCATAAAAAATGACATGACGACTAATGATGATTTTATTAGAGAATAAATAAAACAGTTGTAACCACGATCATTAGATGGGTAACCCAGAAACACACAAGCGATTGAGCGGGCTTAAAGTTTGTTAATGATGGTGGAGGGGAATACATGATAACATAAACACCCAAATACCCTAAGATGAGAATACGAAGGGTCTTTTTGATAAAAAAAATTGAGTGGGGATTGGTATGATAATCCTTTGCTAGGGAGTATGTTAAGAAGGTAAATTGCCATTTGTAATGCATCATGACAAAATGAAGGTGGTAATGATGCATGGCGAGTAATGTACGAACAATATTATTAATGGTGCGAATTTAACATGTTTTCCAAGTGGACAAGAAGGAAAAACATTAGTACTACGAGCACTATTACACTTAATAAATTTATTATTTTTAAGGGATGAAAAAACAGACGCTCCCGGATGACCCAAACTTGCATGCCATAAGGAAGGTGCTAAAGCGGCAAATGTTGACGGTGTGGCTTGTTTAATGGTGATGGTGGTAGTGATGGGATAGATCTCGCCCCGACTGTCACATCTCATTAGATGTATCCCCGTCCAGAAATCCTTCACAGAAAATTCTAAAGGGTCAAATTCAAAAGAAACCGAGTTATTAGTTGTAAATTTTCAAACAGACACCATACTTTTAATCAATTGAGGAGCATGAAGGAAATTTTCAAGGCTAAAGGTGGGTTCGGGGGACACAAATTTGTGTGATCATAACCACGAACTGGAATTGAATTACCATTACAAATAATTATGCCACGATTTTTGCTCAAATTGAAATAAGATTTAACTCAAGTGTATGTATTTCTGCCTCGATATCCATGTGGGTCAGAAATACGAATGGGCCCGCAGCAGTAAAAGATTGTTGTGGCTGAGGCCCAAGCAGGCCAAGTTGCTGCCAGGCCGAGTGATTGCGAGGCCCAGTCCCATTCTGGGCTTGTTGCTGATGTTGACGTCCACTACGCCGGGCCTAGTTTTGAGATGGGTAAGGGCAGGGTGGCATGGGCCACTGCCCACTGGCCCAGGCTTGCTGCCAGAGGTGCTGTGGCCCGGCCCTCTACTAACCGCCACTGCCGCCTCCATATCTACCAATGTCGTCACTGTTGCCGCCGCGGCCACCACCCTTGCCAGTTCCGCCACTGCGGTTTTTTCCATAGTTTTGATCCTTTTTATCACCCCCATTGTTATAGTTTTGACCATAATTTTCAGAGAATAATTTAGAGTCATCGATTTCACTGGACGTGGCCACCATCATAGAAGAATTGGCTCCGGTTACAGCCTTTTTAGCCAACCCTGCTTTTTCCAAGGTAAGCATGGAACGTGTTTGGTAGAACGGTGGGAGAGGATTGCTTTGGCGAAGAAGAGTTCCAACCCTATTATATGCCTTGGAGAAGCCTGCAACCATCTGAAGAACGAGAAGATCATTTGTGACGGGCACGCCGACGTTCTTGAGTTGATCCGACAATTCCTTCAGCCTTTTACAATAGGCCGAGGCATTCGAAAATCCTCCATATTTATGTGAGATATTCTTGCTCAAGGGTCATGACACGAGAATTTTTATTATCTTGGAATATATCACACAACCTATTCCAAACTTCCATTGCCATGGCATCGAGTTCGATAATTGTGTGTAAGAGGTCCGAAGAGATGGTGGAATAAATCCATTGGAGGACCGTAGCATCAAGAGTTGCCCACAACTCTATTTCATCATCGGTGGAAGACACCTTCTCCTTGCCTTTTTCCGGTTTGACGATGTGATGGAGGACTCTATGAGACCTTGCGTGAATTTTAAAAAGTTTCGCCCACATCGCGTATTGGATGTTCTCCATTTCAAGAACGATAGGGATGTTGTTCTTGATGTTGGAGGCTGCAAGTGCAAGATGAAAGGTATTCTTTGTGTTAGACATGAGGAGGAACAAGAGAAGAATTAGGATTTCGGAAAAAAAAGTTGAAGGGATGTTTGACGGGTGAGGGCGGTGGAAGTTAGTGGAGAAGGAATTTTTTTTTTGCCCTAGACTGCTGATACCATGAAAGAGAATAATCCCTTGCTGAATTCATTAATGTAAATGGTTTATATACATGATATACAATAGTCATCCTAGGCTATAATTACGAAAATCTAATATATACACTTACCTAATACAAATTATTACTATCATAATTACAGATGTACATGATCATTAATAATATCAAAAGAATATACTGTGTATATTCTATCAATATGCGACAGGGGATTGGTTCTTTGGTCAAGGATCTCTCTCTTTTGATTGCTCTCTCTTTTTGTTTTTTTCATCAAAATTCACTCTAATTTGGATCATGTGGCATATCTTTTTAGCCAAGAATTTTCTTTCTTTTCCCCTTTCTTTTGTGAAATTTGAGTAGACTAAAAGTGGTGAAATTTGAGAAGACTAAAAGATGTTTCAATTCACTAATTAAACGTAATAACTAATGCATATAAACTGATGTCTATGTTTTCTTCATCATTACCCTCCAAAGCAATGTTAATACATGCTACGTTACAAATATTTAGCTAATGGAGGTTACATTCATAAAGTAGAATTTGCTGCCGTCGAGTGTTAAGGTAACGCTCTCTGTTTTACTTGAACTTGATAAACTGATGCACATTGTTTTGGTGCTTTTAAAGTCAAATTGTTTTTTAGTATATGTTAATCTAATTGTCCATGGGTCACTGAGTGGCAAGTTTGATTGGATGTACGTAAATTGTGATGTATTAATCTGGCTTGCAAAGTCTACAGTCATAGATGATGGTATGGCTATACGTCCTCACTCAATGATCACCTTACTTATTACCTTGTGAACAGTAGATGTGGATTGAAAATTTGAAATTCTACATTCTGCTTGAGCTTCCTGATTCTCTAAATGTATAGACTGCTGGAGAGTCATAGTGTGTGATAGGCAGAAAAATCTGATTTGTTGCTGATGTTTTGATAAAAATATTTTGATGCACGCAGTGTCATGAAGAATATCGTATTTTCTCATGCTATGTCTTAAGCATGGTCCTTTTGCTAATATTATAGGTTATGTGGAAACTTATGTCCATTCAAAAGTTACACCAGCAACTACTAGGCATCTATATCTGTTTGGATATTGTTCTCTTTATCAACAAGATTTTCTGCTTTTACTCTACATCTAAGCATATCCTCTCTAGCCAGCTCGCCTTTGAACTTGCATTAGGTGAATGGCCGACTGTCAATATTGAAATCCGCCAATCATGTCATTATGCAATTATACGTAATTCGTTATTTTCTCTCACACACATATATATGTATCTTGTTAAGAGTCTCACATCGGGTATGAAATGGAAATATGAACTCTTTATATGGACTTGGACAATCCTCGCCTTACAAGCTAGCTTTTGGGGTTGAGTTAGGCTAAAGATCCATTATTTACATGGTATAAGAGCCAGACTCATTCCAATTCTTTGTTCGTCGATGTTGGGCCCCCAAATTATATTGTCCACACTCCAGTTAATGAGGTCTGGGCGTGCGGGGAGTGTTAAGAGTTAGGCCCAACATCCATTCTTTACCTATCTTATTTTCTAATGATGCACTTTATTCTTCATACATTATTGGTTGTTTCCGAGGGCCTTTCGGAAACAGTCTCCCTATCTTGGTACGTAGGGGTAAGGTATGCGTACACTCTACCCTTTTCAGACCCCACATTGTGAGATTTCACTGGGTATGTTGTTTGTTGTACATTATTGGTTGTTTGCCTGTTTGAATTTGTTGTATTTATAACACCCAACATTGGTGTGTTTGCCATGATCTTGAAAGAAAAAACAATTGTTGTCTTTATTCGAATTTAATATTTTTTATCTCATATAGTTATACAAATACATTAGCGCAGGTTGGCTACATCACCCACCTTGTGGTGCGGCTCTTCCCTGGACCTTGCTAACGCGGAATGCTTTGTGCACCGGAATCCCCTTTATACTTATATAAGTACATTTGAAAGTGCAAAATCAACTTTAGTATGTTTATATTCACTGTTATTTTTATATACTACTGAATCTTTTTACATTTGCCTCATTTTATGTTTTTTCCTCTCCTGCCCTCAAAACTAGCAGAGATGGAGATGACATGGTAGAGGGAGTAATGGAGGAAGAGATTCAAGTTGATGCAAAGTCCGGTGATCGGTGGGAAGCCAATTATATTAAGAAGTAGATGTTACAATTGGATGACAATATCAAATCTTCTAATTTATGTGAAAATTTTCATAATAAGTTTAATGAGGTCATTCATGATCGCGCGAATCGCGAACAAATTATGTAGTATAATATAAAGCTAAGAAATAAAAGAGTGATGTGATACCTCTCTTTGACTAAGGATTCTATTTATTTTTTTCTCATTTTTTTGATAATTTCTATTTTACAAGAATAAGTATATCAATTACTCCTCCATTCATTCATATTATTTAGTGTATAAATTTAGTGGTCTTTATTTCTATCGCTCCCACAACTTTTTATTACCATAACCTCTAAATAATTAATAGTCATGTTCATGGTATTTTAGTTCTATAAATAGAGACATTGTAAGACTTTGTTGCGAAAAGAAATGATCATATTAGTCAAGAATGTCACCCTTCTAAAGCATCAACTATTGTAAATTCATATGTTTTGTTTAGTGAGATCCTACCTAAGGTTATTCTTTCATTCCATATTTGAAGTACGTAGTATTGTTGTTATATTTATTGTAGTATTTTATTCATGCTTTAGTTTGGCTTGGAAAAAAAAAAGGAGACTCTTGAATAGTGATCGGCTTGTAGGAGTGGATAATATCAATAAGAGATCGGGAAATTATGTATTGATTTCGTATTTTTGTTTTCTTATATTATTGTATGATTAAGGTCGTAAGAATGATTTATATTATATTATTTTCTGTCTCTAATTTCTTTTGGTTCAAAGTAGTAACTTATGACTTTGTAGGAAGTATACTACTAATAACCAAATATTTTTCTCTATGAAATCAATTGTATGTCTGATATTTATATAGAAATGGTCAAGTGAGTGTATTTTCTTTTTTATGGCCAAGCTCTCGATATATAGGAGAAGCTCTCCCTATATATATATATTAAAGCTAGGGACAAACAAGGTGATGTGATACCTCTCGGTAAGTATTTTAAGAAACTAAGTAGATAATTGATTGAGAAATACATATAAACTTTACAAATTGCTTGAAATATGAAAATGACCACCATATTATTGAAAGTGCTTTATGTTTATAATCTAATCAATATCTATCTATCTATATATATATATATATATATATATATATATATATATATATATATATATATATATATATGTATAATAATACCCCTTCTATTTATATTATATTTAGTAAATTATTGATATTCTTTAGGATCGCGCGAAGTGCGGATAAATTCACTAGTTTAGGATAAATGAATAGAGATATAAATTATACTCCCTCCATTTCAATCTGTTTGTCTTAATTTAACTTGGCATGAAATTAAGAAAGTAAAAAAGACTTTTAAATCTTATGGTCTTAAACTAAAGTTATGTATAATGCATCAAAATATCATTTAATCTTGTGATCTTAAACATGGTACGTAAGATGTTGAAATTAAAAAATTATTAAATTAAAAAAGAGACCTTTTTTTTAAACAGACTAATAAAAAAAGCAACATCAAAAAATTAAAACAGAGGAGTTACATTTTTTCTTGTGAATATAACATACACAAACACACAAATGACTCTCCCTCGAGAGAGATCTATGCATGTTCATCCATGTAGGTCCAAGCTTAACTCTAAAATATATCTCTATCAAAATGAAATGTCAATTGGTTATTGCCAGGTCCAAGGTAAGCCAATCTATTCTGTTACCTTATAACATATCAACCTTAATCAATTGTAAAATTCTGCAGTTAAAAAGAATGGAAAAGTAGAGAAACTAAATCTAGGAAAATAGTACTTTCCATCTAAGAGACTAATGACTAATCCAACAAACTATCACTCAAGATTAATTATGGTGGAGACTTCCTTAGAGGAAATGGAAGTTAAAAAACACCTTCAATAGAAGAGTATAGATTTCTCACCGCAAAGTTAGTGTTTAGCTTCAGCATATGTATCATAACATTCCACAAGTATATCAGATAAGACAAAACTTTTAATACTTAACATAATATGAAAAACGACATAAGTTTTAAATTTCGCTCACCAGAGTTGCTTTAGATTCGGTATATGTATCATCACATCCACACAAGTTATGCCGTAAAAGGTAAAACTTTCAACACTCAACTTAATCTGAAAAATACTACACAACTTGTGCCGCATAACTTAATTCCTACAGAACTCATGCCGAGTGAGGCAAAAGTTTAGTTTTCGAAGATAAAAATATTATAAAATTTATGCCCGAAGCATATATGAATATTTTCATTAAAAAGCAGCAGGGACAAAAACTAAAGACCACATATATAGGGGTAAAAAATTAGGGCCAATTCGCACAAATGCCCCTCTTTCGGGGTGGTCTTTAATTTTTTCCCTTCAAATTGAAAATCTTAAATTTTTGCCCTTCGTCTAAAAATTTCTGGGTCATAGGTTTGAATCCCAACTCAGTCAAAAATTAAAAAAAATATAAGGTAGAGTTTGGATCAGGTAGGGGTGTCAAATATGACCCAAAGGTTTATGGCCCGCCCAAAATTTTATGGGTTGGGCTCAAGATAATTTGACATTTGGTTGATTTTAGCCCAACCCAACATGACCCATTTTTAAAAGTGATCTCCAATTTAGCCCAAACTAGCACAATTCTAGCCCATTTTTAAGATTTACTTTAATTTGAGTTTATTGCTTGAGATTTATTTCATTTGTGTTTGATACGAAGGAAAATATTTTCCTAGAAAATATTTTTCATGGAAAATACTTTCCTCGAAAACATTCATTTTTTTTTAGTCTCACAAAAAATGTTTTCCTCGAAAATATATTCCAAAATATTTTTCTCGGAAAACTCAAAAAATAAATTCATGGAAGGTGAACTCTTCAAAAAAAAATTGGTCAAATTGGTGTTGGGAGATTTTGCTCTATGGTACTTTATAAAGCAGTACGGGAAGTATTTAACTATTACAAGTATTCGAAAGGATAAAGAAAGAATACAATATTTTCGACTAGAAATCTGAAAATTACAATATAACAACAAAGCGAAATTACGATTTTGTTGAAGACTCGAAAAATGGAAAATGTTTTTGCTTTGAGTCGAGTGTAGCACTCTGTCCTTAAGACAATATTGCCCCGTATGTATCCTTTATACGTCTGGACAATTTGTCTCCCAAGATAAAAAAACGAATGGAACCCTTGAGCAAAGGAAACTCAAGAGCTACCGTGAAGAATATTGAGTAACGAAATGATGCTTGGAAGTTGTAGGAAGAAGATTTTTTTCTGGTTGTGTATTTTCGTGTATATCAAGTGTGCTCAACAATGGTGTAAGGGGGTGTTTATATAGGTGAAGGAGGGGCTGAAAAACTGCTGAAGATCGCCTCCATAATAGCCAAATAATGGCCATTATGGAGGTAGTAAAGTCACCAACATAAATGGTGAAAGACCAACTGTTTTGGCCATTATAGGAGGAGTAATTCAGCCAAAATAAATGGCTGAATTGAGAGCTTGGACGTTTCTGCTTTGACTGTCGAAATTCCAACTTTCTGAAAACTTCGGGGACCAAACTGTACATCTTGAAACTTCAGGGACCAAACTGTACATCTGAAAGAATTCTGGTCCAAACTGCACATCTGAAACTTCGGGCTGTACTTCTGGCCCAAAAAGATAATATCAGAAGGCCCACAGCCCACAGCCCACAGCCCGTGAACCCGTGAACCCGGAACCGGAACCGGAAGCGGACCGGACGGGCGGGCGGCGGCGGCGCACGTGTGGTCTTTACTTGAACCGAAGCACATCTAGGTCCTCCCTCCTTTAAACACATGGGATACCCCTTGGGGTCCCAAACCCCAAACCAATTTCAAGTATTATATACACAACAATTCTTTCTTCCTCTACCGATGAGGAGAATTACACACAATACCACACTTTCCATGCTTCAAACACCTTACTTCGTGAACCAATATCTCTTTCATTTCTCAATGAAATTTGACGATTCTTGGCCCTACGGTTATCTACGTACTTAGTAGATCATGCATGTGTGAAGAACCGGATTCTCCAACATACGTTACACTAGTGTTTAAGCCGTTAAAGTTGGTCGGTCGCAACTCCCGCCAAAGGCAAATTTCCAACAATCCCCTCTTGAAAGAGATTTTGGCGCACTCACATGGTGTCTTTTCATTTTCAGCAATATTTCAGCGGACCGATGTTGCATAAGGAGAGGTAGCCTCACTTTGAACCTTCCATAGTTGAATACCATCGGACTTACTTACCGCACGGTGAACGTGATGTCTTGAACCGTCGGTGTTTAGTGTAAGCCAAGACAACGGTACCAACACAACAAATTCCCTTACTCTCTTCTTCGTAATGTTTTGTCCGTTTTGGCCATGGACAACGTCTTGGATTCTTAAGTGCGTTCAATTTGAGGCGGCCCGTCCTCGCACTTAAATAGGTGGTCTCCTACAAGGTATCTGCTAAACCCCACTTCACAAGTGTTAGGAACCATTAAAAGTTTCCCAAAGACCTAACCTCAACTGTTGAGGATCATTACGAGTTTTGAAAACTTAACCTTTACCCATACTGCAGATAGCACTTAACGTCTATCGCGGGAACGGCTTTGGATTTGGTGTTTCTTTTCGAAATCACTATCCGAAGTGCTCATGCTTCCACCGAAGCGATCAACCGAACCTTTACAACTTAGTTTTCCCATTGAACCAAATTCCGGGATCTCCGGTTCGTAAGGTTGGGTTTCCACCGTATTGGTCCGTATATTTTGGGTTTTAAGCCCATTCCCTAGACAGCGAGAACACTTGATCTCCGGGTAGTCCCTTAGTTTGTAAACAAGGAAGTGACACCGTGATGATCAACCGCCATACGGTCTTATGTCTCCGACAGATCGTGATGATATGTCCGAGACGCCGTCATCCGTGTCCTTCCTAAAGCCGATCGGCTAGCCACGGTGTATAAGCTGCTTTGAAGGCACGGGTTTCTCCCAATAAGGGACGTCCTCTAATGAGTCGTGAAGTTACTCAACTTCTTTCATGCTTTGTATAAAGCGATAAACTCCGATACCATCATGAATCGGTCGATGCAAGTTTGCTTTAGAGGATTTTCCAAGAACCACCATACACATTTACTTGTGGCTTTGGTGTTCTTCAGATCTGATGTCCAGTTTGCATCACTGTGTTCTCCCAGAACCGCTGGACATCCAGAATACAATAATCCGTAGATAAGCGAATAATTCAGATATCGTCATATCCGACTTAACGCCTTCTATTGATCATGTATTAAGATCATCAGTGAACCTTAGTTCAACTAATATGTTTGTAGGACGATACCAGGTCGGTTGTAGTGTGTACAATACATTGAACTACACGTGACCTGTGCATATCACTCCTTGTCTATGGGTGCACCATGATTCCAATCAGTTCTATGATTCATATCCATTGGTGGCTTCAACGAGACTGTCAACTATTGACCAGTCCGTTAGATGTCTTAGAAATTCAATTCCTAAGAAGTCATCTGTGATACACATATCTTTCATATCGAGACTTTGTTTCAATATGATTTTCACTCTAAGACCGTTGGTTTTCCAACTGTTGGCTTTCTAACTTCGAGTCAATGTTTCGTGATCGATTCATTGTTTCGTTTTTATCCGAGACTTTCGGGACCAAAATGTTAACATTTCGGGGACCAAAATGAAAGTTCGGAAGAAGAAGCCCAACAGTTCAACAGAACCAATTTCGATCCTCTTCTTCCAACTCTTCGGTTTGGAAGGCTGTTTCAACACCCATGCCATGTAAGATTACAATGGCCCTGGATGTGAAGCTACTCACATGGGAGCACTTTTTATAACCCAAAGGTTCTTTTCCCGGAGGAAGATTAACTATTACACACGTATGGTTCTATATATGGAATCTATTTCTCCCTTTAGCTTCTTTCCAAAGCAGCGCTTTTGGAGATAACAATTATTTGTTAATTGTCCATGGTTCGTTCTCAACCATACAAGCTAGAAGGACTGGAACAAGTCTTTGCCCCTCTTTGCTCCGTCTTGGTTCAACATCTAGAATCCCTGAGTTCTGCAGATCTGGAATATTAAGTTCCGGATAGACATCAACTTTCGAGTCATGAAGATACGGAACGTCTAGTTCCGGACAGTCAGGCCCTCGCGGGTTCTTGTTAACCTTGAGCAATTACTCCTTTTTCCTTTTCCAAGGAAAGTTATCTCCAAAGAATTCAAGATTCTTTGACGCCAAGAGGCGATCAACACTACTGTTATTTACAGATCCAGTGGATATGCAATCTACAGTCTTAGGTCGAACTTGACCTGTCTCGGTAGTCCAACTTCTACCAAGCCATCCCACATCACAACTTATTGTATTACTATTAGTGTTCGAAAGATGTCGGTCAAAAGTTGTGTGACCAAATCTGGATATGGAAATGGTTTTCTGGTAGAAAAGAGTGATGATGATGAACGTGTTCATGGTGTCACCACTACCAAGACTGGTGGGAACAAGCGCTCACGAGAGCCTGAGGATGTCAACTGGGACAAGATGAGAAGAGTGAAGATGTTATTCTATCTTGTAGCAGAAGGCCTATATCTGTCCCAGACAAAGGATCCGAATAATGGTGAGAAGGAAATGGACACTCGGTCGATGAAGTGACCGAAGTGAGCGTAATCCGAAATTGGGATAAGTATTTTTCTTACTTGTCAAGAATAAGGATTAAATGATAAGTATTTTTCTTACTTGTCAAGAATAAAGATTAAATTATGTCTAATTAAAAATGGATTAAAGTAAGGAGGAATATGAAAATAATTTATATTCCTTATGCTTTAACAAATCAGAAGTTTAATCTCATCTTCTTTTCCGTTTAAAGATTGGATTTTGTAAACGACTTAAGAAGATCCGTTCTTTTAAGTGTAATTACTAAAGTGTGTAAAGTATGTTCGCACATACGAGGGAGTAAGATCCACTGACTGTGCGAAAATTGTTACCACTCTTAAGTAAGCGCCAAGAATTATCTGGGCACCAATCAACACTCGACTCAGCAAAAACATTTTCCATTTTTCAGTCTTCAACAAAATCGTAATTTCAGTTTTGTTGTTATATTGTAATTTTCAGATTTCTAGTCGAAAATATTGTATTCTTTCTTTATCCTTTCGAATACTTGTAATAGTTAAATACTTCCCGTACTGCTTTATAAAGTACCATAGAGCAAAATCTCCCAACAACTTAAGACAATATTGCCCCGTATGTATCCTTTATACGTCCTGGACAATTTGTCTCCCAAGATAAAACAGCAATGGAACCCTTGAGCAAAGGAAACTCAAGAGCTACCGTGAAGAATATTGAGTAACGAAATGATGCTTGGAAGTTGTAGGAAGAAGATTTTTTTCTGGTTGTGTATTTTCGTGTATATCAAGTGTGCTCAACAATGGTGTAAGGGGGTGTTTATATAGGTGAAGGAGGGGCTGAAAAAGCGCTGAAGATCGCCTCCATAATAGCCAAATAATGGCCATTATGGAGGTAGTAAAGTCACCAACATAAATGGTGAAAGACCAACCGGTTTTGGCCATTATAGGAGGAGTAATCCAGCCAAAATAAATGGCTGAATTGAGAGTTGGACGTTTCCGCTTTGACTGTCGAAATTCCAACTTTCTGAAAACTTCGGGGACCAAACTGTACATCTTGAAACTTCAGGGACCAAACTGCACATCTGAAACTTCTGGGCTGTACTTCTGGCCCAAAAAGATAATATCAGAAGGCCCACAGCCCACAGCCCGTGAACCCGTGAACCCGGAACCGGAACCGGAACCGGAACCGGACCGGCGGCGCGCGTGTGGTCTTTACTTGAACCGAAGCACATCTAGGTCCTCCCTCCTTTAAACACATGGGATACCCCTTGGGGTCCCAAACCCCAAACCAATTTCAAGTATTATATACACAACAATTCTTTCTTCCTCTACCGATGAGGGAGAATTACACACAATACCACACTTTCCATGCTTCAAACACCTTACTTCGTGAACCAATATCTCTTTCATTTCTCAATGAAATTTGACGATTCTTGGCCCTACGGTTATCTACGTACTTAGTAGATCATGCATGTGTGAAGAACCGGATTCTCCAACATACGTTACACTAGTGTTTAAGCCGTTAAAGTTGGTCGGTCGCAACTCCCGCCAAAGGCAAATTTCCAACAATTGGGTGGGTCATGACCCAGCCCATTTTTAGCTCATTTGAGTCCAATCCATTTCAGCCCAAATAATTTGTGGGCCAATTTTAGCCCTATCCATTTATTAACTCAGCCTATTTTGCTTGGGCCATTTTTAGCCCAACCGGCCCATTTACCACCTCTACCTTCAGGCATAAAACAAATTCTACCTTAAATCAGAGTTTGTCTTATGTCCGAAGGCAACCTATGCTTTGCGAAATTCAAATTCTGTTTTGCGAATTCTTTTTAAATTTTGATTGATTGAGGGTTTGAATCCAGAATCTCGGGGGTATTTTCAGCCACTTTTTAAGCGAATGGCAAAAATTAAAAACAAACAATTTGAGGGACAAAAATTAAAGACCAGTGTGCCTTTGAAGGAAATCAGCCCATAAAAATGAAAATTAAGCGTTTGAAGGAAATCCGTGCAAAAACTTTAATAAATACATTTAATGGACAAAATATATTTATTAGAGTTGCACAGCCTAATAATTAAACAAGTGTAGAATTAAACGGAAAATGAATGGATTAATGAACACACACGTATGTTTCTAATTTTTCTCAACCCTTTTTATGTGCACTTGTATACACGTATAGGGCAACGCTTGATCCTCAGATCCTAACTTGCCGTTACCCTTCTTCTTTTTCTTCATTTCCTCCTTCTCACAACCATTATCCATTTGCAAATTCTAAGAGCAAATTAAAGGTGAGAATTAGTAATGATCTTTTCAAATTATTTTTTACGTCTTGTTCTATTCATTACGTAAAATTTTCATTCTATTATTGTTCTGAAGGTGATATACTGCTAGTGCATGTCCGCAACTTATTCTCTTTCTGAAATGTGAACCATTTATTATAATTTTATTATTGGTCCTTTGTTATGCATTCGTTTTTCCATTAGGTAGTTTATTAGTGAAGGTGATTTATCTATTATACCATTGCACAATGTATTTGTTTCAGTTTGTCCATTTGCCTCCTTATTTTTAATGTTTTAACTCTTCTTGATTTTCAATTGATTGGTTAACGTGATTGATTTTTTTTTCATATTTAATAGAGAAAAAACTTAAATATGTAATCGAACTATCGGAAATAACTTATTTATGTCACTCGTCAATAGTTTGGCTTATTTATGTGATTGTCGTCACCAAAATGGTTCATCCATGTCATTTTTCACTAACATAACGCCGGTGTTAATGAAAAATGCTATTGTAAAATCGGTATTAACGAAAAATCAATTTTTATTCATTTCCGATAGTTCGATGGCATATATATGCATTGATCGAAAACCGTTTTTCTTTTGGGTTGTGAACTTGTGATTATTCTTTTTCTAAGTTTCCCATTGATATATTTTCGCGGGTTGTTCCTTTTTGGGATAGTCATTTAGTAAATCCTCTTTCTATTTGTCCTATAATTTATGGACGTTTTTAGACTATTGTTTAGAGATCTTTTTTGAACAAATTGAAAATATTATGAGCACGGTCTAAAATTTTGAAGATGTTAGACCATAGTCTAATGTATTGTTTAGTCCCAAGGTTATATTTGCCCAACTTTTTAAAACATGGACAAAATCTAAATGGTGGCCTAGAAAAGGAACATTTGTGTAAATCATCAATATTTGAGTGAGCCATTCCAAATCTTTGTAGTTGAGTTGGGATCATTTCCTGGAATGTCGAAGGAAAGCAAGTATGGGAAACGCGAGAAAGGACAAGAGTTAATTAAGAAATGTTACTCATTTGCCTCTCCCACTTGTTTCTGCTTTACTTGAGCCGAGGATCTATTGTAAACAACCTCTCTAGGTAGAAGTAAGGTCTGCGTATACTCTGCCCTCCCAAGACCCCACTCATGGGATTACACTGCGTATGTTGTTGTTGTATTTGCCTCCCTCTTATTTATGTATGGAAAACTACAAAGAACTTGGAGATCCTGATGAGGGAACTTTGTAGTGAAATTCATTCAGCCTCTGTAAAATATTAAGATACTGCATGTGCAAGTGCAACTAGATTGGAACTACCTAGTGCTTTTTATTTGTCTGTATGTATCAAACATGTTTCTTAAAAATCTGATTTTGTATGGTCAATGATATTTTTGCTCCTGAGGTATTATTTAGTGCTAACTTATTTGTTATTTATCAGTTGTAAAAAATGGCAGATGTTGATGACATTCAACCTCTTGTTTGTGACAATGGTACCGGTATGGTCAAGGTAATGAATTGACTGTCAATTGTTACCATTTTACAATCATTGTCCTTATTTATCCTAGTTGTTACTTGTTTATCTTATCTTTGAAATACAAGCAATAAACGGTCGAAGAAATCCAAAAATTCTGTTCAGCTGTAGTTTGTGTTTCATTTATAGGCTGGTTTTGCTGGAGATGATGCCCCGAGGGCTGTTTTTCCAAGTATCATTGGGCGTCCTCGTCACACTGGAGTGATGGTCGGGATGGGGCAGAAGGATGCCTATGTTGGGGACGAGGCCCAGTCGAAACGTGGTATTCTGACATTGAAGTATCCTATTGAACATGGTATAGTGAATAACTGGGATGACATGGAGAAGATTTGGCATCACACTTTCTACAATGAACTTCGAGTTGCTCCTGAAGAGCATCCGGTTCTGCTCACTGAAGCACCTCTCAATCCAAAGGCCAATCGTGAGAAAATGACTCAAATAATGTTCGAAACCTTCAATTGCCCTGCAATGTATGTTGCCATTCAAGCTGTTCTGTCTTTATATGCTAGTGGTCGTACTACTGGTAAGACATCCACATTCGCACTTTCTTTTTTGATGTTGATCATGCTCAATTTTTCTATAATTAAAGATCCATTCTGACTAGGAACTGGTCTCAAGGATATTGGTATTGTCACATATTTGGGAGTCAACCAGTAGAGGTTATATGACTTATAGTGACCCCTTTCCCTTTGTTGATTTTCGTCGGAGATGTCAGATGATTGTAGATATCATTATATATTACTGATAATTGTGAATATGGATAGAAGTGTTGGAAAAGATGAGGAAATTTATGGAATGATTTTTACTAACTTGGTAACAAGTGAAGAGTTAATTGATCTAAGTTATTGAATTAAAAATTATGGTGAATGAATGAAATATAAATCAAATCTCAGCAGATAGTAAGAAGAAGTGACTTGGGGTGGTTCATTTATTCAAAATTGTGCATACTGTTAAGATGAAGTGTATTGAGGGACATACGGTCAAACCTCTCTATAAAAACGTCATTTGTCTCTGCTATAGCGAAATGTTGTTGCAGAGAACATATAATATAACATTATATGAAAGATCGGTTCCACAGAAAATATAGTTATTATAGTGAAATGTTGTTATAGAGGATGACTATTATAGAGAGGTCTGACTGCATATGATTCTTTTTGCCTGAAATCTCTGTGGTTTCTTGTAGGTATTGTTTTGGATTCTGGAGATGGTGTTAGCCACACAGTTCCTATCTATGAAGGTTATGCACTTCCTCACGCGATCCTACGTCTTGACCTTGCTGGCCGTGACCTCACGGAGAATTTGGCAAAAATTCTCACCGAGCGTGGATACTCATTCACCACCAGTGCTGAGAAGGAAATCGTGAGAGACATGAAGGAGAAGCTGGCGTACATCGCTCTCGATTTTGAGCAGGAGCTGGACATGGTTAAGTCAAGCAGTTCTGTTGAGAAGAACTTTGAGCTTCCAGATGGACAAGTGATTACCATTGGAGCCGAGCGTTTCCGTTGCCCAGAAGTGCTGTTCCAGCCTTCCACTATCGGAATGGAAGCTGCTGGTATCCATGAGACAACATACAATTCTATAATGAAGTGCGATGTTGATATCAGGAAGGATCTCTACGGGAACATCGTACTTAGTGGTGGATCCACTATGTTTCCCGGTATTGCTGACAGAATGAGCAAGGAGATAACTGCCTTAGCGCCTAGCAGCATGAAAATTAAGGTCGTCGCTCCCCCTGAAAGGAAGTATAGTGTGTGGATTGGAGGTTCCATCTTGGCATCCCTCAGTACCTTCCAGCAGGTAAGCATTAGTTTACTCGTTAGTCATTATTTTTGCGATGATCGATGCTTAAAATAATTATCTTCTTTTGAAATGTAGATGTGGATTGCTAAGGCAGAGTTCGATGAGTCTGGCCCCTCGATTGTGCATAGGAAGTGCTTCTAATCAGAACAAAGATGATCTGTTTCTGTGATAGCTATGCCTGTGTTCTTTTTGTTTTGTTTCTTGATTAACAACTTTTGGATAGTTATTGGTTGTTGAACTATTTTCATGTCTCTAGTTTTATTTGATTCTCAATGATAATGTTGTCATCTCCATGTCCTCATATATTTTTGTCTTTATTTCTAGTCCAGTAACATTTAAAGAGGATGAATGTAATAAGTTGTTCAACTCACTTCCAAGTATTCTTTTTCATTATGTATTCTTCAAGGAAGTTTTATCTTTGCCTGGGGGACTGAGGCCTATTATTTCCTAGCCTTCTTTGCTTGGAAAAATCAATATTACATATTAAATTGTTCTTATTACATGTCTTCTAAATTACTTCCAATGTTTGTGATTTCTTATATATGACATCCGTGACCGCTAACCTATCGGCTAATAGGAGCTACAAATCATTTAATATCCTATTAAATGTGTATGATTTCTCGTAAGGCGTTAAAATAATATCAAAAAGTATAGGCCGATAGGAATAATGTTAGTATATCATGTAAGAAAAATTATGTTCCAATAAGATTAAAGTAGTAGGATTTTAGTGTAAAACCAAAGGCTAAATGAATTTAATTAAGTTATCACGATTGTGTGCATGTACAGTAGTTTAACATAAGATTTAAAGGGCTATTGAAGATTAAATTAATGAAGAGAAATAGCGAACGAAAACAATATAATCGGAAAATTAGTATATAAGGAAAAGAGATAAGCATAACCCAAGGTTTGTTGAGCTAATAGGTAAACTGATGACATATATAAAATAAATTACAAACTTTAGAGGTATACT
Source organism: Anisodus tanguticus (assembly GCA_034509755.1). NCBI lineage: Eukaryota > Viridiplantae > Streptophyta > Magnoliopsida > Solanales > Solanaceae > Anisodus > Anisodus tanguticus. The sequence continues at coordinate 50,022,423 of CM067540.1, read as the reverse complement.
TGGAGTTTTTAGCCAAAATTGTTCCTGGGGTAGATCTATTTTGGTCTTTTAACGATAACCCCGCGCATCTTTCGTCTATTAAATTTGCTAAAGTGAATCACCTTTGATCCAACTACAGAATGGACTTAAAAACTACAGTGACTATAAAAAAAATATGAAAAAATCGTCGGACTTTCGAACTAGCTGAAAGATATATCAACTTAGTCGGTATGATCCCATTTCTTTACAAATAAAATTGACGGAGCTCGGTCAATTTTATTAAGAAATAAACTGGGATCAAACTGATCGAATCGATCGTTATTTTGATCATCCGATTTTAGTAGTAGTATCTTTTAGGAGTCACAACTAGTTCATTTTGTTAGTTGGACCAAAGATGCTCTACTTTAATAAATTTAAGAGACAAAAATCTAAAGATATTCAAAGTTATATTTAAAGGACTAAAATAGACTTATACTCAGTTATATTTGAACCATTTTCATTGAAATGAAAAGTAGATACAAAGGGTAAAGTTTAATTATCACATGTGAAATTAACCCGACTGTAGTATCACGCAATAGGAAGAGCTGACCAAAGTGTATGAAATTGAAATTAAGGTGGGTAAACTTTCCAAATTCTAAGTAGAGGTCTTCCACAAATGCAAAAAAAAAAAAAATCAAAATTTGACAAAATGGGAAGTTGTTGCTTTTGTTCAACTCTGTAGATATCCAGACTGGATGGTCAGTAATGGCTGCTTACAGAATGGTCCCAAAAGACTACAAGCAACTGCCACAACTACTATCATTTGTCAAAAAAGATGGAAATGCCCTCCTATTGCTATGCAGTGGCGGAAGCTAATAATAACTGCGGGGATACTAGCGGCATGTGCGGCGGTGAATGGAGCGGAAGCAGCGGCGGCGGCGAAGAGTGAAACACAACACCGCAAATGATGTCAGCCGAATGCGGTGTTGATGGACAGAAGGTGTTAAGAGTTCCACATCGAAAATAGAATTGAAACATGGACTCCTTATATAGACTTAGACAATCCTCACCGTACAAGCTAACTTTTGGGTTTGAATTAGGCTCAAGATCCATTCTTTACATGGTATCCGAGTCAGGCTCATTCCAATTCTTTGTTCACTGATGTTGGCTCCCAAATTATATTGTCAAAGTCCATATAAGGAGTTCATGTTCCTATTCCATTTCCGATGTGGGACTCTTAACATTCTCCCACACGCCCAGACTTTGTTAACTGGACCGTGAATAATATAATTTGGGGGCCTAACATCGGTGGACAATGAATTGAAATGGGTCTGGCTCTGATAAGGTAAAAATGGATCTTGGGGGTTGAGTTAGGCCCAAGATTCATTTTTACATGGTATCAGAGCCAGACCCATTTCAATTCGTTGTCCACCTATGTTGGGCCCCCAAATTATATTATACATGCTCCAGTTAACAAGGCCTGGGCGTGCGGGGGAATATTAAGAGTCCAACATCGGAAATGGATTGGGAACATGGATTCCTTATATGGACTTGGACAATCCTCACCCTACAAGCTAGATTTTGGGGTTGAGTTAGGCCCAATATCCATTCTTTACATGGTATCAGAGTCAGGCCAATTTCAATTCTTTGTTCACCGATGTTGGGCCCCCAAATTATCTAATTCTTTATTCACCAATGTAAGAAGACTGGGATTCAAAGACCTAAGTCAAGGCAAGCAGAGACTTGTACGGTTAAATATGTCAATACTTGTATTCGTGGTGACACGGGTGAAAGTCCTCTTAACGTTAGAAGGTACCTAAATTGCATGTAACTATTTGAGTTAATGGTCAAAAATATACATGAACTATCACTTTTCACGAGTTTAACACCTCAACTATAACTATATATAAGTTGTTCCCTTTTCCTAGCTGAACTATCACCATCTACTCAATTGGTTGTGCTTTAATGTATAGTTAGGATGTGAAACTCGTGAAAAAGTGGTAGTTGAGATATGTTTTTGACCATTACCACAACCTTTTTAGTCCATTTCAAAATGAACGACTCTTTCTTTTTTTGACAACTCTTTAATTTCAATTTTACGCCTGACATGTTTAAGAGTTAAGACCACAAGATTAAAGGGCATTTTAGTACATTCAATATATCTTTAGTATAAGACATTTCTTTATTTCTTAAACTCCGTGTCAAGTCAAAATCAGACATATAAATTAAAACGGGGGGAGTGATTAATTCCACTAATTGACTACAAAATCGTTCATTAGACTTCATGATGTGCACTTTTCGTTTTGATGTGCTTGTGGATTATAGTTAATCCACCAATAGCACTTTGTATATCTGTTTAATTCCATAGGAGATAGGCTTTGCCCTTTGTATTTGTTAGAAGATGAACTTAATTCAGCTGAAAAGACTAGCTAAGATAGAAATAGAGTGAGATAAAGAGGATCAGAGTTTTGTCCAAATTTTGGGAAATTGAGAAATATCTTGATTGCTAATATACACTTGTGCAATGCCCCTTATATAGGAAAACCTAATCACCGATTTAATTAATTCAAACAACTAGGCTTTTTCAGGGACTGGCCTCTTCCCTGAGGCAATCCTTGGGATTCAAAAGAGAGAAGGAACTTTTTGTGTCCTATTCCGTGAATCGAAAGGGAAAAGCCTACTCATCTATCAGCTCCTCTCGTAGATCGGTGCGGTTTTACGAAGCATCTAAGCACAGTTCACTCGTGTTGATCAATCAAGAGGGTAGCCGCCACTCCTTAAGGTTATCTGTTGTATCATACACTTCTTGCATTCTGTCCCCACGCTTCATACCTCCTTTTTCTTCTTAAGATAAGATAAAGGGCCAGGCATAGTGGGGTAGGAGTAGAGATGGCAATGGATCCTGGATCCGGTGGATTCAAGATCCGTTTTATAGGATATGGATCTTCAAAATTTGGACCCGACGGATCCGGATCGGACCCGGATCCATTTCTGACGGATCGGATCTAGATCTGGATCTTGTATTTGAGATCCGTATCCGGTCCAGATCCGACCCGTGGATCCGTTTTTTATTAAATATATTCATAACATAGAATGTAATTTTATAAGTATTTTCTTAAAATTGCTAAGCACATCCTTGCAAGTTTAATTCTCAAAACTAGTTTAATTTATCCCAGCGTTAACTCAACAACCCAAAAATAAAGAGGTAACTTCGATAATAAAATCAATGTTATATTAGTGAATGACTAACATCTCCATAGACAAGTAGTTAAAATTATATTCACTTCATTTGTGAAGATTCCAAGCACATGTAAGTTCTGCATTGTGGAAATACTAGTCACCATTTTCCACAACTATTGTCATTGTCCAACATTTTCAATTAATAGCTCACAATCAAAACGAGACAACAAACAAAATATCTCATATGAACATTTCAAAATTGAAACACAGTAAACTATTAGCTAAGTAAAAATCGTTTGCCAGTTTAAAAAAAAATTCTTAACAAGACAAGTTTTATTACATGTGGATCCAGATCCGATCCGTGGACTCGGTGGATCCGATGGATCCGGATTTGGATCTGATTTTTATGGATCCGACGGATCTGGATCTGGATCTGGATTCAGGTATGAAAAACGGATCTGGATCTAGTAGGATCCGATCCAGACCCGATCTGTTGCCATCCCTAGGTAGGAGCATTCAGTCGGCAATCTTTTTGGCTTGACCAAGAAAGCCATAAGAGCGAGGGATGATAAGGGTTTGGAGTCTTCTTCTTCACTCGAATGGAGCTGAAAGTCAAGAACGAGAATGGAAAGTAGCGCCGCAACTCCGGACCGAAAGAAACTCGAGAAAATAGAGTTTTTTTAACCAAATGTTAGTCTAACTATGTTCAACTTGAATCAGCATAGGTATAACTCAATCAACAGGCCTACCATGATTTTTCTACAGTCCCCCTCAAGTTGCATGATGAAAGATATTAACCATCGTGCCCCCCAGGGGTTAGCTAATTGGCATATTTTGAAGGAGTTGTGTCTTAGGTTACAAGCTTGAGACTACCGTCAAGCGAACTAAGTCCATTATTTAAGTGGAGAAGGGTAGAGGAGTGGACCCATCATCTCCGAGTCTTGAAGCTGCTGCTGGCCCAAAGGGTTGGCTCCAGACAGATTTCTCGGTCATTAAAAAAAAACCATCACAAACTTGGATAATATGTAATCATGCAACTGCTTTCCGAGGGCTCTAGTCAAATAATCTGCCATTTTGCTCCTTCCTAGCAACATAACTTGCTTTGATTAAAGTATTAAAACTTGTTGAATCTTTTTCCATATAAAATATCTTCCGTTTGCTCCTTGTAGTGCAGCCTTGTTATCACAATAGAGTTCAATTGGTAATTCTACTTTCACTCGTAACTCAATTAACAATTCACTAATCAAAATGAATTCTGCAATTGTTATTTCTATACTTCTACATTTAGTTTTAGATGCAGTTTCTTCCTTCTTGGACTTTTGTGATATTATTGAATCATTGAGTTTTACGCAATATCCCGTCACTTAACTTTATGTAACTGCACCATAATGCCCAATCTGCAACACAAATTCACAATACAAAAGTGGATAGTTAGGGGATAGCCAGGGGGAGAATAAATTGAGCATTTGAGTAAGCTACACAATTTACAACCTTTCACGGTTAGGTTTAACTCAAAGATTGATTATTGGGATTGTTTACAATGCTTTTCTTCATGAACATCTCTATGAAGTTTATATGACTTTACAGAATTTGAGAATTTGAGCAATCTACACAGTATGACTGATGTACTGAGTATGCCAGGCATGAATACTAGCATAACAGGGATTTATCAATAACTGAAACAGAAACAACTTACCAGAAGTAAATATCTCTGAGAGTCCTAATACATATGCCTAAACATCATGCACAATGCGGTATACATATACATCGGCCCCATTGGGCATCTTACTTACCATAACAACCTCTGTGGGCATCATTTCGTGTCGGGCTCTGTGGGCATCATTTCGTGTCGGGCTCTGTGGGCATAATATGTCTAAATGTCATGCACAATGCGGTAAATACATATATACTTGCCACACAAGGGCATCTTCCTCCCAATCATATATATATACATTGGCCCTTAATCAGGCATCTTCCTTCATTAAGCCACACAGGCTTTATCGTTATCATATCCCAACTAATCAGGTGGTCTGTTACGGTCTTTGGTAAAACATGAATGCAATGCAAATGAAAATGCATGAATTACAATAAAATATCATGAATGACATAATTTCATTGTACCTTCAGTTAACGCTGTAAATATTAGCATTTTTTCCGTATGCCTTAATAAGGACTTAGGAACATATTTAGACATGCTTTCAGCATAGGAATCAATAACACGAATATTCTTAACTACTAAGAGTATAATAAATTATGGAGCAATATCACGGTTATATTTCGTTACATGGAACATGCCAAAAGAAAGAAATATTTTGTCTTAACATACCTTCGTTTCGCTAAACTGGAAGAAAAAACATTATTGCCCCACCTTATTCCTAATAACAATGTCCAAACGTGACTGCCTACTATCCTTTGCTTAGCAAAAGAATGGTAAAACTTTACAAATGAAATGTTAAAGGGGTTGTTGCTCATGCTTCTAATTCGTACAAAAAAAGGAAGTTTGGAGACACTTTAAAAAGAATTCACGAATTGCAACTGTTGCCTTAAAAAGAAATGCCTTAAATTGAGCATTCAAAGGCCTTAATAATTTGGTCTCCCACTCAGCCAATTCTTTGGCAGTGGGAGGCCCTTAATCATGCCACCTTACTTTAACATGCACGGTCACTTAATTTAATTAAGTGACCTGCCCCGAATAATTTATCAATCACACACATAATTAATTCTATGATCTCAATTCACTTAAATTTTAATAACTTATAAAACCTTCATATTCTCAATGTCATAATTTCCTAATATGCCACTAGTCCATACCACTCTTTGTGTACGTACCAAATCTATTCCTGATCCCCGTCGTCACACTTGTTGTGTCCAAAATTATTTCGGGGTCTAATTGTTTTATATTCTAGTCTCTTTATTAGCATACGTAAACGTGAATTTTTTTCCAACGCTCGGGTCTATTTACACACGCTTAGCGATTACGCCTAGCACTTTAAACCGTGACCCGAAAGTACGGGATGTTACAAAGTCCATATAAGGAGTTCATGTTCCCATTCCATTTCCGATGTGGGACTCTTAGCACTCCCCCGCACGTCCAGATCTCGTTAACTGGAGCGTGGACAATATAATTTGGGGGCCCAACATCGACGAACAAAGAATTAGAATGAGTCTGGTCTTGCTCTACTAAAGTAGTCGGCCCCTTTTCTTTCTCAAAGTCAACCTTATCCCTTCTTAGTGGCTCTGATATCACGTAAAGAATGAATCTTGGGCCTAACTAAACCCCAAAAGTTAGCTTGTAGGGTGAAGATTGTCCAAATCCATATAAGGAGTCCATGTTCCCATTCCATTTTCAATGTGGGACTCTTAACAATTTCAATACTTAGGAGCAAAATATATGAAGAAGGTTTGGAGAGTCGAAATGCTCATCCTAAGCAAAATCTGCATCATGTAACGTGATGAAAGATGCATCAATCACTGCAAGCTGGGATGTTCTCCTTGCAATATCTAATGGAGATCACTTAATGAAACTTTGAGTGCATACATGCGGTGAGCAACATGATTGCCAGCCATATAAAGTATTCTGAACGACTGTTATTTGTTAGTGAAAATTGACTGACTTGTATTTTTTCTTTCTACATGTTTCTTGCAGTTTGGTGGAATGCTCTGATATATGTAATTTCATAAAATATGGTGAAGATGGACCATAGGCTGTACATCTAATCATATTTTTAGGTTAAATTCTTTATTGAGCCTACAAAATTTCCAGGTGATCTTTCATATCATTAAAGCTTTGATAGGGTTGTATATTCTCTATGCAGAAATTTGACAGGCTTTTATGTATATACACCTACTTTCCTTCCACCTTCCTGGTGAGGTAGGCGCCAGTGTTCTTTTAAGATATCAGAGAAAAATACTTGTGCTTGTATTCTGAAGTGAGAAATGGAAATTATATTGGAAATTTAAACACTGGCACAGCGGTATTGGTGGTTCTATGTTATCAGGTAACACTTTGGTGGTAGTGCAGAAAGGAAGGAAAAAATGAAGAATAATTTGAAAGCAAAGGGGTTCCCTTTCTCGTATTTGCTTTAGAGAGAAATAGGAGGAAAATTATCCTTTTTTTTTCTGGGCAACTGACTTTCTTTTGTATTTTTAGAGTTTTTTTTCTCCTAAATTTTATTTCCTTTTCTATCTTTTGTCTGTTAGAAAGCTTTTACAGGTGGTTGTATTAACTATTTTATTTTTTTACCAAACTGATGTGGATAATTTGCTAGACTTAGTATAAGAACATCAGTCATCATTCAAGATTATGTTACCTTCTCAAAAAAAGAAAATCATTCATGGTTACTACTTACTATTCTAGGAACATGTTATGCTAGTTTTATGCAAATACTTCACTTTTAGCATCTTTAATTCACATATTGGTAGGATCAGACTTTATAAGGAGTCTCTAACTATACTTCCCAAACATGAGATATAACAATATTTTCTGCAAAATGCCATTATCACGTATATAAGAGTAGTTACCTTTTAACAGTGGTTCAGGCTGCTGTGCAGCCATGCCTAATGAGAAATTAATGAACTAACTTTATATCTGAATTTCACATGTCATCTTGATCCCCAAGGTTAAAAGGTGGTACCTGCATTGTTTCTTTCTCAAACCCCTGTGTTTGTGCATCCTTTATCCTAATTAGAGGCGGATCCAGGATTTAGTATTTTAAGCTTGTGGGTTTCTAATAAAATGAACTAATATGAAAATAATAACTGGACCAAAAAGATCCCAAGGGAAATCAATCCCCCATCCTGCATAGGAGAGTTGAAACAATGTTTCTTTGCCAATGAGCCAACAACTCCTTTTAGTAATGGATTCTCAGCTTGCAATTTCTTAAAAAATTAATAGATTTTCAATATAAATATAGGAAGTTACTGAATTACTGACAACCCACAATCGGAACCCTAGATCCGCCCCTGGTCCTAATACAAATGTCTTTTTTTATTACTTTTATCTTTTCGATCTTTCTTTATTACTTTTATCTTTTCGATTTTATCTTTTCATTCACATCACATTATATGAGAGAAGTCCTCTCATAGAATCCTTCGAAATTTGAATGGGGTATATATCTGAAGAAATTCCCATTACCCATATTGAGAGTTGCTAACTGTGTATAGAAATTTTATTGAGGCAACTTTGCACCTAGATGAAGGAAAATTACAAAGAGAATATAGACATACAATCTAAACTCTGATCAAGTTTTTGTGCAAATAAGGATTAGATATAGGAAAATAACTTATTTATTTAATTGATCGCGTGTAAATAAAAGTGTTTTAGAAAGAAATCTTAAGTAGAATAAGATAACGGCCGAGCTAAAGAATTATAAGGACGGTTACTAATTATCGACTTTGGATGCCTATGTATCACTAAGGTGTTAATAGAACGAGGATACAAGTTTAATACTCTCGTGAAATGAGTAAAATGTGGGTAGACTATCATACACAATTTTTGTAATAACTAACTGGAATATATATGCAATGCATGTATTCAAGTGTTCATGTAAAAGTGGATGACTTGTTTTACCTTTTAACCAAACGCTATTTTTGTAACGCTTTTGTGCAATGAAGCAAGTATTAGAACAAACTGTAAGGAAGAATTACTGAAGTGAATCAAATCCTTAAACATGATTAACATTTACAGACAGTCCTCTCTATAACATCATCCGCATATAACAACAATTCTCTATGATGGTTAAGTTTTTTCGGAATAGATTTTTTATGTTATATTTTACTTCTCTATAACAACATTTTATCTATAACGGGAACATCCAACTTTATAACAATACGCTCTTTGTAAAATTACCCCCCCCCCCCCCCCCCCCCGTATAACCGTTATCTTCTTTTTTTGGTAATATAATAATTAACCATCTTTATAAAAATAGAATATCTATGATTACCAATAATAAATGTAGAGATTTTGACCAAATATTTTATTTGATACTTTAATATACTATAATTATGACAAAATATTACATATGAATACATATTGCAATCGAGAAATATTATTGTATTATATTTTTATTTATAAATAATTTTCAAAAAGAAAAATAATGTGAATAAAGAATACGAATTATATTCTTTAGAGCAAGCAAAAAGACAAATATTTGATTCCTTCTAATCCTTTTTAAACAAGCTACAATTATAAATTTCCTCCATCAGTACATAGTTTAGGGGAAATACTTCACTTTCCAATTTGTTTAGAGATCTCTATGTTACTTCTTGTTCATTTGATAACAAAATAATCAACATCAGATTTATTTATTTTCAAAACCAAAATGAAGAGAGTATTAGGTAACCCATATTCATAGGAAATTGAATTTTTAAAATAAGAAAAAAGAGTATTAGCGAATATTATATTTATCTCATAATCATATTCAGCATCACCGAACCAAGCACATTGAGATGGATATACACTTTGTTCGTGAGAAGGTTGCTCTCGGTCATTTTAAGGTGTTGCATGTGCCTTCTTCGTATCAGTATGTAGACATCTTCACAAAGGTGTTCCTAGACAGTTATTCCTCGACTTCAGATCCAGTCTTAGCGTCCGGCCTCCTCCCGTACCGACTGAGGGGTGTATTAACGAATATTATAAAATATTCCTCATATATTTTGTAATATTTAGTGTTGTATAATTACAGTAGATTTAGGATCCTTATTGTATTAGGATTCCACATTGTACACACTATATATATTTGTATTAATGAGAAAGACTCCCCAAGGGAGATTAATACAATTCTACAGGTTGTTGGGCCCATGCTGGAGGCCCAGTTCGTAGGCCAGTCCCATCTGCCATTCCTGCGCCTCTGGTCACTGCTACTTTCGTTGTTGTTTCCGGCCATGAAGGTTGTGCGAGAGTGAGAAAAAAATTAGGAGGGGGGTTCGAGATGTATGCGCAGTGTATATAGGGCAGAAACAATCGTGTTCGAGGTGTATAACGGCTCAGAGATGCGGTATACATGTGGTATAAAGTGGCAGGGAGGGTATATCAGCCATATACAGAGTGTATATCGGCATGTATAGGCTATATACTAGGGGTATACAGTCTGTTGGAGAGATAGGGAAGGAAAGGGGGATGTATATCAATAGTATTCCAGCGGTATACAATGCTTTTAGTAGAATTGGAGGGTTGGGCAGCTGTATATCGGCGTATATCGGAGGTATACCGGTGGTATACGGTCGATTCAGCGCCGGAAAATGACAGAGGTGGGCGGCCGAAATTAGGTTTTAGGTCAGAAATGATTGTTGGCTTCTGATACCATGTAGAATTGTATTAATCTCCCTTGGGGAGTCTTTCTCATTAATACAAATATATGTAGTGTGTACAATGTGAAATCCTAATACAATAAGGATCCTAAATCTATCATAATTATACAACACTAAATATTACAAAATATTTTATAATATTCGTTAATAAAGAGATTTAGAAAGAAAGTAGTTGGGACTTGGGACTCATTCCAATAAAGTAGCAACGTGATGGCCCTAGATTGTAAGTCATGGTAATAGAAATTATCGAAACCTTCTCACTTCACTCTCCACTAGGGATGTCAACTTGGCGGGGCGGGGGCGGGAGAAGGGTACCCCATACCCGTACCCGCCACCTAAAACCCACCCCACACCCGCCCCACCACCCATCACGGGTAGTAATTCCTCCACCCGTATCTGTCTGACGGGTATAGGATTATACCTACCCCGCCCAACTTACCCGCGGGTACCCATTACCTGCCTCACCACCCGTTGGGTATCCGCATACCCGTTTACCCGCCTCACCTACCCACTTAAAATATTCAACTAATCAATGTTCTACACTTCTACACTACCTATATCTAGGGATGTCAGTGGTGTGGGTAAATGCGGTACCATGTAAAGAAATGGATCATGCGCCTAACTCAATCTCAAAAACTATCTCATAGGTGAGGATTGTCTAAGTCACATATAAGGAGAACAAATCTCCCATCCCTAGCCGATGTGGGACACTCAACAGGCTTCAAAGCGAATTTACAAATCCATTTGGAGAATGTTTAATCAAATAATTTTCCTTCAAAATGATCATTAATCATTTCAATCATTGATTTTAGATGTATGAAGCATACTCTGACTATGAAAGCATGATGAATATGGCAGAAGAGATTGTGACACAATGTGCCCTTGCAGTTAATGGGAAACTTAAAGTTGATTATCAGGTAAGTACCTTTTCCTCTGGATAATCTTCATCATTAGTGTTTGAAATTGGTGATTATTCTTTGCACTTTCAAGTATCTTCTCTGTCAAACATGATACTAGTCATTTACAGGAATGCGCGTGGCAACCATTCTTATATTGAAGACATAATACTGAAATTGACTAAACTTGCTAGCATCTGGATTTGCTTGTTTGTTTAAGTTCCCTTAGAAGCCAACCTAGTTCTTTCTTGATCTGGCTACAAACATATTCTCTCATCATAACAAAATAATTTTGAATGGCTGAATAATGTTGGCCCAAAAATGTCCAGTTAAACATTTTTTAGTTACCATTTGGATATCTGACCTGTTTCCTTGAGTTGATGCAAACCATCTATATTTTATCTTTTCCAGAGACCCTACATCATGTCTTTTCATGTGCTGCATATGTTTTCTTGGAGAATGTGTAAAATGATTCTGCGCTGGTTTGGATACACATTTAATGAGTTGAACTAACTTTTCAGTGAATTATGAGTTTTATGCTTAATAGGTTTTTGATCTCACTTTTTGGTATTTCATTTTTTTTTTCTATCACCTTTTAACTTTAATCTAAGGAATCAAACTTTATGCTTTTTTGCAGGGTGTGGAGATCTGCTTGGACAGACCTTGGAGGAGGGAGACAATGCATAATCTTGTGAGAGAAGCTACAGGGATTGATTTTAAAAACTTTGCTGACGATCTTAAGCTGCTAAAGAACATACTCGTAAAGCATTTGATATTCTTGGTGATGATCTGGATAAGAGTTCAATTGAAGCATGCTCTTCTGTTGGTCATTTGCTTAACGAGGTTGAATAATGTTCTTTAGCATTCTTTAAGTTTTTGGTGTATATGGAAGGAAAGGAACCAACAAATGTTTTGATGGAATTTCAACTCCTACAAGTATTCTAAAGGCTAGATGTCTACTTAGTTTGCTTAGTTGGCATTTTCACTCCTCTGTAAACAGTGTTGATAACTTTTTGGATTTTGTTAACCCTGACTTAGCAGTGCTCTTGGTGGCACATTTTGATTGTTTCTACAGGTTTTTGCTTAGTTCAGCTTTATGTAGTTATGTCCTGAAGCTAACAGTTAGATGCTTTGTAACTCTGCATCTTCTTGATGCCTTTTTAATGCAATTTATTTACTTCATTAAAAAAAATATGTTCTTATCTGCTGATACACAGAACTAGCAGCTTTTAACCAGATATCAATGCATTAATGTGAACTTGCTTTGTGTTATAACCTTTTTCAGGTCTTTGAGATGGTAGTAGAACCAAAGCTTCTACAACCGACTTTTGTCTTGGACTATCCTATTGAAATATCTCCACTGGCCAAACCACATAGAAGGTACTGAACCTTCAACTGAATTCTCAAACAAGTAAACTGGAAGACTTGCGTTTAGTTCTCTCTTGAATGTTGACACAACTGTAACAGCATATCAGTGTTTAATCACTTTTTTTATTAGATGAAAGTTCTGATGCTATGATCACCTTCTGAACTATCATTCACTCTTGTACTTCTGTTACAAGTAAAAGTTACTAGCTTTGCTCTCTGAGATGTTTCCAGATATTCGAGTTTTGATGCTGCAATCTCCAATACATCAAGAATAGGCAGAATAAAATTGTTAATGGTCATGTCTAGTACACTTGGCTTATGGATATCGTTTAATTCAACTCAAAGTGATCTTCCTTTTTCAAAAGATGCTCTGCTATGCTTTCACCTATTCCAATTCTTTGGTTGTTTAGATATGGATTCTGCTATTATGTATGCTGATTCTTGATATCATTGGAGCTTTTCTAGGTAAGTTAACTGATGTTGATATTGGATCTTGTAATAGTTTCCTTCAAATGAACAAAAGTAGAGTTTGTTTTACCTGATCAAAAAATTATAGGACAGATGTTGACTGCTTTGTGGGATTTCACTGGGTATGTTGAATTGTTGTATGTTGACTGCTTTAGTGGTTTGTCACTTCTATTATACACATCAACTATCTTGTCACGTGATATTTGTTTTTTGCAGGCATTCAGGCTTAACTGTGAGATTCGAGCTATTCATTTGTGGTCGTAAGATGGCGAATGCCTTCTCAGAATTAACTGATCCTCTGGACCAGGTATTCTGGTGTTGAAATCTGGAAACTGTGTACCATCCGTATGTTTTAATTTGCTGTTCTGTAGCCCTTGAGGAATTTTGATATTGCCTAATCTAGCAAGGGGATGTACGCATTCCTGCGACCTAATGGCTTGTGAAATAATAATGTAGACCATATCCAAGGGAAAAAAGAAATACAAAAAAGTGAAATAATCTGTCCTCCATAGTATCAAAATGATGGATTGTTAATTTATATAAGAATAGAAAGAAGTGATAATGCACCCAAGGATGTGCTAGTGGTAAATGAAGTGAATTGAGAACCATAAGGACTAAGAGACAAAAAGGATTGGGTGATTCCTTCCCTTCTGTCCTAGCCTTGGTCGACATAGTTACCTGGTAGGTTGGTACATGTTGCTAGTGGGAGGTGACATGTATCTCGTGGAATTAGTCGAAGTGCGCGCAAGCTGGTCCGGACACCACGGTTATAAAAAAAAAATAGAAAGAAGTGGTTATGTCCTTCAAGCTAAAAATTTGCCATAGTGCTTTCCAATCTCTTTAAAGATAGTTCAAGATGGGTCAATAGAATATCATGAAAGAGCCTATGGTATTATACACCGATAGGACGGGGAAACCACTTTACCCCGGCCACGGTGCTCTAAAAGAAACTTATCTTGTACTACCTCTGTCCCAATTTACGTGACACCATTTCCTTTTTAGTCTGTTCCAAAAAGAATGTCACATTTCTATATTTAGAAACAATTTAAGTTTATGAGATGATTTATAGCCACACAAATATCTCTAAGGCTTATTTGGACCACAAATTTGAGAAGTCTTCCTTTTTTTCTTAAACTCCGTGCCTAGTCAAATGGTGTCATATAAATTGGGACGGAGGGAGTAACATTCTATCATGTTTCTTACTTGGAGATTACTCCAGCTGTTCTAAGAATCTATGCTAGTTGATTCATTAGAATTGCTTGGTCAGATACATCACTTTGTTTCACCTCTTTTAGTAATGCCTTCAGATTACAATTTTTTTTACCAATACTGATACTCGTGCTCGGCATGAATTCTTGGTGGGAACACTCTTGCTTCTATGATTTGAATCCATGAACATCTTCTCATACAGCCATGATAAGAGGGATTTTCGATAATGCTGGAAAGTTTGAAGAATTTGAAAGTTATTGGAAGTTGTTGAAATGAAATCGTATCACACTGCTATAACACATGCTGGCCTTGACTTTGAGCTTTATTTTAGCTTTATGCTACTCCTATATTATTATTATTATTATTATTATTATTATTATTATTCTTATTATTATTATTATTATTATTATAAAAAAAAGGCAGCCCGGTGCACTAAGCTCCCGCTATTCGACGGGGAAGTCCCCGTATGTTCGGCCTACTACTACTACTTTGAATTTTGTCGGATCTCTGCTCATTCTTAACAGAGGGTATACTACCACTACTACTACTACTACTACTATTATGTTCAACTACGGAAGTCATTAGTTGCTCTGCTTTGAATTTTGTCGGATCTCTGCTCATTCTTAACAGAGGGTATGTCAGTTTTTAGCTCTTAACATTTCACATAGTTATATGACTTCAAATTTCTGCAAATTTGTCGAACCTCAGTGGCAGGAAAAGGGAGTAGGCACGACATAATTAGCGAATTGTTTGTTGGTCTGGATGTACTGCATGCTATGAGAACCTCTCTACCCCACAAAGGTAGATGTAAGGTCCGCGTACATCCTACCCTCTCAGACCCCACTTGTGATATTACACTGGGTATGTTGTTGTTGATGTACTGCATGCTATATATGCAGAACAAAAATTTACTGTCGTGTTTAAACTTGCTGCAGAGGAGACGTTTGGAAGAGCAAGTGAGGCAGCATAATGAGAAAACAGCGGCATCAGGTTTAAATAAGGAACAAGAGAACAAAGATGACGATGATGACTCGTATGAAGTAACTCTCGACGAAGATTTTCTCACAGCTTTGGAATATGGAATGCCTCCAGCTTCTGGAATGGTATGTTGATTCAACGGTGATTAGTTTTTCTTTCTAAAGTTCATGCTTTGCCAAATAATGGAACTTGTAGTTTTTGATGATTCACAATAAGTACAGTTGAAACATTCTGACCATTGCACCATGTTTTGTCACATTTCACTCGAACTATATTCCGGTTATACACTTTATGATTCAAATTGCGAACACTTATCTCATATACTTGTCTATATCTTGTATCAAGTACACTAAAGGATGACATTCATTTTCAGGGACTTGGCATCGACAGGCTAGTTATGCTTTTGACAGGCTCTGCTAGCATCCGCGAAGTTATTGCTTTCCCAGTTCTCAAGATTCAACAATAGCTTCACGAAGAGTTGCTTATTACACAAAATTCGTCAATTTTGAACCAGGATTATTGCCTTTAACCTGAGAAAGGCGAGTTTGAGCAAAAAATTTCGATAATAGATCATTTTTTTGTGGAAGATATAAGTGTTCATCACATCATTTTTGGGAACGGGACATTTTCATTTGTACTCTACCTATAAAGGTATACAATGTTGGGTATTGATATTGGTGAATGGGAAATGATTGGAAAGAAAAGTGGGAGTTGTCCCACATCGGTAGTGGAAAGAAAAGTGGGAGTTCCTCTTGCTTTATAAAATAAGCATTTGTCCCACATCGTTAGTGGAAAGAAAAGTTCTTCTACTTATAAGTAGAATTACTCCTTCTTGTCAGTAAAAGGGTTGAGGGGGCAAGGACTCCTCGCGCCGTCGTCGTCGCTCGGCTCGGCTTCGATCAAATGATTTGATTGATAATCTTTTTGGACCAAATTTTCTTTAATTTTTAATTATTTAATTAATTATTATTTAATTAAATTAATTAACTTATCCAATCCTACCCGTTAGTGACCCTGACCCGCGACCCGGCCGGATCCGCGTGTCTGACCCGCGACTCGGTTTCTTTTCCATATTTAAATTTTCCACCAATTTTCAGTGGTTGTTCAGAAAGGTTGCAAACCTTCAGAAACAGTACTTCCATGGCTATAAATTCATTTGATTCCTCAGAATTTTACTTACGAATTTTCTGAACAATACAAACTACTTCTTCTTCTGCACAAATAAATTCTGTGTGATATACTGCCGTTGAGTGGTTCGCCGCTACCTGAATTTGGAGTACTACTATTCTGGTAAGATAATCGTTCTATCCTGGGAGGGGATATTCCATCAACCTCGAGTACTGTGAGGGGAATAATTTCTTTAAGGACACACTTTGAACTAAGTGGGCTCGATTATATTCTGAAAAATTATTCTTATTTTTCAACACTGATTCTGTTTATTTTCAGTGTTTATTATTTACTGGTTTTTTGGAATACAGATTACTAACAATCTTAAGGAAATTATATTTTTAGATTAATCTGTATTCTGTTTTGGAGACTAAAACCTGTGTGGTTTTCTACTCCGTATGAAATTTCATATTCTGACTTGAAGACATAAAAATTTCATTGGAATATTAAAGTTCATACTTGTACAACGATTTGAAGAACATAAAAACTTCATCGTTGCTGTATTCTAGTTTAGAGATTAAAACTTGTGTAGTTTTCTACTCCATATGAATATTAGTATTCTGACTTGAAGATATAAAAACTTCGTTGGAATACTAAAGTTTCATAATTATATTGCGATTTGAAGAAATAAAATCTTCATCGTTTAAGTCTGTGAGTGAATTGCTATTCTGGTTTTATTAACTAAAACAGTTTGTCAATTTGACAGTGACAAACGAATAATGGCAATTGAGACTGGAACTACCTCTGCGAATACCGCACCGGCGGTTACTCCTACAACCCGTACTTCTTTGTGCCACCGGCGAGAAACCTGCGAAGTTCACCGGTGCCAACTTTAAAGGATGGCAGCAAAGAATGTTCTTTTGGCTTACCACCCTTGGTATGCAAAAGTTCACCAGTGAGGACCCTCCCGTGCCTGCCGCCGACATGCTTAACAACCAACAGTTCATGGTTACTGAGGCTTGGAAACAGGCTGATTTTTTGTGCAAAGGCTACATTTTGAGTGCCTTAGAAGATGACTTGTACAACGTCTACAGTGCAGTAGAGACTTCCAAAGAACTATGGACTGCACTTGAAAAGAAGTACAAAACTGAAGATGCTTGCTTGAAGAAGTTTGTGGTTGCCAAATTCCTAGACTACAAAATAGTGGATGGAAAAACCGTTGGAACCCAAGTTCAAGAGCTTCAACTTATCTTCCATGACCTTATTGCTGAAGGTATGGTAGTAAATGAAGCGTTCCAAGTGGCTGCAATGATTGAGAAGTTGCCGCCCTCATGGAAAGATTTCAAGAATTATCTTAAGCACAAAAGAAAAGAAATGAAGTTGGAAGATCTTATGATTCGTCTCAAGATCGAGGAAGATAACAAAACCGCTGAGAAGAGGTACCGTAAGACTTCACCAATTGAAGGGGCAAACATCGTTGAAGATGCTGTGCTCGAAAAAGAACAAGAAAAGGAGAGGCCTTCTGGGAAGGAGAAGGATTCCAACAAGAAAAAGTTCAAGGGCAACTCGCTTTAATTGTGGGAAAGCGGCCACAAAGCCCAGCATTGTCGTCTTCCGAAAAAGAACAAGGGAAAAGTACAAGCCAATATGGTGGAAAAGAATGATGATATGGATGATCTCTGTGCAATGCTATCGGAGTGCAATTTGGTTGGAAACCCAAAGGAGTGGTGGCTTGATTATGGTGACACTCGACATGTTTGCGCTACAAAAGAAGCATT
This sequence comes from Anisodus tanguticus, assembly GCA_034509755.1. Taxonomy (NCBI): domain Eukaryota; kingdom Viridiplantae; phylum Streptophyta; class Magnoliopsida; order Solanales; family Solanaceae; genus Anisodus; species Anisodus tanguticus. The sequence goes on along the minus strand of CM067540.1, from coordinate 50,004,173 downwards.
TGCAACCTATGCTCCCGCTGGACCCGAAGAGGTACTTGTTTATGGGAAATACCGCAATGACCAAGGTTGAAGGATATGGGAAGATACTTCTGAAGATGACTTCCGGCAAGGTCCTGACTCTCAACAATGTTATGCACGTTCCAACAATTCAGAAGAATTTAGTTTCAGCCGGACTACTCGTCAAAAACGGGTTTAAGTGTGTGTTGGTTAGTGAGAAAATTGTAATAAATAAGAATGATTTGTTCATAGGAAGGGCTACCTCACCGAGGGCCTTTTCAAACTCAATGTAATGGTTGTTGACAGTATTAATAAGAATTCAGCTTCGTCTTACTTATTGGAATCAAATGATTTATGGCATGTTCGTTTAGGACATGTCAACTACAAAACCTTGCGAAAATTGATTAATTTAGAAGTATTGCCTAAATTCGAGTGTAATAAATCTAAATGTGAAATCTGTGTTGAATCTAAGTTTGTTAAACATCCATATAAGTCTATTGATAGGAATTCAAATCCTTTAGACTTAATTCACACAGATATATGTGATATAAAGTCAATACCATCTCGCGGTGGGAAAAAGTATTTTATAACTTTTATTGACGATTGCACTCGATATTGTTATGTGTATTTGCTTAATAGTAAGGATGAAGCAATTGATGCATTTAAGCAATACAAAAACGAAGTGGAAAATCAATTGAATAAAATGATAAAAATGATTAGAAGTGATAGGGGTGGAGAGTACGAATCTCCTTTTGCAGAGATATGTTTAGAATATGGAATTATTCATCAAACTACTGCCCCTTACACACCACAATCAAATGTAATTGCGGAAAGGAAAAATCGAACATTAAAGGAAATGATGAATGCCTTACTAATAAGTTCCGGTTTACCGCAAAGCTTGTGGGGGGAGGCTATCCTTACAGCTAACCGAATACTCAACAGGTGCCCCACAAAGACAAAACACAATCTATTCCATATGAACTATGGAAAGGAAGAAAACCCAACTTGAAATATTTCAAAGTGTGGGGGTGTTTAGCAAAGGTCCAAGTTCCTTTGTCCAAAAGGGTAAAAATCGAACCAAAAACTGTGGATTGTGTGTTTTATTGGCTATGCTACAAACAGCAAAGCTTGTCGGTTTTTGGTTCACAAATCGGACAATCCCGAAATACATGTTAATACGGTAATTGAATCCGATAATGCTGAATTCTTTGAAAACATTTATTCGTATAAAACTGAATGTGAGTCGTCAAGTGAAAGATCTAAACGACCGCGGGAAGAACCAAAGGAAAATACATCAAGTAAAAAGGATGCAAGGCGTAGCAAACGTCAAAGGACATCTACTTCCTTTGGACCAGATTTTGTGACATTTTTGCTTGAAAATGAGCCTCAAACATTAAAAGCAGCGATGTCTTCTTCTGATTCAGCATTTTGGAAAGAGGCAGTCAATAGTGAGATTGAATCAATCTTGAACAACCATACATGGAAATTGGTTGATCTTCCTCCTGGAAATAAACCTTTTAGGATCAAAATGAATTTTTAAAAGGAAAATGAAAGCTGATGGCACTATTGGCAAATATAAGGCAAGACTTGTGGATAAAGGTTATAGACAAAAAGAAAGCCTTGATTACTTTGACACATACTCGCCGATAATAAGAATAACATCTATTCGGGTATTAGTGGCACTGGCAGCCGTATATGGTCTTGAAATCCATCAAATGGATGTCAAAACAGCTTTCTTAAATGGAGAATTGGAGGAAGAAATTTACATGGAACAACCTGAGGGTTTTGTGGTTCCTGGTAAAGAAAGAAAAGTGTGCAAACTTGTTAAGTCACTTTATGGACTTAAACAAGCACCCAAACAATGGCATGCGAAATTTGACCAAACAATGTTGGCAAATGGATTTAAGATTAATGAGTGTGACAAATGTGTTTACATTAAAAATACTCCAAATCATGAAGTCATTGTTTGTTTGTATGTTGATGACATGTTGATAATGAGTAGAGATATTACCGATGTAAATGCTACGAAGTGTATGCTGGCTAGCAAATTTGATATGAAGGATTTAGGAGTTCTTTGATTTGATCTTAGGTATCAGAATTCATAAAACTCCACAAGGTCTAGCATTATCGCAGTCTCATTATATTGAAAGAGTACTTGACAAGTTTAAGTATTTAAATTTCAATGTTGCAAAGACTCCAATTGATGTAAGTTTTGCACTTCAAAAGAATAAAGGTGAAAGTGACTCACAATTGGACTATGCACGAGTTTTGGGAAGTTTGATGTATATTATGAATTGTACACGACCAGATATAGCATGTGCTATAAGCAAGCTGAGTCGATTCACGAGTAATACCAATCAAACTCATTGGATGGCAATGAAATGAGTCTTGGGGTATTTAAAACACACCCAAACCTATGCTTTGCATTATAATAAATATCCCGCAGTAATTGAGGGATATAGTGATGCAAACTGGATCACCGGATCATCTGGAGTTAAATCCACGAGTGGATATATTTTCACCGTTGGTGGAGGAGCAGTGTCTTGGAAATTATCAAAACAGACATGCATCGCCCGCTCTACAATGGAATCTGAATTTATAGCTTTAGACAAGGCCGGTGAAGAAGCTGAATGGCTTCGGAATTTCTTAAAAGATATTTCATTCTGGCCCAAACCTTTGGCTCCTAGATGTATACATTGTGACAGTCAAGAAACAATAGGTAGGGCAGGGAGCGTAATGTATAACGAAAAATCTCGTCACATACGACGGAGACACAATACCATTAGACAACTCCTCTCTAGTGGCGTTATCACGATTGACTATGTAAAGTCAAGAGATAACGTGGCGGATCCGCTTACAAAAGGCTTATCTAGAGAGGGAGTTAGTAGATCATCAATGGGAATGGGGTTAAGGCCGAGGACAAGTCATCATGGCGGTAACTCTACCTAGCAGACTGGAGATCCCAAGAGCTAGGTTCAAGGAGATCAAACAAAGTTGTGACTGACGGTTCAACATTGTCAAATAACTCAACCCATTCTCGGATGAAGACAATGTTCAGAAATAAGGATAAAATCGTATGGCTTGTTAATGAGTTAATAAAGCATTAAGGTTCTTTAATGATTATCTAAATCTGGCAGTGTATGACCAGATAATGTGGCTATAGGACCACATGTTTAGAAATCACCTATGTGAGTGTTAAGTGTAAGCCGCTTTAAAGGGTTATGACAATGAAGGCCCATTCTCTATGCACTCATGAAACCAGGAGGTGTTCATGGCTGAAACAAACACAACCGTGAGAACCATAAACGGTTGAGGGTTGATTGTGTGACTTATGTTGTCTAGGTATACAACAAAGTTCGACGGTTCAAAGATATCAAATCTACCGATTGATCGAGTATATCCGATATAAGTTCACTACGGAAAGTTCAAAGGGAAACCTACTTATCCAGATGCAGTCAATTCTCGCTTGTATATCACACTTGTCCGCGCTTTTATATTATATCCATTCCCCATTCATGTGGGGGATTGTTGGGTATTGATATTGGTGAATGGGAAATGATTGGAAAGAAAAGTGGGAGTTGTCCCACATCGTTACTGGAAAGAAAAGTGGGAGTTCCCTCTTGCTTTATAAAATAAGCATTTGTCCCACATCGGTAGTGGAAAGAAAAGTTCTTCTACTTATAAGTAGAATTACTCCTTCTTGTCAGTAAAAGGGTTGAGGGGGCAAGGACCCCTCGCGCCGCCGCCGTCGCTCGCTCGGCTTCGGCTTCGGATTCGGATTTATTCGGATTTATTTGGATTTGGTCAAATGATCTGATTGATTGATAATCTTTTTGGACCAAATTTTCTTTAATTTTTAATGATTTAATTAATTATTATTTAGTTAAATTAATTAACTTATCCAATCCTATCCGTTAGTGACTCTGACCCGCGACCCAGCCGGATCCGCGTGTCTGACCCACGACCCGATTTCTTTTCCATATTTAAATTTCCCACCAATTTTCAGTGGTTGTTCAGAAAGGTTGCAAACCTTCAGAAACAGTACTTCCATGGCTATAAATTCGTTTGATTCCTCAGAATTTTACTTACGAATTTTCTGAACAATACAAACTTCTTCTTCTTCTGCACAAATAAATTTCGTATGATATCGCCGTTGAGTGGTTCGCCGCTACCTGAATTTGGAGTACTACTATTCTGGTAAGATAATCGTTCTATCCTGGGAGGGGATATTCCATCAACCTCGAGTACTGTGAGGGGAATAATTTCCTTAAGGACACACTTTGAACTAAGTGGGCTCGATTATATTCTGAATAATTATTCTTATTTTTCAACACTGATTCTGTTTATTTTCAGTGTTTATTATTTACTGATTTTTTGGAATACAGATTACTAACATACAACACCCCAGGATACTGTAACTTGATAAGTGTTGAGCACAATACATATAGTGGTTTTATTTATTTGGCTTGGTCATTCTTGTACAAGATACACCATATCTAAACTTTAGCCAATGCTCACCATATCTAAACTTTAGCCAATGCTATTCATTAAAAAAAATAAAAAATGGGCAGCCCGGTGCACTAAGCTTCCGCTATGCGGGGGTTCGGGAAGGGCCGGTCTACAAGAGTCTATTGTACGCAACCTTCAGGCTCAAACCCTTGACCTCCTGATCACATGACAACAATTTTATCAGTGCTCCCCTTCAGTCAACACTATTTATTAATTCCTTTTTATATTTTTGAGTTTTGAGCGTGCTGGCTTGCTCCTTTCCGCAAATAGCTGCTTATGAGGAAAATAGTAATAGTAACAAACAGAATAATACTAGTATGAAGGAAAAAGATGTACACACAAAGAAATTGATGCAATCCTACTTGCTATCACATGGATTTTACTCGTGTATGATAGGGCGGTTGCTGCAGGTTTACTGATACCTTATGTTGCGCTCTCATTTTACTCTGGAAAGCTTTAAGTTTTTCTATTTGATCTTTTTACTATTTTATATAAAACCAGACAAAATCTGAAAGATAGAATAATTCCCTTGGGAATTTCTTTCATTATTCACAATATATATAGATGTACAAGGTTGATTCCTAATATGGTACGAATCCTAACTTATCTTACAAAGGTTGATTCCTAATATGGTACGAATCCTAACTTACCTTACAAAGGTTGATTCCTAATACAATTAGAATTCTAAGTTACCTTAAATATACATTTATCATAATATGTAAAGAATTGAAGCAGGTATTTATTGCATTAAATAATATGTACAAAGTTAAAAGAAGAAAAATAGCAAACAAATTGTGCGGGAATTAAATGTGCGTCCTAACATGCATGGAGCCTCTCTTATGCCAGAGGTGAGCCTAAACGCCAAATATGAGAGATTATGACAAAATAATCCAAGTTGTCACTGCAATGCTTTTGTTAGAAATGAAGACAAAACGTATGTACATTTTCCAATAACGGCATGTCATGATTAGGCTTGGATTAGTCTATCATTATCAGGCTACAAATAATATGCTGATGGTCGAAGGGGGAGCGAGACCCGTCGACAATTTTGGTGAATTTCTTAATTGTGGAGTCGATGCCAAGGATCGACCCACCTATGGTGTATGCATGCATGACTTAAAATAAAGGTGGTATAGCTCTATCCTAAATTTTCTAAGATTTGGCTTACTAGACTCCAGGTTCCCGAGCGGACTACTCGAGTGAGAAGGCTACGCGGCCACCGGATGGTCCGGTCACTCCGCGCATACGCCAACTCTCCTAAAATTTGGTAATTTGAAATAATTTGCGGGTGCGCAAAACACACCTCACGTGTAATGTGTGATAGTGTCAACTTTCCATAATGGAAGAAATATGAGCTGAATGCCAATTTAAGGAAAGCAGTAAAAGAATATAGCAATTAAAGCAGTTAAACATACAAAATTTCAAAAAGGAAACAATTAAAAACAATAAATCAAATAAGGAGCAATATAAAGCATAATAATAATTAACCTGAATTTGCTATGGTTAAGAACCTGAAAGTATCCCCAGTGGAGTCGCCATGCTGTCGCGCCCGATTTTGACCTGCGGGCTTCGCGACGCGATGGCGTCGATTTCCTCCGGATGGATTAAAAAAATGCTTGTTTTGAGGAGTCGCCACCTAATTATTCTAAGGTGAATTAGGGCACCTGAATGTTAACTAAAAGCTGCAAAATAACTCCGATTTTATGGTCTACAAAACTAATGAGATTCTGAGTAAGGGTTCTTTATTATCCTAAAGGGAAGGGGTTAGGCATCCTTTAAGATCCGCTAACTTGCGGTTATCCGATCAAATTCAGGTTAATTATTGTACTAAGAAAATGCATGTTTTTACAAGTATAAAAATAATATTGCAAGTAGATAATAAAATGATGCATTTTGTACATGTAACGTTGAGAGAAAAAATAAATAAATATGCATATGTATGAAAATTGATAAAAATATATGCAAGGTGATTTTTATGGGCAAAGGGCCTAAAAATAGATAAACTAGCGATTAACGATTTTTAAACTAACCGAGCCTAAAAATAAATAAACTAGCGATGGGTTTCAAGTTTTTGACTACCCTATTAATTAATCTACCTATTCTAAATATTTCAATAATTTCAGGAGTACAATAATATTGCAATACATAATGAAATAAAGCTGAATTAAAGAATGTAAAAAAAAAGCAACAATAAAATAAATAATCTCCGAGGGGTATTCGCCTTCTTTGACTTTATCCCTTGCAAGCTGTCACAAATAAACGGTTAGAAACAATTGAATATACATAACTTCGGATCCGTATCCAAAACAATAAATGTTCTGATTACGGAGGGCTTCAGACTTAAATTTTGAAAAGATCATTCCAATCACGTCGTGGCTGCGAACATATGACTAGTTGGTCATTTTAGTTGCCTTGCCTACCGAACATGTTGGTCTCTCGAGTGAAAAAGATTTAAGTTTCATCATTTGCCCAGAAGCTTTATTTTCCGTCTTTATAACTGTGGAGGCCTCAAAAATCGACGGATATTTTTTCATCGGCCAATGCAGTATAATATTCAAAAACAGTAAACAGTAAAACATCAAAAAAAGTGCGGCCTCGAATTTAATTTCATCGGCCTAAATGCAGTATTTATATAAATCAGTAAGACAATCCGTGCACGGATGTTTAAATGTCAAAACAGTAAACTGAAACAGAAACGAGAAAAAAGTGCGGCCTCGAATTTAATTTCATCGGCCTAAATGCGATATTTAGTTCAAAACAGCAAACAGTAAAAATAGTACATATCCGTGGCACGGATGTTTAAAACAGTAAATTAAAAAAACATAGAAACGAAAAAGAAAAGCGCGGCCTCGAATTTAATTTCATCGGCCTAAGTGCAGTGTTAGTTAAAACAAATAAAACAGTAATCCGTTGTACGGATGTTTAACACAGAAAACAGAAAAGAGAGAAACGAAACAAAAAAAAGCGCGGCCTCGAATTTAATTTCATCGGCCTAAATGCAGTATTAGTTAAAATGATAAAACAGCAAAATACAAGATATCCGTGTATGAATATTTAAATGCCAAAATAAACCAACAGTTTGCAATTAAAATGTCCGACCCGAATTCGAAATTTGACCCGACTCGGACACCGAACAATGAATCCGGCCCGGATCTCAAAGTTGACCCGACCCGGAATCAAATGTTTTTTTTTTGGAATTTTCGGATAACAAACAAACAAGATATTAAAACACAAAATCGAAAATTTATTCGAACCGGTCGAATCGACCCGACCCGAACAAAGTGACGACCCGAATCGGATACTTCAACTCGAATCAAATTCTTTCCAAATTTTCAGGTAACCAACAACACAATATAAACACACAAAAATCTGGAATTTAACCGAACCGGGTCGACCCGACACGGATCAGTGACCCGATCCGAATCGGTTGTTTTTCAACCCGAATCGATTTCATTCCAAATTACAGATAACCAACAATAAAATATTAAAACACAAAAATCTGGTATTTAACCCAACCGGGTCGACCCGTCTCGGGTCAGTATCCCGACCCGAAATCGAATGTTTTCAACCCGAATCGATTTCATTCCAAATTACAGATAACCAACAACAAAATACAAATACACGAATCTGGAAACATACCTGCCCCGGTTCTGGCCCGACCGGAATAGTGACCCGACCCGGAACAGTGACCCGAGAAAGCAGTATCACCAAAAACCGACCGGAAATAAAACCACCAAAAACAGATCGGAAACCACCAACAAATCAAATCCGAAACTACCAACAAAAGTAACGAAACCACCAACAAAACAAACCGGAAAACCACCATCAAAAGTACCAAAACCACCAACAAAAGCAAAACGAAAACCACCAACAAAAGTACCAAAACCACCAACAAAAGCAAAACGGAAACCACCAGCAAGAGTAAATCGGAACCCTCATTTTCGGACTTAGGACCTCAAAACCCCCAAAATCGATGGTGGTGTGGGTGGTGTAGGGTGTCCGGCGTAGGTGGGGTAGTGGTGTGGGGTGGCGGCGAGGTGACCGGCGACGTGGGGTCGCCGGTGTGGGGGTGCAGGGGTGTGTGCGGCTGATGGAGAGAGAGAGAGAGAGAGTGATATATATGGAATGAAAAAAATGTTTAGGGTTTGTTTGGGTTTAGGGGGGAAATAAAGGGGAAAGGGAATTGGGTATTGGGCCGATCCGGGTGGGCTTGGAGGTTTTTGGGCTGGGGCTTCGGTTGGGCCAGGTCAGTTGGGTCCGAAAATGGGTTGTTTTTATTGTAATGGGTTGAGTAGAAATTGTTTTGGGGGAAATGAAGTGGGTTATGGGCTTAAAATATAAAGAGAGGTTTTATTATATAAAAAGAAAGCTTTGCAAGAATTATAAATTATAAAGATGATAATATGATAAAATATAATATTTGTGAAATACTTGATGCTTAAATAAAAAAAATCAAAATGCAATGCCGTTTTGCGAAAATAAAAATAACATATAATATTAGAGTAAAAGTATGATTGTGATATTAAAATGCAAATGACAAATAAAAAATGCAAATAATACTAATATTAATGATATATATACATATATATGCCTATATTTTAAAATTATTTTAAAGTGTCAAAAATATTAAAAATTGCAAATAAAATCCAAAAAGATGGGACAAAATTGGGTGTCAACATGCGTAATGGACACTGGAGCTCCAAAAGAAGATTTCGGAGCCAACAGATCTCAGCGACGACATTAGCAACTCCGCGATATTCTGCTTCGGCATTCGAACGGGATAGCGTGGCCTGCCACTTGGCGGACCATGAGATAAGATTATCCCCAAGAAATACACAGTAACCGGAGGTGGAGCGACGTATGTCGGGGCATCCTGCCCAATCTGCATCCGTGTAGGCTTCCAATTTGGTTGGGGCGGAGGGGTATAGATGTAAGCCAAAGTCAAGTGTGCCCTTAACATATCTGATAATACGTTTGAGGGCGGAAAAATGGGACTCTCGGGGGTCGTGCATAAACAGACACACCTGCTGAACGGCATATGCAATATCAGGCCTAGTGAATGTAAGATACTGAAGAGCACCTGCTAAACTCCGATATAGAGTGGGATCAGAAACTGGCGCACCGTCATTGGCACTAAGCTTGGATTTTGAGTCTACCGGAGTTGACATAATTTTACAATTTGCCATCTTGGCCCTGTACACTATCTCTTCTGCATACTTTCGATGACACAGGAACATATTGGCAGCAGATCTAGTCACCGATATACCCAAAAAATAACTTAGCTTCCCCAAGTCGGTCATAGCAAATTCAGTTTTGAGTAGAGCAATGATTTCATTCTTCAACCCGTCAGATGAGGCAGTAAGAACAATATCGTCGACATATAATAGCAAATATGCAGTGCTGCTATCTCGGTGAAAAGTGAAGAGAGAGGTATCACACCTGCTACATACAAAACCAATTTGCAGAAGATACCTGACGAACCGATCATACCAAGCGCGGGGGGCCTGTTTCAATCCATACAATGACTTCCTGAGACGACACACAAAGCGTGGAGCCGCCGGATGAACAAAACCGGAGGCTGATGCATGTACACAGTCTCTTTCAAATCCCCATGAAGAAACGCATTCTTGACATCAAGCTGATGAATCGGCCAATACAAGCCCATAGCAATACTGAGAACAGTCCGAATAGTGGCCGGTTTAACAACCGAACTGAATGTCTCACCACAATCAATACCCTCCTGCTGATTATTTCCATTTGCAACTAGTCTTGCCTTATACCTCTCTAAGTCACCACTGTCTCTGAACTTGTGACGAAATAGCCACATACACCGGATAACATTCACACCAGCTGGTCTAGGTACCAAATCCCAAGTGTTCTGCTTGGTTAAAGCGTTAAACTCCTCGCACATGGCCGCATTCCAATTGGGGTCCAGTTTAGCTAGTTTTGGATTCTTTGGAATGGGTGATAAGGTTTGTGTGGAGAGATTGAAGTGAACCTTGGGTTTGAAGATCCCGTGTTGTGCACGAGTCTCCATGCGGTGAGGGAGCAGCAGTGGGAGGTCGGGACTGGTTCGGTTGCCGGATCGGTAGGCAGCCTGGGCTGCGGATCGGTTGGCGCAGCGGTGTTGCTTGCGAAGTAGGAGACTCGACAGGTTGTTGGATTTGCTTGACTGGAGGCAGTGTGGGTGGTGCATTAGACTCGACAGGGTGCAGCATGGGTGGTGTTGGAGCTGGACTGGGTGGCAGCATTCCTGCGGGAGGGTCAGATGACACTGATGGAGGCAGCAGTGGCGTCGGAACGTGAGCTGAGCCGCTGGCGGTACAGATTTTGGATGACCGGAGACAAACTCGATTCATCGAGAAAGATGTAATCGGTGGTCTGAAATTTCCGGAGATTTTAATAAGGAAATATTGTCTCGTTAAAGGTAACGTGACGGGAGACGATGATTTTGCGAGTAGCAATGTCATAGTACAAGTAGCCCCGATGATTAGGAGATAGACCAAGGAAGACACATGGAAGAGTGCTAGGGGCAAGTTTGTGTGGTGCAGTGGAGGCTATGTTGGGGTAGCATAAGCATCCAAAAATACGTAGGTGATCATATGATGGCTGCCTACGGTATAAGATTTCTGTAGGGGTTTTGTTTTGGAGTGTGCTAGTTGGTAAAATATTTAGAAGGGATTCTGCCATTTTGACAGCATAGACCCAAAAAGGCGGTGGTAGGCAGGCATGAAACTGAAGTGTACGGACCATGTTATTGATGGTACGTATAATTCTTTCAGCCTTTCCGTTTTGGGAAGAAGTATAAGGACAAGAAAAACGGAAAACCATGCCTTGTTTAGAGCAGAAATTGTGAAATGTCGAGTTATTAAATTCATGTCCATTATCACATTGGATTGATTTAATAGGTTTTTCAAATTGTGTCTTAATGAATTTTTGAAACTCGAGGAATTTTGCAAAAACTTCAGATTTGAATTTCGGTGGGTAAATCCAGACAAAATGTGAAAAATCATCCAAGAATACTAGATAGAATTTATGACCCAAAGAGCTAGCAATCGGAGATGTCCACAAATCAGCATGAACTATATCAAAGGGAGAAAAAGTAGCACTGTTTGATGACATAAAGGGAAGACGAGTATGTTTGCCTAGTGGACAAGAAAAACAGTGTTGGGCAATTTTCCCATTATTACATTGAATACGCTTAAAAGTCCTAAGAAAAGTAAAAACTGGGTCTCCGGGGTGTCCGAGTCGGTTGTGCCAAGTTGAGGGAGAGATCGCCGCAAGGGATAGAGGTGCTTACGGTCTGACAGCGGAAGATTGAGTGAATGGGTAGAGGTCTCCCACACTATTGTAGCGTGTAAGAATTTTCCCCGTATTGAGTTCCTTTACAGAAAAACCAAAAGGGTCAAATTCGACAGACACGTAATTATTGCTAGTGAATTTTCTAACGAGAGATTAAGTTTTTAATTATGTTAGGTGTGTATAGGACGTGATTTAGGGAGAAAGGTGGGTGTGGATGTTTGGTGTGTGTGTTACTGTAACCTTCAATTGGAATGCGATTACAATTGCCGACAGTAATAAATTGAGGACACTTTAGCCGATGTAGTTGAGATAGGTTACCCGACGATAGGGTGAGGTGAGAGTGGTGGCTCCGGTGTCCATGTACCAATTGTCGTCGGCTGTTGAAGGTTCACGGTGGTGTATGTCCGGCCCAAATCGGTCGAGGCCGAGGCTGCCGGGGTTTCGCCGCTGGCCGGGACCGCAATGGGCTTGCGCTGCTTCGCCGCCGCCGGACCGCAATCGGGGGCTCGCCGCCGCCGTGGGCTCGCTCGGTGGCCGGGGGCAGCCCCCAACAGCCGATCGACTAAGGCCGCCGGAACCGGGCCCCTGCGGTCGGGCACGGGCATGCGGCGAGGCCCGATTCGCCGGTTGGGCCACCGCTGCCTTTGGTTAGACCACTATCGTTGCTTTGTCCGGTGGTTGGCCGTTGTCCGATCCACCGGTTGTGTTGGCCCTTTCCGCGGCCCTTGCCTTTGTTGTTGCGACCTCTGCCGCCACGACCTCCGCCGCTCTGTTGCTGTTGTTGCTGCTGCTGCTGCTGGCCGTAGGTGGTTGCTGCTGGCCGTAGATGTTGCCATCCCGTCAACGGCTAACGCCTTTTGGTTATGTTCCTCTTGTTTAGCACGTCTAGTTTCTTCCAATAATAGTTGTGAACGTGCCTTGTTGAAACTTGGGAGAGGGTTGGCTTGTTGAATCATTGTTGCGAGTGTGTCATATTCACCTTTCGGTAAACCCGCAACAAGTTGAAGCACCATCTTGGTTTCTGAAACAGAAGTCCCGACGTTGGATAGTTGATCGGTTATGAGTTTCAGTTGCTTACAATATTCGGACATATTGTTAAAATGCTCGAGGCGGGTATTGTTGAATTGCTCTTCCAAATACATAACCCGAGTATTTTTATTGTCGTGTAAGATTTCTTCTAGCCGGACCCAAAGTTCACGTGCCGTAGCACCTGTTTTCATGATAGTGCATAACAGATCTTTGGAGATGGTGCCGTAGATCCATTGTTTGACGATGGCGTCAAGACGACGCCGATTGAGTCGTAACATCGGTGGGACGAGGAACAGATTCGTCAATGTGATCGAGCACGTTGTATGCACATGCATGAATGTAGAATAGTTCCATCCACATGGAATATTGACAGTCTTCTTGGTAAAGAATTATAGGGATAAAATTCTTGATGTTGTTAACGGCGAATGCCGGATGAAAAGAAGATACTGAACGTTAAGAGGGGTTTTCAAGTGTGCCAGTGGATGAAACGGAATTTGTGGGGGAAGACATGGTTGCCGCCTGTCGAGGGAAGGGTATTTTCTGGTTTGGCCGAAATATGGAGGAAGAAACCGAAAAAAAAAAATCTGTGAAAGCAGAAAAAAATTCTGATTTCGGCCGGGAATGAGGATTTAGGTTTTAGGCTCTTGATACCATGAAAGATAGAATAATTTCTCTTGGGAATTTCTTTCATTATTCACAATATATATAGATGTACAAGGTTGATTCCTAATATGGTACAAATCATAACTTACCTTACAAAGGTTGATTCCTAATATGGTACGAATCATAACTTACCTTACAAAGGTTGATTCCTAATATGGTACGAATCATAACTTACCTTACAAAGGTTGATTCCTAATACAATTAGAATCCTAAGTTACCTTAAATATACATTTATCATAATTACAAAATATACGGCGAATATTCTGAGAATATTCGCTAATAAAATCATTTTTTAAAAAGTAAAAATTTCAATATATTACAAGTGACTATTAGATAGTGCTCGCTAGGGAGGTAAACATTTTCCGGAAATGATGGGCTAATGAAGCGTGGGGGTCGTATTGGAATTGGGACCCAAAAGAAACTTGGGCATTTATTACAATTTTCTTAGGTTTGGTTGATCAATTTTTTTGAAAAATATTTTTTTTAGGAAACCAAGTTCCTTACAAATGAGGAAAAAGTCTCACGAATGACATTACACATGTATCATTTCCTCCCCACCCCCAAACTCACATCTGACATCACCCCACCCCAACCTATCCACCCACCACCACCGTCACCCCCTACACCCCATAGTATTTTTCTATATTATATACGAATGTTTTTAGGATAATATTTTTTCTTAACGTATCGAACACAAGAAAATAAGTAATAAACCCACGTATTTTCCTGAAAAAATAGATATTTTCCATGGAAAACATTTTTCTTCGTACCGAATACACCCTTAATTATTATTGTTATATTCACCGGTTGTAAATGGAACTGTACTCTATAATCTCAACTGTAGTTATAATTTTCATTTGTGGTCAGGATTGAATCTCCCAAATTAGGAAGGAGTTTTTCTCTAAAATTAATTTTTTATTTTATTTTGTGTCCTTTGGTGGATAAAAGGCGACTTTTGTGGAACTTCTATACAATGAAATGAAAATCCTAAGATTTAGGTTTAGGCAAAGCTATGTCAATGTCATATTACTTTGAATATAAATTACACACAGTATAAATGCTAAGCCAGGAAATGCAAATATTTTAGGAGTTGGTTTGATCTTCTAGAAAGTTGATATCAGATTTGGTTCTTTTAATCTTTTAATTAATTCGAGGCTGCATTAATTAACCAATTAGGAGTTTTTAATATAAAATAGCTGTGTATATCCACGAATATAGTCTGACTTTGCAATTTGCACTTAGAACAAATCCAAAATAATCCAATTGGGACCCTTTTCCCAAGAAATTATCTTTGATTTGATTCAATAATGTTGTGTACAAACCAAAAACCATGTTGGAGAAGATAAATCATTTTTATTTTGAAGAATCTCAAAGAAAGAATAGATTTTTTTGTAGTTTCATTGTTAAAAAAAAAATACTAAAGTACCTTTTGACTTTAACAATTGTTCTACATTTAGTTTACGATCAATTTATAGTAGTGTGCATTTTGTACGTACAATTTATGCCAATAAATTAAGCTCAAATGGTATGAAACTTGCACTTAATTCTTCTAGATAATAGGATAAATTCTGATTTTTTTTCTTATAATCTGAACAAGTGAAATTTAAAATTTGGGATCAGTTACTCAGTTAGAAACATTTGAAATACTTAAATTTTTTTATTACAATTGTAACTTCTAAGATTTTTTTTTTGACTGTTTTAAGGTGAAATTAAAGAACCATCACAATCACTCTGCTAGTACGTTCCAACAAAGGTATTTTCCAGTGAGTGATGGTGATAGTCAAAAAAATCAAAACCAACTCTTCTATACTTTGAACATTTATTTATTTTCAGTCGTTTGAGTATTCATTTAAATCAAAACTTTATGTGCAGTCATGATTCATGAATAAGATCACGAGATATGAGAGTTGCCAAAACCACAAGTAACTTTTGCAATAAATAAATCTTTTTAGTTTTCACGTAGCTAAGTTTCCCCCTCCATGTTCATGCATCTTATTTCATAATCTCAATGTTTTCATATTTGTATTGATGGTAACTAAAACCAAACAAAATCCTTTTCCTTTTTTTTTAATTGTTCTTCCCTTCTTTTATTTTTTTTATTTCTGTATGTTTCTCTTTTTCTTTTAGGGTTTTACATCCGATCTGGTATTGTTTTAGGCTTGATTGATCTAAATTTGAGTCGGAATTTCTTTATGCTTCATTTCATTCTGTATACAAAACGCACTGACCTGATTAATCTAAATTTTCTTAATAGGTTCACTAAAGGAGACTGCACCTTACCAACAAGGGTAGAGCTAAAAGACAACTTAACAATCCTAAACCCTATTTCATGTTGAAATTCACTAAAATGTATAAAACCCAATCATTATTATTCGAAATTGTTATTGTAGAATTTAAGTTAAAAAATTCATTCCACGTGCTCGTATCAATACGTTTGATTAATAGTGAAGAAATCCAATCTATCTCACCACACCTCTCGATATAAACGATTATCAGCTATTTAACCATCCAATTTTCAATTTTTTAAACTTCCTTTGGCTAAAAAGCAATATCGGTTAATTATGTAAGTTTTTTGTCTGATAGGTTTAGCCTTTGGGTCAACCACTTCCATGTTGTTTGTTTGCATGCTCCAATACTTTACTTTACATATATGTAAGGTGCTACTGTTTTTCTGACTAGATCAATATTTAGCTACTTTCTCAATATTTCATATGTCATAAATATGACTTATAGTTCTTTGATTTTGTTCACTCTTCTCTCGATCTCTCAGTGGGTTGGATTAGCAAAGAAAACGCGTAAGTTTTTTGAAAATCAAGAGCTTAATTGGCTATGAATATTAAAATCATGAGCTTAATTGACTATCTCCATTTTCGGCCAACTACTTTCCATTTAAGGAGTAATAGAGGATTAAGTAGTACTGGAAGTCTTCTTCAATTGGAGTATTCCAGTGGATTTTGAAATTTGTATCCAAGAGCATTTACTCAAGTGAACTTTCGAGGCCTTTCAATAAATAAACACAAATTAGTGAACTGTGGTGTCAGATTGTCTTTCGTATTTAATTTCAATTGAAACTTCCCCACAAACTAACAGGGAGAAATGATTTTTTTTGCACTTTACAAACTTTTTTTTAGGTTTATGACATTTATATAAGAGATCTTCATTTTTTACACAAGTGAGATCTGAAAAAAATACATAAGAGATCTGGAAAATGTATTTTCTTCTATATATTATGTTAGGCACTCACATATATAAAAACAAGACAGATGTAAATAATCGAGAAAGAAATCTGGAAATGCAATAGATGACACAGAGATTTAACGTGGAAACCCCCAAGCCAAGAAAAGAATCACGGGCAACGACGAGCAAAATTCACTATGTAGGGGGGGGGGGGGGGGGGGGGGGGGCAAGTGTTCTTCGGAATGACTGGGCGTAAAGGGCACGTAGGCGGTGAATCGGGTTGAAAGTGAAAGCCGCCAAAAACAGGCGGAATGCTCTCGAAACCAATTCACTTGAGTGAGACAGAGGAGAGTGGAATTTCGTGTGTAGGGGTGAGATCCGGAGATCTACGAAGGAACGCCAAAAGCGAAGGCGCCTCTCTGCGGGTCCCTACCGACGCCGAGGTGCGAAAGCATGGGGAGCGAACAGATTAAATACCCTGGTAGTCCATGCCGTAAACGATGAGTGTTCGCCCTTGGTCTACGCGGATCAGGGGCCCAGCTAACGCGTGAAACACTCCGCTTGGGGAGTACGGTCGCAAGACCGAAACTCAAAGGGTGTTGGAAATTTGCCTTTGGCGGGAGTTGCTTCCGACCAACTTTAACGGCTTAAACACTAGTGTTCCGCATGTTGGAGAATCTGGTTCTTCACACGTGCATAATCTACTAAGTAAGTAGATGACCGTAGGGCCAAGGATCGTCAAATTTCGTTGAGAAATGAAAGAGATAATTGGTCCACGAAGTGAGGTGTTTGAAGCATGGAAAAGTGTGGTATTGAGATCAATTCTCCCTCATCGGTGGGGGAAGAAAGAATTGTTTTGTTTATAAGTCTCAAGGTTGGCATAGGGTTTGGGACCCCAAGGGGTATCCCATGTGTTTAAAGGAGGGAGGACCTAGATGTGCTTTGGTTCGAGGAAAGCCCACACATGCACCATCTGCCGCCCGCCCGTCCGGTCCGGGTCACGGGTCGTGGGCTGTGGGCTGTAATGGCACTTATGTGGGCCAATTCGTTGCACACACATCAATTCACCATTTATTTTGGTGAATTACTACCTCCATAATTGTCATTACTTGGCCAGTAATGGCACTTATGTGAGCAGTTGGTAAGCCTCTTCTTAAACTATATAAAGAACCCTTTGGCCAGATTGTTGAGACACACATAACACCAAAACAGAAAGGAAATCAGTTCTTCCTACTACCTTCCAGCATCATTTCATTACTCAAAAATCTTCACGGTAGCACTTGAGTTTTCTTTGCTCATTTGTTCATTTGCTGTTTATCTTGGGTGACAATTGTCCAGGACGTAGAAATGATACATACGGGGCAATATTGTCTTAAAGACAGAGTGCAAACACTCGACTCAGCATACCAAGTTTATTGCAATTCCAGTTTCTTGTAATTCCAGTTTATTGTTCAAGTTAATTGTAATTTCAGTTGCTTGTAATACTTAGCAGTTATATATTTCTGTTTCCTGCATCATTGTAACAACAAGTTTAAGACAATATTTTGCTTACTGTAACATGGCTGGAAACATGGCTGATTCTGCTGCTGCCACTCAAGGCAACAATGTTGCCTTCCTCGCATCGCCGCTATCGTCCAAGGCGTAACTCGTCGCCTTCACCGCTTGCTGCCGTTACTGTCCAAGGCAACCCCGCTACTGCCCAAGGCAGCCCCGCTACTGCCCAAGGCACGTCTGCTGCCTTTACTGCTCCATCCTCCGCATTCCACTATGATCGCCTTGAGAAATTCATGGGCTCAAACTTTAAGAGATGGCAGCAGAAGATGATGTTCTACTTAACTATTATGGGCATGTCCCGATTCCTAACGGAAGATCCTCCACAAGCTGGAGATGAAATGGACCATTCACCTTCTAAAACGGGTGAATGGGGCCTTGGTATCCATGTCATTAATGACATGAAGATGGTTCTTGATGCATGAAATCATAGCGATTTCATGTGTAAGAATTACATACTGAACTGCTTGGCAGACCCTCTCTACACGGTCTATTGAACCGTTGGCACTGCCAAAGAGCTGTGGGAAAAACTGCAAAAGAAGTACAACGCACAAGATGCAGGTACTAAAAAGTTCATCGTTGGAAAATTTCTAAAATTCCAAATGGTGGATAGTAAGACAGTGATGTCCCAAGTCTAGGAATTCCAAATGACTTTACATCACCTGGATTTGGAAGGAATGAAACCAAATGAGCAGTTTTTGGTTGCATCGCTGATTGAAAAGTTACCTCCTTCGTGGAATGAGTTTATGAGTTACTTGAAATTCAAGACAAAGGAGATGACCTTTGAAGAGCTTATTATCAAACTCCAAATCTAGGAAGATAATAAGAAGGCATTGCCTAGGAGTAAACAACCAGCTGAGGCAAAGGAAAATCTGGTTGAGGCCAAAGGGAACCCAAGCAATAAGCGGAAGTTCCAGAAAGACGGCAAGGCCCACGTAGTGGAGATGTTCAGAGGTAACTGTCACCACTGTGGGAAACCTGGTCATATGATCAAGGAATGCCGCAAGCTCAAGACTGAGCAACAACAGAAAGCCAAGTCTAAAGGCAAGGCGCATGCTAACATCGTCAAGGACACGCTCCTAGATGACATGATTGAAGAGTTCTCGGCAATGGTGCTTGAAGCGAACCTGGTCGAGAATCCGAGGTAGTGGTGGGTGGACACAGGTGCTACCAGACACATCTGTTCCAACAGAGATGCCTTCTCCACGTACACACCGGTCACCGACAAGAAGCTGTTCATGGACAACAACGCTTCCTCTGACGTGCTGGAGGCAGGAAAGGTGGTCCTGAAGATGACTTCCAGAAAGGAGCTCACTCTGAAGAAAGTGATGCACGTCCCTGAGATTAGAAGAAATTTAATTTCAGGACCTTTATTGGTTAATGCTGGTTTTAGGCTAGTGTTTGAATCAAATAAGTTTGTACTCACTAAGAATGACACATTTGTGGGGAGAGACTTCATCTGTGAAGGCCTCTTCAAAGTGAATGACATGTCTGTAATGCGTCCAAGTAATAAAGTTGAACCTTCTTCTTATTTGTTTGAGTCTTCTAATTGTTGGCAATATAGATTAGGACACGTTAACTACAAGTCTATCCAAAGGATGGTAAAGTTGGAGTTGTTGCCGTCTGTCGACGTAAACCCTCAACATAAGTGTGAGGTGTGCGTAAAGGCAAAACTCACCAAGCTTCCTTTTCAATCTGTCGAAAGGAATACCGCTCCTCTAGAACTTATTCACACAGATATATGTGATTTGAAGTTCGCACAAACTAGAGGGGGAACAAGTACTTTGTGACATTCATTGATGATAGCACAAGGTATTGTTACCTTTACTTGTTAAAAAGTAAGGATAAAGCCTTTGAAGCGTTTCGACGTTACAAAGCAGAAGTTGAGAACCAACTAAGCCTGCTGATTAAATCCATTCGTAGCGATAGAGGGGGAGAATATGTAGCGCCATTTGAGAAATACTGTGCCCAAGAAGGCATTGTTCATCAAACGACGACTCCATACTCACCTCAATTGAACGGTGTGGCGGAACGTAAGAACCGCACATTAAAAGAAATGATGAATGCCTTGCTCATCAATTCCGGTCTTTCCCAAAACATGTGGGGAGAAGCCGTCCTTACCGCTAATACGATTCTTAACAGAGTCCCACATAAGGGTAAGGACAAAACTCCATATGAATCATGGAAGGGAAAGAAACTCACCTACAAATATTTTAAGGTGTGGGGTTGTTTGGCAAATGTTGAAGTACCCAAGCCAAAACAGGTCAAGATTGGGCCTAGACTGTAGATTGCATATTCATCGGATATGCAAATAACAGTAGTGCTTATCGCTTCTTAGTGCATAAGTCAGATATTCCAGATATCCACCAGGGTACAATCATGGAATCAAGGAATGCTCAATTCTTTGAAGGTATCTTTTCTAGAAAGGAAAAAGACATAACCTCTCGCAAACGAAGTTATGAACAAAGCTCTCAAGAACCGGGAGACTTGATGGCCCGGATCTAGATGGTTCAGATCTAGTGGATCTCGAGGTGGCTGAACATCCGGAATCTAGTGTTTCAGATTCTCAGAACTTGGAGACTCTAGAGATGGATCTAAGGCGAAGTAAAAGGGCCAGGAAGGATAAATCATTCGGTCCTGACTTTGTAGCTTATATGGTTAATGATGAACCAAGGACAATTGCTAAGGTGTTGTCAACTCTAGAAGCACCGCACTGGAAAGAAGCTATTGAGAGTGAAATAGGCTCCATTATGCATAACCATACTTGAGAGTTGGTTGATCTTCATCCGGGAAATAAACCGTTGGGTTGTAAATGGATACTCAAACGGAAATATAAAGCAGATGAGTCTATAGACAAGTACAATGACAGGTTGGTAGTCAAGGGCTATCGGCAGACAGAAGGTCTTGACTACTTTGACATATACTCCCCGGTATCGCGGATGACATCCATATGGGTATTCATTGCGATCGCAGCTTTGCGAGACCTTGAGATACATCAAATGGATGTCAAGACAGCCTTCCTAAATGGTGATTTGGAAGAAGAAATTTATATGAACCAACCCGAGGGGTATGTGGTTCAAGGACAAGAGAAGAAAGTCAGTTGGCTTGTCAAATCTCTGTGCGGGCTGAAACAAGCCCCGAAGCAATGACACGAAAAATTTGATAGTACTCTACAATCGAAGGGTTTCGCCATTAATGAATGTGATAAATGTGTCTACACGAAAGGTAACTCTGACTCATTCGTCATGATATGCCTATACGTAGATGACGTGTTGATCACAGGAAACAGTCCTAGGGTAATACTAGAGACTAAGAACATGTTGAAACAATGCTTTGACATGAAGGATATGGGTATCGCAGATGTCATCTTAGGGATAAAAATCTCTAAGACGTCTGACGGACTGGTCTTATCTCAGTCTCACTACATCGAGGATGTTTTGAGAAAGTTCGAGATGTTTGACAGTTCACCTATAAAGTCACCAATGGATACAAAACAAAAGCTTGATAAAAATCTTGGTGCACCCGTATACCAAGAGCGATATGCACAGGTGATCGGTAGTTTGATGTATATAACAAACTGCACCCGACCTGATATTGCTTATGCAGTCAATAAGTTGGCTAGGTTTACCCGGAATCCGAGTGATTATCAATGGAAGGTGTTGAATCGGGTATTACAATACCTGAAACACACGTTAACTTTCAGGTTATATTATTCGAGATATCCAGCTGTACTAGAGGGGTACAGTGATGCAAACTGGATATCTGATATAGAGAACACCAAGTCCACCAGTGGGTATGTATTTACAATTGGTGGTGGGGCTGTGTCTTGGAAATCCTCTAAGCAAACTTGCATCGCCCGATCCACAATGGAATCAGAGTTTATTGCTTTAGACAAAGCAAGAGAAGAAGCTGAGTGGCTTCATGACTTCTTAGAGGATGTTCTGTGTTGGAACAAACCCGTACCTTCGGTAATGATCCACTGCAACAACCAGTCGGCTCTAGGAAGGGCACGGAATGCTATGTACAACGGCAAGTCTCGTCATATTCGACGGAGGCATAAGACCGTTAGGCAGCTGATAACTACGGGTATAATATCCATTGATTACATTAAGTCAAAGGATAATATAGCAGACCCGCTGACAAAGGGCTTACCCAAGGATCAGATGGTATGCCTGTCTAGGAGAATGGGCTTAAAACCCAAAGTATAAGGACCAATACGGTGGTAACCCAACCTTACTAACTGGAGATCCCAGTATTATGGTTCAATGGGAAAACTAAGCTGTAAAGGTTCAGTTGATCGCTTCAGTAGAAGCATGAGCACTTCGGATAGTGATTTCTGTAAAGAAACACCAAATCCAAAGTCGTTCCCGCGATAGACGTTAAGTGCTATCTACAGTATGGGTAAAAGTTAAGTTTCCAAAACCTTTAATGATCCTCAACAGTTGAGGTTAGGTTTTGGGAAACTTTTAATGGTTCCTAACACTTGTGAAGTGGGGTATAGCAGGATACCTTGTAGGAGACCACCTATTTAAGTGCGAGGACGGGCCGCCTCAAATGAACGCACTTAAGAATCCAAGAAGTTGTCAATGGCTACAACGGACAAAACATTACGAAGAAGAGAGTAAGGGAATTTGTTGTGTTGGTACTATTGACTTGGCTTACACTAAACACTGACGGTTCAAGACATCATGTTCACCGCGCAGTAAGTAAGTCCGATGGTATTTAACTATGGAAGGTTCAAAGCTGAAGCTACCTCTCCTTATGCAACATCGGTCCGCTGAAATATTGCTGGAAATGAAAAGACACCATGTGAGTGTGCCAAAATCTCTTTCAAGAGGGGATTGTTGGAAATTTGCCTTTGGCAGGAGTTGCGTCCGACCAACTTTAACGGCTTAAACACTAGTGTTCCACATGTTGGAGAATCCGGTTCTTCACACGTGCATAATCTACTAAGTAAGTAGATGACCGTAGGGCCAAGGATCGTCAAATTTCATTGAGAAATGAAAGAGATAATTGGTCCACGAAGTGAGGTGTTTGAAGCATGGAAAAGTGTGGTATTGAGATCAATTCTCCCTCATCGGTGGGGGAAGAAATAATTGTTTTGTTTATAAGTCTCAAGGTTGGCTTGGGGTTTGGGACCCCAAGGAGTATCCCATGTGTTTAAAGGAGGGAGGACCTAGATGTGCTTCGGTTCGAGGAAAGCCCACACGCGCGTCGCCGCTGCCCTCCCGTCCGGTCCAGGTCCGGGTTGTGGGCTGTGGGCTGTGCTTCTTCTGATATTATCTTTTTGAACCAGAATTCTTTCATATGTAGAGTTTGGTCCCTGAAATTTCCAGAAAGTCAAATTCGGCAGAGAACTTTGCTATATGTACAGTTTGGTCCCTGAAGTTTCAAGAAAGTCAAATTCGGCAGAGAACTTTGTGGTTTCTGGAACGTCAACCAGCACTCAATTCAGCCTTTTATTTTGGCTGAATTAATCTTCCTAAATGTCAATCTGTTGCACACCACATCAATTCACCATTTATTTTGGTGAATTACTACCTCCATAATTGCCATTACTTGGCCAGTAATGACACTTATGTGAGCAGTTGGTAAGCCTCTCCTTCAACTATATAAAGAACCCTTTGGCCAGATTGTTGAGACACACATAACACCAAAACAGAAACGAAATCAATTCTTCCTACTTCCTTCCAGCATCATTTCATTACTCAAAATTATTCACGGTAGCACTTGAGTTTTCTTTGCTCATTTGTTCATTTGCTGTTTTATCTTGGGAGACAATTGTCCAGGACGTAGAAAGGATACACACGGGGAAATATTGTCTTAAAGACAGAGTGCAAACACTCGACTCAGCATACCAAGTTTATTGCAATTCCAGTTTCTTGTAATTCCAGTTAATTGTAATTTCAGTTGCTTGTAATACTTAGCAGTTATATATTTCCGTTTCCTGCATCATTGTAACAATAGAAGGTAAAGTACAATCAAATGTTCAAGAACTTAAAATGCATGAATGAGGACAAAAAGAAAAATTTCAGTACAGTTATACTCATTCTTTCTTTTAAGCAGTAGAGATAGGATATAAGCATAAAAGAAATGTCCCAGAAAAATAGGCTCCATTTCCTGGATAAAAATTGATCGGTAAGCTGCACAACCGTCACATCTTCTCAACTGTCCTAAAATTGTGCAAGTGCCAAGAAGAGCTTGCCAAGTCTTAAAGAAAGAACTGGAGCATGAAACACTTTGATCGAACTGGTGTATGTCGACATAACGGGGAAGAATCAACGGTAAGAAAATTTGAAGACCTTAACATATTCAAATTGTAAGAGGCTAAGAGATCTCATTTCCTCGTCTCTATTTTGTCGTGTATGTACTACTTTTATCAGCACAAGTACCAAAAGTTTCCCACTTTTTTTTTAAAAATAAAAAACAGTCCGCCTAGTTTACATGCATCTCGACTATTTCGTCGTGTATCTGAGCATAACTACTAGCTACTAGGTAATTCCGCCCACTAAAACTTAGACAAATCATCATTTTTCTCTCTCTTAATATTTGAACCCTAATCTCCAGGAGCAGAGCTATACTTACCCCAAAGGAGTCAATTACATTGGGTAGATAAGTAAATGTATATATAATAATATATGTTGAATTTCCTTTACACTGCGTATACACACTTCTTTATATTTTAGCTTTCCTCCGTGAAAATCGTAATTCTGTCAATGCTGATCTCTCATGACTTTCACCGGCTTCATAATCATTGATGATGACCAATATTGGGTATGTTTAGTTAGACAACTTGGTCTACTAGGATCATTCATGATTAAACAATGAACAAAAGTAGACGAGGAAGCTGTTTGATATGGTGGACAAAATCAGTAGTATAATTCAAGCTTCCACCAACAATTAATTGTTATATTTTGACATTTATATACTCCCCCACCAACATATGGATATATGAGAGCCAAAAGAATTCCACCAGCACTTCTAATTCCAACCATTCCATCTTTGTCATTTCAGTTGCTTTTAACATTATGCCATACATTATCCTAATAACTTGATTCCTTCTGCAGATTCTTCTTGGATAGGTTATAATATGTTCAAAAAGTAAGTACGAGATTTGTATAATCTGAAACTAAACCAAAAGTATGGAGAAAAATAAATGAATTTTCGACCAATCGGTCGAGTTTATTTTGAGGTATCAATTTGTGTGATGGACACACCTAGGAATATATGTACAAAGAGGCACAATATTCTGTTACAAATATCCTAAGGTAAAGAGGCACAATATTCTGTTACAAATATCCTAAGGTATTACATTTGATGGGAAAAAGGGGCAACTTTATTGGCACCTTTTACAATCCCCCTGAGCAACAAACATCAGTTGTGTAACAAAAGTTAATGAGCAAAACTAGTTTGAACTTTTCTAAGTGTATACTTTTTTCTGTGGATAAGAGCTACAAAAGACTTTTTCCTTTAGGGACGAATAGGAGGAACAAAGGGCTAAATCTCAATGGATCATGGCAGCGAAGCCACTTTGTCACTTACAATACCCCACAAAAGTCTTCTTTTATGCCTTTGATTTACACAGATGATCTCCATATCCTTCCTTCGAATGATATGATGATAATCGAGACATCATCGTGGTACTTCCTACGATCCCCTTGTGGTATATCAAGCAACTCGTGGAAGTTCATGCCTGCAAAATCGGAGAACAAAAGTTGTTTTAGTTCGATTTCTATGAGAAATTGTAGTACTTAGAAATCTCACAAGTACAGATTGAGTCGTGCATATTTACCAGCTTTCTTTGCAGCTCTAAATAACACTTCTTCAACAAGATGTTGCGCGGGATCTCCCTCGGAGAATATAGACATGAAGGTCTCAACTTCAGAGACTGCTTCTTCATTGGTGAAGTATTGGTAAAGTCCATCAGATGATAAGATCAGAAATCTGTCTCTTGGGCTAAGTCTGTGGTGGTATAAGGATGGTATACAATTGATATACGGCAAACTTCCAACGTAGTCTATTCTGAAAATCTGTAGAAGTGCATTGTTCCATTTGGGCTGTAATATATCACACAAGCAGAAATGACATTAACACGACGACAAAAACTTGTAATTTTTTAAAAATATCATATAGACTAAAACATTCTACTTTGCATTATTATGACTTATGATCATAGACGCGAAAAGTGTAATGTGAACGTTAAGAATACCTGTTTAAGAAAGCCTGCACCAAAAGCTCGAGTAACGTTCAAAGAACCTTTCACTCGATTATTTTAATAGCATAAGTATCACTAGGGTGCTCACTTCTAATCCTAAGAACTTCCTGCAACAATTTACCAGACAAACATGAGAATTAGAATACGAAACACTAAAATATTGAAATTTTTGTACAATGGCTCATGTAAATGTACCTCTTTAACAGATGTACTATGGTCCATAGTGAGTTGACAAGAACTAAGATTATGTTTTCTGTATGAATCAACTCTATAGAGTGCATCAATGCTACTTTGGTTCTCCTCATTTATCCGTTCCAAATTACCAATGAAACGATCGGGTTCAGGATTTTGAGCCAAAACTGCTCTACTATCTCCAACATTCATCAAGTAAACATCTTTGCCTTTCATCAACATCACTAAAACGCATGATCCCATTAAGGCTAACTCGGGGTTCTCGTTCACCATCATATCCGTTATCTCCAAATATGATGCCCCGGCTCTCCTCAGCGCCTCTGATAACGCCTTCAACACATCTAAATGGTGAGCTCCTGAATTGTAACTATTCATTTCCAAATTTGATTGATCAAATTCTTGATTATTTTGAATGATAGTTGTATCGTTACACATGAGATTTTCGGAGGTGTCTAACTTGTCATTCCATAGCAATCCCTTGAGTTCTTTGAAGACGTTTGAATAAAGATTGTTCAATAAAAACTCAGTAGCATCAGGTCCATTAAATCCATCATAAATTCCAACAAATACCCATCCATGTTCCTCAGAAATCACAACATGTACTCTGTCTTCCCCTGCTTTCCCCTGAGCCCACTGCACATTTTGACTTCGAAATAAGTCACTATCCTCATCATCTTCATCAAAACCGTTTTCACTACTCAAAAGATTATTAATCTCATTGTTCTTCTCTCCTAAGTTCAGTTCTTGAAACCCCAAAAGAGAGCTAGACAAAACTTTCTTTAAATTCCTAACTAAATCCCATGTACTAGGCTCAGGTTTGTACCTCTGGAGTTGCTGATCATACTGATTGTCCAACAGGCCAGAGGTGAAGCTCCGGTCTATCGGGCCGGAGAGGAATCCCCTCTCGATTGGGCCCGAGACAGAAACTCGGGGAATTGGGCCAGAAGAGACAGAGGGGATTGACCTCCGGTTAATTGGCTGAAGAGGGAAGGAAGAAAACCATTGAGAGCTCTCAAAAGCCGACGACTTCTCAATGTAAGTATTGGAATTTAAAGCGCAAACGTCCACTGGCGCGGTGGAGAGAGGCGTGGACGTGTTGGCGGAGATAGAGGCGCCGGAGATAGTGCGAAACATGGTCGTTTGGCGGCTGCTGCTGCTGTTGCTAGAGATAGTGGTAGTGGCGGAATAAGAAGAGTCGTCTAGAAAAGGGTGATTCTTGGATGATGAATCATGCAATATGTAGCAAAATGAATGGCCTAATCCCTTGTCAAGACTATCATGTAGGTCTATACCAATATCATGGCGTCTTTTCGAAATTTCTCCAACATCTCCCGCAAAACAGAACTTCAACTTTCCAATACCGTTTCCCATTTTTTATATGGTAAGTTTAAAAAAATTCAAACAATTTTTTTAACAATACATATAGACATCCAATCTTGCAGAAACTAGTTGCTCGGGTTAACCAATTGAGGAGGACATAAGTAAGTTAAAACAGGTTGAATTTTTATGGAGAAATGCTATTTGGAAGTGAATAATTAGGGAGAGAATAAAGCTGCCATGAGAGAAGAAGTGAGGAATATCAAGATTGAAATTTGAAAGTTTATGATAGGTGGTGTGGCTTTAGCATTTAAATTCGCAAGAAGACGAAAAAAGTGAATAGAGAGAGAAAGACAGCCAAAAAAGCATATGGGAGTTAACTTTGCATACATAAACAGTAGGAATATTAGTTATTGTGCTTATTACTCCCTCCCACCAGTTCGAGAAGTTGGCCAGATACGGGTCGAAGCCCTGCCTCGAAAAAGTCAGGATTTTTGGCAGATTCCAGTATCCGACCCATCTCTTTCTGCCGATTCCCCGGGTTGTCGGAATCACTGGTTCGATCAGGACCCGGAGTCTCATTCATTCATTTATGGGAGCGACTCTCTGTTCACATTCTCCACCGGGTCATCAAGTGATTAGCCAACTCAATCCATTTTTCCATCCGATGATCTTCACCCTAGGACTGACTTTGTTCGACCTGCCTTGATTGCCTAGCTAATGCTACCGTGGCGCTTGTTGAATACCTCTCGGAGGCCTGATCTCACCAATTACGTATATAAATGGAAGTAAGTCGCTTTTAAGACGCACGACTAGAAGAAAGAGATATTTCTATTGATAGGAACGGAACTTCTTAGAAAAGTTGCGAAGACGGGACTAGTTTCAAGCAGAATCCGAATAAAGAAAAAGGCAGGGTCGGAGCAGACGTCAGTAAGTGAAAGATAAAGGAAGCTTTTACAACTATATAAAATGAAAAGTAATCACCTAACAGAATAAACAATAATATTGTAGAATAAGAGGGAAAGTACAAGTAGAAAGAAAGATTTTTGCTCTTTTAGCGAGGAAGAGAAAGAAGAAGCAGATGCTAACTCAACCGAATAAGGAGAGGTTTTAGGCGGAAGAAAACAGCTCGGCTAACAAGGGTTGTAGTTTAACTATATACAAACAACTCTAGCTGGAAAGGGGGATAAGCTCGACAAAGACTTTGAAGGAAAGGAGGTAACCAACTAGTAGACCGAAAGGAAGGGGGTTTACCAACAGATCAATAAGTAGTTGAGGGGGGAAGTGGTCCTACTACTGAGCCAGGATCAAACTGTTCCTTTCCGGTTACATTGGCTTGGCCTTTTGGACAAACAGATAGCATATGATCAAAAGTTTTTAGACCCATGAGCTAAGGCACCACCCTTCTTTCCGACCCACCAAGCAAGGGCACGTTGCGCGGTAGTAGCCAGTTCAAGGAAGAATTTTCCACATATTGAGGTTTTGGGTCTTCATGAGTAGTTCTTATCGACGATCCCTTGAAAAAATTCCTTTGTTAAGCCGGCTTTCGCCCATGACAAAAGACTTTCCCTGGGGTTGAGACTCTTTGGACATGACTAGTTGCTTCGATTCCATTCATGTGAGCTCATAACTTCGCTCCTAGATCGCTTTATCTTTCTAGTGATGCTGGAAGGGAATGATAATTAGACTCCTATAGCAGTTCGGGAGCATCGACATCTATTTGGTAGAATATAACGACATGATCTCTTTGCTTTCGATGGCTGCTCGGGGCTGAAACATGGTGGAAATGAGAATATGATCGATCCCGGCTCATAAGAAGTACGTAGGTTCTTGTAAGTTGGGTCAGCGGTTCCAATGACTCAAGGAATAGGGCATTTTGGCACTGTTGAAGTGATTGGCAGAAATGTCCCTGAGACGAGAATCCCGTTGAAATGGAAAGTCCTTGGTCTACATACATTAGTAGTAGGTTACGCTCCTATTATTGAAAAAGAGTTATCCTCCTCAAAATCCTTCCCCCCTTGGTCGAGTTGGCTTAAGCCCGAATCCATCCTTACGGAAGAAGGGTGGGACATCGGCTACGAGAGAGAGTCATTATTGTTCACCTCCGCCTCCCGACGCTGCTGACCCCTACCGGGACCTTTTTCCTTTATTCGCTACAAGACTGGTCCAAAATTCTAGTTTGTTGCACTCACCCTTCGTTTCTATTAATCATTCATGACCCCCTGAATGGAAGATAAAAGACTTTACTAAACAAGCTGCATTATATACCCACCAGCAGTCCCCGTTGGTTAATTGTGTCAACAGAGGCAAGGAGTACCACTGGTCTATCCCACTAGCGATCTTACTTCAACGACATTCTCGTAATACGTAAAAAAAGTATCCCGATCTTATTAAAGGAGGAGTGACAGCCGTAGTGGAGATCGATGAAGATCTTTATTCAACAAAGAAAGGGCAAGCACCGAAACACATGAATGATCATAGAAAGGCCTCAACTGACGCTAATAAAGCC
Organism: Anisodus tanguticus; assembly: GCA_034509755.1. Lineage (NCBI taxonomy): Eukaryota > Viridiplantae > Streptophyta > Magnoliopsida > Solanales > Solanaceae > Anisodus > Anisodus tanguticus. The sequence continues at coordinate 49,973,712 of CM067540.1, read as the reverse complement.
AAAGAGCAAGAAGGAGGTGATGATGTGATTCCTTATGTACATGTGTATGTGTCGCTTGACAAGTATACCTATTAATCAGTTGACCTATCTCTATTTGTGTTTTCTTCTAGGTCGGCGGACCCGAAAAAATTGGAAGCAAACAATCGCTAAACAATTCGTCGACTCCTTCCTTTATTCCTTTTGAAACTAACCAAATAAATTTCCAAGATCCTCCCACCCTCCCTCCCAATTTATGTTATACTACTAAACAAAAGATTTTAAAAAAATTTATGGTCTAAATAAAATTTAGAATTTTTTAGTTTCTTGTGGTCGGTATCCACATTGGAGTTCAACTATATCCGAATTCACAAGGCATAGGCTTCATTTGGGAGAAATGCTCACTACCAAAGATTTTTCTATACTTATGACTCAAATCTGAGACCTCTGATTAATAGAGGAGCAGCTTCATCCGCTGCACCACATCCTTTGATGGTTAAATAAAATTAGATATTTGTGTGTCAATAATATTTAAAATCAAATTATTCATAAATATATAAAAATTACATTTTTTGAGATATACTAAAATGAAAATTGTGACACATGAACTGCTCATTCATGGGGAAGGAGTAGGAGAAATTAAAAGGCGTTGACATTGAATATTTTAGCATCTCTTTAATATTTGGGAGTTTTTTTCTAGCTTAAGGCTAATGTAAGCTAAAGCGTGTGGGTGTTTGAATAAAATAGTACTTATGGACCAAAGTCAAAAGGGCCAACTTGAGAATATATAATATAAGATGGGGGCAAAATGAATAACAAAAATGATTATATAGCGGGAGAAAGCAGCATGCCAACTGGGAAATTAATATTGGGTGCCACGTTTACTAGACAAAATAAAGCCAGCTGGCTAGCTTCTTAATTTGCTTGGTCGATTATAGTTACTTATAGACTTATAGCTTGACATATCTTCATCATCAAGCTAATAATGTTGTTTTTCCTTTCCTCTTTTTACGAGCTTTTTTTACGAGTTAATACTCGTTCCGTCCTAATTTTTTACGAGATTTTTCATATATCTTTCTAAAAGAAATAATTTTTTAATTATTTTCATTAATTGAAAGAATATATATACAATTTACATATTTTCATAATAGAAAATCATATTCCTATTCTACTCTCAAAACCCTATTCTAATAGTACAAGAATCATATAATTATGGTAAGTATACAATGCTAATTAATATAATTATTTACATCAAAATTGAGGCCTAAAACCGTAATATACACTTAATTAAGGGAAGTGTATATCACGGTATTCTAATATACAAAACCGTGAGATATGCCATATTTATCACACCCCTGCAGTTAGGGATGGCAACGGATCAGATCTGGACAGGATCCTACTAGATCCAGATCCAGATCCGTTTTTCATACCTGAATCCAGATCTGGATCCGATCCGTCGGGTCCATAAAAATCAGATCTAAATCCGGATCCACCGGGTCCACGGATCGGATCTGGATCCATATGTAAAAAAAATTGCCTTGCTAAGAATGTAACCTTGCTAAGAATTTTTTTTTGAACTGACAAACGATTTTTACTTAGCTAACAGTTTACTATGTTTCAATTTTTCATATGAGATATTTTGTTCGTTGTCTCATTTTGATTGTGAGCTATTAATTGAAAATGTTGGACAATGACAATAGTTGTGGAAAATGTTGACTAATATTTTCACAATGCAGAACTTGCATGTGCTTGAAATCTTCACAAATGAAGTGAATATAATTTTAACTACTTGTCTATGGAGATGTTAGTCATTCACTAATATAACATTGATTTTATTATCGAAGTTACCTCTTTATTTTTTTGGTTTTTGAGTTAACGCGGGGATAAATTAAACTTGTTTTGAGAATTAAACTTGCAAGGATGTGCTTAGCAATTTTAAGAAAATACTTATAAAATTACATTTTAGGTTATGAATATATTTAATAAAAAAATGAATCCATGGGTCGGATCTGGACTGGATACGGATCTCAAATACAAGATCCATATCTAGATCCGATCCGTCAGAAACGGATCCGGGTCCGATCCGGATCCGTCGGGTCCAAATTTTGAAAATCAATATCCTATAAAACGGATCTGAATCCACCGGATCTGGACCTGGTCCAGGATCCACTGCCATCTCTACCTGCAGTCATAGCGGGCGATCTTCGTACGCTGAGACTGTACCTAAAATCTTCAAAGAGTATTGACGGAAGACCTTTGGTAAAAATTTCTACAATTTGATACATGCAAGGGACATGGCAGACGCGTACTTGTCCACGAGCTACATTTTCGCGAACAAAGTGAATGTCCATCTCGATGTGTTTAGTGCTCTAGTGTTGAACGAGATTACCAGAAAGGTAGATGGAACTAACATTATCACAATAAACCAAGGTAGCTTTCTGAATAGGACAATGAAGCTCTAAAAGAAGATTATGTAACCAACATGATTCAAAAACCACATTGGCCACCCCTCGATACTCGGCCTCTGCACTAGAGCGTGACAACGTAGACTGACGCTTCGCAGACTATGAGACCAAGTTGTTACCAAGAAACATGCAATAGCCGGACGTGGAAAGTCTGGTATCCGAACAACCTCCCCAATCAGCATCTGTATACGAGACAAGTGTAGTTGTCGAAGATGGATATAAATGTAAGCCATAATCAAGTGTTCCCTAGATGTATCGAATAATGCGTTTGAGTGCATTCATGTGTTCAACCCTAGGATCATGCATAAACAAACACACATGTTGTACGGCATACGTAATGTCTGGTCTCGTGAAAGTCAGTTACTGAAGAGCCCTTGCAAGACTGCGATAGCGAGTTGGATCCTCGTAGGATGAGCTAGCCTCAACACCTAGCTTGGATTTAGTATCAACTGGAGTGGAAGTAGACTTGCATGAAGACATACCAGCTCGCTCAATGATCTCAACAGCATACTTGCGTTGGGATAAGAACAACTCACCTACATGACGAGAGACAACAATCACCAAAAAGTAACTCAAGGCCCTCAAGTCTTTCATAGCAAACTTAGAACTGAGCATTGGCATGATAGACTGGCGTAATACATCAGAAGAGGCATTCAAGATAATATCATCCATATATAGAAGTATATAAGCCAGTGAAGAACCACAACGATATATGAATAATGAATTATCAGACCTGCTGTGAGAGAACCCAATAGTCAAAACATAGTCTCCATATCTCTTATACTAAGCCCATGGAGACTGCTTAAGCCCATACAAGGACTTATTCAATAAACATACATGATGAGGATAATTGAGATCCCTAAACCCCAATGGCTGATGCATATAGATTGTCTCCTTAAGATCACTATGTAAGAAAGCATTCTTCACATCTAACTGATGAATGGGCCATGCTTTCGAAAGAGCCAAGCTGAGCACAATGCGAATGGTAGCCGGTTTGACCACCGGACTAAATGTCTCACCATAATCTACACCAACCTGCTGAGTCTTACCATCACATACAAGGCGAGCCTTATGCCTCGCAAAAGAACCGTCAGAATTGTCCTTATGAACAAAAATCCATATAGGCTGAATAATATTAACACCAGATGGAAGGAGCACCAACTCCCACATTTTATTATCAATAATAGCATTATATTCGTCGGTCATAGCAATTTTTCAATTCGGGTCATTTAAAGCAGACACAGGATTACGGGGTAGGGAGAATTTAAGAATATTAGAATGTAGATTAAAATGTCTTTTTGGCAGTGGGCCTGCTGGCCCAATACCGAGAACAGTGACGCTGACTGGGGCAGTAGGCTGGATCACTAGCCCAGTTCTGATAGATGGAATGGACCGTGACTCTGGCCCACTGGACTGAGATGGTAGAACAGTGGGGCCAGTGGGCAGGCTGGAGTATTTTGGGTGCGGGACATGTCCGATAAATAGTGGATAATATATGGGGAGACATCGTTATCCAAAAAATTATACGAATTAGGCACGGGACTACTCACTTTAGCAAATGAAAATTGGGATTCATCAAAAATAACATGGCGACTAATGATGATTTTATTAGATGATAAATCAAAATATTTATAACCACAATGATTAGACGGATAACCCCAAAACACACAAAGGGTAGACCGAGCCTGAAGTTTGTTAATTGTTGTGGATGGAAATAGGGGATAACATAAGCACCCAAAGACCCTAAGATGTGAATACGAAGGAGTCTTATTATATAATATTTGAATAGGGGAAGAATATGTCAAACCTTTGGTAGGAAGAGTGTTAAGTAGATAAGTAGTCATTTGTAGAGCATGATGTCAAAAGGACAGAGGGGCGGAAGAATGGACCAATAAAGTTCAGACAATGTTATTAATGGTACGAATTTTGCGTTCGGCTTCCCCATTTTGTGAGGACATATGAGGACAAGAGAAACGATTGATACCATTATTAGCACAAAAATCCCGAAACAACCCATTATCATATTCTTTCCCATTATCACATTGAATATTCTTAATTTCCCGTTCAAATTGGGTCCGGATGAAAGCTCTAAATTTGAGAAAGGTGGAAAAAAATGTGAGAATTTTTCGCAAACGGAAAAGTCCATAAAAATTAGAATAATCATCCAAAAAAGAATATAATATCGATGGCCCAAAAGAACTGATAACATCAAATGGAATTAAAGTACGAGAATTAGAGTCTACAAACGGCAATCTAACATTTTTTTCTAAAGAACAAGATTGACAAATCGGAGTACTACGCATACCATTACAAGAAAAAAAGTTATTTTTATCTAAGGAGGACAAAATAGACGACCCCGGATGACCTAGACGAGCATGCCACAAGGAAGGAGTAAGGGCTGCAAAAGACGATGGCAAGGCTGGACTTGAGAGACCGGAAGTGGGCGTGATAGGATAAAGATCTCCTCAACTATCACATCTCATGAGAGAAATCTCCGTCTTGAAATCCTTCACAAAAAACCCAAAGGGTCAAATTCAACAGAAACATAATTATCTGTGGTGAGTTTTCGGACAGACACCAAATTTTTAATTAACTTATGGGCATGAAGGGTATTTTTCAAGACAAGAGGCAGATGGGGGGGAGACAAAGTTTTATGATCGTAACCACGAATCGAAAATGAATTTCCATTACCAACAATTATACCACAATTACTGCTCAAATTGGAATAAGATGAGAGAGTACCTTGGCCGGACGTCATGTGGGTAGTGGCTCCGGTGACCATGTACTAATTTGTATCCGGGGGATTTAATCCAAGTGTGTACATCGTGGCCTCAATATCGATAGGTGTGGGGCCCACTGTATGATGGGCTTGCAGAGGCCGAGGCCCGAGCACACTGGCCTACTGCCCCAGCCCATAAACCGACCTGTTTATTGAGACTAGACCCGAGAAACTGGGCCTGGGCTATTGGGAAAACTGGGCCCAGTTTCTCGGGTAATAACCTAGAAAATAGCCACTGTTTGGCCCATATTGACTTGCCCAGTTCCACTGCATAGGGTCCCACTGTTGGGCCCAATTTTGCTGTTGTTGTTGACTGGCCCGAGGGCCACCACCGCCACCATTGTTGCCGCCACAATTCTTGCCATTATTTTTCCGATTCTGACCCTTTTTGCCGCCATCATTGTTACGGTTTTGGCCAGAATTATTGGAACCAAAGGGAGAAAAATTGGTCTCGGTCATCATGACGATAGACGGGTCCCCAGTGGCCATTTTCTTTGCTAATTCTGCCTCTTTGAGCGTGAGCATGGAACGGGCCTGATAAAACGGTGGAAGAGGACTACTCTGACGAAGAAGTGTACCTACGCCACTATAGGCCTCAGATAGGCCTGCAACCATCTGAAGTACGCGACAGTCGTTGGTGATGGGCGCAATAACGTTGCGGAATTGGTCCACCAATTCTTTCAACATTTTACAGTATGCTGAAACGTTGGAGAAATCTTCCATATTGATGTGGGAGAATTCCTGCTCAAGGGTAACAACATGAGAATTTTGATTATCTTGGATTATGTCACGCACTCTATTCCAAGTATACATCGCCGTAGCGTCTGGTTCAATAATCGTTTGCAATAGGTCGGTAGATATAGTGGAGTAAATCCACTGAAGAACTGTAGCATCAAGTGTCGTCCATAACTTAGGAGCATCCTCGAATTTTGTCACCTCCGTATCCGTAGGAGCCGCGGGGATAATGTGGTGGAGGACTTGATGCAAGCGTGCTTGAACTTTGAACAGTTCGGCCTACGTCGCGTATTGGACGTTTTCTATTTCAAGAATGATAGGGATGTGATTCTTGATATTAGAAACAGTAAGGGCAGGGTGAAACGTGTTCTTAGCCATAATAGCAATGCAAGACATGATGGAGGGATTTGGGAGAAAATTTAGGTAATTTAGAGGAGGAGAATCGGGCGGAACCGGGAGGAAGTCCTTGGAAACCGTGTCACGAGAAAGAAGATTGAGTAGAGGAAAAAAATAACCTAGACTTCTTAAACCATGAAAGAAATAATCCCTTGATTATTTTCATCAATTGAAAGAGTATATATATAATTTACATATTTCCATAATAAGAAAATCTTATTCCTATTCTAGTAATACAAGAATCCTATAATTATGGTAAGTATACAATGCTAATTAATACAATTATTTACACCAAAATTGAGGCCTAAAACTGTGATATACACTTAATTAAGGGAAGTGTATATCACGGTATTCTAATATACAAAACCGTGAGATATGCCATATTTATCACTTTTAAATAATGTTTAAATATATATATCACAATACTTCAAAATTTTATGTTTGGATTCATAGTCAAACCAAAGAAATTTGACTCTTGAGATTCGAAAGATGTCAAATAAATTTGGAAGAGGGAAAATTACTCTTTCCGTTACATTTTATATGATGATATTTGACTGTATATCAAATTTTGAGAAATCCATTTAAATTATTTTTATTAGTGATAAAGTAAATAAATAAATAAATAAATAAATAAAGTAATAACAGAAAATTACTTGAATATTAAAAACATCATATTCAAGTATAAAGTTAAATTGTTTATGAATTTAAATCTTGAAAATAGTAAAAGTTGTAAAAAGTATCGTATATTCCCACGTTCCAAAAGAAAAAAAAGACATAAAAGTTGGGACATTAGGAGCAGTAACTACTCCTAATTTGCTTATAGCTAGGGTTGATGCTATTTAGGCAGAAAGTCATGGGCAGAATTTGGGCAGAAAAAGTAAAATATCATAGATGCCCTTAACAACCAAAAAATAATTAAGCAAAACGTGGTTAAGGATGATTGTTAAGCTTAACTAAGCTTCCTAAGCATGTCGTCAGTTTGCACGGATCGAGGTTGACTTTTTCAATTAAAATATATATTTGTTATTTCTCATGTTCGTATTGCTTATTAATGTTTTATTTTTCCTATACGTATACGTATTATACATCAATATGTATACTCTATATTAGAATTTTCCCTCTATTTTTTCACTTGACCTATAGATCTTCCTCACCTCATCACACAAACTTAGCTGCCATAAATCTATCTATTGTAATTAAGTTTGTGTTCTTACTTAAAAAATGAACCTCAACGAAGATCATATTAGAACTGCGTTATACGAACATCGGAAGACAGCCTGATCAATGAAGATAATGAGTTTAATACTGATTCAGTTGACAATCACAATGGCATGGAAGATACACACATGGATGGACAAGCTGAAAAGACTCCTGCTTATAGTGGATAATCGGAGGAAGTGTATTCTGATGAGCTAATATTAGCAAGCCTAATTAGAGGTCAGATTTTCAAATCTGCTGAATCGGTGTTTCGTTTCTATAAAAAGCATGCGGAAATGAGAGGATTTTGTGTGTTGAAAAGACACATTCTTATTCTTATGCCCTTTTTGTTTGTGACACTTCTAGAAAACCAACTAACCAAAAACACACCAAGAGGATTAGATGCGAGGCAAGAGTTAATGTCGTTAGGAAGCAAAATGGTTCATGGTGGTCACTAAGGTGTGTAGATACTATATTCATCAATTGAATCTAGCTCATCGTGGTATATGGCTGGACACAGATCTATTAATAAATATGTGAAGAGGATTCTTGAAGCTAATGGCAGAGTTTGATTAAGACCTTGGAAGAGCGTGAGACTTTTAGAGGTTCAATCTGGTGGGCCATAAAATATGGGTTATACCCCAAAAGATTGTAGAAATTATGTTGAACAACAAATGAGGTTGCAAATGCTAGGAGGTGATGCAAACACTTTATGTTAGTTCTTTAGTGACGTGCAGACAAAGGATAGTAGATTTTACTACTCCATGGGGATGGATGGTGCTGGTAGGATTAAGATCACCCTATGGGTTCACTCACACTGTAAATATGCATATGAAGAGTTCAGTGATGTAATATGCTTCGATACAACTTATCTTGTGAATGTGTATAACATGCCATTTTCTTCTTTTGTTGGTATTAATCATCACAGTCAGTCTATACTTTTGGGATATGCTCTTCTTACAAGTGAGGACACTCAACAATACAAGATTATTTTCCATAAATGGAAAAAAACCATGAATAATGTTGCTCCAAATGTTATCTTGACTGAACAATGTGAAAGCATTAAGGGAGGTGTTAGTGAGGTGTTTGAAAACACAGTTCACAAATATTGTATTTGACACATATTCATTAAGTTGTATATGTGTCTAAAGGTGACAGATGATCGATATAAAGTAATGAATTAAGAGCATTGTCCTTGGTAGAATTACCACTGAAGAGTTCGAGCATAGGTGGGGTGAGTTTATTGAGAAATATGGACAAAAAGAAAGTGATTGATTTAGTAAATTGTATTCAAAAAGGGAAAAATGGGCGCCAATATACCTGAATAACTACTTTTGGGCTGGAATGTTATCGACACAAAGAAGTGAGGGAATGCATGCCTTCTTTGATGGATTTATCAATAATAGAAGCACGCTGAAATAGTTTGTTCAGCAGTATAAATTAGCATTCAGAGATAAATACGAGAAAGAGTTGGCTTCTGAGTATCAGTCGCGTTACACTAAAACAAGATGTGAGTCACAGTTCTCATGGGAGGTGCAGCTCCAAGCTGCTTTTACCTGCAAAATGTTTAAAAATTTTCAATGTGAGTTAAAGATGTTATTTCACTGTGATTTAAGCCTAGAAGATAATGAGTCGGCCGTGGATGGAGTGGAGAAGTACGACTTAACAGATACCTCAATTAAAAATGATTTCTCTGAGAATCAATTTATCTTCAAGGTTAAACACACTCTAGACGGAGAACATTTTGAGTGTAATTGCAAATCATTTGAATCAAGAGGGATTGTTTGTTGATCTATACTTAAGGTGATGGCACACAAGAAGACCAAACTATTCAACGAGAGGTATTTTTTGACAAGGTGGAGAAAAGATGTTGTTCGACACCACCTGGAAAAATTATTTCTTGGAGGTTACCCACATATGATGGATGAGTACAAGAAGTATAAGGAGTTAATGACATATTTTGATGAGGCATGTAATATTGCATTGGACAGTGAAATTATGGTATAATTTTCCAGGTCAAGATTATTAGATTTGCTTAATGATTTTTGTAATTTTGATCACGATATAATACAAGAGGTTACGCAAAATGGGGTGACTTTATCAGAAAATAGTGGAAATAATCATATACCAAATCCTACACCAACTTCTGTACCAAATGAATAAAATGATCATATACCAAATCATGTACTAATGGACCATTACTAAATTTTATTGACCCTGAAGTACATTGTTCACATGAAAGTCCAAAGGAAATGCGATATAAACCACCAATTGAAGTCTTATATAGTTCTTTCGGAGGGAGGGTTGTGCAATACAATGCTAGTAGGGACGGAGGTAGGGCTATATGAGGAAGAGCAACACCACAAGATGGAGGCAGAGGCAGAGAAAGAGGAACATCACAAGATGGAGGAAGAGGCAGAAGTAGATGTGCAAAGCAACGACCCAACGGTTCGATCAGAGCAACAAATGAGGTACAATTTTGCATTAACACTTTAATTTAATTAACATCATTAGATTACTAGGCTTAACTTTGAATTTGGTCTAACTAACATTGCAGCAAAATGATGATGAAATATCACAAGATGGAGGAAGAGGAAGAGACAGAGGTACAAGGGGACCGTGCAACACCACAAAAGCAAGAACTGATGTAATTCTTTACATAATCAATATAACTTAATTAACGTCATTGGATTAACTTGGATTAAGTTTGAATTTTCTCGAACTCCCATTTCAAAAAAAATGATGATGGAATGTCACAACGTGTGGGATTGCCTGATCTGAATCTCTGCAGCCAAGAAGACTCACTCTTTGAATACTAAATATGTTTGGAAGGAATACATGAAAGAATGTTTTTAGTGATTTTTTACATCCTTATGCAAAAGGATTAGAATTTCCTTCTTGTTTTATTGTATTGGTAGTAGTAATAGTAGCTCTAGTATTTATTACAGGCCTTCTGTTCTGTCCAATTGTCCTTTGGTATTGATCAATCGTCTCTTTTGCATGTTTATGTTTCAGGTTTATAGTTCTGTCATGCATTTATGTTAGTTTCATAGTATATTGTGTCATAATGTCATTGTTGTAATACAAGGTAATAATTTCTTCTATTGCTCCTCCTTTCGAGTCGCCAATAATACATGCCTTCTTGGCTCGTAACATGTTCTCTATTCTGGTTTTCAATGTTAATAATCCAAATGTTCTTTTTTGTACTGAGCCACTTTTAGAATTTCTCCAAAGTGCACGGTATTTTCATATTCAAATTTTCATCATCTCCGCTGATAGTATTATTTTTCCCTGTCTTGAATATTTGACATATCACAATGGGTTTTCCTGTTAAATCTGTTGATGCATCAAATATTTGTATTCCATATACTCATTTTCCAAATGATTCCATCATGAGTTTTGTAGATTCGACAATAATAATTGGTAACCTGGCAATGGTGTACGTGTTATAATCCACTATTAGCTTATCAATAAAACTATAAGTGAATAATTTTGATATTATGTCCGGGTTAGCCTGTTCACTGCACAAGAATCTGGGATACTTGCTCAGTTTAGCACTGCGTAAATTATGAGGGTTAGCCTTATAATCATAAAATTTATTAATCTTCTCATAAGAACTGATATATTCGGGTGTATATTTCAGTTTGTCGGCCATTGATACAGTTGATGAAGAGGATGGTATTGAGGATGGTATAGTTGCAAGTTTTGATATGAATGGTGCCAAAGTTTTAGTGGTAGGGTTTTTTGGTTTTTCAGGTGTAGTGATAGGTGATTTGGGTTGAGTTTCATTTTGTAAAGTTCTCAGGGTTATTAAATCTTGTATGGCTTCTCTAAGTTGGTTTATAAGATTAGTGTTTTCTTGTAATCTGGATATTAAGATTTCATTGGTTTGTATAAATGGAATCCATGGCATTGGTAATATATTTTTCAAGGTTATTACTGCTGATCAACATTGTTATATCTGCTAAGAAAATCAGCTAAAATATTTTTAGTTCCAGATATATTCTTAACAATAAAATCATAACAACAAAATAATGATTGTCATTTTCTCCTCGTATTCAATTCTGGTAAAGGATCAATCTTGTTTGTAATAAAAGCTCTTACATGTGTGTTGTCAGTTCTAACAACAAATTTTACTGATAATAAGTGGTAATGGAATCTCTTTTTTCCAAATTTTACTGCTAATAATTCTTTTTCATTAATATGATAATTCTTCTCATTTGGTTTCCACGTTCCTCCTCCATATCCACAAATTAGTGGTTTCTCTTTATCTATATCATCTTTATCATATGCTATAAGGACTGCTCCCCATCCTATATCACTAACGTCAGTAAAAAATTCTAGTTGATCTTTTTCCGTTGGTATTCTATGTTTTGGTAATGCGTTTACTTTTTCCTTGATTTCTCTTATAGCTTTAGTATGTTCTTCTTTCCATTCAAAGGTTGTGTTTTTCTTTCTTAATTCTTGTAATGGTTTTCTTAAGAGTGGTAAATTATTTATATGGTATGAAGCATAATTTATTACTCCTAAGAATTGTTGTACTTCTTTATTTTCTAGTTTTTCTTTGAAATTATTTATCTTTGTTACTATGTGTTCTTGTAGTTGTAATCATTCATTATCTATAATATATCCTAAATATTCAATATTGTTTTTAAAGATTTCAGATAATAATATTCCGTGTTGTTTTATAGTTTTTATAAATTCTTCTAAATGTTTTATATGATCGTCTAGATTATCGCTAAATATTAATATGTCGTCGACATATACTATACAAAATTCTGTTAAATTTTTAAACACTTGGTCCATTCTCCTTTGAAATATTTGTGGTGCATTCTTTAATCCAAAGGGTAGTACATTCCATTCATAGTGTCATTGAGGGGCACTAAAGGCTGTTAAAGATTTTGATTCCTTTGTTAGTTTTATTTGCCAAAATTCACTCTTACAATCAAACTTACTAAACCATTTTTTATTTTCTAATTTGTTAATAAGATTTCTTTTATATGGTAAAAAATATTCATCAAATATTGTCTTTTTATTTAGTTCTCTATAATCAATTACCATTCTAACTTTTCCTCTTTTTTGTTCACTGTGTTTTCTTACTAAAAAGACTGGTAATGTGGACTTTTACTTTCTTGTATCATTTTTAATTCTAATAATTCTTTTATTTGGGTTTCAAATTCTTTTTGATCTGTTGGACTATATCTAATAGGTTTGGATCTAACTATATCATTTGGATTTATCAACTTAATTTCTGCATATATTTTTTCTCTTTCCCATAGTTGAATTAGATTTTCTCCAAAGTTCATTTTTAGTATATTAAGATATTTTTCTTTTAATATTTGTAGATTATTATTTCTATCGGTTTTTATAGTACATAAACTTAATGTATGTATTGGTAATATTCTTTTTAATATTATCCATTTATTACAAGGTGTTTGTAAGCTAAAAATATTGCTATATATAACATGTGTCTTAAAATAATCTAAGAAGTTGTTTCCTAATAATACTTGTTGTTTCATATTATCAAATTGATATATTATTGGTAATCTGAATATTGTTTTTCCTAATACAATTCACATATTTTCTGTTACTAAATATAATTCTTTTGATTGTTCGTTAAATCCTGATACTCTTGCTCTATGTGATCTAGTTCTCTTCCATCTGTGTGATTCTAATACATCCTTCCTAGCTAAGCATAAATCTGCTATGCTATCAATAAAGATCTTTTATTTTATTATTTTATTAGGCTTATATTCTATATGGGCTTCTATATAGATTGCTACCATTTTATTAGGTATTAGTATTTTGTCTGATATCCATTTCTCTTAATCTTTGTTGGAGATTTTCATCTTGTTCTAATTCTCTTACCTCTTGGCAAATGTTTTCATCTTCCATTATTTCTTCTATACTCCTTATTCTAATAAGTTGCCAATTTATCTCACTTAATCTTTTTCTTATTCTACTAAGGTTTTTAGTAACCTTGTTATATCTGTCATTATAATATTTATTTCTTGTTTCACTTGTAGTTGTAGTTGTAACAAGTTTATGGCGAACATGTCGTTCACATTGTATCCAGTAATTTCTTTCTTATAATAATTTTCTTTTTTCTTTTTCTTGTAGGCTCATTTTACTCAGAACTACTTTCACTATCTGAGTGTTGGTTAATAAAGTTAATATTTTCTAATTCCGGTTCACTTTCTTCATCAGTTTGAGTGACATAAAAGACTTTGTATTCATACCATTTATCATTATCTTCTCTGATCTGCTGTAAACTCATTATAAATTGTGTCGTATTTATATATTTTACTCCTTTTTTCTTTAGCTTTGGGCATTTATTAGCATAATGTCCATTTTCATTACAATTCCAGCATTTACATTCTTTAACCTTTTCTGCTTCTACAGGTTTTACATATTTTCTTTTTCTAAATTTTCTCTTGTATCTAAATTTCTTCCTGGTTTCAGGGGTATTTTTATATCTTTTGAATATCTTTTCCTATAAGGTTTGTAATAAGGTTTGTTATTATAATTTGGTTTGTTATTATAATTTTTATAATTATTATTTCTCATATACTTCTTTGTTTGATAGCTCTTATTACTTTTCTTATATTTTTCTTTATTTTCTTTTATCATCACATCCAAATACTAGTCTTCTTTCTGTGAATCCACATATTTCTCTTAATCCTAGTTTCTTATCCTTTTTAATTTTTTATTGCATTCTAAATTATTCGCATTTTCGCATTAAGTATGCTCTTAGTACTCTTATTCTTTCTCCTAGGATGGGCGAGTTTGGTTTGAGTGTTCATCGATCGGGTGGATCTATATGCTTCGGGGTGGTGAGACGAGGTGTAGCGCAGTCTGGTCAGTGCATCTGTTTTGGGTAAATGTGTTTTCTTTTGGTTCTAGTTGGGTATATTCTTTTGATACTTCAGTATTATAAGGTGTTGGCAAGTGATCATAATAAATTTGTTGATATATTAAACTTTCTTGTGGTAAGAATCTTGCTTCATAAAAGAACTTACTAAAACTAATTGTATATTCTGGTAATTTATTAATTTTGCTTTTTGCAACATTTCATATTATTCAAATTCATTACTATTACAATTTTTCTTTCTGCAAGTACGTTTTCTCTAGCCACTAACCATCTTTCTCCTAAAAATCTCTTTTCAGTATAATATCAAATATTATTAACATAGATTTTCAATCTATTGCATGGCTAAGTACTTCTTCTCTTAATTGGTATGCTATAGATTCTATCCAATATGCTACTTTTCCAATTAATGTTTTAGATATTAAGTCATACATGTATTCTAGGTTTTCTATTTGTGTAGAGTTCATTAGTGCTATATACATTCCAAGATTCCAATCAGTTATCCTTCTTCCTATTTCTTGTTCATCATAAACATTATCTAGGTCTAGAAAATATCCATTGTAGTTTACTCCTTGTGCCATTGATCCTACAAATTCTTTAAATTCAGCTTGTTCTCCTACTGGTATGTGGTTTGGTAATCTAGTTTGTTTTCTTGTTATTATCTCTAAATTAGGATCTACTAATTCTTCTTCAGGATAATCATTTGCACCTTCATTTATTACATCATCTATTTCTATTTATGTTTCTATATGTCTATTAAATTCATCTTCTACATCACTTTCATGTTCTTCTTCTATGATTGCATTTACTCTTTTCATTTTTTGTAAAGCTTCTATTATTTGGTTGTTTTCTTTTACTATTTCTGAGTTTTCTTCGTTCTCTACTTCTATAAATTCTATTACTTGTATTTCTTGGTTAGTTAATTTATCATTGCTATCTTTGTTTGAGTCACTATCAGTTTTTTTGTTACTACTAGTTGTACTTTCATCACTTGTTTTAGTATTTTTCCTTACTTTCTTTTTTCCTTTTAACTTTCTTAAATGTTCTCTAAGGATTTGCATTTCCTCCTTTAATTCTTCTAATTCTTGTTTTACCTCATTTAATTCTTCTTTTGTTTGTTTTAATTCTACCTTGGTTTCGTTTAATATTTTCTTCGTATCTTTAAATTTGTGTTTATATTTTTTATACTTATCACACCATTTTTCGTTATTATGTGATCTCAATTTTGTATTCTATGTTTTTAACTCACTTATTTGTTGTTCTTGTTTATGTAGTTTTAGGTTTAAATATTCATAGGTTGTTTTTTCTGTGTCTTTTAAGTAGATGTTTTCTTCTTTTGAATTTTTTTCTTCTTTTGGTGTCCTTGTCTTTATAGGTTCATACTTGTATCTTTCTTTTTCTATTATATTTTTTCCATTATTTTTTAAAAACGTAAGTACACTAAGTTCTTGTTTTTCCATTAAAATTGTCCTTTTTTATTTAATATCGCTAGACTATCCAATATTCCTGCTACTTCTGTTGATAATTTTGGTTTTATTTTACTAATATCTACCATTATAGATTCTTTACTTCTTCTCCACGCATCTATTGGTACTAAATCTGGTTGTTGAGTAGTAGTACTAGTTATTGTATTTTCTAGTTTTTCTTTGAAATTCTTTATCTTTGTTACTATGTGTTCTTGTAGTTGTAATCCTTCATTATCTATAATATATCCTAAATATTTAATATTATTTTTAAAGATTTCAGATTTCTTTTCAGATAATAATATTCTATGTTGTTTTATAGTTTTTATAAATTCTTCTAAATGTTTTATATGATCGTCTAGTTTATAATGGCTTCATTTTGTGATTGAAACAACAAGAACATGAACATGTAATTCGAGGGGAATTATTTTCGCAAACAATTGTTGTTATTTTTTAGGAGATAATAGTGTTTTACTGCCTATACCTATAATATAACAAGAGTTATATATGCAGAAAATAATTTTGTGGTAGAATTATAGCATAACATAGTAAAATTTGATAATTGTTCAATGTTAACCAAATATCTAACTTGGTTTTCCCAACGAATGCATTCATCTGATGGTTCAACTAAATGTCATATTAGGCCCGCCTTCAGGTTATTCTCCGTCGAATGCATTCATCTGATGGTTCAATTAATAGTTATATTAGGCCACCATTCAAGATATTCACTTAGTTGATCCGTCGAATGCATTCATCTAATGATTCAACTAAAAGACATATTAGGTCATCGTTCAGGATATTCACTTAGTTGATCGATCATATTATACTAGTAGAAGTTTCAACCAATAAAGGGACAAACTATTTATGATTCCTGTTACTAAGTCAAAATTACCCACATTGGACAAGAGGTTTCAAGAAATTAGATCTTATAGGGACAAACTATTCATGATTATGTTAGTAAGTGAAAATTACACACACTGGACAAGAGTTTTACACAAACTAGATAAATCATGAAAATCACAAAACATTAAGACAATCTTAAACTAAATAAACAAAAAATGAAGTTGACCCTTCATTCATCTATATTCTTCATACAAGCATCCCCAATAATTATTTTAATTATAAAAGCCTGTAAAATATGAATTGAGTCAGCTTCAACACTTTCAACAACATCAACCTACTCTTGACTTTTATTAGATCCCTAGTAATCATTGTAAGCTTCAAGGACTTCCTCATGCGTACTGTATGAATTGTAATGGTTTCGACTAAACCCTTTAACCATTGATTCACACTCGCGCCATGTCGTGTATATACCTGGTACCCTATCACGAAATACAACATAAAACTTCTTAGCCATTTTTCAGAAGATAATGGAAGGTAGAGAAGAAGAAGAAGAAGAAGATGATGATGATGATGGCAGAAAGTGAGTTACAAATAAAATAGGGTCCAATAATATAGTAGAGTTTTATTCTACTATATACGGTAGGAGAATTACAGAGGTGTATTTTTGGAGAAAGGATGAAATACATAGGTGTATATTTTGGAGAAACGGGAGGCGTATATAATACACCATTGTAGAAAGGAGGCCTGCAGATTTTAGTCTTTCAAAATATTGATCAGACAAGTTAATTATTAGACAGAGAGAGAAGACGGCGTTAAGAAGCCATTATTACCCTCTTCATTAACGCCCAACTACAGGGTGAGGGCAGAACTGGGACAAAAAAGTTACAGCCCGTATGAAATGACTTAAATGTCCTCGTTCTGCCCATTCAACCCACAAGATTTCTGTCCAAAGATCATTATCCTATAATATTATAGATTGTTCACCACTGGAACTAAATGGTACCCTAACGAAATTCTAGTACCCTTAACATTGCTAAGGTCCACGCGAGAAATAGACTACCCCGACACTCAACTAAGTTTATTTCACTCAAAAAAATCACTCAACTATGTTTTCTAACGCAAAAATCACTCAACTATTGATATTTTACTTAAAAAGTCATCCAGCCTATTTAAATAATTTTCATTAAATTTTCTAATAGTAATTTTTATTTAAAACCAAATTTTAAGAAATAAAAAAGATACCCATTTAGTTATTTTATTGACCCTCTCCACTTAACCCAGTCCGCTAAAAATATATTGATCAAGAGCCAACAGATTACATAAATTGACAAAAGATATATTGAACTATTAGAAATCAATATCTTCATTCACAAACTTTCTTGCAACACTGATTTGTCAATTTATGTAAGCTGTTTTTGTTGGCTTATGGTGCTTTCTAACTAAATTCGACTCTCCATCCCAAAAAAGAATACTGGAGGCTAACCCTCTACCAATTTTTTTGTGTGAACTAAGATATTGATTTTTCAATATATTCTTTGGGTGGATTAAGATATTGGTTCTCCAATATATTTTTTGTCAATTTATATAATCCATTGGTTCTTGGTCAATATATTTTTAGCGGGTTACGTCAAGTGGGGCGGGTGAATAAATAGTTTAAATAGGTATCTTTTTATTTCTTAAAAAATTGGCTTTAAATAAAAATTTCATGGTAGCAAAATTTAATTAAAAATTACTTAAATAAGTTGGGTGACTTTCTAAGTGAAATACCAATAGTTGAGTGATTTTTGAGTTAGAAAACAAAGTTGAGTGACTTTCTGAGTGAACTACCCATAGTTGAGTGATTTTTGGATTAGAAAACAAAGTTGAGTGATTTTCTGAGTGAACTACTCTTAGCTGAGTGATCATCTGAGATATTATCTCCCTTGAAGCTAGGTGATCTTTAATTTTTTTTGCTTTCCCTTATGGGTAAAACTTCAAATTTAACAAGATTTGACATTTGACCTTGAAGATTTGGGTGATTAGCACTTATACCATGTTTTGTGAACGTCTTTAATTTTCGCCCCTCATAATGTTGAAAAAGTTCATATTTTTACATTATAATATCCTACAAATTATGTCACGTGCCCTTAAAGTCTTATGCCCCGCTAGGCATAAGTTCAAGTACTATTGGCAAAAAATTAAAGACCTGCCCATTTGAAGGGCATAAATTAATGACCGACCCATTTGAAGGGAAAACCGTGCAATTTCTTCAAGATCATTGGATATAATTTTCTGCAGACCAACCCTCCCAGTATAAAGCCTTGCACCTGGGCTTATCTGAGCTATACAAGCCACCTCTGAGCTCGTTAGCAAACGAATGTTTGTTGTGCTCAAGGTATCACACCATCAATGATATTATGAATGGGTCATCATAAATCCATGCTATATCTACATAATATGCCCGCAATCTAATGAACTTATGAGCCTCTGACCGAGTTAAATGACATAAGGTTTGTTGGTGATAGTACACTTAAAATACAACTATAATTGAAAAATTAAAATGGTTTTGATCCTTCCGGTGATGCCAGAAGTCATTTTGATATAAGATTTTATCTTGTTTCTATTTTATTTATTATTCCTGATCCAAAAGTAGAAGAAAATAATATCTTCAGACTGAGGCGCGTATATCTCGCTCTCTTTAAGGAGATTCAAGTCCACTGCAATAAATCTTTATCGGTCCAACAGTAATCTTCTCGACTTTCCCCCTTCAGGATACAACAGCCTGAAAACGTCGTACAACTCAACAAACTTTGGACAAGATGTTGAGTTCAAAGCTCCACCAAAAGAATACCTTTCTTCAACTAAATAAAACTCTCTTCTTTTTTTTCAATTTATCAAGAACTCTCAATTTTTTTTCAACACCCCCACAAGTTAAGGATGACTTCTATTTATAGGTGAAGAAAATCATCCTTGTAATGAATTGGATGAAAAGTGGGAGAGTGTGGTAATGAATTGAGAGAATATGGAGTAGTAAAGATGTCACGACCTCTTTTTCAGGAATCGTGGTGGCACCTACACTATCCCACCGGTATGCGAATCACTTCCCGTATAAACAAACAATATGAAATAAATGCGAAAAACATAATCTAAAACATCAATACAACCCCCAAAATCTGGTCTATGATACAACAACACTAATACGGAATACAAGTCTGAATGAAGGTGACATAGGCCAAAACTGAATAACATAATCAAAATTTCTAACTACGCCTTTCGAATCCAAATGCAAAGACAGAGTAAGAGAATAATCATCCAAGGCATGCCGAAAGAAACATCCTCACCCTGGAACGCCGAAATCCACCTGCCTAGGCTCACATTCGAGCTCGCGAACTAGTAGAGGGACCTGTATATGCATCAGCAAAGATGCAGTAAGCGCAACATGAGTACACAACGTACCCTCGTAGACATCATAGGCCGACAACGACGGAAGATACGTAACAGAGATAAATATCAAATTGACCTCAGATAAGCTTTTACTAGACAGTTCAGTAGCCTATATAAGTCATGTTGTACACAT
The DNA here is from genome assembly GCA_034509755.1 of Anisodus tanguticus. Lineage (NCBI taxonomy): Eukaryota > Viridiplantae > Streptophyta > Magnoliopsida > Solanales > Solanaceae > Anisodus > Anisodus tanguticus. Next base: position 49,953,434 of record CM067540.1, on the reverse strand, counting down.
ATCAATACACTGATTAAACAAGTCACGTTGTTCACATAAGGTTCTAATCAAAGTCAAGTACAATCAATCCATTCACATATATAGGGACCTTTCTATCATAGTACCCACTGACTAGTACTCTCTTGTCCAAGTCATATTCAAGCTTAACCCCACATACCCGACTTAACACATCAATTAGCAAATAAACCCTTAGATCACAATAACCTTTTAAGAATACTTACCCAGAGTATTATAACTAAATTAGCCATGTAGACATTAACACCCTTATTATCATTAGTCTCAGACTTAGTTAAGATTCTAGACAACTACCGTCTGACACACATAGATCATTCATGTCTACTTTTCCCATAGCAATGCTTATCACATGATCCTTACTAGACTCGTTACCAGTCTCACAGTCAATTATCAGACAATCTACAATTGCATATATTTTCCCTAGATCTAGACAATAGTTTTGACATAATGACATTTCCAATCTCGGTGGTAGTGGACATCAAATACTTGGACTTACAAAATATAAATCATAAAACCCATACACAATAAATCAAGCCACACATGGCAACTAATTTAAGTCAACAAGATCAACTCATTTATCCAACTGTTCTCAGAGACCAGCTTAATAATGGCCATCAACCTAATTCAGTAGAATTAATTATATTTCCAAGTATTCACAAAGACAAGCTCAATCATAGTGATCATTCTGGTCCAGTACATCAATCCAATCCAAGTAAATCAGGATTTTTCCCAAGTTCCAATAACCAACCATATCACATTACGAAACCACAATTAATCAATAAAATGACATATGTAGATGTATGTATGATATGAATGCAAATTCTAGGTATCTTTATCAATCTGGTATACAGTACGTCACGGTTTTATTATGATCTGTACACCCATGAGGGACCTGGGAAGTCCATATACCCCTCCAGAATGTCTCATCGGAGCCCAGCTCTTGGCTGTAATAATATATGTTGTAGGTGTGCAACCCCAATCCCGCGTATCATCATATCTGTTGTAGCGTGTAACCCGAGCCATCCAATCTATCATCATCTCAATGTTGTCATAATCTCACAGTGTTCTTACATTTTCCGGTCTCTTGGAACCATGAGTGTATAAATGCAAATGACAATACAAGGCTAGAAATCAGAATATATGAGACACAACCAAGTATAGGAGATAAATAACACATGTTTTCCAAATTCAACAAGTAACCCAAGTACAATCCGAATATCATATAATGCAGTTCAACCACAATAATCTAAGTAAAATCAGGATATCATATCAAAACATGTGTGATGAATAAACACGATCAAATATGGCAATGAGCCCACATAATGGTGACAAGCCCACATAACTGCAGTCGAAATCAACTTAAGGCTAATTCCCTAAATCACCCATCAACACAATTCAACATTGGTACCCACTCAACCATTCATTATAACCTTCTGAGTGGGATCCCAAACACGTCCAATACCCCTCAACATTTATAACTACTACGTACTTCATATCGGAGTCTCAAAAAACTAAATTGTAGCCTACCTCAAAGCCGAGCAGAAGTCACAAACTCCTAATCCACAAGTCCTCCCGAGCGAATATCGGACGGTCTTAGTTCAAACAAGCGCATGAAGTCTATGTTACCACAGATATTCAATCAATACATAAGGACCAATTCTACATTCCACATGATTCTAATAATACCAAACATGTCTTGTAAGAAACTCGGGGTCAAAAGTAAATCTAAAACCTCATCCCAGACCCCAAGGATAAAATGGTAATTTTATTGATAAAATGAGTTCAATATTATTAAAATAGTGTTCTACCGTTTCATAGGAATCTAACAACACTCATGTTGCTATACTTTACTCCAAAACTCAAAAAGTTACCCCTAGCCCACAAGGCGAAAATTAAAAATTTAAGTTAGAAACGTGTTACTCATAATCTAAATAGTTAAAATTCAAAGTTTCATGGAATTCTAACTCCAATTTAGCCTCCAATTTTATGACTTAGTCAAAACTCTCTTTGTGTCAAAACTCATAAATCGAATGTTTGCAAAATCCGAATTAAAATCAAAATTTATGTTTAAAATAGTTTATCCAAGGCTTAAATAAGCCAAACCCTAGAATTTACTCAAATCCAACCATAATTAATTGAAAAGAACTCAAATTTCAACTTAGGGTTCAAAATCCCAAAATTTTCACAACCAATCACGAATAAAATTGATAACCAACAAAAATAATCTTAAAGAAATATCCCAATAAATGTTGGATACTTAACCCCCCCCCCCCCCCCCCTATTGAGACGAGAAAAACTCCACAAAAATCACCTCAATCGGAGCTCTAGAACTCAAGTTATGTGCAAAATACTAAATGAACGCAGTTTGATTTTTAATACATAGTCATTTCCGCCCCAGAGGATCCGCTTCGACGCCCGGAAATCCGCCCGACACACACCAGAAATTAGCGATTTTTCCCGAAACTAAAATGGGCATAACTCTCTCATACGGTGTTGGAATTCGACGATTCAAGTTGCTACGGATCACAAATTTTGATACGCATTTATTCCAATATCAAATTAATATAATGGTATATTGAAGCGTTGAAGGCAAGTGATTTATGCCAACGACTCTGTAACACCTCGTACCATTGGATTAAGAAATTTTCATGATTCAGGAACTTAAGACTCAGCGGGAAGTGTTCGAATTAGAAATTTGACGAAAACAACGTTCTTCAGTTTTATGTCCAGAAATACGGATCGTAAAAGCTATCATGAAATGGACCTCAGAAATGCAAGTCATTGTTACGGCTTACAGTAGGAATCACGGGCCATAAAAGTTTTACGACCCGTAAAGCCCATCATAATTATTTTATGGAGCGTAAAAGCCACCGTAAAAGTCTCGTCGATAAGAATAGTATAAATATGTAGTCTTAGTCCCAAAAATTAGATTTTTCACTTTTCCCAATCCCTAAAATGAAGGCTCTCTCTTACCAACCATCTCATACACCAAGATAAGCCTTTTTACGCGATTATATGTAATTATAACATAATCCTAATTGAATTCTAATTAGAATTCAATGTTCTTAACCTAGGATTTTCAGGATAACCCCAGTTCAAGGGTTGAAGGTTCAATCTTTGGGTTTTTACTCCAAAGTTCATATTTTTAATACAAAGCTAGGAGCAATTAAGGTATGTAGAGCTTCTATCTACGTGTGGAAACGTCTTTAGTCATTCCCATGCCTCGTTCATCAAGATTATTGTAAATTACTTCATGATTAAAGATTGTGCTCTAGTTCATGAAAAAACTATTTACTTGTGATTTTAAATTCATAGTTATTCATAATTTTTACTTTGATTGTTGTGAACTCATCACGTAATCAGTATAGACTTGTGTTTGATATCCACAAGTCTCAGTCTAGAATACCCAGTACGATAACGCTCTAATACTCATAATCAGTTGAGTACTTCATGTCTAGTATCTCATATTCATATCAGTAATCCAGTATCATATTGAGCACATGTATTATAGGCCTAAGGCCATACTTTACTATTTCAGTTAAACAAGTGACTCTCTAGTTCAGTACAGAAAGTGTTCTTGTTAATTGCTTCCTTGTTCAGTTATCAGTTTCAATTTCAATTTCAGATTTAATGCAATATCTGCTTGTTGATTTGGGTTACCCTTTTCTCGAGCATGCCCTAGTTATTTATTCTTTCAATTGCTTTACATACAGTACAATTTAAATGTACTAACGTCCCTTTGCATGGGGCCTGCACTTCGCGGTGCAGGTGCTGAGTTTCAGGGAGACGGATCTGCTCAGCAGGATTGCTTCAATATCAGCTGCTTAGTGAGCCCATCCTATTCGGGGTGTCAGTCTATCATGTCATGATTTTATTATTTCAGTAGAGGTATGCTAGGGCCTTGTCCTGGTACACATATTCAGTCAGACTCATGTCAGAGGCTTCACAGACTAGATTAGTCAGTATGTCATGTCAGCATTGTTTTCAGACTTATGATATTTTCAGATATTTCCGCTATAACATAACAACTTATATTTCAGTATTCAGTTTGCATGTTTTTAATCGTCTCTAGAGTATGTTTTGATGCCCATATTGATTCAACATCCATGTGGTTCGCTCGGTCGCATGTAGCCAAGCACCGAGTGTCGTATTTCGTCCAGGCCATGGTTCGGGGCGTGACAGACTCAAGCACATAAACTTGACCAAATGAAGTCCAAATCCAATTCCAAAAGTTCATAGACGTCACAAATTATCATACGAAGCTGCTCGAACTCTCAAAACACTCAAACGGATCCGTCTTGACCCAATGTTGATCGTGGTCAACTCCAAATCATCTCAAAAGCTAGTTTCTCAATCAACCACATTAATCACATCTGAACCTCTCGGGAACCGAACCAACAACTCGACTAAGTCATAAATTGCATTCCGGAGCTAATGAAGTTGACAAAACTTTGAAAAAAGCATTTTGCCCCGATGCCGACTTTGGTCAAACTTCTTAATTTCTTAACTTAAGGATTTCCAAGATATCTTTTTCCTTGTCCAAAACTTCTCCGATAGTCTCGGAAATCGTTTCACACTTCTCCACAAGTCGAATACACTTTAATGATGCTAGAAGAAGGGTCAACATGGATAAAATGATAAAATGCCTAAATGACCAAATAGATCGTTACACAATAGTTGAAGGTTATAAAAGTAACAAGAAGAATGTGAGTAAATTAATGTGATAGTGGAGAAAAGAGTTTCAAGAAAATAATGATCACATTGTGCCTAATAAAGGCCACATCCAGCCTTTAGTTGGCCAGTTACGAAAAATGGGAATGAGGTATTTTATTTTGAAGTCAATTTAACATAATATTTATAGTATTAAAATGCTCACAAATCCTAACAAGGTTGTTGTAAAATGTCCTTCAAGTTAGAGCTCTGTCATAGATCAAAGGTAAGACTTTTTTTAATGGCGGTGTAAGGTTAGACAAAAAAATCTAACTGAAAATAAAGTTGCTCAATTTCAAACGGTATGAGCGCAATTTCCCTAAATTAAATGTTAGAGAATGCAAAATTTGAGCTATGTGTTCACACATTTCCTTGTTATTTTTTTTTGGTGCCAAGGAATTTTGTAAAAGAATTTTCTTTTTCTTTCTTTTTTAAATTTTTTATTACATAGGGTGGTAAAAGATTTTTCTTGAATTATAGGTTTCAAGGGAATTAATTAGGTCGTCCATATTTAGCTCTTACCAGAAATACGTGGTTATATAGATAACGGTTGTTCTCAAGCAACAGAAAAAAACCAAGATTACATCATATATATATATATAGCTAATGGATTTTGGTAACATCAAAATGTGGGTATGGACTATGGAGTATGGAACATGGGCTTCTTTGATTGTTTATTTTGTCTTAACAACAATTTATTTTTTAACATATAATCAACGAAAAATAGGAAAGGTCTAATTAATTGTGAGATTAAATTTTCACATATTAAGTAGTCTTAGGAACAAACACTTCGAACCAATTGTTAGATACAGGCATTTCTTTGTCAGTTTGTAAACATGCAAACCACTCCTTAAGAATGCTTGATTAATTTATCTATGTTCAATAATGTTTGGCATATCAGTAAATAACGTTCGTTTCTGACACTGGGGTTAAGTTTACAACAAAAAAAGCTCAAGATAACCAGTAGAAATAGTTAATACATTGCATAATCATTACCAGATATACACAAAAATCTTAGTTAAAAAAGGGAATAACATTTTTTCTTCTCTTTGGGATATTTTTAATCTTCCTCAAATTTCATCAAGTACCATTTATGAGGTGAACAACCTCTGGGAAGTGACTGAAGATGCATGAAGGTAGTCCTTCACTCCGACCACCACATACATCAGAGATTTTGTCGCCAAACTCCGCAGCTGTGCCTTTAAACTCTTTATTGACCAAGGTTGCACCAATAGACTTTTTACAAAACTGTGCAATAATCACATCATGTTAGAACTGAAATTATTTGTTAAATATCTCTAAGTATAGAGTAAATTATTACAAGATAAGCGAACTTTCCAGCCACCGTTAAGACGTATTCCTCTGGAGTGAGACCTTCACACTCAAACAACATGAATGTCTCGACTTTCTTTCTCAAACCACCGGACAGGTGTGCGATAACGTACGCACAGGTGATCTATCTAATTAATGGACTTGTGGAGCCCAAGCCTTCCTCTCGGCGTGAAGATAAGTATAGGCAGTTTCAAATTCAGGAATCAATTTCACCTAATTGATACGGGAACAAACCTTACACTGTATTGGATGGGGGAAATTGTAACTATGGTTATACATGTTTAAATGAAACTATTAAATTAATTCTTTTACCTTCAGCATTTGGTTGTATTCTTTGTTTTCGAACATAACTGTCTGACTCATGTATACACACACACTGCTCACAAGTCAGCTTTCCGCATTGTTCACATCTCATCTGAAAATAAACAGATAGAGTTGGAGTTCAAAAATTCGAAAGAAATCATCCTATCTTGAAAAGTAAAAAAACAAGTAATAACGGCAGAAGAAAATAAATGTGAATGCTTCCTTTTAAAGTGAGTTTCACCTGATAGAATAAAAGGCTAACCAAAAATCTAATAGAAAATGAAAATGTACTCCCTTCATATTCTTCGTGTCCGTGACAACATTTTTAGTATCATTAAAATAAATTGGGAGTTTCCTCAATTCAGTCCTTCAGTAGATTTTTAAGTTTAGTTAAATAACCGGACAAAATAAATAACATGAAGAAAGGTCAGATAATTCCAAGATGGGAAAACAATTGCTCCTATCTTAATATTTGTGAACCTTTTCTATTCACTTATTAAATTCCCACATCAAATGGAAGTCAATATCCAACAAACAAACAAAAAAAGACAAAATGAGCGCAGACCTAGAAAATCTTGATACCAAAGTGTTAAACAGAGGTAATATACCTGTGATATACACTGAATATACAGCAGTATATATCACAGGTATACAAAGCGATGGTGGGCAAACAACAAAGCAGTGGGCCTCTCGGCCAGCAATGGCAGACTGTTGCCAAATAAAATCTTGTATATATGGTATATATATTTGTAGTATATTGTAGTGTAAAGGTTACCTTAATTAATGTTATACACTTACCATAATTGTATAGTTAGAATTATGGTAGAATAAGAATTTAGAAATAGAATAGGAATAGGATTCTCCTATTATGGAAATATGTAACTTGTATATATATCCTTTCAATTAATGAAAATAATCAAGGGGATTATTTCTTTCACAAAGTAAAAAAAAACAATAAAAGTTAAAGATACTAAACAAAAAAATAAGGAACACTGCTAGATGGACAGATAGACCACATTAACGCTTTTAGAATACACTGCTAGGTGTTGATAATAACAACAAACTTTTGATTTCAGTGTATTAAAACTTTTTATGATATCATAAACATAATTCATTAGCATTCTAACTTTTTCCTACTTTAAGAAAAAGTACACTATTGAAAGTTGATACATTATTTTAGAATGCTATCATTTAAAGCCATAGGACTAATATATTAAATGGATCAACATACTCAACGAACCAATTTTAAAAAATGAACAAAAAAAGAAGCAAGAAAGCATAGGAAAAACTAAAAAAAAAAAATAGAATAAAGACATTTATTTAAAACACGAAATATGGCATTGGAATGAAGTCTGAAAAAAAAAGTGTTTTATTTGTACGAGAAATATTGTCTAGATCAAGAGTTTGAATTAGATTGAGTGTCTTACTTATAAATAGGTGTAAAAACATTTCTTTATATCATTGATTATTCTCACTATTATAAAATATATTATAGATTTTTCTCTCTTTTTCAAGTCGTATAGAGAATTTTCAGTTCCTTAATTATATTGCAGCTTTCGCTCTGTTGGAACACTTTAAGTGGAATTCAAAAATTGTGTCAAAATGACTTGCCTCCAATAGAAGCTTTTTGTAGAGAATGCAAACTTCTTTCACTTGTATTACCATGTAATCTAATCTAAAGAGACAAGAGTAGATACAAGTTTATTGAAAAATTACTATAAAAAGGATGATTTTGGAAAGAACAAACCAATAAAGAAAATAAAAGAAAATTGATATTTAAGAACAATAAGTAAAAGGATATTAGAATTGCATCTTTAATTAACCTGGCTTGCAAAAAGTACACACATTTATCCATCCACCAAAGTGCTCCCTAATTTATGAAAAAAATACAATGTTATACATATATTAGGGAAGAATATATACATGGATGCATGTGGAACCCCCCCCCCCCCCCTCCTCCCATGAGACATGATATTGGGAGGAAAAAGAAAATAAAACTATAATTGTATAGGGCAAAATTCGTACAATACAGCTGGACGAATTATGTTGTGAGACGTGGCATATGGTGTTGAGTCAGGTCCATGTGAGCCTATGGCGCTACCGGTAAAGCATAAGCAGGATTGGAGACATCGTGTTTACGTGAGTTACCGGTAATTCTAAAGATCAAGTGAACCGCTTCAATTCTAACGGGCAGCCGTTACTAGCCTGATCTCACCTCTTCCAACAGAGCATTAATGACATTTATAGAGGAACTAATTATCCAATTATTATAGCATTCATTCTCATGTATTAATAAGGGCGTATATCGTGGGGTGTGTACTCGTGAGCTCATGTGTAAATAGGATACATTGTTTCATTGTAAATGATCATATGCAAGTTATTATAATACTCTTTAATATTATTCTCAATTCTTGCGCTTATGTACCGGTCACTTAGGCTTTGCCAAGAAGCTAAAACAAGGCTCAAGCTAACTATTTCTTACGCTTACGTACCGGTGGCATACAACAACCATCATTTTCTCATCAATTAGAGCCAATTGATCATACAATTTCCGTACCCTCTCTACGTTGTCCAGTTTTTCTTCTTATATGATTCTGAGCGAGGGTATGTCTACCTCAGCTGGTATCACTACTTCAGTATTGTAGACAAGCAAGTATGGAGTTGCTCCGGTTGAGGTCCGAGTAGTTGATCGGTATCCTAGCAACGCGTAAGGCAGTTGTTCATGCCAACACTTATAGTTGTCGGTCATTTTTCTTAGTATTCTCTTGATGTTCTTGTTGGCTGCCTCTACGGCTCCATTCATCTGTGGACTGTATGCGGTCGAATTCCGATAAGTGATGCAGAATTGTTCACAGATATCTTTCATCAGATGACTATTCAAGTTAGCTCTGTTGTCCATTATGATTGACTCTGGGATGCCGAATCGGCATATAATGTTGTTCCTCACAAAATTGGCTGCCACTTTCTTTGTCACCGACTTGTGAGAAGTAGCTTCATTCCACTTTGTGAAGTATTTTATGGCGACTAGGATAAAGCGATGTCCGTAGATGTTGATGGCTCTATGGACCCAATGACGTCCATGCCCCAGGGTACAAATGGACAAGCTGAGCTCGTGATTTTTAACTCGCTTGGTGGGACTCTGATTGATCCTCGTGGATTTGACATTAATGACATCTTTGCACAAATCGGCTGCAGTCGGTTTCCATGGTCATTCAATAGTAGCGTGCTCTCAAACTCTTCTTGGCCAAGATGAAATAATTCATGTGAGGGCCACAAGTCCCGGCGTGCACTTCTTCTAACAATCTTGCGGCCTCTACGGCATCGACACATCTGAGTAGCTCTAGATCGGACATACTCCTATAGAGTACTCCCTTGTTCAAGAAGAAACCTTTGGTCATTCTTCTGATGGTCTTCTTTTGATTGGCTTTGATATTCTCGAGATACTCTCCATTTACCAAATATGTGCTTATGTATATGGACAATGGCTTGCCGTCGGGTTCTGCTTCCACATGAGAATAGTAAGCATGTTCTTCCCTGATGTTGATCTCTAGCGAGTCAATGTGACTGCTTTCAGGGTGTTGTATCATAGACGATGTGGTTGCAAGAGCATCAACGAATTCATTCTGGGCTCTCGGCGTATGCCAAAATTTGATCTTTCTGAATCGTTTGCACAATATTTGTGTGAGGTTGATATATGGCAAGATCTTCTCATTTTTGGTTGCACATTCCCCTTAAACATGGTGAATTAGCATATTCAAGTCTCCTATTACCAATAATTCTTTGATATCCATGTAAATGGCCATGTGAAGACCTAGAATGCAGACTTCATATTCTGTCATGATGTTTGTACATCGGGAGTTGAACTTGGCTGCCATAAGGTAGTGCTGACCCGTTTCTGAGACCAAAATCGCTCTGATCCCTGAACTTTTGTAATTGACTGTGCCGTCGAAGAACATTCTCCATCTTGAGTAGTTTTTAACTATGTCTTCTTCAATTACCATCATTTCCTCATCCAGGAAATACGTCCTTAATGGTGCAAACTCTTCGCCGACCAGACTTTCTGCTAGTAAATCGGCAAATGCTTATCGCTTGATAGCTTTTGCGTCAATAGGTAGCTTGTGGGCTACTATGTCCGTGCGTAATCTGGACATATCCGTATATGACCAACGCGAATATGTCGACGTATTCCCTTAGTAGATTTATTAACTCTTCTTTTTAGGTGCGTCCAAGTGCTAACTTATCATGGTTTCTTTAATCGTTTCCTCATCCACGAGGTTGATTTCTTCAGTTTCGTCAAAATTAGGCTTTTGCCTATTCTCATACTGATCTTCCTTGTCGACAAGGTCCTCTAGCAACTCCGTTTCCTCATCATATTCCTTTTTGTCGATATCACTTGACTCGCTCATCTTGCGACATGTCATGACATTACGAGTTGTTTTATTACTATTACTGAAAGACAAGGCAAATCATCATTAGTGTGTAAAAACATGTTAGATAAAATAAAGAGACTGTTTTTTGCATAAATTGAGGATTTTATTAATTTGGTAAAGAAAGTACAAACTATGGTCCTGACTCGGATCAACGTCGAGTCATTTTTATTTTTTCGAACAATACGAGAAAAGTAAAGACATAAATGGTGAATACTCGGGCCTCAGTTGATGTTCACTAAGTTTTGAAAATAAATTTAAAATTCTCTCTACCAAGGAGCCAAAAGTGGGGTAGAGGTCCAGTTGGTCAGGTGCTCATCTGGATCAGCATCGCGGATGGTGGGTGCTTCAAAATATTCCTCTAGTATCGTGGCACACTCTTTCTCTTGGAACAGCATCCCCAAACCTTCTTTTGCATCTCCACCATTATGCATGGGAATTCACACTAGAAATGACTAGGATAAACCCAGAAACGGCTTTCTCATCTGTGGAGGACCTCTCTTTTTCTATTCAGTATTAGAGGCTTCTTCGGAGCTTGGTATGTACCCAAGACCAAAATAGGTTTTAAATTTATTTTTTGCTGAAAATAGCTTTTTCTTTTCTGTTTCCTTTTTATTTATTTTATATTATTATTTTGCACTCAAATGTCACATGTCCTCTTTTAATTAAGGGTGTCCAGTGGAACTAGATAGGATTTAGGGGGACGGGATTGGAGGGACGAGGTGGGGGGTCGGGATCGGGTTTGGCGGGACAGGGCGGGCCTGGATATGGGGGAAGGGAAGAGGTCCCATCCCATCCCACATCCCGCCGGCAGAGGGGACGGGATTTTGGGGGACTGGATGGGTCGGGTCGGGTCGGGTAGGGGTATTTGGGAGGACTTAAAAAAATTTTCGCTAGACACTTAATTTTTAAAAAATATATATTTAAACACTTAAATTATTGAATAAGATAGTGAAAAAACATCCTAAGGCTAATTGCCTCTTATATTATTTAATAGAAATATAATTTTTTTTGTAATACAATTTTAAATTTTCAACTTTGTTTCGTAGTTTAAAAATTGCAAATCACATAGTAAAATTGTCATTAAAAAAATTACATATTCAACCATACTTTTTCTAATTATCTGACAATCTCTTAAGGATCTTCTGTTGGAATTGGAAGTTGTTGGTCAAATTGTTCAACGTCGCTTCTTGCTCCCTCGAATAAGATTTTGTTGTAGTTGTAGTCGTCTTATTTATTGATCTATGGTTGACCGCACCTTCTACGCTCCGCTCTAATCCAATCTCTAAATAAAACTGCAATCTCCAAACTATCTCCCGCCAATGAGTGTATGTGCTCTCCTATTTGAAACCTTCCAGCAGAAAAAACGCTTTCAGAAGCTGTTGATGACGCTTGAAAATTCAACACATCTCGAGCCATCTTTGATAGAGTCGGAAATGTCTTCTCATTCTCCCTCCAGTATTTCAGCAAGTCTTCACCCATTTTTGTTAGCAATTGATTCAAACGGTACAACACCCTGCAAAACATAAACATCAAACTCGCTAATTTGTGAAGAACTTGAACCACTATACATTCTATTTCGAAGGCCTTGAATACTTGAAGCAGAAACCGCATGTTTTTTATATGGTTGAAGTGAAGTAGAAGAAGATGGTACAGAATTCGATTGATTATTTGCACTTTTCTCTTGGTAATACATATACATATTTTTGCATTATGTTTGTATGCTAGACATAACTTCCTATTTAGTTGGTTCGTAAGTTGGTTCTTCGGGTGTGTTGGAAGTATTTCTAAGCATTCATAAATCGTTTCAATAAGGGCATTACAACCGTCTACTTTAATAGTAGGATTTAATACAACACCAATAAAATAAATAGTGGAAATAGGTAAAAAATATTTTTAAAATTTTACAAACATTTTTGCAATAGCTGGAGCGTAAGTTGATTTTTTCATATATTCATTAAATAACAAAAATATTAGAGCTGTATAAAATAACATATATGAAATAGTAGGATAATAAATACCAGAAAATTCCTTAGTAGCTAAGAAAAAAAATCTCTAAGAATACAATAAGTTCCAAAATTTTATCCCAATCATCATCTACAAGCATATCCGTTGGATTTTGATTATGGGCGTTAAATAATAAAGTTATATGTCTTCTATACTCGTGAGCAATAAGTAATTGTTCATACAAAGAATTTCACCTAGTCGCAACTTCTTCTGGAATTTTTCTATAAGGTAATTCACAATCATGATAAGTTTTTTTTATATTTTTTGTGTCTTTGTATTTTATTACCTTTAAAATTAAAGTTGATAGCAAATTGTACTTTATCAATGATTTTTAAAAAAGTTTTAAGCCATCCTTTACAACTAAGTTATAAATATGACATGCACATCTAACATGAAAAATATGGGGAAAAGATGGAGTCAATAGAATTTTTAAAATGTTTACAGCAAAATCATTAGAAGTAGCATTATCTAATGTAATAGTCATAATTTTATCAGTAATTCCATAATATTCACTAATTTCATGAATATTTTTTGAAATAAAAACTCCAGTGTGCCTTTCATCAATATATCTATATGCTAATATATGTTTTTGCATAGACCAATTATGATTTATCCAATGACATGTAACAGTTAAATAATCATTATCATTAGTACTACGGCCTATGTAAAAGTGATAGTCATTTTGCCATTAAAATGATACAATGCATAACATAAATATTGTTGATATTCATGCGCAAATTTAAAAACATCTCTTCTAATAGTTGATCTAGAAAAACCGTTAAAAGCAGAATTATATGTTTCTCGAATGTAATGAATAAAACCAGGAGAGGAAGGAAATGAAAAAGGCAAACCCTCCACAACAACTAATTTTGTTAAATTTTCCCGATCTTTGTGTTTATCATATTTTGGACCTATAACTCCCCCCGTCATCGGGTTAATTCGATCATGTACTTGGTCGGGGACATTATGTGAACCTTGTCCCAACTCAGAAGGCCTTTGTACTCCCGCTTTTTCAGCCAAGTATTGGTTATATCTTGCTTTGTGAGAGTTTTCTACATGTCTCATTAAACCTCCTGTCCCACCTTGATCTTTTCCAGTTTTAAATTTATATACTTCGCGATAAATTTTACAAATAGCTAGTTGATTAGGAATGTCCCTTTCAAAAAAATCTCATGCATGTGATTTTAATTTTCGTTATTTTTGTCCTCTTCTCATACTAGGGGGAATATGAGGGATTCCAGTTTTAGTTTCAACCTGAGACTCGGTCTGATCTTGAGGTGAAGGTGCACTAGTGGGTTTGTTATCTAAATTATCTTCTAATTCATTTTCTAAATCAAAGTCTGGTTTAGATGAAAAATATACCTCATGATCTAATGGTATATTAATATTAACATTAAAAAGATCAGTTTCATCTACATGAGTGAAATCATCGTAATTAGGATTACTAGAAGATGCATCATTACCCATGTTACCCCTAACACCTCTACCAGAAAAACGCTCACCTCGTTCCATTATAATTATGCAAATAAATAATTAAAGTTAATGAAATTAAGTACGATAACTAAAATTACGTAACAATAATAATTTAAATAAAATAAGGAACGAAGGTATCAAACGCCAACGTAACGTCGACGTGTAATCGAGGTTGAAAATTGAAACTTTGCTCGATGATCCTCAAACTAGTTGTCAACTTCACTCTCCATTTTTGAACTTCGATAGAAATTAGCAAATAAAATATAATATTTAGTGTGCAATTTAGACTTGTAGAGAGAGAGATTAGAGAGATGGTAGGAAGATTTGTAAGAAAAATGAAGAGGAGAATGAAGTATTTATAGTTGAGAAATAGGGTTAAAGTGTAAATATACTAACTTAGGGGTTAAAAATAAATATTAAGAGGGTAGGGGGATTTATGGGGTGTGGGGGGCTACAATGGTCGTTACTAGTCGTTGCCAATGGCTAAAATTGAAAGTGATCGTTTGTGCAACGGTTAGTTTCTGCAAAGGGGGGTGGGACGGGGCGGGACCAGGACAGGCAGGATGAGCCCTAATCCCGTCTCCAGTTCGAACCCCTCTACCGATATTTTTATCTCGTATTTTAATAGGGGGGTCGGGGCGGGATCGGGCCGTCCTGGCCCACTGGACAGCCTTACTTTTAATTAGTGATCATGCTACGTCATCCGTGAGTGTATATTACACACACTTTGTAACTGTAGCTGATTGTCAAAAATGTCTAATTGAAACAAATTCGATATAATCTGAGTGCTCAATATGTACAAGTTTTAGTTGATGTGTCTAAGTGAAAAATCTTGACGACCAGGCCGTCGAAGGGTTTGGCCTAATAAAAATGAATATATAAAAACACATACTATCATGCATCTATTTATTTATTTATTACTTCCTCTGTCACAATTTATATGACACACTTTATTTTTTAGTCAGTATAAAATAGAATGAACAATTTAACTTTAAATTTTATCTTTTACGCTTAACGAGATAATTTACAACGACAAAAATATTTTCTGCTTGTTTTAGACCACAAGATTCAAAAATCTCTTTTTTGTTTCTTAGTAGGTGTTTGGAGATGAAAATCAGCATTTGGACATGCGATTTTATCTCATGAGATAAAATCTCAAATCATTCAAAAGGCATGATTTGGAATCCCAAATCACGATTTAAATTTTTTAAAATGTAAAAGTTGACCCATAAATTTATATTTTATAAAAATAGATCTATAAGTTGGTTGATATATTTACCAATCATGTTTACCAACCATTTATATCAAATATTAAAAGATCTACAAGTTTGTAGTATATCTATAATAAATTTACTCTTATCAATCATGTGGAGGATTATATTAAAGAGTAGTTACACTACAACCTATGTTCAATTTTTCATTTTATTGAACTAAAGTTTGATCAATTGATGTTGTATTTTTTAGAAAAGACCTTGTAGTAACATATTAGTTTTGTTGTGAACTATGACTTGCTCATTTAGTAAGATTATATAAGAATTAAGAAAGTTTTGATGATTTTTATAACTTGTGAGGGTTTTGTTAAACGAAGCATTATACCCGTGATATACACCCAATATACAGAAATGTATATCACGGGCAAATGGAGCAGTGGCCCAGCTCGGCAGCCCAGCTCGGGAGTCCATCACGGGATTATTCAAGATGGCAATCTTGTATATATGGTATATATATTTGGTGTATATTGTAGTGTGTTTGTTACCTAAATTAGGATTATACACTTACCATAATTGTATAGTTAGAATTATGGTAGAATAAGGTTTTAGGAATAGGATTCTCCTATTTTGTAACGTGTATAAATACCTTTCAATTAATGAAAATAATGAAGGGGGTTATTTCTTTCATGGTATCAAGAGACTAGGTCTTACAAAAAAATTCTCTCCCAAATTTTGTACCATTCTCGGCCGAAACCCCCCCATCGGGTTTCTCTTCCGAATTCGTCTTCCGCTCTCAAAATCTCTCTTACTATTCCCAAATTTCCCCTCATTCATTTTTCTTTCAATATGTCTAAGAACAATTATCATCCTGCCCTCATGGTTTCTAACGTCAAGAACAGTATCCCTATTGTGCTTGAGATGGAAAACGTCCAATATGCGACGTGGGCAGAATTGTTTAAAATTCACGCTATCTCCCATCAAGTTATTCATCACATCATTCCTCCCGCTACACCTCTTCCCGCGGAGGATCCTCAGTTATGGATTACTCTTGATGCTACCGTTCTCCAGTGGATCTATTACACTATTTCGGTTAACATTTTACAAACGATTATTGAGCCGGATACCACAACTATGGATACCTGGAATAGATTGCATGACATAGTCCAAGATAACCAACATTCACGTGTCGTCACACTCGAGTAGGAATTCTCTCTAGTTCGCATGGAAGAATTTCCAAACATATCTGCATATTGCAAGAAACTCAAGGAGTTGGTGGATCAACTCCGTAATGTTGGTGCACCTGTAACAAATAATCATCTGGTTCTACAATTGGTTGCCGGCCTTTCGGAGGCCTATAATGGAGTTGGAACTCTCCTTCGTCAAAGCAACCCTCTTCCCGCCTTTTATCAAGCCCGCTCCATGCTTACTTTGAAAGAAGCCAGTTTAGCTAAAAAGGCGACTATCGGAGCAAGTCCTATCGTCATGATGGCGTCCTCCCCAAGTTTTTCAGGTTTTGTTGATAATTCGGGCCAAAACCATACTCATGGTGGCGGCAAAAATAATTGTAAGAATAATAACAAAAACCACAGGGGCAAACACGGCGGTTCCGGTGGTGGTTCTAGTGGTCAGCAAACAGGCAGTGGGCCCCATCCAGTAAATAGTGGCCCACTACATTCCTGGTCCCAGCAGTGGGGCCCATGGCAGTGGGCTGGGGAAGTGGGTCGTGGGCCAGCAACCCCTACTTTCCAGCAACTCCCGACAACCAGTGGGCTGCTAGCCTTTCAGGCCTAACAATCAGCAGTGGCGGCCCCACTGGCCCAGGAACGCCAATTCCGGTAGCTACGGCCCAGTTCAGTCCCGTCCTGGAATACGGGCCCCGACCTCCGCAAGCCCACCACGCAGCAGGACCCACTCAGACCGATATCGAGGTTGCGATGCACACATTGGGTTTGACTCAATCGGACCCAAATTGGTATATGGACACCGGTGCCACTACCCACATGACTTCCGATTCAGGTACTCTCTCATCTTATTACAATTTGAGCAACCCTCGGGGTATAATTATTGGTAATGGCAACTCTATTCCAATTCAGGGTTATGGTCAGAAAACGTTGTCTCCCTCCAATCCACCCCTTATCTTGAAAAATACTTTACATGCACCCAAATTGATTAAAAACTTAGTGTCTGTCCGAAAGTTCACCACTGACAATTCCGTTTCTGTTGAATTTTATCCGTTTGGTTTCTCTGTGAAGGATTTCAAGACGGGGAGTCATCTCATGAGGTGTGATAGTAAGTGGGATCTGTATCCTATCATGCCCGATTTCAGTCCATCGAGTCAAGCTTTGCCATCAGCCTTTGCAGCCATTTCTCCTTCCTTGTGGCATGCTCGCCTTGGTCATCCGGGATCCTCTATTTTATCAACTTTAGATAAAAATAGGTTTATTTCTTGTAAGGGTACGAGTCGTACTCCAATTTGTCAATCTTGTTCGTTAGGAAAAATTATTAAGCTGCCATTTGTAGACTCCAATTCTCATACTTCAATGCCATTTGATATTATTCATAGCGACCTATGGACATCTCCTGTTCTTAGTTCGTTAGGTCATCGATATTATGTTCTTTTTTTAGATGATTATTCTAAATTTTTGTGGACGTTTCCAATTGCAAATAAATCTCAAGTGTTTTCAGTCTTCATAAAATTTAGAGCGTTCATTCGTACCCAATTCGAAAGAGAAATAAAAAAATATTCAATGTGATAATGGGAAAGAGTATGACAATAGGGAGTTTCGAGAGTTCTGTGCTAATAATGGGATCAATGTTCATTTTTCGTGTCCTCGTACGTCTTCACAAAATGGGAAAGCCGAACGCAAAATTCGTTCCATAAATAACATTGTCTGAACTCTCTTAATTCATGCTTCCATACCCCCTTATTTTTGGCATCATGCTCTACAAATGGCCACGTATCTCCTTAACATAATTCCTTTCAAAGGTTTGACATATTCTTCCCACCTCCAAATCTTATATAATAAGAACCCTTGTTATTCTCATCTTCAAGTTTTTGGGTGCTTGTGTTATCCGTTATTCTCATCCACCACAATTAACAAACTTCAAGCCCGGTCTACTCCGTGTGTGTTTTTGGGTTATCCATCTAATCATCGCGGTTAAAAATGCTTTGATTTATCCTCTAAGAAAATCATAATTAATCGCCATGTAATTTTTGATGAAACACAATTTCCATTTACTAAAGTTCATACTACCAAGCCTAATTCGTATAATTTTTTGGATGATGGTATATCCCCGTATATTACTCATCATTTTTCAGATATATCCCGCACCCAAAATTCTCCAGCGGCCCCACTGCCCGCTGGCCCCCCGTGTCCGTCACATTTTCCGATTCTTTGGATTAGTCCCGACAATTGGGCCAGTCCATTGGTCTGGAAGCTGGTCCGGCCGTGCTCCAGTTTTCCGATTTGGGCAGCGGCCCCCGCTCTTGGCCGATCCGTCCCGAGCCCAGCAAATTTCCAAAATTCAATCAATTCTTCCTTGTGTCATAGACCGGTCACTCGTAGTCAGCGGGGTATTTTTACATCTAAAAGACATTTTAATTTACATTCTAATATTTCTAAATCCCCCTTGCCCCGTAATCCTGTGTCTGCCTTAAACGACCCGAATTGGAAAATTGCTATGACTGATGAATATAATGCTCTTATTGATAATAAGACGTGGAGTTGGTGCCCCGTCCATCTGGTATTAATGTTATCAGGTCTAAGTGGATATTTGCTCATAAGGAGAATTCCGATGGGTCATTTGCTCGACATAAGGCGCGGCTTGTGGGTGATGGTAAGACTCAGCAGGTTGGAATAGATTGTGGTGAGACGTTTAGTCCGGTGGTCAAACCGGCTACCATTCGCACTATGCTTAGCTTGGCTCTTTCGAAGGCATGGCCTATTCATCAGTTGGATGTCAAGAATGCTTTCCTACATGGTGATCTCAAGGAAACAGTATATATGCATCAGCCGTTGGGGTTCAGGGATCCTAACTATCCTCATCATGTTTGTTTGTTGAAGAAGTCCTTATATGGGCTTAAGCAGTCTCCACGGGCCTAGTATACAAGGTTTGCTGACTATGTTTCGACTATTGGGTTCACTCACAGTAGGTTAGATAATTTCTTATTCATCTACCGTCGTGGTTCATCCTTGACCTACATTCTGTTATATGTGGATGATATCATTTTGACTGCCTCTTCCGATGCATTACGCCAGTCTATCATGGACATGCTCAGCTCTGAGTTTGCTATGAAAGACTTAGGGCCCTTGAATTACTTTTTGGGGATTGTCGTCAAGCGTCATTCAGATGGTTTGTTTTTGTCTCAAAGAAAGTATGCGGTTGAGATCATCGAGAGGGTAGGGATGTCATCCTGTAAGTCCACTTCCACTCCAGTTGATACTAAGCCCAAACTTGGTGTCGCGACAGGCGTCCCTTACGAGGATCCGACCCGCTATCGCAGTCTTGCTGGGGCTCTACAGTATCTTACCTTTACCAGACCAGATATTACGTATGTTGTTCAGCAAGTATGTTTATTTATGCATGATCCCAGAGTTGAGCACATGAATGCAATCAAACGCATCATTCGGTATATTCAGGGTACACTGGACTATGGTTTACATGTGTATCCTTCATCGACATCCACACTTGTCTCATACACATATGCGGATTGGGGTGGTTGTCCGGACACCAGACGGTCTACGTCTGGCTATTGTATGTTCCTTGGCAACAACTTGGTCTCCTGGTCTGCGAAGCGTCAGGCGACTCTATCCCGCTCAAGTGCCGAGGCAGAATATCGAGGGGTAGCTAATGTGGTCTCAGAATCATGTTGGTTACGTAACTTGCTTTTAGAGCTTCATTGTCCCATTCAGAAGGCAACCTTAGTATATTGTGATAATGTTAGTGTCATCTACCACTCAGGTAATCCGGTTCAGCACCAACGCACTAAGCATATCGAAATGGACATTCACTTTGTCCGTGAAAAGGTTGCTCGGGGGCAGGTACGCGTATGTCATGTCCCGTCAAGATATTAAGTTGCAGACATCTTTATAAAGGGTCTTCCCTCGGTACTCTTTGAAGATTTTAGGGACAGTCTCAGCGTTCGAAGATCGCCCGCTATGACTGCGGGGGTGTGTTAAACGAAGCATTATACCTGTGATATACACCCAATATACAGAAATGTATATCACGGGCAAATGGAGCAGTGGCCCAGCTCGGCAGCCCATCTCGGGAGTCCATCACTGAATTATTCAAGATGGCAATCTTGTATATATGGTATATATATTTGGTGTATATTGTAGTGTATTTGTTACCTAAATTAGGATTATACACTTACCATAATTGTATAGTTAGAATTATGGTAGAATAAGATTTTAGGAATAGAATAAGAATATGATTCTCCTATTTTGTAACTTGTATAAATACCTTTCAATTAATAAAAATAATGAAGGGGATTATTTCTTTCAGGTTTTATATCTATAAGAAAAAATATAACTTAAGAAATTCAAATTAAATATCCAAATAAAATTTTAACTTCAAATCATGATGATTTTATCTCGTAATTTCAAATCATGTTCAAATGACTTTTTAGCGGTACAAAACTAGAACTGTCAGAACTATTCAAACATGTTGAGCAGTGAGCAGGGATCAAGTGGAGTACATTCAATTATGGTAGGTGCTAAACTTTACGAGCGTGACCCACACACATCACAAATATCCCTTTAAAAACTTACCGGAAATATCGATGTTCCCAAATATTTACACTGAATTTACAAACCACCTCGGCTATAACCAGTAACCATGTTCTCAGATGAAAATGTTTATAACTTCATCATCTTCTTCATTTTCCTTATGGCGTTACCAACTTTCATCTTGGCCCAACTCTTCACTTCTCCTTATGGAAAACACCACAGTTCAAGTTCATCCGGCACCACTATTTCACCACCAATTGCATGGGCTTTCATGGAAAGCCCAACGCTTTGGCTCACATTTCTCATATTTCGTTTTGGCAAAAATTACGCTAACCCATTAGCCTATCTCCTCATTTCACCTTTCCTTTTTCACTACACAAATCGTACTATCATTTATCCACTTCGCCTCTACTTCGGTAGTAAGCCCAATTCCAAAAAATCCACTAGTCATTTTCCGTTGAATATCGCGGTGACAGCTTTTATTTATAATATTTTGAACTCGTATATACAGTGTAGATGGGTGTCACATTATGCTAACTATGAAAGTAACGAGTGGTTTTGGGTACGGTTTTGTGGTGGGCTGATTGTGTTTGGATTGGGTATGGTGGTGAATGTTTGGGCCGATGGAGTGTTATTGGGCCTGAAGAGTCAAGGGGGTGGATACAAGATCCCGAGAGGTGGGCTTTTTGAGTATGTGAGCTGCCCGAATTATTTGGGGGAGATAGTGGAATGGTTGGGCTGGGCTTTGATGACGTGGTCTTGGGCTGGGCTGGCGTTTTTCGTGTACACTTGTGCTAACTTGGTTCCTCGAGCTGTTTCGAATCATAAGTGGTATGTGGAGAAATTTGGGGAAGATTATCCTAAGAATAGAAAAGCTGTTTTTCCATTTTTGTACTAAGATTTTGTATCTTGTTGTGATTATGTAATGCAATAACTTTTCTTGCTATATATTCGTTTCATTTTCACAAAAACAAATACCAAAGCATCTTTGCTCAAAAATATTATTCAACTAAGGAATATGTTGAATAACGTAAATTACAGGTCCACTAGCCTGATTAATAAAATTGATGTGGTCACAGACTTTAATGTTGGCAATCTGCGATAAATGTTCCTTGGAGTGGTGAGGAAAGAGGCATATCTGGGAATATGGGGAGGAAAGGTTTAATATACTCCCTCCGGATAAAAAATAGGAAATATTGCTGTATTTGGCTGAAAATCAGAAAATACAAGTTGAAACTCATTGAGTTTTTTTTTTCCTGAAACTTGAAAACTCATTGAGTTTTAATCATGCAGTAAATTTCCCGAGGAAAGAATGTTCACTTATTAAATTAAGAAAGAATTAATCATATTTTTTTAGATTTTCCCTAAGTGCTATGCGATTAAATTTCAATACCTATTTAATTAGGGGCAGTTTAGTTAAATTACCTATTTTTTTAAAAAAATTAATATTTTCTTAAGAAATGTGCAAATGACTAAGTGGACACTCTTTTTTTTATCCGGGGAGTACCAAAATAAACTAGTAAGTAAGACTGCAAGACACTGAAAATAGAAGTGATTACATTTGAATCTACCAAGTTCGATCTTTTTAGTAGTAAAACTTTGTTTTTTCAGTAATGTGTTTTTGTTTAATATGCATATGTACAGTTAGCCAACATTGCTTAAAATCGTATAAAGTAAATATCAATCTGAAACAAGAAATGAAG
This sequence comes from Anisodus tanguticus, assembly GCA_034509755.1. Classification (NCBI taxonomy): domain Eukaryota; kingdom Viridiplantae; phylum Streptophyta; class Magnoliopsida; order Solanales; family Solanaceae; genus Anisodus; species Anisodus tanguticus. The sequence continues at coordinate 49,930,521 of CM067540.1, read as the reverse complement.
TCTTGAATGCTTAAAACATCGACAACAATAATATATTAAGTGTAATCTTACAAGTGGAGTCTTGGGAGGATAACATATACACAGACCTTATCCCTATCTTTATGGGGTATAGAAGTTGTTTCCGAAAGACTATCGACTCAAAACAAAAATTAACTGACACGGGATTATAAGAAAGGAGACATCAACATACCAAGATATAGAATAAATGCAGTAAAAGATAGTAATACACATCAAAGCATAGGAGACTGTGCGATAATTGAACACTATTACTAAAAGGGAAAGATAAGAGGAGTGAGACCCCTCTACTAACCTTCTACCCAATCCTTGACCTTCATATATTCCTATCTAAAGTTATGTCATCAGTCAACTGAAGATTTGTCATGTCCTATCTAATCATCTCCCCGTAGTTCTTCTTCGCCCTATCTCTACCTTTCCTAACCCCTGCTACAACCAACCTCTCACACCTCTTTATTGACGCATCCTCGCAAAATCTCTGTCAAAAAATCAAATACACTTGCAAAGTTAAATTGTAATAATAGCAACACTGCCTTTGCAACATACTATGAAAGATAAAGGTAGGGCTTCTCCAATCTTGCAAGCTTATGCCTCATTTGTTTCATCAATGTTTACCTGTAAAATGGTATAGTTGAATTTGTGTACGTGATCAAGGACACGTGGATCTCAAGTGACACGTTAAATAGGAATTCTAGATGAATTGCACTGAAATAAATAATAACAAGACAAGATAAAGTAATGCTTCGTCTGAGCCTTATGACAACTTCTGGACAAAGTGACAGTAACTTGTATGAAAGAACAGAAATCAAGAGAATAACAATAAGTATTTGTAATTACTAGATTCTGATGGGTTACAATGGAATAAAGTGTCCTATTTATACATGAGCTACACGGATACACAGTCCATGAAATATACCCTCATAAATACAGAAAAATAAATGTTGTAATAATTGAACAATCAATCTCTCAATAAATGTCATTAAAAAGTTGTTGGAAGTCGTATGACTGGCTTTAGTAACGATCATCCGTTACGATGCAAACGACTCTTAGCCTTCTTTATTATCGGTATCGGCCTTGCTTGTGTCGCTCCCGGTACCATGCATACCAATTCAGTAGCGCTATAATCTGATGTGGGTCTGACTCAGCATCATGCTCCACGTGTCACACCATAATTCATACAGTTGTCATACATGAATTTTGTCCTATACAGATAGTCCCTGCACTTTTCGGTTGCAACTCTTGTGCAACCAGGAAGTGGATTTGAATTAACAACCATTCGACACCCTGTACTTTGGCGGGAAACCTATAAGAATTCTGTCCACATATTTTGATGGTTCAATCGTCACCTTGATGAAATGACGACAACCATCCGACTTCCATTGATTTATAGATGACTGCAAAGTAATGATGAGGCGTACCATCCAATCTCACCTGCTCTAAAACGCACGTGCTGCTGCCGATTGGCATTCGACATATCCTTCTTTCAAATGGCATCACCAATTCTTCACTTATATATATTTAGCCTTTCATCTCTTATTTTCACAAGAGCATCTTCAACTTGCTGATTGATATCTCCATATTTCTCACAAACATGACTAACCTTTCCAAATGCAACAACACTTTTTCTCATAAGAGAAACCCTAGATCTCAAGCAGGGACTTCTTCCAACCAAAACCCTTTGGTTTCTTCTCTTTTACCGAAGACATGGTGTTTCACTCATGATCTTCGAGAAAAAATAACTTCTAAGGTCCTACCCGGCGGTAGGGATACCCCCACTAGTGATTACAAAACCCGGGTCACCGCCGATATTCTACCAACGGTGAAGATCGATTGCTGCTGGAAAACGATTGAAATCCTAATTTTCACTAGTGAGGAAAAGATCACCCCTTACAAAGAAGGGTATTCTTATGTTTATACTTACCCTTTTTTCATAAAACTCTGGGACGAGATTGATGATGTCATTCTAGAATTCTGCCGCCGGTACAAAGTATACATATCTCATGTGGCCCCCTCAAATATGGAGGGTGGTCGCGTGCCTCCAGCATTTTGCTCGGGAAGCCAAAGTCGACTTCACTTTCGACTACCTGATTCATCTCAATATGCACCGTCGAAGAAGCAAGAACATTTTTCCAAGTCTCTATGATGACAGTGACCGGGGTTGGACAGAAAGATATATCATCGTTCAGACTGTCGATCTCATTCCCCTTGACAGCCGCCCCATCCCAGAGCGATGGAACCACCACCGTAATTTTTTTTACGATGTATTTTCCCTGAGCACTCCGCTTTTACTTCTGACCGAGCTAAATTATTTCCTTTAGCAACCATATGAGAGCCTGCGAACATAGATGGCCTTGGGACATGGGTTTAGAAGATCCTCAACGGGTCCATCTAGGAACTCCGGACGTAGAAAAAACTTGCCTTGAAGAAGAACTGGGTACCCCGCAACCATGGTATACACCGTAATCCTTATTTTGAACATTTATACTTGTTTTTTTTGTCCTTTCAATGAAACCGTTCTTCTCTTTGCTAGGTCTTTCCAAATCAACAGACATAGCCCCTCATGAAGAGGAAATTGCAGAGGCCCATGAATGAAAAGGTCTACGAGGTGAATCCTCCGCTAGCCACCGGACGAGACAAAAATGTTTGAAGAAGAAAATTCCCGATCACTCCGACTGTACTCCACCCCTCGTTCCCCGCAACACTAATTTAACAGTTGGTTCTCTCCTCGTAGTGGACCTAGATGATGAAGCTCCCAAGGAAGAACGACCTTTGGAAAGAAGGAGGAATGAAACCCTTCTACTTTTTGCAGAAATGGAAGTTGCTAGCCATGGTGCCAGTTACTCTACCGCCTCTTTGATCCCAATAAACACGGTTGCTCTTCAACTCCTGTATTCGCTAACCATCGCCTCCCTACCACCAGTTGCTGAAGATCTCAGATCTTCGGTCATGCCGACCATGATTAAAGAAGAAGACCATAAAATTCCGTATTCCCCAGACCGAGTTTCTTCTTCGCATAGGGATGAATTGGTAGATGAGTACTCGGACCCGATAGCATAAACTGTAGAGTTCTGAATCGTAACCTTTCAACTCTCTGCTGACTGCCACTTTTATTCTAAGCCCGTTAGAGTGACTAACTATATGAAGCATGTGGCCTAAAAAAATGATAGAAGGAAGACTCGTCGGGTATCCTCTGAATACGTTATTAATGAGGGGATGCATGCTGCAGCTAAGGTACTACTCTTTTCTTATCTGTTCATGTTTTATTTATCTCCGCATAACCTCTTCTGATAATTGTGCCCATTTTCTAGGACAACTTCATCTGCTATGAGGGCTCCAACGTATGATCGAAGAAAAAATTGCAGTAGATTGAAAGAGACAATGTCGTTCATCGACTAACGGTGGTAGAGGTGAAACTTGCCAAAGTTGATGAGCTGTGCGCCAAACTTAAGCATCTGGAGGAAGAGAAAGAGCCCTTTAGGCAGCATGCTACTTTAGATGATGATCGGGCCGGGCATTGGCAGAAAAAGTGGAATAAGGCACCGGACACTATGTCATATATGAAAATGCGCCTCTTTGGCCTTGAGGCTGATGTGGGCACCTTCTCTGAACGTCTCTAAATTAAAGAAACAAAAATAAAAGCTCTGAAGAAAGAGATCGAGTCCTTGAGGTCCCATCTTTCTACTTCAACTGCTTAGAATGAGAGACAACGGGAAGAGATTGTTGAGTTTACCCGAGCCAACGAACTCCTTCATGCTACTGACGCCTAGCTTACTTAAGTCGTTCGAGTTGTGGAAGGAGAAGTCCAAGTCACCATTGACAAGTATACTCTGTCCATGATCAATAATGGCTACATGATGTGTCACAAGGATTTGGAGGCAGTGAAGATCGAACTTATAAACATTGACGAGGAGATTATCAAGGCTCAATAGTTAGAGATGGCCTCTACTGACAGCCCCGATGGTTACCTACCCATGGAAGAAGACAATGCTTCATCCAAGGGGTTGATGATGACGAAGTCCTCCCGGATGCGGAAGCTCCTCACTCCCCAGGGCATATGCCTTCTGCCTCTAACAATGTACCCGGGGCATCAACCTCAAATTAGCCTCATTCAGCCCCTACATCTCAGAATTTATTGGAAACACCAAGAACACCACCAGGAATACCCCCGATAAACCATGAAGCGGATAGACCGTAACCTTTTGCGCGGGTTTTTGTTTTAGTATTTTATTTTGTTACATGGTCATTTTTGGGCCTGGTTAGTACCCTTTGTATCAAGACTAGTTTCAGTTGGGAAAAAGTTTGAATGAATTTCCCTTTTGAAATTTTGTTCCAAGTTTTTCACTCTTTATTTATTATCATAAACATGCATTAGTTCAAACCTCAGTACTTTGTTTTATGACCCGAAACCTAGCTTTAAAGTTCTCTTTATCATAATAGGTCAAAACTTGAAGTTTACAGACTTCTCAATAACCTTAATTAAATTCCAAAGATGTGTTTTTCTTTTCATCTTTTACAGGGGCCTCTTATGACCTCCAAAATTAGTCCGGACTTAACTTGTCTCCGAACAACTTAAAACTCCGGTACTTCTAGTATATGGAGCCTTAACGTTTTTGTTAAGATTTTAATAAGAGAGGGCCCTTATTTTTAATGATGTTGTAGAAAAGGACGTCACATGTTCATTGTGGCACGGAATTTTTGATATGTTCAATATAACAACATGTGTTTTATGCTCGTGATGGCAAAGATTTATTTATCATAAATGAAAACTCTTATTGATTTCCTTGACTTACAAATGTGAAGACAATTGTAAGAATAATTCGGCTGCCATCTAGTGTGATCAGTCCGGTTACATATATATTGAATATCTGGGAAGTCCCCAGTGTCGGTGCCCCTTAGAAGCGTTAAAATTTCAAAATCTTCATTCTTGAAATTCTGGGTGTGTATTTTCACTCCATTCCAAGTGTGTATGGCCCCCCAGTATCTGAGACTTCATGCTATGAAAACTTGGATACTGGACAAATCTCTTCGGTAGAAAGATCGTGATGCTGTCTCATTAAAAATCTTTCCGAAAAAATCCTATTAGGACAAAAATCGATCGAAGGGAAAAAGAGTGCAGCGCATGCTCGGACCTACTACACATAGTACTTCTTCAAGTGACTTACATTCCAATTGCTAGGAAGTATATTTCCTTTTTGGTCAGCTAGCTGATAAACTCCTTTACCGGCAATACCAGTTATAGTGTATGGTATTTCCCAATTTGGTCCTAGTTTTCCAGCATTACACTCTCGGGTACTCTGATTGACTCTCTGGAGCACCAAGTTCCTGAGTTTGAAGTGTCAGATATTTGTGCGCCAGTTGTAGTAACACTCCATTCTTTGTTTTTAGGCTACCATCCGGACGTATGCTAAATCCCGACGCTCCTCAAGTAAATCCAGGTGTAAGGATATTGACTTTGTATTTGATTCCTCATCAGCAAGGAGATATCTCAACCTTGGAGTTCCAACTTCTACCGGGATCAAGGCTTCTGCACCGTAGACAAGGAAAAAAGAGTTTCTCCGATACTCATTTTTGCCATGGTTCGATATGCCCATAAAATCTCCGGTAGTTTTGACAGCCAATTTCCTTTTGCAACCTCCAATTTCTTCTTCAAATTCTAGATTATAGTCTTGTTTGTTGACTCTGCTTGTCCATTTGCGCTAGGATGATAAGGAGTAGAGGTGATCTACTTGATATTCAATTCTTCAAAAACATTTGTGACATTGACACCGATGAAATTCCGACCATTCTCACAATCTATCTCCTTAGGGATGCCAAAATGACAAATAATATGTTGCCAAATGAAGTCTTTCACCTTTTTCTATCGTATATTTACGTAAGCTACGGCTTCACTCCATTTAGAAAAATAGTCAGTCATAAAAATAATTTGAGATACCTATATTGGAGCCACTGGTAAGGGTCCGACGATGTTCATCCCCCACTTCATAAACGGCCATGGGGACATTACCGGATGCAGCTCTTCTCCCGGTCGGTGTAACATTTATGCATGACATTGGCACTTATCACATTTCCACAAAAATGCCTTTATAACTTCCTCAATTTGGGGTCAATAGTAACCAGCCCTCATGAGCTTTCTTATTAGGGATTCTGCTCCTGAATAATTTCCACAGATGCTTTCATGGACTTCTCTTATCACGTAATCTGCTTCATCGAGGCCTATGCACCGAGTTAGGAGACCATAAAAACACATACGGTAAAGATTTTCGTCTAGGACACAGTATCGGGTAGCCTTGGTCCTTAGAGCTCTGGATGTCTTTGGGTCCTCCGGGAGCTTTCAGTTCATGAGATAATTCAAGAATTCATTTCTCCAGTCCCAAGTTAGGTTGGTTGAATTTATTTCATCATATCCAATGGGATCCAATGTCGAATGCAACAACTGAACAACTGACTTGGTTTTAGAACCCCCGACCTCTGTGTTGGAACCTAAATTTGTGAGTGCATTCGCCTCTATGTTTTCCTCTCAGGGTATTTGTACCACCATCCATTCTTGGAAAAGGGACAACAACTTCAAAGCCTTTTCAAGGTATCTCAACATATGCTCATTTTTGGCCTTGAACACTCTGTGGACTTGGTTCACTATCAATAGTGAGTCACACTTGAGTTCGATGATTTGTGAACCTAGCCCCCGGCTAGCTCTAAACCTGTAATCAAAGTCTCATACTTTGCTTTATTGTTAGTCAACACAACACTATGTATTGCTTTCCTCAAGACTTCATTGGTGGAAGTTCATAATACAACACCCAAATTGATCCATTTGGCGTTGGAGGTACCATCTGTAAAAAGTGTTCAGATCCCGGCGGCAGTCCTCGAGACCAGAATAGCCTTCTTTTTTGCCTGTGGAGTTACTCCCGGATTGAAATTGGCCACAAAGTCTGCAAGGATCTATGACTTTATTGCAGTCCAAGACTCCAAGGTCTGTATTCAATATCAAATTCACTTAATTCTACCGCTCATTTTGCCAAGCGCTTAGGTAACTCATGCTTATGCAACACATTTTCTTAGAGGAAAAGTTGTTACTACAGTAATTGGGTGGCATTAAAAATAAGGTCGAAGCTTTCGTAATGACATTAGTAAGTCAAAAGCCAATCTTTCAAGTAACGGGTATCGTGCCTCGGCCCCTGACATTACTCTACTTACGTAATAAATATGAAATTGTGTACCTTTTTCCTTCCGCACCAGTACTGCATTTACCACTACTTTCGAGACTGCCAAGTGTATAAGTAGTTGCTCTCGTCCTTTGGCTTTGACATGAGTAGAGAACTGGATAAGTGCGTCTATAGGTCCCTCAAGGCATGTTGGCACTCGAGTGTCCATACAAAGTCGTTCTTCTTCTTTAAAAGTGAGAAGAACCTATGACATTTTTTCTAGGACCGAGATATAAATCTGCTTAAGGCCGTCACGCGACCGGTCAACCACTGCACTACTTTAACATCTTCTAGTACGTCTGGTATGTCTTCGATAACCTTTATTTTATCAGGATTTATCTCGCCCCCATCTGGGAAACCAAGAAATTCAAGAATTTACCAGAGCCAACCCTGAAGGCACACTTTTCAGGATCCAGCTTCATATTGTACTTCCTCAGTACCTCAAAGGTTTCCTGCAAATGACTTAAATGGTCTTCTGCACGAAGACTCTTAACAAGCATATTGCATATATATACTTCCATTGTGTTTACCTATTTGCTTTTCAATATTTTACTTACTAACCTTTGATATGTGGCTCTGACATTTATTAGTCCAAAAGGCATAACGTTGTAACAATAAGTACCGAAAGTAGTTAAAATGTTTTATCTTGGTCTTCTGGGTGCATTCTTATTTGGTTATATCCGGAATACGCATCGAGAAAACTCATTATCTTATGCCCGACCGTAGCATCAATCATCTTATCTATGTTCGGTAGCGGGAACGAGTCTTTAGGACATGTCTTATTTAAATCCTTATAATCAATGCACATTCTAAATTTGTCCCATTTTTTAGGTACTACAACTACGTTTGCTAATCAGTCCGGGTATTTTACCTCCCGAATTGACCCTATATTGAGTAGTCTAGCTATCTCTTCCTTAACAAACCTATTGTGGAGTTCGGCTATAAGCCATTTTTCTGTCGTATCGGAGGGATACTGAGATCTAGGCCCAACTTATGAGTTGTGACTTATGGAGGAAGGCATGTCATATCTTCGTGAGACCATGCAAAGCAATCAATGTTAGATATAAGATACTTAAGAATTAAATCCTTGAGCCCCGGGGTTAGGGGTGGGCATGGTATGACATGGTACGGTATTGGAAACTTCGGTACGGTAATTTCAATTTTTGGTTTTTAAAAATACTATACCATTACCATACCAAAATTTGGTATTGTTAGGTATTTTTAAGTTCGATTTTGGTATTTTGCGGTACGGTAAATCGGTACCATAGTTTGTTCGACTTTAACTTATATATACTCATATAATATAAAATTACGACTTCGGTTATTCAAGAAATGTCTCAATTATATCGTACTAACACGTTACACATGTAAATATATTCAAAAGAAAGCGCAAGCAATCCCCTTCATAAATCAATTACACAAAATGATATTTCAATCAAGATAGAGTAGTCAAAAATACAATGTGCAAACTAGACCTGTCCAAAGGTCGGGTCGGGTGCCTTTTTTTTTCTGCTTGCCCGACCTTGACCCTATTTTTTTAAAACAATTCCGACCCTGGACCTGACCCTTTGGGGACCCTACGGGTCACGGGTCGTCCCTGACCCGTCGGAATTTTTTGGCGGGCCAGGGGTCGGGTCGGGGTCGAGGATTTTTTTTTTTTAAAAAAAAAATTGAATTTCCAAAATTGAAATTGGCATTCACCCCCACATTACCACGAAATTTCGACATTGAAATGTATTGAATATCGTAAGATCTTGACTAAAGAAAAAGAAAAAGAAAATTAGAAATCGATTTGGGGAAAAACACAAATTGATTGGGAAAAAAGACGTTTTTCTAAAAAATGGCTGCGTCAAACCGCCTATGGCTGTTCGATCGGACCTGTCTCGAAACAATAAGCAAAATAAAAAAAATTAGGTAAAACGGACATCCGAGCATAGAGTTATGACCATTTAAAGTTTCACCAATTTACAACTACTTTCTCTCCCTACATTATGCTTCCTTGATATTAACATAACGACTACTAATATAAATATATATAATATAATTAATAATCAACTACCATTTTTATCTTATTTTATGTGGAGCTCAATGTAGATTAGAGCAATACATATATTATAAAAACATGCATTACATCACTTATTAATGGCAAAAATATATATAAGTACAAAATAAATATTAATGAAGGAAAAATAATATAAATTATATTTAAAAATATGCGGGTCGGGGTCGGGTCAGGCCGGGTCAGACGGGTAAAATATTATGACCCTGGCCCGACCCTGACCCTGGCCCTGGTTTTTTTGGGTCGGGTCCCTGACCCAGTGGACATGTCTAGTGCAAACCATTAATATTGTAATAATACTTGTTTATGTATTTGTTAGTATTATAATACTAATATATATGAATTATATATGTAACTATATACTTCGGTATGGTATTCGGTATTTTGATATAATTTTATAAATATCGAATACCATTTTTTTTAAATGCATACCAAATACCATAATATCAAAATCACGGTATACAAATTTTTGGTTTCAGTATGGCAATCGGTATACCTACCATGCACACCCCTATCCGGGGTTATTCTAGTGCTCAAGTATACCTTCCTATTGGGAGTTTCCGGATATAGTGCGATCTACTCTAATTCCTCTATAGTGGACTTGATAGCATCTGATTCATCCGGTACCTGAAAGTATCTGGGTACTTGATACCAATCTGAAAACTCCTCTTCCAGATAGGCTGATACTGATTCTACCGGTGAAACCTGGTGAACCTCTTCTGGTACCGGCTCCGCTTCCTATAATTGCTATTTGGAGTCTGCTTCCACCTCCGGTTCATCTATGGTGTACATCTCCCTGGCAGCGGGTTGTTCACCTCAAATTTATTGATTCCCTTTCGGTGTAGGGAATTTCACCAAGTGATGCAATGTTGATGGGACCGCCTTCATATCATATATCCACGGTTTCCCGAATATTGCATTGTACCTCATGTCATCATCGAGGACGTAGAATTTTGTCATCTTAATAAATCTCATTGCGTTCACCGGTAGGTTCACTTTCCCCTTGTGGTCTCACTTGACATGTTGAAACCTGAAAGGGTTTTGGCAGCCGAAACTATCTTGTCCGCTATATTCATTTCTTCTACAACCTTTAGCCTAATTATGTTAACTGAGCTTCCGGGATCAATTAGAACTCTCTTCACCTGGAAGCAGTCGGTAGGCACCGCGATCACTAATGCATCATTATGGGGAAAGATTACACCGGTAATGTCTTCTTCAGTGAATGTGATGGTATGTTCATCAGGTATCTCCTAAAACCTCTTTTCTCAAGTCACATAAATTTTTGTCTTTTTAGCTGCCGTGAAAGACGTGGCGGCAATCATTGATCCACCATATATCATGTTCATGACATGGTATGGAGCAGCCATATTAGGCTTACCTTTTGTGGGTGGTCCTCACTCATAGTTGTTCCGAGCTCTCTTGCTCAAATATTCCCGGAGATGGTCCCCGCTTAGCATTCCTGCCACATATTCTCATAGATATCTACAATCCATAGTTTTATACCTGTGAGTGCCATGAAAATCGCACCAAACGGTCTGATCTTTTTTACTCAGATCAGACTGTAGTGGTTTCAGTGGTCGAGATGCCGGATGAGTTCTTAACACAACCACCATATATTTTTCATCAATATTGAAATTATACTAAGATAATTTCAGATACCCGGAACCTTTAGATGAATTACTTTTCTTGGAATTCACCAATTTTTGATTATTTCGCCCTGAGCCTTCTTTGTTACTTGATTTATCAAAGGAGCGAAAACTATGTCCACCTCATTTCATTTCGGTGGGAGGATACGATTGATAACAATTTTTTGAGAAATTCCCTTTTTCTGTCTTTGCAAAGATACTCCCGGCTTTAGTTCCAAACATATCGTCCTCAATGCGGATCTTGGACTCATACCGGTTATGCACATCTTCCCAAGTTGTAGGTTGGAATTCCAAGAGATATTCCTTGAGCTTTCATGAAGCATCTGAACTTGAAGGATTCAAACCCTTCGTGAAGGGCTCTTCAGCCCATTTATCCTTTATTGTGGGTAATAACATCCGTTCCTTCTGGAATCGGGTAATGAAATATTTAATGAGTTTTGTTTCTCCTTGTGAAATGCAGAAGATATCCGTCTTACGCGTTTTCACATTCCAAGCTCCTGTGAGCTTTTATGAACATGTCAGCGAGCTAGGCGAAAGAACCAATAGAATGCTCAAGGAGTTGTGAATACAATGTCAGAGCTCCATTAGCGAGTGTTTCAACGAACTTCTTGATCAGAACCGATTATATTTCGTGTTCTCTTAGATCATTTCCTTTCACGGCCATAGTATAAGCCATGATACGCTCATGCGGGTCAGTAATTCTATCATACTTGACAACAAAAGGCATTTCAAAAATTTTGGGGATCAACTCGGGTGCAGCCTCTGGATTATACGTAAATTGAATATACTTCTTTGCATTCGGATCATCAATCACGGGAGGAGCCCCCTATATTTGACTGAACTGACTCCGGAACTCCTGGGTAATTTTTTCTGTCTTCTCTGCATTGGTATCAACTTTGCTTGTCATTCCTTAATGAATTTCAGGACCTTTTTCTGGAATGAGTTTTCAGGGACTTCGCTTTCTGATCCATCATTTGCACATCTGCCTTGATCATCACCGATTCTGCCCTAACCATCACTGGTTCTCCATGTGTATTGGGTGGAGGAACCGATCCTCTTGTTGGAATACTGGCCGTATTTTTGGACATGAACTCCTCTTGAAACCACTTCAGATGCTCCAACTCTTCGCTCATTGCATCATTTTACGATCGAAGATTCTGTATGGCTTCTTCGGGTGTTTCGTTAGTGGGAACGTCACCATGTTGAGTCTGTCCATCTCCGGAAGTGATTCCGTCAGTATGCATCGGGTTTTCGGGTCTCATGGTTCTTAATGGAAGACCATCAAATCCAAGATTATTTGTGTTGTCCCCAACTAGAGATGGCAATGGATCTTGGACCCGGTGGATCCAGATCCATTTTATAGGATATGGATCTTTAAAATTTGGACCCGATGGATCCGAATCGGACTCGGATCCATTTCTGACGGATCGGATCTGGATCTTGTATTTGAGATCTGTATCCGGTCCAGATCCGATCCGTGGAACCGTTTTTTATTAAATATATCAATAACCTAGAATGTAATTTTATAAGTATTTTCTTAATTTTTTCCATAATTTATGTATTGGGTAAAGGGTTGAACCAGGATAAGACACAAGTCACACAACCATGTAATTTGTCCTTGAAGTTTCATTTCTTTTACCTATATGCTCTCTGCAGTTTTTCATATTTTAATTTCTATAAAAAGAAAAAAATATCACTCTTCTTTAAATTTTCCTTTCTTGAATCTGCTAGCCGTAAGCTTTAAGTATCTTTCTCTCATTTGTTTGATCAGCAAAAAAAAATTGGGACTTTTAATATATGACTGACATTGTTTTATGTTGTTTATTGAAGTCAATCAATAGAACTACAAGTGAAGTATCACTAAAGCCTCTAAAAATTAGCTCAAAGTTGCAACCTGTTCAGCATCACTAATGAAGTCAATCGTCTTTATTTTTTTGTGATGCTAAAGCTTTGTTCATTATTTTGAAAGAATGGTGTCATGTTTGTGTAGGTTGATTGAATGAACTCAATCATTTTTTTCAATCAGATTGCGTTTCATTTTGATATAAAAGTTTCAACATGTGAAAATATTATTCAAGCCAAAATTTTTTACATGTAGATCCATATCCGATCCGTGGACCCGGTGGATTTGGATCTTATTTTTATGGACCCGATGGATCTAGATCTGGATCTGGATCTAGTAGGATCCGATCCGTTGCCATCCCTATCCCCAACGTTGCATATTCCTGTCATTTATCTGATCTGAACAAAGAATAAAACTTAATTTGAAAAAATTAGATTAGTAGATGGGTCACTTGTGACACCATAATTGTCCAGGCCCCACGATGGGCGTTAAACTGTTTACTTGTAAAACAATACAGTTGAATTTGTATACGTGGTCAAGGACACGTGGATCTCAAGTGATACGTTAGATAGGAATTCTAGATGAATTGCACTGAAAATGAATAATTACAAGACAAGATAAAGTAATACTTAGCCTGAGCCTTATGACAGCTTCTAGGCAAAGTGATAGTAACTTGTATGAAAGCACATAAATCAAGAGAATAACAATAAGTATTTTGTAATTACTAGAATCTGATGGGTTACAGTGGAATGAGTGCCTTATTTATACATGAGCTACATGAGTACACAACTCACGAAATATGCCCTCATAAATATAAGAGAATGAATGTTATAATAATTGGACAATCATTCTCTCAATAAATGCTATTAAAATGTTGTTGGAATTCGTATGTCCGATTTTAGTAACGCTCGTCCGTTATAACGCAAACGACTCTTAGCCTTCTTTATTACCGGTACCGGTCTTGCTTGTGTCACTTTCGGTACCATTCATACCAAACCAGTAGCACTATAATCTGACGTGGGTCTGACTCAACATCATGCTCCACGTGTCACATCATAATCCGTACAACCGTCTTACACAAATTTTGCCCTATACAATCAAGATTAAAATGTCTGAATTTGAATACACATATGTATATTAAGATGCACATTAAGATTTAGATATATGAATTTGAATACATATGGATATTAAGATGTTGTATTAAGTACCGAATGCTAAATAATTAAGACTGTTTATTTTTTCAATATCTGAATATATAAACTTGTCTTTAGTTTTAAATTGACAAATATAAAGTTAAATAGAATACTAAATTAATCTAATACAATATTAATATAATATTGTTTTTAAAAATAATATAACAGTTGGAGGCGATGATGGCTAGCGATGGTGGTTGTGAGTGCTGATTGAAAATTTGTGTTAGTGATGGTGGTGGTGGTTCAGGTAGTAGCTAGCGGTGATGGAAGCTAATACTAGTGATTAAAAATGATTATTGATCGTGATATTTGGTGGTGACAACTAATATTGTGGTGGACGATAGTGAAAACTAATAGTGGTGGTGAATGATAACTGTGGTTGTCGATACATAGTGGTGACTGATTGTGGTGATTGTCATTAGTGATAGGTGGTTGTAATGGTGGTGATGATTGCAAATGGTGGCTAATGGTGGTGACAACTGATTGTGATAATTGACAGCGGTGGTTATGGTTGATGGTGGTGGTTAGGTGGTGGGTGATGACAATTGATAATGGTGGGCGGTGATAGTTAGTGGTGAAAATGGATGGAATATTAATGAACTACATGACATTTTTGTAGAAACCTTTGAATAGACATCTTAATAATATTAAAACTTTGTCATAGATCTTTCTCATTCAGATTTATTCAGACCCATTAAGTAAATTTTATAATTATAAAAATAAACACTTTTAATGATTAATATATGAATTATTAGGATTCAGACCTAAAAAATAAATAGACTTAACGACTGAGATATAAATGATTAAGATTAAAACCTTCATTAAGTGCAAATAAACGAGGCCTTACTAAGGTTATTGTAAAATTAAGGGAAAATGTCAAAGATACCCTTTTACGATTAGACAAGAAGGGGTTGCTCAGATGGTAAGCGTCATTCACTTTCAACATGACACCAAGGAAGCAAAGAGGGAGCTCCTCGGGGAGGGGATAAAAAAAACCTTTTACGATTATGAAATATTTTTATTTTATTTTTGGTTATGTTTTGAGGTAGTTCATACTCCTACCATTAGCTAATCGTCTCGTATCTGCTATTGATGAAGCTCCAGTAGTAGAAGAATAGATATTTTTAAATTATAGCCAAACTTAGTGGGGTAAATTTGAATATTTTTCTCAAAATATTTTTGACACGTGAAATCCATATTGAAACTCCGCAAATGTCAAGGGTAATGACGAAACGATTTGCCAATAATAAGGGTATGGATGATCCTCAAGTACAAGGGCAACTAAACTCCCTCTATGTGTAGAGTTGGGGAAAGGGCGGGATCACAAAAGTCTGGAAAGGGCGGGATCACAAAAGTCTATTATATTTCTGCAAGAAGTTATTTACACGATTTGAATTTGTGACCAGAGTACAATAAAAATCAAAATTAACACAATTACGAGACAATTTGCTAATCGTAAAAATATGATTGACCTTGAGTGTAATAGAAGGAAAGTTAAAATGTATCGTATAGTAAAGGGGTTAATTTGATCAATTTCCCCTAAAATTAACTAGTAGTAGTAGTAGAGTACTCAGTAAAGAAAAATGGGGAGGAAGTGTAATTTCAGAAAGTAGGAGGGTCTAAAAGGACACGTTTGCAGGGCTTTGGCAATGGACTAGGGTTTTTATATATTTCCGCTTATTGGTATCGTTCTCCCCCAAATACGCATATTGTGAAGATGGAGAAGAGTATGCTTGGAGATTTGGATGCACTTCCTGAAGCTGATAAGCTTCGAATGGCCGCTATGATTGACCAGCTCCAAGTTCGTGACAGGTTCTTTCTATTGCTATCTTTAAATTGTTACTATTAATTACGCTGTTTGTACTTACAGAAATCACTCTCCTGAAAGGTGGAAATAGAAATTAACTTGATTTACCAGTTTGATTAAGAAATATGCCATTTTTAACTTTCGCAGGATTTTGGGTGTGTTTGGTATGAAGGAAAAGGTTTTACAGGAAAATAAGTGGATTTTTTTACTTATTTTCTTGTTTTCGGTACATAAGCATAAAATATTATCCTTAAAGCATTTATATATAGTCTAGACCAGTAATATGGTAGGTGGGGTGAGGGGTAGGGGTGTGGGGGTTACGATGGTAGTGGTGAAGACGAGATGTGTTGGAGGGTGGGGAGAACACAATCGATGTGTAATGTAACTTGTGTAACTTGTTTTCCCTACTTCAAAATTCATTTTTCTCATTTTAAGTACTTGTTTTCCTAGAGAAAATGTTTTCCAAAAATTTTGACCAACCGAACATTGTAAAATTGGAAAATATTTTCCTCCATACCGAACACACCCCAGATGGACCACCATTCTTAATCAATGACCTCTCTTGATTTGACCTTGATAGAGTACTCTGTTAACCCTTTTTGAGAGACTATGAATTTTAGTGTGATGTCATTCCTCATAAAGCTTGTTTCTTTAGGAGGAGTAATCAAAACTAATTAAAAGTTTGTGAAGAATTAGTCACATGAACTAATTGGTTACTGGAATTAAACATGCCATTGAGCTGGTTGTTTTTATGGTGTAGAAGCATGTTGTAGGTTGCTGCAACTTTGATTCTTTGTCATGTGAGCTCTTTCCTTATATCTCCTTTCCTGGCTTTGAAAGTGTACTACTTTGCTTTTTGCCTTTGCACATGATAGAACATTGAATTTTCTAAGACAGAACGGAGAATCTTGCTATTAGCGTATATGAAATAGTCTACAAGTTCCCTTTACTCTTCAAATCCCAATTTTTTTTTTGTATAAGTTCAACTCAAGACCCCCTTAAAGCTTCATCCAACGTTTCATATCTGGATCTGTAAGGATCCCAAAACCGTGATTTACTGCTGGCTCCACCATAATTTGAGTTTCCACCACCAACTATATGCAACTAGCTCATGCTTTTATTCTTAGCAGGGAAAAACTTAGTTTTGATTTGTTACCGGGAAAGAGTAAGAGCAAATAACTTTTAAACTAACATGAAGAACTTTTAACCTCTGAAGTCGTGCTCTCTTTCTTATTGTCCAAAGCTGATATTATATTCCTTTCCCTCAACATCTAAATTAAAATAGAAAGTATTTGGTAATTTGTTTCGATGTTGGTTTTAGCAAGCTTGAGTCAATATGTAAATGTGAATTTGACGGTTTATTCAGCATGTTGTAGGCTGGGATGATACTCCTATGCTCAGCACCAGTTATGCACTGCTAGTCTTAAACTCATAATTGCTGACGAGTCTTCAGAAGTGCAGTGAATCTAGTCATTCTGAAGTCAGAAAAAGGGGTGGAGGAGAGAAAAGAGTTGGAAAGGAATTGGAAATTGAGGATAACACTAGGGTTTCATGAGCATCAACTTTTCTAGATTGCTGAGATGTTTATGGATGAGAGACTACTGATTAACAGGGGTGTTCATAATGGAAGTGCGTATTGAGTGTGTAATGTGGAATTCCTGGAATTAGGCGGTGTTATCAAAGGAAAAAGCGGAAAAAAGCACCAAGGTTTGATTGGGGTTTTAAGCTTAGAGAGCAAATGAAGCGCATGCTTTAATGAAGAAACGTACAAAACAAGAATATACGTGTGTGCACGCATGTGTATATTATCTTTATATACTTTGAGAATAGTATAACTATACTCACATACAACTTCTATACTAATTAGGGTTCAATTGATTTGAAGACATTTTTTAGGGTTGAATTTGGAGCCAAAGGATAGAAATAGAATACCAAATTAATGGTACATGCCTATTTTCTTTTGGTTGGACAGTACACCTTTGTCAAAATTTGACAGGAGGGCACTAAGGGTATTAGAAGTAACCCTAGTGTCCCCGAACTTACTCGTGTCAGTTCTTTTCGTGAGTAATGAGCTAATTTTGCTGGATTGAGTAATTATTACTGTAGCCCTATCTTGGTAGTGAGCCGTTTATGGCATAAACCTATTCATCTCATGAGTTTTCGAGAGTCCAAGCCCTGAGAAATGACATGAAACTATAGAAAGCAACTTTTATTAAGCACTTCTCGTGGACCTGAATTAATTAACATTGTTTAAGAATGCTTTTAAAAGGTTGTTATCGAACATATTTTTGAAATATCAAAATACTCTCGGAGAAAATACCATGTTGTATGCATTGTTGGTCAAACTTGGTGGAAAAGAATGGAGGACTCAAGCGAAGTCACATACACATCTTGACAAATTTTTGATACCAACTTGATGTACTTTAATGAAATTCTCTGACTTATCGAAATGATATTGAAGTACCCTCTGGTAAGTATTTTGTTTAGGGCTTCTTTAAAAGGGCAAGATGATGAGCTCTTCAAAACCAACCCTATAATATGTGCTTAAAGGGGCTGCAATGTCTATTCTAGGGGAATTTTTTCTTGGCACTATCCTGTTGCCAAATTTTGTAAAAATCTATTCTGTATGGATTCATTTATGGGTATCTATCCTATATGTGTATGGAAGTACCTGGTATTGATATGTCAAAGTTTTTGTCAATTATTAGTTTATTTTGAAGTCCCGTCCGATGTACCGACACCCTAAGTACACCCACCCCCTCTGGGTACGTCAAAGCTACTGAGGGATCCATGTAAGATAGGACAATATATGTTTAAAAGGGAAAAAGATTGGGAGGCTATCTGATCTTTAGTTAGTTAAATGCGTTTATTATGTGATATATAGCAAATAAAATATCTAACCAGACATTCCACTGTGTTAATCCTAAGTTTGTTCTCACCATGCAATTGTCAATTCCTGTTTGGATATTGATTACACAAGAAACAGGACATAGGGAACTTGCAACACTTTCACCCCCGTTAGTTCTATCGATTCTGTTTCACTGATGTATGCATATTTTGTGCTAATGCTGGAACATACTGATTTGAGAATTGAGAAAATGAAGATAATATTACCTTGATTGTCATAAAATTAAAGACTTCAGTAGTAGTTAAACCCACTAGCTCAGTAAAAGGTAATTTAAAATCCCCAATTCTGTAAACATTGCATGAAATAATATAAAATAGAATATGTTGAAGTAGAAAATTGAAGAGAATTAGAACGGGATTTTATTTTGTTACTGCCTGTGTCACTTAGTACTTTCTCATGATAATAGTGTTATAACTCTAAAGCCTCGTCTCTTTTGTCTTTAACACTGCAGCTTGAGAATGTATAATTCCCTGGTCGAAAGATGTTTCACAGACTGTGTAGACAATTTCAAACGCAAAACTTTAGACAAACAAGAAGAGACCTGTGTCAGGCGATGTGCTGAAAAGTTCTTGAAGCATTCTATGCGTGTGGGTCTTAGATTTGCCGAGCTTAACCAAGGTGCACCAACACCAGACTAAGATGCTTCTGCAATTCAATTTCTCATTACTGTAGGCATTGTTTTATTGCGGTTTCATCAAGATGGACAAGGAGTGGAATTCCTTATTTTTGAATGTCAACAGCTTTCCTCGCCAAATTAATTGGTAAAATGTACTTTTGCAGTTTTGCTTCTATCCCAAGAATTCTACTAGTGATGAATATTAGGAACTTGAATAGTAGAACTGGATCCTGTAACTAGAATGCAGGCCACTTGCTGTTACAATAGCATACTTTTGTTGCAGAGTTCCAAAAAATAAAGTGGTTCCGTACCATAGATCTTGTCGTCTGTCGCTTGTCCGGCCCCGCATAGTGGCAGCTTTATTATATATGGCTGTGCTTTTTACTCAACTTCATCAAGAATATATATCTGTTGCCTTTGTGCTATGAAGACATTTTGATGAACTTGATTACTTGAAGATGAGAGAAGGATTTGCTTTTGTTTCGTCATTGTTTGAAGCTAAAAATTACTAGGAGGAATTTACAAATGTCTAGCTTAGCCATTATGCTACGAGCTTAAATTAGGAAAAGTCACCTTATTTGTATAATATTGTGGCTTGAAATTAATGTAAATGGATAAACATGATCAATGAGGATTTATGTAGATAATCTCAACTTGTGTGGTACTAGGGTATAATAATAGTAGTAGTTATTATTGCTTGTTATCTAGGATTTTGTTTGCAAACTAAGAATTGATTAGGTTGAAAATTGGGTTGTACACAAATAATCAACACACCGCATCAAATCACAACCCAACCGCATCAAATCACAACCCAACCGTATCAAATCAATAACTCGAGTCAAATAAAAAAAAAGTTGAGTAATGATTTGATATTAAAACACACCTCAACGTAAGAAATACTGGAGCACTAGTTACATGTTTTGTATTGTGGAGACTTATCGAAAATGAATTGAAAAAATCGAGATTGAAAAATTCAGACTTTTATTGATTTGATTTAAATTTTAAAAACCAGCACAATTAATTTTGGTTTGGTAAATGCAAAAATTGAACCAACTCAACTTATGTGCATCCCTAGTTAAAAATAACAAAGTTTTTTTCTTATTTCTC
The DNA here is from genome assembly GCA_034509755.1 of Anisodus tanguticus. NCBI lineage: Eukaryota > Viridiplantae > Streptophyta > Magnoliopsida > Solanales > Solanaceae > Anisodus > Anisodus tanguticus. The sequence goes on along the minus strand of CM067540.1, from coordinate 49,910,125 downwards.
GATAATTGAAAGCAATTTTCACTGATATAAGGATCTACCAACAATAATCTCCACTATGATAAAAACCGACAATGAATTTATGCCCCTACAGAGATTGGTCAAACTCAATTCAACATTTTATTCGTCCGAATTTAATTATGTCATAACTCTATAATTTGGGTTAAGTTTATCGTTGGACTTTTTCAATTTACCTTAGCAAATTTGCTCTGAATAATTAACTATTTATTGTATGTCAACTTAAGCTAATGGTACGAAAAAAATCTAATCCTAGCAGTGTACGTAACTTAAATACCTCCCTATTTATCATTAAATTAAATTTCAGCCGTTTATCTACGAAGGAGATGAACCGAGTTAAACCAATGCACATGCTCAACGTATATCCACCGAAATGTGCCGTTTGAGGTTTAAACTTCTTTCTCGTAGCCTACACGTGAAACCTTTAACGCCGTTACGACACTCACGTTAATTTATCATAATTCCAAAGAGCAAAATTGAGAAAATGACAAAAATTGTTCCTTATCTATGGTAGTAGGTTTAAAATAATCTCTTAAATACTATTTGAGCAGTTTTAATCCTTTAAATTTATAAAAAAATTACACTTTTGTCCTCAATCAAATATTTATCAAAATATGATTGTTAACTTTAATCGAAAGAGTGATTTTTTAAACCAGAAACATCAGAAATTTTTGTCAAAATTCAAGAAACTGCAACATAAAAAACTATCCATGTACAATAAATCAACCAAAAAATAACAAAAATTACACTTCAAAAAATTGCTTTGAATTTTTGAAATAGACCTAAAATAACATAAACTACAAAATTATACTTCCAAATGTGAGCTCGATTAAATATTTTCTATTTTCAAAATCGAATTAAATTTAATAATCATATGATAAATATCAAATTTCACAATCAGTTTGGTAACCAAAAGTACCCACTTTTGATAAATTTAAAGGATCAAAATTGATCGTTGATACTTAATGAAATTTTGTCATTTTTCTCGCAAAATGTTTAACGGCTACCAAACGGCCCCGTCGGTGGCCCCCTTGATATATTCGTTATGTACAAAACTTATTTTTTGTTTAATATTCTGAAGATTTACTTTCCTGTATCATTCAACGGGCAAGGTTTTTTGTTTTGTATAGGTCAATTTATCTGTCTAGGAAAACTGAGAGATTTATTGGGTTTCGAATGAGCTTAAATTACAGGTTAGTTTGCTGTTAAATTATTGAAAGTGCTGTTAAATATTATAGTGTTATTGATTTCTGATCAATTTAGCTTCAATTTTTTTTTGTTCGACTTGTTTGATTGTGTTTAGTTATTTCGTTGATAGGTTAATGATGAGATCGGTTTTATTGCAAGGGTATATTGTTTTGAGTTTTACTTGGTTGTAGTTTTGATCTGAAAATGGGAATATGATATCTGGATTTAGTTATACTTATATCTATGGGAATTATTAGGGGTCTTAGGGTTTGCATAGAGTTGGGATTTTGTTTTATTTAAATGGATTAGAGAAATTCTGTTGGTGTGATTATTTTAAAGAGATAACCGTTAGGGGTGGCAAACGGGCGGGTCGGGTCGGATATGAGCGGGTCGAAAATTGGTTAAACAAAAATGGATCAATTTCCTGACCCCTTGATATTTAACACAGATAAAAAATAGATTAATCCGACAGATAATATGGATATCCATATTATCTAAAATTACTTTAAAGATGTTGGCTTCATGTAACTAATATGGAGAAAATTAATTTACCTTCTTGTCCACAAATCTAATCCCTAGTACATTGTTGCACCTCAAGATTTGCGGAAAAAATAGAACTTCGAAGTTTTCCAATGAGCCGACCTCCAACAAACATTTTTCGAAAAATATCCACCCAAGCCCCACCATTTCCACCCCATTGCACCCACCCTCCACCACCCACCCCACCCACTCCCCAACCAAATCCCACCCCCACTCTCGAATGCACTTCATCTTTAGTCATCCTTATCCCACACCACCACCCACCCCAACCTCACCCCACCCCACATCACTACCCCACTCAACCCCCCTCCCGCCCACCCCCTCTCAAATTTTCTACTTCATATATTTTATTTTACTTTTATAAAAAATAGAAATTTTTTCTTCCCCCCTCCCAAACCACAACCCACCACCCATTCCACACCAAATTTAACCACACAAATTTTCCATTTTTATAAGTTTTATAACAACATACCCAGTGAAAATCCCACAACGTGGGGTCTCGGGAGGGTAGAGTGTACGCAGACCTTACCTCTACCATGGTAGATAGAGCGGTTGTTTCCGAGAGACCCTCGGCTCAAGACAAAACACAAGCATAAGCAAAGCAAGAGAAACGGTCAGATCCGGACAAGAAATTTAAAGTAGTTTGAAAATGTTGGTATCAAAAGCGAATAAGCCATGATAGCGCATTCTGAAAAAGGAAGCAGTAACTAACACAAGTAAATAAGGTAAACAAAGTACACTAGAGAACACATAGCAGCAGAAATCAAACAACAAAGGACTATAAAGTAATACTGCGCCTACTAGTATGATAAGCTAGACGAGTCTACAATAATAATACTACGACTACCAGCTTGTAAGCATAAGTAGGACTACGCTGGACTACCTACTACTCTAATCTGTGTCCTCTATAGCCCCCTATCTGAGGTCATGTCCTCAATAAGTTGCACCTGCATCATATCCCGTCTAATCACCTCTCTCCAATACTTTTTTGGCCTACTTCTACCCTTCCTAAACCCGTCCATAGCCAACCTCTCGCACCTTCGCACTGGGACATTTGTGTGTCTACTCTGCACGTGTCCGAACCATCTCAACCTCACTTCCCGTATCTTATCCTCCCCCGAGGCCACTCCCACTCTGTCTTGAATATCATCATTTCTAATTTTATCCCTCCTTGTATGCCCACACATCCATCTCAGCATCCTCATCTCCGCAACTTTCATCTTTTGGGTGTGCGAAGTCTTGATCGGCCATCACTCCGCCCCATACAACATAGTCGGTCTAACCACCACCCTATAGAACTTGCCTTTAAGTTTTGGTGGCACATTTTTATCGCACAAGACTCCAGATGCGAGCCTCCATTTCATCCATCCTGCCTCAATACGACGTGTGACATTGTCATCAATCTCTCCATTCCCTTGGATAATAGACCCGAGGTACTTAAAGCTGCCTTTTTTTGGAATGACCTGAGTACCAAGCCTCACCTCCACGCCTGTCTCAAGGTCGCTTCCGTTACTAAACTTGCACTCCAAGTATTCTGTCTTGGTCCTACTCAACCTGAATCCTTTAAATTCCATAGTCTGTCTCCAAACCTCCAGCTTAGCGTTCACTCCGCTGCGAGTCTCATCAATCAGGACTATGTCGTCTGCGAATAACATACACCATGACACCTCCTCTTGAATTTGTCGCGTCAGTCCATCCATCACCAAGGAAAATAGGAATGGGCTAAGAGATGATCCCTGGTTCAGCCCCATCATCACTGAAAAGTGCTCCGAGTCTTCTCCTCCTGTCCTTACTCTGGTCTTGGCTCTATCATACATATCCTTGATCGCCCTAGTGTACGCTACAGGTACACATCCAACCTCCAAACATCTCCATAGAACCTCCCTAGGGACTTTGTCGTATGCCTTCTCGAGGTCGATGAAAACCATATATAAGTCTCTCTAACTCTCCCTATACTGCTCCACCAATCTTCTAATTAGATGAATGATTTCTGTAGTCGAACGTCCTGACATGAATCTAAACTGGTTCTCGAAAATAGACACGCCTCTTCTCACCCTCATCTCCACGACCCTTTCCCAAACTTTTATAGTGTGGCTTAGCAGCTTGATACCTCTATAGTTGTTGCAACTCTGGATATCACTTTTGTTCTTGTATAAATGAGTACAAGTCATTGTACTCCACCTCCATTCTTCGGACATTCTCGCCGTCTTAAAAATGGCGTTAAACAACTCAGTCAGCCACTCCAAACCTGCCCTGCCTACACTCTTCCAAATTCAACTGGGATCTCATCATGCCCGGTCGCTCGTCCCCTGCGCATCCTGCAAACAACACCCTTAACCTCTTCAACCTTAATGCCTCTATAATACCCAAAATTCCGGTACCTACCAGATCGCTCCAGATCTCCCAACACAATGTCTCTAACTCCTTTTCTGTTCAAGAGTTTATGGAAGTAAGACTGCCACCTCCACCTAATATGCGCGTCCTCCACCAGTACTTTGTTGTCCTCGCCCTTGATGCACCTCACGTTATCCAAGTCACGGTCCTCCTCTCTCTCTCCTTGCCTAGTCTGTAAAACTTTTTCTCCTTGCCTTTTCCTCTAATTCCACATACATGCATTCAAAAACCGCCGTTTTCGCCGCCGTAACCGCTAGCTTTGCTTCCTTCCTCGCCATCTTATACAATTCCCTATTCATCCAATTCGTCCACTTATTAGTTTTTATAAAAGTAAAATAAAATATATGAAATATAAAATTCGAGAGGGTAGGGATGCGCGGGGGAAGGGGAGGGGGGTGGATGGTGTAGAAAATAAAAATAATTTTTTAAAAAAAAAATCAATTTTTTGGAGGGGTGTTGGGGGAGGGAAGGGGGGAGGGAGGTGTAAAACAAATAAAAAACTTTTAAAACCTTTTTTAAAGAATTTTTTTTGGAGGGTGGTGGAGTGTGGGTGGAGGTGAGTAGTGTAGAAAATTTTAAAAAACATTAAAAAAAACTTTTTTTGTAGGGGATGGGGGGGGGGGGGGGGGGGCCAGGTTGAGCTGGGTGGTGTGGTGTGGTTGGATGGTTGGTGAAATGCCACTTGTGGAACTTGTTTTTCCTAATATTATTAAGAAAGCCATTTTTCCTTATTTTTAAGGAACTTGTTTTACTAAAGTTGTTGATTTTATCCATTTTACCCATTAAGTTACCCATATTTTAAGTGGATAATATGAGTTGACCCATGACCCATTTTAAATAGATTGAATATCCAGCCCATTTTAAATGGGTTGGGTCGGGCGAATATCCATATTTTTTACCCATTTTGCCGCCCCTAATAACGGTAAAAAACACACATGAACTATTGTTTTTTCGCGAGTTTCACACCCCAGCTATCAGTTGTTTAATTTTCCTACCCGAACTATCACCATCTATGTATTAAGACACACCTCAACTATCGGTGTTCCTTTTTTCTACTTGAATTATCACCGCTGTAGTTCAGGTAGGAAAAGTGAATAAGTGATAGTTGAAGTCTGTTTTACTACATAGATGGTATGGTGATAGTTCAGGTAGGAAAAGGGAACAACGGATAGTTGAGGTGATAGTTCAGCTAGGAAAAGGGAACAACCGATTGTTGAGGTGATAGTTCAGGTAGGAAAAGGGAATAACCGATAGTTGAGGTATGTTTTAATACATAGACGGTGATAGTTCAGTTAGGAAATGGGAAAACCTGATAGTTAAGGTGTGTTTTAATGCATTGAGGGTGAGAGTTTAGGTAGGAAAAGGGAACACCTGATAGTTGAGGTGTGTTTTAAACACATCGATGGTGAGAGTTTAGATAGGAAAAGGGAACAACCGATAGTTGAGGTGTGTTTTAATACATCGATGGTGAGAGTTCAGGTAGGAAAAGGGAACAACTGATAGTTGGGGGTGTGAACTCGCGAAATAGTGATAGTCCAGGTGTGTTTTTGACCATTAACTCTATTTTAAATTGAATTTTGCTATTGGATTGGTGATTTAAGGTTTTTGAGTTGTGAAGATGGATGGATTGAAAATAGAGGATTGCTGTACTGAGAATAAGCAATCGACGACTGCTTCAGCTTCTTCGGTTTCTAAAAATAGTGGCAGTGTAACTGTAAAGTCATTTGAAGTATGCAGCCCGACGCCTACATCACCAGCTCATCGGTAATGTTTTTTTTGCCTCTCTATATGATAACCTTGATTAGGACCAGCATATTAGACCTTGTATATTTGGCGTTAAAAGTTGCAAATCTGAACATTGGGAGTACATTCATGCCAATTTTAATATTGAAGTTCATCTGAAGTTTAGAATTGGATTTTCCTGGATTGTTCTTTGTTTTTTCGGTTTAAGATTGGCTTGTTTTAAAGTGGAAACCCTTGTGCATGAGATTGTATAATAGTTAATCTGTTTCATATCTTAATTTAGGTCATTTATGAATAGGATTAGAATTTAGAACTATGTTTATGTGCATATGAAGGTGATTCAACAGTGGAATAGCATTGCCTAAGGGTCAAGATTACTATCACGAAGACAACAGTATTAGAGTCGATTATGTCATGCAATTTTTCTCTCCTATTATCTCCTTCATTCAGACACAAACCTGATTTACAATCATGTGAATTATCATGTTTTTCTATGATGTGATAGGGTTGTTTGGAGTTCACGGTGTTCTGCTGCTAATTTTTCAATGTTAAATGGCAATATACTAGCGTAAAGTAGTGATTTATGCTTATTGCTCTTTGGCGTTTTGCGAGTCTTGCTACCATCTAGACCACATGTAAATCATGAGATTTTTGTAATGAGTTCAATTTTGCAGGAGAACCTCTGGTCCAATTAGACGAGCAAAGGGTGGTTGGACTCCTGAGGAGGTAAGAAGTTTTCCTGGTAAGTATGATACAATCTTGTGGTGCAAGACCGATTGCCTAAATGCCCAAGCTCCCTCAGGTTATGTTGAGTTGTAGTTTCAAGTTTTCAGTAGTGGATACTACTGAGTTGTTAATTAAAAATAGTAGGAATTTGGAAAAGTTAGTTTCTCGTGGAACATTTTCTCTTCTGAGTTTGTTTGTGCTTCTACAACTTCATGGTATATTAGCATAAACGTGGTTTAAACTAGAATTCTTATGATAAATTCAGCTTTTGGTTTTACTTTGAGGAATCATGTATTGATTATATATATTTCCCAATGCCACAGGATGATACTTTAAGAAGGGCTGTTGCAGCTTACAGGGGGAAGTGCTGGAAGAAAATAGGTATAATTTCTTTGGTAGTGTTTTTGGAAGTTATTACAGATTTAACATTCGTTCAGCAGCTAGTGTCTTCACTACCTATTATAGATCGAAAGATCTTATGCCGCAAGACTTGTTATACAGCAACCCTGGGAGATGCATGTCTTCTATCCCTTTTCCCATTTCAAAAGTAACAGGAAAACGTAAAAATGTCTATGCATATAAATACTGCTAGTGCCCCCCGGGCTTTGGTCTAGTGTAAGAGCGCATCATGTGATGATTTTAATTAGGCTCATGTCACGGGTTATAGAACACCGTCACAAGAAAAAACTTGGTATTTAAGTGGGGAAGGGTAGAGGAGTGGACCCATTATCCACCGAGTTTCGTACCGTGCATAACCGACCCTTGTGAATTTCTCGATCATCAAAAAAAGTAAAAAAATAAATAGTGCTCATGAAGTGTGATTCAAATTCACACTGACACTCATATTTGAACGTAGATGTTTAAGTTTCTACTATGGTTACTATGGGACCTGATAAGTGCTCTACAATAAGATCTTATCAAGAGGTAAATAATATGGGATATAGTTTACTTTATCATGTTTGTATCTTTTAGTCGTGAATATAGATTGAATATGATATATATCATTTGACTTGTTGTTTTTAATTATTGTCTTCTCCAAGCTGAATCTTAGTCCTACTTTGTGCTCCCTGTTTGATTGAACGATATTTCTACAAATATGATCAAGTAGGAAAATGATGCTATATCAAGGTAGGGAGCCACAATTGATCGATCACAGATAGGGAAAAAGAGTAAGCTACTATACATATGGAAAAATTAATGATAGGTTAAATATATAAGGGGATCGTTTACCACTTATTATCATATGACACTATAAGTCAGCATAAAACACATAAGATCCGCTGTTCCATGAGGCATAAAAGTCAATCTCAAGTCCTCTTGGAAGGGTTTAGCTTAGGAGAGGTCATTTGCTTTCTTTGCCTTGTCCCAAGATGCCACTTCTTTCCAAAGACCAACTAAGACTTCTTAATTGGTTTGTAAATAACTCGGGGAAGAATTTAACTTAAGGCAGTCATTTGTTGTCTTTGCCTTGCCTTGAGAGATAATCATTCCCAGAGACCAACAAAGACTTCTTAATTAGATAACTGTAAATAGTCCCATGGCTGTCTTGCCTCACTCTAGGTTGGCCTTTTTGTTTGACTAAGTAGATTTTACTCATGCAGTTGGTGTAGCCCATGGTGCTGTCAGCAGTGATATACTCAACCTTCTTTTTTAGTATGTTCATTTGCAACACTTGGTGGGCCTTCTTGAACAAAAATTATCTCAGACTTGTTAGGTGGTCTATTTGTTCGAGTGTTTTGAATGCATTTTTTATAGACATGGTAGGCAAATGTGTTCTAGCATGTAATTTACTTATATTTTGTAACAAATTATTTGTAGCTTAAAGTCTAGGGTAGCTTTGGGCCCCAAGGGCTTTGGTCTAGTGGTAAGGGCGTAGCTTGTGATGTTTAGGTTAAGTGCATGTACGGGTTCAAAACCTGCCACATACAAGAACTTGGTATTTAAGTGGTGAAGGGTAGAGGGAAGATCCACTATATACCGATTTGAACCGTGCGCCACCTTGGTGATTTCTCGATTATCAAAGAAAAAAGTCCAGGCTAGCTTTGGCAGTTACTTCTGCAATTTGATTTTGCTACAATCATCACTCTCTATTTCATTCTTCTCAACTTTCCTGTATTGTAATTGTTGTTTGTTAGATGAAATAAAATTTTGAGATTGAGTATACCAACAAACCACATTCAACAGGGAATGCAAATTGCATATGCCGAGGAAAAAATTAGAGAAGGTTGCATGAGACGGTTTCCCTTATCCTACATAGACCTCCTAAATATATTCGTGCTTAGGTACGACATGACATTGTGATGGTTGAAGGTATAAGAAATGAACAAGATAGATCCAAAGTTACATGGAGCAAAGTTGTACAAAAACCTACAACATTAAAAATTCATGGACAAGGGTATAATTTGGTATTGAGTGTTGGAATGAAATGAGTCCAAATAGTGGAATAGGTATCAAGGATGCATGTAGCAGACTTCAACTAGTTTGGCATTGAAGTATATTTGTTGTTGATATTCCAAAGAATGGTAAACATGTTTCTTTGACAATAGAGTCCGCCAAACTTGGTTCAATAGATGGTAAACTTATAAGGTTTACCAAAGAGCAGATATTCAACTTCTTTGAACTCTGAAATGTTAGCTTATTCGAACTTTTTGTGTGAGTCGCTCTTGATGTGGTTCATCTCGGATCATTGGGTAACATGTTTCATTCAGCTTTTGATTTAAGCTTACTCTGTGATTAGAAAAAAAACTGGTTTTATTCAAACACTGATGTACATGCAGCTGAATTCTTTCCGGATAGATCTGAAGTGCAATGCCTGCATCGATGGCAAAAGGTTCTGAATCCAGATCTTGTAAAAGGACCCTGGACTCAAGAGGTTGGTTATTCTTTTCTTCTATATTAATCTGTTCTTCTAGATCGTGCTTGGACGATCTTGGTAATTTCTGATATCCTTCAATTAACTGGTGAGTTTGTTTATAGGAGGATGATAAGATCATTGAACTGGTGGCTAAGCATGGACCTACAAAATGGTCTGTCATAGCCAAATCATTGCATGGTCGGATAGGGAAGCAATGCCGTGAGAGGTAAGATCAGATATGGTGGTCATACATTTGTAAATGTTTATCTTTGTTGAATTTAACTGTTCATTTTCCATATATTATCAGAGAATCTGTTGATTCATTGCCAACTTTCCCCATTGCTCTGGTACTAGATACAACACGTCAGTCGATTGTATATCAGTGACTACCTTGCTTATACCTGATTCAACTTTTTCTGCTAATATCAAAATGAATTCTTCATTTTCTTTTTCAAATTGGGAGATCCTACAAGATTTGATTACTTATTGCATTGGCTTAATGATGATTTCCTTGTTTTCTCAGGTGGCACAATCATTTGAATCCAAATATTAAGAAAGATGCCTGGACATTGGAGGAGGAACTAGCGCTTGTAAATGCTCATCGAATCCATGCGAACAAGTGGGCTGAAATTGCTAAGGTTTTACCTGGAAGGTAATCATTCAGCAAAGATATTGAACATCTATTTAGGTGGGTACAACACTTGTAGATGATCTAAAGGAAGTAATGATTTATTCATTCAGTAGAATAAAAAGAAACAAAATTTGTATGGGTTTGATTTTGAAGTCTTTCTGTTGATGTGTTCAAAGAAGTCACCAAAGAAAAATTATAGGAAAAAGCTCGTGAAAGATTGTGTGGAGCTCCTGGAATTGTGTATAACATTGTCTTGTATTTAAAGAAAAACATTTAAGGCCTGGCTATTCCGATTGAGAATACGGAAGAGGCTATGAAATAGAAGAAAGAAGGTGAGTTCGAATGCTAACTCAAGAGGCCTTCTCTTCCTCTTATTGTGAGAAGTCAAATTGTTAAGTCCAGTTGGGGCAACCTGGCCAGACGACATTGTTAGCGGAGTTTTCGTGGCAAGGTACAAAACTTTTTGTCTGGGTCTTGGGCAGACAAACTCAACTGGTACAAATAGGAAGGCTCGTCCAGTGAGTGATGACACTATGTGCGACTATGTGAAGGCCTTTTGTTTAGCATCTAATTTATGGGCCTAACGACTAGGTGCATGATGTTTAACTTCATACTTGTTGTTTTCCGACTAATATGCACACTATTCCCATGATAGCTATGTTTTTCACCCTATTGTGGTAGAGAAAGCTAATGACTTCACTAGTGAGTGCTTACATGCATATTTCTTATCTCTGGATATTACATTGATAGAGACAAATACCATTGGAGCTTTAAATCATCTGATTTGTTTTTGCCTCTTACCTAGTGCTATCTGTTGGTAACTGTTGATACTCAGAAACTTGTATATATTGAACCGTCCGAAAAAAGAACCATTGGCCTTGATATCGACTTTAAGGTGGATAAGTTCTGAAGTTAAAGCTTTTCTCAGCCACTGTGCCATACATATGACGTAATAACCTAACAGAAGTATGCTCAAATATGCTGAATTAATGCATAGTACCTTTTATCTCTCTTAAACTAAGTTTCTTGCTCATAACTTGACCAAGTTTTATACAGGACTGATAATGCAATCAAGAACCACTGGAATAGCTCTTTGAAGAAGAAGTTAGACTTTTATTTGGCTACTGGAAACCTTCCATCTGTTGGTGGAGATGGCCTTCAAAATGGTTATAAGGACACCACCGGTACAGCTTCAGCTGAAAAGGCGCTTGTCTGCTCACATAAAGGATCAGATTCAACTGAGCTTGCTTCATCAGGAACTACCGATGTATGTAAAATTGAAAATGGTGGCAAGAATCATCAAGATGCCAAACTGCTGGTTGCAAATATCGATGCTTCCAATAGTGGTCCTCAAAATGAGTCCGCTGATTCTGAAGTTGTTAGGTGGGAGGCACAGTCACCAGTAATGCATGCTATCCACGTTCAACCAATTACAGAAATCAGGTTTGAAGGATATCGAACGAATGGTAAAGTTGATCAATTTAAAGTCATTGAAACTCCATTTTCTTGTGAAATACCTACATGTGGTACATTGTATTACGAACCACCACAGTTAGGAGGTTGTATTTCAATGGATTCAGATCATCTAAATACTCGATGGGGTCATTGTGAATCTGATTCAAGTCCAAGTTTGTCACCTAGTTGTTTCTTTACTCCACCCAGTAGTCTGAAGGGAAGTAGTTTGTACACACAAACCCCTGAATCCATACTGAAAACTGCTGCTAGAAGCTTCCCAAATATGCCTTCCATATTCAGGAAGAGAAAGTTGAGCTCCACGCCAGACAATAAAATTGGGAATGCAGATGGAGATATGAGTAAGGATGAAGTCCGTGATGCTTGTGAGGAGAAACAAGCCCTCAGTTCAGAAAAATATGGCATGAATCGGGAAAGTTCTTCGAGAAATCCTGCTTACAATGGCATTGGGCCATGCAATACGAAGGCTTTTAATGCCTCCCCTCCATATCGATTAAGGTCTAAACGAAAATCCATCTTCAAGTCTGTGGAGAAACAGCTTAAGTTTGCATTCGACAATGAACAGAAAAATACTAGTATTGGAGTAAATGATTCAACCGTCAAAGAGATATCTCATGTAGCAGATTGTTTACGTGCAACAAAAATGGGTATCACCTAGAACCCTATGGTAAGCACCATCTTTTCCTTCTGAACTGCAAAGTATTGCACAAAGTATTTCCTAATATAAATACTTAGTAACATAATGTTAACTCAGTTACAGAATATTCAACAGATTCTTTCTTTTTATATGATTCTGCTCAATATTAAGCTTTAGTTCAAACCTCAGAGAAAGAGTCCAGTTAACAGTGTATCTAAATAACCCTTCATTAGATGCTCCATTTAAATTCTGTTCACGGATGAAGCAACTTCTTTTCTGACTTAATTGGTGTGAAATCACATTTTGCAATATACTGACAATGTAAAATCCATTTCTCTTGCTGCTTCTGCTACTCGAAGTAGCAACAGCATTCTTGTAACAATAGTTGCTTTCCTTCAACTAGTTTGTGTTAGCACTAGCATTACGATTTCATCTTTTCTGTTGTGCAGGTTTACTGCTGGAATCAGTGTTTTAACCCTTGTATTATCCGCGACACTGGCCGCCATGATGTTGGATTTTTTGTAAAACCTCATCAACTTCCAGGAGAATTGACCTTTGCATATATTCATTTGTGTTAGGTTCATTTTTTCCCCCCCTTTTCTCACATACGCCAACTATTTGTAGGTCCTTGGCTATTCATTATGCATAGATATTATAGCAGTGAGTACAATTTAACTTGAAGACAAGTTGCAGTCTATTATTATAGAAACTCCGTTAAATACATTGTTAGAGAAGTTCTGTTGAAAAAAGTTACTTGTTCAATATCATCAATTGTTTTGTTATGTAGTATCGTGGCAGTTCATACCAGTGATAAGGTAAAACTATCAATTTTTCTGGACTCGAATGGTAGATACTTACGTGATATTGCTATCTCACTAAGTTTTCATTCATTTTGGAAATTTTATGTTGCTTGATCGGCTAATTATGCAGTACCACTTAATACTTGAGAACATTGGATAAATTCTGAAACTGGATTGATGCTGTAAACAAGTTCTTCTGAAAAGAGGAGAGGGAGGAGGGGGAAGAAGAATACAAGTTCACACTTTTTTTCGTCTAGAAATACAAGCTTTACACTTGCCAACGTTACTTTTAATTTCTTATTTTATCCTTACTAGTTCTATAAGTACATTGGTCTATGTGAGAAATCTTTGTTTTTGTTTCCTTAAATTTTACTCCACCAATCAACATAATCACATAAAATGAAAAGGAACGGAGGGAGTAATATCTCATTTGCACTCACCTCTACTGCTACTTCTAGGATCTAGCGAGCATTTAAATCTTTGTACTTTCGAGTTATCCGTTTGTGATGTAGTTTTGATTCTTTGATAAATGCCAAAGTAAATCTCCAAATCGACGCATATCCAGTGAATAACACAGTTAGATAACATTTCACGATAATGGTGAAGTCTCGTTTAGAACCGATTTTCATGTTATCTTATATTATATGTACACACTATAATAGCATTTCGCTCTAGCAATAAAAAATATCCAGATAAATCGTGTTATTATAGAGGTTTGATTGCACTAAAATAAGATCCTGGGGGCGGATTCATGATTGAAGTTTATGGGTTTGGATTCTGACTTTTGATTTATTGGGATTCATACATATTAAGTACATGTTTGGTTTCGATTCTGGCAACCTAGAAGTGCTTCTGGGTTGCTACTTTCGTGAAAATGAGCAAAATCTGGGTGTTTGGATTTCCTCTCCAAAATCAATTCTCCTCTTCAAAATTGATTCTGGAAGAAGCTACAATTTCTAGCTTCTAAGGTGAGTAGAATCAATTCTACATTTATTTTAATTTGGATTTTTACCTTTTCCTTCATTACCCTCTTTAATTTTCATCAACAATTCTACCCAAAATATTAAGCCCGAAGATCCTATGTTTCGTGATTGTCATTCCAAAATTAAAAATGATCAACGATATAGGTCATTTTTTAAGAATGCTATAGGAGCAATTGATGGTACACATGTTTCATGTGTAGTTAGTGCCAGCGAGCAACCTAGGTTTATTGGAAGAAAGGGATATCCAACACAAAATATAATGAATGTATGTGATTGGAATATGTGTTTCACTTTTGTATTAGCTGGTTGGGAAGGTACTGCCCATGATGCTCGTGTTTTTTACCAGGCTCTCACAAATGCGAACCTTAATTTTCCACACCCTTCTTCAGGTAAGTACTATTTGATAGATTCTGGTTATCCAACACCAATTGGGTACATTAGTCCCTACAGATGTGAATGCTATCACCTTCCTGATTTTATGCGTTCTAACGTGTTTGCAAATCATAATGAAGTATTCAATTATTATCACTCAAGTTTAAGGTGCACAATAGAAAGAACTTTTGGGGTATGGAAGAACATATTTGCAATTCTACGTCGCATGCCCAAGAGCCCAAGTTCAATTTTGAAACACAGGTTCAAATAGTCGTCGCAACAATGACTATACACAACTTTATAAGAAGGAATGCAGAAATGGATATTGATTTTGATCTTTATGAAGATGAAATCACAGTCATTCACCATGATGATTATCATAGATCATCTAACTTGGATCAATCATAGGTTTTCAATGTAGCTTCTTCATCAGAGATGGATCACGTTCGAGACTTAGTCCTCAATCAAATTATAGAGTACATGCAAAATTAGTATTGTAATAATATTTAAGTACTATATTGCACTTTAAATTAGTATTGTAATAATATTCTACTAATATTTAAGTAGTATATTGCACTTTAAATTCTATTATCTATTTGTAATTTTTATTTACATACTTCATATTTCACTATTATTTTAGTAATTTTTATTTATATGTATTTGACTATGCCCATTTTGGTAATTCTACATTCAAAAACAATTTTGATCAAAACTATCCAAACATCATGTATTAATAACAATCACTTTTACATTGTTGCATCCAAACATAAATCAATTATTGTCAAACTCAATTCTGTCAAAATCAATTATGTCCACCGCAGAACCAAACACACACTAAATATTTTTTTAAGATAAACACTGGGTTTGAATCAACGCTATTGAGTTATGTCGAACCTGTATCTTTCACTCTACCTCCCCCTCAATAAGATCCTCAAGTCGTTGCGATGTGACAAGGAGGTCAAGAATTTAAGCCATGTAAACAACCTTTTGCAGAAATACAGGGTAAGGTTGCGTACGGTAGACCCTTGTGGTCCGACTTCTCCCGGAAGTGCATAGCCGGAGCATCGTGCATCGGGCTGCCCTTTTGTCGACATTCAATAATACATCCTCTATTTAAATTTATATGATATATTTTCTTTATAAGTCTGTTCCAAAAAAAACATAAAAATTTATACATGTTTATATTTAAAAATAATTTAACTTTAAATTTTCTATTTCATTCTAAGATGATTTATAGATATATAAACATCTATAACTTATTTTAGATCACAAGTTTTTTTAAAAAACAAATATATAGTATTTTTTTTTAAAATTCCATACCCAATCAAAATGCTTCACCATTGGGAGGGAGCACACAACGAAATCATGAAATGGATGATGACTTGCAAAAGTGCTATTCCAGATTCCCAAATTTTCACTCTTTTTCCTTCACTTTCTACTACTTTAGTCTGTAGAAGACCACCAAGATAACATAAAGAAGAAAAGACGAATGGCTCAAAGTATATGCTATTAGTAGTAGTTTTAAAATGATGCATTACATCAATTTATTCTTTATTATAATATGTAACAAAAACAAACTAAACAAATAGCCGTCTTAGCTCAGCTGGTAGAGCGCGTGGCTTTTAACCACGTGGTCGTGGGTTCGATTCCCACAGACGGCGCCAATCTCCATTATGTGTAATTTTGCAGAGAGAGGAGAGTCCTCAAATGTTTGACAGAAATAATTTTTAAATTTATGGGCCAGACCTCCGACTATATGATGAGTAGAAACTGCATTTATTGGCTCTTTTTTACCTAATCTTTAAAAAATAATCACTATCGTGAAATTGTAAATTGAAAAGTGATTATTTATGAATTTTCTCCATTATATGACTACTCAATTAATTTCTTTCACTTGTTATAGTGGTTTTTCCTTATTTTTACTTCGTCAATGAGTGTGAGTTAAAATAGAAGATTTAATTCAGAGCACACCTACACTATATTTGAGAAATAATTTAAGTATTCAACCCATAACCTTAAAGTAACAAAACAAGGCAAATGACCTCGGATATTTAATTAATGACAGATAAATTAGTTTTCTAATGTTTTCCTGCACATGAAATCTGATTATATGTTTGCATGTGAATTGGAGAATTCTTTTATATTATTTAGAAAATCAAGATTAACCTTATGTAGAGATAGAGAGCACACCATGTTGAAAATGGGTCTGGAGATCTCTATATCTATGAAGAGGGAAGGTTCTAACAAGTTAAAAGTACGTCTATATACTCAATAGGAACTAACATAACGTAATCGATTGAATTGAGAGAGAGAAAAAGGTGTGAAAACAAGCACATTAAAATGTTATTGTAACAATATATTTTGAAATTTGGACATTCAATCTAGAAAGGGAGTCGTTGAACAACGGTAATATTGTCTGCGTGTAACCTATAGGTCATGGGGTTCGAGTCGTGAAAGCAACCACTAATGCTTGCACTAGGATCGACTGTCTACATCACATCCCTTGGGGTTTGACCCTTTCCCGGACATATGGAGAGAGGTGACAACTTTGTCGCAGATATTTCTTTGCTTTCTTTTATGAACTCTACTAGTCGCCCATAAATTATAGGGGCTTTCCAACAACAACAACATACCTAGTATAATTCCACCAGGTGGGGGTCTGGATAGAGTAGAGTGTACGCAGACTTTACCCCTACCTTGTGAAGGTCAGGAATATTTATAAGGTAGAGGGTATAGGGGCTTTTCATTGTATATAAATAAACTTTCATAGTCTACTCTGCAAAAATCCCATTTTCCTTAAGCATATAGAAATCTATGATTCAAATTTACATATAATGATGGTTTGATGTGTGCAAACGCATAATACTTTGGGTACCGAGCTGACCTTATTCAATCTAGAATATCAAAGCTATGAATATAATATCCCAAAACAAATCCCATAAGATATTCTTACTCGACTAATAAATGAAAAGTGCATCCTCCAATAGTATACATTTGCCCCACTTGAGACTTGTTACCATTTCCACGAGAAGTATTGGTAGGGAGAACGACTAATATGTTACTTTTTAATAGGATATTTCCCGAATATTTTTTTATTAAATGTATATCTCTTATTTTAGTCAAAATTGTATTCCTATTATAATTAGATCATCTATTTTAGGTAGAATTATATTTCCTATTGTAATTAGGTTGATTAGTTACCTAGTTTAAATATTCTTGTACTACTATATGTATTGTACATTATTTATGAATACAATCAAGGGAACATATTCCTTTATGGTATCAGTAGCCTAAAAATACCTCCACCTCCGCCAATCATAGCTCTCGGCCGCCACCCCACGGAACCCTAGTGTTTTTTAGCCATTCTCTCTCCCTTATCCTCCTAATTTTCATCTTCCATGACTGACAAAACCAAATTTCATCCTGCACTTGCAGTAAACAACATCAAAAACTTCATCCCTATCACCATTGAGATGGAAAAGGGTCAATACTCCTCATGGGCGGAGCTTTTTAAGATCCATTGTCGTGTTTATGAAGTTATCGACCACATCATCCCTCCTACACCGAATTCCACGGACCTACCTTTGGCTTCGACTTCTGATGATGCACTCTGGTCTCATTTGGACGCAGCCGTCCTCCAGTGGATATATGACACAATCTCTAATGATCTGTTGCACACCATCATTGAGACCGATGCCACTGCCCACCAAACGTGGGAACGTTTGGAAAGTATTTTCCACGACAACAAAAGTCAACGAGCATTATACCTTGAAAATCAGTTCAATGACGTTCATCAGGACGATTTCCCAAATGTGTCTTCATATTGTCAAGAACTCAAGATGTTTGCCGACCAACTCTCCAACGTCAGTGCACCAATCACCAATTAGTGATTGGTCATGCAGCTTATTGCAGGCTTAAACGAATCTTATGACGGCGTTGCCACCATTCTTCAGCAATGCACGCCATTACCTCCATTTTATGAGGCCCGTTCGAAGCTTATTCTTGAGGAAACTCGGAAAATCAAGCGCAACACCACTCAGGCCAGTATTGTCGACGTCGCCCTCACCACCACCATCGGGCCCTCCGCCGACTGCTTGACCTCTAACTCCGGCAATTAGAACCACTGACCCGAGGACCCGTAGCAGCCCTCATCCACTTACAACAATCGCTGAAGCAGGCAGTCCGACAACAACGGAGGCGGGAAAAGGCAGTCCCGGCCGACAAGAAATAGCCAACAGTGACTGCGGCAGTGGCAGCAGCCTCCGCCGTGAGCTGCCTATCCGTTGTGGGCCGCGTGGCCCCATCGTCATGGGCTTCTCCTCCTAGACCATATCCGAAATCTTCATGGACTCCACCTTACAACTGACAGGCCCACCCTGACATACTAGACCCACGTCCCCAACAAGCCTACATAGCACATGCCTCCCACCCTCAACTTATGCACCGACTGACATTGAGGCAACTATGGACACATGCGCCACATCTCACATGACGGCATCACAAGGTACACTCTCGTCTTATTCCAATTTGAGTAATTTAAATCGGAATATTATTATTGGTAGTGCACAATGCATTCCAATTCGAGGTTTTGGTCATTCCTCCTTATCCCCACCACATCCACCACTAATCTTAAAAAATATCCTCCATGCCCCTAAACTCATTAAGAATCTAATCTCTGTGCGACGTTTCACAACTGATAATAATGTTTTCCTTGACTTTGATCCTTTTGGTTTTTCTGTGAAGGATTTTACGACAGAGAGACAAATAATGAGATATGACAGCACCAGAGATCTCTACCCTATTTCAAACGTCGTCAACAATCCAGCCTCAGTTCCATCAACCTTTGTTGCTCTTTCATCTTCCTTATGTCACTCTAGATTAGGACATCCGGGAGATTCTATTTTACGCTCCCTTAGGAAAAATAATTTTAGTAATTGCAACCTTATTTGTAGGACTCCTATATGTGAATCCTGCATTTTTTGAAAACATATTAAATTACCATTTTCTACATCTACAAATTGTAATTTACTACCTTTCGATATCATACATAGTGATTTGTGGACGTCCCATATTTTAAGTATGGCTAGCCATCGTTATTATGTGTTATTTTTGGACAATTATTCCAACTTTCTATGGACTTTTCCAATTGGCAATAAATATCAGATCCACCCCATTTTTCCTCATTTAGTGCTCTCATAAATACACAATTTGAAAAGAGCATTAAATGTTTTCAATGTGACAATGACAGGAAATTCAATAATAATCAATTCAAACAGTCTTGCTCCAATAACGGTCTTACCTTTCGTTTTTCCTGCCCTCACACCTCCTCCAAAATGGTAAGGCCATACGGAAAATCCAAACCATAAACAACCTCATTCGTGCCCTACTTGCTCACTCCTCAATTCTCCATCAATTTTAGCATTACACACTCTCCATGGCCATCTATCTCCTAAACATAATCCCAAACAAATCTCTAGCTCAACGGCTTCCCACTCAAGTTCTGTTTCGTAGGAACCCCTCCTACCAACACTTGCGTATCTTTGGATGTCTCTGTTATCCTCTCCATCCGACCACTCACAAACTCTAATGCTAGTGTTCCCCTTGTATGTTTCTGGGTTACCCTGCCAATTATCATGGTTACTTGTGCTATGACTTGTCAAGCCGTAAAATTATTCTTTCACGGCATGTCCTATTTGATGAGTCTCAATTCCCATTTGTCTCCCTAAATTCGCCACCTCTGCATTCCTACGACTTCCTAGATGATGGTCTGAACCCTCTTCTAATTCATCTTTACATAGTCCGCCGTCACAGACCCCGGCACCCGCCCCCACCTCGGACAGTCTGGGACACACTGCCCACCCGGTTCTGCCGACGGTGGCTCAGAACAGCCCGCCTCAAGGTGATTCCGCAACCATAGATTGGCAAACCAAGCATCGACCAGTTGGTCCCGCCACCCCTATCCTTCTTTATTTTCCCTGCAGTCCCGCGGCACACCCCTCTCCCATCCCGTATCTCTATACACGCTCTCGGACCCTGGAAACTCGTGCCATGCATGAAATTCATAAACCTAAACGACTGTTTAACCTATCCGTTTTAGCTGTCCCTTCTATGTCCCTCGAAATTCGAAGGATGCCTTGTCCGACCCTAATTGAAAAGCCGCAATGATTGACTAATATAATGCTCTTATTGATAATAAGACGTGGGACCTAGTAACCGTTCACCTGATGCTAACATTATTCGTTCTATGTAGATTTTTAGACATAAAAAGAAATTTGATGGTTCTTTTAAGAGGTACAAGGCTCGTTTTGTAGGTGATGACATGTCTCAACAAGTGGGAGTGGACTGTGATGAAATGTTCAGCCCGGTCGTAAAGCCCGCAACCGTCCGGACTGTCCTCCGCATTGCTCTATCCAAGTCTTGGCCCATTCATCAGCTTGATGTCAAGAATGCCTTCTTACATGAAGATCTTCATGAAACGGTATATATGCATCAACCTATGAGTTTTAGGAATCCTATTCATCCGGATTATGTGTTTCTGTTGCGGAGATTGCTCTATGGTCTGAAATAGGCTCCTCGAGCATGGTACCAGGGTTCGACGATTATGTCTCCTCTATCGGTTTTTCACACAGCAAATCCGATCATTCCATGTTCATCTACAACAAGGGTACAAACATGGCTTACATATTATTATATGTTGATGACATCATCCTCACCACATCATCTAATGCTCTCCCCGGTCCATTATGTCTCTCCTTTCCTCTGAGTTTGCTATGAAGGATCTGGCCCCCCTGAGTTATTTCTTGGGCATCTCTGTCACTTGACATTCTGGTGGCCTATTTCTATGTCAGGAGAAGTACGCCGAAGTGATCCTTGACCGTGCAAGCATGACATCTTGCAAAAAATCCCACACGCTAGTAGACACCAATTCCAAGTTCAACGTTGATTCCGGCCCCCCATATTCAGACCCGACTCACTATTGTAGCCTGGCTGGGGCCATGCGGTACCTTACATTCACGAGACCTGACATATCCTATGTCGTGCAACAAATCTGTCTGCACATGCACAATCCGACGGAAGCACACATGCATGCCCTCAAAATGTATAGAAGTGTCACATAGTTCCCGAGGAACAGTCAGTGAATTTAACCTTTATATTGTAGAGAAAAAGAAATGTAACATAACTTTTCTAGTGTACCCTTGCTATGTATATTACTAATATTTTGTCCACAAATAACTTTAATTGTTATAAATAATAAGTAACATTTATTAGTAAATGTAATTAGAGGCTTTTTTGTTTCATAATAAGAGATACATTTGGGTCTCAAGAGAATAGATAATTCTAGTCCAAGAGAAAAAAGGGCAATCCTAAAATGAAATGTAGCAGAGGAAAATCATAGAAACATAGTTACACTAATATATAAGGATCTAGATTTAGAGATCATATTAGTAGGCTGGATTCGTATTTTTTGTTGTGTAATCATGGGGTGTTAGGTATTTACTTTAGATTTTCACTACCATACCGCGAAAAACCCTTTAAAAAAGGAGATAGAATCCGATACATCCCGTAAAATTTCCCAATTGTACTGATTGGAATTAGTTGCAAAGTTTCCCAAATGTATTAAACTGCGTTAGTTGCAAAATAAGAAACTGCGGGATTATGGCAGAATTTCTCCAAAATTTTACAAAGCCAACAAAATTTGAATTTCATCAATTAACTCGAATTTTCCAAAAAACAAACTTAAGTGATTTGTTGAAAGAAGTAGAAGAGAAGAAGATAGAAATTTGATATTTATATTTCGTTTGAAGAGGAAATAGGTATTTACTGAAGAAATTCAATACTAAGTTCCTGTAATGCTTCTTCACTACTTCATAAATCACCAAATTATAGTAACCGAATAGTTTCTATAGCTTGGATTGGATCCTTGACGTCTCAGTGTCGGAATTATCATATTACTAAACTGTTAAGAGTCACACATCGGAAATGAAATGAGAATTTGGACTCCTTATATGAACTTGGACAATCCTCCTCTCATAAGCTAACTTTTGGGGTTGAGTTAGGCCCAAATCCATTTTTTACATAGTATCAGAGCCATGCCCATTCTAAGTCCATGTTCACCGATGTTGGGTCCCCAAATTATGTCATTCACGCTCCAGTTAACGGAGTCTGGACATGCGGGGAGTGTTAAGAGTCCCACATCAGAAATGAAATGAAAATTTGGACTCCTTATATGGACTTGGACAATCCTCTCCTCATAAGCTCGTTTTTGGGGTTGAGTTAGGCACAAGATCCATTCTTTACCTAAACTATACAAACTCAATGATCTGTAACCGGTCATGCGTTACGTCTCTTCTGCGACATCTGTAGTATTAGCGAATATTCTCATAATATTGGCCGTATATTTTGTAATTATGATAAATGTATATTTAAGGTAACTTAGGATTCTAATTGTATTAGGAATCAACCTTTGTAAGGTAAGTTAGGATTCGTACCATATTAGGAATCAACCTTGTACAGCTATATATATTGTTAATAATGAAAGAAATTTCTAAGGGAAATTATTCTATCTTTCATGGTATCAAGAGCCTAAAACCTAAATCCTCATTCCTGGCCGAAATCAGAATTTTTTTCTGCTTTCACAGAAAAAAAAAAAATTCTGGTTTCTTCCTCCATATTTCGGCCAAACCAGAAAATTCCCTTCCCTCGACAGGCGGCAACCATGTCTTCCCCCACAAATTCCGTTTCATCCACTGGCACACTTGAAAACCCCTCTCAACGTTCAATATCTTCTTTTCATCCGGCATTCGCCGTTAACAATATCAAGAATTTTATCCCTATAATTCTTGACCAAGAAGACTGTCAATATTCCATGTGGATGGAACTATTCTACATTCATGCATGTGCATACAACGTGCTCGATCACATTGACGAATCTGTTCCTCGTCCCACCGATGTTACAGACTCAATCTGGCGTCGTCTTGACGCCATCGTCCAACAATAGATCTACGACACCATCTCCAAAGATCTGTTATGCACTATCATGAAAATAGGTGCTACGACACGTGAACTTTGGGTCCGGCTAGAAGAAATCTTTTAGGACAATAAAAATACTCGGGCTGTGTATTTGGAAGAGCAATTCAACAATACCCGCCTCGAGAATTTTAACAACATGTCCGAATATTGTAAGCAACTGAAACTCATAACCGATCAACTATCCAACGTCGGGACTTCTGTTTCAGAAACCAAGATGGTGCTTCAACTTGTTGCGGGTTTACCGAAAGGTGAATATGACACACTCACAACAATGATTCAACAAGCCGACCATCTCCCAAGTTTCAACAAGGCACGTTCACAACTATTGTTGGAAGAAACTAGACGTGCTAAACAAGAGGAACATAATCAAAAGGCGTTAGCCGTTGACGGGATGGCAACACCTACGGCCGAAGAACCAAACAAAGCCAGCCAGTTCCAGAAGAAGAAAGAACAGAGCGGCGGAGGTCGTGGCGGCAGAGGTCGCAACAACAAAGGCAAGGGCCGCGGAAAGGGCCAACGCAACCGGTGGGATCGGACAACAACCAACCACCGGACAACAACGGCGGTGGTCCAACCAGAAGAAGAAGAGCGGTGGCCCAACCAGCAGAACCGGGCCTCTCCCCGCATGCCCGTACCCGACCGTAGGGGCCTGGGCCCAAGCAGCCTTAGTCGATCGGCTCGTTGGGCCCCCCGGCCACCACTGTGCAGCCCACCAGCCAGCGAGCAGCAGCCCACCCGATTGCGGCCCAAAGAAGAAGAAGAATCGCAATGTGCCCATTGCGGACCAAAGAGCAACAACACCAAGACCTATAGCAGCCCCGGCAGCACTCGGCCCCGACTAATTTGTGCTGTGCATACACCATCGTGAACCTTCAATGTACCGACGACAATTGGTACATGGACATCGGATCCACATCTCACCTCACCCGGTCGTCGGGTAACCTATCTCAACTACGTCGGCTAAAGTGTCCTCAATTTATTACTGTCGGCAATGGTAATCGCATTCCAATTGAAGGTTACGGTAACACACACACCAAACATCCACACCTACCTTTCTCCCTAAACCACGTCCTATACACACCTAACATCATTAAAAACTTAATCTCTGTTAGAAAATTCACTAGCAATAATTCTGTGTCCGTCGAATTTGACCCTTTTGGTTTTTCTGTGAAGGAACTCAATACGGGGAAAATTCTTACATGCTGCAATAGTGTGGGAGACCTCTACCCATTCACTCAATCTTCCGCTGTCAGACCGCAAGCACCTCTATCCCTTGCGGCGATCTCTCCCTCAACTTGGCACAACCGACTCGGACACCCCGGAGACCCAATTTTTACTTTTCTTAGGACTTCTAAGCGTATTCAATGTAATAATGGGAAAATTTTCCAACACTATTTTTCTTGTCCACTAGGCAAACATACTCGTCTTCCCTTTATGTCATCAAACAATGTTACTTTTTCTCCCTTTGATATTGTTCATGCTGATTTGTGGACATCTCCGATTGCTAGCTCTTTGGGTCATAAATTCTATCTAGTATTCTTGGATGATTTTTCACATTTTGTCTGGATTTACCCACTGAAATTCAAATCTGAAGTTTGCAAAATTTCTCGAGTTTCAAAAATTCATTAAGACACAATTTGAAAAACCTATTAAATCATTCCAATGTGATAATGGACGTGAATTTAATAACTCGGCATTTCACAATTTATGTTCTAAACAAGGCATGATTTTTCATTTTTCTTGTCCCTATACTTCTTCCCAAAACGAAAAGGCTGAAAGAATTATACGTACCATCAATAACATGGTCCGCACACTTCTGTTTCATGCCTGCTTACCACCGCCTTTTTGGGTCTATACTGTCAAAATGGTAGAATCCCTTTTAAATATTTTACCAACTAGCACACTCCAAAATAAAACCCCTACAGAAATCTTATACCGTATGCAGCCATCATATGATCACCTACGTATTTTTGGATGCTTATGCTACCCCAACATAGTCTCCACTGCACCCCACAAACTTGCCCCTCGCACTCTTCCATGTGTCTTCCTTGGTCTATCTCCTAATCATCGGGGCTACTTGTGCTATGACATTGCTACTCGTAAAATCATCGTCTCTCGTCACGTTACCTTTAACGAGACAACCTTTCCTTTTTCAAATCTCCGAAAATTTCAGACCACCGATTACATCTTTCTCGATGAACCGAGTTTGTCTCTGGTCATCCAAAATCTGTACCAGCAGCGGCTCCTGTTCCGACGCCATCGCGCCTCCAAAGAAAGATGTCATCGACCCTCCCGCGGCAATGCCGCCACCCGGTCCAGCCTCCCACACCACCCATGCGCCCCGTCGAGTCTAATGCACCACCCACACCGCCTCGGGCCCAAAGCAAATCCAACAACCCGTCGAGTCTCCTCGCTTCGCAAAGCAACACCGCTCGCCAACCCTGGGTCCCGCAGCCCATTTACCGCCTACCGATCCCGACCTCCCACCGTGCCCCCTCATCGCATGGAGACTCGTGCACAACACGGGATCTTCAAACCCAAGGTTCACTTCAATCTCTCTACACAAACCTTATCACCTATTCCAAAAATCCAAAACTAGCTAAACTGGACCCCAATTGGAATGCGGTCATGTGCGGAGAGTTTAACGCTTTAACCAAGCAGAACACTTGGGATTTGGTACCTAGACCAGCTGGTGTGAATGTTATCCGGCGTATGTGGCTATTTCGTCACAAGTTCAGAGACAGTGGTGACTTAGAGAGGTATAAGTCAAGACTAGTTACAAATGACACTAATCAGCAGGAGGGTATTGATTGTGGTGAGACATTCAGTCCGATTGTTAAACCGGCCACTATTCGGACTGTTCTCAGTATTGCTATGGACTTGCATTGGCCGATTCATCAGCTTGATGTCAAGAATGCATTTATTCATGAGGATTTGAAAGAGACTGTGTACATGCATCACCTCCGGTTTTGTTCATCCAAAGCAGCTCCACAGTTTGTGTGTCGTCTCAGGAAGTCATTGTATGGATTGAAACAGGTTCCCCCGCGCTTGGTATGATCGGTTCGCCATGTATCTTCTATAAATTGGTTTTGTATGTAGCAGGTGTCATACCTCTCTCTTCACTTTTCACCGAGGTAGCAGCACTGCATATTTGCTATTATATGTCGACGATATTGTCCTTACTGCCTCATCTGACGGGTTGAAGAATGAAATCATTGCTCTACTCAAAACTGAATTTGCTATGACTGACTTGGGGAAGCTAAGTTATTTTTTGGGTATATCGGTGACTAGATCTGCGCCAATATATTCCCGTGTCGGCCGAAAGTATGCAGAAGAGATAGTGTACAGGGCCAAGATGGCAAATTGTAAAATTATGCCAACTCCGGTGGACTCAAAATCCAAGCTTAGTGCCAATGACGGTGTGCCATTTTCTGATCCCACTCTATATCAGAGTCTAGCAGGTGCTCTTCAGTATCTTACATTCACTAGGCCTGATATTGCATATGTCATTCAGCAGGTGTGTCTGTTCATGCACGACCCCCGAGAGTCCCATTTTGCCGCCCTCAAACGTATTATCAGATATGTTAAGGGCACACTTGACTTTGGCTTACATCTATAACCCTCTGCCCCAACCAAATTGCTAGCCTACACGGATGCAGATTGGGCAGGATGCCCCGACACACATCGCTCCACTTCCGGGTACTGTGTATTTCTTGGGGATAATCTTATCTCATGGTCCGCCAAGCGGTAGGCCACACTGTCCCGTTCGAGTGCTGAAGTAGAATATCGCGGAGTTGCTAATGTCGTCGCTGAGATCTGTTGGCTCCGAAATCTTCTTTTGGAGCTCCAGTGTTCATTATGCAAGGCGTCTATAGTCTATTGTGACAACATATCTGCTATCTATATGTCTGATAATCCAGTCCAACATCAGCGGACTAAGCATATTGAGATGGATATCCACTTTGTGCGAGAGAAGGTTGCTCGTGGTCAGGTCAAAATTTTACACGTGCCTTCCTCGTATCAGTATGCAGATATTTTCACAAAGGGACTACCGCGACGACTCTTCACCGACTTCGATCCAGCCTTAGCATTCGGCCTCCTCCCGCTCCGTCTGAGGGGGAGTATTAGCGAATATTCTCAGAATATTCGCCGTATATTTTGTAATTATGATAAATGTATATTTAAGGTAACTTAGGATTCTAATTGTATTAGGAATCAACCTTTGTAAGGTAAGTTAGGATTCGTACCATATTAGGAATCAACCTTGTACAACTATATATATTGTGAATAATGAAAGAAATTCCTAAGGGAAATTATTCTATCTTTCATGTAGTAGTATTTTTTCTAATACAAAATAGTTATCCCAGGTTTAAAGTTCCTCAACAATACAAAATGCGGATCTTTTATAACTTATTCTCTGGCTAAATTTAATAACAGAGCCAAATAACCACATATACACGTGATGGAGAAGGTTTTATAATACTTACCTCTTTAACACACAGACGTGAAGAGCTAGCGCAATGTTAATACCACGCAATGCACAAAAGGATGTTGTTCTATAACACCTTGTTGACACCAGACTCGTGTTTCAACGTGGGTTTTCATGGCCGGTTGCCCAAAGAGGTAAGGGTTTTTCGACCTCAAATTTCGACCGCGTGCAGTAAAAAAAGCCATAATTTTGACCAATTTATCGACAATAGGCCTCGGTCGTTTATACCTTGGTCGAAATATTTCGACCTCATGTGGTCGAAAAATTATTTCAACCTAAATTAAATAGAAATAGTTTTTTATATATTAATAAAAATATTTTTAAAATTTCGACCGCGTGATCGAAATTTAGCAATATTGTTGCTTGATTTCAATCACACGCGGTCGAAATTTTAAATGTTGCCCCAAATTTTGACCGCAGTCGAAATCTGGCAATAATATTACTAAATTTTGACCACATGCAATCAATTTTTAGTTTTCTGGGATAATTTTCGATCATATGTGATCGAAATTCTAGAAAATTTTTGACAACATTTGGCTGCTTTTAGAGCAGCCCACCTGCCAAATCAACAATCCAATTCATCCTCCAATTCAAAAAATCCAATTCAACATATCCAATTCATTAATAATGTAATACAACCATAAACTACAACATTCTACAATTAAATTCCACCTTAAAGTACTTCAAAATCTAATTAAAAGTACAATAAAAAACTTAAACATCCTAAACTTAAACATCCACTACATTCTACAATCAAATTCACCTTCGAAGTACTTAAATATCATAAACTCCCCGGTCTTGTTGATTTTGAGCATTTTGTTCATAACTTCGTTTGCGCGAAATTATTTCTTTTTCCTTTCGAGGAAAGATCTATTCAAAGAATTCAGCATTCCTTGATTCCATGATCGTACCCTCGTGGATATCAGGTATCTCCGACTTATACACTAAGAAGCAATAAGCACTACTATTATTTGCATATCCGATGAATATGCAATCTACAGTCTTAGGTCCAATTTTGACATGTTTTGGTTTAGGTACTTCGACATTTGCCAGACAGCCCCACATTTTCAAATATTTGTAAGTGAGTTTCTTTCCTTTCCATGATTCATATGGGGTTTTATCCATACGTTTATGCGGAACTCTATTGAGAATTGTATTAGCGGTAATAGTCGTTTCGCCCCACATGGTTTGGGATAAACCGGAATTGATAAGTAAGGCATTCATCATTTCCTTTAACGTACGATTTTTGCGCTCGGCAATACCGTTAGACTGAGGCGGGTAAGGAGAGATCGTTTGATAAACAATACCGAATTGAGCACAGTATTCTTCAAACGATACTACGTATTGTCCCCCTATATCACTACAATCAGTAGGTTTAGTTGATTTTCAACTTCTTCTTTGTAACGTTTAAATGCTTCAAACTTTTCATCTTTACTTTTCAACAAGTAAACATAACAATACCTTGTACTATCATCAATGAAGGTCACAAAGTACTTGTTCCCCCCTCCCTCTAATTTGCACAAACTTTAAATCACATATGTCGGTGTGAATAAGTTCTAGAGAAGCGGTGTTTCTTTCGACTGAATGGAAATATGATTTGGTTAATTTTACCTCTACGCACACCTCACATTTATGTTGAGGGTTTATGTCGAAGGAAGGCAACAATTTCAACTTTACTAACTTTTGAATGGATATGTAGTTAACATGTCCTAATATATAATGTCATAAATTAGAGGACTCAAGTAAGTTGGTAGAAGACTTTATTTCATTAGATGAATAGATTACAGACATAACATTCATTTTGAAGAGGCCATAACACGCGAAGCCCCTTCCTACAAATATATCATTCTTTAACTGTGGTATTTGCAAAGAAGAAATAAATAGATTAAACTCTAGAAACGAGCTTCTACTTTTTGTCTGGCTATGAGTTCGTGTAAAGACACCCAAATTGCTAGTAGAGGCTTGACTGTTATCAAAGCACCAAGGACTCATATGAAATTGGTGGACCTCTTGTTACAGAAAGATAAAGTAGATTAGTAAGATACTGCACAACTAAACTAATCAAATTAGTTTTCACCATCTCTGCGCATATACTATGAAACTCCCTAGCCTTCCAAATCGCCAAAAGTGATGTTGGGAATACAATATTTTCAAAATTAGCTACTGTTTTTCAATTCAAGAGACAATATTATATCTCCTTATGTGATTAATGCTTTCATTTGTAACTATATCTGAAATTATTTTTCTCTTTTGAGAAAGGTAACAATGCATTTACTTGAACACTTTGGCTCCAACTTTCTGTTTTATGTTTTCATACAAATGATAGTTCCTGGTTCTCACACCCCAAATGTCAAAATGAGATTATATAAGATTGCTCTTTCTACTCACAATTTTGCCTTAGAAACTAAAGCATTTAAGAAGTTATGCAATCAATGAACGTGCAGATACATACATGTCAATTAGGATCAAATTATGACTACAATATGCAGTGAAACTGTTAAAGAAGATTCCTGACCTCAAGATTCTTCATGGTAGTATGCATTACTAATTTCTCATTCCCTGTATGAAAAAAAAATTGTGTCTATCTCCATCTCGGATTCGGTTTCCAGAGAATGTCCCACCAAACTACTCATAGTTTGCTTGTTATTGTTTGAACCAAAGATGGCTCTCCCTCTCGGATTCGATTTCCAGACATCTTTCGAACACTTAGAAAATTATCTTAAATTATAGGTAAAAAAAAAATGGTGTCAGAAAGGTTAAACAAGAAGAAAACTGAGTCGAGAGATGTATCTCTGTCTTTAAGATAAAATTGCCCCATATATATGCTTTTACGGTAATGGACAATAGTCTCCCAAGATAAAACAGTAACAATCAACAATACAAAGCAAGTAATGTTGATTCTGGCGAAGAAAACTAAATATAGAACAAATTGTTGTGTTTCTGTTTCTGGCAAAGAAAATTTTTAAGTGAAGAGGAGGGGCCGTGAAAATTCCAAAAGACAGCCCGTGGCCCGGGACCGGACGGGTGGCGGTGGCGCCCGTGTGGGGCTTAACCCCGAACCCAAGCTCACCTAGGTCCTCCCTCTTCTAAACATATGGGTTACCCCTTGGGGTCCTAAACTCTTACTAAAAAATAGAGCTTATATAGTGCTCAATCCTTCCATCTTCTACCTATTTGGAGATTTGTTATTTTGGCCAACACAATCCATCTATTCATGTCTCAAACATCTTACTTTGTATACCAATATCTCTTTCATTTCTTAACGAAATTTGACGATACTTGGCACTAATATCATCTACTCATTTAGTAGATTTAGGCATGTGCGAAGAAATGATATTTCCGACATGCGGTGCCCACGTGTTTAAGTCACTAAAGACGGAAAAAACTCAATCCCACAGTTAAATTTCCAACACAATTCACTATGTACTCGGCACATAAAGTCATAATACAAAAGAGTATTATATGGGTGAATTTGCTATTGTAGATTGAATTACACAACCTTTATTTTAAAATTTCACTTTGCAGAAAATAGAATCTAGAGACCGATAAGTAACCTCAACGGTCTATGCTTGTTAACATTTGGAATCATTTTGGGTCCATTTAGGCATGAATACCAACTTCAGAAGTTGAACTTCAATCTTGTTAACATTATGTTTTAGGATTTCTATTGTTATATGTTACAGTTGTGACTTCATTTATTTGAGTTAATTAATGATGAAGATAATTCCCTTTGCTACATCCATTGTATTCACTTCTCTTAGTTCCTTTGCCTATGTTATTTTCCGACAAACTCTCTTAACATGTTCGATTGCATAAATTAAATTATTTTACTCTCATAACTGTTATTAATCTGTATTCCAAAAAACCAGTAAACAATAAACACTGAAAATAAACAGAATCAGTGTTGAAAAAATAAGAATAATTTTTCAGAATATAATCGAGCCCACTTAGTTCAAAGTGTGTCCTTAAGGAAATTATTCCCCTCACAGAGTACTCGAGGTTGATGGAATATCCCCTCCCAGGATAGAACGATTATCTTACCGAATAGTAGTACTCCAAACTCGATAGCGGCGAACCACTCAACAGTAGTATATCACACAGAATTTATTCGTGCAGAAGAAGAGTCTTGGGTGTGTTTTAAATACCCCAAGACTCGTTTCATTGCCATCCAATGAGTTTGATTGGGATTACTCGTGAATCGACTCAGCTTGCTTATAGCACATGCTATATCTGGTCGTGTACAATTCATAATATACATCAAACTTCCCAAAACTTGTGCATAGTCCAATTGTGAGTCACTTTCACCTTTATTCTTTTGAAGTGCAAAACTTACATCAATTGGAGTCTTTACAACATTGAAATTTAAATACTTAAACTTGTCAAGTACACTTTCAATATAATGAGACTGCGATAATGCTAGACCTTGTGGAGTTTTATGAATTTTGATGCCTAAGATCAAATCAGCAACTCCTAAGTCTTTCATATCAAATTTGCTAGCCAAAGATACGCTTCGTAGCATTTATATCGGTAATATCTCTACTCATTATCAACATGTCATCAACATATAAACAAACAATGACTTCATGATTTGGAGTATTTTTAATGTAAACACATTTGTCACACTCATTAATCTTAAATCCATTTGCCAACATTGTTTGGTCAAATTTTGCATGCCATTGTTTGGGTGCTTGTTTAAGTCCATAAAGTGACTTAACAAGTTTGCACACTTTCCTTTCTTTACCAGGAACCACAAAGCCCTCAGGTTGTTCCATGTAAATTTCTTCCTTCAATTCTCCATTTAAGAAAGCTGTCTTGACATCCATTTGATGGATTTCAAGACCATATACGGCCGCCATTGCTACTAACACTCGAATAGATGTTATTCTTGTTACCGGCGAGTATGTGTCAAAGTAATCAAGACCTTCTTTTTGTCTATAACCTTTGACCACAAGTCTTGCCTTATATTTGTCAATAGTGCCATCAGCTTTCATTTTCCTTTTAAAAATTCATTTTGATCCTAAAGGTTTATTTCCAGGAGGAAGATCAACCAATTCCCATGTATGATTGTTCAAAATTGATTCAATCTCACTATTGACTGCCTCTTTCCAAAATTTGAATCGAAGAAGACATCTTGCTTTAAATGTTTGAGGCTCATTTTCAAGCAAGAATGTCACAAAATCTGGTCCAAAGGAAGTAGATGTCCTTTGACGTTTGCTACGCCTTGCATCCTTTTTACTTGGTGTATTTTCCTTTGGTTCTTCCCGCGGTCGCTTAGATCTTTCACTTGACGACTCACATTCAGTTTTATACGGATAAATGTTTTCAAAGAATTCAGCATTATCTGATTCAATTACCGTATTAACATGTATTTCGGGATTGTCCGATTTGTGAACCAAAAACCGACAAGCTTTGCTGTTTGTAGCATAGCCAATAAAAACACAATCCACAGTTTTTGGTCTGATTTTTACCCTTTTGGGCAAAGAAACTTGGACCTTTGCTAAACACCCCCACACTTTGAAATATTTCAGGTTGGGTTTTCTTCCTTTTCATAGTTCATATGGAATAGATTGTGTTTTGTTGTGGGGCACCCTGTTGAGTATTCGATTAGCTGTAAGGATAGCTTCCCCCCACAAGCTTTGCGGTAAACCAGAACTTATTAGTAAGGCATTCATCATTTCCTTTAATGTTCGATTTTTTCTTTCCGCAATTCCATTTGATTGTGGTGTGTAAGGGGCAGTAGTTTGATGAATAATTCCATATTCTAAACATATCTCTGCAAAAGGAGATTCGTACTCTTCTCCCCTATCACTTCTAATCATTTTTATCTTTTTATTTAATTGATTTTCCACTTCGTTTTTGTATTGCTTAAATGCATCAATTGCTTCATCCTTACTATTAAGCAAATACACATAACAATATCGAGTGCAATCGTCAATAAAAGTTATAAAATACTTTTTCCCACCGCGAGATGGTATTGACTTCATATCACATATATCTGTGTGAATTAAGTCTAAAAGATTTGAATTCCTATCAATAGACTTATATGGATGTTTAACAAACTTAGATTCGACACAGATTTCACATTTAGATTTATTACACTCGAATTTAGGCAATACTTCTAAATTAATCAATTTTCGCAAGGTTTTGTAGTTGACATGTCCTAAACGAACATGCCATAAATTATTTGACTCGAATAAGTAAGACGAAGCTGAATTCTTATTAATACTGTCAACAACCATTACATTGAGTTTGAAAAGGCCCTCGGTGAGGTAGCCCTTTCCTATGAACAAATCATTCTTACTTATTACAATTTTCTCACTAACCAACACACATTTAAACCCGTTTTTGACGAGTAGTCCATTTGAAACTAAATTCTTCCGAATTGTTGGAACGTGCATAACATTGTTGAGAGTCGGGACCTTGCCGAAGTCATCTTCGAAGTATCTTCCCATATCCTTCAACCTTGGTGTTGCAAGTATTTCCCATAAACAAGACATCTTCGGGTCCGGCGGGAGCATAGGTTGCAAATGCTTCTTTTGTAGCGCAAACATGTCGAGTGGCACCGAATCAAGCCACCACTCCTTTGGGTTTCCAACCAAATTGCACTCCGATAGCATTGCACACAGATCATCCATATCATCATTCTTTTCCACCATATTGGCTTGTCCTTTTCCCTTGTTCTTTTTCGGGAGACGATAATCGGGGCTTTGTGGCCGCTTTCCCACGTTAAAGCGAGTTGCCCTTGAACTTTTTCTTGTTAGAATCCTTCTCCTTTCCGAAGGCCTCTTCCTTTTCTTGTTCTTTTTCGAGCAAAGACATCTTCAACGATGTTTGCCCCTTCAATGGTGAAGTCTTACGATACCTCTTCTCGCGGTTTTGTTATCTTCCTCGATCTTGAGACGAATCACAAGATCTTCCAACTTCATTTCCTTTCTTTTGTGCTTAAGATAATTCTTGAAATCTTTCCATGAGGGCGGCAACTTCTCAATCATTGCGGCCACTTGGAACGCTTCATTTACTACCATACCTTCAAAGAATAAGGTCATGGAAGATAAGTTGAAGCTCTTGAACTTGGGTTCCAACGATTTTTCCATCCACCATTTTGTAGTCTAGGAATTTGGCAACCACAAACTTCTTCAAGCAAACATCTTCGATTTTGTACTTCTTTTCAAGTGCACTCCATAGTTCTTTGGAAGTCTCTACTTGCACTTGTAGACGTTGTACAAGTCATCTTCTAAGGCACTCAAAATGTAGCCTTTACACAAAAAGTCGACTGTTTCCAAGCCTCGGTAACCATGAACTTTTGGTTGTCGGGCATGTCGGCGGCAGCACGGGAGGGTCCTCATTTGGTGAACTTTTGCATACCAAGGGTGGTAAGCCAAAAGAACATTCTTTCGCCATCCTTTAAAGTTGGCACCGGTGAACTTCGCAGTTTCTCGGCGGTGGCACGGCACGTACGGGTTGTAGGAGTAACCGCCGGTGCAAGAATCGCGAGAGGTAGTTACGATCTCAATTGCCATTATTCGTTTGTCTTCGTCAAATCGACAAACCGTTTTAGTTAATAAAACCAGAATAGCAATTCAATCACAGACTTAAACGATGAAGATTTTTTATTTCTTCAAATTGCAGTATAATTATGAAACTTTTAGTATTCCAACGAAGTTTTTATATCTTCGAGTCAGAATACTAATATTCATATGGAGTAGAAAACTGCACAAGTTTTAATCTCCAAACAGAATACAACAACGATGAAGTTTTTATGTTCTTCAAATCGTTGTACAAGTATGAACTTTAATATTCCAACGAAGTTTGTATGTTTTCAAGTCAGAATATGAAATTTCACACGGAGTAGAAAACCACACAGGTTTTAGTCTCCAAAACAAAATACAGATTAATCTAAAAATATAATTTCCTTAAGATTGTTATTAATCGTATTCCAAAAAATCGATAAACAATAAACACCGAAAATAAACAGAATCGGTGTTGAAAAAATAAGAATAATTTTTCGAATATAATCGAGCCCACTTAGTTCAAAGTGTGTCCTTAAGGAAATTATTCCCCTCACAAGTACTCGAGGTTGATGGAATATCCCCTCCCAGGATAGAACGATTATCTTACCAGAATAGTAGTACTCCAAACTCTGATAGCGGCGAACCACTCAACAGTAATATATCACACAGAATTTATTCGTGCAGAAAAAGAAGAAGATTTTGTAGTTCAGAAAATTAGTAAGTAAAATTCTGAGGAATCAAACGAATTTATAGCCATGGAAGTACTGTTTCTGAAGGTTTGCAACCTTTCTGAACAGCCACTGAAAATTGGTGGGAAATTTAAATGTGGGAAAGAACCGGGTCGCGGGTCAGACACGCGGATCCAGCCGGGTCAGGGTCCAAATCCAAATCCGATGCCGATGCCGATGCCGATGCCGAGCCGAGCGACGACGACGGCGCGAGGGGTCCTTGCCCCCTCAACCTTTTTACTGACAAGAAAGAGTAATTCTACTTATAAGTAGAAGAACTTTTCTTTCCACTACCGATGTGGGACAACTCCCACTTTTCTTTCCACTACCGATGTGGGATAACTCCCACTTTTCTTTCCAATCATTTCCCATTCACCAATATCAATACCCAACAATAACATCTAGTTGTATTTTCGTTTAGGTCTCACAATTTCATTCACATGCTCAAATGAGACACAATTCGGAAGACACAGAAATGAATTGGAAACTTGGAACATCACCACATGTAGTAAAATATACAAGGTTTGCAGTATAAAAAAAAATATATATATTCATAAACTTAGGCAAGTAATTTGCCATTACATCAGTAACAATAATATGCAAATATAGCTGCGGGCTATAAATTTCCCCTAAATTTGGTCCTTTTGTAGCCACTTCAGCCTCTATATAACTTTTCACTTCACCTTTAGTGGCTTTAACTTTTAACAACACACACTTACATCACATAAAGTATAAAAGCAAAAATACATTAAAAAAGAAAAAGAAAAAGAGTAACACAACCCATTCCCCAGAAAGTTGATAATAAAAAAGAAAAGAAACTAATCCCCGCGATACTTCAAATTTTCCCAGTTAAAAAAGAGAACAATTGAAGGCGGAAAATCATATGAATTTTTCCTTTTTCTTTTTTCCGGTCAGTGTAATTTTTTTTCTTTTTTGGGTGAAATTAAACCCGGAAATTCTTTCCCTCGAAAGTCTGACCGAATTTCCAATTAGCTGGTGCAATGTTGTAAGAAGCGGAGCTGCGGCGATCACTGCCAGTGACTCTAAAAGAAAGGGCTTGTCCAACTAGCATAGCATTTGTTTGCCAATTTTGACCCCAATTGCGATTAAGTGCTATCCATTGTGTCTTTGTACCTTTAACATAAACTATCTGAATGTCTCCTGCACCTGCAACGTTGGTCACTAATACCAAGTTAAAGTAATTGAAACCATTGATTGTGAATCTTATTCCTCCTTGCTTTTTGCATGGAACCCTGAAAAAGATTAAAAATAAAGTACAGATTAGTATGGAAAATTTACGTCTCATACTCTTTATACTTTGAAGTATGGCTGGCCAGTGGGCCGGGTCGTTCTGGTCCCGCCCCGACATTGTAAAAATAATAATAATTGCGGTATCGGGACTCGAACCGGGACGGGACATGGTCTCATCCCGACCCACCCCAGTCCTGCCAGGCCTGACCCGGTCTCGCCCCCGAACCCGCCCTAAACCCCCTCTTTGCACAAATAACTGTTGCATCAACGACCATTTTACAGTTTGACCATTGTGCAACGGCCATTTTTGGCCTCCTCTCCCCTCCCCCTACCCCCGTAATATTTATTTTTAACTCATAAGTTATTATATTTACACTTTAACTCAATTTTCCAACTATAAATACCTCATTTTCTTTTCATCTTTCTCACAAATCTTCCTACAATTTCTCTAATTTCTCAATCTATCTCTCTACAAGTCTACATTGTCTACTAAATATTGAATTTTATTTATTCATTTGGGAGTGAAGTTGGCAACTAGCTTGAGGATCTTCCATCGAGCAAAATTTCAATTTTCAACCTCTCGATTACACGTCGACGTTACGTCGGCGTTTGATACATTCGTTCCTTCATTAAATTATTATTGTCTGTTTATTTTATTTAGCACACTTAATTTCATTTACTTTAATTATTTATTAGAATAATTGTAATGGAATGATTTAAACGTATGCTTACAGGTACGGGTCAGGCTTCTTCTAGTAGGGGCAACAAGGGCAAGGGTACTTCTTCTAGTCATCCTATTTCTAGACAGAATCATATTCCTACACAGGATGATTTTGTTGATACTGAACATTTTTCTATAATACCATTAGATTTAGTCGATGAGCTATTTTCTAGAACTCAAGAAGACTTTAATTTAGACGATGATCTACATGATACACCCACTAATGTAGATGACAACACACCCACTAGTGCACCTTCAACTGAAATGCCTCATATTCCCCCTAGTATGAAACGAAGTCCAACAAAATGACCATTAAAATAAGATGTATGGACATTTTTTGATAGGGACGTAGAGAATCAAGTAGCTAGATGTAAAATTTGTAAAAATATTTTAAAATTTAAAATTGGAAAAAGTCACGGTGGGGCGGGGGTTTAATGAGACACGTAGCAAGAGCTCATCCAACTAGGTATGCCCAATACAATTCTTCAAAACCGGGTGCGCAAACACCTACTCCATCGGGACAAGGTTCACATATTGTCCCGGACCAAGTACAGGGTCAAATTAACCCCAAGACTGAGGGAATTGTATGCCCTAATTACAATAAACATAGAGATAGGGAAGTAATAACAAAATTAGTTGTTGTGGAGGGTTTGCCTTTTTCATTTCCTTCATCTCCTGATTTTATTCATTACATTAGAGAAATGTATAATCATGCTTTAACCGATTTTTCTAGATCAACTGTTAAGAGAGATGTATTTAAATTTACACATGAATATCAACAATATTTACGGTATTCATTATATCATTTTAACGGCAAAGTGGCTATCACTTCTGATATAGGCCGTAGTACTAACAACCATGATTATTTAACGCTAACTTGTCATTGGATAGATTATAAATGATCTATGCAAAAACATATCTTAGCGTATAGATATATAGATTATAGGCACAATGGTACTTTTATTGCAGAAAATATTTATCAAGTGTGCTATTATTACGGAATAACTGATAAAATTATAACTATTACATTAGATAACGCTTCTTCTAACAATTATGTTATTACAATTTTAAAAAATTTTAACTCCATCTTTTTCAGATCATTTTCATATAAAATGTGTGTGTCATATATATAACTTAGTTGTAAAGGATGATCTATCACTTTTTGAAGACATTCTTAGTAAAATACAATTTGCTATAAACTTTATTTTTTAAAAATAATAGAATACAACGAAAAAAAGAATATAAAAAAACTTGTCACGATTGCCAACTACCTTATAAAAAAAATCCAGAAGAAGTACCACTAGGTGAAATTCTTTATACGACCAACTATTTGTTGCTTATGACTATAGAAAACCTATAACTTTATTTTTTAACTCTCATAATCAAAATCCAACTAATATGGTTGTAGATAGCGATTGGGGAAAAATATCTGAATTTATTGTATTTCTAGAGAAATTTTTTCAAGCAACAAAAGAATTTTTCGGTATATATTATCCTACTATTTCAACTATGTTGTTTTATATAGCTCTAATATTTTTACTGCTTAATGAATATATGGATAAACCAACTATTAAAAAAATGTTTATCAAAATAAAAAAATATTTTATTCATATTCCCACTATTTATATTATTGGTGCTGTATTAAATTCGACTATTAAAATAGACGGTACTAAATCACTTATTGAAACTATTTATGATTGTATAGCAGTACTATCACCTCCAAGTCCCAAAAATCTAAATCACCCACCACCTATTGAACAAACTAAAGAAGAAGTGTTGTCTAGCGTAGACGAATGCAAGAAAATATATAGGTTTTACCAACAAGAAAGTGCTAGCAACCTACCGACTTTTATACCATCTTCTTCTTCTTCTTCAACACAACCTCACAAAAGACATGTTGTTTCTGCGGCTAGTATTGAAAGCCTCAGAAATAGAATGTGCGGTTGTAACGCTACTAACCAAATTAGCGATTTTGATATTTTTGTTTTGCAGGATTCTGTATCGTACCAAGCAGTTTTCAATAAAGAAGGACGTGAAGACTTGCTGAAATACTGGAGGGGGAATGAGAAGATCTTTCCAACACTTTCAATGATGGCCCGAGATGTTTTGAACATTCAATCGTCATAAACGACGTCTGAAAGCGCTTTTTCTGTCAGCAGATATCAAATAGGAGAGCACAGACGAATATTAGCCGGAGATAGCTTGGAGATTGCAGTATTATTCAGAGATTGGATACGAGCGGAGCGAAGAAGGTGTGGTCAACCGGAGATCAATGAAGAAGAAGACAAAAACTACAACGAAATCTTATCCGGAGATGGTGGAAGCGACGTGGAGCAATTTGACCAACAAATATCAATCCCAACCGAAGAACCACATGAAATTATCAAGAAACTAGAACAAGTTTTTTTCAAATGTAATTTTTTTAATTGCAATTTTTATGTAATTTGCAACTTTTGAACAACACCACAAAGTTGCAATTTTGACAATTGTATTAGTATTACAAAAAAAATCATATGTCTATTAAATAATATAAGAGGCACAAAAACAGTCTTGAGATGTTTTTATTACACTATCTTATTCAATTATTGAGTTATTTATATATGTTATTTTTTAAATTAAGTGCAAAAAAAAAAAATCTCACCACGACCCGATCCCGCCTCGACCCGATTCCGATGGGACTGGGCTCGGGAGGGGACTTCGGTGAATCCCGCTTGTCCCGATCCCGCCAAACCCGCCCCGACTCGTCCCGGCCCGGCCCATTGGCCACCCCTACTTTGAAGTTCACTAGCTAGCATTAAAGACAAATGCACTAATTTACCTACAAAATATAGCTGAGGATAGGGGACCATTTGTAGATTTTAATGAAGCTATCCCATAACTAGGACTCGTGGGTTTTAGGTAGCTGGTATAAATTTATTCTCATCGGGTATGAATGTACCTACCAATCCAATAAGGAGATAGAGTGGAAGAGATGGAAACCTTATTCTGAAATTTATATCAAAGCAAAATATATATTCATTCCATTAAATTACTTAACTATAATAAATTACATAAATTTTTTTATGTAAACACCGGATGCAATGCGAGTAGGTATTTACCACCACTTGTAAAATAGCCATTTGATAAAATTCGGGAAAAACTAGGACCAGAGGAAAAACTCAACATATTCTACGGCATTCAGTAACGGTATTGCAAAAATCCGGGAAAATAGAGATATTAATCACGACATATGGCCGCTAACCCAATTCCTCATTCGATTATATTTGATTAGTCTCAATTTATGTTATACATTTTAATTGTATACAAATTTTTTTACAAAAAAAATTAAAACTTGTAATTTAAGTTAAGTCATAAATATTTGTTTGATTATAAATCATCTAAAATAAAAAAGTGAACCATACAAGTGATGTTCTAGTATGGAGGCTCAATGTAAATAATGGATCTTGAGCCTAACTCAACCACAAAAGCTAGCTTTTAAGGTGAGGATTGTCCAAGTTCATATAAGGAGTCAATGTTCTCATTCCATATCCGATGTGAGACTCTTAACACTCCCCCGCACGCCCAGACCTTGTTAACTGAAGCGTGGATAATATAATTTGGGAGCCCAACATCGGTGAACAAAGAATTGGAATAGGCCTGACTCTGATACCATATAAAGAATAGATATTGGGCCTAACTCAACCCCAAAAGCTAGCTTTTAGGGTGAACATTGTCCAAGTCTATATAAGAAGTCAATGTTCGCATTTCATATCCGATGTAGGACTCTTAACACTCAAATCAACTTCGTACTCGAATATGAAATGTCAAAATTAACCTTCAGGAAAATGGAAAGTTTAGTTTAAGCAAACCCAAAGCATAATTACTTGCTAAACCTAGTCTAACACGTAACAGAAAACAAGATGTCATGGTGTTATAAGTGAGTAAGTTTAACTTTCATAAAAGCTTTTTTTACAAGATAATTATTCATACAAGGAGTGAAACTAAGTGGCCGTTTGGTCACGCATATTTTTTACTTTTTTAAATTCAAGAAATTATGTTTAGCCATAAAATTTTGAAATTCAACTGAGTTTGAAAAACACCAAAAACTTGTTTTCAAATTTTCACTCTAAATCACTCGTAAAATTAAAAAATAACTCAAATTCATGGCCAAACACAACTCCAATTTTCAGATACATTTTTTCACTTTGAAAACGAAAACTACTTTTTTTCAAGTTTCACCATTTTCATGGCCAATCGACCCTTATTAGTACTCCCTCAGTCCCAAAAAATTAACACTTTTCGATTTCGAGAGTCAAACTTTCTAATTTTGATAGAGTTAGAATATAGAATCTTTAAATTTTTTGAAATAAAATTTACATAGTTGGAAGCTACGTAAAAAGTACTATAAGTCACCATAATTAATAATATTAAATATTTAAAAGACAACAACAACAACATACCCAGTGATATCTGGTAAGAGTAGAGTATACGTAGACCTTACATCTACCTTTGAAAGTAGAAAGGCTGACCCTCGGCAAAATATTTAAAAGACATTTGAAAAAATTACTTCTTTTTGGGATGGAGGAATTACTTGATTTAGCAAATAATATTCTAAAAAATGAAGTTAGCAAAAAAAGGGAATTATAGCTTAGGCACTATGTGACTAACCTTCGGTAGTTAACAGGAACAATACCAGCACGGTACACAGCAATTTTAAGGAACATAGGCATGGCAAGGTCAAAATGTGAGCGAGGTGGGTTGCACCATCCTCCATGATCATTAGGCAAAGCGTAATTGGGTGGGCAGAAATTTGTAGCAGTCACAAAAATGGAAGGGTTTCCAGGGATGCAATATTCCTTAGCGTCCGTACACTTTAACTCAAAGCAAGCACCGCAGCTCAGCCCATTGTTAAAAAGGGCTGTACTTAGTGCTGCATTGTTCACTCCATAGCCTTGGCTGTATAAATTCCCATAGCCACAAGCTCCACCTAGAAAAATAAAAGGAGCCATTATAAAAACCATCAGTAACCTTCTAATTGAAGTGATAATAAGTTTAATTGGGCTTAGAAAATCAGCTATTAGGATTGTAATTTTGAGGAGAAAACAGAGTGCTCTTATGTGGTGCTAAAAATATGTACTACCTCTGTACAAATTTATGTGTTCATTTTTCGAGAGTCAAATAAAAAAATATTTAATTGTGATTTATACGTATGCCTTTTAATTATTTTAAATTGTTAATTATTTTAATTATATTCCATATATTTCAATTTATATGACACATTTTTTTTTAGTAAGTCAAAAAAAGAATGACATATTTTCTTATTTGACAATAATTTAAATTTAAACTTTACTTTTTACGCGAAATAATTTATAACCACACAAATATCCTTAGCTTATTTTAGACCACCACAAGATTTAAAAGTCTTAATTTATTTCTTAAACTTCGTGGTCAATCAAACTATATCATATAAATTGAGAGGGAGAAAGTAATACTTTTTATGTAATTTCTAAATATATATATTATTTTTTTAATGTTAATATGACAAAAATATATACTTTAAAATATTAGTAAAAGTTTATACAGTCTGAATCTCAAAAATAAAAAAAATGACATAAATTAGATCAAAGGAAGTATTATATAGAAGTCGTATGTATATATATTTTTTTTTTGTAAACACGATGAATTTGCGTAAAATGGGGAGAAGAGAGATAGGTAGATAGATACCCATGGTGCCAGAGGCATCAGAGCCGCCATAGAAGGTGGCGTGAGCACTTTGCCAGGGGCCACCGGTGTAAGCGCCGGGGATTTTTGCGTTAACGGCCGTCAGGACACAGAGAAGAGTAGCAATGCAGAGTGTCCAAATCACAGCCATTTTCTCACAATGTAAGTGTTCAGTGTGTATAGGGAAAGGTTGTGAGAGAGGGAAAAATGGGATTTTGGGGCGTTGAGCTGAGAGCGAATTGAGAGGGCGAGTATTTATTGAGGTGGTACACTGGCAGGATACGTAATTAAATGCTCTGTTTTCGTTAATTTGATTTTAATACTATAGTACTAATAACTTTATAATATGTGAGGTATATTTAGAAGTGACAAAATTTATTCATAAAACCATAATTCGTTTGAATTGGTTATTGACCCGCTCATTTATTAGCTCAGCTCATTTCAACCAAACCCATTTTAGCTCATAAATAAATGAGTTAATATGTAGTTCAATTGACAAATGAGAAATCTTATCAAAATATTTCAAAATATATTTTTTTATTTGATATGTTATATATAGCCAAAGAAAACTAATTATTTTAGCGTTAAGGGTTAAAAACGCACTTCAAGTATGATTGTTTTAGTACTACATGAACTATCAAGTGTGAGAGTTTTCCTCTTACACATGATAGTACATGTAACAAACTCAAAAGAAAGT
This sequence comes from Anisodus tanguticus, assembly GCA_034509755.1. Taxonomy (NCBI): domain Eukaryota; kingdom Viridiplantae; phylum Streptophyta; class Magnoliopsida; order Solanales; family Solanaceae; genus Anisodus; species Anisodus tanguticus. Next base: position 49,865,642 of record CM067540.1, on the reverse strand, counting down.
GATACTTAAGGTGTGTTTTTGACCCTTATCTCATTATTTTATTAGGTACTAAAATTATACAAGAAGAAATAAAGCAATTAAAACTTAGTAAGAATTGGACGAGTTGGGTTTTGATCCATTTTTTAGCTCATTTCGACCCGAGTAAATTTATTAACTCAGCGCATTTTGACCCGCCTAAAATCAGCTCAACCCTCCCATTTGACACCTCTAGGTGTATTGCCCATATTTATCACAAACAAAATTTGTCAGTTTCCCTTTTAAAATACATGTTTAGCAAATAATATTCTTTTATTTTTTTTGTAATTTATTGACCTTTTAGACCATGATTTAAAGATTATTTAAGCAAATTGAAAATCTTATGAGCAAACGTTAGACCATAACATAAAAAATTTAAACATTAGACGATAGTCTAATATTTTTTCAGTCCTAAACACTATATTTGCACTACTTTTATAAATAGCTATAAAATTTGAATGGTAGCCTAAAAAGAAGATATTTGAAATAATCATCCTTAAGCATGAAAGGGGGAAAATTAAGCAAAAAATATGATTTACAAGGGTGCATGTGAGTTGCACGTGGAAACATGGTAATGGAGTAATGTAGGCTAATGATTCATGCTTAGACTTATGGCAAAGCCTAAGAGTTTAAATTAAAGGAAGCTTTGAGCTTCTTCATTTCGTGTTAGCAAATCTTCCTAAGTGCTAGTGAAACTATTAATGTGATAGGAGTAACTAATACTACTAGTTGCTAATAATAGGATACCAATTGACAACTTGCAAACAATGAGTTAACTGTATATAAATTTCAAATTACTTGAATGTTTAAACTAACTTATTGTTTAGAGTTCATATGAATATATATGTACGTGATAATTCCTAATTAAAGTTTGATGATATTTTCACACCACTTGAACTTTTAAATATAATTGAACAGTTTCTGTATTCTTAAATTAAGAATAACTAGGAATATACATTTGACATTTGATTATACGCAGAGCACACATGTGGATGTGGGTACTTCAAGAGATTTGCTCAATATGTACGTACATATTCAAAGCTTCCACAAACATAAACAAGATCCTCAATTTTAGGCTACCAAGTTTTAGATAAATGTGGCGGTATATTGAGTCATGCATACATGATACAACTGAAACCATGTCTATTTTTTTTTTTATATATTTAGTAAGTCTTGAATTGTAATATTTTCATTTTTACCATTAATGACATTCACTTATAAAAATGACTTGGCATGTTTTACATCACTAAATTCAAGGGGCACACATTTTTGACATGTTATGCTAGATTCAATTTTTTTCATTCATAAAATTTGTGTTCAATCAAACTAATCAAGATACATAATGTGGTCTAATTTTGGCCTACGGTAAAAGTTCGGATTATTCATATCTTCTCTATTATAGTTTTGGCTTGGAAGTTAAACCATTTCGCGTAGTTTCTCTTTTCTAGACATTTTTAGTAAAAAGTATTATCTCTGTAATCAGAATATATACTTTAAAACAGAAAACTTGAAGAATAAAAAATGGTAGTTTCGAAATTACAAAAAATTGTGTTTCCTTTAGAAATTTAACCCCCTCATAATTTCTCAAGGTTTGGATTAATTCCTTCAGGGATAAAACGAAACTCTATTCTACAATACTGACAATCGAAATTGCAAAACTTCAGCAAACTCAACCAACGGATGTAATCACACGACACTTACTATTTTCCAGTCTTTGAAAACGATGCAAGAAGAGGGGATAAAAAAACTGTGTTATTTTTCGGAGAGTAAAATAATTTCGTAATTTCTGAGTATCTGAAAATGAGGCGAAGCCTCTGGAAATTTATAGTCACTTTTGGAAATCTCAACAGATGCCAAAATGTTTGTTGGGAAAGAACATACCGTTGGGGATTTAATTTATTCCGCAAAAATTAATTAAATTCGCACGAATCAATATTAGGAAAAGAAAAATTAAATAATGAAAGTGGAAAATAAATTTAATCCAAAAAGATTATCAATCAGATCATTTGATCAAATCCGAAGCCAACCGAGCGACAACGACGGCGCGAGGGTAATCTTCTTCTCAACTCTTTATTAGCTAGAAGATGTGCTTCTACATATAAACACATAAATGTTCGTTTACACCATTAATGTAGGAGAAAAACCACTTGAAAAAGTTCTTTTTAAAAAAATTTATTTCCCTCTATTTCTCAATTCACACTTCATTTTTAAAATTCTTTTTTTAAAATTTCTTTTCCTTCCATTTCTCTATTCACACTTCATCTTTAAAGTCCACATCTTTAGTGTTGAATGCTTTAAAGCCCAGCAAAAAGGTGCATGACAATAAAACAGGAAAACCTGTACAAAAGGAAAAGAAACAAAAAGGAAGACAAAAGGTTGAAAACAGGGGAGACTCACTGGACTGAGCTCCCAATATAGCAACTTTTAGCAGATATCAATAAACATCATGAAATGGACTCATTAAGTTCTTTTATTTTCATAAAAAGATAATCCATATTCTTGTAAGCAAGTATTATATAAAAGGGACATAAGAAGAGAGTAAATGTACTTCTAGTTTCTGTCAAAAGCTATGTTATAAAAAATAATATATTTTTGGGGGCGAATTTATACCACCAGACACAGAGTATCTAGAAGACTTTTACTAAAAATAAAAAATTCCTAATAGAAATAAGTACAAGTAAGGAGAGCTAGATCTTACCTTACGAATCCTAATGAGGTAACGAACCTCTACTAAGCATGAAGAAAATAAGAGATAGAGAGAACTATGTGTACTATGATCATCACATAGTTTGTAATACACTCTATGATGATATTATAAACGAAGATGCTTTAATAGTGCAAACATATAAAAGCCAAGAAAAAAGTTGAGTTATCAACCTCAAACTTCCTTTTACTAAGTAGGATCAATTTAAATTAGGCAGGTTACATGTTTTTAAGAACAATTGAAAAATAAATTAAAATAGATCATAATCAATCCTAACTAAATCTCAAAAATTAGTTTATGGAGGGAGTATTTCCCAGATCATATTTTCAAATATGATTAGATAATACTCTTTTCAGCGATAATCCTAGTGGCAAATAGCCACCCAAATCCAAACCCACATGTGAACTGAATATTTAGAATTATTCATCAGCCATAGCCTACTGCTTCTTCCCTTTTCTTCTTCTACAAAACTGAAAACCCAACCTCCCATTGCCTACACTTATTGCAGTCTTTTCTCTTTTTGTATATTTTCTTATTAAAGGAGTATATGTTATTTTGGTTGTCGTTTGTATGATGCAACTTCTTACGTTATTTATTCTTTACCTTTTTTCCTTTGATTGTTTTGTCATAAGCAACTTATGAAGCTGGGAAAAGTTAATCATGATAAAATGCAGTATTGTCATGTCTAAAAATTTAATCAAACATCATACTACTTTTTTTTTTGCCGCATATTTGAAATGGTAAATGCTAGGTAAGTCCATGATCACTAGATCATTAACAATGTATAACTCAGATGGTTTGTTTTATACATTACCGTTTTTTTTTGTTTACATTACCGCTTTAAATGTTCAAATATTAATTGTTAAAAATCTCACATCAGATATGTAATGGAAACATGGACTCCTTATATGGACTTAGACAATCTTCACCCTACAAGCTAGCTTTTAAGATTGAATTAGGCTCAAGATCCATTCTTTAAATGGTATCAGAGTCAGACTCATTCTAATTCTTTGTTCACCGATGTTGGGCTCCAAAATTATAATATCCACGCTCCAGTTAACAAGATCTGGACGTGCGGTGAGTATTATTGAGTTAGGCTCAAGATCTATTCTTTACCTTAATCATTACAAGAAACATTAAAGTTTTCTTAGAAACTTGAAATCTAATCAATTTCTGTATCGAGCATGCAAGTCAAAGTAAAATTTCCACCACGATGTGTCATGTGCATGTAAGTAGAATACACAAAATACTTTTGTAAGAAAAGCAAAAAAAAAATAAAAAAAATATAGGATACAAAAAAAAAAAAAAAGGGGGGGGGGGGGGGGGGGGGTCATGTAACCGTAACCTACTGGATCTAGTAAATCTGCAAAATCATCAAAAAGGCGTAGTCATACCAATACCATATATTTACGGATACATCAATTTAATTTGTCAACAAACGTCCTCAATTCCAGAAGATTTATGATGAGTCATGATCCCCAATAGAAATACATGTGACTTTGCCATCAAGCTCACTTTACTAACATCTTCACCTAGCTATCATTAAGGTCATACCAAGCATGTCCATATATATGTTATCAATTCAAAACACGATCACAATCAAATTCATAATTTAAATTCTTTTATAATATTAATTTAAAATTGAATATCTTTATAATCAATACCTTTCAATATTTTTAGGCATATAATTAAGCCAAAAATGGTAAATTCAAAACTATGAACTCTACACTATAGATCCGCACCGCTTCCCTCCACCAGGCGAATCCAGTTGGTAACCGATGGGTTCACATGAATTCTATAGGTTTTGTCCGACTATATACATATTAAGAAATTTATTAAATATTTGAATGTGAACTAATTATTATTCTATACTCCCTTTATCTTAATTTAAGTGTCTTCATTTAACTTCACACATAGTTTTTAAAAAAGAAAGCCAAATGAGCCCCTAACGTTTGACTGAAATTCCAACTACACACTATATTTTTGCGAGAGTCCTATTACCCTCGGATTAATTTAAAACAGAATTGTTACCCCCTTTAAAAGTTACACCAACATTTGGAATTTCGTTGAAATGTTGGGGGTTCATTTGACTATTTTCTCTTTAAAAAATAAAGAGAGATTTTTGAATCTTGTGGTATTAAATTAAAGATGTGAGGTCTTTTAATCTTATGTTCTTAAACTTACCTTGGAATTGAAAAATTAAACTTACTAAATATAGAAAGAGACACTCTTTTTAGGACAGATCAATAAAAAAACACTTAAATTGAGACGGAGGAAGTAATAAGTTGAAATTCTAGAGAAATTCATAAACTTCAAATTTTGAATTTGACTCTATCCTCCTCTTCACCCTTGAAACCTCCTCCAATAATCCCTTGATTATTTCCATTAATTGAAAGAGTATATATATACAATTTACATATTTCCATAATAGGAGAATCTTATTCCTATTCTACTCCTAAAACCTTATTCTACTTGGACACTAACTACACCATTATGGTAATACAAATATTATGGTAAGTGTACAATACTAATTACACCACAACATTACCTAAACTAGGAGACTAAAACATTACCTAAAATCTAGACCATATGCACGGTCAAATATACAAAACCGAGGCCCAATATACATAGAATATACACGTGTATATCGTGTATATCCTAAGGATATTTAACACACACCCGCAGTCATAGAGGACAGTCTTCGAACGCTGAGACTGTCCCTAAAATCCTCAAAAAGGACCGAGGGAAGACCCTTTGTAAAGATGTCGGCAATTTGATACCTAGACGGAACATGGCAGATGCGTACTTGACCATGAGCAACCTCTTCGCGAATAAAGTGAATGTCTATCTCGATGTGTTTAGTGCACTGGTCCTGAACCGGATTATCAGAAAGGTAGATGGCACTAACATTATCACAATAAACCAAAGTCGCTTTCTGAATAGGACAATCAAGCTCTAACATCAAATTACGTAACCAACATGATTCCGAGACCACATTAGCTACCCCTCGATACTCGGCATCGGTACTGGATCGGGACAAAGTCGACTGACGTTTCACAGACCATGAGACCAAGTTATTGCCAAGAAACATACAATAGCCAGACGTAGACCGTCTGGTGTCCGGACAGCCACCCCAATCAGCATCTATATACGAGACAAGTATAGACGTCGATGAAGGATATAAATGCAAGCCATAGTCAAGTGTACCCTGAATATACCGAATGATGTGTTTGAGTGCATTCATGTGCTCAACCCTGGGATCATGCATAGACAAACACACCTGTTGTGCGGCATACGTAATATCTGGTCTCGTGAATGTGAGATACTGAAGGGCCCCTGCAAGACTGTGATAGCGGGTCGGGTCCTCATATGGTGCGCCGGCCGCAACGCCCAATTTGAGTTTAGTATCAACTGGAGTAGAAGTGGACTTACAGGATGACATTCTAACCCTCTCAATGATCTCGGCTGCATACTTCCTCTGTGACAAGTACAATCCACCTGCATGACGAGTGACAACAATCCCCAAAAAATAACTCAAGAGCCTCAAGTCTTTCATAGCAAATTCAGAACTGAGCATTATCATGATAGACTGGCGTAAGGCATCGGAAGAGGCATTCAAGATAATATCATCCACATATAATAGTATATAAGCCAAGGATGAACCACGACGATATATGAACAAGGAATTATCCGGCCTGCTGTGAGTGAACCCAATAGTCGAAACATTATCGGCAAACCTCTTATACCAGACCTATGGAGACTACTTAAGACCATATAAGGACTTCTTCAACAAACATACATGATTAGGATATTTGGGGTCCCTAAACCCCAAGGGCTGATGCATATACATTGTTTCCTTGAGATCACCATGTAAGAAAGCATTCTTTACATCTAACTGATGGATGTGTCATGCTTTCGAAAGAGCCAAGCTGAGTACAGTGCGAATGGTAGCCGGCTTGACCACCGGACTAAATGTCTCCCCACAATCCACACCAACCTGTTGAGTCTTACCATCACCCACAAGCCGAGCCTTATGTTGTGCAAACGAACCGTCTGAATTATCCTTATGAGCAAAAATCCACATAGACCTAATAATATTAAAACCAGATGGACGGGGCACCAACTCCCACATCTTATTTTCAATAAGAGCTTTATATTCATCGGTCATAACAAATTTCCAATTCGGGTCATTTAACACAGACATGGGATTACAGGGTAAGGGTGATTTAAGAACATTAGAATTTAAATTAAAATGCCTTTTTGGTTTAAAAATACCCCGTTGACTGCGAGTGACCGGTCGATGACTCGGGGAAGAATTGGGCAGATTTTGGGCATTTTTTGGACGCGGAACGGACTGGACAACAGGCAGTGGGCCTGCTGGCCCAACACGGTGAGCAGAAACAATCGAGGATGCAGGGATTGGACCAGTTCCAGTGTTGGACTGGACTGGTCCAATTGCTAAAATTGGCCCAGTGATGAGACTGGGGACAGTGGCCTGCGACGGGCCAGTAGGACCAGCGAGCAGTGGGCCCGTTGGAGGATTTGGGGTGCGGGATATATTCCAAAAATGGTGAATAATATACGGGGATATACCATCATCCAAAAAACTATACGAACTAGGCCCGAGATTACTAACCTTAGCAAACGGAAATTGGGATTCATAAAAAATGACATGGCGATTAATGATGATTTTATTAGAGGATAAATCAAAATATTTGTAACCACGATGATTAGACGGAAAACCCAAAAACACATGGAGTAGACCGGGCTTGAAGTTTGTTAATTATGGTGGACGGAAATAACGGATAATACAAGCACCCAAAGACCCTAAGAAGGGAATACGAAAGAGTCTTATTATATAAAATTTGTACGGGGGAAGAATATGTCAAATCTTTGGAAGCAAGAATGTTAAGGAGATATGTAGCCATTTGGAGAGCATGATGCCAAAACGAAGGGGGTACTGAAGCATGAATCAATAAAGTTCGGATAATGTTATTAATGGTACGAATTTTGCGTTCGGCTTTCCCATTATGCGAAGACGTATGAGGGCAAGAAAAATAAAAATTGATCCCATTAGTTGCATAAAATTCCCGAAACACCCTGTTGTCATATTCTCTGTCATTATCACATTGAATATTTTTTGTTTCTCGTTCGAATTGAGTTCTAATGAAAGCTCTAAATTTTAAGAAGATGAAAAAACTTGAGATTTTTTCGCTATTGGAAAAGTCCATAAAAATTTAAAATAATCATCCAAAAAGAGAACCTAATACTGATGACCCAAAGAACATGAGACGTCCATAAGTCTCTATGAATAATATCAAATGGCATGAAAGTATGAGAATTAGAGTCTACAAACGACAACCTAACAATTTTTCCTAAAGAACAAGAATGACAATTCGGAGTACTACGCGTACCCTTATATGAAACAAAATTATTTTTATCTAAGGAAGACAAAACAGATGACCTCGGATGACCAAGACGAGCATGCCACAAGGAAGGAGCAAGGGTTGCAAACGCTGACGGCAAGGCTTGACTCGATAGACCGGAACATGGCATGATAGGATAAAGATCTCCCCTACTATCATACCTCATGAGAGGACTCCCCGTCTTGAAATCCTTCACAGAAAAACCAAACGGATCAAATTCAATAGACCCAAAATTGTCAGTGGTGAATTTACGGGCAGACACTAAGTTTTTAATCAATTTAGCGGCATGTAGGGTATTTTTCAAGATAAGTGGTGGATGGGGTGGGGGCAAAACTTTATGACCATAACCTCGAATCGGAATAGAATTACCATTACCAATAATTATACCCCGGGGGTTGCTCAAATTGGAATAAGACGAGAAAGTATTTAATCCAAGTGTGTTCATTGCGGTTTCGATGTCGGTAAAAGTGGGGGCCACTGTGTGATGGGCCTGCGGGGGCCGAGGCCCAAGCACCCCTGCTTGCTGCCTCAGCCAAGAAGGATGACTGAAATTGGGCCATTGCATGTTGGGCCGTGACTGAGGCTGGCCAGCCCACTGCCATTGATGATGAAACGCTGGGCTGCTACTGTTTGGCCCAAATTGTGGGGCCCACTGCCACTGCATAGGGGTCCACTACGGGGCCCAAAACTGTTGTTGTTGCTGACCGCCCCGAGGGCCACCACTGCCACCACCACTATTCCGACTGTCGCCATTGTTGTCGCCGCGATTCTTGCCATTATTTTTCTTATTTTGTCCCTTTTTACCATCACCATTGTTGTGATTTTGGCCCGAGTTGTTGGAACCGGTAGGATGAAAGTGGACTCGATCAGCATGACTATGGGACTAGCACCGATAGCCACCTTTTTAGCCATGCCTGCTTCTTCGAGGGTAAGCATAGAACGAGCCTGATAAAATTGCGGAAGATGATTTCTTTGACGAAAAAGCGTGTCAATACCACTATAGGCCTCGGAGAGGCACAAAACCATTTGGAGGACCAAACGATCATTCGAAACCGGCGCGCCAACGTTGCGGAGTTGGTGTGCCAATTCCTTCAATCTTTTGCAATAAGCCGAAACATTAGGGAAATCTTCCATGTTGATGTGGGAGAATTCCTGCTCAAAGGTAACAACTCTAGAATTTTGATTATCTTGAAATATATCACGTAGTCTACCCCAAGTTGCCTGCGTCGTAGCGTCATGCTCAATAATTATTTGCAAAAGGTCGGTAGAAATTGTGGAGTATATCCACTGAAGGACATTGGCATCAAGAGTCATCCACAACTTAGGAACATCCTCGCGTTGTGGCACCTCCGTATCCTCAGGAGCCGCGGGGATTATGTGATGGATGACTTGATGCGAGCGTGCGTGAATTTTGAACAGTTCGGCCCACGTCGCATATTGGACATTTTCTATTTCAAGAACAAGAGGGATATTATTCTTGATGTTAGAAACTGTAAGGGCAGGATGAAACGTGTTCCTTGATGTAGACATAGTGATAGAACAATATGTGATTGAGGGATTTGGAAGAAAAAATTGGGAGAAAGGATGAACCGTCGGCACAAAATCCGAGAAGAAGGGCTTGGTTTTCGAGGCTTAGGACGGACGAATTTGCAAGGAATTTGGAGAGGATTTTAAAACCTAGACTTCTGATACCATGAAAGAAATAATCTCTTGATTATTTTCAGTAATTGAAAGAGTATATATACAATTTACATATTTCCATAATAGGAGAATCATATTCCTATTCTACTCCTAAAACCTTATTCTACTTGGACACTAACTATACAATTATGGTAATACAAATATTATGGTAAGTGTACAATACTAATTACACCACAACATTACCTAAACTAGGAGACTAAAACATTACCTAAAATCTTGACCATATACACGATCAAATATACAAAACCGAGGCCCAATATACATAGGATATACACGTATATATCGTGTATATCCTATGGATATTTAACACTCCCCCACGCCCCACAAGAAAACACTACCAAGTTTGTGTTGGAACCAACCCCTTAAGTGTGTATACATACTGTTTAGGCATGTGAATTTGAAACCAACCTTTGCTGACCAATTTATTACCCTCTCTTGAGTAGTGTCACCTGAAGTTATTGTTGCTTTCCCCGCAGAGAACACTCGTTTGTTATTTTCTTCAATTAGAAGCGAAAAAAGAACAAATTGAGAAAAGCTTGAAGTACGCTCTAAATTACCTTAACATATCATAGTATAATGAAATGAATGGCATATTGGCATACCCTCTTAGAAAGAAAAGAAAAGAAAATGATTTTTTATTAACTAAACTATAACTTACGCATCTACAAATAGTAAAGATAAAATAAACCTACTTGTCCTCGTATATATGGGGTATTTTTTTTCCAGAGGCGGATTAGGATGTAGTTTATGAGACATTTCTATAATAACCTCAAATTAATGAATAATAACAAATGGGTTCATACTCAAATATTTATAGATATTGCTGGAATTCAATTTCTCAAGTTTTAAATTCTTGTAGTAGTTATTAATTACTTCTCGTATATACTGAAAAAAATATATAGAGGAAAGAGCATTTAATAAAAGCCTTAGTAAAAAGAGAAAATAACAAAATAGCATATTCTATGTCAGTATATGGTACGTCTATACATGATCCCTAATAGATAATATTCGATAAGCAAATGGCAGACCGACTAGCTTATATGATACGTATAAGAAGATTTCTTCATAATAAAGGCTCTTGCAATTGATTCAGTATTTGTTATTTAAAATAAAAGATGACTTGATCAAGATGAATTTATAATGACAAATGCACATTCTAAGAGCTGTACCCCTCACAAGTCACAACTTGATACGAGAACTCTCACTTTAAAATTAACTTATTTAATATATAAGAAAACATTGCACTAAATACTTGGAAAAAATTGAACAATTAATCATACAAGGTTGGCATTTGATAATAGAAGAATAATATTGGAGTCATGGGGTTGAGTGCTTAATTGGATGAATAATAAAAGCTTATAGTTACAGTACGATAGCTTATGAAATGACGGGAATATTATCAGTATTATACTATATATAGTATTTATAATAATATAATTTTATTAAGTGTATGTCAAAAGTCAAAACCAGTACGTACCCTACGGATTGGTCACATTGTACCTTCAAGAAAATTCAATTATTCTCCATGTGCTTTCGCAATTTTAGAGTATATGTAAAAATATTAAAATGTTGAGTTGACCTTCAAAGGGCTTTGACTTTGTATATAAATGATCAAAGGATCTAAAATCACATGCAAACGAATAATTTCATATGTTTTAACACTACAAATAAGTACACATTCGACAAATTATTAAGTGCCCATTTGGATCTACTTGTTTTGCGAGTCAATGCTTCTCTTTTTTAATTCATCATAACATTAACTAAAAATAAGGTAGTTGCTCCCAAATCCAATCATAACGGTGATTTCATCTTTAAGGCTTCTCTGCTACCAACTGGTACTTCAATTAAAAACTTCTTTTTAGTTGAACAAAAATTGGGATGCTATGTATGGAGCATATGACAAGGTAGAATATTTCTATTGTTGATATATTTGATTTAAATATTGGTGGATCCAAGATTTAAACGGGATGAGTTTAACCTTTAAGGTTACAATTTATGAATTTAATTAGTTTAATATTTATTGAAATTTTAATGGGTTCCTCTATATATAATATGCTAGATCTGTCCTAAATTTAAAGTCATTTGGTTGGAAAGTTAATTAGCTCTTTTCACATCTATTAAAAATATATACAAGATATATACTAAACTATCCCTATTTATTAGATATTTTTTAGGATTGAACAATATTAAAAAGGACTATTACTTTAATGTTAAGTGTATAGTTGAAAATAATTGTCAACTTTTATCTCGAATTCATAAAGTGACACTTATTTTAGGATAATTTTTTTAAGCTAAGGTACATTTAAAATGAGGAGGGAGTAAAATCAAGATAAATTTATACCGCATTCATGGATTGTTTATCCCATCTAAAAGATGGTAGTATTATTTATTCTGCTTATAATCCCAAGATAACCTGTTTTTGAACCAAACGATTAAAACCTAAACTTCACCTTTCAATAAATCTTTATTTCATCTTCATGTTAGTGCTATTAGGAATTATGATTCCCTGATTACTCATGTATTGACGCTTACCAATATATAAACAAAGCTTAAACGCATCATTGTTCAATACGTTTGAATCCCGACATAATAAAAGTAAATAATAATCTCAAGTAACTGAAAGTATGAAACTGCTATCGAGTTGGTTGTGATTTTAAAATTGAAATGTCAACCCACAGAAATGTAAACATCATCCCGTAGTCTAATCTAATCACAACATGGTAGTGGAGAATTTAATAAATTTATTATTTATCAACAGCTAGCTAGATAAGAGAAAAATAATATTTGAAATTATGTCGTGCCAATCTCATTTGATTGATGCATTCATATATCAGGTCACTTTTATCTCATATTTCTACTATACTCGTAGAGGAAAATAGATTAATTAAATTTTCATCCGTTGAAGAACTACGTTATGGATTTATTTTTATGAGTATTAATAAGGCTGTCCAGTGGGCCGGGTCAGCCCGATCCCGACCTGCTACCCGTCCCGTCCCGATCCCCCAAAGTAAAAAAATAAATTATCGGGGTCGGGGTTCGAACTCGGGATGGGGCCGAGGTTCATCCCGCCCGTCCCGATCTCAATCCGACCCGCCCCATCCCGACCCCGGCCCGTCCCGTCCTGACCCCGACCCCGTCCCAATCCCGATCCCGACCCGTCCCCCTCCCCCTTTGCAAAAATAACTGTTGCAACAACTGCCAAATTTTGATTTTGGTTGTTGTGCAACGGCTATAATGGCTATCCCCCCCCCCCACCCCATAAACCCCTAACCCCTTAATATTTATTTTTAACCCCTAAGTTAATATATTTACACTTTAACCCTATTTTCCAACTATAAATAAATTATTTTCCTCTTCATTTTTCTCACAAATCTTCCTATCATCTCTCTAATCTCTCAATTTATCTCTCTACAAATCTTCCTACTATTAAATATTATATCAAAGTTAAAAAATTGAGAGTGAAGTTGGCAACTAGCTTGAGGATCATCCATCGAGCAAAGTTTCCGAATGTAACGTCGACGTGTAATCAAGGTTGAAAATTGAGAGTGAAGTTGGCAACTAGCTTGAGGATCATCCATTGGGCAAAGTTTCAATTTTCAACCTTGATTACACGTCGACGTTACATTCGTTCCTTCTTAAAATTATTATTGTTACTTAATTTTAATTATCGCACTTAATTTTATTTATTTAATTATTTACTTGTATAATAAAAATGTAAGGAGTTAAAACGTTTGATTACGGGTAAGGGTGCTTCTTCTAGTAGGGGTAATAAGGGTAAGGGTAAGGGTATTTCTTCTAGTGATCCTATTCCTAGTCCTGATGATTTGATTGATTTAAGTAATATTGATGAAAATGCTTTTTTAATGATATATTAGTAGATGATGAAATAGATGAATCAAAATTTAATTTAGACGATAATATAGACGACACACCCACTAGTGCACATAAACCTCAGGCTCAGACTGAGTCTCAGCCTGAAACTGCAACTGGAATTCCTCCTATTGCTCCTAGTATGAATCGAGGCCCCACAAAACGAAAATTAAAATCAGATGCATGGCATTTTTTTTTATAGGGACGAAGAGAATCAACTAGCTAGATGTAAAATTTGTAAAAATATTTATAAATTTAAAATCGGAAAAGGTCAAGGTGGGGACGGGAGGTTTACTGAGACATGTACAAGACGAGCACACAACTAAGTGGAATCAATACCTGGCTAAAAATCGGGTGTGCCAATGCATCTGAGTCGTGACAAAGTTCACATAGTGTCCCCGACCTAGTACATGGTCAAATTAACCCGATGACGGGGTGAGTTTTTGGTCCTAAATATGATAAAAACAAAGATATGGATGGCAAAATTAATTGCGGTGGAGGGTTTGCCTTTTTCATTTCCTTCATCTCCTGATTTTATTCATTACATTTGAAAAACATATAATCCTGCTTTTAATGGTTTTCCTAGATCAACTGTTAGAAGGGATGTTTTAAATTTGCAAGTGAATAACAACAGTATTTGCGTTATGCATTGTATCATTTTAATGGCAAAGTGGCTATCACTTCTGACATAGGCCATAGTACTAACGGTAATGATTATTTAACGGTAACATGTCATTGGATAGATCAAAATTGGTATATGTAAAAACGTATTGTAGTATACAGATATATAGATGATAGGCACACTGGTAGTTTTATTGCAGATAATATTAATGAAATTTGTGAATACTATGGAATAAATGACAAAATTATGACTCTTACATTAGATAATGCTTCTTCTAATGATTATGATATAAGACTTTTAAAACTTAGATTAGCTCCATCTTTTCCTGATCATTTTCATATAAGATGTGTGTGTCATATTTAATGAAAATGATGGCCTAAAACTTTTTGAAAGCATTCTTGATAAAATACAATTTGCTATAAACTTTATTTTTAAAGGTAAAAAAATACAAAGACGCAAAGAATATAAAAAAATATGTCATGATCGTGGATTATCATATAGAAAAATTCAAGAAGAAGTTTCGCCTAGGTGAAATTCTCTGTATGAGCAACTACTTGTTGCTTACGATTATAGACAACCTATTACTTTATTATTTAACGTCCATAATAAAAATCCAAGGGATATGCTTGTAGATAGTGATTGAGATAAAATTTTAGAACTTAATGGATTTTTAGAGAAATTTTATCAAGCTACTAAAGAATTTTTCGGTATTTATTATCCTACTATTTCAAATATGTTATTTTATATAGCTCTAATATTTTTGTTACTTAATGAATATATGCAAAAACCAACTTATAAGACAACTATTGAAAAAATGTTTAAAAATATGTTTTTTTTTATCCCCACTGTTTATATTGTTGGTGTTGTATTAAATACAACTATTAAAGTAGACGGTTGTAAAACACTTGTAGAAACTATTTATGATTGTGTAAAAGTACTTCCAACAGACTTAACTGAAGAACCAACTGACACACCAACTAAAGAAGCAGTTACGTCTAGCATACACACCGAATTTAAAAAAATATATACGTATTACCAACAACGAAGCGCAAATAATCAGCCGGCTTCTGTACCATCTTCTACTACTTCGCTGCAACCTTATAAAAAATATGCGGTTTCTGCTGCTAGTATTCAAGGCCTTAGAAATAAAATGTGTAGTGGTTCAACTTCTTCACAAGTTAGCGAATTTGATGTTTATATTTTGCAGGGTGATGTACCGTATGAATTAATTGTCAATACTGAAAGAAAAGAAGACTTGCTGAAATACTGGAGAGAGAATGAGAAGACATTTTCGACGCTAACAAAGATGGTCCGAGATGTGTTAAACATTCAAGCGTCATCAACAACATCTGAAAGCGCCTTTTCTGCGAGAAGATTTCAAATTTGAGAGCACATACATTTATTGGCGGGAGACACATTAGAGATTGAAGTTCTTTTCAGAGACTGGATTCGTGCGGAGCATAGGAGGTGCGGCCAACCGGAGACCAACGAAGAAGAAGACTACAACTACAACGAAATATTGTCCGAGGGAGCAGGAAGCGACGTTGAAGAATTTGACAAACAAATTTCAATTCCAACAGAAGATCCTCAAGACATTGTGAGGAATTTCGAAAGCGTATGGTTGAATATGTAATTTTTTAATTGCAATTTTAGTATTTTACTATGTCATTTGCAACTTTTGAACAACACCACAAAGTTGTAATTTTGAAATTGTATTACTATGTCATATTTCTATTAAATAATATAAGAGGCACAAAAACAACTTTGGAATATTTTTATTACACTATCTTGTTCAATTATTGGAGTGCTTGTATATAACTATATATTATTTTTTAAATGAAGTGGCAAAAAAAAAATCCCGAGTCCCGGCCCGACCCGTTCCGATGGGATGTGGGACGGGACGGGACCTCCCACCGTCCCGCCTATCCCGACCCGCCAGGTCCGCTGAAACCCGAGTCCCTACCCTCCCCTGTCCCGCCGGGACCCGCCCCGTTGGACACCCTTATTATTATATAGTGTTCCTGTCTGTTCTCTAAGCAACGACCGCACTTGTTCCGTACCACTTTTTCAAGGCCCATGTGATCCAATAGCCAAGTAGTATTCATAAATTAGTATACTGGGTCTGTTTTTTTTTACAATTGTTTTAAAAAATCATCAATTTGTTAGTAATAAATTATATGTCATTGAGAGTTGACCATTATGAGAATAATATTATCTTCCCCATTTCTGAAAGACTTTAATAATTTATTTCTGTTGAAACATATGCTGTCGTACGTAATTGATTACATACAACGGTACAAGAGTGATCATTTGGGACAAAGGAAAAAATGCAATTTTTTTTAACGTTAAATTTATTTTTATCATATCTTTTTAATACAGTGAAATTTTTCTATAATTATCACATTATAACATCATTTCACTATAACGTCTGATTTTGTCTGAACCAACTTTTCATGTTATATTTTACTTTTCTATAACAACATTTACCGATAACAACAATGACATTCATTATAACAATACACTTTTTATAAAATTAACTCTATAATAGTCATACTCAAATATTATGTAATAATATTTTGTAAGAAATATATTATGTATAAAAGTAAAATATTTAAATTCTTAATTAGTTTTAAATGCATATGTTCCTTAGATTTTAATTCTTTATCGGTATGGTACAACTAGTTATGAATTTATTCGTCTTTTCAATTTTAGTTAACGAGATATGAAAATCAATTGAGATTTTAAAAATTAACAAGTATACTATTTTCGTTTATACCATAAAAAGTATAGAAAAATAATTGTTTGTGTACTTTTATGCAGGGCGAATCTATGTACAATAAATGAGTCAGGTGAACCCAGAGTCATTCAACTAAACTCGGTATACTATGTGTATAATGTTTAAAATATATATAATATTAATTGAAGGAACCCATAGTCAAACTTGATTGAGTGGTGCATTGGTTAAGCATTGTCTATACTTCCTTAAGGTAAACTCTTGTGTCTTTTTTTTTTTACAATGGTGCACCCATCTTCTTGAAATCCTGGATTCGCCTCTGCTTTTATGTATAACAACTAAATGAGATCTAAACATCAAATGTTAGTTTACTATACATACATAATAGCATCTCACTATCGGGGGCGGATTTAGGTATTGGTGAAGGTGGCAAAAAATTACACTGTATATTTAGGGTATATTTTCTGTGTTTATATACATATATTAATTTTTGAACACCTTGAATCAATATAAAAAGTTAGCTCAAGTGGTCCAGGGTGTTTAAAATTGTCTACAATATCCTAGGTTCGATTATCAGGAATAATATTATTTTTTATGTCTAGCTTTTGTTATTTTTTTTAACATCTTAAACATGAAATTTTCAGACCAATATTGTCATTATAGAGAGGTTTGACGGTAATTGGTACATAACACTCTACTTATCAAACATTTCAGCTTACAAATATTTATATATTTTTGGACAAAGATAAGGTTTACCAAACACATTAATCCAATTACTAGTCGATTAAAAAAAGAGTAAATTCACTCAATACTCTTATCTCACCAATTAAAACTCTTGTATATATGTAAGCACAATTATATGATCAATTATAATGCCATTTATAATTTTGTCCTACAAAATATTTTAGGATCCTTTTTAACAAATTAATTAATTAATTTAATTTTTTAAAAAGAAAAATAAATGAATTTATAATTCAATATCATTCTCTAATTACAAAGATACGTACTATGTAACAATGATGCCCATCATATTTTTCGTGAGAAATGAATGTCATGAGAGGAAGGAACATGTAAGAAATTACATGGAAATGAAAATCCTTGGAATATATTAAAGGACCGTGTGTATCATGGTCCGATTTGGACTCAACAAAATATAATTCATGTATAATTATAATTATGATATTAGTCTTGTACTAGGAAAATGTATTAGAATTAGAATAGGAAAAGGTAGAATTATTTTCCTATATTGTCCATATTTAGGAATTGTATATATACCTCTCATTATCAATGAAAATAATCAAGGGATATGTTTAGCGCGCTGATGTTGAACCGGATTTTCAGAAAGATAGACGACACTAACATTATCACAATAAACCAAGATAACTTTTTGAATGGGAAAGTGAAGTTCTAAGAGAAGATTACGTAACCAACATGATTCAGAAACCACATTGGCTACCCCTCGATACTCGGCCTCTACACTGGAGCGTGATAAGGTAGCCTGTCGTTTTGCAAATCATGAGACCAAGTTATCACCAAAAAACATACAGTAACCAGACGTAGAGTGTCTGGTGTCCGGACATCCACCCCAATCAGCATTTGTATAAGAGCCTACGAATAACCGACCCTTGACTCGAGGTAGAAATGGGCGGATTTTGGATAAGATTCGGATCAGTGACGGACTGGCCAGCAGGCAGTGGGCCTGCCTGTTGGCCCAACACTAGAAACATGAACTGGAACGGGACAAAGCTGGGAGTGGGCTGGGACGGGATACTGGGCCGACAACCCACTGGACAGCCCTGATGAAGACGGACTAGAGACGGAAGTGGACTGGGACGGGAAGTGTGGGCCAGCAGGCAGTGGGCCTGCTGGCGCATCAATGGTACGAGATTGGTCAAAAAGATGATGGATAATATATGGTGGGACCCCGTCATTTAGAAAATTATACGAGCTAGGCACGGGACTACACACTTTGGCAAACGGAAATTGGGTTTCATCAAAAAGAACATGACGACTGATTATGATTTTATTAAACGATAAATCAAAACACTTGTAACCACGATGATTTGATGGATAACCCAAAAACACACAAGCGGTAGAACGGGCTTGAAGTTTGTTTATTGTAGTTGACGGAAAGAGTGGATAGCATAAACACCCAAAGACCCTAAGATGAGAATATGAAAGATTTTTATTATAGAGAATTTTAAGGGGAGAATCATATGATAAACCTTTGGTAGGAAGTATGTTAAAGAGGTGAGCAGCCATTTGTAGAGCATGATGCCAAAAAGACGGAGTACGGAAGCATGGGTCAATAAAGTTCGGACTATATTATTGATTGTACGAATTTTCCGTTCAGCTTTCCCATTTTGTGAGGACGTATGAGGACAAGATAAATGAAAAACTATGCCATTAGCATCACAAAATTCCCGAAATAACCCATTATCATATTCCTTGCCATTATCACATTGAATATTTTTATTTTCCGTTCGAATTGGGTACATATGAATGCTCTAAATTTTAAGAATATGGAAAACACTTGAGACTTTTTGGATAAGGGAAACATCCACAAAAAAATAGAATAATCATCCAAAAATAAGACATAATAACGAAGGCCCACATAACTCAGAACAGGAGATGTCCATAAATCATTGTGAATAATATCAAAAGGCATCAAAGTACGAGAAGAAGAAGCTACAAATGATAATCTAACATGTTTCCCTAATGGACAAGAATGACAAGGTGGAGTACTCGGTGTACCCTTACAAGAAATAAAATTATTTTTATGTAAATAAGACATAATAGACGACTGTGGATGACTCAGACGTGCATTCCACAAGGAAGGAGCAAGGGCCGCAAAGGTAGATGGCATGGCTTGACTCGGGTAAAAGGTAGTGCTGGTGATTGGATAAAGTTCTCCCTTACTATTGCATCTCATATATACAAATATACAATTCCTAAATATGGACAATATAGGAAAATAATTCTACCTTTTCTTATTCTAATTCTAATATATTTTTTTAGTACAAGACTAATACCATAATTACAATTATACATGAATTACATTTTGTTGAGTCCAAATCAGACCATGATACACACGGTCCTTTACACCCCGCAGTCATAGCGGGCGATTGACGTACGCTGAGACTGTCCCTAAAATCTTCAAATAGAACCAATGGAAGACCCTTAGTAAATATGTTTGCAATCTGGTATCGCGAAGGGACATGGAGGACGCGTACTTATCCATGAGCTACATTTTCTCGAACAAAGTGTATGTCCATCTCGATATGTTTAGTGCGCTGATGTTGGACTGAATTTCCAGAAAGATAGACTGCACTCACATTATCACTGCAGACCAAGGTAGCTTTATGAATATGATAATGTAGCTCCAGTAGAAGATTACATAGCCAACATGACTAAGACACCACATTGGCTACCCCTCGATACTCGGCCTCCGCATTGGATCGTGATAAAGTAGATTGGCATTTTGTCGACCAAGAGACAAAGTTATCCCCAAGGAACATACAATAACCAGATGTCAAACATCTAGTATCTGGACAACCACCCAAATCAACATTTGTATATCACATAAGAGTAGAGAAGGATGACGGATATAAATGCAATCCAAAATAAAGTGTGCCATGTATGTATCTTATAATGCGTTTGAGCGCATGCATGTGCTCAATTCGCAGATCATGCATAAATAAACACACCTGTTGTATTGCATAAGTAATATTTGGTCTCGTGAAAGTCAGATACTGAAGAGCCCCTGCAAGACTATGATAATGGGTGGGATCTTCGTATGGTGTGCTAGACGTAGCACTCAACTTCGGGTTTATATCAACCGGGGTAGAAGTAGACTTACAAGATGACATGCCAGCTCTCCCAATAATCTTTGTCGCATATTTTTCTTTGATAAAAATAGACCACATGCATGACGAGTACACACATAATCTGCAAACTATTTATACCAAGCCCTTGGGGACTGCTTAAGCCCATATAAGGACTTTTTCAGCAAACAGACATGATGAGGATAATTGGGGTCCCTAAAACCCAAGGGCTGATACATGTATACTATCTCCTTAAGATCACAGTGTAAGAAAGCATTTTTCACATCCAACTGGTGAATGGGTCGTGCCTTCGAGAGATCTAGACTAAGCATAGTGTGAATGGTAGCTAGTTTGATCACCGGACTAAATGTCTCCCACAATCCACGACAACCTGTTGTGTTTTACTATCACCTACAAGATGGGTCTTATGCCTCTCAAAAGAACCATTAGAATGTTCTTTATGAGTAAAAATCCACATAGACCGAATAATATTAACATCAGGTGGACGGGGCATCAACTCCCACGTCTTATTTTCAATAAGAGAATTATATTCGTCATCCATGGCTAATTTTCAATTCGGGTCATGAAGGGCAGACATATTTACTAAGGATCTTCCCTTGGTTCTATTTGATGATTTTAGGGACAGTCTCAGCGTACGTCAACTGCCGTTATGACTGCGGGGTGTAAAGGACCGTGTGTATCATGATCCGATTTGGACTCAACAAAATGTAATTCATGTATATTTGTAATTATGGTATTAGTTAGGGGTGAGCACGGGTACAGGGTACCCAGATACCCGACCGAAACCGATACTAACGGGTAGGTTTCGGATAGATATATTATAATAACGGCTAGGTTCCGGGTATTAAAATTAGGAACCGATCAATGTCTGGTCTAGTTCCGATTCCGATAAATAAAGACCGGGTACCCGGACCCGGAACCGATACCCGGACCCTATGAACCCACCCCATTTAAATTATTTAGTTTTGGGCTTTGGGCATTTAATTTTTTGGCCCATTCCGATTGATTACGTCCGACCCCTAAGCCCATTTCTCTTTCTAAAGTCTAAAGCCTAAAACACAAATACATTACGCACACACTGTGAGGTAGCCCTAAATCCTAAATACAAATACACTACGCACACCAGGCGCAGCTCACAGCCTCGCCAGTTGCCATTACGCATCTCTCACCCATTACGCAGGTCGCAGTAGCCTCGCAGCCTCTCCTCTCTCTTGTTTCACTGTTTCTCACTCCAGAAGCTTGACAAAGGTTACGGCATTGCGCTCGAATTCCTCTCGGTCTTGTTAAAGGTAATGAATAACCCTTAAAGTTGTTGCATAGTGAAAAATATTAGGTTTTTGCATGTATTGGCTTAATATCAAAACTGGATGAGATAGATCTGGTCTTGTATGTGTTAAATAGTTCAGATTTCTGATGATTTAATAGAGAATAGTCTGAATTAGTTTGGGTAGATTTCTGTTAGTTTAGATTGAATTAAGGTTGGGTTGATTTCTGTTAGTTTAGATTGAATTAGTTTGGCTTGATTTCTGTTAGTTTAGTCTGAAGTAGTTTAGGTTGATTTCTTCTTCATCATAATGTTACTGTTTTTCTTCTTCATCATAATATTTTGATGTTTCGAGAAGTAAAAAGAGCTATTTTGATGGTCTGGTTTGCTTGATAGGCTCTTATGGTAATATTGCCTATCTTGATATGGATTTGTAACCAAGTTGCTATTTTTGATGTGCTCTGGTTTGCTTGATAGGCTCTTATGATAATATTGCATTTTAAAAATTGATTTTTTTCACTCTTATTATTTCTTATTATGCTCAATTTAATTGGAGTTACCGTTTTTTTTCTTTATCATAATGTTTTGAGTCAAAACATTACGATAAAGAAAAAAAACAGTAACTCCAATTAAATTGAGCATAACAAGAAACAATAAGAGTGAAAAATGAGGATTCTCTATTGAATCATCAGAAATCTGAGTGGGTTTGTCGTGGATTTGTCTCCAAGTTGCTATTTTTATGTCCTAATTGAATCATCAGAAAATGAGGATTCCCTTTTATTATTTGTTGTTATGCTCAATATATTAGAGTTGCTGTTTTATTTTCTCCTCTCATAATATTTTGATATTTAGAAAATTGAAAAAGCTAGTATTTTGGTTGACTTTTGTTAGTTTAGATTGAATTAGTTTGGCTTGATTTCTGTTAGTTTAGTCTGAAGTAGTTTGGGTTGATTTATGTTAGTTTAGTTTAGTCTGAAGTAGTTTGAGTGTGATTAGTTTATTGACAATGTTTTATTTTGATACTTTTTTTGGTAGATGAGTGAGGTTAGCACGGCATCCACAACTCGTGCACCATCGAAAAAAAAGAATGCAACAAAATCTGAGGCTTGGGAGCATTTTGTTAAAGCAATAGATGAAAAAACTGGTAATGTTGTTTCTATCTGTAATTATTGCAATGAAAGCTTAGCTTATAGTGTTAACAAGGTACCTCATCCATGTGGAAACATTTGAGAAGTTGCAAAAAGTATCCTCACAATATTGACAAGAAGCAAAAATTGCTTGGTGCTCATTTTAAAGGTAGTATAAATGGGGATAATGAGCATATGCTTAGCACTTGGAAATATGATAAAGATTTTTATAGGCACATGTTGGCTAGGATGATTATTATTGATGAGCAACCATTTAGAACGGTTGAACGTGAAGGTTTTAGGGGTTTTGTGTCTGCATTACAACCTTTATTTAAGCATATTTCAAGATTCACAGTTGCTAGGGATTGCATGAAACTTTATGTTTGCGAAAACTCATGCTTAAAAGATAAGTTGTCATCTCTTAAATCTAGGATTTCTCTCACCACTGACATTTGGACTTCCATTCAAAATTTGAGCTACTCATGTCTTACCGCTCACTTTATTGATGAAAATTGGAATTTGCATAAGAGATTGCTAAACTTTGTTGTTATGACTAGCCATAAAGGTAGGTATGTTGGTAAGATGTTAGAAAAATGTATAATTGAGTGGGAAATTAGAGATCGTATATCAACAATTACAGTTGATAATGCGAACTCTACTGATGTGGCAATTGCTTATTTGAAGGACAAGTTAAGAAATACCCGTGTTTTAGGGGGTGAGTTTTTTCATATGAGATGTGCAGCTCATATATTGAATTTGATTGTGAAAGATGGGTTGAGTGAGGTTCGTGAATCAATTAGTCGAATTCGAGCTGCAGTTAAGTATGTTAGGAGATCCCCAAGTAGAGCACAACAATTCCAAAGTTGTATAACTGAAGAGGGCATAACTTATAAGGGCTCTGTTTGTCTTGATATTAGTACGAGGTGAAATTCTACATATCTTATGTTAGAAAGTGCTAGTAAGTTTTAACAATCATTTGTAAGACTTGAAGATGATGATATGACTTTTGTGACTGAGCTTGATTGTGGTGTCCCGAAAGATGAGGATTGGGAAAATGCATCCTTGTTGTATTTATTTCTGGAAAATGTCATTGAGGCTACTATTAGGATATCAGAAAGTCTCTATGTGACAACTAACCATTATTTTCATGAAGTTATTATCATGTTTTCAACATTAACTGAATGTGAAAGCCAAAATAATAATGAAAACCTTAAGGCGATGGTTACAAAAATGAGAGCCAAATTTGACAAGTATTATGGGAGTATTGAGAGAACAAACATGATGGTGTTGATAGACGTAGTACTAGATCCTCGATATAAGTTGATATTTCTGAATTGGAGTTGTAGAAGGATTGGTGTTGATGATGCTAAAATAGAACTGATGGTTAGTAAGGTAATGAATGTATTGGAACATCTTTTTGCATTCTATGACAAAAATCATTCTTCTATGGTTGATTCTAGTGCATTGGACGAGTCTCAAGGCTCTATTGACAGTGTTGGTGGAGAAAATTTTGGTTTTGTTGATTCAGCTTCACTTGTCAAAGATTGGTACCAGGATGACCAAGATGAACTTGGTGGGGATTTAAGATCTGAATTGGAAAGGTACCTTAGTAGTCCTCGTGAGCTCAAAAATGAAATATTTGATTTATTGATGTGGTGGAATGCTGCTAAGTCGACTTACAAGGTTCTCAGTTTGATGGCTAGAGACATCTTAGCCATCCCCGTATCCACGGTAGCCTCGGAATCAGCTTTTAGCACATTTAGTCGAGTGCTTGATCAATTTCGCAGCTCTCTAACTCCTAAATTTGTGGAATCTTTGATTTGTTGCCAAGATTGGTTGCGCTCATCTTCAAAATCCATTAGTGTTGAGCAATATATGGAAGATGCAAAAAAATATGAGTAAGGTAAGTCACTAGGTCTTTCTTTATTTTTGTTTTATGGATTTGGGTTATTTAGAATTTTTATTTTTGTGTATTATCTTTTGTCTTGGAATCTCACAATAGTTTCATTTTATTTTTGTAGAGCTTACTTGTGTCATGGAAGACATAATGGCGGATTAGTATGCAAGTAGACGTGCGGCATTTATGGGCGTTTATTTAATTTTTTTGGCATCTCTTGTTTCTTTAGAAGATGTATTTTTATTTTATGTTTTTTTGGAGTTTTGTAATGTATTCTTCATTTGGTGATTGTGTTGTATCCTGTTCCTCCATTTCGCCACGATTTCGATCACGGAGACCAATTTCAGATTTTCAGTCACTGATTTCCTCCATTTTAGGCTCAAAAGCAAATCTACAATTTCAGTAGTTTTGCAATGTTTTCTTCATTTATTCACTGGATTATGCTGATCTGAAATCAGCTCATATATTTCTGTTAAATGTCACTGGATTATGCAGAGTAGTTTTGCAATGTTTTCTTCATTTAGTGACTGTGTTGTATCATGTTCCTCCATTTGTCACTGATTTCAGTCACGGAAGACACATTTCATATTTTCCGTCACTGATTTCCTCCATTTCAGTCACTGATTTCCTCCATTTCAGTCACTGATTATGCATATTAGTATTTATGATATATATGGTTTACAGGGTACCCGGGAACCTACCCAGAACCGCAGGGTCCGGGTAGGTTCCGGGTTATGATTGTTATGGGTAGGTTCCGGGTAGTAGATTTAGGAACCGGTCATTTACTAGGTAGGGTCCGGGTAGTTCAAAAAGGTTAGGGTACCCGGACCCGCTCACCCCTAGTATTAGTCTTGTACTAGAAAAGATATTAGAATTAGAATAGAAAAAAATAGAATTATTTTCCTATATTGTCCATATTTAGGAATGGTATATTTGTATATATACCTCTCATTATCAATGAAAATAATCAAGAGATTATTTCTTTCATGGTATCAGAAGTTTAGGTCACACTTTTCTCTCCCAAACTCGTCTTCTACTGCCTCGATTTCCGAGAATATATTCTCGGTTTCCGTGCCTTTGTTTTTCCTTCTCCCTTCTCAAATTTTCTTCTAAATCCCTACGTCACGTCTTGCCTTGTTGTTATGAATAAGAACACGTTTCACCCTGCCCTTACTGTTTATAACATCAATAACCACATCCCTATCATTCTTGAAATAGAAAACGTCCAATACACGACGTGGGCCGAACTATTCAAAGTTCACGCACACTCACATCAAGTACTCCATCACATAATTCCCTCGACTCCTGGAGATTATGGGGTGCCTACCCTCGAGGATGATCCTAAAGTATGAAGCCGCAATGCACACACTTTTTCCTAGGGTCTTTGGGTGCTTATGTTATCCCCTATTTCCGTCAACTACAATTAACAAACTTCAAGCCCGTTCAACCGCTTGTGTATTTTTGGGTTATCCATCTAATCATCGTGGTTACAAATATTTTGATTTATCATCTAATAAAATCATAATTAATCGTCATGTTATTTTTTATGAAACCCAATTTTCGTTTGCTAAAGTAAGTAGTCTCGGGCCTAGTTCGTATAATTTTTAGATGACGAGGTATCCCCATATATTATCCACCATTTATCGGACTTGTCTCGCACCCAAAATCCCCATATATAATTTTTTAGATGACGAGGTAGGAAAATAATTCTACCTTTTCATATTCTAATTCTAATATCTTTTCTTAGTACAAGACTAATACCATAATTACAATTATACATGAATTACATTTTGTTGAGTCCAAATTGGACCATGATACACACGGTCCTTTAAACCCCGCAATCATAGCGGGTGGTTGACGTACGCTGAGACTGTCCCTATAATCTTCAAATAGAACCAAGGGAAGACCCTTAGTAAATATGTCTGCCCTTCATGACCCAAATTGGAAATTACCCATGGATGACGAATATAATGCTCTTATTGAAAATAAGACGTGGGAGTTGGTGCCCCGTCCACCTGATATTAATATTATTCGGTCTATGTGGATTTTTACTCATAAATAAAATTCTGACGGTTCTTTTGAGAGGCATAAGGCCCGTCTTGTAGGTGATGGTAAAACACAACAGGTTGGCATGGATTGTGGAGAGACATTCACATTGGGCTTAGTCTAGCTCTCTCGAAGGCATGGCCCATTCACCAACTGGATGTGAAAAATGCTTTTTTACACGGTGATATTAAGGAGACAATATACATGCATCAATCCTTGGGTTTTAGGGACCCCAATCATCCTCATCATGTCTGTTTGCTGAAAAAGTCCTTGTATTGGCTTAAGTAGGCCCCAAGGGCTTGGTATAGAAGGTTTGCAGATTATGTGTCTACTATTGGATTTTCTCACAGCTGGTCTGATCATTCTCTGTTCATCTATCGGCGTGGTACTTCTTTGGCATACATTCTGTTATATATTGATGATATTATATTGACTGCCTCATCAGAAATTCTACGCAAGTCAATCATGTCTCTTCTTAGTTCTAAATTTGCTATGAAAGACTTGGGGCCCTTGAGCTATTTTTTGGGCATAACAGTCACTCGTCATGCAGGTGGTCTATTTTTATCAAAGAAAAAGTATGCGGCAAAGATTATTGAAAGAGCTGGCATGTCATCTTTTAAGTCTACTTCTACCCCAGTTGATACAAAACCGAAGCTAAGTGTTACGTCTAACACACTATATGAGGATTCCACCCATTATCATAGTCTTGCAGGGGCTCTTCAGTATCTGACTTTCATGAGACCAGATATTACTTATGTAGTACAGCAGATGTGTTTATTTATGCATGATCCACAAATTGAGCACATGCATGCGCTCAAACGCATTATACGATACATACATGGCACACTTGATTTTGGATTGCATTTATATCCGTCCTCCGTTTCTACTATTGTGTGATATACAGATGTTGATTGGGGTGGCTGTCCAGATACCAGACATTCGATATCTGGTTATTGTATGTTCCTTGGGGATAACTTGGTCTCTTAGTCGGCAAAATGCCAATATACTTTATCACGATCCAGTGCGGAGGCCGAGTATCGATGGGTAGCCAATGTGGTGTCTGAGTCATGTTGGCTACATAATCTTCTACTAAAGCTACATTATCATATTCAGAAAGCTACCTTGGTCTACTGTGATAATGTGAGTTCAGTCTGTCTTTCTAGAAATCTGGTCCAACGTCAGCGCACTAAACATATCAAGATGGACATACACTTTGTTCGAGAAAAGGTAGCTCGTGGACAAGTACGCGTCCTCCATGTCCCTTCGCGATACCAGATTGCAGACATATTTACTAAGGGTCTTCCCTTGGTTTTATTTGAAGATTTTAGGGACAGTCTCAACGTATGTCAACCACCCGCTATGACTGCGGGGGTGTAAAGGATCGTGTGTATCATGGTCTGATTTGGACTCAACAAAATGTAATTAATGTATAATTGTAATTATGGTATTAGTCTTATACTAGGAAAATGTATTAGAATTAGAATAAGAAAAGGTTTTAATTATTTTCCTATATTGTCCATATTTAGGAATCGTATATTTGTATATATACCTCTCATTATCAATGAAAATAATCAATGGATTATTTCTTTCATATATTTTTTGTCACACCAAAAGCCTTTTCATTTTTGACAGGCTAACTTAATTGTGGCAAACTATGCACATAATAACCATCATAAAAAATACATAATAAAAAGGTGAATGTAAAATATACCAATGAACTGTATTAGGAAATTACAACCAATGACCTTTGAAAATAGATGGTGTATGGGTAAAATGCGTATAAGACAGTTGTACGAATTATAATGTGACACGTGAAGTACGATGCCGAGTCAAATCCAAGTCATCCTAAGGCGCTACCAACAGGATACGAGCAGTACCGGGAGCGTCGTGTGCATAGGTGGTACCGGTGACTCGGAAGATCAGGGAAGCCATTTGAAATACAACGGGCGCCATTACTGAACCGGCCATACGTCTTCTAGCAGGTCATTAATTATCCGATTATTACAACATTCATTCTCTTATATTAATGAGAGCATATTTCATGGGGTGTGTACCCGTGTAGCTCATATATAAATAGGACACATAGCTCCATTGTAAATCATCATATTCAAGTTATTACAATACACTTTATGACTTTCTCTCGATTGTTGTGCTTTCACACGAGTTTGCGGTGACTTTGCCCAGAAGCTATCACAAGGCTAAGGTAATTATTGCTTTACTTTGTATTTTACTATCTGTTCATAGTATATTTTATTTAGCATTATCATCAAATCAGTAACTTTAGATCCACGTGTCCTTAACCACGTATATAAATTCAATTGTACCATTTTACGGGTAAACAATTGGGTTTGAACTTTTAACCTTCGTTTGCCACGATGGACAGACTTTAAGGTCAAAATTTATTAAAATTTGAGACCGCACACCTCCAATATCATCCTTATAAATCACCCATTACTAGAGATGGCAGTGGATCCTGGACCCGGTCCGGATCCGGTGGATCCAGATCCGTTTTATAGGATATGGATCTTCAAAATTTGGACCCGACGGATCCGGATCAGACCCGGATCCATTTCTGATGGATCGAATATGGATCTGGATCTTGTATTTGAGATCCGTATCCGGTCCAGATCCGACCCGTGGATCTGTTTTTTATTAAATATATTCATAACCTAGAATGTAATTTTATAAGTATTTTCTTAAAATTGCTAAGCACATCCTTGCAAGTTTAATTCTCAAAACAAGTTTAATTTATCCCCGCATTAACTCAAAAACCAAAAAATAAAGAGGTAACTTCGATAATAAAATCAATGTTATATTAGTGAATGACTAACATCTCCATAGACAAGTAGCTAAAATTATATTCACTTCATTTGTGAAGATTCCAAGCACATGCAAGTTCTATATTGTGGAAATACTAGTCAGCATTTTTCACAACTATTGTCATTGTCCAACATTTTCAATTAATAGCTCACAATCAAAACGAGACAACGAACAAAATATCTCATATGAACATTTTAAAATTGGAACACAGTAAACTGTTAGCTAAGTAAAAATCGTTTGTCAGTTCAAAAAAAAATTCTTAGCAAGGTTACATTTTTAGCAAGGCAATTTTTTTACATGTGAATCCAGATCCGATCCGTGGACCCGACGGATCCGGATTTAGATATAATTTTTATTGATCCGATGGATCTGAATCCAGATCTGAATTCAGGTATGAAAAACGGATCTGGATTTGGATTCGATCAAGATCCAATATGTTGCCATCCCTACCCATTACATATATACCTTCTGCGTTTTGTTACGATCTCAATAGTAGTAGTAGTAAATAAACAGGAGTCAATCAAATTATAACACGTGGATGGCTCAGATTTGATTTTCATTTAAATACATTAACGACACAGATGAAGAGAGAGGCTTGGTTATAACAGCTATCTGACACAGTAGTGGGGGCAACAAAAATCTGGTATTTTTCTCATCTTCTTCGACCACTTCTCCTCTCACTCTCTCTCTGCTCTAAATCTCATCTTCTCAACCCTAATTTCTTTCTCTTCTATATTTCAGGTTCTTATAATTAATTGGAGCTCAAGTTTCCGCTATAGTTCAATTCTAGTTAATTTTTATTTGTAATTGTCATTTTTATCGATTTAATAGAAAACCCAAAAAATTATCCCAAATTTTGTGTTAATTTCGTTAGATTCTGTTTAGCCCATAATAAATTGGTATCAGAGATTTGATTCTACGACCATCGACACCATGAGTGTGACAGAAGGAACGAGACTCAAGGTCCTTGATGATAGAACACAAAAATGAGGAGATAATGATGAAGCATAGCGAATTATTGGAACAATTAACTGTAAAGAGAGGAGAAATAGCGGAATCTCATGTATCGTTGGCTCGAGAACGAATAATGGTAGCTCATACTTTTGGTCAAATCTCAAATCGATTGGATGCAATCGAGCAGAATCAGAGGGCAGCTCAAGAGGCAGACCTGGGAAATGGACTATTACCAGCTCCAGCTGTGTGTAGGAAGACCAATAGACAAGGACATATGGTGCCACCGCTACCAGATGGTAGTGCTAATCGACAACAAGGTTGGCAATTCTCTATTCCTAAACTAGAATTTCCCCTATTTGATGGTAGTGACCCCAAACAATGGGTGAGAGGGTGTGAGAAGTTTTTTGATATATTCCACATTAATGATAATCAAAAGGTTGAAATAGCTGCAATTTATCTTGTGGGCACTGCTGAATCATGGTATCAGTCTGTGTATTTAGAATGTGGTTTTGATTATTGGAAATTATTTAGGGATGAGATATGTGAGAGGTTTGGTGATGAACCTTCAGAGGATGTTGTTGAAAGTTTCAATGCTCTTAAGTCAAAATGGGACAGTAGAAGAATTCTTAGTGAAGTTTGAAGTCATGAAAGCACACATGCTAATAAGGAACCCAACTCTTAATGACTCCCATTTCCTAACCAGTTTAATTGGATTCCTTAAAGATGAAATTAAAATGACCCTTAAGTTGTTAAAACCAAAAACTCTCAAAGATGCTATTGAAATAGCTAGGGTACAAGATAAGAATCTTGAAGCATTGGAGGAGAAGAATAAGGCTAGTGCTAAGACCACTCCTAGTCGGTGCCCTACAGGAGAAACCAAGGCTAATACAATTAAAACCATGGTTCCTGCTAAAAGTAGTGCTCGTAGACCTAACACATATAGAGTCAGTCAAGAATTCTATGATTATAAAAGGGATAATCAACTATGTTATAAATGTGGAGAGAAATACAGTCCAGGTCATCAGTGCAAATTTAAACAACTGAACTGCAAAATTGGGGAAATCATTGGAGAACAAGAGGAGATCCTTGGGGAAGTACAAGATATAGTAGACATTACTGAGTTGGATAAGGAACAAGTGATGTAAGCGGTTGTTTACTTAACTGCACTAGCTGGCAGTAACAAGGGAGTGCACACCATTTTGGTGAAGACTGCAGTTAAGAAGAGATGTTTGACTATTTTGATTGATTCAGGCAGCACACGTAGCTTCATAGATGCTCATATAGTGAAGGAAGTTGGATTTATAGCTACTTATACACCTCATATTAGAGTAACAGTTGCAGATGGCAACTACATGTATTGTACTTCACATTGCATGGGCATCACATGGACAATGCAAGACAAAACTTTCAAAGAAGACTTGGGTATCATAAGCCTATGTGGTTGTGATATAGTATTAGAAAATGACTGGATGAAGAAGTATAACCATGTCAAGTTTGATCATGAAAGAAATTGTGTTACCATTGGAAGAAAAGACAATAATGTGGTTTTTCAAGGAATTTCTGTGAAAGGCAAGTTAAGCTTGATAAGAAGCAACTCCATGGGTAAGTTGAGGAAAGGTCGGAGCATTATGGCACCCATCTTCATGATCAGTTCTACAGGGAGGTCTGAACAAGAGCAGGTAGATGAGCAAATTCAAGAACGCTTGAGCAAATATTATGAGTTGTTTGATGAGCCTAAGCCACTAGAGCATTGGATCATTCCATTCCTCTCAAACCTGGTGCCTTGTTAGTTAGTCTTAGGCCTTATAGATACAATCATTACCAAAAAGAAGAAATAGAGAAACATGTGTAAGAAATGCTGAGGTCTGGTATGATTCAAGATAGTCAATCTCTTTTTTTCTTCTCCTGCTCTAGCGGTTATGAAGAAGGATGGGTCATGGAGATTTTGTATTGACTATAGAGGACTTAATGAGATCACAATTAAAGATAAGTACCCTATCCTAATTGTTGATGACCTACTAGATGAACTCTATGGGACTGTCATATTCTCTAAGATAGATCTCAGAGCTGGTTACCATCAGATAAGGATGAGACCAGAAGATGATCATAAAACAGCTTTCAGAACCCATGAAGGTCATTATGAGTTTAGAGTGATGCCATTTAGCCTCACTAATGCTCTATCTACATTCCAAGTACTGATGAATTTAATTTTTCAGCCTTATCTTAGGAGGTTTATGCTAGTGTCTTTTATGACATTTTAATTTATAATCATTCCATTGGAGAGCATTTACAACATTTGGAGGTGGTATTTGAAATACTTAAGGGCAATGCATTTCTGGCAAAGAAGTCTAAATGTTCTTTTGGTTAGCAAAAAGTGGAGTACCTTGGCCATGTGATTACTGCTGAGGGTGTCTCAACAAATCCTAGTAAAGTCGAAGCTATGATCAAATGGCCTAAGACTAAGTCTGTTAGATCTTTGAAGGGATTCATATCCCTTACAGGTTATTATAAGAAGTATGTGGCAAATTATGGGCAGATTTGCAGGCCATTGACTGATTTACTTAAGAAGGATGCACTCCAATGGAATATAGAAGCAGATGCAACTTTTGTTAAATTGAAGCAATCTATGACTACCACACATATTTTGGGTCTGCCTGATTACAATCAAACCTTCATTGTGGAGACTGATGTTAGCAACAAGGGGATAAGGGTTGTTCTTATGCAAGGTGGCAGACCAGTGTCATTTTTAGCAAGGTATTAGCCCCTAGACATTGGGGCAAGTCCATATATGAGAAGAAGTATCTAGACTTACTCAATGTTATTAATAGATGGAGGCATTACTTGCAATATAAACATTTCATTGTGAGGACTGACCATCACAGTTTAAAGTACTTATTAGAATAGAATGTGACCACAACTATTCAACAAAAAGGCCTTACCAAACTCATTGGGTTGGATTATGAAGTTCAGTTTAAAAAGGGAACAAAAAATAGAGTGGCAGATGCATTGTCAAAGGAATTTTAAGATCAAAATGTGGTGGCAAAGGATCCTACTTCTGCAACATTGTGCACTGTCAGTGTGATCATTCCTAGTTGGCTACAAGAAATTCATGACAACTATATTGGTGATACAATGGCTACTGAATTGATCTCTCAACTTGTAGTGAATAAACAAGGGCCCAGTCTTTATAGTTATACATCATGGGTGGTTAGGAAGAAAGGGCAAAATCTGGTAGGGTCTAGTGAAGAGCTAAGGCAAAAATTGCTGACACTGTTTCATGATTCTCCAGTTGGAGGACATTCAGGACAGTATGGAACACTTAAAAGATTGGCTCAGTTCTTTTACTGGACTAAGATGAATGAGATGGTCAATAACTATGTAGAAAGTTGTGAAGTGTGTCAGAGGAATAAATGAGAGAATGTACATTATCCTGGTTTGCTGCAGCCATTACCCGTGCCTAATCAAGCTTGGAGGCATATTAGCATGGATGCTATAGAAGGATTTCCTAGATCAATGGGTAAGGAAGTCGTATTTGTGGTAGTGGATAGATTGACAAAGTTTGCTCATTTCATGAGCTTATCACATCTTTATACATCCTTAACAGTTGCTCAGAAATTCATGAAGAGATACACTTCATGGTTTCCCAGAATCCATAGTATCAGATAGAGACAAGTTGTTCCTTAGTTATTTTTTACAAGAGTTATTCAAACTAGTCGGCACACAATTGAAGTTTAGCACTCTTTATCACCCTCAGACAGATGGTCAAACTGAGAGGGTGAATAGATGTATCGAGACCTCCCTCAGATGTATGACATCAAAAAAACTTGTGAATTGGAAATAATGGCTTCCACTTGCTGAGTGGTGGTATAACATTAGTTACCACACTAGCCTACAATGTTTACCATTTGAAGCCTTGTTTGGTTATACACCACCTCACATCTCTATGGGGCCTATGATAGAATCCATTGTTCCTGCAACTGAAAATTTAACTATGCAGAGGCAACAATTTCAACAACTGATTAGAGACAACCTCATCCAAGCTCAGAACAGAATGAAGGTTTATGCGGATCAACAAATGATAGAAAGAGACTTCTCAGTGGGTGATCAAGTGTTCTTAAAGCTCCAACTATACATGCAGACTTCTCTGGCAATAAGGAAGTGCCTCAAACTCAACTTCAAGTTTTATGGCCCATTCACTATACTTGAGAAGATTGGCAAGGTTGCTTACAGACTTGACTTACCTCAAACTTCAAGAATTCATGATGTGTTTTTGCTCAAACGAAAGGTTGGTTCTAGAGATATGGTACAAACTGCTTTACCAACAACCAACATGGAACAATTCCTAGTTCAACCTGTAGCTATTATACAACGTCAAATGGTCAAGAAGGGCAATATAGCAGTTGTGAAGATACTCATACAGTGGTCTAATCTTGCTTCTGAGAATGCGACATGGGAAGATTATGCGGATTTGAAGGGTAGGTTCCCAAATTTTGAAACTAATCCTTTAGGTCAATTATTCTTTGAAGGAGGAGTGATGTTACGAGCTCAATAGTAGTAGTAGTAAATAAACAGAAGCCAATCACATTATAACACATGGAGGGCTCAGATTTGATTTTCATTTAAATACATCAACGTCGCAGATGAAGAGAGGCTTGGTTATAACGGCCATCTGACAAAGTAGTGGAGGCAACGAAAATCTGGTTTTTTTCTCATCTTCTTCGACCTTTTCTCCTCTCACTCTCTCTACTATAAATCTCCACTTCTCAACCATAATTTCTTTCTCTTCTTCTATATTTCAGGTTCTTATAATCAATTGGAGCTCAAGTTTCCGCTATAGTTTCAATTCTAGTTAATTTCTACTTGTAATTGTCGTTTTTGTCGATTAATAGAAAATCCAAAAATTTGTGCAAAAATTTGTGTTAATTTTGTTAAATTTTGTTTAGCCTGTTGACACCCAATTTTGTCCCATCTTTTCTGATTTTATTTTGCAATTTTAAATCTTTTGGACACCTTAAAACAATTTTAAAATATAGGCATATATATGTATATATATCGTCATTATTATTATTATTTGCATTTTATTGTCATTTGCATTTTTTATATCATAATTATATTTTTATCCTAATATTATATGTTATTTTTTATTTTCGCAAAACGGCATCGCATTTTTTATTTTTTATTTTTAGCACCAAGCATTTCGCAAATATTATATTTTTATCATATTGTCATCTTTACAATTTATAAATTTTGCAAAGCTTTCTTTTTATATAATAAAACCTCTTTTTATATTCTAAACCCATAACCCATTTATTTCCCAACCCAACACAAACCCCCATTTTAAAAGGGGCAGCACATTTGGCCACCCCCATTTTCGGCCAAAGCCCAACCGAAACAGCCCACAACCCCCAAGCCCAATCCCTTTCTTTATTTCCCCCATAACTAACCCTACACCAAACATACTCTCATCTCTTTCTCTCCTCCGCCAAACACACCCTTTCGGCCGACACTCCCATACTCTTATCCCCGAAAACCCGCCGGTCACAGCCACCCTACCCACCTACGCCGCACCTCCCCATACCCCTGACACCACCTACGCCGCACCCGACAACACCCCATACCATATCCCTTCAAATCCGCCCCAAAATCGTCACTTTATTTTTGAATTTCAAACTCAATCGAAAAGGGGTATGGGGTGAACGTTGGGGGGGGGGGGAACCTTCTATAAATACCCCCTTTTGTTCACTGTTTTGGGGGGTCAGTTATGTGGATTTTTGTCCGAAAAAGAGGGAGTTTTTGGTCGGAGTTTAGGTCGGATTTTGGGTGGATTTTTGCCCTTTGTTCACTGTTTTGGGTCGGAGTTTTTGGCCGGTTTTGATGGAATTCTGAGGTCCGAAAATCGAGCATTAAGTTTTGAAACCCGAAATCTTCTTAAGGGTATTTGTTCTTCTTTGCATGTCTTCTTCATCTTGAAGAGTTCGAAATATAATCCGAAAAATCTGCTTTTGTTGTTGTTCTTCACTGTTTTCAGATTTTTCGATTTGGGTCACTGTTCGGGTCGGGTCAACCCAATTTATGCTTGATATTTTGTTGTTGCTTATCTGAAATTTGGAAAGATATCGATTCGGGTCTACCCGGTTTGGTTAAATATCCAGATTTATATGTTTTTATATCTTGTTGTTGGTTATCTGAAATTTGGAAAGAAATCGATTCGGGTTGAAACATCCGATTCGGGTCGGATCACTGATCCGGGTTGGGTCACTCATCCGGGTCGGGTCGAACCGGTTTGAGTAAATTTCCAGATTTTGTGTTCATATTTTGTTGTTGGTTATCTGAAATTTGGAAAGAATTCGATTCGGGTCACTGATCCGGGTCGGATCGACCCCAGTTTGAGTAAATTTCCAGATTTTGTGTTTATATCTTGTTGTTGGTTATCTGAAAATTAAAATCCAAAAAAAAATTGATTCCAGGTCACCACTGTTCCGGGGTTGCATTTCTCTGGTCGGGTCGGCCCGAAATCCGGGTCATTTATCCGGGTATGTTTTTCAGAACTGGGTCGATTACCTAATTTTTCTTCACTGTTTCATCGTTTTTTCGGGTCGGGTCGACTCAAAATCTGGACGTGTCACTATTCAGTCTCAAATCTGATTTTTCAGAAACCTTCCGAATTCTGCTTCGGTCCGAAAATTTCA
Organism: Anisodus tanguticus; assembly: GCA_034509755.1. NCBI lineage: Eukaryota > Viridiplantae > Streptophyta > Magnoliopsida > Solanales > Solanaceae > Anisodus > Anisodus tanguticus. The sequence continues at coordinate 49,827,928 of CM067540.1, read as the reverse complement.
GAATTCGGGTCGTACATTTTAATTGCAAACTGTTGGTTTATTTTGGCATTTAAACATCCGTACACGGATATCTTACTGTTTTACTGCTTTGAATAAATACTGCATTTAGGCCAATGAAATTGAATTCGAGGTCGCGTCCCTTCGGACGTCATTTCTCCATTTTTGGTTCACCTGCTTTACTGCTTTGAATAAATACTGCATTTAGGCCAATGAAATTGAATTCGATGCCGCGTCCCTTCGGACATCATTTCTCCGTTTTTGGTTTTACTGCTTTACTGTTTTGATTAAATACTGCATTTAGGTCAATGAAATTGAATTCGAGGCCGCGTCCCTTCGGACATCATTTCTCAATTTAGGTTTTATTGTTGTGATGTTATTTTGCTGATTTTGAACATGATACTTCACTCGCCGATGAAAAAATATCCGTCGATTTTTTAGGCCTCCACAGTTTTTAAAGACGGAAAATAAAACTTCTGGGCAAGGATGAAACTTAAATCTTTTTCACCCGAGAGACCAACATGTTCGATGGGCAAGGCAACTAAACTGAACAACGAGTCATATGTTCGCAGCCACGACGTGTTTGGAATGATCTTTTCAAAATTTAAGTCGGAGCCCTCCGTGATCAAAACATTTATTGTTTTGGATACGAATCCGAAGTTTATTTATATTCAATTGTTTCTAACCGTTTGTTCTTGACAGTTTGCAAGGGATAAAGTCAAAGAAGGCAAATACCCCTCGGAGATTATTTAGTTTGTTATTGTTTTTACTTTCTTTAATTCAGCTTTATTTCATTCTGTATTGTAATATTATTGTACTTAGTGAAATTATTGAAATGTTTAGAATAGGTCGACTTAGAATTAATTAGTAGGGTAGTTTAAAGCTGGAAACCCATCGCTAGTTTATTTATTTTTTGGCTCAGTTAGTTTTAAAATTGTTAATTGCTAGTTTATCTATTTTTAGGCCCGTTCCCATAGAAAATCACCTTGCATATATTTTTATCAATTTTCATACAAATGCATATTTATTTATTTTTTCTCTCAACTTTACATGTACAAAATGCATCATTTTATTATCTATTTGCACCATTATTTTTATACTTGTAAAAATATGCATTTTCTTAGCACGATAATTAACCTGAGTTTGATTGGATAATCTCAAGTTAGCGGATCTTAAAGGATGTCTAACTCCTTCCCTTTAGGATAATAAAGAACCCTTACCTAGAATCTCCTTAGTTTCGCAGACCACAAAATTGGAGTTATTTTGCATTATTTAGTTAAGATTTAGGTGCCCTAATTCACCTTAGAATAATTAGGTGGCGACTCCTCAACAAAGCATTTTTATCCAATCTAGATGGAATCGACCCATCACGTCACGAAGCCCGCAGGTCAAAATCGGGCGCGACAGCATGGCGACTCCGCTGGGGAGTTTCATGTTCTTAACCATAGCAATTTCAGGTTAATTATTATTGCACTTTATTTTGCTTCTTATTTGATCTACTGCTTCAAATTGTATCTTTTTTTGAAATTTTGTATGTTTAACTGCTTTAATTGCTACCTTATTTGACTGCTTTCCTTAAATTGGCATTCTGTTCATATTTCTTCCTCTTCGGAAAATTGACACTATCACACATTACACGCGAGGTGTGTTTTGCGCACCCGCAAATTCTTTCAAATTACCAAATTTTAGGAGAGTTGGCATATGTGCGAAGTGTTCGGACCATCCGGTGGCCGCGTAGCCTTCTCACTCGAGTAGTCCGCTCGGGAACCTTGAGTCTAGTTAGCCAAATCTTAGAAAATTTAGGATAGAGCTATACCACAATTTATCTTAAGTCATACATGCATATATCTTAGGTGGTTCGACCTTTTGAATCGACTTTACAATTAAGAAATCCACCAAATTGTCTACGGTTTCACGACCCAACGACCGATCAGCATATTATGTGTAGCGTGATAATGATAGACCAATCCAACCCTAATCATGACATGCCGAAATTGGAAAATGTACATTCATTTTGTCTTCATTTCCAACAAAAGCATTGCATTTTAACAGCTTGGCTTAATCCGTCATAATCTCGCATATTTGGCGTTTAAGCTCATCTCTGGCATAGGATAAGCCCTATGCACGTTAGGACGCGCATTTAAATTTTGCACAATTTGTTTGGTATTTATATGCTTTTCACTCTGTACATAATATTTAATGCAATAATTACCTGCTTCAATTCTGTACATATTATGTCATGTCTCTTGCAAATCTAGGCATGAACATTTGCCCTTTGCACTTTTTGCCTATTGCACTACAATCAATTTCTACTGTGGCAACGCCATATTTGTTGGTCCTCGGGATAGAAATTGTCACTGTCAGAGGATAAAGCGTTCTTGAACATCAAGACTCGGACCTTGTGAAGCAATCAGGGGAGTCTTTGACCATATTGTCACACTCCTACATTTTATTATTTTTGCGACTTTCCTACTTTCACCCATGTCTCTCATTTTTGCAGGAAGACCGTCCGCAAACAGTCGAGAGCGGTCATTTACAAAGATGACCGGGAGATACTTTGACTGAAAGAAGTCATCCAACCTCCAGTCCGAACAAATCAATCAGGGGAGTCTTTGACTATACTATCACACTTCCACATTTTATTATTCTTTCTGTGACTTTCCTCCTTTCACCCGATGCCCTTATTTTTGCAGGAAGATCGTCCTCGCGAACAGTCGGGGGCGGTCGTTCTAAAACATTATCCCTGGATATACTCCAGGAAAGAACAAAGCAAAAGGTTTTCACAAAGATGATCGAAAGATGTTTTGATTAGAAAAAGTCAGCCAACACTAGATTAAATGAAGCATCACTCTAGTTTGTCTATACTTTTGTTTTTTTTACATATTTGCAAATTCAATTGATATGCCTAATTTTCGTTACATAATTCACTTATATCATACCATTTTTACAACATATCCTCACGAACTACGAGTGTCTGATTTTCACCATACGGTGTGATACGTAGGTAACCCTTCTCGGGTTCGACACCACTAAAAAAAAAGAGAAAAAAAAGGTCAATCTAGTCCTTCCGGAACGCTACCCTGCGAAAGTGGAATGAACCTGTCAAAGAGACGCACTTCCTTGTCCACCTTAGAAAGGGACATATCTGGCTTACCCATCTTTTCATTCTTCTTATCATAGGCAATTATTTTTTTTAATTACATTCATCCTATTGTGGACATTCATTTTTTAATTACATTCATCTTATTGTGGACAGTCATTTTTTTATTGCATTCATCCTATTTTGGACAATCATTTTTTCATTGCATTCATCCTATCGGGGACATTCATTTTACTTTGCATTCGTCCCATAATGGACAATCATCCGTTTTATACAATTTTTACTCTTACTATCCTATCGTGGATGCATTCTTTTTCAAACATACATTTTTATAACCTATATGCACGAACTACGCACACCTGATTCTCGTCAAAGATGAGATACGTAGGCAGCCCTATTTGGGTCCGGTACCCTTTATTCAAAAATACAAAAAAATTATATATATTTTAAGAATCATTGATGGACTTGGTTGATACCAACACAGTTAGGAGTATGCGTAGGAAAGAACAAGTGGAGAAGACTGACTTCGTGGTAAACCATTGATTCTTCTGGTACCTCTCATTCACGCCTGTATTGACACTTAAAAATTGTTTTGCATGCTTCCAAGATATGAACAGAGCCAACCTCATCGTTTCATGTGCATTGTGTGGTGAGTTTTTAGAATAAGTTCAATTGCGTTGCATTGTGATCTAGAACTTGGCTCGAATGTTTGTTGAGGCGAAATCCTGAGTAACACTTGGTATAGAAAATGATTGTAGGCTTTCTTTGATCCGTTTGAGCCTTTCCAGCTTACCAAATGACATTATTCGTAGCACTTTCCCTTTGAGCCTAAAGCCTATTCTTTTAACAACCACAACTTATGCCTATACCTTTTCTGAGTGCGTACACGCACTTTCCCTCTCTTGGCCCGACCTCCTTGAGCGCATCAGAAATGTGCAAATTGCTGAAGAGATCCGAGTTGAAGTGCAATGCTCCCAAAAGAGGAAAACAAAACAAAAGGACGACTTCACACAAAAATGAAGTCAAAAGCCCCGACAATATCAACAAAAAAAAAGAAATAACTCCAAAAAAAGGGAAAAAACTCCAAACGAAATATTCAAAAAAAGACAGTACAAAACAAAGGGGGCAAAAAAAAGCAAATCGGCATCAAGGCACACAAATACCAAGCACAGACATATTCCAACGCTCAAGGAAGGATTAGTCACTCCTTACCCAAATGATATCCTTTCCTTTCCCCAAGCCTACATTACAAACCCATAACAAGCCCTACATGATCCTATACAGAGGGTTCTCACATTAGTGGATACTCACATGACGACCAAGCCTATGGTATCACAATTAAATGCATTGAACATCTTTCTGAGGGTGAGTGTACTTCTCTAGACGTCCCAAAGTTCAAAATACTGAAATACATATGAGAAAGGGACTTTCTTTCAGTGAGGGCATTTGTAACATGAGGATGCATCTATGTCAAAACCTTGGCTTGAAGCAAGTGTCGATACTCAGGTATGTCTGAGGTAGCATCTGAAGCTGTAGGAAATACCCTGAAGTCAGTCTCGGTTAGGCAGAAGCAATAACGGAAGCCCCTAAGCACAACACTAATTGTTGGTACCAACCGAAGTCAAGATGTGATTCTGTCTTTTTCATATTAAAAAATAAATAAAAAATGAAAACCTCGCAAAATATATTGCATCCTTTTTTTTCAAACTCTAGTCACTCTCTTTTACCCAAAAACATTCTAAAAACTTACAAAACCCTTTTTGTTTGCATGAACTACGTTATGACCTGATTCCCTCGGAGGGACACGTAGGCGGCCACATCGGCTTCGGTCCCATATTTTTTTTTAAAAAAAAACCTTACAAATCTCATCACTCCAACATGAACTACGTTATGACCTGATTCCCTCGGCGGGATACGTAGGCGGCCACATTGGCTTCGGTCTCATTTTTGAAAAAAAAATACTTCACAATCCCTTTTTACTTGCAGCGAACTACGTTATGACCTGATTCCCTCAGCGGGATACGTAGGCAGCCACATCGGCTTCGGTCTCATTTTGGAAAACTTCATAATCGCCATTTTGCTTACAACGAACTACGTTATGACCTGATTTCCTTTGTCGGAATATGTTGGCGGCCTATATCGGTTTCGGTCACACCATTGGAAATTGTCTTCCATTATCTTGCACACAACGCAATAGGCTCACATGATCGCCTTGATAGGACAAACAAGTTGCCCGCACAAATTCGGTTTTGTCCAGTTGAAAGTTCAGCATCTTCATATATACCAGAAACTGGGGCATATTTTAAGGGTTCACTGCAAGAATATGCCAATGGACCTGGAAAATACCAGACAACTAAGTCTTCAATCTAAACCAGTCTGAGCTTGCAAGCGTCAAGGGCAAAAACTACAAAGTCAATGCGAATCAACCGCCCCTGCCCCCAAACTCACAAATTTCTTTGAGTGCAGGTCTTCATGTTGACAAAGGCACGGAAGCCGCAGCATGTGTGCTTAATTTGACAAAGAACTTCCGCATCGCAATTCAGCCCACAAAGATCACGTTCCTATTGGGCGTCTGTACAAAAACATCAACTTGACCTACAGGGTCCCAGCTGCTATGTCCGTACAAGGACGGTATTTTGACAGACAGGGTTATATTCTCATCCTTATCCATTCCCTTTACATCGCTTATGTCCGTGCATTAACTTTTAATCCAGATTGATGACATAACAATTCGACCTTAGGGTCACACATCTGCATCACGTCTAAGCAACGACGTCATTACATTTCGTCTATGCAACGACGACATCTGCATCACGTCTAAGCAATGACGTCATTTTTCATTTCGTCTATGCAACGACGACATCTGCATCACGTCTAAGCAACGACGTCATTACATTTCGTATATGCAACGACGACATCTGCATCACGTCTAAGCAATGACATCATTTCATTTCGTCTATGCAACGACGACATCTGCATCATGTCTAAGAAACGACGTCATTTCATTTCGTCTATGCAACGAGGACATCTGCATCACGTCTAAGCAACGACGTCATTACATTTCGTCTATGCAACAACGACATCTGCATCACGTCTAAGCAACAACGCCATTTCATTTCATCTATGCAACGACGACATCTGCATCACGTCTAAGCAATGACGTCATTTTATTTCGTCTATGCAATGACGACATCTGCATCACATCTAAGCAACGACGTCATTTCATTTCGTCTATGCAACGACGACATCTGCATCACGTCTAAGCAATGACGTCATTACATTTCGTCTATGCAACGACGACATCTGCATCACGTCTAAGCAATTACGTCATTACATTTCGTCTATGCAACGACGACATTTGCATCACGTCTAAGCAACGACATCATTTCATTTCGTCTATGCAACGACGACATCTGCATCACGTCTAAGCAACGACGTCATCTCATTTCGTCTATGCAACGAGGACATCTGCATCACGTCTAAGCAACGACGTCATTACATTTCGTCTATGCAACAACGACATCTGCATCACGTCTAAGCAACGATGCCATTTCATTTTATCTATGCAACGACGACATCTGCATCACGTCTAAGCAATGACGTCATTTTATTTCGTCTATACAACGACGACATCTGCATCACATCTAAGCAACGACGTCATTTCATTTCGTCTATGCAACGACGTCATTTCATTTCGTCTATGCAACGACGACATCTGCATCACGTCTAAGCAATGACGTCATTACATTTCGTCTATGCAACGACGACATCTGCATCACGTCTAAGCAATGACGTCATTATATTTCGTCTATGCAACGACGACATCTGCATCACGTCTAAGCAATAACGTCATTTTACATTTCGTCTATGCAACAACGACATCTGCATCACGTCTAAGCAACGACGTCATTATATTTCGTCTATGCAACGACGACATCTGCATCACGTCTAAGCAATGACGTCATTTTACATTTCGTCTGAGCAACGACGATATCTTTGCATCACGTCAATACAATGACGTCATTTCAGGCGCCCACTTTCTAATGCGGGTATTTTAATTTCTGTCAGGCGCCCACCTCCTAATGCGAGTATTTTAATTTCTGTCAGGAACCCACCTCCTAATGCGGGTATTTTAATTTCTGTCAGGCGCCCACCTCCTAATGCGGGTATTTTAATTTGTGTCAGGCGCCCACCTGCTAATGCGGGTATTTTAATTTTAGTCAGGCGCCCACCTCCTAATGCGTGTATTTTAATTTCAGTCAGGCGCCCACCTTCTAATGCGGGTATTTTATTTTCAGTCAGGCGCCCACCTCCTAATGCGGGTATTTTAATTTCAGTGAGGCGCCCACCTCCTAATGCGGGTATTTTAATTTCTGTCAGGCGCCCACCTCCTAATGCGGGTATTTTAATTTCTGTCAGGCGCCCACCTCCTAATGAGGGTATTTTTAATTTCTGTCAGGCGCCCACCTCCTAATGCGGGTGTTTTAATTTCTGTCAGGCGCCCACCTCCTAATGCGGGTATTTAACTTCAGTCAGGCGCCCACCTCCTAATGCGGGTATTTAATTTCAGTCAGGCTCCCACCTCCTAATGCGGGTATTTAATTTCAGTCAGGCGCCCACCTTCTAATGCAGGTATTTAATTTCAGTCAGGTGCCCACCTTCTAATGCGAGTATTTTAATTTCAATCAGGCGCCCACCTCCTAATGCGGGTATTTTAATTTCAGTCAGGCGCCCACCTCTTAATGCGAGTATTTTAATTTCAGTCAGGCGTCCACCTTCTAATGAGGGTAATTTAATTTATGTCAGGCGCCCACCTCCTAATGCGGGTATTTTAATTTCTGTCACGCCTATACAACGGCGCCATCTGCATAACGTCTAATCAACGACGTCATCTTCTTACGCCTATGCAACGTCGTCATCTGCATTGGGGAAGTACTTCGACGTCGTTCCACCCTTCACCCAGGATTTCACCACATCTGCATCCAATGTCATCATAACTCGACACTGGGGCAATGTTTCTTGAATCTGCACCATCTTTTGCAACTTCTCTCCCCCATCGGGATTCTAGTTCTTCCCACGCATCCCTGACCTTCCTTCGAGTCCCGATGATCATGACAAAATTGGTTACTCAGTCAACTTCATTGGCCGAAGACTCTTTCATCGTCTCCGGCCAACACCCAATTTTGTCCCATCTTTTCTGATTTTATTTTGCAATTTTAAATATTTTGGACACCTTAAAACAATTTTAAAATATAGGCATATATATGTATATATATCGTCATTATTATTATTATTTGAATTTTATTGTCATTTGCATTTTTTATATCATAATTATATTTTTATCCTAATATTATATGTTATTTTTTATTTTCGCAAAACGGCATCGTATTTTTTATTTTTTATTTTTAGCACCAAGCATTTCGCAAATATTATATTTTTAACATATTGTCATCTTTACAATTTATAAATTTTGCAAAGCTTTCTTTTTATATAATAAAACCTCTTTTTATAGTCTAAACCCATAACCCATTTATTTTCCAACCCAACACAAACACCCATTTTAAATGGGGCAGCACATTTGGCCACCCCCATTTTCGGACAAAGCCCAACCGAAACAGCCCACAACCCCCCAAGCCCAATCCCTTTCTTTATTTCCCCCTAACTAACCCTACACCAAACATACTCTCATCTCTTTCTCTCCTTCGCCAAACATACCCTTTCGGCCGACACTCTCATACCCTTATCCCCAAAAACCCGTCGGTCACAGCCACCCTACCCACCTACGCCGCACCCGACAACACCCCATACCATATCCCTTCAAATCCGCCCCAAAATCGTCACTTTATTTTTGAATTTCAAACTCAATCGAAAAGGGGTATGGGGTGAACGTTGGGGGGGAAACCTTCTATAAATACCCTCTTTTGTTCACTATTTTGAGGGGTCGGTTTTGTGGATTTTTGTCCGAAAAAGAGGGAGTTTTTGGTCGGATTTTGGGTGGATTTTTGCCCTTTGTTCACTATTTCGGGTCGGAGTTTTTGGCCAGTTTTGGTGGAATTCTGAGGTCCGAAAATCGAGCATTAAGTTTTGAAACCCGAAATCTTCTTAAGGGTATTTGTTCTTCTTTGCATGTGCTCTTCATCTTGAAGAGTTTGAAATATAATCCGAAAAATTTTCTTTTGTTGTTGTTTTTCACTATTTTCAGATTTTTCGATTTGGGTCTCTGTTCGGGTCGGGTCAACCCGATTTGGGTAAGATTTCCATATTTATATGCTTGATATTTTGTTGTTGCTTATCTGAAATTTGGAAAGAAATCGATTCGGGTCGACCCGGTTTGGTTAAATTTCCAGATTTATATGTTTTTATATCTTGTTGTTGGTTATCTGAAATTTGGAAAGAAATCGATCCTGGTTGAAACATCCGATTCGGGTCGGGTCGCCCCGATTTGAGTAAATTTCCAGATTTTGTGTTCATATTTTGTTGTTGGTTATATGAATATCTTACTGTTTTACTGCTTTGAATAAATACTGCATTTAGGCCAATGAAATTGAATTCGAGGCCGCGTCCCTTCGGACGTCATTTCTCCATTTTTGGTTTTACTGCTTTACTGCTTTGAATAAATACTGCATTTAGGCCAATGAAATTGAATTCGAGGTCGCGTCCCTTCGGACATCATTTCTCCATTTTTGGTTTTACTGCTTTGATGTTATTTTGCTGATTTTGAACATGATACTTCACTGGCCGATGAAAAAATATCTGTCGGTTTTTTAGGCCTCCACAGTTGTAAAGACGGAAAATAAAATTTCTGGGCAAGGATGAAACTTAAATCTTTTTCACCCGAGAGACCAACATGTTCGCTGGGCAAGGCAACTAAAATGACCAACGAGTCATATGTTCGCAACCACGATGTGATTGGAATGATCTTTTCAAAATTTAAGTCGGAGACCTCCGTGATCAAAACATTTATTGTTTTGGATACGGATCCGAAGTTTATTTATATTCAATTGTTTCTAACCGTTTGTTCTTGACAGCTTGCCATGGATAAAGTCAAAGAAGGCAAATACCCCTCGGAGATTATTTATTTTGTTGTTGTTTTTACTTTCTTTAATTCAGCTTTATTTCATTCTGTATTGTAATATTATTGTACTCAGTGAAATTATTGAAATGTTTAGAATAGGTCGACTTAGAATTAATTAGTAGGGTAGTCTAAAGCTGGAAACCCATCGCTAGTTTATTTATTTTAGGCTCAGTTAGTTTTAAAATTGTTAATCGCTAGTTTATCTTTTTTTAGGCCCGTTCCCATAGAAAATCACCTTGCATATATTTTTATCAATTTTCATACAAATGCATATTTATTTATTTTTTCTCTCAACTTTACATGTACAAAATGCATCATTTTATTATCTATTTGCAACATTATTTTTATACTTGTAAAAATATGCATTTTCTTAGTACAATAATTAACCTGAGTTTGATCGAATAATCGCAAGTTAGCGGATCTTAAAGGATGCCTAACCCCTTCCCTTTAGGATAATAAAGAACCCTTACCTAGAATCTCCTTAGTTTCGCAGACCACAAAAATTGGAGTTATTTTACATCATTTAGTTAAGATTTAGGTGCCCTAATTCACCTTAGAAGAAATAGGTGGCGACTCCTCAACAATGCATTTTTATCCAATCCAGATGGAATCGACCCATCACGTCGCGAAGCCCGCAGGTAAAAATCGGGCGCGACATAGCCCATAACACGTTTCTTGTATTTGGTTAATGGATCACTAGATATTTATGCCAACACGATCATTTGCTTAACCTAAAGTCAGAAACATTGGGAGAATAAGTCTTATAGAAAGGAAAGTTTTCTAATTGGGCCCTAGCTCAACCAACACAAACTTCTAAACCAACTCTTATTGGGTCAGTCCATTTCACATACCATTTATTAATCCTCCAACATTGGTGTAACATGTAGATACATCAGCCCATTGCGTCATTTGCATTTTTCTTCTTTTTTCTGCTGGTCTTTAATTTTTACCCCTCGTAACAAAATTATTTTTTCTACGGGACATAAGTTTATATTTTTGCATCATAATATCCCATAAGCTATGCACCATGACTTTGAAGGGGATTCTTTGAGTAACTGGTAAAGTTGTTGACATGTGACCAGTAAGTCACGAGTTCAAGCCGTGAAAACAATCACTTATAGAAATGCAGGGTAAGGCTGCGTATAATAGACCCTCGTGGTTCGGCCCTTCTCCGAACCCCTCACATAGTGGGAGCTTAATGCACCGCGCTGCCCTTTTTTCTTAATGCCCCACATGTATAAGTTCCATTATGAAGGGAAAAAATTAAAGATCAACCCATATGAAGGGCATAATTCAATTACCAACTCATTTGAAGGGGAAATCGTGCAATAAGAAGGCTCTAAGTTGGCCTTAGTTTCATAGTTCCAACCTTTTTCTTAGAAAAGTTATACAAACGAAGCCACATAATCACTTTAAAATCTTCATCTTTTTATCTGAGTTTATACACAGATATAGGATTTTTGAGGTCAATGTTAATTTTCCCCATTTGAGGATGAATTCCATGATCCTTAATCGATCTTACCTGAAATTGCAAATTTCAAGTTTGTTTATGAAAATTTTATTTAATTGCACTAGTACTCATAATTAGTTTATTTCTTGTCATAAAACCTCATTGATAAGTGCCACAAAGATTAAATCTTGTAATGAAACCCATGGTTATGCACCTCAAGAAGTAGGTGCTACAAACAAGCCCATTATGTTTCAAGTGACCAGGATTGGTATGCTATTTTTGCAAGGAACTTAGGATAGTGAACGATGTTAAGCTTTGAATTCAGGATATCATGTTGAATTGTAAGAGATTCTTATTTATTTAATACTTCCCCCGTTCATTTTAACTATTATTCTAACTTTTTTCATGCCCATTAAAAAATAATAAATACAAGATATAGTTTACTAAGTTAGTCCTATTTATTAGAAGTTTTTTGAGAATAAAATACTGTTAAAAAGAATTATTTCTTTAATATTAAGGGAATAGTTGAAATTAAATGTCAACTTTAATATTAAATTTCTAAAATGACTCTTATTTTAGGATAATTTTTTAAAGCTAAATCGACAGTTAAAATGGGACCGAAAGATTATACTCCTTCCGGATAAAAAACAGTGTCCACTTAGCCATTTGCACACCCCTTACAAAAATATTAACTCCTAGACAAAAATAAGTAATTTGATTAAAATACCCCTAATGAAATAGATATTGAAATTTAATCACCATTCTTTCTTGATTTGATAAATACATTCTTTTTGAATAAAAAATAAAAACTAAATAAATACTCTTTTTAATCCGGATGAAGTATCTTAAACACCAGAAAAATTAGGCTTATTACCAATAGGACAAAGGTCATGGTGCAAAAGGGATTGCTTTTACCGACGACTTTAGTGGTGGGCTGTATACCTAAAAAGAAGAAACACATCAATTTCTGGATTTGAAAGCTGACAAAAGATTAACTAATCATTTTCCCAACTATCATAAACTTTTACAAACTAGATGAGAGGCCCGTGCTACGCACGGGTGCCCGATGTCATATTTCTTTCGTTATTAAAACCAACAATTTAAACAATCATTTGAGTGAACTTTGAAAATAGCAGTGAGCTTGTTTAGTAATCAATTATCAACAACTCTAAATCAGAAAAGATATTTCAAAATTTGAGAGTTCATTCACATTGAGATCATGAGTCATTCCCTAACTCAACTTTCCAATTACAACACGGACATTATGATTCTAGATGTTCCATTTGCTAATTACATCATACATCATGAGTCCTCATAGACCGCACCAGTTTCACATCATCACGGGTATTCCCTGCAATCAGCACAAGCAAATTAACAATGTAAATTGCAACTACTATTCGTATAGCTCATTGAAATGACATGACAATGTACATTTCAAGTGAGATAGATTATATATATGCTCCTAGTGACTACTTGAAGAATGAAAGTAAAAGGAAAAGGATATCTATAAATGCCACTAAAAAGATATCAACTGCTCCACATGAAGGAGAAATCTTAAGAAATTAGGCAATATCTAAAGAAGAGATGAGCTTTGACATGATAAAAGAAATACCTATACATTGAGAAGTACTCATGCAATTAACAGTAGCACCTCATTCAAATAACAAATTGCGCACATTCACATAAACGGTATGAGCGTTCGAGCTGAATCTTTACCACTTTTCTATTTTTTGATTTAAATTTCTGAAGCTTTTAAGTACTTTACGGGGTTGCCCATGCAAGAAATATTTGTAGAAGTGCAGTCCAACTTAATTTACAGGAACATTCTATCAAGCAACTTCTACATATGTTAGTAATAGTTAAATAAATGGTATCACCACATTAACAGGACTAGGGGACCAAAAATTAGACCTCCAATTAGAGGATATCTCATACACGAAGATGATTATCAAAATGATTTTCTCAAATACAAACCACCATCTTTTCTGCTTCATTGATTAGGTTTTATAATTACGTCCGACAATATCCACCAATACAATCATAAACGGCATGAACCTGTAGTATTATAACTGAATAAATCTACTACGTCATGCAAGTCAGCTACCAAGTAAACACTTTGTGTGGGTTTTAGTGCCCCTATAGTTTAGAAACTTTGATGAACTGAAAGCACAAAATAGTCTAACCTCTGCTGCTACTTTCTTGCATCTAGCAGATCTACTTCATTTCCGGCAATTGACAACCTAATCCAACAATAAGGGACAAAAGAATAAATCATATGAAAAGACAATATGCATAAAAACACTAATAATGAAAAACACAAGAGAAGGAAGAAGAGAAACTGTCTCAGTTTTTTTTCCAACACTGTTTGACAGTTCATAATGGCCAGGCTTAATATTATGTTTTACTAACTTCAAATTCAAACTTATCAAACTGTTAAAATAGATCCAATGGTTCTCTTCACAAATAAGTTAATTGATTGATGTCAAGTAAAGTATTAAACTTGCAAATAAGATTCATAAGTTTAATTTCACATGAGTGACAATCATTGAAAAAGGTAGTCGGAATACCACTTAGGTTCTACAACCTACTGCTAACCAATACTCCATTACTTAGTGAGAATACAAAGGCACAATTGAAGTATCTTAAAGGCCATAAAATTTCAGTGACAGGAAGATTTACCAATAGTGGAATGTATCTTTATTGTATTCTACGTCATTGTTGTTTAGATACTCGATAGAATTTCTCCGCATAAACAATATCTTAATCAGAAAGCGCATCTATGTCCCAGTTATCATCACATTAACTTAAGATCTTTGACTTTCTTTCAGTCTCATCCTTTATCCTTTCCAACATATCAATAATCTGAAAGAATTTCACTCAATTGTTAAGCATGACGTCTAAGTGCTTAAAGATCATTTGTTCTATAAATAAAGCCTAAATAGTCATGAAGTCATGATCTATCAGAAAGGCATAAAGTGATATAATCTTTTCTATCCCAAAATATAAAGGAAACAAAAATATAAATCAATTGTTGAATTGACACACGAAACGCTAAATACAGATTACGAAGCGTTATTTCTTCTTTGAAATTTTCTAATAACCAGCTTAGAACAACTCCTTCACTAAGTTCCAATCAAAATAAAAGCTGAAAACGATGGATATAAAGAGCAAACACGTCAATTCTAAGCTTCATTTTTTCAATCAAATTGTGGATCAGCCCTGCACATAAAACGTAAAAGACTAATCATCACAAGATAGAAGAGTTAATGCGCACCATTGTTTCTGATTTTGAGGGAATAAAGATAAAACTCAAATTAGCCCGATACTGTTTCAAGATCCATCATATTCGTTTTCTATCTTTCTCAGATGAGTACTCAAGTGACAGCCCCATCCCATGTGAGGTTGTGCACCTTAAAAAAGGGTGGATTCATATTTAAATTCAAAGGCAGTGGAAACTTTCTTATTCCCTAATGCTTTTATTGCATACTGAGAGTTATGTCAATAGAGTTCACATAGACTGAAGTTCACATAGGCTAGCTCCATCTAATTCATTTTATTCAATCATATGTCTAACAACATTTCATTCAAAATTCTAGTCACGTTTGAGGAAAAAATAAGTGAAAATTGCCCAAGGAGCTTTCTGAGTAAATAAAATGGAGCACATCTATGTCTCTTCTTTATCTTACCATTTTTAGCATATACTGGATTAAAGTTTCACATTTATATTTATATATTGTTGTGACGCTTCATGTTGCCTTACAGGAACTCTTCATTTTTCCTTAATGCACCTCTGTGAGTAGGCATGTTATAGGTAAGACAACTTCCTATGGATCCTTCAACATAAAAAATAATTTCTGCTTTAAAAAACTGAATTCACACTCTAATCCATGTGGTATCTCAATAAAAATCCTCTTTATGTCCTCCTGGTATCAAGAAACAGAAAATCCAATTCACGTTAATGGTTGTTGTCTATCATGTGGAAACATCAGATTCTCAAACTTCCAAATTATAAACCACCTAATTACTCCCTATTAAAAATGCTTCAACAACCTCTGTACATTTGCTAAAGCTTATCGGAAAATGATCTACTTTCAAGTTTGCACATAAATGCATATATAACACAAAGAACCAAAGTTGCTTTAAATGAACTTAAATATCACAAGTCCAATACACACTCAATCATATCTAAAAGAGCATAAGGAACCTTTGGAAGAGCTTACCTGTTGAAAGCTTTTATCTCTATAATGCCATCCATCAACTTTTGAACTAACATGGTTAATTTTAATCTCATTTTGTATTCTTTGATTGAATTAATTCTGGCTTCCAAACTTCCAGAAACAGTAATTGCTCGCCGGCCAGTTCACACCCGCCAACTAAACAAATTGAACATAGAATTGGATATATGGAAAATATGCTCAAAGAAAAGAAAGAGCAAAGTGTCAAAAAAATTGGAAGTATGGAGCTAGTCTTAGAAGAGTTACATGCCCGCCACTCAGCCATACATCAATCTTCTATGATTATTCTTCCTACACTTTTCTCATCATTTATTATGCTAAAAGTACCCATCTTTTTTCTTTTCACATAATAAATGTTGTAGCTTGTTTTTCAGTTTAATGACGAGGAAAGCAATATCTACCAGAAAGGTAGTATGCCAAATCTAAACTAAATTCAACAGTCTTTCCTCAAAGGCAACCATTATGGCAGCAAACCATTAAAGGAAACCATCTGAGGACGATACTACTCCAAAATAACATTTGCATGTGCACTGATACTCGAAAGATTGCAACTACATGAGCCAGACCACAGAAAAAAAAAGCAACAGAGAAGGACATAACCAGTATATACCCAGACCTTACCCCTACCTTGGAAGGTAGAGAGGCTGTTTACAATAGACCCTCAGCTAAGAAACCACAAATATAACAATAAAACAGATAAAAGGACATACAATTTTTCGAAAGTTGTAAACTGAAATTGTAACAAAAGATTCAATCTTTTAAAGAAAAACCCACTAAGCTTCCTTTCAATCATTGTCGCAAGTTTTTTTTTTTTTTTTTACACAGAAAATATGCGATTTGTTCTATGAACATAATAGTTAAGAATCAAAACAACACCAGAAAGAGAAGGGGATGAAAACCAGAGAAATTTGTTTTCAGATTGTAGAGGAAAGCAATTTGGTGATTCTTTACATTCTATAATGAACATCACACTTATTAAAAATAAATTAAATTTCAACTCTCTTCTTCCAAATTTTCCCCAGCCTATCTCTCTCTCTCTCTTTGTGCCCTAAGGCTTGAGGTATACCCTTTTATCATTTCCTTCCTATTAAATTAATTATTTACTCGCTCCATTCACTTTTACTTATTTATTATACTAAAAATAAATTTTTATTTTTATTTATCACTTTTAGCATATTAAGATAACACAATTTTATTTTTCCTGTTTTATCCATTGTATTAATTACTTATTTCAAATTATTTTCAAGTCCATTAAAATTATGCACCAATTAATATTGGTATTATGATAAATTATGCACTTGACTTATTATCTTTTAAGAGGTGCAAAGTCAATAATGAACAAGTAAAAATGAACAGAGTGAGTAGTTCATATATGTGAGCTGAATTTTATGTTGAAATCTAGGGTGGCAAATGGGTGGGTTTGGTTGGATTTGATTTGGTTGAAAATGGTTTGGGATTCAACCTGCCCATATTTTTTTTTTGATATCCAGCTTCCTGACTTACACCAGACTATTTCTGAAGATAGTAGTACCGGTCCCTCAACACTACTACCAATAAATCGCGGGAGGTGCCTGAATGACTAGGGTTTGAGAACATAACAACTGACCTGCCCATATTTTATGTGGTTAAATATGAGTTGGATGATAAATGGGTGGGTTGGTTATGGGTTGGCCCATATTGTATAAGTATAATATTATTTCTAGTGCAATATAACTTTTTTTTGTCAAATTAAATTAAAATTTTCATATATTTACAATTTATATAAAATAGAAAAGAGGAGGGGGGGGGGGGAGAAAAAATTTATCATTTTTTATATTTTTTTATAAAATTAAGATAAAATAGAAAAAGTGTCGGGGAAAGGGGGACAAAGCGGGGTAGGGGTGGGGTAAGAAACAATTTCTCATTTTTTATAAATTATTTTTATAAAAGTAAAATATATGAAATAAAAAAATGAGGGGGGACAGGGGGTGGTGGGATAAGGGTCATGGTGGGAGGTAAGAAAAAAATTCTCATTTTTAATATTTTTTTTGTAAAAATAAAATAAAATATATGAAATAAAAAATTTGGAGGGTGGGAGGAGAGAAGGGTGGTGGTAGTGGGGTGGGTGGTATTGGTGGGTGTGGAGGGGGAGTAACTAATGGCGTAGAGATGGGTGTGGTGTCAGGAATAGGGGCAGGGGGCGGAGTGGATAGGGGGACAGGTGGTGGGGGTAGGTGTAAGTGGTGGAGTGAGTGGGTTGGGGTTGGGGGTGCGTTGATGTGTTTTTAATCGATCTAAAAAATATTTTCCTTCAAATTTACATTTTCTCCTTTTGAGAAAAATGAGCTATTATTGGGTCTAGTGAGTCACATATATGGTACCCATATTTTAGAGAAAATAACACCCTTTGTCAAGATTTTAAATATAAGTACATAATTAGCACAATTATTAGTATACCGCATAAATAGTAGGTTTTATTAATTTTAGGTATATTTTAATTTCCATAACCTACTAAACCTTCCAATGATGTCTCCTACTTTTCATCTATACAACTCATAATCATCTTATCCTTACCTTTGCGCATCCACTTGGGACAGTTTGGAACGTTGCGGCCATGGCTGCCACACTAAACCAATCCCATGTACCTTTGCGGCATAATCCGGCATGCGCTCGACCATACTGACTACAAGATGGTCGGGGTGGTCTCATTCGACCTTTACAACTTTGACCTAAGATGTTGGCATCTTTGACCCGTTTAAATATCGGCGATCCCTAACTAATAAATTCCATAGGTTATGAGCTCCCTGACCCCTCAAGGGCCTATCTCTATCAGATGCTCTAGGATGAAGTCGTGCCTGGGAGGCAACCAATTGATTCCATACCTGCACCGCCCTCCTTACATCCTTATCAGACGAAGCCGGTGGTAGGACTGATGGTACGGGAGCTTTCCTCAGCTCCCCTGGTACTACTAGATTTGTCGATACCTAGGAAAATAACTTATTCATACCCTCTGACGGATCTATTTCAATAGAGAGCATACTGCTCGCATTTACACTAATCCAACCTCAATCTCCCTGCTAATCATAGCCCTATTGGAAGAAGGCATTACTGTAATCATAAACACGATAAGGTTTATAGAGAGAGAGTTCTTACAATTCAGTTCTATACCACGATTCTAGATCAAGAAGGAAGGTGACCATTATCCTAGATGCCCTGTAGCCTCATGTCTATAATTGTGACACACCTATAAACAACACTCTACTAGACACGGCTTATAGACTCCCTAGGACAGACCTGCTCTAATACTAAGTTTGTCACGACCCAAACCGGAAGGTCATGACGGGCACCCGGATCTTACTTGATGAGTACCACTAATCATATATTTAACATCTAACCATAATTAATCATAGGCCACAAGGGTCGTCACCAAATACCATGCTAATACATAGAAATGATAAACTGGAAATGAGCTACGTAAAATCTTACAAACAGAAGAACCCAACTTATGCATATATACATACTAAGGCCGACAAGGCCATACCCGACTACTATACACATGACAACTGTCTACAAGCCTCTAAAAAGTACGTAGCATCATAAGGTCGGGACAGAGGCCCGCCATACCCCTATGCATATCAAGAATATCGTACCACAACTAGACTGCAACTCTGGAACAAGTAGAGTGCTCAAATATCAGCTGAACCAGCAACCTACTAGTGCGGACCGTCGCCCTGTCTACCTGAGCATGCGGGCATGAAACGCAGCGTCCCCCGACAAAGGGACGTTAGTACGACTGATGTACCGAGTATGTCAGGCATGAAGAATAACATAATATAGACCTGAAAGTAACATGAGACAAGAAACAACCAACCAGTAGAGAATGCCTCTGAGGGCCATAATATGCCTAAATGTCATGCACAATGCTGGTCATACATATACATATGCGTATATAACGCCATCAAGCCTCTGTGGGCATCCCATCATATCATATCGGCCTATATGGGCATAATTATCATATATATACCAGCTGCAGGTGGTGGTGCGTATATAACGCCTTCCATTTTCCCATGCCCCATACATATATATAATGCATACCATATAGTAGTGTATATAACACCTTTGAGGTCTATGGTAATACATGAATATAATGTATGAATGATACTAAATACTCTGGGTTTGTCGGAGTGACGAAATGCCGCTTCACCTCCGATTAACATTATGAATACTAACATTTTTTTCATATACCTTAATAAGGATTTAGGAATATATTTAGACATGCTTTGAAAATAGAAATGAACAGCATGAACATCCTTAACTACTAAGAGTAGAATCATTTATGGGGCAATATTACGTTCACGTTTCGTACTTAGAACATGCTAAAAGAAGAAAGGATTTGCCTTAACATACCTGAATATTGATCCATTAGTGACAACAACGAACAAACCATTTAACACTCGTTAATCTTAAAAGTCAAGATATAACCCTTCTACACGTTCCTTGCACCACGGGAGTAACGAAATCAACTGGAAATGACGTTGATGCTTCCATGAAATGATCGTCACGTTGAAACTAAGTAAGAACAAGGTGAAAATGTTTCTCCACCAAACTAAATGTACAAATCGTTAAATATGTGTTTATGATATGCTAATGTAGGGAATGTTGTTATTATTACCCATTATGGTCGTGGGTCCACCACTAGAAATTACCTCCTCTAAGTATGACTTTATATAGGTATATATATAAGTGAATAGTCACTTAATACTCATTTTCTCAAGCTTCCACGTGGAGGGGGCTGCCACCTAAAGGTTTATCCATTAAGGCATTAAATAAACCACTTTAATTCTCATATGATAATACACCACTTAATTTTTTAATCTAAGTTCACGTAAATAATAATCATTTTTAACACACTCCATAAACTCAATAGCATAATCATGTGATATAACATTAGTCCATAGCCTAATTTTACAAACACCAAATATTATTTCTAGTCCTTGTTGTCACACTTTTAAAATCTTAAATTATTTTGGGACCGCATCCTTTTATATACTAAGCTCTTCCTTTGCGTACGTGAATATAACATAAATCCTCCAAAGCTCGGGTCTACTTACGTACGTCTAGCTGTTCAAACCATCGCCCGAAAGTACAGGGTGTTACACTAATGTTAGCTATAACTGTTCAATATTACTAAAATTACAAGTTCGAACAACTTTCTGAATTATAAAAATTAAGATTTTTATTTTTATCTAATTAACTAAAAAATAATAAAGCAGTAAAAAGGATTAACAAATTAGGATGAAGTTGGAAACAAGCTTAAAGAGGCCTAGGGTTATGATTTCCCCAATTATCGATATCTTTCTTGCTACGTTATCTATAATTTCTCCAATTTATTCTCTACGGATCGTGAGCACTTAATTACTGCAATTATCTCTCGATCAATTGTAGTAATTTTCTAGAGTTATTCTCTCGAACTAACCCTAGCTAGCAATTTCTCACCGCTCAATATGACCACCTCAAAGCTTCGTTATCTCTAAACCCACTTTTAAACACATAATATTGATCTCTCATATACCTAGGGAGTGACATTGTTCAACAACTACCTAAATATGAATTCTCTCTCTAGCAACACATAATAAATATGCACAACTAATCGATAGTCATTCAATCAATTGAAATAAGCATATAGTTGAACAAGTAGAAAAATTCAAAGGCTTGATTATATTAAAACGTAATAAAAATTCATCCAACAATTGGTTCCATCAAAGCCCTAGATAGCGGATTAGCTACTCATAAAAGTATGTGAAAACACAATACTGAAAGTTCATAACCACCAATGGAAAACAGGAAGAAGAAAGGCAAAACTCATTGTCAAATCTTTTCCTTTGCTCCACAACGGCTACTTGCTCTCCTTGGGTTGAATCCTCCAAAATAATGTGTCTTAGTATGTATTTATATAACCTAGAATGTGTAGGGAATCAAATAAACCAATCAAAACTCGTTTGGAAAACTTTTCTTGGTTAGCCTGAACTCTCACTTCGCGAGGATCACAGGCGAGCCCAAACAACTCTAAATTTTCTCTTGTTTCTTGGCTCGTCTATGGGCTCGCCTTGGCGAGGATGTTTACGATCCCTCTCAGACATGTTTTTGACCTGGTTCGTCAACTTCCTTGTCTTTTACTTCACTTTGCTATTTTGTGCGAGGGCTAAACTTCTTGGCTCGTCAAGCTGCTCGCAAGGCGAGCATGATAGGCGAGCTCAACCATTCTCCGATCTTTATTTTCTTATCTAAACTTGCATCAAATAAGCTCTTTTTCAATCACTTTCTTCCAACGATGTTCCTACACATACAAAATACGTAATAAGCTCAAAACAATATAATTTGTACTCAAACGATGATAAAAATATTAAGAAGTGAGGTAAAATAATGACTAAATATATAAATTTTTGATTGAAAAACAATTACCAATAAGTCAAAGGTCATTATACAAAAGGATTCCTTTTTCCGACGACTTTAGTGGACTGTATACCAAAAAAAGAAGTTGAAAACACATCTATTTCTGGATTTGAAAGCTGACAAAGATTAACTAATCATTTTCACAACTATCAATAGCTGGTTATTTCTTTAGTAATTAAGCTTACCAAGACTCATAATTTTTTTACAAATTTCAACTCTCTTGTTCCAAAGTTCCCCCAGTACATCTCTATTTGTTCCCAATATACATGTGATATACACTGAATATATATCACATGTATATTGCGGAATGAGGCAGGCCAGCAACACGCCCAGTTGGGCCTCTCGGCAGCCCAGCAGCCCAGCAGGCAACAACCCAGCAGTGGGCCTCTCGGTAGCCCAGCACGTCCAACAAAAATAGTGGACAAGAACTTGTATATTAAGGAAAGTATATTGTGTGTATATTGTAGTATATTTGTCGCGCCCGATTTTGACCCGACCCCCCGCGAGAGGTCGGAAGCGGAGCACAACGTGTTCCGGTGATTCCTGGGTAAAAGGGTTGAGGAGTCGCCACCTAATTATTTTTTACGGTGAATTAGGACACCTAAATATTTAAACTAAATGCTGTAGTGTAAACTCCAATTTTAAGGTCTGCGAAACTAGCGAGATTCTAGGTAAGGGTTCTTTATTATCCTAAATGGAAGGGGTTAGGCATCCTTTAAGATCCGCTAACTTGCGGTTATCCGGGCAAACTCAGGTTAATTATTGCTAGGAAAAATGCATGTTTTTAAGGTATAATAGATAAAAAGATGTTTGCAAATA
The DNA here is from genome assembly GCA_034509755.1 of Anisodus tanguticus. NCBI lineage: Eukaryota > Viridiplantae > Streptophyta > Magnoliopsida > Solanales > Solanaceae > Anisodus > Anisodus tanguticus. Next base: position 49,804,820 of record CM067540.1, on the reverse strand, counting down.
ATTAGTGAATGATGCATTTTAAAAAGAAAGATACATGTAGAGATTTAAAAATATGCATTTGTATGGTATTTAAAGAGAAATACATGTAGAGTTGAAAAAATATGTTTTTGACAATTGTTAGTAAAACAAATTATTTATAATGCCAAAGAAGTAAAATTTGGGGAATCAATGAATTGTAAATTGCCAAAAGATAAACTTATTCGGTATGATTTAATAAAGCAAATAAAAGATGACAAAAGTTGTTTTGAAAATCTTGAATACGCGTGACGAGCCTAAAATAAATAAACTAGCGAAGGATTTCTAAATTTGAATTTAACCGAGCCTACAAATAAATAAGCTAGCGACGGGTTTCAAATCTTAAACTACCCTATGAATTAATCCTAAGTTTGCCTATTCTAAGCATTTCAATAGTTACATAAGTGCGATAAATAATATTACAATACAAAGCGGGATAAAAGCTGAATTAAAGAAAGAAATAAAATAAGATAAACTCCGAGGAATATCTGCCTTCATTTACTTTAATCCCTGCAAGCTGTCAAGAACAAACGGTTAAAAACAATTAAATACAAATAACTTCATATCCGTATTCAAAACAGTGAATGTTTTGATCACGGAGGCTCAGACTTAAATTTTGAAAAGAACATTCCAATCACGTCGTGGCTGCAAACATATGACTAATGTGGTTTATTTTGATTGCCTCGCCTACTAAACGTGTTGGTCTCTCGGGTGAAATAGAAAAGATCACTATAATCACATCGTGGCTGCGAATATATAATTCACCTCGCCTACTAAACATGTTGATCTCGGATGAAATAAAAGGTTTAAGTCTTCATCATTGCCCAGAAGTTATATTTCCGTCTTTGCCACTGTGGAGGCCTCAAAATCGACGGATATTTTTCATCGGCTAGTGTAGTATCGTGTTCAAATCAGTAAAAAATTAAAATGGAACAGTAAACGGTAGGCAGCAAGCAGGAAAACAGTAAGTAGAAAATAGTTTCCGAAAAAGACGCAGTGTTTAGTTTAAAACAGTAAAAAACAGTAAAACGGATATTTGAATGCTGAAACAGTGGAGTGAAACAGGAAAGCAATGTCTGAAAGGTGCGGTGTTTATTTTAAAACAGTAAAAACGATAAAAACAGTAAAATAGTAATCTGAAGCCGGGCAGCAAACTGAAACAGAAAAACAGTGTTAAAGCGACTGTTTTCAGCCAAGAAACAGCAGCAAATGGGTTTAAAAATAACGCGGTAGTGGGCTAGAAACGAGAAGCGAGTGGGTTGTCCGAAATGACCTAAAGTAGCAGGATTTTAGCCAAGAAAACAGCAGCAATTGTGCTAAAAATACAGCAGTGATAAGACACCAAATGAGCTCAAAATGCAGCAGTAAAATGCTTCCGAAAAGAAGTGTAAATGGTCCAGATTGCAGCAGCTGTGCGCGGCAAACGCAGCAGCAGAATAATGGCTCAAAAGTGCGATAATCAGCCCAAGTATTGCAAAGAATCGGCGTCTCGAATCAGCAGCCAAAATGCAACAAAACCCATAACCGAACTATTTAAAGATGACATATATCCGAATCTCAAGGTGCACTGGATACCACAACTATTGGTAGCACAAAGCAAAGACAAAGGGGAAGGTCAACTTAAAGACCAATCACTCTAAACTTCAAATTTGAAAGATAAGAAGATCAAGGGGGGCTACCACCATTCATTTCCGATGCCGCAACAAGATTCAAAAGGTTTCTAGAACCTTAGGCATGGCAGCTATCGAAGAAGGCTAAACCCAACCCGAAGCTTGTCTCCGTTTTCAACCAACATAATAAGATAATAGGACAGTTCGACAAGGCAACTATGAAAGAAAACATTCGGCAATAAACATAAAATGCAGACATGGACAGTAATATAACACACCACAAACTAGTTCAAATACGCACAATATGTTAATACGAGATATCATTCAAAGCAACTTAGTAAACATAGCATGATATAAGATAACTTAAAAGACTTTACATGATGTTATGGAGGTACTCAACACCTAATCATATAGGGGAAATGCATGACCAATTCAAGTAGGCATTAATAGGATAAAAGGATGAACCAAATAACCATTTAGGGAACTGGAGAATACCAACATGGGAAAGAGACAAGACATATATCATAACTAACTAGCATGCTTAATGGCTTACGATATATCACCTGCCATCATATTTCAAATAGAAACATATCCAGAATATGTTAAACTAGGCACAAGACCTTGTCAGGAACATGCCATGTTTCAATACTACTTAATTTATCTCCAGTTTTATTCATAAACCAACAGACATACATAAGAGCTGATATACATATAATATTTGGAGTAATAGGATATGCTTGAAGGTATACAAAGATATACCACTTCGACATACACCTTGTGTATACTGAAATTTATATACCCCGTATACTTTGAAGTATATCATCATGGGTTCAACAAAATGAAAAAAAGAGACCAACGTGAGCAAGCTCATGCATCGATAAGAGAAAGGAAAATATAGTGATATCCCACATGATTTAAAGCAAACAATATTAAACCAAACAGACTCCATTAGCATGTTCGGACTTAAATTTAAATAAGAAATAACCAAAACGGGGTACACTAACATGTAAAGGACTAAGACACATACACTAGACTAACTAGCATGCTTCATGGTCTCCTAAATTTACACTCAAACCAACGAGAGAAAGTTTTATTTTTCAGATATTTGAAAGACATAGAAGGAAGAACCTGGACAAGTAGCAACACATATCTAGGCCATTTCTAACACACCACATATTTATAAAACCGAAAATAGGCATGCTCGTATGAACAGATTCACAAACTAAGATAAACAAACACATACTCCCAAGTAGATAGTTTAGACATAGGCACGACTTTGACAAGAATTAAAGATACTACTTATTCTTAAGTGAGACATGTTCAAATCATTTATTAGACCTTTTTATTCACCTAAGCGCTTTTATCATTAGACTATACCCTATACATACTTACTACATGAAACATAATCACAAGCCAGGTATGAAATGCATTAGAGACTATGGATTAACGGGGTATAAATCGATTCAAATAGTGCAAAGCACTAATGCAAATGTCATTCAAACAAACTCAAAAGGTAGGGCATGATACAAGATAATTTAGGAGGTGTGATATACTAATATGGAGGCCTTTTTAACACTTAACACAGGTAAGGCAAGTGTGTAATCGTTCGATAGACTCAAGCAAGATAAGTGTGATTCAACATTCGAATCCAATATGATCACACAATGTCCATAAATCAACACACACACAAAGCCTATTATCATATTAAATGTAAATCTAATAATACAAGCAAAGCATTTTTGAACATTAATAAGCCAATTAACGCATTAATGAAAAAAATGACTATCTTATCACATAATCAACAACAAAAACACACAACAATACAGAAAATACACCGAGAGAAATTTGTTTTACCGACCTTCTCGGCAAACGAACCGAGGCGTGTTTCAAATCGTCGACCCGCTCGGAGAAGTTTGGAATTCAGATTTTTTTTTTGGATTTTTGATCACCGAATTCTCGAAAAGAATTTCGTTTCGAAAATTTCGACCCGACCCGGAACCGACCCGGCCCGGCAGGTGACCCGACCCGGACCGACGACCCGACCCGAATTGAAGCGGAACAAAAGAAATCAGATATTTTGAGGGTGAAATTTAGGGAAAAGAAAAAGGAGTATTTTTCGGATTTTTGACCCAACCCAAAATGTGAAGAACAAAGGGATTTTCGGATTGAAATTAAGAACCAAAAGGAGTATTTTATAACAAGAAAATTAAGAACAAATTGACCCCTTTTTGTGTTTTTCTTTGGACCCGAAAAGAACTCCAAAAAATCCTCCAAAAATCCTTCCAAAAATCCCCCCTCAAACGTAGAACAAAAGGGGTATTTATAGATATCAACCCCAACGTTCAACTCGTCGAAGTTGAGTTTGAAATTCGAATTAAAGGCAAAGAAAATCGCGGATTTGAGGGGCATGGGTCGCGGATTTTATGGGTATGGATATGGTGAAGTGATGGGAGGGGTGTGGTGGTGTCAGGGTTTGGTGGGGAGGTGACTGGAGAGGCAGGGTGTGGGTGGCGTGCGGGTTTGGTTGAAAGAGAGAAGGGTTTAGGGTTTTCGTTTGGTAGGGAATGGGGGATTTTGGGTATTTTGTTTTGGGTTTTCTGGGTTAAGGGGATAAAAGGGACGAGTGGGCTTCGGTTTTGGGTTGGGGTTTTGGGCCGATGGGTGATGGGTTGGGGTATATGGCCGGTTGGGGCTTGGAAGGGTAAGGGAATGGGTATAAAGGGGAAATGGGTATTTAATTGGGCCGCGAGATTTGGGTGTGGGTTGTGGGAATTGGGGGAAATAAAGGATTTTGGGCTGAAAATGTTGGGTTGTTTCGGTTGGGCCCAAAAAATGGGGTTTTGTTTTGGGGGGTTTGGGAGTTGGGGTAGAATAAAAAGGGTGTGGGAGTTGGACCGGTTTAGGGGGTTTTCGGGTGGGCCAAAATAAGAGAATGGGAAGTTGAATTGTTTTGGGTTGAGTAAGATTAAATGGGTTAGGAATTGAAAAATATAAAAGGGGTTTAATATTAAAAGATATTATTTTTGTTTTGTAAAAGATGTGAATTATTTAAAATAACATAACGACGTGATAATAATAAAATATAATATTTGCGAAATGTTCAATGCTTGATAAAAAACGGGAATGCGATGCCATTTTGCGAAAAAATAAAATAACATAGAATATTATGAATAAAACTATGATTATGATAAAGATGCAAATGATAGTAAAAAATGCGAATAATAATAATAATAATAAGATATATACACATACATGCCTATATTTTAAAATTGTTTTAAAAGTGTCAAAAATATTAGAAATTACGAATAAAATCATAAAAGATGGGACAAAATTGGGTGTCAACAGATTCCCCTCTTTGGACGGAGACGATGAAAGAGTTTTCGGCCAAAGAAGTTGACTGAGTAGCCAATTTTGTCCCGATCATCGGGACTCGAAGGAACGATTAGGGATGCATGGGTAGAAATAGGATCCCAGGGGGAGAGAAGTTATTGAAAAAGTTGGTGCGGATTAAGAAATATTGCCCCAGTGTCGAGTTATGATGACATTGGTCGCAGATGTGACAAAACTATTGGGAAAGAGCGGATCGACGTTCGAAGTAGGTCGTTGACCAATTTGCATCGGTTCGCCGTAAGAGATAGTTCCACGTTGTGATGAAGTTCCTGCAAATTAAAAACTCCTGCAAACTAAAGCTTAAGATATAATTAGTGTATAACTGCTGAGAAAAAATTGTAGAGAATATAACTTGGAAATACCCGCATTAGGAGGTGGGCGCCTGACTGAAATTAAAATACCCGCATTAGGAGGTGGGCGCCTGACTGAAATTAAAATACCCGCATTATAAGGTGGGTGCCTGACTGAAACTAAAATACCCGCATTATGAGGTGGGCGCCTGACTGAAACTAAAATTCCCGCATTATGAGGTGGGCGCCTGACTGAAACTAAAATTCCCGCATTATGAGGTGGGCGCCTGATTTAAAACATACCCGCATTAGAAGGTGGGCGCCTGATTTAAAACATACCCGCATTAGGAGGTGGGCGCCTGATTTAAAACATACCCGCATTAGGAGGTGGGCGCCTGATTTAAAACATACCCGCATTAGGAGGTGGGCGCCTGATTTAAAACATACCCGCATTAGGAGGTGGGCGCCGATTTAAAACATACCCGCATTAGGAGGTGGGCGCCGATTTAAAACATACCCGCATTAGGAGGTGGGCGCCGATTTAAAACATACCCGCATTAGGAGGTGGGCGCCGATTTAAAACATACCCGCATTAGGAGGTGGGCGCCGATTTAAAACATACCCGCATTAGGAGGTGGGCGCCGATTTAAAACATACCCGCATTAGGAGGTGGGCGCGCCCGATTTAAAACATACCCGCATTAGAGGTGGGCGCCCGATTTAAAACATACCCGCATTAGGAGGTGGGCGCCTGATTTAAAACATACCCGCATTAGGAGGTGGGCGCCGATTTAAAACATACCCGCATTAGGAGGTGGGCGCCTGATTTAAAACATACCCGCATTAGGAGGTGGGCGCCTGATTTAAAACATACCCGCATTAGAAGGTGGGTGCCTGATTTAAAACATACCCGCATTAGAAGGTGGGCGCCTGATTTAAAACATACCCGCATTAGAAGGTGGGCGCCTGATTTAAAACATACCCGCATTAGAAGGTGGGCGCCTGATTTAAAACATACCCGCATTAGAAGGTGGGCGCCTGATTTAAAACATACCCGCATTAGAAGGTGGGCGCCTGATTTATGTCGTCGTGTTGACGTATTATAAAGTGTGACCCTATTGCCATGCCATGATAGTTAATGTGTGGACATAAGCGATGCAAAAGTTGAGTAGATGAGAATGCGACCCTGTGAGTCGAAATACCATTCTTTCCGTGGACACAACACGGTTGGGAACATGTAGTTTAGCATGACGTCTTTGTACAATCTCCAAACAGGAAAGTGATTCCTGTAGTGAGTTGCGATGCGGAGGCCCTTGCGAATCTGCTTATAAACGTTGCAGCTTCCCTGCTGTTTTCGACCTGAAGAACCTGTACTAAAATAAATTTATGAGTTTTGGGAGGGGGGAGTTGATTCGCGTTGACTTTGTAGCTTCGGCCTTGGTATCTGCAATGTCCTGCTAACTCGGACCCGTAGCCCCTCTCTATTTCCCAGTCTTGGCCAACCGTTAATGAAAACATTCGAAAACAATTTGTAGAAATGCATCTTAAAAATAGGAACACAAAATTCTATCGAATTTTGATGAAAATGTTTGTTGAAAATAGTTTGCTTATAAGAATTACTGCATATATATATGTTTGTCGAGCAGTGACATGCGGTGAAACAAAGCAAACGTCTTATCCAAAATTATTCTGGGTGAAGACTTAGTTTGCCGATGCTTTTCCATGTTTATCGGCGTCCTCTGGCAGTGATCCCTTAAAAATGCCCCAGTTTCCGATATGTGAGAATGACGATCTTTTGAACGGACAACCGAGTCTTGTGTAGATTGCTTGTCTGCCCTATCAGGGTGATCAGATGGGTGCATTTTGTCATATGTGATACAAAGGAGAAAATATTTTCTAATGGTGGGACCGAAGCCGATTTAGGCCGCCTACGTATCCCCATGAGGGAATCAGGTCATAACGTAGTTCATTACAAGCAAAAGGGGATTGTAAGGATTTTCTAAAAAATGGGACCGAAGCCGATGTGGCCGCCTACGTATCCCGCCGAAGGAATCAGGTCATAACGTAGTTCATGGCAAAAGAGATTGTAAGGATTTTCTGAAAATGGGACCGAAGCCGATGTGGCCGCCTACGTATCCCGCCAAGGGAATCAGGTCATAACGTAGTTCATGACAGTAAAAGATAGTGCGGATTTTCCAAAAATGGGACCGAAGCCGATGTGGCCGCCTACGTATCCCGCCGAGGGAATCAGGTCATAACGTAGTTCGTTGCAAGCAAAAGGGGATTGTAAGGATTTTCTAAAATGGGACCGAAGCTGATGTGGCCGCCTACGTATCACGCCGGGGAATCAGGTCATAACGTAGTTCATGTTACAAGTAAACAAATGCGATTTTTCGGGAAATTTCAGTCTTAAAGAGGCGAAACCCTATGTGGGTTCTATGCGTATCCCGCCGAGGGAGCGCAACTTTTATAACATAGAAAAAGTATTACATAGAGAATAACTAATCTTAGATATGGTATCTCTTCACTGCATCTGCATTGATGGTTTTCGGCCATTCTATCCTGATAAGGTTGCCCGGGACGATTGTGTCCATCTGCTTTCATCAATGAGTCTCTTCGTACCTGATTTGGCTTCGAATGATAGGGAAATGCCCCAGTAGAAGTCCTGGTCGTAGCGTGGCAGCCCAAGAGTACAAATGGCAAACGTCCGTGCCGATGCTTGTAACTTATCAACCATCCTGATGTTTCATCCAAATCTGGCTTTGACTTATTCCAAAAAAAAAATGCCCCAGTTCTTTCGGTTGCGAGTCTTCCTCATATTCTTCGAAGTCTTGCTCGTTGTTTGGGACCTTGTTTGCTTGTTTCATTATATGTCACATATTACCGACAAATTAGTTTGCATGATGAAAAAGAAGAAAATTATTAAACAAAACAGATTTTAAACTAGCAAAAGCAATGCAGATTTGTCATTTTGAGCTTTCAAAAGGTGGAGGCAAAAATACATTAAAATGCATAAATGTGATTCAGGCCTCAATTTAAATCGCATTTTCATTAAGTACTAATACAATTTGGGTAGACATGATTGAGAAATAAAAGATGGGGTGCTCCGCATGATTTTAGTCAACACAAATCAACCTTTGGGGAAATAAATTAGGCAAAATAAACCTGCTGAGAAAAAAAAATGAAGAAAACCAAGTTAGTATAAGACGAGTAATTATTGCTTCAAACAATATGAACGGAGTGGAAAGCAACACAGAATAGCAAGCAGATTGTATGGAAATTATATGCGCGTCCTAATATGCATGGGGCCTCTCTTATGCCAGAGGTGGGCCTAAACGCCAGATATGCGGGATTAGAATAGATTGATCCAAGCTGCTAAACTGCAATGCTTTTGTCAGAAATGAGACAAAATGAATGTACATTTCCCAATTTCGGCATGTCATGATTAGGCTTGGAATAGTCTATCATTATCACGCTACACATAATATGCTGATTTGTCGTTGGGTTGTGAGACCCGTAGACAATTTTGGCGGATTTCTTAATTGTGGAATCGATGCCAAAGATCGACTCACCTAAGGTGTATACATGCATGACTTAAAATAAATGGTGGTATAGCTCTATCCTAAATTTTCTAAGATTTGGCTGACTAGACACAAGGTTCCCGAGCGGACTACTCGAGTGAGAAGGCTACGCGGCCACCGGATGGTCCGGTCACTCCGCGCATACGCTAACTCTCCTAAAATTTGGTAGATTGAAAGAAATTTGCGGGTGCGCAAAACACACCTCGCGTGTAGTGTGTGATAGTGTCAATTTTCCAGAGTGGAAGAAATATGAGCGAAATGCCAATTTTAGGAAAGCAGTAAAACAATATAGCAATTAAAGCAATTATGCAAAATTTCACAAATGAAACATATCAAAGCATTAAAACAAATAAGGAGCAAAAGTAAAGCACAATAATAATTAACCTGATTTTGCTATGGTTAAGAACCTGATTTTCCCCAGTGGAGTAGCCATTCTGTCGCGCCCGATTTTGACCCGACCCCCCGCGAGAGGTCGGAAGCGGAGCACAACGTGTTCCGGTGATTCCTGGGTAAAAGGGTTGAGGAGTCGCCACCTAATTATTTTTTACGGTGAATTAGGACACCTAAATATTTAAACTAAATGCTGTAGTGTAAACTCCAATTTTAAGGTCTGCGAAACTAGCGAGATTCTAGGTAAGGGTTCTTTATTATCCTAAATGGAAGGGGTTAGGCATCCTTTAAGATCCGCTAACTTGCGGTTATCCGGTCAAACTCAGGTTAATTATTGCTAGGAAAAATGCATGTTTTAAAGGTATAATAGATAAAAAGATGTTTGCAAATAATTAGTGAATGATGCATTTTAAAAAGAAAGATACATGTAGAGATTTAAAAATATGCATTTGTATGGTATTTAAAGAGAAATACATGTAGAGTTGAAAAAATATGTTTTTGACAATTGTTAGTAAAACAAATTATTTATAATGCCAAAGAAGTAAAATTTGGGGAATCAATGAATTGTAAATTGCCAAAAGATAAACTTATTCGGTATGATTTAATAAAGCAAATAAAAGATGACAAAAGTTGTTTTGAAAATCTTGAATACGCGTGACGAGCCTAAAATAAATAAACTAGCGAAGGATTTCTAAATTTGAATTTAACCGAGCCTACAAATAAATAAGCTAGCGACGGGTTTCAAATCTTAAACTACCCTATGAATTAATCCTAAGTTTGCCTATTCTAAGCATTTCAATAGTTACATAAGTGCGATAAATAATATTACAATACAAAGCGGGATAAAAGCTGAATTAAAGAAAGAAATAAAATAAGATAAACTCCGAGGAATATCTGCCTTCATTTACTTTAATCCCTGCAAGCTGTCAAGAACAAACGGTTAAAAACAATTAAATACAAATAACTTCATATCCGTATTCAAAACGGTGAATGTTTTGATCACGGAGGCTCGAACTTAAATTTTGAAAAGAACATTCCAATCACGTCGTGGCTGCAAACATATGACTAATGTGGTTTATTTTGATTGCCTCGCCTACTAAACGTGTTGGTCTCTCGGGTGAAATAGAAAAGATCACTATAATCACATCGTGGTGCGAATATATAATTCACCTCGCCTACTAAACATGTTGATCTCGGATGAAATAAAAGGTTTAAGTCTTCATCATTGCCCGAAGTTATATTTCCGTCTTTGCCACCGTGGAGGCCTCAAAATCGACGGATATTTTTCATCGGCCGAGTGTAGTATCGTGTTCAAATCGGTAAAAAATTAAAATGGAACAAGAACGGTAGGCGGCAAGCAAGGGAAAACAAGAAGTAGAAAATAGTTTCCGAAAAAGACGCAGTGTTTAGTTTAAAACAGTAAAAAAAGAAAACGGATATTTGAATGTCTTTGAAAAACGTGGATCGAAACAGAAAGCAATGTCCGAAAGGTGCGGTGTTTATTTTAAAACAAGAAAAAAACGATAAAAACAGTAAAATAGTAATCGAAGCCGGGCAAAGAAACCGAAACAGAAAAACAAAGTGTTAAAGCGATCGTTTTCAGCCAAGAAAAAGAAACAAATGGGTTTAAAAATAACGCAGTAGTGGGCTAGAAACGCAGAAGCGGTGGGTTGTCCGAAGCTTGACCTAAAGTAGCAGGATTTTAGCCAAGAAAACAGCAGCAATTGTGCTAAAAATACAGCAGTGATAAGACACCAAATGAGCTCAAAATGCAGCAGTAAAATGCTTCCGAAAAGAAGTGTAAATGGTCCAGATTGCAGCAGCTGTGCGCGGCAAACGCAGCAGCGAGAATAATGGCTCAAAAGTGCAAGTAATCAGCCCAAGTATTGCAAAAAGAATCGCGGTCTTTAAATCAGCGGCCAAAATGCAACAAAACCCATAACGAGAACTATTTAAAGATGACATATATCCAGAATCTCAAGGTGCAACTGGATACCACAACTATTGGTAGCACAAAGAAAGACAAAGGGGAAGGTCAACTTAAAGACCAATCACTCTAAACTTCAAATTTGAAAGATAAGAAGATCAAGGGGGCTACCACCATTCATTTCCGATGCCGCAACAAGATTCAAAAGGTTTCTAGAACCTTAGGCATGGCGAGCTATCGAAGAAGGCTAAACCCAACCCGAAGCTTGTCTCCGTTTTCAACCAAGACATAATAAGATAATAGGACAGAGTTCGACAAGGCAACTATGAAAGAAAACATTCGGCAATAAACATAAAATGCAGACATGGACAAGTAATATAACACACCACAAACTAGTTCAAATACGCACAATATGTTAATACAGATATCATTCAAGCAACTTAGTAAACATAGCATGATATAAGATAACTTAAAAGACTTTACATGATGTTATGGAGGTACTCAACACCTAATCATATAGGGGAAATGCATGACCAATTCGGTAGGCATTAATAGGATAAAAGGATGAACCAAATAACCATTTAGGGGAACCGGAGAATACCAACATGGGAAAGAGACAAGACATATATCATAACTAACTAGCATGCTTAATGGCTTACGATATATCACCCGCCATCATATTTCAAATAGAAACATATCCGAATATGTTAAACTAGGCACAAGACCTTGTCGGGAACATGCCATGTTTCAATACTACTTAATTTATCTCCAGTTTTATTCATAAACCAACGAGACATACATAAGAGCCGATATACATATAATATTTGGAGTAATAGGATATGCTTGAAGGTATACAAAGATATACCACTTCGACATACACCTTGTGTATTTTGAAATTTATATACCCGTATACTTTGAAGTATATCATCATGGGTTCAGCAAAATGAAAAAAAGAGACCAACGTGAGCAAGCTCATGCATCGATAAGAGAAAGGAAAATATAGTGATATCCCACATGATTTAAAGCAAACAATATTAAACCAAACAGACTCCATTAGCATGTTCGGACTTAAATTTAAATAAGAAATAACCAAAACAGGGTACACTAACATGTAAAGGACTAAGACACATACACTAGACTAACTAGCATGCTTCATGGTCTCCTAAATTTACACTCAAACCAACGAGAGAAAGTTTTATTTTTCAGATATTTGAAAGACATAGAAGGAAGAACTGGACAGTAGCAACACATATCTAGGCCATTTCTAACACACCACATATTTATAAAAGCGAAAATAGGCATGCTCGTATGAACAGATTCACAAACTAAGATAAACAAACACATACTCCCAAGTAGATAGTTTAGACATAGGCACGACTTTGACAAGAATTAAAGATACTACTTATTCTTAAGTGAGACATGTTCAAATCATTTATTAGACCTTTTTATTCACCTAAGCGCTTTTATCATTAGACTATACCCTATACATACTTACTACATGAAACATAATCACAAGCCAGGTATGAAATGCATTAGAGACTATGGATTAACGGGGTATAAAGCGATTCAAATAGTGCAAAGCACTAATGCAAATGTCATTCAAACAAACTCAAAAGGTAGGGCATGATACAAGATAATTTAGGAGGTGTGATATACTAATATGGAGGCCTTTTTAACACTTAACACAGTAAGGCAAGTGTGTAATCAGTTCGATAGACTCAAGCAAGATAAGTGTGATTCAACATTCGAATCCAATATGATCACACAATGTCCATAAATCAACACACACACAAAGCCTATTATCATATTAAATGTAAATCTAATAATACAAGCAAAGCATTTTTGAACATTAATAAGCCAATTAACGCATTAATGAAAAAAATGACTATCTTATCACATAATCAACAACAAAAACACACAACAATACAGAAAATACACCGAGAGAAATTTGTTTTCTTCGACCTTCTCCGGCAAATAACCGAGGCGTGTTTCAAATCGTCGACCCGCTCGGAGAAGTTTGGAATTCGATTTTTTTTTTTGGATTTTTGATCACCGAATTCGAAAAGAATTTCGTTTCGAAAATTTCGACCCGACTCCGGAACCGACCCGGCCCCAAAGTGACCCGACCCGGACTGACGACCCGACCCGAATTGAACTGGAACAAAAGAAATCAGATATTTTGAGGGTGAAATTTAGGGAAAAGAAAAAGGAGTATTTTTCGGATTTTTGACCCAACCCAAAATGTGAAGAACAAAGGGATTTTCGGATTGAAATTAAGAACCAAAAGGAGTATTTTATAACAAGAAAATTAAGAACAAATTGACCCCTTTTTGTGTTTTTCTTTGGACCCGAAAAGAACTCCAAAAAATCCTCCAAAAATCCTTCCAAAAATCCCCCCTCAAACGTAGAACAAAAGGGGGTATTTATAGATATCAACCCCAACGTTCAACTCGTCGAAGTTGAGTTTGAAATTCGAATTAAAGGCAAATAAAATCGCGGATTTGAGGGGCATGGGTCGCGGATTTTATGGGTATGGATATGGTGAAGTGATGGGAGGGGTGTGGTGGTGTCAGGGTTTGGTGGGGAGGTGACTGGAGAGGCAGGGTGTGGGTGGCGTGCGGGTTTGGTTGAAAGAGAGAAGGGTTTAGGGTTTTCGTTTGGTAGGGAATGGGGGATTTTGGGTATTTTGTTTTGGGTTTTCTGGGTTAAGGGGATAAAAGGGACGAGTGGGCTTCGGTTTTGGGTTGGGGTTTTGGGCCGATGGGTGATGGGTTGGGGTATATGGCCGGTTGGGGCTTGGAAGGGTAAGAGAATGGGTATAAAGGGGAAATGGGTATTTAATTGGGCCGCGAGATTTGGGTGTGGGTTGTGGGAATTGGGGGAAATAAAGGATTTTGGGCTGAAAATGTTGGGTTGTTTCGGTTGGGCCCAAAAAATGGGGTTTTGTTTTGGGGGGTTTGGGAGTTGGGGTAGAATAAAAAGGGTGTGGGAGTTGGACCGGTTTAGGGGGTTTTCGGGTGGGCCAAAATAAGAGAATGGGAAGTTGAATTGTTTTGGGTTGAGTAAGATTAAATGGGTTAGGAATTGAAAAATATAAAAGGGGTTTAATATTAAAAGATATTATTTTTGTTTTGTAAAAGATGTGAATTATTTAAAATAACATAACGACGTGATAATAATAAAATATAATATTTGCGAAATGTTCAATGCTTGATAAAAAACGGGAATGCGATGCCATTTTGCGAAAAAATAAAATAACATAGAATATTATGAATAAAACTATGATTATGATAAAGATGCAAATGATAGTAAAAAATGCGAATAATAATAATAATAAGATATATACACATACATGCCTATATTTTAAAATTGTTTTAAAAGTGTCAAAAATATTAGAAATTACGAATAAAATCATAAAAGATGGGACAAAATTGGGTGTCAACATATTCATTACCATAATTAGTGTTATACACCTACCATAATTGTAGAGTTAGAATTATGGTAGAATAAGGTTTTAGGAATAGATTAGGAATAGGATTCTCCTATTTTGTAACTTGTATATATATATATATATATCTATTCAATCAATGAAAATAATCAAGGGGATTATTTCTTTCATGGTATCAAGAGACTAGGTCTAAACAAAAGTTTTCTTCTCTCAAACTTTTGCCTCTTTGGCCGAGAACCCCCCCCACCCTCGGGGTTTTCTCTCCAAATATCTCGTCTTCCGCTCTCAAAAACCTCTCTTAAATTTATCCTCCTTCTTTGTTCTTTCAAATATGTCTAAGAACAATTTTCACCCTGCCCTCACGGTTTCCAATATCAAGCTCAGTGTCCCTATTGTCCTTGAGATGGAAAACGTTCTATATGCAACGTGGGCAGAGTTGTTTAAAATTCACGCTATATCTTATCAAGTTCTACATCACATCATTCCTCCCGCTAGACCCCGTCCTGCGGAGGATCCTGAGCTATGGATTACACTTGATGCTACCGTTCTTCGGTGGATATACGCCACTATTTCAGTGGACCTTCTACAGACGATTATGGAGCCAGATACCACGGCTATGGCTGCATGGAATAGATTGCGTGACATATTCCAAGACAACCAACATTCCCGTGTCGTCACACTCGAGCAGGAATTCTCTCTCGTTCGAATGGATGTATTTCCGAACATTTCTGCATATTGCAAGAAACTAAAGGAATTGGCAGATCAACTCCGTAATGTTGGCGCACCGGTGACAAATAATCGTCTAGTTCTATAATTGGTTGCCGGTCTTTCGGAGGCCTATAATGGTGTTGGAACTCTCCTTCGCCAAAGCAACCCTCTTCCCGACTTTCATCAAGCCCGCTCCATGCTGACGTTGGAAGAAGCCGGTTTGGCTAAAAAGGCGGCTACAGGAGGAAGCCCAGTTGTCATGGTGGCATCCTCTCCTAGTCCTTCAGGTTTTGTTAATAATTCGGGCCAAAACCATATTAATGGTGGAGGCAAGAATAATCGCAAAAATAACAAAAACCGCGGGGGCAAACGAGGCGGTTCTGGTGGCGGTGATCAACAAACAGGAGGTGGGTCCCATCCGGGGTACAGTGGCCCACCACCACCGTGGGCCCAGCAGTGGGGCCAGTGGCAGTGGCACCCGCACCCTCCGGCGGCGCCGGCGGCCGGTGGCCGGCCACGCGGTCCAGGCCCAATACCCAGCATTAGCGGCCCACTGGCCAGTGGCCCAGAACGGCACCCACAACAATTACGGCCCAGTTCCAGCACGGCCAGGAGTCCTTGGGCCCAGACCTCCGCAAGCCCATCATGAAGCAGGCCCAACTCAGACCGATATCGAGGCCGCGATGCACACGTTGGGATTGACTCAACCGGACCCAAATTGGTACATGGACACCGGGGCCACTACTCACATGACTTCCGAATCAGGTACTCTCTCATCTTATTACAATTTGAGCACCCCTCGGGGAATAATTGTTGGTAATGGCAGTTCAATTCCAATTCTAGGGTATGGTCAGAAAACGTTGTCTCCTCCCAATCCACCACTCCTCTTGAAAAATACTTTACATGCTCCTAAATTGATTAAAAATTTAGTGTCTGTCCGAAAGTTCACAAATGACAATTCATTTTCGTTGAATTTGATCCTTTCGGTTTCTCGTGAAGGATTTCAAGACGGGGAGTCATCTCATGAGGTGTGATAGTAGGGGGATCTGTATCCTATCATGCCCGGGTTCAGTCCATCGAGTCCAGCCTTGCCATCAGCTTTTGCAGCCATCTCTCCTTCCATGTGGCATGCTCGTCTGGGTCATCCGGGATCTTCTATTTTATCAGCTTTAGATAAGAATAGCTTTATTTCTTGTAAGGGTACGAGTCGTACTCCAATTTGTCAGTCTTGTTCATTAGGAAAAATTGTTAAATTGCCATTTGTAGACTCCAATTATCATACTTCTATGCCATTTGACATTATTCATAGCGACTTATGGACATCTCCTGTTCTTAGTTCAATGGGTCATCGATATTATGTTCTCTTTTTAGATGATTATTCTAGATTTTTGTGGACGTTTCCAATTGCGAATAAATCACAAGTGTTTTCCGTCTTCATAAAATTTAGAGCGTTCATTCGTACTCAATTCGAAAGAGAAATAAAAAATATTCAATGTGATAATGGGAAAGAGTATGACAATAGGGAGTTTCGAGAATTTTGTGCTACTCATGGGATACATTTTTGTTTTTCATGCCCTCATACATCTTCACAAAATGGGAAAGCCGAACGCAAAATTCGTTCCATAAATAACATTGTCCGAACTCTCCTAATCCATGCCTCCATACCTCCATATTTTTGGCATCATGCTCTACAAATGGCCACTTACCTTCTTAACATAATTCCGTCTAAAGGTCTGACATATTCTTCGCCTCTCAAAATCTTATATAATAAGAACCCTTCTTATTCTCACCTTCGGATTTTTGGGTGCTTGTGTTATCCGTTATTCCCATCCACCGCAATTAACAAACTTTAGGCTCGGTCTACCCCATGTGTGTTTTTGGGTTATCCGTCAAATCATCGTGGTTATAAGTGTTTTGATTTATCCTCCAAGAAAATCATAATCAATCGCCATGTCATTTTTGATGAAACTCAATTCCCATTTACTAAAGTTCATACTCCCGAACCAAAGTCATATAATTTTTTGGATGACCAAATATCCCCGTATATTATTTGGAATTTTTCGGACATCTCCCGTACCCAAAATCCTCCAGCGGGCCCACTGCCCGCTGGACCAACAGTACCGCCACACAATTCCCACGGAACAGTTCCAAAGAATCGGGCCTCGCCACCCAATTCAGGAACCGCTCCGAATCGATTCCAGCTTGTACCGATTTGGGCCAGCAGGCCCACTGCCTGCTGGCCAGTCCGTCCCGAGCCTAGAAAATTCCCAGAATTCCATCACTTCTTCCTCGAGCCATAGACCGGTCACTCGTAGTCAGCGGGGTATTTTTACACCTAAAAGACATTTTAATTTACATTCTGATGTCTCTAAATCCCCCTTGCCCCGCAATCCTGTGTCCGCATTAAATGACCCTAATTGGAAAATTGCTATGACTGATGAATATAATGCTCTTATTGATAATAAGACGTGGGAGTTGGTGCCCCGTCCATATGGTATTAATATTATCTGGTCTATGTGGATTTTTGCTCATAAGGAGAATTCAGATGGGTCCTTTGCTCGGCATAAGGCGCGACTTGTTGGTGATGGTAAGACTCAGCAGGTTGGTATTGATTGTGGTGAGACGTTTAGTCCGGTGGTCAAACCGGCTACCATTCGCACTGTACTTAGCTTGGCTCTTTCAAAGACTTGGCCGATTCATCAGTTGGATGTCAAGAATGATTTCCTACATGGAGATCTCAAGGAAACAGTCTATATGCATCAACCGTTGGGTTTCAGGGATCCCAACCGCCCTCATCATGTCTGTTTGTTGAAGAAGTCATTATATGGGCTTAAGCAGTCTCCACGTGCCTGGTATACACGATTTTGATTTTGTTTCGACTATTGGGTTCACTCACAGCAGGTCAGATAATTCTTTATTCATCTACCGCCGTGGTTCGTCATTGGCCTATATTCTGTTATATGTGGATGATATCATCTTGACTACCTCCTCCGATGCTTTGCGTCAGTCTATCATGGCCATGCTCAGTTCTGAATTTGCTATGAAGGACTTAGGGCCGTTGAGTTATTTTTGGGGATTGCCGTCAAACGTCATTCGGGGGCTTGTTTTTGTCTCAATGGAAGTATCTTTCGAGATCATAGAGAGGTCGGGATGTCATCCCGTAAGTCCACTTCCACGCCAGTTGATGCAAACCCAAAGCTAAGTGCCACAGCAGGTGCACCATACGAGGACCCGACCCGCTATCATAGTCTTGCAGGGGCCCTCCAGTATCTTACCTTTACCAGACCGGATATTACATATGCAGTTCAGCAGGTGTGTTTATTCATGCATGATCCCAGAGTTGAGCACATGAATGCAATCAAACGGATCATTCGGTATATTCAGGGGATACTAGACTATGGGTTGCACTTGTATCCGTCATCTACATCCACACTTGTTTCCTACACGGATGCTGATTGGGGTGGTTGTCCCGACACCAGACGGTCGACTTCTGGCTACTGTATGTTCCTCAGCAACAACTTGGTCTCCTGGTTGGCCAAACGTCAGGCAACTCTGTCATGCTCAAGTGCCGAAGCGGAATATCGAGGGGTCGCAAATGTGGTCTCCGAATCATGTTGGCTACGTAATTTGCTTTTGGAGCTTCATTGTCCCATTCAGAAGGCAACCTTGGTATATTGCGATAACATTAGTGCCATCTACCTGTCAGGTAACCCAGTTCAACACCAACGCACCAAGCATATCGAAATGGACATTCACTTTGTCCGAGAAAAGGTTGCAAAGGGTCAAGTTCGCGTCTGCCATGTCCCATCTCGTTATCAAATTGCAGACATCTTTACAAAGGGTCTACCAGCGGTTCTCTTTGAAGATTTTAGGGACAGTCTCAGCGTTCAAAAACCGCCCGCTATGACTGCGGGGGTGTGTTAAACAGAGCAATATACATGTGATATACACTGAATATATATCACATGTATATTGCGGAATGAGGCGAGCCGACAACACGCCCGATTGGCCCTCTCGGCGGCCCGGCGGCAAGCCCAGGCAATGCCCGGCGGTGGGCCTCTCGGTAGCCCAGCACGTCCAGCAAAAACAGTGGACAAGAACTTGTCTATTAAGGAAAGTATATTGTGTGTATATTGTAGTATATTCATTACCATAATTAGTGTTATACACCTACCATAATTGTAGAGTTAGAATTATGGTAGAATAAGGTTTTAGGAATAGATTAGGAATAGGATTCTCCTATTTTGTAACTTGTATATATATCTATTCAATCAATGAAAATAATCAAGGGGATTATTTCTTTCAGTTTGAGGTATGCCCTTTTATCATTTCCTTCACATTAAATTAATTACATATATGTGAGCTCAATTTTTTATTTTCTCTGTCCCAATTTATATGACACACTTTCTTTTTTAATTTGTAACGTCACTTTTTTATATTTAGAAATTATTTAACATGAAAATTTTCTTTTTACTCTTAATGAGATATTTTTACATAAACACAAATATCTAAAATTTATTTTCTTCATTTCTTTCTCAAACTCCGTGTCTACTTAAATGATGTCACATAAATTGAAACAAATAGAATAGATGTTTTTACTTCCCTCATTGTTTTTTTAATCCTATGGTGGATTAATATTCGCTCTTGTTTATGAATTATTTGATGTCTTATTTTTTTCATGAATTAATCTTGTTAATGTCTTTATCCTTTTCTTGATGTCCCGGGAGAGAAATTACCTGTGTTTATTACCTTTAGAGCTTAGAAATTATTGTTGACTCAGATAGATATACTCACCAGTTAACTCTTTAGATATTCTTGATGGGCTGTTGCTGTTAAACGATCTTCTGATAAGTTGTGCAGAGGCTGTTGCTGCTGACGATTGCACGAGTGCTACTGAACTGCTGAAACAGATCAGGAAGCCAGAGATTGGCTCATTACTTCGCGGATGGTTTGGAAGCACGCTTAACGATATTTATAAGGCATTCGTCAATAGAAGAACATCAGCGGCTGACTTTCTGAAAGCCTATCATTTGTATCTTGCATCATGCCCGTTTACAAATATTTCGAATTTTGTGTCAAACACAACAATCATGACAAAAGCAGAGAATGTGACAAGCGTCCATATCATTGAGTTTGGTATCCTTTATGGCTTTCAATGACCTGCACTTATTCAACGTATTTCAGAGAGAGTAGGTGGACAACCAAAGCTTCGCATTACTTTCTGAAGGGGAAAGTCCCGAAGGCGAAACCCCCCACATGTACCAGAGGTTCATTAGCCAGGTGAGATGTAAATTGAGGGATATGCGCGGATATGCGCGAGTGGCAGCCCTGCAAGGAAGAGGACCAACGGGATACGAACCCAGCAACAGCCCTTGCAATATTTCAGCAAATCAAAGCTTCGCATTACTGGTATAGAGTTTCCTCAACCTGGCTCCAGCCCAGCAGAAAAGAGTGAGGAAACAGGACGCCGTTTGGCCAATTATGCTGGGACATTTAATGTTCCATTTGAATACCATGCAATTTCCAAGAAATGAGAAATATTAGCGAATATTCTCCGAATATTCACAGTATATTTGTAATTATGATAGATGTATATTTAAGGTAACTTAGGATTCTTATTGTATTAGAAATCAACCATTTAAGGTAAGTTAGGATTCTTATTGTATTAGGAATCAACCATTTAAGGTAAGTTAGGATTATTATTGTATTAGGAATCAACCATTGTACAACTATATATATTGTGATTAATGAAAGGAATCTCTAAGGAAAATTATTCCAATCTTACATGGTATCAAATCCAAACCCTAATCCCTACTCTTCTCTTTCTCAAAAGCCGCCGCCGACCACCACAACTTTCCCTTCCTCTCGGCCGACGGCAACGCTACTACCACCATGTCTCGCCCTACTTCCCCCACAAATTTCGGTTCCTCCACTGGCACGTTTGACAACCCCCTCAACGATCATCGTCTTCTTTTCACCCCGCATTCGCCGTTACCAACATCAAGAATTTTATCCTCATAATTCTTGACCAAGAAGACTGTCAATATGCCATGTGGATAGAACTATTCTACATCCATGTCTGTGCGTACAATGTGCTAGATCACATTGATGAATCTGTTCCTCGTCCCACCGATGTTGCAAACTCGACATGGCGTCGCCTTGACGCCATCGTCAAACAGTGGATATACGACACCATCTCAAAGGATTTGTTGTGTACTATCATGAAAACAGGTGCTACGGCACGTGAACTCTGGGTACGGTTAGAAGAAATTTTTTAAGATAATAAAAATACTCGGGCCGTGTATTTGGAAGAACAATTTAACAGTACGCGTCTCGAGAATTTTAACAACATGTCCGAATATTGTAAACAACTGAAACTCATAGCCGACCAACTTTCCAACGTAGGGACATCTGTTTCAGAAACCAATATGGTACTTTAACTAGTTACCGGTTTACCGAAAGGTGAATACGATACATTTGCGACGATGATTCAACAAGCTGGCCCACTACCAAGTTTCAACAAGGAACATTCGCAACTTTTGTTGGAAGAAACCCGCCGTACCAAACAGGAGGAGCACAATCAGAAGGCATTAGCCATTGAAAGCACACCACCGACGACATCCCAGCCACCACCAACAGCAGCAGTCCCGCGGCGGCAAAGGCCGTGGTGGAAACCACAAAGGGAAGGGCCGCTACAAGGGCCAAAGGAACCAGCAACCAGGCCCAGCACCTGCTCCCTACTTTCAGTGGGTTGGGCAGCCTCCTTGGTCCAATCCCGGGAACTGGGCCTCTCCTGCATGCCCCTACCCGACATCAGGGGCCCAATTCCAGCAAGGTTGGCAGCCAGGCCTATTGGGCTCCGCCCCCGCCAACCGGCAGACCCAACAACCCACACAACATGCCCATCTGGTAGCAGCCCACCCACAAGGTAGCAGCCTGGCCCCCACCGATTTGGGCCAGGTCTTCAACACCGTGAACCTTCAACAGCCCGACGATAATTGGTACATGAACACCGGCGCCACTTCTCACCTCACCCGGTCGTCAGGTAAATTATCTCAACTGCTTCGGTTATAGTGTCCTCAATTTATTACTGTCGACAATGGTCATCGCATTCTAATTGAAGGTTACAGTAACACACATACCAAACATCCCCACCCGCCTTTATCCCTAAATCACGTCCTTTACACCCCTAACATCATTAAAAACTTAATCTCTATTAGAAAATTCACTCGCAATAATTCTGTGTCTGTCGAATTGGACCCTTTTTGTTTTTCTGTGAAGGATCTCAATACGGGGAAAATTCTTACGCGCTGCAATAGTGTGGGAGACCTCTACTCTTTCACTCAATCTTCCGTTGTCAGACCGCAATCACCTCTATCCCTTGCGGCTATCTCTCCATCAACTTGGCACAACAGACTCGGCCACCCCGGAGACCCTGTTTCTAATTTTCTTAGGACTACTAAGCGTATTCAATGTAATAATTGAAAACTTTCCCAACACTGTTTTTCTTGCCCGCTTGACAAACATACTCGTCTTCCATTTATGTCATCCAACAATGTTACTTTTTCTCCTTTTGATATTGTTCATGCTGACTTGTGGACAACTCCGGTTGTTAGCTCTTTGGGTCACAAATTTTATCTAGTATTCTTAGATGATTTTTCACATTTTGTCTGGATTTACCCACTGAAATTCAAATCTGAAGTTTTTGCCAAGTTCCTTGAATTTCAAAAATTCATTAAAACACAGTTTGAAAAATTTATCAAAATTTTCCAATGTGATAACAGACGTGAATTTAATAATTCAGTATTTCACACTTTCTGCTCTAAACAAGGCATGTTTTTTCATTTTTCCTGTCCCTATACTTCCTCCCAAAACGGAAAGGCTAAACGAATTATATGAACCATCAATAACATGGTTCGCACCTTTTTGTTTCATGCATGTCTTACACCGCCTTTTTGGGTCTATGCTGTTAAAATGGTAGAATCCCTCCTTAATATTTTACCCACTAACACTCTTCAAAACAAGACCCCCACTGAAGTTCTATACCGTAGGATCCCGTTCTATGACCAACTCAGAATTTTCGATTGCCTATGCTACCCCAATCTAGCCTCCACTGCCCCTCACAAATTAGCACCACAAACTACGCCCTGTGTCTTCGTTGGTCTCGCGTCTAACCATAGGGGTTACCTATGCTATGACATGTCCACTCGTAAAATCATTTTCTCCCGCCACTGCCCAGCTCCACCAACTCGCCAGCTAAGACATCGATACCGATAATAAACCAGTTACCTCCAACACCCGTCACCGGCAACACCCAGAATCCGACATTGATTTCTGAACCCGAAGCCCCGCGGTCACTGCCTACCCATCGTATGGAAACTCGTGCTCAACACGAGATTTTCAAACGAAAGGTTCACTTTAACCTCCCCACATAAACCATATCACCCATTCCAAAAAATCTGAAACTAGCCAAATTGGACCCTAATTGGAATGCGGCCATATGCGAAGAATTTAATGCTTTAACCAAGCAGAACACTTGGGATTTGGTACCTAGACCGGATGGTGTGAATGTTATCCGGTGTATGTGGCTATTTCATCATAAGTACAGAGACAGTGGTGACTTGGAGCGATATAAGGCAAGACTAGTTGTTAATGGCACTAATCAGTAGGAGGTATTGATTGTGGTGAGACATTCAGTCCGGTTGATAAACCGGCCACTATTCGGATTGTTCTCAATATTGCTATGGACATGCATTGTCCTATTCATCAGCTTGATGTCAAGAATGCATTTCTTCATGGGGATTTGAAAAAAACTGTGTACATGCATCAGCCTCATGGCTTTGTTCATCAGGCAGTCCCGCAGTTTATATGTCGTCTCAGAAAGTCATTGTATGGCTTGAAACAGGCACCCCGCGTTTGGTATGATCATTTTGCCAGGTATCTTATGCAGATCGATTTTATATGTAGCAGGTGTGATAACTCTCTCTTCACTTTTCATCGAGGTAGCAACACTGCTTATTTGTTATTATATGTGGATGACATTGTTCTTACTGCCTCATCTGACGGTTTGAAAAATGAAATCATTGCTCTACTCAAAACTGAATTTGCTATGACTGACTTGGGCAAGCTGGGCTATTTCTTGGGTATATCAGTGACCAGATCTGCAGCTACTACATTTTTGTGTCAGCGCAAATATGCAGAAGAGATTGTGTACATGGCTAAGATGACAAATTGTAAAATTATGCCAACTCCGGTTGATTCGAAATCCAAGCTCAGTGCCAATGAGGGTGCGCCAGTTTCTGATCCCACTCTATATCAGAATCTTGCAGGTGCCCTTCAGTATCTTACATTCACTAGGCCTGATATTGCATATGCCGTTCAACATGTGTGTCTGTTTATGCACGACCCTCGAGAGTCCCATTTTGCGTCCCTCAAACGTATTATCAGATACGTTAAGGGCACACTAGACTTTGGACTACATCTCTACCCCTCTGCCCCAACCAAGTTACTCTCCTACACGGATGCAGATTGGGCAGGATGTCCAGACACACGACGCTCCACCTCAGGCTACCTTTGTATTTCTTGGGATAATCTTATTTCATGGTCCGCCAAGCGGCAGGCCACGCTATCCCGTTCGAGTGTTGAAGCAGAGTATCGCGGAGTTGCTAATGTCGTTGTTGAGATCTGTTGGCTATGAAATCTACTTTTGGAGCTCCAATGTCCACTGCGAAAGGCGTCTATAGTCTATTGTGACAATATATCTGCCATCTATATGTCTCACAATCCGATCCAACATCAGCGGACTAAGCATATTGAGATGGATATTCACTTTGTACGAGAGAATGTTGCCCTTGGTCAGGTTAATATATTACACGTGCCTTCCTCCTATCAGTATGCAGATATTTTCACAAAGGGACTACCGAGACAGCTCTTCACCGACTTCAAAACCATCCTTAGCGTTCGGCCTCCTCCCGCTCCGACTGAGGGAGAGTATTAGCGAATATTCACAGTATATTTGTAATTATGATAGATGTATATTTAAGGTAACTTAGAATTCTTATTGTATTAGGAATCAACCATTTAAGGTAAGTTAGGATTCTTATTGTATTAGGAATCAACCATTGTACAACTATATATATTGTGATTAATTAAAGATATCACTAAGGGAAATTATTCCAATCTTACAGGAAATCATCAGACTTGAGGATCTAACGCTTGACAAGGGATGACTTCCTTGTTGTAAATTGTCTGTATCGATCTAAAAACTTGCATGATGACACTGAATTACAAGAGAGTTCGAGACTATTGTTCTCAATCTTATAAGGAAGATCGATCCAGATATTTTCATCCATGGGATTGTCAATGGGGCCTATAGTTCCCCAACTTTTGTCACACGGTTTCGTGAAGTCTTCTTCCACTATTCAGCACTTTTTGATATGCTAGAAACTGTTGTACCCCGTGAGATTCCAGAAAGAATGTTAATTGAAAGAGAGATCTTTGGGAAGGAAGCCCTGAATGTCATAGCTTGCGAGGGCTTGGAAAGAGTTGAAAGGCCACAAACATATAAGCAGTGGCAAGTCCGTAATCTGAGGGCAATGTTTACACAGATACCTTTTGAACGGGAGATCATGAATAGCGCAATAGAAAAGGTAAGGTCGAGCTATCACAAAGACTTTGTAGTCGATGAAGATGATCAGTGGCTATTGCTGGGATGTAAAGGGAGAATAATATATGCCTTATCTTGTTGGACACCTACTTAAGAAACCTGCAAGGTATCCTTTACCATGTTCGCAGTTTTCCTTCTTCTGCTTCATCTTTAACTCTTAAAAGTGATGAAAATTTTCCATTTTCGCTCGTACCTGGCAAGCTCATTCTGTTATTAAGTGATCTGCTGTAATACTCAATAGATGATCAGACGAAATGAGGAGTCAGAAAATATTCTTGGCAAAGATGATGAAGTTGAATGACTATAAAATAGTGATTGCCATATTATGTTCCTGTCTATGTAGTATTGTTGTGAACAGCACGAATCCCATTTGTATAATTGTTTGTTTCATTTCTTTATTCATCATTTGGATTTCCATTATGAAAAGAGAAATTTTAGATATCATTTATTTAGGCTGTCAAATAGCACAGATGCAGAATTAGATACAATGAGATCCCTTCCTAGTTCAATCCACTCATGACCATATGAAAAAGCTGTAAGTTCGAAGCACATATCATCCTCTAAGTTTATTAAAGTTAACCACATATAGTCCACTTAACGGAAGGCCTAACACAATGGTTAAAAACTACTAGAGCCTGTTTCAAGAACAAACTATAGTATCATTTTAAGAGCTAACTATCAAATTTGACTGAACCATCAAAGCTATATAATCAAATTTTTAAGAGCCTTCTCTTCTATCTTGAGACTAACAAAAGATGCAGAGGGAGAGTAAAATTTTGTTTCTTCAGTTGTAACCTGTTGATCATTTGAAGATTTGTCATGGCTTATTCGCTTCAGTTATTTCTTTTTCGTACTGCTTTAATTTGCTTGTTCTTATGACGAGGGTCTACCGGAAACAACCGCTTAACTCCTATGATAGGGGTAAGCTCCGTGTACACTCTACCCTCCCCAGACCTCACTTGTGGGATTTCACTCGATATTGTAAAGAATGGATCTTGGGCCTAACTCAACCCCAAAAGCTAGCTTGTAGGGTAAGGATTGTACAAGTCCATTTAAGGCGTTCATGTTCTCATTCCATATCCTATGTGGGACTCTTAATACTCCCCCACACGCCCAGACCTTGTTAACTTCGCGTGGATAATATGATTTGGGGCCCAACATCGATGAACAAAGAATTGGAATGGGCCTGACTCTGATACCATGTAAAGAAATGGCACTTGGACCTAACTCAACCCCAAAAGCTAGCTTGTAGGGCGAGGATTGCCCAAGTACATATAAGGAGTCCATGTTCCCATTTCATTTCCGATGTGGGACTCTTAACACTCCCCCGCACGTCCAGACCTCGTTAACTGGAGCGTGGACAATATAATTTAGGGGCCCAACATCGGTAAACAAAGAATTTGAATGGGCCTGACTCTGATACCATGTAAATAATTAATCTTATTCCTAACTCAACCCTAAAAGTTAGCTTGTAAGGTGAGGATTGTACAAGTCTATATAAGGAGTCCATGTTCCCATCCCATATCCGATTTGGGACTCTTAACATATATGTTGTTGATCATTTGAAGATGGTTCATGATCATTTTTAGCATAGACCATAGTAATATGAGTGAGATAGTTACTGGTTTTGGTCAAACTCTTTTCAGCTTCAAGCTTTTGTAGAGTGACTGCTTTTGTTGGTGCATGATCATTTTTAGCATAGCCCCTTAGTAGAGGTGGAAAAATTAGCTCAAACTCAAATGACTCGCTCAACCCGCCCAAGGTTTCATGGGTTTGGGCAAGAGTGATTTTGATGATGGGTTGGTTTGAGCTAGTTCGGGTTGACCCATTATAAATCAACAACCCAAATAAACCATGATGATGCCCAAACTTGACCCATGAAAATGTTCAATCTTAACGATTAGAGCTCCACTCTAGATTAAGATTTTTGTTTGTAAATAATTATTTAAAAAATTCATTTATTATTTTGGAACAATAAAAATACACCAACACACCCAACCAACCACCACACTATCCATCCACCCTACCCCTCCCCTACACCAACCCCCACCCAAGCACTAAACCACCCTCACATCTCTGCCCCCTACCTTGCCTACTCCACCCCACCTCTACCTCCCTACCACCCCTACCCATCTCTACCCCATCTTCCCCACCTCCCGCCCTACCCCAATCTCAAATTTTTATTTTATATTTTTTTTACTTTTATACACAATTTATAAAAAATATGAAATTTTTTCTTACCTCCCCCTACCTCCCTAACCCCCACCTACCCCCCCTCCACCTCCACCCCATCCTCAAATTTCTATTTCATATTTTTTGTTACTTTTATAAAAAAATATTTAAAATATGAAATTTTTTCTTACCTCCCCCTACCCCTACCCCATTCGCAAATTTCTATTTCATATTCTTTTTAATTTTATAAAAAAATTATAAAAAATATGAATTTTTTTTACCTCCTCCCCCTACTCCCCTCCACCCCAATGCCCTTCTCTCATCCTCAAATTTCTATTTCATATTTTTTACTTTTATAAAAAAAATTATTAAAAATATGAAATTTTTTCTTACCCTCCCAACCCCCCTGCCCTCCCACACCACCCCCGAAGTTTTTATTTTATATATTTATTTGACTTATATATAAAATTTTATTAAAAAATGAGAAATTTTTTACCCTATCACTCAACCCCCCCCCACTACCCCCTCCCTCCCACCCTACCCCCAAATTTTCTATTTATTTTACTTTTATAAATTTTTTATAAAAAATGAGAAGAATTTGCTTACCCGATCGCCACCCCCACCCCCACCCGAGGTTTTTACTTTATATATTTAATTTACTTATACAAAATTTTTATAAAAAATGAGAAACTTTTCTTACCCCAACAACCCCCGCCCCACTACCCCCTGCCCTCCCACCCATTATTTTATATATTTATTTTTCTTTTATAAAAAATAAAAAAATTCTTAAAAATATTATTCTTATTTTAAAAATAAAGATATGAAAAAATCAAATATCATAGAAGGTAAGTTTGAAATTTGTAAAAGTAATGGGTCAAGTTGGGTTATGACCCATCATTTAGCCATTTTGACCCGCTCATCTTAGCCCAGGTAAGCTTTGGGCGGGTTGGACATTGGTCCATCTATTGATTCAACATCTTGACCCGCCCAACTTCAGTCCAAACGACCCATCTAACACCCCTACCCCTTAGTAATATATATATATGAGTGAGTTAATTGCTTCATTTGGTCAAACTCTTTTCAGCTTCAAGCTTTTGTAGAGTGGTTGCTTTTATTGGTTCAGCCAAATCTTAGTCTGATAGAAAAATTGCTACTTGGTCCGGGAGCGCCTGGCAATTGTATCATATTCTGCCACATCTGTAAATGTTCTCTTTGTTCAAGTGTTTATGAATCCTCATTTACCATAATTGATTATAGCTTGAGAAGGATAGTGGCTTGACCTAAGTGGTGGTTACAATAAAAGGAATGATATCAAAATGTTGGGTGTGCAGCATGTGTGGATATATCAATGCTTCAATAACTATTTGTGATGAATATATATTCTTTATAAATAGAGTTCAACCCTTTTTTCTAGCTGTTAGAATCCCCGTGATACTGGTTTCGTCCCATCAAATCTTGTTCTTCGGGCTGTAAAAGCGTGATAACTAATAAATTGTAGCAGTTGGTCCTGTGCTTAATCTCCGATTGCTACTATATATGCTGAATTAATGGAGTTGAAAATATGTTTATTTAACCCTAACTCAAGATCACATCTTTGTATCTATATATTGAGTCTTAATTTATAGCATGATTGCAAATTTAATATCTTCCAAAGGAGTAAAAAAGGAGCAGTATATGACTTTCAACTTTTTTGCTTCAATCTATATACGCGTTGAAAGGAGTCAAGGACACTATCATAAGCTAGTTAGAATTTAATCAATTTATTCCAAAGGTGGCTTTTAACCAAAGACTGGTTTCCATGTGCATCCAGAGGCGGATATGGAATGGGGCTGTCACCATTTAAAATTCCATTGTGTCGTGAGGACACCTATCCTAATCTATAGGTGAATTCTACTCATACAACATAAGAAATGCGGAAAATAAATAAGTAGAAGAGAAGTAATTAACAATTTCTAAAATAAATACATAAGTTGAAGAAAAACCCCCAATGATCCGGTAGTCATGGGTACAAAGCTCTAATACTGAATACAAGTCTGAATAGTGAAATAACAATATTATCTGAAAATAGCAATAACAGAATCAGAAATAAAGAGAAGAGTTTCAGTGACGGGAATGTATCAGCGGCTCACCATAGACTCCCGGGGCAATCTCCAACAAAGCTAAACTCCACCTGCTCCTCCGTCTGGCTCAGTACCTGCGCATAGAGTGCAACAACTGTAGGGTAAGTACGTGAAACACGTGTACTCAGCAGAATCGTCGATCGACCCTTGCTATAACGGCGGCGAGGGTTTGTACTATTCTATACCTTTCTACTAGTTAATTAGCTAAACAATAATAAGAGTCAAATAACCAACCTATCAATAGAACTACAGTTCAACATTGTACAAGTATTATCCAGGTTCACAAGTCTTATCACAGTCATCAATAACGTTATCAATCCAGCCTAAACCCCATAACCGAACGTCTAGTCTCATCAAGTCTCACAACTCAACCTCACAACAATTACAAATCTCAATTATCGGTATTTCCTTTATCAGGTCATAAGATCATATAATTATAAAAAATAAACACCGAGTACACACAACATCAAATACATATCAAAATGAGAATGCATGCAATGTAGATAATATATATATATATGCAATATCCATATGTACCCGGTATACACACGTTGTTGCAGTAGCTGTCACGTGATCCATGGGACTCATGAGGTCCATATACCTATCCAGAATGTCCCATTGGGTACCAGCTCTGTGGCTGAAGTGTCATTATCAGTCATCACTCTCGTATCATGTACCATATCCAGCAACCGGCTTACCAAGCCCATCTCAGCAGTAACTCAACAGTTCAAATGTCAATATAATATGTATGAATGAGATGGATATGTGTACACCATGCAATCGGCATAACCAATACAATCAGTATTATAAATTCATTTTCAAGTATCAGACGAGAAGTAGAGTGATGAATGTATGACAAGTCAAATTAAGAATGTAAGTATCAAACATGGCTACGAACCCAAATACCAACAAGCATATCGAACCTAAGCGGATTTATGCACTGCGCCCGTGGCCCGAAGGCTAAACACATAAACTCCTTCAAGTACATCATACTAGTTCATTATTAACCCAAGATCAATTTACCGGTACCCATATAAGTGCTAGTCACCTCACTAATACGGGACCCCCAATTTTCTATTACTCTCATTAGTTCATTATTAGCATACCAACACATAACGCTATACTCGAGTCTAGTAAGTCTCAACTTTCCTGAATTGAAGCCGACGAACTCACGCAATAGACTTTCCTTTCCTCTGAGCCTCCTCCTCGCGAGCCCACTCTGGTCAATCATATCAATTATATGAGATTACGAGTCTAACAATACACATATATTTTAGCGAAACTAGAATCTCCAAGTTAAACTACAATAGAACCCCGGGGCCACATTACCAAGACTCGAACTTTACTACCCAAATAGTACCATAACACGCTAGATAGTCATAATCTCAAGTTAATTTGAGAACAAAGTCCAATTGGATCCTCAATTTCATGAATTGGCGAAAGCCCCAATTCTAACCCTAGAAATTCCCCCAATTTCCTAAAAGGGTTTATAACATGCAATCGGTCAATTAAACATCACCCACTAGTCTAATAAATCACTAGTTTACAATATCAACAATAACAATCCAATATCCAAATCCCCAATCCCCAATTATAACTCTCTTATTCTCAACAAGGTTCTCCTCTTATCCCTCCAATTAAAAATCATGCTTAGGGCATAATATAACTAGAACACAACAATAGAAGGGTGGATGGTTATCTTAATGATGACTTTTCCTTGAATCTCCATGAAACTTACTGCCCAAGCTCTAGAACAAGAGGAATACTTTTGGGGAATGAGAATAGAAT
The DNA here is from genome assembly GCA_034509755.1 of Anisodus tanguticus. Taxonomy (NCBI): domain Eukaryota; kingdom Viridiplantae; phylum Streptophyta; class Magnoliopsida; order Solanales; family Solanaceae; genus Anisodus; species Anisodus tanguticus. The sequence continues at coordinate 49,772,716 of CM067540.1, read as the reverse complement.
TTTAGGTCATCAATCTTATATTCTGAATAGTGTTTCCGCTCTGGTGAAAACCCTATCCATTGGGGTGAACCCACTTAAAAACCCGATCACCCGCTGGGGCGAAGGGAAATGTCGTTGAGGCGCACCCGCCCCTGCGAGGAACCTGTCCGCTAAGGCGAAACCTTAGCTCATGGACAAACCTCGCTTCGATGAGCCAGGCCTCCACTAAGACGGACCCGCTGAAGCGAAACTAAAGGCGCTGGGGCGAACACCAGACACCAGCAATGTCCAAAACTCACCAACTCCCCGTCAAACATCCGAAACACTCCCGGAATCTCCTGGATACAAACCAAACATGCATTCCTATCAGAAAACACATTCCAGACCTGCTCACGTACTTTGATTTCTCAAAAAAGATCTCTAATGTTCGGGTTTGACTAAAGTCAACTCTTAAGTTCTAATTTCACATTTTTGCAAATAAACCCTCAAAACACACTCGACTGCCTCGAAAATCGAACCAAAGGCTCGACTAAGTCATAAAAGTCGTTCTAGAGCTAATGGAACCGACGAAACCACGAAAAGAGTACGTTTACCCAAAAGTCAACTATGAGTCAAACCTCCCTATTCTCTTAACTTAAGATTTCTCAAACCTATCAAAAGGATCCGAACTCCTCGGGAGCCGTACCACCCATCCACCCATCACACACAAGCAAATAAAGACTCGGAAAGGGTAATTTAGGAATTTCAAGGCAAGGTAAGCAAAACGACTTTTCGAGTCGTTGCGTGGCTAGGACCGAACACCCTCATCAAAAAATTATATTGTATATATAAGCTAATTTTATTATTTTTTATATGCATAAATAGATTTTGAATTTCTTGAACACAAGAGTAAAGGTTGGCGGATTTAAAATTCACCTTAAGGTTCCAAGTTTAAATTTTGGACACTACATTATTATTTTTCGAATCCTTTTAGTAAAAATACTGGATCCGCCACTATGTGCATCTCCGTTAGGTTTTAACCAATAGAGTTAATGTTACGTGCGTTATATGTTCTCAATTTTTGCAAATTGAAAGGATGATATACATGTGCTCATGATAATATAGTAAGGATTAACTTAGATATAGATCCGTCCTCAAACTTAAAGAACAACTTCAGTTAAAATTTAAAACGTCAAGTGGAGTGGTCCCTTTCAACCTTTCGTTTTGCAAAGATCTCAAAAGTATAAATAAATTGTTAACACACATAGAGAAATGTTATTTAGAATATGCGAGTGGCTAGGTTCAAAAATGAGTCTAGGTTCATTTTACTTGAATTTGATTATTATCATCTCTATGCATTTGGGAATCCAACGACCTTATATATGGAGAAAATAATTTCTTAGCACGGGTTATAATTTGAATAGAAAAAAATAATTTTAGTAGAATCTCTTTAATATATTTTGGCGATCTTTTATAAAAATGGTTATATAGCTAAAAGAACACTAGCAACTGGTCATAAAATTGATGACGACCTCCCTTTACATACAGATTCTGTGACATTCAATATTAGGCAAAGTATTGTTGCAACAAAAACTTTTTAAAATTTATAATCTTAGTTATACTGTAATAATAAGGTGGCTAGGGGCAATCTAGGCTGAAGAGTATGGGTTCACGTGAATTGCAGGTTCTCAACAAAAAGAGTAAGGAGTTGGTTAGGAGCTAAGATTCTACATAAGTAATATCATGTTTGGTAGCATGTTTTTGCTATGTATAAAATTCAATATATCTAATACAACGTTTGATTTGTAATTTAGAAACACACATAACTAATACATATATAAATTAGGAGAGAATATATGTATTATTTTATGTAGGATAGAATTAATAACTAAATATAACTAATCCCTATATAAAATAGTGAAACTTACACAAATGACTATTGTTTAGAGATTTTAAATTTGCAATAACTATAGTTTCAATATTTACAGTGCGTAGCTACTTTTTAGTTTCTACAACGTCTGTTTATCGGGTGTATTCATAAAATGACCTCGATGTATTCATGAATATAGCGAGTAAAAAGCTGCTCAGTAAAGTGTATTCAAAAACAGAAAAATCTCCTTCAAAATAAAAAATACAAAATACAACCAAACACTGGATTTTACACAAAAAAAATTATGAATACAATAAAAAAATGAATATAAGAAATAAAATACATAATGAAAAATTGAATTTTACACTAGAAAGAAACGAATATACTCTAAAATACACTTCAAATTCACTGTATTCATTTGTATACAAAAAGATTTCCTTCGAAACTGAAATACAATACAACAAACTGAATACAAGAAACTGAAATACAGGTGAATACCAAAAAGTTGAATACAAGAAACTGAATACAAGAAATAAAAAACTGAAATACAGGCGAATAAGTGTATTTTCCAGTCTGATATGGACAATAAAGTGCATTTTTCGGTTAGATCTGGACAATAAACTGTATTTTCGGTCAGACATGGACAATAAAGTGTATTTTTGGGTCAGATTTGGGCCTTACCGACCTACTCCTTTTCCGGTTGGTGTGTGGTCGTGACGGTTAGAACTCACCGGAGAAGATGGAGAGGGAAACGACGATTCTGCCATTGACGAAGAAGACGACGTCGTATCCATTCAAATCAACACAGATACACGATGTACAACGAGTATATGTGTATGACGGCGGCGGCGGTGTTTCGACGGTTCTTAGGGTGATTCGACGGTGGCGGCAACGTTTAGACTCACTGGAGATTAGAAATAGAGAGACCAGAAGTTAGAGAGAGAGAGTCAAGAATTAAAAAAAATAAAAAAGGGTATTCTACTTTAAATATACAATGTAGCTATGATAGATAATTCAAATACACATTATGATTATGCTTTGTAATTTATTTAAATTATTATTATTAAAAATAATTATATCCTAGAATTAGTTATGAGATGTAATTATTCCTATAAAATAACACATAAATCCCTTATAGGAGTAACTAATTCTTATATTATCAAATACCTGTAACTCTAACTAACTATAAACCACCCAAACACATGTAAGAATGGATATCTCAAATTCCAAACATAAAACGACAGCAAGCAATCAAATCTACGACGCACAAACAAAAGAAGCAATATTTATTTCGTCTTAGTGCTCTGTGTCCAAGTCTCTAGTCCAATCTCAATCTCCCACTTTCTTTTTCTCTCTCCTCTTTGACTCAGTGCACTTGGAACCAAATTCAAAAATGTTAATAATCAGTGTATATAAAATACTGTACTATACTTTGTGAATAGGAAAATTTCGAAGGCGAAACCCCCATCTATATCAGAGGTACATTGGCCATGTGGATGTAAATCGAGGGATATGTGCGAGTGGCAGCCCTACAAGGGAGAGGACCAACGGGACACGAACCCAGCAACAACCCTTGCAATATTTCAGCAAAGACTGTCACCACACGGATTCGAACCCGTGACATCGGAGTGGTTGTACCCCAATCACCTTGTCACTTACCAACTCGCATGGCCCCTGATATAAAAAGTCAGTAGTGCATGAGTGTTTAATTTCAACATGAATTTTTTATTTTTAAATTATACGCCAATTAAATTAAGCACGTAAAATCAATTCGAATATATTTGTTGAGATTTACTGAACTTAGAGCCAAATATTAAAAAGTTGTCAGGACCTTAAGACGTGGTGAATACAAAACAAAACAATTTGTTTGAGCACATGCACCCCACTTCTCACACTACATTAACATGCCCACTCACCATTACAGCAATTTTGATATTCATGGCGTAAGAAAAGCCGTCCAATTTCCTATGATTTTCATTTGAAAGCTGACAACAATAACCTAACACTAATTTTCACGTCAACGATCGGTAACTGGCTATTGTCAAGTACTGTACCTTTTTCAACGGTTGATGATCCTTTTTCTTTCATAAAGTTGACAGAGACTTGTAAATTTATAGCAGTACCCTCTCTTCTTTCAAGGTTTCTCCACAGTGCATCTCTCTCTTTGTCACGATTCATCTTTCCTTAGATTTGAGGTATGCCCTTTTCATTTTTACCTTTCTTATCAACTGTTTGGGTTTATGCAATTATGGTTACCTGTAAATTCTGGGGTTTTCTTGATTTTCATTCAAGTACTTTTATGTATGAGCTCAATTTAGGTCAAATGAGTAAGGGGCATATAGGAGAGGTAGAGGTATGCCAAAGAAAAACTGGGGAGGTGATTCAACAGGATTTGACACAACTTCAGTTGTCTGAGGATATGACAAGCTATGGAGGTCGAGGATTAGGGTAGACGGTTAATAGGTAGTCAAGTAATGTCGCATTCTGCGTAGGAGAGGTAGGGGGCTAGCCTCATCTTTAGTGTGTATTATAATTTGTTGCTTTATCTGTTTTGTATCTTGATATTTTACTGTCGTATTTTCCTTACAATCCTGCATCGATTACGTTTCTTTTGAGCCGAGGGTCTATCGGAAATAACCTCTCTACCCCATAAAGGTGGGGTTAAGGTTTGCGTACACCCTACCATCCCCAGACCCCATTTGTGGGATTACACTGGGTATATTGTTGTTGTTGAGTATGAGGGCATATATAATATTGAATGGAGTGATCACTGATGCAAGTTATTGCTGCCCCCCTTTAGGTTTTTGGTGGCAAGAATCTAAATATAGTCCAGATAATCTGTGACAAAATTTCAATCTTGTATAGTTTATAAATGCATGATTTGATGTTTGTTTTGTTCAATAGCCTTGCCAATGTATTTTTCTCTTTTTTATGTTTTTCGGAGAATTATGTGTCTTTGTTCCGTCTTGAGCTTAACAAGTGTTTATATCATTGACATTGAGCTTTAATATGAGATCTTATGAATTACTAGGTGAAAATGGATCCAAGGTTCAATAAATTTCCCACTTCTGTGAATGGATTCACTCTGGAGAACCAATCCTTACTCAACTTTTCGGATAATTGGAAGAATAATGAACCTATAATTGGAGCTATTTATCCAGATCAGATAATAGTCAATGGTCCAAGATTTGAAAATAGTTTTGTCCAACACAATACTGGTGGAGTTCAATCTCTATCAAATGACCCTTTACCAACAACAAGCAATATACCATTGACTTCTGAAGTTGGTGCTGAGGATGACTACAATGAAGACTTTGATTTCTCTGATACGGTTTTGAGCTACATAAATCAAATGCTTATGGAAGAAGATATGGAGGACAAGACACATATGCTTCAGGAGTCGTTGGAATTTCAAGCGAAAGAGAAGTCATTTTATGATGCCCTTGGTAAAAAGTATCCACCTTCACCTCAGCAGAACGGTGAGATACCGGATGACTATTGTTCAGGAAGTATGTATAATTGTACAAGTAATGGCATTCACAGTAGTGGTTACTTAATTGATCCAAGGGTGGTTAGCATTTCTAATGATCATAATTCCTCTTATGAACAAGGCCTTTCAGTTTGTAATGGTACTCACTCTTCGATTAGCTCATTAAATAGCATAAATAATCTTGTAGATGGGTTCTTGGACTCTCCTGTAAGTCCTCTTCATACCCCTGATATTTATAACGATAGCCACCTGATTTGGAACTTTAGGAAAGGAGTGGAAGAAGCAAGCAAATTCCTTCCTATTACTAATAATTTGTTGGACAATGTGGTTATCAATGACTTGCTGCCTCTGGAAAAAAGAGGAGAAAGTGGTTATGTGGCTGCTCAGACGGAGAATAGGGACGAGGGAGAAACTTCACCTATAGGACCGAGAGGGAGGAAAAATCCTCATAGAGACGATAAGGATTTAGACGAAGAAATAAGTAGGAAGCAAGCTGCAGTTTATACAGAATCAACTGTTCGTTCGGAGGAATTTGATGTAATTTTGCTGCATAGCATGGGCAATGGAAAGGAAGCATTGACAGCTTATCGGGAGATTTTGAAGAATGCTAGAACAAAAACGACGGTGCAGAAGGGGCAATCAAAAGGATTTACTTTAGGGAAAGGAGGCCGCGGAAAGAAACACAGTGGTAAAAAGGAAGTCATAGACTTAAGGACTCTTTTAATAAATTGTGCACAGGCTGTTGCAGCTGATGATTGCCGGAGTGCAACTGAACTGCTTAAACAGATCAAACTCCATTCATCTCCTTTTGGTGATGGCAACCAGAGATTGGCTCATTGCTTTGCAGATGGTCTGGAAGCACGCTTAGCTGGCACCGGCAGCCAGATTTATAAGGCCCTCATCAATAGAAAAACATCAGCAGCTGATTTTTTAAAGGCCTATCATTTGTATCTCGCGTCATGCCCGTTCAGGAAAATTTCAGGTTTTGCCTCAAACAAGACAATCATTACAAAAGCAGTGAATGCTACAAGGGTCCATGTTATCGACTTTGGTATCCTCTATGGCTTTCAATGGCCTACGCTTATTCAACGTATTGCAGCAAGAGAAGGTGGGCCACCAAAGCTTCGTATTACAGGTATAGAATTTCCTCAACCTGGCTTTAGACCAGCAGAAAGGATTGAGGAAACAGGACGTCGTTTAGCTGATTATGCTCAGACCTTTAATGTTCCATTTGAATACCATGCAATTGCAAAGAAATGGGAAACTATCAGACTTGAGGATCTAAAGCTTGAAAAGGATGAATTTGTTGTTGTCAATTGTTTGTATAGATTTAAGAACTTGCACGATGAGACCGTGTTAACTAAAAGTTCGAGAACTCTCGTTCTCAATCTTATAAGAGAGATCAATCCAGACATTTTCATCCATGGGATTGTCAATGGGGCCTATAGTGCCCCGTTCTTTGTCACACGGTTCCGTGAGGTCCTGTTTCACTTTTCAGCACTTTTTGATATGCTGGAAGCTAATGTACCCCGTGAGTTTCCGGAAAGAATGTTAATTGAGAGAGAGATATTTGGGAGGGAAGCCCTAAATGTCATAGCTTGCGAGGGGTGGGAAAGAATTGAAAGGCCAGAGACATATAAGCAGTGGCAAGTTCGTCATCTAAGGGCGAGGTTTAGACAAATACCTTTTGATCAACTCGAGATCATGGATAGCGCAGTTGAAAAGGTGAGAACAAGCTATCACAAAGACTTTGTAATCGATCAGGATAACAAGTGGATGTTGCTGGGATGGAAAGGGAGAACAATCTACGCCTTATCTTGTTGGGCACCTATTTAAGAAACCTGCAAGGACATGCTTTTAACATGCTTTCCTTTTGAAAGTGAAATTGTCCTTCCACATATTTGGAGAATTCAACAATACAGTGGTAAGTCTCATAACCTATTTCTCATCACTTCTGTTTTCTTCTTGTTCCACTTCATCTTTTAACATTTAGAAGTGACAAAATTTTCCACCCGTGCAGGTATCTGGCAAGCTCATTTTGTTGTCAAAGCTAATATATATTGCTCAGTACTCAATAGATGATCAGAAAAGGCGAGGCTTCAGAATATATACTCGCCAATGATAATGAAGTTGAATAGCTAGCGATGCTCATTTCCGTAAAGTGAGGAAGACGTTGGTCTTTTGTTATATGGTGTTATACGGGCCAACTTGCACGCACCTCGACTAATCCCCTGGATACCTGCTATATCCCACTAGCACATGTATCTGGCAGGTTCAATCTGTTGTCAAAACTAGCAGTTGTTGCTCATACAAGTGACTTAAAGGTCATTTCGTTGCTCAATACTCAATAGATGATTGATCAGACAAGTTGAGGCTTCAGAACATATTCTTGCCAATGATGATGTTGAATGGCTAGCAGGATAGTCATATCTGCAGAGTGGTGCAACACATTTGGTTTGTTTATAACATAGTATATTGACATGCCAACTTGCACACACTTTGACCAATCCTCTGGATACTTGCTACAACCCACTAGTACTAGTAACCAGTAACTCTACCCACTATGACCTAGGCAAATGTGAGAAATCACCTAGAGCTTTTTTTGTTGGTCCCTTGTGAGATTTGTTTCCTGGTCTCTGGGCTTTCTCTCACTTCACGGACCACTTCGCCACATCCTTGTGTGCTTATGTGCAACACATTTATTATTAAACATTGTTCGCCTTGTTTGTTTCACTTCTTTGTCCATCATTTGGATTTCCATTATGAAAAGAGAGCAAGTTTTGGATATCCAAGTTTCTTCTCAAGATTTAATCACCTTGATCTTTTGGTTCACAATATGTAATCTGGAATTTAATAATGTTGCCATGTTGCTAATGGGGTGGTCCCTTTTCTACCTTTCTTCCAAAAGACCTCAAAAGCATATTAAAGATCAAGAATTTATATATCTATCATTTGGAATTTGAAAGTTATTTACCTTTCATGTAATTTTTAAATAATTTTCCTAAAATTCCTAACTGAATGAAAAAAATACATATTAATTAATTTTAAAATTCTAATATTAAACGTGTGTTGCACGAGTGTACTACATTAATCACTAAAAAATGCTCACAAAGAAGAACAAATTGTTGCGCATGTGTCCCATACCAAGGTAGAGGTAAGGTTTTTCTACTTATCAAAGTAGAGGTAAGGTCTGCATACACTCTATCCTCCCCGGACTCCACTTTGTGGGATTACACTTGATATGTTGTTGTACCCCATACCATATTACCATTGAGTACACAACTTGAGAAATCATGTTAATATTATTAAATAGTAGTAGTATAGTTGAGTACTTGAGTTATACAATAATTATGAACAAAGTGTCAATTTTTGAGAAAGATTAATGTTGATCTTAATAAAGGAACAAATTCTACCCCACTTCACCTCCAATTACTGAAGTTATCCGATTGCCAACTTTCTTATGGGATTACTAAATAGAATATACTTGATATACAGAAATTAAAAAAATTAGGACTTTGTGTTTTATTTATAAATATATTCTAATAATATAATGCTGATACCTATCAAATTGTCGTATCAACTTAGGATTAGTTTCAATTTTTTTAGCTATTTCTGAAATTGTGTTCTACCTATGTTGAAATTCCAAAGCTACACAATAATTACGCAGGAAAAGACCAATTTGAAGAATCTATTTTCCTCTATATATAAAGAATCCCAGACGTAAAGGAATTGAAGTGCTAAAGAAATTTACCTAAAATATTTTGAGAGAATTAGTCCGCTATGAAATTGTTATCTTTTTTCTTTTACAAATATGTTACATAACATAGCTCAAAAAAAGGAATGATTTAATATAAAAAAAAAATAGTTTTTCGAAGTCCTAGATATTAGGAATATATAAATTTAGTTAATTCAAGCGATTAACCCGGGTATAAGTTGTCTTCCCTTTACTTTTTTTTTTATTGAAAATTAATTCAATGAGTTTCTTTTTCTTAAATTTTTAGACATCTCTGGTAGGAAAGTTTTATTTCCTTTTATTAATCTTACTAACTAGGCAAGTGTTCACTTGGAAATACATTAATTAGTGACACTGACGTTCCTGGGTATCACTAATAAAAAAAAAAGTGCATCAAAACACAAAATAATTCAAACATGGAAAGTTTCTTGCGTTTACGTTATGGAGAATTTTCCAAATTTTGTTGTTTAATTTTCTGATATATCTATAGATACTTATATTAAATTCTCCCTGTCTCTTGCTTTTACTTCAATTTAATTAAAGTATCATATATACATGCAAAACACTTTACTTCCTCCGAAACTCTGTCAAATTGGTGTCTGTAGTTTGAGGTTTATTAAAGAAGGGAAAATAATTCATAGTCGATAGAAAACCAAAATTGGTTAGGATTTATTTATTTTAATCATGTTTAGTTCGAATTTATAGCTAAATTTTATATAGGAATAAGTTTTCTTGAAACTCCTACAGTTTGCCATCAATTGGAGTAAGTGTTTTCTTCTTCTTCTTCTTCTTCTTTTTTTCTTTCTTTTTTATTGCTTTAGTGAAAGTTAATGAATTGAGGGGTAGCTTGAAGGAACGGTAAAGTTGTCTCTGTGTGATTGGTGACGGATTTGTTGGAAATTAGCCTTTGGCGGGAGTTGCGACCGACCAACTTTAACGGCTTAAACACTAGTGTTACGTATGTTGGAGAATCCGGTTCTTCACACATGCATGATCTACTAAGTACGTAGATAACCGTAGGGCCAAGAATCGTCAAATTTCATTGAGAAATGAAAGAGTAATTGGTCCACGAAGTAAGGTGTTTGAAGCATGGAAAGTGTGGTATTGTGTTCAATTCCCCCTCATCGGTAGAGGAAGAAAGAATTGTTGTGTATATAAGACTCGAAATTGGTTTGGGGTTTGGGACCCCAAGGGGTATCCCATGTGTTTAAAGGAGGGAGGACCTAGATGTGCTTCGGTTCAAGGAAAGACCACGCGCGCGCCGCCGCCCGTCCCGTCCGTTCCGGTTTCAGTTTCGGGCTGTGGATCTTCTGATATTATCTTTTTGGGCCAGAGAACTTTGCCAGAAGTACAGCTCGGGTTCTCGGGCTCTCGGGCTGTGGGCTGTGGGTCTTCTGATATTATCTTTTTGGGCCAGAGAACTTTGCCAAAAGTACAGTTTGATCCCAGAAGTATTCAGATGTACAGTTCGGACCAGAATTCTTTCAGATGTACAGTTTGGTCCCTGAAGTTTCAAAGAAATTCAGAATTTCGACGGTCAGAACAGAAACGCCAAGCACTCAATTCAGCCATTTATTTTGGCTGAATTACTCCTCCTATAATGGCCAAATCCGTTGGTCTTTCACCATTTATGTTGGTGACTTTACTACCTCCATAATGGCCATTATTTGGCTATTATGGAGGCAGTTTTTCAGTCCCCTCCCTCACCTATATAAACACCCCCTTACACCATTGTTGAGTGATATGACTACGAATAACAGTTCATACAACACACGAAAATACACAACCAAAACAGTTTTCTTTCTACAACTTCCAAGCATCATTTCGTTACTCAATATTCTTCACGGTAGCATTTGAGTTTCCTTTGCTCAAGTGTTCCATTGCTGTTTTATCTTGGGAGACAAATTGTCTAGGACGTATAAAGGATACATAAGGGGCAATATTGTCTTAAGGACAGAGTGACACACTCGACTCAGCAAAAAAAAAACAGTTTCCATTTTTCGTCTTCAACAAAATTGTAATTTCAGTTTTGTGGTTCTATTGTAATTTTCAGATTTCTAGCTGAATTATTGAATCTTTGTTTATCCTTTCGAATACTTGTAATAGTTATATACTTCTCGTACTGCTTTATAAAGTACCATAGAGCAAAAATAACCAACAACTTAAGACAATATTGTATAGTATTACTATTAGTGTTCGAAAGATGTCGGTCAAAAGTTGTGTGACCAAATCTGAATATGGCAATGGTTTTCTGGTAGAAGAGAGTGATGATGATGAACGTGTTCATGGTGTCACCGCTACCAAGACTGGTGGGAACAAGCGCTCACGAGAGCCTGAGGATGTCAACTGGGACAAGAGGAGAAAACTGAAGATGTTATTCTATCTTGCAGCAGAAGGCCTATATCTGTCCCAGAAAAAAGATCCGAATAATGGTGAGAAGGAAATGGACACTCAGTCTGATGAAGTGACTGAAGTGAGCCAGAATCCGAAATTGGGATAAGTATTTTTCTTACTTGTCAAGAATAAAAATTAAATGATAAGTATTTTTCTTACTTGTCAAGAATAAAGATTAAATGATGTCTGATTAAAAATTAATTAAAGTAAGGAGGAATATGAAAATAATTTATATTCCTTACGCTTTAAAAATCAGAAGTTTAATCTCATCTTCTTTCCCGTTTAAAGATTGGATTTTGTAAACGACTTAAAAAGATCCGTTCTTTTAAGTGTATTGATTAAAAGTGTGTAAAGTATGTTCGCACATACGATGGAGAGAGATCCACTAACTGTGCGAAAACTGTTACCACTCTTAAGTAAGCGCCAAGAATTATCTGGGCACCAATCATAACGGAAGAAGTCTAAAAGTTAATGACGTTGAGCCTGTCATATTATTTGGCAGAAGATCCTTCATAGGATAATATTGGACACTCAGTCATACAAAGCCTCCGGGCGACTGGAGTGGGCCAAAATTCCTTTGATAGGATGATATTGGACACTCAGTCATACAAAGCCTCCGGGCGACTGGAGTGGGCCAAAATTCTTTTTATAGGATGATATTGGACACTTAGTCATACAAAGCTTCTGGGCGACTGGAGTGGGCCAAAATTCCTTTGATATGATGATATTGGACACTCAGTCATATAAAGCCTCCGGGCGACTGGAGTGGGGCCAGAATTCATTTCATTGGAAAAGTAATGGACACCTAGTAAGGTGGGCCAGAGTTTCTAGGTCCTAAATGATCTGAAGGTCTAAAGAAAGGCAGTAAAGAAATTGGACACTCAGTCTGCCAAAGCAACTGGAGTGGGCCCGAGTATCGAGATCACAGATGATCCAGTTACGCCCTAACCACGGGCAAGAGGTTGTTCATGTGAAGCAACGCCACCTCTAAAATCAAAGGGGCTGGAGAGATTGTCCTCAATAGGATTTCAAGGAATGAGATCACTCTAAAAAGAGGTGTTACATGTTCCTAACTTGGTTTAAGGGACGCTGTTGGTCAAGATGGTTTGAGACTACTCCAACAGGTCTAAGAATGGTACAGTATGTCTGTAGCCGAATGAATGATATATTTGTAATCCGTGCATTTATGCCATCATAAATTAATATACGTTAAATAGCAAGTCATTCAAAAGCTAGCGAAGTTGAGATTGTTGCCTTCTTTCGATATAAACCCTCAAAATGAATGTGAGGTAGGCGAAGAGGCAAAATCACCTTTCCAAATTCCGTCAAGGGAATAGCGAAAGAAGCACCGCTCCTCTAGAACTTAGTCATACCTACTTGGGTGATTTGAAGTTTATACAAAATAGAGGGGGGAGACAGGTACGTTGTGATCTTCATTGATGATGGTACAACGTATGAAATCCTTTGTTTGTTGAAAAGAAAAGATGAAGTTGTTGAAGCGGATAAGCGCTACAAAGCAGAAGTTGAAAATCAACTAAGCCTACGGATTGAGAAATTCGTAGCGATAGAGGGGGAGAATGTGAAGCATCGTTCATTAAACGACTGTTAGTTACTCACCTGAGTCCAACGGTGTTAGCCAAGCGCAAAGTCATACGCCCGAATTATGTGGGGTGGCTTGGTAAAAGTTGGAATACTGAAACAGGTCAAGTTGTACCTAAGACTGTAGATTGCATATCCATTGGATCTGCAAATAACAGTAGTGTTGATCGCCTCTTGGCGTCAAAGAATGCTGAATTCATTCATTTCATTGAAGATAACTTTCCTTGAAATAGGAAAAAGGAGTAATGGCTCAAGGTTAACAAGAACCCGCGAGGGCCTGACTGTCTGGAACTAGACGTTCCGTATCTACAGGACTCGAAAGTTGCTGGCTATCCGGAACTTAATATTCCAGATCTGCAGAACTCAGGGATTCTAGATGTTGAACCGAGAAGGAGCAAAGAGGGGACAAAGACTTGTTCCATACCTTCTAGCTTCTATGGTTAAGAACGAACCATGGACAATTAATAAATAATTGTTATCTCTAAAAGCGCTGCTTTGGAAAGAAGCTAAAGAGAGAAATAGATTCCATATATAGAACCATACTTGTGTAATGGTTGATCTTCCTCCGGGAAAAGAACCTTTGGGTTGTAAAATATGCTCCCCTGTGAGTAGCTTAAAATCCAGGGCCATTGCAGTCTTGCGTGGCATGGATGTTGAAACAGCCTTCCCAACCGGAGAGTTGGAAGAAGAGGATCAGAATTGGTTTGCTGAACTGTTGGGCTTCTTCCTGAACTTTCATTTTGGTCCCCGAAATGTTTACATTTTGGTCTTGAAAGTTTCGGATAAAACAGAAACAATGAATCGACCACATAAACATTGGCTCTGAAGTTAGAAAGCCAACAGTTGGAAAACCAACGGTCTGAGAGTGAAAATCATATTGAAACAAAGTCTCGATATGAAAGATATGGGTATCACAGATGACATCTTAGGAATTGGATTTCTAAGACATCTAACGGACTGGTCAATAGTTGACAGTCTCGTTGAAGCCACCAATGGATATGAATCATAGAACTGATTGGAATCATGATGCACCCATAGACAAGGAGCGATATGCTCAGGTCACGTGTAGTTCAATGTATTGTACACACTACAACCGACCCGGCATCGTCCTACAAACGCAGATCGTTGAACTAAGGTTCACCGATGATCTTAATACATGATCAATAGAAGGCGTTAAGTCGGATATGACGATATCTGAATTATTCGCTTATCTACGGATTATAGTATTCTGGATGTCCAGCGATTCTAGGAGAACACAGTGATGCAAACTGGACATCAGATCTGAAGAACACCAAAGTCACAAGTAAATGTGTATGGTGGGTCTTGAAAAATCCTCTAAGAAAACTTGCATCGGCCGATTCATGATGGAATCGGAGTTTATCGCTTTATACAAAGCATGAAAGAAGTTGAGTAACTTCACGACTCATTAGAGGACGTCCCTTATTGGGAGAAACCCGTGTCTTCAACAGTTATATACTGTGGCTAGCCGATCGGCTTCAGGAAGGACACGGATGACGGCGTCCGGACATATCGTCGGGATCGTCGGAGACATAAGACCGTATGGCGTTGATCATCACGGGTGTCACTTCCTTATTTACTAACTAAGGGACTACCCGGAGATCAAGTGTTCGCACTGTCTAGGGGAATGGGCTTAAAACCCAAAATATACGGACCAATACGGTGGAAACCCAACCTTACGAACCGGAGATCCAAAGTAATTTGGTTCAATGGGAAAACTAAGTTGTAAAGGTTCGTTGATCGCTTCGGTGGAAGCATGAGCACTTCGGATAGTGATTTCGAAAAGAAACACCAAATCCAAAGCCGTTCCCGCGATAGACGTTAAGTGCTATCTGCAAGTATGGGTAAAGGTTAAGTTTTCAAAATCGTAATGATCCTCAACAGTTGAGGTTAGGTTTTGGGAAACTTTTAATGGTTCCTAACACTTGTGAAGTGGGGTATAGCAGGATACCTTGTAGGAGACCACCTATTTAAGTGCGAGGACGGGCCGCCTCAAAATGAACGCACTTAAGAATCCAAGACGTTGTCCATGGCCAAAACGGACAAAACATTACGAAGAAGAGAGTAAGGGAATTTGTTGTGTTGGTACCATTGACTTGGCTTACACTAAACACTGACGGTTCAAGACATCACGTTCACCGCGCAAGTAAGTAACTCCGATGGTATTCAATTATGAAAGGTTCAAAGTGAGGCTACCTCTCCTTATGCAACATCGGTCCGCTGAAATATTGCTGGAAATGAAAAGACACCATGTGAGTACGCCAAAATCTCTTTCAAGAAGGGATTGTTGGAAATTAGCCTTTGGCGGGAGTTGCGACCGACCAACTTTAACGGCTTAAACACTAGTGTTATGTATGTTGGAGAATCCAGTTCTTCACACATGCATGATCTACTAAGTACGTAGATAACCGTAGGGCCAAGAATTGTCAAATTTCATTGAGAAATGAAAGAGATATTGGTCCACGAAGTAAGGTGTTTGAAGCATGAAAAGTGTGGTATTGTGTTCAATTCTCCCTCATCGGTAGAGGAAGAAAGAATTATTGTGTATATAAGACTCGAAATTGGTTTGGGGTTTGGGACCCCAAGGGGTATCCCATGTGTTTAAAGGAGGGAGGACCTAGATGTGCTTCGGTTCAAGGAAAGACCACACGCGCGCCGCCGCCGCCCGCCCGTTCCGTCCGGTTCCGGTCCCGAGTTCCGGGTTCCGGGTTCTCGGGTTCTCGGGTTCACGGGTTCACGGGTTCACGGGTTCACGGGTTCACGGGTTCACGGGTCGTGGGCTGTGGCCATAGAACTTTGCCAGAAGTACAGTTTGATCCCAGAAGTTTCCAGATGTACATTTCGGACCAGAATTCTTTCAGATGTACAGTTTGGTCCCTGAAGTTTCAAAGAAATTCAGAATTTCGACGGTCAGAACAGAAACGCCAAGCACTCAATTCATCAATTTATTTTGGCTGAATTACTCCTCATATAATGGCCAAATCCGTTGGTCTTTCACCATTTATGTTGGTGACTTTACTACCTCCATAATGGCCATTATTTGGCTATTATGGAGGCAGTTTTTCAGTCCCCTCCCTCACCTATATAAACACCCCCTTACACCATTGTTGAGCAATAGATATGACTACGAATAACAGTTCATACAACACACGAAAATACACAACCAAAACAGTTTTCTTCCTACAACTTTCAAGCATCATTTCGTTACTCAATATTCTTCACGGTAGCATTTGAGTTTCCTTTGCTCAAGTGTTCCATTACTGTTTTATCTTGGGAGACAAATTGTCCAGGACGTATAAAGGATACATACGGGGCAATATTGTCTTAAGGACAGAGTGCCACACTCGACTCAGCAAAAAAAACAGTTTCCATTTTTCCGTCTTCAACAAAATTGTAATTTCAGTTTTGTGGTTCTATTGTAATTTTCAGATTTCTAGCTGAATTATTGAATCTTTGTTTATCCTTTCGAATACTTGTAATAGTTATATACTTCTCGTACTGCTTTATAAAGTACCATAGAGCAAAAATAACCAACAGGATTCAAGTCATGGAATCAACCATGATAGGGTCTACTGTGTAGACATATCAATTATTATGTATTACGGATATACATCACATATTGAACACTCTTAACATATATATCATATATTACTTCTTCAAAATTCGAACCTAGCGTTGGGGTAGGCTATGCAGCCTTTCCCAGACCATATGTGAACATGGGATGCTTTGTGTGATCTATAGTTCACAGGTTCAATCTATGGAATCAGCCACTAATGCTTGTGTCAAGGTAGGCTATGTGGTCCTTCCCCGGACCTTACGTGATGAACGTGAGATGCTTTGTGCACCGGACTGCCCTTAAGTTAATGAATTGAGTTCTTATTCTTTCTTTATAATATAATTGCAGGATGTATGCATGGAAGCATGAATTAGAGAGGTTGATGAATAGTTTGAATGATTCTGGTGAATTTGCAGAAGAAAAAATAGAGAACATACAAGTAGGGGAGGATATATTGCAGAGTAAAGCTGATGATATTGGCAATATTGCTAGCCAAGCTACGGATAAACAGAAACAATTTTTGGATGCACAATCTGAAGCTCTTCATGACCTTCAAGTATTCCTCAATGAATTTGAAGAGACCTGGTAATTAAAAACCATCAAGCAATACTTGTGTGGTTCTTATGTTCCTTGACGAATTTGAGTTTAAGTTATATATATTGTTTACACCACATTGTCCAATATTACACTATATTGTCCTAGGTACTATATCAGGGTTGATAGGTGGGTTATTTGTTATCGTAAGTCAACTTAACCTGATAGTGTAACAATTCTTTAGTGCACTCTAAGAATTTGGGACACAATTGATGTAGTGCAATATCTTATACTTTTACAGGGAAACTCGGAAACAATTGGCCTAATTTGGGCACGAGCAACAAGAGGAGCTTCTTACAAGGCAAAAAGTACAACTCCAGCAAGCACATGAGCATCTAGTTTAGATTAGAATATGGAGATGCAGAGTGTGTTGGTTCAAAATGCAGTCTTGGTTAAAAGAATATTATGCGTCTAGGAAATGAGAGGATATGGACGTTGAGGATTAGGGTAGAAGGTTGAATAGTTGAAGTTGTCTAATTATTATTATTATTATTATTATTCTTTGGTTTTATTATTACATGTTATTTCCTTTGCTTCGGTTATTGTATTATTTGTTGTTGCTACTGTTCTTTCCTCTATTATTTTCAACTAGGGTTCTTCACTATTGCATTTTCTTTTCATATTATTTTCGGTATACTTTACTTGAGCAGACTTTCCATCGAAAAAACCTCTCTATCTTCACAAAATATGGGTAAGGTCTGCGTAGACACCACCCTCCCAGAAACTCACTTGTGAAATTAAATATGTTGTTTGTAAAGGTTAAAGATCCTAACCTACACCCCTCCAAGATGGTGGATTTTTTTTATTAAAGCAAAAAAGTAAACCAAGACACACACTCCCTCTCTTAAATTATGTTAAATATTTTGCTTATTGAAATCTAAGAGTTTTAATTTCAATTTAATATTTTAAAATTAAAATTGAGACATTCAAAAACAAGTAATGGTTGACACACCACTGAAACAAAATCAACAGAATGATGCACAATACTCTAATTTTTCATCTCATTAACTTTAAGCTTTTTATTTTAGAAAAATTTACTTGTCATAGCTAATTCTAAAAATTATTT
The DNA here is from genome assembly GCA_034509755.1 of Anisodus tanguticus. Taxonomy (NCBI): domain Eukaryota; kingdom Viridiplantae; phylum Streptophyta; class Magnoliopsida; order Solanales; family Solanaceae; genus Anisodus; species Anisodus tanguticus. Next base: position 49,754,438 of record CM067540.1, on the reverse strand, counting down.
ATAGATAATAACTACCTTTTAATTTAATTATTTTTCAAAGCAACAGTTAATTTTCAATTTACCTATTATAGCTATACCAAATACATATAGTTATTCCACTGTATCAATCTTCTCTATCACTCTCTCTCTTCTCTCTCAACTCTCCTTTTTCCGGCAATCAGTTGCCTCTCTCCCTCCTTTTCTTCATCTCCGACGAAACCCAAACCACCGCCCAGCCACCACCGCGAACCCCCGCTCCATGACCTTACCGTCGCCCTCCCTCTCTCTCTCTCACACTCCTCTTCCACTGTCACTGCTTGTTCGCTCCTCCAACTCCGGCGAGCTTCACCAACGTCGTCACCGCCCTTTCTAGGCCTCAGTTTTCCCTTTGCCATCTACCACCAGTTCATGACCAAACCTCCATCTCACCCGTTACCACATCCCTTCTCCCCCACTGCTCCGATGAACAAGAGCAACCGCGCTCCCCGTCTCCACCAACGCCGGCACCCCATCGTCTCCGCCACAACCAGATCTGGATCTAACGGAGATACCGGAATCCATGGCTTCTTCTCTTTCTTTGTATCTCAAATCTGAGTGTATTCGTCTGGGCTGAATCCATGGTTTCTTCTCCTTCTTGTATCTCAGATCTGAGTGTATTCATCATTTTTAGTGTATTTTTTTTGTATTTGACCTGAGATTGAGCTCAAATACATTTAAATACAATCAAATACATTCAATTTATGCATTGCAGTATCTACGCATGTCTGTATATTCGAATACAGTCAAATACACCAAGTTAGCTCGCTCAAAAAATTAAATACATATAACGGAACATTGTATTCGAATGCAGTCAAATACACATGAACTAGCTACGAAATGTAATTAACAAAAATGTAGCTATAATTGATTAGAATTTCCTAAACTATAGCTATTTGTATAAATCACCCATTATTTTATCCTTGATGACATGCTCTTATTAGCTATAAAAATGACATTTAAAAACATAAGTTTTAAAGATACTTTTGACTAGTGCCCGCTGTCATAAAATAAAACAGAGGGAGCATAGGAAAGATACATGTGGACACACTTGAAAAAACTACAAGTAACTTTAGTTAGAATCATTAGGACCCACAGTAAGTTCAATATAGTAATTTTCTCCTTTTTTTTCTTTTGCTTTGTTTTTCCTGATAAATCAATCATGGAAAATTTGTGTTAGTAAGTTCAGGGCTAGTAATTTTGACAGTTTTCTAAAAATGGAAATAACTAGAAAGTCAATACTCACTACTATCATTGTCATTTACAAAACGCGATCACACAATTATACCAAGAAAATCCCCTTGTTGCAATTCTTGACTTCACCACTGTAAACACATTATGAATAAGCTTTACACTTACCAGGAAAAGGAATTTAGAAACTTGACATAAAAAACTAGTCATTTAACCTGAATTACTCATAGAAACTAAAAGCTGGATGGAATAAAAAAAGAAACTAAAAGCTGCACTGTTGCATCTAAATCAAAGTTCCAAGCCTGATTTTTGAACTCGATAGACATGCTTTGTACTTCATATATTATATTTGGTCATAGTTTTTTCTATATTTTTTCATATAATATTTTCTTCATTGCACCTTTCTGTACTATATCCTATCCTTTAATTGCACATTTCCTACTCTTAAAGACCTACATACCTCGTGCCCCTCTATTCTTTCTTGCACTTTCATCTTTGACAACAGTGGGTGGGATATCTTTAGTTTCTCCGTTCTCTTCTTTGAATCCTTGCTTGAACCTGCAATAGTTTGTGGGCTCACTACTCTTGAACGGGCGTTCACCCAATACCTGGACCAGATCTTCTTGGTGAAGTACCTCCTTTTGAAGTAGCAATTCTGCAATGTGAGCTACATGTTCTCTGTGTTCCTCTATAAGTTGTAGAGTACGTTCATATGCCTTGGCTACCCATTCTCTAACTTCATCATCAATGAGCGCTGCAGTCTTGCTACTGTAGGGCTTTGATGTCTCAAATGTATCTTCTCTTTGCGGAAAAGAAAGAAGACCAACTTTGTCGCTGAAACCGTAGACTGCTACCTGAGCATATGTCATCTTGGTCACTTTCTCCAAATCATCTTGAGCTCCGGTTGAGATTTTTCCAATCAAAACCTACTCAAAATTAAGTAGTTAATAATATCCATATGAACATTGTGAAAATCCGATTTTAGTGAAAAATAGAAGGTATAAAGTTCAGAAAAAGAAAAGGAAGAAAAGCAAGCTGCTATTAAGATTTAAAGAGACAAATTCATTAAGGTACATAGTGACTAAATCTTGTGCAACAATGAAGTATTATGTGTAGTTGCTTTTTAGGTTATTCATTCTATAAGAATCCGAAGTTGTCATATTAAGGCCTACTACTTCATGAGGAAATGGTCTCTTATGGCCATTTACAAATTTGAATTAAGAAAATAATCACTCTTGTATATTATTTTCAGATCTCTTTCTCCTATAAAAAGGACATAAAACTAAAAACAAATTTGTAAAGGACCACAAAACTAATTCACCCCCTACTTCATTGAGCAGCTTTCTTTGAGGTTGAAAAGAAGAGAATTGAATATGACCAAACACATTCAGAATCATTTAGGATGTAATGCATTTAGGCATGTTACTCTGTAAAAGTTGGTGGCATGGCACTGTCTTCTTAAATACGCCTAGAAAACTACTCATTCATATTATGACAGCAAAAAGGGTACCTAAAATGACATACAACCTAAGTTGCGCGGAATCTCCGTTTTGGGTGCCGTCCCCGTACTGGATACGGGGATACGGGTGCGGGATACGCCCCTGATACGGTCAACCAACTTCGGATATTTTGACCGGAGTACATCGAAAATTTGGGGGGGAAATTGAGATTTGATTTCTCAAAATTAAAGATAAAACGAATTTAAGAGAAGGGAAATGACGTACCTTCAATATTATAGTATTTTTGTCTCATTTTTTTGTGCTTCGTGTTTCAAAGAAACCAAGAATTCAAGGTCGTGTTCTGAATTTGGATGGTAGATAGTAGCAACGATATATCTTTATAGCTCTATTTTTTATAATTTTAAATTTTCTTAGCCGAATACCCGCACCTGTATCCATACCTGGATACGCACCCGAGAATCTTAAAATTTAGAATTTTCCGAATCCGACACTCAGATACCCGCACTCTAGTCCGAGCAACTTAGCATACAACAAACAACTTTTGATGCCTATAAATATGCTGGCAGAATCATAACACAAGTAATTCATGTTACAAGGGATTCACCTTCTAGAGGCTAACTATTTCTTTAGGGTGGGCAGATGAGATTATTAAAAAAATGGTGATTTCCTACAGAGAAGGTCACAGAGTCATTCTTGAAGTACAATGCGAGGATTATCCAAGACTAGGGGTGTCAAATGAGTGGGTTGGGCTGAATTTGGAACGGGTCAAAATGGGCTAAGTTAATAAATTACAAAGTTTTACTTTCTTTTTTTGTTTTAGTACCTAGTAAAATTATTTTTTCCTTTATTATGGCTATATATAACATATCAAATAAAAAAATGTCTTGTTTAAAAAAAATTATAAGATTTCTCATTGGTGAATTTGAGCCACATATTAGCCCAATTTTTAATGGTCTGAACTAATAAATGGGCGGGTCAATGATCAGCCCAAACTTGGGCAGGTTGGGGGTCATGCTTTCACGGGCTAATTTTGCCACCCCTATCCAAGACCACATAAGGAGACACCAACCTACTTTTTCAACCAATGTGGGACGCTCTAACAGTCTTTGGCAGGAATGGTTTGCATATGCATCCAGCATGATGAGATGTTTCCAAAAGATTAACTGATAATGCTGTAAGGAAATATGTGAAAGCAAGGAGATAGTTGATGACTTTACCTGCTCAGCAGCTCGGCCACCAAGAGTCATACATGTCATATCAAATAGCTGCTCCTTGGTCATTAGAAGATTTTCGTTGTGAACATATTGAGCAAATCCTAGTGCTGTTGTACCACGAGGAATAATTGTCACTTTAAGTAATGGTTCTGCATGTTCCAAGAACCAACCAGCAACAGCATGGCCAGATTCATGATAGGCAACTGTCCTCCTTTCCAACTTGCTTATGACCTGCAGATTGCACAATGGTAGCTTTGCATTAGTATATTATGTTATCCAAAAACAACTTTTCGATTTACAAGTTCTTCACAGAACCTACTGGACTGCAATTCATAAAAGCATCTCAAGAAAAAAGTGAGGAGATTGGATACCTTGTTCTTCTTCTCTAGACCACCAATCACCCTGTCTACTGCTGCCTCAAAATGTTGCATTTTGATTTTGGTACTCTCAGTCCTAGCAGCAACCAGAGCAGCTTCATTACAAACATTTGCAATGTCTGCTCCAGTAAATCCTGGTGTTAGAGCAGCAAGCCTCTGTGAATAGAATGCTGCCTCTTGATCAATTTTCAACTTGTTCAGATAGATTGTGAAAATCTGTTCACGACCTTTTATGTCTGGTTTCTCGATGGTAATCTGGCGATCAAATCGACCAGCCCTTAACAAGGCTTTGTCTAATATATCAAGTCTATTTGTGCCAGCAAGTACAACTACACCAGATGTGGTTGCAAATCCATCCATTTCTACAAGAAGTTGATTTAAAGTTCTTTCACGTTCATCATTTCCTCCAGAATAGCGTCCCTTTCCTCTTTCTCCACCAATTGCATCAAGCTCATCTATGAAAATAATACTAGGTGCACATCGTCTTGCCTCCCGAAATAAGCTCCTAACTCTAGCTGGTCCAATACCAACAAACATCTCCAAAAAATCGGAACCAGAAATAGAGAGAAAAGGTACACCAGACTCTCCTGCTGTAGCTTTAGCTAAAAGTGTCTTTCCAGTCCCTGGAGGACCCACTAGAAGAGCACCCTTAGGAATTTTGGCTCCTAACTCCTCGTATTTCTTGGGATTCTTAAGGAAGTGGACAAAATCCATGATTTCTTGCTTAGCCTCGTCACATCCAGCCACATCCTTGAAGAAGACCTGTACCATAAAAATGACAACTGACTTTAATTTCCAGCTAATCATGAAACAAGAAAAGACTGTTGGTTATTTTGAAGCTGCACTAATAATGGGAACTAATTCTCACCTTGTTCTTTGCATTTTTGTCCATCTTCGTGAAATGCGCTTTACCAATACTAAATATTCCACGAACACCTCCCAAATCCATATAATAAATGACAGCTAGAAGCAATACTGTTGCACCAAACTTCATCATTTCAGGGAAGCAATCCAACTCTTTAACATATACCACAGGGACATAATTGTGAGGGTCTATTCCAGAGGCTTCTTGTGCTTCCTTAAGCTTCTGTTCAAATGACTCAACACTCCCAATGTTGAAATAGTATTGGTGGTGGCTCATGTTTCTACTACCACTTGTAGGACCTTGAACTGTGTCATCACAGGTTTGATTATTACCAGGTGAACAACTCCTTATATAAACTGTGGCTACTTCTTTGTTAGTAACAACAATTCGATCAACATGACCAGGTTCAAGTAGCTTGTTTTTGAACACTTGAAAGCTAATCTGAAAATTTACACAAAACGAGGTACCCATGACAAAGAGAAATATAACCGTCTGATGAGAATAAGACAAACACTCCCACCCACCCCCTCCCACAGACCCACACACACACACAGAAAATAGAATCCTGCTAAGTCACCACTGAAAAGATTTAACACACATAATTGTGTTGCTTCTTTAATTTCATAGCTACACTGTAAAACCTTGAGTAGTAGTTCTTCATCAATGTAATCCACCTTAATATATTATTACTTTTATAGATATCAATATAACCAATTAGATTAAGAAGAATATGTTTAAACTTTGCAATCTAAAACTGAGATGCAAGTGTCACATGGTTGAGTGAAATAGCATGAGCACCAAAGCTTCTTTAAATGACATTTGGTTTAAAAAGTTCTAATTTTGGAAACAGCCAAATGAATTTGATTTCATCTCGAAGACCAACTCCAAACCGATTCTTCAAAAGCAAACTAAGAGTTTCATCCATGAAAGTTTTCCAAATCAAACCCTACTCGAACACCCTCTATCCTAGTGTCCTCACTCCTCATTGACTGGTACAGTTTATTGTTCTTTCATTTTCATTCTTCCACTAGGGAAATCAATGATTAGATGAAATTGGTCATAACATTGATATCAGAAATATTACAATCAAGTCAAATTGAACTCACACTCCTCAAGGCACTAAACTCATCCTACCATAAAAGAAAAAGGAGCTGAAACAATGAGAGTAAGGAACTGTATGACAAACTGTGGGTTAAGAACTAACCTCCTCCTGCTGAAGATGACTCAGGAGTAATATTGATGACAGAACCGAGCCGCCAATAAATAGCAACAGTAGTATATAGTGATATTGCTTCATGAAGTTTCCTAAGGGTTTCATTGTTCACTTGCAATTCCTCTGCCAGAGATAAAGCCAAAAAATTAAATTTCACAATAGACAAGCTAAAAGGGAACAAAACATTAAAAAAATGTGGACATCATGTCGATCAGGTAATGTTACTTGTCACTTTTTCCATACATCAAGGTTTTCACGCTAAGAAAATTTTAATACGTGATTCACATTAGTGTACAAGCTCTTTTACACCATAGCAGTAATATCAAGGTTTTTCTGAAAAAGAGGCGACACAGTGCAAAGTGCATAATATCAAAATCTATTGCTTACTACTTTTCAGTTCGGGAGCTCTTAAAAAAAAACGCAATAGCAGTAAACTAGAATACACAATATCTCAACCAGTTTAGAGAAAAAAGGAAATTTTGAATCCCTGTTCTTCTAATTTCTTCTGTCTGCTTTCTACATACCACATACTAGAAAAAAATTCAAATTCTGCCCCACCTTACAAGTATCCTTATGTTTGGAATAGCATAAATCATTTAGATCTCTATTAGGGCCGGAGGTAACACCCCGGGTTCTGTACCCGTCCCTTGCATTCCTTCTTCGTCTCGGGCTGTTCCTCCACCAGTTTCCTAAGGGCGGGCTCCGAGGTCCGGGGTCCAATCTGAAGGTCCACAGGGTCCAAGTACCCCGAAGATTCCCGAGGCTTCAGTAGATTGTGGTTGGTAGACACTTTTTCGGCCCCTGTGCGCAATCCCTCGTCTTGTCGACAGGTCACTTTCACCGTCCCCCAAGAATGCCACCTTCTTTTCCGACCGGTAGGGGTCGCGAACTATCTGAAGCCACTGAGGGAACTGTCTGCTCACCGCTGGTGCTCACGCGGCCGCTCAGGTATTACGAGTATTTCTTTATTTTCTCTTGTTCTTCTCCTTTAGTTTTCGACTCATCTCAGGTTAACCTTTTGACCATGGAGGGGTAACAAATTAAATCTCGTTTCTTGAATATTTCAGCAAAATTACAACATATGATTGACTTGCTAAAAGACTAACTATAGGGTAATTTAGTATCATATTCACTATTAGTATCTGATGCAAATTACCTGTAAATATTTGTAGAAATGGCAATATGAATGGAGAAGTTAGCGTGGCAGAAAGACCATCTAATTTGGTATATTTATGTGTTTCTATAGATTTTGTTAGCGAAATTAAATGGGGTGGGGGGTTGTTCTTTAGATTTTTCAAAAAAGGGGGTCAGTATTTTAGTTTTTGTTGTTGACTTGAAAAGTCACATTGGCATTTTATCTACTCACAAATTTTTCTATTAGTCTATATTATATATAAAAATTTATATATTATATTTAAATAATTAATTTAATATTTTTATTTTATTTTTAATAAGAAGCTTTACACTCCGAAAAATATTAAGATATTTTAAGGTTATAAATTTCAATAATTATACTAACCTCATAAATGCTAACATATTAACGGTCATAAGTCGCAAAAGTCTACTACTTACTTGACTTTCCCGTCAGATTCCATAGAATTTTAATGTTAAATTTAATTTTTGAGATGCTAAAAAAAGTTTAATAATTTAAAGATAACAAAAATTAATCTAGTGACTTTTGTAAAACATATTCTCTAAATTGAACGGCTATTTGAAAAATTAATTTCAGAAATAACAATTCACAATTTTAATAGAAGTAAATAAACTTGATTTTTGTTTGTATTTTATTTCTTGGACCTCTGGGGTAAGAATAAAAAATTCTTAAGAGATTTGAATTTTTATGATAAAAAGTTGTTTTTTAAATAAAATTAAAAATAATTTAAAAGAAAGTAAAAAAAAAAAATTATGATCAAACGGGTCTTAAGTTTCAAGAAATATGCCTTAATGAGACACTGTTTTCCAGCTCCATTATGTAGCAAATGGCAGCAGTATTTTCATAAAGCGTTATATACAGCTGGAAACTTAATTACTAACTTTGAATTCATCTTTTAAGAGTATTATTTGCAATTTAATCCTAAAATATAATTTCCTTTTCTGTTTAGTGAGTAGCCACCGGTTGGATTCTTAGAGAGATGATGTCATCGGAAGTTCTAGCTACAGTAGCTAATGCTTTTCTTTGGGTAATATATATATATATATCCAATTTTTTCGGCTTACGCCAGATTATTCTTGGAGATAGTAGTCTCGGTCCCTCAACACTACTACTATTAAATCGCGTGATGTTTCTGAATGACCAGGATTTCAGAACAGAGATAGCTAATGCTTGCCTGAATTATTTATGTGCGACTTTTTCTTAAATTCAAGCGATCTTTTCGTAGGCGATTGCCGCACCGACGATTTTAATAATTTTTTCATATCATCAGTTAATTTTGACTTATTATAATAGAGTATTTAGGGTTTATTCTAGATTCTAAATTAATGTTATTATATAGAATTACTTGTAATTACTTCATTAATAACCTAAATCATATAAATATTTTTTATCAAGAAAGATGTAAGGCCTAATGAGGTTACTATAAAATATTTACTCATGAATGGGATAAGCTTTTCTATTCTGATTCAGAATTTCTTACTGTATTTTTTTTTTTTGGCTATATGGTTCATCTCGAGAAAAGATTGAGCTTCTAGCATTCATTCGCAAATCATGCAGTGAAATTGAGACTGCTCAACCTCGAAAGCTAATTCGTGTGTCAGCAGCGTCGTCTAATGTATTATTGACTTTATCTATTCATGGAAATATTTTTATTTCATTGTCTATTTTATATTTCATGGAAATACTAGTAGTTGTAGTATTACTCTGGTAGTTTTCTGCTACTACGTGTTGTTCCTTGTCCTTTAATCTATGTTACTATTTGTTATTTTTTGTCCTTTGATTATTACTTTATTTTTCTGGTTTGTTCGATATATTTTCATCTTTCCTTGAATTGCTTGTTATTATACCGAGGGTCTACCGGAAACAACCTCCTTACAAAGGTAGGAATAATGTCTACGTACATTCTACCCTCCCAAATTCCACTTTGTGGGATTTCAATGAGTCTGTTGTTGTTGTATTTTATATAGGCTCGCTCCCTTTTTTCCCCAAGAATTTATCCGCTTTCATTTACTCCACAGGGCCTTCTGTAATAGGGAATCATCCATTTTCGTCAAATGATCCGACCTCCCCTACCGTCAGTACATAGACCTTAAATATTTTTTGTACAGTCAATGCTGGACTTTGAATTCGTTTTGACCGAGGACTTTTTGATCTAATACCTTTCACGTCCCACAAATACTTCATTCATTTTTGCTTGTCCACTTTTCACTTTGCACATTCCTTTAGAATTAATAAATGAACTATATTTTTTACCATAATATCTATATTAATTAGTGTATAGGCTCAATATATTTGAAAATGAGTAATTAATGTTAAGGATAAAATAAGAAAATAAAGTTTGTCTTTCTCTTGATATGCTAAAGTGGACAAGTAAAAGTGAAAATTTATTTTTAGTATAATCTATTTATATAATAAAGATAAACATGGATAAGGTGATGTGACACGTCTCTATAGCCTCAGTTGCTAAATATCTTTTTTCTCCTTTTCTTGGTTTTTTTCATATTTTCTCCATTTATATGTTAGGTAGAAAAACTTAAAATAAATCACCCATTAAAGCCTCTTAATTTACTACTCCTCCACTATTCTTCTTTAATGTGAAAACTTAACGGTCTTTTCTTTCATTATTTCCACAACTTTTTATTACGATAACTCCTAAATAATTAATAGCCATGTTCATGACATAATTTAGTATTCCATGTTATAGTCCTATAAATAGAAATTTATTGCAAAAAGAAATTATCACATTATTCAAGCTATATGTGGCATTTGTAGTGTAAACATTGAGATTAGACAACTATGAGTATGACATGAAATTGTTGAGGAGAGTTCCTCTCCAAGATTACGTCTTTTCAAGGTGGAGATTCGTTTCTCTTAAACTTTATAATTCTTTCTCATTTTCATTTTCATTTTCTTCATTTCAATATGATACAAATTCAAGAATTGTGTCCTTTCAGAATCAATGAAAAATAAGTCCAAAAATAATTACTTTTAAATTTACAATCATCTCTTTCCTAAGATGGTTAAGCGATTACATTTTAATGTTTGTGCACGCTCTCAATTAGTCTATACCTATCTTGAATTGTTTCAACATGTATGTTTTCTTCTCAAGTATTATGTTCCTCTTTAATGTAAAAATTTAATGATCTTTATTTCATTATTTCCACAACTTTTTTTTAGCATAACTCCTAAATAATTAATAGTTGTGTTCATGGCATCATTTGGTATTCCATATTATAGTCATATAAATAGAAATTTATTGCAAAAAGAAATGATCATATTATTCAAACTATAAGTGGCATTGTAGTGTAAATATAGAGATTACGACAATTGTGAGTATGACATGAAATTGTTGAGGAGAGTCCCTCTCCAGGATTACATCTTCCCAATGTGGAGGTTTGTTTCTCTTAAACTTTATAATTCTTTCTCATTTTCATTTTTATTTTCTTCATTTCAATTTATGATACAAATTTAAGAATTATGTCCGTAAAAATAATTACTATTAAATTTACAATCATCTCTTTCCTAAGATAGGATCACATTTTAATGTTTGTACACGCTCCCAATTAGTCAATATATAGCTTGAATTGTTTCAACAAGTATGTTTTCTTCTCAAGTATTATGTTCTTTTTAAAAATTATGGAGGATGGTTAGTTAATTGGTTAACTCGTAATAGCAGTTAAAAGGCCTACACACATATAGGAGTTTTTGAAGATCATATTTTGAGATCTTTGAAATGTTTGTCAAATTAATATCTGAAGTATCATTTATTACAAAGATAAAATATGAGAATGAATTATGCAAAAAGCTGAAAAGAATAACATAGGGCGACTAGACGAGAATAAGGTAAATTGGTATAATGACCCCACCAAATGAAAATAATTAGTAGTATAATGTGACTCCTGCGTAAGAGATCTCTTTCATTATTCATATTTGTCATCTTAGAATTTTATTTTCTGATTTAATACCTTTTTCTTCTACCCTTTTTACCTTTTCTATGATTTTTGTTTCATTCTTGGTGAGTAAAAATGCTTTCTATGCATGCTAGAGAATATTTTTTTGTTTTTTTTTTAATATTTCATCTAGGTTAGTTACACATGTGAACAGAAAGATGACCATTTTGGGAATAGCCGAAACGAAAATCATGAGAAGAAAGAAGACAATTCACAAGACAACTGCAAGTCTACGACTGATGACAAAAGACTACGTAATATTTATTTTTTTCTTATTTTTTTTAAATATAGATTTAATTAGGTTCAACCTTATTTATTGAGATTCATCATTATGATCCCTTGCTAAGTGGAGCTAAAATAAGAGGAACAAATAATAAAAGATAATCGATACGTTATTATCTAATTAAGAGACAATGGGTAAACGGGAGTTACAGTAATGTGGAATAGTTAAGGAGCAGATTACTCAGAATATAACAATAATTTTCTCATAAATCAGGCGGTTATCTCAATATTAAATTTATGTAAAAATCTCAATGATGAAAAAAGCAAACATGCATTTTAGATTACGGAGAAGGCATCGTTGTAATTTGTTTCAAAGTGACACTTTCGATTGTTGCAATGGATTTGTGTAGTCTCTCTTATTTTCTATTTTACCTATTTCTTGGATACTTTTTCTATTAAACTTTCTTATTCAAATTAAAATAAACATGGAAAAGATATTTAATTAATTAAGATTTAACTATATTAAAACTATTTATGATCGCGCGAAACACGGCAAAGTATACTAGTGAACAAGTAAAAGTGTACTAACTGCCCTATGAATAGTAACCGTTTAATTTTGTTTGAGTTACTCGTAAACTATACTCATTTAATTTCTGCAATCTTCTGATTGTATCATTCATTTCATTGTGCTTATTTTGGTTCGTGGTCCCAAGTTTGATTGGTTGTTTGTGTTGGAAATTTGCTTTTGGTGGGGAGGTGCGTCCACCCATATTTAATGAATTAAACACTAGTGTTCCGCATGTTGGAGGCTTTTTCTCTTCACACGTGCATAATCTACTAAGTGAGTAGATGACCGTAGGGCCAAGAATCGTCAAATTTAGTTGAGAAATGAAAGAGATGTTGGTCCACGAAGTAAGGTGTTTGAGGCATGAAAATATGGTGTGGGACAAATCTACCACATCGGTGGGAAAAAGAAGAATTGCTCTCTTTATAAGTCTCTAAATTGGTTAAGGGTTTGGGACCCCAAGGGGTATCTCATGTGTTTAAAGGAGGGAGGACCTAGATGTGCTTGGGTTCAAGGCTAAGCCCACACGCGCGCCGCCGCCGCCAGCCCGTCCCGTCCGGTCCGGGCTCGAGTCACGGGACGGGGGACTTTCTGATATTATCTATTTAGACCCCCAAATTGCTTAATATTTACAGTTTAGTCCCTGGAGTTTCTGGAAAGGTGAATTTGGCAACAACGGAAGGCAGAAACTTTCTGCCTACCGTTTGGACTATTTTTTGGAGCATTAACCAGCCATTACTTGGTTGTTAACTCCTCCATAAACAACCCTCTTTTATTGGCCATTAACAGCCTCCCTAATGGCCATTAACAGCCCTCACTAATGGCTCTTAAACAACCATGTCTTGGGCAGTTGAGCAGCCTCCCTTATGCTATATATTGATGCCTTTTGGCTCATTTGGTAGTGACGAAAAACATAGAACATATACACAACAAAAATAAGACAGAAATATATACACAGAGACAAATAGAAGAGTAAAACACAGTCCTCAACGTGAGCAGTAACGTTGGGACGAAAAACAGAAACTCTTCATTCCTTTTCCATTTCTTCAGCAAGGCGTTTCGTGTTTGTTTTGTTCGTCAGACTCAACCTATTTGCTTTGTAGTGTTGAGATTAAAGTGTTGTTTTATCTTGGAAGACTATTGCCCGTTAACGTAAAAGCATATATACGGGGCAATCTTGTCTTAAGGACAGAGTGCAATCACTCGACTCAAAGACACACGATTGTAACAATCCGTATTTAGTGTTTCTTGATTTCAAAGTTATCAAGATTCAAGACTCAACAAGCTTGCGGCAGTTCTGAACATTGGCCTATTTGTTTATCCTTTCGAACACTTGTAATATTTATTTGCTTTCCGTACCGCTTTACAATATCCAATAGTTTGATGCTAGACGGAATTGTGCTAGATTGAATCGACCTTTTTTGGGGTTTTCATTCGAGGTCAATATTTGTATTGAATTAAATTTCAATTAAATTTGGATCGCGCGTTGCAGGAACTATTTTAGGGGGCAACACTCCCAACAATTTTTTTTCATTCTTAGAGCTCGAACTCGAGACCTCTGATTAAGGGTGAAGGGACCCCAACCATCCCACCACAACTCATATTAGTAGATTAAATCGACCTGGTGCAACCATTACCTTCTTGATAGCAATTTGTAGTTTTTGAAGGCTTTATTATTAATTGATGCAATTGCAATAACCTTTGATAAGTTTTCCATTCAATTGATGAAATGTAAGTTCTACAAAGTTGTGGTTATACCAGCACCGTTGTATGGGGCTGAGTGATGACCAATCAAGAACGTCCACGTTCAGAAGATGAAAGTAGCGGAGATGCGGATGCTCAGATGGATATGTGGTCATACTAGGAGATATATGATTAGAAATGAAGATAAATGGGACAAGGTCGGAGTGACCTCGGTGGAGGACAAGATGAGGGAAGCGAGACTGAGATGGTTTGGGCATGTAAAGAGGAGGTGTGAGGATGCTCCAGTTATGAGGTGTGAGAGATTAACGATAGTTGGAGTTAAGAGAGGTAGAGGTAGGCTGGGGAAGAACTAAGGGAGGTGATTAGACAGGATATGACTCAGCTAAAGTTGACTGAGGACATGACCTTAGATATGAAGATTTGACGGTTGAGGATTAGGATAGAAAGGTAGTAGGTATTTGAGTTTTATCGTGCTATATGAGAGAGGTGGGGGACTTCTCCTTTTCTTAGTTGTAGTATTTTGGTATCGTGTCGATCATTATCTTTATGTGTGTATTACTATGTTGTACCATTTGTTTTGTATCTTGATATTTTGTTGCTTTGTTTTTCATGCAACCCTGCATTGATTACGTTTCTTTTGAGCCGGGGGTCTATCGAAAATAACCTCTCTACCCTTCAAAAGTAATGATAATGTCTGCGTACATCCTACCCTCTCCATACTCCATTCATGTGATTACACTGAGTATGTTGTTGTTGGCATATTAAAGAGCATAATTTCTGCTCATTTATTGTTATTCGTTATTTTCTTTGGAGTGAATCTTTATCCCTTAATAATCCTTTAACACGGGGAAACAACCATAAAAAACTTACCGCACAAGTTGTTTTAAACGACTAATATAAGACATGTGTCTTGCATATACACTTTTTAACACTTCACCATGGTTAACTGTAACGCATTTCCAGTTTAATTTGTTGATTCTCACAATTAAATATTTAATTAGGTCTAAGTAGGCGTTTGAACATGCGATTTCATTTCATGATTTCATCTCATGAGATGAAATCAACGTTTGGACATGCGATTTTATCTCATGAGATGAAATCTCAAATTATCCAATCATGTTTACCAACTATTTATATCAACTATTTAAAGATCTACAAGTTGGTACTATATTTATAACAAATTTACTCTTCCCAACCATGTGGAGAGATTATATAAAAGAGTAGTTACACTACAACTCATGTTCAATTTTCCATTTTATTGAACTAAAGTTTGATCAATTGATATTGTATTTCTTAGATAGGCCTTCTAACAATGTATTAATTTTGTTGTGAACTATGACTTGCTCATTTGGTAAGATTGTATAAGAACTGAATTTTTTTTGATAGTTTTCACAATTTGTGGGGGTTTCTATGTCTATAAGAAAAAAATACAAACTTAAGAAATTTAAATTGCATGTCTAAACAAACTCTAACTTCAAATTATCATGATTTCATCTCATAATTTCAAATTATATCCAAACAGCTCCTAAGTGTGGTATAATTACTTTGACTCAAAAAATCAACCAGGAAAACTAGGACGCCAAAATTTACAAGATGTCATAGCTATCGCTTGTTTGGAGGAAAAACTATCATTACAGTGGGGCAAAGATTATTGCCCCTTTTATTTGTCTAGTTTGCATTTTGCACTCCCTTAAAAGAAGGCATTAAATAAGTATTTATTTTACAAACTTACTCTTATTAACTATGTAAAATTTAAATTTGATCCAATAAGTTTGGAAAATAGTTACTCAGTGATAAGGGCAAAATTGAAAAAAAATAATTAATTCTCTTTGATGGACAAGTAAAGAAAAGTGTTATTTTAGATATTGAACAAATAAAGGAATCGGAGAAAGTAATATTCAGCAGCCCTTGCTCAAGCTATAACACAGATACTAATGGAGGAAAAAACTACCAGTAACTTCAGCTAAAAGTCAGTATTACCATAGTACTTCTCTCTTCTTTATTGAGTTCATTGTTTTTTTTTTGTGCAAATAGATGGTTCTTGGGGTATATAAATCGAAAAAACCATGTTTGTACTATTAATAATTTAATATCAGGACGAATGATTTTTCCAATAATTTTAAAAATTGAAAGTTCATACCAGACATTCGCTACCCTGCATTGTCAAGTTACAAACTACAACCCAAAACTATATTGGGACAACCTCCGGTACAACAGGTGATGATCCATCATCATCTTGTGCAGTTTTTCCCTCAGTGCTATCTTTGGTTTCGTTGTTCTCTTCTTCAAATCCTTGCTTGAACCTGTCATAGTTTGTGGGCTCACTAGTCGTGAATGGGCGTTCACCCAATACCTGGATCAGATCTTCCTGGTGGAGGACTTCCTTTTCAAGTAGCATCTCCGCAATCTGAGCCACATGTTCTCTGTGTTCCTCTACAAGTTGTACAGTCCGGTCGTATGCCTTGGCTACCCATTCTCTAACTTCATTGTCGATAATTGCTGCTGTCTTGCTACTGTAAGGCTTTGACTCAAATGAATCTTCTCTTTGTGGAAAAGAAAGGAGACCAACCTTGTCACTGAAACCATATACTGCTACCTGGGCATAAGTCATCTTGGTGACTTTCTCCAAATCATTTTGAGCTCCAGTGGAGATCCGCCCAATCAAAACCTACTCAAAAATTAATATTCAGAGAATGTAAAATTCGGATTCAATACTCAAATTGGAGGTAAGGTCTGTGTACACTCTACCCTCCCCAGACACCACGTTGTGGGATTTCACTGGGTATGTTGTTGTTGTAATACTCAAAAGAACGTGAAAAGCCCAGGTAGTGACTAAATCTTGTCCAACAACGAAGTATCATGGTGAATTCCTCGGCAAAAGGTATTTACTCTAACTTCTATATAAATCCAGAGTCATCAAAATCAAGATCTAGTACTTCGGTTGAAAAGTAAATAATTGGATAGGACCAACCCCATTATGGATTACTTAGGATATACACACTCAGACGTATTGCTCTGTAAAAGTTGGTATACGACTAGAGCACCAACCATTCATATTATGATAGTTCCATCATGCAAGTTAAGAGACATAGAAATAGTCACAAAGAATCATAACACCGTAGTAAGGCAAGTCATAATGGATTCACCTTCTAGAAGCCAACCATTTTTCTAGCAAGTGCAGAGGCAAAGCAGGTAATCAGAAAGCGGTGATTATCCAGATTTCTCAAAAAGAAAAGTCCTATGAGTCGTACAAAGTTTTGAACCAAGCTAATTAAGTTCAAATGATGTTCAACTCTGTAACTCAAAACCTTCCGCCCTTCACAAAGCACATGATTCAGATTACAGAATAACAAGAAGTTTGAAGGAGGCATCTGTGCAGACCATAAAAGAAATTCTACACATGTGCCAAAGAAGTAGCGATGGCACACGGGGAAGGTGAAGCATTAACCCGCCAAAGTTTTAACCCGTTTAGTATTCTCCTTGTTTACAGTGTGCCCCGCCCTGTCCCATTTAATTTCTTTTTGTAAACTTTCTTTTCCAGATTCCAATGCTCTATTTGATAGTTCATAACTTTTTTCGATTTTAACAATGTTTAGAAAACAAAATCAACGTTTGTTTAGGAAAATTCCAACATAAATTTATTTTTGTATAAATAGTTAGTATGACTGTGAAAAGCAGAACTTATCAGTAATGATCCTTTATTACTAATTACTTATCCCTAGCAGGAACTAACTAATAGAATAAATATAGCACAAAAAAGAAGCGTAATTCCAAGAATTAAAGTATTAAGTTATCATCTCTCATTTAAAAACCAATAATGAAAGAAACTCTGTTGATGTAAAAACACCTATGTCAAGAAAAGGCAAACGAAAACATATTTGATATAACTAGAAAATAACTGAAGCAAGCAAAACACAGTAACCATGGTAAAAATAAAAAGGTTCCACACCTGTCCCACTTTATGTGACGGTGTTTGACTAGGAATGAAGTTTAAGCACAAAAACCAACTTTTGAAATTTGCAGTCTAAAACAAGCCATAGACAACGTGTGGCTATAGATCCTCCCATTAAGGGTAAAATGGGAATGTTTTTTATGCTTTCTTTAGTATCCTGTCATGGTTTCTTCACTCCCGTTATCTCCTTTTTGACCTGCTATGATATGGTTTCTCTTGAGCCGAGGCCCGAGGATCTATCGGAAACATCCTCTCTCCCTCCCAAGGTAGGGGTAAGGTCTGTGTACACTTTACCCACCCCAGACCTCACTTGTGGGATCACACTGCATATGTTGTTCTTGTTGAAAGGAAAGTGTGCCACGTAAAATGGGATAGAGGAGGTAAGGTTTTTCCGTTTTCTTTATTTCTTTTCTCCAAGAGTTTCAAGTTTTTAATTGTTAAAAAGTAAAATTAGAGTCTCTAACCGGGCCTGCCCTTGCCTTGCCCCGCTATAGCCCAAAATTTTGGTGCCCTGTCCTGCCATGTTTATAAGCCCGCCTACCTCCCCCCACTAAACCCCTCTCCCACCCTCCCCCCGACCCGCCGTATTGCCGTCCCAACAAAAGTAGCTTCAAGTCTCTAATCTGGGGGGACTTCCGCATCCACTACAAATAGAGCGCTTAGCATGTATGGTTTCATACATGCACATCCAATGTGGTGACAATGTTTTCAATAAATGAAGTCTTAATGACAATAGGGAAAACATATGAAAGCAAAGAGAGAGAGAGTTGATAAATTTACCTGCTCAGCAGCTCGGCCACCAAGAGTCATGCATGTTACATCAAATAGTTGTTCTTTAGTCATCAAAAGGTTTTCACTAGGAACATACTGAGCAAATCCAAGGGCTGCTGTACCACGAGGAACAATTGTCACTTTAAGCAATGGCTCTGCATGTTCCAAGAACCAACCAGTAACAGCATGCCCAGCTTCATGATAGGCAACTGTCCGCCTTTCCAGCTTGCTTATGACCTGCCGAAACCACAAAAGGTTATTTGAATTCTATTATATCATCCAAAAAAATTGGTCCCATTTGCAAGTCCTTACTAGAATCTAAAGATTGTCGGCAAGCAATTTTCAAAAGCATCTCAAGAAACGTTGAACCAAAGCATACATCACCCAGGTCAACATTCACCAAGTTCCCTTTTATTTTGGGTAAAAAGAGAAGACATGGAAGCAAGAGGAAATAAAAAGGAATCCAAATATTATTTAAAATCATCAACAAGTAGGTAGAAGGGTGTCGAAGCAAAGAATATCATGCGCAAAAACCACTGCAATTTTTTTTGGGATGGGTGAGGCGTTACAAGACAAACAGAAGGTTAACAATAACCAGTGACCATACCTTACAAAGTAGTTTTTTTAGAGTCCTCGGGTGTAGCAGAAATGACAAAAAGCTAATTTAATACAGACAAGATTTCCAACTCAATTGGCTCTAAAACAGTTAAAAAACATTGAATATATATGAACCTCTGATGTGATACCCACACAAAAAAGGGCACTGGATGACAGAATATTCAAAAGAAGTGCTACTTTAGAGGTTCAAAGTCAGAGGACAACGGCAATTTTTGCAATATTGGACAGGTTGAATGGCAGAATACCTAGGAAACCCCCCCAACTAAACTAGTCACGATTTATTGAGTGCACACCCGAACTAATTTTAGTCCTAATTACGCCCCCCCCCCCTGAACACGGTATTTCGATAGTCTAGACCACCTCAAACAACTGGACCTCAATTGAGTGTTCACACGCACTATCCACGCTGGAAATTCATCTGATGTGGCTGCAAATTCGCGCAAAAAGATATTTTTGGCCACCAAAATAAAATAAAAACAAAAAAAGGAACGCAATTTCGGATAATAATAAAAGGCTGGAAAAATGAAAAGGCCCCTTATAAACAAAAGACTCGTCTCTTTTCTTCAGTTTAGTTTGTCTAACATCTGAACGATTTTAGGGGTTTCTTCTTCGACATTTCTTACTGAGATTTCCGATAATTATTCTCGGGTGAGTTGTGTGTTGGTGAGAGGGTTCATCTTCTGGGTTTTGTGGGTTGTTTTAATGGTTAACTTCCGGTCAGTTGTGGGAAAATCTCCCTTAAAAACAACTTCAATTTCTGGTGGCTGTTTTTTATGTTTCTGGTGGATTTTATGTTTATGCACTTTGGTGGCTGTTATTGTTGAAGGAGATTGGTGGATGTTTTTGTAAATGCATTTTGATGGCAAATAACCAGTCCAGTTTTTAACTTTCAATTGGTCTGTTTCTAGTCCAATTTTTCCGGGTCTATTAGTCAGTCTCTAACCAAACTTTTCTAGGTTTATTAGGCTATTTCCAGCCAATATTTTTGAGTTTAGGCTGCAATTTTCCAGTTTCCAAAGGCACAAACACAATCATATAAACACAACCAAAGTAAAAAATGTTATCTAATAAAAGAAAGAGACCAAGAAAAATGGGGATGAAAATAGCATATGGGAACAAAGATGTAGCAATAGCTGAAATTTATGAGAGAAGAAGAAAAGAAATGGTAGAAGAAGCAAAACTAATTGTTGGGAATGGATTAAAAAAATAAGCGAAATGGTTATTTCAGGCTTTTCTCCGTTCAGATTATCTGATGTGGCATGATTACGCTCTCAGGCGCCCATATCATGTGAAACCACTTTCTCTGGTAGGTGGCACTTCGGGGAGGTAGAGGTTATTGATATGCCAGTTTCAGGGGGATCCCTAGGTATTTTGCCAAATGTTAAAGTATCTCATCTTATACCACAGTGGTTTATCCCAAGCCTCTCGAAGACTGTTCACCCACCTCACAATGTTCTTCTCATCACAGCTAGAACTCAACAGTGTGATTGAAGTACAGTACAAATCCTAATATGAACAGGTTAAAAAAAAAATTATTCATAAGAATTGTAAAAAAAAGAAGAGAAATTTACTTATTAAAAATAGAGGCATTTTATCGTAAGTTCAGATGTTCCATCAGATGGTGGAACATCGTATCAACATCCTAAGTGCCCCCAAGGAAATAAAGCAAACCTCTTCCTAACAAATATACTCATCTTAACCCAAACTACTATAACTTTCTCATAGCTACTAAGCAGTAGATTTGTACTGTTCCAGTACCGATGGATATTGGACCAATGCACTTTCAAAGGATAAGTCAAATGAATCCTAACATTATCATACTAAAAGAAATGGCTTTGATAACCAAGATGCAGGAAAAGATGACAGAACATCATAGAAAATGCTGCTGACGTAATGCAAAAACAGAACACTTCCCTATGTTGTTATGGAACATGAGATAGAAAAGTAGATAGTAGAGGGGGGGGGGGGGGGGGAAAGCGAGAAGATCCAATACCTTATTCTTCTTCTCTAGACCACCAATCACCCTGTCTATCGCTGACTCAAAATGTTGCATGGTAATTATTGTACTCTCATTCCTAGCAGCTATTAGAGCAGCTTCATTACAAACATTTGCAATGTCTGCTCCTGCAAATCCTGGTGTTAGAGCAGCAAGTCTCTGTGAATAGAATGCTGCCTTCTGGTCAAGTTTCAACTTGTTCAGATAGATTCGGAAAATTTGGTCACGGCCTTTGATGTCTGGTATATCAATGGTAATCTGGCGATCAAATCGACCAGGCCTTAACAAGGCTTTGTCTAATATATCAGGTCTATTTGTGCCAGCAAGTACAACTACACCAGATGTGGTTGCAAATCCATCCATTTCTACAAGCAGTTGATTTAACGTACTTTCACGTTCATCATTTCCTCCAGCAAAGCCTCCCCGCCCTCTAGCTCGACCAATAGCATCAATCTCATCAATGAATACTATACTAGGTGCACTTTGTCTTGCCTCCTGAAATAGGCTCCTAACTCTAGCTGGCCCAACACCGACAAACATCTCCATAAATTCTGACCCAGAAATCGAGAGAAAAGGTACACCAGATTCTCCTGCTGTAGCTTTAGCTAGAAGTGTCTTTCCAGTCCCAGGAGGACCAACTAGCAGAGCACCCTTAGGAATTTTGGCTCCCAACTGCTCATATTTCTTGGGGTTCTTAAGGAAGTGGACGAACTCCATTATTTCTTGCTTAGCCTCGTCACATCCAGCCACATCCTTGAAGAAAACCTGTATCCAGAAAGTGTCAATAACTTTCTAAGATTCAATAATGAATTTTTATGGCATGTATCATTTTTAAAATTTTCATTTCAAAATACTATTGCCTCTGTCCCAATTTTTGTGGCACCATTTGACTTGGCACAAAGTTTAAGAAAGAAAGTAAGACTTTCAAAATTTGGGGTCTCAAACAAACCTTAGGCATTTGTGTGGCTAAATCATTTCATTAAGGTTAAGGTTAAAAGGGGAATTTGAAAGTTAAGTTGTTTCTAATTGTAGAAAAGTCACATTCTTTTTTGGACAGACTAAAAAGGAAAGGATGCCACATAAAGGGGGGGGGGGGGGGGGGGGGGGGTAGTACTTTTGAAACTGCACGAATAATAGAAAGTGATTCTCACCTTATTCTTCGCATTTTTATCCGTCTTGGTGAAATTCGCTTTTCCAATATTAAATATTCCACGACCACCTTTCCCACCAGGGCCTCCCACTCCTATGCCACCCTGCACTCTTCGTCCCATATAATAAAGGACAGCTAGAATCAATACTGTTGGACCAAACCTCATCAGTTCTTGGAACCAATTCAATTCATCAACATATACCACAGGAACATAATTGTGATGGTCAATTCCCAAGGCTTCTTGTGCTTCCTCAAGCTTCTCCTCAAAAGACTCAACACTCCCAATGTTAAAATAGTATTTGTAGTGGCCCGTGTTTCTTCTACCATCTGCACCACTCGTAGGACCTTGAACAGTGTCATCACCTGTTTGACTAATACCAGGTGCAGAACTCCTCACGTAAACTTTGGCCACAGATTTGTTAGAAACAACAATTCGATCAACAAGACCAGCTTCAAGTAGCTTGTTTTTGAACTCTTGGAAGCTAATCTGAAATTTACATAAAGCGTTAATAACCATGATAAAGAGAAGAAAGATACAGACTACAACCAACTAACCAAGATAAGATAGAATTGCCGCTCCTAGAAAATAAGAACCTGCTTAGTCACCAGTCATCACTGAAAGGATTTAATATACACAGAAGTCACACTACTTCATTAATTTCAAAGCCACACTAAAAGAGGTTCATCAATATAATCCACATTTATTTTTCTTATTTTTATTGTTATTGTTAAAAATGTCAATATGATCCTTTTGAGTGGTCACAATATATAACCAACATGCAAGGGACTACCAAGTGGGATGAAATAGAGTCAGTACTGATGTTTCCTTTCTCATTCGTATATGTTTCTTTAACAAGTATACGATCTTCTATCCAGTGGAGTCATCACTAAACTTGTTAATGAGTTATATTTCAGACTTAGTAAAAGGTTTATAAGGAAATGCAGCTGAGGTTGATTTCTCATGTATTTCATTGTTCGAATTCAATTAAAATCGTGCACTATTTTCTTGTTCTAGATGGATTTGTTTCTCTTTTTAGGATTATGCTCTACTAAGGCAAATAGCTGCTCCATCTGGATTTGCACGTACAGGACAAACCTGTAGTAATGTCTCTGAATATAAAGCATTTGAATGAAATAACATGAAATTATCCATGAAAGAGTACATGGTATAAGAACATAAATCTTTCAATCATCAGTCGAACTATGTACAAGACAAGCTCTCAAGTATTCCAATACCAATATACTACCAGTTAATCTATTTACACCGCAGGTCATCGGACCGGGGGGGGGGGGGGGGGGGGGGGGGGGTTGCAGGGAAGAAATAGCAGTAGCAGACCAGAAGAACAATTTTATATGAGAAGGCTGTAACTCCATAGTAGAGCTTTTTAATAAATATCTAGTTATGCTAATTCAAATTTCTTATTTGGTTCATAGTGCATCTGCAATAAAGCAGCATCTCCAATTCTCCATTGACCACTAATAGGCTGAGCAAACCTTTTTCTCATTCATGGTTTTTGTGAAACCTTACATGGAGTTTGATTTTTTTCCTCTCTGTGTTTGTTTCTCAGAAAACATTTCTCGGATAAGCTTTTGGGAAACAACTTTTGGACAACAACTGTGTTTGAAATGTTTCTGGGATAAATAGTTGTTAAATGATGAAAAACACGTGAAATCTGTTTTGTTTTTTCAGGAAACTTTCTGGCTTCTTTTGCAAAATCAAGTTCGTTGACAAACCAAACAATATTGTTATATTTTAAAATGCTCTTTGACAAAAAAACATAAAATTAAATGCCATCCAAACCCCAAATAAAAATGCAAGTGACACTTTCCCCAAACACTAATGCTGAATAGTTAATTTCATCATTCCGGTCTCCCTCAAAAAGAAGTATTAACTTTTGGACAGCTAAATCAATCAATCTTGTTTTAATGGAAACTTTTGTGTAGCTATATCAATCAATGTTCTTTAAATAGCATTAAGTTTTTAAAAAGTTCTCGGACAACATTTCCAGAAACTAAAACTAACATGTGTTTGAAAAGAAAACAAAGTGAAACCAAATTATTTTGGTTTGGAAACATATAGAAAATTGCATTTCAAACACCAACCCAAGAACCCCTTCTTCTAAACCAACTCACAACTTCTGTCTGTTAAAGTTTCAAAATCAATCCCTACCTTGAACACCCGCATCGTAGCATCTTCATTTACTACTAGAGTTAATTTTTCTTTCATTTCCCTTTCTTGCAAAAAGGCAAGCCATGATTACAAGGAGTTGGTCCTAACATAAATATCAACACGATTACAATCCGGTTCACATTGAACTCACACTCCATAAGGCACTAAACTCATCCTCCCAGAAAAGAAAGAGAAAGGGGCTGAAACAATGAAAACTCGAAATGTAGAAGTGTGGGTTAAGACTAACCTCCTTCTGCTCACGAGAACCAAGAAGTGTCGATGAAAAAATAAACCCAATAAATAACAAGGGTGTGAGAATATTTTGATATTGCTTCATGAAGTTCTCCTGAGGGTTTCCTTGCTCACCAGAACTTTCCTCTGTCAAAGAAGAAACCTTAAAATAGTTTTTCACCATAGACAGGCCAAAAGGAAACACAACATGAAACAGGAAAAGGATGTGGAATTCATGCTAGCAATTGTTACTTATCACTTGTTTCATACTCTATTATACAAAATGCAATGATATTACATTTTTAAACTTATAGCAAGTGTATACTCTTAACCTACTAGAAACTCAGTACCAAGAACTTCCTTAACAAAGATTGCCTTCCAATAAAGTCAATTGAATGTCTCCTTGTCCACCGGAAGTGTTTAATAGAGAGCTTCAGGTCAACTATGCATAATTAAGAGAACATATTGTCCCTTGTTATATTTAACGTAAGCAAATATTTTTCTTATTCATTTAAGGGAAAAGGGTCAAAAATGCCCTAACCAATTGAATATGTTTTATCATTGCCCTTCATTACCGTTATATCTTATGGTTCAAATATACCCCTGGACAATTAAAAAGGTTCCAATATGCCCCTCACACTAACGGCAGAAGCCATGTCGCGGGGTATATTTGAATCATTTCAATTGTTCAGGAGCATGCTTCAAATTATTTCATTTGCTGCAAAATTTGTACTCCCTCTGTCCCAAAATACTTGCCTCAAAATACTTGTCGTTTTATTTAACCACGACAAAATTAAGTAGCTTTTTTCCATTTTACCCTTGTATTAATTAATAACTTTTGAGAGGTTCTCACCATTGATAGAGTAGGTATTTATGAGGAGAGATTACACGATGAAATATGTTAAGAGGATAAAATAGTCAAAATGCTACCCTTATAAATGCTTTCTTAAGGGGCATGTAAATGAAAAATGAGACAAGTATTCGGGACGGAGGGAGTATACATTTTGTCATTTGTATACCTTATCCACTTGGCATAAGACGCAACCGTTTGGATAATATCAAGAAGTGTAGGCTAAGAAATAACATTGTCATATCATGTCTAATCTAATTTTCCCAATTATAGTTTTCTTACCAACACGTGATAACTTGGACTGTGATTAGCTCTTTTCTCTAAACTAATTTTTCTAATTATAGTGTTCTTATTTATTGCTTCCTTCACCAACTTCTAATTGTCGGAGTTAGGTCAAATTAATCCTGAAAGTGGACAGCTAATGCGTTCTACTTATTGTACAAGGTTCTATGGTTGGTCCGTGAAGCTTGCATGCTGAAGGCATCTTGGACTGATCTCATAGTTCTTACGGGGTTGAGATGATAGGGTTGGTCCATCGGTTTTCTTTCCTTTTCTTTTGTTGCATTTTGCTCGAAGGGTTGAAGCATTTATAACATATATGCACGAATTTTGACTAAAGTTACAGTTAATTAAATCAATTTAATCTATGGTTGTATCCCAGATCTTACTACTTTAATCTTACAAGAGACGATTTTCTTTTAGAGAGACATGATATGCTAATATTATCTTTTTAGCCTGTACTACTTGATATTTTTCAACAATAATGTCTTATGCCAAGTGGATAAAGTACACAAATTTAGCAGCTAATGAAAAAATTTGAAGCATGCCCCTGAACAAATATATACCCCTAAGCAATTGAAAGGTCCAAATATAACCCCATGTGGCTTCTGTCGTTAGTGTGAGGGGCATATTTGGTCTTTTCAAAAGACATTGCCAACCTTTTAAGAAGACTTTGATTTATCAGCTCATTGGCTAAAATTTTATATTCGCAATAGATCTTTTAACACAAATAAAGGGAAGAATTAAGAGTGACCCGAAATTTTCTGGAAAAGATTCGTCTAAGGATATCGAACAAAACTAATCGCAGAGAAGGAGGAAAGAAAGAAAAGCAAGACAAAGAAAGGGAAAACTCACACGATGTCATACTTAATCGATTATCAATGATGCAAATTAGATCATTTTATTTTCCAGAAGTAAATTCTGAAGCTGACCCCGATTAATTTCTTGATGACAATTACAACAACAACAACATACCCAGTGAAATCCCACAACGTGTGGTCTGGGGTGGGTAGAGTGTACGCAGACCTTACCTCTACCTTGGTAGGTAGAGCGGTGGTAGAGCGGTTGTTTCCGAGAGACCCTCGGTTGAAGACGGAGCATAAGCACAAACAAAGCAAAAGCAAAGTAAGGGTAAAGCAAGCAAGAGAAACGGTCAGGAAAAATTTAATTTCTAGATGACAATTAATTGCAAACTTTTAAAAGATGGCTCATTTAACATACAGCCAACTAGCTATAAAGTCTCTACTTGCGACATGTCAAACTATATGACTAGAGTTATTCACTTAATGCTAATTGTTCCTGTCCAGGTTCACTTATTTATTCCATGTCAATGAGTGATATATACGAAAGTATCATTAAATCTCTCTTCTCAACAACAATAACAAATACAATCTTATCTCTCCATACATATAGGATTATCTATGAAACCCTCTCAGATTACATAAACTAGTGTTTTTTAAAGCGATAAGCACAGAATAGATGACTGTAACAATCAAGAGCGAAAAGGCGCATGTGGTTTGAAGCCAAAGATCGTGAAGTTCAGCACATGAAGCATACATTAGCGGAAAACTAAAAATACCAAATACATATGAATTTAGTTTTAAAGTGAGTACTATAACAATCAAATTGATATCAAATTGTTAGTAGCTTTTCAGAAAGTTCTAATACCAATGCTTCTAGTAATCCAAAAGTTATACTTAATCATATCGAACATACTTAAGAAAAAGTAAACTCGGCTTGAATTGAAATATTCCTTATTTTTACACATTCTAGTAAAGTCTAACAACTTATCATAAATAATTTTACTTCATTCTATGTTACAGAACTGAATACCTTTGCCCGACTCCGCCTTTTGATTGTTCCCTTTTGGTACTTCCTTCTTATTCTTTGGATAATAGTTCTCATACTCTACAAAATCAAAACACAACAATAACAATCACATCAACAAAATCTGAAGCTAAAAAAACGCGTAAATAATTATTCTCACTTCTTTTCTTTGATCCTTGGCTACAAAAAAACCTCCGAATTCTCGAATTCACGAAAAGTGAATCCACTTCTGACAAATATGCCCTTTGCAAATTATTAACACCTTGCTTTCCAGGTCCAATAGATGTCAAATAGCTTCTCACAAACCCTAACCCGTTATTGACCCGTGTAATGCACGCATTACTTGATGTAACTTCATCCAATATCACACACCTCACACCATAACCACCAGAAATTAATGCCTAATCAATTGAAACAAAAGAAAAACGTATCACACTAACAATATATTAACATAAACTCAGGAAAAAAGCAAAGATTACAAATTTGTATAGAAATCACAACTTACTTTATTAATCGTCGAGCGATTGATACGTGAAAAAAGCATCATCTTTTTGATGATCCGAACATGAATTTCTGCAAATTATCTAATCCCGAAAAAAAAAAATTGTATTTATGTAATTTTTTTAATGTACAAGTGACCTATATTACAGGTTGCTGAGCTTGAAAAAAAGGATGAGGAAAATCGAAGAAGTTGGAGAGAACCGGGAACATAGACCGACTCGGTTACGTAGCCAATTATGGACCGGGAAGTGCAACATATAACCACTTTTGGGATACAATTTAAGTTATAGCAATAATTTATAGCATTTGTAAGTATAGTCACTTGAGAATAATTTTCGGGTCATTAGTACCTTTCACAAGGACCTGGAATGGACCTTTATATTATAGTTTTGATGAAGAAAGAAATCTCAACTTGAAAAGTTTTCTGTTTTCAATATGCTTATACTTGATATTTTTCAGAGAGATTGAATAGGTGAAGATAATAACAATTATGACGGTTACAGTGTAAACAAGGAAATAGGCTATATGAGGTAATAAGTTGAGAGTGAGCCAAAATGGTTAAATATTTTGTTTGGTTGCCAAGACGTGTGCGCTTTAATTATTGTCTCAATTTTAAAAAGTTCTGTAAATATGGAATTTTCATAACTCCACCTTCTCTTTCTTCTCCATCTTCTTTGTATATGCCGTAAGAAATGGAAGACTCCTTGTTTGTTTGTGTTTGATTTGTATTATTTTGGTTAAAGAATACTATTATTGAATTTTGTTATGTCAGTGAAGAAAATAAAGTGAGTATTGATTTTTGAATATTTGGGTTGAATCTAACCATTGAGAATAATGGCGGCCTTTGATATTTCTTGTGATGGTGGGTCATTATGTTCTCTTGTCATTTCTTAGAGGGGAGAGATGTAACTATTTAGGAGTTTATGTGAGAAGATCTCCGAAATAGAGTCAGTAAAATCAGGATGATCAGATTGATCAACTTAAGGAGAAGTTCGACAAGTTTGTGAAGATATATTCTCGTCACTCAATTTTTAAGGATGAGTAAAAAAGGAAAGTCCGGTACACTAAACTCTCGCTATGTGCGGAATTCGGAGAAAAGCTGGACCACAAGAATCTATTGTACTAGAAGATAATTTAAAGTTATCTGAAGTTAACTTAGGATCAATGTGGATTAAGTTTGAAGTAAAAATGTGTTGGGTGACAAAATGACCACGAATCTCCAATGAGATATGGATATTGTAAAACCACTATACATATACAGAACTTGATTATAGGTGTGAAAAGTTTGTATAAGCTTGACTTCAACCATGAAAATGAACAACTTCTTTGGATGGTTGTAACTAATAGAATATTTTCCAATATTCTTTTATTAATTATATTAATGGTATATCTCCTATTTTAGATAGAATTATAATTCTTTTATAATTAGGTTAATTAGTTACCTAGTTTGTATCAAAATAAATATTCATGTAACCTTATATATATTATAAATCATTCATCAATAAAGATCAAGGTACATATTCCTTTATGGTATCAGTAGCCTAAAACTATAAACCCTACCCATACACCTTCTCGGACGCCATTTTTTCCACGTCGGCACCTAGCCCACGTCGGAACCCTAGCCGCCGACCTCTCTTGGCCGCCCACCCCTCTTTTCCCACGACGGAACCCTAGTTTTTCCGGCCATTCTCCCTCCATCTTCCTCCTAAATTTCCTCTTCCATAGCTGACAAAACCAAATTTCATCCTGCACTTGTCATAAACAACATTAAAAACTTCATCCCTGTGACTCTTGAGATGGAAAAGGGTCAATACTCCTTGTGGGCGGAGCGTTTTAAGATCCATTGTCATGTTTACGAAGTTATCGACCACATCATCCCTCCTACGCTGAAGTCCACACACATACCATCAGCTTCAACTATAGATGATGCACTCTGGTCTCGTTTGGACGCAGCCATCCTCCAGTGGATATACGACACGTGGGAACGTTTGGAAAGTATTTTTCACGACAATAAAACTCAATGAGCGTTATACCTTGAAAATCAGTTCAAGGACGTTCATCGGGACGATTTTCCAAACGTGTTTGCTTATTGTCAAGAACTAAGATGCTTGTCGACCAACTCTCCAACGTTAGCGCACCAGTCACTAATCAACGATTGGTCATACAACTTATTGTAGGTTTGAACGAATCCTATGACGGCATTGCCACCATCCTTCAGCAATGCACATCGTTACCTCCATTTTATGAGGCCCGTTCGAAGCACATCCTTAAGGAAATTCAGAAAATCAAGCGCAGCATCACTCGGGCCAGCATTGCCGATGCAGCCCTCACCACCACCGTCAGGCCCTCCGTCGATGGCACGGCCTCCCATTTCGGCAACCAGAACCGTCGGTCAGATGACTCGCAACAGTCCACTTTCTCCCGTAACAACTGTCGGAGCAGACAGTCCGGCAAGGGTCACGATGGAATTTTGATAACAACAGTGATGGGAAAGGGCAGTTCCCGCCTGCCAAAAATATCCAGCAGCGACTGCGGTAGTGGCAGCACCCTCCGCCGTGGGCTGCCTACACGTCGTGAGCCGTGTGGGCCCCACCGTCATGGGCCTCCCCTCCTTGCACGTATCCGACATCCTCATGGACTCCACCTCAGAATACAGGACCAACCTGGCATATTTGGCCCACGTCCACAACAGGCCTACATAATGTAGGGCCCCACACCATCGACTTATGCACCAACTCTAGATGAAAATTGGTATATGGACACAGATGTCACATCTCACATGACGGCATCACAAGGTACTCTCTCGCCTTATTCCAATTTGAGTAATTTAAATCGGAATATTATTGTTGGTAGTGGACAAGGCATTCCCATTTGTGGTTATGGTCATTCCTCCCTATCCCCACCACATCCACCACTAATCTTAAAAAATATCCTCTATGCCCCTAAACTCATTAAGAATCTAATCTCCGTGCGACGTTTCACAACTGACAATTGGGTTTCCCTTGAGTTTGATCCTTTTGGTTTTACCGTAAAAGATTTTACGACAGGGAGACGAATAATGAGATATGACAATACCGAAGATCTCTACCCTATTTCAAATGCCTTCAACAATCCAGCTTCAGTTCCATCAACCTTTGTTGCTCTTTCGTCTTTCCTATGACATTCTAGATTAGGACATCTGGGAGACTTTATTTTATGCTCTCTTAGGAAAAATAATTTTATTAATTGCAACAGTATTTCTAGGACTCATGTATGTGAATCTTGCGTTTTTGGAAAACATGTCAAATTACCATTTTCTGCATCCACAAATTATACTTTAATGCCTTTTCATATCATACATAGTGATTTGTGGACATCCCCTATTTTGAGTACGGCTGATCATCGATATTATGTGTTGTTTTTGGACAATTATTCCAATTTTCTATGGACTTTTCCAATTGGAAATAAATCTCAGGTCTACCCAATTTTTTTTAATTTAGTGCTTTCGTAAAAACACAATTTGAAAAGAGCATTAAATGTTTTCAATGTGACAATGACAGGGAATTTGATAATAACCAATTCAAGCAATTTTTCTCTAAAAACCGTCTTACCTTTCAATTTTTTTGCCCTCACATATCCTCCCAAAACGGTAAAGCCGAATGGAAAATTGAACCATAAACAACCTCATTCGTGCTCTACTTGCTCACGCCTCAATTCCCCCATCAATTCTGGCATTACGCACTCTCCATGGCCACCTATCTCCTAAACATATTCCCAAACAAGTCTCTAGCTCAACGGTCGCCCACCCAAGTTCTGTTTTGTTGGAACCCCTCCTACCAACACTTGTGTATTTTTGGATCTCTTTGTTACCCTCTCTATTCGATCACTCACAAACTACAACCCCGGTCTTCCCCGTATGTGTTTCTCGGTTACCCTGCCAATCATCGTGGTTACTCGTGCTATGACTTGTCAATCCGTAAAATTATTATTTCACGTCATGTCCTCTTTGATGAGTCTCAATTCCCCTTTGCCTCTCCACACTCGCCACCTCGACATTCCTATGACGTCCTAGATGATGGCATAAACCCTCTCTAATTCACCATTTACATAGTCCGCCATCCCAGACCCCGGGACTCACCACCACCTTGGCCAGTCCGGGACTAGCTGCCCACCCGGTTCTGCCGACGGTGGCCCGAAATAGCCCACCTCAGGGTGACTCCGCAACCACCTTTCGGCAAACTGAGGTTCGGCCAGCCAGTACTGTCACCCCTGCTCTTCCTCATCTTCTCGGCAGTTCCGCGGCAAACCCCCCTCCCGTCCTGCATTCCAAGACACACTCTCGGACCATGGAAACCCTTGCCATACACGGAATTCATAAACCTAAACAGCTGTTTAACCTTTCCATTTCAGTTGTCCATTCCTTTGTCCCTCGTAACTCGAAGGATGCATTGTCCGACCCTAATTGGAAAGCCGCAATGATTGACGAATATAATGCTCTTATTGATAATAATACATGGGACCTAGTACCCCGTCCACTTGATGCTAACATTATTCGTTCTATGTGGATTTTTAGACATAAAAAAATATGATTATTCTTTTGAGAGGTACAAGGCTCGTCTTGTATGTGATGACAGGTCTCAACAGGTAGGAGTGGGCTGTGATGAAAAGTTCAGCCTGGTCATAAAGTCCGCAACCATCCGGATCCTCCTCAGCATTGCCATATCCAAGTGTTGGCCCATTTATCATCTTGATCTCAAGAATGCCTTCTTACATGTGGAGCTTCATGAAACAATATATATGCATCAGCCTATGGGTTTCAGGGATCCTATTCATCCGGATTATGTGTGTCTGTTACGGAAATCGCTCTATGGACTGAAACAGACTCCTCGAGCATGGTACCAGTGGTTCGTCGATTATGTTTCCGCTATTGGTTTTTCACATAGCAAATCCGATCATTCCCTGTTCATCTACAACAAGGGTATAGACATGACTTACCTATTATTATATGTTGATGACATCATCCTCACCACATTATCTGATGCTCTCCGTCGATCCATTATGTCTCTTATTTCCTCTGAGTTTGCTATGAAAAATCTGGGGGCCTTGAGTTATTTCTTGGGCATCTCTGTCACTCGACATTCTGGTGGCCTATTTCTATATTAGAAGAAGTACACCGAAGAGATCCTTGATCGTGCAGACATGACATCTTGCAAACCATCCCACACGCCTTTAGACACCAATTCCAAGCTCAGCGCTGATTCCAGCGCTTCATATTCAGACCCGACTCATTATCGCAACGTGGTTGGAGCCCTGCAGTACCTCACATTCACGAGACCAGACATATCCTATGACGTGTAATAAATCTGCTTGCATATGCACAGTCCGACGGAAGCACACAAGCATGCCCTCAAACGTATTTTACGATACGTCCAAGGTACACTTCCCTTCGGATTACATCTATACAGGTTTTCGCTCACTGGTCTCACTACTTATTCTGATGTTGACTGGGGTGGATGTCCTGACACCCGACGCTCCACGTCTGGTTATTGCGTTTTCCTCAGAGATAACCTATTGTCTTGGTCTTCCAAAAGGCAACGCACACTATCCTGATCCAGTGCAAAAGCAGAGTACAGATGTGTCACCAACGTCGTCTCTAAGTCTTGTTGGATCTGTAACCTTCTACTTGAGCTTCACTGCCCGATTCAAAAGGAAACACTGGTCTACTGCAATAATATTAGTGTGCTATATCTTTCTGACAATCCCGTCCAACATCAGCGCACTAAACACATTGAGATGGACATTCATTTCGTTCAATAAAAAAATGGCTCGTGGTCAAGTTCGTGTCCTTCATGTTCCTTCCAGATATCAGATTACCGACATCTTCACCAAAGGACTTTCGCGCATACTATTTTATGATATTTTAGCCAGTCTCAGTGTTCGTAAACCTCCCGCTTCGACTTCGGGGGTGTAATAGAATATTTCCCAATATTCTTTCATTAATTGTATTAATTGTATATATCCTATTTTAGGTAGAATTATAATCCTTTTATAATTAGGTTAATTAGTTACCTAGTTTGTATCAAAGTAAATATTCTTGTAACCTTATATATATTGTAAATCAATCATCAATAAAGATCAAGGAACATATTCATTTAATTACCTATTATTGTATTGCATTGTTAGTTTAAAGACAATGTTTATTTTAATTCTTACTTAATTTTATTGTATCGTATCGTTAAATTCATTGTTATATAACGGCGAAAAGCCTCATTTTATGTAACGACCGATTTGATGTTATCGTATCATTACCTTAATTTCCCCCCTCATTTTGTCTTTGTTTATTATCTAATAATAATCCTATTTTATTTTTGCCCTACATATAAGTACCGTCGTGTTAATGCAGAAGATTTCCATCTTTCAAGTTTATTTTAATGAAAGCTTGTGTATTATATCGAAGAACTACATTTACTTCGGCATTTTTTTTAAAAAATTATTGTTTAAAAAGTTGTCACTTGTACATACTATCGCATACAACTTGAAGAACGTTGACTGGTCTATCTAGTTACTACAAATTACAATTGACTTCAACATTTCAAAGTTCAAATTAACTTCGAACATCAACCTCAGCATTCAATTCTACCTCATCATCAATCACATCAATAATCAAAATTACCCCCATATCCATAGATTGTTTTATGGATTTGCACACAGGGAAGGTAACATCTTCGTCAGTCATTCAAAACTTCAACTCTCCACATCATATACCGCTCTCCCCGTCGCTAAGAATGGATGTCCAAGTATGGGAACATCATAGTCGAGCACATAATCCAATATCACAAAATCAGCGGGAATATAAATTTGTCAACTTTCACAAAAACATTATATATGATTCCCATTGGCCACTTCAATGTCCTATCCGCCATGAGCAATCTCATACTTATATGTCGGAGATTACCCAAATCTAGCTTCTTAAAAATAGCAAATTGTATCAAATTGATGCTTGCTCCAAGGTCACAAAGGGCCTTTGCAAATTGGTATGGTGCATGGAATGGTGAAAGCAGTGGGATCCTCTTACTTCTTCACAATTGAGCAAGAAATGAAGGTGCTATATTGGTGAGTAACGTCCACCATCTCAAAACTCACTCTTCGCTTCTTCGTA
Source organism: Anisodus tanguticus (assembly GCA_034509755.1). Classification (NCBI taxonomy): domain Eukaryota; kingdom Viridiplantae; phylum Streptophyta; class Magnoliopsida; order Solanales; family Solanaceae; genus Anisodus; species Anisodus tanguticus. Next base: position 49,719,026 of record CM067540.1, on the reverse strand, counting down.
ATCAAGTCCTTCATAAACTTGGCATACCCCGACATTTGTTCCAAGGTTTCTACAAGTGGGCAATTGACTAACAATTGCTTTAACATCTCTAAGAACTTGTTTAATTTGCCATCTTCAATTCTCTTGGCAAATCTTTATGGAAAAGGAGGAGGAGCCTTGGAATAGGCTTTAAGGCTTTTGGAGACTCCTCTTCTTTGTCGTTCCCTTCTTCATTGTCAAGAACTTTCTTTTCTTCATCAATTTTTTCTTTCTCATCACTCTTCTCTTCTATCAAGACAAAATCATCTACCATCTTGTCATCACTCTTCTTCTTCTTTCAACCGCAACACACCCTTCATCAACCATATCCATCGGCATCTTCGGCTCCTCCAATACTCTCCCACTTCTAGTAGAAATGGCTAAATAATGAGACACCCCTCCCCCTTTGTTTCATAGATTACTATAGTGTCGTCAGGAAGGGTCCCCTTTTGTCTTGGGTTTAGTGTGAAAGTGATTTGCCCCAATTGGCTTTTTAATTGCTTGATGGATATTGAATGTGAAGATATAAGGTTGTTGAGATCTTTTATGTTAGCATCAGACTTGTCTTGGTTTTTCAACACCCTACATATTATCTCTTCAAGTTTCGAACTAGCGGGATTGCTAGTCGACTCACGATTGTGGTACGGTGGAGGTTGGGTAGGTTGTTGGTAATCTTGCTCTCTTAGTTGAACATAAGGGTTGGAGCTACGATTTTGGTACCTATTGTTGTTGCTTTCTCTCCACCCCCCTTCATTTCTCTCTCTCCAATTAGAGTCGCCTTGATCATTTCTCCAACCTTGATTTCCGCCTTGATTACTAGATCGCCACAGTTTGCCCGATCCTGGGTAATTAGGGCGAAAACCCCCCACCTTTGCAGATTGTTCACGAAGTTCACATATTCTTCACTCTCATTGTACCCCTCTTGATCATAAGGTACCATCTCGTTTGCACTTTGCTTAGGACCCATGCTAGTAACCACATTTATTTTCTGTCTCTTTCTCCATCACATGTTTTGTAAGGACCTCCATTTGGGTCATTAGTTGCACCATGGTCGCATCCCTCTCTTCCTCCTTCAAGGTTTCTCTACATAGCACCTTAAAGGGACCACTCCCAACTACTTCTGATGATCTTGTATGCCAAGCATGGTTTGTCTTCGTTAGCTTATAAAGAAGCTCACTTACTATCGTAAATGAATTATCCATCAAGGCATCCTCCCCTATGTTATTGGCCACCGACTTATTGACCAAATCTAGCGCCCGATAGAATATTTGGAGTAATACATCATCACTCAACCCATGATTGTAGCATTGTTTGAGCTTCTTCTTGAACCTTAACCAAGCCTCATGTCGCTTCACCTGATATTTGACGGAATGTCAAGATTTTATCTCAGAGTTGGAGCATGCGAGCCGGCAGGAAGAACCTCTCAGGGAATGCCTCTACCAACTCGGTCCACGTAGTGATGGACTCGGAAGGCAAGTCATCCAACCAAATAGTGGCCTCCCCCGTTAGAGAGAAGGAGAAGAGCCTTAGCTTCACGGCTTCTTCGAACATGTTGGGATCACGAAATGCAAGACACACGTCATTGAAATTCCTCAAGTGTCTATTCGGGTTGTCGAATCCTGATTCTCCAAATAGACCCTTATTGTTGAACATGTGGAGCATGGTGGATGTGATGTGGAAACTCGCATTCTCTGAAATTTGGGGTGGACGAATAGCATTTACAAAGGCCATCTCTACGTTTCCCTTATCATCGGATAGATCATCCATAGCACCTACAACACAAAACAACAAGCAAACTTAAATTTAGAAATAAAGCTCTTAGCAAAGTTATAATACTACAAAATAGAAAATTTCAAGACCGTATTCTCCGACAACGGTGCCAAAATTTGATCTCGACCAAATTACATCTTAATATGGTATAACGCGGACATTGTCAAATATAGTAACCTAACATAGGTTGGGGTCGAATCTCATAAGGAATACGATGAGAAATTAGTCTATTAGTGTTTGTGTAATGACTTTACTAATTACTTTACTCCTATGGTAACCAAGTCGTTTGTTTGTTTGTTTGTTTGTTCTAACTACTTCAAATTATCAATTCAAATAAGGTTTAAATTATCAAGTAATTGGAATGTTAGAGTTGTGACTCAATTCATGGAAGTAGTGTTGAGTTTATACTTAAGTAAGTGTATTAGTATAGTATGGGTAATGGAGACTAGTGTCTAGGTGGGGATTTCTCAATTGACCCACATAATTTCACTTTAGGCTTTCTCAAGCTCTAAAGTGTGACATTTATGAACACTCATTTTATACCCTTAGTTAATTTTCTTCTAACTAAAGTTGAAAATCATTAAATGATGTTTAAAGCCCCAAGTCCTAATCAACATATGCATTTCCTACACTCTAGTCTCCTTTCTCAAGTTTGACTAGAGACAATAGGCAAAAAAGATATGTTTGCAACCAACCCTTTAACATTAAGTATGAAGGGTAGTTGAATCTCACATTAATGCACCTTTTTTCATTGTTTATCAAATACCCCAACTATCATATTCCATTATTTTATCACAACCCAACCTAAATCTAGTCACTCATTGCAAGTAATAGATGCACAACAAAATAGTAAATGTAACAAGACATAATGAATATAAAAGGATGCTTACAATGATTTAAGATGAACAATACTTGTCTTTACACAATAGATCAAGAATCTTTGTGGAATTATTAACTAAAGATGAATAGTAAAATAGGACAAGGAATATTCAAAAGTGGCTACAAGGGTTTGGAATCTAGGTATCAAATCATGTGTCAAGTCACAAAATCCTAGGTGGCTTTATATAGGGACCCAATTTTTAGAGAACATAATATTACAAAAATGTGACCGCCTGACCACTCTGCGACCGCAGAACATGTCTGCAGTCCCCAGAACGGACCTAGGATTCGCAGAGTGGTTTTTTACTTGGACTATCTTGAACTGCAGCTAGAAGTGTGGTCCTCAGAAGTGAACTGTGGCCTGCGAAACGTCTTGAGTCTTTACAATCTGAGTTGAACTCGAGTTGAAGTTGTGGTTCACAAACCAGATTGCGGTCCGCAGAACGGAAATGCAGACCGAAGTTTGGGTCGCACTTCGACGCTCTAAAATTTTTCTTTCACTGTTTACTTCTGCGATATGTCTACCATTCTGCGGTCCGCAGTATGGTTCTACGGACTGCAGAAGTGGCATTCTCAACACTTCTTCTATTTTCCAGCACTTTTATCTATGTTTTAGCACATTTCCTCATTCTTGGTGTCCCAATATAAAACTCCTACAAAAACCAAAATAACATAAGAAAAGACTACTACAAATGCATAAAGGACAATAATAATCCATGAAAATGGTATCAAATGTGCCATAGTTTCTAGGCACATCACATACACCCATCAAGAGTTTAACCAATACATGGGGAGGGTAGCCAAAATAGATAAGAAGTTGAGTAGATATTTGTTGGAAAATGGTTTTCATAGATGGTCTCGGATACATGCAACAGTAAAAGAACATGGATATTAACTTCGAACATAGCTGAATCAATAAACAATGCTACTTTGAGAGCTAGGGAACTGCTGATGGCAAAATCACTGGATTTCATGAGGCAATTGGTTGAAATATGGAATGCAAAACACAACGAGGAAGCAATGAATACATTCACATATCTTACCGAAAAGTACCAAGAAAATATCAAGGATAATCGGGTATTAACACGCCGTATGACTGTAAGATTATCCTTTAGTTGACTTATCTCCTCCTTTTCTCTCTCATATGTATGAAAACTGAGTAATATCTGATATATGTTGTATTGTTAGTGTGTAATATCTGAATTACTTGTTCGAATATAATTTTAATTATAGGTATGAGCTTCCACTGAATTCCTACATACAATGACTGATGGTGTTAAGAGGTTCAGAGTGTGCCTTCAAGCTAGGACGTGTAGCTGTGGAAGATTTCAACTGGATGAGATACCTTGTGCGCATGCTATGACTGCTATAGTGTATAGGCACCAACATGGAGAGGACTATTCTTCGGCCTACTACAACAATAAAAATTTCCGGGGTTCATATGCAATTTTGGTGGAGCCTCTTCCATGCGAGAGTATATGTCATATACCAATTAATGTAAGGGAAGAGATTGTGTTGCCACCAGATTACAAAAGACCACCCGAAAGACCAACTACCAAATGAATTAAACCATTCTACGAGGGAAAATTCAAAAAATTAACAGTGACGTGCAACATATGTGGTATAGAAGGGCACAATAAGAAGATTTGTAGCAATATTCTACAGAGAAATTAATAGTCGACAATGTTATGATGTGTTTTTCTTAATGAGAGTAGAGGAAAAAAGAGATAATACCCAAGAAACTTATTACTTGAGTACAATTTTAATAATGATAATATTGAAATTTTACTATTAACATTATGTGTTTGATTTTTGTTGGCTATAGTAAAATCGTATATTTTCTCTGCAAAGTGTATGAATACTGTATGAAGTTAAGTATATTGAGTCCAGGAGGTTAGTTTTGTGTTGGCTATAATAAAATATTATATTTTCTCTGCAAAATGTATGATTAGTGTATGAATATTGTATGAAGTCAAGTATATTGAGTCCAGGAGGCTAGTTTTAAATCTTATATTTTCTCTGCAAAATGTATGATTAGTATAGGAACACTGCATGAAGTCAAGTATATTGAGTCCAGGAGGTTAGTTTTTGTGTTGGCTATAATAAAATCTTATATTTTCTCTGTAAAATGTATGATTAGTGTATGAATATTGAATGAAGTCAAGTATATTGAGTCCAAGAGGTTAGTTTTAAATCTTATATTTTCTCTATAAAATGTATGATTAGCGTATAAATACTGACGAAGTCAAGTACTCATTGGTTCTCCTATTTCTGATCACCATTCTCACTGTACAAGCATTCAAAAATAACTTCAGAAAATAAAAAACGAGAGCACAAAACTGAAAGAAAAATCAATTTGAATGAACAGAGAAGATTATGGTGATGCAAGAAAAATTGATTACTGTGTCAAAGATGTATCAATTACAATATTTGATTACTAAACTCAGAGATCCGTAGCGAGATGATTATAAAATATTTGCATAATCAGTAACTCCAAAAACTATTAAGATAGATCCCAAAAAAATGTGTCATAACCAGTCACCAACAACTATTATATTTTTACCATCAAACACTACAATCTAAAACTATTTTTTCACCAACCAGTCACCAATGAGTCATAACCAGTAACTCCAAAAACTAATTTTTCACTTTTTTTTAGGTCTCGATAATTTTTTCCACTGCGGGACAGGTTCCTTGCAAATTCTTGGCCCACCTAATTTTGCGGTAACCAATTCATTGATTTCACTCTCACTAATAGCTCCAACATCCTGTTGTTGTCTTGCGTAATCTCATAGTAGGGCACCATACCTACTACAGTGAAGATGATGATGTTGAAGATGCCTTCACCGTTATATTAAGCAAATGCACATACATAGACTCCACAATCACTGCAAAAAGAAAACTGATGATAGAAGTGTATGAAACTTATAAACAAGTGTTAAAAAAAAAAAAAAATCATATATCATAGAATAAATTGATGCAACATCTTGTTCTGGTAAATTTTTTGCATTAATATATAATTCAAAGGATCAGAAACTCCCTTCTCAATATAGGCTGGTTCATTTTTTCAGTCTATGTCATTCCTTTTGCCATAAAATCGGATACTGTTGAAGACCCAATCGATATTTGCAAGAATCTTATATCCACGGATAACTTGTGCCACATTATGTTCTGAAGTTATAATACTGGGATCATAATTTTTGTCCTTAAACTGCTGCTGGATCAATCAACTCAACCCACGACTTGAAAAACAATCGGTTGTTACATATCTGACTTCGTTATTTGGCCCATACTTAGCCTTCTTCCTCAGGTAATGCATAATCATATCAACATACTGAAAACTTGTCAAAATTAACCAATGAATCAGATTTCAGAATACCACATAAGAAAATGCATCATGGCTGTCGTAGAAAAACAATACACCCCCAACCAAATCACACTTACATCAGTTTAATAGATAATTCACCAATAGGCATCAAATGAAACAACCCTTAGCATTGTGATGATGAAAAGAAACAGAACATAAGGTAAGGCAAACACAACCATATACTACTGCATACATTTCAGATTTTAGAAAATACCACATTATGCCAAAGGCAAGACAGATATAAAAGGGCAATTTCAGTTCACAATTTGACAAATCGTGAACAAGAAAATGTTTAGCACCCTATAATATACCATACTAAAAAATATTCATGCCAGGCACAGGGGTATTGACACAAAAAGAGTCAAGCCATGTGTGATACCTGAGGTTAGTGCAAGCCAAATACACCTATCCCACATTGGGCTTTGGCCAAGGACACTACTACTAGTAAATCCTAAAGTAATGGGGCATGCCAATTTAGAACTCCTTTGTGTTTCATTCTGTCCTAATCTGTCCCTTCAATGGGCTTGCCTCTTGTTTAGCACCTCAAACCTTCTAACTATTATCTGTAACACCGGGTGAAATAATCAGTGCGTTGTTTTTCTCCTATCACTGCATTCAAATGAGTTCCAAGAGAGTAAGAGAGTGCTAATCACCTTCAAGAAGACTACAGAATTGTGTTATTTGGAGGCTTAAACAAGATCTATTCAATGGGGACTCACTTCACTGAGCAAGCATTTTTCTTGAGACATATTATTCATCACCAATTCTAGTCCATTAAGTCCATCCGTCACCTTATAATCCATTATGTCCATCCTTCAATGTTAGATTTATGAGTCTTCCACCAGTTTTGAACATTCACTTCATAGTTCATATACCCTTATTTGCAATAACACCCATGTTTTCCCTCTTAGCACAGACACTATTTTTATAATAGTAGGCATCCGAATCAGTTACCTATCACCTCCTATCAGCACATTTACCGGATAACTTGGTTCCACTGAAGCTTAGGCATATAAGAGTAAATCACCTTATTTTTTGTCTATGCTGGAATAAATACACTTACGCCAAACAAATGAGAAATTCTACATTTTACATGCTTCCCACTCGATAACTGATAAGAACTGGACAATGGCCTCCCAATCTAAAAGTAACATCAAGAGAAATATTCCCTGACCAGGATCACTTCAGAAAAAATGGTCTAAGAAGGTTAAAGTCAAGGCAAGAAGTATGTCAGAAAATACCCGAGTGCAAAGCCTCGATGCACGTCATCTTAAACCCCGGAAGTGACCTGATATGTCTATTGAAATTCCCTCCTACAAATAACTTATCAGTGGGTGGTATACCTCCCATCACTTCGTCCAAATCCTCCCAAAAGTGTCTCTTCTCTTCTTCGTCCAATCCCGCCTGCGACACATAGGAACTAATAATGTTCATAGTGAACCCTCCAACTACCAAATTAATCGTCATCATCCTATCATTGACCCTCATCACCTCTACCACCTGATCCCTTAGCTCGTTGTCTACCAAAATGCCTACCCCATTCCTATACTTCGACCTACCCGAGAATCATAACTTATACCCGTCTACATCCTTAGCCTTATGTCCTACCCATTTGGTCTCCTGGACACATGCTATATTAATCCTTCTCTTCTTAAGAATCTTAACTAGCTCAATGGCCTTCTCCGTTAAAGTCCCAATGTTCCAAGACCCTATTCTCAACCTAGCCTCTCCCTTACCCACTTACCCCCCCCTAACCCTCGCCCCCGTCCCCGACCGAGAACATGACCCTAGTCTACCATCATTCACCAAAGTCACTACAACAAATATAAAATAATAAACTACTCAAATGTTTACCCTAAAACAAGAAGGGATCAAAGTGCAAGCACAATATAACAAGAATCTAGAGACAAGTAAAATTACTACGCCAAGAATGCTATAACTAAAGACAAGAAGCGGCAAAATTTAACAACAAGGTTAAGGACAGAGAATGGATACGGGCAACCGGAGGTACCAACACCAGTTGAATCGAACCTGTTTGCTGGCGAAATCACTGTTCACTGGCACCAGAAGTACTGTTTGTCCGTCACTGCCGGAACTGTTCATGGATTGTTCGCGATACTGTTCTTGGTATTATTCGGTGGTATTGTTCATTGGAGTTTTTGCCCAAAAAATCCATTACATGCGTAGATCTAGGAGAAAAAGAATACAAGAAAAAAAAAAAAGAGAACAAAAACAAATGAATTTTAAAAAAAAAATATTTTCCTATCGCCGCCGGTGGGTGGTCGGAGCAATGCTTTTGGGGTCTTACCGTCGCCGCCGGTGAATAGTCAGAGCGACACTGTTGGGGTCTTACCGTCAGGAATGGGGTGGGGGGTTGGTGATGTTACAGTTGGGGAGGAGTAGGTTAGAGAGAGATAAATGAATATTATTCGAGTAATTGAGTTTAAATAGTGTGTACATGGATAATTCAAAAAATATTATTGAGCGTAATTTGAAATGTTGATCTTTTCTTTTTGAATAATCCTGAGGTTCTCTTCCCCTTGCATTCTTGATCAAGGTATGTGCTTCAATGACCTTTTAGTTTGAAGTCTTAGCTTCCTTTAGTGTTACAATCAGTATTTGTTAGATGACCTTTTCGGTAAATATCATTTCAAAATTTGCAGGATAATAGACAATGTTGATGAAGATGTGACTGAGGTTTACAGGGCAGAATTCAAAGAATACAAGTTGATTTGGAGGGAGTTGATAAATGATCGCAAAATCGTGTTTAATATCGAAAAGGGAAGATAAGATTAATGGTGAAAGAATTGACTTGAATTAGAGACTCGATTTTAGTGATATAAATTAGGGGTGAGCACGGGTACAGGGTACCCAGATACCCGATCGGAACCGACACTAACGGGTAGATTCCGGGTAGATATATTATAATAACAGGTAGGGTTCGGGTAGTAAAATTAGGAACCGATTAATGTCGGGTCCGGTTCCGGTTCCGGCAAATAGAGACAGGGTACCCGGACCCGAAACCGATACCCGGAACCTATAAAATATTAAATATTTTTACTTTTTTGAGAAACATTTGGACTACTTTTAACTTTCTCCAAAGTTGTTTGTTGCACGCCTGCACATTGATTTTCCCCATCCCAAGACGCAAATATTTCAGCTTTTTCACCCCTTTATTCTATAATGCTTTTTGTGCCCTAAGAGAAAACACACAAAACTCTCTCAATAGCAATGACGTTTTAGCTACACCACCGAGCTTCATCATCGTCGTTGTTAAAGCTTTCTCTCAGGTACTTTCATCGTTGTCGTCGTTGAAGCTTCACCTTTGCCTCTTTCTCTCCCTTGGTTGTGTTCACGTCGTTCCTAAAATGCATATGGGTTCATATCTAACTCTTCAATTTCTTTTTAATATCCTATGCTTCTGTTCTTTTCCAGGCGATACTCATCTTCAATTTGTATTACTTTTTGATTTGAAATGTAAATCTATTTTTAAAATTTGTGTATATTTTTGTAGCTCTGAAGATGAAATTTAGAGATTTACTAGTATAAGAAAGTTTTTCTTTTGTATTGAAGAAGAGCCTATGAACACGAAAATAAGTTTAATTCAGATATTTCCAAATTTATTTTGAAATCAACACGTTCAATTAATTGAGTGTCAAATTTGGCTTACAATTTTAGGTTTTGGTTACAGAATTAGCTTTTCTACAATGAATAGGTTTTCTAAAACTTCTTATAAGGGTACTAAAACCTTCGATTGCAGGCTAAAAAACTACTGGATGAAATTATTTTAGAACTCTTTTTGATTCTCATAGGCTAAAAATTGTTGCTTAATCTGTGTTTTTTTATTTACAGAATACCCGGGAACCTACCCGGACCCTGCTTAAAAATTGTTGCTTAATCTGATGAAGACTACAGATTGACATACATGAAAAGTTTCGAGATGAAATTAAAGAAAATAAAAGGAGACGGAGATGATTTGTGGTGCTAAATAGGGCTGGCCAGTGGGCCGGGACAGCCCGACCCCGACCCGAGCCCGTCCCGACCCCGCCCAAAAAAAAAAAAAAAAAAAAAAAAAAAATTACGGGGGCGGGACTCGAACTCGGGACGGGACGATGTCTCGTCCCGCGAGACCCGAGCCCGCCCCAGGCCCGCGAGACCCGAGCCCGCCCCGACCCCGACCCCCGACCCCCGCCTCGCCCTTTGCAAAAATGGCCGTTGCACCAACGACCATTTTAGATTATGGCCGTTGGCAACCCGCCATTTTAGCCCCCCCCTCCCCCAACCCCCTACCCCTTAATATTTATTTTTAACCCATAAGTTATTATATTTACACTTTAACCCAATTTTTCAACTATAAATAACTCATTTTCTCTTCATCTTTCTCACAAATCTTCCTACAATCTCTCTAATTTCTCAATATATCTCTCTACAATTCTACATTGTTTGCTAAATATTCAATTTTATTTATTCATTTGGGAATTGGTAGTGAAGTTGGCAACTAGCTTGAGGATCTTCCATCGAGCAAAGTTTCAATTTTCAACCTCTCGATTACACGTCGACGTTACGTCGGCGTTTGGTACATTCGTTCCTTCATTAAATTATTATTGTCTGTTTATTTAGTTTAGATCACTTAATTTTATTGTCTTTAATTATTTATTTATTATCATAATTAAAATGGAAGGATTAAAAGGTATGTTTAAGGGTAAGGGTAAGGGTGCTTCTTCTAGTAGGGGCAACCAGGGCAAGGGTACTTCTTCTAGTCATCTTATTCCTACACATGATGATTTTGTTGATACTCAACATTTTCCTACAATATCATTAGATTTAGACCAGGAGCTATTTTCTGAAACTCAAGAAGACTTTAATTTAGACGATGATCTAGATGATATACCCACTAATGTTGATGACAACACACCCACTAGTGCACCTTCAACCGAAATACCTCCTATTCCCCCTAGTATGAGACGAGGTCCAAAGCAAAACGACCATTAAAATCAGATGCATGGACATTTTTTGATAGGGACGTAGAGAATCAAGTAGCCATATGTAAAATTTGTAAAAATGTTTTAAAATTTAAAACTCGGAAAAGGTCACGGTGGGACGGGGGTTTAATTAGACACGTAGTAAGTGCTCATCCAGCCTAGGTATGCCCAATACCAGGCTTCAAAACCGGGTGCGCAAACGCCGCTCCATCGGGACAAGGTTCACATACCGATATCGTCCCGACCAAGTACAGTGGTCAAATTAACCCTATGACGGGGGGAATTGTAGGCTCTAAATACAATAAACATAGAGATAGGGAAGCAATATCAAAATTAGTTGTTGTGGAGGGTTTGCCTTTTTCATTTCCTTCATCTCCCGGTTTTATTCATTACATTAGAGATATATATAATCCCGCTTTTAACGGTTTTCCTAGATCAACCGTTAAGAGAGATGTATTTAAATTCGCGCATGAATATCAACAATATTTACGTTTTTCATTATATCATTTTAATGGCAAAGTATCCATCACGTCCGATATAGGTCGTAGTACTAACGGCCATGATTATTTAATCGTAACTTGTCATTGGATAGATTATAAATGGTCTATGCAAAAACGTATTTTAGCGTATAGATATATAGATGATAGGCACACCGGTACTTTTATTGCAGAAAATATTTATCAAGTGTGCGATTATTACGGAATTACCGATAAAATTATGACTATTACATTAGATAACGCTTCTAGTAACAATTACGCAATTACAATTTTAAAAAATAGTTTAACTCCGTCTTTTCCGTACCATTTTCATATAAAATGCGCGTGCCATATATATAACTTAATTGTAAAGGATGGTCTATCACTTTTTGAAGACATTCTTAGTAAAATACAATTTGCTATAAACTTTATTTTTAAAAGTAATAAAGTACAACGTAGAAAAGAATATAAAAAAATTTGTCATGATTGCCAACTACCTTTTAGAAAAATTCCACAAGAAGTATCCACTAGGTGGAATTCTTTATACGAGCAACTACTTGTTGCTTATGACTATAAATTACCTATAACTTTATTTTTTAACTCTCATAATAAAAAGCCAAATTGATATGATTTTAGATAGTGATTGGGAAAAAATTTCCGAACTTATTGTATTTTTAGAGAAATTTTTTCAAGCAACAAAAGAATTTTCCGGTATATATTATCCTACTATTTCAACTATGTTATTTTATATAACTCTAATATTTTTATTACTTAGTGAATATATGGAAAAACCAAACTTATAAGGCCTATTAAAAAAATGTTTCTCAAAATAAAAAAATATTTTATTCCTATTCCCCGTATTTATATTATTGGTTCCGTATTAAATCCTACTATTAAAATAGACGGTACAAAATCACTAATTGAAACTATTTACGATTGTATAGAAGTACTACCACCTCCAAGTCCCAAAAATCTAAATCACCCACCACCTATTGAACAAACTAAAGAAGAAGTATTGTCTAGCGTAGAACACCAATGCAAAAATATATATAGATTTTATCAACAAGAAAATGCTAGTAACTTACCGGCTTCCATACCATCTTCTTCATCTTCAACACAACCTCACAAAAGACATCTTGTTTCGTTTTGCGGCTAGTATTGAAAGCCTCGTAAATAGAATGTGCGGCCGTACCTCTACTACTAACCAAATTAGCGAGTTGGATATTTTTGTTTTGCGGTGGTTCGTATCGTATCAAGAAGTTATCAATGAAGATGGACATGAAGACTTGTGAAATACCGGATGGGGAATGAGAAGACCTTTCCGACACTTTCAATGATGGCTCGAGATGTTTTGAACATTCAAGCGTCGTCAATCGCGTCCGAAAGCGCTTTTTCTCGCAGCAGATATCAAATAGGAGACCACGTACACTCATTAGCCGGAGACAGACTTGAAAATTGCAGTATTATTCAGAGATTGGATACGAGCGGAGCGGAGAAGGTGCGGTCAACCGGAGATCAACGAAGAAGATGATGAAAACTACAACGAAATCTTAACCGAAGGTAGTGGAAGCGACGTAGATCAATTTGACCAACAAATACCAATTCCAACCGAAGAACCACATGAAATCATCAAGCAATTAGAACAGGTTTTTTTGAGAATGTAATTTTTTTAATTGTAATTTTATTATGTAATTTGTAACTTTTGGACAACACCACAAAGTTGCAATTTAGATTTTAGACAATTGTATTTGTATTACAAAAAAATCATATGTCTATTAAATAATATAAGAGGCACAAAAACAGCCTTGGGATGTTTTTATTACACTATCTTGTTTTGTTTATTGAGTTTTTTTTATACATATGTTATTTAAAAACAAAAAAAAAACCCGCCATATCCCGACCCGAGCCCGACCCCGACCCGAGCCCGCCCCGACCCGAGCCCGACGGGATCGGGATCGGGACGGGACTTGCTCCGTCCCGCCGACCCGACCCCGCCGAGCCCGCCGACCCGACCCCGCCCCTTCTCCCGTCCCGCCCCGACCCCGACACCGCCAGACCTGGCCCGCCAGACCCGAGCCCGGCCCACTGGCCACCCCTAGCTAAAAATGAGTATTTTTTTCTGCACTTTAAAAACGAAAGACAACCCTTTGATATTATGGAATGAGCTATAAGTTGAAAAATTATTACTTTAGAAATGAATTAATTAGCTTATCATTTTTTTTCTTTCCAAAATAATTGCTTAATTTATTTTTAATATCTAACGGTAGAATATGAAGGTAGTTAATTCTACATTAGTTCTCAACTTTTGAATTTAGTGTATTTCCTTTTTGGTCTTCCTAAGTTCACTCACTTCATTTAATCTTATTTATTTTCTTTCATTAAGAGTGATTGTTACGGACAAAAAATGGAGGTTTCATTTTACACTGTTAATTAACAAAGTAATAAGGAAAAAATATCATAGAATTAGTCAAGTTAGAAAAAGAGGAAAGTATTCTTCTCCACCTTAAGTGCTAGCAAGCTTAATTGTATAAGAGAGTTCAATTTTTTCTTATGAAAAATATGATATTATTGACTCTCTATTGAAAGAAAAAGAAATGAAATGTTAGTGAAAAACACATTAAAACTTAAAGTCTAATATATATGAATTTGCATATTAAAATTAATTTAATATATAATATTTTAAAAGAATATTTCGTAATGAGGTCTTTCAAGATCGCGCGAAGTGCGGACAAATTTACTAAGCTTGGTTATACAACAAATTACATAGCTGAGTGATAAATGATATGAGATTATGTTTTAGTTAATCATATTCTAGTAATAAGAGCCTACGTAAATGAAATATGATACTATGTATTTATTGAGTTAATGTGAACATCAATTGTGATAAAAAATATATTTCATATTTGTTCCCTGAAGAATGATGAGAGGACCATAATTACCTCGACCATGAGATATGTACATGGTATCTGACACCACATCTAATAGCTAAACCTTTCAATTGGACTATGATATTGTATAAATTCGGACAGGAATTAGTTGGAGCTTCTAAACCAGAGAAATTGGATCAAATTTGGGAAGTTAAAATGTATTCGAACTTGCAATGAGGGAGAAATTCGTGTATACATGAATTACAGGTTCCACAAGTAGAAAGTGAGTACTAGTACATTAATGGTCATAGAGAATTCAGAAAGGATCTAATCGTAAATACAGACTTCAACCTGTGCGGGTAGAGGCGAATGTGACCAAGTAGATCAAGGCAGTGAATTATGAAATTGTATTATTATGTGATGTACTGCTCTTTACTTGTCAACTTGGTTGAGTTTGCCAAGACCATTGCAGTTTGCACAGACAATCTGAGTTTGATCCTTTCTAGCTGCATTTGCTCTCAATAATCAAAAGCAATTTACCCCTTTGTCCCTTCACTAGACTTTTTCCTTATATTAAAGAGATTCAATAATTTATATGTAACAACAATATACCCGGTGTAATCTACAAATGGGGTCTAGGGAAGGTAGAGTGTGCGCAAACTTTACCCTTACCTTGGAGGTAGAGACGCTATTGCGATAGACATTCAACAATTTATATGTAACAAAAAAAAATATTTTTACGCTTTTCAATGAAGAATCCCCTTTTCTCAGCTTGGCTCTGCTATAGAGATCACTTCACTATTAACTAGAGGTTTCAGATTTTTGCGCCTTATTAATAGAATAATAATTATTAATATAGTTAATTATTATTATTATTGTAATTAAGTTGTATATATGGTAGGAGGTAAAATATTAATTAGGATTATCTTGTTATTAGAAAGATTAGCAATCTTATTATTATCATTAGGAAGATTAGCAATCTTATCATTATCATTAGGGAGATATTTAGGCATGATCTTCTCCCTATCATTATCTTGTATAGTTATATATTAACCACATTATTGTGGAAGAATAAGATGAGGAAAATATTCTACTTACTCTAAGTATTCTTACATGGTATCAAGAGATTAGGAAAAGATCCTATTATAAACCTTCCCAATTCGGCCAACCCCCCACCCCTTAGCCGAATTTCGTACTTTCTTGTTCATTTTTTTTTTCATCTCCATTATTGTTCATCATGCTTTTTTTGTCCTCCATTCAACCATGTCTGACTCCAAAAATAATTTTCATCCAGCCCTTACCGTTTCAAACATTAAAACACACGTTTCCATCACCTTGGAGATGGAAAATGTCCACTATGCAACTTGGGCTGAACTATTTAAAATTTGTTGTCGTTCCCACCAGGTGATTCATCATATAATCCCGCAGGAGAATGACAAAGGAAATGAGTTGAAGACTGATGATGACAAAGAACTCTGGAAAAATCTTGATTCCAAGAGTTCTATCTTGGATTTACGCAACAATCTCTTCGGACTTGTTACACACAATAATGGAACCAGATTCTACAACCATGGAGGCTTGGAATCGGTTGCGGGACATTTTTCAAGAGAACAAAAATTCTTGCGCCGTTACGTTAGAACCAGAATTCTCCACCATTGATATGACGAATTTTCCAAATGCATTGACATATTGTCAACGCCTTAAAGTCTTGTCGGGTCAACTTAAAAATGTTGGTTCGTCGGTTACCAACAATCGCTTGGTTTTACAAATGGTTGTGGGACACTCATTCGACAAAGCAATCCTCTCCCTTTATTTTATCAAGCACGTTTGATGCTTATACTTGAAGAGGCGGGTTTCGCCAAAAAGGCCGCCATCGTTTCTAATTCTGCCATGATTGGTACTCCCACAAATGACAGTACTATACATTTTGAACCAACACAATAAAATCTGGGAAAAAATAGTAATAAAAATCGGGGTGGAAATCGCGAAAATAATAAAAATGGAGGCCACCGGAATTCTGGTGGCGGTGGCGGAAATTCCAGCAGGCAAAACACCAGCGAACAGTAGCAGTGACAGCCCTGCGGCGGACAGTGGGCATGGCAATGGCCATGGGCAGTGTCGTCGTGCCCCTTCCCAACTACGAACTGGGCCAGGCCCAATTTTTGTCCAACTGGACTGCCCATTGCCATGCCAAGCAATTTTGGGCCCAGAACAGTTTCCAGCACTGCAAATCATAGTCCAGGCAGTAATGGGCCACTGCCGAACCAATGGCAGGAGGCCCATTTGACGATGGCTAGCCCAACCGATATTGAGGCCACTATGCACACTCTTGGGCTCAATCCACCTGATGCAAATTGGTACATGGACTCCAGAGCGACGTCTCACATGACGTCATCCCAAGGTAATCTCTCATCCTATTTTAATTTGAGCAAAAATAATGGTATAATTGTCGGAAATGGACATTCTATTCCAATTCGGGGTTATGGTTCTACTAATTTGCCACCACCAAACCCACCACTAGCCTTAAAAAATGTCATTCAAGCTCCACAATTAATCGAAAACTTGGTATCTGTTAGAAAGTTTACTACTGACAATTGGGTGTCTATTGTTTTTGACCCTTTTAGATTTTCTGTGAAGGATTTTCAGACGGGGAGCCTTCTTATGAGATGTGATAGCCAAGGCGAGCTATATCCAATAACGTCATCTATTCAACTGTCCAAGTTACCATTTTCTTTTGCAGGAGTAGCCTCTTCTTTATGGCATGAACGGTTGGGTCATCCGGGGGTACCAGTCTTAGCCTCCCTTTAGCAAAATAAGTTTATTTCATGTACTCAATCCAAAACATTAAATAAATGTCATTCATGCCCACTTGGTAAACAAGTTAAATTGTCATTTGTTTCCTCTAGTTCATGCACTCTTATGCCATTTGATATTATCCACTGTGATATTTGGACTTCCCCCGTTTTGAGCTTGTCGGGCCATAAATATTACTTGCTTCTGTTTGATGATTACTCTAATTTTTTGTGGACATTTTCCTTGTCTAAAAAATCACAAGTTTTCTCCACTTTTCTAAAATTTAGAGCTTTCATCAAAATTCAATTTGAATGGAAAATCAAGAATATTCAATGTGATAATGGCAGGGAGTTTGACAATAGGCATTTTTGGGATTTCTGCAATTCTCATGGTTTAAATTTCCGCCTTTCATGTCCCCACACATCCTCCCAGAATAGAAAGGCAGAACGCAAAATACGAACCATCAACAATATTATCCGCACATCCCTTGCCCATGCCACACTTCCCTCCTCATTTTGGCACCATGCACTACAAATGGCCACATACTTGGTAAACATACTCCCTCAAAAGAACTTGTCCTACCAAGCTCCACTAAAAATCCTATACCTACGGTACCCTTCTTACTCCCATTTACGGGTATTAGAGTGCTTATGCTATCCTCTTTTTTCATCAACTACCATCACCAAACTTCAACACCGGTCGACTCCGTGTGTGTTCTTGGAATATCCATCTAATCATCGAGGTTACAAATGTTACGACTTATCTTCAAATAAAATAATTATAAGTCGTCATGTAATTTTTGATGAAACGAATTTCCCATTTACCAAAATACACACGTCTAGACCCTACACCTATGATTTTCTTGATGATAGCTGACCCCCGTACTTAACCCAATTTTAAACTATCCCGAGCTCACTGTTTCAGGAAACCAGAATGATTTGGGCCAACTGGGCCCGAAATAGTGGCCCAGCCGCAAGATAATATATTTCAGCTGACTGGGCCTCCAGTCCCAAGGCCCAGTGCTTCGAATCTGCCTCCTTCCAGGCCCTCCGTGATTTCCCAGCTTAGTGTCGTTGTCCAGCCTTCTAGCAGTGACTTGGGCCGAGGCCCAGCATCCTCCATCATACCAAACAGTGTTATTTCCTCAGCCCAAAACTCAGTCAACCGACCCACTACCCAAAGCCAACACAGTATTGTCAAACCCAACACCAAATATAGCCTACACACTCAACACTCAAAATCACTATTACCCCGTAATCCTGTGACTGCTCTTCATGCCCTGAATTGGAAAATGGCTATGAACGATGAATTTAATGCTTTTATTAAAAATAGGACGTGGGAATTAGTACCTCGTCTACCTCATGCTAATATTATTCTATCTATGTGGATATTTAGTCACAAAGAAAACCCTGATGGTTCTTTTGAGCGGCATAAAGTCTCTCTTGTAGGTGATGAAAAAACACAACGTGTTGGCATGGATTACGTTGAGACGTTCAGTCCTGTGGTCAAACCAGTGACTATCCGAACAGTACTGAGTTTGGCTCTCTCAAAGGGTTGGCCATTTCATCAATTGGATGTCAAAAATGCATTTCTCTATGGACATCTAAATGAAACTGTATACATGTACCAACCTTTGGGGTATAGGGACTCTAAATACCCAAATCATGTGTGCCTTCTCAAAAAATCATTATATGGACTAAAGCAAGCTCCCAGGGCATGGTATAAGCGATTTGCAGATTTTGTTTCACATATTGTTTTTTCTAACAACCGTTCCGATCACTCTCTGTTTATTTATCGTCAGGGTAATAATATTGCTTATCTTCTCTTATATGTGGATGATATTATATCAACTACCTCATCAGATGCTCTTCGAAAGTCTATCATGTCACAGCTTGGTTCTGAATTTGCAATGAAGGACCTGGGCCCGCTACACTATTTTTTAGGCATAACAGTGACACGACATGCATGTGGTTTATTTCTCTCCCAAAAGAAGTATGCAACAGAGATTGTGGAAGGCTGGTATGTCCTCCTGTAAACCCTTAACAACTCTGGTGGACACTAAATCCAAATTGAGTGCATCTTCCAACAAGCCTTTTGTCGACCCACACTCTACCGCAGCCTGACAGGAGTCTTGCAGTATCTAACCTTCACTAGACCGGATATATCTTATGCTGTACAACAAGTGTGTCTTTTCATGCATAATCCGATGGATGATCATATGTATGCTCTGAAACGCAATGCGTTATAGACAGGGTACCCTTGAATATGGCTTGCACTTATATCCATCATCCACGTCCACACTTGTCTCCTACACAAATGTAGACTGAGAGGCTGCCCAGACACAAGGCGCTCCACCTCAGGTTATGGTATATTTCTGGGTGATAACTTGGTTTCTTGGTCCTCAAAAAGACAAGGCACATTATCAAGATCCAGTGCCGAAGCAGAATATCGAGGGGTTGCCAATGTAGTGTCTGAATCATGTTGGCTTCAAAATCTTCTTCTTGAGCTACACTGCCTGATTTCGAAAGCCATTTTAGTATATTGTGATAATATTAGTTCTATCTACCTGTCCGGCAATCCAGTCAATCATCAACTCACAAACACATATTGAGCTGGATATCCACTTTGTTCGTGAAAAAGTATCACGCGGTCAAGTGCGGGTGCTACATGTCCCGTCGCTCCATCAAATTGTTGATATCTTCACTAAAGGTCTTCCATTGGTGTTATTTGAAGATTTTCGGGACAACCTCAGCATCCGGTTGCCTCCCGCTTCGACTGCGAGGGAGTAATAGAACAATAATTATTAATATAGTTAATAATTATTATTGTTGTAATTAAGTTGTATATCTTGTATATATGGTAGGAGGTAAAATATTGATTATCATTAGGAAGATTAGCAATCTTATCATTATCATTAGGAAGATTAACAATCTTATCATTATCATTAGAGAGATATTTAGGCATGATCTTCATCCTATCATTATCTTGTATAGTTGTATATTAACCATATTATTGTGAAAGAATAAGATGAGGAAAATATTCTATTTACTCTAAGTATTCTTACACTTAAAATTATTCGGCGCTATCTGGCTGTCCAAATTAGTTAGGATAGTGAAGATGGTTAAACAGGAAAAATTAAAGCCAAATGGGAAAAATTAGTACGTGTCCTTGCGGGAAAAGAGTATAGGGAAAGCAGTTCCAAGCAATGCGACAGCAGCAGCACCAGCACCAGCAATCAAATAATTTGTTCCCTCAGATGACACATCTCCAAGTGCAGCTACCACTTTCAAAGATCTGAATTTTTTCTTGTTCTTGTGAGCAGTACATGATGACACCTCTGTACCAAGAAAATTTGATGGAATTGTAGTTGATTTCTTGGCTGAAAATTGCACACAAGCTATGGAGGAGGCCATGGTGAAAGTCCTATATGTTTTGATTTGGTTTTCTTGGATATGATATGGTATAAATCATGTATTATCCACAGAGATATGAGAGATTGAATTGCTGTTGTTGCCACAAGTGAGAAAAAAAAGGATAAGGAATCGACATAAGATTCAAGGATAAGTGGGGTCCCATGATCTAGATTTTCTAAGTCCAACCAGTTTTTCTTTGTTTAGTGTTGTTTGGTTGTGAGTTTATTCGTGGCTGCTATTGAACTATTACTATCATACAATTTTCTCCTTTATCCATCTTTTGGGCATTTTTCTTTTCTCAAAATGTCTTTACTGTAATTTATAGTACTATTATTTTCTGGACAACAATTTAGACTAAAGCTCTCTTTTGTTTAATTAAACGATGTAAACTCAGAGTACCAAAGTGTTGTGAAATTGTGACTTGGTGGATCGGAAAACAAGACATTATCACACTATGTTAGAAGTATTTTTAGGATGGTTTAGCCCAATAACTGACATAAGAATTGAGTTGGAATAGACGAGTATGGAAACAAAGGAGTGATATATGTGAAATGGGTTGGTTAACTATCTTTGCCCATCTATGGCCTTTAACAACCGTACATATTCGGATGATATAAGTGATACACAATTATATTGAGATAAGCTAATGAATCTTGGAGATGTGCCTTCTGGGGCTTAGTTCGAAAGAGAAGAAAGATTGATGTACAAACTCCCTTATCGGCAGTTGATATGAAAAAGAAGCTATTTATAAGATGTAGTAATACTTTTAATCACTTAATGATGTGAAATATTTTGGCAACTCAGCAAACTTGTATAAATTTGTGTAAATGAAACCAATATCTTGTTGGATAGTGTGTGAAGGGTGTCAAACGCCATGGGAAATAAAAATAAAATAAAACAAACTAAATGTCAATTCTGTTTTCGAATGTCGTCAATTATGTCATCCGACACCAGTAACAACACTTAGCAAAACAATAACTTTAAAGAGTAAATGCAGCGGAATTTAAAGAACACAAAAGTTTAAATTTTCATAAGTTATATATATTATATAACGTCAATGACCAATGTATTGTATATATATTATATATAAAAGTACAAATTTCTTTATTTACAGATTTACAATATAAAACGGAAAGAAATTAAAAGTTGAAGTCGCAGATGACTTCTGCCTGAAAAATATAACTACGTAGACATAGAAAACCTCTCATTACAGTCGCTCCATACAAAACTAATCTAGAATCTAAACAATAATTGTAATGTTGGACAGAATGTTGTCGACACACTCAGGCAACACTTGTGATTCAGATTTCTGAGAAGAAATCCCGAGAGCTCTCTTGGTATTTTTGCAATCTGATTCTGGATATTGATTCACTGCAGTAGCCTCTCTATCTATAGTACAGAGTCTTCCTTGAAAGACTCATCGATCGATTTTGGAAGTTGAGAAAAAGATGGGCAGCTTGTGGTAGATGATTAAGGAGTGAAAATCTCAACAACTTTGACTTGTTCCTTACTCAACTTCTTCCCCAAGATTTGACTTTTTCTCCCACGTTTTACAAAGCTCCAATTCACCACTCCTAAGTCATTTTTACCTCACAGTAAAATATTAATGCTTACCATGAAGTAAGACAAAAATATTGATGTTGGTCCGAATGTTATGACATTTTCCCCAACATTTTTATGTATTCAAATCAGTACTTTAGAAGATATGTTGGATCAAATGTCACAACACCAAACTCAACATTAACAATCTCCCTTTTTTTTTGCATTTCTTCACAAAACACATTACAAAATGTACAAATGACTTAGTGAACTGTGACAGATGTTTTCCAACACCTGTGATTACTGACAAGCTCCCCCTTAACCTGTGATGGCATACAAACAAAACTTGTGTATACCGATTCATAGAATTAGAAAAGAAGAAAGATGTTAGCACATATATACATATCATCCACTATATACAAAACACGAATAGAAATAACCATCGTCAACAAATATCCAACATCAATCCATCAAACCATTGAACAAGCATTTACATCTTAGGTTTAGCAACATCATTCAGCTTACTCCTTGCTCATCATACAGTAGCAGCAGCTTCCAGCAGCTTTCTACCCCTGTATAACAGCTTCAGCTTCCAACATTTGTCCCCCTTCATCTCTACAACATAAGAGCTTTAGCTTCCCCCCTGCATCAGCATCATCTCCCCCTTTTTGTGAAGAAAGTAGCATCATGAAATGTTAGCTTGTATCAAGGCATTCCTTGCAATATCAACCTCAGAAATCTGTTGGTTGATTTTTCTAATTTGATCCACAAGCCATTCAGTAGATAGTGTAGACTGTCTTGGACCAGTGTTGCCCAGAATGTTGGTGACATTTCTGGCAACATTTTCACTTTCAACTTCCTTCTTCCAGGGCAAGAAACTCTACTTGATCGACGAGTAGGGAAGGTAGAGGACCTTGGCCTTTTATCCAAAGATGAAAAATCAACAGTTTCATCAACATCTATAAGATTATTATCATCTCCAGGATAGCTAATATCTAAATGTTCATCAAAACCTTTAAAGACTATTGCTTTAGAAAGATCCTTAGGGAGATTTGAGGAAGTAGATAGACCCGGTTGTTGAGGGGTATTATGCTTGGGTATTTCCGATTCTGATGAAGGGCTAATGCTCATGGGTGTGTTGGGTGGAATGTTGGTTGATATTTGTTCCGACATTTGAGAGATTTCCATAGGTGAAGCTTGATGAGAGGGTTTTGAGATTGAGATTGGAGTTTGATTTGGTGATTCCATCGGGTAAGAGAATGTATATCCAATGTATTTTTCCCTTTTATTTATTTATTTATTTATTTGTTTTTATGAAAAAAAATCAAAAATTCAAAAATGATAGCAAATGGGAGGAATATTTATATACATGGCTTTATCTTTCTTAGCAACAAAAATCCTTTAGTTTTAGGTGTTTCATTTTTACACAAAAACTTACACCTAAAATATTGGGATAATCATCACGGTAGGAATAAAATATAATCTTATCATTTTAAATTTAGAAATTCCTATAAACAAGGCATATAATAGGGAGTAGGATGATATTTCGACGATCAGATAAGCACAACATCCCAACACATATCACATTCTGAAAATGTCAACAGCAATGTTGGCAACATTTTGGACGACACAAGTATTTTGATCCTACAAGAACTTTTTGTTTTGGCAACAAATAAAGAAACATTTTATATGTATTTTATGAGTTTGACCACTGGACCAATGTAGCATTTTTCCATCGTGTCCTTGATCTAATCATATAACACATACAAAAGAATTTTTCGTGTCAATAATAATACTTATTTAGTATTCTCAAAATTCTTTTGAAGCACTCGATACTCCTATATTTATAAAGGCTTTGCCTTATTTTGATACTCCTTTTTATGATATATATATATTATCGCAGAGAACGGTATCACTTTTATAACATATTCTTATTGAAGGATCTTTCTTGTGTGACCAAAAGTTATGCACTATACAACAACAATAATCAGTTAGTGAAATAACATAGGTAAATGTCACCCGAAATGTTAGACAACGTTTCAGCCGACATTCACAAAAAATGCCTTCTTTTTAGAGATTACAAAGACCAAGAGATTTCTTCAAACTAGAAAACCTCTCATGGTCCAAAGCTTTTGTAAAAATATCAGTTAGTTGATGAAGAGTATCAACATGTTCAATTTTAACTAGCTGTTTTTCAACTAAATCTCTTAAAAAGTGATGTCTAATATCAATATATTTTGTACGTGAGTGCTGAATTGGTTTTTGGAAATATTTATAGCACTCAAATTATCACAGTACAAAATAAAAATATTGCTAGTAAATCCATAGTCGTCTAACATGTGTCTTAACCATATTAATTTAAAGCAACAACTTCCAGCTGCTACATATTCAGATTCAGCAGTTGAAAGTGAGACATAGTTTTGTTTACAACTATACCATGAAACAAGATTATTGCTAAGATAAAAACACCCCCCACTTGTACTTTTTCTATCATCCACATCTCCAGCCCAATCTGAGTCACTAAATCCTATTAAGTTAGGATTAGTGTCTTTGGAATACCATATTCCCAACTCACATGTGCCAACAACATATCGAATAATACGTTTCACGGCATTTAAGTACGACATTTTAGGACAGGCTTGAAAACGTACACAAACACAAACACTAAACATAATATCTGGGCGACTAGCAGTAAGATAAAGAAGGCTACCTGTTGACACTCAATTTTGTCCCATTTTTTCTGATATTTATTTGCAATTTTAAATATTTTGACACCTCAAAACAATTTTAATATATATACATACATGCATATATATATATTTATTTATTTATTTTTCCCTCCATATCATCGTTATTATTATTCGTATTTTTTTACTATCATATATATATATATATTTATTTATTTTTTCCCTCCATATCATCGTTATTATTATTCGTATTTTTTTACTATCATTCGCCTTTTAATATCCTAATAATAGTTTTTGCCCAAGTATTTTACGTTATTTTACTTTCGCAAAACGGCATCGCATTTTTTTATTTAAATTAAGAATTAAGCATTTCGCAAATATTATGTTTTTATTATTATCACATCATTGTTTTTATCTTTATAATTTACGCTTTTGCAAAGCATTTTTTATTATAATAAACTCCCTTTTATATTTCAACCCAAAACATTCCAACCCACCCAAAGAACCCAATCGGCTCAACACCCACCAGCCCAAGTCTCCCCCAACTGAACCGGCCCAAAACCCAACTAAAACCCCTAAATCCCATCTTCAACTAAATCGTCCCCAAAACCAGCAAGTAGGGGTGGGCAAAAACCCGGAGAACCGAGAAAACCGAACCGAACCGAAATTCGGTTATGTTTTTTCTCGATTTTTTTTGAAAAAAACCAAATTTTTGAAAATCGAACCGAATCAGGATTTAGTGATTCGGTTATGTTTTTTTAATTTTGGATACGAACCGAACCAAAAAACCGAATTAAATAAATATATTTTTTAATTTTTAATTTTTAATTTTTATTTTAGGCTACTACTATCTCTTGAATCATAGCCATTGAAGCTAATCTATGAAGCTTTTATGGAAGTCGCATGCGACATGAACTTGATTAACATATCACGGAAGCATTGACATAAAATGTAGGGAGAAAAAGTAGTTGTAAATTGATAAAAATTTAAATAGTCATAACTTTGCGCTCGGATGTTCGTTTTACCCAATTGTTTTTTTGATTTTGCATATTTTTTTTAGACGGGGCCGGTAAAACTCCCAAAAGGAAGTTTTTTTGGGAGTTTTACGCAGCCAATTTTTAGAAATACGTCAGTTTTCCCATTCAATTTGTGTTTTCCCCAAATCAATTTCTATTTTCCTTTTTCTTTAGTAAACATATCACGATACACAATAGATTTCAACGTCAAATTTTCATGATATTGTGGGTGTGAATGTCAATTTCAGTTTTGGAAATTCAATTTTTTAATAAATTTAAAAAATTCTCCGACCCGACCCGACCCGGCCCACTAGAAAAACCGATATAATCCGATACGTTCGGCATATAAACTGAACATATCGGTTTTTTTAAAGTTGTATTCATTTTTTTAAAAAAACCAATTTTTATTCGTTTCATATTTTTCGAATACAAAACCGAACCGAACCGAACCGATATACGCCCACCCCTACCAGCAAGAAACGTAACTAGAAACTGAGCCCAAACCAAATGACCCTTTACACCGGCAACCCAACGGACCACCGGATAAACGTCTCACCGACACCCCTGCCATCAATCTCCTTTTCCCCATCACCCTCACTATCACCCATGACCTTTTGAGGCATATGAAGAGATGCAGAAGCTCTGGTAGGCAGATGCAAAGAAGGAACCTCAAAATCCTTTGGATTCAAGGTTGACCCCGTTGAATTCAAGCGCCAAACGGCACCAACGGCTCTCTTCCTTTACAATCAGTCTCTGCAAAACCTGAAAAGCCCATCCCCTTTTCATGCTTTCAATGCCAGAATTCTCAAAACTTTTCCCTTCTTTTTGAATTCGAATTTCAAACTCAAAAGCTTCTTGAAGAAGCTGTTGAAACCCCTCAATCTTAGCTATAAATACAACCTTTTGTTTTGTGTTGGGGGGGGTTCTTTTTTTTTTTTTGGACAAAAAAGTGTCTGGTTTTTTTCAAAAGCAGAACAAAAATTGATATTTTCTGGGAGGTTCTTTGAAAAAAGAGGGTCTGTTTTTTTCAAAAAAGGCAGAACAAAATCGATCATCCTTTGTTCTCTAAAGAATCCAGAGAGCCAAAAATCCTTTCTTGAACAAGTTTCGATTTTGAAAAATTCCCTCTTTTACTCTCATTCTCGGTTCGACAAAGCCACGAGATACTTAAGCCTTTATTTCCTTATAATCGCATAAACAAAACTTCTCCGAGCAGGATCGACGATTCGAGATAACGCCTCGGTTCGCTGTCCGGAGAAGGTTCGTAAATACATCTCTCTATTTATTTTTCTGCATTTTCGTGCTTTCTTTGTTGTATTGGTCATATGTAGTAGTTTATGCATGTTGTTGTGTTCTTTCATGTCTATACTAGGATAAGTATGACATCATGTTTAGTTAATTACTATTGTATAGATGTATTTTTTATCTGTTCCGTTAAGCTCAAGACTAGTATTGCATTTAGTGTAATGTGCTGAAGATGCCGCTAGTACCTATTTAAAGGGACTAGGATATTAATTAGCTAAATGCCAAATGATATTTTCTTGTTCGATGAACTGAGCATGTTTAGTACGTCATGATAGGTCTGTGTTGTATGGTTTCATGTCAAGATGTCATGACATGTGATTAATTTAAGGTTTGGTTATAGACCATAGTCTAATCCTTCATATTGCTTCATCTGGTAATAAGGTTCTGATTGTTTCACTGATTCAGAGTATGTGTTTGTGCAATATGTTTATTTGTCCCTTATGATTCATGAATAACTCAAGTTTAAAATTGTTTTAAATATCTACTAACATGGTTATGTAATCTAGGTAATAGTGTTTAGGTTAGTCAGCAAGAAAGTTTTGTGCAAGTCTAGGCACTTTGGTCCTTTGTTTGGATGATTACATACCAAAATGTGAGATCTGCCTATCTTGATTAAGCCCCCTTTTCATTTAGCCCATAGTTATTGTCATTATCTATTACATATGTTGCTTGACTTGTGTTGTATTGTGTAAACCATGCTTATCCTATTATTCCATTGTCTTTGGGGTGTTACTGTGTCCAATATACAACCTGAGAAAGACTCTGTGTGTGCCCTGGCCTAAATGGTCCTACCTACCTGAGATGTTATTCTTGATTGGTCATTTGGTCATCATTGTTTGTCTCACATATCTGTAGGATTAGCCATGTACTTATCTCATATGTTCTTAGGTTCATCATGCTTACTGTGTAACATAATGTGACTGTGTATGTTCATGTTCAAATGGTCCTGCTTTCCTCTGAAATGTTGGGTTGGATTAGAGATGCTCTCATATGACATGTAACTTAAATATGTTTGTGTGTCTAGGCCATGATACTTGTTCTGCTGAAACATTAGTTTGAAACTGACTACTTGTCCATTTGCCTAGCATGTTTGTTGAATGTGTCATGTTATATTTGGTTGTTTGACCCCTTTCCATGTCCAGTATGTCTAATATGCCAGTCATGTTATGTTTTGCCTTTCTAATGTCAGCATGTCTAGCATATATATATATAGTATACAACTGCCCCCCTCTGCATATCCAAAGATCTGTCCCCTATAATAAATTTTTAAGTATACTTCTCATAATGGTTAGGCTATCACATACATATATAGACCAGTCAAGTGTCATCTTAAGTAGTATATCACATGTCTAGGATTTTGCATATTTTGTGTATCCTAAACACCCTTGCATATTTAAAATGGTATATTTGGGGGATTTGCTTGGTCATTCCTCTATGTAGTATATCCATGGGATGGATTGCATTTGTCCTATCTGTTTGAATGTTGAAGCATGTCTACAATAGCATCTTAGGTTCTAAATTTTCTTATATCCTGCCATGTCCCAGTCTTTTTTATAGCATGATATAACAACTAATTGATTAAGATAGTACCTGTATTGGCACCCCCTGCTGGAACCAGTTCATAGCATGTTAATCAAGAGTCCCCTGCTACTCATACTCAACTTTTGATCTCGTCTTTCTTTTCTTTAAGCATGCTTAGGTGTGTTTAGAATAGTTGAAACCTGCCTACAGATCTGATATAGTTGACTTTGATTAGATAAAAGGTCTATATTCTATGATAATACTCATCTTCCTTGATATACATGCTGAGCCTGCGCATTTACCCTCATTTCCACAGATCAGTTCCTGTGTTGGATGTGATAGTAGCTTATCAAATAGTCGAATATTGTGTCAGTGAAAGATAATCCCAGTCTATTTTCTTTTCTTCCATATGTTGAACCTGAGTTCTGCTTATGTCAGCCTGTTTTGGATATTAAATGTGATCCTTCTCTAATTATGTGATTAAGTAATATTCAATTAATTCTCTCTTCCTTTCCATGGGAATTTTGTATGTTGTGATATATTTGTTAGTGAACAAGGGACATAGATCTGAGTATACACCCGATGTATATTCGAGTCACATACTTTGTATACCTGTGGGTATACCCTTGATGAGACCTTTTATATATCACTTGTAAATATGGACTTGCATGATTGTCTGAGATTTGGGCTTATCACATAGTGGGATGGTCTTCTTCCCCTTCTTTAAGACTGCAAATTACATTTAGGCCCCTCTTTCGTTTCTGCGCATGGTGTGTAAAGCCCACCAGACCTTAAGCCGTTGTTGTGATCGCTGGGACTGCTAAGATTAATATAAAATAAATGTTTAATTTCCAGTATTGTATTTATTTCTGCTAAGTCTGGATATCTTCTAATTCATATGTATGTTTCCCTCTCCCTTTATTCCCTTTGCATGAACATGGGCCCACGGGGGCCACATCTCGCTGATTTTCCCAAAATTCGGAGAGTCCAACAACATATTCACCTCACATGAATTATTTGTTTACAATTTTAGATATATATTTTTATGTCTAGTCGACTAATCATTTTCTTTTCTTTGTTTGACATGAAATCATCGGAGCAACGAAGTGTCTCATTATGAGACTCGTCATGACCTTGCCAAACAAAGACCCGCATCCACATTCCTTGCATTTTCCAACCTCGGGATTTCAAAACAAATAGGGCGAGATGATGTCATCCGCCTTAGTCCCCTTTTATTATCATTCTTTAATTTCGTAATTTCTATTTTTGGGTTGTAATAATTATTTAATATTTGTGTGATTGTTAGGACATTTAGAATAATTAGGCTATGAATGGATAATTAATAGGGTAGTTTAAAATTGGAAACCCTTCGCTAGTTTATTTATTTTAGGCTCGAACAATTTTAAAATAAAAAATCCGGCGCTAGTTCATTTAGGCTCGCCATGCATGTTTCAAACTTTTAAGATAATTTGGTCATATTTTACTCACACTACTAATCATACGAAATGACGTCTTGTTTTTATCCAATTCGCTATGAAATAACTTCCAAAAAATCACTTCCTTTGCATTACAAATAAACTGCTTTTCTCCTTACTATGCATGTTTGTCACCCAAAAATCAACTTTGCATATATTTCAAAAATAATGCCATACAAATGCATACTTTTTTAACTTTACATCTTTTATAAATGTCATATATATGCATATCCTTATCCAAAATCAATTTTACACATATTTTTAACAATGCCATACAAATGCATACTTTTACAAAATACATCCCTTTATTAACTACTTGCAACATCAATTTTACCTTTATATTTTTAAAACTTACATTTTTAGCATAATAATTAACTTGAGTTTGACCGGATAACCGCAAGTTAGCGGATCTTAAAGGATGTCTAACCCCTTCCCTTTAGGATAATAAAGAACCCTTACCCAGAATCTCATAATTTTGCAGACAATAAATCGGAGTTCACTTTGCAACATTTAGTTAATATTTAGGTGTCCTAATTCACTGTAGAATAATTAGATGGCAATTCCTCAACAACTTTAACATATTTAATCAATCCAAGGGGGAATCAGACCATCATATCGCGAACTGCGGTAAAAAAATGGGTGCGACAGCATGGCGACTCCACTGGGGAGTTTCAGGTTCTTAACCATAGCAAACCCAGGTTAATAATTATTTTTGCTCCTTTTTTGATCTACTGCTTTAAATTGTTTCCTTTTTGAAAATTTTGTATGCTTAACTGCTACTTTCTTTTACTGCCTTTCTTAAATTGGCATTCCGCTCATATTTCCTCCATTTTGGAAAATTGACACTATCACACATAACACGTGAGGTGCGTTTCGTGCACCCGCAAAATTTTCTTTCAAATTTCCAAATTTTAGTAGAGTTGGTGTATGCGCGGAGTGTCCGGACCATCCGGTGGCCCGTAGCCTTCTCACTCGAGCAGTCCGCTCGGGAACCTTGAGTCTAGTAAGCCAAATCTCAGAAAATTTAGGATAGAGCTATACCACCCTTTATTTTAAGTCATGTATGCATACAACTTAGGTGGGTCGATCCTTGACATCGACTCACAATTAAGAAATCCACCCAAATTGTCGATGGGTCTTACAACCCAACGACCAATAAGCATGTTTTGTGCAGCATAATAATGATAGACGGATCCAATCCTGATCATGAAATGTCGAAGTTGGAAATGTATATTCATTTTTTATTTGTATTATAGGATGGATCGCGTTCCGCAAATCTCTGAAGTTAGGATGGTGAGTGGCATTCCGAGTAAACTAAAGATATGGTGGGAGATTTTGATCTTGGCAGCCAAATGGCAATTAGGAGGAGGTTGGGATGCCTCATTTCACTGTTTGACATCTCTCCCGATCAACATTTGGTCCGAGCATTAATTCAATTTTGGGATCCAGACCGGGTTATCTTCAAATTCAAAGATTTTGAGCTCACTCCCACTTTAGAAGAAATAAATGATTTCACAAACCTGATTTATCAAGACAGAGGCCAAATCATTCCTCACGGTCAGTCCGGAAAGAAATTCCTTCGCTATTTGGGGTTAAAGAACACCAAGGAAATCCGATGCTTTGAAAATAATTGGGTCTCTCTAGATTACCTTTATGAGAGATACGACCGTCGAGATGGTTACAAGTTGTTCAGAAAAGAATTCTCTTGCACTCCTAACCATTGGCGAGCCAAGCGCCCTATTGCATTTGTTGTCGCCTTACTAGGTACTCTGGTATTCCCACTTGAGCAAGGGAAAATAAGTACTTGCATATGTTCTGTGGCTTGAGAAAATTTTGAGGGAGTTGACGGTGCGCATCTCACTTTGGTCCCTATGATCCTAGCAGAAACACTTCGGGCTCTCGGAAAGTGTAAAGGAGGCACAACAAATTTCTTCGAGGGTTGCAACCTTATCCTACAGATGTGGGCCATAGAACATTTCTATCAACGTTCGAACATGACGGACATTTGCTTCAGTGAGTCAAACAAGACAGCTAGCTTTTACGATAGGATGAAAGAGTTCGTGTCGCCAGTTGACACCAAGGATTGGTACGAGTTTCTAGTATCCCGCACTAGTAATCAGATCCAATGGAAGTATCCATTGCTCCCTAGCACCAAGAAAGCCTATATACGATGCAAAAGGTTGTATTAAATCGAGCTTATCCGCTTAAAGGGCCTCCAACCATATGCTCCATTGCGCACACTCCGACAATTTGGTCAAGAGCAGATAATCCCTCTTCGAGCAAACATGAGAGTTTCTGAAATTCAATTCGGGCTAAACTTCATTGTCCCCAGGGCTTGGCAAATTCTCGATGAATGGAACAACATTGACAAAATGGATATTGGAAATAGTCAGGCAGAGAGTATTCCAGAATATTACGCTTGGCTTTAAGAAGATCACGGTAGCATAGACCCTAGTCCCGAAAGCGAACAAGGTTTTGAGGATATTTGCACAACAATTTGGATAAGGAATTTTCGGCTCAGGAACACCGTCGTTACCCCTGAAATGTGGCATCAAATGCAAAACATAATGTAGTACCTAGAAGACGCCGGAGCCGGACCTAACAGTGCTAGGGCTTCATCTTCATTTCCCCGATCCGTGTGATCAAGAGAAAGATTTAAGCATAGTCATAGGAGTATTGTATGTTATGTCAATCAGTTTTATTATTGTATGCATTATTGTCATCACATTAGGATTCAGCCTTTATTTCCAACAGAAAGCATTACAATTTAATGGCTTGGATCAATCTATCATCATCTCACGTATTTGGCGTTTAGGCCCACCTCTAGCATGAGAGAGGCCCCATGCATGTTAGGACACACATTTAATTTCCATACAATCTGCTTGCTATTTGTTTACTGCTTTCCACTCTGTGCATATTATTCAAAACAATAATTACTCACCTTGTACTAACTTAGTTTGCTTCATTTTTTAAGAAGGTTTATTTTGCCTGATTTATTTCCCCAAAGGTTGATTCGTGTTGACTGAAACTGGCAGAACATCCCTACTTTACAAGATCAAAGGCACGATCATCCAAAAAAATGACTGATTCAGGTGCATCCGAACAGACTGGCCTGGGACTCATCGCTCTTCTAAGAAATGAATCAAAAGCTTCAGAAGGGAGAAATACTACTGTCCAGGATGAATACCTCACCCAACTATTGCAACAGACGGCAACCATGCAGACTGAGACTGAGCAGCTCTGTAATCTCACCCATCAGCCTCAATACTCCACTCTCTGAACAAAGGATGAGTGCAACTGCACCGCAAACCTTTCCATCTCCTGAACAACCATTTTCCCAAAACCTTCCCCAAAATCCCTCACTAAGCAAAACCAATCCGCAACACACCAGCCCACAACACTCTAACCCACATCCTATAAACTCACAAGCCAGTCCACAACAAAGTCCGCTACACAATGACCCATTATCCTTCACAACTCCATATGCGCCTCAAGCTCCACTTACCCAAACTACCCCACTCATCCAAAATATCCCTCCCACGCAAAATTACCAGGTGACCCAATAATATCGATGGCACACATCGCTAACCACAAAAAGCAGTATGTGTCACCGGTATATGCAACGGAAGCCCAACCTTTTGCTACCACCCAACCAAATATACCTCATCAGGAAGTGGACCAATATGAAGAGATGGAAAGGCAAGCAAGGATCAAAACCGATAAAAGTGTGGCGAGAGAAATTCATAGCCTAAAAGAAGCATTCAAGAACATCCAAACAAGCAAGGGGAATGAAGGAATTGAGTACGAAGATCTCTGCATGCATCCCGATGTTGAGTTGCATGTCGGATATAAAGTGCCAAAATTTGACTTGTTTGATGGGAAGGGAAATCCTCGCGCTCATTTAAGATCATGTTGTGACAAGATTGTTGGAGTAGGTAAAGACCAAACCATCATAATGAAGTTGTTCATAAGGAGTTTGACAGGAGAAGCGCTCGACTGGTACACAAGCCAAGATCCACGGAAATGGCATAATTGAGGCGCAATGGCCCAGGATTTTGTGGACAGATTCAGGTTTAACACTGACACAGTCTTAGATAGATTTTATTTAATGAAGTTGGTGAAAAAATCTACAGAGACCTTCAGAGAATACGCCATGAGGTGGAGGGTGGAAGTAGCAAAGGTTCAACCCCCGATGGCGGAAAGTGAGATGACCACTCTCTTTGTGTAGTCTTTGAAAGATTCAACATACTATGAAAGAATGATAAGCGTTATAGGATGGAGTTTTTCTAAAGTTGTAAGGATGGGAGATTTCATAGAAGAGGGTATCAAAACATGAAGAATCACAAACTTAGCAGCATTGCAAGCAACTAGTAAGGCAATTCAATCGGACTCATTTGGGGGAGCAATCAAGAAGAAAAGGGACGGAAGGTCATCTGTCATGACAATCCAAGAGCATAAGCCAAATCGAATGTCAACCTACCAAAGCCCATCATCCCAGCATTCCTACTATAGCTAAAAAGCCCAAAGCCCTCATCCTTATTATCAACACTCACCTATCCCCCTATCATGTTTACCATATACAACCAATATATAGCCCACCTTGAGTGCCTACCTATCCAAATCCCTCACAATATCAACCTGCATACTCACCTCAGCCACGAGTCCATCCACAAAACGCACCCAGACCCCGTGCAAATTATGAAAGAAAGCCAATCAAAACCTATACACCTTTAGCTGAACCTCTAGCCCAAGTATGAAAGACTGAGGACCGTAGGAATACTCCAATCCATCCCAGGACATATCCCCAATCTTATTCCCAGATCGTACGATGAGACTAAGCATTATGCATACCACTCTGGAATCACCGGACATGACACTGGAAGTTGCTATGCCCTCAAAGACAAGATCAAGGCGTTGATCAAAGAAAGAATCATCCAACTGAAAGGACCATCCCCTAATGTAAACAATAACTCTTTGCCAAATAATGCCAATGCCAATGTGAACATGATTATTGTTGATGAAGAAAATAGTTTGGAAGGGACTATTGTGCTGGTCCAGAGAGAGGAAAAGGTTGAATCATCGGCCTTTATCACCCCTATAATTACAGTTCAAGTGAGGGAACCGTTTGAAGTGGAAGTACTTCCTCTGAAACCGCGGATCATGACACCGTCTTTCGATAACAAAACTGTTCCTTGGAGTTATCCGACCGGGGAAAGGAGCAGGGGAAAAGAAAAATGGATTGTAGAAGTTGTCACTGCTGGTATGACAAGATCTAGGCGATGTTATACCCCTGCAGAAGTAGCACGAGGAGCGTCAGGAAAGGAAGAAAATCCAAAAAGAGTCGTAACAGAGACCGAAGTGGAAGAATTCTGGAGGAAAATACCAACTAAAGAATATTCCGTTGTAGAACAACTGAAGAAAATGCCGGCCCAAATTTCTTTGCTATCATTGTTGATGAATTCCACAACATACGGGCGTGCTTTGTTGGAGGTACTGAAAGAAGCTTATGTTCCGAGAGAGACCACCGGCGAGAAACTCTCGGCCTTAATCGGACAAATTTTAGAGTCCCATAAAGTCTCTTTTCATGACAAAGAGTTGCCGCCTGAAGGTTTGGGGCACAACAAAGCGTTGAACATAACTGTAAAATGCATGAACAAGTTCATTTCTAGAGTGTTGATTGATGGAGGCTCGACTGTCAATATCTGTTCTGTGACAACTCTCCGAGCCCTGGAAATTGACATTAGAAAGATTCATGAAAGCCATGTGAGGGTTAAAGGCTTTGATAGAGCCCAAATGGGCGTTATGGGGGAGATTGATTTGACATTGGAAGTCGGGCCCATAGAGTTCGTCGTGGAATTCTAAGTATTAGACATATATACCAACTACAACTTATTGATGGGAAGACCTTAGATCCATATGGTTAGAGCAGTCCCTTCTACCCTACACCAGAGTTTGAAGTTTGTCTGGAATCATCACGAGGTCGTGATACACGGAGCAGGGAGCAATTCAATATATCCTGAAAGTCAAACCCTATTGTTGAAAGTGTGGAGAGGCTGGATGGATCTGTTTTCCATATCAGGGAGATTACATATGCTTCTAGAGCTGAAAAGCTGAAGTTGCCCCGAGTTCTCACAATGGTGGCCCAAGAAATGTTGAAAAATGTCTTTAAACCTGGTCGAGGCATCGGTTTGAACTTGGAAGGTGTAGCGGAGCCAATTCATTTACTCAGTAAAAAGGATACTTTTGGTCTCGGATACGAACACACTCCTGAAGAAGTCTTATTGACCAATCTCTGAGGGAAAAGAGATACTCCCCTGCCAAAGCCTGTTCCACCTCTTAATCAGTCATTTGTCAAAGCATGCGCTGCTAAGGAATCAAAAGTAGACGATGCAGAAAACCTCGTGGAAGGACTCAAAAGTCTTTTCATTGCTGAAGAAAAAGCAGAATGCAATGTGATTCTGGACGATTACGTTGAAGACCCAACCATTTGGGATACAGAACATGGAGATGTTTTGAAAAATTAGACCTGTGACCCGGCCCTGTTTCTCCGGGAAGCTTGGTAGATATTGGATTAGTACTTTATGAAATAATGCGATTCAGATTGAGGCCTGAATCGCATCTATGCATTTTAATGTGTTTTGCCTCCACCGTTTGAAAGCCTAAATAACAAATCCACATTGCTATTGCTATTTCAAAATTCATTTTGTTTAATAATTTAATTTTCTCTTTCAGCATGCAAACTAATAGATCTGTCGATTATGTGAATGTGATATGTAATAAAACAAGCAAACAAAATCCAAACAACAAACAAGACTTCGAAGAATATGAGAAAGACTCACAGCCGGAAGAATTAACCGAAGAATTGGAGCATTTTGAGAATAAACCAAAGCCAAATTTGGATGAAACAAAGGCAGTAAATTTGGGAGACATAGAACATGTGAAGGAAACAAGAATTAACATCCATCTGAGCACCGCATAAAAGAAAGAATTGGTGGATATTTTGAGGCAATATATCGACGTGTTTTCTTGGTCTTATGACGATATGCCAGGCCTGAGCACAGATATTGTTTCACATAGACTACCTATTGATCCATCCTGCCCTCCGATGAAGCAAAAACCGAGGAAAATCAAGCCTGATTTGAGTTTAAAAGTCAAGGAAGAAGTTTCCAAATAATTTGATGCAAAGGTCATTCGAGTTACAAGATACCCCACTTGGCTAGCCAATATCGTACCTGTGCCAAAGAATGATGGGAAAATACGGGTATACGTGGATTATCGGGATCTCAACAAGGCCAGCCCAAATGATGATTTCCCTCTCCCAAATATTCACATACTCATTGATAACTGTGCGAAGCATGAGTTGCAGTCATTTGTTGATTGCTTTGCTGGTTACCACCAAATCTTGATGGATGAGGAAGATGCAGAAAAGACAGCATTCACTACACCTTGGGGAGTATACTATTACCGGGTAATGCCGTTCGGACTCAAGAACGCAGGTGCCACCTATATGAGAGTCATGACTACTATCTTTCATGATATGATCCATAAGGAAATCGAGGTTTGCATGGATGACGTTATTATCAAGTTGCGACGGACTTTAGATCACTTGACTGATTTGAAGAAATTCTTTGACCGGTTGAGGCAGTACAATCTGAAGTTAAATCTTGCAAAGTGTGCAATTGGTGTCCCTGCTGGGAAGCTATTAGGTTTCATCGTGAGTAGAAAGAGTATTGAATTAGACCTCTCGAAGATAAAAACTATTCAAGACTTACCTCTTCCAAAGAGGCGAAAGGACGTGATGAGTTTTCTCTGTCGTCTCAATTACATCAGCATGTTCATAGCGCAATCAATAGTGATATGTGAGCCAATATTCAAGCTACTGAAGAAACACACTGCTACCAAGTGGACACCAGATTGCCAGCAAGCTTTTGACAGAATTAAAGAATATCTGTCTAATCCACCTATTTTAGTGCCTCCAGAGCCCGGAAGGCCTTTGTTATTGTATCTGTCCGTGTCAGGAAATACATTTGGATGCGTCCTGGGACAACACGATGAAACAGGAAAAAGGGAGCAAGCTATATACTACTTAATCAAGAAGTTCACGCCTTATGAAGCTCGGTATACTTTGATGGAACGCACTTGTTGTGCCTTGACTTGGGTCGCTCAAAAGTTCAGACATTATCTGTCTGCGTACACCACTTATCTCATCTCAAGAATGGACCCACTCAAATACATCTTTCAGAAGCCCATGCCTACTGAAAAGTTAGCAAAGTGGCAAATCTTGCTAAGTGAGTTCGACATCATATATGATGCCCAAAAGGCTATCAAAGGACAAGCGCTAGCTGATCATCTTGCTGAAAACCCAGTAGATGAAGAATATATGCCTCTCTGGACTTATTTTCCGAATGAGAAGGTATTGTTTGTTGGAGAAGATATCTCAGAAGAGTACCCGAGTTGGAGAATGTTCTTTGGTGGAGCTGCAAACTTCAAAGGAGTTGGTATCGGAGCAGTTTTGATTTCAGAATCGGGTCAACACTACCCAATTTTGGCAAAGCTCAGATTTCCATGCACCAACAATATGGCGGAATACGAAGCTTGTATACTCAGACTTAGAATGGCCGTTGATATGAACATTCAATAATTATTGGTTATCGGTGATTCAGACTTATTGATTCATCAGGTACAAGGAGAATGGGCCAAAAAGAACGTGAAAATACTTCCTTACCTGCATTGCGTGAAAGAATTATGCAAAAGGTTTAGCGAGATAGAATTCAAGCATATCCCACGAACTCAAAATGAATTTGCTGATGCTCTGGCAACTTTGTCCTCCATGATTCAACATCCGGATAAGAATTACATTGATCCTATCAAAGTGAACTTGTTGGATCAGCCAACCTATTGTTTCGACATAGATGAAGAGCTGGATGGAAAGCCCTGGTACCACGACATTAAGAGGTATCTCAAGGCAGGAGAATATCCAGAAGGCATAACCAACACACAAAAGAAGACACTTCGAAGGTTAGCAAACCATTTCTTCCTAAATGGAGAAACCCTTTATCGGAGGACTCCGATCTAGGTCTATTGAGATGTGTCGATGCTCGGGAAGCGACCAAGCTAGTCGAAGAGATACACGGGGGCACGTGCGGTCCTCATATGAACATTTTCACTTTAACAAAGAAGATTCTGCGAGCAGGATATTTTTCGATGACTATGGAGACAGATTGTATTCGCTTTTTGCAAAAATGTCACCAATGCCAGATTCATGGCTATTTGATCCGGGTGCCTTCAAACGAACTCAATGTGACGAGTTCTCCTTGGTCATTTGTAGCTTGGGGCATGAATGTAATTGGCCCTATCGAACCTACAACGTCAAATGGGCATAAATTCATTCAAGTAGCAATGGACTACTTCACAAAATGGGTAGAAACATTGTCCCACAAGTCAGTAACGAAGAAGGTGGTAGTAACAGATAACAGAGCCAACCTCAACAGTAATTTGATGCATGAGGTATGTGAGAAATTTAAGATCACTCATCGCAACTCCACTCCATATCGACCTAAGATGATGGAGCAGTCGAAGCAGCCAACAAAAACATCAAGAGATTACTGCGGAAGATGATTGACAATTACAAGCACTGGCATGAGCATTTGCCCTTCGCACTTTTGGGTTATCACACTACAATCAGGACTTCTACTGGGGCAACACCGTATCTTTTGATCTATGGAACAAAAGGTGTGTTACCAGCAGAAGTAGAAATACCATCTCTGAGAATTATCCAAAAAACTGAGTTGAGCGAAGCAAAGTGGATACAGAATCGGTACGAGCAACTGATGCTGATTGATGAAAAGCGGATGAACGCAGTCTGTCATGGGCAACTTTATCAGAACAGAATGTCCAAAGCTTTCAACAAGAAAGTAAAACCAAGGACTTTCAAACCAGGACAGTTGGTGTTAAAATGCATATTCCCACACCAAGATGAAGCTAAAGGAAAATTCGCACCTAACTGGAAGGGGCCTTACATAGTTCACCAAGTGCTAACTGGAGGAGCATTAATCCTAGCTGAAATGGACGACAAAATATGGCCAAAATCTATCAACGCATATGCGGTGAAAAGATACTACATTTAGGATTTTTTCTATGTAATACATTTTCTATGTTGTTAAAGTTGTGCTCCCTTGGCAGGATACGTAGGCGGCCACATCGGCTTCGGTCCCATTACTAGAAAACCTTACAATCCCCTTTTGCTTGTAATGAAATACGTTATGACCTGATTCCCTTGGCGGGATACGTATGCGGCCTATATCGGCTTCGGTCACACCATTAAAATTTTCCGCCTTATCTTGCATGAAACAAACACACTCATTCGATCGGCTTGATAGGATATGCAAGCAACCCATACAAGACCCGGCTTGGTCCAGTTAAAAGTTCAACATCCTCACATACCCGAAATTGGGCAAATTTTAAGGGTTTACTGCAAGAAGACGCCGATAGACATGGAAAAGTGTTGGCCGACTAAGTCTTCAGTCAAAAGAAGAACTTTGGATAAGACGTTTACTCCGTTTCACTAAATGTCACTATTCGAGAGTTCGACAGTAATTCTTATTAATATGCATGCCTGAATCAAATGCCTGAGCAGTAAAGATAGACCTTAGTAATGATTGACAAAAAACCTACTCATCCGAAAGTAGCCTTGTCAACCCTCCATTCACAAGCAGTTTTCCAAGACTTATGCCTTTCCTACCCCCATCCAGCAGAGATAAAGAATCCGGTTGTACTTACCTGCCTCTGTCGTCTAATAACTAATAACACAATATTAGACTACTTAGCCTCATATAAGGCATCTAGACATGCATGATTAGCCCGGAAGGCACTCAATATAGCCTTGAAAGTGGTCTTTATATATTATCATAGCCCTAAAGGCAAGCGCGCATCTGTATAGATCCAAAGACGTTGTATGGCAAATAGCCCCATAGGCAAGCATCATAGCCCCAAAGACAAATATATACTTTTATAGATTCTACAATCTCACTTCTATTACTAGCTACATGAGCAACAATGCTAACAAAAAGTGAACTCCGGCGAGGGAAACTACTATACGAATATCACAAAATGACATAGACATGGAATTTCTATGAGTGACACCTCTTTGTGCACTTGGTCGGGACTCGCTTGATAAGGAATCATGCCAAATAAAGAAAGAAGGATAGCCTTTAGATACATGTTTCGAGTCGCCTACCAACACAATCCACGTAGCTCATCTAGCGCCTCAACCTATAAGAACGTTAACGCTCATGTTATGCTAAGGAAACACTAATATATCACATATATCGAGCGGTAAGCTTGTTCTATAATGAATCAGACAACATCTCCCCTATTTTGTTTCCACTTTCCCCATGTTCAAACAATCAAAATAACAACAACCACATCAAGTCTATCAATTTTAGCCATCAAACAATTTAGAACAGCCACCAAACAAGCCATAAGCCAACAACAACATCAAATACGATTTATGGTATCATTTCTATACTTTCTCATTTAGCAACTTAGCTATGATATAGACTGACTTAAATATATCTATGAGAGGAGAATTCGTACCTTATATGTCAAAGAACTACTCTTCTTCGACCTTACTTCACTTTGAAGAAAGCCCAAATTCTGTAACGTGACAAAAATGGAGCAATAAGATCGAAGTAATGAGCAAAACCCGAATATTGTTCTTGAAAAAAATTTCACTTTACTTCCGCAAAATATCAAGTCATGTTGCTGCTAATATAATTGCAAATCACATTATATTGCTGCTACAAAAGAAAATAGATGCTGCACTTTACTAGTCACAAAAGGAGAAAGAAATCCAATTCAGCAACCTTATGTTGTTCTACATATTTATGATGGTGTGTATATATACATATCATATGTACTTGGAAACCAAGATGATGAGAACAAAATTTTAAATGCATTGTCCCATAATGTTGTTGCTTGTATAGTTGTTGCAGTATTTGTTTTGTTGCTTCACAACTTCTTTCTTAAGGAAAAGATACCTAAAATGAAGTGAAATGTGAGATCAACTTAAATAATAGATTATATTTGACACACCTCATATACTCCTTATCATGATCATATAATATGATACCAGTCTGTAACCTCGTTTGGCACACACAAAATATTATTTATAATCAACGTCATCGCACTTTTAAGTCTGAATCATTTCGAGACTTCATCTTCTTATACGACGAGCTCTTTATTTACATGCTTGAATATGATCAAAATTCTCCGGAGCTTATGTCTACTTTCATATGTCGAGCTGTCCAAATCTTAGCCCGAAAGCACCGGGTATTATATCGATGAAACTTATATTCTTTGATTCATTTAACCTCTAACCTTCACGACACTTACTTATCACTTGTTAATCATGGCATAAATACTTATAGCATCAAAGATAACCTCATCATTCAAGCTTATGTAGACTAACTTACGACACAATTTAACGTATGAAGATATGGGATGTAACATCCTTCCCCCCTTTAGAAATATTCGTCCTCGAATGTTAACTCTTAGAGACTTGCGAATTTTTTTCTAGAGTCTCCTCTGTAAACTTAACTAAAACCCAACTTGTACGCAGGCAGAAAATAGACTATACATGCCTCACAGGGCCAATATCTACAAATAGCAACACTTGGTCTCACACGACCGTCAACCATAAGTACTGCAAATCGTGAATAAGAGCTTACCTCAAGAGCTACTGGCTTATGTCGGGCTGTGTTATAACTTCTGGACTCAAGTATCATCTAGTCATAAAATGGGGCTAGTATAACGTGCTATGATTGAGTGAATGATATGACCGAACTACAATTCTGCGGTATCCTTACACATCTATAGTACAGTTATGATAATCACATCTGATTTATCAGTCTAAAATATTTACTAGGTCTGTCTTGTTAGATGAGTCTCTTGTAATTTAAATGACGTTTGTTGGAACGCGGCCTTTGTAATTCTCTCGATGTTTTATTATTGAAATCCTCTAGTTCCCTAATTCCTATTCAGTTATCTTGTTTGCTAGCCCAGACTGATTTCTGTTACCCCGGGAATCAAACTTAGCCTTTCGATAGTCTTGTTGGAGTCTTCAATTCGTTTCTCGAAATGTGGGTATAACCTTATGGCTTATATTCTTTTATGACCTCAAGATCCGTCTTCCCTTGTCTCCTCGTGTACTTGGCCACAAACTTCATCATCCTTCATATTCTGACTTACTGTTATCATCCATTTATCATATTTTACTCATAAAGCTTCACGTATCCTCCTATTACCCTCTTACTAATGTTCCCGTCTCTTTCTTTATTCTGAAAACTTCAACAAGGCTCTCGATAGATTTTAATTCCCCTTACTTCGTCCCACTTTGTTCTTCTAGTCACCCAATATTTTTCTTTACTAGGGACGGAACCCATGCTTAGGTTAGTGCTTATCCCTTCTAGGATTCAAACACCTAGCTTCCAAAATTTCCAAACATTTTGGTAATCATATCTAACTGTACTGTTTTAGAGTACACCATATTGACGCCTCATAAGGGGAACTATTATCACGTTCACCATATTATTTGGGAATGTCATCTAGTTCTAACAATCTGTCCACTAATTTGGTACCTCGTATCCTTTTCACCTTGCCTCTTTTTCTTACTGAAAGTTATACTTTTACCTCTTGATACTCTCATAGCCTGCTATTGAGGGTGTGTGTCAGATACTTCCATGTTAGGGTCTTAAGCAGGAAATTTGCACATCCAGTATGCACGATCTGATAGGGCCTCAAACTGGGCTGCGTCATTAAGAACTCTCTCTACTAATGCCCTTACCTGCTGATGTATTAGTCCTCTGGCTAGCTGTAATCTTTCTAATTACAAGCATCTCTGTATCATTCGCAAACATAAGTCCTGACTCAAACTATTATGACTCAACTCTATAGCACGATTTGAATTTGAAAGAATGGTAACAAACTCCTAAATGTCATGTAGCTTCCTGTTTATATAATGTGATATACAACACACTTTTACCTAGTTTATCA
Source organism: Anisodus tanguticus (assembly GCA_034509755.1). Taxonomy (NCBI): domain Eukaryota; kingdom Viridiplantae; phylum Streptophyta; class Magnoliopsida; order Solanales; family Solanaceae; genus Anisodus; species Anisodus tanguticus. Next base: position 49,674,866 of record CM067540.1, on the reverse strand, counting down.
CACCTTAAATCTGGAGAGGCATAACTGGCACCCGATGCCATACTCGACCCGATCGTACCAATCTGTAACTGTAACTTTGGAGGGGTAACCCTCAACTTAGGCCGCCGAGGCCTACCTACAAACAGACAATACCAACCAAGGCCGACAAGGTCGTATCCTGAATCATCTGAACATAGCATCAATCTCGTCTAAAGGGTAAGCACACCCAAATGCGTGTATATATAAGAACTGTGCAGGCCGATAAGGCCGCAATGAACGTCTACAAACGGTACTACCAAAATGAACATATACAAGAGCCGGCAAGGCCGCTACACTGACATACATAACATACAAGATACGTCTACAAGCCTCTAAAGAGTAATGATTGTACCATGGTCGGGACAGGGCCCCGACCTACCCATCATCTATATATACACGAAACTTTGGACTGTGTAACTCCGAACAACATAGAACTTACCACACTAGCTAGTACTCGGAAAATCTACTGGGGCAGTCCCTCTAGATATCTATCTGAACCTGCATGAACACAACGTCCCCAATGAAAGTGACTCTGTATGAAATAATGTACCGAGTATGTAAAGCGACTGAAACTGATACTGAAGTGAAGTATAAGATAACTAAATATAAACTAATGAATCAATAAAGAATTAGGATGTACTTACCTGCCTCTGTCGTCTAATAACTAATAACACGACATCATACTACTTAGCCTCATATAAGGCATCTAGACATACATGATTATCCCCGAAGGTACTCAATAAAGCCCCGAAAGTGGTCTGTATATATGATCATAGCCCTAAAGGTAAGCGCACATCTGTATATATCTGAAGGTGTCTGTATGGAAAATATCCCCATAGGCAAGCATCATAGCCCCGAAGGCAAACATCATATCCCCGAAGGCAAATATCATAGCCCCGAAGACAAGTATATACTTCTATAGACTCTACAATCTCACTTCTATTACTAGCTACATGAGCAACAATGCTAAAAGAAAGTGAACTCCGCCGAGGGAAACTACTATATGAATATCATGAAATGACATAGACATGGAATTTTTATGAGTGGCACCTCTTTGTGCACTTGGTCAGGACTCGCTTGATAAGGAATAATGCCAAATAAAGAAAGAAGGATAGCCTTTAGATACATGTTTCGAGTCGCCTACCAACACAATCCACGTAGCTCATCTAGCGCCTCAACCTATAAGAACGTTAACGCTCATGTTATGCTAAGGAAACACTAATATATCACATATATCGAGCGGTAAGCTTGTTCTATAATGAATCAGACAACATCTCCCCTATTTTGTTTCCACTTTCCCCATGTTCAAACAATAAAAATAACAACAACCACATCAAGTCTATCAATTTTTGCCATCAAACAATTTAGAACAACCACCAAACAAGCCATAAGCCAACAACAACATCAAATACGATTTACGATATCATTTCCATACTTTCTCATTTAGCAACTTAGCTATGATCTAGACTGACTTAAATATATCTATGAGAGGAGAATTCGTACCTTATATGTCAAGAACTACTCTTCTTCCACCTTACTTCACTTTGAAGAAAGTCTGAATTCAGTAATGTGACAAAACGGAACAATAAGATCGAAGTAACGAGCAAAACCCGAATATTGTTCTTGAAAAAAAAATTCACTTTTCTTCCGCAAAATATCAAGTCACGTTGCTGCTAATATATTTGCAAATCACATTATATTGCTGCTACAAAAGAAACTAGATGCTGCACTTTACTAGTCAAAGAAGGAGAAAGAATCCAATTCAACAACCTTATGTTGTTCTACATATTTATGATGGTGTGTATATATACATATCATATGTACTTGGAAACCAAGATGATGAGAACAAAATTTTAGATGCATTGTCCCGTAATGTTGCTGCTTGTATAGTTGTTGCAGTATATGTTTTGTTGCTTCACAACTTCTTTCTTAAGGAAAAGATAGCTAAAATGAAGTGAAAGGTGAGATCAACATCATTGCTGCATATGTCAATTATCTAATTCCCCCAAGTGAGATCTTAGATGCACCATGTGTTTTGGATAATGGGGTCTAGCCTTAATCATTACATATATTTTATAAAAATACATTCTTATGATAAAGATGTCACCCACCTCCTCATAATATGTATTAGTCACTAGTTACCCCATTTCAATGGCCCCCACGTGGATGTCATCCACAATATTTATCCATATAATTTATAATTAATTTTTTTATTTCCACTATGCTCCAACATTTAACTGATTACACACATAATTAATCTCCTGATCTTAATTCACTTAAATAGTAGATTATATTTGACAGACCTCATATGCTCCTTATCATGATCATGCAATATGATACCAGTCTGTAACCTCTTTTGGCACACACAAAATATTATTTATAATCACCGTCATCGCACTTTTAAGTCTGAATCATTTCGAGACTTCATCTTCTTATACGATGAGCTCTTTATTTACATGCTTGAATATGATCAAAATTCTCGGGGCTCAGGTCTACTTTATGTCGAGCGGTCCAAACCTTAGCCCGAAAGCACTGAGTATTACATCGATCGATGAAACTTATACTCTACGATTTGTTTAACCTCTAACCTTCACGACAATTACTTATCACTTGTGAAACATGACATAAATACTTATAACCTCAAAGATAACCTCGTCCTTCGAGCCTATGTCGACTAACTTATGAAGATATTGGATGTAATAAAATTTACCCTTACTCCATTAACCCTATACCATTTTAGCCAAAATGGCATGCTAACTCGCCAAACCAACCCTTCTTCTTCCACCACTACCCAAAATCATCAACACTTTCACCATATATACCATCACCACCAACATAAACCATCTATATTATTGAGATTATATATCGTAAATTCACGTGTTCTCCTAGGATTTATCCCACTTGATAAATAAGGTGTAAAATTCATATCTAACTTAAAAGTGTTAGAATGAATAACTTCCCTTAGGGATTCATTTCATTATTCACAATATATATATAGTTATACAAATGTTGATTCCTAATATAGTACGAATCCTAACTTACCTTAAATGGTTGATTCCTAATACAATAAGAATCCTAAGTTACCTTAAATATACATCTATCATAATTACAAAATATACGGTGAATATTCGCTAATACTCCCCCTCAGACGGAGTGGGAGGAGGCCGAATGCTAAGAGTGGATCGGAAGTCGGTGAAGAGCTGTTTCGGTAGTCCCTTTGTAAAAATATCTGCATACTGATAAGAGGAAGGCACGTGTAATATTTTGACCTGACCACAGGCAATCTTCTCTCGCACAAAGTGGATATCCATCTCAATATGCTTAGTCTGCTTATGTTGGACCAGATTATGAGACATATAGATGGAAGATATGTTGTCACAATAGACTATAGAGCCTTTCGTAGTGGGCACTGGAGCTCCAAAAGAAGATTTCAGAGCCAACATATCTCAGCGACGACATTAGCAACTCCGCGATATTCTGCTTCAGCACTCGAATGGGATAGTGTGTCCTGCCGCTTAGCAGACCATGAGATAAGATTATCCCCAAGAAATACACGGTAGCATGAGGTGGAGCGACGAGTGTCGGGGCATCCTGCCCAATCTGCATCCGTGTAGGCGAGTAACTTGGTTGGGGCAGAGGGGTAGAGATGTAATCCAAAGTCTAGTGTGCCCTTAACGTATCTGATAATACGTTTGAGGGCGGTAAAATGGGACTCTCGGGGGTCGTGCATAAACAGACACACCTACTGAACGGCATATGCAATATCAGGCTTAGTGAATGTAATATACCGAAGGGCGCCTGGAAGACTCCGATAAAGAGTGGGATCAGAAACTGGCGCACCGTTATTGGCACTAAGCTTGGATTTTGAGTCCACCGGAGTTAGCATAATTTTACAATTTGCCATCTTAGCCCTGTACACTATCTCTTCTGCATACTTACGCTGACACAGGAACATAATGGCTGCAGATCTGGTCACTGATATACCCAAAAAATAACTCAGTTTGTCCAAGTTAGTCATAGCAAATTCAGTTTTGAGTAGAGCAATGATTTCATTCTTCAAACCGTCAGATGAGGCAGTAAGAACAATATCATCCACATATAATAGCAAATAAGCAGTACTGCTACCTCGATGAAAAGTGAAGAGAGAGTTATCACTCTTGCTACATATAAAACCAATCTGCATAATATACCTGGCAAAGCGATCATACCAAGCACGGGGTGCCTGTTTCAAGCCATACAATTACTTCATAAGACGACATACAAACTGCGGAACTGCCGGATGAACAAAGCCAGGGGGCTGATGCATGTACACAGTTTCTTTTAAATCCCCATGAAGAAATGCATTCTTGACATTAAGATGATGAATCGGCCAATGCATGCCCATAGCAATACTGAGAATAGTCCGAATGGTGGCCGGTTTAACAACCTGACTGAATGTCTCACCACAATCAATACCCTCCTGCTAATTTGTGTCATTTGTAACTAGTCTTACCTTATACCGCTCCAAGTCACCACTGTCTCTAAACTTATGACGAAATAGCCACATACACCGGATAAAATTCATACCGTCTGGTCTAGGTACCAAATCCCAAGTGTTCTGCTTGGTTAAAGCGTTAAACTCCTCGTACATGGCCGCATTCCAATTAGGGTCCAGTTTTGCTAGTTTTGGATTTTTTGGAATGGGTGATAAGGTTTGTGTGGAGAAGTTGAAGTGAACCTTGGGTTAGAAGATCATGTGTTGTGCACGAGTCTCCATGCGATGGGTAGGCAAAAATGGGAGGTCTGGACTCGGGGGTTGCAGGGATGTTATTTCGGGATTGGGAGGCAGTAGTGCTGCTGGACTTGGAGGCTGCGAGCTCACGGTTTCAGTGGTAGGCGCGGTCTTTGCCGGACTAGGAGGCTGCAGGTTTACGGGGGCCGGACTGTGGGGGCAACAGTGATGCTGGTGGGGCTGGAGACACGGTAGTGGACAATAATGATGTTGGTGAGGTGTCAGACAGTGGCTGGGACAGGACAGGATATTCTGTCGGAATAGTAGGCTGCTGTTGGTACATAAAATGGATAGCCGGGGATAGACTCGGTTCATCGAGGAAGGTGTAATCGGTAGTCTGAAATTTTTGGAGGTTTGAAAATGGAAAGGTGGTCTCGTCAAATGTGACGTGATGGGAGACAATGATTTTGCGAGTGGCAATGTCATAGCACAGGTAGCCCGGATGAGCCGGAGAGAGACCAACGAAGACATAAGGCTTGGTGCGAGGGGCAAGTTTGTGAGGTGCAGTGGAGGCTATGTTGGGGTAGCATAGGCAGCCGATAATACGGAGATGGTCATAGGATGGGAACCTACGGTATAAGATCTCGGTAGGGGTCTTGTTTTTTAGAGTGCTAGTTGGTAAAATAATAAGAAGGGATTCTACCATTTTAACAGCATAGACCCAAAAAGGTGGTGGAAGACAGGCATGAAACAGTAGGGTGCGAACCATGTTATTGATGGTACGTATAATTCGTTCAGTCTTTCTGTTTTGGGAGGAAGTATATGGACAGGAAAAACAGAAAACCATGCCTTGTTTAGAGCAGAAATTGTGAAACGTTGAGTTATTAAATTCACGTCCATTATCACATTGGAAAGATTTAATAGATTTTTCAAACTGTGTTTTAATAAATTTTTGAAATTCAAGGAATTTGGCAAACACTTCAAATTTGAATTTTAGTGGGTAAATTCAGATAAAATGTGAAAAATTATCTAAAAATACTAAATAAAACTTGTGACCCAAAGAGCTAGTAATCGAGGATGTCCACAAATCAGCATGAACAATATCAAAAGGAGAAAAAGTAACACTGTTGGATGACATAAATGGAAGACAGGTATGTTTGCCTAGCGGGCAAGAAAAACAGTGCTGGGCAAGTTTCCCATTATTACATTGAATACGCTTAGTAGTCCTAAGAAAAGAAAAAACTGGGTCTCCGGGGTATCCGAGTCTGTTGTGCCAAGTTGAGGGAGAGATAGCCGCAAGGGATAGAGGTGTTTGCGGTCTGACAGCGGAAGATTGAGTGAAGGGGTAGAGGTCTCCCACACTATTGCAGCGGGTAAGAATTTTCCCCGTATTGAGTTCCTTCACAGAAAAACCAAAAGGGTCAAATTCGTCAGACACAGAATTATTGGGAGTGAATTTTCGAACAGAGATTAAGTTTTTAATGATGTTAGGGGTGTATAGGACGTGGTTGAGGGAGAAAGGTGGGTGGGGATGTTTGGTGTGTGTGTTACTGTAGCCTTAAATTGGAATGCGATGACCATTGCCGGCAGTAATAAATTGAGGACGTAACCTTCAATTGGAATGCGATGACCATTGCCGACAATAATAAATTGAGGACACTTTAACCGAAGTAGTTGAGATAAGTTACCTGACGACCGGGTGAGGTGAGATGTGGTGCCGGTGTCCATGTACCAATTTTCATCGAGCTGTTGAAGGTTCACAGTGTTGTAGGCCTGGCCCAACTCAGTGGGGGCCAGGCGCGCTGGTTGCGGTTCTTCTGCCGAACGAAATCGGATGGGCTCTTCTTTGTTGTGGGTGGGCTCTGTCGTTGGGCGGGGCGAGCCCAATATGCCACTAGACCAAGCAGGCTGCTGGAACAGGGCCGTTGCAGTTGGGTAAGGGCAGGCAGGAGAGGCCCAGTTCCCGGTATTGGGCCAGGCAGGTGGTCCAGCCCACTGGAAATAGGCAGGAGACGGGCTTGGCTACTGGTTGCATTGGCCCTTGCCGCGGCCCTTGCCGCTGTTATTATTGTCAGGGCCTCTACCGCCTCGCCCTCCGCCGCGGGACTGCTGCTACTGGTGGTCTTACGGTGGTGGCGGGGTGGTGTTGGCCGCCGGTATTGCCATCCCATCAACGGCTAACGCCTTTTGATTATGCTCCTCTTGTTTGGCACGTCGTGTTTCTTCCAACAATAGTTGTGATCGTGCCTTGGTGAAACTTGGAAGTGGGTCAGCTTGTTGAATCATTGTTGCAAGTGTATCGTATTCACTTTTCGGTAAACCGGCAACTAATTGAAGTACCATCTTGGTTTCAGAAACAGGTGTCCCGACGTTGGAAAGTTGGTCGGCTATGAGTTTCAGTTATTTGCAGTATTCGGACATGTTAAAATTCTCGAGACGCGTATTGTTGAATTGCTCTTCCAAATACACGGCCCGAGTATTTTTATTATCCTGAAATATTTCTTCCAACCGTACCCAAAGTTCACGTGCCGTAGCACCTGTTTTCATTATAGTACACAACAAATCTTTTGAGATGGTGCCGTATATCCATTGTTTGACGATGGCGTCAAGGCGACGCCATGTCGAATCGGCAATATCGGTGGGACGAGGAACATAGTCATCAATGTGGTCGAGCACGTTGTACGCACATGCATGAATATAGAACAGTTATGTCCACATGGAATATTGACAGTCTTTTTGGTCAAGAAGTATAGGAATAGAATTCTTGATGTTGGTTACGGCAAAAGCCGGGTGAAACGAAGACGATGATCGTTTCAAAAGTGCTAGTGAAGGAACCGGAATTTGTGGGGGAAATCATGGTGGCAACCAGGTGTGCCGTCGCCGAGAAGGGAGAATTGGAGGGGGGGGGGTCGACGGCTTTGGAGAGAAGAAGGAGTTGCGATTAGGGTTAGACTCTTGATACCATGTTAGAATGAATAATTTCCCTTAGGGATTCCTTTCATTATTCACAATATATATATAGTTGTACAAATGTTGATTCCTAATATAGTACGAATCCTAACTTACCTTAAATTGTTGATTCCTAATACAATAAGAATCCTAAGTTACCTTAAATATACATTTATCATAATTACAAAATATACGGTGAATATTCGGAGAATATTCGCTAATAAAAAGCATGAAGTATCTTCATTACAATTACTACTGTCCGGTACATAAGATGCTTAGCAATTATTGTGGCTTGATAGGTGTATTGACTCTTCAATTACTATTGACATATAATCTTATAATTGCAGGTAAGAAAATTATATTGGTTTTACTTTTACTTTGCAAATCACAGCCATTTGAGTAAAGAGGGAGTCATTCACATAGTGTTATACAAAGCAAATCTTGAAATTCCAAATCAAGAACTTGATTACAAAAGAATAACAAAAACTGAAACAAAATTATTTGGAGTTTGTATTCCCTTAACACTGGAACACAATTGATTTACAAATATTAAACAGTTCAAGTCACATTCTATAGCTACCCTCACAAAATGCCTCAAAAAGTTAAAGAAATAAAATACATCATCACTCCTGGAAGTTGAATCAGTAGAGACTTCAGCAACAGGATGATTAACATGTTGCGCTTTTTCCCCTGCATCCATACAATAATGAAAACTTTTTAGAGATCTTCTCGAATCTTCAAATCTTATTATTAAAGCTTTTGAAATACAAAAATCCATACCTCTTGTTTAGGCTTTAGATTGATGAACGTTCTTAGAAAGATCCAGTGTTGATAGCATCCGCGTTAGCATCTCCAAGTGCAGCCTCTTTAAGATATGTTTCAGCCAACTGAACTCTCTTGACATTCTCTTGCTCTTGCACAAGCATGTTACCGTACTCGAGGAGCTTCTCAACGGTCATTTTTGGTTGCTCGAAAGTTGGGGGTCCATCAATAGAGTTCAAAAGTTTGTCCCCAATAGCTTCAATTCCAGTGCCTGAAACCCATTTCCTCACCTCATCGTCGTATACTCGTGCCCTCAGAGCACCGAAGAAATCTGTTATCAGAACAAAAAAGATACACATCAGTAATCATCAACAGGCTATAATATTGAAAATTTCGTTTCGGATTCTGAGTGTCTGTACCAATAGATTGTCCAGGGAAGGTATCGACAATCTTGACAACAGCTTCATCAGGGACGTTGTCAGTTCTGAAAATACCTTTGCAAACACCGATTCTGTCATCCCTAGTTGGTGCCCAGTAGAACTTCTCCATACGACCATCGCGGATAAGAGGAGCATACAATGTGGAGAAATCGTTACCAGTGACAACAATGGGGACCCTAGCGTTCTCTTGCTTGTTGTACATACCGGGGAGCTGTACATTTGTTGGGTTGTCAGCAATGTTCATGAGGGTGGCGTTCACCATCTGGTTGTTGACGGTGTATTGGGTAGTTCCACCCATTCTACCAGCTCCTGCATCGAGATCGTTGATGAAGAGGCAACACATGTTTCCTTTCCTGATGATTTCAGCTGCCTCTCTGTACCTTTGCCTAATCAATTTTGCAGGCTCTCCTGCATTTCCACTTTCCAATTCTCCAGCACTCATCATAATGGGGCTGCAAGTTTTACCGTCCAAGCATAGTGAGTAAAAGCCCGTTGGACTTAACTGATTAAGAATAACCAATAAGCATTAAGCGCTAAAGTTCTTTTATAAATATGTATTTGGACAGAATTGATGAAACCGATGGAAAACTACTTTGATCCATCTCCTTCCACAAAATAATTCTATGTGATAAAGTGATAAAGGATATACTCACTTGATCCCCATCTTTCTGAAGACAAGCTCACATTGGAATGATTTACCTTGACCTTTGCCTCCCCAGACACCCAAGATGAGTGGAACCTATAAGAAACATACAACAAGATTCAATTATTTTTCACCAAAAAAGACTGCTCATGTCAACCCGATATTCAAAAAGTATTTCTTTAACAGACCTTGATGTTGGGTAATTTCAAGAAGTTCTTGGTGATGTGAACAACAAGCTTGTCCATGAAAGCAGGGGCGATGTAGAATCCGTCCAACGTGTTGTCCATGTTGTATCTGTACACAAATCAGGTGAAAATTTTCATTAACAATCAAAACTTCAAGAATCATGAGAAAGCTATGTGTTTTCAGAAATAGAGTAACTTACTGTTTAAGACCTTGGCTGATGTATTCGTAGGAATTCATAATGGCGTGGTGAGTACCAGTACCGGTAGGAGCCTGGAAAAGACTGTCAACCAGACCCTTACCCCTTGCGATGTCCTGTTGATCATCGGATGCATCCATAATAAGACCCTTCCATCTGTCCCCATCGGTCTGCTTCTTCTCGTCTATTTCTTTTTCTTCAGCTACAATTCTCAAGCTCCTGTTTGTAACCTTGGGGCTGGAAATACTTTTTCCATACACTTTCTTCAAGGTTTTGCCAAAGAACGCTGTGGTTGGAACTGAAGTTCCAGAAACTGAGTTGTTCAAACTCAACTGCACAAAGAATGTCTCAGTAAAGATCCAAGAATCATATTCCCTCTGTTTCATTTTACATGACAATATTTGACTCGACGAAAGTTTAAGAAAAAAAGGAAGACTTTTGGCACATACTAAAAGTATCCTTACAACTTGTGATTAATTCTAAGCATGTCATGACATTTCTATGGGTATAAGAGAACATCATTAAGAGTAAAATGAGAAGTTTGACCGGACGGAAATTTAAGAAAGAAACAAAGATTCTTTGCACAAACTAAAAATATCCTTACAACTTGTGATTCTAAGCATGTCATGACATTTTTATGACTATAAGAGAACATCATTAAGAGTAAAATGAGAAGTTTGACTAAACGAAATTTTAAGAAAGAAAGGAAGACTTCTGGCACATACTGTAAGTATACCCTTAAAACTTGTTATGCTAAGCATGTCATGACATTTTTATGGCTATAAAAGCATGTTATTAAGGGTACAACGAGAAATTTGGAGTGAATGAATATCTAAATATAGAAAGCTGTCATTCTTTTTAAAACAGACTAAACAGAGAAAATAAAACAATCTTGAAGAAGGTAAACAATAGATGGCTTCTAGAACCAAATTGTGGTTCAATCTGAAACCGTAACATAATTAACACAAACACCCCCAAAATTATCCATCAAGTTTTTGTTTTTTGACCAGTTTAGCACAAATTCGATATCCCCATCAAGGAACTCACAAAAAGGTCTTAATTCTAGTTATTACCCCCCGAAAAATAACATAATCAGCTACAATTCTAACCCCCAAATTCTTCTTTAATCTCAGAAAATTTGGCAGTATACTGTCTCAAGCAGGATAACTAAAGATACAAGTTCATAGCTTAACATGGAACTAGATATTTGTCTAGTAGAGATACATGTTTATAGCTTAACATGGAACTAGATATGTGTCTAGTAACATTTAGATGGTATAATTCATGATAGACAACTAACCCAAAAAATAAACACAGGAATCTTGAACTATATAGAGTAAAAAACATAATAATTCATAATTACTAAATTTAGTAAGCAAATTGACATGTGTAGGAGAATTAATGAGAAAAAAAACACAGTACCGGTGCTTTGTTGGCAGCTCCAATGGTTGACACTGAGGCAGCCATTTCTTGATGACTAAAAGATGATCAAAAAAGCTAAAGACTAAGCTTTCTTGATCTGCCTTAAAAATTCAAAAATTAGTTGATGAAGAGAAGTATGGGAAGAGATAGACTTTATAGTAGTACTAGTTGTATGGAGTGTGTGGGAAATAAGAATTAAGTGGATTTGGCTTACCATTATTTAACGGCCACAAATTGAGGATTGGTTATCTAGGTGGAGATTTGAAGGTGACTTGTTATTTTTGGTTATATTTTCTTGCATGGCTGAGTGACTAGATTGAGTAAATTTCAGCCCGGTGCACTAAGCTCCAGCAATGCGCGAGATCCGACAAAGGTCTGGACCACAATGATCTACTATACGCAGTCTTACCTCACATTACCTCGTGATCACATAACAACAACTTTACCAGTTACTCTAAGGCTCCCTTGACTAGATTGAGTAACAACAAAAATTGAGGGGCAACCACTTTATTATGCGGTTAGATTTTAAGGTGTTTTTTCCTCCATAGATGTAATTTTCACTTTTTGAATGTTGTTGGTTTCCTCCTGGCGGATAAGGAGAAGCTGAGGCTGTTATTGTATCATTTATAACAAGTCCAGAAAATATGGAAAATTTGGTTTCTGCTTAATACTTTCTAAAAAAGGAACTAATATAGGAATAAAGAGTTAAAACTTGGGGAAAATTTGACAAATAGTCATTTTTGAATCGTTTAAGTTTTAGCCGGTCTTCAAAACTATTTAATGTTTATCCACTTTTAATGCGGAAATAATTTTTTGACAAAAATATCCCAAGGTAAAACATGGAAATATTCTAGGAAATTTGTACCAAAATTTGAATATTTATTAATTTGAACTTTATGAATCATTCCTGAAGTTTGAACTGATAAATGTTTAAACTACACGAATTATATATGGAGTTTGAAACTTTAATAAATTTTCACACCTAGATTGTGAAAATTTAAATTCCATGAACAGTACGTTTTTGAATTGCAACATATTGTGTTGGACTTTCACTTGTCAAAGCTTCAAACTCCAACACTGTGTATTGAAGTGGTTCTGCGTTTTAACTAGGAAATTTTTGTCTTTATGTTATTTTCATAATAAAAAATTTATATTTCATAATTACATTTTAAATGGTGATTAAACATTAACAAGCGGTCCTGAAATTGATGGACTGCACTAATTTTTATTAAAACTTACGCGATTATTAATTCAATTACGCTGATAAGCAAATCACTCAAGCCCATTTTAATTAAATAGATCTATTCATTATTGTTAATTCAATTATTGTCAATATATATCGATAAATGACACCTCCTTAAGAAATTTTTCACAAAAAATTATTATAATTTTTTGTCTAAGTTCCTTAGAAATGGCTAAATACTTAGACAAAGCATACAATTTTTTAGTTGAAGCTACATATATAACTTATTTACATATAATTTCCTTTTTCTTTTCAAAAAATAATCTGCTTGGCAGTGTTATGTTGGAATATAGTCGTTGAAATACATGTTTGATAGAGTATGTCACATACTTAAAGAAAACGATAACAAATTGAAAAAACTGACAATCTGAACTGATAAAAAATCAACTTAGAAGGTGTTTGGCTAAACTTATATAAGCTAATCAAAATAGCTTATACTTATTTTTTAACTTATCTACATGTTTGGTAAATATCAAAAATCCTTATAAGTTAAAATCAGTCATAAGCCATAAATTGGTCAGTCCCAACTTATAATTTTACAGCTTATAAACACTTTTGATTTAAGCAAGTCTTTTACAATCTTATCCTTAATATATATTTTAATCTCCAAAATACATTTCCTAAAATATAGTAGTTAGTTATTCTCTATTATATTTCTGGCATTAGTCCCTTTTATACACAAATACTTTAAAGTTCATGTCTTTTGAAAATAACTTTGAAGATATTTCAGTCATTTAATAAAAAAGTATTTATCAACATTTTTTTGTCAAGCACATTAACTGTTTATTATCCCCTAGAAATACACAGTAGCCCGAGGTGGAGCGACGTGTGTCCGGGCATCCTGCCCAATCTGCATCCGTGTAGGAGAGCAACTTGGTTGGTGTAAAGGGGTAGAGATGCAGTCCAAAGTCAAGTGTTCCCTTAATGTATCTAATAATACGCTTGAGGGCAGCAAAATGGGATTCTCGCGGGGCGTGCATAAACAGAACACACCTGCTGAACGGCAAATGCAATATCAGGCCTAGTGAATGTAAGATACCGAAGGGCACCTGCAAGACTCCGATATAGGGTGGGATCAGAAACTGGTCGACCATCATTAGCACTAAGCTTGGATTTCGAGTCAACCGGAGTTGGCATAATTTTATAATTTGCCATCTTAGCCATGTATAATATCTCTTCCGCATATTTGCGCTGACACAAAAACATAGTAGTTGCTGATCTGGTCACAGATATACCCAAGAAATAACTCAGCTTGCCCAAATCAGTCATAGCAAATTCCGTTTTAAGTAGAGCAATGATTTCATTCTTCAAACCGTCAGATGAGGCAGTAAGAACAATGTCATCCACATATAATAGCAAATAAACAGTGCTGCTACCTCGATGAAAAGTGAAGAGAGAGTTATCACACCTGCTACATATAAACCCGATCTGCATAATATACCTGGCAAAGCGATCATACCAAGTGCGGGGTGCCTATTTCAAGCCATACAAGGACTTCCTGAGATGACATACATACTTCGGGACTGCCGGATGAAGAAATCCAAGGGGCTGATGCATGTATACAATTTCTTTCAAATCCCCATGAAGAAATGCATTCTTGACATCAAGCTGATGAATCGGCCGATGCTTGCCCATAGCAATACTGAGAACAATACGAATAGTAGCCGGTTTAACAACCAGACTGAATGTCTCACCAAAATCAATTCCCTCATGTTGATTAGCACCATTGGCAACCGGTCTTGTCTTATACCGCTCCAAGTCACCACTGTCTCTGAACTTGTGACGAAATAGCCACATACACCGGATAACATTTACGCCATCCGATCTAGGTACCAAATCCCAAGTGTTCTGCTTGGTTAAAGCATTAAATTCCTCGCACATGGCCGCATTCCAATTAGGGTCTAGTTTGGCTAGTTTTGAATTTTTGGGAATGGGTGATATGGTTTGTGTGGAGAGGTTGAAGTGAACCTTGGGTTTGAAAATTCAGTGTTGAGCATAAGTTTCCATACGATGGGTGGGCAGTGGTGTGTGGTTTGTATTGGGTATGGTCAGTGGATGCTGGGTTTCGGGGTCAGAATTTGATTTTGGATTTTGGAAGTCGCCGGTGATGGGTGGTTGATGAGACTGGTTGGGGGTATTGGTGGGTTGTCGGTGTTGGTGGGTTATGTGGTAAGGTGGTGGAGCTTGGCAGTTCAGGTGTTGGTAGTGGTTGTAGGTTTCCGATGTGAGTGTGGATCGACGATGTGTCAGTTGGAGGGTTTATGGACAACCTATCAGGTGTTTGGTGGTGAAGGTGGTTGTTCGATCGTGGGAATGGGAGACGGGGCCTTTGTGGTGCACAGGCGTCGTCGGTGATGGTCACTGGTGGAGATGAGACCACCGGCGCCGATGACGTTGACGCGTGAATAGTGGATGAAAGTTGGAATAATGATTTGAGTGGCGGGGACAGATCTGTCTCATCAAAGAATGTGTAGTCCTTGGTTTGAAATTTTCGAAGATTGGAAAATGGAAAACACGTCTCGTCAAATGTGACATGGTGGGAGATAATGATTTTACGAGTGGACAGGTCATAGCACAGGTAACCCCTATGATTAGAAGCGAGACCAACGAAGACACATGGCGTAGTTCGTGGTGCTAATTTATGAGGGGTAATGAAGGCTAGACTGGGGTAGCATAGGCAACCAAAAATTCTGAGCTGGTCATAGGACGGGATCCTACGGTATAGAATTTCGGTGGGGGTCATTTTTGGAGAGTGGTAGTGGATATAATATTAAGAAGGGATTTTACCATTTTAACAGCATAGACCCAGAAAGGTGGTGGAAGGCAAGCATGAAACAAAAGGGTACGAACCATGTTATTGATGATACGTATAATCCGTTCAGCCTTTCCGTTTTCGGTGGGACGAGGAACAAAATCATCAATATAATCTAACACATTGTACGCACATGCATGAATATAGAACAATTCTATCCACATGTAATATTGACAGTCTTCTTGTTCAAGAATTATAGGAATAAAATTCTTGATGTTGGTAACGGCGAATGCCGGATGAAAAGAAGACGATGAACGTTGAGGAGGGGGTTGTCAAAAGTGCCAGTGGAAGAACCGGAATTGGTGGGGGAAGTAGGGCGAGACATGGTGGCAATGGTGTTGCCGTCGGCCGAGAGGAAGGGAGAAGAGAATTTGGGTGGTGGTCGGCGGCTTGGGAGAAAAAAGAGTAGGGATTAGGGTTTGGCTCTTGATACCATGTGAGATTGGAATAAACTCCCTTAGGGATTCCTTTAATTAATCACAATATATATAGTTGTACAGAGGTTGATTCCTAATACAATAAGAATTCTAGATTACCTTAAATATACACCTATCATAATTACAAAATATACTGTGAATATTCGAAGAATATTCGCTAATAACTAGCTTATGGAACAACACCCAGTTGAAAATGATTTCGATTTGTCAAACCCATTTTAGCTTTGACGCTTCAAAGCTTATAAATAATGGGCTCGTTTGAAATTACCTTAATAATCACCAATCTTATAAGTTGGATTTTGAGTATTAGTGTTAAAATTGAGTATTGGTGCTAAAATCCGACGTCTTATTTTGAGTGTTGGTGTTAAAATTCATATTTCGAGAAATTACATATATCGATATAGTCATTTATAGTTGTATATATAATTTCTGAGGGGCTCGGAGTAGCCCGAGGTGGAGCGACGTGTGTACGGGCATCCTGCCCAATCTGCATCCGTGTAGGAGAGTAACTTGGTTGGGGCAGAGGGATAGAGATGCAGGCCAAAGTCAAGGGTGCCCTTAATGTATCTGATAATACGCTTAAGGGCAGCAAAATGGGACTCTCGAGGGGAGTGCATAAACAGACACACATGTTGAATGACATATGCAATATCAAGCATAGTGAATGTAAGGTACTGAAGGGCACCGGCAAGACTCCGATATAGGGTGGGATCAGAAACTGACGCATCCTCATTGACACTAAGCTTGGATTTTGAGTCAACCATAGTTGGCATAATTTTACAATTTGCCATCTTAGCCCTGTACATTATCTCTTCCGCATTTTTGTGCCGACACAGAAACATAGTAGCTGCAGATCTGGTCACGGATATACCCAAGAAATAACTCAGCTTTCCCAAATCAGTCATAGCAAATTCAGTTTGAGTAGAGCAATGATTTCATTCTTCAAACCGTTAGAGGAGGCAGTAAGAACAATGTCATCCACATATAATAGCAAATAGGCAGTGATGCTACCTCGATGAAAAGTGAAGAGAGAGTTATCACACCCTGCTACAAATAAATCCGATCTGCATAATATACCGGGCAAAGCGATCATACCAAGCGCGGGTGCCTGTTTCAAGCCATACAATGACTTCCTGAGACGACATACATACTGTGGGATTGCTGGATGAACAAAGCTAGGGGGATGATGCATGTACACAGTTTCTTTCAAATCTCCATGAAGAAATGCATTCTTGACATCAAGCTGATCAATTGGCCAATGCATGCCTATTGCAATACTGAGAGAATAGTCCGAATAGTAGCCAGTTTAACAACCGGACTGAATGTCTCACCACAATCAGTATCCTCCTACTGATTAGTGTCATTAGCAACCAGTCTTGCCTTATACCGCTCCAAATCACCATTGTCTTTGAACTTGTGATGAAATAGCCACCGGATAACATTCACATCGTCCGATCTAGGTTCCAAATCCCAAGTGTTCTGCTTGGTTAAAACATTAAATTCCTCGCACATGGCCGTATTCCAATTAGGGTCCAATTTGGCTAGTTTTGGATTTTTTGAAATGGGTGATATGGTTTGTGTGGAGAGGTTAAAATGGACTTTGGGTTTTAAAATCCCGTGTTGTGCACGAGTCGTTATATGGTGGGTAGGTAGTAGTGTTTGGACAGGGATTTATGGCTGCGGGCTTGCTGGTTCTGGAGGCAGTAGTGGTTGGTCTGTGAGATGTGGTTGCTGGTTCTGGGGGGGGGGTGTAGGCTAGGCTCGGGTCGATGGCTGGTCGAGGAACCATTGGTGGGGTAGGTGACACAGGGGGGTCGAGCAGTGGAGGGTTCGACCGAGAGCTAGGTGGTGTCTGGTCGGATATGACGCCAAACACTAGTGGTGACGGAGCTGTTAGTGCAGTGTTCGTTGGAACAGGAAACAGTCGGTGGCACATTGATCGGATCATAGGAGACAGAGTAGACTCATCGAGAAATGTGTAATCTGTGGTTTGGAATTTTTGAAGATTTGAAAACGGATAGTTTGCCTCGTCAAATGTGACGTGACGTGACGTGAGACAATGATCTTACGAGTGGCTATGGCATAGCATAGGTAACCTTGATGATTGGGTAAGAAACTAACGAAGACACATGGCGTGGTGCATGGGGCTAGTTTGTGAGGTGCAGTGGAGGCCAGGTTGGGGTAGCATAAGCAACTGAAGATGCAGAGTTGGTCATAGGAAGGGAACCTACGGTATAAGATTTCGGTTGGGGTCTTGTTTTGGAGAGTGCTGGTTGGTAAAATATTAAGGAGGTACTTTACCATATTAACAGTGTAGACCCAGAATGGTGGTGGAAGACTGGCATTAAATAAAAGGGTACGAACCATGTTATTGATGGTACGTATGATCCGTTCAGCTTTGCCGTTTTGGGAGGAAGTGTAGGGACAGGAAAAACGGAAAACCATGCCTTGTTTAGAGCAGAAATTTTGAAATGCCGAATTATTAAATTCACGTCCATTATCACATTGAAAAGATTTTATAGATTTTTCAATCTGTGTTTTAATGAATTTTTGAAATTCAAGGAACTTGACAAAAACTTCAGATTTGAACTTCAGTGGGTAGATCCATACAAAGTGTGAAAAATCATCTAATAATACTAGATAGAATTTGTGACCTAAGGAACTGACAATCGGAGATGTCCACAAATCAGCATGAACAATATCAAATTGAGAAAAAGTAACACTGTTGGATGACATAAATGGAATAGGAGTATGTTTGCCAAGCGGGCAAGAAAAACAGTGTTGGGCAAATTTCTCATTATTACATTGAATACGCTTATTAGTCCTAAGAATATTAAAAACATCTATTATGCCAAGTTGACGGAGAGATAGTAGCAAGGGAGACAGGTGAATGAGTTCTGACAGCGGAAGATTGAGTGAAGGGGTAGAGGTCTCCCACACTATTGCAACGCGTAAGAATTTTCCCCGTATTAAGATCCTTTACAGAAAAACCAAAAGGGTCAAATTTGACAGACATATAATTATTGCGAGTGAATTTTCTAACAGAGATTAAATTTTTAATGATGTTAGGTGTGTAAATGACATGATTTAGGGAGAAAGGTGGGTGGGGATGTTTGGTGTGGGCGTTACTGTAACCTTCAATTGGAATGCGGTGACCATTGCCAACAGTAATAAATTGAGGACACCTTAACCGAAGCATTTGAGATAAATTACCTGACGACCGGGTGAGGTGAGATGTGGCTCCTGTGTCCATATACCAATTATCATCGGGTTACTGAAGGTTCAAGGTGTTGAAAGCCTGGCCCAAGTCAGTGGGGGCCAGGGTGCTGGCTGGCGGGTGCTAGTTGGTCGAAACCATGTGGTCTTGTTGCTGCTGCTGGTGGGTCTGCCTGTTGGTTGGGGCGGAGCCCAAGACGCCTGGTTACCAAGCCTGCTAGAACTGAGCCACAGCTGTTGGGTAAGGGCATGCAGGCGAGGCCCAGTTCCCGGTATTGGGCCAAGATTGCTGCCCAGCCCACTGAAGATAGGGAGTAGGGTTTGGGCCTGATTGCTGGTTTCGGTGGCCCTTGCCACGACCCTTTTCTTTGTTGTTATTACCGCGGCCTCTGTCGCTACGCCCTCCGTCGTGGGACTGCTGCTGCTGGTGGTCTTGTGGTGGTGGTTGGGTGGTTTTGGCCGCCGGTGATGCCATGCCATCAACGGCTAATGCCTTTTGATTATTCTCCACTTGTTTAGCACGACAGGTCTCTTCCAACAAAAGTTGTGAACGTGCTTTGTTGAAACTTGGTAGGGGGTCGGCCTATTGAATCATTGTCGCAAGTGTATGATATTCACCTTTCGGTAAACCGACAACTAGTTGAAGTACCATCTTGGTTTCTGAAACAGACGTCCCTACGTTGGAAAGTTGGTCGGTTATGAGTTTTAGTTGTTTACAGTATTCAGACATGTTGTTAAAATTCTCGAGACGCGTATTGTTGACTGTTCTTCCAAATACACGGCCCGAGTATTTTTATTATCCTGAAAAATTTCTTCTAACCGTACCCAAAGTTCACGTGCCGTAGCACCTGTTTTCATGATAGTACACAACAAGTCTTTAGAGATGGTGCCGTATATCCACTGTTTGATGATGGCGTCAAGGCGACGCCATGTCGAGTCTGCAACATCTGTTGAACGAAGAGCATAATCATCAACATGGTCGAGCACATTGTATGCGCATGCATGAATATAGAACAATTCTATCCACATGGAGTATTGACAGTCTTCTTGGTCAAGAATTATAGGGATAAAATTCTTGATGTTGGTAACGGCGAAAGCCGGATGAAAAGAAGACGATGTACGTGTAGTAGGGTAGTCAAAAGTACAAGTGGAAGAACCGAAATTAGTAGGGGAATTGGGACGAGACATGGTGGCTGATTTACCGTCGACCGAGAAGAAAAAGAATTTTAAAAAATTCTAGTGGTGGTCGGCGGCGGCTATAGGGAGGAGAAGATTAGGGATTAGGGTTAGGCTCTTGATACCATGTAAGATTGGAATAATTTTCCCTTAGGGATTTCTTTCATTAATCACAATATATATAGTTGTACAGAGGTTGATTCCTAATATAATAAGAATCCTAAGTTACCTTAAATATACACCTATCATAATTACAAAATATACTGTTGAATATTCGCTAATATATTTCTCTCATAAATAGGAGTCTTATGCTTAATTATGTACACCAACAATAAGTGAAATACAAAGTCTCTCCCTTTTCTAAAGTCTTTCTCTATATTCTTTGCAATTATGTAGTAGTTTTAATACACTAGTTACATTGTAGGCCATTTTATATTTATATATTCCACAGATTATATAACAAAAGAAGATGCTTGAACACTTGAGGAGGAAAAGAACAAGAGGAAGATGCACATGCCACAAATAGGGAAAAGGAGCCAAAAAAAAAAAAACACGATGCATACTTTGTGGAATTGGTTATACTATAATGTGTATTTTTTTCAATCTTATTAATAATGTTATAGTGATTTAATAGAATATTATCTAACCATCAATTTCGACAAAATAGTGTTGATAAATTTATACAATAAGCATTTCCAAGTGGAAAGAGACCTATATACCGGGGCAGAGCTATGTTGGTGCAAGGATGGTCAGCCGAGCACCCTTCGCCGAAAAATTTCAAGAGGTTAACTATTACTTTTTTATATATATATATATAGTAAAGGGTGTGCAGAAAATTGTAGGATGCTCAGGTTCTATTCCCTATAGACATGTTTTGCTATATAATTTTGTGGGCCTGCCTTTTTCCTTTAAAACTGGGCCTTGCATAGTTTGATCTTAATCCTTTTTTTTTCTTAACTCTTCCCTTCCGGAGCTCCCCCTTCGTTCTCTTGGTGATTCGAACCCACAATCTTCCGGTTGAAGGTGGAGAATGCTTACCATTTGAGTAACCCCTTTGTCGATCTTAATAATTTTTTGGTTCACCAAATCATCAAAAAAAATTATTTACTATCTAAAGTTTGAACACCGTTTCTTTCTGAAATTCTTGGCTCCGCCACTGTCACTGCCTATAAAAAAAAATCCCCTTAATGCTGTATACTTTCTATTATATAAGGAAAGTGTCTGTATATGGGAAGTGCTTATGTATGAAAAGTCATTGTTCCCTCCTAGTAAGGTTAGGATTATGTATGGCGACTGTAAAGTCTGATTTGCGATTCAAAGAAATTATCGTTCTCCTAGTAAGGTTAGGATTATGTATGGCGACTGTAATGTCTGCTTTGCAATTCAAAGAAATAATCGTCAATTATTAGACACATCATCAAGTCGAGTTTGTAGACGCAATACAAAAAATAAATTGCTTCACGAATACTTCAAGTCTCGTATTTAAAGACACAACAAGTCGCACCTCAACAAGCCTTGAAGCGAGGGAAATTTGTAGGCACTGAAATTTAGTCGTACTTAAATCCATAAATTAATTTGGATCAAATTCTAAATTCGAAATGTTGGTCCAAACAAATATTATGGGTTAATATAATCGGACTTAATGATTAAATCAAATATATATGGATTTAATTGAAAGACCAATGCAATTGGGCTAGTATGTCTTGTTGGACTTCACATGATGAGCCCACTCTATTAGCCCAAGGTCCATACCATGTGTCAAGTCAAGTCAAGGAGACCAATAGAATCGTGCCACATGCAGAAGTGACACAACATGCCAAGTCAATATAAGAGTTAATCAAATGTCGCCAAGTGTTCAAATGACATGGTTCGACTAATCATATACATACCATAGCTCTCCCCTACAACTATAAATAGGGGTTTTCATAAAGCCAAAAGAAAAAGAAAATACATAGAGAAGTTGGACTACTGGTTATGAAATACACATCATCGACCCCATCAGATATAGCTACACTCCACCTTTGACCATTCGTTATCAACCTAACAATGACGATCTAGAATAGCAGACACTCAATGTTACTTAAGAGTTTAGATTTAAGTTTGAAGAGCATATAGTTGAAATGGAATAAAGAGACAAATGTACATGAATTCTTTTAATTTCTTCGACCTATCTCCCACATCCTTTCTCTTTTCTTATCTTTCTAGAGGAAATGATAGAGTACACGTTTTTCTAGCTATTCCTTTAACTTTTTTTAGCGAAATTGAAACAACTTTAGATATTTTTTTTTATTATCACGAGTATTTCTTAATAAATGAAACATCTTGATGAGGTCCGAAGTAGACGTCATCCTTTTGCACCTTTCAAAAACATTCAAAGAGTGTAATGCCTAGTAATCCACATTCATCAGCTATAGAATCACTAAGAAGGATCAAAGGTGGAGAATTATCTGGGAGTATGTCGACGATGTGTATTAAATAACCTGAAAAAAATAAATCAAATATAGGCGTCAGGTCTGACTTCTCATTAAAGAAGGTTAAGTGGAAAGCTAAATAAATCCTTGAATTCTATGAAGATTGAAGTTTGTGATAAAGAGGTGGACTCTAGAGTTGAGGTACGGTACAAAATTCTCCTTATTTCAAGAATATTTATTTTTCAGATATAGTGATATTGATATCTTACCATGCATTTATTCAATGATTTCTCCAAGTTCTAAAAAATTATTGAATACAGTGTGAACATGTGCAAATGCAAAAACTAATGCAGAAGCTTTTCAATAATATGCATGCAAAAATGGACAAATTTGAGGAGTTCATAAACATTGCTAAGAAGATACTTCACTATCTGCTTTCTATATTATTTTTTCTGAAATCTTAGGTTGATACTTCACCATATGATTTTCCTAAGGTGGAGATACCTCCAACTAAAGAAGCACTAGGAGATTGTCACGTTTTTAAGGTGAGTGGATTCCATAAGAACTGGCCCTTGAGTGTCCTAATCGGCAAATCAGAACACAATTCATTAATGCATCCACGACAGTTAAGCTTGGTTGCGTCAAATCTAAAATCACACCTCCTCCTTCACTTCAAATTCCTAGTGGGATTGCTAAGGTCATCATGGTAGTATGCCAAAACTTTCAAGTCTCACTGGAAGACTTAATGTTCAATGTGGATTTGCTTGTTATGACATTGAAAGAGGGTGCCATTATACTAGGAGATCCCTGGATAAGCACGGTTTAGATGAATACTTCTTCTGGTGGTATGGTGAAGTTCAAGTACTAACTAAAAAAATATTCTTTGAAGACACGAGAAGAGAAAGGATCATTTCTCATACACGAGTTTATTGACTAACTGTCTCACTAGAATTACCCCCTATTTTTTCACTTCTGTAATTTTCAAAGAAATTCGACCTTCTATGTGAAGGTGAGTATATGAGTAATAGTCATTCTTAGTTGTTTTTTCATTATGTACGTTCTTTCTTGTTTATCTCTTGATCCAAACCATCAGGATGTTATTGTAAGGTGATTGGATCTAGGTCAAAATTTAGTTCGTTATTATATGAGGCACATCGTAGTGATCTATATTTCTTGTTTTCTGTTGATTGATTGTTTCAAAGAATTGTATTGACAAGCCTTTTATTTTAGCACTGTATGTAGGGTTTTGTTGAGTTCAAAACACATAAGTAAGGCACAACGGAAGTTTAAAATTTTATTTCTTACTTACCCAAAAACTTTTCTGGTATGGTTATACAACAATCAAACTTGTAACATAAAGCATAATACTTACAGGTTATAGTATCTGGAATCTTTATCTACTATGGGATTGACATGCGGTTGCCCTTTCGACTGCAAGCTCCAAGCTTCAATGTACTTCTCTTTCGGAAAGCTAAGAAATCCGGCAGAGGTTCGAGAGAGTTTTGGTTCTAAGTCTCTAAGGCTTAGAATGATAATCTGAAATTGGTGTGTGAATAATGAAGAGAATACCACTATTTATAGGTGAAAATTAGGTCAAACCGGATTAGAGTTTGACTTTGGGCCTGACCCAAAATTGAGGCAGAGGCACTGCGGCCCTAGGATATGGGAGCCGCGACGCTCGACGTGTTCCTGCACTGTCTCGATTTATTTTCTGCGCATTTTTAATTAAATTCAAAATCCAATTTTGACTTAATTAAAATAATCATTATTCATTTAAATATCTCAATTCTAAATCGAATATTTAATTACTCTCTCAATACATCCTTAGATCGAAAGGACAATCGACATAGTGTGACCCTACAGGCCTTCACATATCGACATTAATCAAATTAAGGTCTACGCGGAACTCCTAGACGGCGCCGCAAGATGAACTCAATATGTGAAGTACGTTTACGCGAATCCAGTAAACTTAACCTCTATGTGGTAAGATAAAATCCTTTCATTCACGACACACCCGATCAAGCTTAGGATTTGTCAAGTGTCTATCCAAATGGCTTAATCATTGTATCTCATCTATATTAGTTGACAACTAGACCATATTCTAAATATGTCTATTGCGTTGGCCAACGACTTAGTCAACCTAATATCACTGAGAATTCGAGTGTTCTCTCGAATATACATTCGAGGAATGAATCCTAATCTTGGCTCAACTACCACCTTTAATCCACATCGTAATGTACCCAATACAAGTCGTATCTCAACCTATAAGGCATTTGAGCTTAGGACGGGATCAAAGTACATTACTTTGTAGACAAGGCACGTATTAACCTCAAGTCTAAGGAATTCTATCTCCCACACAATGATCATACTTTAGACAAGTATAACAAACAATATATCAACAGGGTATACCAATACTTTCAAAGTATCCATGTGTCCATCACGATCCTTGGCCCTACGGTCATCTACTCACTTAGTAGATTATGCACGTGTGAAGAGACAAAGCCTCTAACATGCGGAACCCTAATGTTTAAGTCATTAAATATTGGTGGACGCAACCTCCCCACCAAAGGTAAATTTCCAACACTACTTTTCTTTTTGAGCCGATGATCTATCGGAAACAGTCTCTCTATCCTATAAAGGTCGAGGTAAGGTCAGGTACATACCCTCCCCAGACCCCACTTTGTGGGAATGCACTGGGTATGTTGTTTGACTAATGAGACATATAAATCATGTTTCCAGAAATATTCGAACCGATGACCTAAACAAAAGCAATATACACCCGACTGATGAGCTAGCCGTGGTTAGTTATGTTGTCAAGTTTCAACATTTGATATTGTATAAAGACAAAAAAACATTTGATATTGTATAAAGACAAAAAAAACATTTGATATTTTATACATTACGTATATAATTTTGTTAACACATTATGTATCTATATATGCATAGTGAAAAATTCGAACGAAATGGTGTTCCGTGACACCGCTTCCCCTAAGGTGGCTCTCATGAGTATGTGTTGTTTTGACTTACTCGTCGATCAGGCAATAAGCTCGACCTATTATGTGTAATTATTTGTATATATCTTTAAAGTGATCACATATATCTTACAAAAAAAGTTATACTAGCTATATATATATAGGGTTACTCTGTTGAAGTAAACCTTGAAAGGTGGGGACATGGCCCGAAACTTATAAATAGAAACTAGTACTCATCTATCTCATTTTATGTGACTGACACTATAATTATTTGGAAAGTCACAAGTTCTTTTACAATAAATATTTTGAATATCTAAATTGTAACAGTGAATGATTGATAATAGTACTTTTTACGCATTTTATAATATATAAAGTTTATTCGAAAACATTAAGGAAACTGGTGTTGGAAATCACATCGTAATTCTTTTTGAGACAAAAGGAGTATGAAATTTGTCTAGAGAATAGTTGAAAATTTAGGGTAAAGTGAAGTTGTATTGGTAAAAATTATTTTGGACAGACACGTGACAAGTATAGAGATGACGACAGTCAATCCCAACTTAAAAACTAATGTCACTGGACCAAAGACTGAAGAACCTTCCAACGTTCGAAAAGTTGATCCTGGATCTACGTTTTCCACTTAGGATAGCGCAGTGACCCTGATCGACACGTCCGGAAGGACCAAGATGCCCAAACGGTCAACGTCTCAACAACAACCAGATTCTGAGATATTTGGGGATTCCATTTAATCAGATCTAGTGTCCACAATCTTATGCATGTAACCTTTGTAACATGCAAAAATCATGGATTGGGTGGGTTATAGTTAGCCAATCCCTATAAAATCCCCCATCTCCCCATCATTATGAGCCATCCGATTAGACTGATTATTATATACTGTTTCGGAAATGAAATGGGAACATGTACTCATTATATGAACTTGGACAATCCTCATCCTACAAGCTAGCTTTTGGGGTTGAGTTAGGCCCAAGATCCATTCTTTACATGGTATCATAGTCAGGCTCATTCCAATTATTTGTTCACCGATGTTGGGCCCTCAAATTATATTGTCCACGCTCCAGTTAACAAGGTCTGAGCGTGCGAGGGAGTGTTTCGGAAATGAAATGGGAACATGTACTCATTATATGGACTTGGACAATCTTCACCCTACAAACTTGCTTTTGGGGTTGAGTTAGGCCCAAGATCCATTCTTTACGTATACATTCCAAAGAAATTATTGTTCATTGCTATTTATCAATGCTCTTCATCAATCGGACCGGAGTATTCAATAAGAATCACTCTTCCTATTTCTAGTTATTCTAGTGTAATTATCATTACGTTATTTTCATTACATTCATATTATCATTGGATCACTTGGAATTAGATTAACTACGATGCTTATGACCTCAATGTTAGCAATTCAACTGGTGATATAATAAACCAATTTTAGGCTAAACAAGAGTATCGTACAAGAATTTATCTGATTTTCTCTCTTTGTTGGCGTTTTTTTTTTAAGTAACAAATAGGGAAAAACTTGAAAATTCTGGTTAGCAGAACAGCTCGCATGACAAATTAGTAGTATTTTAGAAAGTTTACATCATGTAAACAACTGTGGCATTAAAGTTATTGAGAGATGAATATTTAATTCATTGTATGGGTTTATGTTAATTACACTAGTTAGTTAATAGTTAGTTAGGGATTTTTACGTTATTTTCCTTCACCTACATTGTTGGTGAAACTTTGCTCGAGCTTAAAACACCATTAAAGCTCCTTCTCGAGCTCAATTTCTTCTCAGTTTTTGTCAAAAGTTTTATGCTTGGATGTTAAAAAATGTCAAATCATGCTGCTTTTTTTAAGCCAGAAATTTGGAATAACTCAACAACTAAAATAGAATTAGCAATTGTAGGGGCGGAGCAGGTACGGCCAAGGATATTCATTTCAACCCTCTTTGGTGAAAAATTATATTATTTATATATAGTTAAATTATTTTTTATGTATATATAGTAGATGTTAATTTTTTTTGGCTTCTATGTTTTCTTTTTCATAATTTGGACCTCTTAATGAAAATTCTAACTCTGTCACTGAGCAATCGGTAGAGGGAGGGGAATATAAACTGTAGCCGTTCTCTGTTGTATCCGCCAATGGAGTAGTGTTGACTCCTATTGAGTAAATTTTCTGAGGATACAACACTGAGTTGCAACTAGAAAGACAGCTAAGTTTTGAAGTATATAATTGAAAAAAGTAGTCTGCCTCTTTCATAGAGTAATACTTTTTTTCAGCTAATATTTTACAATAGATAATATAAATTTTCATTCATCATGTTTTTTATTTAAATTTATCTTAATAAAAATTAAAATAAAAAGTACTAATTTTTTTATATTTCCTACTAGTATAATAATATCTACAGAAAAGGCTCAAATATACATCGAACTATTTGAAATGACTCATTTATGTAACTCGTTAATAATTTTGCTCATTTATGTCATCACCGTTACCAAAATGATTCATCCATGCAATTTTTCATTAGCGTCGATTTTACAATACCAGATATGAAATGTGACCTCCAACTAGATTGTGATTGTTGGTGGGTCGGGTGTATGGGTAAGATTTTTATTAATTTGGGATTTAAAATTGGATTGGTTTAATTAAATGACGTGGACCTCTAATTGGAGGTCACGTGTCATATCTGGTAATGTAAAATTAGCATTAATGAAAAGTGGCATGTATGAACTATTTTGGTAATGGTGATGACATAAATGAGTCAAACTATTGATGGGTGACATAAATGAGTCATTTCCGATAGTTTGATGACATATTTGAGCCTTTTATGTAATATCTAATAGGGTCAAAGACTCCTAGAAATTATATGATACCTAAAGCAAATATATTGATAAGATAAAAAAAAATTCAATTAATTGGTATTGCCTATATATTTTTTAAAAAATGTGTCCCATCTTTCTTAAAGTGTGTATTGATTTGAGGAGATTGTAGGCTTTTTTTAAATGAATAAGTTCCTTTCATGTAACTTTAGATCTAACCTTCTTTTTAATATCTTTCATTTACCATAATTTTTCACCTATAAATCGGTACATCGAATTAATCGTTGATCCATAATCCAACTACTCAACACTTTCTTGCTTGCTTAGTTATTCTAGTATCTAGGAAACTAAGAAAATAATAAAATAATAAAATAATAAACAAAAAATAGAGCATATTCCACAACCGTTGATCTCCATTAAAATTCCTTCCATCATTTCTAGCCGTCGATCAATTCTATTAACTTTTCTTGTGATCTTCAGTTCTATTAAGTCTCAGGAAGGGGATATAACTTGAGCTATAAATAATAGAGCCTTCTTTGTATCCATCCAACAGCCTGCAATAAGAATTATAAAGTGTTGGATCTTGAAATTTACTTTCACTAACATAAAAATATTTATTTGAATTCTTGAGAAAATTAAAGAGTTTATAGTCATGGCAACAGGGCAAGAACAAAGTAGCAGTAGCAGTAATAGCAGACTCCAGAAATGGTCCCTTCATGGGAAGACAGCTCTAGTTACTGGTGGAACCAGAGGTATCGGGTAAGTTACTCTCGACTCGTTGAGTTGTTCTTCTTAAGAAAATGAGTGTCAAAAATTAGGTGTTTACAACTGTCTTCCATGGACCCTTCATAGGAAGACAGCTCTGGTTACTAGTGGAACCAGAGTTATCGAGTAAGTTACTCTCAGACTCAATGGCGAGTCGCTCTTCTTAAAAAGTGAGGGTAAAAAATTAGATGTTTACAACTGTTCGTCTTGTGTTTTTCTTTTTTCATTGTTTCTTTTTATTTATTTTTGTGGGCGTAAATATAGGTGTGCAATAGTGGAGGAATTAGCAGGATTTGGAGCAGCAGTTCATACATGTTCAAGAAACCAGAAAGAGCTTGATGAGAAGATACAAGAATGGCAAATTAAAGGATTTAAGGTGACTGGTTCTGTTTGTGATTTGTTTTCTAAAGAACAAAGAGAAAAACTCATTCAGACAGTTTCCTCTGTGTTTGAAGGCAAGCTCAATATATTGGTAAGTCTTCTGATCGAATATATTTCTCTTCAACTGAAATATATTAGAACAAAAAAATAATTCGATCAACTCTATCCATCCTGATAGAATTTGCGTTGCTAGAGCCAAATTCTTTGTAATATTCGATTTAATTTGATTTATATATATATTTTTTTTTAAAAAAACTCATTCTTTTTTTGGTATAAATCTGTACTTACCGGCCAGATTATTTGGATTAGGCTGTATAGGGTCAGAGTTAGAATTCAATTTTTTTTATTAAAAGTAGAGAAATTACATCCATCTCTAAAGTTTTTTTCTTGCTATAGAAAAAAAAAACTTAAGCTAAGCAGAAATTAAAGACATAAAGGAACAAATCTTGTTGACTCAGACCCATAATAGTCTTTCCGGAAATTAAATAAAGCATGAAAATGAATTTTCTTCCAAAATACAACATTCTGAACTGAACTATGTGATGTCCATGTATTTCCATAGTCTGTTAAAGAATCCGTCACCATGTTAATTTCCCGATAAAAATGCGACGGACTAGAGGAAGATTTAAAAGGATTAATTAATATAGCACTTAATGCTTTGAACAATAATAAAATCATATTAATTGAGAAGGAGCTCTTAAAGTACATCAAAGTTGAACAATCTCTACTGATTTCTCCATATATTAATGCATCTTTTCTAAATCTCTACTTTTAGAACTAAAAGCATGTACTATTAAATTTGTAACCTTTGTAATTCCATAAATACTACAAATCACATGTACTATCAGATAAGATAAATAATAAAGCTATTAAAAGGACATAAAACCGCTCTGCTGATTTTTCCAGACATATAGTGGATTACATCTCATTAAAAAGGCAGGTTTTTCTTTATTCTTTTTAGTAAGATACGTAAACACTTTCCTCATAGGAGAACCCAGCAAAATTTAGGTGACAAACTTCCAACAACATAAATGATAACAAGACAAAATTGTCATACTGGAAACGTTATATTTCTCAATGTCGTTATCTCGTATTTATAGCTAATTCCCATCTCTCAGAACTACTTACTGACACATAGGGCCACTGCATTATATTTTCCAAAACAGTGTCACTTCAGTACAATGTCAAGCATTATATTTTCTCATAGGTTACTCGTTTTGGCGAATTGAATTTCTTTTAACCTTTAAAATTACTATTCTCCACCGTTTCAATTTAGGTACAATCTTTGCATTTTGAGGGTCAAATGAGTTCTTTTTACTGCGATCATTTCATATGTCTCAAATATTTTAAATTGTTAATGATTATAATTTATAGTACATTTTACATAGTTTTCAAATATATAAATTATATTTTAAAAATCTTAAAGATTTCATGTCCAAATTTACGGGTTAGATTAAAAAGTTTTACTCTCGAAATTTGAAAAGTACCATGCACAATGAATTGAGACTGAGGGAGAATGTAAGTTTAATGCTATTAACCTTAGACGAATACTCAGTGTACAAGAACTTATAAAGACAAATAATATGGACTATAGCTAGATGCATGTTGAGTATATTGATTACAATCTTGTTCGTGGCTTTATATATAGATGCATAACATATACATTAATATTATTGTAGGTGAATAATGCGGCAATGAGTATGATTAAAAGAGCAGCGGATATAAGTTCAGAAGATTATGCAAAGATTATGGTAACCAATGTGGAGTCCCCTTTCCACGTGACCCAAATTGCTTACCCTCTCTTGAAAGCATGTGGAAATGCTAGCATTGTCTTCATTTCCTCCCTTGCTGGTTCTGTAGCACTGCCTGCTCTTTCTGTCTATGGAGCTTCTAAAGGTAAAATTACAGCACTTGAAAATACTATTGCATCTTACATTTTCCTTTTTTGAAAAAAAAATTAAGAATCTACGGTAAAACGGCCTCTGATATATTTTTGGCTGCTATATAATGTATAGAGATGTAATCCATAGTTAAGAGTACCCTTAACGTATCAAATGATACATTTAAGGGCTGTAAAGTGAGGCTCCCGGGGGGCGTGTATAAATAAACACACATGCTAAACAACATATGCAATATCAGGACTGGTGAATGTAAGATACAGAAGAGCACCAACGAGACTCCTATAAAGTGAGGGATCGAGCACCGGATCTCCATAAGCAGCATTAAGTTTTGATTTTGAGTCGACTGGAGTAGGCATGATCTTGCAGTTTGCCATTTTAGCCCTGTAAACAATTTCTTTGGCATACTTACGCTGACACGGGAACATAGCATCGGTAGATCTGGTCACAGAAATCCCCAGAAAATAAGTCAACTTCCCCAAGTCTGTCATAGCAAATTCGGATTTGAGCAGGGTAATGATCTCATTTTTCAGCACATCAGAAGAGGCAGTCAGAACAATATCATCCACATATAGCAAAAGGTATGCAATGTCACTACCTCAATGAAAAATAAAAAGTGAACTATCACTTCTGCTGCACACGAACCCAATCTGCATGATGTAAGTGGAAAAGCGCTCATACCAAGATCTGGGACATGTTTCAAACCATATAGTGACTTACGGAAATGACAGACATACTATGGAGCCTCTGGATGCACAAATCCAGGCGGTTGGTGCATGTAAATAGTTTCTTTTAAATCCCCAAGTAAGAATGCATTTTTCACATCAAGATGAAAAATCGATCAGTTCTTGTCCATAGCTATGCTCAGAACTGTGCGAATGGTTTCCGGTTTGACGACCGGACTAAAAGTCTCACCACAATCAATACCCTCATGTTGCCCTGTGCCATTTGCCACAAGTCTGGCCTTATGACATCAAGCTCACCACTGTCACTGAACTTTTGACGAAAGAGCCACATACAACGAATCACATTTACCTCGTCTGGTCTCGGTACAAGATCCCAAGTGCGATAAGTGGTAAACGCATCAAATTCCTCACGCATAGCTGCATTCCAATTCGGGTCAAGTTTTGCTAGTTTTGGGTTTTTGGGTATATGTGATATAGCTTGAGCAGATAGATTAAAGTGCACTTTTGGTTTGAAAATCCCGTGCTGGGCACGAGTTTCCATTCTGTGTGTGGGGACAGGGGTAGTGCTGTGTGGTAGGGACGTTGACTCTGGGAAGTGGGGTGTAGGGGCTGGTGACGGTGAATTTGGGAAGTGGGGTGTCGAGTCGGTGGCGGGAACATTGGGTGGGGTTGAGTTGGGCGGGAGGGGGCAGTGGGATGGGGTTATGGTAACGGGAGGTTGGGGCAGCGACATTTTTCAGAAATAGTGGGTTGATCGACATGAAGTCAGGCGGTGGCGGGGATGCTGCTGGAGGCAGTGGGCGTGGAGCCGGATCTGGGACTCTATGTATTATGTGTTGTAGGAGATTGGAAGTATTCGAATTATCAAGAAAGTCGTAGTTGGGGACGTGAAACTGACGAATGTTAGAATAAGGGAAGACATTTTCCTCAAACGTAACGTGACGGGACAAGGAATTTATTGGTGGACGGATCGAAGCATAAATATCCCTTATGATTTGGCGAGAAACCCAAGAAAATGCAATGAGTGGTCCGAGGTGCTAACTTGTGAGAAGTCGTGAAGTTAAGGTTGGGGTAGCATAGAGGTGCCAACACGATAGGCTGCTGCCAGTGGGTTGGGGCAGTTGGGTATGGGCAGGGTGGTGAGGCCCAACTGCCGAAAAACTACCAAGGTAGTGGGTCGGCCCACTAGACTGGGTACCGAGCCTGCTGTTGTGGCTGGCCACCCGAGTTGGACCTTACACCGCGGCTGCGGCCGCCACCGCAGCCTCATCCTCTACCGCATCTGTGGATGCTGAGCTGCTGTTAGTTATTGGTGTGGTCGGCGGGTATGGTGGTGGTCTCCGGTGCATCAACCACCAACATTTTTTTATTGTGTTCATCTTGTTTAACACGTCTAGTTTCTTCCAGAAACAGTTGTGACCGGGCCGTGTTGAAGCTGGAGGGGATCGGCATGTTGTATCATCGTTGTGAGTGTGTCGTATTCACCTTTCGACAAACCATTAATTAGTTGTAATACCATCTTAGTGTCTGAAATCGGAGTTCCCACATTGGATAATTGATCGGCAACTAATTCAATTATTTGTAATAGTGAGACATTTTTGCAAAGCTTTCAAGACGCGTGTTATTGAATTGTTCCTCAAGATACACGGCACGTGTATGTTTGTTATCTTGAAAAATTTCATCCAACCTTGTCCATAGCTAACGCGCCGAAACACCTGTTTTCATAATAGTATGAAGCAAGTCCTTAGATATGGTGTCATAAATCCATTGCTTGACGATTGCATCTAGCCGGCGCCATGCCGTGTCGTGTCATCGATATCGATAGGACGGGGGAATGCGTCGTCAATATGATCAAGCACGTTGTAAGCACATGCATGAATGTGAAATAGTTTAATCCACGATGAATATTGACCATCCTCTTGATCAAGAACCAAAGGGATAAAGTTATGATATTGGTTACGGCGAACGCCGGATGGAATGGGCAAGTAGAAGAGGAGGTAGGGGGTTGTGTGTGACGACGTGAGAGGAGGAGGAAGCCGTGAGAGAGGTGGGAGTAGCCATGAAAGCCATTAGGAGGGGCTATTTTTCGGTGAGCAAGAGGATAAAGGGAAAATATTTAGGGTTTTTTGTGGGTGGGTGGCCTCCGCCGGTAGAGCCCCGGGTGGCAGCGAGTAGGAGAAAAAATAGAGAGAGAGAGGTGTTTTAGGGTTTGACTCTTGATATCATGTAGAATTGTATTAATCTCCCTTGATGGAGTCTTTTCATTAATACAATATATATAGTGTATACAATATGAATCCTAATTGAATGAGGATCTCTACTTTACATAATTCTACTCAAATATTAATTACAGAATATACGGGGAATATATAAATATATTCGCTATCATATAGAGATCGGTTTCACGGAAAACACAAATGTTATAGTGGATGATTATTATAGAGAGGTCTGAATGTATTATTAGAGAAGAGTTAATTTCCTAGATGATCACCCAAGTTTGAGAAATTGCCTACAAATATCACTTTTTTTTCTTTTAGGAAACAAAGGCTCTCAACTATCACTATTTTCCTTAAAATATACTAAACACATCAAAAGTCTCCTTCTCTCCTAGTTGGCATGACATGTCATTAAAGCTCATTTTCTTAATAATTTACTCATCAAACTCATTTAACCAAACCCATACTTTATACCCAATTAAATATTAATTGGTTAAAAAATGGCAAATGTATTAAACCATACTTTCTATTAAGCCACTTTTCCAAATCTATTTTTTTTTAATATCAATTCAAATATATTATCTTTCAATTTAAATTAAAATTTAAGTAGTTTTATCTTTCAATCCAAATTCAAATATTTTTAAATATCATATTTTGTCCAGATTAAATAATATATTTTTCCACATAAAATATAATTACACATATAACACAAAGATTACTTTCGTATACATTTAACTTTTAAATGATCTAGTATCTTATATGTTCTTACTCAGTATTCACTTTGTGAGTTAGTTTGGGGTTGAATTATATCCAAATTTCATTTTCTTAACATTATGCTTCTCCTTATGACAATTCACTTATGATCTTAACATTCTACACAATCAATTTTTATGATGTTGAAAAGAAATGATATCATTTTATATTTAAAAAATATTTTTAAAATTTTTTATTTTATTTTTAATAAAATGTTTAAGATCATAAATTTTAATAGTACTTTTGCATTTGGAAAATATTTAGTTGAAATTAAATAAAATATAGTTTTTTTGAGATTAAAGCTAAATAAAGGAGTGCTTTGAAAGTTTTAATTATCTAGAACAGTAATAATTTCATCTGAATTATTCATCAAACCAGATTTCCAACTTCAATTCTCTATTTCAAGTGAAAAATGAAAATAATGAACCAAAGTGTAAAAAGGATCATATTACTGTACAAGAGAGGATAAAAAATTTAGTATATTATTTTTTTTAAAAAAAACTTTAATGAAATGACATGTCAATTAGGAGAGAATGGAGCTTTTCAGGTGTTTAGTATATTTTGAGAAAAATAGTAATAGTTGAGTGATTTTATTATCTTAAAAAAATAAAAGTGATATTTAGAGGTAATTCTCCAAATTTGGGTGATCATCTAGGGAATTAACTCTACTAGAGAATAGTAAAAACCGAACCTACGCTTATTGTGTGGAAGACTCTCAACAGTACCACTAGAATGTATGTTTAATGTATTGGTGATGAAATTTAATATTCTTTTCATAATTAATTGAACGGTTCTTGATTTCAAGTTATTGATTACTGTTTTTTCTTAATAGGAGCAATCAACCAACTTACGAAATATTTGGCATGCGAATGGGCTAGTGATGGAATTCGCGTTAACACAGTCTCTCCATTCGCTGTTAAAACCAGCATTTTGAAACCGGTAAGGTTCCTGATTCAAATTTGTACTCAACAGTAATTTAATTTCTTTTATTATCTTAAAATTTGTATAAGGAATTTCTTTTTTTAAAAAGAAAATATTAGAATGTCACATGTAAGATTTGAACTTGTAATCTGAAGTAATTGTTGAATACCCTTTACCATTATACTAGAATCTTTTTGATGTATCAATAGAATTCAATAGGTCATATATAACTGATAAAATTTTATTTTTTACTTTATTTGTATAATATAGTATTCACACAAAAGGAATTCAGTTGAAGCGCCCAGGCTCCTCATCTTTAGTGTTGATTAATTCAATATTGGACCTTCATAATATGTTATCTACTCTTCATATGTCTAGTCTTAGTTATGCAGTGAAGGTTATAATATCTCATTGGTTGAGGGTATTATGTGTTCTAGTCTAGGAGCGGAGCTAGAAGCTCGGATACATCCATACGGGTTCAGCCGAACTCAGTAATTTATACTCAAATAGTGTATTTATGTTAAAAAGAATTACTTATTAATATATATAAATATTAAATCTAGAACTTAGATATTAACACATAAATCGTCGTTCTAAAATGCAGAACACATAAAATTAAAATTTTGGCTCCGCATGTATTCTAGTGTCTATATCAATCTTTTTGATAAGCTTTAGCTTTTATTGACACAGGAGGATATTGACCCGTCACTATTGGTGAATTATTCGGAACTGATGTGTAGAACACCATTGAAACCAATAGCAGAGCCTGATGAGATCTCGCCATTGGTTGCATTCCTTTGTCTTCCTGCTGCTTCACATATTACTGGTCAGATCATTCTTGTTGATGGTGGATTTTCAGCTGGTAGTTTCAAATTTCAGTCCTAATTACCCAAAATAGAAAGAAAAACACAAGATGGTTGCCTAATTTATTTTCATTTTTTTTTGGGTTTCAACAATGTTCTTGTAAGCTAATGGTGGACCTTTTCGCTATGTATGATTGTCGGTTATAGAATATTTCATTTGTTTCAATTTATATGAAATTTTTCATTTTTCGATATTTAAATTATATATATATTTTTAATTAATATTTTAAAATATATATTTTTAATAATATTGACATAGAAAGAGTTGCAACTTACAATAATTTTTATATAGTTTTTGAATATCTGAATTTTAATTTTACAATATTGAGCTGATCTAATTCAATTTTGATTCAAATATTAATCAAATTGATTCTTACGAAGCAAAAAAAGTCACATAAGTTGGGACGGAAGCAGTATTTAATTTTGTTGATTAATTTTACAAAATATCCTTAATTCAAAGAGAGCAGTAATTTGTTGAGACTAATTGATTTAGCGAAGAGTGTCAAACAAACCAAGCATTAAACGCGCTGTAGTGGCGGTCAAATTAATGTTAACTTAGTGACAATTCTATCACTAACGCTGTTATGTGTCATTTTCTTCGACTAATATCGTGAGATAATCAACGAATTCGTACTATGATTACGTACAAGATAATCAAGAATTACCATCAATTTTCACTTTTTCCTTTTGTCAATTTCGTTATTGGATATGACGTGATGGTTCTGAACATGCTTGAGATAAATGTGACCATTGATAATTCTAAGGATGAAGCCAAAAAGAATGAAGAAATAAAAGTATACCACAACAACAACAATGTATTCAATGCAATCCACAAATGGATCTGAAACGGATAAAAAAACAAAGTATAAACTTTCAAATATACTTTTTCAATAAATATTTTTTTCGAATATCAATCAATTCATGTCCAAACACATATATAATATCCGGTGTGAATTCAAACATTAGTCTATAAAAGTATTGGAATAAGATAATTAGCATTTATCAAATTCAAGTATATTTGGTCTAGGAAACGTTCCGACTTGATCATTTTTTCTTAGGGGTATTGAATAGTTACATGTAACAATTTGCGTAGAATAAGGTAATCATGAAACCTTGGCAGATGTATATGGCGGTTCGTATTGTTTGTTGACCATAATTTATAAAATCATAGGCTCAATATATATGTGGTAAAAGGGACGAAGTGAAATCATCAAAGACCAAATCTTGTTTTTTCTCGAAATCCAGTACATGTCCTTAGTTGAGCCTTTTTTCCTCCCCTATTATCGCATTCTATTGACATTTTCAGCTACACGAAAAATGTATCATTTGAAGAAAAATACTAACAATGCGATATATAACGTGGTAGTAGTAATAAATAAACAATATTAAGGCAAAAGCTCCATCATCATTTCTTGGATGAATTAAATTACGTAGCACAAAGCCACAAAAGTAAAATGTGGAGTGTTTGGTTCTCTTTACTCAAACCCAAGAAATGAATAATAAAATAGTCAAAATTGTTAAACTAAATAAACTTATATGGACAATAGCCCATGATCTCCTCCCCAAGAAAGCGAAACAAATCTGCAAGTATATATATACAGTAGACAAAACCCATCTTCCATTGCAAAAATCGCCAGACCCTATGACCCTGTCGGCCGGCACGTCGTCAATAATCAGGGTGGAGCTAGAGCTTTATCTTCGGTAAAATTTAGTAGCTTTAGTTCAAATTAATATTTATGTTTAAAAATTAATTTAATATGTATAAATAATCTATTAAAAACTCAATAAGCTACTCCCTTCGTCTCAAATTAGCTATCACGTTTCGCATCTCGATAGTCAACCTACGTGAACTTTGACCAATATTTTAAAATGTACTTTTTATCATACTCACATGAGAAATTACAACTTTAAGTACTTTTCATATATTTTTTAAATATCTCAATTTTAATTTTTAAAATATGGAGTTAATCTAATCTGATTTAGCTTGAAAGATTAGTCAAATTGACTCTCAAAAGCGAAACATAACAACTCAGTGGAAAATGGAGGGAGTATATTTTTAAAATTCAGAATCGATAAATTCAAAAGCATAACTCCACCTATGGAACAACACCAAAAGCTAACTATAACAACGTGCTATCTCAAATATCACTAGGAACAAACACATTTAAGTGCCAAAGAAGGGATTTGATAGGATAACCGGATCTTTACACGCTTAATCAAAGGACTGGAATTCGAATAACAAAAATATTCCTCCACTAACAGTAGAATCATGAGTTTCATATCACTCGATTCTAAATCAAATAAAAAACACTCGACTATAGGATGACAATCCTTCACTCCGCAAGGATAGATTCCATACCGACAAAATCTCATGTAGCTAGGTGCTTTATTCTTTTAGTACTTATCCGATGCGAATTCACCGCAAGTTTCAAATACACCAGAAGCGAAAAAGGAAAAAAATACATCATGTTATTTTATACTATAAACTATGTGTACCACACAAGGTGAGACACTGGCCAGTATATATGTACAACCCCCAAAGAAAAAGAAAGACTGCATAACAAATAACACGTGCAGCAATATTCAAAGGAAAAGGAACAAACAACACAAAGTAAAGAGTATTGATTTTGGGAAAAAGTACAGAAAAGGTACAAATATTTGAGCATATGAAGGAGCCATGTCCTAATGTGTAGAGACAGAAACATTTCATAATTGGATAACAACGCCGGCACCTTTTTTTATATGGTTTAGCTTTAGCCCTCCCAAATGATGGGTTGAAACTTAAACTATATGGTGCATGCTTAATTCTTTTTGAATAAAGCTGACAAATAATGTTAAAAAGAACATCAGTTCCTACTTTCGGGATAAGTAAGAATTAATGTTACAGGAGTTCTGGCATGGTTCTTTTTATTAATCAATGCTGTTTGAATTGAAGGCTGCATGCATGGATGACTGGAGATGGAATGGAGAATATTAACGTATATTATTAATATACTCGAATTCTCAATTTTCTACGACGTCTAGACCATAAAATATTTTCAGGAACAAGCAAATAAAAATGATTTTTGTCTGTATTTATTCTTTGAGTTTGAGGTTGCAG
Source organism: Anisodus tanguticus (assembly GCA_034509755.1). Lineage (NCBI taxonomy): Eukaryota > Viridiplantae > Streptophyta > Magnoliopsida > Solanales > Solanaceae > Anisodus > Anisodus tanguticus. The sequence continues at coordinate 49,634,876 of CM067540.1, read as the reverse complement.
AATCTATATATTTTATAATATTTAGTGTTGTATAATTATGGTAGATATAGGATCCTTATTGTATTAGGATTCCTCATTATACACATTATATATATTTGTATTAATGAAAAAGACTCCCCAAAAGAGATTAATACAATCTTACATGGTATCAGAAGTCAAAACCTAAACCATGTTTCTTTCTTCCACCCGCAGCCTCGGTTTCTTCAACCGACGGCTGCACCGCGTGTCAAATTTTTTTATTTTCTCTGTTGTCTGACGTCCTTTACTCGAGAAGCACAGTGCTTCTCGTCAGGCATTCAATGCTTTACTAAAGAACCAAATTTCTCTTTCCCTTCTGATTCTCGCAATAAACAATTGTTGTCATATCCACTGTTTCTCGAAACAATTGGCTGCACCGCGTGTCAGACAATACTGCACATTGTCTGTTCCTTTTTTAATTTTTTTTCTCTTTAAAGAAAATCCCTTTCCATTTGCACTATAATGACTCCTTCCGCATCTCAGGCAGCCTACCAGTTCGCCACTGGCCAGTCATTGGGCCACAGCGATCCGACCTTATTTCCTGGAGCCCAGCAGTCCGCTCCAGGCCTCTCCCAATCCAATTTGGGCCCGAATTTTGTCACATCGACTTCTCGGCAGCCCGATAATGCGTGATTTATGGATACGGGCGCCACGTCTCACCTCACCAATAATTCTGGTAATCTTCCTCAACTGCGAAGTTTAAATACTCCACAATCTATTATGGTTGGAAGCGGTCATCTCATTCCAATTCAAGGGTTTGACCACACACTAACCCCACCACCGCATCTCCACTTCACTCTAAATAATGTCCTCTATGCCCCACATATTATCAAGAATCTAATCTCCGTTAGAAAATTTTCCACGAATAATTCCGTATCAATCAACTTTGACTCGTTTGAGTTTTCTGTAACGGGACTATGTACCGAGAAACTCCTTACGATATGCAATAGTGAGGGAGAACTCTATCCTTTCCTATCCATGTCTGCTGCTAGTGTCACCCATCTCACTTCTCTAACTGCTCAGGTCTCTCCATCCACCGCTTTAGCAACAATCTCTCCGTCATCCTGGCACAATAGACTTGGACACCCAGGGGCGCCTGTTTTTTAATTTTCTTCGAAACAATAATTTAATTCGTTACAATAATGGGAAACTTGTCCAACAATGCTTTTCTTGTCCGTTAGGCAAACACGTTCGCCTTCTTTTTCAGTATTTCAGTTTGCAAATATCTAAAAATTTTGAAACACGATTTATACGTTTCTAGATGATTTCGCAGTGTCCCACATCTACATCGCATTACTTCGTTGTGACACCTCTGTTCCGTCACGGCCGGAACCTACTGTTCCGGCACTGCCGGCTTCCGCAATAGCCACCCCTGCCCCATCGAGTCTTCCATTACCGGCAGCCACCAACACATCACCCCTCTTTCACTCAGACCACCACTATATTGCTACTGTTCCGGCAACATCAACCCCTCCCTTCAGCGACCTGTCAGACACTGGTAGTAGGTCCGCCCAAGCTCCATCATCGCCGATGGCCAACCCCTACTCCGGCAATCGACCAAAAATCTCTCCCACCGATGGAAATCGGTCAGTTGTCTCTCTGCCTCACCCCGGTTTCACCACTACCGATATCGGCAGTCCGACATGTCAAACCATGTCACCGCCGCTTAGCCCCACCATTATTGAAAATTGGCTCATTGTCTCTCTATCACAGCCAGTCGACACATCTCCCTTTTTCCGGCAACCACAACCACAAATTATTATGTCCCTGTCACAAATCACCGACATTCCGGTAACCCATCACCACCACCAGTGGACCTGACACCGACTATACCCATACCGTCGCCCCCACCTAACATCGACCCGATACCAGGCCCCGTCACCCAACTCAACCGAGATCTCGCAACCACCACTGCCACCAGTGCCCTGCTGCCACCTCCTTACCAAAATAGTCCACCTACTCTTGTCCCCACATATCGTATGGAAACTCGTGCCCAACACAAGATTTTCAAACCCAAATGCCAGTTCAACCTATCCACATAGACCATATCCCCAAAAACCCAAAACTAGCCAAACTGGATCCTAATTGGAATGCGCCATGTGTGAGGAGTTTAATGCTTTAACGAAACAGCACACTTGAGATTTGGTTCCTAGATCGGAGGGAGTGAATGTGATTCGATGCATGTGGCTTTTTCGTCAAAAATACAAAGACAGTGGTAATCTAAAGAGATATAAGGCGAGACTAGTGGCTAATGACACTAATCAACATGAGGGTATTGATTGTGGTGAGACATTCAGTCCGGTTGTTAAACCAGCTACCATTCGCACAGTTCTTAGTATTGCTATGGGTAAGCATTGCCGATTCATCAGCTTGATGTGAAGAATGCATTTCTACATTGGGATTTGATAAAAACTGTTTACATGCACCAATCGCCTGGTTTTGTCCATCCTGTAGCCCCTCACTATGTATGTCATCTCTGTAAGTCATTTTATGGTTTGAAACAGGCCCCTAGAGCGTGGTATGATCACTTTGCACAATACATTATGCGGATTGAGTTTGTATGCAGCAAGTGTGATAATTATCTCTTTATTCTTCATAAAGGTAGTAGCACTGCTTATTTATTGTTATATGTGGATGACATTGTGCTTACTGCCTCATCTGATTTGTTGAAAAATGAGATAATTGCATTGCTTAAAACCGAATTTGCTATGACTGACTTGGGGAAGTTGAGTTATTTTTCGGGGATATCTGTGACTAGATCTGCAGATTCTATATTTTTGTGTCAGCGCAAGTATGCAGAGGAGATAGTTTACAAGGCTAAAATGGCGAACTGCAAAATAATGTCAACTCTAGTTGACTCTAAATCAAAGCTTAGTGTTGTTGATGGTAACCCAGTGACCGACCCAACCCTTTACAGGAGTCTTGCAGGTGTGCTACAGTATCTTACTTTCACCAAGCCTGATATTGCTTATGATGTTCAGTAGGTGTGCTTATTCATGCTCATTTTACTACTCTGAAGCGTATCATTCAATACGCTAAGGGCACATTTGATTATGGATTGCATCTATACCCCTCAACACCGATCAGGTTGTTATCATATACAGATGCTGATTGGGCAGGTTGTCCAGACACGCGACGCTCCACTTCCGGCTACTGCTTAGGGGATAATCTTATTTCTTGGTCTTCCAAGAGGCAAGCCACATTATCACGTTCGAGTGCAGAAGCAGAGTATAGAGGCGTTGCGAATGTTGTTACTGAGATCTATTGGCTCCAAAACCTTCTTTTGGAGCTTTATTATCCCTTGCGTAAGGCATCTTTGGTGTACTGTGATAACATATCCGCCATATATTTATCTCACAATCCGGTTCAGCATCAGCGAACCAAGCACATTGATATGGATATACATTTTATTCGTGAGAAGGTTGCTATCGGTCTTGTTAAGGTGTTGCACGTGCCTTCTTCATATTAGTATGCGGATATCTTAATGAAAGGTCTTCCTAGACAACTATTCCTCAACTTCAGATCCAATCTTAGCGTCTGGCCTCCTCTCGCTCCGACTGAGGGGTGTATTAACGTATATTATTAAATATACTCCATATATTTTGTAATATTTAGTGTTGTATAATTATGGTAGATATATGATCCTTATTGTATTAGAATTTCACATTGTACACACTATATATATTTATATTAATGAGAAAGACTCCTTAAGGGAGATTAATACAATCTTACAGAGAACTTACGTGTGTCTCTTTGTAACGTCAAGTAATCGTTCAACCTATGAATCATGTCTTGCAAACCTAAATAAAAATATTTATTTACTATTTAACATATTAAATTTTTAATTTAGATGATTCCATAATATATTAGATATTGTGGAGTATTATTTATAAGCATGAGCAAGTGGGGTATTTCTCTACCAAGATTTGAGGTGGGATCTCTGGGATAGATAGAATCGGATACCTCGTCCACTCTTAATTAGAGATTAAGTTTAAGCCCGGAAAATAAAATTTAGATTAGTCTGAGTTAGTATGTTAGCCGAATGATTATATCAATAGAGAAAAGTACTTTTGGATTCAAGATGAATTTGTATGGTGTCTGCATCTACGAAGAAAAAAACTATTTCACGTATTTGAAAAATAATAATACCAGACCTATACATAAGTTATAAGTAGACCTAGCTAAGTAAAATTGTTTTATGTCTAACCGTTTCAATTTTTGGATGCAAATTCTAATATTACGAGGATAAAATATCCTGCAGTACTCCCTCCGGTCCATATTATATGATATTTTTAGCTCTAACATTTAGTCCAAAATAAATAGCTTTTTACATAATTAAGAAGATATTAATTATTTTCCAAATTTACCCCTATTTTAATAAATATGTTTAACATAAACAAGAAACTATATTAAATATGTATTACTCTCTAATTAAAGATAATGTAGAAGATAATTGAGGTATTGATTGACAATAGTGCATAATGTTGATGCTCTCTTCGCACGTTTAGCTAGGATCTCCTAACGTGAGCGAAGCAACCATGGTTCACCGGAAAAAGCAAAAACAAGCACCGCTTGTAACGAACAAAAATGCGGGAAAGACGACTCGTGTGGTTACGCCGGCGTCTGGAGTACCTCAAACCATAGGGCCAATGAACTTATCGCATTGGTTCCAGGGAGCTAAACCACTGATTCAGACCCTAAGACCACTGGATGTACAATAATTACACCACCTACAGTCGTTTCATCGGCTGTGATTCTGAGCCCTACGATTGCTCCTGACTCTACTAGCAATGTGACTGCAACTATGGAACAACTAGAGGTACTGCAAGGAACTACCACTGTTCGAAAGATGGATTTCCCATTGGAAGAGCACCCAACTCCTCCAATCGCAGCAGAGATTGTTAAAGGAAATTGCTCTCAACATTGAGGTATCAAACTTAACTACAATCCTCCTGTGATTACGGATGGTTTGAGAATAGTTAGATTGAACAACTCATCGGTAAAAGAATAGTGTCGGAAATGGGAAAATGCTTTAATTAGGTATGTCATTGGAGGAAACCCTAAGTTCGAGGAGATGTTGAAGTTCATGTATGGGGTATGGAGGAATGTAGTAGCTCCCACTGTATACCTACATGATGAGGGGTATTATATCTTCAAATTTGACGATAGTGATGACTAAGAGAAGATTATGCATAATGGGTCTTATACCTTCAACAATTGACCTATTGTTTTGAAAAATTGGGAACCTGATTTTTAGATTGGTCAAGAATCTATGAGAGTGATACCTTTGTGGGTGTCAGTCCCAGGTCTCCCTATTCAATATTGGTCAGGGGAAAATTTATGGAGAATTGCAAGCTTCCTAGGTAGACCACTGTGCACTGACAAACTGACAGCTCATGAGGAAAGAATGTCCTATGCTAGGATGCTTATTGAGATAGATGTCACTCAACTTCTGACAGATATATGCTCATTGAAAAGGCAGATGATAGTATCAAAGAGCAAGAAATAGACTAAAAGTGACAACCCAAGTTCTGTAGGGAATGAAACCAATTTGGTCATATAACTGGAGAGTGACAAAAGGAGAGTGTTCAGGAACCATAGAAACAAATAAAAAAGGCGTGTAAAAGGAAGAAGAAAACTCATCCACAATGGATAGCAAAGCATGTCGTAGAGAAAGAAGATATGGCAAATGCGGCTAGAACTAAAGTTGTCACGACCCCTTTTAGGAATTGTGGTGGAACCTATACTTTCTCAACGATAGGCAAACCACTCTCAATCTCATTAATCATGATATAAGAATAAATGCGTAACGATAACAAAATTACTTAAATAATTGTCGATCATAATATAGAAGCTGAAATAAGTCTGAAAATCAAAATCAATCCCCCAATGATCCGGTCAATAATACAATAGGTCTAAATAATGGATACAAGTCTAAATAAAAAGGCAACATCAGCCATAAACCGAATATGATATTCTAAGAGTCTGAAACATTTCTCTAGAACAGAAATAAAGACGAGGCAAGAGATAGAGCATCCAAGGTATGCCAGATGTAGCATTCTCACCCTGAATATTGGAGATCAACCAACTCGGCTCACCTTCGGATCCCGAACTAGTTGAAAGAGTTATATCTGCATCCAAATAGAATGCAACAACTGTAATATGAGTACACAATGTACACACATAGGCATCATAGACCAATAATGACGGAAGATATGTAAAAAGAGATAAATATCAAGTTGACCAAGTAAATCCTATACTAGACAGTTGTTGACACTCTCGTCTTTTCCAACTTATTTGCAATTTTAAATATTTTTAACACCTCAAAACAATTTTAATCTATATACATACATGCATATATATATATTATTATTATTCTCACTTTTATTATTATTATTCGCATTTTTTTACTATCATCTGCCTTTTTTAAATCATGATCATAAGTTTTATCCCTAATACTCTATGTTATTTATTTTTCACAAAATTACATCGCATTTCCACTTTTTATAAGCATTAAGCATTTCACAAATATTATATTTTTATTATTATCACATCGTTATATTATTATTTAAAAAAAAATTGCATTTTTCTTCAAAGCATTTTTTTATATTAAACCCCTTTTATATTTTAAATCCATAACTCATTCATTTCCCAACCCAAAACAATTTCTACCCAAACAATTTCACCCAAAACCCATTTTCGTCCAAGCCCAACCCATCACCCCCTTATTTCCCCAAGCCCGGTGGCCCAACTCCCGCAGCCCACACCCGAACCGGACCAGCCCGGAAACTCCCAACATCTTCCCCTTCATTTTTCAGCCCAGCCGAAACCTTCAACCCGAATCGGCCCAACCCGTCGGCCTATAACCCTCTCCCTTTTATTCCCCTAAACCAAAACAAAACCAAAAAAAATCAAACACCCCTACCCCCCAAATCGTCGCCGCACCCTACGCTTGACACCACCAGTCGCCGACACCGCCGCCTGCCACCACCAACCCCTCTGTCGTCCCTGACACCGCCGAACCCTACCCCATCACTTCACACCTACCATATCCCCTCAAATCCATCCCAAAATCGTCACTTTATTTTTGAAATTCAAACTTGTTGAAAGGGGGTATGGGGGTGAATGTTGGAGAGTTCGAATCCACCTATAAAACCCCCCTTTTGTTCACTGTTAAAAGGGAGAATTTTGGAGGACCGAGGGGACCGAAAAGAAAAGAAGATATCTGTTGTGTTCCTGATTTTTTTTTAGCATTCGCTTCATTATTATTCAAGAAATAAACCCGAAAACAAGTCCAAAAATCCGAAAGAAAGGGGTGAGTTTCGTCCTTAAACTTTGGTTTTAAATACTTCTATTTGTCTTCGTAAAGCCGAATCTGAAAATCTGCTTTGACATATTGTTGTTGTTCTTCACTGTTTGGTTTTGTTTTTGATTCGGGTCGGGTAAGAACCGTGTCGGGTCGACCCGGGTCGGGTAAGAACCGTGTTTTTTTTCTTCTTGTTGTTGGTTATCTGAAAATCTGAGAAGAATTTGATTTTGGGTTTGAATCTCTGATTCGAGTCGGGTCACTGACCTGGTTTGGATATTTTCCAGATTCTTGCATTTTATATCTTGTATGTTGGCTATCTGAAAATCTGAGAAGAATTTGATTTTGGGTTTGAATCTCTTATTCGGGTCGGGTCACTGACCTGGGTCGGGTCGACCCGATTTGGATATTTTCCAGATTCTTGCATTTTATATCTTGTATGTTGGTTATCTGAAAATCGAGAAGAATTTGATTTTGGGTTTGAATCTCTGATTCGGGTCGGGTCACTGACCCAGGTCGGGTCGACCGGTTTGGATATTTTCCAGATTCTTGCATTTTATATATTGTATGTTGGTTATCTGAAAATCTGAGAAGAATTTGATTTCGGGTTTGAATCTCTGATTCGGGTCGGGTCGACCCGGTTTGGATATTTTCCAGATTCTTGCATTTTATATCTCATTTGTTGGTTGTCTGAAAAATCTGAATTTTGATTCCGATTCCGGTCACTACTTCGGGTTGTATTTCTCGGGACGTTTATCCGGGTATGTTTTCAGAATTGAGTCACCCATTCGGGTCATTGTCCAGAACTTGGGTCTGTATTTCATAAACATTTCTTATATCCTGTTTCGGTTCCGAAATTTCAGAATTCGGGTCGAATATTTTAAATTGCTTACTGTTTGTTTCTCTGGCATTGTTATTATTTTATGGATTGAACTAATATCCGCATTCTCTTTGTTATTCTATTGATTCGAACCAACATTGCATTCTCTTCGGAAATCATTTCTCAGTTTCAGATTACTGTTTTAATTTACCGATTTAATACCGTAATTGGGCCGATGAAATTGAATTCGAGGCCGCACTTTTTTTTCATTTTTCTGTTTCAGCAATTGATTCTCTGTTTCAGTTTGCCCTGTTTCAGTTTTGCTGTTTTGATAATTTACTGATTTCTGTTTCGGTATTTGTTTTACTGTTTTTAACTAAATACCGCAATTAGGCCGATGAAATTGAATTCGAGGCCGCGCTTTTTTCGTTTCTCTGTTTTTTCGGTTCTTGTTTTAAACATCCGTGCAACGAATATCTTACTGTTTTACTGTTTTGAACCAAATACTGCATTTAAGCCAATGAAATTGAATTCGAGGCCGCACCTTTCGGGAATTTCTTTCCTGTTTCAATCCACTATTTTGGCATTTAAATATCCGTGCAACGGATATTTAGTGTTTTACTGTTTTAAACTAAACATTGCGTCTTTTTGGAAATTGCCTCTCTATTTTTTCTGCTTACTGCTTACTGCTTTGATTTAATTTTGCTGATTTGAACACGATACTACACTGGCCGATTAAAAATATCCGTCGATTTTGAGGCCTCCACAGTCGTAAAGACGGAAAATATAAATTTCGGGCAAGGATGAGACTTAAATCTTTTTTACTTCATCCGAGGGATCAACATGTTTAGTAGGCGAGGCGACTAAAATAACCAACAAGTTATATGTTTGCAGCCACGATGTGATTATAATGATTTTTTTTTTTGAGAGACCAACATGTTTAGTAGGCGAAGCAATCAAAATAACCACCGAGTCATACGTTTGCAGCCACGACGTGATTGGAATGGTCTTTTCAAAATTTAAGAATGAGCCCTCCGTGATCAAAACACTCACTGTTTTGGATACGGATACGAGGTTATTTGTATTTAACTGTTCCTAACCATTTGTTCTTAACAGCTTGCAGGAAACAAAGTAAATAAAGGCAGATATTTCTCGGAGTTTATTTTTACTTTCTTTAATTCACCTTTTATACCGCTCTGTATTGTAATATTATTTATCGCACTTATGTAACTACTGAAATGCTTAGAATAGGCAAACTTAGAATTAATTCATAGGGTAGTTTAAAACTTAGAAACCCTTCGCTAGTTATTTATTTTTAGGCTCGTCATGCATGTTCAAAATTTTCCAAACAACTTTGGTCATCTTTTAGTCGTTTTATCAATCATACAAATAAGTTTATCTTTTTTAATTTGCAACTCAATGATTTCCAAAAAAATTACTTCTTTGGCATTATAAATAATTTGTTTTTACTATCAATTGTTACAAATGCATACTTTTCAACTTTACATGCATTTCTCTTTAAATACCATACAAATGCATACTTTTACAAAAAAATGCATTCTTTTACTAAATATTTGCAACATTAGTTTAACTTTCTATTTTAAAATTGCATTTTCCTTAGTACAATAATTAACCTGAGTTTGACCGGATAACCGCAAGTTAGCGGATCTTAAAGGATGGCTAACCCCTTCCCTTTAGGATAATAAAGAACCCTTACCTAGAATTTCACTAGTTTCGCAGACCTTAAAATTGGAGTTATTTTGCAGCATTTATAGTTAACATTTAGGTGCCTTAATTCACCTTAGAATAATTAGGTGGCGACTCCTTAATACGATGACCCAGGAATCACCGGATACGTTGTGCTCCGCTCTGACCTCTCGAGCGGGTCGAAGTTAAAAGCGGGCGCGACAACAGTTTCATAATCCAAATAAGTCATGTAGTTCATTGAAATCAACAACCACTTATTCACATAAGACTTCATATTCATAAGAGTTATCCAATTCCAAAAAGTTCAATAACAGTATTCAAGTACCTAATGATCAATTCTAAATCATCATAATCCAGAAATCAACTAAGTCATCAATTACCAAACCAACACTTAGTTCACCAACATATAATCAATGCACTAAAGTATGCATGATATAAATGCAATGCATATGCCAGGTACCTTTTCCATCTCCCGTATACAAGCGTTCAAATTCTATGAATCGCACACCCATGAGGGACCCACAAAGTTCATATACACATTTGTAATTTACCAACGGAGCCCAGGTCTTGGCTAAATAACTTGTTCTAGGCATGTAACCCGCTCCCCCGCGTATCATCATCATATCAATGTTGCCAATAATCTCATAAGTGTTCTTACCTTCTCGATCTCTTGGATCGAAAAAATATTTCATACCACTCCAATATCAATATCATCAGAACCATGAGTGTATGAATGCAAATGACAATTCAAGGAAAGAAATCAATATGTAATGAGATGCAACTAAATATAGAGATGAATATCACATGCTTTCAAGAATTCAATACAATAATTCAAGTACAATCAGGGCATCATATAGAAAGTGTAACACCCCGTATTTTCGGGTAATGGTCTGAACACGCAGCATAGGCAAGTAGACCGGACTAAGGAAAATTTATGTTGCACTCGCATATGCTAATAAGGAAATTAGTATGTAAAGGGACGTGATGACGTGATCCCGAAATAATTTTGGATTTAATAAGTGTGATGACGGGGAGTATTAATAATAATTGTGTATCCTCGAAGAGGTTATAGACTAGTGTCATATTACATGAATTATGACATTAGGTATAAGAAGATTTTATAAGTCGCCAGAATTTAAGTGAATTGAGATTGGGAATTTAATTGTGGGATTAGTTAATTATAATTGGGGACAATAGATAGTGGGACACTACGTGTTACAGTGCTACGATTTACCTAGTGACTAAGGCTTATACGCATTGCTGAGCAGCTTCTCAAGTCTTCAAGACACTCATCTTCAGCCATTAAAATATCTTCATCTCCTTAAGATTCTGAAAGAATCCTTCCATGGAGAAATAATGGTCACACTTCTATCAGGAAAAGGAAATCTCAGTTGGTGGATTCTCTGAATTCTCGGTCGAATTTGGGGATTTTCCACAAAATTTCGTTCAACTAAAAATCGGAGAAATCCATGATGTTCTAGACCATCTTTTCCAGTGAAATTGAAACCTTGGAGAAAGGTTGAAGGTTCAGAAATCAAGCCGAGACTTTGAGTCTCGGCGAAGCTTTAGCAAGTCAATTTCAGTGTTTGTGGTTCTGTCTGTCGGTATCTGGTACGGGCGAAAGGCTTTCCAGTGACGTTCGTTGCTACTTCTAATCGAGGTAATCCTTCTTGTTCCTAAGTTCGTACGAATTATAGAACCTGATTCTTACTAGTTCTAAGACGATTATTGAAAATGCTAAGTTAATGGGGTGTTATCGGGATTGTTTGTACGAAATTAGGGTTGCATGTGAAATTATGGTTCTGTTTTGGGATATTGTAGCAGTAAGAAGAAGGATTAAGAGGGTTGGGTGTTTCTCTACATGCATAGGTTTTGATATAGAAGGAATATAGGTTTTATGCGTGCAAGGTGTTTGCTAGAATGTCTCAATGAATCTATTTCTAGTATGATGATTCGATTATGATTTAAATCATCCGTGTGATGTAGATAATCATTCATAGAGCTTACAAGGACACACGGAACTTAGATAATTTCGACAATAAGGTATGCAAGGCTCTTTCTTTCTTTTGGCATAATTCTATGTGCGAAACATAACCATCGTGTTGCTACATAAACTACTCAACTCTTACTAGTTAGGAATGATCAAGTCATTGACTCATATGTTTGAAAGAATGTCCAAATATGTTCTAAGACCTTATTAAGGCACACCGGAAAAGATGTGGATGTTCCCAATGTTAACAAAAGGTGTAAAGGATATTATGTCACTCCGGATGTTTATTATTATTCATGCATTTCATTTGCATTGCATTCATATGTTACCCTGGACCACTTGTACTATGCACATTACTATAAGATAAATATTATATACATATGTATGGGAATTGGAGAAAGGGAAAGGCGTTATATACGCACACCACCTGCAGATGGTACAGACTATCACAAAAGAACCCTAAGAGGCTAATATGATGTAATGATGTGATGCCTATGTGACTTATTGGGAAGGGTTGCACGATCCGCAATACTAACATATATTGGGATGGGTTGCACGATCCGCAATACTAACATATATATATATATATGCCGCATTTACATCATGCATACATTCATTTACTAGTATATGGTATGATGCCCGCAAAGGCTGTTATGGTAAGAAAGATGCCCGAAGAGGCTGATGTATATATATACTGCATTGTGCATAACATTTAGACATGTGTATTAGGGCCCTCAGAGACATTTACCGATGTTCAGTTGTTTCTGTTTCGGACTATGATATACCTCTGCTATGTTATTTCTTATGCCTGACATACTCTGTACATTAGTCGTACTGAAGTCTCTTTTGCCGGGGACGCTGCATTTTTATGCCCGCAGGTCCATATTGAGAGAGTGACGGTTCACACTGATAGGTTGTTGGTTTAGCTGGTATTGGGAGCACTCTATTCGTTTTAGAGTTGCAGTCTGGTCGTGGTATGTTTTACTCTTTAGAGGCTTGTAGATAGGTGTCCTGTGGTTAGTTATCGTGTAAGGCCTTGGTATATAAATGGATAAGTTGGGGCTTTTGGGTTGAAACTTTATATAATCTATCACGGCTCAGTCCGTGTTTAAATATGATTAAGGGTGGAGTGTAGATGTGGTGCCCGGCGGGTAGGGTCCGGGTGAACGTCGCGGCCCTCCGGTTTGGGTCATGACAGAAAGCATGTATGATGAATAAGCACAACGATAACAAGTATGGCAATGATCCCAAATAATGGCGACAAGCCCAATCAATCAGCAGTCGAAATCAACTTAAGGCTGATTTCCCAAATCTCCTATCATCACAGTTCAATACTGGTACCCACTCAAACGTTCATCACAACCATTTGAGTGGGACCTCTAAACACATCCTATACCCCCTCAATATTTATAGCTAATTACGTACTTCTATTGGAGTCTAGTGAATGTAAATTGTAATTTACCTCTAGGCCGAACAAGAGCCTTGAACGGTCAACCCTCCACGGAAGCCTTGCCATTTCAGAGTGCCTCATAGTAATCGAAGTCTAACACGCCTATACTATATGTTAATGTAAATCTAACACATAATACAAGGACGCAATCCTTAACCATACCAAGACTTCCAAAACCAACCCCGGGCCCACAGTATCAAGATCCAATCTTTATTATCCAAAAAGCATAAATACATACTAGATAATCATATTCTTAAGTTAATTAGAAACCTAAACTCATTTGGACCTTCAATTGTATAATTTAAGAAAATCCCTATTTTTAAACCCTAGAATTTCCTCCAAATCAAAAAGGGTTTCTATATTCAAATTAAATGCTACACCATGACCTTCTATCATAAATCCATACTTATTCACAATATTAGGGAAAACTAAACCATATTTCACCCTTAAATCAAAGATTCAACCTCTCTTAATCTAATATAAACACTAGAACTCATCTTCCCCAATTTACATATATTTTATACCACTATTAAAGGCTTAAAACAAGAAATACAACCACAAGGGTGGAGAATCTTATCTCTAATGAAAATTTAATCCCAATTTTGAAGAATCCCCCTTTGGAAAAGTGATTCGACCTAGGGAATTTATTAGGTTTTCAGATACACTAATTATGTCCCCGCATAATTGACTCTGTTGGCGTGGTCTCGCTCCGATGGAAAATAACTCGCTGAGGTGCAGTAACTTGACAGCTCGTCTCAGAGCAGAAGCGGAACATGACCTCGCAGAGGCACATTCTCCCCCTGTGTGAAAACCTCCGCCGAGGCAGAACCTCACCAAACTCTTAAGCCCTGCTTCTGCGAGCCAATCTCCGCAGAGGCAAGCCTGCAAGACTGAACAACCCACCCGCTGGGACGGACACCAGCAACTTGGAATTCAACTCAAACTTCTACCAAACATCTGAAATACTCCCGAGACCCCTCCGGACACAAACCAGACATGCTCTCCTAAGGTAAACAATGCTACAAAATTGCTCCCACTGACTCGGCTTCTTAGATTTATGGTGATTTGTGTATCTACCCCAACGATACTATTGTTCTGTAGCCTTATGGAAAAATATTCGGGCAAGATATGCACCTCTTCAAGAATGAAACAATATCGCCCTTACATTTCCTATTAATTTGAACTAAGACATACTTTTCTAAAGAATCGCCTAAAATAATCAAATATCTAAATTTCACAAATAAGGCCACAAAATACAACTGATTGTCTCGAAAAGCAAACCGATGACTCGACTAAGTCATAAATGACCCTCTAGAACTACTGAAAGTAACGGAACCCAGAAATGAACCCATATACTCAAAAGTCAACCTTGAGTCAAACTATACAATTTTAAGGTTCTTATTTTGAGTTTTTCATCCGAAACTCACATAAATGGACCTAGGGATCCGTGCCACCTATACCCGCACATCACAACCCACATAGAGTCTATGGAAATGATAAAATAGTCAAATAAGAGTCTTTAACTAAAAATGACTAGATGAGTGGTTACAGAAGTGCCTAAAGATGATGAGATAAGTGAGGATGTTGTAGCAAACCCTGCAGAGTTGGGGAGGTGAGCATAATCCAGAGTACTGAACAACAAATGCCTATAAAGTCAGTGCCAACTAAAGGTGCAGCTCCTGCTGCTGATTCTGCCCTTAGTTTGTGTGGAACTACAAATTCACCTGTTGAGGATATAGGAAAGAGGATTATGCCTCAGAAGGAGTTAATTCTCACGCTAGAGATGTTCCCATCTTTACCGAAAAATGGTCCTTTGAGAATACATGAGGGCAGAAAGAAGAAGCCACAACGAGGGATATCAAAGGAGCCTGTACTATCTGAGAAGGGAGTCTATAATCCTGGTCCAAAGAAGGTACATCATGGTCATATGTTCTTGGAACATCAGAGGGCTTAACAACCTGTTCAAACAAAATGAACTTAAAACATTTATGCTAAAAAATAAAGTGAGCCTTTTGGCTTGCATACAAACCAAAATAAGAGTTCATAAATCTGACAAAATCCGGAAGGAGTTGGGAGGTGACTGGAATTTTGCTGCAAACTATGCGTATGCTCCTAATGGTTGGACTTGGATGGGGTGGAAGCCAAGATACACTGATGTAACAATTCTGCATACCACTGATCAACTTATTCATTTCTATGTAGTGGATAAGGACTCAACTTTTGCTTGCGAGATCACTTTTTGTCTATGGTTTTAACACAATTGCTGAAAGGAAAAGTCTTTAGGATAGTCTAAGAGTTGTTCATTCTTCCCGGTTAAAATATTATGTAAATCATATTATTATTATTATGTATTGATGTAGTATCATTTTATATATGGTAGGTAGTAAAATGTTAATTAGGAATATTATGTTAATTAGGTAGAAGATTATTAGGAATTGATTAGGAAGATTAGGCATGATTTACTCTTCCTAATTACATGTATATGGTGTATATATTGTTCCCTTTAAGGATGAATACATTGAGGAAAATATTTTCAAAGTCTTACATGTATCAAGAGCTTAAGGAAAGATCCAAAATTAGTTTATTTTCTTCCAAATTTTCGGTCATCTTCCTCCCTAGAACCCTAGTGGTCGAAAATTTTCTTCATTTTTTTTTTTCTCTCTTACTCCATTATTGATTATCCCTCATCACAACCAATTATGTCTGAAACCAAATCATCCTTTCACCCTACACTTGCTGTCTCAAACATCAAAACACATGTTTCCATCAAACTAGAAATGGAAATCGTTCATTATGCGACTTGGGCGAAATTATTCAAAATATGTTGTCGTGCTCACAAAGTTCTTCATCATATAATTCCTCCAAAAGATAGTAAAGGGAAAGACATAACAAATGATGCAGACAAGGAATTGTGGGATACACTTGATGCCACAGTCCTTGGTTAGATTTATGCAACAATCTTCACTGACTTGTTGCATACGATAATGGAACCGAATTCAACAGCCATGACGGCTTGGGAACGCTTGCGAGATATTTTTTAAGATAACCAAAACTCTCGCGCTGTTACATTGGAACAAGAGTTCTCAACCATTAACATGGCGAATTTCCCTAATGTTTCTACATATTGTCAACGACTCAAAGTGTTGGCCGATCAATTAAGAAACATTGGTTCACCGGTTACTAATAACCGGTTAGTCTTGCAATTTGTCACGGTCTCACCGATGCGTATAGCGGCGTGGGAACTCTAATCCCTTAAAGTAATCCACTACTACAATTTTTTCAAGAAAGGTTCATGCTTGTACTTGAAGAGTCGAGCTTGGTGAAAAAGGCCTCAACTACTTCAAATTCCACCATGATTGCCACTCCTTCAAATGATGGTAATTTTTTTGACCCTTCTCAACAAAATAAAGGACAAAAAGGACGTCATAACAATAAAAATAAGGGTGGAAATTGCGGAAATCACAAAGGTGGAGGCCATCGAAATTTCGGTGGCGGCGATAATGGCGGCAACACCAACTCCTGTGGTGGATAGTGGCAGCAGCACGACGGCAGGGGTGGCGGACAGTGGCAGCAGCCCGGCGACAAGGGTGGCGGACAGTGGCAGCAGCCCAATGGCTGGCAGTGGCTTTGGGCTATACCACCCAGCCCAGCCCCAACAGGCAATTGGGCCAGGCCGCCCCAAAGGCCCACCGGCCAGCCTTACCAAAACAATGGGTATTTCCCACCTATTTGACAGCAGCAGCAACAGGCCCAGCAGGCCCATTTCACTAGGTCTGTTAACACATGCAGTGGCAGTGGGCCTCAGTCGACCTAGTGGCATGAGGCCTATTCAACAGGGGCCCACCCCACGGAAATTGAGTCCACCATGCACACTCTTGGACTTAATCCACCGGATTCAAATTGGTATATGGACTCCGGAGCGACATCCCATATGACATCCTCCCAATGTAATCTCTCGTCCTATTTTAATTTGAGCAATGATAGTGGAATAATTGTCAGAAATGACCATTCAATTCTAATAAAAAGTTATGGTTCTAGCAAATTGTCATTACCAAACCCACCCCTAATTTTAAAGAATATCCTTCATACTCCTAAATTAATCAAAAACTTGGTTTCTGTTAGAAAGTTTACAACTGATAATTGGGTATCTGTCCGTTTTGACCCCTTTGGCTTTTCCGTGCATGATTTTCAGACGGGGAAGCTTCTCATGAGATGTGATAGCAAGGGGGAGCTCTATCCAATAAATCTGTCAACACAACAATCCAAGTTTCCTTCTGTTTTTGCAGCCTTGGCACCATCTTTATGGCACCAACGTTTGGGACATCCGGAAGAGGTTGTTTTGGCTTCTCTTAAATAAAATAATTTTATTTGTTGTACCAAAATACATACTCTAAATAAGTGTCATTCTTGCACACTTGGTAACACATGTTAAGTTGTCATTTATTTTCTCTGCTTCATGCACCCTTTTGCCATTTGATATTTTACATTGTGATATTTGGACATCACTCGTTTTGAGTTCTTCTGGTCATAGATATTATTTGCTTATACTTGATGACTACTCTAATTATTTGTGGACATTTCCTTTGTCGAAAAAATCACAAGTGTTTTCCACTTTTCTCACTTTTAGAGCATTCATCCGAACTCAATTTGAACGTGATATAAAAAATATTCAATGTGACAATGGGATGGAGTTTGACAATAAACAGTTTTGGGATTTTTTTAAAACAAATGGTCTTCAGTTTCGTCTGTCTTGTCCTCATACTTCATCACAAAATGGGAAGGCGGAACGCAATATTAGAACCATAAACAATATTGTTAGAACATCTATTTCTCATGCTTCACTTCCCCCTGTATTTTGGCATCATGCACTCCAAATGGTCACTTACCTGTTGAATATCCTTCCTCATAAAAATCTATCATACCAAGCTCCTCTAAAAATACTTTATTTACTAGAGCCCTCATATCATCACTTAAGAGTATTTGCTTGTCTTTGCTACCCCCTCTTTCCATCCACCACAATCATAAAACTCCAAGCCCGTTCTACCCCATGTGTTTTCTTGGGATATCCTACTCATCATCGCGGTTACCAATGTTACGACATTTCTTCCAAAAGAATATTTATAAGTCGTCATGTAATCTTTGATGAAATAATTTTTCCATTTGCTAAGATACATGCCACCGAGACTCATACCTATGATTTTTTGGATGATGATAAGCTTTCGTATCTAACACATTTTTTTCACAGCTCGGTACCTATTGCTAGTGTTGAAAACCGTAATTCAGGCCCATTGGGCCAACGATCGATGGCCCAACTGACTACATTTCAATGCAGTAGCTTGGGCCTTCGGTTCCGAGGCCTAGTCCCACTGCCGCACAATCTGCATGGTCCAGCGGTTTGGGCCAGTCCACCACTACGGGCCCAATTCCAGCGCAAGCAATACAACCTATTAGACCCTCGGTTTCTCACTCCTCGGTCAGTGGCGTCTAGTCCACTGGCCCAACAAACCATCCGGTCACCCGTAGTCAACATAGAATTGTCAAACCCAATACCAAATATAGTCTTCACACCCAGGTCTCGAAATCACCTTTGCCTCGTAATCCAGTGTCTGCTCTAAAAGACCCGAATTGGAAAATGGCCATGGATGATGAATATCATGGTCTAATTACAAATAGGGCATGGGATTTAGTACCTCGTCCATCTAATGCTAATATAATTCGATCTATATGGATTTTCAGCCATAAAGAAAAATCTGATGAAACTTTTGAGTGGCATAAAGCCCGTCTTGTAGGTGATGGGAAGACATAGCAGGTTGGTGTAGATTGCGGGGAGACATTCAGTTCAGTGGTCAAACCAGCAACTATCAGAACAGTTCTCAGCCTGTCTCTATCAAAAGGATGGCCACTTCATCAATTGGATGTCAAAAATGCCTTCTTACATGGACACATAAATGAAATTGTATACATGCACCAACTGTTGGGATACAGAGATCCTAAATATCCCAACCATGTGTGTTTGCTCAACAAATCATTATATGGCCTCAAGAAAGCCCCCAGGGCTTGGTATAAGCGGTTTGCAGATTTTATGTCACACATAGGGTTTTTGCACAACCGTTATGATAATTCCCTGTTTATTTATCGTCAGGGTAATCATACTGCTTATCTCCTTCTATACGTGGATGATATTATTCTAACAGCATCTTCAAACTCTCTTCGCAAGAATATCATGTCATAGCTTAGTTCTGAATTTGCTATGAAAGATCTTGGCCCATTACACTATTTTCTAAGAATTGTTGTGACATGACATACAAGTGGATTATTTCTCTCCCAGAAGAAGTATGCATCAGAAATCGTGGAACAAGCTGGAATGTCTTTCTGCAAACCTTCGGCAACTCCGATCGACACAAAGTCAAAATTGAGTGCCATCTCTAGCAAACCTTTTACTGATCCGACGTTATACCGCAACCTAGTAGGAGCTTTACAGTATCTCACATTCACCAGGCCAGATATTACCTATGCAGTGCAACAAGTGTGTCTATTCATGCATAATCCAATGGAGGAACATATGCATGCTCTGAAACGCATTGTGCGTTATATTCAGGGCACTCTGGAGTATGGATTACATCTATACCCGTCCTCTATTTCCAAACTTGTTACTTACACTGATGCAGATTGGGCAGGATGTTCGGATACACGACGATCCACCTCCGGGTATTGCGTCTTCCTTGGTGACAATTTAATCTCATGGTCCTCAAAAAGGCAGGCCACGGTATCACGCTCAAGTGCTGAAGCAGAATATCATATTGTAGCCAATGTTGTATCTGACTCATGTTGGATTCAGAACCTGTTACTTGAACTTCATTGCCCTATTCTGACAGCAACAATAGTATACTGTAATAATGTTAGTACAATCTATCTCTCAGGGAATCCCATCCACCATCAACGCACTAAACATATTGAGTTAGATATTCATTTTGTACGCGAGAAGGTGGCTCGCGGACAAGTGCGGGTGCTACATGTCCCAACGTGTCATCAAATCACAGATATCTTCACAAAAGGACTTCCGCTGATATTATTTGAAGATTTTATGGACAGTCTCAGTATTCACCGCCCTCCAGCTTCGACTGCGGGGGAGTGTTAGAATATTATGTAAATCATATTATTATTATGTATTGATGTAGTATCATTTTATATATGGTAGGTAGTAAAATGTTAATTAGGAATATTATGTTAATTAGGTAGAAGATTATTAGGGATTGATTAGGAAGATTAGGCATGATTTACTCTTCCTAATTACATGTATATGGTGTATATATTGTTCCCTTTAAGGATAAATACATTAAGGAAAATACTTTCAAAGTCTTACATTCCTAGGGGCCTGGATCATCTTGGGAGACTTTAACACTAAATCTCCTGGGGATAGACTAGATGGAGCTCTAGTCCATATCTCTAAAATAGTAAACTTTTAAGAATGCATAGATGATCTGGGTTAGGACATGTTATTAGAAGGGGCTGTCAGTACTCCTGGTGTAATAAAAGAGACCCCCAAATAGAATTTATAGCCATATTGACTGGGTTATGGGAAATGCTAATTGGTTCCAACAATATGGAGAAGTGGAGGCTGACTTCATGAATCCTGCTTACTCTAATCACTCCCCTATTATGTTGAATACAATGATCTTTTTTCAAAATTCCAGGAAACTATATAGATTACTCACAGTTATGTTGGAGCAGGATGAGTATAAGCAGGTGGTGCAAAGTAATTGGGGATAAGTTATAGCAGGTTACCTAATGTATGCCATTTGGAGAGAATTGCAGTTGATCCAAGTGGAAACAAAAACTATGACAAGGCAGTATTCTAGTCTTGAGTTGAAGCTGCAGAGTTTGAAGGACACTCTAAATGGGATACATGACAACCTTAACAATGATATCTTTATGATCAATTGATTGAGCAGGAAAGAGAGACCATTAGCCAACTAAGGAAATGGGAAGTTATACATGAAAGAGTGCTTAGACAGAAGTCCAGAACAGTATGGATAGCAGCATGAGACTAGAATTCAAAATTCTTTCATGCTCACCTGAAGGCTAGACATTCTAGAAATAGAGTGGTGAGCATATATAATGGTCAAGGTGTGAAATTGGTTGACCCTATGCAAATACAACAAAAGTTCCTGGGTTTCTTTAAGCAACTGTTGGGGGAATCAAGCTCAAAAATGCCTTTCATTGATGTTACAATTGTCAGGAATGGGCCATGCCTATCTTTGGCTCAACATCAACTCATACAACCAATAGAGAGGACTGAAATACTCCAGGCCCTAAAAGAGATACTATAACACCTCGTACCTTCGGGATAAGGTTTGATCCATATGATGGGAACGTAATTGAACCAAGATGAGGAGTTTAGGAAGTGTTTTGAAAACTAATCAAGTTATAAGAAGAGTCTTTGGGCAAAATATAGTCGGAAACTACTCTGTTGTCCATGGTTTCAAATGAGTTTGCACAAGGCATCACTTCAAGCGCGTATCCGGAAACTTCTATAAGGAATTTGAAAAATATTTCTTCATGAAAGTTGTAGATCTTTAAAAGAACGTTCCAAAGGTACATTGTGGAGACCGAACGGATCTCCGTACAAAACGTTATCGCCATATTACCGAACACTTAGCAAAAGCCAACATGACCAGTCGTGTTGGCCACGCACAACACGTGTGGGCGCGTGCGTTGGCCCCGCATTGTAGGCAGGTCACACAAAATGTCCTTTCCAGAATTTTGACCTACAAGGGGACCCGCGGTGGTCGTGCGTCGCGGGCCCCTAACAAATGGGCCGAACTTCGGGTCAAACTTGAGATTTTTGTGTTTTTCATATATTTTAGCTTGGAGTTTATTTCCCTAACATCCCAAACACGAAATATCACCCTAAATTCATAGAGAACAAGTCTCAAGCCTTAAGAACCCTCTGAGGTAATTTCCCTAATGATTCTAGCATGAATTCAAGTTCTTAGTACCCTTTTAACTTGATTAAAACCTTTCTAATCCATAGAATTGTGATTGAAATGTTACTATCGGACGAGGAGCCCTATATTTCGAATTCAATCTTCTTGAACATCAAAAAGGTATTATCTTCATCCCCTAGTTTATTATAGTATTGTATTAATGATTATAAACCATAGATTCTTGAGATAAGCTAATGGGTTTGATGAAGAAAACCGTATGAACTATTGTATGAGGTGAATTATTGACTTAGGGTTGTTGTCATCATATGGGTGATGAAGTATGATGTTAATTATATCTATTTGAGATTGTAGAATCACCCAGAGACAAGAGGATGGGTAATTGGGTGAAGAAATACCATTAATGGAAGTTGTGGAGCTTTATGTCAACCAAGTATTTGATAAAATGCTTAGAGGATCAAAGTATGAGTTTTATTGCTAATCTAGAGTCTCTTTACTTGTGTTGCCTTAGACTAAAGTTTAAAGGGTTGAAAGACATTGTATTACGCTCAAGAGCAGGGAATTAAGGTATGTAAGGCCAACTCTCTACGTTTGGAAATATTGATAATTCTACTCATGCCACGTTCTTTATTGACTACCACGAATTGCCTCAGAACATAGTTATGCCTTAGTTTCATGAATAGTTGCAAAACTTTTATTCTCTAGTTTCGTAATTCATTCATGATATTCATTTTTGAATATTGTGAACTCAGAACGTAATTAATATAGACTCGTGTTTGCTACCCATGAGTCTCAGTCTAGAAACTCAGCAGGTCTAGAAATAGTTAAGGCTTCAGGTCTCATACTCAGTTCATGAATACATGTCTCAGCTCAGTGATGTTCATTATTCCAGTTTTCTCAGTTCCTTAATAATAACTAATGAATATTGAACATATGTGATTTGCCCAAGGGCACAGTCTCATGTATATATATACTTAGCCAAGGCCATTGACTAACGTACTTACTTGGCCAAGGTCATACTTTGTGCATTTATTATTGGGCCAAGGCCCCACATATACATATATACATATATGTATATATATATACAAATACAATTAAATAGGTGCTTCGAATATAGAACAAGAAGTATTCATAACTTTACTTCTCTTGTTCATTATAGTTATCAGTTATAGTTACAATTTCAATATATGTTACCTATTTATTTATTTGGGCTGTCCTTTCAGTCTTTAAAGTATTTTAGTCAGTGAGGTATGCTGGAGGCCTTGTCCCGACGAATAGTCAGTATTTCAGTACTCTTTAGAGGCTTCATAGACTATAGTTGCAGTCAGTTAGAGTTTAGCAGTCTTATCCATTAGCCATATTGGCTACGTATTATTATTACTTTCAGATTTATCTTAGTATTTCCGCATTTTGATTATTCAGTCAGACTTTTCAGCAGCTCAATATGTTTATATATTTTATTTCATATTCAATATATACTACATATTGATTTAGCCAGCTAGTTAGTTTATCCGGTCACATGCAGTCAGGCACCGAGTGTCGTGTTACGCCCATGCCATGGTTCGGGGCATGATAGATGTCAATTGATAAAGCACCTGACATTGATGGATACCCTATGAAGTTCTTCAAAGAAGTTTGGTCATTAATAGGGGATGAGATGATCAAAGCCACAACTCAATTCTTTGAGACTGGTAAGTTGCTAAAAATGATTAACCATACAATTATTACCCTGGTTCCAAAAGTGGCAAATCCTAACTATGTGAAAGATTTCAGACCAATTGCTTGATGTACAACATTATACAAGCTTATTGCAAAGGTTCTCACAAACAGGCTCAAAACAGTAGTCAATATGCTAGTGGGCCACTCTCAGTCTGCTTTTATTGAAGAGAGAAATATTCTTGACAATGTTATTATTGCACATGAGCTTTTTAGGAGATATTCTCAAAAGAATGTGTCCCCCAGATGTACTATTAAAGTAGACATTAAAAAAACTTATGACTCAGTTGAGTGGAGTTTTTTACATATGATCCTACTGGAATTTGGTCTACCTACTAAGCTGGTACAGTTAATCATGACTTGTGTCTCTACTGTGAGGTGTTCTCTACTTCTCAATGGAGGCCTGACACCCAGTTTCCAAGCTAAGAGGGGCTTGAGGCAAGGAGACCCCATGTCTCCTTATTTGTTTGTCTTAGCTATGGAGTACCTTTATAGGTCTTTGAAACAACTAGGTAAGGAGGAGCAGTTCAAATACAATCTAAGGTGTGCCAAATTGAGTCTTGTACACATATGCTTTGCAGATGATGTGCTTACGTGCTGCAAAGCTGAGAAAGCTTCATTGCAGCTTATGATGAAATCCTTTAATCATTTCTCAGATGTTTTTGGACTCAAAGCAAATGTTGATAAAATATCTTTATATGTAGCTGGGATATCTAATGACTTGAGAGATGCACTCCTGACAGATTTGTAATTTCAAATAGGGGAATTGTCTTTTAAGTATTTGGAAGTACCTTTATCCCCAGGAAACTCAACATGAGTGAATGTCTACCATTGGTGGAAAAGATCATTGCCATAATTAAATGTTGGACCTCTAAATTTCTATCATATGGAAGCAGATTACAGCTCATTAAAAGTGTTTTATTTAAGATACAAACATATTGGGCACAAGTCTTCTTGCTTCCAAAGAAGATACTTTATTTGATCAATAGTGTATGTAGAAATTTTCTTTAGACAAGATCAAAATAATACTCAAAAAAAGCCCTTGTAGCTTGGGACACTATGTGCCAACCAAGATCAGCAGGTGGCTTAAATGTTCTCAACTTCTACCTATGGAACCGAGCTGCTATATGTAAGTTTTTATGGGCAGTGGTAAAGGAAAAACAACAGCTATGGATGAAATGGGTGCACGCTTTCTACATTAAAGGCAAGGATTTGTCTCAATTGCCTTCCCTAAAGCAGGAAACTTGGGTGGCGAAGAAAATCTTTGATGCTAGAAAATGGTGAAACACAAATGCTAACTGGATAGGGACTCTGGATCAATTTGTCATCAAAGGCAAGTACAACATTAAAAAGACATATGTTTCCTTCTTGCCTCACTACCCAAAGGTACAATGGAAGAAGCTCTTCATGGCAAAGAGGTTGATACCTCGACATCAGTTTATTCTATGTCTTGAACTTCATAATAGACTCTCCAATGTGGACAGATTAATGAAATGGGGTATCCAGGTATCACCAGACTGTGTTCTTTGCTGAACTGGCCTGGAGGAAACTCATTCACATCTTTTTTTTGCATGCCCTTACTCCAAGAGTATATGGAGTACACTTCTTATGTGGATGGGGTTCAATAGGAACATTGGACGTGGAATGAGGAAATCAGGTGGCTATCTTCTATGATCAAACAGAAAAACCAAAAACTATGATATTGGGATTCTTGTTTGCTGCTATTGTGTATGCCATTTGGATCGAGAGAAACAATCGAAGGTTCAACCAACTTGACAAAAGGCCACATAAGATAGTAAGGGAGATTGTCCTACAACTCCATATTGTGGGGCAAAATCAAGGCAACTGGAAGAGCATCTTGGAGAAGCTTAATAGTTTTTCATCTTAGGAAACTAAAAGAGCTTGCTCCTAAACGATGAAACTGAGGCTTAGGACCTTTCCTGGAAAGTGCCTGAACTCTGGTTACCGATAGCTTATGCAACTCTTAGTTTTTAGTGATAGTTTCTGATTTTGTTTACTTAATTTACTTGAGATCTATCTCCATAGTTGTCACGAGCCTTTTTTAGGAATTGTGGTGACACGTACACATTTCCACCGGTAGGCGAACCACTTCCCATATAAAAAAAAACAAGAAGGAAATGCGGTTATATAATCAAAATGAAAATACAACCCCCAAAATCTAATATGTGATACAAGAGCACTAATATGGAATACAAGTCTGAAAGTCAAAGGCATCAAATGCCAAAACTGAATATATAACTGAAAGGTCGTACATGTCTCTCAAATATAATAAAAGACAAGAGTAAAGATAAGAGTATCCACGACATGTTAAATAGAAGCATCCTCACCCCGAGCCCTAGAAGTCTGCTCGCTCACACTCGAGCTCACAAACTAGTAGAGGAACTTGTATCTGTATCACAAAAGATACAGCAAGTGTAGCATGAGTACACAACATATCCCCGTAGACATCATAGACCGATAACGACAGAAGATACGTAACAGAGATAAATATCAAGTTGACACCAGATAAACCTATACTAGATAGTTCAATAGCTCATATAAGTCATGTTGTACACATATCAATTCACTGATTCATCAAGTCACATTGTTCACATAAGGTTCCAATCACAGTCAAGTACAATCAATCCATTCGCATATACAGGGACCTCACTATCATAGTACC
This sequence comes from Anisodus tanguticus, assembly GCA_034509755.1. Lineage (NCBI taxonomy): Eukaryota > Viridiplantae > Streptophyta > Magnoliopsida > Solanales > Solanaceae > Anisodus > Anisodus tanguticus. Next base: position 49,608,241 of record CM067540.1, on the reverse strand, counting down.
CACCGACTAGTACTCTCTCTTGTCCATGTCATATTTAAGATTAACCCCACTTACCCAACTTATCACATAAAATAAACAAGTCAACACTTACATCACAATAACCATTTTAGAACACTTCCAAGAGTGTTACACCTAAGATAAAACATAAAGATGTTAATTCCTTTACTAACCTTAGCCTTTATACTTATTTAAGTCTCTATAAAATTATGGTCTGACACACATAGATCGTTCCACATCTACCTTTCCACTAGTGACACTTATTACATGTTCCTTACTAGACTCGTTACCTAGTCACACGATCAATTACCAGATAACTCATAATGCAAAAATTCCCTAGACCTAGACAATAGTCATGGCGTAATCGACATATCCGACCACAGTAGCAGTTGTCATCAAACACTTAGACTTATAATTATTAAACCTAAAAAAACCATACACGGGGAAGCAAGACACACACGACAACCAATTCAATTTAACAACCTCAACCATTTATCCAAGTGTTTATAAAGACCATCCTAATCATTATTTCTAAGCATTCACACAGTGAAGCTCAATCATAGCAACCATTCAGGTCCAATACAATCATTTCAATCAAAGTAAATCAGGGTTTCACCCAAGTTCTAATATTCAACCATATTACATTACCAAACCACAATTAATCAATGTATACATGTATGTATGATATGAATGCAATGCATATGCAAGGCATCTTTCTCAACCTGATATATAGTACGTCAAGGTTTTATTATGATCCGTACACCTATAGGGGACCCGCAAAGTCCATATACCGCTCATAACCAGCCGGAATTCCATACACGAATCTGGCTAGAGCCCAAGACTCAATTGTCTTGAATAATATCATGTTGTAGGTGTGCAACTCTGTTCCGCGTGTATCAAAATCCATTCTGGTGTGCAACCCGAGCCATCCATACCATCATCATCTCAATGTTGCCATAATCTCATAAGTGTTCTTACCATTCTGGCCTCTTGGCCCACAACATATTCATACCACTCTCATATCAATATCATCAGAATCATGAGTGTATGAATGCACATGACAATACAAGACAAGAAATCAGAATGTATGAGATGCAACCAGGTATAGAAGATGAATAACACATGCTTTCTGAATTCAACAACAAGTGATCTAAGTACTATCAGGGTATCATACCAAATAGTCCAACCCCAATAATCCAAGTACAATTACGATATCATATGAAAGCATGTGTGATAAATAAACACAACAATATCAAATATGGCGACGAGCCCAAATAATGGCGACAAGCCCACATAACAGCAGTCAGAATCAGCTCAAGGTTGATTCCCCAAATCACTCATCAACACCAGTAACCACTCAAACGTTCATCACAACTATTTGAGTAGGACTCCCAAACACGCCTAATACCCCTCAACATTTATATCTACTACGCACTTCTATCGAAGTCTCAAAAAGCTAAATCGTGGCCTACCTCAAAGTCGAGTGGGAGTGCTATCAAATCAAGCCTCAAATACAACATTGCCCTTCCTTATTGCCTCGTGGTAATCGAAGTCTATTCACGCGTATTACATAATTAATAATAATCTTAACACAACAAAAGTAAGACTTTAAATACTCATCCTGGGACCACACCACCAAGACTCGAACTTTAATACATAAAACTCAAGATTACATACTAGATAAATATCCTTAAATTAATTGAAAATCTATTCACATTTCATCCCTCAATTGGACAAAACTAGAAAAGCCAATTTGAAACCCTAGAAATTTCTCCCAATTGAAAACATGCTTCTATAGCCAAGTTAAGACTTATAACATGATAACTTAACATAACCCAATCCTAATTGACGATATTAACATCATTTAATCTATAAACCCCCATTAAAATAAACCACATGACTCTCTTAATCTTACCATAAGCATAACTCATCTTCCCCAACTTACATAATATGCTAAACCATCATTAAAAGGACTTATAATCATAACTTAAACCATAAAAGGGAAAGAATCTATTACCTCAAGGTTGGAAATGCTCATAAAGCTCTGAAAATACTCTTATGCGGTGCTTGTATCGAGATGAGCTATTTTGGGAATGAATTTTCTAACATACAAATATTTATAGGACACCTAAACAGTGATCCACCCCAGCAGAATTGACTCCGCTGGAGCGGACCCGCTACGGCGGAAAAGCCTTTGTCGGAGCAGATGTCACTTAACACTAAGGGTGGCCAGTGGGCCAGGTTCGGGACCGGCGGGCCGGGTTTGGCGGGATAGGGTCGGGGCGGGACGAGGGGAAAGGGCGGGATCGGGGCAGGCTGGATCGGGATAGGCGGGATTTGCCGAAGTCCCGCCCTGATACCGATCCCGTCGGAATCGGGTCGGGATTGGGTCGGGTCAGGATCATGATCGGGATCCCGGGTGGTATTTTTTTTTTTTTTGCACTTAATTTAAAAAATAACATATATATAAAAAAAACTCAATAATTAAACAAGATAGCGTAATAAAAACATCACAAGGCTGTTTTTGTGCCTCTTATATTATTTAATAGACATATGATTTTTTTTTAATACAAATACAATTGTCAAAATTGCAACTTTGTAGTGTTGTTCAAAAGTTGTAAATTACATAGTAAAATTGCAATTAAAAAAATTACATTCTGAAAAAAACATGTTCGAGTTTCTTGATAATTTCCTGTGGTTCTTCGGTTGGAATTGGTATTTGTTGGTCAAATTGATCCACGTCGCTTCCACCACCTTCGGATAAGATTTTGTTGTAGTTTTCATATTCTTCTTCGTTGATCTCCGGTTGAACGCACCTTCTCTGCTCCGCTCGAATCCAATCTCTGAATAATACTACAATCTCCAAGCTATCTCCGGCTAATGAGTGTCTGTGCTCTCCTATTTGATATCTGCCGACAGAAAAAGCGCTTTCAGACGTAGTTGATGACGCTTGAATGTTCAAAACATCTCGGGCCATCATTGAAAGTGTCGGAAAGGTCTTCTCATTCCCCCTCCAGTATTTCAGCAAGTCTTCAGGTCCTTCTTCATTGAGAACTGCTTGGTACGGTACAGAACTCTGCAAAACAAAATATCAAACTCGCTAATTTGGTTAGTAGCGGTACGACCGCACATTCTATTTCTGAGGTTTTCAATACTAGCCGCAGAAGCAGCATATCTTTTGTGATGTTGTGTTAAAGAAGAAGAAGATGGTATGGAAGCCGGTAGGTTACTAGCACTTTCTTGTTGGTAAAACCTATATACTTTTTTGCATTGGTCTTTTACGCTAGACAACACTTCTTCTTTAGTTTGTTCAATAGGTGGTGGGTGATTTGAATTTTTGGGACATGGAGGTGGTAGTACTTCTATACAATCGTAAATAGTTTTAATAAGTGATTTAGTACCGTCTATTTTAATAGTCGGATTTAATACAGTACCAATAATATAAATAGTGGGAATAGGAATAAAATATTTTTTTATTTTGATAAACATTTTTAATAGCTGTCATATAAACTGGTTTTTTCATATATTCACTAAGTAATAAAAATATTAGAGCTATATAAAACAACATAGTTGAAATAGTAGGATAATATATACCGGAAAATTCTTTTGTTGCTTGAAAACATTTCTCTAAAAATACAATAAGTTCGGTAATTTTTACCCAATCGCTATCTACAACCATATCAGCTGGATTTTGATTATGAGAGTTAAAAAATAAAGTTATAGATTTTCTATAGTCATAAGCAACAAGTAGTTGCTCGTATAAAGAATTCCATCTAGTGGGCACTTCTTCTGGAATTTTTCTATAAGATAATTGTCAATCGTGACAAGTTTTTTTATATTCTTTTCTTCGTTGTATTATATTATTTTTAAAAATAAAGTTTATAGCAAATTGTATTTTACTAAGAATGTCTTCAAAAAGTGATAGACCATCCTTTACAATTAAGTTATATATATGGCACACGCATTTTATATGAAAATGATCTGGAAAAGATGGAGTTAAACTATTTTTTAAAATTGTAATAGCGTAATTGTTAGAAGAAGCGTTATCTAATGTAATAGTCATAATTTTATTAGTTATTCCGTAATAATCGCACACTTGATAAATATTTTCTGTAATAAAAGTATCAGTGTGCCTATCATCTATATATCTATATGCTAAGATACGTTTTTGCATAGACCATTTATAATCTATCTAATGACAAGTTACCGTTAAATAATCCTGGCCATTAGTACTACGGCCTATATCAGAAGTGATGGCCACTTTGCCATTAAAATGATATAATGAATAACGTAAATACTGTTGATATTCATGTGAAAATTTAAATACATCTCTCTTAACAGTTGATCTAGGAAAACCATTAAAAGCAGGATTATACAAATCTCTAATGTAATGAATAAAACCGGGAGATGAAGGAAATGAAAAAGGCAAACCCTCCACAGAAACTAATTTTGCTATTGCTTCCCTATCTCTATGTTTATTGTATTTAGGGCCTACAATTCCCCCGTCATAAGGTTAATTTGATCTTGTACTTGGTCCGGGACAGTATCAGTATGTGAACCTTGTCCCGATGGAGCGGGCATTTGTGCACCCGGTTTTGAAGCCTCGTATTGGGCATACCTAGCTGGATGAGCCCTTACTACGTGTCTCATTAAACCTCCCGTCCCACCATGACCTTTTCCAGTTTTAAATTTTAAAACATCTTTACAAATTTTACATCTAGCTACTTGATTCTCTACGTCCCTATCAAAAAATATCCATGCATCTGATTTTAATGGTCGTTTTGTTGGATCTCGTCTCATACTAGGGGGAATATGAGGCATTTCAGTTGAAGGTGCACTAGTGGGTGTGTTGTCATCAACATTAGTGGGTGTATCATCTAGATCATCGTCTAAATTAAAGTCTTCTTGAGTTCCCAAAAATAGCTCCTCGTCTAAATCTAATGGTATTGTAGGAAAATGTTCAGTATCAACAAAATCATCCTGTGTAGGAATAGGATTCTGTCTAGAAATAGGACCCTTGCCCTTGTTGCCCCTACTAGAAGAAGCATGACCCCTACCAGTAAACATACATTTAAATCCTTCCATTATAAATTTATAATTATACTAATAAATAATTAAAGTAAATGAAATTAAGTGCGCTAAATAAAATAAACAGACAATAATAATTTAATGAAGGAACGAATGTACCAAACGCCGAAGTAACGTCGACGTGTAATCGAGAGGTTGAAAATTGAAACTTTGCTCGATGAAAGATCCTCAAGCTAGTTGTCAACTTCACTCTCAATTCCCAAATGAATAAATAAAATTGAATATTTAGTGGACAATGTAGACTTGTAGAGAAATAGATTGAGAGATTAGAGAGATTGTAGGAAGATTTGTGAGAAAGATAAAGAGAAAATGAGGTATTTATAGTTGGAAAATTGGGTTAAAGTGTAAATATAATAACTTACGGGTTAAAAATAAATATTAAGGGGGTAGGGGGTTGGGGGAGGGGGGAGGCCAAAAATGGTCGTTGCACAACGGCCAAAATGTAAAATGGTCGTTGGTGCAACAGTTATTTTTGCAAAAAGAGGGTTTCGGCCGGGATCGGGTCGAGACCGGGGCGGGATCGGGATTGGGTCGGGACGGGCGGGCCTGGGACGGGTCAAGACGAGACATTGTCCTATCCCAGTTTGAGTCCCGATACCGCGATTTCTTTTTTTAAAATACTCAGGTTCGGGGCGGGACCGGGCCGACTCGGCCTACTGGCCAGCGTTACTTAACACCTCATACCTCGCCACAACGGACCCGACTCTGCTGTGGCAGAACTTCTCAATTTCCCATCTTCTACTTTCGCGAGTCAACCTTCTGCCGACGCGGATCAGCCGGAGCGGATGGTGGTGCCGCCATGGCAGACACCAGACTCCAACAGTGAAAAATAACCCAAATCTTCCATAAACACCTGAAATACTCCCGGAACCCCTCAGACACAAACCAAACATGCTCATCAATGGTAAACAGTGCTATGAACTCATTCGTATCCTTGGATTTCACAAATAATCAAGACAAGGAATACTTTTCTAGAGAATCATTCGGGATAAACTAAAATCCAAACTTTACAAATAAGGCCACAAAATACATCTGATTGCTTCGGGAAGCGAACCAATAACTTGACTATGACATAAATGACCATCCGGAATTACCGAAAGTGACGAAACCTAAAAACTAACCCATTTAGCCACAAGTCAACTTTGAGTCAAACTACCCAACTCTAAGTTTCTAGTTTTGGGTTTTTCATCCAAAACTCATATAAATGGACCTCGGGATCCGTGTCACCCATCCCCGCGCATCAAAAATCCCACAAAGAGTCTACGGGGAGGGTCAAACAAGTAAATAAGGGTATTTAGCAAGAAACTACAAAGCGGGTCATTACATTAGATACCAATTAAAACAACGTTCGGTCTCGAACGGAGAGAAACTAATAGGAGAACGTACCAAAACTAGTGAACAAGCTTGGATATTTGCTCTGCATATTAGACTCGGTCTCCCGAATCGTCTCCTCGACAGGATGATGCCTCCACTGAACCTTTACCGAAGTTATCTCATTCGATCTCAAATTCCTCACCTGTCTGTCCAAAATAGCCACATGCTCCTCGAACTCTAGATTCTGATCAAGCAGGACTGAATCCCACTGGATAATATAAGAATCATCGGCATGATAATTCTTCAGCATAGACACATGGAATACTGGATGAACGCCTGAAAGACCCGGTTATAGAGCCAACTCATATGCCACCTCCCCCACTCTCTGAAGAACCTCGAATGGTCCGATATACCTCTGACTCAACTTTCCTCTCATGTCGAATCTCATCACACCCTTCATGGGTCAAACCTTCAGAAGAACCTTGTCACCTACCATAAATTCTAACTCTCGAACCTTTCGGCCCGTATACTCCTTATGCCGGCTCTGTACTGCCAAGAGCTTGCCCTGGATCACTTTCACTCTCTCTAAGAACTCCCTCAATAAATCAGTACCCCAAGGACGAACCTGAAACGCATTAAATCAACCAATCGGAGATCGACATCTCCTACCATACAATGCCTCAAACGGTGCCATAGTCCAAAAAAGCTAGTTTGTACCGAAGGACTTACTCTGGTTGAATGAAACATTTTCTGTTTTGACCACACAAAAAAACTACCTCTTTCTTGGGGTGAGTAAATTTCTTATGGGGTGTATCAAAGAAAAAAAACATCATATAACATGGACACGGGCAATGGCGGAGCTAGGTTGGGTCGAGGGGGTTCATCCGAACCTCCTTCGGTGAAAAAATATATTTCATATATAAGGTTAAAATTATTTTTATGTATATATAGTAGATATTGAACCCTCTTGGCTTCTTCATGTGTTTACTTCTTTATATTTTTTAACCTCCTTAGTAAAAATTCTGGCTCCGCTACTGAACAAGGGTCCAAACAGTGCATTATTTTTTGGTAGACCAAAATTATTAGGTTAACTTGAGTATACATAGGAGAATCCATTCAATATTTAAGGTTAATAATTTGTTGAATAAAGCTTAAGAAAAAGATTATTCAGCATTATTAAACCTGGTCTAAACGTCAAAATCAGTAGACGGGTTAAACAAGTTAGACACAAATTAAGAGACCATTCAAACAATAAGATGTAAATGGATTAACAGTATAACCTAATAGGTTGTTTATAACATTAAAATTTAAAAGGGGTTTTGTGTAGCCCATAATCTGGTTACTTGCCCAACGTAGTTAATGCAATAATGGATCATTTTTTAATTTGAAGCATAACTTGCACGTGTTTCAAGTTTTAAAAAAAAATTATGTCCAAAAATTGGAATATACCTTTAATTACTTGTGGGTTCATGGCTTATGGTACGACAAAAGTTTAGCTCCTCAAATTTATATCGAGAGATATTAGATCGCTTGTTATGTTTTATATTATTTGAATTAAGAGTTATTTTTCATAAAAATTACTGAAGGATTGAAAGTTTAAGCTTAAAAGGAAAAACTAAATAGCTGGTGAAGTTAATTTTTGAAGAACCTGAAAAAGATTATTTATAATTCGCTCAATTAAAAACATAAAAGGTAAAGAATAATAGATGCACCTACGGAAGAATCTTTTAAATAAAATAATAAAAGCAATATATAGAAATTCTCTACGTCAAAACTCAAAACAAGACAATGGCCGCAGCTCATTAGTCATTATAGACTCATCCTGTTTAATTTATGACAGAATTAATTAATTTATATTTCCCATTGTCAACACGTCCAAACAATAATTCAACCACTCCAATTGGCACCCTTAATTTAAAGATCATCTCACAATTAAAATAGTTCCTTGATTGAATATTGTTTCCTTGACAGAAGACAGGCATCATAAATATATAGTTATACCCATTGTTATGCCGCCCATGAGCTGGCCTCATTACATCTCCTTATAAAATAGAACCACCAAATATTACGGTGGGATGAATATGATCTTTTTATTCAGAATTAAAAGTTTTAAGTCCGAAAATCTGAAAATTAAATAAAAAAGTCTTAGTAGAGAGTATGTTCCTCTTTTAGTGAGCCTAATATAGTGAAAATTAAATTCAAATAAATCGGCCTCCAAAAACGAATACCGGACATAGGATCGAGAAATTAAAATATGAAATAAAAAATAACACCAGAAATGAAGGATCCCACCTGCATGTTATGGTGATGACAACATTAAATTAGGTTTGAAATTGAATACTAGTGTGCTCAGCAGTAGCTTTTAATTAAAGTTCCTCAATTCAGTTCGGACTTTAAGAGAGATGTCATTATTATCGTATCTTATTATTTCAACTTTTCAAGTATTATCAGCCATGCCCATAAATTTTAATATCAAAATTATTTGATAGAAACAATTTGTCAATAAGAGCATTATATTTATCAGTCGTAGCAATTTTCCAATTTGGGTCATTTAAGGCAGACACAGGATTACGGGGCAAGGGGAATTTAGAGACATCAGAATGTAAATTAAAATGTCTTTTAGGTGTAAAAATACCCCCATTGACTACGAGTAACCGGTCTATGACTCGAGGAAGAATTGAGGGAATTTTGGGAATTTTCTGTGCTCGGGATGGATCCACAGCAGTGCTGGGCCGCCGGCCCAACTTGTGAAATCGTGGGGTGAAGCTGGACCGGTTCGAGATTGGGCCGGACCGGCCCAATTGCCGGAACTTCCAGGGCCGAAACTGGCGGGCACGGGACTGTGGGGCCAGCGGACAGTGGGCCCGCTGGAGAACTTTGGGTGCGGGAGATGTCCGAAAAATTCCGAATAATATACGGGGATATTTGGTCATCCAAAAAATTATACGACTTAGGCTCGGGAGTATGAACTTTCGCAAAAGGAAATTGGGTTTCATCAAAAATGACATAGCGGTTTATTATGATTTTCTTGGAAGATAAGTCAAAACATTTATAACCACGATGATTCGACGGATAACTCAAAAATACACACGGGGTAGACCGAGCCTGAAGTTTGTTAATTGTGGTGAATGGGAATAACGGATAACATAAGCATCCAAAAATCCTATGGTGAGAATAAGACGGGTTCTTATTATATAGGATTTTGAGGGGGGAAGAATAAGTCAGCCCTTTAGACGGAATTATGTTAAGAAGATATGTGGCCATTTGTAGAGCATGATGTCAAAAATATGGAGGTATGGAGGCATGAATTAAGAGAGTTCGGACAATGTTATTTATGGAACGAATTTTTCGTTCGGCCTTTCCATTTTGTGAAGATGAATGAGGACACGAAAACCGAAAATTGATCCCATTAGTAGCACAGAATTCCCTAAACTCCCTATTGTCATACTCTTTCCCATTATCACATTGAATATTTTTTATTTCTCTCTCGAATTGAGTACGGATGAACGCTCTAAATTTGATGAAGACGGAAAACACTTGTGATTTATTCGCAATTGAAAACGTCCACAAAAATCTAGAATAATCATCTAAAAAGAGAACATAATATCGATGACCCAATGAACTAAGAACAGGAGATGTCCATAGGTCGCTATGAATAATATCAAATGGCATTGAAGTATGAGAATTGGAGTCTACAAATGGCAACTTAACAATTTTTCCTAATGAACAAGACTGACAAAGTTGAGTACGACTCGTACCCTTACAAGAAATAAAGCTATTTTTATCTAAAACTGATAAAATAGAAGAGCCCGGATGACCAAGGCGGGCATGCCAGACGGAAGGAGAAATGATTGCAAAAGCTGACGGTCAGGCTTGACTCGATGGACTGACACCGGGCATGATAGGATAAAGATCCCCCCTACTATCACACCTCATGAGATGACTCCCCGTCTTGAAATCCTTCACAGAGAAACCAAAAGGATCAAATTCAACAGAAATCGAATTGTCAGTGGTGAACTTTCTGACAGACACTAAGGTTTTAATCAATTTGGGGGCATGTAAAGTATTTTTCAAGATAAAGGGTGGATTGGGGGGAGATAACGTTTTCTGACCATAACCCTGAATTGGAATAGAGTTGCCATTACCAATAATTATACCCCGAGGGGTGCTCAAATTGGAATAAGAGGAGAGAGTACCTGATTCGGAAGTCATGTGAGTAGTGGCCCCGATGTCCATGTACCAATTTGGGTCCGGTTGAGTCAACCCCAACGTGTGCATCGCGGCCTCAATATCGGTCTGAGTGGGGCCTGCTGCATGATGGGCTTGCGGAGGTCGGGGCCCAAGAATTCCAGACCGTGACTGGGCTGGGCCGTAGCTGCTGGGACTCCCGCTGCTAGGCCACTGGCCAGTGGGCCGCCACCGCCGGTTATTGGGCTCGATTGTTAGCCGCCACCCACCGGCCGGCCGGATCGGACCGCCGGAGTAGAAAGGCTGCTGGACCACGGCCCACTGCCCCAGCCCCACTGCCATGGGCCCCACTGCTGGGACCAGGGGGTGGTGGGCCACTGTTCGCTGGATGGGGCCCACCTCATGCTTGTTGACCACCGAAACCGCCACCCGAACCGTCGCGTTTGCCCCCGCAGTTTTTGTTATTATTCTTACGATTATTTTTGCCGCCACCATGATTATGGTTTTGGCCCGAATTATTAACAAAACCCGAAGAACTTGGAGAGAACGCCACCATGACGACGTGGCTTGCTCCGGTAGCCTCCTTTTTAGCCAAACCGGCTTCTTCCAACGTAAGCATGGAGCGGGCTTGATAGAAGTTAGGAAGAGGGTTGCTTTGGCGAAGGAGAGTTCCAACCCCATTATAGGCCTCCGAAAGATCAGCAACCAACTGTAGAACTAGACGATTATTTGTTATTGGTGCGCCAACATTTCGGAGTTGATCTGCCAACTCCTTGAGTTTCTTGCAATATGCAGAAACGTTTGGAAATTCGTCCATTCGAACTAGAGAGAATTCCTGCTCGAGTGTGACGACACGTGAATGTTAGTTGTCTTGGAATATGTCACGCAATCTATTCCATGCAGCCATAGCCGTGGTATCCGGCTCAATAATCGTCTGTAGAAGGTTCACCGAAATAATGGAATATATCCACCGGAGAACGGTAGCATCAAGAGTAATCCATAACTGAGGATCCTCCACTGGAAGAGGTGTAGCGGGAGGAATGATGTGATGAAGAACTTGAAGGGAGATAGCGTGAATTTTAAACAACTCCGCCCACGTCGCACATTGGACGTTTTCCATCTCAAGGACAATAGGGATAATGTTCTTGACGTTAGAAACCATGAGGGCAGGATGAAAATTGTTCTTAGACATCTTGAAAGAACAAAAAAAAGAAGGGAAATTTAAGAGAGGTTTTTGAGAGCGGAAGACGAATTTTGGAAGAGAAACCCGATGGGGGGGTGGGGTTCTCGGCCGAGAATGGTCCAAAAAACTTTGGGAGAGAATTTTTTTTGTAAAACCTAGTCTCTTGATACCATGAAAGAAATAATCCCCTTGATTATTTTCATTGATTGAATAGATATATATACAAGTTACAAAATAGGAGAATCCTATTCCTATTCTATTCCTAAAACCTTATTCTACCATAATTCTAACTATACAATTATGGTAAGTGTATATCCTAATTATGGTAAGTGTATATCCTAATTTAGGTAACAAATAAACTACAATATACAAAAAATATACTTTCCTTAATATACAAATTATGTCCACTGCTTTGCTGGGGAATCCCGTGATGGGCCTCAACAATTTGGGCGACTGCCCACTGCTTTGCTGTTGGGCCACTGCTTCTGTATACCTGTGATAAATACTGTTGTATATTCAATGTTTATCACGGGTATATTACCTTTGTTTAACAATTTGTTTTGCCTCAAGTGGTCTTAAGTGATTCTAGTTCATGTTTGTGAATTCTGTAGGTTTGGGTCTAGTATTTGTTAACTTGAATCATGACAACATGTGTTTGTGTGTAATTTGTGAGAGTCATATCTAAAAAACCTCTACATGCTTGTCTATGACATTGCCCTATCCATGAATATAACTCTTGAATCATAACCTCTTTGTTGTGTGATGTATTGGCCTCTGCATGTTTAGCTAGCCATGAGTGAAATTGGATTCTCCTTTGTTTGTATGTAGCCAAGACTGTATCATGATTCACCTCATAATAACTTGCTTGCATTTCCCTAAGTGTCCTTTGTTTCCTATTACATACTTACAGAATCTGATTCATCTAGTTTGAGTATATCTTTAGGAAGAATACATGAAGGTTTGATTAAAACTTGAAAACATGAAGCCAATAAGATTAGTTTGAAGATTTGTGGGGGGTGGGGTGGGGTGGGGGTGGGGGTGGGGGTGGGGGGTGCATGAGTTATTCTTATCTGTTTGCTGGCAGTTGTCTTATCTCAGTACTTATTTATGAAGCCATGTTGATATATCACAAGTTATATGGACTATATAGCAAGTATAATGACTCCATATATCAAGTGTATATTAGCATGAATATCTGGTATATCACTCATGTTTGCCATGCTAAGAACATTTTTTGGGCCTAGCCCATTTCTTGCTACTTATTTAGCCTACTTCACATGAACATGTTTTTTTTGGTTTCGCTTATATATATTGTCCTCTGTTTGTTGCCCTCTTTATGTGTCTCAATTAGGCCTAGCCCACTGAATGTTACCTTTACTTGTTTATGATGGGTTCTGGATACGTCTAACTAGGCTTTTCTTTTTCCCTCTCTTTTTGCATATGGCACTCCTCGACGAGATGGGCCCTTAATCATTTTGTTCAGCCGAAGTCAAATGTCCATGAACGTTACATGCTTAGCCGATTGGGCTGAGGCCCAATGAAACATATTTTGATTGAGTTCAAATGAAAGGGAAGCTAATATTTTCATGAAGGCCCAGCTATGGATGAAAATAGTCAACTGGTGGGCTTCGGTAGGCCCACCAGCCTAAACTTTCTCCTTTCCAATCCATCATATATATTGCATGTATATATATTGTATTACTTGCAAACATACTTTATATATTGGAACCTCTATATTATGGTTACGACTTATGATAGGCAAATGATATGTATATAGTTTAGTTTAGAGTCACTAAAAATGATTCATAAAACTTGTCTAAAATCTGGAAATTAAACAGAAGGACTATTTTAGGACTGAAATTGGACTGAGTTTGGATATAAAAGACTTCAAATTCATGATTTGGATTCTTATATTAGATTTGGACCTTGAGTTTAAAACTGGACGGACTGTTAAAGGACTCAAATTCGGGCCTGAGTGACTAGGAAATAAACGCATTGGTCTTTTGATTATGGATTGGACTAAATTGATATTTTTCAAGTTGGATCGATGGGCTAAGCCCAATTAGTCATTTTTGAACTTTAAAACACCTATTTTGGACTTGCGTTTGGTTTGAGAATTTTGGAAATGTGGAACATGACTTGACTTTGGGATATGTAGCCTGCAAAAGAATAAAAAAGGGGAATCATTTTTAGTCTCTTTTGTCAAAAACCAAAGCTTGTTATTTCAAATGAGTTATACTATCTTGAAAGATTTTTCAAAAAAGATGTAAGTTCAAATTAGACAATATTGTTAGACTAAATGTGAAGTTCTACTCAAATTTATATTTGGGTGTTCTTAGTCCGAAAAATAAAAATTAACTAAACTACCCATGTGCATACTATTTTGGCAGAGGCCTAACTCTTTGTTTTTAAAATAAAACTTTTGAGTTTTGAATGAATGAAATGACAAGTATTTTTGCGGAGTTTTAAACATTAAATTTGAATCATTTTAAGCATGCTATAGAACCCGTAGGTCAATCGTATTCTACATATCCTTAATACCGAGGTGTCTAACACCTTCTCCGGAGATCACCAGAACCCTTACCTTGATTCTAGTTTAGATAGGATTTTTCAAACACTTTGAATAAACTCTTTCACACTGATTTTCCTAATTTACCTATAAATTAGGTGGCGACTCTAAAAACATTATCCAGACTTAGAGCACCATCCAAGTTCATAATAGCTTTTATGCATTTATCCGCGTAAAAGTGAACCGTAACCGGCCTTGTTCAAGTGCGGCTCTCTCATTCAGTGCTTAATTCAATGAATCAATACAAATGGTAAATGACAAGATGATTGGAGAAAACAAAAACAACAATTTGCGTGACTACTTGCTTCAGGGTGGAGTTAAGCCATCATCAATTCATAGTTATACCAAGCAAGAGTCCAAAATCTGGTTGATAAAAACAACAATGTGTACATCTCATGCACGACAAATGGAGGCCATATTCTTCTGAAAGAGGTATACATCTTTGGACACTACACTGCAGAATTTCATGCCCAACAAATACAGATCCAAGAAGATGTGGGCAATCGAGTTCCAACATTATAATTCCAACAAAGTAATTTTTAGTCTTAATTAAGGTCCCGAGTTAGTGATTGGCCATACGTGCACCGTGATGCATGTGCGGCGCACAAGATGCACGTACAGTGTATGAGATCGCGCACGGTGCACGTGTGACACATGAGATGCACGAGTGGCACACTAATTTTCTTAAATATATTTGAGATCTCTTATTAAGATTTGACTTTAAAACATAAATTCTATTGAGCCTCCCCTGGGTAGCTTGTCATATTCAATGAGCAATAGTTGAGAAATAAAAGAATAGTTCAAGTTATATTAACCCTCTTATTATTGGTTAAACTATAGAGACTTGTCATCTGCTTATATTAAAAATTTACCTTCCCCATAGGTATGACACGAATTAAAACAGAAAAAAAATCAAAATTTTCCTTATTTTTTTTCACTTGCTAGATATGCAACTTGAAAGTTTTTCTTCCAACTATAGCATTAATTTAAAGGAGACTAAAAGTTGAGAGAGACTTGAGCAAATGAATAGAGGAGTCTCTAAAATAGATAGTTGTTTAATCAATAGATAGCAGTTTAAATTGATAAACCCTGAGTTAATTCACCAGACATAAGTTGCACTAAATAATTTAAGCAGCAAAATTAAGTGCAATTTATACATTCAACTAACGCATGGAGTACTCTAATATCACACGCTCAGAATTGGACATATAAAACCCATATAACATAAGATGAGACTTAACATTAAATAACATAACTATAAGGATATGATTGATTATGATACCATAAAAAAATTTAACATTTATAGTAAGTGAGTTTCGTATGTTTTTTCTACTTTTATCGTTTCAAATAAGTGTTAGTGAGAGTTCATATCTTTTTAGTTTTTCTCTTCTTACACAAGAATGAACTTTTATATCAAGTGAATTTCAAGAAGTAATGTTTTAATACATGCCTTATTTATAAATACAATGGGAATTGCATGCGATCGATTGGGGTTCGGAGTTGTTGCAATTTTTAAAAATTGGACCGGACTAAAGTGGTATTAGAGCACTAGGAAAGATTTTAAAAAATTCCAAAAAGTTAATAAAATATTATTGTTTACATACTAAAAAGAAGAAAAATGCATCACATGCATGTACAAAATCGAACAGAGGAAATAACACTTGTCTCCTCCCTTTAATTGTTTAATTTTCTATAAACTTTTCTAAACCAGTGATTAGTGTTAAATATACCCGTGATATACATGGGTTTGTATACCATGTATATCACTGTTTCACAAGGAAACTTTCCATATGTGAAACCGTGATATACACGGTATACAAGCCCGTGTATATCACGGTTTTTGGAGTTAATTTTCAATGTAAATATTGTATTAAATTAGACTTGAACACTTACCATAATTATAGAATTCTTGTACAACTAGAATAGAGTTTCGATATTAGAATAGAATAGGATTCTCTTATTATGGAAAATTGTAAATTGTATATATACTCTTTCATTAATGAAAATAATCAAGGAATTATTTCTTTCATGATATCAGTAGTCTAGGTTTCATATTTTCTCCCAAATTCCGTCCGATAAGCCTCATTTTTCGAGTCATTCTTCTCGAATTACGTGCCCGGCGTTGCCTTTTCTCTTCCCAAATTTTCTTCCAAATCCCTTCATCACGTCGTTCGTTGATATTATGGCTAAGAACACATTTCACCCTACCCTTACTGTTTCTAACATCAAGAATCACATCTCTATTATTCTTGAAATAGAAAACGTCCAATACACGATGTGGGCCGAACTGTTCAAAGTTCACGCACGCTCGCATCATGTCCTCCATCACATTCTCCCCGCGACTCCTGCGGATACCGAGGTGCCCAAACCCGATGATGATCCTAAGTTATGGACAACTCTTGATGCTACCATTCTTCAGTGAATTTACTCCACTATTTCTACCGACCTGTTGCAAACGATTATCTAACCAGACACTACAGCGATGGATGCTTGGAATAGAGTGTGTGATATATTCCAAGATAATCGAAATTCTCGTGTTGTTACCCTTGAGCAGGAATTCTCCCACATCAATATAAAAGATTTCCCCAACGTTTCAGAATACTGCAAAAGGTTGAAAGAATTGGCGGATCAACTCCGCAATGTTGGTGCGCCCGTTACCAACGACTGTCTGGTTCTTTAGATGGTTGCCGGACTTTCTGAGGCCTATAGTGGCGTCGGTACACTTCTCCGTTAGAGCAGTCCTCTTCCGCAGTTTTATCAGGCCTGTTCTATGCTCACGCTCGAAGAAGCCGGCTTGGATAAGAAAGCGGCCACTGGGCCCCATTCGTCGTCATGATGACCGAGTCCAATTTTTCTCCATCCGCCTCCAACAATTCCGGCCAAAACCACAATAATGGTAGCGGAAAAAAGGGTTAGAATCGCAAAAATAATAGCAAAAATCATAGCGGAAACCGAGGTGGCAATAACGGGGGTGGAAATGGGCCTCGGGACAGTGGCCCTGGCCCAACAACCCTTATTTTCCGTCGTACACTGCCCACCCGAACTGGGCCCAGTTTCAGCAGCCAAGCAGGCCTAATTATTCCAGCCCACATTGGAACCCGAGAGGTAATTCTAGGTCGGGGCCGCCAGCCGACGTGCTTGGGCCTCGGCCCCACCAGGCCCACCATGCAGCGGGCCCCACCAGGCCCACCATGCAGCGGGCCCCACCCCTACCGACATTGAAGCTGTGATGCACACATTTGAAATAAATCCCCCGGACGCGAATTGGTACATGGACACCGGAGCAACTACACACATGACATCCGACCAAGGTACTCTCTCATCTTATTCCAATTTGAGCAATAATCATGGTATAATTATTGGTAATGACAATTCAATTCCAATTCGTGGTTACGGTCATAAAACTTTGTATCCCCCCCATCCACCTCTTATCTTGAAAAATACCATTCATGCCCCTAAATTGATTAAAAATTTGGTGTATGTCCGTCAATTCACTACAGATAATTCCTTTTCTGTTGAATTTGATCCTTTTGGGTTTTATGTGAAAGATTTCAAGACAGAGATTCCTCTCATGAGATGTGATAGTAGGGGAGATCTTTATCCTATCACTCCCACATGTGGTCTCTCGAGTCAAGCCTTGTCATCTACTTTTGCAGCTCTCGCTCCTTCCTTATGGCATGCACATTTGGGTCACTCTGGGTCGTCTATTGTTTCGTCCTTACATAAAAATAATTTTATTTCGTGTAAGGGTACGCATAGCACTCCGATTTGTCAATCTTGCTCTCTAGGAAAATTTGTTAGATTGTCGTTTGTAAACTCTAATTCTCCTACTTTAATGCCATTTGATATTATTCATAGCGATTTATGGACATCTTCTGTTCTTAGTTCTTTGGACCATCATTATTATGTCCTATTTTTGGATGATTATTCTAATTTTTTATGGACTTTTCCGTTAGCGAAAAAATCTCACATTTTTCCACTTTTTAAAAAATTTAGAGCTTTCATCCATACCCAATTCGAACGGGAAATAAAAAATATTCAATGTGATAATGGCAAAAAATATGATAATGGGTTGTTTTGAGAGTTTTGTGGTAAAAATGGAATCAATTTTCGTTTCTCGTGTCCTCATACGTCCTCACAAAATGGGAAAGCCGAACGCAAAATTCGTACCATTAATATTATTGTTCGCACTTTATTAGTCCATGCTTCCGTGCCCCCTTCCTTTTGGCATCATACTCTACAAATGGCTACCTATCTTCTTAACATTCTTCCTACCAAAGGTTTGACATATTCCTCCCTCCTTCAAAACTTATATAATAAGACTCATTCATATTCACATCTTAGGATCTTAGGGTCTTTGGGTGCTTATGTTATCCATTATTTTCGTCTAGCACAATTAACACACTTCAGGTCCGTTCTACCCCTTATGTGTTTTTGGGTTATCCGTCTAATCATCATGTTTACAATTTTTTTGATTTATCTTCTAATAAACTCATCATTAGTCGCCATGTTCTTTTTGAAGAAACCCAATTTCCATTTGCTAACGTGAGTAGTCCCGAGCCTAGTTCGTATACTTTTTTGAATGACGCCATCTCTCTGTATATTATCTATCATTTTTCAGACCTATCTCGCACCCAAAATCCGCCAATGGGCCCACTGCCCACTAGACCTCCTACCACAATGTCGAATCCACTACCCCGTGATACAGTCTCGGGTCCAGCAATTGGGCCGATTATTCAGCCCAGGTCTGCCCCTGATTATGCTATCGGTCCAGTTCTAGTTTCCTTTGTTGGGCCAGGAGGCCCATTGCCTGCTGGCCAGTCCGTCCCTCGTCCGTCACCAGCCCAACATCATCTCGCTTCCTCCTCGAGTCAAGGTCCAGTTACTCGTAGTCAAAGGGGCATTTTTAAACCAAAACGACATTTTAATCTCAATTCCAATGTCTCAAAATCTCTTTTACCACGTAACACAGTGTCTGCCTTAAATGACACGAATTGGAAATTAGCTATGACCGACGAATATGATGCTCTTATTGCGAATAAGAAGTAGGAGTTGGTCCCCCCGTCCTTCTGGTGTTAATATTATTCGGTCTATGTTGATTTTTACTCACAAAGATAATTCTGATGGTTCTTTTGCGAGACATAAGGCTCGACTTATAGGTGATGGTAAAACTCAACAGGTTGGCGTGAATTGTGGTGAGACATTTAGTCTGGTGGTCAAACCGGCTACTATTCGCATTGTTCTCAGTTTGGCTCTTTCTAAAGCTTGGTCCATCCATCAGTTAGATGTGAAAAATGTTTTTTTACATGGTGATCTTAAAGAGACCGTTTACATGCACCATTCCTTAGGTTTCCACGACCCCAAATATCATCATCATGTCTGTTTATTGAAGAAGTCCTTGTATGGGCTTAAGCAGGCCCCACAGGCTTGGTATAAAAGATTTGCAGACTATGTTTCGTCTATTGGATTTTCGCACAGTAGGTCTGATAATTCATTGTTCATATATCATTGTGGTTCTTCCTTGGCTTATATTTTATTATATGTGGATGATATTATCTTGACTTCCTCTACTGATGCTTTGCGCAAGTCTATCATGACCATGATCAGTTCTGAGTTTGCTATAAAAGACTTGGGGCCCTTGAGTTACTTTTTGGGGATTGTTATTTCTCGTCATGCAGGTGGATTGTTCTTATCCCAACGAAAGTATGCCGCTGAGATTATTGAGCGCGCTGGTATGTCCTCGTGCAAATCTACTTCCACTCTCATCGATACTAAACCCAAGCTGGGTGTTGCGACTAGCTCACCTTACGAGGATCCGACCCGCTATAGCAGTCTTGCAGGGGCTCTTCAGTATCTTAATTTCAAGAGGCCAGATATTGCGTATGTCGTACAACAGGTGTGCTTGTTTATGCATGATTCCAAGGTTGAACACATGAATGCGCTCAAACGCAATCTTTGATACATCCAGGGAACATTTGACTATGGCTTGAATTTATATTCGTCATCGACATCTACACTTGTCTCGTATACAGATGTTGATTGGGGTAGTTATCCATATACCAGACGTTCCACGTTCGGCTATTGTATGTTTCTTGGTAATAACTTGGTCTCATGGTCTGCGAAGCGTCTGTCTACATTACCACGCTCTAGTGCAGAGGCCGAGTATCGAGGGGTGGCCAATGTGGCCTTGGAGTCATGTTGGTTACGTAATCTTCTTTTCGAGCTTCATTGTCCTATTCAGAAAGCTATCTTGGTTTATTGTGATAATGTTAGTACCATCTACCTTTCTGGTAATCCTGTTCAACACCAGCGCACTAAACACATAGAGATGGATATTTACTTCCAGTACGCGTCTGCCATGTTCCTTCCAGATATCAAAATGCAGACTTCTTTACAAAGGGTCTTCCATCAGTCCTTTTTGAAGATTTTAGGGACAGTCTCAACGTATGAAGACCGCCCTCTATGACTGCGGGGTGTGTGTTAAATATACCCGTGATATACATGGGTTTGTATACCATGTATATCACAGTTTCACAAGGAAACTTTCCATATGTGAAACCGTGGTATACACAGTATACAAGCCCGTGTATATCACAGTTTTTGGAGTTAATTTTCAATGTAAATATTGTATTAAATTAGATTTGTACTCTTACCATAATTATAGAATTCTTGTACAACTAGAATAGGGTTTTGGTATAGAATAGGGATAGGATTTTTCCTATTATGGAAAATTGTAAATTGTATATATACTCTTTCATTAATGAAAATAATCAAGGGATTATTTCTTTCAAGCTAGCTTGTAGGGTGAGGATTGTCCAAGTCCATATAAGGAGTTCATGTTCCCATTCCATATCCGATGTGGGACTCTTAACACTCCTCCGCACGCCCAGACCTTGTTAATTGGAATGGGTATGACTCTGATACCATGTAAAGAATGGATCTTGGGCCTAAATCAACCCCAAAAGCTAGCTTCTAGGGTGAGGATTGCCCAAGTCTATATAAGGAGTTCATGTTCCCATTTGTTAAGAGTCCCACATCGGATATGGAATGGGAACATTGACTCGTTATATGGACTTGGACAATCCTCACCCTACAAGCTAGCTTTTGGGGTTGAGTTAGGCCCGAGATCCATTTTTACATGGTATCATAGTCAGGCCCATTCCAATTCTTTGTTCACCGGTGTTGGGCTCCCAAATTATATTATCAACGCTCCAGTTAACAACGTCTCGGTGTGCATGGGAGTGCTAAGAGTTCCACATCGGATATGGAATGGGAACATGGACTCCTTATATGGATCTGGACAATCCTCACCCTACAAGCTAGCTTTTGCGGTTGAGTTAGGCCCAAGATAGAGGAAGAAAAGTGCACAGAAATCGAGGAAGGGTTCACGAAAATCGAGCAGAATTCGAGAAGAGCGGAAGTGTTTTTGGGAGAAGGTATTTTAGACCTAGACTTCTGATACCATGAAAAGAATGGATCTTGGGCCTAACTCAACCTCAAAAGCTAGCTTGTAGGGTGAGCATTGTTCAAGTCCATATAAGGAGTCCATGTTCCCATTCCATATCCGATGTGAGACTCTTAACACTCCCCCGCACACCCAGATCTTGTTAACTGGAGCGTGGTATAATTTGGGGGCCCAACATCGGTGAACAAATAATTGAAATGGGTCTGACTCTGTTACAAGTCTAATTTAATACAATATTTACATTGAAAATTAACTCCAAAAACCGTGATATACACGGGCTTGTATACCGTGTATACCACGATTTCACATATGGAAAGTTTCCTTGTGAAACCGTGATATACATGGTATACAAACTCATGTATATCACGGGTATATTTAACAATTAGGTTAAGAAGTTGGTTTAACGTACATTTTAAGCGATTGCTCCTTTTTGTTTTTAAAAAGAACCAAGTATTGCCAAGCTGAACTTTTCAAGCCAGCTGTTCAAAGCTCCCAAATGTGCCTAGCACAATGAATAAACAACATTTTTATAAACTTTTATCGCCAGTAATTTTGTCAAGATTGAATAATTCCTTAAATAAATTATGAACCTTACAATTCAGGTAGGCTAAAGCAGAAGAATCAATGTGTCCACACATGTAAACCATTAGCAAAAGTTAGTATACTAATTTATTAAGTGACAGCTCTTTAGAGGAGTCCTGAAAGTTTCCTCTATGAGTGGTATAAATGAATCATTTTTGATAATTTAAGGATATATTTGAGTTTCTTCTCTTAAAAATCCCTAGACAGGAATAAAATGAAAAAAAAAAAAAAATTATTTTTCTGAAAGCTGTAGTTCAGCTGTTAATAGCACTTTTGAAAGCTTCCTAAAGAATCACCATATCTTAAAAAGATACGGTAAAGTCGCCAATTAATGAAAAACTACATATGAACTAACCATTAAAATAGTACTACTATTATATATTGCCATATTCATGTGGCGCATATACACTGCTAACCTGATATATATCCATTATCTGCTCAACTCGTTCTAGAATTTGAATATTATAAGTTTTCGAGTTCAGAATTAATCCACCATAATCCACTCGATCTACGATTCAAAATTTATTACTCTATTTATACGAATTTATGTAGTGATTTTTAAATTTCGAGAGTCAAACAAGTTTTTTTTTACGTTTTCAATATGTCTTTTAGATATTTTAAATTGTTAATTATTGTAACTTATAGTACTTTTCACGTAGTTTTCAAACATGTCGATTTTATTACAAAAAACTTTAAAAAAATTCATATCCAAATTTACCATCATAATTAAAAAGTCTGACTCTTGAAATCCTAAGTATGACACGTAAATTGAGACGAAGAAAATATTTATACTTATTTAGTAAATTTCATTTAATATATATACAAAATTCTAGCTAAAAATTACTTTCTTCCGATGAACCCATAATATAAATTAAGCTAAGCCGGAAAAACCGAACTACCACACATAATATAGCAGTATCATCTAAAACCCATGGATACTAGTTTAAGAATAATAAATAAACAATAGGATTGTTTATCAGGATCGACTGGCCAGTGGATTTTAAATGAATTACCTACCAAAATCAATATTCTAATAAATTTTTTAATTTATCAAGATGTGCAAAGTAAGATTAAAAGAAATAATAAATTGAAATTTGGTGAAATGTAAATGTAATGTAGTTTAAATGGAGCTTTCATGTGTGGAAGTTAATTTTTCAATGTCATCGCTTAGAAGCTTCTTTATATATTCCTTAATTTTCATCCTTGCGTGCCTCATTGTCATCTTAGCTTAGGCATTTACAGCTGGACTATCCTATCCAATAATTCACCTTACTATATATTTATATATTCCCCCTTCCAAAAATACTCCTAAACAGTCCAAACTTTTCTTCTAAAGTTGCCAAAGAAATAAAAATGGAGGGGTTGATACCATTTGTTTACAAAGCAATAGTGGAGTACAAAAATGGAAGGGCAACATGGATGCCCGAATCGCCTTCGGCGTCTTACATGAGACTTCCAGGCGATTCGGGACGTTTTGAAACGTCCGATATACAACTTTTTGGGCATGCTGAGTCTATGTTTTCGACAACTTCATCATCGTCACCTTCTGCATCTACTGTCACAAAAAGAATGGTGTCAGGCGGAGTGCAGTCACCGAGGACTAGGTGCCATCGGATTTCTACTCGTGCAGTCAAGTGATGATCTTGATATTGAAGTTAAGCAAAATAACATTTGCTAAAGGAAAACCAATAGCAAAATAACATTTGCTGAAGGAAAACCAGTAGCAAAATATCTCATTTGACAAGGCGTAATTGTTGTTGTTATAAATGATTGTAACAAGCCGGTGAGTTTTCGTGTGTGACGAGCTTCTTTTCTTTTCTTTTCTCTGATGGTTTTTAGTTTGGTGTAAGTTTGAGGATTAACCAAAGGGACCTCAAACTTTTTATTTACTTTGACGGTTTCTTTGTTTGGTGTGAATAAGTTTGAGGCTAACCAAAGGGAACTCAGACTTTGCTTTTCTATGTGTAATTTCAAGATGTATATATTGGTTTGGTTACGTTATTTTGTGTGTGTGCATGACATATCGGCGTAATTACTGGTCATATATTCTTCTAATGGTAACTCATTTTATTTTTTGTCATAATTTAATCGTTGCTTCTAGAAAATTTATTGTAAAATAATGATGAAAACACAAGAAATAAAAGAGATGAAACACAAGAAGCTTCTATACTTCTGACTTTTACAAACGCGTGAACTCATTAATTCCAACGACATATCAAAAGGAAATTTGACCTAAAAATGATTTTACCAGAATTAAGAAAAGAAAGACCTTGTAATTTATTTATTTTAAAAAAATAAAAAGATATAAAGAAGAAAGAAGCAAGTTCTTTTTTCGTCAAAAGTAGCAGAATAAAAAATTACAGAGTTCTTTCTTTTCTTAATTCTGGTAAAATCATTTTCAGGCCAAATTTCCTTTTGATATTATATGATATGTCGTTGCTAGAGGTCACGGGTTCAAGCTGTGGAAACAGCCTCTTGTAGAAATGCAAGGTAAAACTGCGTACAATAGACCCTTGTGGTTCGACCCTTCCCCGAATCCCGCGCATAACGAGAACTTAGTGCATCGAGTTGCCCTTTAAGGAGAAGAGAAAAAAGGGAGTCAGTCGTGAATGGACCATGTAGGTCTCGAACCTGCGACTTGTGACCTTCGCGTTATTAGCACAACACTCTAACCAACTGAGATACTGGGCCATTATTGAGAGCTTCTTGCTTTTCAAGTTTCAATACCATTGTCTCACAAGTGAAATAACATCTAAAAATGGACAAAGGGAAATTTCTGAGAAGTGTACAATATAAGTCGATGAAAATATATATATTCGGGTTAGCGAAGGAAGTTTCATTATTTGAGATTAGCACGAGTGGACAAATTTTGTTTATATATATGTTAGTAATTATGGGGCAATTCCATAATTATCTCTATTCTTTATTAATTATAATTGATAGTGTAATATATTGTAATTATGATAATTGTAATTAGTATCTTATATTTTAGGTACGGTAGATTAGTCTTCCATAAGATAAGCATAATATGATTGTATATATATTGTACCATTGGAAGAATATTAATCAAGGAATCATTCTCCAATATGGTATTAAGAGCCTAAAGAATCCTTTGCCCTAAAAACTTTCTTCCTCTCTCGTTTTTTCTACTTCCAAACCGAGCACCATAATTTTATTTTTCCCTCCTTCCTTTTCTTTGTTACACGGCCAAAAATAAGTTTGTTTATTACACAAAACCTTAACCTAAACAAACCCCTAATACTTACCTCCATCCTAGCTGAAACAACAACCAACCCCCCACTCTTCGGCTACACACCTCTTTTCCTCAAGTATTAGGGTTCCTTAGTCTACTTTCATCAAACACATAACATTTTTGTCTCCTTTCTTGTTTGTTCTAGTAGAAACTATGGCCGAAAAATAAATATTTCATCCCGCTCTTGCAGTTAATAACGTCAAGAACTTTATCTCCATAACTGTTGAAATGGAGAAAGGGCAGTATACCTATTGGGCAGAATTGTTCAAAATTCAATGCTGAGCTTATGAGGTAGTTGACCATATCATATCGTCTGAGTCACCGTTGGATACCACTATGGTGGACAAGAAACTATGGTCTCAGTTAGATGTTATAGTTCTTCAATGGATTTATGGCACCATTTCGAATGATCTTCTAAATACCATCTTAGAACCAAATGTTACGGCTCAACATGCGTGGGAAAGGTTACAAAATATTTTTGAAGATAACAAAGTTTCTACGGTCGTTGTTTTGAACACCAATTTACAAATGTTAAATTGGATGACTTTTCCAATATCTCAGCCTATTGTCAAGAATTAAAGGTACTTGCGGACCAACTATCCAATGTTGGGTCGCCCGTGACAAATCAAAAGTTGGTCCTTCAGTTGATTGCGGGGTTGAATGAATAATATGATGGTGTTGCTATGTTCATTCAGCAAAGCAATCCGTTGCCTCCATTTTATGAGGCCCGTTTGAGGTTAATTCTCGAAGAAACGCGGAAAGAAAAACAGACATCTTCTGGAGAAACCACTGTCGGAACCACTCTCATCTCCACCAACTCATCTTCTATAGATTTGGAGCCCCAAAATTCTGGTTCAGGGGGCCACAATAATCGTTTTAATAATGGTAAAAACGGGGTTCAAACCGTAACAATAAAGGAAAAAATAACGGTGGAAAGGGGCGGGGGAAAGAAGGTGGCCAGCCTGCCGGCGGCAATGGCCAGTCCGGGTAGTGGCGGAAATCAGTGGGGGCAGTACCCACCATGGGCCTGGGCCCCACAATGGTCTACCCCGCCAAGCCCATATCCGACCTCATCATGGGCCCGACCTCCTCCCTCTTCAAATCACCAACTCGGTATTCTTGGATCTCATCCACAACATGTATTTTGCGGCTCAAGCACCTTCTTCTGTTGGTTATGCACCCACGGACATTGAACAAGCCATGAACAACATGCATCTAATTGTTCCCGATGAGTCATGGTACATGGACACAGGGGCTACGTCACACATGACGGCATCTCAAGGTAATCTCTCGTTTTATTTTAATATGAGCAATAATAAAAATATTATTGTCGGTAGTGGGCAGGAAATTCTAATTCGCGGTATTAGTCAGGTAACCCTACCATCTCCACACCCACCATTACACTTGAAAAACGTCTTACATGCACCAAATCTAATTAAAAATCTAATTTCTGTTAGACGTTTTACAATTGACAATAATGTTTCTGTAAATTTTGATCTATTTGGCTTTTCTGTGAAGGATTTTCAGACGGGGATGCCACTTTGAGATGCAATAGCATGGGGGACTTGTATCCCATCACCTTTGTTTCCAAAAATAGCATGAACAAACCATCAACCTTTGCTACCATTTCTCTTACTCTATGGCACAATCGATTGGGCCACCTAGGAGCACACGTTTTTAATAATTTTAGGAAGAGTAATTTGTTTTCTTGTAATAAACATTTGGACTCCTCTGTTTTCAAATATTGTGTGTTTGGTAAACATGTTAAGATTCTTTTTTCATCTTCTAATTCTCATACTTTTGTGCCATTTGATCTTGTGCATTGTGATTTTTGGATATCACCAGTTTTGAGTTCTGCAAGTCATAAATACTATATGCTCATTCTAGACGATTATTCGAATTTTTTATGGACTTTTCCATTAGGACATAAATCACAAACCTACACCATTTTTAAACAATTTAGTATTTTTATCAAAACTCAATTTGACAAAAGCATTAAATGTTTTCAATGTGATAAGGGGGGGGGGGGGATTCAGAAATATCCATTTTAATGATTTCTGTCACCAAAATGGGATGTCTTTGCATCTTTCGTGTCCACATACCTCCTCACCACAAAGTGGAAAAGCCGAAAGAAAAATTCGAACGATTAATAATATTATTCACTTTATTCTTGTGTATTCATCCACACCACCAAAGTTTTGGCACCATACACTTCAAATGGCTACATACCTTTTAATTATTCTTCCTAGTAAATTGCTCTCCAATTTGTCTCCTACACAAATATTATATCATCGTCTCCCATCTTTTACACATTTGAGGGTGTTTGGATGTTTGTGTTATCCTTTGTTTCCATCTACTTCCATTAATAAGTTACAGGCTTGTTCCACTCCTTGCGTGTTTTTGGGATACCCACTAAAGGGGATATAAATGTTATGATTTGACGAATGGGAAAATAATTGTATGTCGTCATGTGATTTTTGATGAGTCTACATTCCCATTTGCTAAGTCTCATGTGGCATCCTCACCTTCATATGATTTTTTGGACAATGGAATACATCCCATTTTACACCAGTGCCATGCACATGATTTTTCTACCCAAACGTCACTTTAACCTACTATCCTCCGTTCAACCATCACCTCTACCAAAAAATCTCAAAGCTGTCTTATCCGACCCGAATTGGAAAGCTGCCATGTTAGACGAATTGAATGCTCTTATTACAAATAAGACGTGGGAATTAGTACCACGTCCGTCTAATGTGAACGTTATTCGGTCTAAGTGGGTTTTTTGTCATAAGAAGAATTCTGATGGTTATTTTGCTAGATACAAAGCTCGTCTTGTTAGTGATGGCAAGTCTTGGCAGGTTGGGGTAGATTGTGGTGAAACATTCAGTCCGATGGTTAAGCCAGCAACTATCCGGACTGTTCTCAGCTTGGCTCTTTCCAAATTGTGGACCATTCATCAGTTAGATGTTAAAAATGCATTCTTACATGACAACTTACATGAGACAGTGTACATGCATCAGCCGTTGGGTTTCTGAGATTATACACGTCCAGATCATGTTTGCCTATTGAAGAAATCCTTATATGGTTTGAAACAAGCTTATCGGGCATGGTATAACAGGTTTGTAGGATTTGTTTTCAAATTAGGATTTTCTCACAGCAAGTCTGATCAGTCATTGTTCATTTATCAGAAAAGCGCTGACATGGCATATATTCTTTTGTACGTCGATGATATTATTCTCAGAGCATCATCCATTTCACTTCGCCAGTCTATTATGTCCCTTCTTGCAGTAGAATTTGCAATGAAGGACTTGTTTCCGTTGAATTATTTTCTTGGCATTGTTGTCACTCAATATGCATGTGATCTATTTCTCAGTCAAAAGAAATATGCCGAAGAAATAATTGATAAAGCAGAGATGTCATCCTGCAAACCCTCACATACTCCAGTTGACACAAAGGCGAAATTGAGTAGGGATACCGAAATATACCGAAACTCCATACAACGATCCTACCCATTACCGTAGCCTAGCAAGGGCCTTGTAGTATATAACCTTTACAAGACCAGATATTTTCTATGCGGTTCAACAAGTTTGTTTCCACATGCATGATCCGAAGGAGGAACATATGGGGGCTCTCAAAAGGATTCTGCAGTATGTTAAAGGTACTCTCCGTTTCGGACTTCATCTGTATAAGTCCTCCATCTCGAGTCTTTTAGCCTACAAAGATGCAGATTGGGGTGGCTACCCGGACACACGTCGTTCCGCTTCCGGTTATTGTGTGTTCTTGGGTGACAATCTCATTTCATGGTCATCCAAATGCCAATCCACCCTGTCTTGGTCAAGTGCTGAGGCGGAATACCGAGGGGTCGCCAATGTAGTTGCTGAATCATGTTGGCTCCAAAATTTACTGCTGGAACCGCACTGTCCGATTGACAAAGCAACAATGGTCTATTGTGACAATGTGAGTGCGATCTACTTATCTGGAAATCATGTTCAGCATCAGCGCACGAAACACATTGAAATGGACATCTTATTTGTCCGAGAAAAAGATGCTCGTGGTCAAGTCCGTGTTCTCCATGTGTCATCCCGTTATCAGATTGCTGACATCTTCACAAAAGGTCTTCCGCGCGTACTCTTTGATGATTTCAGGGACAGTCGCAGTATTCGAGAACCTCCAACTAAGACTGTGGGGGACTGTTAGAGTAATTATCGGGCAATCCCATAATTACCTCTATTCTTCATTAATTATAATTGATAGTGTAATATATTGTAATTATGATAATTATAATTAGTATCTTATATTTTATGTAAGGTAGATTAGTCTTCCATAAGATAAGCATAATATGATTGTATATATATTGTACCATTGGAAGAATATTAATCAAGGAATCATTCTCCAATAATATAAACATGGATAATTTTCTCTCACAACATCAGGAAGTTCCTGTTTTATTGCCTTTCTCCTCAATTGATGTATCTAAATAAATTCCTATGATCAAATTTCTGTCGAAAATTGGAAACTCATTCCAATGAAGTTGTGAGACTATACATTTCTTAATATTTGGATTAGTTATTTCACTGATAAACATTAGTGTACACTTTCCTAAAGGTTAACCGAAGCCTTTGTAAAATATGAACAAGAACAATAAACATGAAATGCCAGAGCCAAATGATGGACAAAAGGAAAAAGGGAGTAGTATGCGTGATTATATTAAAACTATTAGGCGACGCCTTCCTGAGATGTCTTGGAAAGACAAAGTAAAGCTATGAAACCGATGTTTATGTGGTTACTATCTGTCATCTAAAGGCAGTGTCGTACGAGAAAGCCAATATCAAGATCACAGTGAGCAATTGTTTGAACTAAAAACACAATGAGCGAAAACTTCTTTGCGTTAATGAAAACAACTATTATAGAAAGACAACACAGTGCCGAGGGTTTTTCAAACACTTTGAATAAACCCTTTCACACCTATTTTCCTAATTGCCTATAAATTAGGTGGCGACTCTAAAATATTATCCGACTTAGAGCACCATCCAAGTGCATATTAGCCTTCACCGTATGTCTTCTAGGAATCATGGTATTTTCCAAAGATCATTACCGAGCCATAGATATCCGAGTCATCTTCGTCACCCATGCTATCTTTCATGGCATAACCACTAATGGGAAACCAAATACTACCTAGTCCCAGTCATCCTCTCTGATATCTATCAAGCCTTAGGTCAATGCCAAAACATGCATAGGTACTTTCAAGGTTGTAACCTTCATTTTTCAAGTTGGATCGACGGGTTAAGCCCAATTAGTCGTTTTTGAACTTTAAAACACGTATTTTGGACTAGAGTTTGGTTTAAGAATTTTGGAAATGTGGAACATGACTTGACTTTGAGATATGTAGCATGCAAAAGAATAAAAAAGAGGAACCATCTTTTAATCTCTTTTGTTCAAAAACCAAAGCTTGTTATTTCAAATGAGTTATAGTATCTTCAAAGATTTTTCAAAAAAGATGTAAGTGCAAATTAGATAATATTGTTGGACTAAACGTGGAGTTCTACTCAAATTTATATTTGCGTGTTCTTAGTCCGAAAATAAAAATTGACTAAATTATCCATGTGCATACTATTTTGGCAGAGGCCTAACTCTTTGTTTTTAAAATAAAACTTTTGAGTTTTGAATGAATGAAATGACAAATATTTTTGCGGATTTTTAAACATTAAAGCAATTTAAATCATTTTAAGCATGTTATAGAACCCTTAAGTCAACAGTATTCTACGGATCCTTAATATCGGGATGTCTAACACACCTTCCCCGGGGATCACCAGAACTCTTACCTTGACTCTAGTTTAGATAGGATATTTCAAACACTTTGAATAAACTCTTTCACACTAGTTTTCCTTATTTTTTTTCACTTGCTAGATATGCAACTTGAAAGTTTTTCTTCCAACTATAGCGTTAATTTAAAGGAGACTAGAAGTTGAGAGAGACTTGAGCAAATGAATAGAGGAGTCTCTAAAATAGATAGTTCTTTAATCAATAGATAGCAGTTTAAATTGATATACCCTGAGTTAATTCACCAGACATAAGTTGCACTAAATAATATAAGCAGCAAAATTAAGTGCAACTTATACATTCAACTAACGTATGGAGCACTCTAATATCACACGCTCATAATTGAACATATAAAACCCATATAACATAAGATGAGACTTAACATTAAATAACATAACTATAAGGATATGATTGATTTTGATACCATATAAAAAAATGCAACATTTATAGTAAGTGAGTTTCTTATGTTTTTTCTACTTTTATCGTTTCAAATAAGTGTTAGTGAGAGTTCATGTCTTTTTAGTTTTTCTCTTCTTACACAAGAATAAACTTTTATATCAAGTGAATTTCAAGAAGTAATGTTTTAATACATGCCTTATTTATAAATAAAATGGGAATTGCATGCGATCGATTGGGGTTAGGTGTTGTTGCAACTTTAAAAAATTGGACGGGACTAAAGTGGTATTAGAGCACTAGGAAAGATTTTAAAAAATCCAAAAAGTTAATAAAATATTATTTTTAACGTACTAAAAAGAAGAAAAATGCATCACATGCATGTACAAAATCGAACAGAGGAAATAACATTTATTTCCTCCCTTTAATTGTTTAATTTTCTATAAACTTTTCTAAACCAGTGATTAGGTTAAGAAGTTGGTTTAACGTACATTCGAAGCGATTGCTCCTTTTTTTTGTTTTAAAAGAACCAAGTATTGCCAAACTGAACTTTTCAAGCCAGCTGTTCAAAGCTCCCAAATGTGCCTAGCACAATGAATAAACAACATTTTTATAATCTTTTATCTCCAGTCGTTTTGTCAAGATTGAATAATTCCTTAAAGAAATTATGGAACCAAACAATTCAGGTAGGCTAAAGCAGAAGAATCAATATGTGTCCACACATGTAGCCATTAGCAAAAGTTAGTGTACTAATTTATTAAGAGTCCTGAAATTTTCCTCTATGGTATAAATGAGTCATTTTTGATAATTTAAGGATATATTTGAGTTTCTTCTCTTAAAAATCCCTAGATAGGAATAAAATGAAAAAAAAAGAAAAATAATTATTTTTCTGAAAGCTGTAGCTCAGCTGTTAATAGCAAATGAAAGTGGCAAGATGTACATCACTTTTGAAAGCTTCTTAAAGAATCACCATATCTTAAAAAGATACGGTATAGTCACCAATTAATGAAAAACTACATATGAACTAACCATTAAAATAGTACTACTATTATATATTGCCATAGTCATGTGGCGCATATATACTGCTAACCTGATATAGATCCATTATCTGCTCAACTGGATCTACGATTTGAATATTATAAGTTTTCGAGTTCAGAATTAATCTACCATAATTTGATCTACGGTTCAAAATTTGTTACTCTTTTCATACCAATTTATGTAGTGGTGTTTAAATTTCGAGAGTCAAACAATTTTGTTTTTACGTGTTTAATATATT
The DNA here is from genome assembly GCA_034509755.1 of Anisodus tanguticus. Lineage (NCBI taxonomy): Eukaryota > Viridiplantae > Streptophyta > Magnoliopsida > Solanales > Solanaceae > Anisodus > Anisodus tanguticus. The sequence continues at coordinate 49,575,110 of CM067540.1, read as the reverse complement.
TTTTTAGATATTTTTAATTATTAATTATTGTAACTTATAGTACTTTTACGTAATTTTCAAACATGTCAATTTTATTGCAAAAAACTTTAAAATTTTCATGTCCGAATTTACCATCATAATTAAAACCTAACTCTTGAAATCCTAAGTATGACACGCAAATTGAGACGAAGAAAGTATTTATACTTATTTAGTAAATTTCATATAATATATATATAATTCTAGCTAAATATTACTTTGTTCCATGAACCCATAATATATATTAAGCTAAGCCGGAAAAACCGAACTACCACACATAATATAGCAGTATCATCTAAAACCCATGGATACTAGTTTAAGAATAATAAATAAACAATAGGATTGTTTATCAGGATCGACTGGCCAGTGGATTTTAAATGAATTACCTACCAAAATCAATATTCTAATCACTTTTTTATTTATCAAGATGTGCAAAGTAAGATTAAGAGAAATAATAATTGAAATTTGGTGAAATGTAAATGTAATGTAGTTTAAATGGAGCTTTCATGTGTGGAAGTTAATTTTTCAATGTCATCGCTTAGAAGCTTCTTTATATATTCCTTAATTTTCATCCCTGCATGCCTCATTGTCATCTTAGCTTAGCATTTACAGCTGGACTATCCTATCCAATAATTCACCGTACTATATATATATTCCCCCTTCCAAAAATTCTCCTAAACACTCCAAACTTTTCTTCTAAAGTTGCAAAAAAAAAAAAATGGAGGGGTTGATACCATTTGTTTACAAAGCAATAGTGGAGTACAAAAATGGAAGGGCAACATGGATGCCTGAATCGCCTTCGGCGTCTTACATGAGACTTTCAGGCGATTCGGGACGTTTTGAAACGTTTGATATACAACTTTTTGGGCATGCTGAGTTTATGTTTTCGACAACTTCATCATCGTCACCTTCTGCATCTACTGTCACAAAAAGAATGGTGTCAGGCGGAGTGCAGTCACCGGGGACTAGGTGCCATCGGATTTCTACTCGTGCAGTAAAGTGATGATCTTGATATTGAAGTTAAGCAAAATAACATTTGCTAAAGGAAAACCAATAGCAAAATATAGTGTTGTTAAATGACGGTAGCGATACTTATTTGAGACTAAGGCATAATTGTTGTTATTTATAAATGATCGTAACAAGCCGGTGAGTTTTCGTGTGTGACGAGCTTCTTTTCTTTTCTTTTCTTTGATGGTTTTTAGTTTGGTGTAAGTTTGAGGATTAACCAAAGGGACCTCAGACTTTTTACTTACTTTGACGGTTTCTTTGTTTGGTGTAAATAAGTTTGAGGCTAATCAAAGGGAACTCAGACTTTGCTTTTCTATGTGTAATTTCAAGATGTATATATTGGTTTGGTTACGTTATTTTGTGTGTGTGCATGACATATCGGCATAATTACTGGTCATATATTCTTCTAATGGTAATTCATTTTATTTTTTGTCATAATTTAATTGTTGCTTCTAGAAAATTTCTTGTAAAATAATGATGAAAACACAAGAAATAAAAGAGATGAAACACAAGAAGCTTCTATACTTCTGACTTTTACAAACGCGTGAACTCATTAATCCCAACGACATATCATATAATATCAAAAGGAAATTTGACCTAAAAATGATTTTACTAGAATTAAGAAAAGAAAGATCTCTGTAATTTATTTATTTATTTAAAAAAATAAAAAGAGATAAAGAAGAAAGAAGCAGGTTCTTTTTTCCCAAAAGAAGCAGAAGAAAAAATTACAGAGGTCTTTCTTTTCTTAATTCTGGTAAAATCATTTTCAGGTCAAATTTCCTTTTGATATTATATGATATGTCATTGCTAGAGGTCACAGATTCAAGCCGTTGAAACAACTTCTTATAGATATGCAAGGTAAGGCTCCGTACAATAGACTCTTGTGGTTCGGTCCTTCCCCGGACTCCGCGCATAACGGGAGCTTAGTGCATCGAGCTGGCCTTTAAGGGGAAGAGAAAAAAGGGAGTCAATCGCGAATGGACCATGTAGGTCTCGAACCTGCGACTTGTGACCTTCGCGTTATTAGCACAACGCTCTAACCAACTGAGCTAATGAGCCATTATTGAGAGTTTCTTGCTTTTCAAGTTTCAATACCATTGTCTCACAAGTGAAATAACATCTAAAAATGGACAAAGGGAAATTTCTGAGAAGTGTACAATATAAGTTGATGAAAATATATATATTCGGGTTAGTGAAGGAAGTTTCATTATTTGAGTCACAATAACCGAATAATGTAAATTGGATTTTAGCGAAGTGTAGTATAGTACAGATGTAACTATGTCAGATTAGCACGAGTGGACAAATTTTGTTTATATATAAACATGGATAATTTTCTCTCACAGCAGAAGGAAGTTTCTGTTTTATTGCCTTTCTCCTCAATTGATGTATCTAAATAAATTCCTATGATCAAATTTCTGTCGGAAATTGGAAACTCATTCCAATGAAGTTTTGAGACTATACATTTCCTAATATTTGGATTAGTTATTTCACTGATAAACATTAGTGTACGCTTTCCTAAATGTTAACCGAAGCCTTTGTAAAATATGAACAAGAACAATATTTGGATTGCAAGGAAAAAGGGAGTAGTATGTGTGATTATATTAAAACTATTAGGTTGCACCTTCCTGAGATGTCGTGGAAAGACAAAGTAAAGCTAAACAACCAATGTTTACTCTTATAGAAAGACAACACGGTGCCAAGGTGATCAAAAACCACATCAACTAGATGAACGGGTTGGTCAATGAAATTGATAGCATAAAACTAAACTTTAATAAAATGTCTCAAATATATTAACTAAAACGTGCATCTCATGCTTCGCACCTGCATCTCGTGTGTCACATGTGTATCTCATGTGTTGCATATGCATCTCGTGCGTCGCACGTGCGTCATACGTACATCCTGCATCAATTAATAAAAACTTTTTAAAAATTACGTTGATCTTATTTTGTTTTTAAAAAACTTCTTCCTACATATGCATCTGTTATAAGAATTGTTAATATTGTTTTATAAATAATATAGACGTCATTTATAAAAGAAAATATTTTCACATTTCGAGTTGTTCAAATCTGTTCTGATTTTCTTCTTTTTTATTAAAAAATTATAACTTTTACTTAAAATAATTTTTTTAAAGAAACTTAATTTATAAATTACTATTGGTGAAAAATGGAGCCCTTAAAATTTTGGGGCCTAAAGCCCTTGCCTTTTTTGGCTTACTCAAGAGTCGGCAATGACTAGATGATTATCAAATGCACAACTGACAGAAAACTGAAGCATGTTAGTAATATGCATTTGTACAACTTCAAATGGTATCCTATAGCCTGCAGCAACTAGACAAAAGCGAGCGGAACTTCACTCTTTTTTAGGAGAGCTACCTAAATACCTTCTCTTTTCAGCAAAAACATAATCAAGTTTCACGGAGTTCACATTTAATTAATTAAATAGATCGCGTTTAAAAATCATGAAAAAATGACTTCAAAATGTCCAGGGCAAAATATTGCTCGCAAAAAAGCTCAGGACTAGAACTAGACTAAATTCAATTGAAAGTAGATTAGAGTACAATTAAAGAGAATACAATTTACACTCAAATCAAAATTGAACTTGATGAGCACAACAGAAAATAGCCCAGAAAATCGCCCAACTCCAAGCAACTCCATCAGTGCAGAAGAAACTCACGTGGACTACCAAGGGAGATACGATTACAAGTTTGTGGTAATTAGATTTAAGATGTGACCGGCCTTGGAGGTCATTTCAGAAGCAATATTCTCAGCAGAGAGAAGTGTGTGCATCATTACACGGCGGCTAGAATCCAAAACATCACGTGGGAAGAAATGGCGATAAGAAACCAGGTTATGAACGCTAACACCACAGAGAGCTCAAATCTACCACATGGAAGATGAGGTGGAGTACTACAGAAGTTTAAATCTTTTGAATACAAAACAGCAATCCCTGCTGACGAGCACGCAGCTGCAAGTGATAGGGTTGCAGTAACCTGTAATTGAAGTCAAGCCAGTGAACATAAATATGGTCCAAATTCAGACAAGCCAATTATGTGTGCATTCACCCATTATGTCAATCAAGCAAGTGTCCGACTTTTCTAATGGCAAGGGGATACAGCATATATAGTTATAATTAAAATAAAAGATTACGATTCCTAGGACCATGCATTATGGAAGGAAAATGATATGTAAACTCTTTTAGGGACAAAACAAGAGTGAAAAAAGAAGAATGAGGAGGATACAATAGAGAAAAGGTGCTTATACTGTTCCAGTTATACAAAACCAACTACATCACATAAGCAAGAAAAGAAAGCAAAGCAAAAGTACATACCCAGTCTCCAACAACAAATAGGCTCACTAAGACTGGATTTTGAAGGTCACGTTTTATCCTTAAAGCATACATGTCCAGACATGCAAGCCCAAAGCTCCACAATACTTGAAGCCCCATTGATGCAATCAAATAGCTGCAATATATGTCAGGTATCTATAAAAGATTCATAATCATGAATAAGGAGCTATGTATACTGAATGGAGACATCTATGCTATTTTAAGAGGTCCACTGGCTGATGGAGAGATACCGAAAAGTTTAGCATATATTAAAGCAAAGAAAGGTTTAAACATTACTGTACATGCACATAAGAATCAATATGGAAAAACAATTCAGAAGTTCAGATTAATCCGACATAATTTCAGCACAAACAAGGAAAAAGTGCATCTTAGAGAGAACCAGAACGATTAACAGGTATGGGAGCCTTTGTTCTTCAAGTATGTTGCCGAGAAAAGAAAAGCAAAACATGCAACCGGCTATTATGGATTAACCCTTAATCCATATAGATACTATGTAAAATCAAGAGTTAGGGACCCATCCTGGTTTCACATATGCAGAGCTCCAGTTGAGTATTGTTCAAATGCAAAGGAAATCCAGTTCCTCACCCTCCCCTTTTTGCCTTCAGTACAAGGGTCCCTTTAGAAGAATGCTTTCACATGTTTAACTTCAGTAAGAAGATGCCAAAGTTAATAACCATGCCTCTGTTTACCTAGCAGTTTTGTATTAGATAGGTCCCGTCTTATCAGGAAAAAATAAAAGAAATTACATTAGGTCCTCTCAGATGAAATATGATAAATTAGACACATGCAGAAAAGTTCCTAAGTTAGAAGCTAGAGAACATATTAGATGCTACATTTAATATACATTTGAATGTTTATTGAACTTTTTCTGTTTTCAGTTTTGTTCTCTGAAAATGAATGTGATACTGTAAGCTGCTTCATGAAAAGTTGACTACTGTACTTATTAATTCCAAGCTTAACTTGCTCAGTCCAAAAACGGATGTTCAAAGCAGATGGTGAACGAGCAACTAGTTTTTTTTCTGACCAAGAAATCTGTTTGGGGCAAACATTTAGGATCAAATGGCGCCTATGAAACTTGAAGAATTTCTCAACCTTTGAGTTTGAGGGGGCAGAGAATGAACAACTAGTTGTTACCCCGATTCCCCTCTTCCCTCTCCTTTCTTCTATAATTCCATTAGGGAAAAGGTTATAGAAAAATGGGTTAAATTGTCCTTGTTGACTAACAACATAAGTTTTCCAACACGTGGACCGTTTTTACAAGGAAAATGTTCAATTTTTCCCTTGAACTATATAAAATGGTCCAAATATGCTCCTGAATTTTGCGAAATGGTCCAGATTTCATTTTTCTCAATCACCGCCTCTCAACCTTATAAATCGAGCACTACCATAACAATTGATTCTATCCACTCCCAGAAACACCTCCTGAAAACCATAGTTACTCCACCACCACTTCACCCCTCGACACTCGAAGAAAGAACAAATGAAAATTCCATAGAAACCACCCCATTCACAAGATTTCTCTCACACCTTCATCTTTACCACCTTCCTCAATCAACATTTGATCTCCTCTAGAAGATCACCAACCCTCAAATCACTATAAGCCCACTATGACCTCCACGATACTACTGAAATTATTTAGAAGTTGAATACAGTGTACTCATGTTTGTTTTAGCATTAGGAGGTCGATATAGAGCTCTGACGTTGCTATTGGTGATTTGAGAAGGATTGGTGATGGAATTGTATCGATTGAGTTCCAACAAAAATGGGAACTTAAATTAGTAGTGCACTTGATCATTATTTGAGTTTCATTTAGGTTGAATTGATGCTTGAGGGTGGTTAAATTTTTCTTGGGGAATAGAGACCTAGTAGTTGGAGGTTCTAAGTGTTGAAGAAGATAGTGTTGTTGGCGCTGGAACAACAACCATATTATTCAAACGTCAAGGGCAATTGGACAATCTCGCATAGTTCAAAGGCAAATTTGACTCTTTTCGCTTGTAGAAAAAGCTCACGTGTTGGAAAGCCTCTCCTATTAGTCAATAAGGGCAAATGTATCCCATACTTTTAATGACAAGGGTAGATTTGACCCCATTTGGAGCATTTCGCAGCGTTCAGGGGCAAATTTCAACATTTCCCGTTCTTTTATCTATCGTAGCCATTACGTGTAAGTACATTAGGAGATCTTTAGCAATTAGCAGTACCATCTAACAATCATTTCAGATATCTTTTGTTAAATTCATAGATTTATCTGATAATAATGCAGCACATGTATAGAGTAAAGAGGCATTGAACAAAGAACCACATCAAGGAGTCAAATATTTGACCAACTTGCTATTAAAACAAAGAAAAGTTGAAAAGCAATAAAAAGAGAAAGGGCATACCAGAAAGCAGTGTAATTAGAGAAGCCAGTAGCAGAAACCATAACCCCAATTGAACCAGCTGCAAATAAACATTGGCCAAATCTCAATAGCAACCCACTCACACTTCCTGGACTTCCCACCAAATGCTTCATCCTTTGTATCACTTATATTCTATTCTTCCTAATAACAATACTTATCAAATTTCAGCTCAACATGGCCCTTTCAAGAACTATAGATCCTTGTATTTTTCCACAAATTCAACAACCCCATTTACCAGATTGATATGCATAAATCTTTACATCTAAGTCTGAGTAAACTGTTGAACAAAAAATGCAATATACTTTTGGTTTTTGGTTAGATAATTATAGTAGTCCGACAAGAATGAACATTAATGGCAAAGCTTTGTACTACTCATTTTGATAGTGGTGCTGACTGCAGTGACGGTCCGACGTGGACCTTGCTTTATTACCTACTTTAACTTCGATTTTAATCTTCCTTTTATTAAATTACACATTCTTCCTCTTATTTTTTCAACTTTTCACATATTTCTCCTATAACTTTTTTTTGGGTAATTACCTATAATTTTAATTATTAGGTAAGTCTTCCATATATAAAGCTTTGTATAACGAAATTATTTTAATCTACCAGAGAATAAATTTGTGCCGTATGCTATTATTTATTATTTTCCTTAGTAAACCTCTGTTTTATACTCTTTTATTAAACTGTAATTTAAACCAATCAGCTTTTAGTCAAATTCTTTAGGCACATCTGAAGAAGATTAACAAAAATACAGAAATAATTTTAAAGTTGTCAAAACACTTGTACGGGGAGAAGTAGTTTGCTTATCTCAAGAAACAAATTACTTCGTCACTTATACATCCACTGATGAAAGACCACGGTATCTTGACCGTGTATATTACATTGTCAATATTGTAAATATGTTACCGTAATTACTAGAGTTGGTTGGAAATTTGTCTTTGGCGGAGAGGTGCGTCAACCCATGTTTAATGAATTAAATACTAGTGTTCCGCAAGTTGGAGGCTTTGTCTCTTCACACATGCATAATCTACTAAGTGAGTAGATGACCGTAGGGCCAAGAATCGTCAAATTTCATTGAGAAATGAAAGAGATATTGGTCCACAAAGTAAGGTGTTTGAGGCATGGAAATATGGTGTGGGACAAATCTACCACATCGGTGGGAAAAGGAAGAATTGCTCTCTTTATAAGTCTTTAAAGTGGTAAGGGGTTTGGGACCCCAAGGGGTATCCTATGTGTTTAAAGGAGGGAGGACCTAGATGTGCTTGGGTTCAAGGCTAAGCCCACACGCGCGTCGTCGTCGCCCGCCCGTCCGGTCCGGTCTCGGTCACGGGTCGCGGGTCAAGGGCTAAGGGCTATGGTTAAGGGATGTGCACCCATAGACAAGGAGCGATATGCACAGGTCACGTGTAGTTCAATGTATTGTACACACTACAACCGACTTGGTATCGGCCTACAAACAGATCAGTTGAACTAAGGTTCACTGATGATTTTAATATATGATCAATAGAAGGCGTTAAGTCGGATATGACGATATCTGAATTATTCGATTATCTACGGATTATGGTATTCTGGATGTCCAGTGGTTCTGGGAGAACAAAGTGATACAAACTGGACATCAGATATGAAGAACATCAAAGCCACAAGTAAATGTGTATGGTGGGTCTTGGAAAATCCTCTAAGAAAACTTGCATCGGCCGATTCATGATGGAATCAGAGTTTATCGCTTTATGCAAAGCATGAAAGAAGTTGAGTAACTTCATGACTCCTTAGACGACGTCCCTTATTGGGAGAAACCCGTGCCTTCAGCAGTTATACACTGTGGCTAGCCAGTCGGCTTCAGGAAGGACACGGATGACGGCGTCTGGACATATCTGTCAGGATCAGTCAGAGACATAAGACCGTATGGCAGTTGATCATCACGGGTGTCACTTCATTATTTACTAACTAAGGGAATACCCGGAGATCAAGTGTTCAGCCTGTCTAGGGGAATGGGCTTAAAACCCAAATAATACGAACCTTTGTGGTGGAAACCCAACCACTGATTGGAGATCCCAAGAATTTGGTTCAATGGGAAAACTAAGCGGCAAAAGGTTCAGTTGAGCGCTTCGGTGGAAGCAAGAAGCACTTCGGATGATGATTTCTGTACGGAAACATGAATCCAAAGTTGTTCCTGCGATAGACGTTAAAGTGCTACCTACATGGTGGGTAAAGGTTAAGCTTCCAAACCTTTAAACGATCCTCAAACGGTTGAGGTTAAGGTTGGGGAAACTTTTAATGATTCTAACACTTGTGAAGTGGGGTATAGCAGGATACCTTGTAGGAGATCACCTATTTAAGTGCGAGGAAGGCCGCCTCAAATGAACGCACTTAAGAATCCAAGTGTGTCCACGGCCACAACGGACAAAAACGTAAGAATGAAAACGAATAAGGAGAGTTATTGTGTTGATATCATTGTCTTGGCTTACACTAAACACTGACGGTTCAAGACATCACGTTCACTGCGCAGTAAGTAAGTCCGATGGTATTCAACTAGGGAAGGTTCAAAGCGAAAGCTACCTCTCCTGATGCAATGTCTTTTCGCTGAAAGATTGTTGAAAGTAGGCACCTTGTGTGTGCGCCACAATCTCTCTTTCATAGAGGGGATTGTTGGAAATTTGCCTTTGGCGGGGAGGTACGTCCACCCATGTTTAATGAATTAAACACTAGTGTTTCGCATGTTGGAGGCTTTGACTCTTCACACATGCATAATCTACTAAGTGAGTAGATGACCGTAGGGCCAAGAATCGTCAAATTTCGTAGAGAAATGAAAGAGATATTGGTCCACGAAGTAAGGTGTTTGCGGCATGAAAATATGGTGTGGGACAAATCTACCACATCGGTGGGAAAAAGAAGAATTGCTCTCTTTATAAGTCTCTAAAGTGGTAAAGGGTTTGGGACCCCAAGGGGTATCGCGTGTGTCTAAAGGAGGGAGGACCTAGAAAAAGATAAATTTAATTTCCTTAATTAGATTTTGTATATCATGTATATACCTTTTCATTAATGAAAATAATCAAGGGATTATTCTCTTTTATGATATCAGAAGTCTAGGGCAAACTTTTCCTTCTCCTCAACTCATTTCTTCCGCCGCCCTCTCATACCCGTACCTCGGCCACCGGTCGGTATACTACTCCCTTCACAATTTTTTTCTGAATCCCTACTTCTCCTCTTGTTCTTTCAATATGTCTACCTCAAAGAACACATTTCATCCTGCCCTTGCAGTCTCCAATATCAAGAACAACATCCCTATTGTTCTTGAGATAGAAAACGTCAAATACGTGATGTGGGCAGAATTACTTAAAATTTACGCAAAGTCTAATAAGGTCCTCCATCACATCACCACACCAACGAAAGGCAACGATAAGGTGCCTACCACCGATAATGAAATTGTGTTGTGGAAAACTCTTGATGCTACGGTGCTCTAGTTGATTTATTCCACCATCTCTACGGACCTCTTACAAACTATTATCGAGCCCAACGCCACGACAATGGAAGCTTAGAATAGGTTGCGTGATATCTTCAAAGACAACAAAAATTCTCGTGTCGTGACCCTCGAGCAGGAATTCTCCCACATTAATATAGAGGATTTTCTGAATGTCTTAGCCTATTGTCAGTAGCTTAAAGAGTTGTCAGATCAACTCAAAAACATTGGTGCGCCTATCACTAATGATCGTTTCGTTCTTCAGATGGTTACAGGCCTCTCCGAGGCGTATAATGACGTTGGCACTCTTCTTCGGCAAAATCAATCATCTCCCACCGTTCTACCAGGCACGTTCCATGCTCACCTTAAAAGAAGCAGGATTGACTAAAAAGGTGACTAACGAAGTAATTTTCGCCATGTTGGTGGCCACGTCCCGTGAACCTAATGACTCTCAATCATACTCCAAAAATTATGGTCAAAATCGTAATAACGGAGGTGGAAAAAAAGATCAAAATCGTGGGAAAAATCGCGGTGGTAAGGGTGGTGGTTGAGGCGGCAGTGGCGGACGGACCGACGGCAGTAGCGGCCAGCAGGGAACCGAGCCACTGAACCCGTGGCAGGCTTGGGCCGTTGGGCAGTGGCCCTGGGTCATGCCTTGGGCCATCGGGCAGTGGCCCGTGTCGTCCCACTGCCCAGTTAATTCATCAACTTGGGCCGGCCAGCAGAGGCCCAATTTCCAGAATTTCCAGAACAAGCAGCAACCGACTGGGCCTTGGGAGCAGGCTGGCCTGCTTGGGCCTCGACCGCAGCAGGCCTTCGCTATTATGGGCCCAGCAGCAATCTCGACACCCACGTATATCGAGGTCGCGATACATACACTTAGATTAAATCTCCTTGACGCAAATTGGTACATGGACACCGGTGTTACTTCTCACCATGACATCCGCACCAGGTAATCTCTCGTCTTATTTCAATTTGAGCAAAAATAGTGGCATAATTGTTGGTGATAGTAATTCAATTCCAATTCGTGGTTATGGTCACACAAGTTTATCTCCCCAAACCCACCTTTACTCTTAAAAAATGTCTTTCATGCTCCTCACATAATTAAAAAATTGGTGTTTGTTCGAAAAATTACAACTGATAATTGAGTTTCTGTTGACTTTGACCCTTTTGGATTTTCTGTGAAGGATTTCACGACGGGGATACCTTTAGTGAGATGTAATAGCCGGGGCAAGATCTATCCTATCACCACCACCACCACCACTAATCAAGCCACACCGTCAACGTTTGCCGCTTTAGCACCTTCCTTGTGACATGCGCGTTTGGGTCATCCGGGAGCGTCTGTTCTTTCTTCTCTTAAAAATAATAATTTTATTTATTGTAATGGTACGCGTAGTACTAATATTTGTCATTCTTATCCGCTAGGGAAACATGTTAGATTACCTTTTGTAGCCTCTACGTCTAGTACTTTTATACCTTTTGAAATTATTCATTCCCATTTTGAGTTCTTTGAGCCATCATTATTATGTGTTATTCTTGGATGATTATTCTAATTTTTTGTGAATTTTTTCGTTGTCTAAAAAGTCTCATGTTTTTTAACATTCTTATCATTTAGAGCATCCACTTTCCTTCCTATTTTATCCATAATGACGAATCTTTATAGTTATATTAATGTTAAGTACGTCTAAAATAACAAGTTTTAAAAGCTTTAGTCACACACATTTTATAGTATATTCAAAAATATAAATTTAAAAGGTCTTCTTTTTTAAACTTTGCAATCCATTTAAATAGTTTCACAAAAACTGAAATTGAGAGGGAATAATGAGATGGTATAAAATTTGAGTTTAAGTAATAGATGTTGTTAAAATTTTACATTATTAAGTTATTTTCATATGTTATATCAAGTAATATATCTTATTTTTAAGATTTTCAAATTCATATTTTAAGAAGATCGTTTGGTAAATATCATCTTATGACCTTCCCCAAAACCAAAAGCCACAACAATGAATAAACTCGCAAACCTCCTTTAGGAGAACTTTTATGGTGGATGGGGCATAAGTATTAGGCAGCAAACAAAATTTATGTGAGATTCCTCTCATAACTTGCCAAGTGGAATTTTTGGTCTCACTTTCCAAAAAAATGGGCCAAAGTCCCTGTTTCTTTCGTTTTGCATTATTTTCGGTCCAGATGCTTTCCATTTTTTTTTGGCTTAAATAGATGCTTTATTTATTTAATCAAACAAACATGTTTCTTCCCTACCTTAATATTTTCATTCACTGAAAGTCCTTATTATTCTGGCCTAACTCTTTTATTTATAACATTCTTACACTACCAAATTAATTGCTCTCTTAGTAATTCCATTATTTGTCAAAGACACTTGAATCCATCAAATACTCTCCAAAAAAAAAACATAAAAAAAGAGTGCGCCGATGATCCTGACAAATAATTATGTAAGTTTTGACACTATTTTTTAAGAAATTCCTATATGAAAGTCATAAACGCCTACATAAAAAAAAACATACATCTTCCGCCTCAATTATATGTGATATTTTTTATTTTTTAAAATTTAAATTATATGAACTTTGAACAATATTTTAGAATATATTTTTTCATCATATTAACATGAAAAAATTGCAACTTATGAATTGATATTTTTTGTAAAGCTTTTGAATATTTTAATTTTAATTTTCAAATATTGAATTGATCTAATCCAATTTAATTCAAAAATTAATTAAAGTAACTTTCGATAAATGAAGATTGTCACATAAATTGAGACATATAAGTAAAAGATACTTCATCTAGATCAGTTTTGGTCATGAATTTTTTCTTTTGACCATTTTTTATGCCCTCATAAATACAGTTATATACCAACTAAATGATATGAAACAACAAGTATTGTTAGGAAACAATTTCCTAGACTACTTTTAAAACGCAAGTGATAAATAATAATACTTTCAGCCTACAAACACCTTGTAATAAATGGATAATACTAAAGAGAATATTACCAATACATACACTAAGAATATGTAACATAAGATCGGATATGAATAATAACCTACAGTTATTAAGAGAAAAATACATCAATATACTAAAAATAAATTTTGGAGAAAATCCGATGCAACTATGGGAAAAAGAAAAAATATATGCTGAAATCAAACTAATAAATCTTAACGATATAGGTAGATCTAAGCCTATTAGATATAGCCCAACAGATCAGAAGGAATTTGAAACCCAACTAAAAGAGTTATTAGAATTAAAATTAATACAAGAAAGTAAAAGCTCACATAGTAGCCCAACCTTTTTAGTTAGAAAACATAGTGAACAAAAAAAAGAAAAGGCTAGAATGGTGATTGACTATAGAGAGCTAAATAAGAAAACTGTATTTGATGGATATTTTTTACCATACAAAAGAAACCTTATTAATAGATTAGGAAATAAAAAATGGTTCAGTAAATTTGATTGTAAAAGTGGATTTTGGCAAATAAAACTAAAAAATGAATCAAAAGCTTTAACAACATTTAATGTCCCTCAAGGACACTACGAATGGAATGTACTACCCTTTGGAAAGAATGCACCACAAATGTTTCAGAGAAGAATGGACCAAGTATTCAGAAAATTAACAGAATATTGTATAGTATATGTTGACGACATATTAATATATAGTGATCATTTGGAAAATCATATAAAACATCTAGAAGAATTTATAAAAACTGTGAAACATCATAGAATATTATTATCTGAAAAGAAATCTGAAATCTTCAAAAATAGTATAGAATATTTGGGATACATAATAGATAATGAAGGATTACAATTACAGGAACCCATTGTAACAAAAATAAAAAATTTAAAGATAAATTAGAGAGCAAAAAGGAAGTACAACAATTTCTAGGAATAGTAAACTATGCCTCAGACCATATAAAGGATTTACCACTTTTGAGAAAACCATTACAGGAACTAACTAGAAAAAATATAACTTTTGAATGGAAGGAAGAACAAACTAAAGCCATAAATAAAATCAAGGAAAAAGTGAAAGCCTTGCCAAAACATAGAATACTAACAGAACTGGATCAACTAGAACTTTTTACTGATTCCAGTGATATAGGATGGGGAGCAGTCCTCATAGCATATGATAAAGAGGATATAGATAAAGAAAAACCACTAATTTGTGGATATGGAGGCGGAACATGGAAGCCTAATGAGAAAAATTATCATATTAACGAGAAGGAACTATTAACAGTAAAATTTGGAATAAAGAGATTCCATTATCACCTACTACCAGTAAAATTCGTCGTTAGAACAAATAACATCAAAGTAAGAGCTTTCATTACAAATAAAATAGACCCTTTGCCAGAACTAAATAAAAGAAGAAAATGAAAATCATTCTTTTATTGTTATGATTTTATTGTCAAAAATATATCCGGGACTAAGAATATTCTAGCTGATTTTCTTAGCAGGTACAACGTTGTCAACCAGCAGTGACAAATTCGAAGAATATATTACCAATGTTACATGAATCATCAAACAAAACCAAAAAATTATTACAACCAAAATGGAAGAAAATACACATTTGCTAGAACAGCTGACAGAAGTCTTAAAAGACTTCAAAATCCTACAAACCATGAAATCTTCCCAAACCCCTATAGAAAAACTAAAGACTTTCACATCTAAACTTGCAATCATGACAACCACTATACCATCACCTATAACAGCATCGCCTTCAACGACAATAACAATGTGCGACAAAGTGAAATTCTCACATGAGCATATTACAGCTTACGAGCAAATTAATAAATTCTATGATTATAAATCAAACCCACACATTTTAAGAAGTGCAAAATTAAGCAAATACCCAAGGTTTTTATGCAATGAAAAATCAAACCCTGATATTGTTCTTAAACTCTTTACTTACGGATTTATAGATAAAATACTAGTAGATGAAACTGTTTATAATATTGCTAAATTACCCAATGTTTTAGTAGAATCTGCTAGGTTAATGATGGAATCATTTGGAAGAGGTATCTACGGCATACAATTGTTCGACGCCTCGATAAACTTAACAGGAAAACCTATCATTATATGCCAACTATTTAAAACGGAAAGGAATAGCAATATAAGCGGAGATGACAAAGACCTGAAAATGAAAATATCATGTACAATAGAAAAGTTTCAAGAATGGCTCAGTGCCAAAAGAGCCATAGGACTATCAACCCTGAAATCAAAAATTGAAGATATGCTAAGAGCAGGCAAAACCAGCATTATTGGAAACTCCAAAGGAGGAGAAACCAAAGAAATTATCACACTCTACTACAACAATGAGGTACTCTCACAAGACACCACACACCTTACCAACATGCATGATAGAATCACTAAGATGGAGCACAAACACTCCAATGAGACATTAGAACAGTACAAACTCTTAATAGGCCAGAGGAAAAGGCATGTTATAAGCATAAAAGAGGATACTACGCAGGTTACTATGAAAAAAGAAGGATCACCTAATCCTTTTTTAATGAAACGGCCCAATGTAGTTTAAACTACAGAAAGTCATAATGTAACAAATTAATATGGCCCAATGTAGTCCAAACTACTGTAAAGCCCATTTATTATCATACTACTAAAAAGATACCGTTCCTATTCTATAGGAGTATCAAAAAATTAAAACGATATCGTTCCTATTCTATAGGAGTATCGTCGAAGAAGAAAAAAAACCATCTTTTTGTGAAAAGAAGACAGACAAAAGATGCCTCCGTGCAAAGAAGACACCTGTAAAGATGTCTGTGGAAGAAAGCAAAAGCCGTCGAACCCACAAGGAATCAAAGACAGAAGATGACAAGCCAACAAACGTTGAAAAAAATGGCAGCAATGACAAACAACTTTAAGAAAAGCATGAAAGGACAAGAGACAAAGCACTATTTGCTTTAGGACTTTTGTAACAATAATGTATCGACTTTATTACTTTTTCAGCATGCCAATAGTGAAAGGCAACCGAGGTTATCTATATAAAGAGCCTCATTGTAACTTCTGAAATCATCTTTTGAAATACAACAACTTCAATCTTTGAAACACTCTCTCATGTCTAGCTAAAAATCCTTCTAGTCTATAGCCAATATCAAGATTAATATCATAATACCAGAAGATAAATACTTTAAAAGCTTATACTTAAGAACCATATTAGTCCATAAAACACCATCTCTTAAAAGAAAATTTAAGAAAGAGTCTGTCGAGCAACTCCCAGTACCTAGGCCATTTATCCCGTCACCAGCGAGGAAAAAAGGAAGGCAGAGCCAGGGTGGGTTGAGTATCTCCGGTGATCTTAAAATTCTGCTAAGATGTATGTTTTCAGACTATGTGTTTCTAATTATAAACTTGATAAGTATACATCTCTGCAATTATGATGTTAAATGTTGATAAAAGGTTATAGACTTTTATTTAAAAAATAAATTTTGAGTTAATAATACCTGCTTCCGTACTACATGCCTATTATTTGTTAGACCTACATATGAATATGTTAATATGCCATCTCTATTCCTAACCTCTTCAGGGTTGTTAGATGATGAAAAGATCCGCCAAGAAAATGGTAATCTTATTCTTATCGATGTGGGAACTTTGATTTTCGAAGATTTTTTATTTAATTTGAAAATGGTTTTGAAATCGAATCAATGAGAATTCGTTCCTTGATTTTTTATTTAAATCCAGAAGAGTTTTGAAACTGAGCCAATGAGAAAGCTTGCTTTTGTTCTCAATGAGACAAATCTCATTAATGAAAACTCAGCGACGCAGAAGAAAATTAAACAAAATCTTTCATAATTAAATTAGTTTAGAGAGTAAAAAGATGATGCTATTGATACCGTATTTAATGTTGGATATGTAAAGCACGTACGGGAATAGTAAATAACTATTACAGTGCTAGAAAGGATAAACAACAAAGATTACACCAACAAGTTGTCAATATCTTGATCTTGAATTGGAACTTCAAATATGGATCTTGTATTCAGAAATACAAGAACATGAACTGCTACACTTGTGGCTTGTAGAACCGCTGAGAATCCGAACGGTTAGAGTCATTTGAGATTCAAGTTCACACTTGAAACACTTAGCAACCAATTAGATAATCACAACACCACCGGCTGAGTCGAGAGATGACTCTCTGTCTTTAAGACAAGATTGCCCCCGTATATAGGCTTTACGGAAGTGTGGACAATAGTATCCCAAGATGAAACATCAAACTATCAAATGTGCAAAGCCTACACAAATGATCCCAGCGAAGAACACAAATAATGAAGATTGCTAAGATAATAATTTCTTATAAGAAAAACTGATCTCTTTGTGGTGTTGTTAACTTGCAAGTATGTTCACTTGTTCATTTCTGTTCATCTATAGAATTGAGCCAAAGGCCTCAATTTATAAATGTGCAAGATGACCTTTCAAATGCCCTATAATGGCATTCAATGGCCATGTAATGGATGACATTTAACCCCCAAGTAATGCAGCAACATAATAGTCCAAGTAATGGCCATTATTAGGTGGATTCAATGCCATTAAAACCACCTCAACATCCAAACCTTTGGGATTCCGTCGAGCAAACACTGTCTGGGAAGCGCTGTGGCTCTGCAGCATTTAACGTCGCTGCTCCAGAATGCCAAACAGGGAATTAGCGTCGCGGCGCTGCAAAAGGGGCGCCGCGGTGCTCCGGCCCTGCGGCCTAGTCCGGGAGGCACCGCGGCCCTTTCCGACCCGTTCCATCTTACATCTCGCACAATCCTTCATTCATTTACCAACGTGGAACACTTGTTATTTATCCAATAACTGTCCATCATTCTATGTCTCAAACATTTCACTTATGTACCAATATCTCTTTCATTAACATAATTTACGATACTTGGCACTAAGATTGCACGTGTGTGGAAACAACATTTCCGACGTGCGGGGCCCCAATTGTTCGAGTCATAAATAATGGGATAAACTTAATTTCATATTAGTAAATTTTCAACATTTAATTAATCAAATTTTCTTAATTTCACGAAGTAAAATATTCACCAAATTAGTACAATTAATTTAGACAATTAAGTTGTAACTTTTGACCTATCTCATTTTTGCTTGGCAACACCGCGGAGTGCTTTTTGATTAAATTTTTCTGATTTTTTTGATTTTGTTGTGGATGAACGAACTTCTCAGCATCCTTGCTGGTTGTCTTGATATTTGTCGGTGATCACTACAACCTCTCGACCAATTTTATATTACCTGACTCTATTGAGCAGATACTGCGACCCCTTCGATCGGTTTAACGCCACTCTAACTCTTTTTTTTCAGTGAACACATCAGCCTCTTAATCAGATTTACGTCGTTTGACTCGTTTCAGAGAACATAGCAGCCTCTCAATCGGATTTACGTCGCCTAACTCTCTTTAGAAAACAAAGGAGCCGCTTGATCAGATTTACGTCTCTTGGACTTCTATAAGTGATCCATGCGACCTCCTTCGGCCGATTTTACATCACTTTAACTTCTTTAGCAGACACCGCGACCCCTTCAGTCGGATTTATATCGCTTGACTTCTGTGAGCGATCACTGTGACCTTCTGGCTGATTTTACGTCGCTCTGACTCTTCAGCGAACACTACAACCTTCTCGGCTAGTTTTATGTTGCTTGACACTTTGAGCGAATACCGTGACCCTCTAGCCAGTTTTATGCCGCTTGACTCTTTGAGCAAATACCGCGACCCTCTGACTGGTTTTACGCAGCTTGACTCTTTGAGTGAACACTCCGACCCTCTGTCGGGTTTTACGCCGCTCTAACTCTTCAACGAACACTGCGACCTTCTCGGCCAGTTTTATGCCGCTTGATCCTTTAAGCGAACACTGTGATCCTTTAGCCGATTTTACATTGCTTGACTCTTTGTGCGAACACTACGACCCTCTGGCCAATTTTACGCTACTCTGACTCTTTAGTGAACATTGTGACCTTCTCGGTCGGTTTTATGTCACTTGACCCTTTGAACGAACACTGCGACCCTTTGGCCAGTTTTACACTGCTTGACTTGATGTAGTGCTTACAAGTAAAGCTGTGTAGTTCATAATTCATAAAGGAAATAGTTTAGATTTTTACTTCTATTACAAGAAAAAGACCGGAACCTTTTACGGGTCCTTTTACGTACCTCTGCTATAAGAGATAAGTCTTGATGTAGTGCTTACAAGTAAAGAAATGTGATTACATAGAAAAATGTGCATTCACGCGTAATATCTCTTGACTGCATCTGAGTCGATTGCTTTGGGCCTTTTGGCCACCCATTTTACTATGATCAGTGTGTCTCGTGAAAGTTCATTGGTTGATCTTCTGATTTACTGGCACAAACCCAACATTAATGGGTAACTTGTGCACCACAATATTTGCACTTAAGTCAGGCATATCTGCGTAAGACTTCCAGGTGTATGGCCCCCAGTATCTAAGTGTTTATTCTATGAAGACTCGGATACTGAATAGTTCTCTTCGATAGTAAGATCATTAGCATACTTAATGAATAATGCTACCTCATTAAAAACCTTACCGGAAAAATCCAATTGGGACAAAAACCGATCGAAGGAAAAAAGAGTGCAGCGCATGCTTCTTCCTACTACACATAGTACTTCTTCAAATGAATTACATTCTAATTACTAGAAAGTGTATATCTTTGTTGGTATGCTAGTTGATAAGCGCTTTTACCGGCAATACTAGTGACCGTATATGGTCATTCCCAGTTTGCTCCTAACTTCCCAGCATTACGCTCCCAAGTATATTGAGTGAGTCTCCATAGCATCAAGTCCCCAGGTTTAAAGTGTCAGAGATTCATGTGCCGATTGTAATAACGCTCCATTTTTTGCTTTTGGGCTACCATCTGGACATATGCTATATCTCGACATTCCTCAAGCAAATCCAGGTGTAAGGACATTGATTCTGCATTTGATTCTACTTCAGCTCGGAGATACCTCAGTCTGGAAGTTCTAACTTCTACTAGGATCAAGGCATTTTCACCATATACAGGGTTAAAGGAGTTTCTCCAGTACTTGTCTTTGTTATGGTTCGATATGCTCATAAAACTCCAATAGTTTAGCTGGGCAATTTCCTTTTGCAGCTTCTAGTTTCTTCTTCAAATTTTGAATTATAATCTTATTTGTTTACTTCGCTTTCTATTTGCACTAGGGAGATAGGGAGTATAGGTGATCCACTTGATGTTTAAGTCATCTAGGAACCCTGTGACCTTGGATCCAATAAAATTTCGGCCATTGTCACAAGCTATCTCCTTAGGAATGCCAAAAAGACACATTATATGTTGCCAAATGAAGTCCTTCACCTTTTTTTTCTCGTATTTTTACATAGGTTGCAGCTTCAACCCATTTAGAGAAATAGTCAGTCATAAAAATAATGTGACATACTTGTCCTGGTGCCGCCGTCAAGGGTCCGACAATGTCCATCCCCCACTTCATGAATTGCCACAGGTATACTATCGGATACATTTCTTCTCCCGGTCGGTGTAACAGTTGTGCATGGCCCTGACACTTATCACACTTCTTCATAAATATTTTTGTATCTTCTTCGATCCGAGGCCAATAATAACGACCCTTATGAACTTCTTCATTAAGGATTTGCTCCCGAATAATTTCCACAAATGCCTTCATGGACTTCTCTCATCACGTAATCTGCTTCGACGGGGCCTATGCATCGGGCTAGGGGACAATAAAAACACACATGGTAAAGCTTTCCATTTATGACATAATACTGGGAAGATTTGGTCCTCAAAGTTCTGGATGCTTTTCGAGTCCTCCAGGAGCTTTCCGTTTATGAGATAGTCCAAGAATTTATTTCTCTAGTCTCAAGTTAGGTTGGTTGAATTTGTTTCATCATATCCTACGGGATCCAGCGTTGAATGCAACAATTGAACAATCGACTCAGTTTTAGAACCTTCGGCCTCCGTGCTGAAGCCTAAATTTGCGAGTGCATCCGCCTCTATGTTTTCCTCCCGGGGTATATGTACCACCGTTCATTCTTGGAACCGGGACAAAAGCTTTAAAGCCTTTTCGAGGTATCTTGACATGTGTTCCTCTTTAGCTTCAAACACTCCATGGATTTGGTTTACCACCAATAGCGAGTCATACTTAACTTCGATGATTTGTGAGCCTAAACCTCAGGCCAATTCCAAACTTGCAACTAAAGCCGCACACTCTGCTTCAATGGAGTGTTATGTATTGCTTGTCTTAAGACCTCACCGGTGGGAGTTTGTAATACAACTCCTAAACTAGTCCAATTGACGTTAGAAACACCATTTGTATAAAGTGTCCAGATCCTGGGGGCAGTCCTTGAGACCAGGATAGCCTTTTTTTCCACATGGGGGGTTACTCCTTGACTGAATTTAGCTACAAAGTATGCAAGGACTTGCGACTTTATTGTAGTTTGGGGTTTATATTCAATGTCAAATTCACTTAAGCCTACCGCCATTTAGCCAAGCGCCTAAAACGTTTGGTCTTATGCAACACATTTATAAGACAAAATATAGTTACTACGGCTGGTGGCACTGAAAATATGGTCGAAGCTTTCTCGATGACATTACTAAGGCTAAATACAATATTTCGAGTAACGGGTACCGGATTTCCGCCCATGACATCACTCTACTTACCTAATAAACAGGAAATTGTGTACATTTTTCCTCCCGTACCAGCACTACAGCCAAAACAGGATTTTCAAACTTTTTTTATGGGTTCGCTTCTGGACACATGTCATAATAAATAGGAAATCGTGTACCTTTTTCCTCCCGTACCAGCACTGCACTTACCGCTACCTCCGGGACTGTCAGGTATATAAGTAATTGTTCTCCGTCCTTTGACTTTGACATAAGCAAAGGACTGGATAAGTAAGTTTTTAGGTCCCTTAAGGCTTGTTGACAATCGGGTGTCCAAATAAAATTGTTCTTTTTCTTTAGAAGTGGAAAGAACATATGACATTTTCCGAGGACCGAGATATAAATCTGCTTAGGGCTGCCATGAGTCCATTCAACCGTTGCACTACTTTTACATCTTCTAGTGTGTCTGATATGTCTTCGATAATCTTTTTTTTATCAAGATTTATCTCGATCCCCCTCTGGGAAACCAAGAAACCCAAAACTTTACCAGAGTTGACCCCGAAAGCACACTTCTCGGGGTTTAGCTTCATATTATACTTTCTCAACACCTTAAAAGTTTCCTGCAAATGACTTAAATGGTCTTCTACATGAAGACTCTTAACAAGCATATCATATATATATATATATATATATATATATATATATATATATATATATATATATATATATATATATATATTCATCATTTTTTTGATTTATTTTTAAACATTTTGTTTACTACCCTTTGATATGTGGTCCCGACATTTTTTAGTCCAAAAGGCATAATATTATAACAGCAAGTACCGAAAGTAGTTAAAAAGACATTTTTAGGTCTTCCAGGTGCATCCTTATTTGGTTATACCCAGAATACGCATCGAGAAAACTCATTATCTCGTGCCCGGCCGTAGCATCGATAATCTGATCTATGTTTGGTAGCGGGAACAAGTCTTTAGGACATGCTTTATTTAAATCCTTATAATCAATGCACATTCTAAATTGGTTTTCCTTTTTAGGCACCACAACTACGTCTGCTAACCAGTCCGAGTATTTTTACCTCTCGGATTGATCCTATATTGAGCAGTCTGGCTACTTATTCTTTTACAAACCTATTACGAAGTTCAGCTATCGGCCATTTTTCTATCTCACCGGAGGGAAACTGAGATTCAGGCCCAACTTATGAGTTGTGACTTCTGGAGGAATGTCTGTCATATCGTCATGAGATCATGCAAGGCAATCAATGTTAGATATAAGATATTTATGAATTAAATCTCTAAGCCCCGGGGTTAACCCGGTGCCCAGGTATACCTTTCTTTCGGGGGTTTCTGGATGTAGTGTTATCTGATTCAATTCCTCTACAATGGACTTGGTGGCATATGATTCATTTGGTACCTGAAAGTATCTGGGTACTTAGTACCGATCTGAAAAGTCCTCATCCGAATAGGTTGTTGTTGATTCTATTTCCACCGGCGAAACCTGGTGTATATCTTTCGATACCGCCTCCGCTTTTTGTAATTTCTATTTGGGGCTTCCACCACCTCTAACTTCTCTATGGCTTACATTTCCCTGGTAGCAGGTTGTTCCCTATGAATTTGTTGAATCCCCTCTAGTGTGGGGAATTTCACCAATATGTACAATGTTGACGGGACCGCCTTCATATCATGTATCCACAGTCATCTAGGACATAGAATTTAATCATTTTAATAACCCACATCGCGTCCACCGGTAGATCCACTTCCACCTTCATGGTCTCACTCAATATGTTAAAACCTGAAAGGGTTCTGGCCGACGAAATTATTTTATCTGTCATATTCATTTCTTCTACCACCTTTAGCCTAATTATATTAGTTGAGCTCCCGGGATCGATTAAAACTCTTTTCACCTAGAAGCAACTGATAGGCATTGTGATCACTAGTGCATCATTGTGAGAGAAGATTACACCGATAATGTTCTTTGATGAACGTGATTGTATGTTCGTCAGGTATCTCCCGAAACCTCTTTTCTCGGGTTACAATTTTTTTTTTATCTTTTTGGTCGCAGTAAAAGATGTAGTGGAAATCATTGATCCACCATAGATCATATTTATAACATGAGGTGGTGCAGCCGAATTTGACTTACCTTATGTGGGTGGTCCCCACTCATAATTGTTTCAAGATCTCTCGCTCAAATATTCCTGAAGATGGCCCCAGCTTAGCATACCTGCCATCTCTTCTAGAAGATGTCTATAATCCACAGTTTTATGCATGTGCGTGTTATGTAAATCGCACTAGACGGACTGATCTCTTTTACTAGGATCAGACTGCAATGGTTTTGGTGGTCGGGATGACAGATAAGTTCTCAACACTGCCACTATTTGTTATTCATCAATATTGAAGTTGTACTAGGATAATTTCGGATATTCGGTACCCTTAAATGAGTTGTTTTTCTCAGAATTCACCAATCCTTAATTGTTTCATCCGGAACCTCCTTTGTTATTTGATTTTTCAAAAGAGCGAAAACCCTATCCACCTCCCTATTTTCTAGTGGTAGGATAAAGTTGGTAATGATTCTTTGAGGAATTTCCTTTTTCTGAATTTGTGAAGACACTCCCGGTTTTAGATCCAAGCATATCAGCCTTACTCTACATCTTTGACTCGTATCAGTTATGCAAGTCTTCCCAAATTGTCCTAGAATTCAAAAAGATGTTCCTTAAGCTTTCGTGAAGCATCTAAACTTAAAGGATTCAAACCCTTTATGAAAGCTTCTACAGCCCATTCATCCAGGACTGCGGGTAATAGCATCTGTTCCTTCTAGAACCATGTTATGAAGTACCTTAGGAGCTCTGTTTCTCTTTGTGCAATGCGAAAGATATCTGCCTTGCGTGTTTTCACCTTTCGAGCCCCCGCATGAGCCTTTATGAACATGTCGGCAAGCTGGGTGAATGAATCAATCGAATGCTTAGGGAGTTGTGAATACCATGTCAGAGCTTCCTTAGTAAGTGTTTCAACGAACGTGTTGATCAGAACCGATTCTATTTCGTGTTCTCTTAGATCATTTCCTTTCACGGTCGTAGTATAGGCCATTATATGCTTATGTAGATCAGTAGTTCTGTCATATTTTGCTACCAAAGGCATTTTGAACCTTTTAGGGATCAGTTCAGGTGCAGCCTCTGACTTATATGCCAATTGAATGTATTTCTTTGTGTCTGGTCCATCAACCATGGAAGGTGCCCCCGGTATTTGATTGAACTGGCGTCGGAACTCCTGGGCAATTTTTTTTGCCTTTTCCGCGTTGGTATCAACTTAGCAAGTCATGTCCTTCATGAACTTCAAAACATTCTCCTGGAATGAGTTTTCAGGGGCTTCTCTCTCTGAATCATCATTTTCAGATTTGTTTTGATCATCACCGATTTCTCCATGTGCATTTGGTGGAGGCACCGGTCCTCCTGTTGGAGTACTGCCAACATTTTTGGACATGAACTCTTCTTGAAACCACTTCAGATGTTCAAGCTTCTCGTTCATTGCAGCATTTTGTGCCTGAAGATTATATATGGATTCTTTAGGTGTTTCGTCAGTGGGAACATCTCCATGTTGAGTCTGATCGTCTCTGGAAGTGACTTCGTCTATGTGCATCAAGTCTTTGGGTCTCATGGTTCCTATTGGAAAATCATCTGGCCCTGGCTTATTTTGTGTTGTCCCCGATGTTGCGACTGCTTTCTCCTATTCTTTTCATCTGTCTGATCTGAACAAAGAATAAGACTTAAAGAAAAAATTAGATTAGTAGAGGGGTCACTTGTGATACCACAATTATCCAGGCCCCACGGTGGGCGCCAAATTGTTTACCTGTTAAATGGTACAGTTGAATTTATATACGTGGTCAAGGACACATGGATCTCATGTGACACTTTAGATAAGAATTCTAGATGAATTATACTGAAAGCGAATAATAACAAGACAAAGTAAAGTAATGCTTAGCATGAGCCTTATGACAACTTCTGGCAAAATGACGATAACTTGTATGAAAGCACAAAAAATAAGAGAATATCAATGAGTATTTTGTAATAGCTAGAATCTGTTGTTACAATGGAATAATGTGCTCTATTTATACATGAGTTACACTGGTACACAACCCATGAAATATGCCCTCATAAATATAGGAGAATAGATGTTGTAATAATTGGACAATCAATATCTCCATAAATGTCATAAAAGTGTCATTGGAAGTTGTACGATCGGTTTTAGTAATGGTCGTCCGTTACAACCCAAACGGCTCTCAGCCTCCTTTATTACCTGTACAGGTCGGGCTTGTGCCGCTCCTGGTACCATGCATACCTAGTCTGCAGTGTCGTAGGCTGACGCAGTTCTGACTCAGTATCATGCTCCACATGTCACATTATAATTCGTACAACTGTATCATACGAATTTTGCTCTATACATATGTATCACTATCTTGTACCTAAAATGGCGCGATCGAGACAAATCTTCTCCTTTTCCCTATTCAAGAACCAACTAGATCTCCTACAAATATAGTATTAAACTACATTTGTTTTCATTTTTTGGACAAATCAGTATACATAGATTTCTAATTTATCATTCATCTTCAAACAAGCCAAACCAGCAGTATTTTCCCTTTGAATAGAATTCGTCCTGTGGTGACTGAGACATATGATCAGCTAGTTCTTCAAGCTGTTAGTGTCCGTTTCTCTAGTTAGTTAAAAAATCAGTGAATCAAGCTACTCACGCTTTAGTTAAGGCGGCTGTTTCTATATCTGGTTTGATGGAATGGGGGTTTGTTCCACCATCTTTTATTTCTGATGTACTCACTTTTGATTTGAGTAATAATTGAGAAGACACCTTTAAAAAAAGACTAATAAAATGTCTACTCACACCGCTCAAAAGCCACCATCACAACTGACGCCACTGCTAGCACCTTTGGTTTTGTTACCATGAGGGCACATCTTCTTGTAGCTAAGGCAGCAACACAAGAGTCCTATGAGTAACATGAAACCTGTTGCCATAGCTATATTCTCACCCCACTTCTTCGAATCCATTTAATTTTAATTTTCCTGTGGTGATTAATTTGGAGATCATCTCCTTAAATAGGCATGTCTTCACGAGATAAACAAATGATCGTTGGAAGTCAAATTGTACCCCAATAGTATGTAGTTAGGAGTAGTTAGAGAGGAATATGGACTACAGAATTTGTCGTCCAAAGAGTTTAACTTTAAGGGGTGTGTTTGGTATGGTATGAAAACATTTTAATTAGACAAGAAATCAAATTTTTCATATTTTGGTTGGTAAAAATAGTTTGATTTTTTTGTTAAAGAAAAACAACTTCTTTCAAAATTAGGAAAATAATTTTTTTTGTTGATATAGGAAAAACAATTAATACTAAGTTTCATGAGTGGTATGCCAAGCTTATTCTTCTCCTTCCCATCCCCCAGCCCCCAATTCCCCACCCCTTGGCCACCCACCCTTGATATTCTCGACCCCCTACTCCCATCCTTTTTCTAAATTACGTATAAATATTTTTGAAATAATATTTTTTATGTACTCAACAAATATTAAAAAATAAATACGGTAATCATTTATTTTCTAACAGAAAAAAATCGTAAAAGAAAATTCTTCATATCAAACCCACCCTTAATCTCATTAATCTCATGACATATTTAAGATCTAAAAATGTATCTTTTTTTCTTAAATTTTGTGTTTCATCAGATACATAATTTGAAATTAAAGGAGTAACCCATAAGGGAGTAACGCATAAGTGCAGATTGCAAATTATAATACTCTCTTCATTTCATAATAAGTGATGTTTTTAACTTATTTACTTATGATTCTTGATTATGTAAATATGGATAATTTTGAAAGAATAAGGTTGATTTATTATTGAAATCATAAAGCATCATTTATTTTAAAATAAAATAAAAAGTTTAAAACATCATTTATTTAGAAACGTAAGGAGTAAGGAGTATCGGAGTTTAGACCCTCCGACAAATCCATTGACTATATGAAAAAAGGATATGATAACAATGTTCCCCCTTTCATTAATTTTCAATCCTCCTTGGTCAGGAATTTTTTCTTTTCCCATGCAATCTTTTCTTTATATTTTTTATTTGTTTGTCCCATATAAATCGTCTACTTTTACTTTTATTCGTATCATACATATATGCTTGCAACAAAAGTGCCCCATTTGCAAGAAAATTACGCGCTATAATCGATTGCATTACATATAAATTACAATAAATTTATGATCAGTGATATACTTTAAAACACAAAAAAAATTGACGTTGAAGGTGATTTATTTCTGTCTGATTTTATTCTGGATGAGCATTATAATTTGTTAAAAGGGCCATCATGTGGTGGAAATAATTAGTACTCACTAATAAAGTCCTCAGCTTTCCATGATTGTCCAGAAAAATGCAGGGATTCTACTTCTTTATTTCACATTGACACAGATTCATCTACACGTACGTGAGAGTGCTAGACGAATATCTAATTTTTTAAAAAAATAAGTATTTTTGATTTTCCAAAAACTTGGTCAAATATATTATTAGATTCGAACATCAAAAGCAAAAATTCTGTAATAATAAACAAAAAATGAATTTAACTTACATATATTAATAGTGCAAAAAGATACATCACACTCAATTTATGTGTTGTAGCAGACTATCTGCTTCATTTTCTAAGTAAAAGGTTACTCATAATTATCTAACAGGTTATTAGATCGGTACATCAATGCAAAAATTTTGTAATGACAAATAAAAACTGAACATATACATAGTGCAAAAACATACCATCAAACTCAATTTACATGTTGTAGCAGATTATGTGCTTCATTTTCTAAGTAAAAGGTTACTTATAATTGTCTCTGAGTATTTTTTTTTAATACTGATAGTATAAAAATAGTATATAGTATTATTATATAAATCTTAAACTCATATAAATTTCAGTGAAAATAGTCAAAGAGAGAATTGAATAATACTAGCAGAAATTGCAGTTCAATGTTAAATTATTTTATTCATGAATCATGTAAGGTGTTAACATAGTTTATATAGTTCAAGAGTAGATGTGTAAAAGAAATTAAAAGTTAGACTTTAAAAATGTCTGAGCCCGGGTTCGAACCGGGGACCTCTAGTGTGTGAGACTAGCGTGATAACCAACTACACCACCCAGACACTTCTACAGAGTAATTATCATATACCAACAAATATGGAATTAATGCTTCAGGAATCTACCTACAGAAAATAAAATTAAAAATATCATTATTTTCAATTCGGGATGGTCAAAAAAGTATATTTTTCATAAACACTAGAATTAATAAAAGAAAAAATCACAAACATTTTTCTTAAAGAGATCTAGTATCAATCAATGATAGTTGCAGATAATTAAAACAGATTGAACATTAAGTAACAAAATATTTTCACACCAAAAAGAAAAATAAGATCCTTTGAATTAAAAATTTTAATTAAGAATAAGATTACAACTCTATTTTATGTGTTTACACCGAACGAGTATATGCATGTCATGTGTTTAAATATAAAATTATTTTATTTAACTATGATTAATTAACATGTATTTTTACTTCATTATATCACTTAATCAAGGTAAATTTGGTGAAAACATCCAAAGGGGTAAGTTTTGATCGTAGATGTGTTGTGGGTTTATGGAGTGAGTTTTATTTATGGAGAATTATTTGAAATTTCAACTTATAACAAATCCCAATATTTCAAATATTACCGTTTATGGTGTTTGGCCCTGCTTAGAATAATTGTATTTTTGAGTAGTTGCACAAGTTGTTTTTCTTTTGTGAAAAAAAAGTAATTTCACCTTGCAATCACAATAACAAGTCGAATTTTAAAAATATCATAACTAGAAAATTATGTTTACTAAACTATATATCCTTAGTGTGGACAAAAAGTAATCTCATGCATTGTCCATAACTCATTTATGACAAAAAATCTCATAAACTTGCTCCCTCTCTATTTTGTGAGTTCAATTATTACAATAATTAAATAAATTAAATTTTAAATTCTAATCTCTCATAATAAATACTTTAAATGGTTAATATATTTAAATAATATTAATATATATTCAGTGAACTTTACATATCCTTTTTGGTAATTCGACATTTAAACGTACATGTTGAAAAGATTAGTCATACACAAACTAATTCTTTGATACTAACTAAAGTGTGTGTTAAATGATCTTACCAAATATAAATTCATATTCTCAACGTGCTTTTATTAAAACTATATGATTTTTCAAAATAAGAAGATTTCTAATATTTGTTCAAATATGCTACTAGAAATAGTTGTTGATTGAGAGTAGTTTTATGAAGTAACTAAGTAATCTATCCGTGCTTCGCGCGATGGTGAACGTCTCATTAAGCTTACGTATTCCCTTATATCCGTTGAATAACTCAAAAAGTCATTTATTAGTAAAAGTTCAGACGCATATCCGAAGATGCTCTAACGAATGCTTGAAAATGTTGTATTCTCTATTGTGTACAAAATATGTACCAGTTTTGGATGAAAATTAGAACGTACCAAATTCTCTCATTGGGAGATCCTAATTACAATTTCTTCGAATTTAGTTTTGTTTTAAGTGTCGCGTAGGAGTTATCTTCTGCGAGTTTAGTTACATCCTTTATATAGCAAAATTCTAATGCTGACATTTCAATTTTATATTATGCACTTGTAGTTGGTTATATCCTTTATATCAATTAAATTTATAAAATAACTCGTCGGACCGCGCTTCACACGGCTTTAGTAAATAATTAGTTCAGATGATATAAAATCGTCGCGGACTTGCAAATAATTACTTGATTGGCCAATACAAATGATTTTCACACGAATTGGCATTAGTTGTGCTTCATGTTGTTTTGTCTACGA
Source organism: Anisodus tanguticus (assembly GCA_034509755.1). Classification (NCBI taxonomy): domain Eukaryota; kingdom Viridiplantae; phylum Streptophyta; class Magnoliopsida; order Solanales; family Solanaceae; genus Anisodus; species Anisodus tanguticus. The sequence continues at coordinate 49,544,394 of CM067540.1, read as the reverse complement.
ATTGGCATTAGTTGTGCTTCATGTTGTTTTGTCTCCTATCATATTAGATATCCATCTTTTATATGCGATGGCTAAATCCCATCATTTTAGTGTAAAAGTTATTCCGGCCTGAACTAGCTAAACCACAAACAAAAGATAGGATAAATTTATCTTTATTTTTATTCCGAAATTATTATCCTTATCTTATGTACCAAACGACTCCTTTAGAGTCTTCTTCCTTTTCCACTTCCTTTTTCTCTAGCACCGGCAAAGAGAAGCATAATCGACCCGCTATTTAGTGCAGAAATATGAAAATTTCAATTAGATAACATAATCTGAGAAAAGGGAGAAGAGGCATATTTTTGGGTGTAATAATTAAGATATTACACTGATCACTTTTAAGTAAAAATAGCAATATGAAAGATTCAACAGATATATAGTTACATATTTGATAACATTATCAATTGTCATGTAATATTTAAAGTCCGAATTTTTTCTATCAAAACGATTAGGAGTCCAAGTGTAAGTAATCGAAAGAAATAGTAGGAAACATACATGGAAAAGATTGACGAGAATGGGAAAAAACATACCGGGCCGACTTGAAGAGATTTTGTGCGTCTTCAAGAAGGAATTCAAAGTCAGGAGAGATTCTGAACGCTGTAAAAAAAGAATTTGAAATTTTTCTGCATAATTAGATATAAGTGTCACGGGAGATTAAAAAATAGAGTAGCCTGAAAATCCAAAAGGACGGATATTTCCTTGAGAATTTGCACAGAAAAATGTATCCAACACTGGAAAGTCACATGAAAACCTTAAAGTTTAAGTTATGTGAAATCTATAGGGGTGTATTCAATTGAGATTTTAAAAGACTATTTATAGATAAATAAGTTCAGTGGATTTTAAAAGACTATTTAAGAATGTAATGATTTATATATATATATATATATATATATATATATATATATATATATATATATATATATATATATATATTTTAAAATTTACAATCAAGATTTTTTACGTTTGGATTTTAAAAGATTTATAAAGATTTGAAAGGACCACATGAATTTTTTACTTTTATGATGCTAACCAACCAACTTAATCGGATGATGAGCAATGATGATCTACTTTAATGATATACGAAAGTCAATTGGTTCAAAATAACAAAGAAATGGAATAATAAAATAAAAGCAAACATTTAAAGTCAAGAGTCAATGAAAAAGATAATAAAGAAATTATAATTAAGCCAATACAATTTTCCAATCTTTTAGTAGCCAATTTGATGTAGCTTCATGTTCTCCTAAATAGCATTTCTCCACATATCTAAAGCTATGCTAGCTCTCCATGCATTAGCATCTTCTCGTTGTTGCTCTTGGGTTTGAACAATAGGTTCAAAATTATCTTCTTCATTAACTGATAATACTGAAGATGAAGATTTGTCTATTGGTTCAATTGGAAATTCATCAGAACGACACTCTTTGCGAAGAAAGTTATGGAGTGCTACACATGCTAACACAAGCTCTGTTTGTGTCTTAAATAAAAATGGAGGCGCTGACTTAAAAATTATGAACCGTGATTTAAAAATACCAAATATCCTCTCGATCACATTCCTCAAGGACGCATGGTGTAGATTGAACAATTCATTTTCATTTTGAGGGTCATTACCATGACCCGCAAAATCTTGGAGATGATATCGCACACCTCAAAATGGAGCTAAAAATTGGCGTCGATTAGGAAATCCACAATCCACTAGAAAATATTTACCTAATTATATATACAATACATATAAAATTAGTATGAAATGTGATATATATATATATATATATATATATATATATATATATATATATATATATATATATATATATATATATATATATATATATATTTATCATTTAAAAAATAAATACTTACCTTGGGGCACTTTAAGTCCGTTTCTTCTTGATAATGCATCACTTAGCAGCTTTGAATAACCTTCCCACCCGCTACTAACGTACATGAATTCCAAATCAAAGTTATAAGATGCTAAATACATTTTGTGATATCTTTCCATGACGATTACGATAGCTGCTTACTTCGCGTCCCCTCACCATTGCCGGAATATTTGTACCATCAATAGCTCTGATGCAATCCTACAATAATTCATATATAATGATAACCATATGATTTAAATAAATTTAATAATAATTATAGTTATAATTATAATTAAAATATTAGTATAATTAGATAATCATCACATATATACCTTGAAATAAGTTTAGATAATTAGGTAATCATCACATATTAGTATAATTAAAATTAAAATATTAGTATAATTAAAATGTTCGGTTGTGACATTATACGTATATCCCAAATTGTTCAACCTTGATACATGTTCGGGTGTAAATGGCTGCATAAAATAGTTTAACCAAATACAATAACAGTATATAGTTCAACCAAATTATATCCCAAATTGTTCAACCAAAGTACCAAAAAAGTTTAGATATTTTTTTCAAAATTTGGTTAGATATTTTTTCAAAATTGGCAGAAGTAATCTCAATGCCAATAGAAAGATTTTCTAGAACTTTGGCTTGATTGTTGGTCCTAATTGAACTAGAACTCCCTTCATACTCGGATCTACTTTGCTTATTGCGGCTTGGTTTTTCGGTGGGAACCTCCGAATCTAAAGGAGAATGAGATGGTGGACTACATTGGTGGGGTGATGGAGGCTGGTATGATGGTTCATAGTGATTTGGTGCTATGAATGCATCATTATTAGGATCATATGAAAAGTCTTCCATCCCGAAATCTCTATTTTCTTCCCCATAAGTTGTTGCATCGGTATCATCAGTGCCCAATGCAATGGAGCCGTTCTTATTAGCAGTTACACCCCCAAAGACAATCTTCAAATCCTCATAGTCAACAACACTCTTTCTTCAAGTTTTTTTGTGACTTGGGTGGGACTAGCAAAGAATAAATTATTCATTGTTAATACATTGCAAATAATATATTGTACTAAACTAGTAAACTATTAATATATTTAACAAATTTAAGCTCACCTTCAAGTAATCTTTCCATACTTCATCACTAGCAGTGAACATCTTTGCAATTGGCTCCCACCCAAAGCTAGAGTTGTTACGCATAAGCGTAGACATCTTGTTATATTGCGTCTTAAGCCACTTCATTCAGCTCAAGTAATGATTATAGATTTTTGGGAACCTAATTTTTGCATTAATACGAGGAAGTATCACTCTTTCTACATTTTGCTTGCTAAGTGACCCATTAGCATCACGCAATCCACTATTGATAGCATCCACCAAGAGGTACAACAACTCATTGGTATCGTCTATGGTCCAAGATTCATAGTTCTCTTTCTCTTTACTCTTTCCTTTGTCATTTCCTTGTTGTGAATCCCCCATTAAATTACTACTATAACATATGTAAGAAATTTATAAGTTATAAGGAATTTCTGATATTCTAAAAGACATGTTCCAAACATAATATAAAATATCGAACAATGCATCGACACAAATTTATTTTTGAAGTTTTACGAATTTAACATTATTTCAATTTATTTCAATTGACATTAAAACTAGTTCCTTACAAACAATGCATTAACACAAAATTGAAAAAAAAATCATCAATTGGTTCGGTGAGAAACAATGCAAATTTGATAATACCAAAATATCAATTGGTTCGGTGAGAAACTTCCCTATTATTTATGTTTTGACAGGTTATGCTTGCTTTGTTCACTCTTTGAAAAGACAAAGGAACACACCCAAGATGTCACATGCGCAATAACAAATATCACGAAGCAAATTCACAAAGGAAATAGTCACAAACCAACAAAGCATGGAAAAGGTAGCGCAATACCTTATTTACGAAAAAGAGTTGTTTATCTTCACAAAGAGCTGTTCATCTTCTCTAGCAGATAAAAAAAAATCTCACGTGAAAAGTCTGATGGGTTAGGGTGAGATTTTTTTATAGAGTTTGGTATTTATACCTTTCACTAAAAAGCCACACAAATTCCATATTTAAAAAAAATCTTTCGAATTAGCATTTTTTTGAATACCAAAAGACTTTTTGTTACTTGTTTAAAATCTTTATTGAATACCACTAGTTTTGGACACACTCTTTAAAAAATCCTAATAGTCTTGATTAAATACCACAAAACTTGTTTAGATTATTTAAAAGTCTTAATTAAATACCACAAAACTTATTTATCCCAAAATAATCTTTTAAAATCCTAATTGAATACCCTTTAGTTTGTCTTCTTTGAAGACATAGGAAAATGGTTAACTTCTTAACATAACTAAGCAAGAAGCGCCACATCTTTTCAAAAAAATTATATTTAAATAGAACACGTATAGAATTTTGGAAATAAACCTACTCAAAATCGCATAGCGGATGATGACAATGGAAGTGGAGTGTACTGCTACAGATTTGCTTCTTCTGCATAGATGTAGTTGCAAAAGAGTAAAAAAATACAGATGAAGAAAATAAAGAATTCAGCCTAATAGTCGTAAAAATTCAAAGCATACCAAAAGTTCACTATTTATATATATTAATCATAAACGTATTCGCAAAAAAGTAAAAGAAATATTAACAGGAAGAGAATGCAAAATTTAGTCCTAAGAACACATACAAACCATCCTAACAAAACAAATGAACCATTCTAACAAAAGAATTTTGCAATAACTGTTTAAAGGAGAGCATGTTTCAATATCTTCTATTACTGGTCAGAAAAGATATATAAATATATCCATGAACACAGAAGTAGGAATAAATATATTTCAACGAAAACAGGTGTGATGATAAAAGTAATATGTGAGCTTGGTATGTGTTATTTTTACCTTTCAAGGAAATAATTGGTGATAATCTTCGAAGCGTACCTAAAGTCGTAATACAATCTAAAGTGTATATGTATAAGAGTGGAGATTAAGAATATGAATACAGTTAATTAGAAGATGATAAAGTATTAGCGAATATTCTCATATATTTTGTAATTATGATAAATGTATATTTAAGGTAACTTAGGATTCTAATTGTATTAAGAATCAACCTTTGTAAGGTAAGTTAGGATTCGTACCATATTAGGAATCAACCTTGTACAGCTATATATATTGTGAATAATGAAAGAAATTCCGAAGGGAAATTATTCTATCTTTCATGGTATCAAGAGCCTAAAACCTAAATCCTCATTCCCGGCCGAAATCAGAAATTTTTTTCTGCTTTCACAAAAAAAAAAAAAAAAAAAAAAAAAAAATCTGGTTTCTTCCTCCATATTTCGACCAAACCAGAAAATTCCCTTCCCTCGACAGGCGGCAACCATGTCTTCCCCCACAAATTCCGCTTCATCCACTGGCACACTTGAAAACCCCTCTCAACGTTTAGTATCTTCTTTTCATCCGGCATTCGCCGTTAACAACATCAAGAATTTTATCCCTATAATTCTTGACCAAGAAGACTGTCAATATTCCATGTGGATGGAACTATTCTACATTTATGCATGTGCATACAACGTGCTCGATCACATTGACGAATCTGTTCCTCGTCCCACCGATGTTACAGACTCAATCTGGCGTCGTCTTGACGCCATCGTCAAACAATGGATCTACGACACCATCTCCAAAGATCTGTTATGCACTATCATAAAAACAGGTGCTACGGCACGTGAACTTTGGGTCCGGCTAGAAGAAATCTTTCAGGACAATAAAAATACTCGGGCTGTGTATTTGGAAGAGCAATTCAACAATACCCGCCTCGAGAATTTTAACAACATGTCCGAATATTGTAAGCAACTGAAACTCATAACCGATCAACTATCCAACATCGGGACTTCTGTTTCAGAAACCAAGATGGTGCTTCAACTTGTTGCGGGTTTACCGAAAGGTGAATATGACACACTCGCAACAATGATTCAACAAGCCGGAGATCCAGTTTTTACTTTTCTTAGGACTTCTAAGCGTATTCAATGTAATAATGGGAAAATTGTCCAACACTGCTTTTCTTGTCCACTAGGCAAACATACTCGTCTTCCATTTATGTCATCAAACAGTGTTACTTTTTCTCCCTTTGATATTGTTCATGCCTGATTTGTGGACATCTCCGATTGTTAGCTCTTTGGGTCATAAATTCTATCTAGTATTCTTGGATGATTTTTCACATTTTGTCTGGATTTACCCACTGAAATTCAAATCTGAAGTTTTTGCAAAATTCCTCGAGTTTCAAAAATTCATTAAGACACAATTTGAAAACCTATTAAATCATTCCAATGTGATAATGGACGTGAATTTAATAACTCGGCATTTCACAATTTCTGTTCTAAACAAGGCATGGTTTTCCGTTTTTCTTGTCCCCTATACTTCTTCCCAAAACGGAAAGGCTGAAAGAATTATACGTACCATCAATAACATGGTCCGCACACTTCTGTTTCATGCCTGCCTACCACCGCCTTTTTGGGTCTATCGTTGTCAAAATGGTAGAATCCCTTCTAAATATTTTACCAACTAGCACACTCCAAAACAAAACCCCTACAGAAATCTTATACCGTAGGCAGCCATCATATGATCACCTACGCATTTTTGGATGCTTATGCTACCCCAACATAGCCTCCACTGCATCCCACAAACTTGCCCCTCGCACTCTTCCATGTGTCTTCATTGGTCTATCTCCTAATCATCGGGGTTACTTGTGCTATGACATTGTTACTCGCAAAATCATCGTCTCCCGTCACGTTACCTTTAACGAGACAACCTTTCCTTTTTCAAATCTCCGGAAATTTCAAACCACCGATTATATATTTCTCGATGAACCGAGTTTGTCTCCGGTCATCCAAAATCTGTACCAGCGACACTCACTGTTCCGACGCCACCGCGCTTGCCTCCAAGCAGTGTCATCCGACCCTCCCGTAGCAATCCGCCACCCGGTCCCAGCTCCCACACCACCCATGCCGCACCCCGTCGAGTCTAATGCACCACCCACACCGCCTCCGGTCCAAAGCAAATCCAACAACTCGTCGAGTCTCCCGCTTTCGCAAAGAACACACGTCGCCAACCGAGTCCCCGGCCAGTGCCTACCGATCCAAAGAAGCAACCAGTCCCGACCTCCCACTGCTGCCCCCTCACCGCATGGAGACTCATGCACAACATGGGATCTTCAAACCCAAGGTTCACTTCAATCTCTCCACACAAACCTTATCACCCATTCCAAAGAATCCAAAACTAGCTAAACTGGACCCCAATTGGAATGCGGCCATGTGCGAGGATTTTAACGCTTTAACCAAGCAGAACACTTGGGATTTGGTACCTAGACCAGCTGGTGTGAATATTATCCGGTGTATGTGGCTATTTCGCACAAGTTCAGAGACAGTGGTGACTTAGAGAGGTATAAGGCAAGACTAGTTGCAAATGGCACTAATCAGCAGGAGGGTATTGATTGTGGTGAGACATTCAGTCCGGTTTTTAAACCGGCCACTATTCGGACTGTTCTCAGTATTGCTATGGGCTTAAATTGGCCGATTCATCAACTTGATGTCAAGAATGCGTTTCTTCATGGGGATTTGAAAGAGACTGTGTACATGCATCAGCCTCCTGGTTTTGTTCATCCGGCAGCTCCATAATTTGTGTGTCGTCTCAGGAAGTCATTGTATGGATTGAAACAGGCCCCCGCGCTTGGTATGATCGGTTCGCTGTGTATCTTCTCGCAAATTGGTTTTGTATGTAGCAGGGTGTGATACCTCTCTCTTCACTTTTCACCGAGGTAGCAAGACCGCATATTTGCTATTATATGTCGACGATATTGTTCTTCTTGCCTCATCCGACGGGTTGAAGAATGAAATCATTGCTCTACTCAAAAGCTGAATTTGCTATGACCGACTTGGGGAAGCTAAGTTATTTTTTGGGTATATCGGTGACTAGATCTGCTTTGCCAATATGTTCTGTGTCGGCGAAAGTATGCAGAAGAGATAGTGTACAGGGCCAAGATGGCAAATTGTAAAATTATGCCAACTCCGGTGGACTCAAAATCCAAGCTTAGTTCCAATGACGGTGCGCCAGTTTCTGATCCCACTCTATATCGGAGTCTAGCAGGTGCTCTTCAGTATCTTACATTCACTAGGCCTGATATTGCATATGCCGTTCAGCAGGTGTGTCTGTTCATGCACGACCCCCGAGAGTCCCATTTTTCCGCCCTCAAACGTATTATCAGATATGTTAAGGGCACACTTGACTTTGGCTTACATCTATACCCCTATGCCCCAACCAAATTGCTAGCCTACACGGATGCAGATTGGGCAGGATGCCCCGACACACGTCGCTCCACCTCCGGGTACCGTGTATTTCTTGGGGATAATCTTATCTCATGGTCCGCCAAGCGGCAGGCCACGCTATCCCGTTCGAGTGCTTTGAAGCGAATATCGCGGAGTTGCTAATGTCGTCGTTGAGATCTGTTGGCTCCGAAATCTTCTTTTGGAGCTCCAGTGTCCATTACGTAAGGCGTCTATAGTCTATTGTGACAACATATATGCTATCTATATGTCTCATAATCCAGTCCAACATCAGCGGACTAAGCATATTGAGATGGATATCCACTTTGTGCGAGAGAAGGTTGCTCGTGGTCAGGTCAAAATTTTACACGTGCCTTCCTCGTATCAGTATGCAGATATTTTCACCAAGGGACTACCGCGACAGCTCTTCACCGACTTCCGATCCAGCCTTAGCATTCGGCCTCCTCCCGCTCCGTCTGAGGGGGAGTATTAGCGAATATTCTCAGAATATTCGCCGTATATTTTGTAATTATGATAAATGTATATTTAAGGTAACTTAGGATTCTAATTGTATTAGGAATCAACCTTTGTAAGGTAAGTTAGGATTCGTACCATATTAGGAATCAACCTTATACAGCTATATATATTGTGAATAATGAAAGAAATTCCGAAGGAAAATTATTCTATCTTTCATAAAGTATTTTATCAAATAAAATGGTGATTGTAAATCTGCGCACCGTACCTAAAGTCATAACACACTCTAAAATCTAAATGTATCACAGTGGAGATTATAAATATGAGTTTTACAACTTAGAACTTCTTTTCGACCATCTTTGAGCTCATTATTTTTTTAAGGAGGTAAGAACCACCAGAAATATATAATTATATATTTGAGAACACTAAAATTAACATGCACTATTTGAAGTCCGAATTTTTTTAATAAAAACATTTGGGAGTCGAAGTGTAAGTAAACGAAAGAAGTAGCAGGAAATATACATGATAAAGATTGATACAGTAGAAGTGAAAAAAAAAAGTGATTGAGAATAGGAAAAAGCATACCTCGCCGACCTGAAGAGAATGGAAAAGCAGTGTATATCTGGACGGCCTGGATGGATTTTGTGCGTCGTGAAGAATAATTTCGAAGACGGTGACAAAGAGTTCAAATGTCGATGCGGCAAGGAAAAGGAGAACTGAAAGAAGAATAGGGAGATTGATGGTGAAATAAGGGAGATTTGGTTCGCAGCTTTTGGGGAACAATGGGCGAAGCGGCATGTTAACTTGGCAGATGTAATTGTTTACGCGTGAAAATGGAATTAATTATCAAAAAAAAATTAAAAAATAGATAAATACAATCCCTTCATTTCTGTTGTACCACGTCAACCCGTTGTTGTCTTGCTTTTATAAATATATTGATCTTTATGAACGTGTCTAGCACGTTATGTTCTGTCAATGTAATGTTATTTGAAATTAATATTACTTATTTTATGATGTACAAAATTATTATTTTATTCTATCCGCTTAATAATTATAACAACACCAAATAACAACTTGTAAGGCTAAAATTTGATTGAAAAAAATATATACGAATTTCTTAAGTGATTATCATATTGACTCAGTACCTTGAAATAAAATTTTATTGCATATAGTGAAACAGAAGCTACCAGGAATTTAAACTATCATTCTAAAGTCAATTATTTTGAATGCATAAAACCTGCATTAAGTAAGAGGGAAAAATAAGATGAACAATTAATTAAAGCTCGATCATATTAATTAATAAGTATAGCATTCCCTTCAAATAAGTTTGTATGTTTTGAAGCTTCATATCTCTTGAACTATCCCAATAGTGCGAAGACCATCTAAAGCAAATAGCAAATTAGCAAGTTTTAGTTTGAGAAAAACTACTAACCTGCATAATTGTTTTTAGAGTAAGAGTTAGAGTTTAACTTGGAATAAACAATGAATCTTTGTACTAAAACCAAACCTAAATAAATCATAACACGGATCAAAACTAAAGTAACACGGACAAACAAACAAAACCTAACATATTAGTGCAAAGCAAACTAACATTCATTACCAATTAAAACTTATTATTTTAAACGTTGTCAAAGTCCTTATATTAGACGAAGTTCTTATTATTACAATTTTATCCAAAGTAGAGTTATCTTTTTAAGGAATAATTTACTTTTCGAGGGTATAAAAGTCATTCAATATTTAAAGGATATTTTGATCAATCAATATTTATATTCATTATTTTAAAATAATATACACTAGTTTCTCGACACGTGTGTTGCATGTGTATACCTAATTATGTAGTATGCGATTTGGTAAAACAATAATAATATTATTAGAATAAACGTTAGAATAAATAATTATACTTAAAATAATAAAATACAAGTTTATACGAATGATTAATGTGGACCGTTCTATGACGACTTATTTACCGAGGACAAAATAATTGTATCATGGCTAAACATATGAAGATGAACAATAAAAGTTTAATTAGATACATGTTGTATTATTATTAAGACTAAATATAATGTCATGAAATGATTTAAAAACTTGAACGTCTCTATACAATAACCAAAAAACTTCACACTTGATTCATTCAGTCAGAAATTTCACCGTCATTTTCAGTAAAATTTTATAAAGTAACGATTGTATAATTATATCTATATTTTAAACTACACATTAAAATTATATTATTAACTTATTTATAGTATGTCAAATGATAATTTTTGTCATGAAATGTTGTATAACTTTAACTTTAACTTACCTCTTATTTGAAGCAAAAAACAGTTGGATGAAATATAAACCGTAAGGAAAAGAATAACAATTTTCAAGCGAAAGATCGTTCTAAACAAATACGATACTGCAAATTGACGAATTCTCTCTCAATGCTAGATGCTGATAGAACAAAATATTCATAAGAAGGTGAAGACTTTAATATTCATTAAATAGGTGAAAAATAAATAAATATTCAATATAAGTCATTACAAAATAAAAGTTCTAAACTTATACAAACATTTTCATTATCATGGACGGTGATGTGAATACAATTTAAGGAAACAAAATAAGTAAGAAACTCTATGTATCTGTCGTTGAAATATGAAGAATTTAAATTTAGTCACATCATCATTAACAGGAACTGAATAAATAGTGCTTAACATATCTATTAACTCAATGACACGAAAGATAAGGGGAAATTAAATGTTGCAATAAGCAATGAAAAATAAAACTCAATATAAATGCTGGTTTTTTTAAAGTCAAATCCTGGGATTATAAGAATATTGATAGATTTACAAAATACAAAGATATAAAGTTCTCTTATTAAATTCTTTGTTTCCTGCCACAAAATATTATCTGATTTTTTTTAAAACTATATCATCTTTCAAACTTCCATATTTTCAGGAAAATATTTTTCATGGATATATTTTTCATAGAAAATAACTTTTATCATGGATATATTTTTCATGGACACACCCCTTAAGTGATTTTTCTTTTAAAATATGATCTTATACATCATCTAGTCATGCGATATGTCTCAACAGCTCCTTTTATATCATATCAAAATTTTATTTTTAAAAGTTGTGGCCATACCAAGTGGCGAACAAATCTCCTATATTCCTCGTTCTGTTTTTTTTTTTTTTTTTTGCTCTGAAGTAAAACAATAAACTGATTGTTTTGGCTACTTTATGGATTCTTGTCGAGTCCCCCTAAAGTGTGCTTAAAAATCGCATCTCTTTCAGACATTAGTTGTTTATTCATTACTATCTGAGAAGAAAAAAGTTAGGCGTTTCTAAGATGAAAAAGAAATACAAACTACAAAGAGCTCATTGCTTAAGCCACAATGTTACAGTCACGACTTGAGCCCCAAAAAGTGGGTTTGAAGTTCTTAAGCGTAGCGTCTTTTCGGGTTTGGGCCGGTTGCTTACCTTTTTTAAAAATATATATATAATTTAGAAATATGGTATTTAGGTTTAGAAGGTTATTTTAGTAATTTAATTTTTGATTTAAGGACTTTCCACTTTTAATAAATAACTTTATTAAAGCAAAAAACAATCATATATATGACTCGGCACGTGCGTTGCACGTGTATGCCGGGTCATGTAATATACAATTTTGTAAAAAAACAGTATCATTCTTATTAGAATAAAACTTTGAATAGATAATTATACATGAAAGAATAAAGTACAATGGTATAAATTTTACTCTCAGTGTGTAGTATTTATACCAAATCTAAACACAATGTCATGTAGTGATAAAAGAATTGGATAGACACTAAACAATATACCAAAATAACTTCACAATTAAATGTTTTGATGAAGTTCGAAATCATTAGAGCATAAACAATTAACACAGATTCATTGAAAATCATCATAAGTTTATATGAAATTTCACGATCTCTTTCTAGCATCGACCAATGGAAATTCGACATTTCATAAAATAAGGATACTTGCAAAATAGATTGAAATTTTACGTAAGTGAGTATTTGAAAAATATACTTTATTTGTGGTCAATATCTTTATAAAATAATTCCTCGGTTCGAAACTCATCCAAATTAGCAAGATTAGACACTTCAAATCATCTTGACATACTTACGTTCAGAAATAATTGTAGAATAGTCAATAATATGTAAAATCTTGATTTTCTTGAGATAATACATAATTGAACAGAAAAGTTACTTTAAACGCATATGAAAATCTGACCCCAAGAACTCTATATTTAAACAAGACTGCTGCGGGTGGAATGTAACTCATGAATTTATTAGGACATAAATGTTATTTCTCTCCTCTCAATTTATGTGATAGTATTTAACTGAATACAAAATTTTAAAAAAAATTGAAAAGACATTTATTATAAATTATTTCTTTAAAGATAAATTGAAAAGTTTAAATTTAAATTATTTTTAAATATCGAAAGATGTTATTTTTATTATAACGAACTAAAAAAAAGTGTATTGCATCAAATGTAACAAAATAATTAGTAACAAACATGGTGGATCTCAATGTGGTGCTGCTATAGACAATGCTATCCAGAGAGTTAGACATACTATAAGTATCCAAGTTGTAGACACATAAGAATGTTGAAATTATCATCTCAAGTATGTGAGATGTTGAGATGTACAACACATATACAAGGTATACTTAAGAGAGGAAGAAGAAGAGGAAGAACAGTTTGTGTAGATTTTATTCATTCGAAAAAAGTAGTCTTACAAATGCCTATTCATCCCTATTTATACATCCTCATATCATGTATATTTTTTTATTAGAATTAGAGATATGGAGATTAGTTATAACTAACTTTATAACCTCCTAACAACTCTCCTAACTCCATAACTAACTTGTTGACTTTCTAACTACTTTGTTGACTAACAAGCTCGTCGGAAGTCTTAAGTAGTATCGTATATAATAAGGGGGCTGCATTTAGGAGTGATCCATCTCACTAACTCCTCTAACTAACTTTGATCTTGTGTTTTTCTCTCAATAGTCCCCCCTCAAGCTAGATGTTGTAAAAATGTTCACCAAGCCAAGCTTGGAGCACAAATGTTGATGCTGAATTCTATTCAACCCTTTGGTGAGCAAATCTGCAGGTTGGTTTGTAGTATTGATGTATTCTGTTTTTACCACTCCTTTATGAATTTTTCCCTTATTAAATGTAGATCAATTTCTATATGTTTAGTCCTTTCATGGAACACGAGATTTGCAGCAATTTGTATTGTTGACTTGTTGTCTGTAAAAAATGTTATTGGTAGGCTGATGTTAATTCCAATCTCTTTTAGTAAGCCAAGTATCCAGGTTAGTTCAACAATTGTTCCTGCTAGACTCTTGTATTATGATTCAGTTGAGCTTCTGGAAATTATAGTCTGTTTCTTTGATTTTCATGATTAAGTGAGTCACCAAATTTAACAATATAACCAATGACTGACTTTCTTGTATGAGGGCAAGCAACCCAGTCAGCATCATAGTAGGCAGATTGTCTCCTATGTATTACTGAATATGAGTATACCTTGTCCAGGGTGGTTCTTTATGTATCTGACTATCCTTAGTGCAGCATTAAAGTGAGATTTCTTTGGCTATTGTAAAAATTGGATAAGTGCCTGAACACTATAAGCTATATCTGGTCTTGTGATTGTGAGATAAAGTAATTTACCTATCAGCCTTTGATACGAGCTGATGTCACTTAGTAATTCATCTTTTGTTGTTGTTCTTCTCTTTTCTGTTTCCTGAAGCTTCTGTATATGATCATCATACTCCTTGGTAGTTAGTTTCACACTGTAGTCAATAGGTGTATTAATAGGTTTTAGCTACTGTCAGACCAAGTTCAGAAATTAGTTCTAATGCATATTTTCTTTGATGCATCAGAATTCCTTTTTCTGATCTTGCAAATTCTATCCCCAGAAAATACTTTAATTCTCCCAGATCTTTCATCTAGAATGCTTGTTGTAAAGCCTATTTTGTTCCTTCTATCAATTATATGTTATCTCATGTGATCAGCATGTCATTCACTAAACTAATACTAGAGTTATTCTTTTTTTTTAATTTTCCTTGTAAACAATGAGTGATCATACTGTGATTGTCTGAACTCCATTTGAATCAGTGCTTCTGTAAGTTTAAAGTTCCATTGTCTTGGTGCATGTTTGAGTCCATACAATGATTTGATCAGTCTGCATACCTGATTGTCCCTCTGACTAATGAATCCTTGTGGTAGTTCCATATATATCTCATCATGTAGATCTCCTTGTAGGAAAGTATTATACACATCAATTTGATGAATGTGCCAGTGTCTAGCTGCTGTTGTTGATAAGATGGACCTCACAGTAACCATTTTAACTACTGGAGAGAAGGTTTCCTGATAATCAATTCCTTCTCTTTGACTGTATTATTTTACCACAAGTCTAGCTTTGAGTCTTTCAATCTCTCATAATTCTTTGTACTTGATCTTGTAAATCCATTTACATCATATTGGAGATTTGCCTTCAGGTAAAGAAATAACATCTCATGTGTGATTATCTTATAGTGTTGTTATTTCTGCTTTTATTGCTTCGACTCATCTTGGATCTTTGGATGCTTCCGTATAGTTCTTTGGTTCTGTTATTTCTGAGAAGGAAGTGAGAAAAGCTTTATATTTTGGTGAGATTTTCTCATAGGATATGTAATTGGCTATAGGATATGAGATAGTTGTAGAATTAGGTTTCTTTGTGATGAAGTCTTTAAGCCAAATTGGAGGTTGTTTTGATCTGGTAGACTTCCTGATAGATATTTCATTAGTTGGCTGGTTTTGAATCTGAGTCACATGAGGTATAGAATTTCTAATAGATATTGTATTGATTTCATTCTGGTTTATATCTTCTGGTGTGGTATTTTGAGTGTTTTCTGATGTATAGGCTCTTTGATCTGCTCCTTCTTGTGAAGTAACCTATTTTTGATAATTACAGATAGGTATAGACATATATATATCTGTTAAATGATGGTCATTAGACTTACCACTTGGATCATTATAAAAGATTGGTCTTTCTGGTGTACTGTCTGTCTTGAAAGGGAACTCATTTTCCCTAAAAGTAACATCTCTATTGATAAAGAAAGCTTTATTTTGCATGTCATATAGAATATATCCTTTATGGTTTTCAGAGTATCCCATCATAATGCAAGATTTTACTCTGGATTGCAGTTTATCAGATATTGACAAATCATTAGCAAAGCACAAACAACCTAGTGTTTTTAAATGACTAATAGCATATTTTTCTTGTACAGTTTCTCATATGGTGTTATGCCAGTAAGAGAGGGTTTGTAGTCTATTTATTAGATACACAACAGCTTGAACACAAACTCCCCAGAATTTCAATGAAATATTGACTTGAAGTCTTACAGCTCTAGTTATTTCTAGTATATGGCTGTGAGTTTTTTCTGCCACCTCATTCTGTTGTGGTGTATAGGCATATGATTTATGATGTATAATTCCTAATTTTAGGAATAAACTAGTACATATCTCATTTACAAACTCTATTCCATTATCAGTTCTAATTATTTTAACTGATTTATTGAACTGAGTATTCACAAAAGCTAGAAATTGCTGAATAACTACATAGACATCTGATTTTAGCTTAAGTATATCCAAGTCATTCTTGTGTAGTTATCTACTATTGTTAGAAAGTACTTGTTTCCATTATGAGTTAGTACTTTATAAGGTCCCAAACATCCATATGAACAAGATCAAAGCTTGAAGTACTTGTGTTATTACTAATAGGAAAAAACAATCTACATTTTTTAGCACATGGACACACATTACAATTCTTTATAGTACTAGATATAACATCAGGTTTTTCTTTAATCAACTTACTTAGAACAGTGCTAGATGTGTGACCAAATCTTTTGTTCCACAACTCTATCTCTTCCTCAAACATTGCCATAGTTTCCTTAGCTTTCCTTACATTTAGTCCTAACTTCACTTGTTCATTTAGCGTTTTTGCTGATGGCTGATTCACTAACATGTATAAGCCATCCTGTAGTTTACCAATCTCCTTCACCCTCCCATTGTAAAGATCCTGAAATAGACAGAAATCGGGATAGAAGGTTGATGCACACTGTAATTCTCTGGTTAGTTGGGATACAGACATTAAGTTGAATCTAAATTGTGGCAATTAAAATACATTATTAAGGGTGCTTCTGTTTGAGATAGTACTTGATCCAGTGTGTGTCACCTTAATCATTTCTCCATTGGGCATGTGTACTTTTTTAGTGTTAGTTGTATTTTCTACTCTAGTTGCTTTATTTAGTAAGTTCAGATCAGAAACCATATAATTAGTGGCTCCAATATCTATAATCCACTATTTAAGTATATTAGCTACAAGTAAAGTTTTGTGATTGGTCATACCTGTTGCATTTGCAGATGATTGGGTGTCATGTGATCCTTGATGTTGAGTAGTTTCAGTCTGCACCATATTGTGATTCAGTAGCTTTACAATTTATTCATACTGATCTTTAGAAAACATAGATGCTCCTCCAACTTGCCAACCAGAGTTTATCAATCCAGTAGATTTGTCACTCATTTAACTAGTTTTACATAATTTCCTAGTCACGCCTTCATCATTCTCTGCATATACATTGTGAGCAGCATGTTCTTTGACTTAAAGCTTGGAGGGTATCCAACTACCTTATAATAGAACTCCTTAGTGTGGCCCCTCATTTTACACACTTCACAGAACAAATTAGATTTTTTCCTGAACTTTTGTGTGCCTGATCCCACTTTAGAATACATAGCAGTAGGATCATGACTTATATTGTGGTTAAAACCATTAGGACCAACACCTAATAGACTAGCAGGCTAGGCAGTTATTGATTTTTTATTCTCATCACTGGTAATCATAGAATATGCCTTATTAACAGTAGGTAGTGGAGACATTAACAAGATTTGGTTTCTTTCTTGCATGTAGTTCTCATTTAATCACATCAAGAATTGGTACAGTTTTTGCCTTTGAAGATATTTTACAAATTCTTTAGACTCAGGACATCCACAACTAGGGAGAGGAACTAAAGATTGGAATTCCACCCATAGTGTCTTCAGCTTGGAGAGGTATTCATCCACACTTGAATTTCATTGTGTTAAAGTGACTATTTCTCTATGAAGATCATAGGTTCTTGATCCATCTACTTTATCAAATTTTTCCCTTAAGTCTTCCCACACTTCATAGGTTTTATCAGCATATAACACACCACTCAGTAAGCCATTTGAGACTAAGTTCATCAGCCATGCTTGACCACATCATTCACTGATCCCACCACTCTTCTTCATAGTGTTCTTTTTTACATTTCCCATTAACAAATCTTAGTTTATTTCTCTCAAGCAGTGTAATTCTCATTGACTTACTCTATAATGCATAATTCTCAGATCCTAGTAATTGAAATGATATGAGGGACACACCACTCACATCTGAAGATTGAAGAAACAATGGGTGATTATGGTCTATGATTGCAGTAATTCCAGTGTTTATTCTTTTAGATGAGTCTCTATTTGTGTTATTTTTATTGTTTTCTATTGTAGTAGGAACAATATCCATTGTAATTATATAGAGGACAGAAAATATTCCAGGTATGAACTTATATTTTTGAAAATTCACACAAGATTCTCAAGAACAAACAAGATCTAAGATAGTTCTTATTGACTTACAAATCAGAATGTCAAGTCAGACTTTTCAGGTGTGTATAAACTTTCCAGGAGCTGATTTTTTAGAATTAAAAAGAGTCAAGAAGTAGAAAAGTAGAAGAATAGAAGATAGTAGAGATTACACACCAGAAACACAAGGGAACAACAATAGTAAGGCAGACATAGAAAGTTTCCAATAACAGAAATGCAGAAATTAGAAACTTCATCAAGATCAGTAGATTAACCTCAAAATGTTTGCAGAAGAGACACTATTGCCCATCATTGATCCAATGCTCTGATACCATGTTGAAATGATCATCTCAAGTATGTGAGATATTGAGATATACAACAGATATACAAGATATACTTAAGAGAGGAAGAAGAAGAGGAAGAACAGTTTGTGTAAATTTTATTCATTCGAAAAAGTAGTCTTACAAATGCCTATTCTTCCCTATTTATACATCCTCATATCATGTATATTTTCTTATTATAATTAGAGATATGTAGATTAGTTATAACTAACTTTATAACCTCCTAACTCCATAACTAACTTGTTGACTTTCTAACTACTTTGTTGACTAACAAGCTAACTCATATAACTAACTTTGATCTTGTGTTGTTCTATCAACAAGAAGACAACCACGAATCAAGAGAACCAATTTCATGTACACGGACTTCTCTGACTAACAAATTTAATCTATAACACTCTTTGGAGAACTTTAACTATATGTAGTGTTCATACCTTTTTTAATTGTATTTCCCACCATCTCCATGCTCTTAACTACTATACCATGATGCCAAAGAGAAGTGAATGAAAGACGTGTATATCATGGTAAACCGTGTATATCACGTTTGCTAATTTTTTAAATAATTTATCATAGTTGTAGAATTATTGTACAAGTGTAATTATCGTAGTAGTCTTGTATTAGGAAAAGCTATTAGTCTTGTATTACGAAAATGTAGAATTAATTTCCTTAATTAATTTTGTATGTCATGTATAAAACTCAACAGGTTGGCGTGGATTATGGAGAGACATTTAGTCCGGTGGTGAAACCGGCAACCATTCGCACGGTTCTTAGTCTGGCTCTCTCGAAAGCATGGACCATTCATCAGCTGGATGTGAAAAATATTTTCTTACACGGTGATCTTAAGGAGGCAGTATACATGCATCAGCCCTTGGGTTTCAGGGACCCTGATCATCCTCACCATGTTTGTTTGTTGAAAAAGTCCTTGTATGGGCTTAAGCAGGCCCCACGGGCTTGGTATAAGAGGTTTTCAGATTATGTGTCTACTATTAGATTTTCTCACAGCAAATCTGAGCATTCTCTGTTCATATATCATCGTGGTACTTCTCTGGCATACATTCTATTATATGTGGATGATATTATATTGACTGCCTCTTCTGATAATCTACGCAAGTCTATCATGTCTCTTCTCAGTTCCAATTTTTTTATGAAAGACTTGGGACCCTTGAGTTATTTTTTGGGTATAGCTGTCACACGTCATGCAGGTGGTCTATTTTTACTACAGAGGAAGTACGTGGAAGAGATTATTGAGAGAGCTGGCATGTCATCTTGTAAGTCCTCTTCTACTCCGGTTGATAACAAACCGAAGTTGAGTGCTACTTCTAGCACACCTTACGAGGATCCCACCCACTATCGTAGTCTTGCGGGGGCTCTTCAGTATCTTACTTTCATGAGGCCCGATATTACTTATGCAATGCAGTATGTGTGTTTATTTATATATGATCTGAGGGACGAGCACATGCATGCGCTCAAACGCATTGTGTGTTACATACAAGGCACTCTTGATTATGGTTTGCATTTATATCCATCATCCGTCTCTACTCTCGTGTCTTATACAAATGCTGATTGGGGTGGATGTCCAGATACCAAACGTTCGGCATCTGGTTATTGTATGTTTCTTGGTGATAACTTGGTCTCTTGGTTGGCAAAACGCCATGCTACTTTATCGTGATCCAGTATGGAGGCCGAGTATCAAGGGGTAGCCAATGTGGTGTCTGAGTCATGTTTGCTGTGTAATCTTCTGTTAGAGCTTCACTTTTCTATTCAGAATGCTACCTTGGTCTACTGTGATAATGTTAGTGCAGTCTATCTCTCTGGGAATCCGATCCAACATCAGCGCACTAAACATATCGAGATGGATATTCACTTTGTTCGTGA
The DNA here is from genome assembly GCA_034509755.1 of Anisodus tanguticus. Lineage (NCBI taxonomy): Eukaryota > Viridiplantae > Streptophyta > Magnoliopsida > Solanales > Solanaceae > Anisodus > Anisodus tanguticus. The sequence continues at coordinate 49,523,847 of CM067540.1, read as the reverse complement.
AAAGATAGCTCGTGGACAAGTATGTGTCTTGCATGTCCCTTCACGGTACCAAATTGCTGACATATTTACTAAGGGTCTTCCCTTGGTTCTGTTTGAAGATTTTAGGGACAGTCTCAGCCTACAACAATCACCTGCTATGACTGCGGGAGTGTGAAAGACGTGTATATCACGGTTAACCGTGTATATCGCGTTTGCCAATTTTGTAAATAATTTATCATAGTTGTAGAATTATTGTACAAGTGTAATTATGGTAGTAGTCTTGTATTAGGAAAAACTATTAGTCTTGTATTAGAAAAAGATAGAATTAATTTCCTTAATTAGTTTTGTATATCATGTATATATAAACATTTTCATTAATGAAAATAATCATAAAATATTTGGTTGAAACTTTAGATGAACTTCGATGGCACTCCGTACTCTGAAAAGATTTCATCTACAGATAATAATTCAAGTCTCGTCTAGAAAATTAGGAAAACCTCATAAATTGAAACCAACCTCCAAAGAGATTGTAATTTGTATGGTGGTAATGCTAATACATATCTAAATAATATTTAACTGGAATTGAAGCACAACGCCTAGCATCTGTAAATTACTTGTGTGGAAATATTTATTAACTACAAATTCTTAATTTAAGAAGTGCTAAATACATATGAGATAGATAAACTTAACCAAAAAAGTAACTCGTCCCATGTAATTCAAAGGCCAACCACTAATCCTCTCAATCCGACCTTTCAAAATATTATTACGGTACAAAAAGCTCATCTCAGAGGTTTGTTTTGGCCGAACTTTGTGCTTTGCATGTGCTGCCAATCGACCCAAGGACGGTATTGTTGCTAGTGTTACGTTTAAGAACCCTCAAAGGTTGTGATTGTTAAGGAAAAAGTACAAACGTGTGTTTATAGTTTTATACTATTTGGAGGCTGTCAGTTTTTTTGTTTTTTTTTTGGAAAAATATAAGTAACACATCCATTCGGTTAAGGTTTTTTTTTTTTTTTTTTGGGTGACCTTTTTTTAATATATAAAATTATTAAGTTTTTAAGAAGGATATTTTCATAATTTAACTTTTAAGTTTAGGGGTTCGTGTTTTTAATATAAAATAAATATAAATATAGATATAGATTAGTTAATTATTTAAAACCAAAATAATTTGATTTTACCTCATTTCTGTTGATATTATTGTGGAGTTTAATTTTTCAAAATGACTCTCAAAACGTTTTTAGAACTAACCACCACATTGTGTGTTTATAAGTCAAACGCTGAAGTTCCAATCATGTCAAATTGTCAATAATTGTTACTGAAAGCCATGAAGCATGAAGGACTAGTGGACCTAAAATAGCAGGTGGGCTTGAGTTTCCTACTCGATTCCCGTTCAAGTTATGTTTTACGACCTAATAAATTGATTTTGCGACATGGCATCCAACAAGTCACACATATTGAGGGAACCATTAGCAATAACATGAGTATGTCTTAACAAGATCCATAATACTACTACTACAACAACATACCCAATGTAAAATTAAGATTCATAATATAGATAAATAAGATGTCTCAAAATAGCAGAAGTCTAAAATAAAGTATAACATCTGAAATAATAGTCTAAACCCCAAGTATAACTGTCAAGAAACATCTAAGATAGATTGAATACATAAGTTTGAAATACATAATCTAAAAAAAATACTACATAAGATAAAATAGAATTTGCTCCACTAATCAACTAGAATCTCCACTCGCCTGGAACGAGATCAATGGGGCTCATCAACAATAGTGGATGAATCTCTATAGAATAGTGAGTGAATTTAGTGAACCTAAACTAAGTGAAATTATTGACTTGCTCCTCAATCTTAGCCCTCGGAGCAAGACCTATAAAGTAATGCATAAAGACAATAACAACATTATATGACAATACAATAGAGTAAAGCGGATAAGACAATTAGAAAATAGATAGAAGTTAAACCACATTATATAACAAGGCATGTGCCCTCTAGAACCACTAAACCTATCAATACAACCATGGTCTCTTGTGGATACCACGGAGATCCTCTAAATTTAAATCATGTTAGGCCCTCACGGATGCCACCAGATCCGTTAGATCTAAGTCAATGGGCCCTCAGGGTTACTAGGATGATTTGCTAGACCTGACCGTCTGATATCAATATCAACTCAAATAACTGGCATGTACAATTGACAATGCAAAAAATAAAATCATTAGATAGATATATATGAAATCAGTCAATTCAATGCATATAATAATACCAAATACCCGTAGCATAATACATTATTTTAGCATAAAATAATTGATACTTAAAGACTCTAGATTAATAATTGAAGAAGACTAGAATCGTCTATAATAATATTATCTAAATAGCCGATGAAGGGAAGATCACAAACTCTACTCAATCGACTAAGACATTTGCCTAAAGCTTTTCGAACACACATGCTGTTGTGAATCTGTATTAAAAAAAACCAGTAAATAATAATAACTGAAAATAAACAGAATCAGTGTTGAAAAATAAGAATAATTTTTCAGAATATAATCGAGCCCACTTAGTTCAAAGTGTGTCCTTAAGGAAATTATCCCCCTCACAGTACTCGAGGTTGATGGAATATCCCCTCCCATGATAGAACGATTATCTTACCAGAATAGTAGTACTCCAAATTCAGGTAGCGGCGAACCACTCAACGGCAGTATATCACACATAATTTATTTGTGCAGAAGAAGAAGAAGTTTGTGTTTTTCAGAAAGTTCGTAAGTAAATTCTGAGGAATCAAACGAATTTATAGCCATGGAAGTACTGTTTCTGAAGGTTTGCAACCCTTCTGAACAGCCACTAAAAACTAGTGGGAAATTTAAATATGGGAAAGAAACCGGGTCGCGGGTCAGACACGCGGATCCGGGTCACTAACGGGTAGGATTGGATAAGTTAATTAATTTAATTAAATAATAATTAATTAAATAATTAAAATTAAAGAAAATTTGGTCCAAAAAGATTATCAATCAATCAGATCATTTGACCGAATCCGAATCCGAAGCCGAGCCGAGCGAGCGACGACGACGGCGTGAGGGGACCTTGCCCCCTCAACCCTTTTAGTGACTAGAGAAGGTGTAATGTAATATATACACCTCTCTTTTCCTTTCTTTTTCCGATGTGGGACAACTGATTTACCCAAGGCAAAAGAGACCTTTACATTCCCTTCACTTTTCATCCCATCATTTCTCATTCACCAATATCAATACCCAACAATCCCCCCACATGAATGGGAATGGCTATAATATAAAAGAATGCGAGGACAAGTGTGATATACAAGCGAGGATTGACTGCATCTGGATAAGTATGTTTCCCTTTGAACTTTCCGTAGTGAACTTATATCGGATATATTCGATCAATCGGTAGATTTGATATCTTTGAACCGTCGAACTTTGTTGTATACCTAGACAACATAAGTCACACAATCAACCCTCAACCGTTTATGGTTCTCACGGTTGTGTTCGTTTCAGCCATGAACACCTCCTGGTTTCATGAGTGCATAGAGAATGGGCTTTCACTGTCATTCCCCTTTAAAGCGGCTTACACTTAACACTCACATAGGTGATTTCTAAACATGTGGTCCTATAGCCACATTATCGGTCATACACGCGATTTAGATAATCATTAAAGAACCTTAATGCTTTATTAACTCATTAACAAGCCATAAGGTTTTATCCTTATTTCGAACATTGTCTTCATCCGAGAATGGGTTGAGTTATTTGACAATGTTGAACCGTCAGTCACAACTTTGTTTGATCTCCTTGAACCTAGTTCTTGGGATCTCCAGTCTGCTAGGTAGAGTTACCGCCATGATGACTTGTCCTCGGCCTTAACCCCATTCCCATTGATGATCTACTAACTCCCTATCTAGATAAGCCTTTTGTAAGCGGATCCGCCACGTTATCTCTTGACTTTACATAGTCAATCGTGATAACGCCACTAGAGAGGAGTTGTCTAACGGTATAGTGTCTTCGTCGTATGTGACGAGATTTTCCGTTGTACATTACGTTCCCTGCCCTACCTATTGCTGCTTGACTGTCACAATGTATACATATAGGAGCCAAAGGTTTGGGCCAGAATGGAATATCTTCTAAGAAATTCCGGAGCCATTCAACTTCTTCACCGGCCTTGTCTAAAGCTATAAATTCAGATTCCATTGTAGAGCGGGCGATGCATGTCTGTTTTGTTGATTTCCAAGACACTGCTCCTCCACCAACGGTGAAAATATATCCACTCGTGGATTTAACTTGAGATGATCCGGTGATCCAGTTTGCATCACTATATCCCTCAATTACTGCGGGATATTTATTATAATGCAAAGCATAGGTTTGGATGTGTTTTAAATACCCCAAGACTCGTTTCATTGCCATCCAATGAGTTTGATTGGGATTACTCGTGAATCGACTCAGCTTGCTTATAGCACATGCTATATCTGGTCATGTACAATTCATAATATACATCAAACTTCCCAAAACTCGTGCATAGTCCAATTGTGAGTCACTTTCACCTTAATTCTTTTGAAGTGCAAAACTTACATCAATTGGAGTCTTTGCAACATTGAAATTTAAATACTTAAACTTGTCAAGTACTCTTTCAATATAATGAGACTGCGATAATGCTAGACCTTGTGGAGTTTTATGAATTCTGATGCCTAAGATCAAATCAGCAACTCCTAAGTCCTTCATATCAAATTTGCTAGCCAGCATACGCTTCGTAGCATTTACATCGGTAATATCTCTGCTCATTATCAACATGTCATCAACATATAAACAAACAATGACTTCATGATTTGGAGTATTTTTAATGTAAACACATTTGTCACACTCATTAATCTTAAATCCATTTGCCAACATTGTTTGGTCAAATTTCGCATGCCATTGTTTGGGTGCTTGTTTAAGTCCATAAAGTGACTTAACAAGTTTGCACACTTTCCTTTCTTTACCAGGAACCACAAAACCCTCAGGTTGTTCCATGTAAATTTCTTCCTCCAATTCTCCATTTAAGAAAAAATTTGTCTTGATATCCATTTGATGGATTTCAAGACCATATACGGACGCCGCCGAGTGCCACTAACACCCGAATAGATGTTATTCTTATTACCGGCGAGTATGTGTCAAAGTAATCAAGGCCTTCTTTTTGTCTATAACCTTTGACCACAAGTCTTGCCTTATATTTGTCAATAGTGCCATCGACTTTCATTTTCCTTTTAAAAATCCATTTTGATCCTAAAGGTTTATTTCCAGGAGGAAGATCAACCAATTCCCATGTATGGTTGTTCAAAATTGATTCAATCTCACTATTGACTGCCTCTTTCGAAAATGTTGAATCAGAAGATGACATCGCTGCTTTAAATGTTTGAGGCTCATTTTCAAGCAAGAATGTCACAAAATCTGGTCCAAAGGAAGTAGATGTCCTTTGACGTTTGCTACGCCTTGCATCCTCTTTACTTGGTGTATTTTCCTTTGGTTCTTCCCGCGGTCGTTTAGATCTTTCACTTGACGACTCACATTCAGTTTTATACGGATAAATGTTTTCAAAGAATTCAGCATTATCTGATTCAATTACCGTTTTAACATGAATTTCGGGATTGTCTGATTTGTGAACCAAAAACCGACAAGCTTTGTTGTTTGTAGCATAGCCAATAAAAACACAATCCACAGTTTTTTGTCCGACTTTTACCCTTTTGGGCAAAAGAACTTGGACCTTTGCTAAACACCCCAACACTTTGAAATATTTCAAGTTGGGTTTTCTTCCTTTCCATAGTTCATATGGAATAGATTGTGTTTTGCTGTGGGGCACCCTGTTGAGTATTCGGTTAGCTGTAAGGATAGCTTTCCCCCACAAGCTTTGCGGTAAATCGGAACTTATTAGTAAGGCATTCATCATTTCCTTTAATGTTCTATTTTTCCTTTCCGCAATTCCATTTGATTGTGGTGTGTAAGGGGCAGTAGTTTGATGAATAATTCCATATTCTAAACATATTTCTTCAAAAGGAGATTCGTACTCTCCACCCCTATCACTTCTAATCATTTTTATCTTTTTATTCAATTGATTTTCCACTTCGTTCTTGTATTGCTTAAATGCATCAATTGCTTCATTCTTACTATTAAGCAAATACACATAACAATATCGAGTGCAATCGTCAATAAAAATTATAAAATACTTTTTTCCACCGCGAGATGGTATTGACTTCATATCACATATATCTGTGTGAATTAAGTCTAAAGGATTTGAATTCCTATCAATAGACTTATATGGATGTTTAACAAACTTAGATTCAACACAGATTTCACATTTAGATTTATTACACTCGAATTTAGGCAATACTTCTAAATTAATCAATTTTCGCAAGGTTTTGTAGTTGACATGTCCTAAACAAACATGCCATAAATCATTTGACTCCAATAAGTAAGACGAAACTGAATTCTTACTAATACTGTCAACAACCATTACATTGAGTTTGAAAAGGCCCTCAGTGAGGTAGCCCTTTCCTATGAACAAATCATTCTTACTTATTACAATTTTCTCACTAACCAACACGCACTTAAACCGACGAGTAGTCCAAATTTGAAACTAAATTCTTCCGAATTGTTGGAACGTGCATAACATTGTTGAGAGTCGAGGACCTTGCGGAAGAAGTCATCTTCGAAGTATCTTCCCATATCCTTCAACCTTGGCTGTTGCAGTATTTTCCATAAACAAGACCTCTTCGGGTCCGGCGGGAGCATAGGTTGCAAATGCTTCTTTTGTAGCGCAAACATGTCGAATGGCACCAGAATCAAGCCACCACTCCTTTGGGTTTCCAACCAAATTGCACTCCGATAGCATTGCACACAGATCATCCATATCATCATTCTTTTCCACCATATTGGCTAGTCCTTTTCCCTTGTTCTTTTCGGGAAACGACAACGGGGCTTTGTGGCCGACTTTCCCACAATTAAAGCGAGTTGCCCTTGAACTTTTTCTTGTTGGAATCCTTCTCCTTTCCAGAAGGCCTCTTCCTTTTCTTGTTCTTTTTCAGAGCAGCATCTTCAACGATGTTTGCCCCTTCAATTGGTGAAGTCTTACGGTACCTCTTCTCAGCGGTTTTGTTATCTTCCTCGATCTTGAGACGAATCACAAGACCTTCCAACTTCATTTCCTTTATTTTGTGCTTAAGATAATTCTTGAAATCTTTCCATGAGGGCGGCAACTTCTCAATCATTGCAGCTACTTGGAACGCTTCATTTACTACCATACCTTCAGCAATAAGGTCATGGAAGATAAGTTGAAGCTCTTGAATTTGGCAACCACAAACTTCTTCAAGCAAGCATCTTCGGTTTTGTACTTCTTTTCAAGTGCACTCCATAGTTCTTTGGAAGTCTCTACTGCACTGTAGACGTTGTACAAGTCATCTTCTAAGGCACTCAAAATGTAGCCTTTGCACAAAAAATCAGCCTGTTTCCAAGCCTCAGTAACCATGAACTGTTGGTTGTCAGGCATGTCGGCGGCAGGCACGGGAGGGTCCTCACTGATGAACTTTTGCATACCAAGGGTGGTAAGCCAAAAGAACATTCTTTTCTTTGCCATCCTTTAAAGTTGGCACCGGTGAACTTCGCGGGTTTCTCTCGGTGGCACGGCGGTACGGGTTGTAGGAGTAACCGTGCCGGTGCGGTATTTGCGAGAGGTAGTTCCGGTCTCAATTGCCATTATTCATTTGTCACTGTCAAATCGACAAACTGTTTTAGTTAATAAAACCAGAATAGCAATTCAATCACAGACTTAAACGATGAAGATATTATTTCTTCAAATCGCAGTATAATTATGAAACTTTAGTATTCCAACGAAGTTTTTATATCTTCGAGTCAGAATACTAATATTCATATGGAGTAGAAAACTACACAAGTTTTAATCTCCAAACCAGAATACATCAACGATGAAGTTTTTATGTTCTTCAAATCGCTTTACAAGTATGAACTTTAATATTCCAACGAAGTTTTTATATTTCAAGTCAGAATATGAAATTTCATACGGAATAGAAAACCACACAGGTTTTAGTCTCCAAAACAAAATACAGATTAATCTAAAAATATAATTTCCTTAAGATTGTTCTGAATCTGTATTCCAAAAAAAAACCAGTAAATAATAATAACTGAAAATAAACAGAATCAGTGTTGAAAAATAAGAATAATTTTTCAAAATATAATCGAGCCAACTTAGTTCAAAATGTGTCCTTAACGAAATTATTCCCCTCACAGTACTCGAGGTTGATGGAATATCCCCTCCCAGGATAGAACGATTATCTTACCAGAATAGTAGTACTCCAAATTCAGGCAGCGGCGAACCACTCAACGGCAGTATATCACACATAATTTATTTGTGCAGAAGAAGAATAAGTTTGTGCTTTTCAGAAAGTTCGTAAGTAAAATTCTGAGGAATCAAACGAATTTATAGCCATGGAAGTACTATTTCTGAAGGTTTGCAACCCTTCTGAACAACCACTAAAACTGGTGAGAAATTGAAATATGGGAAAGAAACCGGGTCGCGGGTCAGACACGCGGATCCGGGTCACTAACGGGTAGGATTGGATAAGTTAATTAATTTAATTAAATAATAATTAATTAAATAATGAAAGTTAAAGAAAATTTGGTCCAAAAAAATTATCAATCAATCAGATCATTTGACCGAATCCGAAGCCGAGCCGAGCGAGCGAGCGACGACGGCGCGAGGGGTCCTTGCCCCCTCAACCCTTTTAGTGACTAGAGAAGGTGTAATGTAATATATACACCTCTCTTTTCCTTTCTTTTTCCGATGTGGGACAACTGGTTTACCCAAGGCAAAAGGGACCTTTTACATTCCCTTCACTTTTCATCCCATCATTTCCCATTCACCAATATCAATACCCAACACATGCAACCTAAATATATCCCACGCTTCCAATTGTGACCATTTTTGTAAGAATTGAATCCCTTGATTATTATTTTTCCAAATATATAATATATATACATGGATTAAGGAAGATTATTCTAGAAGAAGACTATTCTAGAAGACTACTATTCTATTTTACCTAATTTACAAGATCATAATTACAATTACAATAATTAGAATAATATCAATAATAATGAGGGAGGTGATTGTGGGATCTTCCCATAATCACTCTAACAGTCCCCCGCAGTCTTAGTTTGAGGTTCTCAAATGCTGAGACTATCCCTGAAATCATCAAAAAATACACGCGGAATATCTTTTGTAAAGATGTCAGCTATCTGATAACGGGACGACACGTGGAGAACACGGACTTGACCACGTGCAACTTTTTCTCGGACAAATAAGATATCCATTTCAATGTGCTTCGTGCGTTGATGTTGAACAAGATTGTCAGATAAATAGATCGCACTCACATTGTCACAATAGACCATTGTTGCCTTTTTCAATCGGACAATGGAGCTCCAGTAGTAGATTACGGAGCCAACATGATTTAGCAACAACATTTGTCACCCCTCGGTATTCCGCCTCGACACTTGACCGAGATAGTGTGGATTGACGTTTGGAGGACCATGAGATGAGACTGTCACCTAAGAACACACAATAGCCGGAAGTGGAACGACGTGTGTCTGGGCAGCCACCTCAATCCGCATCAGTGTAAGTAGAAAGAATCGAGATGGAGGACTTATACAGATGAAGTCTGAAATATAGAGTACCCTTAATAAACCACATAATCCTCTTGAGAGCCCCCATATGTTCATCATTCGGATCATGCATGTGTAAACAAACTTGCTGGACCGCATAGGAAATGTCAGGCCTCATAAAATTCAGATACTGTAATGCACCTGCAAGGCTGCGGTAATGTGTGGGTCGTTGTATGAAGTTCCTGAAGCGTTGCTCAACTTCGCCTTCGTGTCAACCGGAGTATGGGAAGGTTTGCATGAAGACATCCCTGCTTTGTCAAGTATCTCCTCGGCATACTTCTTTTGACTGAGAAACAAACCACCTGCATAGTGAGTGATAGCAATGCTAAGAAAATAATTCAACGGACACAAGTCCTCCATTGCAAATTCTGGTGCAAGAATGGACATAATAGACTGGCGAAGTGAAGTTGGTGAGGCAGTGAGGATAATATCATTAACATACAGAAGTATATATGACATATCAGTGCCCTTCCTATAAATAAAGAGAGACTGATCGGACTTGTTGTGAGAGAATCCTAATTTGAAAACAAACCCTGCAAACCTGTTATATTATGCCTGATGAGCTTATTTCAGGCCATATAAGAATTTCCTCAACAGGCACATATGATCTGGACGGGCAGGATCGCGAAATCCCAACGGCTGATGCATATATACCGTTTCCTGCAAATGGCCATGTAAAAATGCATTCTTGACATCCAACTGATGAATAGACCATGATTTGGATAGTGCCAGACTAAGAACAGTCCTGATAGTTGCAGGCTTGAACACCGGATTGAATGTTTCACCGTAATCTACTCCCACCTGCTGAGACCTGCCATCACCAATAATACGAGCTTTATATCTCACAAAAGAACCATCAGCATTCTTTTTATGGCAAAAAACCCACATAGACCGAATTATGTGCACATTAGATGGTCGTGGTACCAAATCCCACGTCTTATTTTGAATAAGAGCAGTAAATTCATCTAACATGGAAGCTTTCCAATCCGGGTCTGATAAGGCAACTTTGGGATTTTTTGCTATTGGTGATGGTTGGAGTGAGGTGGTTAGGTTAAAATGGTGTTTAGGTTGAAAAATCATGTGCATCGCACGGGTTTCCATGGTCCTTTGAGGAGGTGGGCTGTTGGATAGTTGTGTGGTATTGGTATTTTGGGCTGAGGTAGTGGGCCCTGTACTGGTCTGGGCCAACATATTTTCGGAAGGTGGTGGGTGACGGGTTGAGTTGTAGGGATCGGTGATGGCCCTAAATTATTATTTTGAGATTTTAGATGATACCTCAAAATTGGATGAATTCTGTCATCCAGAAAATCATATGAAGGCGGGGATGCCGCTCGAGATGTAGCAAACGGGAAGGTTGATTCATCAAAGATAACATGACAAGAAATAATAATTTTTCCTGTTGACATATCAAAGCATTTATATCCCCTATGATTTTGTGGGTACTCCAAAAACACGCAAGGCATAGATCGAGCTTGAAGTTTATGAACGGTGGTGGACGGAAACAAAGGATAACACAAACACCCAAAAACCCGTAAATGTGTAAACGAAGGGGTACGATTGTACAATACCTGAGTAGGGGACACATTGGAGAGTAGCTTACTAGGAAGAATATTTAAGAGATATGTAGCCATTTGAAGAGCATGATGCCAAAAATTTGGTGGTGTGGACGAATGCATAAGGATAGAGCGAGTCATATTATTGATTGTTCGAATCTTTCTTTCAGCTTTCCCATTTTGAGAAGATGTATGTGGACAGGAAATACGGACATACATCCCATTTTGTTGACAAATATTTTGAAATTGGGCATTTATAAATTCTCCCTCATTATCACATTGAAAACATTTAATGGTTTTACCAAACTGAGTTTTGATAAACACATAAAATTATTTCAAAATGTTATAGGTCTGTGATTTTTGTCCTAACGGAAAGGTCCACAAAAAATTCAAAAAATCATCAAGAATAAGCAAACAGTACTTATGACCTGTAGCACTTAATACGAGTGAAGTCCACAAATCACAATGTAAAATTTCAAATGGCATAATAGTATTAGTATTAGACGCAGAAAATAGAAGTTTAATATGTTTACCAAACACACAGGTTTGGCAAACAGAAGAGTCCAAACGTCCATTACAAGAAACCAAATTATTCTTCCTAAATTGATTAAAACTGGTGTTCCTGGGTGCCCCAACCTATTGTGCCATAGACTAGGAGAGATGGCCGCGAAGGTGGAAGGTTTAACCATATGGTTGTTGGAGACAGATGTGATGGGATATAAGTCTCCCATGCTATTACATCTCATGAGCTGCATCCCCATCTGAAAATCCTTCACAGAAAAACCAAACAGATCAAAATTAACAGAAACATTGTTGTCAGTGGTAAAACGTCTAACAGAGACCAAGTTTTAATTAATTTTGGTGCATGTAAGACATTTTTCAAACATAAAGGTGGGTGGGGATAGGGTAGTGTTACTTGACCAATACCACGAATTGGAATTTCCTGCCCACTACCGACAATAATATTTTTATTACTGATCGTATTAATAAGATGAGAGATTAACTTGAGATGCCATCATGTGTGACGTAGCCCCTGTATCCATGTACCACGATTCATCTGGAATATTCAGATTTATGTGACTCATGGCATGTTCAATATCCGTGGGTGCATATCCGATGGAAGATGGTGCGTGAGCTGCAAAAATAAGTTGTGGACGAGATGCGAGAACCCCGAGTTGGCAATTTGAAGAAGGAGAGGTCGGGCCCACGAGGAGGTTAGAAATGGGCATGGCGGGGCAACCCACTGTAGGGCCCAGGCCCATGGTGGGTACTGTCCCCACTGTAGGGCCCAGGCCCATGGTGGGTACTGTCCCCACTGCCCGCCGCTACTGCCTAAAAACTGCCCTCTACTGCCAGCCCGCCACTACCCGGGCTGGCTATTGTCGCCGACAGTTTGTCCCCCGCCCCATCCACGTCCCTTGCCACCATTGTTTTTTCCTTTATTGTTTCGATTTGAACCCCATTTTTACCATTATTTTGACGATTATTTTGGCCACCTGAACCAGAATTTTAGGGCTCCAAATCAGTGGAAAAAGAGTTGGTAGAAACGAGAGTCATTCCACCAGTGGTTGTACCCGATGATGTCAGCTTTGCCTTCCTCGTTTCCTCGAGAATTAACCTTGAACCGGCCTCGTAAAAGGGAGGTAGCGAATTGCTTTGCTGAATGAACGTAGCCCACCATCATATTGTTCATTCAACCCTGCAATCAACTAAAGGACTAACCTTTGATTTGTCACGGGCGAACCAACGTTGGACAGTTGGTCCGCAAGTACTTTTAATTCTTGACAATAGGCTGAGATGTTAGAAAAAATCATCCAATTTAATATTTGTAAATTGGTGTTCAAGATAAACGGCCATAGACATTTTGTTATCTTGAAAAATGTTTTCTAATCTTTCCCACGCCTATTTAGCCGTATAATTGGGTTCTAAGATGGTCTGAAGAAGATCATTCGAAATTGTGTCATAAAGCCATTGAAGGACAATAGCAGCTAAGCGTGACCATAATTTCTTCTCCACCGTAGTGGTATCCGACGGTGACTCGGAAGGAAGAATATGGTCAAGTACCTCATAAGCACTGTAGTGAATTTTGAATAGTTCCGCCCATAAGGTATACTGCCCTTTCTCCATTTCAAGAGTTATAGGGATGAAGTTCTTGACTTTATTAACAGCAAGAGCGGGATGAAAGGTTTGTTTTTCGGCCATATGTTCCACTTAGAATAAAAAAAGGACGAGAATGAAGTTGTGTTTTGATGAAAGTGGATTAGAAAAGAAAACCTAAAAAGAGGGGTCTAGCCGAGTGGGTGTAGTAGTATTAGGTTTAGGGTTTTAGAATTCCTAAACCTAACTTGAATAGTGGTAAAAGACTAGGGTTTTTAGGTTTTGGAGAAGTAGTTTAGGTTTAGGGTTTTAGGAGTCCTAAACCTAAGTTTGTTTGGTCGGAAAAATAAGTGAGAGGGAAATGGAGAATTCGGTCAAGAAGGAAAAGAAAGAGAAGAGTTTAGGGCAAACGATCTTTGGCTAATGATATCATATAAGAATTGAATCCCTTGATTATTATTCTTCCAAATATACAATATATATATACATGGATTAAAGGAAGACTATTCTAGAAGAAGACGTCAGTTGGGTAGGCTTCAGCCGAAGGATTACCTCCAACAGTCTCATGTACAGAAAGGACAAGTTTAGTATAAAGGCAAGAGCCCGGAGGCAGTGAATGACCAAGCACAAAATAAAGGGTATACCTCTACGGCTGCCCCAGCATAGGAAGCATCGGCCTGCCCCAGCATAGAAAGCATCGGCTGCCGGGCTTGAAAAACTGTGGCCTTAAGGGCAGCCGATGATGGGTCCTGTGAATGCACGAGAGCATGAGTCAGGAAAGACGATCCACCAATATGAAGGGGAGCATCATACGCTCTATGCAACCGTCTGTGCCTTATCAATTGTGGTCCCTGGAGGGAAAAACAGAAAATATGAATATTAGTAGCCGATGCGAAGGTGTTTTAGCCAGCCGAGTAGTATACCTCGATTTCCTCCTCTTCCTCAGCAGGAACAAGAACTCCGGGTCCGTTGGGGCCTTCCTCACTAAGATCTCGAATGACAACCCCTCCACTTCGTCGGGGTTGCTTGGGCACTGGTTTCCTGGGTGATAAGGACTCGGTGTCAAAACTGGTCTCCATATCAACAAACACTGGAGAAGATGGGGTTGCTGAAAGATACATAAGAGATGTAAGCTGAAAATTCACAAGAATAATCTGGCCGACACATATGTAGAATTCAATTTACCTTTTCTCTTCGTCTACCGCAACCGGACGGAAGACCTTAAGGCAACAGGCCTAGCCGACTTAGAGGAAGCAGTTTTCCGAGTGGCTTCTTTTGGCCATAGTTTAGGGGTTTTCAAGTTCTTCTTTTCTCTCGACAGAATCAATCGATCACAATAAATATCTAAAGGAGATTGAAAAACTTCTCATTAGTTGTATCCCACTAATCATGAAAAGCGACGGTAGTATTCACTCCCAGGGGAAACGACTTCCAGTCAAACAGGCCAAGCCCATCAAGATTATGATCGGCTAACTTTTTTGCTTGTTCTGCATCAAGGAGGTAGCGTGGGTTGAACTGACAATACTGCGGTGGGGTCACAACACGTACTGAGTAAGGCCAAATTGTCTTGTTACAAATTTCGGCCGATATGGCTCCGCGGTCAATTTATTATTCCTAGAAGTGGGCTTCAAACCACCCAACAAATCCCTGGCCGTGAGAATCCTCCCCCACATGAGAATCATAGTCCTCCATTGGGAGAAAGTAAGGTCCTCATCGGCTACTTGACGGACCCAATCAGGGGTGGCTCATCTCTCTATAACCGGTTGCCAATCTGTATAATGGTCTCTACACAGACTATGCAGGGTGGAGACTATGGCAAAAGCATAATGGGGCACAAGGGGTGTTCTCCGAAGAGTATCAGCTAATACTGACGGGTTTAACGGAAAGTGGCGGTCATCAAATTTATCGGGGATAAACTCAGGAAAATAAAGGGTGATCCACAACTGAAGAAATCACAATGGACCGGCTAAGGTATCCAGGTTTTTGGAATCCCTTAACCTCGCATGGGTATCACCCAGAGCAATGTAAAGATAGGTCAAGAAGAGAGATACACAGCTGACATCCCTCCCCAAAACGGCTAACGCCACATAAATTTCCAACTATTTCACAACTGCACAAGAACACGTACAGACAAAGTATCGGCTAAACCAAAAAGCAGAAAAGCATGATGATCGGCATCATCGACTGGAAGAGGCGATATCCGACAGTTATTGGTTATAAACTTGTTGTAGCCTGAAGAAGTCTTTGAGACTTTGATGCCTAAATCGGCAATATCTATATCGCTTAGGGCAGGCATCTCGCCTTCCGGAATCGGAAGGCCAAGTATCGACGTCACATCAAGCAATGTGGGGGTTATCATTCCCCAAGGGAAAAAAATGAATTGGCAGCGGTCTACCAGTAACCAAGAGAGGCATATATAAGACATATATTGCAGGAGGAGTCAAATTCCGACAACGCAATGGCGCCGTACAGACCCGTGCTCCTCCATTCAGCTTCCTTGGCCGACTTCACTCAGTTCAACCAAACAGAATAGTTGGCAATCTTGGTCGGCCAGGTGCGTAGACTAGCCGGACAACGGTCGTCGGTGAACCAGTCATAGGTAATCGGAAAGTCGTAGTTCACCGGGCTTAGATGCCGAGAAATAAAGAGGTTACCTTGTTCAAATATACCAAAAGGGACGAGAACCAGTTGCTCATCTATGAAGGCAAAAGTGGGGATTAGGTCATCAACATCCAAAATGGTGCTATCTGACCCCAGAGATAGAGAAGAAGATGAAAACATGGTTTTTCTGATGAAGAAACAAGGTTTTCTGGAAAAAGGCGAGGAATTTGGGAATGGCCGAGAAGATTGAATGAGAAACCTTGTGTCGAACGTCTCTCCTAAAGTACTTCCTTTTTCTTGGGGATATGATTGACACTCTGTTGGGGGTCTTTTTGCCCAAAATGTGGGGCAAAGAATCCGTCATAAAGTTTTTGTGGAAGCCGAGACGTTTCTGTGGAAGGAAATAAGAGTTTTTTTAAAAAAAAAACCATCATTGCATGCACTGGAGATGAGACGAATGAAGTGACATGCACGGCTGTCAGACTGAAACGATGGCTACTTTCGGATACATCAACTCGACAGTCACACACGAGTTAATGTAGGGGCAATTGTTAACACTCAAAAATAATTTAAGTGTTTAGCCGAATTCAGTGACAACTGAATTGTTCCAGAGCCGAATTTACTCCTAGCACTCGACAATAAGAACTTCATCGGCTACAAAGGCATCTTAGCCAAGTTGTTAGTTAGAGGTACGATTGGGACCCACTCAGATACAGACGCCTCAACGATCAAGTCAAAAGGGTTTCCGGACCCCTAGAAGCGGTAACGGCCAACAACAGCTAAAAGAAAGGGCCATTATCCGAGCCAGATGAGTAGAGGGCGAGAAAATCGGCACCATCTCCCTCATAGTCGGCCATTGAACTTAGTGGGTTACTTGATGGCTGACATGGGGGGGGGGGGGGGGGAATTCACGTTGTACAGTTTTTTTCCTTTTTAGAACTATAAATATGATCATTCTTTGTATAGACGACAACCAATCAATCAAACAACTCAGTTTTTATCTATCTTTATCTTTTTACTTCATTTTATCCTTTACTTTACTGTACTCAGCTGCATTCATGTTTCTTACCTCTTAGTTTACTCATACCACCGTCCTAACACTTTCTGGAGTAATTGGGGAACTCATTATTGGAAATTAGAGTTCCGTTTTCAGCCCAAATCGCTTAAGTTAAGGAATCAAATTGTCTCCCGATTTCATCAGCCGATAAAATGGCAGAGAAAAAAATTCGAGGCGAGAACAATATTATATGAAATATTATACATGGACTATTTACTTCATATCAACTTTCAACACTAAATACTTTTATCACCATATAGCTAATATTTCTATCT
The DNA here is from genome assembly GCA_034509755.1 of Anisodus tanguticus. Classification (NCBI taxonomy): domain Eukaryota; kingdom Viridiplantae; phylum Streptophyta; class Magnoliopsida; order Solanales; family Solanaceae; genus Anisodus; species Anisodus tanguticus. Next base: position 49,506,573 of record CM067540.1, on the reverse strand, counting down.
CACATTTTCTAATATATAAATGGAAAGTTTTCAAAAATATACAATTTGCTCATTTTCATTACAAGAAAATAGCCCAAAAATTACATTGCAAAACTTTGGCCCAAAAACACTTTTATACAATATTATACACTTATATACAAAAGACAAATATATTATGTGTATAGGTGTTTGAAGGTATATACATATTTATACACCTATATACATAAACACTCATATACACTATTATACAATATTATACACTATACACACTCACTACCCCTGCACCTCCCGATTTCTCCATCGCCAACCTCAACCACATCCGGAGACCCCACCGTTGTCACCTGCGCTCTACCACCGGTTACTCCATGAATTTTCCGATAGATCTAGATCTAGCAAGGATAGATATAGATCGAGATAATTCTAATCAGATATGAGCCACTGCAGCGGAGGAGGCGGGCAGATCTGAACCACTGCAGTGGAGGAGGCGGGCAGATCTGAACCACCAGAAATCATCGTCATCGGAGAAAGAGAGAGATAGAACGGCAGAGAGCAAGAGATTGTGGGGGTTGTCGCTAGAGCACTGTTGGGAGTTCACCGAAGATGGCAGCTCCGACAAGGGCCATCAGTGATAAGGGGAGGAGGGGGAGAGAGGCAGTTTGGTTGTTGGCTGCTCCGGTTCACCGGAGCTAGAAGCTCCTTGTCGGAGCAGCGAATGAGACGAGTACGAGAGGGAGAAGGGCGTGCGAAGCAGTGGAGGGTAGCCGTTGTGGATTGTGTTAATGGTGATCGGAGCTCCGGCATGAGGATGTTTCCGATGGTGCCGACCGCTGGTGGCGGTGTTGGAGTGCCGACGATTAGGGTCCGGCGAAGAAGGGAGAGAGAGCGGAGGAGGAGGGAGTGAGTGCAAAGAGAGGGAGGGAGAAAGGAGGAGAAGGGAGTGAGTGCAAAGAGAGAGGGAGGAAGGAGTGGTTATATTTTTCAAAATTTAAAAAGATAGTTTAATTTTGATAGCATTGATACCTTAATTAACATAAGATGTAATTATTCTTACATAACATAATTTAATGAATATATCATTTAATATCATCTGTCAATTGTTGTATTAGTCATACAAAAATTAATTGTACATACATAGTCAATCAAATAGTGCACTAATTATGTGTGAATTATTTTTTCCAGATAAAATATATCTTTTCATCCCTAAATTTAGATTGAAAATTCATTTTAGCAATTTAACAAACTCACTTTAACAATTTAACTTTCCGGGCGTTTATTTACTTATGTTCTTATTTATAGTTGAATTATTGCCTCCTGTCGGACTAAACCCAATTGTAAATTGGACTGTGAAGTTCACTCGCCTACGTCATTTTCCACGTAAGAAAATATTTAATCAAAATAATTTTCTTTTCATCTTCTTCCTCACCCCACACCACCAACCGGTCCCCTACCCCCTACAATCAACAACTTCAAACAAAACAAGAAAGTTAAAAAAAAAAAAAAACAATCCCCTTTCTGGGTCATTCTTTTCGGCTCTTATCTTTCTTTCTTATTACTTATTAGTAATACTGAAATCACCACATTGTTAGACCAATCCAATCACAATTTGACAGGTGTACTAGACCAATCAATTTTACTATAATTTTTAAACTTTCACGCGTTTTAAGAAGGTGAAAATACATACCAGCTTTTAGGTGGTACATATATACAATGCGAATATGAACAAGGAGGGATAAATAAATATTTGTTAAGTTAAATTAATAAAGTAAATTTTTGGTGTAAATTTAGGATGAAAAGATATATTTTTCTTTTTTCTAAGCTCCCGTTCAGCCATTTTAAAAGTTTGTTTTTCAAAAAAAAAGAAAATAATGTTTATCCATAGAATTTGATTAGTTTTTGAAAAAAAATTGAAGAAAAATTTTCAAGTTCCAAAAGCTAATCCAAATCAGTTTTAGGTGATTTTTTTTTCCTACTCACAAAATTTCAAGTTTATTTTCAAGTAAAATGCAAACACAAGCTAAAGTATCTCTAACCTAGTACTGCAAAACTCTATACTCCCTCAGTCCAATTTATATAATGTAATTTGATTTGATACGGAGTTTAAAAAATAAAAGAAGATTTTTAAATCTTATATTTAAAATAAATTAAATATATTTGTGTGGTTATATCGTAAAGCGTAAAAGATAAATCTTAAAGTTAAATTATTATCAAATACAAAAATATTTTAATCTTTTTTGGATTTATTAAAAATAAAAGTGTGTTATATAAATTAGGACAGAGGAATACCGTAAGAATATTTTTCTTGTAATCCCTCCACCCAAATGATGTTTAGGCCCTTCATTTACCTCAACAGTCAGCACAGCAACGCTTCACATGTTAATTACCAAACGTGCCGCCACTAGGTAAACCCTTTGTAATTGTGGAGCATTAGCATTTTAATTAAACTATTTAGAAAAATCCTCATTTATCACGTTTTCCACCTAATCTTTTGTCATTATTCTCATGATTGTGATGATTGTGAAGCACACTAGTCTTCCTAACTTAGACAAATTTTTGCCTTAATAACTCCATTAATTACCTAAAAATTTAACAACACACTGCCTTTTCCCCCCTCTATTTTGCTATCCATTTTAGCAGTTTAGATAGGCATTCATGCTTTACTAAATATCTGTAATTAGGCTAACTCATGTCCAGGTTTGCAAAATGAAATCTTTACTGCAAAAGACTCAAACTTGGTATTTTTCAAGATCCAAAATTTTGAGAGTATAACCAAAAATGGGCATTTGATGTGTAAGAAGAATTCAAGATTTTTGGTTAAAAGCTCATTGAATCAAGAAAGTGGTACCCCATCTAGTGAAAAAATTATTACAATATTGAAAGATAATAATTGTTGTATAGGGAATGATGTTAGTCTCGCAGATAAGGTTGCATACAATATCCTTGTGGTCCGGCCCTTTCTCGGAGATTACAATATTGAAAGATAATAATTGTTGTATAGGGAATGATGTTAGTCTCGCAGAAATGCAGATAAGACTGCATACAATACCCTTGTGGTCCGGCCCTTCCTCGGACCTCGTGCATAGCGGGAGCTTAGTGCACCAGGCTGCCTTTTTTTAGGGAAAGATGTTAGTGTTTTGGAGAGTAGTTATTTACCTAATATTGATACTGGTGGTAGTGGAAATGGGAAATTCCCTGGTGGGGATGGGGGGTGAGGGTGGGGTTGGTGATAATGAGGGAAGTGATGAGGAAGAAGAGGAATTTGGGCCTCTCTGATATGTTAGAGGCAGTAAAGAGTTTTGGTGTAGGAAAAGTCCTGCTTAGATTTTTGGAGTTGCAGGTAAAAACTACTACTCTATAATGAAATGGTTAAGTTGTTCACAGTTTGGTTTTGCTAAGATAGGTATTTTAATTGCTTTTCTAATTGGAAGTTCATGTTTGTGTGTGTTTTTTAGGGGTCTGTGTGGCCTATAGGACATGCAATGAAGTCATGCTCTATGCTTCGGAATCGAAAGTTAGATCCGTCGTTTCTTTTCAAAGTTGGAACTGAGGTTTGTGATAAGCTTTATTATAACCAGTGAATAGCTTGCATGTAGAGAACTCATTTGCATATCATGTTGTTTGAAGAAATATAGTTGTAGTAAGGGTTGTTTGGTTGCTGGTTAGGAAGGGAGTTATTCATGTATTGAAAACTAGCATAGCTAATACCATGTTTGGTATCTTTTTAGTTGCTTTAAATAAAATTCAGCACACCAAGTACGGTATTTAGTTGTCATTTTACAATCCCACATAAATAAAACATGTATAAGATATAAGTCAATTTATGTGTTATTTGATGCAAGGTAGATGGAATAACTAAACCCTTTATAACTAATCTATGCATAACTAATCTCTAACGTAACTAATCTCTGCATAAATAAACCCTGCATAACTAATCCTTGAATTTCTTATACTTGCATAACTCTAACCAGCAACCAAATGACCCCTAATTGGTTTAAGATGCTTACATTATGCATCCAGCTTGGTCATTTTACTGTGGTTCTTGAAATCACTTGTACAGTTGTGCCTCTTTACATTCAAATGTTTAAAAGATTGTCAATTTTACTTTTATGAGCACTGTTGTTATACGAGTTAAATTGAATTCAGGGGTTGTGCTTGGTTTTATGATGTGGATAGTTATTGACACCGTTTGTGCTACTTTTGCGGAAGTTCAAAAGAGGGGCAAAGATTTTGTGCAGAATTTGAATTGTACGCAGCAGATATGTTGGTTGGCGTTGCTGTTAATGTTTCTTTAGTTAGTTTGCTAGCACCATATGCTCGAATTGGGCAACCTTCTATGTCTCAAGGGTTTATTGGTCGTCTGCAAAGGTCTTATGGAGCGCTTCCAAGCAGGTTTTTTGTTTATGCATGCCTTTCTGATATTGTCAATTTAATCTGAGCTATAATTAGCATATGTTTTCAGTTCTGATATTGTAATTGCTGCAGTGTATTTGAAGCTGAAAGGCCAGGATGTCGATTTACTTTTATAAGGTAAATATTGCATAATAATTCTCATCATTTCTCTGTGTCATAATTACTTAGATGTGGTATGTATCTAATAATAATATATCGTGTATCTTACCTTTTACTGATAATTGTTTTTATATACGATATGTATGAATTAAAATGTCTCTGGATATTTCAACATTCCCCTTTTCCCATCACAACTGTTTCACGTAAATGCATTCTACTATGTAACTTAAAAAATTTCCTGTCATCTTAAGGGCATTCTATATGGATTTGTCGGGTTTGGATGTGGTATCATCGGCCAAGGGATTTCGAATCTAATAATGACTGCCAAGCAGTATGTTCCTGTCCGGTGTTATCATTATTATTGTTGTTGTTGTTATCATTATTGTTGTGGTTGTTGTTGTTGTTATTGTTGTTGTTGTTATCTTTCTTTACTTGACTTGTCACTTAACTTACTGATTATTTTTTGAGTTAATTTACATATTTGCTGCTCTGTCCCAAAACTAGGTACGTAGACCTAGTGAGTAGTGCCATTAATACATCTGAAAACCTTTGTGGATCTTGAATTTAGCGTCCAATACTGAAAACTAATTGAGATCCATACACCCAAATTCTTTGTTTAGAGATTCAAACTGATTATGTCAACTTGATTGAAATAAGAATTATACTTCAAGTAAGAGAAAACATTGGAATTCAGATAAACGGGCGGGCACATTATTCACTGAGTGTTGAACTGTGCGCCACTGGCCTTGGGGATTTCTCGATTAAAAAAAAAGTAAACGTTGGAATTTAGAGGTACTGGTAATACTTTTAAGCTATGTTGCACAGAACCTTCATTTGACTTGGAGTATACATGTTGATCAAGTGAAATGAGTATGGAAATTTCATGCAGATTTTAAGTACACTAGTAATTAGCAAAAGAATTGCTCCACTTATGGACACTGGAGATTACACACGTCCTTTTGAGTAAGTATTAGTAAAGGACTCCCATGTAATATATGCATTAAGGTGTGATTAGGAGGCAGTAGCGTCTAAACTCGATGAAGCAAGAGGTGGTAAATGATCAGGGACGCACGGAATATGTAATATCTAATTTGGAAGAAGATAGAGTACGCATATATATATATATATGTATCAAAAAAGAATGCTGTAGTAAGAGGTTGTTCTTGGACAAGATCTTTTGCAAATGTATAAGGAGGTTAGTTCGATCAACCTTTTAGTTTGACAGCTCAGTGATTGTGAGCCAAGCTAAGATCAATAGCTGATACCGGAATTGCAATAGGTCTAACTGTTACCCCGCTGCAGCATAAGGGCAGTAAATTCATAGATCATCTTATCTGTGTTGTCATGGTGGACTAAGGTCTAGTCTGTTATTGCATGTTACCTAGCAAATCTAAGAATGATCAAACCGCAAGGAATGAGGCCAATGAAGTTAGCCTTCTAAGAAGTTTGGAAAAGTAGAGAGCCTCAAAGTTTGACGATAAAAAATTCTCCAAAATTACAATGATGCCGGAAACTTAGAGTAAGAGACAGAGTTGTATGGTTGTCCCTATTGTATTTCAAGTGGAGTCATCTACAGGGCTAAGAATCTTACCTTCACTTAGAGAGGAGTAGAGGTGGCCAGTGGGCCGGGCTCGGGTCTGGCGGGGTCGGGGCGGGGCGGGGCGGGACGGGACGGGTGAAGGGGGCGGGATCGGGGCTGGGCGGGTCCAGCGGGATCGGGTTTGGCAGGATTTTCCGAAGTCCCGTCCCAATCCCGATCCCGTCGGAATCGGGTCGGGACTGGATCGGGTCGGGGGCGGGATCGGTATCGGGTTCCGGCGGGTTTTCCTTTTTTTTTTTTAATAACATATGTATAAAAAAACTCAATAAACAAGACAAGATAGTGTAATAAAAATATCTCAAGGTTGTTTTTGTGCCTCTTATATTATTTAATAGACATATGATTTTTTTGTAATACAAATACAATTGTCTAAATTGTAATGTTGTGGTGTTGTCCAAAAGTTGCAAATTATATAATAAAATTGCAATTAAAAAAATTACATTCTCAAAAAAACCTGTTCTAATTACTTGATAATTTCCTGTGGTTCTTCGGTTGGAATTGTTATTTGTTGGTCAAATTGATCCACGTCGCTTCCACCACCTTCGGATAAGATTTCGTTGTAGTTTTCCTCTTCTTCTTTGTTGATCTTCGGTTGACCGCACCTTCTCCGCTCGTATCCAATCTCTGAATAATACTGCAATTTCCAAGTTGTCTCCGGCTAATGAGTGTCTGTGGTCTCCTATTTGATACCCCGGCGAAAAAGCGCTTTCGACGACGCGATTGATGACGCTTGAATGTTCAAAACATCTCGGGCCATCATTGAAAGTGTCGGAAAGGTCTTCTCATTCCCCCTCCAGTATTTCGGCAAGTCTTCATGTCCATCTTCATTGATAACTTCTTGGTACGGTACAGAACCCTGCAAAACAAAAATATCAAACTCGTTAATTTGGTTAGTAGCGGTATGGCCGCACATTCTATTTCAGAGGCTTTCAATACTAGCCGCAGAAACAACATGTCTTTTGTGAGGTTGTGTTGAAGATGAAGAAGATGGTATGGAAGCCGGTAGGTTACTAGCACTTTCTTGTTGATAAAACCTCTATATTTTTTTATATTGGTCTTCTACGCTAGACAACACTTCTTCTTTAGTTTGTTCAATAGGTGGTGGGTGATTTAGATTTTTTGGACTTGGAGGTAGTAGTACTTCTATACAATCGTAAATAGTTTCAATAAGTGATTTAGTACCGTCTATTTTAATAGTCAAATTTAATACAACACCAATAATATAAATAGTGGGAATATGAATAAAATATTTTTTTATTTTGATAAACATTTTTTTAATGGCTGTCATATAAGCTGGTTTTTCCATATATTCACTAAGTAATAAAAATATTAGAGTTATATAAAACAACATAGTTGAAATAGTAGGATAATATATACCGGAAAATTCTTTTGTTGCTTGAAAAAAATTCTCTAAAAATATAATAAGTTCGGAAATTTTTACCCAATCACTATCTACAACCATATCAGCTGGATTTTGATTATGAGAGTTAAAAAATAAAGTTATAGGTTTTCTATAGTCATAAGCAACAAGTAGTTGCTCGTATAAAGAATTCCACCTAGTGGATACTTCTTCTGAAATTTTTCTATAAGATAGTCTACAATCGTGACAAGTTTTTTTATATTCTTTTCTTCGTTGTACTTTATTACTTTTAAAAATAAAGTTTATAGCAAATTGTATTTTACTAAGAATGTCTTCAAAAAGTGATAGACCATCCTTTACAATTAAGTTATATATATATGGCACGTGCATTTTATATGAAAATGATCTGGAAAAGATGGAGTTAAACTATTTTTTAAAATTGTAATAGCGTAATTGTTAGAAGAAGCGTTATCTAATGTAATAGTCATAATTTTATCGGTTATTCCGTAACAATGGCACACTTGATAAATATTTTCTGCAATAAAAGTACCAGTGTGCCTATCATCTATATATCTATATGCTAAGATACGTTTTTGCATAGACCATTTATAATCTATTCAATGACAAGTTACCATTAAATAATCATGGTCGTTAGTACTACGACCTATATCAGACGTGATAGATACTTTGCCATTAAAATGTTATAATGAATAACGTAAATATTGTTGATATTCATGTGCGAATTTAAATACATCTCTCTTAACAGTTGATCTAGGAAAATTGTTAAAAGCAGGATTATATATATCTCTAATGTAATGAATAAAACCGGGAGATGAAGGAAATGAAAAAGGCAAACCCTCCACAACAATTAATTTTGATATTGCTTCCCTATCTCTATGTTTATTGTATTTAGGGCCTACAATTCCCCCCGTCATAGGGTTAATTTGACCCTGTACTTGGTCCGGAACAGTATTAGTATGCGAACCTTGTTCCGATGGAGCGGGCATTTGTGCACCCGGTTTTGAAGCCTGGTATTGGGCATACCTAGCTGGATGAGCCCTTACTACGTATCTCATTAAACCCCCCGTCCCACCGTGACCTTTTCCAGTTTTAAATTTTAAAACATCTTTACAAATTTTACATCTAGCTACTTGATTCTCTACGTCCCTATCAAAAAATATTCATGCATCTGATTTTAATGGTCGTTTTGTTGGACCTCGCCTCATACTAGGGGGATAAGAGGCATTTCAGTTGAAGGTAGGGTGTGTTGTCATCAACATTAGTGGGTGTATCATCTATATCATCGTCTAAATTAAAGTCTTATTGAGTTCCAGAAAATAGCTCCTCGTCTAAATCTAATGGCATTGTAGAAAAATGTTCAGTATCAACAAAATCATCTTCTGTAGGAATAAGAAGCACCCTTACCATTACCCTTAAACATACCTTTTAATCCTTCCATTTTAATTATGATAATAAATAATTAAAGATAATAAAATTAAGTGCGCTAAATAAAATAAACAGACAATAATAATTTAATGAAGGAACGAATGTACCAAACGCCGACGTAACGTCGACGTGTAATCGAGAGGTTGAAAATTGAAACTTTGCTCGATGGAAGATCCTCAAGCTAGTTGTCAACTTCACTCCCAATTTCTCAAATGAATAAATAAAATTGAATATTTAGTAAACAATGTAGACTTGTAGAGAGATATATTTCGAGATTGTAGGAAGATTTGTGAGAAAGATGAAGAGAAAATGAGTTATTTATAGTTGGAAAATTGGGTTAAAGTGTAAATATAATAACTTATGGGTTAAAAATAAATATTAAGGGGTAGGGGGGTTGGGGGAGGGGGGAGGCCAAAAATGGCCGTTGCACAACGGCCAAAATCTAAAATGGTCGTTGGTGCAACGGTTATTTTTGCAAAGGGGGGGTTACGGGCGGGATCGGGACGGGTCGGGACGAGACATTGTCCCGTCCCGGTTCGAGTCCCGCTACCGATTTTTTTTTTTACTCGGGTTCGGGGCGGTGTCGGGGCGGGACCGGGCCGTCCCGGCCCACTGGCCAGCCTTAGAGAGGAGTAGTGGTACCATGCTCTTCTGTGGTCATAGATTGTTTCAACTCACCTATAGATCTTGACTAAGGTCTCACACACATGCATTTTTCTTGTGCATCCAACCTATTCACTAGTGTGAATAGGTTATACAGAAGGGTGGTATATACTCTTATGTGCGTTCCTTTTTTGACCTTTTGGTATGTATTGCCCCTTAGACCTCAACTATAGATCAGATCCACCAGACAAGTTGTATGGCTATGCAATTTGAAGAATATTGGGACTTGAAAGAGGAGCATTTTTCCTTTGAAGAAGAAAGAACTTGGTAGTGAAAAGGCCTGTTGTTGACTTGTTGCTCATGTAATTGAACCGGAATCAAATTTTAGTAGAACTTTTACATTCATATTTAATTGAAACGCTAGCACAACCCCTGAAATTTTTTAGGTTCAATCACACTGTTCAGGATCCATTCACTTGGACTTGTTCCTCTTCAAAGTTTATCATTTCAATATGTCAGATACCCTTGTTTCTCAGAACCACTAAATATTTTCTTGATTGGAAGTAAAAGCTTCACTTACATGTAAAAAAATTTAAAAAAACAAATCCTAGAAAATTTATCTGTAATATCATTCAATATTCTACTGGAGGTCTTTTAGTTTCTATTCTATATGACTTCTTGATACAGGATAGCTTTTTTATGCTTTTGTAGCGTCATGTTTAATCTTATGGTTCGGTTATACTGATGGACTTAAACCGTCCAAAAAAGGGTTTGGGTGACGGTGTGTTGTGGGGGTGGGGGGGCAGACCTCATGCTCTGCGGAAATTGACTAAGTACTTCTACCAAAATTTCTCTACCGTGCTCCTTATTCTGTGCCTCTTTCATCAGCTATTGCTTAACAGGTTCAAAATAAGCTAAATACCTGCTTCAGATAAACTTTGATGGTGTTGAAATAAGCTAAAACCTGCCTCCCATAATACCTTCTCCGGATTCATCATTTTCAAGATCTTGACTTCCTGTATCAACTCCTTACTTGTACAATGCATTAAACGATAAAAAAATCATTTTTAGTGCACTAGTTGATCTATAATTTACAAATCTTCGACTGATCGGTTACTCATCCCAAAAGAATAATAAACGAAAAGGTTTGCCTGGTCCGGGTGATATGTTGAGTTGTGGGATTCTTTATCAGTTATTAGAACCATGAATACCAAGAGAGGCCTTTAGTTTTTTAGAAATATTTACTCATCAAAACTTTCTTCATTTATCCTTTCTCTTCTCCTTTGTGTGCTCCACTTTCCTGCTGCGTACTTTTTATTTTTGCAGTATGAGAAGTAGATGTCAGTATGAAGTTTCTCTTATGAGCTGTGGTTGGATAGGGCCTTCATAAGATCCATCATCACAGGCTGTGTGTTGGTCAAACAGACTTTATATTTCACATTTAACTTGTGCATGTGTATATCCTTTCTCACATAGATGCTTCTTTATCAGGAATGTCAAGAAATCAGAGGATGATGTTCCTGTTCCATCTCTATTAAAGAGTGCACTTCTTTGGGGTATATGTCCTTTATTACTTTGATCCAGCATTTGCTAATTAACTTGATGAAAAGCATATAGTTTCCAATAGCTACATCACATGTCATACACTCTTTACATGTCTTGATATATTATCTCTTTGTTTTCCCAATATCGCCCTGAAATTCTATCGACTTCAATTTTGATGCTTGTAATTCCACTCAAATGCTGGACAACACAAACCATTATCCGTAGCTCCGTCCTTGTTATTCACTGTGAGATAGTGGAGAGGCCTTGTTACCTGCACTTGTCTGAATGAAAGATAAATTATTTCACTTGTATTTTGGTTGGCAATCACATCTCAGTGATGAAAACGCAATTAAGAAATTATAATCTCATGTTGTCTGTTTAGAAGATTGACAAATCAACTTTATCCTACAGCCAGTAGAACATGCTGAAAATTTTGAAAGAAATATAATTTCTGCTTGAACCTTTCAGGTTTCGTATTCTACTTGAACATTCAGATTTTAAATTCTGTTTACTATCTTATCGTCCTCCTTTCGAAATCTTCAACCAATTTATTTACCACATCTCTGTGACATCCCCTTGGAAAAAGGAATGTCATGGGAGCCCGATTGGATGCTCCTACCCCACCATGCCTGACCCTTTATCTTACCTTAAGAAATTCCCTGTAAGGTATATTATTCTTCCCGGGATTAGCTTTTCTGGTGCATCATTATTCTCTCACTCCCAAATATGAATAGTTCGTCATTCCAACATAGGACATTCAAGCTGAACCCCCCTTGTTGTGTTTTGTTTACTGATATGTTTTACTCATTTTAGGTGTTTTCCTTGGAGTTTCTTCAAATACTCGGTTGCAGATTATAACTGGATTAGAGCGTGTACTGGAATCATCCCCTGTGGGAAAGCAGTTTCCGCCTGCTGCAATGGCATTTACAGTTGGTGTGCGGTTTGCCAACAATGTCTATGCCGGAATGCAGTTTGTGGATTGGGCTAGATGGAGTGGGGTGCAATAAGTACTCATTCTCCAAGTTCAAATGCAGCATTCTTTTACAACCATACCTGCATTTAACAACAATACCTTGATCATGCATTATTCATTGAAAGCTTTTTAATCAATAATTCAAGTCGTCTTTTAAGATCAAAGAAAAAACATGTTTGTTCTGTCGTTGTACTTCGATTTCTTCTGTCTCAGTTAGATTATGAGCCCAAGTTAACATGATTTATCCAGTACAATGTGCAGCGTGCCATCTGTTTGAATTAGAATCTTTTACAACTTGCTATGCTGATACTTGCCCAGTGTAACATTGATAGACTTGAGCATATAAGAAGATCCAAGGTTCTGTGAGAATACATGCATGCGTGCCAGGTTCGCGTGCACACACACATGCACCAAACTGCCCCCGTACAATCTATCCACAAACATAAGCGATCTGATCATCTTTGTTGTTTTCTCTAAACATAGATGACTCTAGAGCGAACTCAATGGGTTCAACTCAACCCATTACTTTTTCCCCCATTCGAAATACATATGCAAGAAAACTTCATGCATGTGCTGTAAATTAGACTCGTCATTTTGAACCCACTGAATATATATAAATTCTTGATTCTTATCTGTCAATACAAGGCTACAAAATGCAGAAAACAATATTCAACCAACAAAACCATGCAACAGCTGTCCTCCAATAATACTATGATCTCTTCCTAACTGACGATTTTGTGCTTCGAATCCGCCACCAAACATGAATCCCTCATTATTTGCATCGATACCAAAACGTCGTGCTGCATTTCTTGGAAAGGGCTCCGATAAACCCCCAATTCCAATTCCATTGTTCTGATGAAGTCCCAACGTTAATGACACCCCACTATTCCCGCCTGACGCTCTCACTTGATCGACTCTAACATGAGAATGAGGCGAAAAATTGTCGTATGATAATTTCATTTGATCTGCTGGATCAATATTTCGTGTTCGCTTGGATGGAACTTGTTGAAATTGTTGTGCAGATGTAGATGGATTTTGATCAGATGGAAGTGAATTATTATTCGTGGGAAAGTTTTCGATGGGATTGTTGTTGTTGTTTTGGCCCTGGCTTTGTGAAGCAGATTTGTGAGCTTGCCTAGTTTCAAGCATGTGTATCTCTTCCACCATAGGCTTCCATAGTCTAACTCTTGCATTGATAAACCAGTTAGAAACCTGATCCCATTAGTGAAATACATTGAATTAGATATTGTATAATATGCATGTGTGCAAAAAGACATGTAATTTGACTAAGCACATAATTTAAGAAAAGAATGAAAGAGTACTTTTGAAACTTGTGGTGTTAAACGTGTTATAACATTTGTGTAGCTATAACACTTATGAAATTTATGGTTTCAAACATGCCATAATGTGTAACTACAAAAAAATTGTTAATGGTGAATTGAGAAATTTAAATTAAATTGTTTCAAATTTAGAAGTGAATCATTCTTTACTAAACACATTTAAAAAATGAGTTTACATTAATCAAAGAGTGTAAATTTGAAAAATGCACACACCTGATTCCTTGAGAGACCAGTCTGTTTGGCCAACATTACTTTGTCAGAGTCTGTGGGATAGCTGCAACAATAATAAAGTTAAAATTGCAGAACAAAACCATTAATATTCAGTTCATCCCTGGATCACCTTTCAAAAAAGATAGAGAGAAGGGTAATTATATATGTTTTTCAACATACATATTCTACAACGCGTTTTACAGTTTTAAGTCCATACTTACAGCTTTTTATGGTGTTATCTACTGTTAATAGACGATTCTTCTTCTTTGGAAAAGAAGTTGAGTGTGAGAGGAGTGAAAAGAAACTCCGGTAGTCGATTCTATGCTAGCGTCTTCGACTGATGGTTTAGATTTTTTTTTACTCGGGAACTGTCAATATATAGGTGGGAGTGTATGAGTATAGGAATAGAGGGGGTTAACCGCGTCCTAGGCGCAATAACCAATGTTATTTTTTTAATGTTAATTTACTAGATTAACATACCTCATTTTAATAAAGAAATTTGACTTGTCTAAATATATTTGATGTTTGGTTTTATTTATACGTGACAACTATTGAATAGTGTTAACAGATTGTGGCTTTGATTATAAGTCATTATTAGCAATAATACCTAAGATGGAGATCAAGTGGTGTTGTGCAAAATTCGACACCACCACAACAATGATCAGGTTCAAGGCAGATTTATATCAAGTTGTAGCCTATTGATGATAATGAAGATTTTTTTATCAAACAAGAGAAAAATCCGAGCTACTACATGTGGAGAAACAAAAGCTTTAATGACATTTTTAACAATCCTGCTACGATAATTTTAAAAAACAGAAACCATTTTAACCCTGCAAGGGCTCATTTTTAATCCTGCAAAGGGCTTAGTTTTAACCCTGCAAATGACTCATTTTTAACCCGCAAGGGCTCCAACACTTTTAACCCGCAAGGTCTCCATTTTTAAACATGTCAAGTAGCAATGATGAAGATTATATGAAGATGGAGAATCAAAATTATTTTGCCAGAAAATTCAGGCCAAGGGGAGATTGAGACTAATTGTTGTGCAAATTTCCAACAATTTCTAGGAAAGCAAATCAGTCACCGTGCAATATTTTCGGTGACAACATAGTTGTCCGCTACAAAATTACTTTCAAGTAGTGTTGCTCAAATTCCAACACCACCACGAGGTAGATCAGTCTCTTCCGACCAAAATCCAGTCAGTGGCACCGACAAATACTCACTCATGTGCCACCACGTGCCGCTCGAAGTGCTAGCTCTGGCTAACGCGTCAGATACACGCGCCACACATGCACCTTTTTCAGGCTAGATCTCGGTGATTTTCTTCTCGGGTTATGTTCGTCATATTTCGGTACGTCTCTCGATTTTGATATGTTAAACTCCAAAAACACAAAAATTGGAAGTTCAAGTCCTATGATTACTTCAAAATCCTTGAGGAGATCAAAAAATCGCACATCACAGTTCATGAAGAAGCGACGAGGAGGAAGTTATCTTGAAAGATCTCAACCTAGGTGTAATTATTGTAATAGGCTTGGACACATTCGTGGAGTATGTTATTCTCTCCATGATGACCTTGAGGAGAGAATGAAGTTTATATGAAGCAACCACCTTGTTTTGTTGCTTAGGGGGAGTCTAGCTTAGTCAACCAATTGTGTCGAGCACTTTATGGTCTGAAACAATCTCCTCGAGCCTGGTTTGGAAAGTTCAGCATAGTAATTCAGGAGTTTGGCATGACTCATAGTGAAGCTGATCACTCAGTGTTTTATCGGCGTACCGTTCCAAATCTGATATTTCATGAGAGGACTAAACACATTGAGATTAACTGTCACTTTGTTAGAGAAAAGATACTTCTCCGGTGATATTGTTATAAAATTTGCGAAGTCGAGTGATCAGCTTGCAGATATTTTCACCAAGTCACTCACTGGTCCTCGTATTAATTACATCTGTAACAAGCTCAGTACATATGACTTGTATGCACCAGCTTGGGGGGTGTTAGAATAGCAATAGGATTTAATATATAATATCCTACTAGGAAAATAATTGTAATGCAACATAGGAATAGGATTTCATATATAGTATCCTACTCGAAAAAGAATTGCAATGGAGTGTCTATAAATAGAGCTCAGTGTAATCATGTAGATACACAATAATTCAATAATATATTTTCTCTCATAATTTCTCACAAATTTAAATCTCATAATGGAATTTCTTATAGAAGTTCACATATATAGTTAATGTACTTAAAAAGGGATAATAAAATTAGAGTTACAAAACTTTGCATGTAATACGAGCAAAACGGTAGCACGCTTAGATTCACACACTTAGGTCGCGAGTTCGAATCCATGCAAGTGCGCGTGCTAATATTTTATCTTTTCCTCAATTTTAATATGTTTTTAAATATAATTGAACTATGTACTGTTTATTTCTTCTAAAATAAGTCATGTTTGAACCTTTAGAAGTTATCGCAAGAAAGAAGTTACACAAAAATCGCGCAATTCATACTAGTATTTGAATGAGTAAATATTAGATGATATAGTATTAAATTTAACCGTGTTAGTATATTTTATTGCAAGCATTATTTATGTGTGGATGTAATGACCCGCTTGGTCGTTCTTCAAATTTGCCAAAGATATTGACAAGTACTACGGGGATTTGCACCATGGTACTCTTACTAGTGATTAAAAGACAAGACAACTCTTCAATTTCTCTATCACATTTTACGAAAAATTACACACAATTAGCCAAGAAAATTGATGGTAGGTTTATTGAACCACTCGACTACCTACTACACAAATAGTCACCTACAATTCAATTTGCTTCAGTTTTCAGTCTATATAATGTTGTTGCATATGACCAACTTTTTTCGGACTGTCTTGTTTTCAGGCCTCCACGTCCGTCCGAGAGGTCACGGGTTCAAGCCGTGGAAACAGCATCTGGCAGAAATGCAAGGTAAGGTTACGTACAATAGATTCTAGTGGTCCGGCCTTTCCCCGGACCCCATGCATAGCGGGAGCTTAGTGCATCGGGCTATCCTATAATGTTGTTACATATACGGCTATATACACCACACATTAATCAAAATTTCTCTAAACTTCTCTTTTCTGATTTAAGTTTTATCTTGAAAAAATGGCACACCAAAAACGGCAAAAAGAAACATCTTGATCAAGGCTGACTTTGGAAATGTTATGGCAGAGCAATCTGGAGAATCGAGTAACAACAACCCCTACCTTGTTGGTTGCTGCTGGGATTGATGTTATGTAGGTTGGTCGTAGGGTTTGTTTTTTGTGGGTGGATATTTTTGTCGTCCTCATGCGGATGTTTCTTTGTGGTTTTGTCTTATATAGGGTGATGTCTTTGGGGAGTGATGTATGCGTTGTGGTTTGATGCAAACCCCTTATTTTGTATGTACTATTTTCGTTGCTACGTATGTTCTTGCAACGACTATATATATATATAACATGCAGTTATTACTATTACATCTCCATCTTAAATATTATTGCTAATAATGACTTATAATCAAAACCATAAATTGTTAACATTATTCAATAATTATCACGTATAAATAAAACCAAATATTAAATATATTTAGATAAGTCAAATTCCTTTATTAAAATGAGGTATGTTTACCAAGTAAGTTTAACATTGAAAAAAATTACATTGGTTATTGCACCTAAGACGCGAACCCCCTCCATTCCTATACTCATACACCCCCACCTATAAGAAAAAAAACCTAAACCACCGGTCGAAGATACTAGCATAGAAAAGACTACCGAAGTTTCATTTCACTCCTTTCACACTCAACTCCAAAGAAGACAAATCGTCAATTAACGATAGGTACATGCAGCCTAAGTGTTTGATTGCACTTAATGAATGAAGTTCGGGAGGAGATGGTAAATGTTCCTTCACTTTTTAGTAAGAGATCTCATATTCGAGACCTAAAAATCAATGAAGTTTTCCCCGGTAGAGCGTTAAAATCTAAAATTGTTAGGCCAGTGGATTAATTAATGACACCGGATGCTTGAAGCAAAAGATATATGTAGTTTTTCACTTCAACATAGATAAAAAGAAATCGTTACAACATAGATAACAAGAATTTGCTACTCTCTCAGTTTTATTTTATACGATAATATTTAATCAGGCACAGAGCTCAAGGAAAAAAAAAGACTTATATTACCGAACAAAACTATCCCAAGAACTTGTAGTCCACTTTAACACGCTACCACATTTCTATAGTTATAAAGAGCATATCACAAGGATAAATAAGAAGGTTAACATTAAAGAGCTTCCAAATATGAAAATGTTTATGCTTTTGGAACATATCAAAAAGAAAAGAGTAAAGAATGTCATAAGGAGGGGTGGTGCTAGCATGGAAAGTATGGGTTTGGCAGAACTTGCTGCCAACTTTGGTCCAAATTCTGTATATTTTTCGAGAAATTCACTGAAATGTGTATATAAACAAACTTCAAATCCAAAATTCATAGATTTTAAATTATGGATCAGCTTATGGTCACAAATATAAACTATAAAATGAAACAGGTGAAGTAGTAATACTTACGGGTGCAAGAAATGGTCAAACAACCAAGCCCTAAGAATAGTTACAGCGCGCTCCGGTAGGCCTCTTTGTGGTCTCCAAACAGGCTGATGCTCAACAAATCCAGCATTGTGGATTGCTACTCTTTGGCAATTATTATAACTAAGGCTGCCTTTTCCAACTGATCTTGTAGTGGTAGAATCATCACAATTTATTTGACTATGAGATTTGATTGTGTAGTGCAGTTGGTCAGTAATTGCATTTTTTAGGCACCTAAAGTGTTTGGACAATGCCTTTAAAGATAGGTTTGCAAATGGGGCTGCATTACCAAGTCCAGGAACTGATTCAAATGATGCCACTACTCCTTGTAGCTGTTGATAGTACTGCTTATACCTTCTATATACCTGAAATATATCACCCAAAATGAGTAATTAGACAAGAATATGCAACGAGAAATTTCTTTAATATCATAGATACTCCTATCTAAGTTTGATTTAGGCACGAAATTTAAGAAAATAGGTGAAGTATATTGTACCAAAATATCATTTGAATCTTGTGCTTTGCACACATCATGTGAGATATTAAAACTAAAGACTTGCATACTAAATATAATAAGCACATTTCTTTTCAAACAAAGTATAAAAAAAAAATAACACATAAATTGAGGCTGTTGGAGTATTTTGCTTATTTGAAATCTTGAGTGCAAAAAGGTCACCCAAATATGAATGTGTTGAATTCCCAAGAACAACTCTGTTGGAAAATAATAATTCACAGAGATAATATCTGCTGTAAACAATAAGAATAACAGAGTAACAAAAATACAAAGTACTTTTAACATGAAAAATATAAATGCCTGAGAGGAGTATTATAATAATATTATAGTGAAAAATCTAATACTCCCGCAGTTTAAATTTGTTTGTCTTAATTTGATTGAGCACATAGTTTAAGAAAGTAAAAAAGATTTTTGAATCTCATGGTTTTAAACCAAGTATATTTATTATATACCAAAATGCTCTTTCTTCTTGTGGTCTAAAAATGACATGAGAGATGTTGAAACTAAAGAGTTGTCAAATTAGAAAAAAGTCATTCTTTTTAAACAAACAGAAAAGTATAGTAGGACAAACAAGTTGAAACAAAGGGAGTGCTTAGTAATATCAAAAGACTACTACGTCATACACAAAAGAAGATAACCTTCTTTTATTTTACACAACTCATTATAATACCGCTTAAATTTCTAATTTCTCTACAAAGTTAATTTCTTACATTATCTTTTTTGGTGAAAAGAAAGATTTTATTAGTCACCAGACAAAAGAACAATTTACAATATCCTATGCTATACTTGAGATCTCAGCATCCCTTGATCTTCTATATCTTCTATCAATAAGTAAACTATCTATCTAAGCTAAGTGTGTGTTTATGTATAGTTGCTCTATCCATTGCCTGCCATGTCGACATTCCTTCTTCCTCTTCTGACTCTTTGCTCTTATCTGCACCTCTTGTTTGATCTGGTCACACACTAGTCTGGGTAGTGGCACTTGCTGGTGCCATATAGCTGCATTTCTAGTCCTCCATATGCTATACACCAGTGCTACCGAGACTGC
The DNA here is from genome assembly GCA_034509755.1 of Anisodus tanguticus. Lineage (NCBI taxonomy): Eukaryota > Viridiplantae > Streptophyta > Magnoliopsida > Solanales > Solanaceae > Anisodus > Anisodus tanguticus. The sequence goes on along the minus strand of CM067540.1, from coordinate 49,486,882 downwards.
AATTATGAAATCCCTACAGTTTTTGCATTTCATGCCCCTTGTCAGCCTTCTCCACAAGCCTTCTTATTAGCGAATATTCTCTGTAGCAACTGCAGCAACACCAGCAGCAGTGGTCCAACCAGCAGCAGCAGTGGCCCAACCAGCAGAACTGGGCCTCGCCTGCATGCCCGTACCCGACTGCAGGGGCCCAGTTCCAGCAGCCTTGGTCGACTGGCCTCTTGGGCCCTGCCCCAGCCACCAGGCAGGCCCACCAGCAGCACCACCTGGTTGCAGTCCAGCAGCCCAGCGGCCTGGCCCCGACTGATTTGGGTCAGGCCTACACCACCGTGAACCTTCAACAGCCCGACGACAATTGGTACATGGACACCGGAGCCACATCTCACCTCACCCGGTCGTCAGGTAACCTATCTCAACTACGTCGGTTAAAGTGTCCTCAATTTATTACTGTCGGCAATGGTCATCGCATTCCAATTGAAGGTTACGGTAACACACACACCAAACATCCACACCCACCTTTCTCCCTAAACCACGTCCTATACACACCTAACATCATTAAAAACTTAATCCTCGTTAGAAAATTCACTAGCAATAATTCTGTGTCTGTCGAATTTGACCCTTTTGGTTTTTCTGTGAAGGAATTCAATACGGGGAAAATTCTTACACGCTGGGTAACACACACACCAAACATCCACATCCACCTTTCTCCCTAAACCACGTCCTATACACACCTAACATCATTAAAAACTTAATCCTCGTTAGAAAATTCACTAGCAATAATTCTGTGTCGGTCGAATTTGACCCTTTTGGTTTTTCTGTGAATGAACTTAATACGGGGAAAATTCTTACACGCTGCAATAGTGTGGGAGATCTCTACCCATTCACTCAATCTTCCGCTGTCAGACCGCAAACACCTCTATCCCTTGCGGCAATCTCTCCCTCCACTTGGCACAACAGACTCGGACACCCCGAAGACCCAATTTTTACTTTTCTTAGGACTTCTAAGCGTATTCAATGTAATAATGGAAAAATTGTCCAACACTGTTTTTCTTGTCCACTAGGCAAACATACTCGTCTTCCATTTATGTCATCAAACAGTGTTACTTTTTCTCCCTTTGATATTGTTCATGCTGATTTGTGGACATCTCCGATTGTTAGCTCTTTGGGTCTAAATTCTATCTAGTATTCTTGGATGATTTTTCACATTTTGTCTGGATTTACCCACTGAAATTCAAATCTGAAGTTTTTACAAAATTCTTCGAGTTTCAAAAATTCATTAAAACACAATTTGAAAAATCTATCAAATCATTCCAATGTGATAATGGACGTGAATTTAATAACTCGGTATTTCACAATTTCTGTTCTAAACAAGGCATGATTTTCCGTTTTTCTTGTCCCTATACTTCTTCCCAAAACGGAAAGACTGAAAGAATTATACGTACCATCAATAACATGGTTCGCACACTTCTGTTTCATGCCTACCTACCACCGCCTTTTTGGGTCTATGCTGTCAAAATGATAGAATCCCTTCTTAATATTTTACCAACTAGCACACTCCAAAACAAGACCCCTACCGAAATCTTATACCGTAGGCTACCATCATATGATCACCTACGTATTTTTGGATGCTTATGCTACCCCAACATGGCCTCTACTGCACCTCACAAACTTGCCCCTCGCACTCTGCCATGTGTCTTCCTTGATCTATCTCCTAATCATCGAGACTACTTGTGCTATGACATTGCTACTCGCAAAATCATCGTCTCCCGTCATGTCACCTTTGACGAGACAACCTTTCCTTTTTTCAAATCTCCAGAAATTTCAGACCACCGATTACATCTTTCTCGATGAACCAAGTACGTCCCCGGTCATCCAAAATCTATACCAACGAGCCCTCTTGTTCCGACGGTCTCGCCATTGTCCGGCACCACCCCAACGCTCCTCCCCTGCTCACCCCTACGCCCCCGGTCGAGTCACCGAAACCGGTCCGGTGACGACTCCGCCCACCGGTCCGAACCGGTGGATCAGCAACCTCCCAGCCCCGACCCACCGCCACTGCCGTCTCATCGCATGGAGACTCGTGCACAACATGGGATCTTCAAACCCAAGGTTCACTTCAATCTCTCCACACAAACCTTATCACCCATTCCAAAAAATCCAAAACTAGCAAAACTGGACCCAAATTGGAATGCAGCCATGTGTGAGGAATTTAACGCTTTAACCAAACAGAACACTTGGGATTTGGTACCTAGACCCGAAGGTATGAATGTTATTCGGTGTATGTGGCTATTTCGGTACAAGTTCAGAGACAGTGGTGACTTAGAGAGGTTTAAGGCAAGACTAGTCGCCAATGACACTAATCAACAGGAGGGTATTGATTGTGGTGAGACATTCAGTCCGGTTGTTAAACCGACTACTATTCGGACTGTTCTCAGTATTGCTATGGGCATGCATTGGCCGATTCATCAGCTTGATGTCAAGAATGCATTCCTTCATGGGGATTTGAAAGAGACTGTGTACATGCATCAGCCTCTTGGCTTTGTTCATTCGACAGCTCCGCAGTTTGTGTGTCGTCTCAAGAAGTCATTGTATGGATTGAAATAGGCACCCCGCGCTTGGTATGATCGTTTTGTCAGGTATCTTCTACAGATTGGTTTTGTATGTAGCAGGTGTGATAACTCTCTCTTCACTTTTCACCGAGATAGCAGCACTACATATTTAGTATTATATGTCGATGACATTGTTCTTGCTGCCTCATTTGACGGTTTGAAGAATGAAATCATTGCTCTACTCAAAACTGAATTTGCTATGACTAACTTGGGCAAGCTAAGTTATTTTTTGGGTATATCGGTAACCAGATCTGCAGTCACTATGTTCATGTGTCAGCACAAGTATGCAGAAGAGATAGTGTACAGGGCCAAGATGGCAAATTATAAAATTATGCCAACTCCGGTGGACTCCAAATCCAAGCTTAGTGCCAATGATGGTGCGCCAGTTTCTAATCTCACTCTATATCGGAGTCTAGCAGGTGCTCTTCAGTATCTTACATTCACTAGGCCTGATATTGCATATGTCGTTCAGCAGGTGTGTCTGTTCATGCATGACCCCAGAGAGTCCCATTTTGCCGCCCTCAAACGTATTATCAGATACGTTAAGGGCACACTAGACTTTGGATTACACCTATACCCCTCTGCCCCCAACCAAGTTACTTGCCTACACGGATGCAGATTGGGCAGGATGCCCAGACACACGTCGCTCCATCTCAGGGATAATCTTATCTCATGGTCCGCCAAGAGGCAGGCCACACTATCCCGTTCGAGTGCTGAAGCAGAATATCGTGGTGTTGCTAATGTAGTTGCTGTTGAGATCTGTTGGCTCCGAAATCTTCTTTTGGAGCTCCAGTGTCCACTCTGCAAGGCGTCTATAGTCTATTGTGACAACATATCTGCCATCTATATATCTCATAATCCGGTCTAACATCAGCATACTAAGCATATTGAGATGGATATCCACTTTGTGCGAGAGAAGGTTGCCCGTGGTCAGGTCAAAATATTACACGTGCCTTCCTCTTATCAGTATGCAGACATCTTCACAAAGGGACTACCGCGACAACTCTTCACCGACTTCCGATACAGCCTTAGTGTTCGGCCTCCTCCCGCTCCGTCTGAGGGGGAGTATTAGCGAATATTCTCCGAATATTCTCTGTATATTTTGTAATTATGATAGATGTATATTTAAGGTAACTTAGGATTCTAATTGTATTAGCAATCAACCTTTGTAAGGTAAGTTAGGATTCGTACCATATTAGGAATCAACCTTTGTACAACTATATATATTGTAAATAATGAAAGGAATCCCTAAGGGAAATTATTCCATCTTTCACCTCTGTCCTCTCAACCCCATCCAGTCCATTAAACTAGCCAAACATGTACTTGAAAACAGACACTCAAAATACAAGTGTGTTATGCTCTCTACTGCATCTCCACATAATCCACAAGTTTCATCATCTGTAATGCATGTTCTCTTCAGCCTTTGCCTAGTTAGCAACCTGTTGTGAGCTGCTAGCCATCCTATGAAGCAGTGCTTGGGAGTGTTGAGAGTATTCCACACCCATCTGCTCCCTTGCCACACATCCATCTCCCCTTTCCTCCTATAGTACTCACTATGTATGGAGTATTCCACATCCATTTGTGAATTGCTCTTAGCTCTCTTTATGTTTTCTTACTTCTTTGAATGGTGTCAAGAAATGAAAGAATTGAGCTGCTATTTGTAGGAGAACTTGCCAGTAGGGGCGAATTTAGAGGGTGTTCACCCGAACACACTCGGCAAAAAATTATAGTGCATATATAGGGTATGTTTTCTGTGTTTATGCACATATATTAACCTTTAAACACCCTGAACAAATACAAAAGGTTAGCTCAAATGGTTCAGGGTGTTCAAAATTATCTTTATTGTCCCAAGTTCTAGTTCTAGGGACAACATTATTTTGTATGCTCAGCTTAGGTTGTTTTTTTCGAACACCCTGCATGAAAATCATGCATCCACCCTTGCTTGCCAAGAACAAAAACCATCAAATTGGTTTCCAAAATATGTTGCACCCTAGAGCAGTTATGACATCATTATTTTTCTTCTAGTTATGGGATAAATTCCCACAAATTAAACTCATGAACCCCTAGTTTCATACCACATTTGATGTCATTAATTCCTATCCTTATGATGCTAATACGCACTTTCAATGAGAATAGTTAAGAGTTTTACGATATATGTGAAGTGTTTTGAGCAATTGATCAGCAATGGTATCAAAATCAATCAAAGATTTTGTGATTATATTGAGCTTGAATGGCTTTTGAGATAAAACAATAAGGGCTCGTTTGATTGGGAAACAAGTTATTCCAGATTAATTATTCCGAGATATATTAGTTATCTCTTGCTTGTTATCCCACCATTAATTTGGGATAAAAATAATACTACAATTCTGAGATTAGTTATCTCAACCAAATGTGAAATACATTCGTCTCAAATTTAATTCCGTAATTAGTTATTCCTTATCACTAATACCAAACGGCCTTTAATAGCAACTTCTACAAGAATGTGAACAAGAAAAAAGAGAAAAGTGAATAAAATGTTGTATTGGACATTTAGGTCTCTTGGCCTATAAAGTACCCACCTTTATAAGTGATCACGTAAGCAATAGTCCAATTAGAACGCTAGTTTTGGCTACAAGCTAAGAGAGTTACCTAAATAGTTTGAATAATATTGGATTGAAGTTGAAATAAAATAAAGAGTCCAATTAGAACGTTAGTTTTGGCTACAAGCTAAGAGAGTTACCTAAGTAGTTTGAATAATATTGGATTGAAGTTGAAATAAAATAAAGAGCATTCGGAAGTTAATTAAAGTTGTGCTTAGATATAAATTTCAGAGGAAAAATGAAAATTGAAGATATGTGAATGAAAACTATTATTTTAGTTATAATTCGGTAATATGGACTTATGGAGTACCAATTAATTGAGAAGATACACTCAAGAAAATAGATTTTTTCTTCTCCCACTTAAGTCATATAGTTCACGAAAGATCTTCAGAATTTTATTTAGTTTTTTTCCTAATGTATTTAAGAAAGAAAATAAGAGGAAAGAGGGTCGTGAATATAATTTGTCCCTATGGTAAATATTTTTCTTTCCTTATAGATTCCCCTAATGTCTTCATTATAACCTATTAGAACTCCTCCCAATACTGTCAGTCACTTTAAGGCACCAATATTTGTGCATATATTCCCCTCAATCACCTTTTTTCCAAAAAGATGATTTAGTGATCGAACCTCTATGCCTAAAAAGCATACGCATCCAAATACCTAATAATACAACCAAGAGTCAAAAGAATTTAGTTTATATGTGCTAAGAGCATATATAAATTGGATACTGCATACATTGACCGATAACTGTAAGCTACATTGAAAGAAATTACTTTGAGAGTTTTGACAAGGTAGCAACAGGTAGTATTATAGGATAGAAGTGAAAACACTATCTTAAGAAATTTAAACAAACCATATTGTGGCGAACAAGACATATATAATAATGGTAAGAGTTTAATTTCTAATAGGAGTAAACAACGATACTGTTTACTTAGAAAATAACTAATAACTTAACAAGTGTAATCCCACGAGTAGAGTTTAGGGAGAGTAGAATGTACGCAGACCTTAACCTTACCTTGAAAGGTAGAGAGATTATTTCTGATAGACTCTCGGCTTACTATTTACTTAGAGAAATAAAGCACAAAGTTGAAATTGAGAATGGATATTTGGAATTTATGAGTTTCACTTCAGGAAAAAAAAAGTTGTGAGTGAAAACTTAAAATACTTCTTAAACTAGTTTTTAAAAATTCAAATTTCATGTTTCAAGTTTGAAATTGAAATAATCCACCAAATTGTAAAACAAATACTCCTTATGTTTTCAATTTATGTGAACTTACTTTTCTTTTTAGTTTTAAAATGTCAATTTTATATTTAGTAACTTTTTAATTTTCATATTGGCCGGTTTAACACCACAAGATTCAAATAACATTTTGATAGATTACATAGTACACAATTTGAGATTTTTCTTACTTAAATTTTATGTTCAGTCAAATTAAATAATCCAAAAATATAAAAAAGGGCAGTCTGGTGCACTAAGCTCCCGATATGCGCCGGTCCGGAAAGACCGGACCACAAGGGTCTATTATACGCAGCCTTAGCAAGAGGTTGTTTTCACGATTTGAACTCGTGACAGCAACTTTACTGGTTACTCCAACTCTCCCCTTCAAAATAATCCCAAAATATCATTTTAAATATTTGAAATCAAATCTATGGCCATACACGGTTACGCTACCTGATAGTGTAAACATGTAAATTGTAAAACAAGCTAAAAATGAATTCAGCAGGAGTTCAAACACAGTAGAACAGTAAGGTATAATTCTTAAATATCAAAACGATAAAATAAAAATACCTCATCAAGCATTGAAATTAACTTGGACTTGTTCCTCCTGTGCTCACTACTTCCATCATCATCACTAATAGATGGTGCATCTGTTGAAGGATCCATCACTAGTGCCACACAATCATCATCATCATCACCAGCTTCTAAAAAATTCTCATGCGCATTAATTCCCCTACCCACATCACAAACGTCATCCATCAACTGTTGGGCAGGCTTCAAGAATCTTGATCCCTTGAGTATTGAAGCATACCCAGTAAATGGTCCAAGAATAGTACCACTACTCTTTGATGAATCATATATTTGTAAATTTAGCTCTAGCGGAACACTACTACTATTACTACTCATTTGATGATGATGATTATGAGATGATAAAGATAAAGACAAACCTTGACCTGTCGTAACATTATTACTATTATTATTATTATTGTTGTCCTTGTTGTTGGTAATCATATTTGCCTCATGAGCTGATGATGATAATGGTTCTTGTTTATACGGCATATTATTATGAAAAGATGAGTGATCAAGAAATCGAAGATTCTGATGATGAGGGTTGTTATAAAGAAAAGGGTTGGGGTTAATATCTTGAAAAGAGGAGGATTGTTGTGGATCCATCAAATGGAGGCTTGAAGGGATAGTAGTGAGTAGTGATAGATCGTTATTACTGTAAAAAGGTAGTAAAGCAGTGCAATCGGAGACTCCTCTAAGCCTATCTCTTCGGCTTTGTTGTGGGACATGGTATGCTTCAAATCCTTCAGCCATCAAACACTGCAAACTAAGCTATAGGGAAAGAGAAGCACAGTACAGTATTTTTTATACCTAAGTAGATAGAGAGAAGGAGAAGAAGGAGAGATGAGTCAGGAACAGTGAAAAAGATGTGGGGGTGATGGGATGATGAAATGAAAGGCTATGATTATGACTCTCTAGCTAGCTCATCATCATATCTTTCACTTCTAGCTGCAAAATATTGGCACACTGAGAGAGAGAGAGAAAGAGATGATTTTTTATATATATAGAGTGTCACAATATTTATAGAGATAGTAGTTCTGATTTCTCACCACTACTATTAGTAAATCGCGAAATATTTTTGAAGGATCAGGATTTGAGAACAGAGCAACTGATATCAACTACAAGATTTTACCCCATAAGAAAACAAATTACTCCCACACAGTTTGAACTCACGCTGCAGAACTCCAGTTGAATTTTAAGTTCGTCTCCTTTGTCATCCAGCTATGCCGGGGACCGAGAGGATTTCTTGTTAATTCAGTAGGGGGCATTTTGTGGAGTATAGTAAGAATTAATTTTAATATAAAATTTAGCATAAAATGATGCTCCCTCCGACTATAAGTCACAATAATTAACAATTTAAAATATTTAAAAGACATAAAATAATCATGATAATAAAAAAAATTGTTTGAATCTCAAAATTCGAAAGGTGCCACATAAATTGAGACGGATGGAGTATTTCCTTCGCCTCATGAAAAGAGTTATGGCTAAAAACTATCGCTCATCTACGGCAGTAGGTTCATTTTGGTCCATCAAATATAACCTTGAGCATATTTAATCCCTTAACTATGGGAGTATGTTCATTTTGATCCCTCAAATATAATCCTGAGTATATTTAATGTTACACCTCGTAAGATTAAGACGATAATTAAGAACGTCATTAAGGAAGTAAGATTCGGATATTGAATATAAGGAACACTTACATATGTTAATACGGAAAATTAGTGTATAAACGGATGTTATTCCGGAATAGTTTTCTTTAGTGCTATACATGTGACGACGAGAATTAATCCTAGTGGTTGAATTTATTACAATGGAGTTATGGAATAGTTTTGTATTATAAAATTATGACATTGAGGATACGAGGCTTTATGAAATTTTCGGAAATTAAAAGAAGTGGGTTTAAGATTTATTAATTGAAGAACTTGGGGGCCAAAGTGAAAAAAAAAATTAGATTTTTATAATCTACACTCATTCTTTCATCTTCTTCATTCAAACTTAACACAAACTCTCCTCTCCTCCCCCATACCCCAGCCAATAACCCCCCAACCCCATAGCTAAATTTGAGGTTTTTATCTTCTCTTCCTAGACTACATTTTTCACCAAAAATTAGAAGCAAAAACAGTGGCAAAACAGCCATTGCTGGGCCGAGATTATGCCCAAACATTTCGAATTTTGGGATGAAATTTTGGAAGAAAAACCTGTAGGGATGATGGCTTAACATTAAAGAACACTTGCATGTCAATTGGAGTTGAAGAAGTGAACAAAAAAGGGAAAGAAATACGAAAACAGTGGGGATTTTCGGACAAACAGTGGGCAGAAAATTGTGAACTGTTTTGGGACGAATTTGAGGTATAAAATTCTTCTTTCTATGATATAATTGGAATGCATGTTGTTAGAATTAAGGTAATGAATTTGTGTTAAGGAAAAATTAGAATTTAAGCAATGCATGTGTCAATTTTGGGCTAGCTGTCAATTTGGGACAGATTTTGGTGTTGTTGAATTCGTTGGTTATTGTTGTTATTATTTTTACTAATTGCATGATGAAATTGAAAGGAAACGTTGATATTTAGTTGGAATTAGTTATATGGAAGTATTGAAATACGAAATTGAATTTTAGGAATTAAGATAAGAGTTATGAAATTAAGACATGTTGTGGCCAAGAACTTGCATGAAATTGTTGGACATGTTGTGATGTATATGGACTGTTTTAGGGACTGTTTTGTGGTGTTATAATGCTGAAAATTTAGTTACCATTATACATGCTTAGGTGTGATAATTTCTAATGTAAGTCCTAAAGGAATAAGGGTGTAGAAAGGCGTAGAAAGGCTTCACATTCTACCCTCGTTGTTGTTGGAACATGGACTATTTTGTGGGTTGTTTTAATGTGGATTTAGAGGCTAAATTTACATGAGAAGTGGGTGTGTAAATTCTCTTTATTGTTGTTTTGGTTGTGCCCTTAATTGGTGCTTGGTTATTGATGTTATTAGCCTCGTTTGGAAGTTGTGGAAACGTGTATAAACAGGGGAAGTGCTGCCCGAATTTTTATAGAATAAGAAGTCGTTATTCGATATAAAGTATGCTAGTAATCACAGAATTGACGAACGTATAACCATTATTATAGGTTGAAGTTCTATAACGATGCTTATTCTAATATTGGGTGGATTAGTTCGTCTAAAAGGTATGTGAAACCCTTACTTCTTTCTTTTGGCATGATTTAATGAAAGTACGGCGGACGTACTTGATTCTTATACAGTTTAATTCCTAAAGAGGATTGTTATGAGAAGTGCCTATGATTTTTCAGCAAAAAGTTTATTATGACATTATTATAATGATTTTATTGAAAGTCAAATGATAATTTTTACTTGCATATGGTTACTCACTAAAGGGCTGGGTTACGTAGTATGGATCCATAGATGAGATATGACTTTACCGAGTCCCAACATGGGCCGGGTTATGATATGACTTTACCGAGTCCCAGCATGGGCCGGGTTATGATATGACTTCACCGAGTTCCAATATGGGCCGGGTTATGATATGATTCCACCGAGTCCCGCATTAGTGGGCCGGGTTACGTTGCAGGTATATATATGTATATGGACAGGCATTCATGTTTTCTTGACTTGACTCTCATTTTTATAAGGCAACTGACTTTTATTGTTTATGGCACAGTTGGATTTGGATCCTGATTTTTATATTGATCTCCTGTTTTCTGTTGGCTACTTATGATCTCTTTTACAGCTTCATGTTTTACATACTCAGTACATTATTTCGCACTGACCCCCTTTCCTCGGGGGCTGCGTTTCATGCCCGCAGGTACAAGTTTTCAGTTTGGTGAACCTCAGGCCTAGGTTCCTACTCAGCAGGTTGGGAAGCTCCTTTGATTCAGAGCTTTGTCATTTTGGGTACAGGACCCTATTATTTTGACTTTTGTATATTTAGGGGCACGACGGGGCCTTGTCCCGTCATATGTCGTTATCCTTCTTGTAGAGGTCTGTAGACAGTTGTGGGTTGTACTTATGTAAGGGTTATAACTCTGTTTTGGTCAGTCATGCTATTGTACTCTGTGTTGGGGTGTCCCCGTGTATATATGACATTATCTAGTGGCAGCCTTGTCGGCTTGCCTGTTGTATTGTGTTGGCTAGTTGTGAGTCCTCAGGAGGCCGGTACATTCGGGGGTAAAGGCAGCCTTGTCGGCTTGCCTACCCTGGCATATGTTGTTATTGCAGCGTTATGTTGCCGGATTTCAGACTCATTAAGTGTTAGTTGGATTATGTGTGACAGGTTAGTATAATGACGTCATTAGGGCGGTTAATCGCGGCCCGTCGGGTCGGGTCGTGACATTTAATCCCTTAACAATGTTAAAGTGGAGCACTTTTGGTCTCCCTAACAAAACCAGTTTAAAAAATAACGGTGCTAAACTCATCTAACACCAGAGGCGTTGCCAGAATTTGAGATTTATGGGTTCGGAATTTTAAGATAGGACAACAACCTCAAGCTAATATATAACAACCGCCAAAACATCTGGATTCTTCGATTCGGTTCGATTTTTTTCAAGTTAGGTTCGGTTATTTTCGGTATGAGCCTGATTAATGAACTATTTTTCTACTAGTAAAATGAGCTACTTTTAAAATTAAAAATGGGTTTATTATTAATTTTATGTTTTATTTTATAACAGAACTCGTACACTCTACTCTTCACATACCAAGGTAGAGGTAAGGTCTGCGTACACTCTACCCTCTTCAGACCTCACGTTGTGAAATTTCACTAGGTATGTTATCGTTGTATTTTATAAAAATAAACTAAAAAATCTACATTGAAAGAAAAAGAAAATAATATATGCATTGATGTAGGACAACAAGAATGTTCGCCAAGTGAGATGAGGAGTCTATTTTTTTTCTTTTAAAAAAGAGAGCACATAGTTGACCTTAGGTCCAGTGACCTTAGTTTCGAGTTTCTTTTCCAATCAGGTTCAATGGATTTAGCCTCTTACACGTCACGCGAGTGTCGGGTTTAGCACCGTTATTTTTTAAAACGGATTATGTTAGGGAGATCAAAAGTACTCCACTTTAGCAGAGATAAGTGATTAAATATGCTCAAAGTTATAGTTGAGGGATCAAAATGAATCTACTCTCATAGTTAAGGAATTAAATATGTTCAAGGTTATATTTGAGGGACCAAAATGAACATACTCTCATAGTTAAGGGATAAATATAGCCCATAACTCATCATGAAAATAATAATATTTTTTTATATTTAATAATAACTTAATTTTAAACTTTTCATTTTACCTTTAATAAAATTATTTATAGCCACAAAAAATTCTCAAACTTGCTTTAGACCACAAATTTTTCTTTAAAAAATCTTTTCTTGCTCTTAACCTTTGTATTCAATCAGTTACCTTCACATAAATTGAAACGGGGAATAAAATGTTTGGTTGGTGACATAAAATTCTCTTATTAAATTATGTGAAAATTCATGTATTTATTTTATGTGGAACTTATAAAGGAGGAATTAGTTACAGCATAACAATATATTTACTCTTAGTCATTATATAAAAATTCATTCGTTATTAATCATTACATAAATAATTTACACATTATTAATTCATAGTATACTCCCACTCTTTATTTTTACTAGTCCATTATCGATTTTGCACACTTTTTAAGAAATAATAAATGTTTATTCGTAAAACGGTACAATTGAATTTGTATACGTGGATTTCAAGTGACACGTTTGATAATAATCCTAGATAGCAATAATAAGATAACATAAAGCAATGATTAGCTTGATCCTTGTGATGACTTCTTGGCAGAGTTACGAGAATGTGTATGCAAGCACAAAGATCGAGAGAATATGAGTAAGTGTATTGTAATAACTAGAATATGATATTTATAATGGGATAATGAGTCCTACTTATACATAAGCTACACGGATCCACAGCCTACAAAATATCCCTCCATTAATACGGGATAATGAATCGCAATAATTGGACAATTAATATCTCAATAAATGTCATTAAAACTCTATTGAGAGATGTACGATCAGTTTAGTAACGGTCGTCCGTTATGAACCAAACAATTACTTCCGTCCTTCAGAGTTATCGATACCAGTTTCGCATATAACACTCCCAGTACCGCTAGTATTTAATCGGTAGTACCTTAAGTTGACGCGGCCATGACTCAGCGTCGTGTCCCACGTGTCACACTATAATTTGTACAAATGTCTTATACGAATTTTATCATATACAAATTGTCCCCACACTTTTCGGGCATAACTCTTGTGCAATCGGAAGTGGATTTGAAACCCCGATCTCCAAGTTCCTCACAATTTGGCGGGAGATTTGAAAACAATAACTACAAGTCATTTCAAGCGTCACATCCATTTAATGCTTCTGAAACGGCGGCAACTGACCAATCACCTGAACATCGTGAAGTGTAGCAATGATGATGCATGTTTTTTCATTCCCAAATATTATATTCTTTTACCATAAATAGGAGGACAAATCTTCACACAACAGGAAACTACAATCTTTAACGATATAAGCTCCCATTCCTTCTTGAAATCTTTTTCCACAATGTCTTTCTGCAAATTTTATTCTTCACGTTCTTCTGACAATAACAATCATCTCCCAAGTTGTCGACATGGGAAAGAACCCATCTCCTCTACGACTCAAAAAAATTGATTTGCACTCTACTGCTGTAGAATTTTTTCCTTCAGGTTTTGATTTCTCATGAGGCCTTCGTGTCCAAAGCAACTTCTTACACGTTGAGAAATCTGAATCTAAGATCGCTGTAAATATTCTTCCTGACATTATGGAAGATTGTGGCTTTACCTCTAACACGGTCGTCAGAAGAGTTAACCCTGCCAACCGAGTGCATCACCATGTTGAAGGATTTTTGATGACGTACAAATACCCCTTTACTATTTGCTTCAAACTTCCTATCTCTCAAATTATCAAAGATATTTGTCGATGATATAGAGTATGTTTAGGGCAAGTTACTCCACAAATCTGGAGGTTAGTTTATTGCATACAAATGCTAGCAGTTAATGCCAACACCCCGTTCACCATTGACAATTTTTTCCTTCTCTACTGCTCCCGTGTTTATCGAGGCGGGATTATTCACTTATACCCTTCTGGAATCTGAAGCCTTGTGAATGCCGAGGATGATTTTGATCGAGGTTGGCTAACTCGGTTTATACTGATCAAGATTGACTAACTCCACCGTCCTTCTGCAGACCCCTTCCCGGAGGAATGGAATTTACTCGTGAGTATTCATGACCACAAACCAATTTATTTTGCTTCTATTGATTAAGGGAACTACCCTTTCTTACGCAAATGTTGTATTTTCCGTAGCTGTTTTAGTCGAGCCGCAATTGATTAAAGTAATTTTCTACTAGGTTGTTAACCTTCTCAGTGTTTCCCCGTCCATCACCCGGTCATGGAAAAGTATCACTCCGAGTGGTGGAAGAGAAAATATCATGGTAAGTTTCAACCCTTAAATCTTTATTTTATACAAATTTCATTCCCTACTTATAGGAATTCCTTTTCGTCCAATTCAACGAACCTATAGGACTCCCGGTAAGAAAATCTTCAGTCCAGAAAGTGCCATCTCGTGCAGTCACTTTGTCTGACATTCTCCAATCTGCTTCCAATAACCGAAAGCGGAAAACTCAAGATGAAATTCTTGAGCCCTAGGTAGGAATTGGTTTCTGGGTTAGGAACCATCGCCGGCTTACTGAATATTGGAAAGAGTTACAAGTAGAGGCTAAAGTAGGTGTCATCCAAATTGATGAAGAAGAGGAAGCGAACAATGCTGACACCTGCCCTGGGAGTCCCCCTCAGGACACTCTGTAAATGGACACAGTCGATCCTCCTGCTGACCTTTCAAAGCACAACTCCCTACTTCTGATACTACAGATAAGACATCCGTTTTATCCACCCCCAGAAATCCCCCACTACTACTTTGGAGGCCTTCCTTACACATGTTGCAGACTTGTTTTTTGAGGTAATATATTATTCCCCTTGATTGTATCATCTAATATTCATACTTCTCTTATCGGTCATAACCCTTTTTGTTCAAAGTCATGCCACTGCCCTTTCCACTGCAAATTTGGCTAAGGCAATAGGCCCTTCTTGTGAGGAAAAGAAATTGAAGGAAGAAATTCAGTACCTTAGGGCAGAAGTGGAAATCCTGCAAGCTGACCTTTGAGATTCTGGCTCTCTTCAAGCCTTTCTCCGGTTGCGCTTGCAGGATACAATTGACTATCTTACTACACATAATATTTATTCAAATGACGTACATTCCAATTACTAGGAAGTTTATTCACTTATTGGTCGGTTAGTTGATAAGCTCATTTACCGGCAATATTGATGACCGTATACGGACCTTCCCAGTTTGCTTCTAACTTCCCTGCATTATGCTCCCGAGTACTTTGAGTGACTCTTCGGAGCACCAAGTCCCCGAGTTTGAAGTGTCAGAGATTTATGCGATGGTTGTAGTAACGTTTCATGTTTTATTTTTTGCGATACCATCCGAACGTATGCTAGATCTCGACGTTCTTCAAGAAAATCCAGGTGTACAAACATTGATTCTGCATTTGATTTGTCATCATCCTAGAGATATCTCAAGCTGGGAGTTTCAATTCTATCGGGATCAAGGCCTCTACACTGTAGACTAGGGAAAAATGAGTGTCTCTGGTACTGGTCCTTGCCGTGGTTATATATTCCCACAATATTTTCAGTAGCATAGACAGCCAATTTCCTTTTGCAACTTCCCATTTCTTCTTCAAGTTTTGGATTATAGTCTTGTTTGTTGACTCGGCTTGACCATTCGAACTAGGATGATAAGGAGTAGAGGTGATTCACTTGATGTTCAAGTCATCTAGGAACTTCGTGACTTTTGCTCCGATAAAATTTTGGCCATTGTCATAAGCTATCTCCTTCGGGATGCCAAAACGACAAATAATGTGTTGCCAAATGAAGTCCTTCACCTTTTTCTCCCAGATCTTTGTATAAGATGCAGCTTCAACCCATTTAGAGAAATAGTTAGTCATAAATATAATTTGACATACCTTCACTGGTGCCGCTGGTAAGGGTCCGACAATGTCCATCCCCCAATTCATGAACGGCCACGGGGATACCACCATATGCAGTTCTTCTCCCAATCAGTGTAACAGTCGTGCATGGCGTTGACACTTATCGCATTTCTTTACAAATATTTTGGTATCTTCTTCGATTCGGGGTCAATAATAACCGATCTTCATAAGCTTCCTCATTAAAGATTCTGCTCCCGAATGATTTCCATAAATGCCTTCATAGACTTTCCTCATCATGTAATCTACTTCATCGGGGCCTATGCATCGGGCTAAAGGACTATAAAAATACCTACGATAAAGTTTTCCGTCTATGATGTTGTAATGGGTAGCTTTGGTACTCAGAGCTCTAGATGCTTTCTGGTCCTCCGGAAGCTTTCCGTTCACAAGATAGTCCAAGAATTCATTTCTCCAGTCCCAAGTTAGGCTGGTTGAATTCACCTCATCATATCCGACGAGATCCAGTGTCGAATGCAACAACTGAACAACCGACTCGATTTTAGAATCTTCAGCCTCCGTGCTGGAGCATAAGTTTGTGAATGCATCTGCCTCTATGTTTTCTTTTCGGGGTATATGTACCAGCGTACATTCTTAAAAATGAGATAAAAGCTTCAGGGCCTTTTCAAGGTATCTTGACATGCGCTCTTCTTTGGCTTCGAACATTCAGTGGATTTAGTTCACTACCAGCAATGAGTCACACTTGACTTTAATGATTTGTGAGCCTAAACCTCAGACCAGTTCCAAACTTGCAACCAAATCTTCATACTCTGCTTCATTGTTAGTCAACGGAGTATTATGTATTGCTTGCCTTAAAATTTTACCTGTGGAAGTTCACAATACCACTCCCAAACCGATCCCCTTGACGTTAGATGCACCATATGTATAAAGTGTTCAGATCTCGGGAGCAGTCTCCGAGACCAAGATAGCCTCCATTTCTACCTGGGGGTTACTCCTAGACTAAAATCGGCCAAAAAGTATGCAAGGAATTATGACTTTATTGCAGTCCGGAGTCTATATTCAATGTCAAATTTACTTAATTCTACCACCCATTTAGCCAAGCGTCTGGAAAGTTCGAACTTATGCAACATATTTTTAAGAGGAAATATAGTTACCACAACAATGGAGTGGCATTGGAAATATGGTCGAAGCTTTCGCGATGATATTACTAAAGAAAAGGTCAGTCTTTTGAGTAACGGGTACCAGGTCTCGGCCTCTAACATTACTCTACTGACGTAATAGATAGGAAATTGTGTACCTTTTTCCTCCCGTACCAGCACTGCACTTACCGCTACCTCTGAGACCGTCATATATATCAGTAGTTATTCCCCGTCTCTAGGCTTATATGAGCGGATAACAGGATAGGTAAGTTTTCAGGTCCCGTAAGGCCTGCTAGCTCTCGGGTGTCCAAATAAAATTGGTCTTCTTTTTTAGAAGTGAGAAGAACCTGTAATATTTTTCTGACAACCGGGTGATAAACTTGCTTAGGCCATCACTCGCTCGGTCAGTCATTGTATTGCTTTCACATCTTCAAGTGTGTTCGATATATCCTTGATAGCCTTTATTTTGTCACGGTTTATCTCGATCCCCCTCTGAGAAACTAAGAAATCCAAGAATTTGTCGGAGCCAACCCCAAAGCACATTTTACGGGGTTTAGCTTCATATTATATTTTCTAAGCACCTCCAAGGTTTCCTGCAAATGACTTAAATGGTCATCTGCACAAAGACTCTGAACAAGCATATCATCTATGTATACTTCCATTATTTTCCCTATTTATTTTACAAACATTTTGTTTACTAACCTCAGATAAGTAGCCCCAACATATTTTAGTCCAAAAGACATAATATTATAACAATAGGTTTTGGAAGTAGTTAAGAAAGATGTCTTTTATTGGTCTTCTGGGTGCATCCTTATTTGGTTATACCCGAAATATGCATCAAGAAAACTCATGATCTCGTGCCCAGTCGTAGCATCGATTATTTGATCTATGTTAGGTAGAGGGAACGAGTCTTTAGGACATGCTTTATTTAAATCCTTATAATCAATGCACATTCTAAATTTGTTTCCTTTTTTTTGTACTACGACTACATTTACTAACCAATCCGGGTACTTTACTTCCCGGATTGGACCTATATAAGTAATCTAGCTACCTCTTATTTAACAAACTTATTGCGGAGTTCGGTGATCGATCATTTTTTCTGCCGCACCGAGGGGAAATTGAGATCTAGGTCCAACTTATGAGTTGTGACTTTTGGAGAAATGTGTGTCATATCTTTATGAGATCAAGCAAATCAATCAACGTTAGATATACGATATTTAAGAATTAAATCCCTGAGTTCTGAGGTTAACCCGGTGCCCATGTATACCTATCTATAGGGGGTTTTCGGATATAGTGTAGTCTGCTCAAGTTCCTTGATTGTGGACTTGGTGGTATCTGATTCATTTGGTACCTGAAAGTATCTAGGTACTTAGTACCGATCTAAAAACTCTTAATCCGAATAGGCGGATTCTATCTCCCCCGGCAGAACTTGGCGAACCTCTTCTAGTACTGGCTCCGCTTTCTATAATTGTTATTTGGGATCCGCCACCGCTTCTGATTCCTCTATGGTGTACATTTCCCTAGCGGCGGGTTTTTCACCTCGGATTTGCTGAATCCCTTCTGGTGTAGGGAACTTAACCACCAGATGCAGTGTTGACGGGACCGCCTTCATATCATGTATCCACGGTTTTCCGAATATTGTATTATACCTTATGTCCCCTTCGAGAACATAAAAATTTGTCATCTTAATAACTCTCATTGCGTCTACTAGTAGATCTGCTACCTATTTTATGGTTTCATTTGACATATTGAAACCTGAGAGAGTTTTAGCGATGGAACTTTCTTGTTCGCCACATTGATTTCTTCAATCACCTTCAGCCAAATTATATTAGTTGATCTCCCGGGATCAATTAGAACTCTCTTCACCTGAAAGCAGTTAATAGGTACTGTGACCACCAGTGCATCATTGTAAGGGAAACTCACATCGCCATCATCTTCTTCAGTACATGTAATTGTTTGTTCGTCAAGTATCTCCCGGAACCTCTTCTCTCGGGTTATAGAGAATTTCGTCTTGTTGGCCGTAGTAAATGATGTAGTAGCAATCATTGACCCATCATAGATCATGTTTACAACATGAGGTGGCACAACTGAGTTTGACTTACCTTCGAAGGTGGTCCCCGCTCATAGTTGTTATGGGGTCTCTCGCTCAAATATTCTTGGAGGTGGCCCCTGCTTAGCATTCCTGTCACCTCTTCTCGTAGATGTCTGCAATTTGTAGTTTTATAACCGTAAGTGTCATGAAAATCGCACGAAATAGACTGATCTCTTTTGTTAGGATCTGATTACAATGGTTTCGGTAGACGGGAAGCCAAATGAGTTCTTAGTACCGCCACCATTTGTTCTTCGTCGATGTTGAAGTAATACTCGTATAACTTTGGGCACCCGACACCCTTAGATGAGTTACCTTTATCGGAATTCACCAACCCTTGATTGTTTCATCCGGGACCTCTTTTGTTATTTGGCTTTTCAAATGAGCGAAAACCCTGTCCACCTCCATGCTTTCTGGGGTAGGATAAGGTTGGTAATGATTCTTCGAGGAATTTCGGTCGGTTCCGACTCCTTTATCATAATTTTCAAAGATACTCCTGACTTTAGATCTAAGCATATTATCCTCTATCTGGATCTTGGACTCATACCGGTTGTGCACGTCTTCCCAAGTTGTAGCCTAAAATTCTAAGAGGTTTTTCTTGAGCTTCCAAGAAGAATCTGAACTCGAAGGTTTCAAACCCTTTGTGAAAGCCTTTGTAGCCCATTCATCTGGGACTGCGGGTAATAGTATCCGCTCCTTTTGGAGCTGCGTAACGAAGTCCCTAAGGGGTTTTGTTTCTCCTTGCGCAATGTAGAAGATATCCACCTTGCATGTCTTCACCTTCTGAGCCCCCGCATGAGCCTTTACGAACATGTCGGCAAACTGGGCAAATGAACCGAATGAATGTTCAGGGAGTTGTGAATACTATGTCAAAGCTCCATTAGCAAGTGTTTCAGCAAATTTTTTTATCAGAATCGATTCTATTTCGTGTTCTCTTTGATCATTTTCTTTCACAGTCGTAGTATAGGCCATTATATGCGCTTGTGGATAGTAGTTCCATCATATTTGGCTATAAAAGGCATTTTGAACCTTTTGGGGAATAGTTCTGGCGCAGCCTCTGGCTTATACGCCAACTGAATGTATTTCTTTACGTCCGAACCATCAACCACATGAGGAGCCCCTGGTATTTGGCTGAACTGGCGCTAGAATTCCTGGGTGGTTTTTTCCGCCTTCTCTACATTGATATAAACTTTGTTGTCATGTCCTTCATGAATTTGAAGACTTTTTCCTGAAATGAATTTTCAGGGGCGTCTTTGCTCTCTGAACCATCGTTTCCTGATCTGCCTTGATCATTACCGATTTCTCCATTTGTATTTGGTGGAGGTATCAGTTTCTCTATCGGACTCCTACCGGCATTTTTTGACATGAACTCCTCTTGAAATCGCTTCAGACGCTCCAACTACTCACTTATAGTAGCATTCTTCGCCCAAAGATTCTATATAGCTTCTTCAGTGGAAATATCCTCATGCCGAGTCTGTCCATCTCCGGAAGTGACTCTGTCTATGAACATCGAGTCTTTGGGTCTCGTGGCTCCTATCGCTAAACCATCCGGCCTGAGGTTGTTTATGTTGTCCCCGAACTGCTTTCTCCTATTCCTGTCATTTGTCTGATCTAAATAAGAAATAAGACACAAAGAAAAAAAGATTAGTATAGGGGTCGCTTGTGACACCACAATTGTCCAGGCCCCACGGTGGGCACCAAATTGTTTACCCGTAAAATGGTACAGTTGAATTTATATACATGGTCAAAGACACATGGATCTCAAGTGACACGTTTGATAATAAATCTAGATAAAATACACTATAATTAACCAATAATAAGATAGTAGAAAGCAATGATTAGCATGAACCTTATGATGACTTCTGGACAGAGTTACGACAATATGTATGCAAGCACAAAGATCGAGAGAATATGAGTAAGTGTATTGTAATAACTAGAATATGATATTTACAATGGGATAATATGTCCTATTTATACATGAGTTATACGGGTACACAGTCTACGAAATATCCCCTTATTAATATGGGAGAATGAATGTCATAATAATTGAACAATTAATATCTCAATAAATGTCATTAAAGCTCTATTGGGAGACATACGATCGGTTTAGTAACGGTCGTCCGTTACGAACCAAACGGTTATTTCTGTCCTTCTGAGTTACCGATACCAGTTTTGCAGAAGGTTACTTCCCGGTATTGCTCGTATTTAATCGGTAGTGCTTTAAGTTGACGTGATCATGACTCAACGTCGTGTCCCACGTGTCACACTATAATTCGTACAACTGTGTTTTACGAATTTTATCCTATACAATAAATAAAGTGCATAATTTACCATGATACTCATATTAATTGGTGCATATTATTAATGGACTTAAAATTAATTTGAAATGAGTAATTAATATTATTGGTAAAATAAAAAAAATTATCTTCTTTTAATATACTAAAATAATAAATATAAGTGAAAATACTGAATAAATAAAAGTAAATAGGAGTAAATATTACTTCAAGGGCAAAGAGATGGAAAGGAAGGGGCCAAGTTGTGACACTAACATGGTTTCTCTTTCTTTCTTCCTTTGTTTTTTACAAATTATAAAGTCGCTTTCTTTGCAGAGTTCCACTGACCAATAAATGCAAGTGTGGGGTCATCAAGGCGCTTCCTTTAACTTTTTAACACCATGGGGATGTGCAACACCAAACGACCGTTTCTGCCTGCTAATTATTGGCTTAGGTTAACTCCAAATATTTTTAGGCACAGCCACAACTCTTTCTCAAGTTTTTTATAATACTAATAATTAGCTTAACATTAGAAATATGTATTGACACTATTAGGGTCCGTTTAGATCGAAAACAAATTACGCTTGAATTAGTTATCCTAAAAGTGTTTCTTATGAATTGTTTGATATGTTATATTAAAAGTAACATATATTGAATAATTTCTATAAATAAAAAATTTCTTTATAATCATGGGATAATTTATTTCACCCTATGACAAATATAAATTATTTCAGTACTATTTTTATTCCTGAGATAACTTATCCCAGGATTAGTAACCTAACAAGGGATAAGAAATTGCTAAATTTGTATCCCACGATTATTTTTCTTTATCCTTCATACCAAACGATCCTTAATGTTTTCAAAAAAAAATATGAAAAAGGTTCCCATTTATATGGTTTGAGTTGAGACCTTAAGGGTAGTTTGATAGCTGATTAGAGTTATGTAGATATTAGTATTACAATGCTTAGTTATTAGGGAATCTATGTAGTATTTTATGTAGAGTTTTATTATGTAGGGTTTAGTTATTCCATCTTTATCCTACATAAAATATTTAATTTCCTCAGAACTTATATATGTATTAGTTATTTGGGATTCTAAGTACAAACCAAACACCGTATTAATTTTATACAAGAATGACTCCTAACCAGCTACCAAACGTGATATTATTTATGCAGAATTTAATATTTGCATAACTCACTTCCAAATTAGCTACCAAACGACCCTAACGTTTTTTTTTTCATCCAGGCTCTCATTTTTTTTCAAAGTTTTTTATTTTGTTAAGTTAAATTCATTGGATCTTCGTTTTATTCGCCGTTGTAGAGTGTGAATTACTCCAACTTTTTGTGTTTGGTGCTTATTAATTTTGTATTTAAAAAACACATGCATATGAAATAAGGTTGAAGTGACAAATTAAAACAATCTTAAATAGGAGTGTCCAAATGAAATTGGGTATAGGTGGCCTTTTTTTTTGGTAGGGGTACATGTTTGTGATGTGTATATAGCGTACGTGAGAACTGGGCATATGAGGACGAAACTGAGGTTTTTGCAATGCCAACACTCATCTATCTACATATTATTACTAGCTTTATTTGTGAGCCTCTCCACTTACGAGGTCTTACATTAATTTGACAAATTTAATGGGTGAAAGTAAAGGAAATATTTCATGACATTGGACGTTAACAGTTTCCAATAATTGATTACTAAAAAACTTTTTATCTGGGACTATATTAAATACGAGTTGTAATTCTAACAGCTAAGTAGTATGACTACAACCACCACTACTATAAAATCACTAATTTTTCACTGAAATTTCTCTCGGAAAAAATGTTTAGTGCCTATTCCCACATATTTCAGCGAGAAAAGAAATAAATAATAGTATTTTCACATGAAAAATTAGAAAGTTTCACAACGTTTTAACGAGATATGTTTTCCACTGAACGTTTTCTCAGTGAGCTGGTTCCGTATGAATAAGGTGGGTAAAATTATATTTAAAGAAGAAATTTTTCACCGATTCACGGTGGAAAAAACCTTTGTTTCTAGTAGTGGACGACGACAACAACAGTAACAACATATTCAGTGTGATCTCATAAGTGGAGTCTGAAAATGATAGGGTGTGTGCAAATTTTATCCCTACCTAGTAGTAGTATAACTACGACATAGTAGCAAAAAGATATTGGAAAAATATATGTTTGGTTATATTCCGAAAAAACTTTCCTTTTAAATTTGTGATGGATTCTTCAGTCACAAATAATACGTAGGAAAGATCTTCGCGACCATCTAATTGAAAAAAAGGGTAATCAATGTCCAACAACACAAACTATGAACTTTAAAGCATAGAATAGTTCTCTTTGGTGAACTTGGATTGGTAAAACTTACTTTTTGTCATGCTTCAGTAAAGTGCTATGATAAATGTATTTGGTGGGCATATCTTTCACTAAAAGTGGTTTAGACGTATGAATTTTTCAAAAGAAAGGTGTTCTTTCTCTTATAAAGCCCTTAATTGGCAACACAGGTACAACTTTTGTCGGCACAGATTGTAAAAAAAAAAAGAACGAATTGTATTGGATGAAGATGTTTGGTATACTATAGGTTTAACATTTTATCGTTGAAAAAAAAGGTTTTACATTTTATGACGTTCCTCAATGGCGTCTATACTGATATGTTTCTCTTCTATTCAAGAAAGACCCTTATGGGTTCCCAACTATTTCAAATAAAATAGAAGAAGATTATATGTGCTCAAAGGAATTGAACCGGTTAGGGGCCTGACTCTTTGACTCGGCAGATGGCACGGTGACGGCAAAGGCTTGGCATGAATGACTTTGTCATGGCCTATGTGTGGGTTGAATCAATCATGCGGGGCAATGTTGGCGATGGCATTGCCAAGTCGGGGACAAACAATTCAAGCAGTGTGGTGCGCCATGGCATCGGTGTCGGGCAGTGGCACACTAGCGTGTGGCATGTGCCAAGTGCAGGCCAAGTGTGGGATAGGCAAGGAAAGGCATGACAAAACTAGGCATAACAAAGGCAAAGGCATGGGCAAGGTGTGGCACGGCAGGGCAAGGCATGACACGACAGTGTGGGCTAGACAGTGTTAGTGGCAAGTTATGTAGGTGACAAAGGTTGGCATGTACACAAGGCATGCCGTGCAAGGAAATGGCGCGAAGGCAAAGTTTGGAGGGAAATATTGGCGCAAAATGGGTCGTTTGGCGCCAAAGCTAGGTTGGCTCGCCTATATGCTGCGCACATAGGGTGGTTATGTTTTGTAACTGCTTGTAATTGTGTTTTCTTTATCTTTGCAGCACCTTGTAGCACGAAATGGGGCGATGTCAACTGCCCATTAGTTTTGATTGGCCTTGAGTTGGCCAAGTGTCGGCAGGTCAATAGTTGTAAGCCAAATGCCGGCACATGTGCTATAAATGTCCCACCTTTGCCTTAGACTAATGGAGAGGGTGAAATACTTGAAATTTCACTAAGGAACACTAGGAAGAAACGTGAGGGTTTTGAGAGAGTGTTTCTAGGCAGCAATCGACTCGTGGTTGTGACTAAGTTGAAGTCAAAGTGTGTTTTGACCGACTTGTGGCTAAAACGAGTGAGGGTCCTTTGTGTCATTTTCATATCAATACAAATGTTGGGAGATTTTTCTCATATATCATTGTCTCTTTACTTTGTTGTGCTAAAATATTCTAAGTCTCTAAAAATAAACTAAATGTTGGACTGGCTGAGTTAAGCAGCAGACTTGACTGCCGCGCGGTGAGCGAACCTCGGGCAAAAACTCGATGGTGGAAAATCACCCCGTGACACAACCCTCATCAAAGAAGTCGGGCAGCAAAACTTTAGCAAGCATTATTATCGCTACACCAAGAACATGCATTGTTATTGGATTCCAAACAGATATTTCTGCCCCTGCTTTTAATTAAGTCTCCATCCTTCAACATTTCCACTATCTAATCCAACTTAAGTAGGAGTATTATTTAGAACACTTCTTTGTTTTGTGTAAATAATTTCGACAACACTGTAGACATTGAAATTTTGTAGGACTCTTCTCTCAAATATCCCATATACTCTTGGTATTCACAAAGAGATCAAATCTCAAAAATCTCATAAATGAATATCATAGATCAAGGCATCCAAAATGCAGCCTTTATCAAATCGCCTGATATTCTTAGAGATCAAATACATCATAGGAAGGTAATCATACGTTCGAGAAATATACTACTAACGACCCTCGAATTACGAAAAATCAAGATAATAAATAGATTTATACCCACAATTATTTATCAATAATAATCATGTTTCTTCATATTTTATTTGTGATTGCAGTTTTTCTCCACATATTCAAAATTTATTGCATACAAACACCTTACTCTCTTTAAATATCCAACCATTAGAGTATCTAATCCTATATAATAAGTGTAGGTCTGTAGGAACGACGAAGGGCACTTCCATAAATAAATCAAAAGTGAAGGGCATTCTAATCTCATATCAATTCTTAGCCTCGTCCACGTGTGAATGATAGGCAGACCCACCTTTCTGCTCATTGTTGCTACTTTTCTTGTAGGATTTTGTTGGGTTCAAAACACATAAGTAAGGCACAACGAAAGTTTAAATTTTGTTCTTACTTACCCCAACAATTTCTTCTGGTATGGTTATATGACAATCAAAAACCTGTAACATAAAACATGAACACTTACAGGTTGTATTATCTGGAGTCTTTACTAAAGGCTGGACACACGATTCTCTTTTCGACTGCAAGCACAATGCTACGGTGTATTCCTATGTCAAGAAAGCCATGAAATCTTAGCAGAGGTTTGAGAGAGTTTCGCCCTAAACTCTAAGTCTAGAATTAGTTTATAGAATTTGTGTGTTTAACTTACGGGGTTTAGTGATGTTTATATAGGGAGGATTAGGTCAACATCATATTAGGGTTGGGCTCCAAGCCTGACCCAAATCCCAAGGTGCAGTGAGCCAGTCTGACCGGGCCTACTGCCGGGTTGGCGCCGCGATGCAGCTAAACAGGCGTTGCGGCGCGGGTCGGCGCCGCAGCTCGGCCTGGTAAGAGCCGTGGCTCCTTGCCCGTATATATTCAGCACGTTTTAATTTAAATCCAAAATCCAATTTTGATTTAATTAAATAATTTCCATCAAATAGAAATTATCCCATAGTTATTATCATTTTAAATATCTCAATTCCAAATCGAATATTTAATATTCTCTCAATACACCCTTAGACCGAAAAGACAATCGACATAGTGTGACCCTATAGGCCTTCACATATCGACACTAATCCAATTAAGGTCCATACGAAACTCCTAGATTGTGTCGTATAACGAACTCAATATGTGAAGTACGTTTACATGAATCCAGCAAACATAACCTTTATGTGAGATGATAAATTCCTTTCATTCGTGACACACTTGATCAAACTTAGGATTTGCCATGTGTCTATCCAAATGGCTTAATCACTTTATCTTATCTATATTAGTCGACAACTAGATCATACTCTAAATATTTCTCTTGCATTGGCCAATGACTTGGTCGACCTAATATCACTGAGAAGTTGAGTGCTCTCTCGAATATTCAATCGAGGAATGAATCCTATTCTTGGCTCAACTATCACCTTAATTTACATCATAATGTACCCAACATAAGCCGTATTTTATCCTATAAGGAGTTTAAGCTTAGGACAGGGTCAAAGTACATTACTCTGTAAACAAGGTGCGTATTGACCTCAAGTCAGAGGACCTTCATCTCCCACACGTTGATAACACTTTAGACATGTATAACAAATAGTTTATCAATAGGATATACCAATACTTTCCAAAAGTATCCATGTGTCCATCACTAGTAACCATTACTAGGAGCAGGTGAGACATACTACATTCTCTAAGAATGTGACGCAGACCACATGTCGATTTATAACATATCATTGATATCTCATTCTCGATGATCATTAGTCAAGGCTATTTTAGAGTTACGCTCTATCATCAATATCTCACTCTATTAATGACAACGTAAGCTCAAGGGATTAATGAATAATTACAAACAATCAAATAACAATTCAATAATTGCAAATGCCATAAACATTAATTTTATTAATAATACGAATGTGTTCAAGTACATTTGTCCCTAATAATGATTGTCTCTAGGACATACATACTTTCAATCTCCCACTTGGCCTAGAGCCAATCTCTGATGTATCTAATACCTATGTTTTCAAAATGACCATTATGCTTAATTAAGCTTAATGGTTTAGTAAACGGGTCAGCTAGATTATCATTTGTAGGAACATAGTCTAATCTTATTTCTTCAGTTTCCACCATCTCCCTGAGTATGTGGTATTTCTTCGGTACATGTTTGTTTCTGTTTGTTGATCTTGGTTCCTTAGCTTGCGCAAGCGCACTAGTGTTGTCACAATAAATCATTATTGGACATGTGGCACTTGGAACAACTCCTAATTCCTTCAGGAACTCAGATATCGCGACAACTTCTTTACCAGCTTCCGATCCAGCAATGTACTCGGCTTCAGTTGTTGAATCAGCAGTCGTAGCTTGCTTGGAACTTTTCCAACTCACTATTCCGCCATTGAAAATGAAGGCATATCCAGATTGAGATTTGAAGTCTTCAAGATCTATCTGGAAGCTAGCATCAGTGTACCTAGTACACACTAGCTTCTCTTGTCCACCATAGACTAATAAATATTCTTTAGTTCGTCTAAGATACTTAAGAATACTTTTGACTGCTTTCCAATGTTCTTTCCCAGGATTCTGCTGGAATTTGCAAGTCATATTAAGTGCATAGGCCACATCTGGCCTCATACAAGTCATGGCATACATGATAAATCATATAGCTGAAGTATATGAGATTCTTTTCATGGGTTCAAGTTCTGCAACAGTAGAAGGACTATCCTTCTTTGATGCCTTGACCTATAGAAAGACTTCCCTTCTTGGAGTTTTCCATAGAGAATCGTCTTAGCACTTTGTCTATGTATGTGGACTGTAACAGCCCCAACAATCTATTAGGTCTATCTCTATAGATCCTAATTCCAAGAATGTAGCAGGCTTCACCCAAGTCTTTCATCATGAAGGTGCTGGATAACCATTCCTTGACTGATTGCATGAGAGTCTTATTATCTCCCATTATTAATATGTCATCCACATATATAACAATGAAGACAATACTCCCTTCCTTGCGCTTACTATAAACGCAGAGATCTTCTTTGCTCCTAACAAAATCAAACGATTTGATTGCTTTGTCAAAGCAAATATTCCAACTCCTTGAGGCTTGCTTAAGTCCATAAATGGACTTCTGCAGCTTGCATACTTCTTTGGGATTAGTCTTGGATGTAAAACCCTCAGGTTGTATCATATACACCTCATCAATTAGGTTACCATTGAGGAAAGCAGTTTTAACATCCATTTGCCAAATTTTATAATCATAGTATGCTGCTATTGCAAGCAAAATCCGAATGGACTTAATTTTCGCAACAGGTGAAAAGGTTTCATCATAATCGACCGTTGATTATAACCTTTAGCCATCAATCTTGCCTTATAAGTTTGTACCTTGCCATATGCATCAATCTTCTTCTTGAAGACCCATTTGCATCCTATGGGTCTAACCCCTGTTGGCAAATCAACCAAGTTCCAAACTTGATTGATGTACATCGAGTCCATCTCAGATTTTATGGTTTTTTGCCATCTCTGCGAATCAATGTCTAACATAGCTTCGCTGTAGGTTGTAGGTTCATCGTCATCAGGAATATCTATCTCATTGTGTGTTTTAACAAGTAGATTAAGTCTTTCAGGCGGACGATGATTCCTAGTGGTCCTACGAAGTTGATTATTCTGCGGTTCAGTGTTTATTGCATTCTGATTGTGAGAAGGTCTTTGTGTGGTGGACAATCCATCACCTTGAGAGCTTTCGGGAATGTCATTTTCATGTATTTCCTGAATGGAATGATGTATAACCATTGTATCATCTTCCATTGGTTGTGTATGAGAGCCTTGCATTTCTGCATTATCTCTCACAACACTCCCACTGGCTGAAGGGCGTACTCTAAGAACTCAATCTTCACCAAATACTCCTACTGAATCCTTGTCTAGGTCTTTTGACAAGGGTTCAACTTCTGTGTTATCTTGTGGCTCTTGAATTTCTTCAAGTTCTATCTTATTGCAGCTCCGTTCCTTGTAGACATAGTCTTCTTCAAGGAAAGTTGCATTTTTGAAAACAATGACCTTATGTTCTCCAAGAAGATAGAAATAGTATCCCTTAGTTTCCTTTGGATACCCCACAAAATAATATTTTTCACTTTTACATTCCAACTTGTCAGTAAACATCTTTTTTACATATGCAGGGCACCCCCAGGGTCGCATGTGTTTAAGTGCTGGCTTCTTGCCATTCCATAGCTCATATGGAGTTTTCTCTACTGACTTTGAAGGAACCCTGTTCAGAATATAAATTGAGTTTTGCAATGCATAGCCCCAAAGGTATCTTTATAGAGTTGAGAAACTCATCATGGATCTAACCATATCTAATAGGGTTCGATTTCTCCTTTCAGTAACACTATTCATCTGTGGCGTTCCAGGAGGTGTCCATTGTGATTGGACTCCATGAAGCTTCAAGTAATCCAGAAATTCTTTACTTAAGTATTCACCTCATCGATCTGATTGAAGGGTCTTGATACTTGTTTCAAGCTGCTTCTCTACTTCTGACTTGTACTCCTTGAATTTTTCAAAAGCTTCGGACTTGTGTTTCATAAGATACACATGCCCAAACCTTGTGAAATCATTTGTAAAAGTGATGAAGTAAGGGAAACCTCTCTTAGCTTGGGTTGAAAATGGCCCACATACATTAGTATGGACCAATTCAAGTACCTATTTGGCTCGCACCCCTTTCCCAAAAAGTGGTTTGTTGGTCATCTTTCATCTCAAGCAAGATTCACAGTTACCATATGACTCCAAGTCAAATGGTTATGTTACACCTCGTAAGATTAAGACGATAATTAAGAACATCATTAAGGAAGTAAGATTCGGATATTGAATATAAGGAACACTTACATATGTTAATACGGGAAATTAGTGTATAAACGGATGTTATCCCGGAATAGTTTTTCTTTAGTGCTATACATGTGACGACGAGAATTAATCCTAGGAGTTGAATGTATTCCAATGGACTTATGAAATAGTATTGTATTATAAAATTATGACATTGAGGATACGAGGCTTTACGAAATTCTCGAGAATTAAAAGAGGCGGGTTTAAGATTTATTAATTGAAGAACTTGGGGGCCAAAGTGTAATATTAAAAATTTAGATTTTTTTATAATCTACACTCTTCATCTTTCATCTTCTTCATTCCAAACTTAACACAAACTCTCCTCTCTTCTCTCCTCCAAGCCAACCGAAAAACCCCTCCACCCATAACCAAATTTAAGGTTTTTATCTCCTCTTCTTACACTATATTTTCACCAAAAATTGGAAGCCAAATCAACACCAAAAACAGTGGCAAAACAGCCACTGCTGGGCCGACATTATGCCCAGAAATTTTGAATTTTTGGGATGAAATTTTGGAAGAAAAACGTGTAGGAATGATGGCTTAACATTGTAGAACACTTGCATGTCAATTGGAGTTGAAGAAGTGAACAAAAAATAGGAGAAAAATTACAAAACAACGGGGATTTTCGGACAAGCAGTAGGCAGAGAATTGTGGACTGTTTTGGACGAATTTGAGGTATAAAAATTCTTATTTCTATGATATAATTGGAATGCATGTTGTTAGAATTAAGGTAATGAATTTGTGTTAAGGAAAAATTGCAATTTAAGCAATGCATGTGACAATTTTGGGCTAGTTGCCAATTTGGGACAGATTTTGGTGTTGTTGGATTCGTTGGTTATTGTTGTTATTATTATCACTAATTGCATGATGAAATTGAAAGGAGACATTGAGATTTAGTTAGAATTAGTTATATGGAAGTATTGAAATACGAAATTGGATTATAGGAATTAAGATAAGAGTTATGGAATTATGACATGTTGTGGCTAAGAACTTGCATGAAATTATTGGACATGTTGTGATGTATATGGACTGTTTTAGGGACTGTTTTGTGGTGTTATAATGCTGAAAATTTAGTAACCATTATGCATGTTTAAGTGTGGTAATTGCTAATGTAAGTCCTAAAGGAATAAGGGTGTAGAAAGGTGTAGAAAGGCTTCACATTCTACCCTCGTTGTTGTTGGAACATGGACTGTTTTGTGGGCTATTTTTAATGTGGACTAAGAGGCTAAATTTACATGAGAAGTGGGTGTGTGAATCCCCTTTGTTGCTGTTTTGGTTATGCCCTTAATTGGTGTTTGGTTATTGATGTTATTAGCCTCGTTTGGAAGTTGTGGAAACATGTATAAACGAGGGAAGTGCTGCCCGAATTTTTATAGAATAAGAAGTCGTTATTCGATATAAAGTATGCTAGTGATCATAGAATTGACGAACGTATAACCATTATTATAGGTTGAAGTTCTATAACGAGGCATATTCTAATATTGGGTGGATTAGTTCGTCTAAAAGGTATGTGAAACCCTTACTTATTTCTTTTGGCATGATTTAATGAAAGTACGGCGGTCGTACTTGATTCTTATATAGTTTAATTCCTAAAGAGGATTGTTATGAGAAGTGTCAATGATTTTTCAGCAAAAAGTTTATTATGACATTATTTTAATGATTTTTTTGAGAGTCAAATGATAATTTTTACTTGCATATGGTTACTCATGATATCTACTCGTGCTAAGTGTTACTACTTCACCTCACCGAGTCCCGAGCCGGGTTATGTTCGTGCACAGCCTTGCATTTTTCACCGAGACCCTCACTAGAAGGTCGGGTTACGTAGGATGGATCCATAGATGAGATATGACTTTACCGAGTCCCAGCATGGGTCGGGTTACGATATGACTTCACCGAGTCCCAGTATGGGCCGGGTTAAAATATGATTCCACCGAGTCCCGCACTAGTGGGCCGGGTTACGTTACAGATATATATATATATATATATATGTCTATGGACATGCACTCATGTTTTCTTGACTTGACTCTCATTTTTATTAGGCAACTGACTTTTATTGTTATGGCACAGTTGGATTTGAATCCTGATTTTTATACCGATCTCTTGTTATCCATTTGCTACTTATGATCTCATTTGCAGTATTTCATGTTTACATACTCAGTACATTATTTCGTACCGACCCCCTTTCCTCGGGGGGGGGGGGGGCTGCGTTCATGCCCGCAGGTACAGGTGCTCAGTTTGGTGATCCTCCGGTTTAGGTTCCTGCGCAGCTGTTTGGAAAGCTCCTTTGATCCAGAGTTTTACCATTTTTGTACGGAACCCTATCTTTTTTATTTATGTATATTTAGGTACACGACGGGGCCCTGTCCCATCATATGTCTTTATCCTTCTTGTAGAGGTCTGTAGACAGTTGTGGGTTGCACTGGTGTAAGGGTCAGAAATCTGTTTCGGTCAGCCATATTATTGTACTCTATGTTGGGGGTGTTCCCGTGTATATGTGATATTATCTGTTGCCAGCCTTGTCGGCTTGCCTGTTATATTGTGTTGACTAGTTGTGACTCCTCAGGAGGCAGGTACATTCAGGGGTAAAGACAGCCTTGTCGGCTTGCCTATCCTGGCATATGTTGTTATTGCAGCGTTATGCTACCGGATTTTAGACTCATTAAGTGTTAGTTGAATTATGTGTGACATGTTTGTATAATGACGTCATTAGGGCGGTTAGTCACGGCCCGTCGGGTCGGGTCGTGACAGGTTAAAGGTAGTCTAACTTTCTTAATCTTGCTATCCTTGATTCATTTATGTGACCAAGTCTACAGTGCCATAAGTAGGTGGGGTTTCTCGGATTACTTATCTTGGCTCGTTTGTTTTGCACATTGAAAATTTCACGACTACAATTTAAAACATACAAACCATCCATAAGCGGAGCATTTCCACAAAGAAAACCATTAAAAGACAGTACATAACTGACATTGGTAATAAATGAGGAAAACCCCTCAATGTCTAACACTGGGATAGAAATAATATTTCTCGTCAATGAGGGAACAAAATAACAATTATTTAGTTTTAAACAAAAGCCTGAAGGTTAATTTAGTATATAAGTTCCTACGCATTCAGCATCCTCTCGTGCTCCATTTCCAATGCGCAGGTCTACCTCCCAAGGTCCAACCTTTCTGTTGTCAATCAGACCCTGCACATTATTACAAATGTGTGAGCCACTAGCGGTATCTAATACCCAGCAATGAGAGTTACTTATAGACATGTTTATTTCAATGACAAGCATACCTTGTCCAGTAGAGCCAGGAGCACCTAGTGCTTTGCCTTCTCCTGGAGTTGTGCAGTCCTTTTTCCAGTGCCCCTTCTTCTTGTAGTTGAGGCACACATCCAAAGCTACCTTTGCCTTCTTCTGAATACCTCCTCTAGGTTTCATAACTATAGGTGCAACAATTGTCTTACCCTTCTTCTTCTGCATGTTCTTACCCTTGAGTTTGAACTTGCTAGAAGAGCCCACCATGAGCACGGCTTTACCTTTAGAGGTAGATGATTCAAAGGTCTTTAACATGTTGTGAAGCTCTGGAATACTTGCCTTAGTCCCATTTATATTGAAGTTCATAATGAAATTCTCAAATGAATCAGGAAGTGAATTCAGGGTCAGGTTGACAGAGACATTTATAGGCAGCTTCGTTCCAATCGAAGCCAACCTTTCTATCAACCCAATCATCTTCAGAACATGTGTTGACACTTGACCCCCATCGTTCAGCTTACACTTGAAAAAGTCCCTCAACAGTTCATACTCAATTGTCTGAGACTGTGAGTCATAGAGACTCTTCAAGTGTTCTAACATTTCGTTGGGGCCCATGTTTTCATGTTGCCTCTGTAACTCTAAGGTCATGGAGGACAACATTACATATTGTGCCGAGGTAGCATCGTCTAGATGTTTCTGATAAGCCACCTTGTCAAACAGGGCATACTCGGAGAATCTTTCCGAGGAGGACGTGGGGAACATTGTGTCTAACACATACTCAATTCTTTCTAGTCTTAACACCAATCACAGATTTCTTAACCAGTCAGGGTAATTTGATCCAGTCAACTTATTTGTCTCGACCAACATTTTCAGTGACTGATTCGACATTTTGTATATACTGGAGAAATAGATAGACTTAAAATTAAACTCTAATATAATTTCTATTGAACACATTCGTTAACAAATTAACATGGCCTATAGTTTAATTTGCTCCCACTATTTTAACATACCCTTCGACCCCATGGAAGAATACAAACTCATATCAAATACGGTCATAATGGGCCAAGATCCAGGTTCATGCAATCTTCGCGTTTGATGTGGCTGATAACTTCAATAGCATAACCCAGTAGGTCTCCAAACCAATTACAATCAATTTGTAACTCTTGTTTGACCGAATGTTCTAAACAATCGATATGCGTCCCGCGGCTTGTCCAACACTGTGGCGCCAAGACAGCCTAGCAAGTCAACCCCGTTATGCGACTGCAATTATGTATCTAAGTGAGGTTTGCCTTATAGAGCAAACACTGTGGTGTAAATGCTCATGAAGGTTTATCACCTACTTCTACATTTAACATGCATCTATGAAAGACTCTAAGTCCTCGTAGACTTAGAGCAAATGCTGTGGCATAAATACTCATCTCGCCGAAAAGAATTTTGCACTACAATCAATTATAACGGACGACGCGTTCATTTTAAATGAGACTTGTATTAAAATTTTAGGAAACATTTTAATTCAGGGTTTTAACCAACATCAACTATAGTATGCTATATCAAATATAACATCTTAATTATCATGCAAAGTCTATTAAACACTTATTGGGTACCGCCTGCCCAAGCATGATATTAAGCGGTTTAAACACATACTGGATGTTGCCTACCCAGACAGTTATTTGCGGATATTATTCTAGTAATTTAAATGACAATCATTTAGCACATAAACAGTATACTTATCAAATTTACTATATAATAATAATCATGGGTTAAACATTCTGAACAAAAAAATTAGGACCGATGGGGCCGTGACGCTAATCATTAGAGCTGCGGCGCCAGTGAGGTAGAAGTCGAAATTTTGCTTCTGCAATGTATTAGCGTTACGGCGCTAGCAAGGCAGAAAACTTTCGGCTTGCATTAGGGTCGCGACGCTCCACCATGGAGCCGCGTCACTGCCTTGAAACCCTAGCAAGCGTCGCGGCGCCCTACCATAGGGTTACGGCGCCGACGTCCTGACAAAACGTTTCTGTGTTGGTTTTCTAAAATCGTTCGAGCCCTAAATCCAATTTAGGGATCAAATCACATATCATTTTTCCTCACCCACCATTATCATTAACGCACATATCGACCATCATCCATTCATACTCATTCTTCATCGTGCACCATGTTCGCAATGAACCGGTTATCTGCACTTGGCTTAGTACGAGTTAGAACATAATTACTTCCTCGATTTAGCGTAGGTGATAATTTAGGGTGATATCAAAAGTTTAACATTCGGTCAAGATATGTAGGATTTCAAGAAGCCTTATTTTAATCCAATTTTATGTTTAACCCATATTATTATGTTATTCAATTTTTATATAACCATTGAACCAGCCTGGGCTCTGATACCACTGTAGGATTTTGTTGGGTTCAAAACACATAAGTAAGGCACAACAAAAGTTTAAATTTTGTTTTTACTTACCCCAACAATTTATTCTGGTATGGTTATATGACAATCAAAAACATGTAACATAAAACATGAACACTTACATGTTGTATTAGCTAGAGTCTTTACTAAAGGGTGGACACACGATTCTCTTTTCAACTGCAAGCACAATGCTACGGTGTATTCCTCTGTCAAGAAAGCCATGAAATCTTAGCAGAGGTTTGAGAGAGTTTCGCCCTAAACTCTAAGTCTAGAATTAGTTTATAGAATTTGTGTGTTTAACTTACGGGGTTTAGTGATGTTTATATAGGGAGGATTAGGTCAACATCATATTAGGGTTGGGCTCCAAGCCTGACCCAAATCCCGAGGTACAGTAGGCCAGTCTGACCGGGCCTACTGCCGGTTGGCGCTGCGATGCAGCTAAACAGGCATTGCGGCGCCAGCCGTGGCTCCTTGTCTGTATATATTCATCACGTTTTAATTTTAAATCCAAAATCCAATTTTAATTTAATTAAATAACTTTCATCAAATAGAAATTATTCCATAGTTATTATCATTTTAAATATCTCGATTCCAAATCGAATATTTAATATTCTCTCAATACACACTTAGACCGAAAAGACAATCGACATAGTGTGACCCTATAGGCCTTCACATATCGACACTAATACAATTAAGGTCCATACGGAACTCCTAGACCGTGTCGTATGACGAACTCAATATGTGAAGTACGTTTACATGAATCCAACAAACATAACATTTATGTGAGATGATAAATTCCTTTCATTCGCGACACACTCGATCAAGCTAAGGATTTGTCATGTGTCTATCCAAATAGCTTGATCACTTTATCTCATCTATATTAGTCGACAACTAGATCATATTCTAAATATGTCTCTTGCATTGGCCAATAACTTGGTCGACCTAATATCACTGAGAAGTTGAGTGCTCTCTCGAATATCCAATCGAGGAATGAATCCTATTCTTGGCTCAACTACCACCTTAATTTACATCATAATGCACCCAACACAAGCCATATCTTATCCTATAAGGAGTTTAAGCTTAGGACAGGGTCAAAGTACATTACTCTGTAAACAAGGTGCATATTGAACTCAAGTCGGAGGACCTTCATCTCCCACACGCTAATAACACTTTAGACATGTATAACAAATAGTTTATCAGCGGGATATACCAATACTTTCCAAAAATATCCATGTGTCCATCACTAGTAACCATTACTAGTAGCAGGTGAAACATACTACATTCTCTAAGAACTCTCTGTCTCTCGGGCTCTTTCATTTTTTTCCAATTTGTTATTTTCAATCCATTGGTTTCCTTTTCAATGTATGTTATATATCTTTTCTTTTCCTTTTAGGTTTCTCTTGTGACTTTTAGTTTCCTGTGACAAATACCGCGAAAATAGTTCTGTATTCGTTCCTTTTGTCCTGCAATCCTAGGCATGTTCTCTGTTATTCTTTGATTTTTCAAAACATGCACAACGATTCTCATCAGTTCCTCATTGTATTAAGTTTCTGGGAATTACTTTTTCTATAGTTCTTGTTGGTTTTGCTATTTCTCTATCTGGTTATGGTTTGGACTTTGGTGAAACTAAATAAAATTGAATGAACAGTATAAAAGAAGGTTAATGTGGTTTTTGGATGGTAAGAGTCTTGGTTAGTAAGACATGTATAAGTTTGATGGTAAAGTTGAAATCTTGTTATACTAGATAGAAATTGTCCGGTCTTATGACTCAAGTTGTGGAGTGTATTTCGTGGATTTTAATATTTTATTTAATTCATGACATTATACAAAATCATCTAATTTTCATTCATTTAGTCAACGTATAATGCTCGAACAATTTGATTGCGCAGAATTGTGAAAGTGATTAGTTGCTTTAGGGGGGGACAGAGGAATTAAGAGGTAATTTCGCATTTTGTTTTCACATTATTAACCTATAAATGGGTTTCCCATGCCGAGTATTTTGTTTTCACATTATTGAACTATAAATGATTTTCCATGTTATGTGTTTAACTCCAGCTCTTTTATAGTATTGAGTATTACAAGCCAATTATGGAAATACTATTGGATTATTGAGCGGAGAAGCTGGATTTCAAAAAAACTTGTATTTGTTTATGCATAATGATTTTGTGTGAGTGTCCTATTTGATAGATAGAGCTGGCCAGTGGGCCGGGCTCGGGACTGGCGGGTCGGGTTTGGCGGGGTCGGGTCAGGGCGGGACGGGTGAAGGGGGCGGGATCGGGGCTGGCGGGTCAGGCGGGATCGGGTTTGGTGGGATTTGCCGAAGTCCCGTCCCGATCCCGATCCTGTCGGAATCGGGTTGGGGCGGGGTCGGGTCGGGGCGGGGGCGGGTCGGGAGCGGGATCCGGATCCGGCGATTTTTCATATTTTTTTTTAAATATATGTATAAAAAACTCAATAATTAAACAAGACAAGATAGTGTAATAAAAACATCCCAATGTTGTTTTTGTGCTTCTTATAAAAAACTCAATAGAAGTCGGTAGGTTACTAGCATTTTCTTGTTGGTAAAACCTATATACTTTTTTGCATTGGACTTCTACGCTAGACAAGACTTCTTCTTTAGTTTGTTCAATAGGTGGTGGGTGATTTGGATTTCTGGGACTTGGAGGTGGTAGTACTTCTATACAATCGTAAATAGTTTCAATAAGTGATTTAGTACCGTCTATTTTAATAGTCGGATTTAATACAACACCAATAATATAAATAGTGGGAATAAGAATAAAATATTTTTTTATTTTGATAAACACTTTTTTAATAGCTGCCATATAAGCTGGTTTTTCCATATATTCACTAAGTAATAAAAATATTAGAGCTATATAAAACAACATAGTTGAAATAGTAGGATAATATATATCGGAAAATTATTTTGTTGCTTGAAAAAATTTCTCTAAAAATACAATAAGTTCGGAAATTTTTACCCAATCGCTATCTACAACCATATCAGCTGGATTTTGATTATGAGAATTAAAAAATAAAGTTATAGGTTTTCTATAGTCATAAGCAACAAATAGTTGCTCGTATAAAGAATTCCACCTAGTGGGTACTTCTTCTGGAATTTTTCTATAAGGTAGTTGGCAATCGTGACAAGTTTTTTTATATTCTTTTCTTCGTTGTATTATATTATTTTTAAAAATAAAGTTTATAGCAAATTGTATTTTACTAAGACTGTCTTCAAAAAGTGATAGATCATCCTTTACAAGTAAGTTATATATATGGCACGCGCATTTTATATGAAAATAATCTGGAAAAGATGGAGTTAAACTATTTTTAAAAATTGTAATAGTGTAATTGTTAGAAGAAGCGTTATCTAATGTAATAGTCATAATTTTATCAGTTATTCCGTAATAATCGCACACTTGATAAATATTTTATGCAATAAAAGTACCAGTGTGCCTATCATCTATATATCTATACGCTAAGATACGTTTTTGCATAGACCATTTATAATCTATCCAATGACAAGTTACCGTTAAATAATCATGGTCGTTAGTACTACGGCCTATATCAGAAGTGATAGTCACTTTGTCATTAAAATGATATAATGAATAACGTAAATAATGTTGATATTCATGTGCAAATTTAAATACATCTCTCTTAACAGTTGATCTAGAAAAACCGTTAAAAGTAGGATTATACAAATCTCTAATGTAATGAATAAAACCGGGAGATGAAGGAAATGAAAAAGGCAAACCCTCCACAGCAACTAATTTTTCTATTACTTCCATATCTCTATGTTTATTGTATTTAGGGCCTACAATTCCCTCCGTCATAGGGTTAATTTGACCTTGTACTTGGTCCGGAACAGTATCAGTATGTGAACCTTGTCCCGATGGAGCGGGCGTTTGCGCACTCGGTTTTGAAGAAGCCTCGTATTGGGCATACCTAGTTGGATGAGCCCTTACTACGTGTCTCATTAAACCCCCCATCCCACCGTGACCTTTTCCAATTTTAAATTTTAAAACATATTTACAAATTTTACATCTAGCTACTTGATTCTCTACGTCCCTATAAAAAAATATCCATGCATCTGATTTTAATGGTCGTTTTGCTGGACCTCATCTCATACTAGGGGGAATATGAGGCATTTCAGTTGAAGGTGCACTAGTGGGTGTGTTGTCATCAACATTAGTGAGTGTATCATCTAGATTATCGTCTAAATTAAAGTCTTCTTGAGTTTCAGAAAATAGCTCCTCGTCTAAATCTAATGGTATTGTAGGAAAATGTTCAGTATCAACAAAATTATCATGTGTAGGAATATGATGACTAGAAGAAGTACCATTGCCCTTGTTGCCCCTACTAGAAGAAGTCTGACCCCTACCCGTAAGCATACGTTTAAATCATTCCATTATAAATTTCTAATTATACTAATAAATAATTAAAGTAAATGAAATTAAGTGCGCTAAATAAAATAAACAGACAATAATAATTTAATGAAGGAACGAATGTACCAAACGCCGACGTGTAATCGAGAGGTTGAAAATTGAAACTTTGCTCGATGGAAGATCCTCAAGCTAGTTGCCAACTTCACTCCCAATTCCCAAATGAATAAATAAAATTGAATATTTAGTAGACTTGTAGAGAGATAGATTAGAGAGATTGTAGGAAGATTTGTGAGAAAGATGAAGAGAAAATGAGGTATTTATAGTTGGAAAATTGGATTAAAGTGTAAATGAA
The DNA here is from genome assembly GCA_034509755.1 of Anisodus tanguticus. Lineage (NCBI taxonomy): Eukaryota > Viridiplantae > Streptophyta > Magnoliopsida > Solanales > Solanaceae > Anisodus > Anisodus tanguticus. The sequence goes on along the minus strand of CM067540.1, from coordinate 49,445,940 downwards.
AATAATCAAGGAGATTATTTCTTTCATGGTACTAGAAGTCTAGGACTAAATTACTTTCGCTCTTCTCCAAATTTATTCTCGGTTTCCGTTCCCCTTCTCAGCTGAAACTGTATCAGAATTCGTGCCCCTTTCTCGAATTTCGTGTCAAAAAATTTGGCTCCTCTCCTTCCAAATCCCTTTGTTCTTTCGTTATGTCTACGTCAAAGAATACGTTTCATCCTGTCCTTATTGTTTCTAACATCAAGAACATCCCTATTGTTCTTGAGATGGAAACGTCGGCAGAGTTGTTTAAAATTCACGCAATCTCTCATCAAGTCCTCCATCACATAATTCCTCCCGCTAATCCCTTCTCCCGCGGAGGATCCTCAGTTATGGATAACTCTTTATGCTACCGTCCTTTAGTGGATTTACTCTACTATTTCTACCGACCTCTTACAGACGATCATTGAACCAGACACTATGGCTATGGCTACCTGGAATAGATTGCGTGATATATTCCAAGATAACCAACATTCTCGTACTGTCACCATTGAGCAGGAATTTTCCCAAGTCAGCATGGAAGTTTTTCTGAATATTTCTGCTTATTGTAAACGGCTCAAGGAATTAGTGGACCAACTCTGTAATGTCGAAGCTCTGGTTACCAATAATCGTCTTGTTCTATAAATGGTTGCAGGCCTATAATGGAGTTGGGACTCTCTTACGTCAAAGTAATCCACTTTCATCGTTTTATCAAGCTCGTTCCATGCTCACGTTAGAAGGGGTCGACTTGGATAAAAATGGTGCTAATGGCGCCAGTTTTGTGGCGATGATGACTTCCTCCGGTAATTCTCCTGGTTTTGTTGATAATTCGGGCCAAAACCGTGCTTACGGTGGAGGCAAGAAAAATCAGAAAAATAATGGCAAAAATCGTGGTGGCCATCATGGTGGTTCCGGTGGTGGTGGGGGCAACCAGAACAGTGGCGGTGGGCCCCCGTACATTGGAAGTTGGCCGCAGGCCAACTGGTCCCAGCCATGGGCCCCCTGGCAGTGGGCCTGGGCCGGTGGCCAGTGGCCCCTATTTCTCTTCGCCTCCAGCCCCTGGATAGTGGGCTGCCCAGCCTTCCTTCCGGCCCAATTCGACATGGCCCAGTAATTTCCGCAACAACACTGGGCTGGGGTAGCAAGCAGGTGTGCTTAGGCCTCGGCCTCCACAGGCCCATCATGCTGCGGGCCCCACTCTGACCGACATTGAAGTCGCAATGCACACACTTGGATTGAATCCTCCAGACGGAAATTGGTACATGGACACCGACGCCACTTCTCACATGACGTCCGACCAATGTACTCTCTCGTCTTATTCCAATTTGAACAACAATGGTGGCATAATTGTTGGTGATGGCAAATCAATTCCAATTCGTGGTTACGGTCATAAAACTTTGTCTCCCCCACATCCACTTCTTGTCTTAAAAATGCCCTTCATGCTTCTAACTGAATTAAAAATTTGGTGTTTGTTCGTAATTTCACCACTGATAATTGAGTTTCTGTTGATTTTGATCCATTTAGGTTTTCTGTGAAGAATTTCAAGACGGGGATACCTCTCATGAGATGTGATAGTAGGGGAGATCTTTATTCTATCACACCTGCATCCAGTCTCTCGAGTCAAGCCTTGCCATCTACTTTTGCAGCTCTAGCTCCTTCCTTGTGACATACACGTTTGGGTCACCCTGGATCATCCATTGTTTCTTCCTTGCATAAAAATAATTTTATTTCTTGTAAGGATACGCATAGTATTCCTATTTGTCAATCATGTCCTTTAGAAAAACATGTTAGATTACCATTTGTAGCCTCTACTTCTCATATTTTAATGCCATTTGATATTATTCATAGCGATTTATGGACATCTCCCGTTGTAAGTTCTGTGGGCCATCGTTATTATGTTTCATTTTTGGATGATTATTCTAAGTTTTTATGGACCTTTTCGTTAGCGAAAAAATCACAAGTTTTTTTCACATTCTTAAAATTTAGAGCATTCATCCGTACCCAATTCGATCGGAAAATCAAATATATTCAATGTGATAATGGCAAAGAGTATGATAATGGGGTGTTTCGGGATTTTTGTGATACTCATGGACTATTTTTTCATTTCTCTTGTCCTCATAGAATGAGAAAGCTGAATGAGAAATTCGTACCATTAATAACATTGTCCGAACTATATTGGTCCATTCTTCCGTACCCCCTTCATTTTGGCATCATGCTCTACAAATGACTACCTATCTTCTTAACATACTTTCTAACAAAGGGTTAGCAAATGCGTCTCCTCTCAAAGTCCTCTATAATAAAAACCCTTCGTATTCCCATCTTATGGTATTTGGGTGCTTATGTTATCCACTATTTTCGTCAACTACAATTAACAAACTTCATGCCCATTCTATTCCTTGCGTGTTTTTGGGTTATCCGTCTAATTATCGTGGTTACAAATGTTTTGATTTATCATCTAATAAAATCATCATTAGTCGCCATGTTATTTTTGATGAAACTCAATTCCCGTTTGCTAAAGTGAGTAGTCCCGTGCCTAGTTCGTATAATTTTTTGGATGACGACATCTCCCCATATATTATCCACCATTTATCGGACTTGTCCCACACCCGGAATCCGCCAGTGGGCCTACTGCACATTGGACCTAATGTTCCGCCACATCCCACGGTTTCAACCCCAGTTTTGGCTATTAGCCAGTTGCCCAGCCCAATACCGAACCTGCTTCAGTTCCTGTTCTCGGCCCAGCTCCAGATTCTGCATCCAATTTTGGGCCAGCAGGCCCACTGCCTGCTGGCCAATCCATCACCCCGCCGATTTTATCCCTAAATCCATCCAATTCTCCCCCGAGTCACCGACCGGTCACTCGTAGTCAACTGGGTATTTTTAAACCAAAAAGACATTTTAGTCTACATTCTAATGTTCTTAAATCCCCCTACCCCGTAACCCAATATCTTATTTAAATGACCCGAATTGGAAATTGGCTATGAATGACGCATATGATGCTCTTATTGCAAATAAGATGTGGGAGTTGGTACCCCATCCTTCTAGTGTTAATATTATTTAGTCTATGTAGATTCTTACTCATAAGGATATTTCTGACGGTTCTTTTGCAAGGCATAAGGCTCATCTTGTAGGTGATAGTAAGACTCAGCAGGTTGGCGTGGATTGTGGTGAGACGTTTGTCCGGTGGTCAAACCGACTACCATTCGCACTGTTCTCAGTCTGGCTCTTTCGAAAGCTTGGCACATTCATCAGTTAGATGTGAAGAATGCTTTCTTACATGGTGATCTTGGGTTTTTGAGACCCCAAATATCCTCATCATATCTGTTTATTAAAGAAGTCCTTGTATGGGCTTAAGCAGGCCCCACGGGCTTGGTATAAGAGATTTGCAGACTATGTTTCATTTATTGGGTTTTCACACAGCAGGTCTGATAATTCATTGTTCATCTATCGTCGTGGTACTTCCCTGACTTATATACTATTATATGTGGATGATATTATCTTGATTGCTTCTTCTGATGCTTTGCGAAAGTCTATCATGACAATGCTCAGTTCTGAGTTTGCTATGAAAGGCTTGAGGGCCTTGAGTTACTTTTTGGGGATTGTTGTCACTCGTCATGCAGATGTGTTATTCTTATCACAACGGAAGTATGCAACTGCGATCATTGAGCGAGCTGGTATGTCTTCATGCAAGTCTACTTCCACTTTATTCAACTGAAAGAGAAATCATTTCACCTTTTTTTCATTTAATTTTATTTAATTACACGTCGTAAACCAGTTGATACTAAACCCAAGCTGGGTGATGCGGCTGGCTCATCTTACGAGGATCCGACCCACTATCGCAGTCTTGCAGGGGCTCTTCATTATCTTACTTTCACGAGACCAGATATTACGTATGTCGTACAACAAGTGTGCTTGTTTATGCATGATCCCAGGGTTAAGCACATGAATTCGCTCAAACGCATTATTTGATACATCCAGGGGACGCTTGACTATGTCTTACATTTATATCCTTCATCGACGTCTACATTTGTCTCGTATACAGATGTTGATTGGGGTGGTTGTTTGAATATCAGACACTCCGCGTCTGGCTATTGTATGTTTCTTGGTAATAACTTGGTCTCATGGTCTGTGAAGCGACAATCTACCTTATCACGTTCTAGTGCAGAGGCTGAGTATCAAGGGGTAGCTGATGTGGTCTCTGAATCCTGTTGGTTACGTAATCTTCTCTTGGAACTCCATTGTCCCATTCAAAAAGCTACCTTAGTTTATTGTGATAATATTAGTGTCGTCTACCTTTCTGTCAATTCGGTTCAGCACCAGCGCACTAAACACATCGAGATACATCGAGATGGACATTCACTTTGTTCACGCGCGTCTGCCATGTCCCTTTCAGGTTACATCTTTACTAAGGGTCTTTCCTCGGTCTTTTTTGAAGATTTTAGGGACAATCTCAACGTATGAAGACCGCCCGCTATGACTGCGGGGGTGTGACAGAATATACCGTGATATACACGGCATATACAACAGTATATATCACGGTAATATACATGTATCTGTAACAGTTTTAGCCATGATATACACGGCATATACAGCTGTGTATATCATGGTTTATGGAGCAGATTTTAGTGACTTTAGCTTGTAATTAATTAGCATTGTACACTTACCATAATTGTAGAATTATTGTACAAGTAGAATAAGGTTTTAGGGGTAGAATAGGAATATGATTTTCCTATTATGGAAATTGTAAATTGTATATATAATCATTCATTAATAAAAATAATCAAGGGGATTATTTCTTTCAGCTTTTCCTATAAAAGATTGTCTTTTTGGCCTCTATGTGCGGTGGTGTTGTGTTGGTTGGTTATTTCGAACCCTTCAATGCTTTGAAGTTAATAGAAGATTGTTGTAGCCAAATAATTGCTCCGGTCGAGGGCACCCTCGATGGGTTCTAATTCTTAGGAGGGGGCAGTGCCCTGAATCAATTAAAGGCTTATTGATTTAATTGAAGGGAACTAAGACTCTCACATCAAGGGCATGAATCACTAAAATATAGTGGGGGGGTGGAAATTAACAAAGCCACCAATGAACTTTTTTCCAGTCATTTTATGTCTATGACTATATTCGCTTGATGTTTTAGGGTCTTTAAATTGAAACATTCCTTTCCATGGAATTTCTTTAATATCCATGAAATCATTCGTGTCTTTGGACGAAAACTAAATATATAATACCTGATTTGATATGTTCTTTGGTTTCATTTTTTTAACTGATTTGGTATGTCCTTTAATTTCATTTTTCTTGGTACATACCTCCATCTTTTAATTTAGTAGAATTCTATTTTCATCTCCATGACTTAAAATTGTCTTCATCTTGTGGAATCTATGACAAGTTTTTGACAGGAGAAACTGGAGTTCGCCTAATGTACTTTGCAGCTGCAATTACGCTCGACTAAGGTAACCGCATAGTTCAAAAGTTATTTCATTGATGTACTTGTATTTGTTTTGACTGGCTAACTCTATATTCAGTTTTTGAGATGTGAATTTGACCTAGAGTTCTAAATTCGGGATATGAGAGGTGTTAATAAGCAGCGAAGAATTAGAGTCTGGTTCAAAATATATGATATTGCAGTAAAATGTTAAATGATAAAACTGATACCACTTTGATTTTGTAAGCGAAGATGCTACTCATCTCTTCTTTCTCTACCTTTCTCTACATTACAGATTTCTTGCACTAGCAAGCGAGTGTATATCACATGTTTTTATTGTCCGGTTTCAGAAATTTGCTCAAGACAGAAGTAAATTCTTTTGGATTTAGGCACTTCCGAGACAATTACATCAGGTTCCCACTAACAAAAGAGATGAAAAAAATATGGCAAGGTAGTATTGATTCTTCCTTTACTAAATCTAGAAAAGAAGTGTCTTTTCGGCAAGTCATATATCCATTTTCATGTTATATTGTTTTGGCAACCACTCCGGACCCCACGTCGTGGGATTTCACTGTGTATATTGTTGTTGTATTGTTTTGGCAACCAAAATACTTTGCGGGAGACAAATTCGCTACATTATAAATCCAATCTTGCTATGAGAGATGCATCTTAAATTTAGGAAAGATTTCCTAAGATATTAACTTACTGATATTGTTTGGAACGCTTTGGGAAATATTAGATATCTAAGGTGGCACCATAAAAGTTACTTCTGAAATACAATTAGAATGATATTTCTAATAGATTGATTCTTCCTTTGTTTTTCTACAATTATTTCATTCTCTTTTATTGTTCTTCTCTCTTAGTTGATTGATTTACTGAGAAACAATGGACAAGGACCTGTAAAGAACCGAATTAGCTGAAAAATCATTTGTCGGTCCTACAGCTATATCATAATGGGGTTGGCCTATCACCTGTTCCAATCCAGGGGTTGCAGAACAGTGGTAATACATAAATTTTATGTTTATATATTTGATCTTGCAGATATTAAAAATGGAATTAAGTGCATTCTTTAGTTTTCTATCTTCTTTAGTATTTCTCTTCATCTTCGGAGGACAAGCACATTATTGATTCAGCTAAATTATCTGCTTTCACTTCACACTGCATCTTCTTCATTTCTTAGTTTAAGCAAATCCTTTCTTACTTGTAATTTTATATATATGACCTTTCTTTTTCTTGCCGAATTTTGTTTGGTAGATAACTTCAAATTTCTTCTCTTGGTTGCGTTATGTACGACAGGTTCAAACATTTTTCTGCCGTCGTCGAAGGTTTCAAATAGAGATTCAACATTGATTTTCCTCCTGGCTAAGTTCATAGTTTTCCTGTTTTTCTAAATTATTTGGAAACATATCTTTGTAATTTGATTTCCAGAGTAAATGATTCCTATCTATTTTTTAACAGAGATTCCAAGTACATGCATTTCTTATTATTTAGCCTTCCTCCGTACATGGCGGTTTTGCAACTAAAACGCCCTTTAAATTTGGATCGACCTGTTTATATCTTTTTCACTACTCTGTATTTAGTGGACTTTAATTTCTCAATACATGACCATAATCTATATTTGTGATTCATTTAGTTGGAATGTGATGGTTGCAAAATTTTGATTTCACAGGTTCCTGATAGCGAAAGTTGCTCAAGATTAGAGATGGCAATGGATCTTGGACCCGGTCCGGATCCGGTGGATCCAGATCCGTTTTATAGGATATGGATTTTCAAAATTTGGACCCGATGGATCCGGATCGGACCCGGATCCATTTCTGACGGATCGGATCTGGATATGGATCTTGTATTTGAGATCCGTATCCGGTCCAGATCCGATCCGTGGATCCGATTTTATTAAATATATCCACAACCTAGTCCTATAATGTAATTTTATAAGTATTTTCTTAATTTTTTTTCATAATTTATGTATTGGATAAAGGGTTGAACCAGGATAAGGCGCAAGTCACACAGCCATGTAATTTGTCTTTGAAGTTTCATTTCTTTTACCTATATGCTCTCTACAGTTTTCCATATTTTCATTTCTATAAAAAGAAAAAATTATCACTCTTTTTTAAATTTCTCTTTCTTGAATCTGCTAGCGGTAAGCTTTAAGTATATGTCTCTCATTTGTTTGATCAGCAAAAAAATTGGGACTTTTGATATATGACTGACATTGTTTTATGTTGTTTAATGAAGTCAATCAGTAGAACTACAAGTGGAGCATCACTAAAGCCTCCAAAAATTAGCTCAAAGTGTCAATCTGTTTGCATCACTAATGAAATCAATCGTCTTTATTTTCTTGTGATGCTAAAACTTTGTTCAGTATTTTGGAAGAATGGTGTCATGTTTGTGTAGGTTGATTGAATGAACTCAATCATTTTTTTCAATCAGATTGCGTTTCATTTTGTCATAAAAGTTTCAACATGTGGGAATATTATTCAAGCTAAAACAATTTACACGTAGATCCAGATCCGATCCGTGGACCCGGTGGATCCGATGGATTCGGATTTGGATCTGATTTTTATGGATCCGATGGATCTGGATCCGGATATGGATCCAAGTATGAAAAATGGATCTGGATCTGGATCTAGTAGGATCCGGTCCAGATCCGATCTGTTGCCATCTCTACTCAAGATGGGGAAAAGGGACACAAAGTCTACTCTAAGAGGTATTTACACTCTTTTTGGTTCTAATGTTATATTCTTAGTTTTAATGTTAAGTGGTTGTGCTTTATATTTCATATCATACTGATAGATGTGTTATTTTATGAACGAATTAACGTTAAAGATTACCAAATTTCTGTTTTAACAAAGAATCTATATGAAACGCTTGAAAATGAGATATCCAACAACAAAAGAGAAATAGACAGCTCAAATTGAGAACTTGGATTTGTTATCAACCACAGCTGGTGAATTTGTTACCAACTACAGCTGACAAAATTGAGATTTCAGGCCATTGCAACATACATATATCATACATATGTTGAACTACCTCAATCTCGATGTTTTTGCCTTTCTAGCCCGCGAGTTGTATAACTTTATTTCACAAATGAATATAATATATTATGAAGTATATTATGTTAATACTTAGTTTAATCATGTCTCTTATATTTGCATCTCATATAACATATTTAGTTTAATCATGTCTATTTTATCTGCATCTCATTACAGTAAAATTTTCATGTGCAAGTAAAGCTAAAATTCGTGGGTCCAAAATTACAGTAAAAATCACAAAAAGCAAAATGCATGCATATAATTGCGTTTGCGTGTTAACTGTTTTAAGTAAAGCAGTATAAAATTCCCGTGACTATGTTTCAATTTTAGTGACAATTCAAGCTGACTCACTCACTCCACGACAATTGAGAACAGCTTTTGGTGCAGTTTCTTACAAGTTAATTGTTAGAACTTTTGTTTGGATTGAATATTTAAGTTGTGACTATTGGTGTCAGCTAATCTGATATGTCAAACTCAGGTACAATTTACTAATGTACAATAACTAACTTGTTGATGATCAACTCAACTCCACGACGATCTAATTTGCAAGGGAAATTTCCTCCAAAGATTTTGCATGTCATGTGATCGAATTTAGAGGAAAGAATGAAAACAGATCAGGAAAGCGAACAAATATACTTGTATGGGGAAAACTCTTCTCCACGACAAGAGTAGCCGGGTAGAAGGGTACACAGATTACTTGGCACCAACTCGAGTCACATCTGTCAGTCTCAATTGACTAAGCCGCAACATAAGGGAACTTTGGCATTATTGTAATGTCACATTAGTTGTACTATTAGGATAGAAAAATCTAATTTTGACTTATATAAAGATAAATTAGGGGAGAAGGAAGAAGGGACTCACATTAATAACTTGTAACCCTAGAAGCAAAAAGGCTATCAAGCAATCTTATTCTTGCTTTGTTCATATGGATACTCTTGTTACACTTTCGATTTGCTATTTTCCATTTATCTCTTTTGCGGGAGTTTAGGATCGGATACAACTCACTTGTCTTTAAACCCTATAAACAACAAATTCAACTAGTTTTCCTAAAAATCATTTTTAACCGCAAACAATACCTTCACTTTGGCTTGTGATGAGACATTGATGAAGAGAAATTGGACATAGGTTTGTCGGTAAAAAAAATTTAATGGATTCAAGTAGAGTTTTCTCGAACGTATCAATAGATCTCGATAGCTACACCACCCACGAAATTTAAAGAACCTACACATTTCTATCTAATCGCACAAAAATTCCCTTATCATACGGTAATCCCTTCTTTTTTTTGACACTTATTTTTTCATTGTTTTCTCTCTGTTGCGGTTGAAGTGGACTTGAAAGATTTATAAATATAACGGAAGTTTTTAAATTGAAGCTTCTTTTTTTTTCTCTAAAATTTAAAGTGTATTCGCGGATTAATTTCATGAATGATCACTTAATTTTTTACTTTATTGTACTAGTCGCTAAACTATTTTTTGGAAGTAATTTAAGCTTAACTAAGTATCATGCAAGCAATTAAACTATTTTTATAACTGAAAAGTCAATCAATTTTATTTAAATATCATAGAAAGTCGTTAGGAAGAAACAAAAAGGAGCATTTTCTAGGATACTTAGCAAAGGTAAGTGGCTCTTTGTTTCCTATAAATTGTTTACCAACTTCCACTATACTGACCTAGAGTTGAGTGACTTCCATTACAAAAAAAATAATTTAGTGAATTTAGTAATTAATTATCTGTGATATTACATTAGTATGTTATTTAATTATTCTTTATTTTTTCTGAACCTTTATGTGATATGGTTTTACCACAACTCGAACTTTTCAATCCCTCTAAACGGATACCTTAATCGGGTCGGGTCCTCTTTAATCGTGCCTCAATCCGCCCCATATAAGAACCCTATAAAGCCGACTTTGTTATTCTGTCTCATTAAGCACACTCGATGAGTGATTGTGTCATGACTCAACTTTGAACATATGAGTCCGGAACGAACTTAAATGACCCACAAAATAAGAAAGTGAACCAAAATAACTCATAAAAAATGACAAAATTATCTTTTGCGCAGGAAATTCCTGCGCAAAAGTGGTTATTATAACCCTACGTAGTCCACGGTTTTTAAATGGTCACTTTTAGTTTAATTACGCAATAAATTGTTGTGTTTTACAATTAATTATTCATCTCCCCATTTGTATTTGATTTGACATGACACTATGACAATTATTGTAACAACTCATCCATTTTTCTATTTAACATGAATTTTAGATGAGGTAAAAACTCATCCATCTCCAAAGTTTAAGTCATCAAAATTTCAAGTTCTTGAAAAAAACATCCAACTCCAAAGTTCATAAAAAATAGTGTCTCCTCCTTCAACTGTTAAGGCTTCTTTATTTTGGGAAGGAGAGATTCTTCATGATAGTAATATTGTTCGTTATAGTATTCCACCAAAATACCATGTTAAGTTTTCAATCAACTTAGATTACTCAACATTACTCAATGTCATACACAAAAGAATGAAAGTTAGTAAGCGTGAGTTTGCATTATCTGTAATAGGCAAATATCCAATATCCATTACACTGCAAGGTTTAGTGCTTTATGGCTAGTGGAACATCACTAATGATGAGTCTTTGAGTGAATATTTGAGGGCGTCTGTAGAATATAGGGGCTTAATCACCCTGAATGTTCTTGAAATGTATGTTGAAACGATACCTATTAATCGTAGTGAAGTCTTGGCCTGGACTCGTCAAGAAGTCCCAGAAATGTTGATTGCGCCTCGTCCTCAAATCCCTCAAGTCCAACCTATTCATGGTAGCACTTATCCGGACATGAGTTCTTTTGGAGACATTTTGAGTGGACAAATATCGTTGAAAACTCTAAGCCAGCAATTTAATCAAAATTACAGGGAAAATTGATAAATATCAATTTTTTTTCATTATTATTTTGTATAGTAGCACATGTTTATTATACGTATGATAATAGTTAAGTTTTTTGTATCTTTTTAGTGGTTATACACCTAATATGAGTAATATTGGGCGGTCCTCTCAGTTTGGTGGAGCTGATTATTATCAGTAGGTATATTTTTTAATAATTAAATAATATAAGTGTTTTGATATTTAGTATTTACAATACTTGAACTCCCTCTATAGTGAAAATTATTCACAAAACGCGTCAGTGGTACCAAATGTTGATTCCAATGCAGTTGATCTTTCTTCAAACCCAGACAATATTGATTATTATCAGTAGGCTCATCATCTTGATATTAAATAATCCATATATATTATGATGTTGGTATTTAAAATATGTTATCTATTTTCATGTAGGAAAAGTCTTTACTAGATGGTGATGATTATCCAAATCATATAGAAACATCATCGAGTGATAGCGATGATATATCGAATGCAGAGGTATCGGATGATGATGACGTAAATATATCAGATAGTGAAGTTGATATTCATCATCATAGGCAGGAACAACAATTAGTAAAAATGATGCAAAGTTGGCCACACCAGCAAGAACCGCGGGTAGAAAATCTAATTCACCAGCACGAACCGATGGCAGAAAGCCTAATCCAATGGCATTCTGACGTGATTTCATATCTTGATAATCTTCAAGATGGTCCTGATGACTTTGTCTTCACTAGAGAATATGATCATATTCGCCAAGCAATGTGGAAAGAACCAGATGATCATGTAAATGGTATTATTCACCTTGCAAAAGACATGATTTTCTCTTTGAAAAAGGCAATGCAAAGGGCCGTCAAAATTTATAGCATCAAAGAAATGAGGAAGTTTAAAGTTGATGATTCAACCCGAAAGTTGTGGAGATTGGTTTGCAGACGTGAGTATCAAGGTTGTCAATGTATGCTTCGGGGTATTGAGACTCATGATAGTATATGGACTATCACAAAATTCCGCTCACGCCACACTTATGATATGGATGACAATCGAGAAGATCATTTTAATTTAGATACAAATAGACATTGCCAAAACCCCAATGTACCCTATTAGACCAAGTTCATTATAATTTTAACATCAATTAAATTATCATTGCTTAATATTGTTTGTTTAAATTTGTCCAGATTTCCCGTCAAATAATGCATTAGAACAGTTGTGAGAGTATATTATAAAATGATAATCAGGAGAAAGAATTATCTCGGGCATAGACGCGTTTTTGAGATGATTTATGATACCTGGGAGGGCACTTTCCAGTAGTTGCCGAGGTAAATGGCAGCTCTACAACACTTCAATCCTAGTAGTGTTGTAGAGTGGAAGCTCAATACCCAACCTGGTATAGCCGATAATATTTTTAATTTTGTGTTTTGGACATTCGAATCATGCATTGATGATTTTGCTTATTGCCGGCCAATAATATCCATATATGGCATGCATGTGTATGGGATATACGACATCAATATACTAATTGCAGTAGAAATGGATACCAATGGGTCGATATTCCCTCTTGATTTCGCCATTGTTGTTAACGAGAGCAACAAGATATGGAAGATGTTTTTGACATATTTGAGGCGATATGTTATTAAGGATCATATGGGCATATGCGTGCCATCTGATCAAAATTATAACATATTGAACATTATATTTCGTTTGGAGGGGTGGCAACCTCCATTTGCTTACCATCGCTATTATTTAAGGCATATAAAGATAAATTTTCAAACGGCCTTTAGAAATAGCACACTAAACAAATGGATGTCGGCGGCTGCAATAGAGCATCAAGAAAATAAGTTTTTTTTGTTGATGGAGATTATCAAGGCAATGAAGTCGGAAGCATATGATTGGTCGAAGGCAATCGATGTTGACAAATGGAAATTACATGTAGATAAAGGCAGAAGATAAGGGATGCTAACAACAAACAACTCGGAGTCATTCAATGATTTGCTAAAATCTGCACGGGAGCTGCTCATTACTACAATGGTGAGAATGACTTACAAGCAAGTTGTGGAGTGGTTTGTTGCTAGAACAAAATAGGCCAAAGCCATATTAGCAAATGGTGGAAAATGGATGTCAAATACTGCAAAAATGTTCTATCATCATAGAAAAAAATGTGAGCACCACAAGATAGAAGAGTATAATCATGCTGAACGTGTGTTTGAAAGCAAGATAGTTGAGGTAAGTGGCAATCATAACACATGCCGTGTTCTCGTGCCATCAAGAGTTTCGAGATAATTGAAAAAATGGTATCGAATTATATGGCATACGAATACAGCATGAAAAGTTATTTTAAAGCGTATGCCGGTCGTTTTTACTCGCTTGGTGATTAGGCTTAATAGCCAAAGGAAACATTTAATATGATTGCTAACAAGGAGTATATTCGTAAATTGCGTGTTAACGCACGTACTCGAATTCCCAATCAAATGGATGTTCCGGATAGAACATACTCTCGAAAGTGCTCGATGTGTAAGAAGTTTGGCCATGATAAACGTTTGTGTCACCTACGGGACCATGGTGGTGCAAGTACCTCTGGTGGTGGAAGAACCTCTCAACTTTGCCCTCCATTAAACTTTGGAATCAAATATACCCTCACCGTTTGCAAAATTGTTAAGTTTTCCCTCAATTAGATGGAAAGGTGTGTTGGACGCCACGTCGGATCCACGTGGAGGACAATCAAACACATGGTATATGGGAACCACACCAAACCTCACCCCACTTCTTCTACTCCCTCCGTTCTTCGTTTCCCGCTGCTCCGGTGAGGAGCTCCAACTCCGGTGAACCGGAGCAGCCAAAAATCGACCCCCCTCCACGAAACCACCATTTCTGCATTTCCCTCTCCCTTCTCCCTCTTTCTCTCACTTTTATTTTCATCAACCAAAAAGCCTCGCCACCACCACTGCGACGCCGGACCACCAGCTCCGTTACACCCACCAATGACAAGCTTCACACCAACACTGCACCGCTGCTCGCCGTCACTATAGCTAACAACCAGAGCCACCATCACTGTTCTTGACGAAAAACACCGTCACCGTCCTGCCAAGATACGGGTCAGATCTTTCTCAATGTCATAATTGAGCATAGTGTGAAAGAAAATCAAGCAATCATCACAGCCCATTTACAACATCAACAGCAACACAAAGTGAAAGAGGAAGAGCAAGAAGAGTAAATAGGTCTATTTTGATGAAGTTATTTCAAAATGTTTTATTTTATTCCCTTTTTATTTATTCAAAGGGTTGTTGGTTTTTTGGTCATCAGTGGTACTGGCAGAGAAGATATGGGCAACCACCCTTTACATAAAATCCCAATTTCTCCGATGCCTCGTTCTTCAGAGCTGAAATTTCAACTCAAATCGTAATTGGTTTTCTGACGATGGTATGGTGATGGTGAAGCAGTGGGTTGTGGTCGGTCTGAGAAGATGGAGAGGGGAGGTTGGTTGTGGTGACGTTGGAGGTCATGGTTGGCGGATACGATGGTGGTTGGTGGTTGGTGGTTTCACAGTGAAGCAGTGGTGTAGCAGTGGTGGTTCTCCACGTGGATCCGACGTGGCGTCCAACACACCTTTACGTCCAATTGAGGGCAAATTTAACAAGTTTGCAAATGGTGAGGGTATATTTGATCCCAAAGTTTAACAGAGGGTAAAATTGTTCCATAAAACATAGTTGGAGAGCAAATTTGACCCTTTTTCCCTTAAGAAAATTCTATTGAAAATTTTCATAACATACAAAAATTAGAAAAGTAATTTAATCTTCGTCGCTTTCTGGAACTACCTCGTCGTCATTATTTTCATCATCCTCCATACTTGCATTCTCTTCTTCATCTTCTTCCCCTTCATTTCTTTCTCCATCATCCTCGTTGTAGTTTAGATCCCAACTATCATCATTAAGAGCACTTTCTTGGTTGACACAACATTATGACACTCCACAATCTAGAATACATAATACATTTAAGAAAATATAGAAAATACATAATACATGAAAATGTGCAACTAGTAAAAATAAAATACAAAAAAATAATTTACTTAATCGAAAATACATAAAACAATAAACTGAATAAATAAAATGCATGAAAATAATAAAAAAACAACAAGATAGCCCAAATAATCTTTCAAAATTTTAAATTTATCTTTCAAAACATTTTTCTCGTGTTGAGTGTCTCTAAGGTTATCCTTGAAATTTTTTTATTTTTCTTTGGATTCATTTAGCAAGACCTCCAAAAGGTCAATTTTTTTAGCTTCCATAAGTTTAAACTTCACGCTATTTCTAATGATACGTGAAGTCGCGGTATCTCTATCAACATGAGGCTTTTAAACTTCACCGCCACCGTTTTATCCACGGGAATGTCATCTTACCATAAAAAATATTTGCAACCATTCATATCCTATAAACATTACAAGAAAATCAGTTTTTGAAAGTAAAATATGTAGATAATGTGAAAAAAATCTAAACCCTAAAAACTTGTAAAAACACTTACATCGGGCACTTTACATGCCAAAAATGACGACCCGAATTATCTTGGGTCCTTGATATTCCGAGCTTACAATAATAACCACAAACATCGGGTTCTAAAGCAAAATTTGACATTTTGGAGCTTTGAGACATGATTTTCGGGATGCTAAAGTATGATAAAAGAGTAAAAATGGAGAAGGTTAAGTGTGAAGATGAAACGAGAAGGGTTGCCTAGGGTTATAATAACGCCTTTTGCGCAGGAATCAAAAGGTAGTTTTATCATTTTTATGGGTTATTTTGGTTCACTTCTTTACTTTGTGGGTCATTTAAGTTCTGGACTCTTGAACATATAGACAATGATCGACACCTAGTTAGCCATTCCCCTATTAAGTGGATCCCCTTTTTTATTACTCTCTCAGTCTCATTTTATATGTGTTTGAATGAGCATGAAGTTTAAGAAATTAATGAAGATTTTAAAATTTATGGTCTAAAATAAAATATTGAGAAATGTGTGGTTATAAATCATTTCATGAAAAATTTAAAGTTACATTATTACTAAATATATAAATGTATCATTCTTTTTAAAATTGACTAAAAAGAAAAGGATATCATATAAATTCGGACGGAAGGAGTACTAAATAAATTTGTCGACTACTCATGTATATAACATAAGGAGATATAAATATATGTTACGGTGGTACTCAAAGAAAAAATTACTCTGTTAAAAAAGTTACTCCATCCGAATCAAAAAGAGTATACATTTAGTCAGTTGCATACCTTTTAAGAAAATATTAACTTTCAGGTAAAATAGATAATTTAATTAAAATATCTCTAATTAAATAGATATTGAGATTTAATCAACTAGCACTTATTAAAAGCAAAGATGGAAAAGTAAGATTAATTCTTTTTTTATTTGGTAAATAAACATTCTTTTTTAACTAAAAAATAAAAGCTAAATAGACACACTTTTTGAATAAAAAAATAAAGATTAGTGAATAAATTTTTTATCCGGATGGAGTAATTCAAAATTCAAAATAAATTAAGTTAGATGTCGAATAACTTGGAGAAGAAAAATGAAAATAAAATGTAACTAAAGGGAAACGGGATTCAATAAATAAAAGCAAGTGAGAGCGTTAATTCATAAAGCAGATGGAAAATAAGGATATAGGAGTGTGATAATTACACTTTGAAGCCCTAAGAGTAGAGATGGCAATGGATCCTGGATCCGATCCGGATCCGGTGGATCCATATCCGTTTTATAGGATATGGATCTTCAAATTTTGGACCCAATGGATCCGGATCGGACCCGGATCCGTTTCTGACGGATCGGATATGGATCAGGATCTTGTATTTGAGATCCGTATCCGATCCAGATCCGACCCGTGGATCCATTTTTTATTAAATATATTCATAACCTATAATGTAATTTTATAAGTATTTTCTTAAAATTGCTAAGCACATCCTTGCAAGTTTAATTCTCAAAATAAGTTTAATTTATCCCCGTGTTAACTCAAAAACAAAAAAATAAAGAGGTAACTTCGATAATAAAATCAATGTTATATTAGTGAATGACTAACATCTCCATAGACAAGTAGTTAAAATTATATTCACTTTATTTGTGAAGATCCAATCACATACAAGTTCTGCATTGTAGAAATACTAGTCAGCATTTTTCACAACTATTGTCATTGTCCAACATTTCCAATTAATAACTCACAATCAAAACGAGACAACGAACAAAATATCTCATATGAACATTTCAAAATTGTAACACAATAAACTGTTAGCTAAGTAAAAATCATTTGTCAGTTCAAAAAAAAATTCTTAGCAAGACAATTTTTTTTACATATGGATCCAGATCCGATCCGATCCGATCCGATCCGATCCGATGGATCCGATGGATCCGGATTTGGATCTGATTTTTATGAACCCGACGTATCTGGATCCGGATCTGAATTCAGGTATGAAAAATGGATCTGGATCTAGTAGGATCCGGTCCAGATCCTATCCGTTGCCATCCCTACCTAAGAGGAAGAAATGGAGAATGATATCTAGAGGGGTCAGCTTGCTGGCAGGGAGTCAACTTTGCGGCCTTAGGGTCGCAAGTTCGATTCTCCCCTCCGGATATCGTCCTCCGGGGCTCATACATGTGGTAAAGCCTGGGCGCTAAAAGCCGCGCGAGCATGTTGCAGTGTGGGTTCGGTCTCCGCCAAGCCTTGTGGATGGGGTCTGTGGGGGGGTCAACCTTGTAGCATTGATCCGTTGGACGCAAACAGACACTGACCATGTGTGCACATTCCACGATTTACCTGGTGGTAGGGTGTTGAAGGACCGGTCCCATCATTTTCAGGACGTCTGGGTAATACCAGTGAAGTAGTCAGGCGCAAGCCTGAAAACCTGGATTATCAACAAAAGAAGAAGAAAAAAAGAAAAGAAATGGAGAATGATGTGATGGATAGCACTATGGTGGAGGGACGAGGGAAGTTCAAATGGCAACACGTACGTGGGCTCTGGTTAGTACAGTAATTTCTTATCTTAGCTGTCTATGGAGTTGGAACCTTACACCTATCAAGTCGGTTGTAGTAATTGTATCCATTTCAATTTATATAGAGTAAGTATAATCGTAAATGTGTCATAATATTTGTATGATTATAAAAAAATTAAATTTATAGTATTAAGTATGTTAAAGTTAATTGTTTTTAGATACTAATATATTAACTTTTTAAATATTAAAAAGAAAATATTATCACATTCAATGAAAGGGGAGTAATAGCATTAAGTATGTTAAAGTTAATTATTTTTAGATATTAATATATTAACTTTTTAAATAAATTAATAAGAAAATATTATCACATTAGATGAAAGGGGGAGTAATTAATATACCGTGAAGCTACAATATTTTGAGGTATAAAAAATATTTACATTAACCATGTTTAAAATTTAAACTCATCTTAGTTCTCATAATTTCTAGTGCTCTTCCGTCTCAATTTATGTGACACTATTTAATTTAGTAGGAGTTAAAAAAAACTTTTAAAATATATGATCCAAAATAAATTTTATATAAATGTGTTGTTATAAATAATCTAAAGTTAAATTCTTTCTAACAGCTCAAAAAGGAAAAATGGTGACACACGTAACTCTACTAGTAACTACCACTACTAAAAATAATTATTTTTTCACTGAATTTCTCACTCAAAAATATTCATTGACTATTTTCACTGAATGTCGGTGGGAAAAACTTAAATAATAGTGTGAACGCATAAAAAAACAAAAAGTTTTCTAGTATTTTAATGAGAACGTATTTTCCACCATGCGTTTTTCTAGTGATTTCCCAGTGAGCTGGTTCAATGAAAATTAGATGAAAAAATCATATTTTATAGCACAAGTTTCTTACTGAATATGGATGAAAAAATTATTTATTTCTAGTAGTGTACATTGCAGGCGTCATGCTCACGTATCTTTTTGTCTCTCTACGAATCTATGAGAAATTATATTACAGAGCTAGAGTACTAACGCATGTGTGATGATTAATTTAGTGTAAATGGTTGAGTCAAAAGCAAATGCCGACTTGCTGCCCCAACTCAGAGATAAAAAGCAAGAAAGAGAGATCTTTTGCTTGCCATATAAAAGGAAATGAACGGAGAGGATATGATATAATATTAATGACTGGTAAATAACCCCCGTGTTTGGCGAACGCTTGATGCAGTGGAGTTTCAGTTTTGTGTCAGTGTTCTACTTTCATCAGTCACCTTTCACCTAAAGTTGCATTTGTAGACGCTTCTTTCAATACGTAATGCAGCATGCATAGCTCCAGCCTTGCCATCAGTATTTCTGTTTAATACTATGGGTGGCCAGTGGGCCGGGCTCGGGTCTGGCGGGCCGGGTCTGGCGGGGTCGGGGCGGGACGATCCGGGGGGTCGGGATCGGGACTAGCGGGCCTAGCGGGGTCGGGTCTGGGCGGGACCTGCTCCAGTCCCGTCCCGATCCCGATCCCGTCGTTATCGGGGCGGGGCGGGCTCGGGGCGGGCTCGGGGCGGGGCGGGCTCGGGTTTTCCTTTTTTTTTTTTTTTTAAATAACATATGTATAAAAAAAACTCAATAAACAAAACAAGATAGTGTAATAAAAACATCCCAAGGCTGTTTTTGTGCATCTTATATTATTTAATAGACATATGATTTTTTTGTAATACAAATACAATTGTCTAAAATCTAAATTGCAACTTTGTGGTGTTGTCCAAAAGTTGCAAATCACATAATAAAATTACAATTAAAAAAATTACATTCTCAAAAAAACCTGTTCTAATTGCTTGATGATTTCATGTGGTTCTTCGGTTGGAATTGGAATTTGTTGGTCAAATTGATCCACGTCGCTTCCACTACCTTCGGTTAAGATTTCGTTGTAGTTTTCATCATCTTCTTCGTTGATCTCCGGTTGACCGCACCTTCTCCGCTCCGCTCGTATCCAATCTCTCGAATAATACCGCAATTTCCAAGTCGTCTCCGCCAATGAGTGTCGTGGTCTCCTATTTGATATCTCGCTCTGAGAAAAAGCGCTTTCGACGCGAGTTGATGACGCTTGAATGTTCAAAACATCTCGAGCCATCAATGAAAGTGTCGGAAAGGTCTTCTCATTCCCCTCCAAAGTATTTCAAAGCAAGTCTTCTTGTCCATCTTCATTGATAACTTCTTGATACGGTACGTAACCCCGCAAAACAAAAATATCCAACTCGCTAATTTGGTTAGTAGAGGTACGGCCGCACATTCTATTTTCGAGGCTTTCAATACTAGCCGCAGAAACAAGCATGTCTTTTGTGAGGTTGTGTTGAAGATGAAGAAGATGGTATGGTAGCCGTACGTTACTAGCATTTTCTTGTTGATAAAATCTATATATATTTTTGCGGTGGTGTTCTACGCTATTCAACACTTCTTCTTTAGTTTGTTCAATAGGTGGTGGGTGATTTAGATTTTTGGGACTTGGAGGTGGTAGTACTTCTATACAATCGTAAATAGTTTCAATTAGTGATTTAATACCGTCTATTTTAATAGTAGGATTTAATACTGAGAACCAATAATATAAATAGAAGGAATAGGAATAAAATATTTTTTTATTTTGACAAACATTTTTTTAATAGTTGCCTTATAATTTGGTTTTTCCATATATTCACTAAGTAATAAAAATATTAGAGTTATATAAAATAACATAGTTGAAATAGTAGGATAATATATACCGGAAAATTCTTTTGTTGCTTGAAAAAATTTCTCTAAAAATACAATAAGTTCGGAAATTTTTTCCCAATCACTATCTAAAATCATATCAGCTGCCTTTTATTATGAGAGTTAAAAAATAAAGTTATAGGTAATTTATAGTCATAAGCAACAAGTAGTTGCTTGTATAAAGAATTCCACCTAGTGGATACTTCTTGTGGAATTTTTCTAAAAGGTAGTCCACAATCATGACAAATTTTTTTATATTCTTTTCTACGTTGTACTTTATTACTTTTAAAAATAAAGTTTATAGCAAATTGTATTTTACTAAGAATGTCTTCAAAAAGTGATAGACCATCCTTTACAATTAAGTTATATATATGGCACGCGCATTTTATATGAAAATGGTCTGGAAAAGATGGAGCTAAACTATTTTTTAACATTGTAATTGCGTAATTGTTATTAGAAGCGTTATCTAATGTAATAGTCATAATTTTATCGGTAATTCCGTAATAATCGCACACTTGATAAATATTTTCGCAATAAAAGTACCGGTGTGCCTATCATCTATATATCTATACGCTAAAATACGTTTTTGCATAGACCATTTATAATCTATCCAATGACAAGTTACAGCTAAATAATCATGGCCGTTAGTACTACGACCTATATCGACGTGATAGATACTTTGCCATTAAAATGATATAATGAAAAACGTAAATATTGTTGATATTCATGCGCAAATTTAAATACATCTCTCTTAACGGTTGACCTAGGAAAACCGTTAAAAGCAGGATTATATATATCTCTAATGTAATGAATAAAACCGGGAGATGAAGGAAATGAAAAAGGCAAACCCTCCACAAAGCAACTAATTTTGATATTGCTTCCCTATCTCTATGTTTGTTGTATTTAGAGCCTACAATTCCCCCCGTCATAGGGTTAATTTGATCCGTACTTGGTCCGGGACAATATCGGTATGTGAACCTTGTCCCGATGGAGCGGCCGTTTGCGCACCCGGTTTTGAAGCCTGGTATTGGGCATACCTAGCTGGATGAGCACTTACTACGTGTCTAATTAAACCCCCGTCCCACCGTGACCTTTTCCAGTTTTAAATTTTAAAACATTTTTACAAATTTTACATATGGCTACTTGATTCTCTACGTCCCTATCAAAAAATGTCCATGCGTCGATTTTAATGGTCGTTTTTTGGACCTCGTCTCATACTAGGGGGAACAGGAGGTATTTCGAGTTGAAGGTGCACTAGTGGGCGTGTTGTCATCAATATTAGTGGGTGTATCGTCTAGATCATCGTCTAAATTAAAGTCTTCTTGAGTTTCGAGAAAATAACTCCTCGTCTAAATCTAATGGTATTGTAGGAAAATGTTGAGTATCAACAAAATCATCCCGTGTAGGAATAAGATGACTAGAAGAAGTACCCTTGCCCTGGTTGCCTCTACTAGAAGAAGCACCCTTACCCTTACCCTTAAACATACCTTTTAATCCTTCCATTTTAATTATGATAATAAATAATTAAAGACAATAAAATTAAGTGCGCTAAATAAAATAAACAGACAATAATAATTTAATGAAGGAACGAATGTACCAAACGCCGACGTAACGTCGACGTGTAATCGAGAGGTTGAAAATTGAAACTTTGCTCGATGGAAGATCCTCAAGCTAGTTGCCAACTTCACTCCCAATTCCCAAATGAATTAATAAAATTGAATATTTAGCAAACAATGTAGAGAGATATATTGAGAAATTAGAGAGATTGTAGGAAGATTTGTGAGAAAGATGAAGAGAAAATGAGTTATTTATAGTTGAAAAATTGGGTTAAAGTGTAAATATAATAACTTATGGGTTAAAAATAAATATTAAGGGGTAGGGGGGTTGGGGGAGGGGGGGCTAAAATGGCCGTTGTCAACGGCCATAATCTAAAATGGCGGTTGGTGCAACGGTCATTTTTGCAAAGGGGGTTTAAGGGTCGGGGTCGGGGTCGGGGTCGGGACGGGCTCGGGGCGGGCTCGGGTCCGGCGGGCCTGGGGCGGGCTCGGGTCTGGCGGGACGAGACATCGTCCCGCCCCCGTTAATTTTTTTTTTTTTTTTAGAGCGGGTCGGGGCGGGACCGGGGCGGGGTCGGGACGGGGTCGGGCCGGGGTCGGGTCGTCCCGGCCCACTGGCCAGCCTTATTTAATACTACTCTATCCATTTAATTATTTTATTTTATTTTCTTAAAAAATATTATTTCCTTTGTTCCAAAAATATTCTCTTACTTTTCTTATTAGTTTATTTAAAAAAGATTAACACATTTATATATTAAAAAACAATTTAACTTTATGAGATGATTTACAACCACACAAATTATAGGATTGGTTTTTCAAAAAGGTGGTGTTTTTTTACAGAGGAAACATAGAATTTAAACTTAAATTTAAATTTTGAACGATTAAATAAATGGAGTGGATATATCTGGAGCAGATTCTGTATGGACTTGGCCTGGCCAGTGGGCCGGGCTCGGGTCTCGCAGATCGGGTTTGGCGGGGTCCGGGCGAGACGGGCGAAGGGGGCGGGGTCGGGTTTGGCAGGACTTGCTCCAGTCCCGTCCCGATCCCGATCCCATCGGAATCGGGTCGGCGCGGAGCGGGGTCGGGGCGGGTTCCGGCGGGTTTTCCTTTTTTATTTTTAATAACATATGTATAAAAAAAACTCAGTAAACAAGACAATATAGTGTAATTAAAACCCAAGGCTGTTTTTTTGCCTCTTAAAAACAAGACAAAATAGTGTAAGATAAACATCCCAGATGGGCTCTTATAGCTGCCATATAAGCTGTTTTTTCCATATATTCACTAAGTAATAAAAATATTAGAGTTATATAAAACAACATAGTTGAAATAGTAGGATAATATATACCGGAAAATTCTTTTGTTGCTTGAAAAATTTCTCTAAAAATACTATAAGTTCAGAAATTTTTACCCAATCACTATCTACAATCATATCAGCTGGATTTTGATTATGAGAGTTAAAAAAATAAAGTTACAGGTTTTCTATAGTCATAAGCAACAAGCAGTTGCTCGTATAAAGAATTCCACCTAGTGGATACTTCTTCTGAATTTTTCTATAACGTAGTCCACAATCGTGACAAATTTTTTTATATTCTTTTCTTCGTTGTACTCTATTACTTTTAAAAATAAAGTTTATAGCAAATTGTATTTTACTAAGAATGTCTTGAAAAAGTGATAGACCATCCTTTACAATTAAGTTATATATATGGCACGCGCATTTTATATGAAAATGGTCTGGAAAAGATGGAGCTAAACGATTTTTTAACATTGTAATTGCGTAATTGTTATTAGAAGCGTTATCTAATGTAATAGTCATAATTTTATCGGTAATTCCGTAATAATCGCACACTTGATAAATATTTTCTGCAATAAAAGTACCAGTGTGCCTATCATCTATATATCTATACGATAAGATACGTTTTTGCATAGACCATTTATAATCTATCCAATGACAAGTTACCGTTAAATAATCATGTCCGTTAGTATTACGACCTATATCAGACGTGATAGATACTTTGCCATTAAAATGATATAATGAATAACGTAAATATTGTTGATATTCATGTATGAATTTAAATACATCTCTCTTAACAGTTTATCTAGGAAAACCGTTAAAAGCAGGATTATATATATCTCTAATGTAATGAATAAAACCGGGAGATGAAGGAAATGAAAAAAGCAGACCCTCCACAGGAACTAATTTTGATATTGCTTCCCTATCTCTATGTTTATTATATTTAGGGCCTACAATTCCCCCCGTCATAGGGTTAATTTGACCTTGTACTTGATCCGGGACAGTATCAGTATGTGAACCTTGTCCCGATGGAGCGGGCGTTTGCGCACCCGGTTTTGAAGCCTGGTATCGGGCATACCTAATTTGGATGAGCACTTACTACGTGTCTAATTAAACCCCCCGTCCCACCGTGACCTTTTCCAGTTTTAAATTTTAAAACATTTTTACAAATTTTACATCTAGCTACTTGATTCTCTACGTCCCTATCAAAAAATGTCCATACATCTGATTTTAATGATCGTTTTGTTGGACCTCGTCTCATACTAGGGGGAATATGAGGCATTTCAGTTGAAGGTGCACTATTGGGTATGTTGTCATCAACATTAGTGGGTGTATCATCTAGATCATCGTCTAAATTAAAGTCTTCTTGAGTTTCAGAAAATAGCTCCTCGTCTAAATCTAATGGTATTGTACGAAAATGTTGAGTATCAACAAAATCATCCTGTGTAGGAATAAGATGATTAGAAGAAGTACCTTTGCCCTGGTTGCCCCTACTAGAAGAAGCACCCTTACCCTTACCCTTAAACATACCTCTTAATCCTTCCATTTTAATTATGATAGTAAAATAATTAAAGATAATAAAATTAAGTGCGCTAAATAAAATAAACAGACAATAATAATTTAATGAAGGAACGAATGTACCAAACGCGAACGTAACGTCGACGTGTAATCGAGAGGTTGAAAATTGAAACTTTGCTCGATGGAAGATCCTCAAGCTAGTTGCCAACTTCACTCCCAATTCCCAAATGAATTAATAAAATTGAATATTTAGCAAACACTGTAGAGAGATATATTGAGAAATTAGAGAGATTGTAGGAAGATTTGTGAGAAAGATGAAGAGAAAATGAGTTATTTATAGTTGAAAAATTGGATTAAAGTGTAAATATAATAACTTATGGGTTAAAAATAAATATTAAGGGGTAGGGGGGTTGGGAGGCCAAAAATGGTCGTTGCCCAACGGCCAAAATCTAAAATGAATGTTGGTGCAACGGTTATACTTGCAAAGGAGGGACTAGGGGCGGAATCGGGGCGGGCTCGGGTCTGGCGGGCTCGGGATGGGGTCGGGCCGTCCCGACCCACTGGCCATCCTTTATGGACTAGCTTTTCCTGGGCAATTTGTAATATTCAAAGTGTCACTTATTCAATCTTAATCAATGGCTATCCATTAGAACCTTTTGCAGCTAGGAAAGGCCTTAGGTAAGGAAATTCCTTATTTCCTTTCTTGTTTGTGTTGGCAATGGAGTATCTAACTGGAAGCTTTAAGAGTTTAAAACAGATTTTAGACTTTAACTACCATCCTAGGAGTGAGAAGTTACGTATGTACAGCTAAGATTTACTGATGATCTATTGTTATTTTGTATGGTGATCTTGGTTTTGTCCAACTTCTATATGGTTGTTGTTGACACCTAATTTTTGTCCTCCATAAAATTTATCTAATTAGTCGGACTTTTTGAATTACAAAAGGAGTGAAATATGTTCTTTTCAGAGTCAAAAGGATTTTACAAAGATTACTTTGGTGACATTTTTCTATTTCATTTGACAAAATATCATGTAACTTTATGTCATCTATATATTTTTCAAATAAATTATAATTTTTGAAGCATATTTATCGGATATAAAGTCAAAATAGTGGAAATAATTATTTAATTATTTATTTAAACTAAATAGTGATTAATTGGCAAATATCTTACTCCGTTAAAACAAGAAATTTAATTAATTAAATAGACTGATTAATTGCATCTCAATTTGACATCAATCCGGTTTTAATTGAAATTGCTTTCCAATTTTTGGTTATAATTAAAAATACAAAATGGCCTATTTTATAAAGTCATATATGAACACTCTTTTAAATCCCATCAGCTCCTATTTCTCTACTAAAAGCAGCCCAATTCGCATAACCCCAACCAGCCGAGCCCAACCCAAATAAAAATGACCCGACCCACTTCTTCATTTAACCCCAAAAATGCCCTAATTGCTCTAATTTTCCCAAAATCAAAACAAAAACCAGCAGAGCCCTAATCGTAAATCCCTCTCAACGTTCATGATGAACCAGTTGACAAAAGTTATTCCGGGATGAAATACAAAGCATCTTTCATCGATTACAGTCCTGATCGCCCATTTTGGGAAAGTAATCAATGCTCCCTTTGTCTTCTTATGAAAATGAATTTGAGGTCATGCCACTTCCGGGAAGGTTGTCCCTCGGATTAGGCATTTCGGTTAAAGGCGATAATGATATGTACAAATCACTAGATAGAAATTGACGAGCGTATGGCTATAGACTAGTACAGCTAACAAGCAACTAGTGTTCGTGATCACGAACTAGTATGGCTTACCAGCAAACTAGAATCCGTAACCACGACTTGATTCAATCTCTATCCTAAATCAATAAGCATAAATCTGACCCTTCGTATCCAAAACTCTCAAATGTTTTGTTTCGAGTCCGAAGAAGATTATTGTTTTATTTACAAACGCCACACCGAAGGGTGGCGTATTATCTTACTAACTATGTTCTTTCTTTGTGCAAGGTCACGTAAAGTGGGTCCATGGGGCAGAGGCTTGTAAAGATGAGGCAAGGATTTGGATACTTGGAAGCTTTTGGATGAAGAATTAGAAAGGAGTAGGATCGCAAATAAAGGTCCAAGAAGGCTAGGAGATAGGTCTAGCGTGACTAGCCTTTCTCCCCTTCCCTCTATCCCTCTCTTTTATTTATTTATTTACGACATGTATTGTGTTGTTTGTTGTAGATATTGAAACCCTTATAAGTTAGAATTTAGGATTTAGCCGAAAAATAAGGATTGTATTTTATTGTTAAAATAAATAAAAGTGGAAATATTTTCTGATACAAAGCTTATTTTGGGCCAGGCCTACTTAAATAAATCTAAACAAATGAAAACTCAACTAAATCCCAAGTTTGGAAAGAGTTCTAAGGATATGGTTGACCTTCTAAAAAACAGTATATAAAAGATTTCAAAACAAAAAAAAATGATATGCTATGACTTTTTGCAAGAATTTGAACACTCTTTTAAGCAATTAATCATAATAAAACATGTTATGAAACTCGAAGGTCAACCGTATTCTACGGATCCTTAATACCGGGGTGTCTAACACCTTTTCCGGGGATCACCAGAACCCTCGACTCTGGTTTAGATAGGAATTGAAATGTTTTTGAATAAACCCTTTCACTTGGTTTTTCTAATTTACCTATAAATTAGGTGGTGACTCTAAAACAATTTTCCAACTTAGAGCACTATCACAAACTCATAGTAGCTCTTATGTGTTTACCCGCGTAGAAGTGAACCGTAACAGCTGCTTTCAACAGTTTTCGTGAGCATCTGGATTACAGGTCAATAAGAACAAAAGTTGTGTTCTTAGGTGGTGTAGACAATATAGTGCAGCAACAGATTATGGATTATCTGGGATTTGAAAAAAGAGAACTACCAGTGAGGTATCTAAATGTCCCACTTAGTACCAAAAGATTGATTGTTACACAATGCAGGCCTCTTTTGGAGCAAATGGCAGGGAGGGTGACGTCCTGGATAGCTAAAAGTTTATCAAATGCTGGTAGATTGCAGTTGATAAATAGTATGTTGTTTGTCATACAAACATTTTGGGCATAATTTTTTGTGCTACCCAAAAAGATTATTAAGATGATTGAGGGTGTATGTAGAAAGTTCCTCTGAACTGGGCAAGTTGAGAATACTAGAAAGGCTCCCCTGGCATGGCACAAAGTGTGTACACCCTTGACAGTAGGTGGATTCAATTTAGTGGATATTGGGATGTGGAATAAGTCTGCAATTAGCAAGCATCTATGGAATATTTTCCACAAGGACAAGTTGTGGATACAATGGATCCATACTTATTATATAAAGCATATTCCATATAGGAGGTTCAAGAAAAAACCGTCTCCTGGATAATCAGAAAGGTGTTAAAGGCAAGCGAATACTTTGAGGAAGCTGAATGCTCATACCATAATGTTTTATCAATGGAGCAGTACTCAATCAAGACCATGTATCAGCAACTTAGAGGAACTTTCAGCAAGGTTCCTTGGAGGAGAGGCTAGTGTAAATAATCTTGGGCGTTCAAAATGAATTTTTACGCTAAGGATGGTTGCTCACAAGAAGTTGTATACAAGAGTTAGTTTTACACTAGCATATCTTCATATGGTAGGAGAGAAACAATCAAAATTTTCAGACTACACAGCGATCAGCTGAGGTAGTTTGCAAGCTCATTGTGACAGAAATACATTGCAGCGGTGCCATGTTTCCAAGGTTGACTGAGGTGTCGAATGATATGAATTACTATCCATAGTATTGTAGTAAGAAGTAGACTGAGAATATGTGTAGGCTAGGAAAGGAGAAGGGAAGGAAATACTAGTGTTTAGGCATAGTTGGGATCATGTCCAACTGTTGGGTTACTGTTTTGATTATAAATATTTCCCTTGGTAAATAATATATCTTAATTACCAAAAAGAATAAAGAGAGAAAAGGCCCAAATTTGTTCTTGTATTATTCAATTTTAACTTCTTTTATATTATTTTATGTCCATTCATGCCTTTGCCGTTAGTAAGTCGTCTTATATTTTGCCTTTACCTTTAACGAAGTGGGTGAACTACACGTGGCCAAATTCTTCGAGAAAAAATATTCAAATTTGCCTCTCAAATTTTAACTAAAATTACTCTCAGCTGATTGAAGTTTTGTTATTGATCAAGAACAAAGCCGACACTTTTTTCCTATCTTCCAGCGTAACAATATTCGATCAAAAGTCAAAATGGATATGATGACAAACTTACTCAATTTCAAATAGTACATGAGAAATTTAACAAATATTCCTTTTAATATTATTTTTTTGCTAATGAAATGCAGTGAGATAAAATAGGAAATTAAGGATGTTCAGTACAGGAACACAGAAAGGGGTTGATTTTGCAAATTTAACCTCATTAAAGTTTTTGTGGAATATAAATAGAACATGTAAAGGAGGGTTCATAAAGGCAATCCATGAATCAACTAATTATTCATATGAAACACAGATATTTCCATAATTATCTAGAAAATTTGCCATCATATTTGCCGCTCTATAAATGTCATGCAAGAAAGGACTATCCCTCGCCTCATGATATTGAGCTAACCTTTGGTACACCATTTGCACACTCGCAGTAAACATGTGAACAGAACTTTAAATAATAATTTGCCAAAAATTTAAATACCATTTATTGTAAGTAGTTTTGTATCGTTTGTTGAATGATAATTTGTCTCTTCATATAGTTTGGGTAATCCTCACTTCTTAAGGTAATTTTTGTGGTTGAGTTATGCCTAAGCTCTATTTTTTTATCATGCACGGTATCAGGGTCAAGTCCACCTAATTTTTGTTTCACCCGAGATTAGACTCATATTATTTTGTCCACGCTCTAACTATGAGATCTAGGAGGACAGGTGGGTGCATGTTAGTAGTCCCACATTGTTGGGTGGACGACAATTTGTCACCTTATAGAGTGTTGGACAATCTCTACTTCTTAAACTATTTTTTAATTGGATTAGATCCAAGGTTCATTTTCTCATCATTTATGGAGATTTCATATGGTAAATGACAACATGTTAGAAATGAATTGAATGTCAGGTCATCTGGATAGGATGTCACAAGCGTCCAAACTATTTTCTGAATCTGAAGTTTGGCAATAAAGTATAGTTAATTCCATGGTATTTTAGATTCTCCAATTTCAGAATTAGGAAACTTATGGGAATCAAAAGATGTATAGTTTCTTACTCTCCATTGTAATTTCCCGCCTCCCGAGACAAACCTAAGAGAGATTTTAGTATGGGCCCCCACAATAAGACTAGGCAATGGGCCAAAATTGTCAGCAAAAGGCAATGCCTGATGCTGATAGCTAGCAACTAGCTTGTACTACTATGGTGACCCTTTTGACCATTTTGTAGACAGCACGCGTGAAAATAAAAATAAAAGAAATAATTTCAATTTATATATAAGTTACATATTTTCATAATAGGAGAATCATATTCCTATTCTATTCCTAAAATCTTATTCTACTTGGATACTAAATATACAATTAAGGTAAGTGTACAAGACTAATTAAGATAACTTTTACACTACAATATTACAACCATATACACCCATAATATACTGCCCGTGATGGGCCAATATCTATTGCCCGTGATGGGCCTCTCTAAGACGGGTCATCAACCTAAAGTACCTGTGATATACACCATGTATACCAAGTGTATATCACGGGTATATACCTTGCTTAACACACCCCCGCAGTCATAGCGGGTGATTTTCGAACGCTGAGACTGTCCCTAAATTCTTCAAAAAGGACTGAGGGAAGACCCTTTGTAAAGATGTCTACAATTTGATATCTTGACGGGACATGACAGACGCGTACCTGACCACGAGCAACCTTTTCGCGGACAAAGTGAATGTCCATCTCGATATGCTTAGTGCGTTGGTGCTGAACTGGATTACCAGAAAGGTAGATGGCACTAATATCATCGCAATAAACCAAGGTTGCCTTCTGAATGGGACAATGAAGCTCCAAAAGCAAATTACGTAACCAACATGATTCGGAGACCACATTAGCTACCTCTCGATATTCAGCCTCGGCACTTGAGCGGGATAGAGTCGACTGACGCTTCGCAGACCAGGAGACCAAGTTGTTGCCAAGAAACATATAATAGCCAGACGTAGACCGCCTGGTGTCTGGACAGCCACCCCAATCAGCATCCGTTAAGGGTGGACGTCGAGGAAGGATATAAATGCAAACCATAGTCAAGTGTACCCTGAATATACTGAATGATGCGTTTGAGTGCATTCATGTGCTCAATTCTAGGATCATGCATGAACAAATACACCTGCTGGACAACATATGTAATATCCGGTCTCGTAAAGGTAAGATATTGAAGGGCCCCTGCAAGACTGTGATAGCGGGTCGGATCTTCATAGGGTACGCCAGCCGCGGCACTAAGCTTGGGCTTAGTATCAACTGGAGTGGAAGTGGACTTACAGGATGACATCCTAGCCCTTTCGATGATCTCAGCTGCATACTTCCGTTGAGATAAGAACAACACATCTGAATGACGAGTGACAACAATCCCCAAAAAGTAACTCAAGGGCCCTAAGACTTTCATATCAAACTCAGAGTTGAGCATGGTCATGATAGACTGGCGTAAGACATCGAAAGAGGCAGTCAAGATAATATCATCCACATATAACAGAATATAGGCCAAGGATGAACCACGACGGTAGATGAACAAGGAATTATCCGACCTGCTGCGAGTGAACCCAATAGTCGAAACATAATCTGCAAACCTCGTATATCGTGCCCGGGGAGACTGCTTAAGCCCATATAAGGATTTCTTCAACAAACAGACATGATGAGGATGTTTGGGATCCATGAATCCCAAAGGCTGATGTATATAAATTGTTTCCTTGAGATCCTCATGTATGAAAGTATTCTTTACATCTAACTGATGAATAGGCCATGCCTTCGAAAGAGCCAAGCTAAGCACAGTGCGAATGATAGCCGGCTTGACCACCGGACTAAACGTCTACGCACAATCTATACCAACCTGCTGAGTCTTACCATCACCCACAAGCCGCGCCTTATGTCGAGCAAATGAACCATATGAATTCTCCTTATGAGCAAAAATCCACATATACCTGATAATATTAATACCAGATGGACGGGGCACCAACTCGCACGTCTTATTATCAATAAGAGCAATATATTCATCAGTCATAGCAATTTTCCAATTCGGGTCGTTTAAGGCAGACACAGGATTACGGGGCAAGGGAGATTTAGAGACATTAAAATGTAAATTAAAATGTCTTTTTGGTGTAAAAACACTCCGTTGACTACGAATGACCGGTCTATGACTCGAGGAAGAATTGGGTGGATTTCGGAAATTTGCTGGGCTCGGGACGGACTAGCCAGCAGGCAGTGGGCCTGCTGGCCCAACTCGAGAAATAGGAGCAGAACTGGACGAGTTCCAGAATTGGGCTGGACTGGCCCAATCGCTGGAACTGGCCCAATGGTGGTACTGGTCCAGGCAGTGGGTGACAAACCAGTGGGGCCAGCGAGCAGTGGGCCCGCTGCAGAATTGGGTGTGAGAGAAGTCCGAATAATGCTGAATAATATACGGGGATATACTATCATCCAAAAAATTATACGAACTAGGCACGGGAGTATTAACTTTAGCAAATTGAAATTGGGATTCATCAAAGATGACATGATGATTAATGATAATTTTATTGGAGGATAAATCAAAGCATTTGTAGCCACGATGATTAGATGGAAACCCCAAAAATACACACGGAGTAGACCGGACCTGAAGTTTATTAATTGTGGTGGACGGGAATAACGGATAACACAAACACCCAAAAACCCGAAGATGTGAATATGAATGAATTTTATTATATAAAATTTGAAGGGGGGAAGAATATGTCAAGCCTTTGGAAGGAATTATGTTAAGGAGATAGTTAGCCATTTGGAGAGCATGATGCCAAAAAGACGGGGGTACGGAAGCATGAAGCAATAAAGTTCGGACAATGTTATTTATGGAACGAATTTTGCGTTCGACTTTCCCATTTTGTGACGACGTATGAGGACAAGAAAAATGAAAATTGATCCCATTATATGCACAGAATTCCCAAAACACCCCATTGTCATATTCTTTGCCATTATCACACTGAATATTTTTTATTTCTCGGTCGAATTGGGTTCTGATGAATGCTCTAAATTTTATGAAGACGGAAAAAACTTGAGATTTTTTCGCTGTTGGAAATGTCCATAAAACTTAGAATAATCATCTAAAATGAGAACATAATACCGATGACCCACAGAACTAAGAACAGGAGACGTCCATAAGTCGCTATGAATAATATCAAATGTCATTAAAGTATGAGAATTTGAGTATACAAACGGCAACTTAACAATTTTTCCTAAAGAACAAGATTGAAAATTTGAAGTACTACTCGTACCCTTACATGAAATAAAACTATTTTTATCTAGAGACGACAAAATAGATTATCCCGGATGACCAAGACGAGCATGCCACAAGAAAGGAGAAATGGCTGAAAAAGCGGATGGCAGGGCTTGACTCGATGGACCGAAACTGGATGTAATAGGATAAAGATTTTCCCTACTATCACACCTCATGAGAGGACTTCCCGTCTTGAAATCCTTCACAGAGAAACCAATGGATCAAATTCAATAGAAACAGAATTGTCAGTAGTGAATTTACGGACAGAGACTAAGTTTTTAATCAATTTTGGGGCGGGTAGGGTGTTTTTCAAGATAAGAGATAGATGAGGGCAGATAACGTTTTATGACCATAACCACGAATTGGAATAGAATTACCATTACCAATAATTATACCGCGAGGGTTGCTCAAATTGGAATAAGACGAGAGCGTACCTGAATCGGATGTCATGTGGATAGTGGCACCGTTGTACATATACCAATTTGGGTCCGGAGGATTTAAACCAAGCGTGTGCATTGCGGCTTCGATGTCGGTAGACGTGGGTGCTGCTGTGTGATGGGCCTGCGGGGGCCGAGGCCCAAGCACCCCTGCTTGCGGTCTCGCCCAGATTGCTGACTGTAGTTGGGCTAGGGGGAGCTGGGCCTGGACTACTGCTGGGCAGCCCACTACCAGTTGGGCAAAAATTGGTTGGGCCCAAACTGTGGATGTGGGCCCCACTGCCATGGCATAGGGGCCCACTGTGGGGCCCAGAACTGCTGATGCTACTGCTGACCACTACAGGGACCATCACCGCCACCACTATTCTGTCGGTTGCCGCCGCGATTTTTGCCATTATTTTTCTTATTTCCACCCTTTTTGCCGCCACCGTTGTTGAGGTTTTGGCCCGAGTTGGTGGAACCGGTAGGATAAACCGTGGACTCGGTCATCATGACTACCGGACTAGCACCGGCAGCCGCTCATTTTGCCATGCCTGCTTCTTCGAGTGTAAGCATAGAACGAGCCTGATAAAATTGCGGAAGCGGGTTGCTTTGCCGAAAAAGCGTTCCCACACCACTATAGGCCTCGGAGAGGCCGGAAACCATTTGGAGGACCAAACGATCGTTTGAAACTAGCGCGCCAACGTTGCGAAGTTGGTCTGCCAATTCCTTTAATCTTTCGCAATAAGCCGAAACATTAGGGAAATGTTCCATATTGACGTGGGAGAAATCCTGCTCAAGGGTAACGACTCTAAAATTTTGATTATCTTGGAATATATCACGCAGTCTATCCCAAGTCGCATGTGCCGTAGCGTCAGGCTCAATAATTTTTTGCAAAAGATCGGTAGAAATTGTGGAATATATCCACTGAAGGACGATTGCATCAAGAGTCGTCCACAACTTAGTATCATCTTCGCGTTTTGGCACCTTCGTATCCTCAGGAGCCGCGGGGATTATGTGATGGATGACTTGATGCGATCGTGCGTGAATTTTGAACAGTTCGACCCACGTCACATGTTGGACATTTTCTATTTCAAGAACAAGAGGGATGTTATTCTTGATGTTAGAAACTGTAAGAGCAGGATGAAACGTGTTTCGGGATGTAGACATATTGATAGAACAATATGTAATTGAGGGATTTGGGAGAAAAATTTGGGAAGAGGAGGTACCGTCGGAATAAACCAATCCGAGAACAAGTTGCGGAAAAAACTTGGTCTCGGTATTTGTTCACTGTTTGGTTGACGGTCAAGAGGGAGAAAATAGGGAGAGGATTTGAAGACCTAGACTTCTGATACCATGAAAGAAATAATCCCTTGATTATTTTCATTGATTGAAAGACTATATATACAAGTTACATATTTTCATAATAGGAGAATCTTATTCCTAAAACCTTATTCTACTTGGATACTAAATATACAATTAAGGTAAGTGTACAAGACTAATTAAGGTAACATTTACACTACAATATTACAACCATAATATACTGCCCGTGATGGGCCTCTACGAGATGGGTCATCAACCTAAAGTACCAGTGATATACACCATGTATACCAAGTGTATATCACGGGTATATACCTTGCTTAACAAAAATCTAATTAAGTTCATACTACCCCAGTCAAGAGTGTGACAGAACCTTAAAGAAGCAAATATGTTGCATCGTCATGATATTTTGTCCTACTTAAATGATAATTGTACTAGTAGATTCAGCTTTTAGATGCTGTAGGTTTTGAGTTGAGAGAGTAGTTATTTTTAAAAAGCGTGAAATTCAGACAGAAATTTTTAACAGATTCCGTTGAAACTTGAAAGTGAGCTTGTGGAAAACGTTTCCTACGGATTTCCAATATTTCGATAAGAATGCCTGTGAGAAATTCGCATTTGTTTAGTAGTGTGCCTAACATAAATTCATGGTTTGATTCATTACTAATCGACAATGGATTCTTAACTCAATTTCTAAGCTAAGTTAGAGAGTATTTTACTGCACTTGGGCCTGTGGATCATATTTGCTTAACAGCCCATCCTGAGAGGTTTTATTGTAAATGGGCCAAGAATTTTACAGGCAGCCCAAGAAGATGTGGGCTATGTAGCTTGTCATAAAGCTCTAATGGTAGCAAAAAACAAGGGAGAGAAGTATAATTTGGTAATAGGTAGTACTAGTATTCTACTATTCTGTTAGAAAAATCTATTGAGAATGTCCAAAATCTTCGATGGCGAAGGTAAAATTATACAGGCTCTCCTGAAAGTTTAAATTTTTTGAGATTACAATTTTTTATTTCCTTAATACATTTTCAACATGGTCCCTCATATGTTCTGTTTAAGGGTGGCCAGTGGGCCGGGGCGGGACCCGACATGACGGGGAAGGGTCGGGACCGGTGCTCTGGTGGAATATGCGAGCCGGGACTAGCGGGACATGCTGATGTCCCGTCCCATATCCCATATCCCGCCGGAAAAGGGGACCGGTGTTGGGGGGACGGGGCGGGTGGGGGATTTCATTTTTTTTAGACATTTAATTTTAAAAAATAATATATATAAACACTTTAATAATTGAACAAGATAGTGTAATAAAAATATCTCAATGCTGTTTTTCTGCCTCTTATATTATTTAATAGAATATAATTTTTTTTGTAATACAATTTCAAAATTGCAACTTTGTTTCGTTGTACAAAAGTTGCAAATCACATAGTAAAAATGCAATTAAAAAAATTACATAGTTAACCATATTTATTCTAATTTCTTCACAATGTCTTGATGATCTTCGGTTGGAATTGGAAGTTGTTGGTTAAATTGTTCGACGTCGCTTCATGTGCCCTCGGACAAGATTTCGTTGTAGTTGTAGTCTTCTTCTTCATTTATCTCTATTTGACCGCACCTTCTATGCTCCGCTCGAATCCAATCTCTGAGTAGAACTGCAATCTCCAAGGTGTCTCCCGCCAATGAGTGTATGTGCTCTCCTATTTGAAATCTTCCAGCAGAAAAAGTGCTTTCAGACGTTGTTGAAAATTGAAACTTTGCTCGATGGTTGGTCCTCAAGCTAGTTGCCAACTTCACTCCTAATTTTTGAACTTTGATATAAATTAGCGAATAAAATATAAAATTTAGTAGACAATGTAGAGTTATAGAGAGATATATAGAGATGGTAGGAAGATTTGTGAGAAAAATGAAGTATTTATAGTTGAGAAATAGGGTTAAAGTGTAAATATATTAACTTAGGAGTTAAAAATAAATATTAAGGGGTAGGGGGCCAAAATGGCTTATATCCATTGCACAATGGCCAAAATCAAAATTTGGTCGTTGTTGCAACGGTTATTTTTGCAAAGAGGGCGAACGGGTCAGGACGGGGGCGGGTCGAATCGGGACGAGCCATAGTCCCGTCCCGAGTTCGAACCCCGACACCGATTTTTTTAAGGGGGATCGGGGAGGGGCGGAGCGGGTATCTGGACGGGCCGGGTCGGGATCGGGTCGACCCGCCCCACTGAACAACCCTAGTTTTGTTTAACAAAAAATTTTTATGGTGAGACTTGAATCTAGAATCACTGATATGTATTGAATTTCATGACCATCTAACATAAATTTTGAAGTTATTAGAAAGTGCTCATTTTTATTTACTTAGTCTTATCTTCAATAAAATACTTGTAATGGCTATATATTTAAAAAATCTAGTCTAATAAGGAAAAGTTTTCCATGGTGGTGGATTACTCTAAGCATGGTAGTCATCTTATAATGGTTAATATTGTCAAGAGTAAACAAAAACATAGGAAAAATAAATAAAGAGATAAAAATTTCTTGGTTTAGCTTGAATAAGAAAAAAATGACAAAATGATTTGGACATTTTAGGGGCAGGTACAAGTCTGCAAGGTATATGATGGACATAATTAAGTCGGTTGTGGACCTTTGGGCCACCAATGAAAAGCCCAATAATAGGTCCAGATGGTAGTGAGGCACAACATGGAAAAATATAGACGGTATGTTGTATGTATTTTCAATGGCGGACCACTGTTTATTGTATATATGTAAAATTATCCCGCATTTTTTGTGTATCCAGCGCGAATATACGCACTGATACAATCTGTTGATCGCGCACATACAACCTATCGTGATTGTATCCAGCGCGACTGTATGCGTTGATACAACGAAATGAAGTGAACGCAACTGTATCCAGCGCGATTGTATGCGTTGATACGACGAAATTGAGTGAACGCATACAAGGGATTCAAGCGTACTAAACCAAAACAGTATCTATGAATCGTATATACATAAACTATAATTACATCTTGTAATTAGGCTCTAAAGTTGATGAAAATTCCTCATAATTGGTTTATCCAATTTAAACCAGATTTAATATTGATAGAATATGATAGAATATTTAGTCATAATTGTGTATATGATATGTGTATATTTAGTCATTTATTACCTTAATTCTAGCCTAGTATTGTGTTTGTATTATGGGTATATTTACTATCCCTTTATGAAATAATCAAGGAAGATATTTCTTACAAATATAATATAATACTTTTTCTTTTTCTTTTGAAACGTACCAACTTGTTATTATTTAGTTCTTTATTTAATAGCGGGAAATGATTCCATACTCACTGACGCGTATAGTGACGTTGGTACACTCATCCGCCATTTTACCAAGCTCGTTCTATGCTCATACTAGAAGAAGCGGATTTTGCCAAAAATATAGCCACCGTATCAAATTCTGCCATGGTTGCCGCTCCGTCCGACGATAACTCGTCACAATTTGAAAATTTACCGCCAAACCGTGGTCAAAGGGGACAAAAAGGCAATAACGGCGGTAAAAATCGTTGTGGTAGCCACCGGAGTGGCGGAGGAGACGGTAGTAGCGTCAGCCAGCAGCCGAAATCCGGCCAGGCGTGGCAGTCGTGGGGGCGGTGCACCGCGGCGATGGGCACAGCGGTGGCCTGGGGGCGTGCCGCCCTGCCCTTTTCCTTCAGAAAATTGGGCCAAGCCCAGTCCAAGTCGTCTGCTAGTAGCCAGCAGCCCAACAGTTTTGGGCCAGCGTACTTGGGCCACATCCACAGCCGACCCAGTGGCAGCAGGACCATTCGACAATAGCAACACCAACCGACATTGAGGCAGTAATGCACACTCTTGGGCTCAATCCGCTCGACGCAAACTGGTACATGGACACCGGAGCAACGTCTCATATGACGTCCTCACAAGGTAATCTCTCGTCCTATTTTAATTTGAGCAATAATCGTGGTATAATTGTCGAAAATGATCATTCAATTCCAATTCGTGGTTATGATAGTAGAAACTCCCCCCCCCCCCCCCCCCGAACCCACCATTAGCCTTAAAGAATGTCATTCATGCTCCCCAATTGATTAAAAACTTGGTTTCAGTTAGAAAATTTACCACTCACAATTAAGTTTCTGTTGAATTTGATCCTTTTGAATTTTCTGTGAAGGATTTTCATACGGGGATGCACCTAATGAGATGTGATAGTTGAGGCAAGTTATATCCAATCACCACTACCACACATCGAGTCAAGTTACCATTCAGTTTTGCAGCTTTAGCACCTTCTTTATGGCATGAACATTTGGGTCATTCGAGAGCACATGTTTTTGCCTCCCTTCAATGAAATAAATTTATTGAGTGTACTATAACTTGTAATTCTCATGTGTGTGGATCATGTCCTCTTGGTAAACATGTTAAATTGCCTTTTATTGCTTCTAATTCATGCACTGTTATTCCTTTTGATATTATCCATAGTGATATTTGGACATTTCCCGTTTTGAGCTCTTCGGGCCATCGATATTATCTTCTTTTGTTGGATGATTACTCTAATTTTTTGTGGACATTTCCTTTGTCTAAAAGTAACAAGTTTTTCCATATTTCTCTCTTTTAGAGCATAAATCTACACTCAATTTGAACGGGATATTAAAAATATTCAATGTGATAATAGTAGAGAATTTGATAATGGGCCATTTTGGGATATTTATAAAACTAATGGTTTATCTTTTCGTCTCTCTTGTCCACATACCTCATCTCAAAATAGAAAAGCGGAAAGAAAAATCTGAACCATTAATAACATTGTTAGAACCTTACTTGCCCATGCCTCTCTAACACCATCATTTTGGCATCATGCATTACAAATAACAACCTATCTCCTCAACATACTTCCAAGCAAACAATTAGCCTACCAATGCCCTCTCAAAATTCTATATCTAAGGGACCCATCTTACTCTCATCTATGGGTATTCGGGTGCTTATGTTATCCTCTTTTTCCTTCTACTACCATCAATAAACTTCAACCCCGTTCTACTATGTATATTTTTTTGGGATATCCGTCAAACCGTCATGGTTACAAATGTTACGACTTATTCTCTAATAAAATAATCGTGAGTCGCCATGTAGTCTTTGATGAATCAAATTTTCTGTTTGCCAAACTGCATTGTGTCGTGCCTCCTACGTATGAATTTCTTGATGATAGCATGCCCCCATATTTGGTCCACAAATTGGCCTCTCGAACAGGCCTAACTATTCTCGATAGCTCGGCCAGCAGCTCGGCCCAAATACCGAGCCCAGTGACTTCCGGCCCAGTAGAGCCTTTCGCTGGTAGTCTACTGCCGAGAGGCCCAGCGCCTGGCAGTCCGTTGGGTGGCGGCCTAGCTTCAGGCATTGGCATCCCAGCAACTGCCAGCCCACTCCCGGGCCGTCTGTTCCCTTCAGCCTCCGGACCCAACTCCAATTCCGACCCAACGGCCAATCACTCGTAGTCAACATGAGATTTTTAAACTACACAAAAAATACGGTCTTCACACCTATGTTACCAAATCGCCTCTACCTCATAATCTTGTATCTGCCCTTAATGACATGAATTGGAAAATGGCTATGAATGATGAATATACTGCTCTTATTAATAATAGGACTTGGGATTTGGTGCCTCGTCCCCCCGATGTTAATGTAATTCGGTCTATGTGGATATTTAGTCATAAAGAAAAATATGATGGTACATTTGAGAGGCATAAAGCCCGTCTTGTAGGTGATGGAAAGACTCAACAGGTTGGTATAGACTGTTGTGAGACTTTCAGTTCGGTGGTCAAACCAGCAACTATCCGAACGATACTAAGTCTGGCTCTTTCTAAGGCATGGCCTTTATATCAGCTTGATGTGAAGAATGCATTCCTGCACGGAGAACTCAACGAAATGGTGTACATGTATCAGCCAATGAGTTACAGAGACCCCACTAATCCTAATCATGTATGCTTACTGAAGAAATCATTGTATGGGCTCAAACAAGCTCCTCGGGCCTGGTACAAGAGGTTTGCCGATTGTGTTTCTACTATTGGGTTTTCTAACAGCATGTTTAATCATTCTCTCTTCATATACCGTCAGGGTAATGATATAGCTTACATCCTTCTGTATGTGGATGATATTATATTAATTGCTTCATCTGATACTCTTCGCAAGTCTATCATGTCTCTTCTTAGCTCAATTTGCTATGAAAGATCTAGGTCTATTGAGTTATTTCTTGGGGATAATTGTAACATGTCAGGCAGGTGGTTTATTTTTATCTTTAAAGAAGTATGCAGAAGAGATCGTTGAACGAGTTGGCATGTCCTCATGTAATCCGTCTTCCACTTCGGTTGATACTAAACCGAAGTTGAGCGCTACTTCCAGCAAGCCATATGATGACCCATCACATTACCGCATCCTTGCAGGACCCCTGCAATATCTTACTTTTATGAGGCCCGACATATCTTATGTTGTGCAACATATTTGTCTATTCATGCATAACCCGATGGAGGATCACATGCATGCTCTCAAACGCATTATGTGTTATATCCCCGGCACTCTCGACCATGAATTGCATCTATATCCGTCTTCGACAACCACTCTCATTTCTTACAGAGATGTAGATTGGGGTGGATGTCTTGATACCAGACGCTCCACGTCTGGTTATTATGTCTTTCTGGGTGACAATTTGATATCTTGGTCCTCCAAAAGGCAAGCTACCTTGTCTAGGTCCAGTG
Source organism: Anisodus tanguticus (assembly GCA_034509755.1). Lineage (NCBI taxonomy): Eukaryota > Viridiplantae > Streptophyta > Magnoliopsida > Solanales > Solanaceae > Anisodus > Anisodus tanguticus. The sequence goes on along the minus strand of CM067540.1, from coordinate 49,403,568 downwards.
CCGAAGCAGAATACGGGAGTTGCCAATGTGGTTTCTGAATCCTGTTGGCTACGCAACCTTCTCCTGGAGCTCCACTGTCATGTTCCGAATGTGACATTGGCTTATTGTGATAATGTTAGTGCAATTTATCTCCTAGGGAATCCGGTTCAACATCAACGCACTAAACATATTGAGTTGGATATTCACTTTGTTCGCGAAAAGGTTGCTCGTTGACAAGTATGCATCTTACATGTCCCGTCGCGCTATCAGATCGTCAATATTTTTACAAAAGGTCTTTCGCTGGTTCTATTTGAAGATTTTCGGGACAGTCTCATCATACGCCGACCTCCCGCTTCGACTGCGGGGGTGCGATAGAATATTTAGTCATAATTGTGTATATTTTGTATATGATAGGTGTATATTTAGTCATTTATTATCTTAATTCTAGCATAGGATTGTACTTGTATAATGAGTATATTTAATATCCTTTTGAAATAAAATAATCAAGTAAGATATTTCGTACAAATATAATATAATACTCTCTTTTTCTTTTGAAATGTACCAACCTGTGCTTATTTAGTTCTTTATTTAATAGCGGGAAATTATTCCATATTCCAACAGAAGGCATCATCATAGATATTTTCTTAAGTGACCTCAAAGCAATCTTTGCATCAGTGCCTTCTATAATATAGTAGTAATATCCAACTAGTTTTTTACTTAGAATCCACGCTAAATAGTCCATTACATATTGCCTTTTAACTTTATGGAAGTCCATGCAACTAACTAGACGACCCAACAAAAATGTATATAATTCTATCTTGTTTGTTCTAAAGAATGGTACTTACCCTTCTTAAACAACCTATTAACATTTTTGTATTTAGAATGATACTCGTAAATCATATACGAGAGAAACATTACTCCTTATTGAAATTATAATAAGTATTAGACGTTAAATAAAAATTTCATGAAAAAAACTTGTTCTGATTTAAAGGCAAGCAGTTTGTAAGTTCAATGAGTCCAACTTAACCTACTTCAAATTAAGTATAGTTATATATCTAAAATTAAAAAAATGAAGTAATATTAAATTTGCCCATCAAATTTAAATCCTGCTTCTTTTCTGCTTCTGATCCTTATGTTAACACTCGTTCCTATATTCTTCATATGTTGCAAGTGGTCATTTACAAAAACAAACACAGTGGTCAGAATAATTCAAATAAAGATTAATTTTTGGATAAGAAAAAAAGGAATATTGTTGTATAACAAGAGCAATTATTGGTTTGAGGCTTTGAGCCAAGTTGTGTACGATAAAGTGAATCTGTAGTTGTCCGCTTGGGCAGCTCAATTGGTTTCAAAGGGCATATTTGGAGCAAAGACCAAGGATCGAATTCGTCGGTTACAAGTGTGGGGGTTTCTTCTTGAAATAAAGGAGGGCCCCTTGTGCGTGGCAGTCATGGTCTAACCTTTGAAATCAATTGAGTCACCATGATTTACCTCCTTCACAGACCTGTCGGACCGGGGTGTGGAGACTCCTGGGGTGGGAGATTCCACCTTTTGGAGCAAAGTGAACCTGTAGTTTGAGAATACATTGCATGAAAAGATACTTTTTTATTGAATTTTTATTTCAAAAAAAAAAAAAGTAGGCATCAATAGATGCTTTGTTATGAAAGATAGGAATATATGCAAAGGTTGTTGAAAATGGCCTAATGGCCACTCTCATGTCATGTGCCTAAACACAAAACACTAAAGTCTAAAGCCGCCTATCAATTTCCTACTGGGACAGGACAGGATGGGGCATGACTATAATGAAAAAGGCCAAAAAGTGTTTCATTATCTTTTTTTCCATCCTAACCACCAAATTATATTGCATAATGTTTAAATGCATGTTGCATTATTTGGTTCTTGGCCCTTAGCAAATGGAAATATCTTAGATTTACGTTACTACAACAACAACATACTCAATAGTCAATATAATCCCATAAATGGAGTTTGAAAATGATAAGATGTACGCATACATTATCCCTACTTATATGGAATATAAAAATTGTTTCTGATAGACTTTCAGATCAACGATATTTTATTATATCTTGGTATACACTAAATATAAATCGACAACTGTTACAATTTATTACGGCTTGATGGATAAAAATTTTTTGCCCCATAAATGTTAGTATCCCATTTCTATTATCCTCAAGTATGTAAACAAGTAATAGGAAATTTCATAGCTTTTATGGAGTATTGCCCACTGAAGAAATAGAATGCAAATAATCATTGACGTTGAAACTGTAACTAGCCGTTATAGCAAGTGGATTACAACTCTAAAAACAAAATATAAGATGAAAGAATCAGTATATGGGTGTCCATTTCCATTCCTTTCACCTCTTTATATAATCATAACTCCAACTGCTTTTTTCTATGTTACTCATAACTTCCACTGCTCTTTTAGATATTGTTCATAACACACGTTATTTCTAATGGTGCATATTTTATTATATTTTTTTTTCGATGCTCGATATCAATTTTGGGACCGGATTAATTTGAATTTAAATCACAAAAATTTAAAATAAAGAAACACAAATCATTTTACTTAACTTGAGATAGTTTTCATGATATTTAATTGTGTTAACTAATCTATGCTTATAAGTCATGTTATATACACTCAAAACAAATAGAAAGGTTTTCAATATCGCTCTTAATATTCTTGGCACTTTTCGCAATGTTGTTTTTAAAATTTTATTTCATAACAGATGGAACTAATTTATAATTTGATCCAACTCCAAGATTAGATTTTTTTTTACTACAATCAAGCTTTTAATAGATAAAAGAAGAAAACTTAGAAAAACAACATAGACTACCCTCACCTTTGTGGAGTAGGGAGGCTATTCTGATAGATCTTCGGCTCAAAAGAGAAATTTTCGTAATTGAGAAGATGGTAGAAAGTGTCGTAAAAAAAAAAAGGAAAAGAAATATGAAACTACGTAAAAGTAATTGTGCTATTCATTATCTTTACAACTTATTTGAAAGGATAAAATAATAGACTCTGTAGTCTCATTTGACTTTACAGAATCTAAAATATTTGAGAAAAAACTATAACATTTATATCCAAAACTAAATAAAATTAAAGAGAAAAATAATAAAAAAGTAAATTACTTTTCAAACCACGACCTGGACCCATCGTGCCACACTTGGCACTCCTTGGTTTACTGCAAATACCATATAATACCCCGGCGGCGCCACGCGCCCATCTGGCGGTGCCGTACAACCAATCCTATATTTTCCAGTATCATCAGGAATGGCACTCGTTACTCTCAATTTCACAAGCCTTTGCCCTTGTGAAAACGAATGTGTAGAAAATGGAGCACTTGCTAAATTCACCTCTACAATCCCAACCACTGGTAACTCCACTGTTACCGCCACCCCGAAATCCTCACCGTACTTAATCTTTTCCGGTAATTCCATTAAAACTGGTCGAAGATTCGCTCTGTCGGGTGATAAATACTCTGGAGAAAACGCTTCGATACGTAATTCCGTTGGAAATTCGACGGCGAACTTGTAAAAAAAATGTGGATTACTTCCTGCTAGTAAGATCCGACCGTCTGGCAATAAATTGGATGTAGAATGATACATTCTCGGTACTGTACCTGTTGGATCGAAATAACGACGATAAATCAGAATAAAGAAAACAATACTAAAATAATATAATATTTTAATACGATTTTGTCAATTTGACCTATGTATAAAAGCTAATACAGTAGAAACTCGATTATTTAATAAACTCTTTTAGATAATATTTTTGGTTGGTCCCAACTCGCGACAACGTGCTAAATTAATAATTCACTAAAATTATAAGATAATACATTTTTGTACTCATATAGACCCAGGTAAAATATAAATTAATAATTCCTTATATACTACATAATACATGAGTGATTTATGAAGACTTCTTGAAAAATGACTCAATTGCCTTTTTTATTTTTTGAGTGACACTTGGATTATCCTTGTTGTGCTTGCATAATGCTCTTCGAATTTCGTCAATCATTGTTGATTTTTTCACACCTTTAAGATGAGAAACCATGTTGTATGTATGATTTGTTTGTGTTAGCATGATTTGATCTTGTGTTTATATATGAAATATTTTTTAATATCCATAAAGTAATACATTGAACACAAGAAGCATAATAAAGTGGGAGATTGAAGGGTACTTCATTTGATATATTACATTGAACAATAATGAAGTGGAAGAATGAATGATGTTTGTAAATTGAGTATTTCATTATAAATTTATCTATAAATTGATAAAGTATTAATTAATATATAAATTTATCGATTAATTAATATCTCTTTTAATTAATAAATTTTAGTGATTCCAAGAGCATTAATTTATAGAGTTTCTCCTCTATAAAGGTTTTCCTAACAGTACCTGGATTCAAAGTCATGAAACGAAGTCCTAATGGTTCATTTGGTCTGTACAAAACAGGGTTCAAACATGGATTCGATGCCATTTCAAAACCTTGTGTTCCTGCTTGAGCTCCATTAATGATAAGAATTTCTCCGGTTGGAAGCATTACCTGTCGAGATTGAAATAACAAGACGTTATACAAAAGCTAATAAAAAAGGAGTCTTGGAGTAACTGGTAAAGTTGATGGCATGTGACCAGGAGATCATGGATTCAAGCTGTGGAAACAACTTCTTCCATAAATGCAAGGTAAGGCTGCGTACAATAGACCCTTATGGTCCAACCCTTCCTGAACCTCACGCATGGCAAGAGTTAATGCACCGGACTGCCTTTTTTATACAGAAGCTAATAATTGCAAATTTTGACATCAATGAATAACTATACTCAAAAGAAATATAATATTTAATATAGTTTAGTAAAAAATGTTAAAAATATGACTGAAAGTTACGATATAATTCAAATAAAGTAGGAAATTCATGACAAATACTAACATTACCATATCACCCATAATTCTCGCAAAAGGCATATCTTCCATTTCCCAAACTGGATTTTCTCCGGTTGCTTCAATTCTACCACAACTCCCATGTGCAGGTGTATCTGTACTCCTCTGTAAATACGCACCAAATTGAGCTCCACCACAAATTACAATGGTGGCTGAAGAATAATCATCTGTAAGTGCAAGCATAGCTGATGATCCTGCTGATGGGTAATTTCTCGGGCCACCGTCGAGTATTGGATAATCTTTTACTACTTTATTTGCTGTAAAATCATACATGACAGCTTTATTGTTGGCGAAAATGAAGAGATGTCCGTTGGGTAGCAAATGAACATAAGGATAAAGATTATCGTATTGTTTATCTGCAGCTTGAGTTAAGAAAGGGAATTCAATAGCTCCTTCTTTTCTCGGTGGAAAATATTCCACACTATTAGCTGCACGACCACCGACAATTATGATTTCACCGTTTGGTAGTATTTGATTAGTGGAATACCATCTACCTGTTGGAAATTATATACCAAGAACATAAAATATATAAAGACGAACACAAAATGAAGATTTGATAATATAAATAACTAATACAGAATTGAAGATTTGAAATACGTGCTAAATTAAATTTAAATATAACCAACTTATGAAAGGATACAACCCTTCATTTAGTATATACCTTTTCATTTAAAATACTTATTAATGTATTAATTTTAGTTAAACAAAATTCCAACGCTACCTTGTGAAAGTTGAATATCTTGAAGTTCTTCCCAATCACAAAGAGCGGTAGAAGATTCACAAGGAGTGAATTTTCGGAATTTGCGGAACCCATCAAGGTCGCCGCCGGTGTGAAGAAGTGTACCTGTTAGATCAAAATAATAAGGTGTCATGACGAAGTTAACAACTATAAATAATGGACGCCCATAAATCATATTCTCAGTTCTAATTTATATGATACATTTTTATTTTTAGTCCTTAAAAAAATAATATATTTTTTTATTTTACAATAATTTAACTTTAACATTTATCTTTTACGCTTAACGAGATTATCTATAACCACACAAATATCTTTAACTTGTTTTAGATCACAATATTCAAAAATCTTTCTTTATTTCTTAAACTCTATGTCGAGTCAAACTATATCACACAAATTGGAAAGGAGAAAGTATGATTTACTACCTATATATGATAAAATTAATACTACTGTAAAAAAAAGTTTGAAACACAATTATAACGTAGAATTCAAATAAAGTAAAAATTCAGGCAAACACTAATTGTACCATCCGGAAGAAACTGGCCGGAGGAACACCAAGTGTCGGTGAGGATCATGAGGGGTCGAATTTTGTTCGTTTGCAAATCAAGAAGAACAGAGTGAGCATAGCAATCTTTTTTCAAAATGGGGTCGTTGGGGTCCACACGGCAATGGTGGGGAGGGAGTTTTTTCCGGGAAGGGCCGATATCGGTGCGGTCAAGGAGGACGACGGTGTTGAAGTGAGTGACGGCGGTGTGCATGGAAGCAATTCCGGCGTCGGCGACGAGGAGTTCCCACGTGCCGGGGAGGTCAGCACGTGTGGGGATAGTGATGAAGTGGATAAGGAAGAAGAAGAGGAATGGAAGATTCGAAATTGTCATTAGGACCAGTGAGTTGGAGTTTGATGGGAGAGAAAGAGTGTTTTTGTGTCAATGTCTAAATACAGAGTTGCATGAGAAAAGGACAAGAAAATGAAAGAGGTGGAAGGTTAGGTAATGGATAAAATGATATCGTATGCTGTTCAAGTGTGAAGACTGATGAGTAAGTCGATGAGTTGTACACACTGTAAACAGAGCATATGACAATAGTGCATACTTTCTCATGTCATAATTTATATGGTATTTTTTTTTACTGACAATCAATTTCACTGAGTTAATTAAATTAAATTAATTTAATATTTAAAATTAAAATTTAGATATTTAAAAATTATATCATAAGTATCATAAGTTATAATTTTTCTCATATCAATATGATCCAAACATTTAAAATTGCTAGTCAAAGTTTACATGAATCTTGAGAAAACAAAAAATGTCAACATAAATTAAAATTAAAAAAAATACTACTCCCTCAATTCTAATTTATGTGTCACCATTTGACTTGACACAGAGTATAAGAAAGAAAGGAAGACTTTTGAAATGTGTGGTCCAAAACAAGTCTTATATAAATGTGTGGTTGTAAATCATTTCATAAAGTTAAATTATTTCTAATTATAGAAAGGTGTCATTCTTTTTTGGACAGACAAAAAAAAATGGTGTCACATAAATTGAGACAGAGAGAATATTTTTTTGTGTTTCCATTTCTTCTTTGTAACCTCGTTTTCTTGTGTTTTTTCGTGACTATAAATCTGAGAAGGAGGCCAAAATTCTCATCCCATCATCCATCATCGATGTAAGATTTAACATCCCTGCACGTTCAAGCCAGCCTGACAATTAACTCATGAATAATATAATATAGAAGCTTAATATTGGATAAATTGATAAATTAGGATAGGTCTTACTTTTAAATAAATCTTAGACTTAACTCAATTTTAAAAAAAAACTAGCTAAGAAGGTATTTTTGCCAAGATCAAATCCCCATCCCACCATTGATTGAGACTCAACAACATCTTACTTTTATTGTCTCTTGAGAGGGAGGTACTTTATTAACCTTTAATATAACATGTGTAATTGATACTTCCTAAATTCTAGATATGGTATCTAATAACGATATATATTGAGGTCATAGAGGGGAAGCAAAGCAAAAAAACTAAAATCATTTTTATGTCTTTTGCTTTTATGTCCAATATCCACATATAGAGGAGAGGGGGTGGGGGAGGGGAATTCAATTTTACTTTATGCAATTGTAAAAACTCCAGAGGAGACCATGGAATGCTAGCATGTGGTTATGTTATGCAGTGTTTGGCCAAAAAAGAGGATATGAAGTAAAGGAAAGGACTCAATTTAATGGAGTAAAGATGAGTAAGGACCTTGATGCTTTTATTGTGTATTGGCTGCCATGTGAAGAAAATGATTCGTTTCCTTTTTAACCATTTCTTTTTCCAAAAAGGTGGAACTCCCACCCAGGAGCCTCCACACCCCGGTCCGAAATGTCTGTGAAGGAGGTAAATCATGGTGATTCAATTGATTTCAAAGGTTAGACCAGTACCACGCTGCGCACAAGGGGCCCTCCTTTATTTCAAGAAGTAACCCCCACACTGCCGCTGACGGGATTCGATCCTTGACCATTTTCCAAATATCCCCCTTGATAACCAATTGAGCTGCCCAAGCAGACTTTTTTTAACCATTTCTAACTTTGCCTTTCATGACTTTTAATTGCTCAATTTCTACTTTCTTTTGAACTTTAAAGCTAGGTCTCTAGGCTTGGTATTTGACATTTCTATTTGTTAATATCTAATGTTAATAGGACCACAGTTTGAGTTTATAGAGAGCTAATACTTTGATCCAATTGACTGTTTGTTAGATCGGATTTCCAGAAAATATGTTTTCATCTTTAAATAGAACATAGTGAATGATTATTGTCCGTTTGGGCAGCTCAATTGGTTATCAAGGGGGATATTTGGAAAATAGTGAATGATTATTGAAAAGCTAGAATGGGGATTCTAGATTTCTAGCTGTTGATTGTATTCCAACCCTACTAGGGATGTACAAAACTTTAGCAGTTGATATTGTTCTATTTGGTTTAATAATAATACTCTTACAATATCAATCATACCAACAACAACAACAACAACACATTCTGTGTAATCCCACACAATAGGGTCTAACATGGTAGAGTGTACGCAGACCTTACCTCAATTTTAGGAGGTAGAGAGATTGTTTCTGAAAGACCCTTGGCTCAAGAGAAAACATGACAACATGACAAAAAATGTTAGATAAGGTTTGAAGAAAGTAGAGTAAAGTAAAGAGATCATGACAAACTACTATAGGTAAGCATTAATGAGGAATTTAAACAGTAAATGCATCATCCAGTACGATAATCGGAGTACAAGAAATAACATATAGTAACAGGAAATCGAAAGACAAGAACCTACAAGGTAACACTACGCCTGCTAGTATGGAAGGATACACGAAACCCGTACTACTACCTAACCCTCTATCCTAATTCGCGTCCTCCACAACCTCCTATCTAAGGTCATGTCCTCGGTAAGTTGCAACAACATCAAGTCCTGCCTAATCACTTCTCCCTAATACTTTTTTGGCCTACCTCGCCCTCTTCTCTGAACCCGTCTAAAGCCAATCTCTCACACCTTTCGCACCGAGGCATCCGTGCCTCTCATCTGAACATGTCCGAACCATCTCAGTCTCGCCTCCCGCATCTTGTCCTCCACCGAGGCCACTCCCACCTTATTCCGGATAACTTCATTTCTAATCCTATCCTTCCTAGTATACTCACACATCCATCGTAACATCCTCATATCCGCCACCTTCATCTTCCGCAATCTCAAATTAAACTAGTTGATTCCGCCATATGAATCCTTTTGTATCATTTTGTTTTATTTTGACAGTTTCACTTCACTTTGATACTCAATGATTTTGTCTTCGAATACTAAACTTCTTCATTCTTACTAAAGGTTCCACTGCTAACTTTTGCACCTCCATTAAACGAGCTTAATTCAACCCTTGAATATGATGCATTGAAATGAGCTTAATTCTACCCTTGAATATGATGCATTGTAACGAGCTTAATTCTACCCTTTAATATGATGCATTGATCTGTCGTACGTAGAAATTTAATATTTTTGTATAAGAATCAAGAAAGAGAAATTTCGATCACCTTGATTAGCACAAAGGTTTTAATCTGCATTTCTCAGTAGGGATCGGACACTCGTCAAAGAGAAAAATAAATGAGAAAAAAGAAGTTCCAAATTCCGCACGAAAAATAAACAAAAGGAGTGACTCAGAATAATTACAACTTGCAAACACTGCAAAATTCTTTCACAATTGCTTGAAATGATAAAACCAGCATTTGTTTCCACCACCAAGACACCATAAGTGAACACATACACTACAGCAAAACAAACCCAAGAACAAAAGTCACAATAAAATATGTCCTCGTTATTAGTTTAGCATGCCACAGGCCACAAAAAAAAAACGAATAATCAAGCAATATAGACATAAAAAGAAATGGAAATGAAAGAAATTAGGCTTATTAAAATTAGGAATTCTCAAATAATAACTGCCGAAAATTCCTGAAAACTAACACTGTGATATTCCATTGTATATGTTGATATATAGTCTTTATGGAGCACATAAGCACGAAGCACACCAGTGGTCTAGTGGTAGAATAGTACGCTGCCACCGTACCGGGTTCGATTCCGGGCAGGTGCATTACCTTTTTCAATTCGCAGATAATCTTTTTGCATCCTTAATTTTTTTTTCCTCATCTACAGTCTAATGTATCATTGAACTTTCACATGAAAGCCGTTAATAAATTAAATGGGGACCCTAAACACACTGAAAGAAATAATCAGAAATAATCCCCTTCATTATTTTCATTGATTGAATAGATATATATACAAGTTACAAAATAGGAGAATCCTATTCCTATTCTATTTCTAAAACCTTATTCTACCATAATTCTAACTATACAATTATGGTATGTGTATATCCTAAATATGGTAAGAGTATATCCTAATCTAGGTAACAAATATACTACAATATACACACAATATACTTTCCTTTATATACAAGGTTTTGTCCCTCTTGTTTTCGCTTTGGCCGGCCCGTGCGGGGGAAATTTGGACGTCTTGGGCCTCGAGAGGCCCACCGCCGAGAAGGCTTAAGAGCTGCATTCGCTTGCTCGTATATATCACGATATACATGTGATATACACTTCTTTGTATATTCGTGTATATCACATGTATATTGCTCTCGTTTAACACACCCCCGCAGTCATAGCGGGCGGTTTTCGAACGCCGAGATCGTCCCTAAAATCTTCAAAGAGAACCATTGCGGTAGACCCTTTGTAAAGATGTACGCAATTTGATAACGAGACGGGACATGGCATATGCGAACTTGACCCTTTGCAACCTTTTCACGGACAAAGTGAATGTCCATTTCGATATGCTTGGTGCGCTGGTGTTGAACCGGGTTACCTGAAAGGTAGATGGCACTAATGTTATCGCAATATACCAAGGTTGCCTTCTGAATGGGACAATGAAGCTCCAAAAGCAAATTACGTAGCCAACATGATTCGGAGACCACATTCGCTACCCCTCGATATTCTGCCTCTGCACTGGAGCATGATAGAGTTGCTTGACGCTTTGCCGACCATGAGACCAAGTTGTTGCCAAGGAACATACAGTAGCCAGAAGTCCACCGTCTGGTGTTGGGACAACCACCCCAATCAGCATCCGTGTAAGAGACAAGTGTGGATGTAGATGAAGGATACAAGTGCAACCCATAGTCCAGTGTTCCCTGAATATACCGAATGATGCGTTTGATTGCATTCATGTGCTCAACTATGGGATCATGCATGAATAAACACACTTGCTGAACCGTATACGTAATATCCGGTCTAGTAAAGGTAAGATACCGGAGGCCCCTACAAGACTGCGATAGCGGGTCGGGTTCTCGTATGGTGCACCTGTTGCGGCACTCAGTTTGGGGTTTGCATCAACTGGCGTGGAAGTGGACTTACAGGATGACATCCCAGCCCTCTCTATGATCTCGGCAGCATAATTTCGTTGAGACAAAAACAAGCCACCTGAATGACGCTTGACAGCAATCCCCAAAAAATAACTCAAAGGCCCTAAGTCTTTCATAGCGAACTCAGAAGTGAGCATGGTCATGATAGACTAGCGCAAGGCATCGGAAGAGGCGGTCAAGATGATATCATCCACATACAACAAAATGTAGGCCAAAGAAGAACCACGGCTGTAGATGAACAAGGAATTATCTGACCTGCTGTGAGTGAACCCAATAGTGGAAACAAAGTCAGCAAACCTTGTGTACTAGGCCCTTGGAGACTGCTTAAGCCCATATAAGGACTTCTTCAACAAACATACATGATGCGGACGGTTTGGATCCCTGAAACCCAACGACTGATGCATATAGACTGTTTCATTGAGATCACAATGTAGAAAAGCATTCTTGACATCCAACTGATGAATTGGCCAAGTCTTTGAAAGAGCCAAGCTAAGCACAGTGCGTATGGTAGCAGGTTTGACCACCGGACTAAACGTCTCACCACAATCAATTCCAACCTGCTGAGTCTTATCATCACCAACAAGTCGTGCCTTATGTCGAGCAAAGGACCCATATGAATTTTCCTTATGAGCAAAAATCCACATTGACCTGATAACATTAATACCATATGGACGGGGCACCAACTCCCATGTCTTATTATCAATAAGAGCATTATATTCATCAGTCATAGCAATTTTCCAATTAGGGTCATTTAATGCGGACACAGGATTGCGGGGCAATGGGGATTTAGAGACATTCGAATGTAAATTAAAATGTCTTTTAGGTTTAAAAATACCCCGTTGACTACGAGTGACCGGTCTATGACTCGAGGAAGAATTAATGGAATTATGGGAATTTTCTGGGCTCGGGACGGACTGGCCGGCAGAAGCAAGGTGAACGCGGCCCAAATCGGAAATGGCCGGACTCGGCACGGACCGGTTCCAGAGCGGGAATTTGGACCGGCCCGATTCTTTGGAACTGTTCCGATGGTGGAAAGAGCTGGGTGTGGCGGTCCTGTTGGGCCAGCGGGCAGTGGGCCCGCTGGAGAATTTTGGCTACGGGAGTTGTCCGAAAAATTCCGAATAATATACGGGGATATTTGGTCATCCAAAAAATTATACGACTTAGGTTCGGGAGTATGAACTTTCGTAAATGGGAATTGAGTTTCATAAAAAATGACATGGCGATTGATTATGATTTTCTTGGAGGATAAATCAAAACACTTATAACCACGATGATTTGACGGATAACCCAAAAACACACACGGGGTAGACCGAGCCTGAAGTTTGTTAATTGTGGTGGATGAGAATAACGGATAACACAAGCACCCAAAAATCCGAAGATGAGAATAAGAAGGGTTCTTATTATATAGGATTTTGAGGGGGGAAGAATATGTCAGACCTTTAGAAGGAATTATGTTAAGAAGATATGTGGCCATTTGTAGAGCATGATGCCAAAAATATGGAGGTATGGAGGCATGAATTAGGAGAGTTCGGACAATGTTATTGATGGAATGAATTTTGCGTTCGGCCTTCCCATTTTGTGAAGATGTATGAGGACACGAAAACCAAAAATTAATCCCATTTTTAGCACAGAATTCCCGGAACTCCCTATTGTCATACTCTTTCCCATTATCACTGTGAATATTTTTTATTTCTCTTTCGAATTGAGTGCGAATGAACGCTCTAAATTGGATGAAGACGGAAAACACTTGTGATTTATTCGCAATTGGAAACGTCCACAAAAATCTAGAATAATCATCTAAAAAGAGGACATAATATCGATGACCCAATGAACTGAGAACAGGAGACGTCCATAAGTCGCTATGGATAATCTCAAATGGCATTGAAGTATGAGAATTGGAGTCTACAAATGGCAACTTAACAATTTTTCCTAATGAACAAGACTGACAAAGTGGAGTACGACTCGTACCCTTACAGGAAATAAAGCTATTTTTATCTAAAACTGATAAAATAGAAGATCCCAAATGACCCAGACGAGCATGCCACATGGAAGGAGAGATGGATGCAAAGGCTGACGGCAAGGTTTGACTCGATGGACTGAAACCAGGCATGATAGGATACAGATCCCCCTACTATCACACCTCATGAGATGACTCCCAGTCTTGAAATCCTTCACAGAAAAACCAAAAGGATCAAATTCAACGAAAACAGAATTGTCAGTAGTGAATTTCCGGATAGACACTAAATTTTTAATCAATTTAGGAGCATGTAAAGTATTTTTCAAGAGAAGGGGTGGATTGGGGGGAGACAACGTTTTCTGACCATAACCCTGAATTGGAATAGAGTTGCCATTACCAACAATTATACCCCGAGGGGTGCTCAAATTGGAATAAGAGGAGAGAGTACTTGATTCGGAAGTCATGTGAGTAGTTGCCCCGGTGTCCATGTACCAATTTGGGTCCGGTTGAGTCAACCCCAACGTGTGCATCGCGACCTCGATATCAATCTGAGTGGGGCCTGCTGCATGATGGGCCTGCGGTGGTCGGGGCCCAAGAACTCCTATCCGTGGTGCACCTGGGCCGTAGCTGTTGTTGCCGCCGCCGGCATTTGGGCCAGCTGGCCGGTGGGCCTCCACCGCTGGCTATTGGGCCTGGACTGTTGGCCAGCCCACTGGCCGCTGGATGGTACGGGTTCCACTGCAATGGGCCCCACTGCTAGGCCCATGGCGGTGGTGGGCCACTGTACCCTGGCTAGGACCCACCGCCTGCTTGTTGACTACCGGAACCGCCACCAGAACCGCCGTGTTTGCCCCCGCGATTTTTGTTATTATTTTTGCGATTATTCTTGCCGCCACCATTATTATGGTTTTGGCCCGAATTATTCACAAAACCTGAAGAACTAGGAGAGGACGCCACCATGACAACTGAGCTTGCTCCGGTAGACACCTTTTTAGCCAAACCGGATTCTTCCAACGTAAGCATGGAGCGGGCTTGATGATAGTCTGGAAGAGGGTTGCTTTGGCGAAGGAGAGTTCCAACACCATTATAGGCCTCCGAAAGACCGGCAACCAACTGTAGAACTAGACGATTATTTGTTACTGGTGCGCCAACATTATGGAGTTGATCCGCCAACTCCTTTAGTTTCTTGCAATATGCAGAAACGTTTGGAAATTCGTCCATTCGAACGAGAGAGAATTCCTGCTCGAGTGTGACGACACGGGAATGTTGGTTTCTTGGAATATGTCACGCAATCTATTCCATGCAGCCATAGCCGTGGTATCCGGCTCCATAATTGTCTGTAGAAGGTCCAGCGAAATAGTGGCGTATATCCACCGAAGAACGGTAGCATCAAGTGTAATCCATAACTCAGGATCCTCCGCAGGAAGGGGTCTAGCGGGAGGAATGATGTGATGAAGAACTTGATAAGATATAGCGTGAATTTTAAACAACTCCGCCCACGTTGCATATTGATCGTTTTCCATCTCAAGGACAATAGGGACACTTAGCTTGATATTGGAAACCGTGAGGGCAGGGTGAAAATTGTTCTTAGAGATATTGAAAGAACAAAGAATGAGGGGAAATTTAAGAGAGGTTTTTGAGAGCGGAAGACAAAATTTTTGGAGAGAAAACCCGAGGGGGGGGGGGGGGGTTCTCGGCCACAAGGAAGACAAAAGTTGAGAGAGAAACTTTTGTGTAGACCTAGTCTCTTGATACCATGAAAGAAATAATCCCCTTCATTATTTTCATTGATTGAGTAGATATATATACAAGTTACAAAATAGGAGAATCCTATTCCTACTCTATTTCTAAAACCTTATTCTACCATAATTCTAATTATACAATTATGGTATGTGTATATCCTAAATATGGTAAGAGTATATCCTAATATAGGTAACAAATATACTACAATATACACACAATATACTTTCCTTTATATACAAGGTTTTGTCCTCTTTGTTTTTTAACTTCTTTGGCCGTCCGGGCCTCGAGAGGCCCACCGCCGAGAAGGCTTAAGAGCTACACTGCTGCTTGCTGCTGTATATCACTGATATACATGTGATATACACTGCTGTATATTCAGTGTATATCACATGTGTATTGCTCTGTTTAACACACACATCCAAGCCTAAATATAGAAGGGGAAATGTCATTGTTAGTGTTTGAAAACTAAATTAGTTTATACATTCCAATTTTTTTTACTTGCGAGGGGATTGTGTGAGAGGAAGAAAATAAGAAAAGAACTTTCGACGGAGTGTCATTTGTTAGTATTAGTTACATAAATGTTCAAAAGAGCATGTATTTGTAGGAATTTGTTGGATTCGTAAGCACAACGGAAGTTTAAAATTTGTTTACCCAACAATGATCCTGGCATGGCTTATAAGATAATCATGTTTATGTTCAAAACATAACAAAAAAAACTTACAAGTTTTCGAGCGCGGGATTCAATACTAAGGTATCCACGCGATTTGAATCCTCGACTGCAAGTTCCAACTCCAGTGTATTTCCTTTGCAAGAAAGCTAGGAAATCTTGCTTTAGGAACTGAGAAGTTATTTTCTGTAACTCCATAATTATGGGGTATGTGTTGTTTATATAGGAGTTAATGGCAAAACCTAAGTAGATTTAAAACAGGAAAACCTGGCCCATGTTAATGTTCAGTGGACCAGCTGCTGGTCCACCCCATACGTCCAAGGTGCACGGCCAGGCCCCAATTTTGGGCCAGTAATTTCTGGCTCAATTGCTTCCTTGTATTTGTCCGAGTACCCATATAATATATCCAACACATTTAATTAAATTCGAAATACAATTCGACTTAATTAAATAATTTCTATCAAATAGAAATATTCCATAATTATTATAAATTAAATATTTCGACTCTCAATCGAATATTTAATATTTTTTCAATACACTCTTAGATCGAAAAAACAATCGCATATAGTGTGACCCTATAGGCCTTCACATGTCGACATTAATCTAATTAAGGTCCATACGAAACTCCTAGACTGCGTCGTCTGACGAACTCAATATGTGAAGTACATTTACATGAATCCAACAAACTTAACCTTTATGCGGAACTATACATTCCTTTCATTCGCGACACATTCGATTAAGCTTAGGATTTATCAATTGTCTGTCCAAATGGCTTAATCACTTTATCTCACATTTATTAGTTGATAACTAGACCATATTCTAAATATGTCTCTTGCACTGGCCAATGACTTTAGTCAACCTAATAACATTGAGAAGTTGAGTGCTCTCTCTAATTTTCAATCGAGGAATGAATCATATTTTTGGCTCAACTACCACCTTGATTTACATCCCGATGCACCCAACACAAGCCGTATCTTATCCAGAAGGAATTTAAGCTTAGAACTTGGTCAAAGTACATCATTCTGTAAACAAGGTTTGTATTGATCTCAAGTCAAATGACATTTATATTCCACACGCCGATAACACTATAGACATGTATAACAAATAGTTTATCAGCAGGGTATATCAATACTTCTCCAAAGTATCCATGTGTCCATCACGAGTAACCATTACTCGTAGTTGTGAGACATACTACATTCTCCAAGAATATGATGTAGACCACATGTCGACTTATAACATATCATCGATATCTCATTATCGATGATCATTAGTCGAGGCTATTTTGAGAGTTACGTTCTATCATTAATATCTCACTCTATTAATGACAACGTAAGCTCAAGGGATGCACATATATGAATAATTGCAAACAATCAAACAATAATTCAATAATTGCAAATGCCATAAATATTAATCTCATTAATAATACGAATATGTTCAAGTACATTTTGTCCCTAATATAGATTGTCTCTTGGACATACATACTTTCAGTATTAATTACATATAAATAGTTATCATATACCATAAGTACCAAGCAAAATTAAGCAATAATCTATGAATAAATTGACTTTTAGCAAGAATCATAATACTTTGATTAAAAAAAAAAAGACTTTATTGTTGGCTTTTAACTTTTCGTGAGCACATGATATCCAACACTGGTCTCAATTTACACTAACATGCACACCTTTTCTTAAAATTTTTTGTAGAGTTTAACTTTTATACTTATCACTAATTTATTATACTCTTACACTATTATACAAGTGACTTAAAATAACAAGTATAATTTGTACTTGGAAAATTAGACAAACAATCGACTATGCTGTCAGTATTTATATATATTTCTTAAATTATAAAATATAAATACAAAGTTTGTCCGGCATAAATATCTCTATTTCAAATAGTAGAAATATATACCACATAGTTAGAAAAAAAGAATAATTACGCGGTATGAAATTTAGGGCAACAATGCTACCAAAATTAACCCACCTTTTTAAATCTTACAAAAAATGACCCAAACTTTTCTCTCTCTCATTCTCTATTGCGTTCTCTCTCTACCTCATCTCTCTCTCACTCTCTCTTTCTCAGCCTCCTCTCTCTGTCGTTGTCTCTCTCGCGGCACCACCGCCGCCTCGTCGCCATCGCCGTCGCGGTGCCATCCGGTGAGTGATTGTGCTCTCTCGCTCTTTCTCTCTCGACCTCCTCTATCTCTCTCGACCTCCTCTATCTCTCTATGATTTTGTGCCCTCTATCGCTCTCTCTATTAGATCTGGTGATGGTGAGCCGGAGCTCCGGTGTGATCTCGTCGAGGTAGAAATAGAGATGAACGCAGAGGGAGAACGAATGGTAGTTAGGGTCGTCGGTGAATTTGTAGTGGTGGTGCGTCGCATGGGGGTAGAGGAGACGACTGCTATTGTGGTGTTGGAGTTCGCCGGAGTTGTGGGGATGCGATTCGTCATTGGTGCGGTGTTGGAGTTCGACGGAGAACAGAACTCCGGTGATGGTTGTTGCTGCTCCGTCTGGTGTTGGGGTTAATTTTTGTATATTAGAGTATTTTAAATTGAGTGAATGGTCAACTTCAATCTATTTGTTGTTTCTTATACTCTGATTATCGTACTAATGTGATGCATTTATTGCTAAAGTTACTCCATTATTGCTTAGCCATAGTATTTTGCCATGATTTCTTTACTTTACTTTACTTTCTTCAAATCTTCTGTGACATTTTGTCATGCTTTCTCTTGAGCCGAGGATCTTTCTGAAACAACCTTCCTACCTTCTAAGATAGAGGTAAGGTCCGCGTACACTCTACACTCTCCAGACCCACCTAGTGGAATTACATTGAATATGTTATTGTTGGTCAACTTCAAATCTTAATAAGCAAGTAGTAGCAGTTATACAAAAGAAAATACAGCACAAAGGCCATACTTTTTTATCTTACAAGTTACGAGCAATTAAATATACAGCTGACGTACAATTTCCCCCCTCAAAGAACGTGGTCACCAAGTTGGTTGTACCGGACTAGCTGTACCTCTACCTGGTACAATAGGTTTCTTAACATTCAGACGGGAATGTTCACCGGTCTCATCCATTTTTTCTTGAGATGGAGAACTCTGTTGAGTCTGTCTTAGAAGTAATTCTAATTTTGTGGTTTTTTCTATGAGGTATATATTCTGAGTCTGGAGTTCTTCTTTTGTCTGGTTTAATCTTTTGAATGATTCTGTCATTGTATTACAATGGTCACAAAAGATAATTTTGTCTGTGTCTTTCTTGATGTTATATTGAGGAGTCTGGTTGGGATTTTGTCTGAGTGCCGGAGAGAGGTAGTAATTCGGGCCAAGTATTCCTCTGGCATAGTCGAGAGCTTCTTTAAAATCATTAAAGCCTTTGAATAGTGGGGTTTTAATATCTTTAATTGAATCCACCACTTCAATCCAAGTCTGGAAAATCCCTTTTGT
Source organism: Anisodus tanguticus (assembly GCA_034509755.1). NCBI lineage: Eukaryota > Viridiplantae > Streptophyta > Magnoliopsida > Solanales > Solanaceae > Anisodus > Anisodus tanguticus. The sequence goes on along the minus strand of CM067540.1, from coordinate 49,384,155 downwards.
CTTTCCATGAATCACAACATAAAACTTAAAACGTTTTTCTAAGTTCTTTTCATGGAAATAAGAACAAGTACTATTTAAAGTAGCCAAGAAATGGCTATTGTCTTTCCTTGTGTGTGAAATCCACAAATTGTCCACAAGGCATCTTTGTTGTTTGTCTAAAACAAAGTTTGGTAATACTTTAAATTGATGATTGTATAATAGCGTATATATACACTCATAAATATATATATATATACACTCATATATATATATATATATATATATCATATACATCCATATACACTCATATACACTCATATACACATGTATCTGTCATATAAAAGTGCAATTTTTATTAAAAATCAATCCAGATTTATGTATTATACCCATTTATAAAATATTGTATAATTGTGTATAAGTATGTATTTTCGTGTATGATATTGTATAATTATTTTTTAGAGTATATATCTACAAATTATACACTTTCATACACTTATATACATATTGTACATATTTTTTGTATGTAAGTGTATAATATTGTATAAAATTATTTTTGGGCTATATTTTTGCAATGTAAATTTTAGGCTATATTTTTGCAATGTAAGTCACTCAAATGTATATTTATGAAATTTCCCCAGAAAAAAAAACATGTGGGATAGGCCCATTGGTATACTTCTTGGGTGTAGTGAAACATTTTGTGGAGTCGTGACCTCTTAGTTAAAGGTGTCAGATGGAATATATCCAATGGTGCATCAGTGAGTGTGTGAAAGGATCCATGGTTGCTTAGAGACAACTCTTTTTTATCCGTTTAGTATAAATAGTGGTCTCACAAAATTTAAAATTAATTTCAAACTTGATAGATGATAATACTAACTCTTGGAACACCCAACTTATAAATACTTTATTTGATAAGGATGATGACAATACTATTCTAGCCATTCCAATTTCTTTTAGGGGAAGCGATGATAGACATGTTTAGCATTTGTAATAGACATGTTTAGCATTTTACAAACTCTAGTAAGTACGAAGTTAAGTCTGATTATCATCTAGCAAAACTTGTTCTTTCATATGATAGAAGTTTGGTCAGTCGACCTGAGAGTAGTTCCCAATGTTTCCCAAAATCCTTTTGGAATCACCAAAGGTCCATGAAGATTAAAAATAAGTTGAAACATCTTTTGCAAAAATGTGTCTTAAATACCTTACGAGTTAGAAATATAATTGCAAAGCGAATTCGGACAATAGATACAACTTGTCCTATTTGTGGCTTGGAGTTTGAAACCTTAGAACACATTTTTCAAATGCCCTAGATTGATTAATGTGTGGAAAAGAAGCCCTATCCTTTGGCCGAACTTGCACCTAAATTTTAGTTTCCAACATGGTGGCATAAACTAAATTTGGATACTATAAATTTCCTGATACTAACACTTTGATGCAATTGTCAATATCTATTCTATGGATGATTTAGAAAGCTAGAAACGATTATCTATTTAATTTCTTGCTATGGACAGATGCTGAAATTTTATTAAGAGCTTTATTTGATTTTGATGAGTTTACGGAAGAACTGAACATGGTAAAGACTACGCGACAGGAGCGATAGGTTGAGACTAACTCCATTTCTCTAACTACTTCTCTAGAAGATGTGTTACTTTATGTTGATGCATGTATAGTTCAAAATACTTTGCGATGGTAGCCTTGAAGGCTTATGGTAATGTGCTTCATGCCTATGGTAATCGAATTCCTTATGTTGGAAAAGCTGTAATAGCTGAAGCGATGACGATTCAAAAAGTAATCTATTTTGCAGGGGAGCAAGGATGGAAGAATATAACAATAATGTCAGACTCATTAACTATGATCCACATGCTAAATGGGAGAATAACTTCCTCTTGGAATGTAATTACCGTATGTGAGGATATATAGGACCTCAGAAATTCTCTAGATAATGTAGTTTTATATATATAAGTAGACGTGCTAATACTTGTAGCCATAGATTAACTAAGTTAGCTTTATCCTTATTTCATGAAGTCTCTTGGGTAAAAATATTCTCAGCTTGAAATGTAAAAGAGACCTTTTATTGCTTTGTACAATTGAATGGTTCTTGATGAATACAATATTAGTTCTTGGAAAAAATAAAAGAAGAAAAACATGTAAATAAGATTTGAAGAATTGGACACCACTTTATAATTAAAGGTCGAATTAAAAAATTTAAATTGTGGAGAAGGTAAAATTACCACGATGAATGTCTAATGGTTTGGGGGACGTCGATTTTCTGAATGTTTTGGCTTTGCTTTTCCTTCAACCAACCACCGTAATAAAAGTATGAACAAAATTGCATTTTTATCACCAAAAATATCAATAATTTATAATTTTGGTCATTCCAAATATGAATATATGATTTAACTTTCAATTAACTGAGTACATTTTTTATCTTTCTGCTTGTTAATCTTTATAAATTTAATAAACTTTTAACTGTTAAATCATTTAATTGCCATGTATAACGTTAAATATATATTACTACTTCATACTTTAATCAATACTATATTTTAAAATTAATTTAAATATAACATATTTCAATAGAAAATGAGACAAAAACACACATTTTATTACTTCAAGGTTACATATGCTTAGTAAACCATCATAAGGACTACATTTAGAATTTAGTAATATTGAGGTATCAAAAGTGACACCAAATAAAACCCGATTCATTGATAAGTATATGAAAATTCGTCCCCTAAAAACCCTAGTTTTTTTCTGTTAGGCATCCATAAACCCTAATTGCAGCTCCCTCCTGCATTCTCAAAAATCTCAACTCTCTGCCACCATGGTATTCTCTCTCTATATATGTGTATAATATGTGTGTGTATTTGTTGTTGACCTTCATTTTGCTTGGTTATTACTATGTTATATCACAAAAAAATGATGTCTTTTTTTTGTTTTGTTTGTGAAAATGTTTAATTGTAGACTACAGAAACAGTGAACCCAAAAGCATACCCACTATCGGATGCACAGCTTACCACAACAATAATGGACTTGGTTCAACAAGCTGCTAACTATAAGCAAATTAAGAAGGGTGCTAATGAAGGTATTACTATTTTCTTGGAAAAATATTCAATCATTATGTCTTTTTTAGTGTATAAGTTGTTTATGATGTAATGAATAACTGAGTTTGCTATTTGGAAAGGTTCAATCTTTATGTCTTTTTAGTGTATAAGTTGTTTTCCTACCTGCTTGTTTCTTTTACTTCATTATCTTACTTCTATTACTGCTTATTTTTACTGTTGCTTTTTCATTTCTACTTGAGCCGGGGTCTATCAGAAACAACCTATCTATCTGTCAAAGGTAGTGATAAGGTCTGTGTACATTCTACCTCCCTAGACCCCACTTTGTGGGACTACACTGGGTATGTTGTTGTTGTTGTAAGTTGTTTATTCATGTATTGGAGAACGAAGTTTGCTATTTGAAAAGATTCAATCTTTATGTTTTTAGTGTGTATGTTGTTTATTCATTTAATGGAGAAATGGGTTTGTTATTTGAAAGATTCAATCTTTATGTATTTTTTAGAGTATAAGTTGTTTATTCTGAGCCGAGTGTCTATTGGAAATAGCCTCTCTAAGGTCTACGTACACTCTAGTCTCCCCAGACCCCACTTGTGTGTCTACACTTGGGTACGTTGTTTGTAAGTTTTTATTATGTAATGGAGAAATGGGTTTGCTCTTTGGAAAGATTCAATCTTTATGTTTTTTTAGTGTATAAGTTGTTTATTTTTAGCCGAGGGTCTATCAGAAACAACCTCTCTACCTCCCAAGGTAGGGTTAATGTCTGTGTACACTCTAGCCTCCCAAGATCCCACTTATGTGACTACACTGGGTATGTTGCTGTTTGTAAGTTTTTATTATGTAATGGAGAAATGGGTTTGCTATTTGGAAAGATTCAATCTTTATGTCTTTTTAAGTGTATAAGTTGTTTATTCTAAGCCGAGGGTCTATCAGAAATAGGTCTGCGTACTCTACCCTCCCAGACCCAATTGTGGGAGTACACTGGGTATGTTGTTGTTGTAAGTTGTTTATTCATGTAATGGAGAAATCGGTTTGCTATTTGGAATTTTTTCAAATTTTATGTCTTTTTTAGTGTATAAGTTGTTTATTCATGTAATGGAGAAATGGGTTTGCTATTTGGAGAGATTCAATTTTTGTGTCTTTTTAGTGTATAAGTTGTTTATTTATGTAATGGAGAACCGGGTTGCTATTTGGAAAGATTTAATCTTTATGTCTTTTTAGTGTATAAGTTGTTTATTCATTTAGGGTGTGTTTGGTTGTTTTCCTAGAAAATGTCTTCTTGGAAAACAAGTGTGTTTCTTACTTATTTTCTAGTGTTTGGTATGTAAGCAAAAAAATATTATCCTAAGAGCATTTATATGTAATCTACCAAAATAATGTGGGGGTGCGATGTGTGGGGAGTGAGTGTTTGGGGTGGTGGGATGGTCAACCGGGTGGAGGTTGGGTGCGTTGGGTGGGTGGGGATGAGACAATAAACTTGGAATGTCACTTATTGACTTGTTTTCTCTATTTTCATACAGAAAGTCATTTTTCTCATTTTTAAGGAACTTGTTTTCCTAGAGAAAATATTTTTTCAAGACATTTTGACCAACCAAACATGAGAAAATTGGAAAACATTTTCGAGAAAACATTTTCCTTCATACCAAACACACCTTTAATGGAGAAATGGGTTTGCTATTTGGGAGTGTATAAGTTGTTTATTCATGTAATGGAGAACTGGGTTTGCTATTGGTAAAGATTCAATTTTTATGTCTTTTTTAGTGTATAAGTTGTTTATTGATGTAATGGAGAACTGAGTTTGTGTTTTGTTTCAGCCACAAAGACACTAAACAGAGGAATTGCGGAATTTGTTGTCATGGCGGCTGATACAGAGCCCCTTGAAATCCTTCTTCACCTTCCACTCCTTGCTGAAGATAAGGTAGTATTTTTTTTCCTTTTTTCTTTTTAACCTTTTTTGGCTTGTTAAACACTACTGGTTAAAATTGCTTTGGTTGCCTGTTTCTAAAAAAAGGATTGCTTTGATTGTTTATTTATTAAGAGCCCGTTTGGATTGGCTTATTTTAGGTGCTTTAAAGCACTTTTGTAGTGTTTGGGTAAGATAAAAAAGTCCTTTCAAGCACTTGTTTTTAAGCCAAAATAAAAAAAATTCCAACTTATGACTTTTGGCTTACAAGCCATAAGTTCCAAACAGGCTCTATGAAAAGAAGAAGATTGGTTTGGTTGCTAAATATAGTTTGATGGCTTGACTTGAGGCGCAGTGATTCATATTAAATTGGATATTAACCGATTTAGGTGTGATCTTTAGCTTTTATGGTTTCTATGCGAGGGAATTCTATTTCACGGTATTTTGTCATGTAGCCTTTACTGGGCACTTATAGGTAAATGTTGTGATGTTTATCAATGCTGAAAAGTTTAAGCGGTTTAGTACATGACAATGAGTTATAGAATAGGCTAACTGGAGCTGGTGCCGCATTCTCTGTGGTATTGTTTATCAGATAGATATGTGCTTTCTATTTAGCAATAAAAATGCTTCATACTCGATCAGCAACCCGGCTGTGCCCCTCTCCCCCCTGAAGAAACGATAGTCTTTGCTGGTGAAAGTGAATTTCAGCCGCGAAAGAGTTTGTATTAGAAAGGAGTCTTCAGGCTGTTTCCTGTGTTGTTCTGTTTTCTGACATTTAATCTCCTTTTCCCAATAGAAAACCAAATAAGATAAGAAGACCAAACATGCATAAGAAAATCCTTATATTTTTAATAGAGCTAACATTGTCTTTTTGTTATTATCTTGCTTTGTAAAAATTCATAAAAAGAAAATCCTTATGTTTCTCTTCATTGCATATGTTCAAATCTTTGAGCTAGTTAACAAATTCAAATTAAATTCCTTGTTGGTCCATTTGAAGAATTATTCTGGTTAGCTTTTTAAAGATGCTTGAACTTCCGTTTCCGTATAGTCAAGCTCACTAAATTTTCAAAAGGGAAAAGTTCTAGGGTTTTAGATATGTGAACATAGATGATTGTTCTGCTGGAAGAGAAAGAGAGTTAATACACATTTACATTTAAAAAAATAGAGAAAAGGAAATGCATAAGTTTATGATTCTTCCTTTTGAAGTGGTCGGAAGACATTGCTTTGATGGTCAGTCATTTTGTGGCGATACCTCTGATATTTGTCTAATATCAGTGGTGGAAGTCATCTTTCTGTTCCAAAATTCCCTTCATAGAATAATTAAAAAGATGAAAGATTAAAGCATATACAGCTGCTTCTGAACTTTCCAACATTGTTTGCATATGGTTTGAATTCTTTCAAAATCTTTCTGTTGCCTCCCCTTCAATCATCCAACCCATTTGCAACATTTTCAAGAAACACATACAGATAGAGTAAACAGAATTTTTTTCAGTTGTTGATGCTCAAGTAACCAACCGTTGGAATTAAGCAAAATTTATTATATCATTGAGTAATTTCCAGATCAGAGTAACAATCTGCCACATTTAGATCTAATACATAAGATTATCTTGAAGGCTTTTAATATGCAATTAGTCTAAACTTAAAGGGCAAAAACTTGGGAAGATATTACGGAAAAAGTAGTTATAATAAACCTATGCAACAACTTTGTAGGGATGCCATTCTCAATCTTAGGGGTGGGGAAAATGACCTCCTTTTGCTTATGTGTCCCCAATCCCATCCTCTGCCTCTTTCTTGTCTAATTTTCATGGTTCTTTTGGCGGTGATAAGTTATTCATAGAACTCTAATGTGTAGTCTTCAAGTGATTAGCGTTAATTAACACTGCATTTTAGGTTAGCCTTCCCTACTTTGCTCTGTTTTTGGAATATGCCTACTCTTACCATTACACTGCAGTTCCTCCTAGTTTTTGTGTTAATTTTCATTTTTTGTCAAGTTTAATTTACCTTGAGATGACAGTCAATTTTGTTCTATAGTTGAGGAATTACTGCTAATTGCTAACTTTTTCTTATCATCCTCGTTTCTCTCTCAATTTCAGAATGTTCCCTATGTTTTTGTTCCTTCAAAGCAAGCTCTTGGTCGAGCATGTGGTGTTACCCGACCTGTCATTGCTTGTTCTGTAACAAGCAACGAGGGAAGCCAGTTGAAATCACAAATACAACAGCTGAAGGTAATATTTATCCTGAAGGATTTGTTTTTCATTATTTCTAAACTTTTACTAAGATCCTTCTTCCCTTAGTTTAACACTGAAATGGATCTCTGTTTTTGCGATGCAGGATGCTATTGAGAAGCTTCTTATTTAAAATTATGAGCCTTTTCAGCATGAGGGGCCTCATAGTTTCTAAAGTGGATTCAATGTTGAGGCTTTGACTGAAAGCAGTTATTCTTCTCTTTTTTTTTTTTCTCTCATGAGTATGTTTAAGACATAACCTATTATGCTTGAGAATATAAAATCAAGTTTACATTACAGTTCAGGCTGAGTTTTCATGTATCATGTGCTAATATCTATTTTTAGGGTATTGTGGTTTTAGAAAATCATATTGAGCCAGCACCGGTGTACACCGTTTGGTCGAAGATTTACTCATTCTGGCGAGCGATGGTTTCTAGATTCTTGTTTACGTGCATCAAACTCTATTAAGTGTGTGTTTGGAAAATGTTTTCTAATTTTCCCATATAAGCTTGGCAAATTTTTGGAAAACATTTTTTTCTTTGGGAAAACAAGTTTTTTGAAAATGTGAAAAATGACTTTGCTAATTGAAGTATGAAAAACATGTTCCATCAGGGACATTCTACATTAATTGTCTTCATTATCTTGGTGCAGTGGACCAATGGATTAACTATTTTTCTATCCCTAGTATGATTTCTCACGGAGCTTGTGTTGGATATATCAAACATTTTTGCTTGAGCACAGAAGCAAAGCAGTCATTTGATCTTGTCAACAAGGAAAAAGAGTGGATCGAGTTCTCATGGGTTCTGGTATCTGATTTTTTGGTTGTTTCACTGAATGAAATATGTTTTCTTTGCCAGATGAGTGTGCTTATAATTTTGAGTGAGTTGTATTGCTTCGCTTGCTTACGCCTTCAGTCCCCGGGCCAGTTTGTCAATCCTTCATTCATTTGATTGGTGCAAACATCTGGTGTACACGTTTTTTTCGTGAGGTGCTGAACCTAAATGCCCCAGTTTCCAGCAAAAGTTACTCCAAATTTACTATATTTAGATTGCGTATACAATGAAGTCATCAACATATCCTAAGTATATAATGTAACAGAGAAGTATGTAATTTGCATTAAAAGAGGGGTCATGTGGCCTTTACCATTACTTCTTTGAAAATGTGTGCAACTAACAAACGCATCTCCCCCCGGTTTGTTTTTGACTAGTTCAAAATCATAAGCTGGCGATGGCATTGCCTTAGCCAGCAAATATCTCTGTTTAAAGGGAATGCAATTAAGTATAAGGTAGAAGTTTTATTGTTAGCAAATTGTCTCGTATTATCCTTTCCACTAATAGAGTTTTAACGTGAAATAGATGGGCTTTAGAACACGTTCAAATTCTTCAAAAATAGAGGCCCAAAATTTGCCCCCAACTTTTGACTATGTTCTAATATTACCCTATGTTTGGAGCTTCTTTAAGGGTTAAGAGCAAAAATGCGACTTCATTCTAATAAAGGGGCAATATTAAACCAAAAATTTGACTGAAGATAAAACTACTCTATTTTAGACCGTACAAGGGCAAGTTTGATCATTACCCTTAAATATTTTTTAGTGCGACTTTCCATCACATGTCAAGTGCCAAAAAGAAAGAATAAAATAAAGTGACGAGAATGCTCAAGTCACATACTCAAATTAAATTGGATACATGCATGTATAATGAATTTTCTAAATAGGGTCAAAAGGACAAATATTCGGTGCACAAAGAAAAATTTGGAGGTACATGTCTTTTTTAGCATGTAAGTTTTATCATGTTGCAACAAGGACTTTTTGGATCATCCAAAAAGTTGTTCAGTCAAGTGTCAATATTTCTATGAGAGAAGAAAATGTATATCACTTTTGTATACAAGCAAGAACCTTGACTTATGTTAGAAGAGATGTAGGGTTTAGTTCTATCTAACCGCTTTAATTGACGAGGCCAAAAATATTCTTTGTTAAGAAGTGCCATTATTTATTAATTTCCCAATAATATCTATCTTGTTAGTCTATTTACTTAGTCTTCTATTTTGAATAAGTCTTCCTAAGTATTAGGAATGCATTTGAATTGTTCTTCCTCCTATTTCTAAGGAATTAGTTTCCTCCTTATTGTTAGGAATTTCCTGTTGTAATCATGGTTATTTATCTAGCCATCTGTTGGAATAATGAATGAGAGAGAGTTTTGTCTCACAAATTGTAAGTGTGTTTAGTATTACCTTGTTCTAACAATTTGGTATCAGAGCCATTGCAGGCCTGGTCGTTGTGAGAGGTTAGGAGTGCAGTATCCTAACAAGGAGTGAAAGAAAGAGAAAAGGAGATGGTAGGCGAGAGAGACAACCTCCTCAGCATCCCCAAGTTCGATGGCGATTACAAGCACTGGAGTATGCTGATGGAGAACCTGCTAAGATCTAAAGAATGGTGGAATCTGATTGAAACAGGCTATGTTGAGCCAACTCGAGGAGAAATTCTCAATGGAGCACAGAGACAAGCATTAGCAGACCTGAAGCTTAATGATCTCAAGGTAAAAAATTATCTATTCCAAGCTATAGATAAATCAATTCTGAAAACCATAATTCAGAAAGATACATCCAAGCAGCTGTGGGAGTCTCTCAAAACCAAATACAAGGGAAGTGAGCGTGTTCAACGAGCACAACTCCAACGTCTCAGAAGAGATTTTGAGATACTAGAGATGAAAGAGAATGAGACCATCACAGAGTATTTCTCCAGAGTGTTGCTGATGGCAACACAGATGAGAAATATGGGAGAAGACATGCAAGATAATAAAATAGTGGAGAAAATATTGCGCACACTCTCTGAGAAGTTCACCTATGTGGTATGCTCGATCGAGGAATCAAGAGACATTGACAGTCTCTCAGTGGATGCACTTCAAACTTCACTGCTATGCCACGAACAGAAAATCAGTAGGCACCATCCCAAAAGTTCCAGCAGCGAGGAACAAGTCTTGAAAATCTCAGAAGAAGAAAGGTTCAGTGAGGCACGAGGAAGAGGGGGGGTGCATTCGGGGACGTGGCGAGAGGACGTGGAAGATCGGGGTTCAATAAAGCCTTGATAGAATGCTATAAATGTCATAAACTAGGGCACTTTCAGTTTGAATGCCCCAGTTGGGAGAAACAAACAAATTATGTGGAGTTCAATGAAGAAGAGGAACTTGTCCTCATGGCTCACATAGAGATGCAAGACGCAAAAATGGAGGATCTATGGTTCCTTGATAGTGCTTGCAGCAATCATATGACGGGAATGAAGAAATGGTTCGCCGAAATAGATGAGACATTCAAACATTCCGTGAAGCTCGGAAACAATGCAAGGATGGTGGTTCATGAGAAGGGCTGTATTAAACTTAGGATGGATGGGCTGGTTCAAGTGATCAAAAATGTGTATTATGTTCCCGACCTCAGCAGCAACCTACTAAGTATCGGCCAATTACAAGAGAAAAAGTTTGCAGTCTTAATACAAGGTAATACATGCAGAGTTTTTCACCCAGCAAGAGGAGCAATCATGGAGACCAAGATGAGCGCAAACAGAATGTTTGCAGTCATTGTGCAAACAACAGAAGTAGACTCTTGCTTCCAAGCCACCACACATGATGAAGCACACCTGTGGCATTGTAGATTTGGCCACCTCAGCTATAAAAGTCAAAAGATTTTGAGCTCGAAGAAAATGGTTCTCGGCCTACCATAGATAGGGAATCCAACCAAAGTATGTGAGAGTTGTCTCATTGGGAAGCAAAAGAGAGATTCTTTTCCAAAGCAAAGCAAGTGGAGGGCAACGAAGAATCTGCAGTTGGTGCATGCAGACATTTGTGGTCCAATTAATCCGGTATCAAATGGCCAAAAGAGGTATTTCTTGAGTTTTGTTGATGATTACAGCAGAAAAATGTGGAGTTTTCTCATCGCAGAAAAATCAGAGGCTTTCAATACTTTCAAAACATTCAAAACAAGTGTTGAGAAAGAAGCTGGACTCCCCATTTGCTGCCTAAGAACATACCGAGGAGGAGAATTCAACTCGATTGAGGTCAACGACTTTTTTAAAGAACATGGCATCAAGAGATAACTAACTGCTGCTTATACTCCCCAACAAAACGGCGTGGTAGAAAGGAGGAATCAGACCATTATGAATCTAGTACGAAGCATACTCTCAGGAAAAAAATGCCAAAGGAATTTTGGGCTGAAGGAGTTAAATGGATCACATATGTGCTGAACCGTAGCCCTACCTCAGCATTGCAAGAGCAAACACTAGAAGAAGCTTGGAGTGGTGTCAAACCTGATGTGAAGCACTTTATAACCTTTGGTTGCGTTGGACATGTACACATTCCACAAGCAAAGAGAACCAAACTTGATGACAAGAGCTGCCAAGCCATTTTTCTTGGTGTCAGTGATGAGTCCAAAGCTTACAGAATGTACAATCCCAAGTCTCAGAAAGTTATGATAAGCGGAGACGTCGTGTTCGAAGAGAACAAGATTTGGGATTGGGGAAGGAATGGAGCAGAGGTCGCAGATGGCATCTCAAATACTTCTAACGTACTCACTTGGGAAGATGATGAAGATGGTAAGGGAGAATCTGATTTTCTTGAAGAAGAGGCAGCAGATGGTGGGGGAGAGGTTGAACACAATAGAGAAGAGGCAACAACAAACATTGAATCAGGTAATTCATTGAATAGCTCACAAGAGAGACCAAGAAGGGAGAGCAGGGCACCTGAGTATCTCAAAGACTATGTCTCTGGGCAAGAGTTTTCAGAGGAAGAAAATGAAGCATTCTTCTTAGAAGGGCAGGCCCTTCAAGTCTTTACTTCAGGGGAAGATCCAGTGATCTATGAAGAAGCTTCAGAACATCCAAGATGGAGGAAAGCCATGCAGCAAGAAATTGAGGCAATCGAAAGAAACAATACTTGGGAATTAACACAACTTCCTCAAGGTATGAAAACTATTGGTGTTAAGTGGGTTTTCAAGACTAAATTCAATGAACTTGGAGTGGTGGAGAAATGCAAAGCTAGGTTAGTTGCCAAAGGGTATGCGCAGAGGTTTGGAGTTGATTATACAGAGGTGTATGCGCCGGTAGCAAGATGGGACACGATCATAAACATTGTGGCAACTGCAGCTCAGAGAAACTGGAGCATTTATCAAATCGACGTTAAAAATGCATTCTTACATGGTGAACTGAATGAGCTAGTTTATGTCGATCAACCTCAAGGTTTCATCAAGAATGGAGAGGAAGGAAAGGTGTATAAGTTGAGAAAGGCACTCTACGGGTTGAAACAAGCTCCAAGAGCTTGGTTCAGCAAGATTGAAAGATACTTCATCGAAAAGGGATTCGAAAAGTGTGTCTCTGAACACACTTTATTCATAAAGAATGAAAATGGAGGTAATATTTTAATCGTCATCCTTTATGTGGATGACTTAATATTTACCGGTAATTGTGAGAGCATGTGTCTTAAGTTCAAAGAATCAATGAGGAGAAACTTTGATATGAGTGATCTTGGGAAGATGAGGTATTTCCTCGGGGTTGAAGTAATACAGAAAGAGGAAGGAATCTATATCTGTCAAAGGAAGTTTGCCAAAGAAATTCTGGAAAGATTCAGAATGGATAAAAGTAATGGAGTCAAGAACCCGATAGTTCCAGAAGTCAAGCTTTCAAAGAAGGGAGAAGGAGCTGAAGTAGATCCTACACTCTACAAACAGATGATAGGCAGTTTGATGTATCTCACGGTTACACGACCTGATTTAGTGTTTGTGGCCTGCCTTGCTAGCAGATATATGTCTTCTCCCACAGAGTTACACTTCCAGGTGCTGAAAAGAGTGCTCAGATATGTCAGACACATAATAGACTTTGGAATAGAGTACAAACGAGGAGGAGATGAGACACTATTAGCATACACCGATAGTGATTATGTAGGTGATTTAGACGATCGTAAGAGCACATCAGGTTATGTATTTTCATTATGTGGAGGAGCTATTTCGTGGAGCTCAAAGAAAATGCCTGTTGTTGCACTCTCAACCACCGAAGTTGAATATATAGCTGCTGTTTCTTGCGCAACTCAGGGAATATGGATGAAGAGGTTACTTGACAAGCTTGGAGGAAAATATGGGAAATGCATTCTGATTCGGTGTGATAACAGTTCTACCATTCAGCTTTCGAAGAACCCAGTATTCCATGGACGCAACAAGCATATTGAGGTACACTTTCATTTTTTGAGGGATTTGACTGGAGAAGGAAGAGTGAAGCTGGTGCATTGTGGTTCACAAGACCAAGTAGCAGACATCATGACTAAGCCTCTAAAGCTTGAGTCATTCACAAGGTTAAGAGGGATGCTAGGGGTGATGAAGGTTCCTATGTAAACTGCTTTGCCTTCAGCATGCATTTTAGGGAAGGATTTGGTAGTCTATTTACTTAGTCTTCTATTTTGAATAAGTCTTCCTAAGTATTAGGAATGCATTTGAATTGTTCTTCCTCCTATTTCTAAGGAATTAGTTTCCTCCTTATTGTTAGGAATTTCCTGTTGTAATCATGGCTATTTATCTAGCCATCTGTTGGAATAATGAATGAGAGAGAGTTTTGTCTCACAAATTGTAAGTGTGTTTAGTATTACCATGTTCTAACATATCTATCTATCTATATATATATAAAGAGAGGATATAGGCCCGATGCTGTGACATATCTAAAAAGCCTCAATTCCTATTTATCTATCTCCTCAGTTTTTTTTTGCAATTTTTTACTACCGACAATGTATTGCAGCCAAGGTCAAGAAGTTATAGAATGCTTGCATTAATTTGAATTGTGCATTTAAAAACGAAAGGAATGTTGGTTTGTAGAACCGCAGAGAATGGAAAAGTGAACGCCTTAAGATACTACAAGGATTTCAAGGTACGTTCATAGGGTTAATTAAATGCTTTTTCTTTATTATAATTCCGGAGGTTACTTAATCTTATGGAAAATTCATAATCCTGGGTTCATATATATTACTGCAGGTTGATTTAGCCGCCATGTTAGAGAAAGCAATCCGTTACATCAACTGCTGAAGGTAACTTTTAAACTTCCGCTGTGCCTTACTTATGTGCTTTGAACCCAACAAAACCCTACACAATCTTCTAGCTACTGAGTTTTGCTGGTTTTTCCCCATCCAAATTACTTAGTTGAAAGATGTAAACTAACACTAGTTCCATGGAACACGCTCCTAGAGGAAAGGGGTAAGCACAATAAAAATAAAATTTACCTTTCGCTTAACAACAACAAAATGAAATGAGGAAAGAAATGAGGAAAGGGGTATACTATAAAAACAATCCTTTTTAATAATTTCATAAAGCCACAGACGGTTTCTGAAACTCCGTGACATGTAAGTGGGGGCTTGTCATATTAGACCCATTTCTTTATATTTACTTGTTTATTATACTCATATTACTAAGTAACCGTTTGGTCATGAAAATAAAATATTTTTCACTTTATTTGAAATTTTGAAGTTGAAGATGATGTTGTGTTTGATTATAGTTTTTGTAAAAAATATTTAATTGTTTAAATGTATTGAAAGTGAAAACAAGATTTTAGGTAATTTTCAAATAAAATAAAAAATTCTCATGGCCAAACGAGTTACCATTAATCCGTCTCTACATTCAATTTTATGAATAATAGAGGCAAATCTGTAGTAATTTGCTGACTAAAGAAAATAGAATATGCAGAGCGTCTAAGTGGTGATTGGTCATCGGTGATATTAGACTGCAAAGAACAAGACCTATTACTTTTATTGTGCTTTAGGTGACAAAGATTTAGATGCATATTTTCATAAAAAATTTCAGACTTGTGACATTTCTTCCCCCACGAGTGATAAGCTGTTGATACAACTCCGGAAAGTAGAACCTGTGTTGGTAAACAAATCTATGAAACATGTATGACCAATTGTATATAATTGCCTAATCAGATCATCTTGTTGAAATTTGCCTTTGGCGGGAGTTGCGACCGACCAACTTTAGCGGCTTAAACACTAGTGTTACGTATGTTGGAGAATCCGGTTCTTCACACATGTATGATCTACTAAGTACTTAGATAACCGTAGGGCCAAGAATCGTCAAATTTCATTAAGAAATGAAAGAGATATTGGTCCACGAAGTGAGGTGTTTGAAGCATGGAAAGTGTGGTATTGTGTTCAATTCTCCCTCATCGGTAGAGGAAGAAATAATTGTTGTGTATATAAGACTCAAAATTGGTTTGGGGTTTGGGACCCCAAGGGGTATCCCATGTGTTTAAAGGAGGGAGGACCTAGATGTGCTTCGGTTCGAGGAAAGCCCACACGCGCGCCGCCGCCGCCCGTCCGGTTCCGGGCCATGGGCTATTATCTTTTTGGGCTAGAAAACTTTGCCAGAAGTACAGTTTGATCCCAGAAGTTTCATATGTAAAGTTTGGTCCCTGAAGTTTTCAGAAAGTCAGAATTTGGACAGTCAAAGCAGAAACGCCAAGCACTCGATTTAGCCATTTATTTTGGCTGAATTACTCCTCCTATAATGGCCAATTCCACCATTTATTTTGGTGACATTACTACCTCCATAATGGCCATTACTTGGCCAGTAATGACACTTAGGGAGGCAGTTTTGCTGCTCCTCCCTCACCTATATAAACACCCCTTGCACAATTGTTGAGGCACACTTACAATACACGAAAATACACAAGTAAAATAGTTTCTTCCTACAACTTCCAAGCATCATTTTATTGCTCAATATTCTTCACGGTAGCTCTTGAGTTTCCTTTGATCAAGTGTTCCATTGCTGTTTTATCTTGGGAGACAAATTGTCCAGGACGTATAAAGGATACATACGGGGCAATATTGTCTTAAAGACAGAGTGCCACACTCGACTCAGCAAAAATAGTTTCCAATTTTCCTTGTTCAACAATTGTAATTTCAGTTTTGTTTGAATTATATTTTCAGTTCTTGTACGTTTGAGCAGTTATTTGTATTTCCCGTTTTCTGCACCTTTGTGACCAACAAGTTTAAGACAATATTCGCTTACTGAAACTGCTATAACATGGCTGGAAATATGACCGATGTTGCTGCTACTGCTGCTGCCTCTCGAGGCAACGTTGCTGCCTTCCCCGCCACTGCAGCTACTGGCCAAAGCAGTAACTCTGCCGCCTTCACTGCTGCTGCCACTGTTCAAGGCAGTAACATTGCTGCCTTCCCGACTGCTGGAGCTCCACCTTCTTCATCACACCACCATGATCACCCTGAAAAATTCATGGGATCAGAATTTAAGAGATGGCAGCAAAAGATGCTGTTCTACTTAACGGTAATGGGCATGGTCCGGTTCCTTACGGAAGATCCTCCACAAGCTGGAGATGAAATGGACTCTTCGCCTGCTGAAATGGGTGAAAGGGGCCTTGGTATCCATGTCGTTAACGGCATGAAGATGGTTCGTGATGCGTGGAATCATAGCAATTTCATGTGTAAGAACTACATACTGAACTGCTTGGCAGACCCTCTCTACACGGTCTATTGCACCGTTGGCACTGCCAAAGAGCTGTGGGATAAACTGCAAAAGAAGTACAACGCACAAGATGCGGGTACTAAGAAGTTCATCGTTGGGAAATTTCTAAAATTCCAAATGGTAGACAGTAAGACAGTGATGTCCCAAGTCCATGAATTCCAAATGATTATACATCACCTAGATTTGGAAGGACTGAAACCAAACGAGCAGTTTTTGGTTGCATCGCTGATTGAAAAGTTAGCTCCTTCGTGGAATGAGTTTATGAGTTACTTGAAACTCAAGACAAAGGAGATGACCTTTGAAGAGCTTGTTATCAAACTGCAAATCCAGGAAGATAATAAGAAGACCTTGCCAGGGGGTAGACAACCTGCTGAGGCGAAGACGAATCTGGCTGAGGCCAAAGGGAACTCAAGCAAGAAGCGGAAGTTCCAGAAAGACGGCAAAGCCCCCGCAGCGGAGATGTTCAGAGGTAACTGTCACCACTGTGGAAAACCTGGTCATAGGATCAAGGAATGCCGCAAGCTCAAGATTGAACAACAACAGAAAGCCAAGTCTAAAGGCAAGGCTCAAGCAAATGTCGTCAAGGACACGCTCCTGGATGACATGATCGAGGAATTCTCTGCAGTGGTGCTAGAATCCAACTTGGTGGAGAATCCGATGCAGTGGTGGATGGACACAGGTGCTACTAGGCACATCTGTTCCAACAAAGATGCCTTCTCCACGTACACACCCGCCGCCGACAGAAGGTTGTTCATGGGCAACAACACTTCTTCTAACGTGCTTTGGGGGTTGAAAAGGTGGTCCGAAGATGACTTAGGCAAGGAACTTACTCGAAGGAAGTGATGCACGTCCCAGAGATTAGAAGAAATTTAATTTCTGGACCTTTATTGGTTAATGCTGGTTTTAGGCTAGTATTTGAATCTAATAAGTTTGTACTCACTAAAAATGACACATTTGTGGGGAGAGGCTTCGTCTGTGAAGGCCTCTTCAAACTGAATGCCATGTCTGTATTGCGTCAAGGAAATAAAGTTGAACCTTTTTCTTATTTGCTTGAGTCTTCTAATTTATGGCATGATAGATTAGGACACGTTAACTACAAGCCTATTCAAAGGCTAGTAAAGATGGAGTTGTTGCCGTCTATCGACGTAAACCCTCAACATAAGTGTGAGGTATGCGTAGAGGCAAAACTCACCAAGCTTCCTTTTCGATCCATCGAAAGGAATACCGCTTCTCTAGAACTTATTCACACAGATATATGTGATTTGAAGTTTGCACAAACTAGAGGGGGGAACAAGTACTTTGTGACATTTATAGATGATAGCACAAGGTATTGTTACCTTTACTTGTTGAAAAGTAAGGATGAAGCCTTTGAAGCGTTCCGACGTTACAAAGCAGAAGTTGAGAACCAACTGAGCCTACGGATTAAATCCATTCGTAGCGATAGAGGGGGAGAATATGTAGCGCCATTTGAGGAATACTGTGCCCAAGAAGGCATTATTCATCAAACGACAGCTCCATACTCACCTCAATCAAACGGTGTGGCGGAACGTAAGAACCGCGCATTAAAGGAAATGATGAATGCATTGCTTATCAATTCCGGTCTTCCCCAAAACATGTGGGGAGAAGCCGTCCTTACCACTAATACGATTCTTAACAGAGTCCCACATAAGGGTAAGGACAAAACTCCATATGAATCATGGAAGGGAAAGAAACCCACCTACAAATATTTTAAGGTGTGGGGTTGTCTGGCAAAGGTTGAAGTACCCAAGCCAAAGCAGGTCAAGATTGGGCCTAAGACTGTAGATTGGATATTCATCGGATATGCAAATAACAGTAGTGCTCATCGCTTCTTAGTGCATAAGTCAGATATTCCAGATATCCACCAGGGTACAATAATGGAATCAAGGAATGCTCTATTCTTTGAAAGTACCTTTCCTAGAAAGGAAAAAGACATAACCTCTCACAAACGAAGTTATGCACAAAGCTCTCAAGAACCAAGAGTCCTTGACTGCCCGGATCTGAATGGTTCAGATCTAGCGAATCTCGAGGTGGCTGAACATCCGGAATCTAGTATTCCAGATTCTCAGAACTTGGAGACTCCAGAGATGGATCTAAGGCGAAGTAAGAGGGCCAGGAAGGATAAATCCTTCGGTCCTGACTTTGTAGCTTATATGGTTAATGATGAACCAAGGACAATTGCTCAGGCGTAGTCAACTCCAGAAGAACCGCTCTGGAAAGAAGCTATTGAGAGTGAAATAGGCTCCATTCTGCATAACCATACATGGTAGTTGGTTGATCTTCCTCCGGGAAATAAACCGTTGGGGTGTAAGTGGATACTCAAACGGAAATACAAAGCAGATGGGTCTATAGACAAGTACAAAGCCAGGTTGGTAGTCAAGGGCTATCGACAGATAGAAGGCTTTGACTACTTTGATACCTACTCTCCGGTATCCCGGATGACATCCATACGGGTATTCATTGCGATCGCAGCTTTGCGTGACCTTGAGATACACCAAATGGATGTCAAGACAGCCTTCCTAAACGGTGATTTGGAAGAAGAAATTTATATGGACCAACCCGAGGGGTATGTGGTTCAAGGACAAGAGAAGAAAGTCTGTCGACTTGTCAAATCTCTGTACGGGCTGAAACAAGCCCCGAAGCAATGGCACGAAAAAATTGATAGTACTCTACTATCGAAGGGTTTCGCCATTAATGAGTGTGATAAATGTGTTTACACGAAAGGTAACTCTGACTCGTTTGTTATGATATGCCTGTATGTAGACGACATGTTAATCACAGGAAGCAGTCCTAGGGTAATCCTAGAGACTAAGTACATGTTGAAACAATGCTTTGACATGAAGGATATGGGTATCGCAGATGTTATCTTAGGGATTAAAATCTCTATGACGTCTGACAGACTGGTCTTATCTCAGCCTCACTACATTAAGGATGTTTTGAGAAAGTTTGAGATGTTAGACAGTTCACCGATAACGTCACCAATGGATACAAATCAAAAGTTTGATAAAAATCTTGGTGCACCTGTATACCAGGAGCGATATGCACAGATGATCGGTAGTTTGATGTATATAACAAACTGCACTCGACCTGATATTGCTTACGTAGTCAATAAGTTGGCTAGGTTCACCCGTAATCCGAGTAATAATCACTGGAAGGCGTTGAATCGGGTATTACAATACCTGAAATACACGTTAAATTACGGGTTACATTATTCGAGATATCCAGCTGTACTAGAGGGGTACATTGATGCAAACTGGATATCTGATATAGAGAACACCAAGTCCACCAGTGGGTATGTATTTACAATTGGTGGTGGGGCTGTGTCTTGGAAATCCTCTAAGCAAACTTGCATCGCCCGATCCATAATGGAATCGGAGTTTATCGCTTTAGACAAAGCAGGAGAAGAAGTTGAGTGGCTTCATGACTTCTTAGAGGATGTTCCGTGTTGGAACAAACCCGTACCTTCGGTAATGATCCACTGCGACAGTCAGTCGGCTCTAGGAAGGGCACGGAATGCTATGTACAACGGCAAGTCTCGTCATATTCGACGGAGGCATAAGACCGTTAGGCAACTGATCACCACGGGTATAATATCCATTGATTACATTAAGTCAAAGGATAATATAGCAGACCCATTGACAAAGGGCTTACCCAAGGATCAGATGGCTTGCCTGTCTAGGGGAATGGGCTTAAAACCCAAAATATAAGGACCAATACAGCGGTAACCCAACCTTACTAACTGGAGATCCCAGTAATTTGGTTCAATGGGAAAACTAAGTTGTAAAGGTTCAGTTGATCGCTTCAGTGGAAGCATGAGCACTTCGGATAGGGGTTTATGAATAGAAACACCAAATCCAAAGCCGTTCCCGCGATAGACGTTAAGTGCTATCTGCAGTGTGGGTAAAGGTTAAGTTTTCAAAACCTGTAATGCTCCTCAACAGTTGAGGTTAGGTTTTGGAAAACTTTTAATGGTTCCTAACACTTGTGAAGTGGGGTATAACAGGATACCTTGTAGGAGACCACCTATTTAAGTGCGAGGACGGGCCGCCTCAAATGGACGCACTTAAGTATCCAATACGTTGTCCATGGCCAAAACGGACAAAACATTATGAAGAAGAGAGTAAGGGAATTTGTTGTGTTGGTACTATTGACTTGGCTTACACTAAACACTGACGGTTCAAGACATCACGTTCATCGCGCAGTAAGTAAGTCCGATGGTATTCAACTATGGAAGGTTCAAAGCTGAAGCTACCTCTCCTTATGCAACATCGGTCCGCTGAAATATTGATGGAAATGGAAAATGCACCATGTGAGTACGCCAAAATCTCTTTCAAGAGGGGATGGTTGGAAATTTTCCTTTGGCGGGAGTTGCGACCGACCAACTTTAACGGCTTAAATACTAGTGTTACGTATATTGGAAAATCCGGTTCTTCATACATGCATGATCTACTAAGTACGTAGATAACCGTAGGGTCAAGAATCGTCAAATTTCATTGAGAAATGAAAGAGATATTGGTCCACGAAGTGAGGTGTTTGAAGCATGGAAAGTGTGGTATTGTGTTCAATTCTCCCTCATCGGTAGAGGAAGAAAGAATTGTTGTGTATATAAGACTCAAAATTGGTTTGGGATTTGGGACCCCAAGGGGTATCCCATGTGTTTAAAGGAGGGAGGACCTAGATGTACTTCGGTTGGAGGAAAGCCCACACGCGCGCCGCCGCCGCCCGCCCGTCCCGTCCGGTTCCGTGTTCTCGGGTCTCGGGTCGTGGGCTGTGGGTCTTCTGATATTATCTTTTTGGGCCAGAGAACTTTGCCAGAAGTACAGTTTAATCCCAGAAGTTTCATATGTACAATATGGACCAGAATTCTTTCATATGTACAATTTGGTCCCTGGAGTTTCAAGATGTACAGTTTGGTCCCTGAAGTTTTCAGAAAGTCAGAATTTGGACTTTCAAAGCAGAAACGCCAAGCACTCAATTCAACCATTTATTTTGGCTGAATTACTCCTCCTATAATGGCCAATTCCACCATTTATTTTGGTGACATTACTACCTCCATAATGGCCATTACTTGGCCAGTAATGGCACTTATGTAGGCAGTTTTGCTGCTCCTCCCTCACCTATATAAACACCCCTTGCACCATTGTTGAGGCACACTTACAATACACGAAAATACACAAGCAAAACAGTTTCTTCCTACAACTTCCAAGCATCATTTTATTGCTCAATATTCTTCACGGTAGCTCTTGAGTTTCCTTTGATCAAGTGTTCCATTGCTGTTTTATCTTGGGAGACAAATTGTATAGGACGTATAAATGATACATACGGGGCAATATTGTCTTAAAGACAGAGTGCCACACTCGACTCAGCAAAAACAGTTTCCAGTTTTCCTTGTTCAACAATTGTAATTTCAGTTTTGTTGTTGAATTATATTTTCTGTTCTTGTACGTTTGAGCAGTTATTTGTAATTTCGGTTTCCTGCACCTTTGTAACCAACACATCTTTTATCTAAGATAATGATCATTTGAAAATATTGTAAGTGTTAATTAGAAGTACGTAATTTATTAATATTATCCAATTTTTCGACTAAGAAGTTCCTTTGACAGTTCTAGCTTTTCATCTCAAAGGAAGGATAAAACGAACCTCAAATCAAGATATCCTTGAATACATGTCGGAATGTATCAACTGCTTATCTTCATGCAATGCATAACTTCCAAAGGGCAAAGCTTACTATCTTGATTTTCAATAACCTTCATGTTATTTATCTTTAATCATATAATTGATTTTGCGAGACAAACCTATCATGGAGGATAAAAGTGAACCATGAATAATTGAAGGATCACGGAGTTTCAGAAACCGTCTGTGGCTTTAGTCATTATTAAAAAGGATTGTTTTTATAGTATACCCCTTTCCTCATTTCATTTTGTTGTTGTTAAGCGAAAGGTAAATTTTATTTTTATTGTGCTTACATGGTTGTAACATTTTGTAAATTTTATTTTTATTGTGCTTACCCCTTTCCTCTAGGAGCGTGTTCCATGGAACTAGTGTTAGTTTACATCTTTCAACTAAGTAATTTGGATGGGGAAAAACCAGCAAAACTCAGTAGCTAGAAGATTGTGTAGGGTTTTGTTGGGTTCAAAGCACATAAGTAAGGCGCAACGGAAGTTTAAAAGTTTTGTTTCTTACTTACCCCAATAACATTTCTGGTATGGTTATACAACAATTAAACTTGTAACATAAAGCATGAACTTACAAGTTATATTATCTGGAATCCTTTTCTACTATAAGGTGCACACGCGATTGCCCTTCCGATTGCAAGCTCCAAACTTCAATGTATTTCTCATTCGGAAAGCTAGGAAATCTTGCAGAGGTTCGAGAGAGTATTTGATTCCAAGTCTCTAAGGCTTAAAATGATTTTCAGAAAATTTGTATGAGAATAATGAAAGGGAATGCCTCTATTTATAGTTCAAAATTAGGTCAAAACCGGATTAGGGTTTGACCTTGGGCCTGACCCAAAAATCGATGCAGAGGCACCGCGATGCTCGACGTGCTCCTGCGCTGTCTCGATTTATTTTCCGTGCATTCTTAATTAAATCCAAAATTCAATTTTGACTAAATTAAAACAATCATTATTCATTTAAATATCTCGATTCCAAATCGAACATTTAATTTACTCGCTCAATACATCCTTAGATCGAAATGGACAACCAACATAGTGTGACCCTACATGCCTTCTCATATTGACATTAATCAAATTAAGGTCTACACGGAACTCCTAGACGACGCCGGAAGACGAACTCAATATGTGAAGTACGTTTATGCGAATCCAGTAAACTTAACCTTTATGTGGTAAGATAAAATCCTTTCATTCACGACACACCCGATCAAGCTTAGGATTTGTCAAGTGTCTATCCAAATGACTTAATCATTGTATCTCATCTATATTAGTTGACAACTAGACCATATTCTAAATACGTCTATTGCATTGGCCAACGACTTAGTCAACTTAATATCACTGAGAATCCGAGTGTTCTCCCGAATATACATTCGAGGAATGAATCCTAATCTTGGATCAACTACCACCTTTAATCCACATTGTAATGTACCCAATGCAAGTCGTATCTCAACCTATAAGGCATTTGAGCTTAGGAAGGGATCAAAGTACATTACTTTGTAGACAAGGCGCATATTGACCTTAAGTCTAAGGAATTCTATCTCCCACACGCTGATCATACTTTAGACAAGTATAACAAACAGTATATCAGCAGGGTATACCAATACTTCCAAAGTATCCATGTGTCCATCACGAGTAGCCATTACTCGTAGCAGGTGAGACATCCTACATCCTCTAAGGATGTGATGCAAACCACATGTCGACTTATCACATATCATCGATATTCCATTCTCAATAATCATTAGTCGAGGCTATTTTAAGAGTTACGCTCTATCATGAATATCTCACTCTATTAATGACAACGTAAGCTCAAATGATGCACATTAATGAATAATTACAAACAATCAAATAATAATTCAATAATTGCAAATGCCAAAATATTAATCTCCATTAATAATAATACGAATGTGTATAAAGTACATTTGTCCTAATACAGATTGTCTATAGGACATAAATATACTTTCAATCTCCCATTGGCCTAGAGGCAATCTCCAACATATTTAATGCCCATATTCTCAAAATGACCATTATGCTTGACTAAGCTTAATGGTTTAGTGAATGAGTCAACCAGATTATCGTCTGTGGGAACATAGTCTAATCTAATCTCTTCAGTATCCACCATCTCCCTGAGTATGTGGTACTTCCTTGTTTCTGTTGGTTGATCTTGGTTCCTTAGCTTGCGCAATTGCACCAGTGTTGTCACAATAAACCGTTATTAGACAAATGGCACTTGGAACAACCCCTAGTTTCTTCAGGAACTCAGAAATCGCGACAGCTTCCTTACCAGCAATGTACTCAGCTTCTGTTGTCGAATCAGCAGTTGTAGCTTGCTTGGAACTTTTCCAACTCACTATTCCGCCATTGAAAATGAAGGCATATCCAGACTGAGATTTGAAGTCATCAAGATCTGTCTGGAAGCTAGCATCAGTGTACCCAGTACATATCAGCTTCTTTTATCCACCATAGACTAAGAAATATTCTTTAGTTCGTCTAATATACTTAAGAATACTCTTGACTGCTTTCCAGTGTTCTTTCCCAAGATTCTGCTGGAATTTGCAAGTCATACTAAGTGCATGGGCCACATCTGACCTCGTACAGGTCATGACATACATGATAGATCCTATAGCTGAAGCATATGAGATTCTTTTCATGCGTTCAAGTTCTGCAACAGTAGAATGACTATCCTTCTTTGATAACTTAATCCCTTGACCCATAGAAAGATTTCCCTTCTTGGAGTTTCCCATAGAGAATCGTCTTAGCACTTTGTCTATGTATATGGACTGTGACAGCCCTAACAATATATTAGGTCTATCTCTATAGATCCTAATTCCAAGAATGTAGCAGGCTTCACCCAAGTCCTTCATCATGAAGGTGTTGGATAACCATTCCTTGACTGATTGCATGAGAGTCTTATTATCTCTCATTATTAATATGTCATCTACATATATAACAATGAAGACAATACTCCCTTCCTTGCGCTTACTATAAACGCAGGGATCTTCTTTGCTTCTAACAAAGTCAAACGATTTGACAGCTTTGTCAAAACAAATATTCCAACTTCTCGAGGCTTGCTTAAGCCCATAAATGGACTTTTGTAGCTTTCATACGACATTTGGTTTGGACTCAATTGAAAAAGCCTCAGGTTGTTTCATAAACACTTCCTCAATTAGATTACGATTGAGGAAAGCCGTTTTTACATCCATCTGCCAAATGTCATTATCATAATATACAGCTATTGCAAGCAAAAACTGAATGGACTTAATCTTAGCAACAAGTGAAAAGGTTTCATCATAATCGACTCCAGGCCGTTGATTATATCCTTTGGCCACCAATCTTGCTTTATAAGTCTGTACCTTGCCATATGCATCAATCTTCTTCTTGGAGACCCATTTGCATCCTATGGGTCTAACCCCTGTTGGCAAATCAACCAAGTTCCAAACTTGATTTATGTACATCGAGTCCATCTCAGATTTCATGGCTTCTTGCCATCTCTGCGAATCAATGTCTAACATAACTTCGCTGTAGGTTGTAGGTTCATCGTCATCAGGAATATCTATCTCATTGTGTGTTTCAACAATGAGATCAAGTCTTTCAGGCGGACGTTTAGAGCATTCATCCGTACCCAATTTGAACGGAAAATTAAAAACATTCAATGTGATAATGGAAGGGAATTTGATAATTGGCCATTTCGGGAATTTTGTAACACTAATGGCATATCTTTTCATTTTTCTTGTCCTTATACGTCCTCACAAAATGGGAAAACCGAAAGAAAGATTCATACCATTAATAATATTGTTCAAACTTTACTAGCCCATGCTTCATTACCACCTTCTTTTTGGCATCATGTATTACAAATGACAACTTACCTCCTTAACATACTCCCTAGCAAATGATTAGCATATCAATCTCCCCTAAAAATTCTTTATCATAAAGATCCTTCATATTCTCATCTTAGGGTGTTTGTGTTATCCACTTTTTTCGTCCACTACAATTAACAAACTTTAAGCCCATTCTACCGCTTGTGTGTTTTTGGGTTATCCATCTAATCACCGTGGTCGCAAATATTTTGATTTATCTTCGAATAAAATCATAATTAGTTGCCATGTTATTTTTTATGAAACCTAATTTCCGTCTTTTAAATTGTATAATTTCGGGTCTAGTTCTTATTATTTTTAGGATGATCGTCTGTCACCGTATATTATCCAACAGTGGGCCTATCATTTTCGTAACCCGGTTCATCCAGTAGGCCTACTTCCTGCTGGCCCAAATATCCCGTGTCAGGTCCAGTTTCTCGACCAGTAGGCCCACTGCCTGCTGGCCCAATACCACAGCTTCCCGATCCAACATCTCGGCCAGCAGGCCCACTACCTGCTGGCCCATTAAATGTTCCTACTGGCACAGTTTCTGCCTCTTCAGCCTAGTCCTCTTCCGGTCCAACCATTCGGCCAGCAGGCCCACTGCCTGCTGGCCAGTCCCGAGACAAACCGACACTATCCCAAGTCCAGTCCATTTCTATTCTGAGTCAAGGGCCCATTACTCGTAGCTAATGTGGTATTGTTAAACCGAAACGACATTTAAACCTCAATTCTAATGTCACTAGATCACCCTTACCACGTAATCCAGTGTCTGCCCTTCACGACCCCAATTGGAAAATGGCCATGGATGATGAATATAATGCTCTTATTGAAAATATGACGTGGGAGTTGGTGCCCCATCCGCCTGGTCTCAATGTTATTTATTTTATGTGGATTTTTGTTCTTAAGAAAAAATCTGACGGTTGTTTTTAGAGGCATAAGACACGTCTTGTAGGTGATGGCAAGACTCAACAGGTTGGCATGGATTGTGGAAAGACATTTAGTCCGGTGGTCAAATCGGCAACCATTTGCATTGTTCTTAGTCTGGCTCTCTAAAAAATATGGCTCATTCATCTGGTGGATGTGAAAAATATTTTCTTACATGGTGATCTTAAGGAGACAGTATACATACATCAGCCCTTGGGTTTCAGAGAACCAAATCATCCTCACTATGTCTGTTTGCTGAAGAAGTCCTTGTATGGGCTTAAACAGGCCCCTCGGACTTGGTATAAAAGGTTTCAGAATATGTGTCTATTATTGGGTTTTCTCACAACAGGTCTGATCATTCTCTATTCATCTATCGTCGTGGCACTTCGCTGACATACATTCTGTTATATATGGAGGATATTATATTGACTGCCTCTTCTGATAACCTGCGCAAGTCTATCATGTCTCTTCTCAGTTCAGAGTTTGCTATGAAAGACTTGGGGCCCTTTCGTTATTTTTTGGGTATAACTGTGACACGTCATGCAGGTGGCCTATTTTTATCACAGAGGAAGTATGCGGCTG
The DNA here is from genome assembly GCA_034509755.1 of Anisodus tanguticus. Taxonomy (NCBI): domain Eukaryota; kingdom Viridiplantae; phylum Streptophyta; class Magnoliopsida; order Solanales; family Solanaceae; genus Anisodus; species Anisodus tanguticus. The sequence goes on along the minus strand of CM067540.1, from coordinate 49,356,445 downwards.
AAATTATTGAGAGAGCTGACATTTCATCCTGTAAGTCCTCTTCTACTCCGGTTGATATAAAATCGAAGATGAGTGCTAATTCTAGCACACCTTACGAGGATCCCTCCCACTATCACAGTCTTGTTGGGGCCCTTCAGTATCTTACTTTCACGAGTCCCGATATTAATTATGCAGTGCAACATGTGTGTTTATTTATGCATGATCCGAGGGACGAGCATATACATGCTCTTAAACGCATTGTGCGTTACATTTAGGACACTCTTGATTATGGTCTGCACTTATATCCATCCTCCTTATCTACTCTCGTGTTGTATACTGATGCTGATTAGGGTGGATGTCCAGATATGAGACGTTCTACATCTGGTTATTGTATGTTTCTTGGTGATAACTTGGTATCTTGGTCGGCTAAATGCCAGACTACTTTATCACGATCCAGTGCGGATGCCGAGTATCGAGGGGTAGCCAATGTGGTGTCCGAGTTATGTTGGATGCGTAATCTCCTATTAGAGCTTCACTTTCCTATTTAGAAAGCTACCTTGGTCTACTGCGATAATGTTAGTGCAGTCTATCTCTCTGGAAATTCGATCTAACATCAGCGCACTAAACATATCGAGATGAATATTCATTTTGTTCGCGGAAAGGTAGCTCGTGGAAAAGTAAGTGTCTTGATGTTCCTTGACGGTACCAAATTGCGGACATATTTACTAAGGGTCTTCCCTCAGTTCTGTTTGAAGATTTTAGGGACAGTCTTAGCGTACGACAACAACCCGCTATGACTGCGGGGGTGTGATAAAATATGTATATATTTCATGTGTATACTGTGTATATTGGTCGAGATATACACGGTTTCTCCTCTAATTGTATACCGTGTATATTGGCCGAGATATACACGATTTCTCCTCTAGTTGTATACCGTGTATATACTTACCATATATACACGGTTTATCATCTTACCATAGTAGTAGAAGTCTTGTACATATGTAATTATGATAGTATTCTTGTATTAGGAAAAGGTAGATTTATTTTTCATAATTAGATATTGTATATCATGTATATATACCTTTTACATTAATCAAAATAATCATGAGATTATTCTCTTTCACTTTTGGTTTTCGCCTCTCAAATAATTCATTCATTCATGGCAATTCTCCCATCAATAGGTTTTCTCCCACCCTTAAAGAATTCATCTTTGGTTGGTTTTCTCCCATCCTCAAAGAGTTCATTTTCGATTGGTTTTCCCTCTCAAAGAGTTCATTTTCGATTGGTTTTCCCTCTCAAAGAGTTCATCTTTGGTTGGTTTTCCCCTCTCGAAGAGTTCATATTTGGTTGGTTTTCCCCTCTCGAAGAGTTCATCTTTGGTTGGTTTTCCCCTCTCAAAGAATCCATCTTTGGCGATGAGTTATTCTTCTATTGATTTGAATTCATCTTTGGCAATGAGATCTCTCCCCTCAAAGAAGAATTCATTATCAATGGCGAGCTCTTCATTGATGGTATGCCCTTCTGCTAGTGTTACTACTCGAGCCGTCCATCCTTGGTTGATGCTTCCGACAGAGAGCACTGTCTACAAATTCTACAGACTGGCGGAAAGGGATACCCTTCTCCTATGGATGATGATTGCATAGCAGTGATCACTTACTACCATGTTGCTAAACTAACCTTCTGCACAATAAGAGGAGACACTTGCTGGGTTGATCTCGATTCGTTCCATCAATGCGATCATATTGTTTTCCACAGTGGAAAGAAACTATTTTACACCCTCTGAACCTATAGAAATGAGCTTGAAGCTTGGGATCTCCATAATGATCCAATTAAGAGGTTTCACTTTAAGGATCATGATGGTGGTGTTTTGTGGCCTTGGTATCAGCGACTTGAGGGTGAGGATGAGCCAGGTGACTGAACCTTCATGTCTCACGGGATTACTTAGTGTAAAGAATGAATCTTGGGCCTAACTCAATCCCAAAAGCTAGCTTATAGGGTGATGATTGTCCAAGTTCATATAAGGAGTTTCATGGTCCAATTCTATATCCGATGTGGGACTCTTAACACCCCGCACGCTCAGACCTTATTAACTGGAGCGTGGATACATCGGTGAACAAAGAATTGAAATGAGTCTGACTCTGTAACATGTAAAGAATAGATCTTGGCCTAACTCAACCCCAAAATCTAGCTTATAGGATGAATGTTGTTTAAGTTCATATAAGGAGTCCATGTTGCCATTACATATCTGATGTGGAACTCTTAACACTTGGTGTATGACCACCAAAGCCGGGAGCTTTTTATTGTTGCACGCTACATCTTAGATAACCTTGACCTAGATGGGAAATATGTTGTTGATTCTGGTGATCCTACCTATGTCCCTACTTCCTTCAAGACTCAAGAGTTTGTTGTTTGGAAGATGATCGTGCGGAGCTTCAATACTTGGAAGGTAGCATTGGCAATCGTGCATTCTTCATTGGCAAGAATCCCGGTTTTGCTCTCTCAACCACCGAATTTCCTGAATTGAGGCCCAATTCTTTTTACTTTACCGATGACGTGGATATGATGCAAGAGTGTTGGGGAGGCCATGATTTGGGCATTTATGAAGTACTTATTCCTGTTACTATCCCCACAAGATACAGAAGATTTCAATAGTTGGTTCCCCCCCGGATGTTGATGCTCCAGATGTTGATGCGGACTTTTAGTCTGGGCTTTGTAAGCTTTTCTTTGTTGGTATCATTTAGCGCTGTCAGTCTGGTGTGTACTATTTAGCATCGGTGTTGGGGAACTATACTTTAAACTACTGGATTACTATAGCTTATATTCAAGATATTTAGAATATCTACTGTTCCCCATTTGAGAGGCAGCCTAGTAACGGAAATCAATAAACAAATGGTTACGAGAAACTTTGCTTGTTTAAGAATGTTAGAAAAGTATATGACACACAATTTCCAGCATCAAACAAGAGAATCATCTATTTTTCCAGCACCAAACAGGAGAATCTGATGAGTTAAATGATTTTAACTTGTAACCCTATCAAGAATGAACCATTCTAAGATATTGGTTGCATAGCCTCCTGTTTGATTTTCTATTACAAGAACACGCAAAAAAAAAAAGCACTTTGAATTAGGACTTATGTATTCTTTTATATATGTAAGAATAGTACCTTCGAATTATATGTGAAGAAAAAAAAAGAGAAACATATAAAAACTGAATATTGTGTCAAAAGTAGCATCCTCTGTCAGTCTTAGTGTTCCAATCACAGAACCAGAATAATGTAATAGCAGCATTAGCTCCACACATCCTAGATGGTTCATCCATTTCAGTGCCACAACATGATTGAGAACTACAATTGGATCGAACTGAAATTTATTCTTTATACTCAATAAGTATTGCATGACCGAATATTTCAAGGGCGGACTGCCAGGGAGTTAGCTACTTCTGATTTTAGAATTCAGTTTCTCGTGTTGCTTACATCATTGTGTCCAATTTCCAATAAAATAAAAAATTTTGTAACTGTTGCCACAGCTGTAAGTTAGGGCGGTGAGGGCTTGAGTTTCTGAACTGCCATAATTCTAGGAGATACATGTGTAAACATCTTGTTCCCTTCATTTAAGTCACAGATATAATCCAAATATTCTATAGGTTCCACACATGCACCTTGGTTGATTTCCCCTATTCTGCAGTCAATTCCATAACAAACGCTAAACTATTCATCAAAACTATATTTTGAAACAAGACAAAGGGAACTTTCCTTGTTAGATATTCCACTATATGGCTCTATATATATGGTTGTAAAGGCTCTGTCCAATAGCATTCCATTGCCCCAAGACTTACAAACATCTTGAGTATTTCATGAAATTGATCACCATGACTAAAAATTTTCTTCTTTGTTTGATCTTGACAGATGCTCTTGTATATCTAGCCATGGCTGATACTGCAACAATATGTGGAAACCCCCCTGCTGCTAGCCCATTGCTTTCATTTCGAAAACTTGGAAAGCACCATCATAAAATGGTGAAGTCTTCTACCAATGTTGCACCTACGCCAGGTCTGAGCCCACATCAAGAAGAAAAAAAGAAGGTTAATGAGGTTGGTTCCACAGACGAACACAATGGGATTGCTCAAGCACAAGATATTAAGATTGAGAAGAAGCACCATCATTCAATTGACAAGTCAATTTGTGGAGGTGGAATTATTCTTGGAGGCCTAGCCACCGCATTCTTGGTGGCAATAGTCTGTTACATTAGAGCAACCAGAAGGAAACATAATAAGCCTAGTGCACCAGCCTAGTACATATTTACTGCTTTACCAGCCCCCTTTTGGTAGAAAATTGTAAAGATATCATTACTCAATTCTGATTTTGCATTACTTATGTTAAACAAAGCCCAGCAGTGGGCTCAGCCCATTCTCGGCCAAATTAGTTACAAAACAATATTGTATATATGGTATATATATTTGGAGTATATTGTAGTGTAAAGGTTACCTTAATTAGTGTTATACACCTACCATAATTATATAGTTAGAATTATGGTAGAATAAGGATTTAGAAGTAGAATAGGAAAAGGATTTTCCTATTATGGAAATATGTAACTTGTATATATAGCTATTAAATCAATGAAAATAATCAAGGGGATTATTTCTTTCATGGTATCAAGAGACTAGGTCTAAACAAAAGTTTTCTTCTCTCAAACTTTTTGTATCCTTGGCCGAGAACCCCCCCCCTTCCCTCGGGTTTTTCTCTCCAAATATCTCGTCTTCCGCTCCCAAAAACCTCTCTTAAATTTATCCTCCTTCTTTGTTCTTTCAAATATGTCTAAGAACAATTTTCACCCTGCCCTCACAGTTTCCAATATCAAGCTCAGTGTCCCTATTGTTCTTGAGATGGAAAACGTTCAATATGCAACGTGGGCGGAGTTGTTTAAAATTCACGCTATCTCGTATCAAGTTCTTCATCACATAATTCCTCCCGCTAGACCCCTTCCCCGGAGGATCCCGAGGTGTGGATTACACTTGATGCTACCGTTCTTCGGTGGATATACGCCACTATTTCGGTGGACCTTCTACGACGATTATGGAGCCCGATACCACGGCTATGGCTGCATGGAATAGATTGCGTGACATATTCCAAGACAACCAAAGCATTCCCGTATCGTCACACTCGAGCAGAATTCTCTCTCGTTCGAATGGACGTATTTCCGAACGTTTCGCATATTGCAAGAAACTAAAGGAATTGGCGGATCAACTCCGTAACGTTGGCGCACCAAAGTAACAAATAATCGTCTAGTTCTACGGTTGGTTGCCGGTCTTTCGGAGGCCTATAATGGTGTTGGCACTCTCCTTCGCCAAAGCAACCCTCTTCCCGACTTCCATCAAGCCCGCTCCATGCTTACGTTGGAAGAAGCCGGTTTGGCTAAAAAGGCGGCTACGGAGCAAGTCCGGTTGTCATGATGGCATCCTCTCCTAATCCTTCGGGTTTTGTTAATAATTCGGGCCAAAACCATAATCATGGTGGCGGCAAGAATAATCGCAAGAATAATAACAAAAACCGCGGGGGCAAACGCGGTGGTAATGGTGGAGGTTCCGGTAGTCAAGCAAAACGTCGGTGGGTCCCATCCAGGGAACAGGTGGCCCACCGCCCCCATGGGCCCGGCGGTGGGGCCCATGGCGGTGAGGAGCAAGCGATGGCGGTGGACCGTGGGCCGGCAGCCCCATACCAAGCAGGGAAACAGGAAATTCCGGCGGCCGGTGGCCGGCCAACGATCCGGCCCAATGCCCGGCAGTGGCGGCCCGGCGGCGCGGTGGCCCGGCGGCGGCGGTGGTAGCGATTACGGACCGAGGCCCCGGCTCGGCAAGGAGTTCTTGGACCCCGACCTCCGCAAGCCCATCATGCACGAGCCCTACTCGACCGATATCGAGGCCGCGATGCACACGTTGGGATTGACTCAACCGGACCAAAATTGGTACATGGACACCGGGCCACTACTCACATGACTTCCGACTCGGTACTCTCTCATCTTATTCCAATTTGAGCACCCCTCGGGGGATAATTATTGGTAATGGCGATTCTATTCCAATTCTAGGGTATGGTCGAAAACGTTGTCTCCCCCCAATCCACCACTCCTCTTGAAAAATACTTTACATGCTCCTAAATTGATTAAAAATTTAGTGTCCGTCCGAAAGTTCACGAATGACAATTCGTTTTCGTTGAATTTGATCCTTTCGGTTTCTCTCGTGAAGGATTTCAAGACGGGGAGTCGTCTCATGAGGTGTGATAGTAGGGGGGATCTATATCCTATCATGCCCGGTTTTCGTCCATCGAGTCCAGCCTTGCCATAAGCTTTTGCAGCCATCTCTCCTTCCATGTGGCATGCTCGTCTGGGTCATCCGGGATCTTCTATTTTATCAGTATTAGATAAAAATAGCTTTATTTCTTGTAAGGGTACGAGTCGTACTCCAATGTGTCAATCTTGTTCATTAGGAAAAAGTGTTAAGTTGCCATTTGTAGACTCCAATTCTCATACTTCTATGCCATTTGACATTGTTCATAGCGACTTATGGACATCTCCTGTTCTTAGTTCAATGGGTCATCGATATTATGTTCTCTTTTTAGACGATTATTCTAGATTTTTGTGGACGTTTCCAATTGCGAATAAATCACAAGTGTTTTCCGTCTTCATAAAATTTAGAGCATTCATTCGTACTCAATTCGAAAGAGAAATAAAAAATATTCAATGTGATAATGGGAAAGAGTATGACAATAGGGAGTTTCGAGAATTTTGTGCTACTCATGGGATAAATTTTCGGTTTTCATGTCCTCATACATCTTCACAAAATGGGAAAGCCGAACGCAAAATTCGTTCCATAAATAACATTGTCCGAACTCTCCTAATCCATGCCTCCATACCTCCGTATTTTTGGCATCATGCACTACAAATGGCCACTTACCTTCGAACATAATTCCGTCTAAAGGTCCGACATATTCTTCCCCTCTCAAAATCTTATATAATAAGAACCCTTCTTATTCTCACCTTCGGATTTTTGGGTGCTTGTGTTATCCACTATTCCCATCCACAACAATTAACAAACTCCGTGCTCGGTCTACCCCGTGTGTGTTTTTGGGTTATCCGTCAAATCATCGTGGTTATAAGTGTTTTGATTTATCCTCCAAGAAAATCATAATCAATCGCCATGTCATTTTTGATGAAACTCAATTCCCGTTTACAAAAGTTCATACTCCCGAACCTAAGTTGTATAATTTTTTGGATGACCAAATATCCCCGTATATTATTCGGAATTTTTCGGACAACTCCCGTGCCCAAAATCCCCCGGCGGGCCCACCGCCCGCCGGTCCCCACGATATCATCGCCCCTTTGTTCCGACCGGAACAGTTCCGAAAATTGGGCCGTTCAGCCCAACTCGGAACCGGTCCGTAAATCGAGGAGCCCAGTTTTTTACCGATTTGGGCCAAGCAGCCCACCGCCGCGCGTCCGTCCCGAACCCGGAAAATTCCCAAAATTCACTCCATTCTTCCTCGAGTCATAGACCGGTCACTCGTAGTCGGCGGGGTATTTTTACACCTAAAAGACATTTTAACTTACATTCGGATGTCTCTAAATCCCCCTTGCCCCGCAATCCAGTGTCCGCATTAAATGACCCTAATTGGAAAATTGCTATGACTGATGAATATAATGCTCTTATTGATAATAAGACGTGGGAGTTGGTGCCCCGTCCATATGGTACTAATATTATCAGGTCTATGTGGATTTTTGCTCACAAGGAGAATTCAGATGGGTCCTTTGCTCGGCATAAGGCGCGACTTGTTGGTGATGGTAAGACTCAGCAGGTTGGTATTGATTGTGGTGAGACGTTTAGTCCGGTGGTCAAACCGGCTACCATTCGTACTGTACTTAGCTTGGCTCTTTCAAAGACTTGGCCGATTCATCAGTTGGATGTCAAGAATGCGTTTCTACATGGAGATCTCAAGGAAACAGTCTATATGCATCAGCCGTTGGGTTTCAGAGATCCCAACCGCCCTCATCATGTCTGTTTGTTGAAGAAGTCCTTATATGGGCTTAAGCGGTCTCCACGGGCCTGGTATACACGATTTGCGGATTTTGTTTCGACTATTGGGTTCACACACAAGCGGGTCGATAATTCTTTGTTCATCTACCGCCGTGGTTCATCATTGGCCTATATTCTGTTATATGTGGATGATATCATCTTGACTGCCTCCTCCGATGCTTTGCGTCAGTCTATCATGGCCATGCTCAGTTCTGAATTTGCTATGAAGGACTTAGGGCCGTTGAGTTATTTTTTGGGGATTGCCGTCAAACGTCATTCGTGTGGCTTGTTTCGTCTCAACGGAAGTATTTGCCGAGATCATAGAGAGAGGGGCGGGATGTCATCCCGTAAGTCCACTTCCACACCGGTTGATGCAAACCCAAAGCCGAGTGCGCGGCGGGTGCACCATACGAGGACCCGACCCGGTATCGCGATCTTGCGGGGGCCCTCCAAGATCTTACCTTTACCGGACCGGATATTACATATGCGGTTCAGCAGTGTGTTTATTCATGCATGATCCCGAGTTGAGCACATGAATGCAATCAAACGCATCATTCGGTATATTCGGGGACACTAGACTATGGGTTGCACTTGTATCCGTCATCTACATCCACACTTGTCTCTTACACGGATGTCGATTGGGGTGGGTGTCCGGACACCGACGGTCGACTTCGCTCACCGTATGTTCCTTGGCAACAACTTGGTCTCATGGTCGGCAAAACGTCAAGCAACTCTGTCACGCTCCGGTGCCGAGGCGAATATCGAGGGGTAGCGAATGTGGTCTCCGAGTCATGTTGGCTACGTAATTTGCTTTTGGAGCTTCATTGTCCCATTCGAAGGCAACCTTGGTATATTGCGATAACATTAGTGCCATCTACCTTTCGTGTAACCCGATTCAACACGGCGCACCAAGCATATCGAAATGGACATTCACTTTGTCCGTGAAAAGGTTGCAAAGGGTCAAGTTCGCGTATGCCATGTCCCGTCTCGTTATCAAATTGCGACATCTTTACAAAGGGTCTACCGGCGGTTCTCTTTGAAGATTTTAGGGACGATCTCGGCGTTCGAAAACCGCCCGCTATGATTTGTGGGGGTGTGTTAAACAAAGCCCAGCAGTGGGCTCAGCCCATTCTCGGCCAAATTAGTTACAAAACAATATTGTATATATGGTATATATATTTGGAGTATATTGTAGTGTAAAGGTTACCTTAATTAGTGTTATACACCTACCATAATTATATAGTTAGAATTATGGTAGAATAAGGATTTAGAAGTAGAATAGGAAAAGGATTTTCCTATTATGGAAATATGTAACTTGTATATATAGCTATTAAATCAATGAAAATAATCAAGGGGATTATTTCTTTCAACTTATTGTATAAAATGAACAGAAAAAGAAAGATTTTGAACTACTTCAGCCTCACTTTTATTTGGTCGTTTCAAACGGAATCAAAACTTCTACATTCTTCCATTCCTTGTCACAAGAAAATTTTATTAGGGGTTCTTATAAAGTCGCGAAGAGAAACATAATAAAACCACATGGTGGCCAAAAAAATCTTGATAGATTATAAACATGGGGTTTGAAACCTCCATTTCAAGGGTGGAAGACAGGAAGCTCACCAAGTCAGCTAGCCCTCAACCCCAGAAAAAAATATTTCTTAAAGCTCACCACTAGACCAAATGCCCTGTCTATACTACAATGACTTGGTTTACATTTGCAATAGTTTCTTAGCTAAATGGATAAACTGTCAATCAGTTGAATATAATCCAGTATACTACTTATGTGGTATCTACTTTGTTTGGGCCATTTTTTGGGAGGCAACATGTAATTGAGTTACTTTTACACACCCTGAAAATGTTTAAGTAGAACTCAATCTCATGTAAAACAATCTCAGGGAAGTCCTGGTGCCTTAATTAACATAAAAGATAGGCCAGAAATGATTTTTAAAAAAGCAAACACCGTTGCCGGGATCGAACACGGGTCAACCACTTGACAGGCGGGAATACTTACCACTATACTACAACGACTTATTGATATTGAAGTCCTTATGGAAGTTAAATTTTTTTGGATCTCTTCGAAAAGTGTAAGTATAATCTAACATATAAATTATCTGCCGTAAAATATGTAAGTTTTCCATTATCTTGGTGCAATGGATTTGGATTTAATTGTATCCATTAGACATCCCAGTTTGACATTTTGTTGCTTTGAATGGCGATCGACAGAGAACAACAATGATATTACCCCCCCCCCCCCCCATGGCAAAGTGGATGTTATGAAATCCTTTGATATTGCTTTGGTGACAGGAGTGCTAAAATAATGAGTCAACTAATTGATTAACTATTTCTCAATTGATATCTTTTTTATTTGAGCTTTTAAATACTCGTAATTAATCTGTCTTCGTTGATCAGGACAATTTAAAGATTCTTAAAACTAGAGTATCTTTAAATCACACTTTAATACATTGACAGAACTAAAATAATGGACTATAGTTGAAATCTGAAAGGAGCTTGTGTGGGATATATAAAACATTTTTGCTTGAGCACAGAAACAAAGCAGTCAGTTGATCTTGTCCCCATGGAAAAAGAGTGGGTTGAGTATTCATGAGTTATGGTATCCTGAATTTTTGGTTAACTGAATGAATTATGTCTTTTTTTTGCCAGATTCAAACTCAAGGCTGAGCATGCTTAAATTTTTGAGTGCGAGTTGTATTTCTTCGCTTGCTTATGCCTTCAGTCCCCGGACCAGTTTTTTTGATCCTGCATTCATTTGATTGGTGCACATACACGTTTTTTAGGTGAAATAATACTGAGGTCGGAGAGGGGTTAATCTAAACCCAGGTTTGACGGCATCGGGTCGGGTCAAGCGGAATCGGGGACAGACGGGATTTGCCGCCGTCCCGTCCCGTCCCGTCTCCGATCCCGTCGGAGTCGGGGCGAGATCGGCTTGGGTCGGGATCGGTTTTTTGTTTTGTTTTTGCACTTAATTTAAAAAATAATATATATATAAAAAAACTCAATAATTAAACAAGATAGTGTAATAAAAACATTTCAATGCTGTTTTTGTGTCTTTTATATTATTTAATAGACATATGATTTTTTTTGTAATACAAATACAATTATCAAAATTGCAACTTTGTGGTGTTTTTCAAAAGTTGCAAATTACATAGTAAAATTGCAACTAAAAAAATTACATTTTGAAAAAAACATGTTCTAGTTTCTTGATAATTTCTTGTGGTTCTTTGGTTGGAATTGATATTTGTTGGTCAAATTGTTCCACGTCGCTTCCACCACCTTCGGATAAGATTTCGTTGTAGTTTTCGTCTTCTTCTTCGTTGATCTCCGGTTGACCGCACCTTCTTCTCTCCGCCCGTATCCAATTTCTGAATAATACTACAATCTCCAAGCTGTCTCCGGCTAATGAGTGTCTGTGCTCTCCTATTTGATATATGCCTGCAGAAAAAATGCTTTCAGACGCCGTTGATGACGCGGGAATGTTTAAAACATCTCGGGCCATCATTGAAAGTGTCGGAAAGGTCTTCTCATTCCCCCTCCAGTATTTCAGCAAGTCTTCACGTCCTTCTTCATTGAGAACTGCTTGGTACGGTACAGAACCCTGCAAAACAAAAATATCAAACTCGCTAATTTGGTTATTAGTGTTACGATCACACATTCTATTTCTGAGGCTTTCAATACTAGCCGCAGAAATAACATGTCTTTTGTGAGGTTGTGTTAAAGAAGAAGAAGATGGTATGGAAGCCGGTAGGTTGCTAGCACTCTCTTCTTGGTAAAACCTATATACTTTTTTGCATTCGTCTTCTACGCTAGACAACACTTCTTCTTTAGTTTGTTCAATAGGTGGTGGGTGACTTAGATTTTTGGGACTTGGAGGTGGTAGCACTGGTATACAATCGTAAATAGTTTCAATAAGTGATTTAGTACCGTTTATTTTAATAGTCGGATTTAATACAACATCAATAATATAAATAGTGGGAATAAGAATAAAATATTATTTTAATAGCTGTCTTATAAGCTGGTTTATCCATATATTCATTAAGCAGTAAAAATATTAGAGCTATATAAAACAACATAGTTGAAATAGTAGGATAATATATACCGAAAAATTCTTTTGTTGCTTGAAAAAATATCTCTAAAATACAATAAGTTCGGAAATTTTTTTCCAATCGCTATCTACAACCATATTAGCTGGATTTTGATTATGAGAGTTAAAAAAAATAAAGTTATCGGTTTTCTATAGTCATAAGCAACAAGTAGTCGCTCGTATAAAGAATTTCACCTAGTGGGTACTTCTTCTGAAATTTTTCTATAAGGTAGTTGGCAATCGTGACAAGTTTTTTTATATTCTTTTTTTCGTTGTATTCTATTATTTTTAAAAATAAAGTTTATAGCAAATTGTATTTTACTAAGAATGTTTTCAAAAAGCAATAGACCATCCTTTACAATTAAGTTATATATATGGCACACACATTTTATATGAAAATGATGGAGTTAAACTATTTTTTAAAATAGTAATTGCGTAATTGTTAGAAGAAGCGTTATCTAATGTAATAGTCATAATTTTATCAGTTATTCCGTAATAATTACACACTTGATAAATATTTTATGCAATAAAAGTACTAGTGTGCATATTATCTATATATCTATACGCTAAGAAACATTTTTGCATAGACCATTTATAATCTATCCAATGACGGGTTACCGTTAAATAATCATGGCCGTTAGTACTACGACCTATATTAGAAGTGATAGTCACTTTTCCATTAAAATGATATAATGAATAACGTAAATACTGTTGATATTCATGAGCGAATTTAAATACATCTCTCTTAACAGTTGATCTAGGAAAATCGTTAAAAGCAGGATTATACATATCTCTAATGTAATGAATAAAACCGGGAGATGAAGAAATGAAAAAGGCAAACCCTCCACATCAACTAATTTTGCTATTGTTTCCCTATCTCTATGTTTATCATATTTAGGGCCTACAATTCCCCCCGTCATAGGGTTAATTTGACCCTATACTTGATCCGGGACAGTATGTGAACCTTGTCCCGATGGAGCGGACGTTTGTGCACCCGGTTTTGAAGCCTCGTATTGGGCATACCTAGCTGGATGAGCCCTTGCTATGTGTCTCATTAAACCCCCCGTCCTACCGTGACCTTTTCCAATTTTAAATTTTAAAACATCTTTATAAATTTTACATCTAGCTACTTGATTCTCTACGTCCCTATCAAAAAATGTCCATGCATCTGATTTTATTATTCGTTTTCGCTGGACCTCGTCTCATACTAGGGGGAATAAGAGGCATTTCAGTTGAAGGTGCACTAGTGGGTGTGTTGTCATCTACATTAGTGAGTGTATCATCTAGATCATCGTCTAAATTAAAGTCTTCTTGAGTTCCAAAAAATAGCTCCTCGTCTAAATCTACTGGTATTGTAGGAAAATGTTCAGTATCAACAAAATCATCCTGTGTAGGAATAGGATTTTGTCTAGAAATAGGACCCTTGCCCTTGTTGCCCCTACTAGAAGAAGCATGACCCCTACCCGTAAGCATACATTTAAATTCGTCCATTATAAACTTATACTTATACTAATAAATAATTAAAGTAAATTAAATTAAGTGCGCTAAATAAAATAAACAGACAATAATAATTTAATGAAGGAACGAATGTACCAAACGCCGACGTAACGTCGACGTGTAATCGAGAGGTTGAAAATTGAAACTTTGCTTGATGGAAGATCCTCAAGTTAGTTGCCAACTTCACTCCCAAATGAATAAATAAAATTGAATATTTAGTAGACAATGTAAACTTGTAGAGAGATAGATTAAGAGATTAGAGAGATTGTAGGCAGATTTGTGAGAAAGATGAAGAGAAAATGAGGTATTTATAGTTGAAAAATTGAGTTAAAGTGTAAATATAATAACTTATGAGTTAAAAATAAATATTAAGGGGGTAGGGTGGTTGGGGATGGGGGAGGCAAAAAATGGTCGTTGCACAATGGACAAAATGTAAAATGGTCGTTGGTGCAACAATATTTTTGCAAAGGGGGGGGGGGGGCTTCGCGAGGGATCGGGGTGGGACCGGGACGGGTCGGGACGAGACCATGTCCCATCCCGGTTTGAGTCCCGATACCGCAATTATTTTTTTAAAAAAGTCGAGTTCGGGGCGGGACCGGGGTGGTGTCGGGGCGGGACCAGGCCGACCCGGCCCACTAGCCAACCTTAGTTAAAATCAATAAACAAAGGGTTACGAGAAACTTTTGCTTGTTTAAGAATTTTAGAAAGTTCCGACTTATTTATATGTTTTCAGTAAGATTGTATTAATCTCATTTGGAGAAACTTTCTCATTAATACAAATATAAATAGTGTATAATGTGTAGAATCTTAATACAATAAGAATCCTCTACTTATCATAATTATATATCACTAAATATTTACACAATATATGAGATATATTCTAATTATGGTGGTGAGATTGAATTGAGATTCTATTACATATGATTACACGTTAATACACCCCTTCAGTCGGAGTGGGAGGAGGCCGGACGCTGAGACTAGATCTGAAGTCGAGGAATAGCTGTCTAGGAAGATCTTTGGTGAAGATATCCGCGTACTGATATGAGGAAGGCACATGCAACACCTTAACATAACCGAGAGCAACCTTCTCATGAACAAAGTGTATATCCATCTCAATGTGCTTGGTTCACTGATGTTGAACCGAATTATGAGATAAATATATGATGGATATGTTATCACAGTAAACCACAGACGTCTTACGCAAGCGACACTGAAGCTCCAAAAAAAGGTTTCGGAGCCAACAGATCTCAGCAATAACATTTGCAACTCCTCTATACACAACTTCTGCACTCGAACGGGATAATGTGGCTTGCCTCTTGGCAGACCAGGAAATGAGATTATCCTCTAAAAACACACAGTAGCAGGAGGTGGAGCATCGCGTGCCCGGACAGCCCACCCAATCAACATCTGTATATGTTAAAACTTGGTCGGTGCGGAGGGGTATATGTGCAAGTGTGCCCTTAACTTATTAAATGATACGTTTAAGGGCAGTAAAATGAGGCTCTCTGGGGGCATGCATAAATAAGCATATCTGCTGAACTGCATAAGCGATATCAGGCCTAGTGAAGGTAAGGTACTGAAGTGCACTTGCAAGACTCCGGTAAAGAGTGAGATCGGACACTGGGTTACAATCAACAACACTAAGCTTAGATTTAGAGTCAACCGGAGTGGACATGATCTTGCAGTTCGTCATTTTAGCCATGTACACTATCTCCTCTGCATACTTGCGCTGACATAAAAGCATAGTATCTGCAGAACGAGCCACTGATATCCCCAACAAATAGCTCAACTTCCCCAAGTCAGCCATAGCAAATTCAATTTTAAGTAGTGCAATAATCTCATTTTTCAACACATCAGAGGAGGCAGTAAGCACAATGTCATCCACATATAATAATAAATATGCAATGCTACTACCTCGATGAAAGTAAATAGAAAATTATCACACTTGTTGCATACAAACCCAATTTGCATAATGTATTATGTAAAGCAATCATACCATGCTCGAGGGGCCTGTTTGAAACCATATAGTGACTTACGAAGACGATATACATACTGAGGGGTTGCTGGATGGACAATACCAGGCGGCTGGTGCATATAAATAGTTTCTTTCAAATTCCCATGTAAAAACGCATTTTCACATCAAACTGATGAATAGTCCAATGCTTACCCATGACAATCCTCAGAACTGTGCGATTGGTGGGCAGTTTAACAACGGGACTGAATGTATCACCACAATCTTATACCTTCCTGCTGATTAATGCTATTAGCCACAAGTCACGCCTTATATCTCTCTTACTGTCTCTGTATTTGTGACAAAAAAGCCACATGCAACGGATCGCATTTACCCACTCCGATCGAGGAACCAAATCCCACGTGTGCTATTTCGTTAAAGAATTAAATTCCTCACATAGCCGCATTCCAATTAGGGTCTAGTTTGGCTAATTTAGGGTTTTTGGGAATTAGGGAAATTATTTGTGTTGAGAGGTTAAAATGGACTTTGGGCTTGAAAATCCTGTGTTGGACACAAGTTTCCATTCGATGCATTGGGGCAGTGAGTGGAAAGTTATGTGGTGGGGTCGTTGGGTGCGGGTCACTGATCTGGTATTAGGAGTCGGGATGTGGGGTGGTGGAACAAGGCAGTGAGTGAGGTTGGTTGCAGGAGGTTGGCAGGTTAGGTGGGGGCGATGACGGGTCTGGTACGATCGAATATGTGGTTTGGACGATGTGGTGTGGTATTGAAATCGTTGGGTAGGGCGACGACGGTGGGTTTAGGATGTGGCGGTGGTGTGTCGGTGTGGTGGTGTTATTTATGGTAACTGGTAGGTCGATGGAGGAGGGGTGAGTGATTGGGATGTCAGGTGTGGTGATTGTTGGAGGCAGTAGAGCAGCTAGTGGTGGGTGAAGATTCTGGGTGGTGGTGGGATTGAGAGACGGTGGTGAGATAGAGGAACTGGACTGGTTGCCGGTGTCGGTGGCAACCGGTGATAGGTGTAACTGAGAGAAGGGCGGTGACACCGCCGCAGAACCGCCAGTGGTGGTGGCAGCGGTGGGTGGCAGGGATGGGTTTACTGTGGTAGACTTATGCAGGTGCCTGAGAATGACGATGGAGATGTCAGAGTCGTCAAGAAAGGTGTAGCCCATTTTTTGAAATTTTTGAATATTCAAAAATGGAATATGGTCTCGTTAAACGTGACGTGACGAGAGACGTGGATGTGACGAGTAGACAGGTCATATCATAGATAGCCCCTATGATTAGACGGGAAACCTAGAAAGACACACGGAGTGGTTCGAGGAGCTATTTGTGAGGGGCAGTGGATGTAAGATTTGGGTAATACAAGCAACCGAATATCCTTAGGTGATCATAAGAAGGGATCTGAACGATATAGAATTTTGGTTGGGGTCATATTGTGAAGGGTGCTAGTAGGTAAGATATTTAGAATGTATTATACCATTTTGACTGCATAGACCCAGAAGGATGGAGGAAGGGAGGCATGAAACAGTAAAGTACGAACTATGTTATTTATGGTGCAGATGATTCATTCTGCTTTATCATTTTGAGGCGATGTGTGGGGACACGAGAAACGAAAAACCATGCCATTATTTTTACAGTATCGGTGAAATATGGATTTATTGAATTCACGATCATTATCACACTGAAAGAATTTTATGCATTTTTCAAACTGTGTTTTGATAAAGGTACGAAACTCAAGAAATTTGGCAAACACTTCTGATTTAAATTTGAGTGGGTAGATCCAAATATAGTGAGAAAAATCATCTAACAAGACAAGATATTATTTATGACCCAGTGAACTAGAGATAGGAGATGTCCGCAAATCAGCATGAATAATATCAAAAGGAGAAAACGTAACACTTGAAGATGATTTAAAAGGAAAACGAACATGATTGCCTAAAGAACAAGAAACATAGTGCTGGGCATGTTTCCCATTATTACATGTAATAAAATTATTGCCTCTAAGAAAATTAAAAACAGGGACTCCTGGGTGGTCAAGCCTATTATGCCAAGTTGACGAAGAGATAGCGGCTAGAGAAACGGGGGAGCATGAGCTGGCAACGGAGGTGGATGAGAATTGATAGAGATCCCCTGTGCTATTGCATATCGTAAGAGGTGTCCCTGTACGAAGATCATTCACAGTAAAACTAAAAGGGTCAAAGTCAACAGAGACGGAATTATTACGAGTAAATTTTCGAACATAAATTAAGTTCTTAATGATGTTCGGAGCATACAGGACATTGTTAAGGGAAAAGGGTGGGTGAGGTGGTTGTGTGTAGGTGGTACCATAACCCTGTATTGGAATGCGGTGACCATTGCCAATAGTAACGTATTGAGAAGACTTTAACCGAAACAGTTTAGGAATATTACCTGCAGAGCGGTGAGGTGAGAAGTGGCCCCTGTGTCCATGTACCAATTTTCATCGGGCTGCTGCAAGTTCAAACTGCTAAAAGCTTGGCCCAAATTAGTCCGGGCCAGACCAGAGGAAGACCGCGGAAATTGGGCCTGCATTAAGTGGGCTTGGTGCTGCTGGAATTAGGCCGATACAGGTGCAGGAAAGGGGGCCCAGTTCCCGTTCGGATATTGAGAAACTGGGCCAGTCCAGTGCGTGAAGGGATTGGGCTGCTGCGGCAATGGATTTTGCTGCTGGCCGCGGCCCCTTTCCCACGTCATTTGCCACATCGTTCATTGCCTCGGCCCCTATCGATGTTGTTGCTCCACGGCTGGTTGTTTTCCGACAGTGGAGGCTAGCCGGCGGCGATGGTATTTTGGGGAGACGTTTCGAGTGCTAACGCCTTTTGAGTGTGCTCGTTCTGTTTAGCATGTCGGGTTTCCTCCAATAATAATTGTGAGCGGACCTTGTTTAAACTGGGTAACGGATAACCTACTGTATCATTGTGGCTAAAGTATCGTACTCACCTTTTGGTAGGCCGACTACTAATTGTAGGATCATCTTTGTTTCGAAAACAGGTGTGCCAATGTTGGACATGGTCCGTCACTAGTTTTAGCTGCTTGCAATAATCAGACATGTTAGAGAAATTTTCAAGGCGTGTATTATTAAATTATTTTTCCAAATACACAGCACGAGTGTGCTTGTTATCTTAAAAACATTCCTCTAACCGAATCCATAAATCACGAGCGGAGGCGCCGATTTTCATTATAGTAAGGAGCAAGTCCTGAGAGATAGTGTCATAAATCCACTGTTTGACAATGGCGTCTAGACGATGCCATGTTGAGTCATCAACCTCAATGGGGCGAGGGAAAGAGTCGTCGATATGGTCAAGCACGTTATAGACACATGCATGAATACAAAAAAGTTTAACCCATGGAGAATACTGATTGTTTTCTTGATCAAGAATTATAGGGAGAAAGTTCTTGATGTTGGTGACGGTGAGGGCTAGATGAACTGATGGTGAAAATGAGGATTTTGGTATGTCAGGGGTGACGACGGATGAGGTTGAGGCTGCTGTGGGAGTTGTGGAGGAGTCATTATAGTGGATTATAGTTATGGAAGAAGGAGACAAGGAAGAACAAGGGTGGTATTTCTCGGCCTAGGAGAAGCCGCCGGTGGTTGCTAGACCGAGGTGGGCGGCAGAAAGAGAAAGAAGAATTAGGGTTTCAGGATTTGACTCTTGATATCATGTAAGATTGTGTTAATCTCCCTTGGGGAGACTTTCTCATTAATACAAATATATATAGTGTACAATGTGTAGAACCCTAGTACAATAAGAATCAAAGTTATGCCAAATTTAAGAAAGAAGAAGAAAAGAAGGGTAAGGAGGTTGGTTCCACAGATGAACATAATGGGATTGACCAAGCACTGGGTATCCAGACTGAGAAGAAGCATCATCATTATTCAATGGACAAGTCAATTTGTAGAGGTGGAGTTATTCTTGGGAGCTTTGAACCACATTCGTGGTTGCAATAGTCTGTTACATTAGAGCAACTAGAAGGAAACATACCAAGTCTAGTGCACCAGCTGCATGATTTCATTGTATTTACTACACATCCACTGTTTTACAACACCCCCTTTGGTAAAAGATTGTAAAAAATATCATTACTGAATTCTGATTATAGAAAAGCAACAAAAATATAGAGATCTTGAACTTCTTCAGCCTCACTTTGGTGGTTTCATACGGAATAAAACATTTACATTCTTCCATTCCTTGTCAGTTGTCACAAGATTACCAATAAGTGAATTTCATCGCAAAGAGAAACATAATAAAAAGAATGTGGTGGCCTAAAGTTCTAGTGTAGAATGGATCTTTTTAGTAATTTTACTCTGGTAGCTCACCAAGTGAGTTAGCCCTCAACCCGAGAAAAATATCATGTTTAAAGGCGCATTCCGAGAAGTGAACTCGGGACCTCTCGCACCCTAAGCGAGAATCATACCACTAGACCAAATGCCCTGTATATTATAGGCAGGAATACTCACCAACAACTTGTTTTACATTTTGTTACAGTTTCTTATCTAAATGGATAAACTGTCAATGAGTTGAATATAATCCACTACATGACTACTTCTTAGTGAACTGTTAAAAAACAATTATCTTTTCAGTGAGTCCCACCAATTTGTCTCTACTTAGCTGTTTATTCTCAAAACCATTATGATCCTGTCATCTTGAGATTTAAGGATGAGATTATAATCTATCATCGACAAGAATAGTTTCTCATTGATCAAAATGAGGACCACAACTGTCTTCTCAGTTCTCTGGTTCTTTTTATTCTTTTGTTTTGATATGTGGAGCTTTTTTTGGTTTGTTGTCCAATCAAGCCAACATTATATATATCTGTTTTCATCCAACTTCTATAGCATCTTTCGGAGCTGCTACTGCACAAGGAAAGAGCTTCATGGCCTCATTATTTGGAGAAGAAATGCAACAAGGATTGCATGATGATAGATTCAAAATTTAGACGATCTGAGGCCTAAGTTGAGAGAGCGAGTTCTAAAATGTACGTTCAACTCTATTTATATGCTTTAATGCTCAAGGCACAAATGCATTTAATACTGCCTCTGATTACTTTATCTAGCACTTCACATCTTTTTTCATTTGCTCTTTTTGTTCCAACAAGCGTTGGAAGCTTACTATAGTGGCCATTATCCAATATAACACAGAGGCCAGAGGATCATACACAAGTGGCCTCTTTGAAACCCTCTTAAACATAAAAGATAGACCAGAAATGATTGTAACAAAAAATGACGCCGTTGCCGGGGATCGAACCCGGGTCACCCGCGTGATAGGCGGGAATACTTACCACTATACTACAACGACTTGTTGTTATTGGACCACAACTGTACTCTTCTAACGCAAACCAGACTTAAGACAGCAGAGAAACACTTTTTATTACATTATCCAGAATGCATGCCCCAAGGCAAGAAAGTAGCAATCGGCTCTACTATAACTAGAAGTTGCAAAGATTCCTCGAAAACAAAGGGCATCCATGCCAGAAAGGGGCGGACCTACGTGAAAATTTGTGGTCCTTCAGCACTAGTTAAATCCAACTCGGATTAGTATAGTTATACAAAAAATATATGAAATTTGGATATAAATATTAAAAAAGCATCCTGAAATCCAATAAATTGGTTGGGTGCTTTTTCCATGCTCAACGTTAAACGCCGGGACGGATGATGTTTTGGGTTCGAACCTACGCTTCATCATTTTAATTATTTAACTAATAATAGTTCCTTTACAACTTTTGAGTTCCTTTCTTACGCAAGTTTAGACATTTTTTGGTTGATTTTTTATATTTTAATATTTTATTTTTTTACTTTTTCTACTTTTTAACTTACCAAAGAAAAGGTAAAAAGTGCTATACCTTTTCTCCAAAATCAAACGAAAAGGCAGCAACTAAAAACCCTTCTCCCCCAAAAATCAAATTCCAATCTTCTTCTTTTATTCTTCCCAATTTCGTTTTCGATTTTCATTTTCGCCATCCATTAATCTCATTACACAGGTACTTTAATTTTTAAGAGCTAAAATTTTGAATTAGGGTTTTGGGGGATTGAATTTTTCTATGCTTTTATTATTTCTTACACATTACAAGTTAAGGGCTTTTATATTTTTTCACCAATCTTCTGTCTAATGGTTGCTAATCATATATATTAATTGAATACCAATGATGGATAGTGTAATTTGTGTCTTTTTCTTTGTTAGGTTTTTGGCTAAGAACTTTTGAAATTTCAAGGTAATGTTTATTAATGTGGGAATCTGGAATTAAACAATTAGACCCACTTTGGAAATTGGGATAATTTTGTTTTAGTGTTCTTTATATAATTTTTTATTTTTTCTTTCAGCGTGCTAGAAGGAGTATGTATTTTTATTTGAAAGGAGTATTAATTGAATCTTGTTTTGTAGGAATTATCTTCAATCTTGTGAATGTGATGGATAAGTTTGTCACAAGGTTAAAATGTGGGCAACCTCAAACCGTGGTCATTCAACGACATTTCGCAATTTACTGGTAATAGTGCTGAAGGACCGTGACTACTATCTCCAGAAATAGTCTGGCGCAAGCCGGGAAGCTAGATATAAAAAATAAAAAAAAATGTGGGCAACCAAGCTCTAGTTCTACTATTCCACTTGTTGCTTCATCTATACATTCGGAAGTTCAGAGAGATACAAATCCTTCAAATATTAATTTTAATATTTGAATGCCGACCCGGCAGACAGAAGGACTATTGCAGAATATGACCCTACCCTAATATACGTGATGAAGTTAGAATATATTATATTAAAAAAGACATGTCCCTCGGGGCGTAGCTAGATGGCAAGGGAGGGGAACTTAAAATTCAGTTGGAGGTTTGCAGCGTGAGTTCGAACCCTGGTGAGAGCAATTTGCTCTCTTATGAGGTGGGACCTTGTAGGTGATAACTATTTCCAGAAATAGTCTTGCGTAAGCCGTGCTCTCTTATGAGGTGGGACCTTGTAGGTGATAACTATCTCCAGAAATAGTCTTGCGTAAGCCGGGAAGCTGAATATCAAAAAAAAACCTTGTCAGCCTATGAATCATGATTTTTCTAAATCTCAATTTGGGAAGAAAAAAAAAAGCAATGCGTCAGTTTCATCTTGGTTGGTTCAAAGGTCAATATTCCAAGTGGTTAGAGTATAGTATATCAAAAGACACTGATACTATTTGTGTTGCTATTTGTTTAGAAATGAGCATGAAGTTCGTGGAAATATGGGATATGCTTTTTAAAAAAATGGATATAAGGATTGGAACAAGGCTAAGGAAAAGTTCAAAACTTATATTGGAGAGGTGAATAGCATCCACAACAAGTGTTTCAACATGATGATTGATTTGATGAATCAATCACAATCAATTCGCACTTCTTTTGACAAGCGTAACGAGAAAGATAAAAATGAATCTCGACGTCGCTTGGGTGCTTCAGTTGACGTGGCAGGGTTTCTCTTGAGATTAGGATTGCCATTGTGTGGTCATGATGAGAGCATGCCATCTACAAATAGAGGTATATTTCTTGAACTTTTGCAATGGTATGGAACATGGATCAGGATGTTGGAAGCATTATATTACAAAATGATTCAAAAAATGAAATGATGTATTGTCCAAAAATACAAAAAGATATTGTTGATGCTTGTGCAAAAGAAACAATCAAAGCTATCATTGAAGACTTGGATGATGATTATTTCGGGATACTAGTTGATGAGTCAAATGATATATCACACAAGGAGCAAATGACACTTGTTCTACGATATGTTGACAAAAAAGGTGAAGTGATAGAGCGCTTTGTTGATATTGTCCATATTAGTGATACATTTGCACGGTCATTGAAGGAAACAATCTATTCTTTTCTTTCGGATCACTCATTAAGTCCATCCCAAATATGTGGACAAGGTTACGATGGTGCTAGCAACATACAAGGAGAACTAAATGGTCTTAAGATTTTAATTTTGCATGATACTCCATTTGCATAGTCCACTCATTATTTTGCTCACCAATTGCAGTTGACACTTGTGGCTCTTGTAAAGAAAAATTCAGACGTGGATGATTTTTTTGTATAGTTACTAATGTGTGAAATATTGAAAGGGAGCCTTGGAGTAACTGGTAAAGTTGTTTTCATGTGACTAAAAGGTCATGAGTTCAGGTCGTGAAAACAGCATCTTGCAGAAATGTAAGGTAAGACTGCGTACAATAGACTCTTGTGATCCGACCCTTCCCCAGACCGGGCATAGCGGGAGCTTAGTGCTTCGGATGCCCTTTTTTTGCTAATGTGTGAATGTTGTTAGAGCATCTTATAAGCGCAGGGATTTGCTCAGACAACATCAAAATGCAACGTTAGAGGAGTTGCTCATTTTTTATGAAGTGTATATAGGACGGGGACTAAATCAGAAATGTGGGCTTCAACGACCACGTGACACTTGTTGGGGTTCTCATTGTAAAACACTAGAGAATTAAGTTTCCATAAATTCTGTATGTGCTTGACTTTGCTGCATGTGAGTGCCCAAATTATATTGATAGACTTGCAGCTGAAAGTCTTGTGACTAAGATTACGGGGTTTGATTTTATTTTTATGTTGCACTTGATGTTGGAAGTTTTAAAGAAAAATTATTTTAACTCCTCGTTACAAAAGATAGATCAAGATATTATTTGAACTCCTCGTTACCCCCTTCCCCGACAGTAACCACTCCTGCAACCAGGTAACCTACTCCGGCCGGCGACCAGGTAACGCCGCCGACGACTTTTTTTCCGGCATTTTTTTTCTTCTTCCTCATCTATTTTTTTCGACGACTTTTTTTCTTCTTCTGGCACTCGGATCAGCGGCCAGGTTACTAAGCTACTCTGACGCCAGCGCGAACAACAACTCCGACAGTGAATAATACTCTACCAGTGAACAATATTTTCTAGGCAAAGAACAGGTTCTACCCAACTGGAGTTGGTACCTCCAGTCGCCCTTACTGATTCTTTGCCAATTCAGATATTTCCTTTTTCTCTTTTCTTCTTTTTGTTCTTTTTTCTCCTCGATCTACACAACTACTCGACTTTTTTTGGTGAAAACTCAAGTGAACAGTACTTCCGGTACTGGTGAACATTGATTTTCACCAGCAAACAAGTTCAATTCAACTGGAATTGGTACCTCTGATTGCTTGTATTCATTCTTTGTCCTTATCCGTATTGTTAAATTTGTTGCTTCGCTGTATTGATTCTTGACTTTACGTTCTTGCATTTACCGTTCTTGTCTTTAGTTATAGCATTCTTAGCGTAGTGGTTTTACCTGCCTCTAGATTCTTGTTAACTTGTGCTTTAACTTGGACCCCTTCTTGTTTTAGGGTAAATATTTGAGTAGTGAATTATTTTATATTTACTTTAGTGGTTTTGGTAACTGATGATAGACTAGGGTCATGTTCTCGGTCGGGGACGAGGGGTAGATGGTAAGTGGGGTAAGGGTGATGCTAGGGTGAGAATAGGGTCTTGGAACATTGGGAATTTAATGGAAAAATCCATAGAGCTAGTTAAGATTCTTAGGGAGAAGAGGACCAATATAGCATATGTCCATGAGACCAAATGGGTAGGACATAAGGCTAAATATGTAGACGGATATAAGTTATGTTTTTCGGGTAGGTCGAGTTATAGGAATGTGGTAGGCATTTTAGTAGACAATGAGCTAAGGGATCAGGTGGTAGAATTTAGGAGGGTCAATGACAGGATGATGGCGATTAAGTTGGTAGTTGGAGGGTTCACTATGAATATTATTAGTGCTTACGCGCCACAGGTGGGCTTGGGCGAGGAGGAGAAAATGCGCTTTTTGGAGGAATTGGACGAGGTGGTGGGTGGTATCCCATCCACTGAGAAGTTATTTATAGGAGGGGACTTCAATAGACATATCGGGTCACTTATCGGGGTTATGAAGACGTGCCTGGAGGCTTTGGCCTCGGGGACATGAATGGGGGTGGCGTCTCACTTTTGGAGTTCGCTAGAGCTTCTGAGATGGTGATAGCCAATTCGAGGTTCCTGAAGAAGGAGGAACACTTGGTGACATTCCATAGTTCGGTGGCTAAGACTCAGATAGACTTTTTGCTCCTTAGGAAATTTGACAAAGGTCTTTGTAAAGACTGCAAGGTTATTCCGAGGGAGGATCTTACAACCCGATATAAGCTTTTGGTGATGGATTAGGAGATCATGATGGGGAAAAAGAAGAGGGTTGTGGATGACATGTTAAGGATCAAATGGAGGAGTTTGATCATGACTAGTGCAAAGGAGATGGGGGAGAGGTTGATGGTCAAGAGGGCTTAGGGGAGTAGTGGGGATGCGATTGGTATGTGGGACATGTCGTCTAGTTGCATTCGAGAGGTAGCTAGAGAAATGCTTAGGGTCTCGAGGGGTAGCCGTGGTAGGCATCGAGGGGACTGGTGGTGGAATGGTGTAGTTTAGGGGAAGGTGGAAGTGAAGAAACGGCGTATGCTAAACTGGTAGAAAATAAGGACGAGGTGGAAAAGTGGACGAATAGGAAACTGTATAAGATGGCGAGGAAGGACGCAAAACTTGCAATTACAGCGGCGAAAACGACGGCCTTTGAACGCATGGTGTTGATTCAATGTTGTTGAGGAGTCGCCACCTAATTATTCTAAGGTGAATTGAGGCACCTAAATGTTAACTAAATGCTGCAATATGAACTCTGATCACTGGTCTGCGAAACTATGAAATTCTAGGTAAGGGTTCTCTATTATCCTAAAAGGAAGGGGTTAGGCATACTTTAAGATCCACTAACTTGCGGTTATCCGGTCAAACCTAGGTTAATTATTATGCTAAGAAAAATGCATATTTAAAGTATAGAATTAAGAAAAAGATGTTGCAAAGTAGTTGATTTAAAAGGTGCATTTTTGATGACGTAATAGATTTATTCTTTTCGAAAAGTATGCATGGTATCATTTATAAAATACTTGTAAAAATTAATTTTTTTAGATAAAACATGCATTTGTAAGACTAATTTTAAAATACATATAAACTTAATTTTTGACAAAGCGTGAATTTTGTAAGGAAAGTTTGGAAAATATATGCAAAAATTGATTTTGAATAAAAAGGCATGTATTCGTATAAAATACACGTAAAGTATACATTTGTATAAAATATATGTGAAGTGGATTTTGGTAAAAAAAAGCATGCATTGGCATAACATTATTTATAAAATACATATAAAGTTGTTTTTGGATAAAGGTATGCATTTGTATAGCATTCTTTATAAGATACATATTTTATGCAATTTGACAATTAGGAGAAAAGTAAAATTTTATTTGTAATGTGAAGAAATGATTTTTTTTAATGGAAATCTTTCAAGTTTACAAATCGGATAAAATGCTCTTTTTAGGATTAAAAAAAAGTGAATAAGAGATAGCCAATTTTTTTTTTAAAAGAGATTAAAACATGCACAACGAGCCTAAAAATAGAATAAAGTAACTAGCGGCTAAGTTTGAAACATACAAGACGACCCTAAACAAATAAAGCTAGCGATGGGTTTTCAATTCAAACGAGCCTAAGAAATAAACTAGCGGCAGTTAAACTATCCTATTCATTCATCTATTCGCGGCCTAATTATTCTAAGCATTCTAATGACAGTACAAAATTAAATAATTATTACAGCCCGAATAATAATGAAAGATAGATTAGGCAATAAATAAAGGTAGCGACTACGACAGATGACGATATCATCGCACCCTATTTGTTTTGAAGTTCCGAGGCCGGAGAATGCAATGAATGCGAATGTGGTTCTTCGTTTTGGACAAAGTCATGATGAGTCTCATAACGAGACTCTTCGTTGTTCCCGATGCATTTCATGTAAATAAAAGAAAAGAATTAGTAGACGAAAAAATATAGATATATCAAGAATATAAATAAATGATTCATGAAAGTAATTTGTTGTTGATTCTTTATTTTTGCCATACTTTGATGTCGAAGGAATAATGTGAGATGGGCCACAGACCCACAGGTTGTACACAAAGAGTGGAAAAATACATATTACAATTGAAAATCACATAAATGATATCACATGTGAATAAGTAAAATACTAGGCACACATAGACAAATTCATATTCAAATAGGAAAGAAGGGTCTGCTTTGGATCAGAAAATAAGAAAAAGAAACCTTAACAAATTTATTTCCACATTTACATACAACTAACGAAATAGGAGTGCATTAGAATAAATTTGGTCATCTCAATAACAACATGACGTACTAAGATCATTTCTACCTTACACACTCAATCAACTTTAAAAAAATTATGGGCATCACGACTTTAGCTAGATAAGATATTATGCGACTAGTTTGACAATCCCCTTAAAATAGGAATAGATAAATAATCAAATAACATAGCATTTTCAAATAGACATAACCATTTTGACTCAAACTAAACACACAAGCATTTAGACTTTACATTAGACATAGTGATATTTTCAAACCGCAACATAACATTATCATTATGGTTACCAAGTAGATTTTGAGTATAACAAACTACCATTTAAAATAAACTTAACCAAGTGTAGAGACTTAGTTAATCATCATCTTTAATAAACGGATATTTAAACCGTGCTTGGGTCACACAAACCACAACATACTTAGGCATAAATAATCAACTAAGTATCCCAAACACATTTAACCAACCATAGTTTCTTTCTAAGCCCATACTAATCTTAACCAATATTTGAAACAAAACCAACATCTTGGAACAAACTAATAGTAATTAGTTCACCAATCATCTATCATAACAATACCAAACATAGCATCATTTAAATAACTAATCAGAAATTAATCTACAAATACACCTAAAAACCCGAAATCGAAATTAGACATGCCCGAGATCATCCCACATAATCCTAGGCTAATTTCTTAAACAAAACAGAGTATTAAGCATGCTCGGAATGAGAGATAAGATAGGAGTTTACTGACCTTTTCCGGGTAGCGAACCGAGGCGCCGTCTCGAATTGTCGAATCTGCTCGAAAATGTTTTTTAGAATTCTAATTTTTTTATTATCGAATTCTGATTTTCAACCCGAAAAACAGAATTGAATTATGTTTTTTGGAAATCCGATCCGACCCGGTCCGACAGTGACCCGGTTCGACAGTGACCCAACCCGACCCGAAATCAAATCAAACTCAAATTGAGCGAAAATATGAAGAACGAAATGGAATTTTCAGATTGCAAAATTAAAGACTAAAAATCGTGTTTCGGATTCGAAAATCTAAGAACAAAAGGGGTATTTTCGGATTTGGGAATTAAGAAACAAAAGGGATGATTCATAACCAAAATTAAGAATAAACAAACTTGAATTTATAGTCTTTAAACCCAAACTGAAAAATCTGATTTTGACCCGACCCAACCCGACTCGGAACTCGAAAATTAGTGAAAAATGGCAAAAAAATCAGATTCTTCAACACCCAAAACTAAGGCTGGCCAGTGGGCCCAGTCCCGCCCCGACCCGACACCTCCCTGGTCCCTCCCCGAACCCGTTTTTGTTTTTTTTAAAAAATATTGCGGTAGCGGGACTCGAACCGGGACGGGACATGGTCTCGTCCCGACCCGTCCCGGCCCAATCCAATCCCGCCAGGACCAACCCGGTCCCGCCCCGATCTCGCTCGAAGCCCCCTCTTTGCAAAAATAGTTGTTGCACCAACGACCATTTTACATTTTGGCCGTTGTGCAACGGTCATTTTTGGCCTCCTCTCCTCTCCTCCCCCAACCCCCTACCCCCTTAATATTTATTTTTAACCAATAAGTTATTATATTTACACTTTAACCTATTTTCCAACTATAAATACCTCATTTTCTCTTCATCTTTCTCATAAATCTTCCTACAATCTCTCTAATCTCTCTAATCTCTCAATCTATCTCTCTACAAGTCTTCATTGTCTACTAAATATTCAATTTTATTTATTCATTTGGGAGTGAAATTGGCAACTAGCTTGAGAATCTTCCATCGAGCAAAGTTTAAATTTTCAACCTCTCGATTACACGTCGACGTTACGTCGGCGTTTGGTACATTCGTTCCTTCATTAAATTATTATTGTCTGTTTATTTTATTTAGCGCACTTAATTTTGTTTACTTTAATTATTTATTAGTATAAGTATAAATTTATAATGGAAGGATTTAAACGTATGCTTACGGGTAGGGGTCATGTTTCTTCTAGTAAGGGCAACAAGGGCAAGGGTCCTATTTCTAGACAGAATCCTATTCATACACAGGATGATTTTGTTGATACTGAACATTTTCCTACAATACCATTAGATTTAGACGAGGAGCTATTTTCTGAAACTCAAGAAGACTTTAATTTAGACGATGATCTAGATGATACACCCACTAATATAGATGACAACACACCCACTAGTGCACCTTAAACTGAAATGCCTCCTATTCCCCCTAGTATGAGACGAGGTCCAACAAAACGAACATTAAAATCAGATGCATGGACATTTTTTGATAGGGACGTAGAGAATCAAGTAGCTAGATATAAAATTTGTGAAGATGTTTTAAAATTTAAAACTGGAAAAGGTCACAGTGGGACGGGGGGTTTAATGAGACATGTAGCAAGGGCTCATCCAGCTAGATATGCCCAATACGAGGCTTCAAAACCGGGTGTGCAAACGTCCGCTCTATCGGGACAAGGTTCACATACTGTCCTGGACCAAGTACAAGGTTAAATTAACCCTATGACGGGGGGAATTGTAGGCCATAAATACGATAGACATAGAGATAGGGAAACAATAGCAAAATTAGTTGATGTGGAGGATTTGCCTTTTTCATTTCCTTCATCTCCCGGTTTTATTCATTACATTAGAATCCTTCTTTTAATGGTTTTCCTAGATCAACTGTTAAGAGAGATGTATTTAAATTCGACATGAATATCAACAATATTTACGTTATTCATTATATCATTTTAATGGAAAAGTGGCTATCACTTCTGATATAGGTCGTAGTACTAACGATCATGATTATTTAAGGGTAACATGTCATTGGATAGATTATAAATGGTCTATGCAAAAACGTATCTTAGCGTATAGATATATAGATGATAGGCACACTGATACTTTTATTGCAGAAAATATTTATCAAGTGTGTGATTATTACGGAATAACTAATAAAATTATGACTATTACATTAGATAACGCTTCTTCTAACAATTACGTTATTACAATTTTAAAAAATAGTTTAACTCCATCTTTTTCAGATCATTTTCATATAAAATGTGTGTGTCATATATATAACTTAATTGTAAAGGATGATCTATCACTTTTTGAAGACATTCTTAGTAAAATACAATTTTCTATAAACTTTATTTTTAAAAATAATAGAATACAACGAAGAAAAGAATATAAAAAAACTTGTCACGATTGCCAACTACCGTATAGAAAAATTCCAGAAGAAGTACCCACTAGGTGAAATTCTTTATACGATCAACTACTTGTTGCTTATGACTATAGAAAACCTATAACTTTATTTTTTAACTTTCATAATCAAAATTCAGCTGATATGGTTGTAGATAACGATTGGGGAAAATTTCCAGAACTTATTGTATTTTTAGAGAAAAATTTTCAAGCGACAAAAGAATTTTCCGGTATATATTATCCTACTATTTCAACTATATCGTTTTATATAGATCTAATATTTTTACTGCTTAATGAATAGAAGGAAAAACCAGTGTATAAGGCAGCTATTAAAAAATGTTTATCAAATAAAAAAATATTTTATTCCTATTCCCACTATTTATATTATTGGTGTTGTATTAAATCCGACTATTAAAATTGACGGTACTAAATCACTTATTGAAACTATTTACGATTGTATAGCAGTACTACCACCTCCAAGTCCCAAAAATCCAAATCACCCATCACCTATTGAACAAACTAAAGAAGAAGTGTTGTCTAGCGTAGAAGACGATTGCAAAAAAGTATATAGGTTTTACCCACAAGAAAGTGTTAGCAACCTATCGGCTTCCATACCATCTTCTTCTTCTTCAACACAACCTCACAAAAGACATGTTGTTTCTGCGGCTAGTATTGAAAGTCTCAGAAATAGATTGTGCGGTCGTACCGCTACTAACCAAATTAGCGAGTTTGATATTTTTGTTTTGCAGGGTTCTGTACCGTACCAAGCAGTTCTCAATGAAGAAGGACGTGAAGACTTGCTGATATATAGGAGGAGGAATGAGAAGACCTTTCCGACACTTTCAATGATGGCTCGAGATGTTTTGAACATTCAAGCGTCATCAACGACGTATGAAAGCGCTTTTTCTGCCGGCGGATATCAAATAGGAGAGCACAGACACTCATTAGCCGGAGACAGCTTGGAGATTGTAGTATTATTCAGAAATTGGATACGAGCGGAGAGAAGAAGGTGCGGTCAACCAGAGATCAACGAAGAAGAAGACGAAAACTATAACAAAATCTTATCCGAAGGTGGTGGAAGTGACGTGGAGCAATTTGACCAACGAATATCAATTCCAACCGAAGAACCACAGGAAATTATCAAAAAACTAGAACAATTTTTTTTCAAAATGTAATTTTTTTAATTGCAATTTTACTATGTAAGTTGCAACTTTTGAACAACACCACAAAGTTGCAATGTTGACAATTGTATTTGTATTACAAAAAAAATTATATGTCTATTAAATAATATAAGAGGCACAAAAACAGCTTTGGGATGTTTTTATTACACTATCTTGTTTAATTATTGAGTTTTTTTTTATATATATATGTTATTTTTTAAGTTAAGTGCAAAACAAAAAAACAAAAAAAAAACCGATCCCGATCCAGACACAGCCCGATTCCGCCCCGACCCGACTCCGACGGGATCGGACGGGACGGCGGCGAATCCCTCCTGTCCCGATCCCGTCGGTCCCAACCCGACGGACCCGATCCCGGCCCACGCCTACCCAAAACAACCCATTTTTGTATCTATATTTTTGGATTCTTTAAGATGAAGAACACATGCAACAAAAAAGAACAAATACCCTTGAGAAGGTTTCATATTTTTTTTTTTGAATTTCGGGCTTCTCAATGATGAAGAACAACACAAGAAAATATAATACCACCCTTAAGAAGATTTCGGATTTTCAAGACTTAAACCTAGATTTTCGGACCTAAAATCCCCTGCCCCCCCCCAAAAAAATGAAGAACAAGAGGAGGGTTTAATAGATGGTACCCCCCCCCCCAACGTTCATCCCCCCCATACCCCTTACAAAAATTGAGTTCGAATTTCAAAAAAAGAGGGCAAAAAATCTAATTTTTTGGGGAGGATTTTTGGGGTATGGGTAGTGCGTTTTGGGGGGATGGGTACAAGAATTGATGGGTTGGTGGTGTCATGGGCAGAGGGGTGTCGGCGGCGATTTGGAGGGGAATGGGTGAAAGAGAAGATGGCGTGTAGGGTTTTGTGTTTTTTAGGTTAGGGTTTGTTGGTTTAGAGAATGATATGGGGGTTGGGCTAAGTGGGCCGACGGGTTGGGTTAAATGGGTTGTGAGTGTGGACCGATTTGGGCCTGGAGAGGGGGTTTAAGTTGGTTGACGATTTGGGCGTTGATATTGTTTTAGGTTAAGGAAAAAGGTTGTAGTTTTAAAAAAATATAAATAGGGATTTAAAAAATGCTTTGAAGAAGAGAAGAAAAAATGTAAATTATTTAAATAAAATATAACGATGTGATAATAATAAAAACATAATATTTGCGAAATGCTTAATACTTAATATAAAATGCGATGCCGTTTTGCGAAAATAAAATAACATAGAATGTTAGGGTAAAAACTATGATTAGAAAATTAAAAGTCAAATGATAGTAGAAATACAAATAATAATAATAATAATAATATTGAAAATAAACGACGATATTAGAACTTATTTATTTATATATATATATATATATTAAATTTGTTTTGAAGTGTCAGAAATATTTAAAATTGCAAATAAACAATCGAAAAAGAGGAGACAAAATTGGGTGTCAACAACGCCTGTATGTGAAATTAGAGGAGAAAGGCGGGGATAGAAAGTTGTACAGACTAGTCAAGGCGAGGGAGAGAAGGGCCCGTGACTTGGATCACGTAAGGTGTATCAAGGACGAGGACAGCAAGGTACTGGTGGAGGACGCGCATATTAGGCGGAGGTGGCAGTCTTACTTCCATAAACTCTTGAATGAAAAAGGAGATAATGACATCGTATTGAGAGATCTGGAGCAATCTGGTAGGTATCAGGATTTTGGCTATTGTAGAAGGATTAAGGTTGAGGAGGTTAAGGGTGTTGTTAGCCGGATGCGTAGGGGAAGAGCGACCGAGCTTGACGAGATCCTAGTTGAATTTTGGAAGAGCGTAGTCATGACAGGTTTGGAGTGGCTGACTGAGTTGTTTAACGTCATTTTTATGACGGCAAGAATGCCCAAATAATGGAGGTGGAGTACAATGATCCCGTTATACAAGAACAAAGGTGATATCTAGAGTTGCAACAACTATAGAGGTATCAAGCTGCTAAGCCACACTATGAAAGTTTGGGAAAGGGTCGTGGAGATGAGGGTAAGGAGAGGCGTGTCTATTTTCGAGAACCAGTTTGGATTCATGTCGGGGCGTTCGACTACTGAAGCCATTCATCTTATTAGGAGGTTGGTGGAGCAGTATAGAGAGAGGAATAGAGACTTACATATGGTTTTCATCGACCTCGAGAAGGCATACGACAAAGTCCCTAGAGAGGTTCTATGGAGATGTTTGGAGGTTAGAGGTGTACATGTGGCATACACTAGGGCGATTAAGGATATGTATGATGGAGCTAAGACTAGGGTATGGATAGTAGGAGGAGACTTGGAGCACTTTCCAATGATGATGGGGCTGCACCAAGGATCAGCTCTTAGCCCATTCCTATTTGTCTTGTTGATGGACAGACTGACACGACAAATCCAATGGGGGGTGCCATGGTGTATGTTATTCGTAGACGACATAGTCTTGATTGATGAGACTCGTAGCAGAGTGAACGCCAAGCTGGAGGTTTGGAGACAGACTCTAGAGTCCAAAGGGTTCAGGTTCAGTAGGACCAAGACAAAATATTTGAAGTGCAGACCCTGAGACAGGCATGGAGGCGAGGCTTGGGACTCATGTCATCCCAAAGAAAGGAAGCTTGAAGTACCTCGGGTCTATTATTCAAGGGAATAGAGAGATTGATAACGATATCACACATCGTATTGGGACAGGATGGTTGAAATAGAGGCTCACATCTGGAGTCTTGTGCGACAAAAAAATACCACCAAAACTTAAAGGCAAGTTTTATAGGGCGATCGTCAGACCGACTATGTTGTATGGGGCAAAGTGTAGCCCAGTCAAGACTTCGCACATCCAAAAGATGAAAGTTGCAGAGATGAGGATGCTGAGATGGATGTGTGGGCATATAAGGAGAGATATGATTAGAAATTATGATATCCGGGACAGAGTGAGAGTGGCCTCGGTGGAAGATAAGATGCGGGAAGCGAGGTTGAGATGGTTCGGGCATGTGCAGAAGAGAGACACAAATGCCCCAGTGCGGAGGTGTGAGAGGTTGGCTATGGACGAGTTCAGAAGGGGTAGAGGTAGACCGAAGAAGAATTGGGGAGGGGCGATTAGACGGGATATGGCGCATGTGCAACTTCTTGAAGACATGACCTTAGATAGGAGGTTGTGGTGGACACGAATTAGGGTTGAAGGGTAGTAGGTAGTCGAGCGTAGTCATATTTAAACGCATAAAATGATAGTTGTAGTGTTATTATTGTAGGCCCGGTTAGCCCATCACACTTATAGGCGCATTATTGCTTTATAGTCCTTGTAGTTTGATTTCTTCTGCTATGTGTTCCCTAGTGTACTTTGTTTATATTATTTATCTGTGTTAGCTACTGCTTTCTTCTGTCAGAATGCGCTACCATGGCATATTTGATTTTGTTATCAGCATGTTCATACAGCTTTAATTTCTTGTCTCTGACCGTTTCTCTTGATTTGCAATGCTTGCTTTGATTGTGATTATGCTTTGTCTTGAGCCGAGGGTATCCCGAAAACAGCTGCTCTACCTACCAAGGTAGAGGTAAGGTCTGTGTACATTCTACCCTCCCCAGACCCCACGTTGTGGGATTTTACTGGGTATGTTGTTGTATATGCCTGATTTTGCACATAACCTTTTATTAGTTAGCATGTTATGTAGACAAATTGATTTTGACCTTCTTTTTACTAAAAATGAATGTATTTTACAAGAACCCTCAATGAGGAAGGGTCCAGTTTTTGGTGAAGCTGCAGATGGTCTCTATGTGCTGAAGGAAAATATTTCAAAAGTGGATGCAAATCATGTTCCTATTACTTTTCCTGTTAAGAATACGTCTAGTTCTTTAAGTATTTTACCTAGTTATTCAGAATCTAGTTGTCAAAGCCCTTTGTGCCCAGTCCTCTTGAGTCCTGTTTGTGATACAACACCAAGCATGAATAAAATTGTTTCAGTTTGTAATGTGACTGAGTTGGAAAAATTGTGGCATTGTCGTTTGGGGCATTTACCTTTCCATGCTATGAGAAATATAAAAGGCATTCCTATTTCTTTCACTAATGCTAAATCCCTTCCATGTGATGTTTGCCCCATGGCAAGATAAACAAAAAGCCTTTTTCTACTAGCAGAATTTCCTCCAAACATTGTATTGATTTAATTAGTATAGACACATAGGGACCATACAAAATAAAAACATATAAAGGATAAAGTTATTTCCTCACTATAGCCGATGATTTTTCTAGACATACTTGGACTTTTCTCCTTGCTATCAAATCCAATGCTTTTTCAGTTTTGAAATCTTTTTTGACCCCCATTGAAAGATAATTTAATACCAAAGTAAAGGTGATAAGATCAGACAATGCATATGAATTAGGTTCAGGTCAAGTATAGAAAAAATTCTTTTACTTTCAAGGTATCATCCATCAGACTACTTGTGTAGAAACTCCACGACAAAATGAAGTTGCGGAGAGGAAACATAGACATTTATTAAAAACATGTAGAGTTCTATTATTTCAGTCTCATGTACCAAAGAAATATTGGGGGAAGGACTTCTTACAGCTACTCATCTAATCAATAGGTTTCCCTCTAGTGTTCTCAAACAAAAGTCACTTCATCAAGTGTTATTTGGAAACACACCGGACTACACATATTTAAAGCCTTTTGGTTGTTTGTGTTTCAGCTCTACACTTTTCAGAAATAGAGATAAACTTAGTCCTAGAGCTTTGTCTGGAATCTAGAGCTTTGTCTGGAATCTTCCTTGGTTGCTACCCCTTTGCAAAAAAAGGATACAAAGTTCTAAAGTCAGGTTATAGTTTCAAGAAATGTTAAGTTCATTGAAGCAATTTTTCCTTTGATCATCATACACCTTTGACCATCCTATTTCCAACTTATTTTTCCTCTACAGATGACATTCCTTTTTCTCCTTCTCCTTCTCCTTCCACTATTCCTAGTTCACAAAAAAATTCTCCTCCCCCTTTTTAGTCCTCCCACTATGCCTCCTATACCTTTTACTCCTAACATGATTCCACATAATGAAGTATTACCTTCAGCATAGAAAGATCCATTGGGCAAATCACAAAGGGCACATGTTAGACCTAAATATCTTTCAGATTATATTTGTGAAAATGCATTTACTGTTTTTCTCCTAATCCGCCTTTACTTCCTTTTGATCACTCTTCTTTTGTTGCTATGACTACACAAAATCAGTCAATTATTACCTCTATATGCCAAATTTTCAAACCATTTTCATATCAGCAAGCAATGATGCATCCTGGCTGGAAAGCAGCAATGGAATTAGAGTTTGAAGCTCTGAATTCCAATCACACTTGGGATCTTCTTGAACTCCCAACAGGAAAGAAACATTTGGCCTGAAAGTGGGTTTACAAAGTAAAATTAAATTCAGATGAAAACTTAGAAAGATTAAAGGCACGTCTAATTGTTCGTGTGGATACTCAGAGGGAAGGCATCGACCATACCGATTTTTTTTTCCAGTGGTCAAGATGATCTCTGTGAGATGCTTATTATCTATTGCTATAAAGAGGGGTTGAAAGATTTACCAGCTTGATGTAAACAACGCGGGGATTTGCACGAAGAAATATATATGAAGTTCCCTCCAGGATTGGATCTTCCCTCTCCTTCGCTTGTGTGTCACCTTTGCAAGTCTCTATATAGGCTCAAACAGGCTTCACGCCAATGGTATTCCCGTCTTTCATCAGCTTTTGCCACCAGGGGATTCTCTTCTTTATTAAATGATTATTCACTCTTCTTCAAAGTGACCGGTGATCTCATTACTTTGATAGCTGTATACGTTGACGACATACTAATCAGTGGGAATAATGAAGCTGAAATTCATGCTATCAAACATTTTCTGAATGACAAATTCAAAATAAATTATTTAGGGGCAGCTTACTATATTTTTAGGGATGGAACTCGTCAAGGAGATTGGTGGTCTTGTTGTGACCCCAAGGAAATTTGCTTTAGAACTGCTAAAAGAATTCAATTGCCTTGATTGTAGACATGTTTCCACACCCTCGGACCCAAATGTTAAACTTTCTTCTTCTACTGGTACTCCTCTTCCAGACCCACTTGTTTATTGCCGGCTTTTGGGAAAATTGAATTTTTAACGAACATCAGACCCGATCTCTCCTATACCGTGCAAACCCTCAGTCAGTACATGCAATCTTTACATTCTGGACTATTAAGAGTCCCACATCGGAAATGAAACGAAAACATAAACTCACTTGGACAATCTTCATCCTACAAGCTAGCATTTTTGGGTTGAGTTAGACCCAAGATCCAGGTATCAGAGTCAAGGCTCATTCCAATTCTTTATTCACCGATACACGCTCCGGTTAATAAGATCGCATGTAGGAGTATTAAGAGTCTCACTAAAGAAATGAAGGAGTATTAAGTCCCACTTCAGAAATTAAATAGGAACATGGACTTGAACAATCTCACCCAACATGAAAATCTTCAAACTGTTATGCACACTCTTCGTTATTTGGCTAAGGATCCTGGTCTTGGGTTATTTTTTAGCCCAGATTCTCGCATATTGCGATTCCGACTGGGCCTCTTGTGTCTATACATGCCGATCGGTAAGTGGGGTTTTCTAAGCCTCGGTGGTTGTCCAATTTCTTGAAAGTCTAAGAAGCAACCCGTTCTTGCTTTATCCTCTGTCGAAGCAGAATATCAGTCTCATTATGGCCTTACCCTTTTCGGAGCCGCACTCCTTTTTTTCATCTGATGCATCATCTATTAAGGATAAACAACACATAAAAAAGATGAAGGAAGATGAAGGACTAAATTGAAATATTGACATTCATTCAGTCTCTTATTTGCAACATAACACGTATAAGACAATTGGACAATAAAATGTTGCGCACATAGTGAAGATTCTATTTAGGTGTTTTGGGTATTTTCCATTATAATTATTTTAGTTTACATTTAATTTGTATAGGTTGTTACAAATTTTGTTTAGAGTTTGTTACAATA
The DNA here is from genome assembly GCA_034509755.1 of Anisodus tanguticus. Taxonomy (NCBI): domain Eukaryota; kingdom Viridiplantae; phylum Streptophyta; class Magnoliopsida; order Solanales; family Solanaceae; genus Anisodus; species Anisodus tanguticus. Next base: position 49,317,336 of record CM067540.1, on the reverse strand, counting down.
GGAAAGTTGTAGACTAAGTAGAAATTATGTATAAATATACAAGCTTGTACAGCAATGAAGAGACAGAAAAGAAAGCAAGCTTTCTACAATACTTATCTCCTTCTTTAGAATTTTTCATTGTTTTAGGCGCTTTTAAGATTATAAAGTTTGAGTAAAATAAGAAAATTACTTTAAACACTTATTTATAAGTCAAAATAATAATAAGAAGTCAAAAGCTATAAGTTAAGATTCCTAACTTAGGACTTATTAAGTTATAAGTCCATACAAATAGGTTCTTAAATATAAGATAGGCAAGACATGATTTAAAAAATTTAACGCCGTCGCCGGGATCATTCACTAACATAACAATCAGATTAAGCCTTTTATATATCAACATCAACTAGAGGGCAGCCTTGTGCACTAAGCTCCTGTTATGCGTGGAGTCCGAAGAAGGGCCGGACCACAAGAGTCTATTGTATGCCGTTTTACTTTACATTTGTGCAAGAGAATCAATATCAACTACTTTGTCAAAATAAATTCGAACATGTCCGACCAAAAAAACGAGAACAATTTAGTTTTCACTCAAAAAACGGAGACATTTTCGACAAATGACCAGGTCGATGTAAGTAGACGCCACAAGCATTCGCCGATGGCACGAGGCACCAATTTGCTAATGTTTAAACTTTGGCCATTCAAAAACCTAAAGCTTTTCAACACTAACATATCTCTCAGATTATTATTTCATGCATAATCTAGTCTAGGATATCACCAACTCTTGTACCCCTATGAAAAATGCCAAAAGAACACACAGCAGGAATATAGCCTGTGAATTATTAGCACAAAAGATAATACTCGAACGTCTTTTCTGAGAGATGAAGCATCTTGCATTGTTTCTACCACAATCATGTCGGGGCAAATCTACAATGTTGAATACAAAATTAATTGAACCCGGCATTTTTTGCTTATGCCATGGGCATAGAATAATAGATATATGAGGGGGGAAATCTAAAAAGTATTATAAATATTACTTCCTAAACCCATAATTTAAGAGAACTCAGAACCTATATTTATTTTATTAAGTAAGTTTCAATTATGGATTCCTTTCGACAACCATGATTACCGACCACAATCATGCACATTATACATACACAACAATTATTATGAGTTCTCACAACTATTAGTTTAAGGAATGAAACGTATTCAGCAGACTCTAAAGTACCAAAAAAAAAAAACCAACCTTTAATAATTAATACTTTGGAGATATTATTAGCTTATAAATAGAAAAGGGATTCAAGGTTTGAAAATTTATGAATTTTGAATTCTAACCCTTTAAAATTATTGGGTGGTACATTTATAATCTATACATATTAAATAAAGAAATTATAATTTGAATTCTATCTCATTTGTACCTTCAGTCCCCTGCGTATAAAGTATTTGTACAAGTAGATATTCGAGCTTTACATTCATCTTATAACTTCCAATTACCTTTTCGATCTTATATTAAACAAAAGTGTAGGGTTTTTGTTGAGTTGTTGTACGCAACGGATATTGAAAACTTATTTTAAACCCAACAAACGTAGAACTGTTTGACTATAGGATAATTTTAAACTGTAAACATAAGACTTGAATGGTACTTACATGTTTACAATAACTGGAATCTTTATCAACTGTGGGTGCGCACGTGAATGCCCTTTCGATTGCAAGCTCCAAGCTTCAATGTATTCCTCCTTTGGAAAGCTAGGAAATCCGGCAGAGGTCCGAGAGAATGTTTTGATTCTGAGTCTCCAAGACTTAGAATAATGATATGAAAATCAAGTGTATTGAATAATGAAGTGTAGGTCTGAATTTATAGGTGAAAAATTAGGTCAAACCGACCTTGGGCCTGGCCCAAAATTCGAGAAAGAATAGGTCATGGCGCCGCGGACCTATGGTGTGGGCGTCGCGGCGCTGACGTGGCCCTACACTGTCTCATTTTATTTTCCGCACATTCTTAATTAAATTCAAAATCCAATTTTGACTTAATTAAAACAATCATTATTCATTTAAATATCTCGATTCTAAATCGAATATTTAATGTTCTCTCAATACATCCTTAGATCGAAAAGACAATCGACATAGTGTGACCCTACAAGCCTCCACATATCAACATTAATCAAATTAAGGTCTACGCGAAACTCCTAGACGGTGCCGCAAGACGAACTCAATATGTGAAGTACGTTTACACGAATCCAGTAAACTTAACCTCTATGTGGTAAGATAAAATATTTTCATTCCCGACACACCCGATCAAGCTTAGGATTTGTCAAGTGTCTATCCAAATGGCTTAATCATTGTATCTCATCTATATTAGTTGACATCTAGACCATATTCTAAATATGTCTATTGCGTTGGCCAACGACTTAGTCAACCTAATATCACTGAGAAGCTGAGGTGTTCTCTCGAATATACATTCGAGGAATGAATCCTAATTTTGGCTCAACTACCACCTTTAATCCACATCGTAATGTACTCAATACAAGCCGTATCTCAATGGACACTGGTGCCACTACCCACATGTCATCCGATTCAGGTACGCTCTCGTCTTATTCTAATTTGAGCAACCCTCGCGGCATAATTGTTGGTAATGGTAATTCTATTCCAATTCGTGGTTATGGTCATCAAACTTTATCTCCCCTCATCCACCTCTTATCTTGAAAAACACCCTACATGCCCCCAAATTGATTAAAAACTTAGTCTCTGTCCGTAAATTCACTACTGACAATTCTGTTTCTATTGAATTTGATCCTTTTGGTTTCTCTGTGAAGGATTTCAAGACGGGGAGTCCTCTCATGAGGTGTGATAGTAGGGGAGATCTTTATCCTATCACACCTAGTTCCGGTCTATCAAGTCAAGCCTTGCCATCCGCCTTTGCAGCCCTTTCTCCTTCCTTATCGCATGCTCGTCTTGGTCATCCGGGATCATCTATTTTGTCGTCATTAGATAAAAATAATTTTATTTCATGTAAGGGTACGAATAGTACTCCAAATTGTCAATCTTGTTCTTTAGGAAAAATTGTTAGCTTGCCATTTGTAGACTCAAATTCTCATACTTTAATGTCATTTGATATTATTCATAGCGACTTATGGACGTCTCATGTTCTTAGTTCTTTGGGTCATCGGTACTATGTTCTCTTTTTGGATGATTATTCTAAGTTTTTATGGACTTTTCCTATAGCGAAAAAATCTCAAGTTTTTTCCATCTTCTTAAATTTAGAGCATTCATTAGAACTCAACTCGAAATAGAAATAAAAAATATTCAGTGTGATAATGACAAAGAATATGACAATGGGATGTTTCGGGAATTCTGTGCTAATAATGGGATCAATTTTCATTTTTCTTGTCCTCATACGTCTTCACAAAATGGAAAAGTCGAACGCAAAATTCGTACCATAAATAATATTGTTCGAACTTTATTGATTCATGCTTCCGTACCCCCGTCTTTTTGGCATCATACTCTTCAAATGGCGACATATCTCCTTAACATAACTCCTTTCAAAGGTTTGATATATTCTTCCCCTCTTCAAATTCTATATAATAAGACTCATTCATATTCTCATCTTCGGGTCTTTAGGTGCTTGTGTTATCCGTTATTTCCATCCACCACGATTAACAAACTTCAGGCTCGGTCTACCCCTTGTGTGTTTTTGGGCTATCCGTCTAATCATCGTGGCTACAACTGTTTTGATTTGTCATATAATAAAATCATCATTAGTCGCCATGTACTTTTTGATGAAACTCAATTCCCGTTTGCTAAGGTTAGTACTCCCGTGCCTAGTTCGTATAATTTTTTGGATGATGGTATATCCCTGTATATTATTCACCATTTTTCGGACATATCCCGCATCCAAAATTCTCCAGCGGGCCCACTGCCCGCTGGTCCCACTGGTCTGTCACCCACTGCCAGTCCCAGTACCGCCACTAGGCCAGTTGCAGCGATTGGGCCAGTCCAGCCCAATTCTAGAACTGGTCCAGTTCATGCTTCTGTTTATTGAGTTGGGTCAGCAGGCCCACTGCCTGCAGGCCAGTCCGTCCCGAGCCCAGCAAATTCCCAAAATTCGCCCAGTTCTTCCTCAAGTCATAGACCGGTCACTCGTAGTCGGGGTATTTTTAAACCAAAAAGACATTTTAATTTATATTCTAATGTCCATAAATCCCCCTTACACCATAATCCTATGTCTGCCTTAAATGACCAGAATTGGAAAATTGCTATGACCGATGAATATAATGCTCTTATTGATAATAAGACGTGGGAGTTGGTTCCCCGTCCATCTGGTATTAATATTATCAGGTCTATGTGGATTTTTTCTCATAAGGAAAATTCAGATGGTTCATTTGCCCGACATAAGGCGCGGCTTGTGGGTGATGGTAAGACTCAGCAGGTTGGTGTAGATTGTGGTGAGACGTTGAGTCCATTGGTCAAGCCAGCTACCATTCGCACTGTGCTTAGCTTGGCTCTTTCGAAATCATGGCCTATTCATCAGTTAGATGTAAAGAATGTTTTCCTACATGGGGATCTCAAGGAAACCGTCTATATGCATCAGCCTTTGTGATTCAGGGATCTTAAATATCCTCATCGTGTCTGTTTGTTGAAGAAGTCCTTATATGGGCTTAACCAGTCTCCACGAGCCTAGTATATGCGGTTTGCCGACTATGTTTCGACTATTGGGTTCACTCATAGCAGGTCGGATAATTCCTTGTTCATCTACCGTTGTGGTTCATCCTTGGCCTATATTCTGTTATATGTGGATGATATTATTTTGACTGCATCTTTCGATGCCTTACGCCACTCTATCATGACAATGATCAGCTCTAAATTTGCTATGAAAGACTTGGGGGCCTTGAGTTACTTTTTGGGGATTGTTGTCACTCGTCATTCAGATGGGTTGTTCTTATCTCAAAGGAAGTATGCAGCTGAGATCATTGAGAGGGCTGGGATGTCATCCTGTAAGTCCACTTCCACTCCAGTTGATACTAAACCCAAGCTTAGTGTCGCGGCCGGCATACCATACGAGGATCCGACCCGCTATCGCAGTCTTGTAGGGCCCTTCAATATCTTACTTTTACGAGATCAGATATTACGTATGCTGTCCAGCAGGTGTGTTTGTTTATGCATGATCCCAGAGTTGAGCACATGAATGCCCTCAAGCGCATCATTCGATATATTCAGGGTACACTGGACTATGGTTTGTATTTATATCCCTCCTCGACATCCACACTTGTCTCGTATACGGATGATGATTGGGGTGGTTTTCCGGACACCAGACCGTCTACGTCTGACTATTGTATGTTCCTCGGCAATAACCTGATCTCATGGTCTGCAAAACGTCAATCGACATTGTCCCGATCCAGTGCTGAGGCCGAATATCAAGGGGTAGCTAATGTGGTCTCGGAATCATGTTGGTTACGTAATATGCTGTTGGAGCTTCATTGTCCCATTCAGAAAACAACCTTGGTTTATTGCGATAATATTAGTGTCATCTACCTTTCTGGTAATCCGGTTCATCACCAGTGCACTAAGCATATCGAGATGGACATTCACTTTGCCCGCAAAAAAGTTGCTCGTGGTCAGGTACGCGTCTGCCATGCCTCGTCAAAGTATCAAATTGTCGACATCTTTACAAAGGGTCTTCCCTCAGTCCTTTTTGAAGATTTTAGGGGCAGTTGTAATGTAATTAGTATTGTACACTAACCATAATAGTTGTATTACTATAAATGTATATTTAATATCCAAGTAGAATAAGGTTTTAGAAGTATAATAGGAATATGATTCTCCTATTATGAAAATATGTAACTTGTATATATAGCTTTTCAATCAATGAAAATAATGAAGGGATTATTTCTTTCCGTTTCTAATGTTGTTTACCGAACTAATCATAATGATTTTGACTACTGTTCATGCATGATCTTTTAATATTGGCTTCAGAAAGCTACCCTTTCACGATTTAGAAGGAAAAAAGAAGAAGAATGAAAGAAAGACGGAAGAATAAAGAGACGGAGACACATAGCAAAGATCCATTATACACATCTTTTCCTAGGACAAAGTTAGGAATTCGAAAAAATCAAGGAAAGAAAAGTCAATTTTGTCATCATCAATTTAGAATTTAGTGAAACTTTCACTAAGAAGAGAAGCAAATGATTCTTTTAGCGTACAGTGAGAAAAATATAATTTGCACAAGTTTGGATTCCAACTAGTCCAATATTGACTTTGAACTCTTGTATAAAAGTAAGAGTTTTTTTGATAAATAATTTTTATTCATGATAATCTAAAGTTAAACTATCACTATTCCAATTTATACAGTACATTTCGAATTTCAGAGAGTCAAATAGTTTAATTTGATTATGAATTCGGATATGAAATTTTAAATTTTTTTTAATAAAATTTACATAGTTGAAAATTATATAAAAAATACTATAAGTCACAATAATTAATAATTCAAAATGTTTCAAAAATATATGAAAAACTTACGGTAAAAAAAAGACTTGTTTAAAAGTCAAATTTTGAAATGTACCGCATAAATTGGGTTCGAAAAAGTAACTAATAAATTCTGAAATTGTACTTAATGATATTGGAGAAAAGTAATAAATCTCTCTTGAATTTTGATATGCTAAAGTGAACAACTAAATGAAAACATTTAGTACATGTGGGACAAATAAAAGGGAATGAAGGAAGTGAGGTTTATTAAGTAAAAATAGAAGTTCATACGAGCGTCAATGCAAAACAAGCCTTCATAAAACAGATACTACATTTTTTAATTGGAAGAGCTATTTTAAAAGGTATCTTGAGACAAAACACTGACGGTTAAGGACCCTAAACGTGTTAATTATTTAATTAAATCGTCAAGTATCTTAATAATATTATGATCTCTCAGAATAGATTTTATAAGTTTTCAAATGAAAGACCAATGTTATTAAATGGCTTAAACCTCAAGAACAGTCACATTCTTTTATATGAAAAATGCTTGGTACAGTGTGGATTCCACTTGAAATAGTTTTCTACCATATTCCATGAATCAGTTCTACGTAGTACATTTGTTTCCTATTTCTGTTTCTTTGAAAATTTACCTGTATCCTAAAACCAATGGTTTTCGAGAAGAATGTATGGTTTGTGGAAGTGGCAGGGCCATACTCTAATGACGGGTCTTAATTTAAAAAAAATTATATATATTTATTTATCTGAAATTTATTTTTTTAGTTTTTTGAGATTAAAAATTACTAATAATTTTTTTTATAATCAATATCTTCTAATAATTCTTTTTCAATTGACAATATAGCTAATTCGTGACTCTTTTTTCTCCTTTCAAAATAAAGTGTGATCAATTGATTTTGAGCATATTGAGAATGAAGATTGAGGAGTTTAGTTGGAGATTGAAGAATAAAAAAATTAAAGAGAATTTTTGTGTTTGATAAGTGATGAGTATTGACTATTGAGGAAAAGTTAAAAAGTGTAGAAAAAGATAAAAAGTTGAATATAAAGTACAGAGAAAAGATTTATGAGCTAAATTTTTGACATGAAATCACATATCTCTAAAATATTACCTTTAAAAATGATATTTTCCATCTTTCTCTCACCAACTTTTTTTATTCTCTCCTAAACCAATCCCAAACGGTCTCTATTCCCTTTCTTATGCTTATTTTTTGTTGATACCCTTTTTTATGGTAACAAGATAGTACATGATTTTAAAAAAAAAAATACTAGATAATTTATTAAGAAAAAAAAGGACGTAAAATAATGTGCCCCCATAATTGTGGGGCCTTAAAGGCAAGCCGGATAAAAGATAATAATCCGACGATAAAATATGAGATTACTTTATTTGGCATTTGATTGAATTTTTTTCTTTTGAAATTAGCAATTCAGGAATTAGTTATACCATAATTGTGGTATTATTCTTATACCACCTTGAATGCGGGATAACAATTCAAAGATAAAATATCTAATGTTAATCCTGATTTGTTTAGAGTAAAATCAAACATGTATTTTATATTATATCTAATATATCTCATTTTTAGTTTAATAAATCCTCTTCTATAAAAAAAAATATTTATTAATAATTCTATCATTATTTAATTTCTGTATTGTGATCTTGTCACTGTAATGTCGGTATAAATTTCAAAGTAACTGAGAGTATTTAGAGGAAACAAACAGGGCATTTGGTCTAGTGGTATGATTCTCGCTTAGGGTGCGAGAGGTCCCGAGTTCAATTCTCGGAATGCCCCTATTTATAAACAGTAGTATCGTTTTGTACCACTCCTTTTATTTTTGCACTTCTTTTTTTCCTGTCCTCATAAAATTCCCTTTGACATAAATTGCAAATCTAATCTCTTTTTTCTTTTTGGGTTCGAACAGATCTAATCTGACCAATGTGTTTTTTTTTTTTGTTAAACAATGTAAATGATCACCATAACAACCAAGTAACAAAATTACATCCTAAAGAGCACCTAACTCAGAACCCCAGCAGTGGAACTAAGCCTAGGCCTACAGCAAAAAATCTAATTACACAAATATCCTCTGCATCTATGTAATTTCCTATACAATTAAGGTAGTGTTAATCTATCAACTAGGTCCGTCTTAATTTGATCAATTAGCCTCTGTATATACAGTTATCCTTTTAAACAGTTTCCAATTCCGAGCTCTCCATGTATGATAGACCATAGCCTCCCAAACAGGCGCAACAATTTCCTTGTGAATCTGTTTCCAGTGTTTGGTTTTGATGTTCTCCAGGACATTCTTCATATTTCCAGGTTGCAATTGAATGTCAAGCCATTGTAGTATTTGTTGAGAATATAATCAAATATTAAAAGTGTGTTCTATCTAACAGCTTAAGCTTTTAGATCAGATGGTCACACATTTCAATATGGTATCAAAGCAGGCCAAAGGTCCTGAGATCGAACCTCACCGCCGCCACCCATTCTCAAAAAGAATTTCCACGTGCTTGGACCATGAAAAAAAATCAAGCCAGCACGTGAGGGGGCGTGTTGAGAATATAATCAAATATTAAAAGTGTGTTCTATCTAACAGCTTAAGCTTTTAGATCAGATGGTCACACACTTTAATAGTATTGCCACCCTTACTACTATAAACCAATCACACTCCACCTGAATGTGCATCTTAAGTAGTCTATCTTTGGTGAGTAATCTATCTTTAACAGCTAACCAAGCAATAAACCTATGCTTAGGTTGTGCATCACTGTTCCATAGTAATGTAGCAATGTCTAGGTTCCTCTGTAGCCCAATAATAGCCAAGTAACTCAGTAATACAGTACTCTCCCCCAAGGGTTAGGCTATATCTTCCATGTGAATACCATACTCTCATTCCGTCCTCCAGAGAATTCATCTTTTTCCAATACCAACTACAGTCTTGTGGGGGCTTGTGATCCCAGATGTTTAAATCTGTTTTCATATATATGCCAATGTTAACCTTAACAGATTGAAGGAGAGCCTTGAAGTAACTGATAAAGTTGTTGTCATGTGACCAGGAGGTCATGGGTTCAAGCCGTGGAAATAGCCTCTTACAGAAATATGAGATAAGGCTGCGTACAATAGACACTTGTGGTCTGGCCCTTCCCCAGACCCTGCACATAGCGGGAACTTAGTGCACCGGCCTTCCCCTTTAACCTTAACAGATTCAGAGCTTTCTTTTCATACAAAATCTTGGTATAAATGCAATCTGTAGTACTTAGTATTATTACCTGGAAAAATCTAAACTGGCAGATAATTTATACATGGTACAGGAGTACCTTACAACATTCTTCTGTACAATCCAATGTAACATTCCATCAGACTTGGCCAAGGGAACAAAGTATTTCAGCTTATAACCATAAAGATACTTGATGAATGTAGTATATGCTAAAACCTATTTCACACTCAAACGCATGGTTCTACTTCTATATAACTGAAAGCATATAGAAGTAATGTTCTTATTCTTTCCCAGGTGAGTCATGTGATAATGGGCTGATAATTTCTCTTGAACATTCTGAAGAGCGTGTTGACGCGGTTGCTGAAACATCTTGACTTGTGCTTGAAAATGAATCTGACCGTCTGAAATCACTGCTGCTGACGTCCTTTCCTTTTGAGTCGATGCTCAAATAATCAGTCAAAACCTTTTTCACACCAAAGCCTCGATTAGAAAGCTTGCTGCCTTCAAAGATTTTTGATCTTTCTCCCCCCTTTGCAGGACTAATATGTTGAGAAGGTGAAAAGCTTGGTGTGGTAAAAGCTGTTTTGTATGGAGTGCCATTGACAGGTACTGAGAGCGGAGTCCCCATGGTCTTATGAGCAGTGATACCGACTTTGGAGATTGGCACAAATTGATCAGAGTGCTTATTCAAATCATCCGCATAAAGAAGGTCATCAACGCGTGCAATAATATTGAATGCCAGGCTTTCAAGAACTCTCGAATAGCTCTCCAAAATTGATTTTCCAACATCCTAAGAAACAATAAATTTTAAATTCTGACAGACTACAGAAATATATTCCAATAGTACCAAGTCAAAAATCATGATTGGCCATTATTAGTGAGATATCATATCGAACCTTGTTATACTGAATTTTGCTCATGTCTAAAGTTGTCTGTGGAAGACCAGGAAACCTTTGCTTTAAGCAAAGCAAAAGGCTTTCAGCTCTATCAGCAAGTAGCTCCCTCTTATCACCATCAACCATCAAATCCTTAACCATTTCCCATGAGGACTTTGAATTGGACCTATGAGTACTACCAAAAGGTTTCGAGTGAGCTCTTCTGCGCCACACATAAATTGAAGCCTCCACTCGGTTTGCTATCTCAAATGCTTGATGCTCAGAAGACAAATCAAGGCAGTCAAGTAAACATTCAGGTGAAAATTGATCTGAATTGATATATCGGTGGATGAGATCACCTAAGCTAGCTTTTCCGTTCTGCAAAATTAAAAATAAAACACCTGCAAAATGAGTAACCTCTACGCCCATTTAAGTATTATAGGGGCCGTTTTGTTGCTGGTTAGGAAGTGAATTATTCATGAATTAAAACCAATATCCTGTTTGGTAGCATTTTAGTTGATATGTGTAAGATTCAATACATCAAGTACGGTGTTTGGTTACCAATTTACAATCCCGCATAACTAATACATGTATAAGTTATGAGCGAATCTATGCATTGATTACGCAGTGCAGAAGATGGAAACTAATGGGCATGAATAACTAAACCCTGCATTATTAATAACTGCATAACTCTAACCAACGACCAAACGACCCGTAAAAACATGAGTTAATATCTCCAAGGAAGCTCTGTACCTTAGGAAGGCCTTCCAAATATGATTCAGGCACGTCCATTTCAGCCAAGATGTTGCTGTTAATGGCCATTGCTGCTTTCAGGATTTGGTTTGTGCAGTCACGTCTGTGCTGCAACTGCCTTCTTGCATTTTCACTGAGACCACCAGGGGGAACTCTAGGAACTGGAAGCCACCATTTCTCCTCTTGACGAGGGAGAGGATTTCTGAAAGAGGACGATCCATCGGATTCTGGGGCTAAGATCCCTTGGTCAACATACCAGAACTCTGTGCTTCTGAAACTGTCTAATATTTCCTGTGAAAGAGGCACACACTTTCAAATATAGCACTCGACATTTAACAATGAAGGCTGAATACCAAGGAACAGGATTGATTATCTTACAAGGAGCATATTATCCAGTTTACGGAGTGCTGGAAGGTTGATATAAAGGTCTGACCGGGGCCTAGATGTCATGACCTAAAACAGAAGAACGAATAAGTTAACACATACGCAGTGTTCAATTTGTTTTTCCTATTCGACCTCAATAAACAGATTGTTTTTTAATCTTTGTTTTCTCTAGTTCTGTTTCCAAATCACAGCGAAAAAGGCAAGTGTTTTTCCAAGTTTTAAACATGATAAAAGGAGCAGAATTTTCTATAGTGATAGATAGCCAAAGAAACCACATTTACCTCAAGCTTGCTGCCATCAGGAAATGTCTGCCAAGAAGGTATGAGTTCTACAATGTGATCACTAACACAGAGAAGCCATTCCATTTCTCTTCTCCACATTAACTTTTTCTCTGGAGGTAAAGGTTCTAATCTCCAAATTTGCCCAAAAAGAGTAGCTAATGGGAAAAAAATGAATATATACTTAGTAAAATGAAGAATCAAAATTCACCGCAAACTGAATCCAATACACAACAAAATAACTTACCACATAGATTAGTAATTGCATTAGAAATTGCTAGTGCTGTGCAAACCCCATTTCCACAACCAGACATGTCTTCTCCAAGCAACAATTTTGAGAATCTCTCCTTCAACATTTCAATCTCTACAGAATCCCCACAAAGTTCAATAACAATACAGTTTTTAATACAACAACAACAACAACATACCCCGTGAAATACCACAAAGTGGGGTCTGAGGAGTGTAGAGTGTACGCAGACCTTAAACCTACCTTGGGAAGGTAGAGAGGTTGTTTCTGATAACCCTCCACTCAGAACAAAGCAATAACAAAGCGGGTCAAATAGGAAAAAGAAAACAGTAACGATAACAAAATAGTATGCAAAGTGAAGAACAAGAGATACAGCAAATAATAAGGGAAACCAAAGACAAAGAAACTACAAAAGAAATACCCAATTCTTTAAACATTATGCAAAACAGAATACAAAAATATGCCATATATAAACCTTACCAGACAAACAAGACCCTTGTTTCTCTAACTTCCTTTTATTATCCACATAGCAGGGTTTCTCTACTTCTTCAGAAACATCAGATTTTGCACAATGCTGCTCCACCTCATCCTCTTGAATATGCCAAGCTATTGAAGATGGTGAACATGAATCCTCAGACCCACTTTGTTCTTCATTTGACACCAAAAAACAAGAACTTGAACTACTCTCTCGACCAATCTCTTCACTCAAACACACTAAAGACTCAATTTTTCCAGCATTTTCCTCCATTTTATCATCAAGAAAACCAGGAGAAGCACAATAAATAGAGTTAGTCATCACAATGCCATCAAAATCAAACCTTTTACTACCAAACCCTTTTGAATCTTTAGCTTTTTTATACAGATTCTTGATGGATTTTGAAACCTTAAACTTCAATACAGAAAAATGATTTTCTTTCTTGGACCTTGTACAAGTGTCTAGTGGAATAAAATGCTTGAGTTGTGGTTGAAATATTAGAGAAGATACCTCTATTTTTTTGTCCTGGTGTAACACAGTTCTATCCATAAGTTTACAACTACAACTTCAACCATTGGAAAATGTGGTAAAAATGAAAATCAAGAAATGGGGTTGGGGTTAAATTTTTTTTTTAAAGAAAAAAAAATCAAGAATCTTGATTAGAAGTGTGAAGGTGGGCAATGATTATGCAAAAAACTCTTAAGTGTTGTGAAGCTAAGGAAGGTTAGATATAATGAGTAATGATTATGAAGAGGGAAACAATGATGGTATTTTGGTGGGCTATGGGTATTGCTTTTGCTTAAATGAGGAGCCTTCACTTCTTTTCATACACTGTAAGTCTCAATATGTTTTGGTTTTGTTGGGCTTTACTTAAACAAGGGCTCTTAAACATAATTATTGCTTATAGTTCACTAATTAGTACTCACTCCTTCTCATAAGAAGTATCATCTAGTTAAAAAAATTATTCTAAAATAAATGTTACCTTAAGAATTCAAGACATATATTGATTACTCTTTTCCTACTATATCTTTAGACAAAAACTGACAAGTTCTCTATTCAAGAAATATTTATTTTCAAGTTCTCTATTCAAGACATAAATGATTAATATACAAGCATGCTTTAATCAAAATGGGAAAGTAATCTAGTTTTATTAAATAGAGATAGTTTGGTAAACTTTCTATTGCATTATTGATTTCTTAATTAGTGTATTCTTTATTAAGATGACATTTATTATGAAACTGATGGAGTATAATATTTCAATTTTCAAGTTAGTTTTGAAAAAAAATATATGTTAAAAGTATTATGATAGCTTGGTGTATGTGATATGATCATGGGAGTCGTGTAAACGACGGATCAACCCATAAAGTTCACTTACCTAAGTTTTTAAAATTTTATTCTTTGGGTGTGATTTAGTGAAATCTTCTCTTTGTTGGATAATGTTTGAATTACCTTAACATAAGCAGTAGTAAAAGAAATAGAATAGCCACTGACAAATTTTGTAGTTAATAATAAAATTCGTTGCTAATTTCATTTAGCGATATACTAGCGGCGAATTATCATAGACTTTTATTAGCGATAAAATTTCTAGCTAATTTTCTTTTTTGGGTAATACTCCTAATAAAGAATAGGAAAAAGCTGGACATCTTTTTAGGTGTAAAAGAAGTCAATTGTCTGATCAAATATTAGTTTCATGTTCTTCTGTTCACAATTCTGTATTTAGATTAAATAAATGATGAGAGTTTTAATTTATTTGGCGATAACTGTAAAAATAGTCTAATTATGACGAATCTTAAAAATGTTATTCAATACAGGAATATTAATGCATATGATCATCTAGTGAACATAGATCAACTAATTATCGTTGAGGCATAATACATTAAATATTCATATAATATTTACATATAGTCTAACTATAATATAGATTTACATTCTTATTGTGTCACCGTCTTTGTTGTGTACGTAGGCTTTGCTTAAACAAGGGCTCTTACATAATTATTGCTTAGTTCAGTTGCCTAATAGTACAATATTTCAATTTTCAAGTTTGTTTTGAATTTAAAAGTGTTTTAGATGACTTGGTCACGGCAGTCGTGTAAAGAACGGATCAACCAATAAATTAAAGTTTATTATCTATACGTAAAAATTAAAAGAACCTTTTTGTGGGCTTGATATGATGAACTGATTTTGGAAGAAGCGGTGTAGTCCTTTTTTTTAATTGCCATTTGAAATTCAAAGTCCACTAACTTCATTAATTCGTATTCATGCCAAATAACCTAGTAAAAAGCGTAAAATTCTTTTATTAAAAAGATTTTGAGGTTCAAACTCAAAGGTGTAATCTAATGAGAAAATTCCAACTATCCCATGACACCTTGATAGTAAGTCGTAGAGATTTGCTAATTAGCCAAACAAAGATAAAGCCGGTAGTGTATATATATTATAGGGGTCAAAAACACACCTTAAATATATATTTTTTTAGTTTCTTACCTGAACTATTAGGTATAATAGTTTCCTGTTGGGAGTTTTTGCTCTATGGTACTTTATAAAGCAGTACGGAAAGTATTTAACTATTACAAGTATTCGAAAGGATAAACAAAGATTTCAATAATATTTTCGACTAGAAATCTGAAAATTACAATATAACAACAAAGCGAAATTACGATTTTGTTGAAGACCGAAAAATGGAAAGCGGTTTATCTTTGAGTCGAGTGTGGCACTCTGTCCTTAAGACAATATTGCCCCGTATGTATCCTTTATACGTCCTGGACAATTTGTCTCCCAAGATAAAACAGCAATGGAACCCTTGAGCAAAGGAAACTTAAGAGCTACCGTGAAGAATATTGAGTAACGAAATGATGCTTGGAAGTTGTAGGAAGAAAACTGTTTTTGTTGTGTATTTTCGTGAGCTTTATGAACTCGTTATTTTTCTCGTTCTTTGTGGTACTCAACAATGGTGTAAGGGTGTGTTTATATAGGTGAGGAGGGGCTGAAAAGCGCCTCCATAATAGCCAAATAATGGCCATTATGGAGGTAGTAAAGTCACCAACATAAATGGTGAAAGAACCAACGGATTTGGCCATTATAGGAGGAGTAATTCAGCCAAAATAAATGGTGAATTGAGTGCTTGACGTTTGTTTTGACCATCGAAATTTCGAACTTCGGGGACCAAAGCTGTACATCTTGAAACTTCGGGGACCAAAGCGTACATCTTGAAACTTCGGGGACCAAAGCGTACATCCGAAAGAATTCGGTTCAAACTGTACATCTAAAACTTCGGGATCAAAGCGTACTTCGGCAAAGTTTTTCGGCCCAAAAAGATAATATCGAAGACCCACGACCCCACGACCCGTGACCGTGACCGTGACCGTGACCGTGACCCGAGAACCGGAACCGGAACCGGAACCCGAACCGGAACCGGACCGGACGGGACGGGCGGGCGGCGGCGGCGCGCGTGTGGTCTTTCCTCGAACCGAAGCACATCTAGGTCCTCCTCCTTTAAACACATGGGATACCCCTTGGGGTCCCAAAACCCAAACCAATTTCGAATCTTATATACACAACAATTCTTTCTTCCTCTACCGATGAGGGAGAATTACACACAATACCACATTTTCCATGCTTCAAACACCTTACTTCGTGAACCAATATCTCTTTCATTTCTCAATGAAATTTGACGATTCTTGGCCCTACGGTTATCTACGTACTTAGTAGATCATGCATGTGTGAAGAACCGGATTCTCCAACATACGTTACACTAGTGTTTAAGCCGTTAAAGTTGGTCGGTCGCAACTCCCGCCAAAGGCAAATTTCCAACAATCCCCTCTTGAAAGAGATTTTGGCGCACTCACATGGTGTCTTTTCATTTCCAGCAATATTTCGGCGGACCGATGTTGCATAAGGAGAGGTAGCCTCGGCTTTGAACCTTCCATAGTTGAATACCATCGGACTTACTTACTTGCGCGGTGAACGTGATGTCTTGAACCGTCGGTGTTTAGTGTAAGCCAAGACAACGGTACCAACACAACAAATTCCCTTACTCTCTTCTTCGTAATGTTTTGTCCGTTTTGGCCATGGACAACGTCTTGGATTCTTAAGTGCGTTCAATTTGAGGCGGCCCGTCCTCGCACTTAAATAGGTGGTCTCCTACAAGGTATCTGCTATACCCCACTTCACAAGTTTTAGGAACCATTAAAAGTTTCCCAAAGACCTAACCTCGGCGTTGAGGATCATTACGAGTTTTGAAAACTTAACCTTTACCCATACCTGCGAGATAGCACTTAACGTCTATCGCGGGAACGGCTTTGGATTTGGTGTTTCTTTTCGAAATCACTATCCGAAGTGCTCATGCTTCCACCGAAGCGATCAAGCGAACCTTTACAACTTAGTTTTCCCATTGAACCAAATTGCGGGATCTCCGGTTCGTAAGGTTGGGTTTCCATTTGTATTGGTCCGTATATTTTGGGTTTTAAGCCCATTCCCCTAGACAGCGAACGCTTGATCTCCGGGTAGTCCCTTAGTTTGTAAACAAGGAAGTGACACCCGTGATGATCAAGCGCCATACGGTCTTATGTCTCCGACGGATCCCGACGGATATGTCCAGACGCCGTCATCCGTGTCCTTCCTAAAGCCGATCGGCTAGCCACGTGTATAGCTGCTGAAGGCACGGGTTTCTCCCAATAAGGGACGTCCTCTAATGAGTCGTGAAGTTACTCAACTTCTTTCATGCTTTGTATAAAGCGATAAACTCCGATACCATCATGAATCGATCGATGCAAGTTTGCTTAGAGGATTTTCCAAGAACCACCATACACATTTACTTGTGGCTTTGGTGTTCTTCGGATACGATGTCCGGTTTGCATCACTTGTGTTCTCCCGAACCGCTGGACATCCGAATACAATAATCCGTAGATAAGCGAATAATTCGGATATCGTCATATCCGACTTAACGCCTTCTATTGATCATGTATTAAGATCATCGGTGAACCTTAGTTCAACTAATATGTTTGTAGGACGATACCGGGTCGGTTGTAGTGTGTACAATACATTGAACTACACGTGACTTTGTGCATATCACTCCTTGTCTATGGGTGCACCATGATTCCAATCGGTTCTATGATTCATATCCATTGGTGGCTTCAACGAGGCCCGTCAACTATTGACCGTCCGTTAGATGTCTTAGAAATCCAATTCCTAAGAAGTCATCGTGATACACATATCTTTCATATCGAGACTTTGTTTCAATATGATTTTCACTCTCGGACCGTTGGTTTTCCAACTGTTGGCTTTCTAACTTCGAGTCAATGTTTCGTGATCGATTCATTGTTTCTGTTTTATACGAGACTTTCGGGACCAAAATGTTAACATTTCGGGGACCAAAATGAAAGTTCGGGAAGAAGCCCAACGATTCGGACAAACCAATTCGATCCTCTTCTTCCAACTCTCCGGTTTGGAAGGTGTTTCAACACCCATGCCATGTAAGATTACAATGGCCCTGGATGTGAAGCTACTCACGGGGAGCACTTTTTACAACCCAAAGGTTCTTTTCCGGAGGAATATCAACCATTACACACGTATGGTTCTATATATGAAATCTATTTCTCCCTTTAGCTTCTTTCCAAAGCGGCGCTTTTGGAGATAACAATTATTTGTTAATTGTCCATGGTTCGTTCTCAACCATACAAGCTAGAAGGATCGGGACAAGTCTTTGTCCCCTCTTTGCTCCGTCTTGGTTCAACATCTAGAATCCCCGAGTTGCGCAGATACGGAATATTAAGTTCCGGATAGACGAAGCAACTTTCGAGTCATGAAGATACGAAACGTCTAGTTCCGGACGGTCGAGGCCCTCGCGGGTTCTTGTTAACCTTGAGCAATTGCTCCTTTTCCTTTTCCAAGGAAAGTTATCTCCAAAGAATTCAGCATTCTTTGACGCCAAGAGGCGATCAACACTATCTTGTTATTTGCGGATCCGGTGGATATGCAATCTACGATCTTAGGTCGAACTTGACTGTTTCGGTAGCCCATCTTTTACCAAGCTACCCCTCATAATTTGGACGTACGGCTTAGCGCTTGGCTAACACCGTTGGGCGAGGTGAGTAATGAGCAGTCGTTTACTAAACGATGCTTCACTTTCTCCCCCTCTATCACTACGAATTTCTCAATCCGTAGGCTTAGTTGATTTTCAACTTCTGTTTTATAGCGCTTATCCGCTTCAACAACTTCATCTTCGTTTTTCAATAACCAAAGGATACAATACGTTGTACCATTATCAATAAAGGTCATAACGTACTTGTCTCTCCCCCTCTATTTTGTATAAACTTCAAATCACCCAAGTAGGTGTGACTAAGTTCTAGAGGAGCGGTGCTTCTTTCGCTATTCCCTTGACGGAATTTGGAAAGGTGATTTTGCCTCTTCGTCTACCTCACATTCATTTTGAGGGTTTATGTCGACAGTAGGCAACAATCTCATCATCGTTAGCTTTTGAATGACTTGCTATTTAACGTGTCTTAATCTATGATGTCATAGATGCACGGATTACAATATATCATTCATTTGGCTATAGACATATTGTACCACTCTTAGTTTTTTACGGACCTGTTGGACTAGTCTCAAATCAGATTTGACCAACAACGTCCTTTAACCAAGTTATGAACATGTATCACCTCTTTTAGAGTGATCTCATTTCTTGAAGTCCTATTGAGGACAACCTCTCCAAACCCCTTTGATTTTAGAGGTGGCGTTGCTTCGCATGAACAACCTTTTGCCGTGGTTAGGGCGTAACCGGATCATATGTGATCTCGATACTCGGGTCCACTCTAGTTGCTTTGGCGATCGAGTGTCCAATTTCTTTCTCGCCTTTATTTAGGCCTTCGGATCATTTAGGACACTGGAAACTCGGCCCACCTTACTAGGTGTCCACCACTTTTCCTATGAAATGAATTTCGGCACCACTCCGGTCGCGCACGGAGGCCTTATATGTTGAGTGTCCAATATCATCATATCAAAGGAATTTCAGCCCACTCTAGTCGCCGGAGGCTTTGTATGACCGAGTGTCCAATATCATCCTATCAAAGGAATTTTGGCCCACTCCGGTCGCCGGAGGCTTTGTATGATTGAGTGTCCAATATCATCCTATGAAGGATCTTCGCCAAATAATATGACGGGCTCAACGTCATCAATTTTTAGACTTCTTCCGTTATGATTGGTGCCCGAGATAATTCTTGGCGCTTACTTAAGAGTGGTAACGAGTTTTCGCACGATTAATGGATCTTTCTCCATCGTATGTGCGAACATACTTTACACACTTTAACAATTACACTTAAAAGAACGGATCTTTTTAAGTCATTTACAATCCAATCTTTAAACGGGAAAGAAGATAAGATTAAACTTCTGATTTTAAAGCGTAAGGAATATAAATTATTTTCATATTCCTCCTTACTTTAATCCATTTTTAATCAGACATCATTTAATCTTTATTCTTGACAAGTAAGAAAAACTACTTATCCCTATTTCGGATTCTGGCTCACTTCAGTCACTTCATCAGACTGAGTGTCCATTTCCTTCTCACCATTATTCGGATCCTTTGTCCGGGACGGATATAGGCCTTCGCTACAAGATAGAATAACATCTTCACTCTTCTCCTCTTGTCCCGAGTTGACATCCTCGGGCTCTCGAGAGCGCTTGTTCCCACCGATCTTGGTAGCGGTGACACCATGAACACGTTCATCATCATCACTCTCTTCTACCAGAAAACCATTGCCATATCCAGATTTGGTCACACAACTTTTGACCGACATCTTTCGAACACTAATATTATTACAATACAATATTGTCTTAAGTTGTTGGGAGTTTTTCTCTATGGTACTTTATAAAGCAGTACGGGAAGTATTTAACTATTACAAGTATTCGAAAGGATAAACAAAGATTTCAATAATATTTTCGACTAGAAATCTGAAAATTACAATATAACAACAAAAGCGAAATTACGATTTTGTTGAAGAGGCGAAAAATGGAAAGCTGGTTTATCTTTGAGTCGAGTGTGGCACTCTGTCCTTAAGACAATATTGCCCCGTATGTATCCTTTATACGTCTGGACAATTTGTCTCCCAAGATAAAACAGCAATGGAACCCTTGAGCAAAGGAAACTCAAGAGCTACGTGAAGAATATTGAGTAACGAAATGATGCTTGGAAGTTGTAGGAAGAAAACTGTTTTTGTTGTGTATTTTCGTGAGCTTTATGAAGCTTGTTATTTTTCTGTTCTTTGTGGTACTCAACAATGGTGTAAGGGTGTGTTTATATAGGTGAGGGAGGGGCTGAAAGCTGCCTCCATAATAGCCAAATAATGGCCATTATGGAGGTAGTAAAGTCACCAACATAAATGGTGAAAGAACCAACGGATTTGGCCATTATAGGAGGAGTAATTCAGCCAAAATAAATGGGTGAATTGAGTGCTTGACGTTTGTTTTGACCATCGAAATTCGAACTTCGGGGACCAAAGCGTACATCTTGAAACTTCGGGGACCAAAGCGTACATCTTGAAACTTCGGGGACCAAAGCGTACATCGAAAGAATTCGGTTCAAAGCTGTACATCTAAAACTTCGGGATCAAAGCGTACTTACGGCAAAGTTTTCGGCCCAAAAAGATAATATCGAGAAGACCCACGACCCACGACCGTGACCGTGACCGTGACCGTGGCCGGAGCCGGACCGGACGGGACGGGCGGCGGCGGTGGCGCGCGTGTGGTCTTTCCTCGAACCGAAGCACATCTAGGTCCTCCCTCCTTTAAACACATGGGATACCCCTTGGGGTCCCAAAACCCAAACCAATTTCGAATCTTATATACACAACAATTCTTTCTTCCTCTACCGATGAGGGAGAATTACACACAATACCACACTTTCCATGCTTCAAACACCTTACTTCGTGAACCAATATCTCTTTCATTTCTCAATGAAATTTGACGATTCTTGGCCCTACGGTTATCTACGTACTTAGTAGATCATGCATGTGTGAAGAACCGGATTCTCCAACATACGTTACACTAGTGTTTAAGCCGTTAAAGTTGGTCGGTCGCAACTCCCGCCAAAGGCAAATTTCCAACATTTCCTGCCTAAATTATCACCAACCAATTTGCAAAACACACCTCAACTATCAGTTGTTCACTTTTTCTACTTCAACTATCACCAACTAGTTTCCAAAACACTCCTCATTAAAAGTGAACAATTGAGGTGTGTTTTGCAAACTAGTTGGTGATAGTTTAGGTTGGAAAAGTGAACAATTGATAGTTGAGGTGTGTTTTGCAAATTAATTGGTGATAGTTTAGGTACTAAACTCTCACATTTGATAGTTCATGTAGGAAATTCAAAAAAGGTTGATACTTGAAGTGTGTTCTTGACCATTATCTTTGTATTAGGTAAAAATGCATCTGGAGGCACTAAGCGTATACAAGAAGATTAGGGACTCCGAAAACCCCAACGGATCTCCACAAATGTCTTCCACTCCCAACAACTCCCGTCATGTCAGCCTACCTAGATCAGAGTGTTGCGGCACGCGTGGATGCAATGACATCAGTATGCTCATGTCACCATAACTCTCTAGGGTCGCAATAGTCTAGGTTTTATCTTATTTATGCAAGACTTAGAAGAGAAATAAAATACATTGTATTCTCTCTAGGCACACACTTGTAACTCAGATATCTCTCAAGCTAATAGATTATTCTCAGCTTTGGCTCTTATTTGATTCATAGCTTATTTTCGGATCTAACGTACAATTTTTCTTTACCTGCTTGTTACCGAATTTTTATTAGTGCTTTTTAATACCATACATTTGTAACCTAAATATTAATATCGGACTCAATCAAGAGGGTCTCCGGATCGGATTCGACCTACTTGTCTTTAAAATCTGGAATACAAATCTCTAACTGTATTTTTGGTAAAACTTATTTTTACCGGAAAATAGTTTGGCGTCATCTGTAGGGATAGACAGTTGTGGAGTCATCTCGATATGTAGTTGATCTTCTTTAAAAGAAAACCTCAACAGAAACGTTATAATTTACAACATGTCAGGTGAAGACAACGCCACTCGTAGAGCATAGGGACTTAGAGTAGTGCCAATACCAGCTAAACATTAAAACCCAACAAACCGTTTGGAAGCTTTGCGAATAGGAGAGGAGTTCGAACAAGGGCGACGAAGCGGCAAAAGCGGGTCTTCGATAAAATCGTTCAAAAAAAAACGTGATGAGGAAATTTCGGATAAAGCAAAAGCGGAGGAAACCCGAAGAGAAGAACCAGAGAGAAGAAGCTCAGCCAAATCTCAAACTAGCAAGCCCCAAACGATTGACAAAAGAGGATCTCTCACTAAGGAAATGATTGCATTTGTCCTGAAACATACCGAGCTGATGCTACGCATGGAAGCGACGGTAGCTGCTATAACTACTCATTCAATGGCTGGGACTCCAACATCGAATCAAAATACCGCAAAGGCCTCAGCTTCCTCTGAAACTAGTAAAAAGAAAGACAAAGGCGAAAGGACCGGTTAGATGCATTCACAGAAAGATTGCGATGAGTGAAAAAGGAAATGAATAAGCAGATGATCCAAATACCCAGTTCTCGCCCATCATAAAAGGCACGGGGGCCAGATGGTATGAGGTCATGATGTATCTAGAGATCGCAGCCCCATCTCAATTATAAAAAAGTTCAAGATGTCTGACATACCAAAATACGATGGCACCACAGATCCGGAAGAACACATCGTGACCTTCGAGGCAGCCGTCATCGTGCACGATCTCAAGCAACATGAAATTGAATATGTCATGCTCAAAAAATTCAGCCAAACGCTTATAAAGGGAGAACTCTCCTAGTATACTCACTTATCCAAAAAATTTATTGATTGTTTTGCTTCTCTTGCAAATATTTTTGTCAAGGCTCACGCAGGCGCCCGAAGGGTAGAAACTCACAAACAGGACGTGTTCACGATAAAGCATTGAGGGGATGATTTTTTGCGAGGTTTCGTGGATAGATTCTAGAGAGAAAGAATGTTGTTGCCATCTATCGCAGAAGATTGGGCGGCAGCCACATTCACAGACGGGTTGAACCCGGAAAGTTCAACGCCTCCAGAAAGCTGAAGGAAAGCTTAAAGGAATTCCCAGCGAAAACATGGAATGAAATAAATCTTAGGTACATAACTAAGATGTGGATTGAGGAAGAACATCGAGTGGAAACGTCTACATACATAGGAAGTCTCCCCCCGAGAAGGCCAAGCCAAGATATAACACTAATGCAACAATCAGTGGACGGTTCGAACCGTATGACGCCTGGAGGTTCTTAGGTACGGGGACGAGTCAAGGTAGCACCAGCAACCATCAAGGTCTAATTAAATGAGGCCCCCGATGCACAGAAGGGTCCGTGTCAAAAGGGACTAGCCCCCTGAAGCTATCTGACCACAACTTCAGTGCGGTAGAGATAGTGGTTGTAATGAAAACTCATGAAAAAGCCAGGTTCTCGGATAACGTGTGCACCAACACGGAGAAAAGGAACACGGAGTTATGGTGCCATTTTCATAGCATGCACGGTCACACCATAGAGGATTGTGGCAACCTGAAGATAGAAGTAGCGCAACTACTACGCGCAGGACATTTGAGGAAGTACATCAACGATCGAGCGAAGCTCAACTTAAGCAGGAATGATGGGAAAATACCGAGCCAAGCACCTCCGCCTACTCATAATATTCATATGATCTTCGATACAGAGGTGGTAAACAAGTTCATGTATACATCAATGAAAAAGTCCAAGGTCTCGATCACAACCATGAGCCGTTGGCGGGAACTCATGGAGAGTCAGGATGAGGTCCTGGTAATATTCTTGAAAATTAATAAATATTTTACTAAGCGTGTTTTGATTGATTCAGGAAGTTCAACAAACATCATCCAGCTGCAGGTCCTGAAAAATATACAGATGGATGAATCGTCACCCCCGTGACAAAGGTACTAGCAGGATTCAACAAGTCTAATGAGCTAACAAAAGGGGAAGTCAAGTTGATTGTTTGTGCCGATGGTATGAAATAAGTTACGACCTTGATGTCGTGTCTAGAGACATGACGTACAACGTAATACTCGGGAGGCCATGGTTGCACGCAATGTAGTCGGTCCCTTCAAATTATCACCAGAAGGTCAAGTTTCCCACACTTTGGGGGATATGAGAAATTAGAGAGAGTAGTAGTTGTTCCCAGTCGAAGGATGCATTGGCAATGGCTATTCATCGGAAGAGAGAAACAGACCAATAGCAATTATAGTCGCTGGGCTCAAACGGGATGCCCGGAGAAAGAATGGAGTAGCTTGCAGATGAAGGGTGCCCGAAGCAGATCTCTCCAAAAGGCTTCATTTTGCCACCAGAAAAAGATCCCGCAGACTCGACCATTGAGGAGTTGGAAAGTGTGACGTTTTTTAAGCACATCCCAAAAAAAAGGTATACTAGGGCTGAGAGCTCTCGCCCAGGCTCAGGAATGCATTTTGATATTATTTAACAGTTAACTCAAATTGCTTCGCTTGATCTTACCTTGACATAACAGGGATTCCCCCGGAGATAGCTATTCACCAGTTAAGCGGTGATCCTAATCATACTCAAGTGAGACAAAGGAAGCGACCGATATCAGAGGTCAAAGACCTATTCATAAGGGAAGAGGTGACATGCCTGCTCAATATAGGGTCCGTGTTGAGGGTCGATAATCCCGCATAGCTGGCCAACATGGTAGTGGTCCCTAAAAATCTCAACAAATTCCGAAAAGGACTTAAATGAGGCATGTCCTAAGGATTCGTTTCCCTTGCCATATATTGATCAAATGATAGATGATATGGCCGAACATGAATTGCTCAGCTTCTTGGACGCATACCCCAGATACAACTAGATTAGCCTGCACCCAGGTGATCAGGAAAAGACCTCTTTCATGACTAATCACGATAACTTTTGTTATAATGTAATGCCTTTGATCTTAAGAATACAGAGGCCACTTACCAAAGGTTGTTAAATAAAATGTTTGAAAAGCAAATTGGTCGTACTTTGGAGGTTTACATCGACGACATGCTGGTCAAGTTCCGAGAAGCTGAGGCTCACTTAGATTCCTTGGCTGAAATATTCAACGTCTTACAATGTCATGGCATGAAACTAAACCCAAAAAAAGTGCACTTTCGGAGTCAGATCTGGGAATTTTTTGGGTTTCCTCGTCTCCGGTCGTGACATTGAGATGAACCCCGATAAAGTAAAAGCTATCCAGTCAATGCCAGATGCACTGGACAACGTTAAAATGGTACAAAGGTTGACTGGAAAGGTGGCCTCCTTGGGAAGATTCATATCACGATCGACAGATCGGTGTTATGAAAATTTTAAACTCATGTAGAAGGATCATCGCTTTCTGTGGACACAAGAGTGTAATCAAAGCTTGCGAGACCTCAAGGCTTACTTGGCCAGACCTCATATAATGGCCAAGCCTAAAAAGAAAGAGAGACTACTCACCTATGTGATTGTCTCAATTGTGTCAATCGGTGTCGCCCTCATACAAGAATAAGGGGAACAACAGCTCCCCATTTATTATACCAGTAAGACGCTGATCGGGGCCGAGTCACGATATCCGAACATGGAAAAGTTGGCCCTAGCCCTCGTCACTGCCACACGAAATCTACGATCGTATTTCCAATATCATCTAGTAACTATCGTAGCCGACACTCCGCTGTAGGTATTATTGCATGGGGATAATCTTACGAGTTGACTGTCAAAATGGTCAGTCGGGATAAGCGAATATGATTTGGCCTATCAACCTTAGTCAGAGATACAAACGTCAAGCCTACCGGAGTTCGTGGCTGATTTTGCTCCCATAATACGATCCTACAAATCTCGAGGTATGAACCATTTCCTTTTTATTTTTATATTTTTCATAATCAGTTATGATCGCAGAATTGGGACTGGCATCAAGATTAGGACTGACCTGAAAGACGTCGAAGTGAATATCGGAAAATGCATGTTGTACTATTTTTCTTGACCGGAATTTTCCCCAAACGCAAAGAGAAACAATTTTCTCCTAGATATTGGGCCGAGGGCCATTTCCTTTCCTTGTACTTTTTAAGTTTTGTAAAAAATAAGCGTGTATTCAAATCTAAATATCTAATGGAATGTATAAAATAGGCTTGCTTTGAAAGCTTCCTACACTCTTACGTTGTTGGTACAAACGCGTCCTTTCGAAACCAATAATATCCACCTGGAACACACGACACATCCTATTGGCCTCAGAGCATGAAGAAAATATAGCGTTATGCCATTATGAGATGAGGTCGAGACGCCCTCGGTACCGAACAAAAAAGGGCCCTCATTTTATTATGAAATGGATTATTTAAATTTCCAATCATAAAATACGCGGTTGGAAGTAATATTCTCGAATTGGAGGAAACAATTGCTCGATGTCGTGCATATGATGAGAAGAAATAACATATGCACATCGCGGAACTTAAACACAAGTGTTCGAATTTGTCATAGAGCATAGTCCGGATGAGAGGGTCCTTGGGTGGAATGATCCTCATGGTTGAACTGCTCTACCTCAAAGGACCGGGTAATTAACACACCCGGCCACAAATCATACCAACATAACTAGAGTGACAACTAATAATCAAACGCCTCCCATATGGGACTTTAGGAAATTTGATACAAGAAACTCAGCAATTAAAACACAAGTAGAAAGGCACTGTTACTAAAAGAAATGCAAAAAGGGCCCAGAAAGCACGAGCAGTACTAACAAATAAAAATCAAATTATCTGCCAAAATAGGCCAAAAACATGTATAAAAAAGCCCCACGTAGGGAGTATAAAGGTCAAATTTTGGCAATCAGAGCGTCAGAATTTCCAACGGGGGCATGCGTCTCCGGCAGCACAACAACCGGAGGATCCTTCAGGAGGGCATGTCTGCACCATCTCCTCCCACTTTCGGAGCTATAGAAGGGCTCTCATGAGGCGTCACCACCTCTTTGCCTTTTCCGCTCACGCTCTCAGCCATGTGAACCTCGGGGGAGTGCATGTTATTCTCCGACAAGGTCTCCCCTTCGCCCTCGTGCGACTAACGCTCATCATCAGAAGACGAAGCAATGTCCACAGATAGGGCATGTATAGACAAAGCTTCATAAGCCCTTTCTTCTACCCTCAAAGCGTCATCCAAGACAGTCTCTATATTTATCAAGCCCTCTCAATTCTCATAGATAACTTGTCGATGAGCTTGGTACACAATAAAGGTCTTTTCAAAGATAAAATCTAGCTTCAGCTGCTGAATTTTAGCATCCGTGTTGGTATACCGACCTTCTGCAAAGCCTCCCGGAAGGAAGCATTACTGTTGGTCAGGCTCTGGTTGCATTTGACTTGCCTATCATAATGAGTCAACAGACCATCGTGCCTCCCCTCCAGTACCCTCAAGTCTCTTTTGGCGGAAGCCTTGTCCCTCTAACAGTCCTCGAGCTCAAACCCCATAATCTGTAGTCGCTCGGTCATCTCCATTTCCCTTCTGACTATGCTGGCAAAAAGCTCTTAGTGCTCCACCCACTTTCCCTGAAGGTTTAGGAGCTCCTTGTGAAATTTCGCAGCCTCCTAGTTGTAAACCTTCATGTCTTACTCAGACGCCAGATCAAAGGCTACCAAAAGAGTATCGTGAGTAGCTGGAAGAGGCTCTTGGGCATGTCGCTCTCCAACGTTTGATCTGACCTTTTTAACCGGGGGAGGAGAAAAATGAGATAATGAATTTTTGACTCTGGTAGAATCCTCGACCTCTAAGCCCCGACCCAATTGAGAAATAACATTTTTGATTTGTTGAAGGGCCGCATCTAGATCCTCGGGAACCTCCGCATGCGCTCGGACGGATGCCCCATTCGGAATGCCATGATTTTTCCCTTTCCAATTATGCTTTAGTTCAATCCTTGCCACGTCCGAATGAGAGAAGAAGTGTAGTCTAATATTTTTGGACCTATCGGGCCAAACCTGACATGGGTTCCGGAGTCCACACCATAACTGATAGAAAAAGAATGAAGATAGTCAGATACACTGATTAAGAAAGGTAAAACATTAAAGTCAAGCCTAAGCAAAGTACTTACGATCAAAATTCCATCACTCCGGGATAGGTGCTTCTGGGGTTTGATCAGGTCGCCCATCAAGACAATGACATATCTCTCCGTCCAACCTCGATCGGAGTCGTCATCAGTATTGTCAATCAGTGCATTTTGGAAACAACGAGATAGTTGAATAACCCATGCTCTGAAAATCTTAGGATAATATATGTGAATTAGGTGAGAAAGGGTGAAATCCTCATCCACCTGAGAAGAAAGGTATCGGAGACACGCAACCGTCCTCCAAAAAGACGAACCAATTTGGGCCAGGCAAATATCGTATTTTCGGTAGAACTCTAAAATCACAAGGTCGATAAGCTTGCCCAGCCACAAGGAAAATGGATACGTATATATAAAGGAATACCCCCGCCTAAAAGAAGTAATATTCTCCCCTTCCAAAGGTATAAGTACTTATGTATCACTTCAGCCATAGTCCACCTTTAGCCGACTCAAATAACAGGCAATCACGGTGGAGTTATATGAGTTCGCCGGCTGAGACCGTTCTGACTTCATAGAAATCAGGCGCTTCCAGAGATCCTTTAGAGAAGACCAACTACTAGGGACGTAGGCATCGGTCTATTGGACGGAAGAAGAAGCCCTTGATTTTTTCTTCCTCGATGTCCCGATGGTTGACGAAAAAGAGTCCAAGATATGAACTTTATGGACGGGGACGTCCGAGTCACCCCCTGCCAAGCTCCGAGCCCTTGTGGTAGCACCGCCAGCGACCAAAGAATTCGAAGACATGGTGATAGAGATTATGTCGAAAAAGAGAAGAGAAGAATGGTTGGTTGTTTGAAATTTTTTTGAAGAGTGAAACGTCAAAGGAACAAAATGAATAAGTGGAGTCCTTATGGGAAAGGCGGAGATAAAAAAGGGATAACGATTGAAAAGAAAATCAAGCCATCATTACGACTCTCATTCCCTAGACGGAGTATCAACGGATGCGTGACACGTGTAAAGTATGTGGTAACGGGTAGCAGATAATTTAATGCTATGGGATGGCGTGTAAAAGGGTGATGGACAACTGAATTGACGCACTATCCCCTAAGGACATCGTACCGCCACATTGGCGAGTTCTTTCACTTCTCGGTCCCTCGAGGCTCGAAAGGCCCAGAAAGTAGGGGACTATATGTATTAGGTAAAAATACATTCGAAGGCACTAAGTGTATACAAGAAGATTACGGACTTCGGAAATCCCAACGGATCTCCACAATTGTCTTCCACTCTCAGCAACTCTCATCACGTCAGTATGCTCACGTCACCTTAACTCTCTAGGGTCGCAATAGTCTAGGTTTTGTCTTATATGTGCAAGACTTAGAAGAGAAAGAGAACACATTGTATTCTCTCTAGGCACACACTTGTAACTCAAATATCTCTCAAGCTAATACATTATTCTCAGTTTTGGC
The DNA here is from genome assembly GCA_034509755.1 of Anisodus tanguticus. Lineage (NCBI taxonomy): Eukaryota > Viridiplantae > Streptophyta > Magnoliopsida > Solanales > Solanaceae > Anisodus > Anisodus tanguticus. The sequence goes on along the minus strand of CM067540.1, from coordinate 49,287,149 downwards.
TCTTATTCGATTCATAACTTATTTTCATATCTAACCTACTATTTTTATTTACTTGCTTGTTATCGAATTTTTACTAGTGCTTTTTAATACCATACATCTGTAACCTAAAAATCAATCCCGAACTCAATCAAGAGGGTCTCCGGATCGGATACGACCTACTTGTCTTTAAATCCTGGAATACAAATCTCTAACTGTGTTTTCGGTGGAAATCATTTTTACCGGAAAACAATCTCTATAGTACTATATTGTATGAGTTCGACAAAACTCTATAGTTTTAACTCAAATTTTATATTCCCTCCGTCCCAATTTATGTGACACTATTTGACTAGACACGGAGTTTAAGAAATAAATGATGACTTTGTTATGTTTACTAAAATGCCCTTAATTTAGTGCTTAGGTGCTTACTTTTGTTGATTTGTTTCTTCATAATAAGTACATATTCTAAATTAAGTGAGACTCTACAAGGGTAAAATAGAGATAATGTCATTAAATAGTTGTCAAATAAGGAAATGTGACATTTTTTTGGGACAAACGAAAAAGGAAATGGTGCCACATAAATTGGGATGAAAGGAGTATGCAAAATTTACCAAAACATATAAATATAATAAATTGCAAATTCAGTGACAAGCGAGATGTTGACATAACACTATTAATCCCCACTGATTTTTCACTGAAAAATGTTCAATTACTATTTTTCACTGAATGTCTGTGGAAAAATCTAAATAATAGAGTTTTCACATGAAAAAATTACGAAGTTTTTCAGTGTTTCAATGAGAATTTGTTTTCTATCATGCATTTTTCCAGTGATCTCGTTTGGTAAAAATGAGATGAAAAATTATGTTTTATAACATAAATTTTCCACTGAATAATCGGTGAAATTTTCTTTTATTTCTAATAGTATAATAAATGTAAATTCTGGATTCATTTTTAACGGAGATGACAATAGAACTGAAATACACATGCATTGCACTGAGTTGAGATTTAATTTGCTAAACAATAACTGAAATGCACATGCATGTGCAGTGAGTTTACTGTGATCACTACTTTGAAGTTTGAACTGGCAGTCAAATCCAAGGGCATCACCCACCAGTCCACCACTAAAGTTAAGTTGGAAAACTATATGAAAATGACCAAAAAGGATGATTTCTTTTGTCCACCTGATCAGAATCTTCCTTACGGAAAAAAGGGGTCCCATTTAACTTCCAAACAAATAATATACCAAATTGGCAGGTCCACAAAGCACAAGCTAGCTTGTATTTGCAGGCATATCAAGTTTGGTCAGTGGTCCGCTCCTAACTCCCCCAACCCTAGGGCATTTTTTTTATATCCAGTTTTTTGAAACTATTCCTGAAGATAGTAATCCCGATCCCTTAGCATTACTACCAGTAAATCGTGGTATGTGCCTGAATGAACAGGTTTGAGAATATAGCAACTGATATCACTTACAAGGTCCTACCGCAGAAGAGAGCAAATTGCTTCCACCAGAATTCGAACTCACGTTGTAGGCCTCCAGGTGGATTTTAAGTTCCATCCGCCGCAAACTATTTGTTGAGAATATAATCAAATATTAAAAGTATGTTTTATCTAACAGCTTAACCTTTTAGATCAGATGGTCACACACTTCAATATGGTATCAAAGCAGACCAAACGTCCTGGGATCGAATATCACCGCCACCCATTATCAAAAAGAATTTTCACGTGCTTGGACCATGAAAAAAAATCAGGCCATTACGTGAGGGGGCGTGTTGAGAATATAATCAAATATTAAAAATGTATTTTATCTAACCGCTTAAGCTTTTAGATCAGATGGTTACACTCTTCAATACTATTTTTGTTATATATTCCTCTTTTAGTTATTTCTACCTAATAATGTAGGAGTTTTCATCCATCCACTTTTGACCCTTCATAATTATATTATTAGGAGTTTCCATCCATCCACTTTTGACCCTTCATATTTATTTATTTACAAGGTAAATCGTTTGACATGTTTAATGTATTCTTTGATCCGTCAAATATGTTACATATCTAGCTTCTTTTCCAAATACATTACCCATACTCGAAGCGTTTAACTAACTTGAGTATTGACTTATTGTGTTCAATATAATTTTCGTTGCGTGTCAATGGATAATTATATACCAGCATATAGGTGTGACATTACAGTCATTGGATGTTCTGTTGGAAATTTGCCTTTGGCGGGAGTTGCGACCGACCAACTTTAACGGCTTAAACACTAGTGTAACGTATGTTGGAGAATCCGATTCTTCACACATGCATGATCTACTAAGTACGTAGATAACCGTAGGGCCAAGAATCGTCAAATTTCATTGAGAAATGAAAGAGATATTGGTTCACGAAGTAAGGTGTTTGAAGCATGGAAAGTGTGGTATTGTGTGTAATTCTCCCTCATCGGTAGAGGAAGAAAGAATTGTTGTGTATATAAAATTCGAAATTGGTTTGGGGTTTGGGACCCCAAGGGGTATCCCATGTGTTTAAAGGAGGGAGGACCTAGATGTGCTTCGGTTCGAGGAAAGACCACACGCGCGCCGCCGCCGCCGTCCGGTTCGGTCACGGAGTCACGGGTCACGGGTCGTGGGCACGTGGGTCTTCCGATATAATCTTTTTGGGCCGAGAAAACTTTGCCGAAGTACGGTTTGATCCCGAAGTTTCGGATGTACGATTTGGACCGAGAATTCTTTCGGATGTACGGTTTGGTCCCGAAGTTTCAAGATGTACGAGTTTGGTCCCTCAAGTTTCCGAATACGGGACATCAAAGCGTTGCCAAGCACTCAATTCACCATTTATTTTGGTGAATTACTCCTCCTATAATGGCCAAATCCGTTGGTCTTTCACCATTTATGTTGGTGGCTTTACTACCTCCATAATGGCCATTATTTGGCTATTATGGAGGCAGTTTTTCAGCCCCTCCCTCACCTATATAAACACCCCCTTACACCATTGTTGAGCACTAAGAATGACCAAGGAGAACACCAAAAACAGTGCACGAAAATACACAACCGAAAATAGTTTTCTTCCTACAACTTCCAAGCATCATTTCGTTACTCAATATTCTTCACGGTAGCTCTTGAGTTTCCTTTGCTCAAGGGTTCCATTATTGTTTTATCTTGGGAGACAAATTGTCCAGGACGTATAAAGGATACATACGGGGCAATATTGTCTTAAGGACAGAGTGCTACACTCGACTCAGCAAAAACAATTTACATTTTTCCGTCTTCTACAAAACTGGAATTTACAGTTTTTACTTGTGTAACGATTGTAATTTCAGATTCCATGTTGAATTATTGAAATCTTTGTTTATCCTTTCGAATACTTGTAATAGTTAAATACTTCCCGTACTGCTTTATAAAGTACCATAGAGCAAATCTCCCAACAACTTAAGACAATATTGGTATAGTATTACTATTAGTGTTCGAAAGATGTCGGTCAAAAGTTGTGTGACCAAATCTGGATATGGAAATGGTTTTCTGGTAGAAGAGAGTGATGATGATGAACGTGTTCATGGTGTCACCGCTACCAAGACTGGTGGAAACAAGCGCTCTCGAGAGCCTGAGGATGTCAATTGGGACAAGAGGAGAAGAGTGAAGATGTTATTCTATCTTGTAGCAGAAGGCCTATATCTGTCCCAGACAAAGGATCCGAATAATGGTGAGAAGGAAATGGACACTCAGTCTGATGAAGTGACTGAAGTGAGCCAGAATCCGAAATTGGGATAAGTATTTTTCTTACTTGTCAAGAATAAGGATTAAATGACAAGTATTTTTCTTACTTGTCAAGAATAAAGATTAAATGATGTCTGATTAAAAAAAAAATAGATTAAAGTAAGGAGGAATATGAAAATAATTTATATTCCTTACGCTTTAACAAATCAGAAGTTTAATCTCATCTTCTTTCCCGTTTAAAGATTGGATTCGGTAAACGACTTAAAAAGATCCGTTTTTTTAAGTGTAATAATTAAAAGTGTGTAAAGTATGTCGCACATACAATGGAGAAAGATCCACTAACTGTGCGAAAACTCTTACCACTCTTAAGTAAGCGCCAAGAATTATCTGGGCACCAATCATAACGGAAGAAGACTAAAAGCTAAAGACGTTGAGCCTGTCATACTATTTGGCAGAAGATCCTTCATAGGATGATATTGTACACTCAGTCGTAAAAAGCCTTCGGGCGACTTGAGTGGGCCAAAATTCCTTTGATATGATGATATTGGACACTCAGTCATATAAAGCCTCCGGGCGACTGGAGTGGTGCCAGAATTCATTTCATAGGAAAAGTAATGGACGCCTAGTAAGGTGGGCCAGAGTTTCCAGGTCCTAAATGATCTGAAGGCCTAAATAAAGGCAGTAAAGAAATTGGGCACTCAGTCTGCCAAAGCAACTAGAGTGGACCCGAGTATCGAGATCACATATGATCCGGTTACGCCCTAACCACGGGCAAAATGTTGTTCATGTGAAGCAACGCCACCTCTAATATCAAAGGGGCTGGAGAGGTTGTCCTCAATAGGACGTCAAGGAATGAGATCACTCTAAAAGAGGTGATACATGTTCCTAACTTGGTTAAAGGACGTTGTTGGTCAAATCTGATTTGAGACTAGTCCAACAGGTCCGTAATAACTAAGACTGGTACAGTATGTCTGTAGCCAAATGAATGATATATTTGTAATCCGTGCATCTATGCCATCATAGATTAAGACACGTTAAATAGCAAGTCATTCAAAAGCTAACGATGTTGAGATTGTTGCCTACTGTCGACATAAACCCTCAAAATGAATGTGAGGTAGACGAAGAGGCAAAATCACCTTTCCAAATTCCGTCAAGGGAATAGCGAAAGAAGCACCGCTCCTCTAGAACTTAGTCACACCTACTTGGGTGATTTGAAGTTTATACAAAATAGAGGGGGGAGACAAGTACGTTGTGATCTTCATTGATGATGGTACAATGTATGGAATCCTTTGTTTGTTAAAAAAACAAAGATGAAGTTGTTGAAGCGGATAAGCGCTACAAAGCAGAAGTTGAAAGTCAACTAACCCTACGAATTGAGAAATTCGTAGTGATAGAGGGGGAGAATGTGAAGCATCGTTTATTAAACGACTGCTCATTACTCATCTCAGTCTAACGGTGTTAGCCAAGCGCGAAGTCGTACGCCCAAATTATGTGGGGTAGCTTGGTAAAAGATGGGCTACCGAAACAGGTCAAGTTCGACCTAAGACTGTAGATTGCATATCCACTGGATCTGTAAATAACAGTAGTGCTGATCGCCTCTTGGCATCAAAGAATGCTGAATTCTTTTAAGATAGCTTTCCTTGAAAAAAAAAGGAAAAAGGAGTAATTGCTCAAGGTTAACAAGAACCCACGAGGGCCTGACTGTCCAGAACTAGACGTTCCGTATCTACAGGACTCGAAAGTTGCTGGCTATCCGGAACTTAATATTCCAGATCTGCAGAACTCAGGGATTCTAGATGTTGAACCGAGACAGAGCAAAGAAGGGGACAAAGACTTGTTCCAGTCCTTCTAGCTTGTATGGTTAATAATGAACCATGAACAATTAACAAATAATTGGTATCTCCAAAAATGCTGCTTTGGAAAGAAGCTAAAGGGAGAAATATATTCTATATATATAGAACCATACTTGTGTAATGGTTAATCTTCTTCCGGGAAAAGAACCTTTGGGTTGTAAAATGTGCTCCCCTGTGAGTAGCTTAACATCCAGGGCCATTGTAGTCTTGCGTGGCATGGATGTTGAACTAGCCTTCCCAACCGCGAGTTGGAAGAAGAGAATCGAGTTAGTTTTTCGAACTGTTGGGCTTCTTCCGAACTTTCGATTTGGTCCCCGAAATGTTTACATTTTAGTCCGAAAGTTTCGGATAAAACAGAAACAATGAATCGACCACGAAACATTGGCTCGAAGTTAGAAAGCCAACGAGTTGGAAAACCAACGATCGAGAGTGAAAATCATATTGAAACAAAGTCTCGATATGAAAGATATGTGTATCACGAGATGACTTCTTAGGAATTGGATTTCTAAGACATCTAACGGACTGGTCAATAGTTGACAGTCTCGTTGAAGCCACCAATGGATATGAATCATAGAACTGATTGGAATCATGGTGCACCCATAGACAAGGAGTGATATGCACAGGTCACGTGTAGTTCAATGTATTGTACACACTACAACCGACACGGTATCGTCCTACAAACATATTAGTTGAACTAAGGTTCACCGATGATCTTAATACATGATCAATAGAAGGCGTTAAGTCGGATATGACGATATACGAATTATTCCCTTATCTACGGATTATAGTATTACGGATGTCCGGCGGTTACGAGAGAACTTTGTGATGCAAAGCTGGACATCGATCCGAAGAACACCAAAGCCACAAGTAAATGTATATGGTGGTTCTTATAAAATCCTCTAAGCAAACTTGCATCGACCGATTCATGATGGTATCGGAGTTTATCGCTTTATACAAAGCATGAAAGAAGTTGAGTAACTTCACGACTCATTAGAGGACGTCCCTTATTGGGAGAAACCCGTGCCTTCAGCAGTTCTACTTGTGGCTAGCCGATCGGCTTTAGGAAGGACACGGATGACGGCGTCTGGACATATCGTCGGGATCCGTCGGAGACATAAGACCGTATGGCGGTTGATCATCACGGGTGTCACTTCCTTGTTTACATACTAAGGGACTACCCGGAGATCAAGTGTTACTGCTGTCTAGGGGAATGGGCTTAAAACCCAAAATATACGGACCAATACGGTGGAAACCCAACCTTACGAACCGGAGATCCCGGTAATTTGGTTCAATGGGAAAACTAAGTTATGAAGGTTCGGTTGATCGCTTCGGTGGAAGCATGAGCACTTCGGATAGTGATTTCGAAAAGAAACACCAAATCCAAAGCCGTTCCGCGATAGACGTTAAGTGCTATCTGCGGTATGGGTAAAGGTTAAGTTTTCAAAACCTGTAATGATCCTCAACAGTTGAGGTTAGGTCTTTGGGAAACTTTTAATGGTTCCTAACACTTATAAAGTGGGGTATAGTAGGATACCTTGTAGGAGACCACCTATTTAAGTGTGAGGACGGGCCGCCTCAAAATGAACGCACTTAAGAATCCAAGACGTTGTCCATGGCCAAAACAGACAAAACATTACGAAGAAGAGAGTAAGGGAATTTGTTGTGTTGGTACCGTTGTCTTGGCTTACACTAAACACTGACGGTTCAAGACATCACGTTCACCGCGCAGTAAGTAAGTCCGATGGTATTCAACTATGGAAGGTTCAAAGCCGAGGCTACCTCTCCTTATGCAACATCGGTACGCTGAAATATTGCTGGAAATGAAAAGACACCATGTGAGTGCGCCAAAATCTCTTTCAAGAGGGGATTGTTGGAAATTTGCCTTTGGCGGGAGTTGCGACCGACCAATTTTAACGGCTTAAACACTAGTGTAACGTATGTTGGAGAATCCGGTTCTTCACACATGCATGATCTACTAAGTACGTAGATAACCGTAGGGCCAAGAATCGTCAAATTTCATTGAGAAATGAAAGAGATATTGGTTCACGAAGTAAGGTGTTTGAAGCATGGAAAGTGTGGTATTGTGTGTAATTCTCCCTCATCGGTAGAGGAAGAAAGAATTGTTGTGTATATAAAATTCGAAATTGGTTTGGGGTTTGGGACCCCAAGGGGTATCCCATGTGTTTAAAGGAGGGAGGACCTAGATGTGCTTCGGTTCGAGGAAAGACCACACGCGCGCCGCCGCCGCCCGTCCGGTTCCGGTCACGGGTCACGGGTCACGGGTCACGGGTCGTGGGCTGTGGGTCTTCTGATATAATCTTTTTGGGCCAGAAAACTTTGCCAGAAGTACAGTTTGATCCCAGAAGTTTCAGATGTACAGTTTGGACCAGAATTCTTTCAGATGTACAGTTTGGTCCCTGAAGTTTCAAGATGTATAGTTTGGTCCCTCATGTTTCCAGAATCTGGACAGTCAAAGTAGTTGCCAAGCACTCAATTCAGCCATTTATTTTGGCTGAATTACTCCTCCTATAATGGCCAAATCCGTTGGTCTTTCACCATTTATGTTGGTGGCTTTACTACCTCCATAATGGCCATTATTTGGCTATTATGGAGGCAGTTTTTCAGCCCCTCCCTCACCTATATAAACACCCCCTTACACCATTGTTGAGCACTAAGAATGACCAAGGAGAACACCAAAAACAGTGCACGAAAATACACAACCGAAAATAGTTTTCTTCCTACAACTTCCAAGCATCATTTCGTTACTTAATATTCTTCACGGTAGCTCTTGAGTTTCCTTTGCTCAAGGGTTCCATTCTTTGTTTTATCTTGGGAGACAAATTGTCCGGGACGTATAAAGGATACATACGGGGCAATATTGTCTTAAGGACAGAGTGCTACACTCGACTCAGCAAAAACAATTTACATTTTTCCGTCTTCTACAAAACTGGAATTTACAGTTTTTACTTGTGTAACGATTGTAATTTCAGATTCCATGTTGAATTATTGAAATCTTTGTTTATCCTTTCGAATACTTGTAATAGTTAAATACTTCTCGTACTGCTTTATAAAGTACCATAGAGCAAATCTCCCAACATGTTCTAAGAGCTATCATGCTAGATATTAGGTGGTAAAATGGTTAAATTTAAGGTTGTATATTCGTCCGACCCAATTCATTTTAAATGGGTTGGATATCCGATTATTTCAAAAGTGTAATTATGTATCCACACATATTATCCATCATAGAATATGGATAATTCATGGATATCCGCCAACTGAATCCCACTAAAGTATGTAAGGGTGTAGGAACAGCTAATAAGTACACTTATTTAAAAGAGAAAAAGAAGAAATGATCGTAACCTGGGAGTACTTATTCTTTTACACCAATATTTCTCTTTTTCTTCATTGATAAAATTAAGATTTAGTTTGCTACATTTTTTTTATATTTTGAATAAATTTATTCATTCCATTCTCCTAGTCAAATATGGTCAAAAGAACTACTAACATATGAGATTTTGACTTATTTGAAAATATGCTTTTTAATAGGTATTGAAAACAATTATTTCCCATAGAGATTGAACGTAAAATTTGTTCGTTATTTTTGCTCTATGGTACTTTATAAAGCAGTACGGGAAGTATATAACTATTACAAGTATTCGAAAGGATAAACAAAGATTCAATAATTCAGCTAGAATCTGAAAATTATAATAGAACCACAAAACTGAAATTACAATTTTGTTGAAGACGGAAAAATGGAAACTGTTTTTGCTGAGTCGAGTGTGGCACTCTGTCCTTAAGACAATATTGCCCCGTATGTATCCTTTATACGTCCTGGACAATTTGTCTCCCAAGATAAAACAACAATGGAACACTTGAGCAAAGAAACTCAAATGCTACCGTGAAGAATATTGAGTGACGAAATGATGCTTGGAAGTTGTAGGAAGAAAACTATTTTGGTTGTGTATTTTCGTGTGTTGTATGAACTGTTGTTCGTATATCATGTATATTTCTCAACAATGGTGTAAGGGGGTGTTTATATAAGTGAGGGAGGGGACTGAAAAACTGCCTCCATAATAGCCAAATAATGGCCATTATGGAGGTAGTAAAGTCACCAACATAAATGGTGAAAGACCAACGGATTGGCCATTATAGGAGGAGTAATTCAGCCAAAATAAATGGCTGAATTGAGTGCTTGGCGTTTTTGTTCTCTTCTGCCAAATTCTGACTTTCTGGAAACTTCAGGGACCAAACTGTATATCTTGAAACTTCAGGGACCAAACTGTACATCCGGAAACTTCGGGATCAAAACCGTACTTACGGCAAAGTTCTCTGGCCCAAAAAGATAATATCAGAAGACCCACAGCCCGTGACCCGTGAACCCGACGGGCGGGCGGCGGCGGCGCACGTGTGGTCTTTCCTCGAACCGAAGCACATCTAGGTCCTCCCTCCTTTAAACACATGGGATACCCCTTGGGGTCCCAAACCCCAAACCAATTTCGAGTCTTAAATACACAACAATTCTTTCTTCCTCTACCGATGAGGGAGAATTACACACAATACCACACTTTTCCATGCTTCAAACACCTCACTTCGTGAACCAATATCTCTTTCATTTCTCAATGAAATTTGACGATTCTTGGCCCTACGGTTATCTACGTACTTAGTAGATCATGCATGTGTGAAGAACCGGATTCTCCAACATACGTAACACTAGTGTTTAAGCCGTTAAAGTTGGTCGGTCGCAACTCCCGCCAAAGGCAAATTTCCAACAAAATTAATAGAAACAAAAGCTAAGAACCATAATTGATCAGAAGAAATGAAAGGAAAAAAAGAAGAAAGAGAAGAAGGCAGATTGAAGAAAAGAAGCTCACCCATTTTTTATCTGAATAAAATATGGCTGATCGATATTTTATCCATTTTCACCCAACTCATTTTCGACCCGCCATATCCACCTGATCCACCCGTTTGTCACCCCTACTAGATATCTAAAATCCAACGAAGTAAGTTGTCTAGAACAGAAGGCCTACACAATCTCATAACAATTAGTAGTAGATATTACAGTTTAGAAAATAACAATACACTTATATTAGGTCTAGGTAGAAATAAATACGGAGTATTAGATTTAGAGAACTCCCAATTTACTTTACTACTAGTACTGGAATGGACTAAGCCCAAAGACTGGACATTTAGAGGATATTACTTAGCCAACATCCAACTACTTCAGGATTTAAGTGTGTATATGATTGATATATTTCAAAGATTCACTGAACTTCGTTTACGTCATACTTAACATTGACAACATGTACTCTTTTTAAATATTTTTCGCTTTGCTTATTTTAGTCCTTTCTTTCTTCTTTCGTAATCAATTACATACCTCTTTCTTTCTTCATGGCAAGAGAAATATGAGGAAAATGGTAAATAGAACTGGAAAAACTGAAGGAATGGGTGCCCTCCTCATAAATAAAAGATAATTGAACCTTTTACTTCCTTTGGGCAAAAAAGATACTATATATAGGTTCTATGGAGGGAGAGATAGGAAAATGACCTTACTTTCACAAAGGAATAAGTGCACTATTATAAATGGGTCATTATTGAAAATGATACTATAGTGTATCTTTGGAAGCTGAATATTTAATTTGCTATTTATTTTTTGGTTGGACCACCAATAATCATAGTATCTCCCAACACATCTAACACTTTAATCCCCTTCAATAAGGTTTTCACTTTATTTTCTTGTAGCTTTCCTTGTAAGGTATAAAGTTGTCCATGACATTTAATACAATACGGTGATTATAATGCCGGTTGTTCCAACCAAATATACAACAACACACTCACTGTAATTCATAATTGAGGTTTGAAGAGAGTATATTGTACGTAAATCTTACCTCTATCTTTGAAGATAAAGAAGTTGTTTTCGATAAATCCTCAACTTATTCCAAACAAAAAGAATAAAAAAGGGGACAATTCGATGCACTAAGCTCCTGTTATGATCGACATTCAAAGAGAAATCATACCACATTGATATATCGTAAGCAACCCAAATTAGATCCAAGTTGAGCTTTATGAGTTCGAATTTTTAAATTTATCACATCTCATTTAATTAAGGGGAAACGACACCAAATACCCCTAAAATGTAAGATATTTACCCGACTCATGCCTCTACTAAACTAATTTCGCTTCTTACCCAACCGACAGAAAATATTTTCGCGAGTAGCAGCCTCTCGTCCAAAACACTTCTTTCACGATATCATCGCAATATATTTATATATCATGATGGTATCATGGAGGACTAAGAGAATGACTGATACAGTCCTCCATGATACCATCTAAATATATTTATATACCACGATAGTACCATGGAGGACTAAAAAGTGTCTCATTGAAGGACTGAAGCAGTCCTCCATGATACTATTACAGTATATTTATATAAGATAGTATTATAGAGGTTTTTTTTATAGAAAAGTTTGTCTTTTTGAATAAATGAATATGATCCTCTGTGATACCATCTCAATATATTTATATACCATGATGGTATCCTGAAGGATTAAGAGAAGTATTGAAGCAGTCTTCCATGATACAATCCCAGTATATTTATATACCATGTTGGTATCATAATTTTGGGGGAATTTCAAGTAAATAGTCTTGATATTTTCTGGGGGTACGAAAGTAATTGGGGCAGAGACAGATAAATATTTTGCCTCCAATGAGCATGCATGACCTTTTCCCAGGGTCTGGAATCTATTAGTTACACTTATTTAGCAAAAAATATACATATATAGAGAGTTTGAGACAAGGCTACTGAGTTTGAACAAATCCATATATCTGCCCTAGTAGACAACTTTACCCTTATGGAAATACATTATTCCACGGCTTGATACCCTAGACAAATGATACGTAACTCTTACCATTGTGTCAAAACTAGTATTTCTCTGATCTCCTATTGAGCTAGGGTACTAATTGTTGAAACATTCATTTCCAGAGACTGATATACACCAGATATACACATGATATACACAAACAAGAAAGAAGTAAAGGATGAAGAAGATATTGAAGATGAAGAAGAAGATGAAGTAGGTAATATTCTGATTTCATTAATTTTGAATTGATCATTACAATGGCATATGTATGCCTTACATACATATCACATAATTAGCCTTATTGGATAGATATTACAACTTTTCTGACAACTTCCATAGGCTCCTAACTAACTTATTAACTTCTTAACTAACTTCCTACCTTCATTAACTAACTCTTACTTAATCTTCTCAATAGGCTCCTTCAACTTGGATGCTGAAAAAATGTTCAGCAGACCATGCTTGGAACATATGTGTTGATGTTGAATTCTGGTTAGTCCTTTAGTGAGTAGGTCTGCAGGTTGATTTACAGTGTTTATATATACTATTTTTACTATACCTTTCTGAATTTTTTCCTTTATGGAGTGGAGATCAATTTCTATATGTTTAGTTCTTTCATGAAAGACATAATTTGCAACAATTTGCATTGCTGACTTGCTGTCTGTATATACTGTTACTGGTAGATTAATATTAATATCAATTTCTTTTAGTAAGCCAAGTATCCAGATTAGTTCAGCAATAGTTCCTGCTAGACTTCTATATTCAGATTCAGCTGAGCTCTTGGAGATTGTAGTTTGTATCTTTGATTTCCAGGATATAAGAGAGTTGCCAAACTTCACAATGTAGCCTGTAACTGACCTCCTTGTATGAGGACAAGCAGCCCAATCTGCATCACAATATGCAGTCACTGTATCTTGTGTATTGCTAGACATGAGAATACCCTATGCAGGCTGGTTTTTTATGTATTTCACTATCCTCGTAGCAGCATTAAGATGAGACCTTTTTGGTTGTTGTAGAAACTGAATGAGTGTCTGAACACTATAGGCTATGTCTGATGTTGTAATTGTTAGATACAACAATTTTTCTATCAGCCTTTGATATGAACTGATGTCAAGCAGTAGTTCATCTCCTGATGTTGATCTTTATTTACCTGTTTCTTGATGTCTCTGTACATGATCATCATACTCTTTTGTAGTCAATTTTATACTTCGGTCTATAGGTGTATTAATAGGTTTATCTGCAGCCAGTCCTAGCTCAGAGATGAGTTCTAGTGCATATTTTCTTTGATGCATTAGGATTTCTCTTTCTGATCTTGCAAATTCTATTCCTAGAAAGTATTTTAACTCTCTCATATCTTTTATCTTGAATGCATATTGTAGAGCCTGTTTTGTTTCTTCTATCAGCTCTATGTTATCACATGTAATTAACATGTCATCTACATAGACCAATACTAAAGTTATCCCCTTTTCAGTTTTCTTTGTAAATAATGAGTGATCATATTGAGACTGTCTGAACTCCATTTGTACCAGTGCTTCTGTAAGTTTAAAATTCAATTGTCTTGGTGCATGTTTGAGTCCATATAAGGATTTGTTCAGCCTACATACATGTTTGTCCCCATGGCTGATGAATCTTTGTGGCAGCTCCATATATATTTCATCATATAGATCCCCTTGTAGAAAATCATTATATACATCCATTTGGTGTATGTGTCAATGTCTAGAGGCTGCTATTGATATAATGGATCTCACTGTGACCATCTTAACAACTGGAGAGAAGGTTTCTTGATAATCTATTCCTTATTTTTTATTGTAGCCTTTGGCCACAAGTCTAGCTTTGAGTCTTTCAATCTCACCTGTGTCTTTGTATTTGATTTTGTAAATCTATTTACATCCTATTGGAGATTTGCCTTTGGGTAAAGGGACAATATCACATGTGTGATTATCTTGTAAGGCTTTTATTTCTGCTTTCATGGCTTCTATCCATCCAGGATCTTTAGATGCTTCATTATAGGTCTTTGGTTCAACTATTTCTGAAAAAGAGGTAAGGAAAGCCTTGTATTCTGATGTGATATTGTCATAGGACATATAGCTATCTATTGGATATTGAATAGTTGTAGTGTCTGATTTCTTTGTTATAAAATCTTTAAGCCATATTGGTGGTTGTTTTGATCTGGTAGACTTCCTGAAAGTTGTTATATTAGTTGTCTGAGTTGGAGCTTGAGTTACAAAGGTAGGAATTATATTAGAATCATTCTGGTTTGTTGGTAAGGTTTGAGTTACTGTGTTGGTTTCAATTTGAGTTGTATCTTCTATGTTCAAATTGTTATTGTCTTATGTTAGATTGTTATAGTTATATCTATTTGCAGTTTCTTGTGAAGGGAGCTGATACTTACTGTAGGTATAGGCATATATATATCTGTCATATGATATCTATCATTTGGATCACTTTGAAAAACTATTTTTTCTGGTGTCTTTTTTTTGAAGGGAAACTCAGTTTTCCTGAAGGTAACATCTCTATTAACAAAGAATATCTTATTTTCTATGTCATATAGAACATATCCCTTTGATTCTCTGAGTATCCCATAAGAACACAATATCTTATTCTAGATTGTAGCTTATCATATATGGATAAGTCCTTAGCAAAGCATAAACAACCTAATTTCCTTAGATGAGTGATAGAAGGTTTTTTCTTATAAAGTTTCTCATAAGGAGTCATTCCAGTAACAGAAGATGGAAGTCTATTTATCAAGTACACAACAACCTGAACACAACCCCCAGAATCTTAATGGAATGTTGGCTTGAAATCTTATAGCTCTAGTTATTTCAAGTATATGCCTGTGTTTTCTTTCTGCCACACCATTTTATTGTGGTGTATAGGCACAAGACTTTTGGTGTATAATACCTAGGTTAAGAAATATATTAGTGCATACTTCATTTACAAACTCAGTCTCATTATCATTTCTGATTATTTTTACTGTTTTATTAAACTGAGTTTGTACAAAAGCTATGAATTATTTAAAAACAACACACACATCTGACTTAAGATTAAGTAGGTATAGCCAAGTCATTCTTGTATAATCATCTACTACTGTGAGGAAATACTTCTTTCCATTATGAGTTGATACTTTGTAAGGACCCCATACATCCATATGAACAAGATCAAACTCTGAATTACTTGTACTATTACTAAGAGTAAAAGCAGTCTACATTGTTTAACACATGGACAAACATTACAATTCTTTACAATTCTAGCTATAGTTTCAGGTATTGCTCTAATTAATTTACTTAGAACATTGCTAGATGTGTGTCCAAATCTTTTGTGCCATACTTCTATTTCTTCCTCAGCAATTGCTTCATGTTCAGTAGTTCTTCTCACATTTAGGCCTAACTTCACTTGGTCATTTATGAGTTTTGATTATGGCTGATTTACTAGTATGTATAACCCATTCTGTAAACTACCAATCTCCTTCACCTCCCACTGTAAAGATCCTGAAAGATACAAAAATCAGGGTAGAAGGTTGTTGCACACTTCAGTTCTTTGGTTAGTTGAGAGACAAACATCAAGTTAAACTTAAACTGAGGTCAGAAAAAAACATTATTCAGTGTGCTTCTGTCTGAGATGCTGCTTGAACATGTGTGTGTTACTTTGACTATTTCTCCATTTGGCAGATGTACCATTTTAGATTCAGAATAGTTTTTTACTTTAGTTGCATAATTTATTAAGTTTATATCAGATACCATATGATTAGTAGCCCCAGTATCTATTATCCATTGTTTCACTAAATCATCTACAAGTAAGGCTTTATGATTAGGCATACTTGCTGCAGCATTTGAGAATGATTGTGTAGCTTGTTGTGACCCTTGGTTCTAAGTAGTATCTGTCTATACCAAATTGTGATTAAGTAGTTTCACAATCTGTTCATATTGTTCTTTAGAAAACATAGGAGCTCCTTCAACTTGCCAATTTGGCTTGGTTACACCAGTAGTTTTATCAGTCATCTCACTGGTTTTGAATATTTGCCCAGTTACACCACCATCAGCTGATGTAGAACTCCTTGATATGTCCTCTCATTTAACATACATCACAAAACAAGTTAGTAGTTTTCCTGAATTTTTGTGTACTTGATCCAGCTTTAGAGTACATAGCAGTGGGATCATGACCTTGTGTACTAGATCCAACTTTAGAGTACATAGCAGTAAGATCATTATGATTGAATCCACTAGGACCAACTCCTAGCAGCCTTGTAGATTTAGCAGTTATAGATTTTTGATTTTCATCACTTGTAATCATAGAATATGCTTTGTTTACATTAGGTAGAGGTGACATCAATAGAATTTGACTTCTTGCTTGCATGTAATTCTCATTTAAGCCCATCAGGAACTGATATAGTTTATGTCTTTGAAGATACTCCACAAATTCCTTACACTTAGGACAACTACAACTAGGTGGAGGGACCAAGGATTGGAATTCCACCCAAAGAGTCTTTAGTTTAGAAAAATACCCAGACACACTAGAATTTCCATGTGTTAGAGTAGCTATGTCCCTGTGTAGATCATAGGTTCTTGATCCATCTACTTTGTCAAACCTCTCCCTTAAATCCTCCCATACCTCATAAGTTGTTTCATCATATAACACACTACTTAGTAAGCCACTAGATACTGAGTTCATTAACCATGCTTGAACCACAACATTTACTCTATCCCACTGATCCCACAACTCCTCTCCAAAATGTTCCTTTCTGCATTTTCCATTAATAAAGCATATCTTGTTTCTCCCAAGCAGTGCAATTCTCATTGATTTACTCCACAATGCATAGTTTTCAGACCCAGTAATTGAAATGAGATTAAAGATACACCACTCACATCAGATGCTTGCAAAAATAGTGGGTAGTTATGGTCCATAGATGCAGTGACTTCAGTATTTAGTCTCTCAATAGTTTCTCTAGGTAGGTTATCATTTTCTGCTGTGATGTGCTCAGTATCCATTCTTATTGTTCAAGAAGAAAAGAATTTCATATAGCAGTAGACACACAATGGGACTTAGAACCAGAAATTTTCTTGGTAAACTTTCTGGTTTTTTTTTATGTTAACAGAAGCAAGAACTTTCTGAAGTACTGATTTGTTACTCAGAATTAAGAAAGGATACAAAAAGAATTAAGAAGGGATACATGAAGTACAATAAGAAGTAAGATAAGAACACCTGATAGAAGATAGAAATCTGAATTCAGAGATGAAAAAGCACACAGAACTACAAAGCTAACCAGTTCTTCCAGAATGAGAATAGGTTGTGCTAGATTAATAGAGATGCTTCAGATATAGTTGCGGAAGCCAAATTTGACCTAGTTTGATCATGGGCTCTGATACCATGTTAAACATTTATTTCAAGAGACTGATATACACCAGATATACACATGATATACACAAACAAGAAAGAAGTAAAGGATGAAGAAGATGAAGAAGATATTGAAGATGAAGAAGAAGATGAAGTAGGTAATATTCTGATTTCATTAATTTTGAATTGATTATTACAATGGCATATGTAGGCCTTATATACATATCACATAGTTAACCTTATTGGATAGAGATATTACAACTTCTCTAACAATCTCCATAGGCTCCTAACTAACTTATTAACTTCTTAACTAACTTCCTACCTTCCTTAACTAACTCTTACTTAATCTTCTCAACACTAATAGAAAGATAAGAAAAAGAAAAGTTAATTGTGAAAAGAAAAGAAAAGAAGAGAAAGGGAGAGAAAAGCTCCTCTCAACAGCTGTGGCATATGTCTTGATTTGGAATTTTATAGAAATATCCCGTATTGTGGACCTTTTATTAAGTGAGAACCTACCTATTACGCATTTTAGACTTTTGAAGTAAGTGAAAGCAATATACTAGTTCTCCCTTTCCATTGGAAGTAAGAAATTAGTTGTCTATATACTTGAATGTCTCCAAAAATGTTTCTTTTTCCTCTTTTAACATTTTTTTTTGAAAGAGGGGCGAGCCATGAATACAAAGAAAAATGAAGAGAAGATTGTTAGTAAGACTTGATTATCTGAACCTAATGACATAGCATTCTATTGTTACAATTCGACTTGTAGGTGAACTTAAAATTTATGACTCTATTGGTTTTAAGATTAACTTCCTATCTCAAATTGATATTTATCTTTATAATATTTTCAAATGATATCGACCTATTTATTGAAGTGTGTGACCATCTGATTTTAAAGCTTAAGCTATTAGATATAACACACTTTTAATATTTGATTATATTCTCAACACACCCCCTCACGTGCTGGCCTGATTTTTTTTCATGGTCCAAGCATGTGGAAATTCTTTTTGAGAATGGATGGCGGTGAGATTCGATCCCAGGACCTTTGGCCTGCTCTGATACCATATTGAAGTGTGTGACCATCTGATCTTAAAGCTTAAGCTATTAGATATAACACACTTTTAATATTTGATTATATTCTCAACACTATTATATATATACGTATTGTTTTCAAAAATTATATATACAAACATACAAAAAAGATTGTAGTCGTACCATTGGTATACCGTACACGTATAGTTTCTGTCAGAAAAATGGCCAATTTCATTTGCAATTATCCATATACAGCTTGGCATTTGCTGGACCTTTCTGAACTATTCCTTGAAGATCATTGTATTTGGGCCACATAGAAGTGTTGGGCTTTGTGTCCTTTGAGCCCTTAAAGGTTAAGCCCTTGCAAAAGCTGTTAGTTTTAACTTTTAAGGAAGGGGACATTGGCACATGCATATATACAGGAATCTCTATCCTCTTTTTGCCTTCCCTACATTTAATGTCTCAGTAAACAATTCTTTTTGCCCTATAACTTTACTATTAATACCTATTTCCTCTCATATCTTATACCGAAGTGAATTAAAACAATTAAAGCCTTGGTCACACCAATTAAACGTTACTCTAAAGAATTTAACTTGTGTACACATTAATGTAAAGAAATTTTCAACACTATAATAACATAGTTACCCGCTACACATGAAAAAATGACTTGATAGTATGAAAGTTCTTTAAACCATCAGATGATATTAGTTAAACTCTACTTTAATAGATATTGTATGTATATATATACACATATATTTTGCCATTTCGTGTACAATACGAGCCACTTGAGTGCTACTTATATATATATATACTCACATATATGAGCTAAAACTCTTTGAATAGTTTCCCCAAAGAAGTCCTAATCCAAGACAAAACACATAGTAGTTATATTGCTCTTGGAAAGAAGAGTATGTAGAGGAGATTAGGGGCGCCAATAGTTTTTCAAAAACTGACTTAACCAATCAAATCGTATCATACCGAATTGATTATTATGTTTTTATATTAAAACCAATAATTTTTTTATAAATTTATAACCGTACCGAATAATTAGGTTGATTTTTAATTTTTAATAAAAATAAACCGAAAAAATATCGAACCCTACCGAATAAATTTATGTGTAAAATAAATTTAATATATTAAGTTTAAAAATAATAACACTAAAATTTTCGTCTTGGGTGATGGAAATGACTACTTGTCGGCAACAAGTAATTAACACTTAAAGTCCCAACTTTGAAACCTATTATGCTACTCCTATTGAAATAGATTAGTTCTAGAATCTCGAGCAGTAACCACTAAACTATAAGGTATTCCAACAATCTTGAGTAGCAAACTACAAGATATTCGATATTTTTCCTCAATTCAAATTTCTTTTACTGGATATATAATCTTAATAGACCCAATTCTTGAGTCCCATCTTGATTGATTTCTACTCCCTCGTGTGATCTAATTTTTTTAATTTTTGCTTAACATTATTTCATACTATTGTAAAATAATAGGATGATTCTTGTCGTGTTTCATGTTTTCTTTATTCATCACCTTTTAAATAATAAACCTGTCCAGAGAGTTTTTGCCAAAGTCCTATAAGAGTATGCATGATATGGTGTTCTAACTTCTACTTGTAACTTTTTAATGACTTTTTTTATAAGAAAAAATACAGAAAATTAACCGAACCGTACCGATACCAAAGAAAAATCGAGACGATGGGACGGTTTCAAAAAGTCTAATTTTAGTTATACAAAATAAAATAACCGAAAAATGGTATGATGCAAATTTTATAAAATAACCGCCCGAACCGTACCAATGACAACCCTAGAGGAGATTGACTAGAAAATATTAATGTAGTAACAAATTATTATATTCTCATTTTTTATCAAAACCAGAATGAAATTATCTAGTTTAGTAATACGTGAACCTACAACAATAACTTAGAAAATAGGACAATAACTATAATTTCATATCAAGGGAGACATCTATAATATAATACTTAGAAAATAGGACAATAACTTACTATAACCAGGGGCTGACCTATGTCAAATTTAGTGGTGCTTCAGCACACATTAAATTCGATGTAGACTAGGTATGGTTATATAAAAATATATAAAAAAATTGGTATAAAAACTCAAAAATAACCCTAGAAACCAAAAATGTAGTTGGGTTCTTTGGTTTTAAGGCCGAACATTGAAAGTGTAAAAGAATTTTTACTCTATCATGTAACCTAAAAATACTCCTAACAAAAAGTCACTTAAAGATAAATACGAGCACATAATATAGAACCAGTTACCTAAAAATAAGGCTGGCCAGTGGGCCGGGTCGGCCCGGTCCCGGCCCGAACCGAACCCGACCTTTGTAAAAAAAAATCGGTATCGGGACTTGAACTGGGACGGGACATGGTCTTGTCCCGACCCGTCCCGGCCCGCCTGTCTCGACCCGATCCTGATCCCGCCCGAAACTCCCTCTTTTGCAAAAATAACAATTGCACCAACGTTCGTTTTACATTTTGGCCGTTGTGCAACGACCATTTTTGGCCTCCCCCCCTTCCCCAACCCCCCCTACTCCCTTAATATTTATTTTTAACCCATAAGTTATTATATATCAACTTTAACCCAATTTCCCAACTATAAATATCTCATTTTCTCTTCATCTTTCTCACAAATCTTCCTACAATCTCTCTAATCTCTCAACAATCTATTTCTCTACAAGTCTACATTGTCTACTAAATATTCAATTTTATTTATTCATTTGGGAATTGGGAGTGAAGTTGACAACTAGCTTGAGGATCTTTCATCGAGCAAAGTTTCAATTATCAACCTGTCGAATACACGTCGACGTTATGTCGGCGTTTGGTACATTTGTTCCTTCATTAAATTATTATTGTCTGTTTATTTTATTTAGCGCACTTAATTTCATTTACTTTAATTATTTATTAGTATAAGTATAAATTTATAATGGAAGGATTTAAACGTATGCTTACAGATAGGGGTCATGCTTCTTCTAGTAGGGGCAACAAGGGCAAGAGTCCTATTTCTAGACAGAATCCTATTCCTACACAGGATGATTTTGTTGATACTGAACATTTTCCTACAATACCATTAGATTTAGACGAGGAGCTATTTTCTGGAACTCAAGAAGACTTTAATTTAGACGATGATCTAGATGATACACCCACTAATATAGATGACAACACATCCACTAGTGCACCTTCGACTGAAATGCCTCATATTCCCCCTAGTATGAGACGAGGTCCAACAAAACGACCATTAAAATCAGATGCATGGACATTTTTTGATAGGGACGTAGAGAATCAAGTAGCTAGATGTAAAATTTGTAAAGATGTTTTAAAAATTAAAACTGGAAAAGGTCACAGTGGGACGGGGGGTTTAATGAGGCACATAGCAAGGGCTCATCTAGCTAGGTATGCCCAATACGAGGCTTCAAAATCGGGTGCGCAAATGTCCGCTCCATCGGGACAAGGTTCACATACTGTCCCGAGCCAAGTACATGGTCAAATTAACCCTATGACGGGGGGAATTGTAGGCCCTAAATACAATAAACACAGAGATAGGGAAGCAATAGCAAAATTAGTTGTTGTGGAGGGTTTGCCTTTTTCATTTCCTTCATCTCCCGATTTTATTCATTACATTAGAGATATGTATAATCCTGCTTTTAACGGTTTTCCTAGATCAACTGTTAAGAGAGATGTATTTAAATTCGCACATGAATATCAACAATAATTACGTTATTCATTATATCATTTTAATGGAAAAGTGGCTATCACTTCTGATATAGGCCGTAGTACTAACGACCATGATTATTTAACGGTATCCTGTCATTGGATAGATTATAAATGGTCTATGCAAAAACGTATCTTAGAGTATAGATATATAGATGATAGGCACACTGATACTTTTATTGCAGAAAATATTTATCAAGTGTGCGATTATTACGGAATAACTGATAAAATTATGACTATTACATTAGATAACGTTTCTTCTAACAATTACGCTATTACAATTTTAAAAAATAGTTTAACTCCATCTTTTCCAGATCATTTTCATATAAAATGTGCGTGCCATATATATAACTTAATTGTAAAGGATGATCTATCACTTTTTGAGGACATTCTTAGTAAAATACAATTTGCTATAAACTTTATTTTTAAAAATAATAGAATACAACGAAGAAAAGAGTATAAAAAAACTTGTCACGATTGTCAACTAACTTATAGAAAAATTTCAGAAGAAGTACCCACTAGGTGAAATTCTTTATACGAGCAACTACTTGTTGCTTATGACTATAGAAAACCTATAACTTTATTTTTTAACTCTCATAATCAAAATCCAGTTGATATGGTTGTAGATAGCGATTGGATAAAAATTTCCGAACTTATTGTATTTTTAGAGAAATTTTTTCAAGCAACAAAAGAATTTTCCGGTATATATTATCCTACTATTTCAACTATGTTGTTTTATATAGCTCTAATATTTTTATTACTTAGTGAATATATGGAAAAACCAGCTTATAAGACAGCTATTAAAAAACTATTTATTAAAATAAAAAACTATTTTATTCATATTCCCACTATTTATATTATTGGTGTTGTATTAAATCCGACTATTAAAATAGACGGTACTAAATCACTTATTGAAACTATTTACGATTGTATAGAAGTACTACCACCTCCAAGTCCCAAAAATCCAAATCACCCACCACCTATTGAACAAACTAAAGAAGAAGTGTTGTCTAGCGGAGAAGACGAATGCAAAAAAGTATATAGGTTTTACCAACAAGAAAGTGTTAGCAACCTACCGGCTTCCATACCATCTTCTTCTTCTTCTTCAACACAACCTCACAAAAGACATGCTGTTTCTGCGGCTAGTATTGAAAGCCTCAGAAATAGAATGTGTGGTCGTACCGCTACTAACCAAATTAGCGAGTTTGATATTTTTGTTTTGCAGGGTTATGTACCGTACCAAACAGTTCTCAATGAAGAAGGAGGTGAAGACTTGCTGAAATATTGGAGGGGGATGAGAAGACCTTTCCGACACTTTCAATGATGGTCCGAGATGTTTTAAACATTCCCGCGTCATCAACGACGTCTGAAAGTGCTTTTTCTGCAGGCATATATCAAATAGGAGAGCACAGACACTCATTAGCCGGAGACAACTTGGAGATTGTAGTATTATTCAGAGATTGGATACGAGCGGAGCGGAGAAGGTGCGGTCAACCGGAGATCAACGAAGAAGAAGACGAAAACTACAACGAAATCTTATTCGAAGGTGGTGGAAGCGATGTGGAGCATTTTGACCGACAAATACCAATTCCAACCGAAGAACCACAAGAAATTAGAACATGTTTTTTCCAAAATGTAATTTTTTTAATTGCAATTTTACTATGTAATTTGCAACAATTGAACAACACCACAAAGTTGCAATTTTGACAATTGTATTTGTATTACAAAAAAAAATCATGTCTATTAAATAATATAAGAGGCACAAAAATAGTCTTGGGATGTTTTTATTACACTATCTTGTCTTGTTTAATTATTGAGTTTTTATATATATGTTATTTTTTAAATTAAGTGCAAAAAAAAAAAAAGAATCGTCCGGGATCCCGACCCGATCCCGACGGGATCGGGGCGGGACTTCGACAAATCCCGCCTGACCCGATCCCGTCCTGCCCCGATCCCGTCCCGCCCCGCCCCGATCCCGCCAAACCCGGATCGACGGTCCCGAGCCCGGCCCACTAGCCACCCCTACCTAAAAATCACAACGAATCTTTCATTATACTATATTATATCACTGTATATATTTTAAGTTCCAAGAGGAATAAAGTGTGCAAAAGTATTCATGTTTCAACTTATTCAATGAGCATCACGTAGGAGGAGTTCGTTGTGATCAATGCTTGTGGAAATCAGGATCCTTTACTATGGTCACAGGACACGCCTCATTGTTCAATACATAGTTTGTTACACTTCCCAACATTATCCTGTTTCAAAAACAAAAAAAAATATAAACGTTGATGAAGTACTTATAGAGCTAAAATAAAGAAGTAAAATATTGCTTCGTAAACCCAACATGGGATGCAAGGAAAAATGAATACACTACCAAAAATAAATTGAAATTAGCTATAAATTTCGTCGTTATAGGTAACTGATTATTTTGATAATTTATCGCTAATCAATATAGGATTAATGCCAGATTTTGTTATTTAACTATATAAATGAATGAGATTTTTCACTGTATAGTTCTCCACCAAAATAATAGTCGGCAATGGATATTTGTGCATACTAATGTATAATATACATATAACATACATAAGTAGTGTATATTTTTTGTATATATAGGTGTAATTATTTTTGGTGAGCTACCAAATGTAACATTCCCAAAATAAATTAAAAATTAATGTAATTTTGTACATTGGAAGTGTAAAAGAATTTTAACCTAAAAATACTCCTAACAAAAAAGTCACTTAAAGATAAATACAAGCGCATAATATAGAACCAGTTACCTAAAAAATTAAATAGGAGACATGGTATAACTAGTGACGGAGCCATAAATTTATACAAGAGGATTTAAGAAAAATACTAAAGTGTCACATCTAAGAGTTAAACTTATGATTAAAAGGCAATTTTCGAACCTCCTTTACCATTAGATTTTTTTCTAATGTCAAGGGGATTTTTAATTCAACAGTTCATAGATTAACCAAGAAAAAAACATTTTTACTCTATTCCCGCAGCACAATTTTCTGGCTAATGAAAATTCAATTGAATCCCTTAACTTTGCACTGAATGTACGTATAACGGATTAAGTTACACTGATTGGAGAACTAACGAAAACCAGTTTTTGCCCAGAGCTGGTCGCGGGACTCACTGAGAGTGTGAGTCTTGATGTGGATTATGTAAACTGTCACCTTTACCAGCCAAGTTTTCAACGGTATATTTTGAAAGAAATAATCTCTTGATTATTTTCATTAATGATAAGTATATATACAATTTATAATTTTCATAATATGGAAAATCATATTCATATTCTATTTCCAAAACCCTATTCTATTTCCAAAACCCTATTCTATTTGTACAAGACTTCTACAATTATGGTAAGTGTACAATGCTAATTAATTACAAATAATATGATATAAAATAGTCTCCAAACTGTAATAAACTTACCATGTATATCACAAACAGTTTGGTATATCACAGACAGTCACGGTATGTTTATCACACCCCCGCAGTCATAGCGGACAGTCTTCGTACGCTGAGACTGTCCCTAAAATCTTCAAATAAAATCGAGGGAAGACCCTTCGTAAATATGTCTGTAATTTGATATCGGGAAGGGACATGACAGACGCGTACTTGTCCACGAGCTACTTTTTCGCGAACAAAGTGTATATTCATCTCGATGTGTTTAGTGCGCTGGTGTTGAACCGGATTACTAGAGAAATAGATGACACTAACATTATCACAATAAACTAAGGTAGCTTTCTGAATGGAACAATGAAGTTCTAAGAGAAGATTACGTAACCAACATGATTCAGAGACCACATTGGCGACCCCTAGATACTCAGCCTCTGCAGTAGAGTGTGATAACGTAGACTGTCGCTTTTCAGAACATGAGACCAAGTTAGTACCCAGAAACATACAATTTACAATTTCCATAATATGGAAAATCCTATTCTTAGTCTACTCCCAAAACCCTATTCTATTTGTACAAGACTTCTACAATTATGGTAAGTGTGCAATGCTAATTAATTATAAATAATATAGTACAAAATAGTCTCCAACCGTGATATACTTACCATGTATATCACGGACAGTCACGGTATATTTATCACATTTCACAGCTGCCTTGCTGCTCTTTGAAAAATCCACTGCCACACCAATTGTCTTACCCTTGGCCATTTTTTTTAACTCCAATTCCTTCTGACTTGTTAATTAATTAATTAATTAATCTTCTCCTTATTTATAATTAAAAAAAAGAAGAGAGGAGAATAACGTTCTTGCTTGTGAAAACTGAAAAACAATTCTAGGAAATGGTTTTGTATATCTTTTTTTTTTCTCTTCTCGAATTTTGTTGTGAATACGTGAATAATGGAGGATGAGAAGTATAGAAACTCTCTTCTAAGTGATGAACGGTAAATATATAGCCACTAGGCTGAAATGAAGAAAGAAAGAAAAACGTCTACTCAAATATTTACGTTTTTATGTGACATGGAAATTTTGTACATAGGTAGACAATTTGGATTTAAATCTATAAAATGGTATAGACTATATTTAATTCAAGATATATTAACCCAAACAAATATATGAGCTTATATAAAGGGTCAGTTGCACTTTTGTCCCATTTTGTGCTGGTCTTTAATTTTTGTACTTTAAATGGGTTGATCTTTAATTTTTGCATTTTAAAATTAAACTTTTATTAATAGGGACATAAGTTATGCATCATAATATCCACAACTTATGTAACTTAAGATTCTATAGACATAAGTTCAATTTTAAAGGTAAAAAAGTTAAAGACTAGTCAATTTGAAGGAACATCGTGCAATTACTTGTTATATAATTGGATTGTGTTCAATAAATATGGATAGTCCGATTTCATTGAGCTAGTCCATTTAATTGGACTACAACAAATAATGAGCCCGTTTTACTAAGCTCACGTTGTTATCTTATCCTAAAGACCCAGTTGGGTGCTACGTGTCAAATGACATCATAAAAGAATCAATAGGTTATGACATATGTCAAAACGATGTAGTATGACTGCTCAAATAAAAAAATGTATTATTACATGTATAAGTGACATATTTGAGTCAATCAAATATCGTCATGTTACTTTAATCTGATTGGTTGAAAAGAGTTTGTCCTCGTCACAATTTTTCTCCCCTACAACTATAAATAGGGGTTCATATAATTAAAAAAGGACACTAAAATTCAAACAAGAAATAAGAGGGAGTTTGTGGATCTTACGCTACAGATTCTCTACAAGCATTCAAGTACTAAAAATGTAGAACAACTTAAGATTCAAGGAGTATGAATTCAAATTATTTGTTGGTGCTAGTTAAATTCAAGATTATCATTCGTATATTCAAGGTCAAACTCAAAAGTTTTTGCATTTATTTATTTACTTTCAAAAAGAAAATCAGAGAAATCATAAAGATAATAACAGATCTAAAATATTTAAATAAAATACTATGATTGTGTGATATATCTTTGACGCAAATTTTATTGTTACATATACTGAAACAATGAAATGTGGGCTTGGTGTTGTCCACGGAAAGTTGATGATTGATGACTTGATATACATTCTCTTCCCCTTAATTAGTGACTACAAAATGGAATGGCCCAAAAATAATTTTAGGCATGTGAGTGATATGGTCCCTACTAAACATCGTTCCAATGTAAGTTGGACTAATGACAAATCAATGAACTATACAAGTAGGAAGTCGAAGAACACTAAGTTTGATTCCATATCTACATTGTCTAATCAATTGATCTGTCTACTACTTATAATATCAATCACCTTGTGGGTTAATAGGCAGGAAGTGCGGTGCACTAAGCTTTTGTTATGCGCGGGGTTGGGGAAATGATCGGACCACAAGAGTCTATAGGGCATCTAGAATATATTGTCATGTAAACGTATGTGACCTAATGGTGTACAAGTATCAATTTATCGAGAATGCACCATGTAATGAGCTCAAGCTCATCAATGGTGATTGGCAAGACAATGAAGAAGAGAGAAAATATTTTCTATATTAGTTTGCTTAATGCTTCTACACATGAGAATGATGTATTTATAGTTGTCTTACAGACTCATATAGTTGTATACAATTGTCATCTAATTATCACACAAATAACAAACTAACTACCTCTAACAAACTTTAACTAACTCATCACTAATTGCCTGATATACTCGATACACACCAGCTGTATACTTCCAGTTTTAACACTCCTCCTCAAGCTGCTGGGTGAAACACATCAATAACTCCCAGATTGGATAATAGAATACGGAGTTGAGCTACTCCTAGCCCTTTGGTCAGCGCTACCTGTGACTTAGTGTTGAGGTAAATTGTTTTGATTAGCCCATCTTTATATTTTTTCCTAACAAAATGGCAATCTATCTCTATGTGTTTTATACGCTCATAAAAGACAAGATTTGCAGCTATTTGTATGCCTGCTTTCCTGTCATAAAACACATTGATTGGCAGCATAACTACAACTTGAAGATCCTTAAGCAAGCGTGTCAACCATACAACTTCTGAGACTGCAAAAGCCATGGACCTATGTATTCTACTTCTACTGAGCTTTTACTGATTGTATGTTGTTTCTTGGACTTCCATGAGATGAGTGATCCGCCTAGTTGCATTGAAAAATCTGTCACTAATCTCATTGTGTTTGGACATGAAGCCTATTCTAAATCATAAAAGACATGCATTTCAACAATAGATTGTCTATTCCATAGCACTCCCAGACCAGGTGATATTTTCACACACTTCACCACCTTTAGAGTTACATCTCAATGTGACTTCATGGAATCTTGCATGAATTGGCTCAACATTTGCACTGCAAAACATATGTCTGGCCTTGTAATAGTCAAGTATATCAGTTTTCCATTCAATGTTTGATATCATCCTACATTCTAAGAGTGGATCATCGGTCTCCCCTCTGTTTGATCTATTGCATCATATTCTATAGAAGTCATCTTGACATTTGCATCGAAAATAGTAGAATATGATTTTAAACCACTGAGCCCCATTTCTGCAATTAGATCTAAAGTATATTTCCTCTGGTTAAGCAGAATTCCTTGTTGTGATCTCATTATTTCAATTCATAAGAAGTACTTCAATATGCCTAAGTCTTTCACCTTAAACTTATTGTGCAAGTACTTCTTTGTCTAAGAAATTAAATTTGCATCATTTCATGTTATAAGTAGATCATCAACATACAATAAGACAACCACCATATTCCCTTTTTGCTTCTTGGTGAACAAAGAATGATCATGTGCACTTTGTGAATATCCTGCATTAATCAAGGTTGTGGTAAATTTGATGTTCCATTGTCTTGATGTTGGCTTAAATCCATATAATGACTTTATCAATCTACATACTCTTATTTCCCTTTGCCTCTGAAAACCTTATATCAAAGACATGTATACTTCTTCTTCCAAATCTCCTTGAAGAAAAGCATTGTTGACATCCATTTGAAATAGCTTCCAATCATAAGCTGCAACTATGCTGATCACTGTTCTTACAGTGACCATCTTTGCCACTGATGAGAAGGTAGCATGATAGTCTAGACCTCTTTTTCTATCTACCCTTTTGTCACTAATCTTGCTTTGTACTTGTCCACCTCTCCATTGGCCTTCAACTTTACTTTATATACCCACTTTGATCCGATGAGCTGCTTTTCTGGTGGTAGTGGAACCAGCTTCTATGTATAGTTTTCCTCTAATGCATTCACCTCATTTTGCATTGTTTCTATCCATAAAGCATTCTTAGATGCTTCATGAGTTTTTTTTGGCTCGACTGCTACTGACAAACATTTCATATAACCTTGATAAGATGTTGACAAGTGTGAATAAGCAATGTAATTGGATATGGGATAAGAGCATTGTCCACCAGAAGGCTTTTGTGACATAACATAGTCACTATGCCATATAGGTGGTTTAGTGATTCTGTTAGGCCTGATAGGTTGATCTGCTTGGAATTCTTCTTGAAGAACATGTATTTTCTCATCTAATTCAACATGTTGTTATAGTATGGGCACATCATAAGCATCATGTGCATCATTGTTTGTATGATTTTCAAGTTCTACTTTAACTTCTTCCTCATTTGGTCCATTCATCCCAGCATCACTATCAGTAACATCTCATTGAGGCTGAGCTGTCACAATATCCTCTACAATGTCACCTTAAATATTATGAATAGGACTAGATTAAGGAAAATTTCTGCTATCATTTCCCTCTATTTCATCTAGGACTGCTGAAGGCACTTCTGGAAGAAATATGTGTTTCACCTGTGTATTTGACTCATCTAACTTGAATGGAAACAATGTCTCTCTGAAGGTCACATCCCTAATGATGAATATCACCTTAGAAACTAAATCATACAATCCATATCATTTATGTGTTTTTGAGTAACCAATCAAGATACCCTTCCTTGCTCTTGGAGCAAACTTGTCCCCTCTAGGTAAAGTACTTGCATAATATAAACAACCAAAGACTCTTAAGTGGTCTAAGGCTGGTATTTTTCCAAACAACAATTTATAGGGACTTTTACCATTCAAGTTTGGTGAGGGTAACTTATTGATGAGATAAAATGTTGTTCTCACACAGTCTCCCCAAAAATATATGGGAACCATACTCTAAATTCTTAAGGCTCTAGCCACTTCAAAAATATGTCTATGCTTCCTTTCTACAAACTCATTCTGTTGAGGGGTATAAGGACAACTACTTTGGTGAATTATTGCATGTGAGACAAGCAAATCAACACACTTAGAGTTAAAACATTTTGTTCCATTATAAGATCTTAGTATCTTGACACAACAATCAAACTGATTCTTTATTAAGCATATGAAATCCTAAATTACAGTGAACACTTCACATTTACATTGTATGAAACACACCATAGTATATCTAGTGAAATTATCTACTATAGTCACAAAATACTATTGTTTATCACATGAGGCTTCTTATATGATCCTCAGACATCTAAGTGAATCAAAGCAAAACTAGCATCTGTTTTACTATCACTAGTAGAAAATTTTAACCTATGATGTTTTGATAAAGGACAAATTTTACAAAGCTCCTGTATGCCATCCTGATCTTTCAGATTGAGTGAAGTGATATGCTGCATTACTCCCACTAAAGGGTGTTCCAGTCTCATGTGCCAAAGTTGTCCATCCTTATTACTTGTTATTGCTCATTGTTGGTGTATTTATTGATACATGATCCTTTAAAATGTATAATCCATCTCTTTATCTACCAATACTCATGACCTTGCCATTAAAGAGGCCATGAAATACACAGAAATCAGGTAGAAAGTAGACTGCATAACATAACTCCTTTGTGATTTTTGACACAGACAACAGGTTAAACTTGAAGTCTGGCACATGTAATACATTTTGAATTGTGTGGCCACCTAGTATCCTTGCACTTCATGAGTGTTCTATTTGTGACTTCTCTTTATTTGGAATTTGTACCTTATTGTTTTGTTGTGCCTCTAACCTCCTAAGTGTAGTTAAAAGTTCATTGCATGGTGTAATATAATGAGATGCACCTGAATCTACTATCCACTCATATGTTATAGCATTGGATAATAGAAAAGAAACACCTGCCATGTTAGTCACATATTTGGTTGAAGCAGACTCATTAAACTTGTTCAACACTTCTTGATACTGTTGAGGTGAGAACAATCATCTACTTCTGTTTCGTGATCCACTAGACTCAACCGTGTCATCAACAGTGGTTGCATTAGCAAAGGTCTTAAGCTGAGTAGACTGCCCATTCTTCTTTTTGCTTTTGAAATCATATGGATACCTCACAATTCTGTAACATTCCTCTGTCTTGTGACCTTTGTAACCATATTCTCTACAAGGTGCTCCTCCTTGCATCCCTTGTATTGGCTTTTTGTATCTGTAACCTTATGTCTTTCTTGCAAGCATTGTCAATGGTTCTCTTTGTGTGTCAACAACACCTAGAGATCTATGAATCTCCTCCTATGTAGTGATTGCATAAGCCTCATTCACAGTCACATTTGAACCTTTAGCCAACAAATTACTCCTTATGCTACTAAAACTCTCATTCAATCCTATTAAAAATATATCAACCTCTGAGATTTTAGGTGATCTGTGTATTGCTTCGACTTATCACAACATGAATATAATGGCACCATTACATCTAGTTCATCCCACAAGACCTTCATCTTTGAATAGTATCCACTTACAAAATCATTTCCTTGTTTCTGATTCACAATTTCTGAACACAAGTAATAGATCCTAGTCAAATTCGATCTATCAAATATCTCCTCAAACTCTTCCCAAATATGCTTGGCACTACCAGCATACACAATACTGGGAATTAACTCACTAGAAACTGTGCTACCTATCCATGAAAATACTATTGCATCACATTTTTTCCACAATTCTTTCAATTTACCTTTGTATTTACTTTTGATACAAGTTCCATCAACGAAACCTAATTTTCCTTTACCTCTTAGAGCTAACTTCATTGATATACTCCACAGTGTAAAGTTCTCAGGTCCTATGAGTTTGGTTGGGATCAATACCAGTCCTGGTACATCTGATGACTACAAGTACAATGGATGGTGATGATCAATCGTGATCGCAATTTCTTCTGTCATGGCTTCGATTGTCCAATTGCTTCTTCTTTAATGAATTTTGAATCGCATATACTAGTCTTAGGACCTCCACTCTTACACCGTATCAATTTATCGAGAATGCACCATGTAATGAGCTCAAGCTCATCAATGATGATTGGCAAGACAATGAAGAAGAGAGAAAATATCTTGTGTATTAGTTTGCTTAATGATTCAATACATGAGAATGAAGTATTTATAGTTGCCTCTTACAAGCTCATATAGTTGTATACAACTGACATCTAATCATCACACAAATAAAAAATTAACTAGCACTAACAAACTTTAACTAACTCATCACTAACGACCTGATATACAAATGATATACTTGATATATACCAGCTATATACTTCCAGTTTTAACAGCAAGCAGGCAATATTCCATTAGGACATATAAGAACTTGAAACCTAAAAGAATATTGATGCAACTATATATCAAGAATCCATATAATTATAGCAACCAATATCATAACCAAGTTGATGCAAGAGGGAATAATAAGTAAAATATATAATCCTGTACATCAGAATATATTCTTAGGATTTGAACTATTTTAAGAATTGGCCGGTTATTTTATGGTTCTTTTCTAATGAATGGAATAATCTTGTAAGATGCTATGGCACTAAATACAAATACAATTCCCATTATACCTAATCTCTATTTTGATTTGTTTATCCTCGGTTGGAAAAGAAGGAGAATATAGAAAAGAAGAGAAATGAAACTTTAACTCCAAGATCTATATCTCACAAGGGTATTTAGCCAAGAGAATCAGATAATGTTCCAAACATACTAACTATTGGAGGAAACTACAATAAACAAAAGAAAATCCACGACCCACAAATAATAAAAAGAATTACTATTTGATTAAAATAATTCTCATAATTAAATATTCATACATATTTAATGAATTTCCTAATCCAAATACAACGCTTAAACAAAACTTATTGAGTTTGTTCAAAATCATATCTAATGTTACAGCTCCGCCCCTAATACCAAACACACCCAAGTTTGATTCCCCGCCCCTAATACCAAACACACCCAAATTTGATTCCAAACCTACCTTGTCTAATCAACCATTTGCTAGTCATAATACCACTATTATTATTATATGTGCGGGTCAAAAGGGCACTTGCTCTGTCATGTGAGCGGATGGCGTATAAGCAAGTAGTAGCAAACAATATTTCAATCTCGCTAAAAAATTATTAGCATAAAATATTTACACCAAATAAATATATACATGACATCTATTTAATTATAGATATATTTATACACTCAACCATGATTTATTAATATATATTTTCAGTATATTAAATTACTTAATTATGATAAACTAAGTTTACTTGATATAAACACCTGATACCAATAACTATTTACCTTCCCATTAGAGCATACATGCAAGAACTTGAAAAACCTATAAGATTTTTTTTTTTATACAAATGGAATCAAGAATCCATACATTTAATAGCAACTAATATCGTAACCAAATTGATGCAAGTCGGGAACATACACTACAACAGAACCTCGTGTGAATATTTTCTTAGGATTTGAACAATTTTATAAATAAGCTGATCTCTAATTCTTTTCTTTTGTATGAAGTTTCAAATTGTATCATCTCGTGAGATGATATGTATGTTGAGATATATATTGTTAATCATGTGTTTGGATATAGTATTTATTGTACAACTATTATTTATTCATTTTGTTCATAAAGAGTTGAATAGATCATGTATTTGTATGTGTGTCATTTACTTATATTGTGGATGATTTAGTGTATAGAGTTAAGCTTATACTCGAAAGATTAAATCATCGGTTCTTATAGGTATAAAGTTTATGTTCACAATCTAAGATGGAAATTGAACAAAGCTATTGGTATGATTGCAACTCAAAATTAAATATAATATATCTTCATTATGGGACCGGTATAGTTCCAGCTTCTTGTGTTAGTATATTTTGTATGTATTGAACGTACCAAGTAGAGATAAGTGTTTTTGTACTGAATATGTAAAACAATTTTTCTATCTTTCATTAAATGTACTTATACTCTTAATCTTGATATGATTATTATGATCAATGTGATTTATTTATTATTTTAATTTATCAAAAGGTACGACTCTATTGTGAGTCAATATATCTGATAGGTTGGATAGTAATAAATAACATTTGAGAAATAATAATTAGTTGATAAAATCCATGTCTCGACTTTGAGATTGATGATACCCCCTTATGGATGCTTATGAGTTTTCATGTAGAACTTCTGCAAATGGATTTTATATCCGTCACATGAAATAAGTTAAGCGGAAGTTTAGAGGATTTAATTAGTCAAAGAATTAAATTATCAATGATTTAATTTAATAGGTTGGTATCTATAATCGTAACATAGAGAGTTAAATAAAATTTAAAGAAATATTTTAAAACTAAACGGAGGAGTGCAATTACAATTGTTTAGTGGAATAAATTATAATTTATTGTGGTAGGATTAATTCATTCGTACCTCGGGGTTGCCAATCAAGCTGCATGTGATCTTCCGGTACCACTCCATGTAAACCTCGATCGGAGATGTATGTCCGACCACCATTGTGCCTTGGAACCTCTTAGTCCAACAATTGATCTGGGTATACATAAAAGACCGGTATGTTGGAGTGGCGGTCGAACGCTCATCCCACATATAGTGGCGGTGCTCCCAATCAGTGAGGTCAGGAATATTCTGTGCATGCCCAAATTGTCGTAAGACGCAGTGGGGCGCGTGATCCTCAACGATCTCCATGTGTATCAATGGACAACACAACATCCACACGACCTCACCAGCCCTGCAAAACACCGACAATTGATCCAAAAACTGAACATACGGCGTCCATATAAAAAGCTGTAAAAAAATGACCACAAATTAGTAAACAATAAAGACAATAATAAAAAAAATAAGGTAATAATGTAAAATCAAACAATTTTACCCTACCATCCGTCATACGATCAAGTTGATCCCTGAACGAAAGAATACCGTGTTGCGTATTCATATCTAGGGATATGACTCCCGTCCATCTCCGTGCGTAGGGCATGTCATCATTAATGAAGTCGGGATGAGGGTGCGCAGGTAAGGGCTGAAAATGCAGCATTCTATCCCACACCCATATCTGAAAGGGTTATTAAAAAATAATTTAGTAGTCGTCATTTTAAAAAGCTATATTTAGAATAAAATTATACACACTTAAATATATTACCTGGAGGAGAGAGAAAAAATCCACCAACATCACTTATAGAGCCCATATAAGCTCGACATAGACATCGATATAGGTAAGTCAGAACACACCGCCCAAGCTGTAATCTCCCAATTGGTCCAAATCGGTCAGAAATAGCAAATATTTTAAGCTCATATAGGAATCCGATGTGTTCGGAAACATGATGTCCCGAATATGATGAGTAAATATAGATGGACACGACGATTCATAATATCCTGATATGTGTTGTCTACAATAGGATCCGCCATTTCTGTGGTGCGCAAGTAAGCTCAAAGAGCAGACATCGCCACTCGACTTTATCCATGAATATCACCGGGCTGAGGTGCGTATCCAATGAGACTAGTCAACTTCTACCCTAATGTCGGCAACTGAAAAAGATCCTCAGTGTATAATAGGAGTCCATCTACCCATAGTCCAAACATGACCTCCACATCTTGAAGCGTGATAGTGGCCTTATCAGTGCGGAGATGAAAGGTGTATATCTCCAGTCGCCATTACTCAACCATGGCTGTCACAAGAGCCCGATCATGTTGTACCCGACCAACAACGAAACAACAATATATACCACCCCGATACAGTATATCTAAGATGCGAGAATGTGTTGACCGATCCTGTATAGATCCCGCGCATGTTCCACCCTACGGGGATGGAACAACGTCCTCATATTTATTTCGTCAATCCATAATATCTCGGACCTATGATTATCCTGTAGACTAAAAACTGATATTTAAATTATTCATTATCATGTAACATTAATTATCTAATCCTTTAAAAAGTATACTAACTAACTAATCCTTTATCGGAAAATTATATTAACTATCTAAATTTGCGAATTAGAATATTTATGTTTTTCAATCCTAAACTAAGGATTAACTATTACGAATTGATGATTAATTATTATACTAACTACAATCAATGAAAATTATATTAATGGTATTTTTAATTCTAAACTAATTATTTTCAATCCTAAACTAAGAATTTGCTATTATTATTAATAATTGATAATGAATTATTATACTAACTACAATCAACAAAAAATATATTAATGATATTTTTAATCCTAAACTAATGATGTTCAATCCTAAACTAGGAATTAACAATTACTAATCACTAATTTATAATTAATTATTATACTAACTACAATCAATGGAAATTATATTAATGATATTTTTAATCCTAAACTAATGATGTTCAATCCTAAACTAAGGACTAACCATTACTACTTAATAATTGATAATTAATTATTATACTAACTACAATCAATCCTAAACTAAGCATTAAAGTAATGACGAACTAATTCATTTAACGGAAAATTATATTAACAAACTAATTAATAATTAATTAAAAATTAACACATAAAATTAGATAAATAATTGGCACTTTAATAATTATCATAGAATAAACAATTTTACAAATAAATAAATTAACAATTAGATAATTAACAGATAAAAAAATTATTAGGAGATTACTATATTGTTTTATAATCGAACAATTAACAAACAATTAATAAATAATTAACAAATAACTAACAATTAGCAGATTACAATATGTTTTTGATCAAATAATTAACAAACAATTAACAAATAAAAAGAAATTGAAAAAAGGGGTTGGGCAGTGGATGGACGGGCATTGTGCGAAAAACATTGCGAAAAACACTACTTTTTTGAAATTCGAGACTATGAAATATTAATCATGCTTAGGATTATAATGTATTTAACAGTATAATTAGAAAGTTCATAGTAAAATACCTAGATTGAAAGTTGTTTCTTGAGTTTTTGAATCGAGTTCTACGTCGCTTTATTCCAAAATTCAAGCATCAAATTTGTTCTTTGACTTGAATATACCAAAAATATTGACTTTCCGGTTAAATATTAACACGAAAACGATAAATTTCGAATGTGGGACCTCAGATCTTGTTTTTAATGGCATTTTTTAAAGTGAAGTGGGGGACCATCGGGGAAAACCCCGATGGCTCGTTATGTTTGCCCCTATTGCGCTACTGCACAAAAGGTACTAATATACCAATTATTTTTCTTAGGTTATTTTAGTTGTTTTTCTCACTTTTTGGGTCATTTAAGTTTCGGACTCTCTTTACTATAGTCAAAGTGTAAATTAAGACAATATCAAAAAATAATTGGAAGGGGGGTTGGGAAATGAGAGAGGTGATTATAATGTGGGGAATTGAACTCTCATCAATAAAGTGAAAATTCAGGTAGTCTCCTTAAAAAATAAAAATGTTAAACTAGTGAGGTAAATTTTAGTCTTTGCAGCGGCGGAACAATTATTTTCATAAAGAGGATTCAAAGTAGAAAGAAGTAAACATACGAAGAAGCCAAGTAGATTCAACATCTGTTATATATATACAAAAGATAATTTTAACTTTGTATATATAGCGTGATTTTTTAACGATAGATGAATTATCTTGCGGTACTTTAACTCCGCACGTGCGTTGAGGCGTGTAGAATGTTATCTTTTAGAATTGATCGTCCTCGCTACGAACGGTTGTAGTTGGGTTTGACAATAAACCTTACATGATATACAACAGAGCCTTCAAATATGCATGCAATAATTTTCAAAGATTTTCCTTTAAAACTTCTCTTAAGAAAAAAAATTATTGAGAAAATTGTTGAAAGAAGAGAAGAGACAGAATGTTTGAAAAATATATATATATATATATATATATATATATATATATATATATATATATATATATATATATATATATATAGCCGACAGCCGACAGCCGACGGGTTCGGGACTGAGACCTCCGGGCCCAGCCCTCAGAGCCAATCCTTTTCTCGAAGTTACGGATCCATTTTGCCGACTTCCCTTGCCTACATTGTTCCATCGACCAGAGGCTGTTCACCTTGGAGACCTGATGCGGTTATGAGTACGACCGGGCGTGGACGGCACTCGGTCCTCCGAATTTTTAAGGGCCGCCGGGAGCGCACCGAACACCACGCGACGTGCTATATATATATATATATATAATGTTAAAGGGGAGGAAGTTAAGATTTTGAATAACACCAATTCAGACAATTAATCATGTATATTCTTTAAATGGTATATTTTTCTGCACTCAACTAAACAACAAGAAATTTTAAAAGGCTTGAAGTTAGGAAGAAATAAACATTCAATTTCGCATTTATTTATTGCAGTTGATCCATTTATTTTTTATAAAGCCGATATGAGTAGTATTTCTCAAATCAACTATATCAATGCTAGGTGCTCAGGACAAACAACTAATTTTGCAAGTCTGCAATTTTTTTAGCAACAATATTATAGAGGAAGAAAATTCAAGATTTGTTCCTCACTTGGTAATATTAAATCATGTAAAGCAGGACAATTTTATGAAATTTTGTCTTTTTGAAAGAGAGAATTTTATAATAAAAACTTTATTTTATGGATTATTTCAAAAGCTAGAAAGGATTATGTGTTTAGTTCTTTGTTGTGGAGTAATATCAAATATTTAAAAACATTATTTGACTTTAATGAGTTTACCGATGAAATAAATAGTGCGGGCACTATGTGATATGAGCGATATGGTGTGAGTTGCCCAACTTTACTAACTTTCCTCCGGAAAATATGTTGTTTTATGTTGATGTAGGTGTGGTTTTAAATACTCGAAAATCTAGTATTTCAACGGCAGATTTAAAAGATAATGTTCAAACACTTCATACCTATGATAGTCCAATTTATTTTGTTGTAAAAGTCGTGATAACTGAAGTATTAACAATTAGGAAAGCAATATAAATTGCGATAGGGTAAGGATGGAGGAATTTACAGATATGGTCAGATTAATCAACAATGATTGATACGCTAAATAGGAGAATTACTCCTTCTTTGGATGTGACAACGGTTTGCGAGGATATCTAGCATCTCAAGCATGATGTAGTTCTCATATATAAATAGGGAACCTATACGTATAGTCATAGATTAGCTTCGCCAACTTTATCACTTCTCCATGAAGTTTCTTGGAGTGAAAACTTCTCCGTTTGGGCTGTCAATAAGGCTTTCTACTTCTTTGTAGTTTCTAGAAATAACTAGTGTTTGATTAATGCATATCAATTCTGTAGGGGGAAAAAAAGGAAAGCACTAGCTCCCCTTAAATTTTATGTGAAAAATTGAACAGTACACATAATAATACTTTCTCTTGTCCCATCTTATATGTCACTACTATTACTTAGTGATTCATATAACTTTAGATTATGATGGAAAGAAAATAATCCCTTCATTATTTTTATTAATGAATGAGTATATATACAATTTATAATTTCTATAATATAGAAAATCATATTCCTAGCCTACTCCCAAAACCCTATTCTATTTGTACAAGAATTCTATAATTATGATAAGTGTATAATGTTATCTAAGTACTAACTATACACGGCTAACTATAATATGGTAAGTTTGTATACACGGCTAATTACAATGTATACCGTGATATACACACGACTAATTTATGGTAAGTGTTTCCTTGTATGTCCGTGATACACGGTATATACAAGGCAACGTATATACCGTGTATATCACGTGTATATTTATCATACCCCCGTAGTCATAGAGGAAGGTCTTCGTACGCTGAGACTGTCCCTAAAATCTTCGAACAGAATCGAGGGAAGACCCTTAGTAAAGATGTCTGCAATTTGATACCTGGAAGGGACATGGCAGACGCGTACTTGTCCACGAGCTACCTTTTCGCGAACAAAGTGGATATCCATCTCGATGTGTTTAGTGCGCTGATGTTGAACCAGATTACCAAAAAGATAGACGGCACTAATATTATCACAATTAGACCTGTCCAAAGCTCGGGTCAGGTGGCTTTTTTTTTTGCTGTTGGCCTGACCCTGGCACGACTATGACCTTATTTTTTTTAAAAAATTCCAACCCTGGCCCTGACCCTACGGGTCGATCCTGACCCGCTCTACAAAACTAAATAAAACAGTAAGTAAATATACATCATAATCAACATCACGATAATTCATCACGAATTCACGATTATTCAAAGTTTCAAACCAACATCACGCACGACAATTACAAACCAACAGTAAGCAAACATCATCAACATAAGCAAACAATGCAATTACAATAATTTAAATTAATAGTAAGCAAAAAATAAATAGTCTTCTTCATAATCATAAATTAATTACAATAATTCATTCAACATTATCATAAGCATCGTTATCGTCATCGTCACTAGATTTTTCTTTGTTTGTCCCTTCACCTACATAAGTAAAAAATAAATATTAATAAAGAAAAACTAATATAAATTATTTTAAAAAGACAAATATATATATGTATACAATATACATTCCGCAAGAATCCAATCAAGAAGGCAAACCAAAGCTTGCACAATTTTTGGTTTCAAAGAACTTCTAGTAGCTGATATTGTTTTCCCACCAATGCTAAAAGCAGATTCAGATGCTACTGTTGAGACAGGAATGGTTAAGAGATCACGAACCATTACTGCGAGAATTGAATATCGAGCTGAAGACTTATACCAAAAGTTCAAATTATCGAAATCATCATCCCTTGGACGATTTGGTTCCTCTAAATACAAATCCAACTCACTCTTACCAACTGCATTGTTTTCTATCTCTGTAGTCACAAATACATCATAATCTTCAAAATCTGATAAAGTATCTTGAGTAATAAAATTGCCACCATTAGTACCAGATCCATCTACACTATTATGTATATTTGTGTCACTATCAATGGCCTTTTTATACTCCTCAAACCATACCTTAATAGCGTTCATGATACGATCAATGTGCTTTTGACAACCTTCATCCCCGTGCATCTTTGAAAATGTCATTTTATATCGAGGGTCCAAAAGTGTAGCACAACTCAATGGAAGGTTATACTCAATCCAATACTTGTTAAATTTGCATTGCATATCGCTTAACATATCACCTAAAAAGTTATCTTCACACCTAGAAAGGTCAAGCAAAGCTTTATAAACTTTCCATACTCCTAAAACATAAGAATTAGAAGTGGGATGCTTTGAAGCTGAAATAAGTTAGTCACATCATAAAATACTTTTAAAAACTTGTGAACTTGACTAACTTTGTCCCAAGAATTAAGTGGAGGAGCCAATTCCTTAACCTTAAAATCTCTAGCAACAACATATATGAACACATCCTTGTAGTGAAGGACACGATCCATCAACATATAGGTAGAGTTCCACCTCACAGGAGTATCAAGTCTAAACCTTTTAGCAACTCGCAAGTTAAGCTTTTTTTCAGCAATGCCAAAAAAGTTTTTTCGTCTAGTGGAAGACCTATCAATGCACTTTACCAAATTTATAATGCTCTCAAGTATTTCTCCAATATGATTCAATCCAGATTGCACAATTAAATTCAAAATATGTGCACAACATTCAACATGAAAAAAACTTTCACCATCAACAAGAGAATGCTTGGAAAGAATGTGACTTTTAATCAATCTCATCATCGAAAAATTATATGTAGCATTATTGGTTGTGATTGTAAGAACTTTGTGCTCCAAGTTCCATTGACCCAAAAACAAGATTAACTCATCAGAAATACAAGTAGAATTATACAGAGGAACCAATGACCTAAATCTTATGATTCTTTTTTACAAACACCAATTAGAATCCACAAAGTGGGCAGTCACACATATATATTCTTCCCTAGTATATTTGCATTTCCAATTATCAGTTGTCAAACATACCTTTCCATAAGCCTTATAAACACTTTCAAATTATCCCTCTCATTCACAAACATGGCAAATAACTCTCTCGTGGCTGTTTGTCTACTAAAAGGTTTAAATTGCGGGTTTAACCTTCTAGCCATTCTCCTAAATCCTCTCTTTTGTACTGTAATAAATGGACGCATTTCTTCAATCAAGTAAAACATGATAGCTATTCTACTCTCAGAATCATCATACTTAACTTTATTTAAAATAGTGGAACCATCAACATTAGTTTCAGCATACAACATGTATTGTTTAATATCTTGATGCATCTTATGAGGACATCTATCTAAATGACGTTTCAAATGCGAAGTTTCATGCTTACTATTAGCAGTCAACTCACACTTACAATGATTGCATCTAGCTTTAGTCATCTCCGAGTTAGCCGCAATAATTTTCTCAAATTCAGTCCAAATACCAGATTATTTTTGCCTTTTTAAACTTGATTATATTCAATAAAACAATCATGTGTTTCTTTTGCTATAGATGCATTAGAGGTACCTGTAGAATTGGCGTTACTGTTTTCGCTAGCCCGTTCCATATTATAATTGAATTCTGTCAAATAAGAAATTACAAAATTAATCACAGCGGCAGAAATTACAAAACACAGTGACAGAAATAACAAAATTAATCACAGGAGACATAGGCATTAATACAAAATTACAAATACAGCGGCAGAAATTACAAAATTAATCACAGGTATATTGTAAATTTCACAACCCCAACAGATAATTTTTGGCTTTGAAGAATCTAATTTCGATGCAAAAAGCAGATAGCAGATGCAGAAAGCAGAAAGAATATCAAAGAAAGCATATGCAAAAATTGGCAGAAATTACAAAATTAATCACAGATATATTGTAAATTTCACAATCCCAACAGGTAATTTTTGGCTTTGAAGAATCTAAT
This sequence comes from Anisodus tanguticus, assembly GCA_034509755.1. NCBI lineage: Eukaryota > Viridiplantae > Streptophyta > Magnoliopsida > Solanales > Solanaceae > Anisodus > Anisodus tanguticus. Next base: position 49,243,191 of record CM067540.1, on the reverse strand, counting down.
TTCGATGAAGAAAGCAGAAACAGAAAGCAGAAAGAATATCAAAGAAAGCATATGCAAAAACCGCCAGAAATTACAAAATTAATCACAGATATATTGTAAATTTCACAACACCAACAGGTAATTTTTGGCTTTGAAGAATCTAATTTCGATGCAGATAGCAGATAGCATATGCAGAAAGCAGAAACAGACAGGAGAAAGAATATCAAAGAAAGCATATGCAAAACCCGGTAGAAAGCGGAAAGCTTTTCAACACCAACAAAAGGAAGAAAGCGTAGAAGAAGCCCAATTTTTTTTATTATCTGTGAAGCCCACATGCAGAAAGCAGATGCAAAAACAGGCGTAGAAGAAAAGAACAAAAGGGAGAAAGATGGCATAGAAGAAGCTATTGCAGAGAAGAATGGAACTTACCTATGAAATGAATGGAAACTTACCTACGAATTGTAGAGACCGAATTGAAGTGGAGAGGATTGCGGTGCACCGCTTACACGAAATGAAGGGTTGCGGCTGCTGAAGGTTATCCATTCACTTATATAGTGTTATAAGTGAAGGGTTAAGTGACTGGTCACTGGTCGGGCCGGGTCGGGTCAGAGGGTAAAAAAATCTGACCATGGACCGACCCTGACCCTGATCGGGTCCTCGCTCTTTCGGGTAGAGTGGCTCGCAGGTCAGCTATAAGCTGACTCTGGTCCTGGTGTTTTCGGGTCGGGTTGGGCCGGGCGGGTCTCCGACCCGGTGGACAAGTCTAATCACAATAAACCAAGGTAGCTTTCTGAATGAGAGAATGGAGCTCTAAGAGAAGATTACATAACCAACAAGATTTAGAGACCACATTGGCTACCCCTCGGTACTCGGCCTTCGCACTAGAGCGTGATAATGTAGACTGACGCTTCGCAGACCAAGATACCAAGTTATTACTAAGAAACATACAATAGCCAGAAATAGGAGCATCTGGTATCTGGACAACCACCCCAATCAGCATCTGTATACAAGACAAGTGTAGACGTCGATAAAGGATATAAATGTAAGCCATAGTCAAGTGTCCCCTGGATGTATCGAAGAATGAGTTTAGCGCATTCATGTGCTCAACCTTGGGATCATGCATAAACAAACATACATGTTGTACGACATACGTAATATATGGTCTTGTTAAAGTAAGATACTGAAGAGCCCCTGCAAGACTGTGATAGTGGGTTAGATCCTTGTAAGGTGAGTCAACCGTAGCACCCAGCTTGGGTTTAGTATCAACGTAAGTGGAAGTAGACTTGCACGAGGACATACTAGCTTGCTCAATGATCTCAGCTGCATACTTCCGTTGTGATAAGAATAACCCACCTGCATGACGAGTGACAACAATCCCCAAAAAGTAACTCAAGGGCTCCAAGTTTTTCATAGCAAACTCAGAACTAAGCATTATCATGATAGACTTGCGCAAAACATCAGAAGAGGCAGTCAAGATAGCATCATCCACATATAATAGTATATAAGCTAGGGAAGTACCACAATGATAAATGAACAATGAATTATCAGACCTACTGTGTGGAAACCCAATAGATGAAACATAGTCTGGAAATCTCTTATACCAAGCCCGTGGGGCATGCTTAAGCCCATACAAGGACTTCTTCAATAAACAAACATGATGAGAATATTTTGGGTATCGAAAACCTAAAGGTTGATGCATGTAAACGGCCACTTTAATATCACTATGTAAGAAAGCATTCTTCATATCTAATTGATGAATGGGCCAAGCTTTCGAAAGAGCCAGACTGAGAATAGTGCAAATAGTAGCCGATTTGACCACCGGACTAAACGTCTCACCATAATCCACGCCAACCTGTTGAATATTACCATGACCTACAAGACGAGCCTTATGTCTCACAAAAGAACCATCAGAATTATCATGTCACGACCCAAACCGGAGGGCCGCGACGGCCACCCGGACCCCACCCGCCGGGTACCGCTGATCGTACATCCAACACCTAATCGTAATTAAATACGGACTAAGCCAAAAAATATTATAGAAAATCTTAATAAGAAATCCAATTTTCATATATACATACCCATACCAAGGCCGACAAGGCCGCACATGACAACTAACCACAGGACACCTGTCTACAAGCCTCTAGGAGTAACAACATAGAAAGGTTGGGGCAGGGCCCCGCCATACCGATATATACAAGCAAAAGTACCGTACCAAAATTAGACCAACACTCCGAACAAGAGGAGTGCTCCAAAAATCCGCTGAACCCGAAATCAACTAACGTGAACCGTCACCTTCCTTGATTGAACCTGCGGGGATGAAATGCAGCGTCCCCCGACAAAAGGGACGTCAGTACGACTGATGTACAGAGTATGTCAGGCATGAACAATAGAATAACAGGGTATAACAACCACTGAAACAGAAATAACTGACCAACAGGAACTGCATTTGAGGGCCCTAATACATATGCCTAAATGTGATGCACAATGCAGTTTCCGTATACATCAGCCTCTTTCTTACCATAACAGCCTCTGTGGGCATCATTTCATGTCGGCCTCTGTGGGCATAATATCATGTAATGATTAATGAATGTATGCAAAATGCAAATGCGGTATACTAATGTCCACACAGGAATCCTCCCATAACCGCCTCTGTGGGCATCAAGTTATATCATATTGGCCACACAGGCATTCATATCGTCTTAGCCACACAGGCATCCACTTTGACCACACAGGCTCGATATGTGGCCTCTTAGGGCTCTTTTGTGATAGTCTGTACCAGCTGCAGGTGGTGTGCGTATATAACGCATTTCCCTCTTTTCCCATATCCCCTACATTTATATATATAATATTTACCATATAGTAATGTGCACAGCACAAGTGGTCCAGGGTAGTATATGAATGCAATGCAAATGAATATGCATGAATGACAATAAAATGCCCCGAGTGATATAACATCCTTGTACCTTTGTCTAACCCTGTGAATATCAACATATCTTCCATATGCCTCAATAAGGACTTAGAAATATATTTAGACATGTTTTCAACATAGGAATCAATAACATGAATATTCTTAACTACTAGGAGTAGAATAATTTATGGAACAATATTACAGTTATATTTCGTTACATGGAACATGCCAAAAGAAATAAATAATTTGTCTTAACATACCTCGATTCGGCCTTCGAACGACTACGACCAAACGTTTAATCTTGATTGCCTTCTTTTTTTAAAAAAAAATTCCCACCACGTTACTTAGCTACGAAGCAGTCTTCTACTTACTATGATTTTCAGAACTCTTTGAACCAAGATCTACGTAAAATAAATCTTTTGAAGAGCTACCAAACTACGTAAGAATAAGGATGGGAGAAAGTAACATTTTGTTATTCTTCAAAGAACTTGAAAGAGGGAAAATAACATATGTTTGCTGCTTACGTTAAAAAAACATTTAAGAAAAAGGTTACAACACACTATTGCTTATGAAACGTTCAACAAAAGAGAGGTCTTCCTATATGTATATATATATATATCCTAACGTCTTTATCTGCACAATTTACGTACAGCTCCCACCTTCTATAATTCCTTAAGAAATTCACTAGGTTTTGGCTTACTTTGCTGGTATAAATGGATGACGTAAAACAAAACAATTTTATCCACAAGGTGTCACTAAGTTAGACACATGCAAAGTGAGTAAGTACTTGCTAATTCTTCATTTGATGCCACATGGAAAGGTGATGACACTTAATACGTTCATTAATTCATCTAAGCCAATTCACTTGAAAAATAATTATTTTCGATCCCCGTCATCACACTTGTTATGTCCAAGATTATTTCGGGGGTCTAATTCATTCATATACTAATTTCATTATTAGCATACGTGACATCACATAAAATTTCCGAGGCCCGAGTCTACTTATTACACTTAGGTGCTCAAATCATTGTTCAAAATTTCGGGATGTTACATCGTTCCCCCCTTAGAAATATTCGTCCTCGAATGTTGGGGTGACATATCTGATCCTTGTCGCATAACCAGCGAATACAACTACCTTCATACATCACTACATCAGACCTCTCATACTCCCTTCCATCTTCCGTATATGAGTGAGATAACTTCTCATAATCTCGAATTTTAACAATAACTCTGCCCCTTCTGGCTTATCCATTGACTTGGTAGAGATCGCTCATTTACTGGCTACGAGTACAAACAAACCGAAGTCTTTTGGTAACCGGCATTACTGGAACAGTATAAGGCGCGAGTCAAACTCTAATTCTAAGACTCAACTCTACTGCATGATTTATGAGATGAAAGAATGAAAACCATCCCTAAATGTTAGATAGCCTCCTGTTTATAAGTATGGTGCACAACATATCCATAAACAAGACTCTACTAGACACGGCTTGTAGACTCCCTAGGACAGACATGCTCTGATACCAAGTTTGTCACGACCCAAATCGGAGGGCTGCGACGGGCACCCGGACCCCACCCGCCGGGTACCGCTGATCGTACATCCAACACCTAATCGTAATTAAATACGGACTAAGCCGAAAAATATTATAGAAAATCTTAGTCAGCAATCCAATTTTCATATATACATACCCATACCTAGGCCGACAAGGCCGCATATGACAACTAACCACAGGACACCTGTCTACAAGCCTCTAGGAGTAACAACATAAAAGGTTAGGACAGGGCCCCGCCATACCCATATATACAAGCAAAAGTACCGTACCAAAATTAGACCAACACTCCAAACAAGGGGAGTGCTCCAAAAATCCGCTGAACCCGAAATCAACTAACGTGAACCGTCACCTTCTTTGATTGAACCCGCGGGCATGAAACGCATTGTCTCTCAACAAAAGGGACGTCAGTACGACTGATGTACAGAGTATGTCAGGCATGAACAATAGAATAACGGGGTATAACAACCACTGAAACAGAAACAACTGACCAGCAGGAACTGCCTTTGAGGGCCCTAATACATATGCCTAAATGTGATGCACAATGCAGTTTCCGTATACATCAGCCTCTTTCTTACCATAACAGCCTCTGTGGGCATCATTTCATGTCGGCCTCTGTGGGCATAATATCATGTAATGATTAATGAATGTATGCAAAATGCAAATGCGGTATACTAATGTCCACACATGAATCCTCCCATAACCACCTCTGTGGGCATCAGGTTATATCATATTGGCCACACAGGCATTCATATCGTCTTAGCCATACATGCATCCACTTTGACCACACAGGCTCGATATGTGGCCTCTTAGGGCTCTTTTGTGATAGTCTGTACCAGCTGCAGGTGGTGTGCGTATATAACGCATTTTCCTCTTTTTCCATATCCTCTACATTTATATATATAATATTTACCATATAGTAATGTGCACAGCACAAGTGGTCCAGGGTAGTATATGAATGCAATGCAAATGAATATGCATGAATGACAATAAAATACCCCGAGTGCCATAATATCCTTGTACCTTTGGCTAACCCTGTGAATATCAACATATCTTCCGTATGCCTCAATAAGGACTTAGAAATATATTTAGACATGCTTTCAACATAGGAATCAATAACATGATTATTCTTAACTACTAGGAGTAGAATAATTTATGAAACAATCTCACAGTTATATTTCGTTACATGGAACATGCCAAAAGAAATAAATAATTTGCCTTAACATACCTCGATTCGGCCTTCGAACGACTACGACCAAACGTTTAATCTTGATTGCCTTCTTTTTTAAAAAAAAAAAATTCCCACCACGTTACTTAGCTACGAAGTAGTCTTCTACTTACTACGATTTTCAGAACTCTTTGAACCAAGATCTACGTAAAATAAATCTTTTGAAGAGCTACCAAACTACGTAAGAATAAGGATGGGAGGAAGTAACATTTTGTTATTCTTCAAAGAACTTGAAAGAGGGAAAATAACATATGTTTGCTGCTTACGTTAAAAAACATTTAAGAAAAAGGTTACAACACACTATTGCTTATGAAACGTTCAACAAAAGAGAGGTCTTCCTATATGTATATATATATATCCTAACGTCTTTATCTGCACAATTTACGTACAGCTCCCACCTTCTATAATTCCTTAAGAAATTCACTAGGTTTTGGCTTACTTTGATGGTATAAATGGATGACGTAAAACAAAACAATTTTATCCTCAAGGTGTCACTAAGTTAGACACATGCAAAGTGAGTTAAGCACTTGCTAATTCTTCATTTGATGCCACATGGAAAGGTGATGACACTTATTACGTTCATTAATTCATTTAAGCCAATTCACTTGAACAATAATTATTTTCGATCCCCGTCATCACACTTGTTATGTCCAAGATTATTTCGGGGGTCTAATTCATTCATATATTAATCTCATTATTAGCATACGTGACATCACATAAAATTTCCGAGGCCCGAGTCTACTTATTACACTTGGGTGCTCAAATCATTGTTCAAAATTTCGGGATGTTACATATCATTATGAGTAAAAATCCATATAGACCGAATAATATTAACACCAGAAGGACGGGATACCAACTCCCACATCTTATTTTCAATAAGATCATCATATTCGTCGTTCATAGGAAATTTTCAATTCGGGTCATTTAATGCGGACACTGGATGACGGGGTAGGGGGATTTAAGAACATTAGAATTTAGATTAAAATGACTTTTTGGTTTGAAAATACTCTGTTGACTACGAGTGACCGGTCTATGACTCGGGGGAGAATTTGGTGGATTTTGGGAGAAATTCGGATAGGAGACGGGCTGGCTAGCAGGAAGTGGGCATGCTAGCCCAATACTGGAAATAGTAGCCAGGGCAAAAGCAGGAACTCGAGCTAGAACAATGTCGGTATTGGGCTGGGCAACCGGTCCAACAGCCGAAATTGTGGCAGAAACATTACCGGAAACAGTGGGATGTGGCGGAACAGTGGGTCCAGCGAGTAGTGGGCCCACTGGTGGAGTTTGGGTGCAGGACAAGTCCGATAAATGGTGGATAAGATACGAAGAGACCTCGTCATCTAAAAGATTATACAAACTAGGCATAGGATTACTCACTTTAGAAAATGAAAATTGGGTTTCATAAAATAACATGGCGACTAATGAAGATTTTATTAGAGGATAAATCAAAACATTTGTAACCACGATGATTAGAGGAATAACCCAAAAACACACAAGCGGTAGACCGGCCTTGAAGTTTGTTAATAGTAGTTGACGGAAAAAGCGGATAACATAAACACCTAAAGACCCTAAGATGTGAATACAGGTGATCTTTATTATAGAAGACTTTAAGAGGAGACGCATATTCCAATCCTTTGGTAGGAAGAATGCTAAGAAGATAAGTAACCATTTGTAGAGCATGACGCCAAAAGGAAGGGGGTACGAAAGCATGGACCAATAAAGTTCGGACAATATTATTAATTGTACAGATTTTTCATTCGGCTTTCCCATTTTGTGAGGAAGTGTGAGGACAAGAGAAATGAAAAACTATGCCATTAGTATCAAAAAAATCCCGAAACAACCCATTATCATATTCTTAGCCATTATCACATTGAATATTTTTTATTTTCCGTTCGAATTGAGTGCGGACGAATGCTCTAAATTTTAAGAATGTGGAAAAATTGTAATAAACGGAAAGGTCCATAAAAATTAGAATAATCATCCAAAAATAGAACATAATAACGATGGCCCACAGAACTTAAAACGGGAGATGTCCATAAATCGCTATGAATAATATCAAATGACATTAAAGTCCGAGAAGTAGAGGCTACAAATGGTAATCTAACATGTTTTCCTAAAGGACATGAATGACAAAATGGAATACTATGCGTACCCTTACAAGAAATAAAATTGTTTTTATGCAAAGAAGAAACAATGGACGACCCAGGGTGACCCAAACGTGCATGCCACAAATAAGGAGCTAGAGTTGCAAATGTAGACGGCAGGGATTGACTCGAGAGACTGGATGCGGGCATGATAGGATTAAAATCTCCCCTACTATTACATCTCATGAGAGGTATCCCCGTCTTGAAATCCTTCACACAAAACCCAAAAGGATCAAAATTAACATAAACCCAATTATTAGTGGTGAATTTACGGACAGACACCAAATTTTTAATTAAGTTAGGAGTATGAAGAGCATTTTTCAATACAAGACGTGGATGGGGAGGAGACAAAGTAGTATGACCGTAACCATGAATTGGAATTGAATTGCCATTCCCAATAAGTATGACACGATTTTTGCTCAAATTGCAATAAGATGAGAGAGTACCTTGGTCTGATGTCATGTGAGAAGTGGCGCTGGTGTCCATGTACCAATTCGGGTCTGGGGGATTTAATCCAAGCGTATGCATCGCGGCCTCAATATCTGTCGGAGTCGGTGTGGGGCCCACTGCTTGGAATGCCTACGGAGGCTGAAGCCCAAGCACACTGGCCTGCTGCCCCGGCCCAGAAAATAGCCTGCCACCCGAAGTTGAACCCGAGAAACTGGGCTTGGCCTGTTGTGGAAACTGGGCCCAGTTTCTCGGGTAATGGCTCGACGGAAAATACCCACTATTGGGTCAAGACCCACTGGCCCAGTTCCACTGCAGGGGGCCCACTGCACCAAGAGCCACCGTTGTCGCCACCACTGTTCCGGCTACCACCATTGTTGCCACCGCGATTCTTGCCATTATTTTTATGGTAACGACCCTTCTTACCGCCATCGTTGTTGCGATTTTGGCCCGAATTTTCAACAAATCCATGAGAATTATCGGACGAAGTCATCATCGCCACGGAACTGGCGCCAGTAGCCGCCTTTTTTGCCAAGTCGGCTTCTTCTAAGGTGAGCATCGAACGGGCTTGATAAAAAGGAGGAAATATATTGCTTTGACGAAGGAGAGTCCAAACGCCATTATAGGCCTCAGAAAGGCCGAAAATCATTTGTAGAACAAGACGATTATTGGTCACAGGAGCTTCAACATTATGAAGTTGGTCCGCCAACTCCTTGAGCCGTTTACAATATGGAGAAACGTTTGGAAAATCTTCCATGCGGACTTGGGAGAATTCTTGCTCAAGGGTGACAACGCGGGAATGTTGGTTATCTTGGAATATATCACACAATCTATTCCATGTAGCCATAACTGTAGTGTCCGTCTTAATAATCATTTGTAAAAGATCGGTAGAAATAGTGGAATAAATCCACTGAAGGACAGTAGCATCAAGAGTAATCCATAACTGAGGATCTTCAAAAGATTCGGGGCATTAAAACACATGTGTTTTGATTCATCTTTATTTTCATCATTAATTGCACTTTTTGTTCCAGTTAAGATCAATCTACCTAACTCTTTCAGGATAACTGTCACACATACATGAAGTGTACCAATTCTACATAATTTTATTCTTAAGAATGTGTTTTATGTCCCATATTTTAAGTACAATATGCTCTCTGTCAATATGTTATATATTCAACTTGTTTGCTCAGTATATTTTACATTCACTGAGTGTATATTGCAGGACCATTCCTTGAGGAGAGTCAGAGCTTTTGGTGAAGTAAAGGAGGGAGTATATCTGTTATATCCTAAAGTGTCAAATATTAAGAGTTTAAGTAATGACAATGTAGTTTCAATTGAAAAAGAAAGTAATTCCAATAGCTTGTCTCATCTCCTTTCAATTCCATTTGTGCCAATGATGTATCAAATGTAAAGCTTTAGCACATTAGGCTTGGGCATTTTCCTTTCGCAGCAATGAAAAAGTTTCATTTCATTCATTTCCCTGTTAATTTTGATTATGTGTGTGTCATATGTCCCAAAGCTAAGCAAACCAGATTTCCTTTTTTTATCAGTCACATAAGATCTATCAGAATTTTTGAATTAATTCACATTGATATCTGGGGGACATATAAGCACCCTACTCATGATGGATATGGTATTTCCTGACTATAGTTGATGACTATAGCAGAGAAATTTGGACTTTTTTATTAACAAACAAGAACAATGCTTTTCCTATTCTCAAAACATGTTTGTCTATGGTAGAAAGACAGTTTGTGGTTTATGTTAAAAGCATCAGATCTGACAATGCTCTTGAATTAGAAAGAGGTTCACAGGAGATAATATTTTTAAAAGAAAAGGAGATTTTTCATCAAAGAAGTTGCACGGCCACTCCACAACAAAATGAGATGGTAGAAAGAAAATATAGACATCTATTAAAACTTGCTAGACGGCCACTCCACAACAAAATGAGATGGTAGAAAGAAAACATAGACATCTATTAAAACTTGCTAGAGGACTGTTCTTTCAATCTAAAATTTCAATATCCTATTGGGGTGAATATATTTTGACTGCTACTCAGTTAATCAATAGACTGCCTTCTAATATTCTCAAAGGGAAGAGTCCCTATGAAATATTATTTGGCAGAAAACCATGTTACACTCTTTTGAAATCATTTGGATGTGTATGTTATGCATCTACCTTGTCTCAAGGGAGAGGAAAGTTTGATGAAAGGGCAAGAAAACGTGTTTTCTTGGGTTATCCTACAGACCAGAAAGGATATAAAGTTTTAAATCTGGAAGTAAAGAACATTCTTATTTTTAGAGATATGCATTTTCATGAAGAACATTTTTTCTTTGTGACAGACTAACCCACATCTACACCCCACACTCACTTTACAGACCTTGATATGTCAATGGAATCAGACCCTCAATTCTTTCTACATTTACCACAGACTTCTTCCACATCATCACATCCACCTCCTGACTATTCTATACCATTACATCAACCACAAACACCACCCATTATACCACAAACTACACCAAGTCCTAATCCTACACCACCAACCTCACCTAATATTCATCATTTCACCACATAATCCTATTTCTATTCTCACAAGAAAGAGTGATAGAATTTCCCACAAGCCTTCCTATTTGAGAGATTACATATGCTATAGCATCTATCTTACATACATCACTCACTCTTGTCTCTCTCAACCTCCTGATCCCACTATTTATTCTTTCAATGCACTATCCTCTACCAATTAAAATGTCTTACATGTCATTTCCTCTTTAATTGAACCCAGAAGCTTTTCAAAAGCATCCCTTCATCTAGGATGGAAAGAAGTTATGAATACTGAGATCTTTGCCCTAGAATCTAACCAAACATGGGAGGTAGTAAAACTTCCTAAGGGAAAGAAGCTTTACCGTGCAAATGGGTGTACAAGATAAAGCATAATTCTGATGGTTCTATTGAGAGACTCAAGGCTAGATTAGTTGTAAGGGGGATGTTCAAAAGGAGGGAACAAACTATAATAAAACATTTTCATAAGTGGTAAAGATGACCACAGTGAGATATTTATTGATTATAGCCATAAAGAAAAAATGGGATGTTTTTCAATTGGATGTTAACAATGCCTTTTTATATGGAGACCTATAGGAGGAAGTTTTCATGAAGTTTTCTGCACGTATCACTCCTCCTAGCCCTAATCATGTTTGTCTACTCAAAAAGTCACTCTATGGACTCAAGCAAGCATCTACGCAATGGTGTGTCAAACTTGCAGGAGCCCTGAGTTTTAAGGGGTATTCAACCTTATTCAATGATTATTCTCTTTTTACAAGAAAACATGTGATCTCATTTCTATCATAGCAGTGTATATGGATGATATACTATTCACAGGCAATCACATAGAGGAAATTACTTATATTCAACTATTCTTGAATACATAATTCAAATTCAAATTTTTTTTTGGAGGGGGGGGGGGGGGGGGGGGGGCATCCATTATTTCTTGGGGATGGAAGTCCTAAGAGAACCACATAGGTTTATCATTAACCAGAGAAAATTTATCTTAGACCTCCTGCTTGAGTTTAATTGCTCTCATCTACCCAAAGTTTCTTCCCAATTGATCCTGCACACAAATTTCCTAATAAAGATCAAATCTTGCTCCAGGATTCTACTATCTACATATTTCTAGTAGGAAAATTAAACTACCTAACAAATATCAGACCTGATTTGTCCTCTGATGTGCTCAAACACAGTCAATACATGCAGAACCCAATCACTGAACACCTATCTGCTACTCTCCGAGTCCTCAAATACCTATCTTTGAACCCAGCACAAGGTATCTATCTCATCAGAACCCTCTTTCACCTTGAGTGCTTATTGCGATGCAGATTGGACATCTTTCCCACTTTCTCACAAATATGTGTCCGATTTCTACGTTACACTTAGAGGAGCACCCATTTCGTGGAAATCCAAGAAACAAGCATCGATCTCTCTCTCATCTGCCGAAGCAGAGTATAGATCGATGCGACGCATGACAACTGAAATAACTTGGTTGCTTCGTCTTCTTGAAGACTTATCTCTCTCACAATCCTTGTTGGTACCAATACACTTCGATAGCCAGGAGGCTATTCATATTGCTCGCAACCTCATTTTTCATGAGCGGACTAAGCATGTCGAGATCAACTGCCATTTCATCCGACAACAGTTCCTATTCGGGTTAATTTCATTCTCGTATGTTCCCTCAAAGCTCTAGCTAGCTGATATTTTCACTAAGCCACTAACTAGAGTTTCTCACCGTGAAATGCTTTGAATGTTGGGGGTTTTGTTGGAAATTTGCCTTTGGCGGGAGTTGCGTCCGACCAACTTTAACGGCTTAAACACTAGTGTTCCGCATGTTGGAGAATCCGGTTCTTCACACATGAATAATCTACTAAGTACGTAGATGACCGTAGGGCCAAGAATCGTCAAATTTCGTTGAGAAATGAAAGAGATATTGGTCCACGAAGTGAGGTGTTTGAAGCATGGAAAAGTGTGGTATTGAGATCAATTATCCCTCATCGGTGGAGGAAGAAAGAATTGTTTTGTTTATAAGTCTCAAAGTTGGCTTGGGTTTGGGACCCCAAGGGGTATCCCATGTGTTTAAAGGAGGGAGGACTTCGGTTCGAGGAAAGCCCACACGCGCGCCGCCGCCGCCCGTCCGGTCCGGGTTCACGGTTCTCGGGTCACATGTCACGGGTCACGGGTCAACCAGCACTCAATTCAGCCATTTATTTTGGCTGAATTACTCTTACTAAATGGCCAATCCGCTGCACATCTTCACCATTTATTTTGGAGGAATTACTACCTCCATAATTGCCATTACTTGGCCAGTAATGACACTTATGGAGGTAGTTCATCAGCCTCTCCTTCACCCTATATAAAGACCCCCTTTGTCACCATTGTTGAGCTACACTTAACACAAACAGAAACAAATTCAGTCTTCCTACAATCTTCCAAGCATCATTTCATTACTAAAAATTCTTCACGGTAACACTTGAGTTTCCTTTGCTCATTTGTTCGCTTGCTGTTTTATCTTGGGAGACAATTGTCCAGGACGTAGAAAGGATACATACGGGGCAATATTGTCTTAAAGACAGAGTGCAAACACTCGACTCAGCATACCACAAACAGTTCCAGTTTATTCTTCAAGTTCTTTGTAATTTCAGTTTTGTTGTTGAATTGTAATTTTAGTTCTTGTAAGACTTAGCAGTTACTTGTAATTTTCGTTTCCTGTACCTTTATAACCAACATGCTTCTCCTCTCCCCTCCAACTTGAGGGGGATGTTGAAAATAATATCTCCGGTGAGAACTCCGGTGATGGGTTCGAGAAGGGTTCAAGAAGATGAGATGATGAAGTGATGATTAAGTGAAATGCTTTGGTCTGAGTTTACGAGGTTGACATTTGTTAGCTTTGTTAACTTAGGCCATCTTGTTCCTTTAATCTACTGGGCTGAACAAATTAAGTGATGGGCCCAATGCAGCATAACAGAAGAAAGAAGGAAGACGGCCCTATACATGTATATGCCGCACCCAAATGTCAAGGAAGCATATAATAGTTATTGTGTACACAATCAGAATCTAGAGTTGAAGGTTTGGATGAAGTTGTTTTGATAAAAAAACACTTCATCATTCAAGTTGAAATTATCGGGCGTAATCCCAATCTGAATTAGTTTAGTTTCAAACGGTTACTGAATATGAGTGTGAAACAAAAAAAGTCAAATAATATTGTCAATTTCGTGCCTATTTAATACATACATACACATTATCACAAAAAAATGTCATTTTTATTTAATAGTAGATAGAGTATTTGCTAGTTGGCACTTATTACTGACACAGCAAGTGGATACTATAAAAATGGCTACTCAAACACCTTTGTTCCCACTCTCTCTCTCTCTCTCTCTTTTGCAGTTCATTATATGAACTTGCTGGCCCCATAGTAGTCCCTTATTAGATTCTCTTTACATCACTGTTGTGGCTATAATTATTATTATACCTTAAAGAAGCAGCAACCTTAATGCTCTTTAGTAAACCCATCCAACTTCTGTGATTCTTTATTTAATTCCCTTTTCCAAATCTTTTGTATTGTTGAGATGGCAAAGAAGTTGGATGATTGTGAGTTTTGTCTTCCTTCACAGTTTCTTACTGATGATGACCTTTTCGTAGACTTTAAGGTTAAAAACGACGTCGGAAAGTACCTTGGACGTGATTTTGGACCCGGGTTTAACCCGTTTGGACCTCACTCGGATCTGACTTCGCCCGTTGAGTCTGTGATCGGGTCAGTGGATACAGAGAGTGATGAAGAAGAGTATATCTCCGGGTTAACTCAAAAAATGGCTCACTCTACACTTCTGGACTCTGGTTTCCGCTATTCAAACACAAAGGTAACTTTTAATTTTGTTTTATAATGAGCCAGAAACAATCTCTACCTCCCCAGGTTAAGGTCTGCGTACACTTTAAATTTTCCAGACCAAGGGCGAATTTCGAGGGTGTTCATCCGAAACCTCTGTAAAAAAAATTATAGCGTATATAAAAGGTAGCCCGGTGTAAGCTTTCGCTATAGGTCCGGAAAATGGCTGGATCACAAGGATTTATTATACGCAATCTTATCTTACATTTCTGCAAGAGCCTGTTTTCATGATTTGAACTCCTAAACTTCATTCACATGACAACTTTACTACTAAAAAATTATAGTGTATATATATGGTATATTTTATATATTTACATACGTATATTAACATTTGAACTCTTGAACAAAAGTAAAAGTTTAGCTTAAGTGACGTAGAGTGTTCAAAATTGTCTGTATTGTCCCAGGATGGATTCCTAGAGACAACATTTTTAGTTTTTTTATTTATTTATTTCTGAGTGAAAATTCTGAATCTGCTACCGCAAAATATGTTGTTGGTGGTTCTTTTTTAAATGGTGTTTTTGATTGATTGTTTTAATTTTTGCTTTTTTCTTTAGGGTTGGAGTTTGTCAGGTTCGCCTCAGTCGACGTTAAACTGCCCTTCACAGGCATCTTCTCTGCCGCCAGTGAACCGAAACGATGGCGTTTTTGATCAGTTTTATGCGGCTGCGGGCGAAGTCGCAAGGATTAGGATGGAGGACGCTGCCGGAGTTCATCAGACCAAAACTGGATTATGGTACGAGAAAACCAGTACAGTCCCTGTAGGCCCAAAAAGCTCTAATCAAAATTTCGGGTCATTTAACTCAAATCAGCCCTCACTTTCTTACCCACAGTTGCAAGTAGCTCAAGTAAGTTTTACTCGATCCGTCCCAATTTATAAGATATAGTTTGATTGAGTACGAAGTTTAAGAAATAAATAAATACTTTCAAATTTTGTTTATCTAAAATAATTTAAAGATATTTGTGTAGTTATAAATTATCTCGTTAAACGTAAAATATAAAATTTAAAGTTAAATTATTGTAAAATAAAAAAACATGTCATTATTTTTTAAATTACTAAAAAGGAAAGTGTGTCATATAAATTTGGATAAAGAGAATAATATTATGTGATTAAGCTACCATTTGGGCATATAAGTTTTTTTCACTTTTCTCAAATATATTTTGATAATCATTCTGGTTTTAAAAAGTGATCAGTTTTTAAGATATTTTTCAAGTTTCAAAAAGCTGTTTAGACTAGTTTTTCAATTTTTTTAAGTCACAAAACTTCAATTTCTTTTCAAATAAAATGCTAGTCCAAACATAATTTCAACTCCCAAAAATCATTTTTCATCTCATCTTCAAAAACTTTTTTATTCAAGTTTCAACCAAATGTATGTCCAAACGCTAATGTTGTCCTTTTTTTTTTTGCCTTTTAATTTATATATTTGCTTCCATGAAATGTAGTTTAAGCGATTGAAACAACAGATAATGAAGCAAGGACAAGTGGTGTTCGTGTCGGATAAAGGTGGATTTGGGCAGTACCCGGTGAACCAGAACCAGCAGCAATTGGGTCAGAGCAGAGCCCAAAATGGAGTTGCTAGGCCTATGAATTCTTCAATTTCTGGCTCAGGCATGCGTGGTGTTTTTCTAGGAAATCAAGGTAGTAAAAAGGAGTGTGCTGGAACTGGTGTTTTCTTGCCTAGAAGGATTGGGACAACACAAACTGAAACTCGAAAGAAACCCGGTACGACCTTTTTTTCCTCTGTTATGGTGTCATCAGTAGATATTTAATTAAATTATGTGATTGATTAGTGAAATGGTTATGTGTATTACCACTTGGTTGACTATGGATGTAGGCTTCAATTTTTAAAACTTTTTACTTAGGGTGTGTTTGGTACAAGGAAAATGTTTCCTTGAAAAAACAAGTGATTTCTTATTTATTTTCTAGTGTTTGGTAAAAAATTAAGATAGTCCAGTGCTCTAAGCTCCCGCTATGTGCGGGGATTAGACTATAAGGATCTATTGTACGCAACCTTACGTGTATTTCTGTAAGAGTTTATTTCCATGTATCGAACCCGTGATATTGTTTGATAAGTAAGCAAAAAAAAATATCCCTAGATAATTTATGTGTGATCTCGAAAATAAACTATGAGGATGGGGTGGGGAGTGGGGGTTCGGGGTGAGATGGTCAAAGGTGGGGTGTTGGGGGCGTTGGTTGGGTGGGTGGAGAGGAGAGGAGACAAGAAATTTAAAATGTCACTTATGGAACTTGTTTTCCTAAGTACATTAGGATGTCATTTTCCTTAAAAGCTTGAATATTTTGACCAACGTTGTTCCTTCGTACCAAACACACCCTTAATGGAGAAGATTTGGTCTTATTAATTTTTTAATTTTTGTTAATGATGGTCTAATGGCGCTGATAGTGGAAGATGACCCTAGTTTTGGACTGTTGTTTAGTGTCAGCGTCTAGTCATATGGATGCATTTCAATTGGTTTGTGTGTTTTTGGGTGGGTGTGAACAACAAAGAAAGATTCAAATTAGCATCCAGCTAATCTGTTTGACTCAGATTTCTCATATTCCTTTTTTGTTTAGATTCTGATTTTCTTCATATATTCACTGATGTATGACACCTTTTGTGTTTGTTTGCTTTGTTTTGTTATGCTGCTGATGTATATATGCAATTTTTTGTTTGGAAATTTTCAGGGTGTTCTACAGTTTTACTGCCAGACAGAGTGGTCCAGGCCTTGAACTTGAACTTAGAAGCTATGGATATTAGGCAGAAGAATCAGGTTCAAGCCAGATGTTATAATGACGGGAGCGGCTTAACTCCGGCCAGTGGTTTGAAATATCCGAATAATATGGCAGCGACAACTCAACAGAGACGTAATGTGAGAACAGAAAATACTTACTCACAGCCGGGATCTCTGTCACAAGAGCTCCTCCTTCCGAGTGACTGGACTTACTGACCAATGTTAGTTTTGATGGTGTAGATCTGGGAAGTGTAGAGTTAAGATAATTGATGATGATTAAGATTGTTTAGCAGCAAAAGAAATAGGTTTTTCTTTTTTTTGGGTAGTTTTAGGGCTCAAGAAAGAATAGTCCTTGTTTGGTTTAAACTTTAAATTAGAGAATTTCTAGTATGAAAGAATTAAAAGGTATTGTAGTTTTAAGTAGTGAAAAGGAGAAAGAAGGTTGGGACATGTTTTGCTTAGAACTATAGCCTAACTTCTTCACTTTTGTATGGCAGGGGAATTGATCAATAATTATACCATTAATTAAGTACTTATCCCTCGTACAAACATCTCTAGTCTTTTGTTGTCAACTTGTCATATTCCATTTTTAATGATTTTCTGATAAATCTATATTTAGAGTCAAAAGTATATGAAAAGAGAGGTAAGGTGCCTAAAGATATTGTTCACTTATCAGCATAGCACATGCAACGCCACACTGGCACTTTGATCATAACGTTTGTCCGTGAACGAACTTCCTTTCTGTTTTTGGTGTTTGTTTGGCCATTTTAGAAGTTCCTAAAATATTACAGTGTATATTTTGAATGGATTTTTAAAGGTTAGAAATTTGCGGATCAATCCATAACAGGAGTATACATAAATATCCAATGAATCCTTTTTTTAAAAAAAATATTTATTACATAGGGGTAGGGCAAGGAAAAATGGGGAGAAGATTACAATGTGCGGAATTCGAACTTTCATTAATAAAGTGAAAATTCAAATATTCAAACAACTGAGCTACTAGATCCCTACTATCAAATGCTTTCTTGATTATTATATTCTAGCTAAAGACTTATGTGCTGGAACGCTCGTTTTTTATAGTCATTAAGTGTGTTTGTTTTTAAAAATTTAATTTTAATTATTTAGATTTATATTATTAGATGTGATCGTTTTTTCCTTTTATAATTACTCAGTAGGTCTAAATAGAATTGGATGATTAAAGCTTATAACAAATTTTAATATTATTAAAATGCTATTAATTTGAGAATTTATGCGAAGAAGAGATTTCGGGACCACTCTATCTGGCCATTTTCATTGATATACCCTCGTTGCCCTCCATTATAATCCAACTCTCGTTAACCACAACTACTATCCTTAATCACATATCCATAACCACAATTTCCATCAATCACCAGAGAAAGTTGTTACAATCGCTAGCCACTATTTGTTATTAATCAGTATTCAAAAAATATCTTTAAGCAGAAATTGAAAATTAATTCAGAAAACAGAATTTGGAAAATATCAAAAACAGTAAGAAAAATATGTAAGAAATAAATTGAGCCCACTGAATGCATAGCGTGTCCTTAAGAAAATTATTCCTTCAATGTACCCGAGGTTATTGGAATATATCCTCCCAGGATAGAACGATTTACTCATCGGTGTAGTGGTACAACAAACTCCGGCGATAACAAACTCACTCAGCGAAAGCAAATCACACGAGAATTTTATATTGTGCAGTAAGAAAATAAAGCAGAAGATCAAAAAATCCATAAGGAATTTCTGATGATCAAAAGGTTATATATAGCCATGAAAGTGTTGTTTCAGAAAGGTTGCAACCTTTCAGTTGGCGGGAAGTTTGAAAAAATTCGGAAAAAGCGAAGCGGGTCAGAAATAGATCTGGATCATAACTCGGGT
Source organism: Anisodus tanguticus (assembly GCA_034509755.1). Lineage (NCBI taxonomy): Eukaryota > Viridiplantae > Streptophyta > Magnoliopsida > Solanales > Solanaceae > Anisodus > Anisodus tanguticus. Next base: position 49,223,894 of record CM067540.1, on the reverse strand, counting down.
CACTGTTTGTATAATTAATTAATAATTAAATAAATTTGATCCAAAAAGATTAATCAATCTATCATTTGACCAAATTCAAGATCAAATTCAAAGTCGAGCCGAGCAAGCGACGATGACGACGCGAGGCTTGACTTTTTCTCAACTCTTTAACAACAAGAAGGAATGCGTCTTTATTTAAGCACAAAAAAAATTCTTTCCACAATCAATGTGGGAGAAATGATTCATCCAAAAAGCAACAAGGAACAATTCAAAAGTTTATTTTTCCCTCCATTTTTCATTCATCTAACCCTAAAAAATCAATCCCCACATAAATGGGGAATGACTATAAGATAAAGAAATGCACGGACAAGTGTATAATTTACAAGTAATGATTAATTACATCGGGATAAGTAGGTTACCCTTTGAACTTTTCGTAGTAAGCTTATATTGGATATACTCGGTCAATCGATAGATTTGATATATTTGAACCGTCGGTCTTTGTTGTATACCTAGACAACATAAGTCACACAATTAACCCTTAATCGTCTAAGATTCTCACTGTTGTGTTCATTTCAGTCATGAAAACCACTTGATTTCATGAGTGTATAGAGAATGGACATCACTATCATTCTCTTTGAAGCGGCTTCCATTTCACACTCACATAGGTGATTTTTAAATGTGTAATCATATAGATACAATATCTGGTCATATCCTGCCAAACTTAGAAATTATTAAAAAAAATTAATGCTTTATTAACTCATTAAAAAGCCCTAAATATTTTATCCTTGTTCCTGAACATTGCCTTTATCACGAGAATGAGTTGAGTTATTTGACGATGTTGAACCGTCATTCATAACTTTGTTTGATCTCATTGAATCTAGCTCTTGGGATCTCCAGTCTACTAGGTAGAGTTACCGCCATGATGACTTGTCATAAGCCTTAAATCCATTCCCCTCAATGATCTTTCAACTGCCTTTCTAGTTATGCCTTTTGTAAGTGGATCTGACACGTTATCTCTTGACTATACATAGTCAATAGTGATAACTCCACTAGAGAGTAGTTGTCTAACAATATTGTGTCTCAGTCATATGTGATGAGATTTCCCATTATACATAACGCTATCTGTCCTACCTATTGCCGCTTGGCTATCACAATGTATACATATAGGTGCCAAAAGTTTAGGCCAAAATGAAATATATTTCAAGTAAATTCGGAGCCTTTTTGCTTCTTCACCGACCTTGTATAAAGTTATAAATTCAGATTTCATCATAGAGCAGGTGATGCATGCCTGTTTGGATGATTTTCAAGACACTGCTCCATCACCAATGATAAAAATATATTCACTTGTGAATTTAACTTTAGATCCGGTGATACAATTTGCATTATTATATCCCTCAATTATGGTGGGATATTTATTATAATGCAAAGCATAGTTTTGGGTGTGTTTTAAATATCCCAAAATTTGCTTCATATTCATTGAGTTTGATTGGGATTACTTGTGAACCAACTCAGCTTACTAATAGCACATGCTATATCTGATCGTGTACAATTCATGATATACGTCAAATTTTCCAACACTCGTGCATAGTCCAATCGTGAATCACTTTCACCTTCATTCTTTTGAAGTGCACAACTCACATCAATTGGAGTCTTGGTAATATCCACCCGAATGGATATTATCCTTGTTATCGGCGAGTATGTGTCAAAATAATCAAGGTCTTCTTTTTGTCTATAACCTTTAACAATTAGTCGTGCCTTATATTTGTCAATAGTGCCGTCAGCTTACATTTCTTTTAAAGATCTATTTTGAACCTAAGAGTTTATTTTCGGAAGGAAGATCAACCAATTCCCATTTATGGTTGTTCAAGATTGATTCAATCTCACTAATGACTACCTCTTTCCAAAAGAATAAATCAGAAGAAGACATGGCAGTTTTAAATGTTTGATACTCATTTTAAAGCAAAAATGTCACAAAATCTGGTCCAAAGAAAGTATATGTCCTTTGACGTTTGCTACGCCTTTGATCTTCTTTATTTAGTGTAACTTTCTTTGGTTCTTCCCGAGGTCGTTTAGAATTTTTGCGACGACTCACATCCGATTTTATACGGATAAATGTTTCAAAGAATTCATCATTATCTGATTCAATTATCGTATGAATATGGATGTCGGGATTTTTACCATTTTCTGGGCGGATCTTTTCATCATCTAACAACCCTGAGGAGGGTAGGAATATAGATGACATATTAACATATTCATATGAAGGTTTAATAAATAATAGGCATGTAGTACGGAAGCAGGTATTATTAACTCAAAATTCATTTTTTAAAATGATAGTCTACAAGCTTCTATCAACATTTAACATCATAATTGCAGAGATGTATACTTATCAAGATTATATTTAGAAACACATAGTCTAAAAACATACCTCTTAGCAGAATATTAAGATCACCGGAGATACTCAATCCACCCTGGTTCTGCCTCCATTTTTTCCTCTCTGGTGACGGGATAAATGGCCTAGGTGCTAGGAGTTGCTCGACAGATTCTTTCTTGATTTTCCTTTTAAGAGATTGTGTTTTGTGGACTAATATGGTTCTTAAATATAAGATTTCAAAGTATTTATCTTCTGGTATTATGATATTAATCTTGATATTGGCTATAGACTAGAAGAGTTTTTAGCTAGACATGAGAGAGTATTTTAAAGATTGAAGATGTTGTATTTCGAAAGATATCTTTCAAAGTTACAATGAGGCTCTTTATATAGATAACCTCGGTTGTCTTTCACTATTGGCATGTTGAAAAAGTAATAAAGTTGATACATTATTGTTACAAAGTCCTAAAGCAAATAGTGCTTTATCTTTTGTCCTTTCATACTTTTCTAAAAGTTGTTTGTCGTTGTTGCCATTCTTTTCAACATTTGTTGGCTTGTCATCTTCCGTCTTTGATTCCTTGTGGGTCCGGCGGCTTTTGCTTTCTTCCACAGGCATCTTTACAGGTGTCTTCTTTGCACAGAGGCATCTTTTGTTTGTCTTCTTTTCACTAAAAGACGATTTTTTTTCTTCTTCGACGATACTCCTATACAATAGGAACGATATCGTTTTAATTTTTTGATACCCCTATATAATAGGAACGGTATCTTCTTAGTAGTATGGTAATACATGGGCTTTACTGTAGTTTGGACTACATTGTGCCATATTAATTTGTTACATTGTGGCTTTCTGTAGTTTAAACTACATTGGGCCGTTTCATTCAAAAATGATTAGGCGATCCTTCTTTTTTCATAGTAACATGCGTAGTATCCTCGTTTATGCTTATAACAGGCCTTTTTCTTTGGCCTATTAAGAGTTTGTACTGTTCTACTGTCTCACTGGAGTGTTTGTGCTCCATCTTTGTGATTCTATCATGCAGTTGGTAAGGTGTGTGGTGTCTTATGAGAGTACCTCGTTGTGGTAGTATAGTGTGATAATTTCTTCGGTTTCTCCTCCTTTGGAGTTTCCAATCATGCTGGCTTTGCCTGCTCTTAGCATATCTTCAATTTATGATTTCAGGGTTGATAGTCCTATGGCTCTTTTCGCACTGAGTCATTCTTGAAACTTTTCTATAGTACATGGTATTTTCATTTTCAGATCCTTGTCATCTCCGCTTATATTGCTATTCCTTCCTGTTTTAAATAGTTGGCATATAATGATAGGTTTTCCTGTTAAGTCTGTCGAGGCGTCAAACAGTTGTATGCCGTAGATACCTCTTCCAAATGATTCCATCATTAACCTAGCAGATTCTACTAAAACATTGGGTAATTTAGCAATATTATAAAAAGTTTCATCTACTAGTATTTTATCTATAAATCTGTAAGTAAAGAGTTTAAGAACTATATCAGGATTTGATTTTTCATTGCATAAAAACCTTGGGTATTTGCTTAATTTTGCACTTCTTAAAATGTGTGGGTTTGATTTATAATCATAAAATTTATTAATTTGCTCGTAAGCTGTAATATACTCAGGTGAGAATTTCACTTTGTCGCACATTGTTACTGTCGTTGAAGATGATGCTGTTATGGGTGATGTATAGTGGTTGGCATGGCTGCAGGTTTAGATGTGAACATTTTTGGTTTTTCTGTAGGCATTTGGGAAGATTTCAAGGTTTGTATGGTTTTGAAGTCTTTAAAAGCTTCTGTCAGTTGTTCTAGCAAGTGTGTATTTTCTTCCATTTTGGTTGTAATAATTTTTTGGTTTTGTTTGATAAATCCTGTAACATTGGTAATATATTCTTCGAATTTGTCACTGCTGGTTGACATCGTTGTACCTGCTAAGAAAATCAGCTAGAATATTCTTAGTTCCTGATATATTTTTGACAATAAAATCATAGCAATAAAAGAATGATTGCCACTTTCTTCTTTTGTTTAATTCTGGCAAAGGGTCTATTTTATTTGTAATGAAAGCTCTTACTTGGGTGTTATATGTTCTAACAACGAATTTTACTGGTAATAGGTGATAATGGAATCTCTTTATTCCAAATTTTACTGCTAATAGTTCATTTTCGTTAATATGGTAATTTTTCTCATTAGGCTTCCATGTTCCACCTCCATATCCACAAATTAATGGTTTTTCTTTGTCTATATCCTCTTTATCATATGCTATGAGGACTGCTCCCCATTCTATATCACTGGCATCCGTAAATAGTTCTAGTTGATCCAGTTCTGTTGGTATTCTATGTTTTGGCAAGTCTTTCACTTTTTCCTTGATCTTATTTATGGCTTTAGTATGTTCTTCCTTCCATTCAAAAGTTATATTTTTTCTAGTTAGTTCCTGTAATGGTTTTCTCAAAAGTGGTAAATCCTTTATATGAATAGTTTACTACTCCTAGAAATTGTTGTACTTCCTTTTTACTCTCTAATTTATCTTTAATTTTATTTTTATTTTTGTTACAATATGTTCCTGTAATTGTAATCATTCATTAACTATTATATATCCCAAATACTCTATATTATTTCTGAAGATTTCAGATTTCTTTTCAGCTACTAATATTCCATGTTGTTTCACAGTTTTTATAAATTCTTCTAGATGTTTTATATGATTTTCCAAATCATCACTATAAATTAATATGTCGTCAACATATACTATACAATATTCTGTTAATTTTCTGAACACTTGGTCCATTCTTCTTTGAAATATTTGTGGTACATTTTTTAATCCAAATGGTAGTACATTCCATTCGTAGTGTCCTTGAGGGGCACTAAATGTTGTTAAAGCTTTTGATTCATTTTTTAGTTTTATTTGCCAAAATCCACTTTTACAATCAAATTTACTGAACCATTTTTTATTCCCTAATCTATTAATAAGGTTTCTTTTGTATGGTAAAAAATATCCATCAAATGCAGTTTTCTTGTTTAGTTCTCTATAATCAATCACCATTCTAGCCTTTCCTCTTTTTTGTTCACTATGTTTCCTAACTAAAAAGGCTGGGCTACTATGTGAGCTTTTACTTTCTTGTATTAATTCTAATTCTAATAACTCTTTTAGTTGGGTTTCAAATTCCTTCTGATCTGTTGGGCTATATCTAATAGGCTTAGATCTAACTATATCACTAAGATTTATTAGTTTTATTTCAGCATATATTTTTTCTTTTTCCCATAGTTGCATCGGATTTTCTCCAAAATTTATTTTTAGTATATTGAGGTATTTTTCTCTTAATAATTGTAGGTTATTATTCCTATCCGATCTTATGTTACATATCCTTAGTGTATGTATTGGTAATATTCTCTTTAGTATTATCCATTTATTACAAGGTGTTTGTAGGCTGAAAGTATTATTATTTATTACTTGCGTTTTAAAGTAGTCTAGGAAATTGTTTCCTAATAATACTTGTTGTTTCATATCATTTAGTTGGTATATAACTAGTAGTCTAAATATTGTCTTTCCTAATACTATTCTCATGTTTTCTGCTACTATATCTAATTCTTTTGTTTGTTCGTTAAAGCTTGATACTTTTGTTCTATGTGTTTTAGATCTTTTCCATCTGTGTGGTTCTAATATTCTTTCTTTGCTAGACATAAGTCTGCTCCGTTGTCAATAAAGATCTTTTGTTTTATCATTTTATTAGGTTTGTATTCTATATGAGCTTCTTTGTAGATTGCTACCATCTAATTTTCTAAATTCATTTCTCTTAATTTTTGTTGAAGCTCTTCATCTTGTTCCATTTCTTTTACTTCTTCTAGTAATTTATTCCATCTTATCTCACTTAACCTTTCTCCTATTCTGTTAAGGTTTTTTGTAATCTTATTGTATTTATCACTATAGTATCTATTTCCTATTGCACTAGTAGTTGTAATAAGCTTATTGCGAACATACCTTTCATATTGCATCTAGTAAGTTTCTTTCTTCTTGCGACTTCATTTAGTCAGAACTATTTTCACTTTCCGAGTTTTGGTTAACGAAATTAATATTTTCTTATTCACTTTCTTCATCAGTTTGAGTGACATAAAAATCTTCATATTCGTACCAATTATTATTTTCTTCTTTTATTTGTTGTAGACTCATTATAAATTGTGTCGTATCTATATATTTTACACCTTTTTTCTTTAGCTTTGGGCATTTATTAGCATAATGTCCTTTTTCATTGCAATTCCAACATTTACATTCTTTAAGTTTTTCTTCTTCAATTGGTTTTACATATTTTCTTTTCCTAAATTTTCTCTTATGCTTAAATTTTTTCATGGTTTCAGGGGTATTTCTATACCTTTTGAATCTCTTTTTCCTATGAGGTTTGTAATAAGGTTGTTGATTTTGTCCGCTGTAATTATTGTATTTTTTTATATCTTTTGTGTTGATATTTCTTTTTATGGCTTTTCTTATATTTCTTTTCTCTTTTATTATCATCACATCCGAATACTAATCTTCTTTCTGTAAATCCACATACTTCTCTTAATCCTATCTTCTTATCTTTTTTAATTTTTTGTTGCATTCTATATTCTTCACATTTTCGCATTAGGTATGCTCTTAGTACTCTTATTCTTTCTCCTAATGTATTTTCTTTTGGTTCTAGTTGGGTGTATTCCTTCGATATTTCTGTGTTATAAGGTATAGGTAGGTGGTCGTAATAAAGTTGTTGATATATTAAACCTTTTTCTAGAAAGAATCTTGCTTCATAAAATAATTTACTAAAACTTATTGTATATTCTGGTAATTTATTAATTTCACAACATTTCATGTTATTTAGATTCATTATTATCTCAGTTTTCTTTCTGCGAGTACATTTTCTCGTGCTACCAACCATTTTTCTCCTAAAAATTCTCTTTTTAGTATGATATAAAATATTATTAGCATAGATTTCCAATCTCCTGCATGGCTAAATACTTCTCCTCTTAATTGGTATGTTATGGATTCTATCCAATAAGCTACCTTTCCGATTAATGTTTTAGATATCAAGTCATACATATATTCTAGGTTTTCTCTTTGTGTAGAGTTCATTAATGCTATATACATTCCAAGATTTCAATCATTTATTCTTCTTCCTATTTCTTTTTCATCATAAACATTATCTAAGTCTAAGAAATATCCATTGTAATTTACGCTTTGCGCCATTGATCCTACAAATTCTTTAAATTCAGCTTGTTGTCCTACTGGTATATGATTTGGTAATCTAGTTTGTCTTCTATTTATTATTTCCAGGTTGGGATCTACTAATTCTTCTTCTGGATAATCGTTTGCATCTTCATTTATTATATCATCAGTTACTATTTCTGTTTCTATAGGATTATTAAATTCATCTTCTATATCACTTTCGGGTTCTTCTTCTATAATTGCATTTACTTTTTTCATGTTTTGTAAGGCTAATATTATCTCGTTATTTTCCTTTACTATCTCTGAGTCTTCTTCCTCTTCTATGAATTCTGCTACTTTTACCTCTTGGTTTACTAAATCAATGTTGTTGTCTTCGTTAGTATCGCTCTCAGTCTTTTCACTACTAGATGCAGTTTCTTCACTTGTTCTATTATTTCTTACTTTATTTTTTCCTTTTAACCTTTTTATCTCTTCTGTTAGGATTTTTATTTCATCTTTTATTTCTCCTAATTTTTGTTTTAATTCTACTTTGGTTTCTTTTAATTCTTTCTTTGTATCCTTAAATTTGTGTTTGCATTTTTTATATTTGTTGTATCATTCCTCATTAATGTGTGTTTTTAATTTGGTATTTTCTGTTTCTAATTAACATAATTTTCGTTCTTGTTTATCTAATTTTAGATTTAAATACTCGTTGGTTGTTTTCTCTACGTCTTTTAAGTACATGTTTTCATTTTTTGAATTATTGCCTGGTGTGATTTTTTCTTTTCTTTTCATTGGTTCATACTTGTATCGTTCTCTTTGCAGTATATTTTTTCCATGGTTTCTTAAAAACGTAAGTACAATAGGTTCTTGATTTTCCATTTAAAATTTGTTTTTCTTACTCAATATTGCTAGGCTATCTAATATTTTTTTCTACATTCTTTGGCAGTCTTGGTTTTATTTTACTAATATCTACCATTATTGGTTCTTTACTCTTTCTCCAAACATCTATTGATACTATTTCTGGTTGTTGAGTTGTAGTGTTAATTATAGTGTTTTCTTTGCTCGTACTAGGTTCACCTTCCTCTACTTGTTTACCTTTATCTTTACATTTTTCTTCTACTAATATGTTTAGTTTTTCTAATATTATTTTAAATGTTGGTATTTCAGATACGTTCCATAATTTTGTTAATTCTTCTCTTATTATTTCTTGCATTTTTGTTTGGTTTTCTTTTAGGTCATCCATTAATACTAATGTATTCTTCATTTGTTCTTTTACTACTATTTCTTCCCATAATGCAATAATTTTTTCGTTAGAGCTCGTCAGGATTATTAATTCTTTTTCTCCATCCGTCTCCCATATCTATCCATATTTTATCAAACTTTTCACATTGTTGTTCTAACTTTCTTATCTTTTCTTCTAGCTTTATTTCTTTCGCCTTATATTTTAAGTATTTGAGCTGTGAGAATATTTCTTATGATAAAATTCTTCTTATTGATTTTAATTTCTGTTTTTTCTCTATTATTTCTTTCTGTATGTTCATACTTTATTCACAAATCTTGTTTTTCCTTGGTCATTTATTTCAATTCCATTATTATTTATCTTATAATTTATCATGGTTAAAAAGTCACTTCCTAGAAGTAGTTCATTAAAACTATCATATTCTATTACTCCTATATTTATCTTATACTCTAAATCTTGGATTTTGAATTTTAAATTAATACTTTTGGTAATTATTATTTCTCTTTCATTTTCAGGATAATTATAAGTTTGTGGCTCTATAAAATCACAATCATTTTCATCAATTTTACTTATATGTATAAAACTTTTTATAGCTCCAGTATTTACTTCAACTATACAGTCTGTTGCTATCATCCCTTTAAATATATTACTTTAATTTTTAATCTATTTGTGTCTATATTTATTAAGTCTAATATTCTAGGTTGTATAGCACTAGTTTGTCGTGACATTGTTGGTTCTCTCGTAATACTTAATCTAGATCCTTCTATTTTTGGTATTAGTCTTTTGGATGGTGTAAGGGTTCTTGTATTAAAATCCATATATATTTCTTCTGGTATAGTTATTTTGGAATTTTCTTTATGTTCTATCTGTTCTAATATTTCCTGGTACATTTTGGTACTAATATATTCATTTCATGTTGTTTCTTTACATGGTGGTTTCCGGTTAGGGCATATATCATTTTTGTTTCAATACTTATGACTTTACTTCCTGGTGGCATTGTTATTCCATCCAATTTGTAATATAGTGTCAAGGCTAGGTCTTTGTGTTCATCTTTTAATGATATACTAAAGTCTGGTTGTACCGTAAATTTTAATTTATGATATATTAAATTTCCTTTTACTACTGATATTAAAGCATCTTGTAGATTTCCTAATATCCTATCATCTAATATGTATATTTGTATATGTGCATCTATGTTTTTCTGAAAATATGCTTTTATAGTAAATTATACTCCTCCAAAGTATATGTTCCTATATTTTTTAGCTTCCCTAGTGATAGTTTTGATAACTCTCTTTTTATTACTTCATCTGTTATCAAGTTTATTTTCGTTCTTCCATTTACACTCATTGTATCTATTATATTTTCATGCTTATGTGCTATGTACCTTATTTCTTTATTTCTTTCAAACCATTTTGTTTTAAATATTTTCTTTTTAGATAATTCCTCTTTTTCATCTTGTATCTTATGATATGTTTCAGGCTTAAAGCTTAATGTTTGTGTTTACATCTTGTATCGACATGCTTTACTGTTTGTAGCATATCCAATGAAAACACAGTTCATGGTTTTTGGTCCTATTTTGACCCTTTTGGGTTTAGGAACTTGTACCTTAGCTAAATACCCTCACATTTTGAAATATTTCAAGTTGTGTTTTCTTCCTTTTCATTTCTCATATATTATAGATTGTGTTTTACTGTAGGTTACTCTGTTGAGTATTTGGTTAGCTGTAAGGATAGTTTCCCCCCACAAGTTCTGTGGCAAACCGAAACTTATTAATAAAGTATTCATTATTTTTTTAATGTTCAGTTTTTCTTTTCCGCAATTCCATTGGACTGTAGTGTGTAAGGGGCAGTAGTTTGATAAATAATTTCATATTCTAAAAATATCTCTTCAAAAGGAGATTCATATTCCCCACCCCTATCACTTCTTATCATTTTATCTTTTTATTTAATTGATTTTCAACTTCATTTTTGTATTGCTTAAATGCTTCAATTGCTTCATCCTTACTATTAAGCAAATAAACATAGCAATATCGAGTGCAATCGTCAATAAAAGTTATGAAATACTTTTTTCCACCACGAGATGGTATTGACTTCATATCACAAATATATGTATGAATTAAGTCTAATGGATTGGAATTCTTCTCAATAGACTTATAAGGATGTTTAACAAACTTAGATTCGACACATATTTGACATTTTAATTTGTTGCACTCAGATTTAGGCAATATTTCTAAATTAATCAATTTTTGCAAGATTTTATAATTGACGTGTCCTAAACGACTATGCCACAAATTATTTGACTCTAATAAATAAGATAAAGCTGGAATTTTATTAATATTGTCAACAACCATTACATTATGTTTGAAAAGGCCCTCAGTGAGGTAGCCTTTTCCTATAAACATCTCATTTTTGCTAATAACAACTTTTTCAGAAACAGAAACCCACTTAAAATCATTTTTAACGAGCAGTGCAGTAAGTTCTTCCTAATTGTAGAAACATGGAGAACATTATTGAGAGTCAATACCTTGTCAGAAGACATCTTCAAACATATCTTCTCATATCCTTCCACCTTGGATGTTGTAATATTTCCCTTGGGAAGCTTTTCTTTGGATCCGACGAAAGCATAAGTAGAAAATGCTTCTTGGGGGTGCGACAATCAAGAGCCTTATGTTCAAATTTCCCCATTAGTAACAATTGCCTTTGCATTTTTTCTTGTTTTGCTACTTTCGTTGTCCAAAAGGCTTCTTCCTTTTCTTATTCTTTGAAGCAGCCCCCTCAACAATGTTGGCTCCCATTATCGTCGAGTTTGCACATAACTTTATTTTGGCAGATTTTTTATCCTCCTCGATCTTGAGACGAATCACAAGATCTTCAAATTTTATTTCTTTGAGTTTGTGTTTCAGGTAGTTTTTGAAGTCTCTCCACGAAGGAGGCAACTTTTCAATCACAGCAGTCACTTGAAATGTCTCGTTAATTACCATACCTTCAGCAATGAGGTCATGGAAAATAATTTGAAGCTCTTGATCTTGGGTTCTAATAGTTTTGCCGTCTATCATTTTATATTCTAGAAACTTGACAACCAGAAATTTTCTCAAGCATGCGTCTTCAGTTTTATACTTCTTCTCAAGTGCATCCCACAACTCTTTTGAAGTATTTACAACACTGTAGATGTTATACACGTCATCCTCTAAAGCACTTAGGATATAACTCTTGCACATAAAATCTACTTGCTTCCAAGCCTCAACGACCATGAACTGTTCATTATTCGACATTCCTTCATCAGGCACGAGAGGATCTTCTTTGGTGAACTTCTGCATACCAAGAGTGGTTAGCCAAAAGAACATTCTTTGTTGCCATCCTTTGAAGTTGATTCTAGAAATTTTTAATGGTTTCTATGCCGGTAGAACGACATGTGTTGTAGTTGATCGGCTTGACGAGGCTATTGTCGTCACCGCAACAGTCCCAGTAGGAATATTGGCATCTTGTTCTATTGCCATTTCTTATCACTGTCAATAATTGAATAACATTTTAATAAAACCTGAACAGTAAACATTAAACGTTTATATGTTCAAACTATTTCACAAATTAACGATGAAGTTTTTATCTTCTTCAAATCATTTCATAACGATGAACTTTAATAATCCATCAAAGTTTTTATGTTCTTCAAATCGGACCAAAAAATTCAAATGGAGCAGAAAACCAGAAAGATTTTAATCTCTAGAAATAAAATACAGATTAAAAAATATATGTAATTTCCTTAAGATTTTTATTAATCAGTATCCGAAAAATATTTTAAGCAGAAACAGAAAATTAATTCAGAAAACATAATCTGGAAAATATTAAAATTAGTAAGCAAAATATGTAAGAAATAAATCGAACTCACTCAATGCACAGTGTGTCCTTAAGGAAATTATTCCCCTCAATGTACTTGAGATTGTGGAATATATCCTTCCAGGATAGAACGATTTACATATCGGTGTACATTGAATTTACTCAACAGCAGTAAATCACACGAGAATTTTATATTGTGTAAGTGTTATCTTGAAGAAGGAAAAATTCTATCAAAAGGTTATATATAGCCATGGAAGTGTTGGTTCAGAAAGGTTGCAACCTTTTAGTTTGGGAGAAGTTTGAAAAAATTCAGGAAAAAGCAAAGCGGGTCAGAAATGGCCCGGGTCACTATTTGAATAATTAATTAATAATTAAATAAATTTGATCAAAAATATTAATCAATCAATTTATTATTTGACCAAATCTGAAGCCGCCGAAGCCGAGCGAGCGACAATGACGGCACGAGGCTTGACTTCTTCTCAACTTTTTAACAACAAGAAAGAATGCGTATTTATTTAAGTACAAGAACTTTCCTTTCCACAACCAATGTGGGAGAAATGCTTCATCCAAAAAGCAACGAGGAACAATTCAAAAGTTTATTTTTCCTTCATTTCCCATTCATCTAACAGTTAAAATCCAACACTATTTGCAATCATCATTATCGAAGGTCCTCAACCACTATCAATCCTAATAATTGTCACTCCATCGCCATGTATTGCCAACGATCACCTTCAATTGCCATTACCATCATTCATCATAATTATCAGTCGTCATCACCATTACCACTACTAATTAAGCACTACTGTCTGTTACTATCGCCACAACCTACTACATACAATTGTCACCATTTGTCACTGTCACCACCATTTGTCACTGTCACCACCATTAGTCATCACCATCACCGACCACCATATAAATTTATTTTTAATGTTTTATTGATATAGGACTAAGATTAATTAGTATTATACGAATTGTATATTTTATTAATTTTTAATTGATAAATTTAATATATTTATATGTTAAGAGAAGTACATTTCTTTTAATTATTCAATGTTGTATGGCACTACCTCCGGAAAAACTCATAAGCCATGTAGATGGACCGATGCTACCTCCGAAAAAAATTGACGTGTATGAGATTTTGCATGGCGGTGGAATGGTTCCTATTGCTTTGAAGGAAGGAATGAACATTCACTTTGGCGTTTTGTTTGCAAGTTGAGTCGGTGCCCCTTGACCAACACAGTGGGCAAATTGATCAAATATATTGTAAAGTTTTCTGAATTGTGCTTTTATTATGCCTAGGAAGGATGTAACTCGATTATGTTTCTTTCGATATCTCGATCAGTGAAGACATATTTAGTAAGGTCATCCGACGCTACTTCGCCAAAATTCTATTTATGTGTCTTTAAATAATATTGCAAAAAGGTAATATATATATATATACATTACGTTGATATCATATAAAAGTAATAAATTACCAAAAAAAGAAAAGTAATACAAAGAAAATATCAATTGAGTATGAAAATGAAAGTCTTAGAACTAACATATTTTTTGATTTAATCTGCTTATAAATTGTATTGTGACAATAAATCGACAAACACTACTCGTACAAAAACCACTAGTCATGACCCTCACCACAATTAGGGGAGTTGATTGTTATAGCTAGATCTCTTTCGAGTACACTATTCACTAGTGTATTACTACCAGAAAATCATATATAGGCTAGTCTACTCTAGTATAGTCCGTGATAACATACACATATTTCTTCAGTTGGAAGGTTTCATGATAATGAACCCCCATAATATTTTATTGTACACTTTGCATTGGCCCCATTATATTTACGTAGATGCACATACTTGGTTGGTTACATTTTGTCAAGCAGTACCGGTTGACATGTCCAGCAAAATATTGACCACGTCCATGCGCCATATACACTCACTATCTATGATGTGGTTTTCATGTTTAAATTATTTTTTTTTGCCGCTTTTTCAGACTCTTTAAGCTCTCTGTTGATGTTGATAATGAATTAGCCATACATCATGGCACAGTAAAATTGATGAATGTATAGGGATAAGATTTTGAGTTTATAAATTTTAGATTTTAAAAAATGTAATTTATCGGGTTCTTGATAAATTATTCATACATATTAAAGTGATTTTTCAGACTTGTTATCCTCACTTTCGTTTTTGGTAAATTTATTACCAAACTGCAATATGTATAGGTCAGAAAAACAAAACTGATGCGTTGGACAGAATTCCCCAACATCAGCTGCTACTAACTCCATTACTACATAATGGAAATTTATTATGTATTTTTGGAAACCGAAATCAATTAATTTGTTAATTTTTTCACAATTTACAACACTATACTAGTTCATCGAATGATTTTGCGATATAGAGTTGAGTTACCTTTTGAGATATTTACTTTATTAACGTACATTATTAAATATATTTTATTAACATATATTAGGGACATCTCCTGTTATTAGTTCACTGAGTCATAAATTTTATCTTGTGTTATTAGATGACTTTTTTCACTTTATCTGGATTTACCCTCTAAATTCAAGGCTGGTGTTTTTATCAAGTTTCTTGAGTTTCGTAACTTTATCAAAACACAATTTGAAAAATCTATCAAATCATTCCAATGTGATAACGATCGTGAGTTTAATAATTCCGTGTTTCATAATTTTTGCACCACTAATGGCATGGTCTTCCGTTTCTCCTGTCCCCACACCTCTCCCAAAATAAAAAAGCCGAACGAATCATCCGTACTATAAATAACATGGTTCGTACCATTCTTTTCCATGCCTCTCTCCCCCCATCGTTTTGGGTCTATGTAGTCAAAATGGTAGAATACATCCTTAATATTTTACCTACCAGTACTTTTCACAACATAACCCCCACCGAAATTCTCTACCGTCGGATCCCTTTCTATGATCACCTTAGAATTTTTGGTTGCCTGTGCTACCCAAATCTTTCCTCCACTGCTCCTCAAAAATTAGCACTTCGTACCACCTCGTGTGTCTTCGTAGGTCTTCATTCTAATCATAGGGGCTATTTGTGTTGTGACTTGTCCACTCATCAAATTCACATCTCCCATCACGTCACGTTTGACGAGACAATTTTTCCTTTTGCAAATATTCAAAAATTCTGAAACACGGACTATCCTTTCTAGACGAGTCCGACACCTTCCCATCATACTTCGCGAACTGCATCAGTCCAGCACCACCACCGCCCCATCTCCGCCACCTCTGCATGCCACTGCCACCACCTGCAGTCTGTCTGCCAACCATCCTGCCAGTCCAGTCGACTTCTCCGACACCACACCCACCTTGTCGGACGACTCTCGACTCCGACCCACCGATACATCACCTACCCGCCGAAAACGACAATCAGGCCACCCAGTGTTGCCATCAACTACTGCTGCTCCTCCAATCGACCAACTCGATAACCAATCAACCCCTCTGCAACACCGACACCTATTTCCCAACCCATCACCGACACCAGCACCGGAATCATCTCAAACCCCTCCCCACGATCTGACCAGACCAGACCCCCGCCTTCACCTGCCACGGCTCGGTCACCCGACATATTCCACCCAAACCCCTACCCCGTTCCCCACCCCAACAGAACTCTCCCACAGTCACCATGACCTAGATTTCGACCCAAACCAGCTCATCCGCCGATTCCCCACAGATACCCACCCCCCATTTTGACACAGACCCGCCACACCATAAAAATACCGAGTATGACCCTGCCCCCACGCACCATATGGAAATTCATGCCCAACACAGAATTTTCAAACCCAAAGTCCAATTTAACATGTCCACACAAACAATATCCCCAATTCCCAAAAACCCAAAAGTAGCTAAACTTGACCCCAATTGGAATGCAGTCATGCATGAGGAATTTAATGCTTTAACAAAACAGCACACTTGGGATTTGGTTCCTAGACCGGAGAGAGTGAATGTGATCCGATGCATGTGGCTTTTTTGTCACAAATACGGAGACATTGGTGATCTAGAGAGATATAAGTCAAGACTTGTGGCCAATGACACTAATCAGCATGAGGGTATTGATTGTGGTGAGACATTTAGTCTGATTGTTAAACTGACTACCATTCGCGCAGTTCTGAGTATTTCTATGGGTAAGCATTGGCCAATTCATCAGCTTGATGTGAAAAATGTATTTCTACAGAGGGACTTAAAAGAAACTATTTGCATGCACCAGCCGCTTGGGTTTGTACACCCAGCAACCCCTCAGTATGTATGTTGTCTTCGTAAGTCACTTTATGGTTTGAAACAGGCCTCTAGAGCATGGTATGATCCTTTTGCACAGTACATTATGCAGATTAGGTTTGTTTGTAGCAAGTGTGATAATTCTCTATTTATTTTTCATAGAGGTAGTAGTGTTGCCTATTGATTTGTTGGAAAATGACATCATTGCACTGCTTAAAACCAAATTTTCTATGACTGACCTGGGAAAGTTGAGCTATTTTTTAGGGATATTAGTGACTAGATCTGCAAACTCTATGTTTTTGTGTCAGCTCAAGTATGCAGAAGAGATAGTATACATGGCTATAATGGTGAACTACAAGATAATGTCTACTCTGGTTGACTCTAAATCAAAGCTTAGTGTTGTTGATGGTAATCCAGTGGCGGATCCCACCCTTTATAGGAGTCTTGCAGGTGCACTACAATATCTCACTTTCACCAGGCCTGATATTGCTTATGTTGTTCAGCAGGTGTGCTTGCCCCAGGGAGCCTCATTTTACTGCCCGTAAGCGTATCATTCGATACGTTAAGGGCACACTTGATTATGGATTGCATCTATACCCCTCAACACCGACCATGTTGTTATCATATACGGATGCTGATTGGGCAGATTGTCCGGACATGCGACGCTCCACCTCTGGCTACTGTGTATTCTTAGGGGATAATCTCATTTATTGGTCTGCCAAGAGGCAAGCCACATTATCCCGTTCGAGTACAGAAGCAGAGTATAGAGGCGTTGCAAATGTTGTTGCTGAGATTTGTTGGCTCCGAAACCTGCTTTTGGAGCTTCAGTGTCCCCTGCATAAGGCGTCTTTGGTTTTACCGTGATAACATATTTGCCATATATTTATCTCATAATCCGGTTCAGCATCAGCGAACCAAACACCTTGAGATGGATATACACTTTGTTCGTGAGAAGGTTGCTATCAGTCATGTTAATGTGTTGCATGTGCCTTCTTCATATTAGTATGCGGATATCTTCACGAAAGGTCTTCCTAGACAGCTATTCCTCGACTTCAGATCCAGTCTTAGCATCCGGTTTCCTCCCGCTCCGACTGAGGGGGTGTATTAACATATATTATTAAATATACTCCATATATTTTATAATATTTAGTGTTGTATAATTATGGTAGAAATATGATCCTTATTATATTAGGATTCCACATTATACACATTATATATATTTATATTAATGAGAAAGAGTTTCCAAGGGAGATTAATACAGTTCTACATACTCTACATATATTTATAAATAAAATAAACATCGCTTTCATACGAAATGATACCTCTTTAACCAACTGTTGGCAACCTTTACAATTTCTCTGAAAATGAATTATGCGTTTAGAAATGTTAACATGATGAATAAATTACTATGGAAAAGACTAGAGATTAGATCTTGCTTAATAAAATATAGAGAGGAGAATGAAAGATTATTGAGAATCGAAGAAGCAATATTAGTTGTAAGACGAATAACTGATTTACCGTATAACACTGAACTAGTAGGAACACACATAGAAGATTTTATGACTACATACAGGAGAATGATAGAAATTAACACTAGAATATATGAACAAGATGCTTTAATATATGATCTAAAAGCAAATATAAGAATGGAGATAGAACATTATGGATGAACAAAGATTAATAGAACACCAATATAAGTTAAAAGAACTCAGAATAGTAGCAGAAAAACCTCTGAGATACAATAGAGATATCAATCAACATATAATAAGTTGTAGAATAAGTATAGATTTGATAAAAGAAAAAGATCAAAGATTACAAAAAAATTCCGAACAAATAGAAAACCAGAAAGAAATTATTAGAAAATTAAGGAATAGACTAGTATTAAAAGATGAATTGCTAAGACAAAAAGAAGAGGAAAATGTGAAACTACTGGAAAATAAATTAGGAGAGATAATCAGAAAAGATAGTGAATTGAAAGATTTAAATGATATAATACAAGAACAGTATAAGTACATAGACTTACTGAAATATGGATAAAGGAAAGGAAATAGTAGAAGATTCTAAAGATACATACTATCAGATGAATACGTATGAAGGAGGATCAAACCAAACACTAAGCTTTAAACCAGAGATTTACCAGAAAATACAAGATGAAAAAGAAGAATTATCTATAAAGAAAATATTTAAAACCAAATGGTTTGAAAGGAACAAAGAAATAAGATATATTGCACACAAGCATGAAAACATAATAGATACAACGAGTGTTAATGGAAGAACAAAGATTAACCTGATAACAGATGAGGTAATAAAAAGAGAACTAACTAGATTATCTACTAGAGAAGCCAGAAAATATAGAAACATATACTTCGGAGGAATAGAATTTACTATAAAGGCATACTTCCAGAAAAACATAGATACACCCATCCAGATATACATATTAGACGACCGAATACTAGGAAATCTACAGGATGCATTAATATCTGTAGTAAAAGAGAATTTAATATATCAGAAACTGAAATTTACTGTACAACCAGACTTTAGTATATCATTAAAAGACGAACACAAAGACTTAGCCCTAACACTATATTATAAATTAGATGGAATAACCATGCCACCAGGAAGCAAGGTAATAAGCATTGAGACTAAAATGATATATGCCTTAACAGGTAATCACCATGTAAAGAGACAACACGAAATGAATATACTAGTACCAAGGATGTACCAAGAAATATTAGAGCCAATAGAACATAAGGAAAACTCCAAAATAACTATACCAGAAGAAATATATATGGACTTTAACACCAGAACCCTTACACCATCAAAAAGACTAATACCAAGAATAGAAGGATCTAGATTAAGTATCACAAGAGATCAAAATAGGTCACAACAACCTAGAGTACTAGATTTAATAAACATAAATACAAATAGATTAAAGCTTAAAGTAATAATATTCAAAGGAATAATAACAACATATTGTGTAGCAGAAATAAACACTGGAGCTATTAAAAGTTTTATACATATAATTAGAATTAATGAAAATGATTGCGATTTAATAGACCCACATACTTATAATTACCCTGAAAATGACAGAGAAATAATAATTACTAAGAGTATTAATTTAAGATTCAAAATCCAAGATCTAGAATATAAGATAAACATAGGAGTAATAGAATATGATAGTTTTAATGAATTACTTTTAGGAAGTGATTTTTTAACAATGATAAACTATAGAATAAATAATAACGGAATAGAAATAAATGATTAAGGAAAAACTAGATTCATAAGCAAAGTATGAATATACAATGTGCGATAATTAAGAAAAAATTAAAACTAAAGAAAATAAGGACACTCTTATCAGAAGAGATATATTCCCAGTTAAAATACTTAAAATACAAGGCAAAAGAAATAAGACTAGAAGATAGAAATACTAGAACAACAATGCGATAAGTTTGATAATATATGGATAGATATGGGAAATGGATGGATGAAAAGAGTTAATAATCCTGACTAATAATAACGAAAAAATAAATGAATTATGGGAAGAAATAATATTGAAAGAAAAACAAAAAAGTACAATAACAATAATGGATGAGATAAAGGAAAATCAAACACGTACTCAACAAATGATAAGGGAAGAACTGACCAACCTATGGAACGTATCTGAAATACCAACGTTTAAAATAATATTTGAAAAACTTAATATGATATTAGAAGACAAAAACAAAGGTAAAGGGATAGCAGGAGATAATGAACCTAGCACGAGTAGAGAAAATACAATAGTAAAAACCAACACCAGGAAACCTGAAATAGTACCAATAGATGCGTGGAGAAGAAGTAAAAAACCCGTAATGGTAGATATTAGTAAAATGAAACCAAGGTTAACAGATCAAGTAGAAAAAGCATTAGAAGGTCTAACAATACTAAACAAAAAAGGAGAATTTTAATGGAAAAACAAGAACCAAGTATACCTAGCGTACTTACGTTTTTAAGGAATAATGGAAAAAAGATAATAGAAAAAGAAAGGTATAAGGATGAACCTATAAAAACAAGAACACCAAAGGAAGATACAGAGAAAAAAGAAGAAAATATTTATCTGAAAGATGTAGAAAAAACAACCTACGAATATCTAAACCTAAGATTAGATAAACAAGAGCAGGAAATATCTGAATTAAAAACAGAAAACACAAAGTTAAGATTACATAGCAATGAGGAATGGTACGATAAGTACAAAAAATATAAGCACAAGTTCAGAGATACGAAGAAGATATTAAAACAAGGGAAAGTAGAAATAAAAAAGATAAAAGAGGAATTAAACAAAACTAACAAAAAACTGGAAGAAACACAACAAGAATTAGAAGACTTGAAAGAAGAAATGCAGATACTTAGAGAACAGGTAAGAAGGTTAAAAGGAAAAAAGAAGGTAAGAAAAAGCACTAGCGATGAAAGTACTAGTAGTAATAAGACTAACAGCGATAGCGATAGACCAGAAATACGAGTAGTAGAATTCATAGAGGAAGTAGAAGATGAATCAGAAATAATAAAAGAAAACAATCAGATAGTAGAAGCTCGACAAAAAACGAAAAGAGTAAATGCTATTATAGAAGAAGAACCTGAAAGTGATATAGAATAAGAGTATAACCAACCCGAAGAAACAGAAATAGAATCAGAAGATATAATAAATGAGGATGCAAACGATTATCCTGAAAAAGAACTAGTAGACCCTAATCTAGAAGTAATAGAAAGGAGACGAACTAGATTACCAAACCATATACCAGCAGGACAACAAGCAGAATTTAGAGAATTTGTAGGATCAATGGCACAAGGAGTAAATTACAATGGATATTTTCTAGACTTAGATAACGTCTACGATGAACAGGAAATAGGAAGAAGAATAACAGATTGGAACCTAGGAATGTATATAGCAATAATGAACTCTACACACACAGAAATCTGGAATACATGTACGAATTAATATCGAGAACATTAATAGGAAAAGTAGCATATTGGATAGAGTCTATAGCATATCAACTAAGAGGAGAAGTAATGAGTCATGCAATAGATTGGAAATCTATGATGATGATATTTGATATTATACTAAAAAGAGAATTTTTAGGAGAAAAATGGCTAGTAGCCAGAGAGAACGTATTTGCGGAAAGAAAAATTGAAATAATAATGAGTTTAAACAATATGAAGTGTTGTAAGATTAATAAATTACCAGAATACACGATTAGCTTTAGTAAATTCTTTTATGAAGCAAGATTCCTACCAGAAGAAGGATTAATATACCAACAACTCTATTATGACCACTTACCAACACCTTATAATACGGATATAACAAAAGAATATACTCAACTAGAACCAAAAGAAAATACTTTAGGAGAAAGAATACGAGTATTACGAGCTTATCTAATGAGAAAATGTGAAGAATTTAGAACACAACAAAAAATTAAAAAGGATAAGAAATTAGGATTAAGAGAAATATGTGGATTTACAGAAAAAAGATTAGTATTCGGATGCGATGACAAAAGAAAAGAGAAGAAGTATAAAAAGCATAGCAAAAGGTACCAAACCAAAAGGTATAAGAAAAATAGTTATAAAAACTATAATAATAGACAAGATTATAACAACAAGCCTTATTACAAACCATATTGAAAAAAAATATTTAAAAGATATAAGAATACCCCAGAAACCAGATTTTTTTTTAAAGGTATAAGCGAAAATTCAAAAAGAGAAGATTCGTAAAACCTATTAATACAGAAAAAGCGAAAGAGTGTACATGTTGGAATTGCAATGAAAAGGGACATTATGCAAATAAATGCCCAAAACTAAAGAGAAAAGGAATAAAATATGTGAATACTATACAGTTTATAATGAGTGTACGACAGATTAAAGAAGACAATGATAAATGGTATGAATATGAAGACTTTTATGTAAGTCAAACAGATGAGGAAAATGAATCAGACTTAGATGTCCAATTCATTAACCAACAATCAGAAAGTGAAAATTCTTCTGAATAAAATGAATGTATTAGAAAGAGAGAAAAACAAGTTATTAGAAGAAAGAGATTATTGGATACAATGCGACCAACACATTAGATACAAGTTAGTTATGACTTCAACTACGAGTGAAACAGGAAGCAAATACTATTTGGATAGACATAAAAAGGTTAGAAAAAACCTTGGAAGAATAATGGAAAGAATAAACGAAATAAACTGGAAACTTATTGAGATAAGAAAACAGATACAAATACCAATGACCGATAAAGACATTAGTCAAGAAGTAAGAGAATATGAACAAGATGAAAACCTTCAACAAAGGTTAAGAGATATGAATATAGGATAAATGGTAGCAATCTATATAGAATACAAGCCTAATAAGATGATAAAACAAAAAATCTTTATTGATAGCAGAGCAGACTTATGCTTAGCTAGAAAAGAAGTATTAGAATCACATAGATGGAAGAGAACCAGAACACATAGAGCTAAAGTATCAGGATTCAATGAGCAATCAAAGGAATTAGATATAATAGCAGAAAACATGAGAATAATATTAGGAAAAACCATATTCAGATTACCTATAATATATCAATTGGATAATATGAAACAACAAGTGTTGTTAGGAAACAACTTCCTAGATTACTTTAAAACACAAGTTATAGATAGTAACACTTTTAGCTTACAGACACCCTGTAATAAATGGATAGTATTAAAAAGAATATTACCAATACATACATTAAGATTATGTACTATAAAGAGTGATAGAAATAATAATCTTCAATTATTAAAAGAAAAATATCTGAATACTTTAAAAACAAACTTTGGAGAAAATCCAATCCAATTATGGGAAAAAGAAAAAATATATGCAGAAATAAAACTGATAGCCGAAAATGAAATAGTAAGATCAAAACCTATCAGATATAGCCCAACAGACCAAGAAAGTAAAAGGCCACATAGTAGCCCAGCCTTTTTAGTAAGGAAACATAGCGAACAAAAGAAAGGAAAAGCCAGAATAGTAATAGACTATAGAGAATTAAACAAGAAGACCATATTTGATGGATATTTTTTACCATACAGAAGAAACCTCATTAACAGATTAGGGAATAAAAAATGATTTAGCAAGTTTGATTGTAAAAGCGGTTTTTGGCAAATAAAAATGACTAAGGAATCAAAACCCTTAACATCCTTTAATGCCCCACAAGGACACTACAAATGGAATATATTACCATTTTGATTAAATAATGCACCACAGATATTCCAGAGAAGAATGGATCAGGTATTTAGAACATTAACAAATTTTTGTATAGTATATGTCGATGACATATTAATATTTAGTGATAATCTAAATGATCATATAAAACACCTAGAAACATTTATAGTAATCATAAAGCAACACGGTATACTATTATCAGAAAAGAAATCTGAGATATTTAAAAATAGTATTGAATATCTGGGATATATCATAGATAACCAAGGATTACAACTACAAGAACACATAGTAACAAAGATAAAGAACTCTAAGGAAAAATTAGAAAGTAAAAAAGAAGTACAACAGTTTTTAGGAATAATAAATTATGCTTCAGATCATATAAAAGATTTACCACTCTTGAGAAAACCACTACAAGAATTGATAAAGAAAAATGTAACCTTTGAATGGAAACAAGAACATACTGAGGCTATAAAAAACATCAAAGAAAGGGTAAAATCATTACCAAAGCATAGAATACCAACTGAAAAATATCAATTAGAACTTTTTACTGATGCAAGTGATATAGGATGGGGAGCAGTCCTCATAGCCTATGATAAAGAAGATATAGATAAAGAAAAACCACTTATTTGTGGACACGGAGGAGGAACATGGAAACCAAATGAGAAGAATTATCACATAAACGAGAAAGAATTACTAGCGGTAAAATTTGGGATAAAGAGATTTCATTACCACTTGTTACCAATAAAATTTATTGTTAGAACTGATAACACACATGTGAAGGCTTTTATTACAAATAAAATGGATCCTTTACCAGAATTGAATAAAAGGAGAAAATGACAATCTTTCTTTTGTTGTTATGACTTTATTGTTAAGAATATATCTGGAACTAAAAATGTTTTAGCTGATTTTCTTAGCAGATATAATGTCGAACAACAGTGACAAAATAGAAGAATATATTACCAAAGCCTTACAATCCATTATACAAACAAATGAAATCCTAACAGCCAGATTACAAGAAAATACCAACACTGTCAACCAACTCAGAGAAGCCATAAAAGACTTGATAACTGTGAAAAATATACGGAGCGAAACATCATCATCCAGATCACCTCCTATTACACTGAAAAAACCAGAAAACCCTACACCATTCTTATCAAAATTAGCAACCATGCCATCGAATATACCATCTTCTTCATCACCCATATCCATGGCGGACAAGCTGAAGTACACACCTGAGTACATCACAACCTATGAAAAGATCAACAAATTTTATGATTATAAGACTAACCCTCATATTATCAGAAGTGCAAAAATGAGCAGGTACCCAAGGTTCATATGCAGCGAACAAGCAAATCCAGAAGTAGTGTAAAAACTATTTACTTATGGATTTATTGACAAATTAATAGTCGATGAGAACATGAGCAACATCGCCAGATTACCAAGTATTATTGTGGAATCCACCAGATTAATGATGGAGTCATTTGGAAAAGGAATATACGGAGTACATGTATTTGATGCCTCTTTTGATTTAACTGGAAAATCGATTATAATCTGTCAGATATTCAAGACAGGAAAAAACAGTACAATCAGCGGCGACGATGAAAATCTGAACAAAAAGATCCCTTGCACTTTAGAAAAATTCCAAGAATGGCTAAGTGCAAAGAGGACTTTCGGATTAATAACACTGAAAACCAGAATAGAGGACATGCTGAAAGCAAAGAAGGCATGCATAATTTTAGACTCCAGAGGAGGAGAAGTCGAAGAAATTATTACCCTGTACTATGACAATGACATTATGACTCAGGATACCACAAGACTGAATATTATGCATGACAACATAGTGAATATAAAATATAAACATGCAAGAGAAACAATCGAGCAATATCAAAAGATAATCGGACAAAATAAAAGACACGTGATAAGCACCAGGCCGAACATTCCAGCAAATGTGACAAAAAAGGGAGAAAATTCTGATCCGTTTGCATAAGGATCATATTGATTATCTGAATATCAGGAACATGTAATTTATTACGTGAAATCCTATTGATTATCTGATTACAGGAATCATATAGTTTACTATGTGAAATCCAACAGAATCGGGAGCCTGTAGTATTTACTACTTGCAGCCCAAAAAATGATTACTTTGTATAAGGAGCCTGTAGTATTTACTACTTGCAGCCCAAAAAATGATTACTCTGTATAGGGAGCCTGTAGTATTTACTACTTGCAGCCCAAAAAATGATTACTCTGTATAGGGAGCCTGTAGTATTTACTACTTGCAGCCCAAAAATGAATACTTTGTACCGGGAGCCTGTAGTTTCAACTACTTGCAGCCCAATTTTGAATATCAGGAATAAAAGATTACTACAAAAAATCAACGGAGCAAGGCATATTACACCTGGAAAGCAGGAAACATTATCAAATGGAAGATATTATCAAAAGAAAAAGAAGACAACGACAACCAGCTTTTGAAAAAAGGAAAAGAAGACAAACCAGCTTTTGTAAAAGCAGAAGAAGACAAGACAACTTTTGAAAAAGAAGAAAAAGACAAAACAACTTTTGGAAAAAAGCAGCAGACAAACTGTAGCAATTACTATTTATTACTGTTTACTTTACGACTTTTGAAAAGTAACTACTGTTTACTTTACGACTTTCGGAAAAGTAATGAATAGTGAATAGTCGAGGTCATCTATATAAGGAGCCTCTTGTAAACCTTATAGGAGAGGCAGAAAAAAAATCAAAGAATTCGAAATAGAAAACATTCTACAATCTCTCTATGTCTAGCTAAAACTCTTTCATAGTCTATAATCCATATCAGTGAGATTATCATAATACCAGAGAAGAAAACACTCTGATAGAGAATAATTATTACCATATCAGTATATAAACCAGACATCTTAGTGAGAATTTCAGAGGCTATTCCGTCGAGAATTCCCAGGCACCTAGGCCAAAGATCCCGCAAGTCCGAGGAAGGAGAAGGGAGGCAGAGCCAGGGTGAGGTCGATATCTCCGGTGATCTGAGAATCTGATTAAGAGGTATGTTTTCTAGACTAGTATGTTCTTAATTATTATATGGATAAATGTTATTCTCTGCAATTATGATGTTTGCACTGATTAAAGGTTATAGACTTTATTTTAAAAAATAAAATTTGAGTTAATACTACGCACTCCCCTATTACTTGCTTATTATTTGATAAACTTTATAAACTCTGAGTATACTTTATCAACCTACCATCTATATTCCTACCCTCTTTAGATATAAGATGATGAAAAGGTCCCCGTAATATAATCAACCAGTGATTCCCAATTTCTACACCAAGAAGTGGCACGAATGAGAATGACTAGACATTGGCAGAAGAAAGAGTTTTCAGTCACTTAAAAAAAAAACATGGTATGAATTTTTTGTAACCTGTCACATTTTCTAAGAAAACATATATCGTGGAAGACACTTTTGATATTCAAAATCAACAATTTCTATGGCAACGATTGACTTTGCAATAAATTTGTGATGCCACGTGAATTGCTTGAGACCCTCATAAAGGATTGCCACTGCCACCATTATGTCAAGACAAACAAATCCTGATATATGGTGGAAGAATTCTATTATGAAAATTAGAAAACAAAAGTAAAACCAATTTTTGATTCTCAGATGTTTTGAAGATCTAATTATGGATATCCATATTTATCCCTATTATCTAAAATTACTTTAAAGATGTTGGCTTCACATAGCTAATATGGAGAAAATTAATTTATCTTGTCAACAAATCTAATTCCTAGTACATAATTGCATCTTAACATTTGTGGGGAAAATAGTACTTCAAAGTTTTTCAATGAGAAAAACTCCAAAAAACATTTTTCCAGAAATCCTACCCAAGCTCCACCATTTCCACCCCATTGCACCCACCCTTCACCACTCACCTCACCCACTCCCCAACTAAATCTCACCCCACCCAACCACCACCCTCGAATGCACTTCATCTTCAGTCATCCCTATTCTACACCACCACCCACCCCAACCTCACCCCACCCCATACCACTGCCCCACTCAACCCCCCTCCCGCCAATCCCTCTCAAATTTTCTACTTCATATATTTTATTTTACTTTTATAAAAAATAGAAATTTCACCCCCCTCCCAAACCACAACCCACCACTCATTCCCCATCAGTTTTAACCACACAAATTTTTAAGTTTTTGTAAACGTAAAATAAAATATATGAAGTAAAAAATTCGGTAGGGGCAGGGATGCGCGGGGGAAGGACATGGGGGGTGGGTGGATGGTGAAGAAAATCAAAATAATTTATTTTAAAAGATTAAATTTTTTGATGGGGTGTTGGGGTCAGGGAGGGAGGTGTAAAAATCAAATAATTTTTTTTTAAACTATTTTTTTTTTAAAAAAAAAAGAAATTTGGAGGGTGGTGAAGTGTGGGTGGGGGTGGGGTAGGGGTGAGTGGAAAAATGTTTTTTGGAGGGGATTGGTGTGTGGGGGGGGGGGGTGAGCTGGTTGGGTGATTGATAAAATGTCACTTGTGGAACTTGTTTTCCCTAATGTTATTAATAAAGTCATTTTTTCTTATTTTTAAGGAACTTGTTTTACTAAAGTTATTGATTTTATCCATTTTACCTATTAACATATTTTAAGTGAATAATATGAATTGACACATGTTGAATCCATTTTAAATGAATTAAATATCCAGCTCATCTTAAATGAGTTGGGTCGGACGGATATCCATATGCAGGTTTGGAGTGACAACTCAGTCGGCCACTCCAAACTTGCCTGCCTACGCTCTTCCAAAATTTAACTAGGATCTCATCAGGTCGCTCGTCCCCTGCGCATCCTGCGAACATCACCCTTAACCTCTTCAACCTTAATACTTATACAATATCCAAAATCTTGGTACCTTCCGAATTGCTCCATATCTCCCAACACAATGTCTTTATCTCCTTTTTCGTTCAAGAATTTATGAAAGTAAGATTGTCACCTCCGTCTAATAAATGTGTCCTCCACCAGTACTTTGAGTTTGAACCCATTATAAATGGGTTGGATCGGGCGGATATTCATATTTTTTACCTATTTTGTCGCCCCTAGACACGGTGAAACTATGCAGCTGCGATGCATCTTCGTATGCATACGCTTTTAGGAACTATGGTCGAATTATAGGGGATCAAGTTTTACCAAAATAAAAAATTAATGAAAATAGTGCATCATTAAACATGTTAAACAGAGAAAAAGAAAGATGATGGATATATAAGTGACAACCAACTGTTTTAGCGCAAAGGTTGTAATTCTTAAACCAGTGAGTCTGATGAACTTCCTTCACTGGATGTCCAACCATTGGTAAGTGTTCCAACATCAAGGTTGCACATGGCACAGAGCTCCAATCTCTTCCCTTTTGCTTCTTCAACATCTTCCCAGCAAGTTTTAAACATGATCTTAAATGCTTTTTCTTCTAGCTTGTCTCCTTGCACGAGTGCCCTTTTTTAAGAGCACAAGATAAACTTTCTTCGCACTGACTTGCCTTATCTGCAAGAAATAGTTAGTAACAACTGTTGAGAAGACGTCTAATTCACTGTGGCATGTTATTGATTTATCTATTACTTGTTACCTTTGGATATAGGTGGGTGAGGAGATTCAGTAAATGGCTGAATGCCTGGATATTGATGAAATGTATTCAAGCTTTGCCATTCCAGCATACAGCTTACGGACGTTTTTTGATACTTTCAACTCTGCACTAAGAGCTTCTAAATCACCAGTCTGAGCCTGTTAAAAAAACATGAGAAAGATAAATGTTGATACTCAATTTTGTCCCTCTTCCCTCTAATTCATTTCCTTCTTCCAACTTATTATTACTCAGGGATAACTTCAAAGACCTCCCCAAGTTTGGCTCCATGGTATGCTATATAACATTTAGGGGTTGTTTAGGCGGGGCGAATAAGAATAATAGTGAATAAGGTGTATTAGTAATGCTAAGATTAGTTATATCGACATTACTTTTTATAGACTATTTGGTTTGTTGTATTAAATAATATGCATTACATAATTTATAAACAATACTGCTATTGTTCATGGTTAGAAGATGAAGATGGCGGAGATGAGAATGCTAAGATGGATGTGTGGTCATACTAGGAGAGAGATGTTTAAAAATGAAGTTATACGGACAAGGTCGTAGTGGCTTCCGTGGAAGACAAGAGGTGAGAAGTGAAACTAAGATGGTTCGGGCATGTGAAGAGAATGTGTGAGAGATTGGCGATAACAGGAGTTAGGAGAGGTAGAGGTAGGCCGAAGAAGAACTGGAGGGAGGTAATTAGACATGACATGACACGACTTCAGCTAACTAAGAACATGACCCTAGATAGGAAGATTTGGAGGTCGGAGATTAGGATATAAGGTTGGTAATTAGTTGAGTTTTGACGCGTTGTGTGTGAGAGAGGTAGGGGGTTCGCTTCTTCATCTCCTCAACTCCTTTTTTGTGTAGTATTACTTAGATTTCGAGTAGATTCATACTCTTATCTGTGTATTACTGTGTTGCTTCATTTGTTCTGTATTGTGATATTTTGCTATCTTATTTTTCTTGAATTTATGTATTGACTATGTTTCATTTGAGTCGAGTGTCTATCAGAAACAATCTCTCTACCCCACAAAGGTAGATGTAAGGTCAGCGTACATCCTACCTTCTCAGACCTCACTTGTGGGAATACACTGGGTATGTTGTTGTTGTAGTACTGCTATTGTTAATGCTATGGTTTACTATGTATAAGAATAGTACTGAATATGATGTATAACTAATACATGTATTAGCTATACATGAGTTGAGAACACTACCAACAAGGGATTAAACAATACAATAATTAATACGAGTCTCTAATATCGCTTACCAACCCGTTACTTTCCTTGTTTTGATTTCTTTGTAATAATTATTTTAAACTATTTATCATTAACACAAAGTAATTATAAGCTGACCAATATGCCCTTTTTAAGATGTGGCCACATACCCACATCATTTTCTGCAGCCATGGAGTCCCTCTACGGCGTTGGACAGCGCTTCCAAATGGTTTTCAAGGAAATTATCCCGGGGTGGGTAAGATGGTTGGGGGGGGGGGGGGGATTTCTACGTTGAAATTTTACATGGTCCAGGAGTGTTAACTCAGAGATGGCATAAAAGATTGGATAGGTTCTTATTCTGCACTAAGTGGGACGATCACTTCAACAACACTAACCGCATGTCTTACCAAAAACTGTTTCAGATAACAATCCAACGGAGTTGCAATGTGGCAGGTGGGAGTATGAAAAAAACCTACCTCAAGTTTGAAACTATGTGGCTACAAGCGGATGGATTCCCGGAAAGAGTAAAGCAATCCTTGTGGTTAGAGGTTATCCAGATTATAGGTTTGCAGGGTTAAACTAAAGATGTTAAGGTTGATATTTGTTAGAGTGAGTTAGTCCCACATCGGCTGGAGAAAGGGGTGGTGGTCTCCTTAATTGCACTTAGACAATCCTCCCCCAAGAACTAGCTTTGGGGGTTGAGTTAAGTTGTCATATCTTTACATGGTATCAAAGTTAAATTTGTCCTTGTTTGGGTCTCCGTGTTATATTATCCATGCTCCAGTTGACAGACAGACTGAACGTGAGAGCGGGTGTTAGAATGGATTAGAGTCCCACATTGATTGGGGAATTGGCAGGATTGAGTTATGCTCAAGGATCATATCTTTTTTGTGAAGGAGTGGAGCGGTAATTCTTTTGGCTACCTGAGAGAAGAAAGCCCAAAACGAACTTGTTTCCAGAAATACTTTATGGCCAAATGATTTAGGCTCATTTGGCCCAACTCAGTCAAGGAGGCTTATAAAGCTCAAAATATTCGCAGTACTTAGTTAATATAATAGGTGCCCTAACTCACCTGGGGACTCCTAATTTAATAATAAAACCCTGGAATGATGGTTATTGGGACACATATTGATGGCATAAGAATGTATAAGGATAACGAAGAGTTGACTCATGTAAAAAAGATACAGAAATGATCGCCAAGGAAGAGCGAAACAGCTTCTATCAAAATTCAACTTTGGAGGTTGGAATGATCGGTACCATGTATAATGTGTGCTTCCTTTTCTATCCTTTAACTAGAAAACGAAGCACACATTATTACTTATTTTTCCAGTTTTAACTTGATGTGTGCTTCCTTTTCAAGTTAAAAGGATAGAACTGTAGCATATGCTCTTTAACCCGTCATCAATACAAACCCAAAGCAAACAATGTCAAGCATAACTTGGTTGTGCAGAATAACCCCAGTATACATCAGAGAAAAGGGAAGATTCTAGACACATGAATGATCAGATATTACAAATAAATAAAGACATAGAGGAAAGTACACTAACCTCCATTTTTAAGAAATCTATTTGCAGAACAGTATCTCAATAGCCCGAAACAAAAAAATTAATACATCATTCTTAGAAAACCTGTCCTCCAACGTCTAAGGGTCGTTTGGTAGCCGGTTAGGAGTAAGTTATACATGTATTAAAATTCTGCATAAGTAATACAGTGTTTGATAGTTAGTTATGAGGTGAGTTATTCATGTATAAAATTAGTACGGTGTCTGATTTGCAATTTAAAACCCCACATAACTAATACTTGTATAAAATAAAAAGGAATCTATATATTATTTTATGCAGGACAAAATGTGATACATCAATAATTAAACCTTGCATAATTAATACTTGCATAAGATGATAAAATAATGCATTCTCTCATAACTAATCCATGTATTACTAATACATGCGTAACTCTAAGCAGCTACTAATCGATCCCTAGAATTTCAGAGTAAAGTTTATGATGTATTGGGTTATTCCACACTTTGAGGAACGTCTTGTTAGATTCTTTCATATGGTATCAAAATCAAACACATTCTTTTTGTTGGATTATCCAATGGATATGTAAGTGTATGATTTTAATTTCATCAATGATCCTCCTACTAGTATTCGCGAGCACCCTTATTCCATAGAAAGGTTAAATATGGCCCTACTTTATACCATCACAACCAACTTTACCAAACCTGGGGGTCTAGAAAACACAAATTACTTGCACAAGCAAACATTGAAAGTGAGAATTATTCCCCACTAATCTAATGAATCGGAAATATGCTCCCCAACCAAAAAGGTTATGCTGCTACATAAAAAATAACGTTGCCCTGAGAATCGAATCTAAGATGCTAGAGACAATTTTTAACACTTTGCACCACTTGAGATAGTCTTTTACAAAATTGTTCAGGTATTCAATAGTTAATATATGTACATAATACAAAAAATCTAGCCTATATATAATGTAATTTTTTGTAACCATAATTTGATGAAGAAGAAAAGAAACAATTATTTGACACAAACAGAAAAATGCCCATAGGGACGATAGCCTTACCTTCAAGAAGAAGAACGGAAGAACCCACTCGTGTATGATTTTGTTTTTTTGGCCGAGTGAAACCCTATATAATGTAGTAATTGATGTTTTGAAAAGGGACAAAGTAGTCACTTATCTTTGTGTTTACACTCAATATAGTCCTTATTCTTTTATGTGGTGCACTAATAGTCCTCTCTTTTTTTTCTCTCGCAAAATTAGTGCACTTCTAATAATCCTTAACAGTTTCCATCACTTACTAACAAAAACACCTCTGTAATAAATAAATAATTGTGATCCTATACTTTCTGTGCATCTATATTAAGGTGAATGAATAACTTAAAGGTTCTTCTACAATTAGTTTCATATTAATATAATCATTTAAGTTAGATTAAACATTGATTGTTTCTCCCCAATTGTTGTGATCTTTCACTTGTTGTTGATCAAAATACCGGACGCACTTGATCTACTATATAAGTGTTTTTCATAATCTTTTGAAGCACGGGCTATACTCTCTTCTTTAATCTTAAATTTTATTATGTTTTATTGAGAAAAGGGTGCATTAATTATGATTTACTTTAATTTTACAAGTTTATGTGATTGAGAAGTGATCGGGATCAAAACAAGTCGAAAATAATAATTTTCTGAAAAAAGTGACTGAATTAGCGCTGAGGAAAATGTCACCCTTGTGCACGATTACGCTGGGTGAGTGCGATTGCACTGATCTGTGGTGTTCCCTCTTGCGCGATTGCAGTGCACTATGACTGGCGGAAAAACGGGACAAAATTAAAATTTCACATATCTTTTGATCCCCAAACACATAAAACTTCAATCTAGCCTCTTGGGAAATACATCTTTGTTAGAAACACACAAGTTTGGGAGTTGAGTTCTTACACCACACTTTGCGGTTGAAGATTTGAAGACTTGGTTGAGTTCTTACTTGAACATTTACTTCATTGCTTTAATTCTTAGCTTTGTATTGAACATCTAAGTGTGTATTATTTATTTCTTGAATTTTGTTTATGAAAATATTCTTGATTAAAGTTTGGATTAGAACTCTAGTTTTGCTTGTGTTTTGAATGATTTTATTCTTAATAAAGTGAGTTTATTGATTGTTTAATTACTATTGTTCTTTAATGTTTCTTTATGGAATATCTAACCTAGGACTTTGATATGTGAACCCTCATCTAATGGAATCGATATAGAAATAGGCGAATCTAGTTGTAGTTGTATTCAGGTGTTCTTAATGCTCCTAATTGCTTTAGGGATGTTCAATTAGGTGGTCTCGTTAGTCTTCAAAAGAAGCTAATTTAGAATTATTATCCAAGGCGAATTAACATAAGCTCGCTATTATTTGTAAATTGTGAAATATATTGGATAGTTACTTGTCAGTAATTTCCTTTGTTTCCATACTTATGACCATTGATATTTTACTTGCTTTCTAGGTTAGGTTTACATTCTCTGTTTGGCTTAGCGTAGTCGGTGAAATTTTCTGCTTTGGTTGATCTCCTACATATTGTTCTATGTGAGATTCGACCCCGACTCATAGTTGGATAAATTATATTGCATATGACCGTGTACATTGCTGAT
This sequence comes from Anisodus tanguticus, assembly GCA_034509755.1. Lineage (NCBI taxonomy): Eukaryota > Viridiplantae > Streptophyta > Magnoliopsida > Solanales > Solanaceae > Anisodus > Anisodus tanguticus. Next base: position 49,188,900 of record CM067540.1, on the reverse strand, counting down.
TAATAGAGTGAATTTGAATGTTATCAGAAACACCAACGGAGATAAAATGCACTATCTAAGTATTGATGAAGTATACACCTGTGCTTAGCTTCCATTCATCAACTCCAGATAAAACATTTGCGAAAATCACACATTTATGTGGGTGGCCTAAGTGGTCAACGAAATAGGTTAAGACCCATGAGATCTCATATTTAAATTTCAATGGATTATAAAAACGCTAGGTGATTTTATCTCATATGTTCAAGACTTGGTAGACAGAGTTAGTCGGTGCCTTATGCTGATGGAAGGTAGCATGTACCCATGAAGCTAGGGAAAATCATACGACAAAGTAATTATGTTAGGTAAATGGCAACAGAAAAATAAAAAAATTAGAAATTAAAAAAATATCATTGTTAAATATAAGATATATCAAGAATTTTTTTTTTAGATATATATGTTACGTAAATAATAATGAAGTTGAAAATATTTTTTCCTCAAAAAATATTTATAAAATTAGTTATACAAAAGAATATATCATAAAGTACAATTTAGTTAGATTATATATTTTTATATTAATAATAATTTGGTTACAAATTATTATAAAAATAAAATAAAATGAAATGAAAGGTAAGCATAGTAACAAATGAGGTAAACTAAATAAAACCAAATTTTAACGGAGGTTTATGTAGTTATTTCTTTAGCTTTTTTACTATAATAACTTTATTGATATACTAATTTAATTTGAGTGATTTTATTAATATGGAATAAATATAAATGACTTTAATAATGAATTTACTCTAGAATGATCTTTTAAATAATTCACTCATATTAAAGTAGTTCTGCCCGTTTAGTAATTCTCGTGAAGGGGATGTGGAGGTTTCGTAATAATTGAATCTCCTCTACGACTAAAGACAAATTGCAAAATGAGAATCACTACACCAACCCCCATTATTTTTGGTGTATATGGCCAAACGCCTACGAGATATCCTTCGCAAAGTAATTGGCCAAAATACTTTTATAAAAGATGATTGTTACATAGAAGTTTAATTTGCTATAGTGAAACGTAGACATAAACAAGGTTAAATAGTCACATTTTCAATCTAAAATTGAATTTGACAGTATTGATTAAATAGTCACATTTTCAATGTAAAATTGATTTTGACAGTATTTGTTAAACAATAGCCCAGTAAAGGGGCAGGGCAGTACACGGTCCAATATGGACAGCCCAGTAAAGGGGCAGTACACGGACTAGGGGCTGAAATCATGGGATTGGGGGATTGGATCTTGTACCAATCTTGTATATATGGTATATATATTTAACGTATATTGTAGTGTATTTATTACCTAAATTAGGATTATACACTTACCATAATTGTATAGTTACTATACAATTATGGTAGAATAAGGTTTTAGGAATAGGATTCTCCTATTTTGTATCTTGTATAAATACCTATTCAATTAATGAAAATAATCAAGGGGATTATTTCTTTAATGGTATCAAGAGACTAGGTTTTACAAAAAAAATTCTCTCCCAAATTTTTTGACCATTCTCGGCCGAGAACCCCACCCCCCACCCCTCGGGTTTCTCTTCCAAATTTTGTCTTCCGCTCTCCAAAACCTCTCCTAAATTTCCCTTTCTTCTTTGTTCTTTCAAGATGTCTAAGAACAATTTTCATCCTGCCCTCATGGTTTCTAACGTCAAGAACAGTATCCCTATTGTCCTTGAGATGAAAAACGTCCAATATGCGACGTGGGCGGAGTTGTTTAAAATTCACGCTATCTCCCTTCAAGTTCTTCATCACATCAATCCTCCCGCTAAACCTCTTCCTGCGGAGGATCCTGAATTATGGATTGCTCTTGATGCTACCGTTCTCCGGTGGATCTACGCCACTATTTCAGTGGACCTTCTACAGACGATTATTGAGCCGGATACCACGGCTATGGCGCATGGAATAGACTGTGTGACATATTCCAAGACAACCAACATTCACGTGTCGTCACACTCGAGCAGGAATTCTCTCTAGTTCGAATGGACGAATTTCCAAACGTTTCTGCATATTGCAAGAAACTCAAGGAGTTGGCAGATCAACTTCGTAATGTTGGCGCACCGATAACAAATGATCGTCTAGTTCTACAGTTGGTTGCCGGTCTTTCGGAGGCCTATAATGGTGTTGGAACTCTCCTTCGCCAAAGCAACCCTCTTCCTGACTTCTATCAAGCCCGCTCCATGCTTACGTTGAAAAAAGTCGGTTTGGCTAAAAAGGCGGCTACCGGAGCAAGCCCAGTTGTCATGGTGGCGTCCTCTCCTAGTACTTCGGGTTTCATTAATAATTCGGGCCAAAACCATAATAATGGTGGCGGCAAGAATAATCGCAAGAATAATAACAAAAACAGCGAGGGCAAACGCGGCGGTTCTAGTGGCGGTTCCAGTGGTCAGCAAGCCGGCGGTGGGTCCCATCCAGGGAACAGTGGCCCACCACCCCCCTGGGCCCAACAGTGGGGCCCATGGCAGTGGGGGGCTGGGGCGGTGGGCCGTGGGCAACAGTCCTCAACATCCAGCAGCAAATTCCAGCGGCCGGTGGGGCGGCAGCAACGGTTCGAGCCGAATACCCGGCGGTGGCGGCCCGGCGGCGGTGGCCCAGCAGTGGCGGCAGCAGCAGCTACGACCCAGGTCCATCACGGATCGGAATCCTTGGGCCCCGACCTCCGCAAGCCCATCATGCAGCAGGCCCCACTCAAACCGATATCGAGGCTGCAATGCACACATTAGGGTTAACTCAACCGGACCCAAATTGGTATATAGACACCGGTGCCACTACTCACATGACTTCCGAATCAGGTACTCTCTCATCTTATTCCAATTTGAGCACCCCTCGGGGGGTAATTATTGGTAATGGCAGTTCTATTCCAATTCTAGGGTATGGTCAGAAAACGTTGCCTCCCCCCAATCCACCCCTTCTCTTGAAAAATACTTTACATGCTCCTAAATTGATTAAAAATTTAGTGTCTATCCGTAAGTTCACTACTGACAATTCCGTTTCCGTTGAATTTGATCCTTTTGGTCTCTCTGTGAAGGATTTCAAGACGGGGAGTCATCTCATGAGGTATGATAGTAAGGGGGATCTGTATCCTATCATGCTTGGTTTCAGTCCATCGAGTCAAGCCTTGCCATCAGCTTTTGCAGCCATCTCTCCTTCCATGTGGCATGATCGTTTGGGTCATCCGGGATCTTCTATTTTATCAGTTTTAGATAAAAATAGATTTATTTCTTGTAAGGGTACGAGTCGTACTCCACTTTGTCAGTCTTGTTCTTTAGGAAAAATTGTTAAGTTGCCATTTGTAGACTCCAATTCTCATACTTCAATGCCATTTGATATTATTCATAGCGACTTATGGACGTTTCCTGTTCTTAGTTCATCGGGTCATCGATACTATGTTCTCTTTTTAGATGATTACTCTAGATTTTTGTGAACGTTTCCAATTGCGAATAAATCACAAGTGTTTTCCGTCTTCATCAAATTTAGAGCGTTCATTCGTACTCAATTTGAAAGAGAAATAAAAAATATTCAATGTGATAATGGGAAAGAGTATGACAATATGGAGTTTCGGGAATTCTGTGCTACTAATGGGATCAATTTTCATTTTTCGTGTCCTCATACATCTTCACAAAATGGGAAGGCCCAATGCAAAATTCGTTCCATAAATAACATTGTCCGAACTCTGTTAATTCATGCCTCCATACCTCCATACCTCCATATTTTTGGCATCATGCTCTACAAATAGCCACATATCTTCTGAACATAATCCCTTCTAAAGGTCTGACATATTCTTCTCCCCTCAAAATCCTATTTAATAAGAACCCTTCTTATTCTCATCTTCGGATTTTTGGGTTCTTGTGCTATCCATTATTCTCATCCACCACAATTAACAAACTTCAGGCTCGGTCTACCCCGTGTGTATTTTTGGGTTATCCGTCGAATCATCGTGGTTATAAATGTTTTGATTTATCCTCCAAGAAAATCATAATTAATCGCCATGTCATTTTTGATGAAACCCAATTTTCTTTTACAAAAGTTCATACTCCCGAGCCTAGGTCGTATAATTTTTTGGATGACCAAATATCCCCGTATATTATTCGGAATTTTTTGGACATATCCCGCTCCCAAAATCCTCCAGCGGACCCACAGTACCGCCAGCAGCAATAGTTCCAGGTTCTGGATCAGTCCCAACAATTGGGCCAGTCCAGCCCAATTCTGGAACTGGTCCAATTGATGAGTCAGATTTCCGATTTGGGCCAGCAGGCCCACTGCCTGCTGGCCCGTCCGTCCCGAGCCCAGAAAATTCCCAAAATTCCCTCAATTCTTCCTCGAGTCATAGACTGGTCACTCGTAGTCAGCGGGGTATTTTTACACCTAAAAGACATTTTAATTTACATTCTGATGTCTCTAAATCCTTCTTGCCCCGCAATCCTGTGTCCGCATTAAATGACCCTAATTGGAAAATTGCTATGAGTGATGAATATAATGCTCTTATTGATAATAAGACGTAAGAGTTGGTGCCCCGTCCGTAAGGTATTAATGTTATCAGCTCTACGTGGATTTTTGCTCATAAGGAGAATTCAGATGGGTCATTTGCACGACATAAGGCGTGACTTGTTGGTGATGGTAAGACTCAGCAGATTGGGATATATTGTGGGGAGACGTTTATCCCGGTGGTCAAGCCGGCTACTATTCGCACTGTGCTTAGCTTGGCTCTTTCGAAGACTTGGCCTATTCATCAGTTGGATGTCAAGAATGCTTTCCTACATGGTGATCTCAAGGAAACCGTCTATATGCATCAGCCGTTGGGTTTCAGGGATCCAAACCGTCATCATCATGTCTGGTTTGTTGAAGAAGTCATTATATGGGCTTAAGCGGTCTCCACGGGCCTGGTATACGAGGTTTGCGACTTTGTTTCGACTATTGGGTTCACTCACAGCAGGTCAGATAATTCCTTGTTCATCTACCGTCGTGGTTCGTCCTTGACCTACATTCTGTTGTATGTGGATGATATCATTTTGACTGCTTCTTCCAATACCTTACGCCAGTCTATCATGAACATGCTCAGTTCTGAGTTTGCTATGAAAGACCTAGGGCCTTTGAGTTATTTTTTGGGGATTGCCGTCAAGCGTCATTCAGGTGGCTTGTTTTTGTCTCAACGAAAGTATGCTGCTGAGATCATAGAGAGGGCTGGGATGTCATCCTGTAAGTCCACTTCCACTCTAGTTGATGCAAACCCCAAGCTGAGTGCCGCAGCAGGTGCACCATACGAGGACCCGACCCGCTATCGCAGTCTTGCATGGGCTCTCTAGTATCTTACCTTTACTAGATCGGATAGTACATATGCGGTTCAGCAGATGTGTTTATTCATGCATGATCCCAGAGTTGAGCACATAAATGCAATCAAACGCATCATTCGGTATATTCAGGGGACACTGGACTATGGGTTGCACTTGTATCCTTCATCTACATCCACACTTGTCTCTTACACGGATGCTGATTGTGGTGGTTATCCCGACACCAGACGGTCGACTTCTGGCTACTGTATGTTACTTGGCAACAACTTGGTCTCATGGTCGGCAAAGCGTCAGGCAACTCTATCACGCTCAAGTGCAGAGGCAGAATATCGAGGGGTAGCGAATGTGGTCTCCGAATCATGTTGGCTACGTAATTTGCCTTTGGAGCTTCATTGTTCCATTCAGAAGGCAACCTTGGTATATTGCGATAACATTAGTGCCATCTACCTTTCAGGTAACCCAGTTCAACACCAGCGCACCAAGCATATCGAAATGGACATTCACTTTGTCCGTGAAAAGGTTGCAAAGGGTCACGTTCGCGTATGCCATGTCCCGTCTCGTTATCAAATTGCAGACATCTTTACAAAGGGTCTACTAGCAGTTCTCTTTGAAGATTTTAGGGACAGTCTCAGCGTTCGAAGACCGCCCGCTATGACTGCGGGGGTGTGTTAAACAATAGCCCAGTAAAGGGGCAGTACACGACCCAATATGGACAGCCCAATAAAGGGGCAGTACACGGACTAGGGGCTGAAATCATGGGATTGGGGGATTGGTATCTTGTACCAATCTTGTATATATGGTATATATATTTAATGTATATTGTACTGTATTTATTACCTAAATTATGATTATACACTTACCATAATTGTATAGTTAGAATTATGGTAGAATAAGGTTTTAGGAATAGAATAGGAATAGGATTCTCCTATTTTGTATCTTGTATAAATACCTATTCAATTAATGAAAATAATCAAGGGGATTATTTCTTTCAGTATTGATTAAGATGTATATATAAATCACTCTATTCTGGAAATTAAACTGGAAAAAACAACCTCAACCCATTGTTATCACCGTGAATTTATATAATTTGGAACTTGTACAACAATTTAGTCATAAATATGATCCCACTCACTGGCTTTAATTTTAAACCGAACTTATGGAGACAAACCTATTCCAAGATACTAATTACATATATTTGTCCCACAAATGAAAAAAGCATATGAATCGAATCGAGTTTTTTTACTAATCTCGATTAATTAAGAAATCAATTAGCAAACCCTCAAGGCAATTGTTTGGGAGCCACATATCAAAGACAGTATATGATAATATTGCAAAACCCCTTAATCTTAGCATGCCGATTTACCCAAATATTCTTTTTTTGGTCACTAGTTAGATTTAATCCATATTTTTAAATGTTGTACAAATGTAACCTTCAGGCTGACAAAATATTAGATCATCGTCTAACGTCTATAAAATTTTAGACCGTGATCTAGCTAACATTTTTTCATAATATTTTCGATTTCTTGAAAAAATGATTTCTAGACCTTAGTTTGAACTATTCATAAGTTGCAAAAGAAATAAAAAGTAGGTTATTTATTACTACCTCTATCCCAATTTATATGACACACTTTCCTTTTTAGTCAATCCCAAAAAGAATAACACATATTTTTATTTGACAATAATTTAACTTTAAACTTTACATTTTACGCTTAACGAGATGATATATAACCACACAAATATATTTAGCTTGTTGTAGACCATAAGATTCAAAAGTTTTCCCTTATTTTTTAAATTACGTCTCCGGTCAAACTACATCATATAAATTGGGACGGAGAGAGTAAATACCTATCCCAAAAAGAGACAATTAACGAAAACTTTACTCTCTGTGTCTCAATTATGTGACATTCTTTCCTTTTAAGTTAATCTAAAAAAATGACATCTTTCTATATTTAGTAATTTTAACTATAAATTTCTCATTTTATTCTTTATGAGATGATTTCTAGTGGCTTGTTTTAGACCACAAGTTTCAAAAGTTTTCATAAATTTCAATCACCTAATGATAATATAATGCTTGCATTGACGAAGAATTATCCAAACTATCAGCAAACAATAGCTTTTCCTTGAAGGTTGTCTAAAACTTAACATAAATATTTTAATATTTTATACGTAATGTATTTCTTACAAAATATTATTACACAATATTTGAGTATAGCTGTTATAGAGAAGTAATTTTACAAAGAATGTACCGCTATAATGAACGTCCATGTTGTTATAGGTAGAATATTACCATAGAGAAGTAAAATATAACATGAAAAATCGATTCCGAAGAAAATCAGACCGTTTTAGTGAAATATTATTATAACAAATGGCAATTATAGAGGTTTGACTGTAGTAACTTGCTACTCTTTAATATACAACCTTACACATGATATAAACAATCTCTTCAAGTTGAGAATTAGTTTTTTTTTACAAAAAATTAAAATGATGGATCTCTATTTAAAAAATATAAACTTATGGCGTCAAGTTTTTTACATTCTAAAATAGTTAAAATCACAACTTGAAATTTAAAATTCTATTTTTGAAAAATCTAATATTAAATCATACCCCAAATCATATGGCTAGACGCCTACCAAGTCAAGGTGTACACTTTCGGAGGAAAATATCAAAATTAAATTAGTGAGATAAATTTAAGGAGCTATGGCTTATAATTATCATCACTACAAACAATTGGTGTTGAGTTTGACAATAACCTTACCAGATATACGATAAAGCCTTTAAAATCTGCACCGAACAATTTCTAAAGATTTTCCTTTGAACTACTCTTAAGAAAGAAAAAAATTCGTTTGAGAATCTCTAAACAAACGCATATTCAGACAAATAGCCTTGTCTAGTCTTTTGAATGCATGGTACATTATTAGAAAATTATGTCGGTTAAAAAAAATCTATCAGGTATGAATTTAAAATGAAAAAAAAGTTACCCGTGATCCAAAAGAAATAATCAAGTACCACTACTGAAATTAAAAAATAAAAGAGATATCAGTAAAAAAAGATATAACTAGGTCATGAATGACAACCGATAGAAATTAAATTAGCAATTCTCAACTTTATTTCAAAACGTAAACCTTTCTCAACTGGCCTAGTATTTACAAGTTATTCTCACTTAACTTGTACTATTAAGTCAACAATATTTTATGCGTATAAAAGCTATATTTCGACTTAAACCTCCTACTTATTAATATGAGTATTTGAAATCTCTAGATAAATCACGGTGAATAAGCTTAGACCTAAATTCATAATTTTAGAATCGAAAATACTATACACGTGAAATACTTATTAATTCTAATTAGAAATTTACCAATACGTTAACATGAATCTGACCTTATGCCACCTCTTGTAATTTATGAACATTTATAAAAATAGCTCTTTTCTAAAATCGACAATGTTTCTTATGTTCTTCAGTTGCTTCTTCATGACTTCAATTTCTTGATCTGTTAAAGGGAAAATTCATGTTAGTTAAGAATCAACCTCGACCGAACCTCATAGAATGGAGGCAATGGATTGCTCTGTTGAATGAACGTAGTGACTCCATCATATTTGATAAATATACATGGTATATGCCCACAGTTTGGGCTACTAATTTGGTATTGCTTGTTTTAGTGTAAATATTACATTATTAGAATTGTACACTTACCATTTGTAAAGTTAATGTCCAAGTAGAATAAGGTTTTAGGAGTGGAATAGGATTTTCCTATTATGAAAATTGTAAATTATATATATACTATTTCATTAATGAGAATAATCAAGGGGATTATTTCTTTCATGGTATCAGAGCCTAGGTTTATTTTCTCTCCCAAATATTTCCGTCCAAACAACCCGGAATCCGGCCTCCCTTCCTTAGGTTCCGTGCCCGGAATTTTTTTTTCTCCTCAAATTTCTTCTTCTGAATCCCTATATCATGTCTTGCGTTGCTATTATGGCTAAGAACTCGTTTCACCCTGCCCTTGTTGTTTATAATATCAAGAATCAAATTTCTATCGTTCTTGAGATAGAAAATGTCCAGTATGCGACGTGGGCCGAATTGTTCAAAGTTCATAGTTCTCCATCATAATATCCTCGTGGCTTCTACGGATACGGAGGTGACCAGACCCGAGGATGATCCTAAGTTATGGACGACACTTGATGCTACTAATCTTCAGTGGATTTACTCCACTATTTCTACCAACCTCTTGCAATTGATTATCGAACCAGACGCCACAGCGATGGCATCTTGGAATAGAGTACGTGATATATTCCAAGATAATCAAAATTCTCGTGCTGTTACCTTGGAGCAGGAGTTCTCCCACGTCAACATGAAAGATTTCCCCAACGTTTCAGCATATTGCAAAAGGTTGAAGGAGTTGGCAGACCAACTCCGCAACATTGGTGCGCCAGACACCAACGACCGTCTTGTCCTTCAGATGGTTGCAGTCCTTTCAGAGGCATATAATGGTGTTGGCACGCTTCTTCGTCAGAGTAGCCCTCTTCCGCAATTTTATCAGACTCGTTCTACGCTTACACTCGAAGAAGCCAGCTTGGCAAAAAAGGCGGCTACTGGTGCTAGTCCTGTAGTCATGATGATCGAGTCCAATTTTCCTCTGTCCGGTTCCAACAACTAGGGCCAAAACCGCAACAACGGTGGCGGCAAAAAGGGTCAGAATCAGAAAATTAATGGAAAAAATCCCGGCGGCACCACAGGTGGCAGCCGGAACAGTGGCAGTGGCAGTGGTGCCTCTCGGGTCAGTCAGCAGCAGCAATTTTGGGCCTCACAGTGCAAGTGGGCCAACCATTTTGGGCCTAACATTGGCCGGTTTCCAACGTACTACCTTGGAAACTGGGGCCCAAATTTTCAACAGCCCAGGCCCAGTTTTCAGGATCTAGTCTCGGGTTTCAGGCCATCTTATGGGCCGGGGCAACAGGCCAGCGTGCTTGGGCCTCAGCCCCCGCAGGCCCATCATGCAGCGGGCGCCACACCAACCGACATTGAAGCCGCCATACACACACTTGGATTAAATCCACAAGACCCGAACTGGTATATGGACACCGGAGCCACGACCCACATGACATCCGACCAAGGTACTCTCTTATCTTATTCCAATTTGAGCTGCCCTCGTGGCATAATTGTTGGTAATGGTAATTCAATTCCAATTGGTGGTTATGGTCATAAAACATTATCACCCCCTCATCTACCACTTATTTTGAAAAATACCCTTCATGCCCCAAATTGATTAAAAATTTAGTGTCTGTCCGAAAATTCACCATTGATAATTCTGTGTCTATTGAATTTGCTCCATTTCGATTTTATGTGAATTATTTCAAGACGGGGAGTCATCTCATGAGGTGTGATAGTAGGGGAGATCTTTATCCTATCACGGCAAGTTTCGGTTTCTCGAGTCACGCATTGCCATCAACTTTTGCAGCTCTGGCTCCTTCCTTATGGCATGCTCGTCTAGGTCATCCAGGGTCATCTATTTTGTCTTCCTTAGATAAAAACAATTTTATTTCTTGTAAGGGTACGAGTAGTACTCCGAATTGTCAATCTTGTTCTTTAGGAAAAAATTGTTAAGTTGTCATTTGTAGACTCTAATTCTCATACTTTAATGCCATTTGATATTATTCATGGTGATCTATGGACGTCTCCTATTCTTAGTTCTTTGGGTCATCGGTATTATGTTCTCTTTTTGGATGATTATTCTAAATTTTTGTGAACTTTTCCAATAGCGAAAAAATCTCAAGTTTTTTTCATCTTCTTAAAATTTAGAGCATTCATTAGAACCCAATTTGAACGTGAAATAAAAAATATCCAATGTGATAATGACAAAGAATATGACAATGGGGTGTTTTGGGAATTTTGTGCAAATAATGGGATCAATTTTCATTTTTCTTGCCCTCATACGTCTTCACAAAATGGGAAAGTCGAATGCAAAATTCGTAGCATTAATAACATTGTCTGCACTTTATTAATTCATGCTTCCATACCCCCGTCTTTTTGGCATCATGCTCTACAAATGACTACATATCTTCTTAACATTATTCCTTCCAAAGGTTTGACATATTTTGGATGGTGGTATATCCCCGTATATTATTCACCAGTTTTCAGACATATCCCGCACCCCAAATCCTCCAGCGGGCAGTGTCCCGTTGGTCCTACTGGTCTGTCACAGGCCACTGTCCCCAGTCTCGTTACTGGGCTAGTTTCAGCAATTGGGCCAGTCCAGCCCAATACTGAAACTGGTCTAGTTCATGCATCCTCGACTGCTTCTGCTTACCGTGTTGGGCCAGCAGGCCCACTGCCTCCTGGCCAGTCCGTCCTGAGTCCAGAAAATTCCCAAAATCTGCCTAATACTTCCTCGAGTCATAGATCGGTCACTCGTAGTCAACGGGGTATTTTTAAACCAAAAATGCATTTAATTTTAAATTCTAATGTTCTTAAATCACCCTTACCCCGTAATTCTGTGTCTGCGTTAAATGACCCTAATTGGAAAATTGCTATGACCGATGAATATAATGCTCTTATTGATAATCAGACGTGGGAGTTGGTGCCCCGTCCATCTGGTATTAATATTATTCGGTCTATGTGGATTTTTGCTCATAAGGATAATTCAAACGGTTCATTTGCAAGGCATAAGGCTCGGCTTGTGGGTGATAGTAAGACTCAGCAGGTTGGTGTAGATTGTGGCAAGACGTTTAGACCGATGGTCAAGCCGGCTACCAGTCGCACTGTTCTCAGCTTGGCTCTTTCAAAAGCATGGCCCATTCATCAGTTAGATGTGAAGAATGCTTTCTTACATGGTGATCTCAAGGAAACAGTCTATATGCATCAGCCCTTGGGGTTTAGGGATCCCAATTATCCTCATCACGTCTGTCTGTTGAAAAAGTCCTTATATGGGCTTAAGCAGTCTCCACGGGCATGGTATAAAAGGTTTGCCGACTATGTTTCGACTATTGGGTTCACTCACAGCAGGTCGGATAATTCCTTGCTCATATATCGCCGTGGTTCTTCCTTGGCTTATATACTATTATATGTGGATGATATTATCTTGACTACATCTTCCGATGCCTTATGCCAGTCTATCATGACAATGCTCAGGTCTGAGTTTGCTATGAAAGACTTGGGGCTATTGAGTTATTTTTTGGGGATTGCTGTCACTCGTCATGCAGGTGAATTGTTCTTATCACAGCGGAAGTATGCAGCCGAGATCATTGAGAGGGCTGTGATGTCATCCTGTAAGTCCATTTCCACTCCGATTGATACTAAATCCAAATTGGGTGTTGCAGCTGGCTCCCCTTACGAGGATCTGACCCGATATCGCAGTCTTGCAGGGGCCTTTCAGTATCTTACGTTTACGAGACCAGTTATTACATATGCGGTACAACATGTGTGTTTATTTATGCATGATCCCAGGGTTGAGCACATGAATGCGCTCAAACACATTATTCGGTACATCCAGGGGACACTTGACTATGGCTTGCATTTACATCCGTCATCGAGGTCTACACTTGTCTTATTTACTGATGCTGATTGGGGTGGCTGTCCGGACACCAGACGGTCTACGTCTGGCTATTGTATGTTTCTTGGTAACAACTTGGTCTCATGGTCTACGAAACGTCAGTCGACTTTATCTCGCTCCAGTGCAGAGGCCGAGTATCGAGGGGTAGCCAATGTGGTCTCTGAATCATGTTTGTTACGTAATCTGCTTTTAGAGCTTCATTGTCCTATTCATAAAGCAACTTTAGTTTATTGTGATAATGTTAGTGCCATCTACCTTTCTGGTAATCCGGTTCAGCACCGGTGCACTAAACATATCGAGATGGACATTCACTTTGTTCGCGAAAAGGTCGCTCGTAGACAAGTACGCGTCTGCCATGTCCCTTCCAGGTATCAAATTGCAAACATTTTTACAAAGGGTCTTCCCTCGATCCTTTTTGACGATTTTAGGGACAGTCTCAGCGTACGAAGACCGCCCGCTATGACTGCGAGTGTGTGATAAATATACACAGTATATGCCCACGGTTTGGGCTACTAATTTGGTATTATTTGTTTTAGTGTAAATATTACATTATTAGAATTGTACACTTACCATAATTGTATAGTTAGTGTCCAAGTAGAATAAGGTTTTAGGAGTAGAATAGGAATATGATTTTCCTATTATGGAAATTGTAAATTGTATATATACTATTTCATTAATGAGAATAATCAAGGAGATTATTTCTTTCAATATTGTTCATTCAATCCGACAATTAATTGAAGGAACAACCTTTGATTTGTGACCGGCGAACCAACGTTGGATAGTTGGTCGGCAAGCACCTTTAATTCCTGACAATAGGCGGAAACGTTGGAGAAGTCATCCAATTTAACATTAGTAAATTGGTGTTCAAGATATACATCCCTATAAAGTTTATTATCTTGAAACATGTTTTGTAAACGTTCCCATGGCTGTTGAGCCGTAGAATTCGGCTCTAATATGGTATGTAGAAGATCATTAGATATTATGCCATAAATCCATTGAAGGACTATAGCATCTAACCGGGACCATAGCTTTTTGTCCACCGTAGTGGTGTCCGATAATGACTCAGACGGGATGATATGGTATATTACCTCATAAGAGCGGCAATGAATTTTGAACAAATCCGCCCAAGAGCTGTATTGCCCTTTTTTCATTTCAAGTGTTATGAAGATAAAGTTCTTGACATTATTTACGGCAAGAGCAGGATGAAAAGTTTGTTTTTCGGCCATAGTTTCCACTAGAAACAAACAAGAAAGGTGAGAAAATGTTTTGTGTTTGATGGAAGTAGACTAAAGAACCCTATTTTTTTTAGAGAAGAAGAGTGTAGCCGAGGATTTGGGGGGGGGGGGTTGTTTTGTTTTTGACTAGGGTGGAGAGTAGTATTAGAGAAGGTTAGGGTTTGTGAACTTGTTTTATGTTTAGGGTTTGTTTAATACAAAACCCTAGTTTGGCCGTGTAACAAAAGAAAAAGGAGGAGGGAAAAAAAATTGTTTTTCGGTTTAAGGAAACAAAAAACTGAGAGAAGAAGTTAAGGTTTAGTGCAAAGGATTTTTAGGCTCTTGATACCATATTGGAAATTGATTCCTTGACCTTATTTCCTTCCAAAATATACAATATATACAATATTATACAATCAATCTTCCCTATCTCTAATGATATGCTAATTAATATAATTGATATAGTCATCCTAAATTTATAATCTAATTACAAGCTAATTGATGCTAATTGATGTGATGAGATGTGATGGAGATAACATTTACATCATCTATAGAGTGAGAGGATGTTGAAAATGACGCCATGCTACAACAGACAGAACTACGATGGTTATTCAAAATTTTTTGTTGACATCTCCGGCATAGTGGACAAAAAAAATAGCAAGAAGAATTTAATTTCCGCAATTAAAATTATACGATGCACCAACCAAACATGAAAGAAAATCTAAAAATGTCAAAATGAGAATCTTGGAAACTGAATATTGCAAAAAGAGATTTATCTCGATGAGCGAGAGTAGTTACATGACCCCACTTTGTGGGATTACACTGGGTATGTTGTTGTTGAGCGAGAGTAGTTACACGAAGCACCAAGCAAACACGAAAGTAAGACTACAAATCTCTGTATATATATAAGTAATTGTAGATGAAAAGGTAGAGAAGAGAGGCAAATAAGTGGAAGAGACGCACATAAGTGATTTAATTTCATTTTTTAATACAGGTAAAAAAATTGGAAATTAGAGGAAAAAGCCAAAATTACGAGAGAAAAAAATATGCATCATGAGCGATTAGAGGTGCCATGTCAGTTTTAGTTTCCCTGCTTTATATAGATATATAGATTAGTAATCGTTAATGAGATTTAACTTAGATGTTAGACTTTCTCACTTTTTGTGATAGCTGTGATAAAAAAACAAAATATTACTACCTTTTTTCTCCATGAAATATTATCCTTGTAATTTAACTAATTCGAGCACATCAACAGCATCTACATCTCATTTTAAAGGGGCAAAAATGACATTTAACAAGAAACGTTAACGTAATATTGCATTCACAAAGAACAGAACATTTAAAATTAATACTAGTACTTAATATGTTTTCATGAATTTCTCTACTAAAACAGATTTACATCGTACCAACAAAAGCAGAAAAGAAATGAAAAGACAAAATCAACTATCTTAATCCCTATGCTCTGAAAGTCTCTAATCATTTGAGATAATCGATCAACATCTTGAGTCTTGAAAAATATCCTTGCAAGTTTTTGAATCAACTGCTAATACTCCAAATGTCATCTTCACAAGACACCTGAATTAAGTTCGTCACAACTTATATGAGAAGGTGCAATGTGATCATTAATTTGAATCTTCCCATTTGAGCTTGCGGAAAATATTGTGGGCTGACCAGAAGCAAGATCACCAATAATAGATGTACCAATCCAATTAATATATTGGCTCACATTAGCGCTCCAAAGAAAGGTGTTATCATAGGATAAAAGTCAAAGTTACTATTTGGGTTTCGAACCAAGAAAGTAAGTTTCCATTTATCATGATTGTGCATGAAAGAAATAATTTCCTTTTTTATTTTCATTAATGAATTAGTATATATACAATTTACAATTTTCATAATATAGAAAATCATATTTTTATTATACTCCTAAAACCTTATTCTATTTGTACAATAATTCTACAATTATGATAAGTGTACAATGCTAACTAAATACAAACTAAAGTTACCAAAATATGCTCCAAAAACTGTGATATACACAACTGTATATGCCATGTATATCACGGCTAAAACTCTCCTAAAGTCATGTATTACCGTGGTATAAACTGTTGTATATGCCATGTATATCACAGTATATTCTGTCACTCCCCCCACAGTCATATCGGGCGGTCTTCGTACGCTGAGACTGTCCCTAAAATCTTCAAAAAGGACTGAGGGAAGACCCTTAGTAAAGATGTCTGCAATTTGATACCTGGAAGGGACATGGCAGACGCATACTTGTCCACGAGCTACCTTTTCGCGAACAAAATGGATTTCCATCTCGATGTGTTTAGTGCATTGGTGTTGAACCGGATTACCAGAAAGGTAGACGACACTAATATTATCACAATAAACCAAGGTAGCTTTCTGAATGGGACAATGAAGTTCTAAGAGAAGATTACGTAACCAACATGATTCAGAGACTACATTGGCTACCCCTCGATACTCGGCCTCCGCAATAGAGCGTGATAATGTAGACTGTCGCTTCACAGACCATGAGACCAAGTTATTACTAAGAAACATACAATAGCCAGATGTGGAGCATCTGGTATCTGGAAAACCACCCCAATCAACATCTATATACGAGACAAGTGTAGACGTCGATAATGGATATAAATGTAAGCCATAATCAAGTGTCCCCTGGATGTATCGAATAATGCGCTTGAGCGCATTCATGTGCTTAATCCTGGGATCATGCATAAACAAACACAACTGCTGTACAACATACGTAATATCCGATCTCGTGAAAGTAAGATACCAAAGAGCCCTTGCAAGACTGCGATAGTGGGTCGGATCCTCGTATGGTGAGCCAGCCGCAGCACACAGCTTGGGTTTAGATCAACTGGAGTGGAAGTAAACTTGCACGAGGACATACATACTTCCTTTGTGATAAGAATAACCCATCTGTATGACGAGTGACAACAATCCGTAAGAAATAACTCAAGGGCAACAAGTCCTTCATCGCAAACTCAGAAGTGAGTAGTGTCATGATAGACTTTCGTAACTCATCAGAAGAAACTGTCAAAATAATATCATCCACATACAAGAGAATATATGCCAAAGAAGTACCACGACAATATATGAACAGAGAATTATCAAACCTGCTGTGAGAAAACCCAATAGTAGATACATAGTCTGCAAACCTCTTATACCAAGCCCGTGGGGCCTACTTGAGCCCATACAAGGACTTCTTCAATAAACATACATGATTAGGATATATGGGATCTCGAAAACCCAAGGGCTGATGCATGTAGACGATCTCCTTAAGCTCACCATGTAAGAAAACATTCTTCACATCTAACTGATGAATAGTCCATGCCTTGAAAAGAGCCAGACTAAGAACAGTGCGAATGGTAACCGGTTTGACCACCGGACTAAACGTCTCACCACAATCTATGCCAACCTGTTGAGTCTTACTATCACCTACAAGACGAGCCTTATGCTTCGCAAAAGAACCATCAGAATTATCTTTATGAGTAAAAATCCACATAGATCGAATAATATTAACACCAGAAGGACAGGGCACCAACTCCCACGTCTTATTATTAATAAGAGCATTATATTCGTCGTTCATGGCCAATTTCCAATTCGGGTCATTTAACGCAGACACTGGGTTACGGGGTAGGGAGATTTAAGAACATTAGAATTTAGATTAACATATCTCTTTGGTTTAAAAATATCTCGTTGACTACGAGTGACCGGTTTGTGACTCGGGGGAGAATTGAGTGGATTTTGGGAAAAATTCGAAAGGGTGATGGACTGGCCAGCCGGCCCAACACTGGAATCGGGACCGGGACTTAAAACAGAAGCAGAGGCAGAATTGGGCTGGATATGCGGCCCAATTGTTGGACCTGTGATGTGAGTACTGGACAAATTCGACGGGACAGGAGGTCCAACGGGAAGTGGGCCCGCTGGCAAATTTTGGGTGCAGGACAAGTCCGATAAATGGTGGATAATATACGAGGAGACCACGTCATCTAAAAAACTATACGAACTAGGCATATGACTACTCACTTTAGAAAACAGAAATTGGGTTTCATAAAAAATAACATGACGACTAATGATGATTTTATTAGATGATAAATCAAAACATTTGCAACCACTATGATTAGATGGATAACCCAAAAACACACAAGCGGTAGAATGGGCTTGAAATTTGTTAATAGTAGTTGACGGAAAAAGCGGATAACACAAACACCCAAAGACCCTAAGATAGGAATACGAAAGATTCTTATTATAGAGGACTTTAAGAGGAGACGTATATGCCAACCCTTTGGTAGGAAGTATGTTAAGAAGATAGGTAGTCATTTGTAGAGCATGATGCCAAAAAGAATGGGCTATGGAAGCATGGACCAATAAAGTTCGGATAATATTATTAATGGTACGAATTTTTTGTCCTGCTTTCCCATTTTGTGAAGTCGTATGAGGATAAGAGAAACGAAAAACTATGCCATTGTTTTCACAAAATTCCTGAAACAACCCATTATCATATTCTTTGTCATTATCACATTGAATATTTTTGATTTCGTATTCGACTTCGGTTTGGATGAATGTTCGAAATTTTAACAATGTGAAAAAAACTTGCAATTTTTTTGCTAACGGAAAGGTCCATAAAAATTAGAATAATCATCCAAAAATAAAAATAATAACTATGGCCCACAGAACTTAAAACGGGAGATGTCCATAAATCGCTATGAATAATATCAAATGGCATCAAAGTACGAGAAGCAGAAGCTACAAATGATAATCTAACATGTTTTCCTAAAGGACATGAATGTCAAATTGGAGTACTACGCGTACCCTTACAAGAAATAAAATTATTTTTATGCAAGGAAGAAACAATGGGTGACCCAGGGTGACCCAAACGTATATGCCACAAGGAAGGAGCTAGAGCTGAAAAAGTAGATGGCAAGGCTTGACTCGAGAGACTGGATGCGGGCGTGATAGGATAAAGATCCCTCCTACTATTACATCTCATGAGAGGTATCCTCATCTTGAAATCCTTCACAGAAAATCCAAAAGGATCAAAATTAACAGAAACCCAATTATCAGTGGTGAATTTACGGACAAACACCAAATTTTTAATTAAGTTAGGGGCATGAATGACGTTTTTTAAGACAAGAGGTGGATGGGAGGAGACAAAGTTGTATGACCGTAACCACGAATTGGAATTGAGTTTCCATTACCAATAATTACGCCACGATTTTTACTAAAATTGGAATAAAAAGAGAGAATACCTTGGTCGGACGTCATGTGAGAAGTTGCACCGGTGTCCATATACCAATTCGCGTCTGGGGGATTTTATCCAAGTGTATGCACAGCTGTATATGCCGTGTATATCACGACTAAAAATGTCTCCTAAAGTCGTGTATTACCGTGATATACATTGATGTATATGTTTCAGTGCAAAATCAAGGAGTGAATATAACGAGTTGACACATAGAATGAAGATGGTAGTGAGACTGCCTCAATTTGGAACTTGGGTTCATGAACCACTTTAATATCCTCCTAAGATAGAACGCGCCAAAAGCCAGAGTGATACCCATTGCCACAGCTAATCCAAGTAGTAAGTAAACCTGTCAAGTGGGTCGGGTCGGTAAACCCGACCCACCACTGGGCCGGAATGAAATCGGCTAAGGGGGGTAGGGGGCTGGGCTAAACGGGATATTTTAGGGGGTTGAGTCGGACAAGGTGGACAGCCCGACAGCCAGGATTTTGGCCCACATGGGCACCTACCCGACACACTTCAAATTAATCCATGAGTCAAATCTTTAATTCTTCTATATTTCGTAATATTAAGGAAGTAACTTGCAACTATAATTTATTATCATCCTATTTGACGCAAGTGTGCAACTTTTTGTTAGTGCAGTAAAACCTTGTCATGGTTTTAATGTCTCACCTTAACTCATGTTGCACACGAGTTGTTATGATAATTTTTGCTACTTTAGTTGTCGTAGTTATGTACTAAAAATATATTACTATTTACTATAACAAAAAAAATTAAAAAGATACAGATATTCCTTTATATTTAGATGTAAAGTGTCGTTATGATTATGTACTACACTGCAACTGGGCGGATTCACTATATATTATGATACTTTGTTTATCTGAATCCAATACTTTTAACGTGTAGCATAAATATGTGTAAATTTCATTAGAATTAAAAGAAATTGTATTTATGAATTCCTAACTTTAAGAATATAATTGGTTTATGTAAAAAAAATCGGCACATTGACTAAAATCCGGCCCGACCCGTTAAACCATGATGTACCCCTATTTGGGTAGGGGCTAAGCCTGACACCCTTCCCCCACAAGCCCGACCCCTTAAATACAGCCTGGCCCAACCCCAAACCGACTCCAATGTGGCCCATGTTTAAATGGATCGGGCCGGCCCAATTGACAAGCTTAGACTAGTAAGATTTGTAATGACACAGTATACTTAGATTCTATGGTGGAATCAACAGTTATTTTACTTTTCGTATTTATCTTTTTCATTTGATTTCTCCACTTAGTGGAATCAATAGATTTCTCTATTTGATTTTACAAAGAGGAATTTACTTGACCAAAGCTTGAAAGAATGGAAAGGAAGATGGTATTTTGTGAATAATAGTGGGAACTTGTAGTTTCAGAATGTAATATTTTGGTTTTGGGTATAGAAGCTTTTAATATGCAATAGTTGTATATTGAGAGAAAGTATACTTTTCACTAACAAAAGTTTATATTTAGAAGTTACCGCTGTTTAGGAAAGATTTCATAACTTCAAGAGTTTGAATAAAGCGAGAATACCAAATAATGAGATACTACTCATACTAGTTACGAGGGATTACAACACTAGATGCCAATAAAGACTGGTTGGCATAAAGGGTCAGCATATAATCTTATTCATGCCACATAAGGAACTGGTCGCGGAGCTACTTAAATTTTTTATTATTTTGGAAAGTGAAACCAACTGGTCTACAAAAACAAAAATAAAGTGATCCTTATTCTTTTTTTTTTTTTTTTTTTTTTTTTTTGA
The DNA here is from genome assembly GCA_034509755.1 of Anisodus tanguticus. Classification (NCBI taxonomy): domain Eukaryota; kingdom Viridiplantae; phylum Streptophyta; class Magnoliopsida; order Solanales; family Solanaceae; genus Anisodus; species Anisodus tanguticus. Next base: position 49,167,777 of record CM067540.1, on the reverse strand, counting down.
TAATTCAGGTTTTCAGGCTTGCGCCTGACTACTTCACTGGTATTACCCAGACGTCCTGGAGATGATGGGACCGGTCCTTCAGCACCCCACCACCAGGTAAATCGCGGGATGTGTACACATGGTCAGTGTCTGTTTACGTCCAACGGATCAATGCTACAAGGTTGATCCCCCCACAGGCCCCATCCACAAGGCTTGGCGGAGACCGAATCCACACTGCAACATGCCCGCGCGACTTTTTAGCGCCCAGGCTTTACCACATGTATGTGCCCCGGAGGACGATATCCGGAGGGGAGAATCGAACTTGCGACCCTAAGGCCGCAAAGTTGACTCCCTGCCTGCAAGCTGACCCCTCTAGATAAGTGATCCTTATTCTTCACTTTGGGTTTGAAATAATCTTTTATTCTTCCACTACCTCTAAACCTGTGTTGTACACTTTGATCCTCGCTCTTTTTATAATTTTAAATTATATTACGTTTTAGACATTTTTATGTACGTAATTTCGTTCATCTTATGCTAGCTTTTCTTCAAATTACCGTAATATTTCCCTTAATTAATACTTTTAAAAAATTATTTTACGTTCAGGTATTTTTATTTAATCGTCTATTTTTTATACTATAACAATAGTAAAAATTTCTATGTTGTATGAAGGTTGGAGTGAGTTGAGATAATATCAAATCTGAAACAAGTTTAGTACCAGTAATTTGCTATAGCTTTGACAACCAATAACGACAACAATAATAGCTACCCATCTGTTTCAAATAAGTTGGGGTTAGTTTGGATCCAACTTTTTTATTTTAACCCTGTTTCATATCATCATCATATTAAATTAATAAAACTAAAAATAAGCCAAGTATATAAATAATGACAACAACAATAATAATAATAATAACAAAACAATAATTATGAAAAAATACAATTTATTCGAGTAGCTACTATCAGGGGCAGAGCTAGGAAGGGCCCAGAGAGTTCATCCGAACCCCTTTCTTGAAACATTATACTAATTATATATTGCTAAAATTGTTTTTTTTTGTATATATCGTATATGCTGAATCCCTTTTGGCTTTTTGATCTGTTTACTTGTTTATATTTTGAACTATATATGTTGAATCCCTTTTGGCTTTTTGATCTGTTTACTTGTTTATATTTTGAACTATATATGTTGAACCCCTTTTATCTTTTTGATCTGTTTACTTTTTTATATTTTGAACCTCTTATTTAAAATTTTGATTCGTCATTGGCTACTACGGGTACACAAGCATGCTTAATCCACGGTCTCCATTATTTCACCTCACTTGATGCTGACGTATCCTCTATTAGACTATTCTACTAAAGTACAACTGAACTCATTATTTTTTTACACGAAATATAAAATATAGTACTATCAAAAGAAATTCAACCGATTAATTGAAACAAAGTGTTCTAGATTTCTTGGCTCCCTTCTTAGGAACAGTGATAATAAGGACTCCATTCTCCATTGATGATTTCACTTTATCAACTCTATCATCCTCAAGCAAGTTAAAAGCAGTAAAATAATTCCCATTTCTCCTCTGAAAATGGTGCCAATTATCATATTCATTTTGTACTATTTTCTTCCCCCAGTAATCTTAAGTACTCTATCATTCTCCACTTGTACCTTCACTTCTTTCTTGTATGCATGCAAATTAGCTCTAAAAACATGTGCCTTTGGATAGCACAAATTAGCCACGAAACTCCAGTAATACTTACTTTTTTCATCAGTAGAACCCCAAAAAAATCTTGCAATATGTTTCTCGATCAACTCTATGTTGGAAATTTGCCTTTGGCGGGAGTTGCGACCGACCAACTTTAACGGCTTAAACACTAGTGTTACGTATGTTGGAGAATTCGGTTCTTCACACATGCATGATCTACTAAGTACGTAGATAACCGTAGGGCCAAGAATCGTCAAATTTCATTAAGAAATGAAAGAGATATTGGTCCACGAAGTGAGGTGTTTGAAGCATGGAAAGTGTGGTATTGAGTTCAATTCTCCCACATTGGTAGAGGAAGAAAGAATTGTTGTGTATATAATACTCGAAATTGGTTTGGGGTTTGGGACACCAAGGGGTATCCCATGTGTTTAAAGGAGGGAGGACCTAGATGTGCTTCGGTTCAAGGAAAGACCACACACGCGCGCCGTCCGCCCGTCCGGTTCCGGGTTCACGGGCTGTGGGATATTATCTTTTTGGGCCAGAGAACTTTGCCAGAAGTGCAGTTTGATCCCAGAAGTTTCAGATGTACAGTTTGGACCAGAATTCTTTCAGATGTACAGTTTGGTCCCAGAAGTTTCAAGATGTACAGTTTAGTCCCTGAAGTTTCAAGATGTACAGTTTGGTCCCCGAAGTTTTTCGAAAATCAAAATTTCGACGGTCAAAACGAAACGCCAAAGCACTCAATTCAGCCATTTATTTTGGCTGAATTACTCCTCCTATAATGGCCAATTCCGTTGGTCTTTTCACCATTTAATTTGGTGGCTTTACTACCTCCATAATGGCCATTATTTGGCCAATAATGGCTGTTATGGAGGCAGCTAAACAGCCCTCCCTCACCTATATAAACACCCCTACACCATTGTTGAGACATACAGAAAATATACTAGCTATATACACGAAAATACACAAGCAAAATAGTTTCTTCCTACACCTTCCTTGCATCATTTCTTGCTCAATATTCTTCAAGGTAGCATTTGAGTTTCCTTTACTCAAGTGTTCCATTGTCTTGTTTTATCTTGGGAGACAAATTGTCCAGACGTATAAAGGATACATACGGGGCAATATTGTCTTAAGGACGAGTGCCACACTCGGCTCGGCAAAAAAAACAGAAAAACAGTTTTTCATTTTCATCTTTGTAATTTCCAGTTTTCTTGTTGAATTGTAATTTCAATTCTTACATTAGCAGTTGTTTGTAATTTCCGTTTCCTGCAACTTTTGTAACAACCAACACTCTATAATGCCTTTGAGTGGGTTAAGAGCACTAAGAGTTATTGGAGTACACTTTTAATGAGCACTATGTTTCCTCCCTAAGAGAGCATCTTACCTTGCCGGCCGCCTGTTTAATCGTTTGACCACTTTAGAGACCATGTTGTCTTTAATAGCAGTTCAGTTTTCTTGCAGCATATATGGGGCAGCCAAGATATGTAAAAAGAAAAGATCTGTTGAGAAAACCTGTGCAATTTTTGAGTCTATTGATTCTCTAAGGACTGGTATTAGAGCTTATAAAGAAAAAACTTTTCTCTTTGTTGACCTCTTGCACAGAAGCACTTTCATACCTACTAATTTTTGTCATGATAAGCTTAACAGACTTGGATTTGCCATTGCTAAATATGACTATGTCATCAGTATTGGCTAAATGATTAATCTGTGGACCTTTCTTATTCATGGAAAAGGGGATGAATCTATCAATCTCATAAAGCCAGTTAAGAGTGTAGAGTTTTGTTGGGTTCAAAACACATAAGTAAGGCACAACGGAAGTTTAAATTTTTGTTCTTACTTACCCCAACAATTACTTCTGGTATGGTTATATGACAATCAAAACCTGTAACATAAAGCATAAACACTTACAGGTTGTATTAACTGGATTCTTTACTAAAGGGTGGACACGCGATAGTCCTTTCGATTGCAAGCTCCAAGCTTCAATGTACTTCTCCTTCGAAAAGATAGAAAATCCGGCAGAGGTTCGAGAGAGTGTTTAGATTCTAAGTCTCTAAGACTTAGAATGATAATCTGAAAATTGAGTATTGAAAAAATGAAATGAATGTCTGTATTTATAAGTGAAAATTAGGTCAAACCGGATTAAGGTTTGACCTTGGGCCTGGCCCATAAACCGAGACAGATTAGGTCATTAGCGCCGCGGCCCTATGGTGTGGGCGCCGCGGCGCTTGACGTGGCCCTACCCCGTCTCGATTTATTTTCCGCACATTTTTAATTAAATCCAAAATTCAATTTTGACTTGATTAAAACAATCATTATTCATTTAAATATCTGGATTCTAAATCGAATATTTAATACTCTCCCAATACATCCTTAGATCGAAAAGACAATCGACATAGTGTGACTCTACAGGCCTTCACATATCGACATTAATCAAATTAAGGTCTACGCGGAACTCCTAGACGGCGCCGCAAGACGAAATCAATATGTGAAGTACGTTTACATGAATCCAGTAAACTTAACCTCTATGTGGTAAGATAAAATCCTTTCATTCACGACTCCTTAGAGGACGTCCCTTATTGGGAGAAACCTGTGCCTTCGGCAGTTAGACAATGTGGCTAGTCGGTCGGCTTCAGAAAGGTCGTAGATGATGGCGTCTGGACATATATGACAGAGATATAAGACCGTATGGTAGTTGACCATCACGGGTGACACTTCCTTGATTACTAATCAAATGATATAGCAGACCCTTTAACTAAGGGACTACCCGAAGATCAAGAATTCTGCCTGTCTAGGGGAATGGGCTTAAAACCAAAAAAATACGAACCTTTGAGGTGGTAACCCAACTATACTGACAGGAGATCCCAAGAATCTGGTTCAATGGAAAAATTAAGCTGCAAAAGGTTCAGTTGAGCGCTTCGGTGGAAGCAAGAGCACTTCGGATTATGAATTCTGTAAGGAAACGTAAATCTAAAGCCGTTCCCGCGATAGACATTAAAGTGCTACCTGCATGGTGGGTAAATGTTAAGCTTTCAAACCTTTAATGATCCTCAAACGATTGAGGTTAAGTTCTAACGTTTAATGATTCCTAACACTTGTGAAGTGGGGTATAGCAGGATACCTTGTAGGAGATCACCTATTTAAGTGCGAGGACAGACCGACTCAATTGAATGCACTTAAGAATCCAAGTGTGTCCATGGACACAACGGACAGAACAATAAGAATGAAAACAAATAAGGAGAGTTATTATATTGGTATCATTGTCTTGGCTTACACTAAACACTGATGGTTCAAGATATCACGTTTACCGTGCAGTAAGTAAGTCCGATGGTATTCAACTAGGCACCTTGTGTGTGTACGAAAATCTCTTTCAAGAGGGGATTGTTAGAAATTTATCTTTGGTGGGGAGGTGCGTCCACCCATATTTAATGACTTAAACACTAGGGTTCCGTATGTTGGAGGTTGTGTCTCTTCACACGTGCATAATCTACTAAGTGAGTAGTTGACCGTAGGGCCAAGGATCGTCAAATGTCTTTAAGAAATAAAAGAGATATTGGTCCACGAAGTAAGGTGTTTGAGGCATGGAAATATGGTGTGGGACAAATCTACCACATCAGTGGGAAAATGAAGAATTGTTCTCTTTATAAGTCTCAAAATTGGCTAAGGGTTTGGGACCCTAAGGGGTAACCCATGTGTTTGAAGAAGGGAGAACCTAGATGTGTTTGGGTTCGAGGCTAAGTCCACACGCGCGCCGCCGCCGCCCGCCCGTTTCGTCCGGTCCGTTCTCGGGTCATGGGGCTTGGGCTTTGGGATTTGGGCTTCTTCTGATATTATCTTTTTGGATCCAAATTTCTTAATATTTACAGTTTGGTCCCTGAGAAAGATGAAATTGGGAATGATGGAAGGCAGAAAGTTTTTGCCTGCCTTTTGGGTTGGTTTTTGGAGCGTTAAAACTCCATTAATCTGCACATAACTCCTCCCTAAAAGCTCATTTATGTTGCACATTAAATCAGTCATTTACTTAGCTGATTAACTGCTCACTAATGGCCATTACTTGGCTATTAACAACCATTAGTTGGCAGTTGATAAGTCCTTCTCCTTATACTATTTATTGAAGCCTTTGTGGCTCAATTGTTGAGACTAGAAAAAGACAAAAATAGAAGAGAGAACGAAAACAAAATAGAAAACTCTTCCTTCCTTTTCCATTCTTCAGCAAGTCGTTTCGTGTTTTTGTTCTTCGTCAGAATCAACCTATTTGTTTTGTACGATTGATTAGTTGTTGTTTTATCTTAGGAGACTATTATCCGTTAACGTAAAAACATATGTACGTGACAATCTTGTCTTAAAGACAGAGAGTCATCTCTCGACTCAGCGACAGTTGTAACAATCCAGATTTAGTGTTTCTTGATTTCATATTATCAAGATTCAAGACTCAACCAACTTGCGGCAATTATAATATTAGCTTGTTTATTTATCCTTTCGAAGACTTGTAATATTTATTTACTTTCCGTACTGCTTTACATATCCAGCAGTATTTTTGTGAGAATTAGGAGCAGTATTATCTGAAGTAATTAAATTACCTTATTAAAATTGGGATGTAAGGTGCTCTCTTCCGGTTGCAAAAGTGCATCTTGGCCCCTTTCCTCTTCTTCCATGCGGATTCGCATGATCAACGTCTCAAGAGATGTTTCCTTTTGTTTGTGGCACATAGTTTTATTGGATATGTAAAGCACGTACGAGAATAGTAAACAACTATTACAGTGATCGAAAGGATAAACAACAAATATTAGAACAAGAAGTTGTCAATATCTTGATCTTGAATTGGAACTTCAAATATGGATCTTGTATTCAGAAATATGAGAACATGAACTGCTACACTTGTGGCTTGTAGATCCGCTAAGAATCCGAACGGTTAGAGTCCTTTGAGATTCTAGTTATTACTTGAAACACTTAGCAACCAATTAGATAATCACAACACCACCTAATTTGAGTCAAGAGATGACTCTCTTCCTTTAAGACAAGATTGCCCCCCTATATAGGCTTTACGGAAGTATGGACAATAGTCTCCCAAGATGAAACAACAAACTATCAAGTATGCAAAACCTACACGAATGATCTCAGCGAAGAACACGAATAATGAAGATTGATAAGAGAAGGATTGATATCAGGAAAATTTGATCTCTTTGTGGTGTTGTTAACTTATTTTTCTGTTCATGGTCATATCTCCATCTATAGAATTGAGCCAAAGGCCTCAATTTATAGGTGTGCAAGATGGCCTTTCAAATGCTCCATAATGTCATTCAATTTCCATGTAATGGATGACATTTAACCCCCATGTAATGCAGCAACATAATGGTCAAAGTAATGGCCATTATTAAGTGGATTCAATGCCTTTGAAACCACCTCAACAGCCAAACTTTTGGGATTCTGTCGAGCAAACACTGCCTAGGAAGCGTCGTGGCGCTGCAGCTCCAGAATGCCAAATATTTAATTAGTGTCGCGGCTCAGCTATGGAGGCGCCGCGGTGCTCCGGCACCGCGGCCCTTCTCGGCTCCGCGGTTTTACCCGTACCATCTTACACCTCGCACAATCCTTCCTTCGTTTACCGACGTGGAACACTTGTTATTTAGCCAATAACCGTCCATCATTCTATGTCTCAAACACTTCACTTACGTACCAATATCTCTTTCATTAATGAAATTTATGATATATGGCACTAAGATTGCACGTGTGTGGAAACAACGTTTTCGACGTGCGGGACCCCAGTTGTTCGAGTCATAAATAATAGGATAAACTTAATTCCACACTAGTAAATTTCCAACAATTCCCTCTTGAGAGAGATTTTGGACGCACACGCAAGGTGTCTACTTTCAGCAATCTTTCAGCGAAAAGATATTGCATCAGGAAAGGTAGCTTCTACTTTGAACCTTCCTTAGTTGAATACCATCGAACTTACTCACTACGAGGTGAATGTGATGTCTTGCACCGTCAGTGTTTAATGTAAGCCAAGACAACGGTACCAACACAATACCTCTCATTTATTCGTTTCTTCTTATTGTTCTATCTGTTGTGGCCATGGACACACTTGGATTCTTAAGTGCGTTCATTTGAGGCGGTCTGTCCTCTCACTTAAATAGGTGATCTCCTACAAGGTATCCTACTATACCCCACTTCATAAGTATTAGGAATCATTAAAAGTTTTCCCAACCTTAACCTCAATCGTTTGAGGATAATTAAAGGTTTGGAAGCTTAACCTTTACCCACCATGCAGGTAGTACTTTAATGTCTATCACGGGAACGGCTTTGGATTCATGTTTCTTTACAGAAATCATAATCCGAAGTGCTTAACTGAACCTTTTGTGGCTTAGTTTTCCCATTGAACCAAATTCTTGGGATCTCCAGTCAGTATGGTTGGATTATCACCGCAAATGTTTGTATTGTTTGGGTTTTAAACCCATTCCCCTAGACATGAAAAACTCTTGATCTTCGGGTAGTCCCTTAGTTAAAGGGTCCGCTATATCATTTGTTTAGTAATCAAGGAAGTGACACCCGTGATGATCAACTGTCATACGGTGTTATGTCTCCGACATATCCGATAGATATGTCCAGACGCCGTCATATGTACCCTTCTTGAAGCCGACTGGCTAGCCACAGTGTATAACTATCGAAGGCACGGGTTTCTCTCAATAAGGGACGTCCTCTAAGTAGTCATGAAGTTACTCAACTTCTTATTATGCTTTGTTTAAAGCGGTAAACTCCGATTCCATCATGAATCGGCTGATGCAAGTTTGCTTAGAGGATTTTCCAAGACCCACCATACACATTTACTTGTGGCATTGGTGTTCTTTAAGTCTGATGTCCAGTTTGCATCACTGTGTTCTCCCAGAACCGTTGGACATCCAAAATACTATAATCCGTAGATAAGTGAATATTTCAGATATTGTCATATCCGACTTAACGCCTTCTATCGATCATTTCTATCATCACGAGTGAACCTTAGTTCAACTGATCTGCTTTGTAGGCTGATATCAGGTCGGTTGTAGTGTGTACAATACATTGAACTACATGTGACCTGCGTATATCGCTCCTTATATATGGGTGCACTATGATTCCAATCAGTTATATGATTCATATCCATTGATGACTTCAATAAGACTGTCAACTATCTCACAACTGAGTTTGGAGTTAGACCAGTCCGTTAGATGTCTTAGAAATCCCAATTCCTAAGATGTCATCTGTGATACCCATATCTTTCATATCGAGACTTTTGTTTAAATATGACTTCCACTTTCAGACTGTTGGTTTTCCAACTGTTGGCTTTCTAACTTCAGAGTCAATGTTTCTGTTGTCAGATTCATTATTTCTATTTTATCTGAAACTTCCAGGACCAAAATGTAAATATTTCAGGGACCAAATGAAAGTTCAGGAAGAAGCCCAACAGTCCAACAAACCAACTCTGATCCTCCCTTTCCAACTCTCCGGTTAGGAAGGCTGTTTCAACATCCATGCCACGCAAGACTGCAATGGCCTTGGACCTTAAGCTATTCACAGGGGAGCACATGTACAAGTAGCCGAGGCCTTATACTCGTCAGTAGATCCATCTACTCTGTACTCACTTTTGAGTATCCACTTTTACAACCAAAAGGTTCTTTTCCCGGAGGAATGTCAACCATTATACAAGTATGGTTCTATATGATGGAATTTATTTATCTTTCTGTAGCTTCTTTCCAAAGCAGCACTTCTGGAGATGACAATTCTTTGTTAATTGTCCATGGTTCATTCTCAACCATACAAGATAGAAGGCCTGAAACAAATCTTTGTCCCCTCTTTGCTTCATCTCAGTTCAACATCTAGAATCCCTGAGTTCTGTAGATCTGGATTATTAAGTTTCGAATAGTCAGCAACTTTCGAGTCCTGCAGATCAGGAACGTCTGGTTCCGGATAAATAGGCACTCGCGGGTTCTTGTTAACATAGAGCAATTATTTATTTTTCCTTCTCAAGGAAAGTTATCTTCAAATAATTCAACATTCTTTGACACTAAGAGACGGTAAACACTATTGTTATTTGCAGATCCAGTGGATGTGCAATCTACAGTCTTAGGTCCAACTTGACCTATTTCGGTATTCCAACCTCTACCAAGCCACCCCATATCACAACATTTGTAGGTGAGATCCTATCCATGTTTCACATGGGGGGTTATCCTTATCCTTATGCGGAGTTCTGTTGAGAATTGCATTAGCGGTAAAGATCGCCTTGCCCCACATATTTTAGGCGTACGACTTTGTTCTTGGCTAACACCTTTAGACTGAGGTGAGAAATGAGCAGTCGTTTAATGAACGATGCTTCACATTCTCCTCCTCTATCACTATGAATTCATCAATCCGCAGGCTTAGTGATTTTCAACTTTTGCTTTATAGCGCTTATCCGCTTCAATAGTTTCATCTTTTCTTTTCAACAAACAAAGGATGTAATACATTGTACCATCATCAATAAAGGTTATAAAGTACTTGTCTCCCCCCTCTATTTTGTATAAACTTCAAATCACCCATGTAAGTGTGACTAAGTTCTAGAGGAGCAGTGCTTCTTTCACTATTCCTTTGACAGAATAGAAAGGTGATTTTGCCTCTTCGCCTACCTCACATTCATTTTGAGGGTTTATGTCGACAGAAGGCAACAATCTCAACTTCGTTATCTTTTGAATGACTTTCTATTTACCGTGTCTTAATATATGATGGCATAGATGAACTGATTACAAATATATCATTCATTTAGCTACAGACATACTGTACCATTCTTAGTTATTACAGACTTGTTGGACTAGTCGCAAACTAGCTTGATCAACAACGTTCCTTAAACCAAGTTTGGGAGATGTATCACCTCCTTTTAGAGTGATCCTATTCCCTGAAGTCCTATTGAGGACAACTTCTCCAACCCCTTCTACTTTAGAGGTGGCGTTGCTTCACATAAACAACATCTTGCCCGTGGTTAGGGCATAACCGGATCATATATGATCTAGATACTCTGACCCACTCCAGTTGCTTTGGCAGACTGAGTGTCTAATTTCTTTTCTACCTTTCTTTTGGCCTTCAGATCATTTAAGACCTGGCAACTCTGGACCACCTCACTAGGTGTCCATTAATCTTCTGTGCTTCTTTTAGCCTTCAGATCATTTAAGACCTAGAAATTGTGGCCCACTCCAGTCGCCTGTAGGCTTTGTGCGACTAAGTGTCCAGTATCATCCTATCAACTGAATTGTGGCCCACTCCAGTCGCCCGTAGGCTTTGTACGACTGAGTGTCCAATATCATCCTCTCAACTGAATGATCTTCTGTCAGATAGTGTGACAGGTTCAACGTCTTAAGATAAGCCATTATCTTTTAGTCTTTTTCCCTTGTGATTGGAGCCTAGGGAAATCCCTGGCGCTTACTTAAGAGTGGTAACAGTTTTCACACAGTTATTGGATCTCTCTCCTTCGTATGTGCGAACATACTTTACACACTTTTAATAATTACACCCAAAAGAATGGATCTTTTAAGTTTTGTTTACAATAGTCCAATCTTTAACCGGAAAGGAAGGAGATTCAATATCTGATTTTAGAGTGTAGAGGATATAAGTTTTTAATGAAAACACTTTCATATTCCAAGCCTTGCTTTACACACTTTTATTCAGATATTAACTAAACACATTATAGATAAGGAAGGATAATTAACTTAGACCTTTTATATTCTGGCCCACTTCAGTTAGACTGAGTGTCCACATCCTCACAATAATTCAGATATAGGCCATTTGCTACACGATAGAACATCATCTTCAGCCTTCTCCTCTTGTCTCAGTTGACATCCTCAACCTCTTGTGGGCGCTTGTTTCCACCACTCTCGAGAGTGGTAACACAATCAACTCCTTGATCTTTAGCCGTACTAGCATGACTATCAGCAGTATCTTGAAGCTCAGCATCATATCTAGAGATCCCACCTTTGACGATAACAGATTTATAACTGTCGTCAAAGAGAGAACCAAAACTAGGACCAGATTTGAAAGCACGGTTGATGACATAGACAATGTTTGAACTGTTAACAAAACTGTCAACATGACTGTTTTCAAGAAGAAAACCACAGCCAGATTTGGGACCATATCGGCTGTCACACATCTTTCGAGCACTAATACAATCTTGTCTTAAAATTGTTGGATATGTAAAGCACGTACGGGAATAGTAAACAACTATTACAGTGATAGAAAGGATAAACAATAAATATTACAAATATCTCGATCTTGAATTGGAACTTCAAATATGGATCTTGTATTCAGAAATATGAGAACATGAACTGCTACACTTGTGGCTTGTAGATCCGCTAAGAATCCGAACGGTTAGAGTCCTTTGAGATTCTAGTTATTACTTGAAACACTTAGCAACCAATTAGATAATCACAACACCACCGGCTGAGTCAAGAGATGACTCTCTTCCTTTAAGACAAGATTGCCCCCCTATATAGGCTTTACGGAAGTATGGACAATAGTCTCCCAAGATGAAACAACAAACTATCAAGTATGCAAAACCTACACGAATGATCTCAGCGAAGAACACGAATAATGAAGATTGATAAGAGAAGGATTGATATCAGGAAAATTTGATCTCTTTGTGGTGTTGTTAACTTATTTTTCTGTTCATGGTCATATCTCCATCTATAGAATTGAGCCAAAGGCCTCAATTTATAGGTGTGCAAGATGGCCTTTCAAATGCTTCCATAATGTCATTCAATTGCCATGTAATGGATGACATTTAACCCCCATGTAATGCAGCAACATAATGGTCAAAGTAATGGCCATTATTGAGTGGATTCAATGCCTTTGAAACCACCTCAACAGCCAAACTTTTGGGATTCTGTCGAGCAAACACTACATGAGAAGCTTCTTGGTGCTGCAGCATTTAGCACCGCGGCTCCAGAATGCCAAACATTGAATTAGCACCGCGGCACAGTTAGGGGTCGCCACGGCATTCCGGCGCCGCGGCCCAGTCCGGTCGGCGCCGCGGCCTTTCTCGGCTCCGCGGTTCGACCCGTATCATCTTACACCTTGCACAATCCTTCCTTCGTTTACCGATATAGAACACTTGTTATTTAGTCAATAACCGTTCATAATTCTATGTCTAAAACACTTCACTTACGTACCAATATATCTTTCATTAAAGAAATTTACGATACTTGGCACTAAGATTGCACGTGTGTGAAAACGACGTTTCCGATGTGCGGGGCCCCAGTTGTTCGAGTCATAAATAATAGGATAAACTTAATTCCACACTAGTAAATTTCCAACAATCCCCTCTTGAAAGAGATTTTGGGTGCACACTCAAGGTGCCTACTTTCAGCAATCTTTCAGCGAAAAGATATTACATCAGGAAAGGTAGCTTCTGCTTTGAACCTTCCCTAGTTGAATACCATCAAACTTACTCACTGCGAGGTGAACGTGATGTCTTGAACCGTCAGTGTTTAATGTAAGCCAAGCTAAAGTTTCATGGGTTTGGTCGAGAGTGATTTTGATAATGGGTTGGTTTGGGCTAGTCCAAGTTGACTCATCATAATTCAATAGGCCAAATGAACTCATGGTGATGCCCAAACTTGACCCCCGAAAATGCTCAATTTTAACGATTAGAGCTCCACTCTAGATTAAGATTTTTATTTATAAATAATTATTTAAAAAATTACTTTATTATTTCGGAACAATAAAAATACACCAACGCACCCCAACCACCCACCACACTATCCATCCACCTACCCTCCCCTACACCAACCCCCACCCAAGCACTAAACCACCCTCACATCTCTGCCCCCTACCTTGCCTACTCCACCCCACCCCCTACCACCCCTACCCATCTCTACCCTCACTACCCCCACCTTCTGCCCTACCCCCTCGCCCTACCCCATTCTCAAATTTCTATTTTATATTTTTTTACTTTTCTAAACAATTTATAAAAAATATAATTTTTTTCTTACCTCCCCCGCTCTACCCACACCTACCCCCATCAACCCCCACCCCATTGTCCTACCCCATCCTCAAATTTTTATTTCATATTTTTTTTTACTTTTATAAGAAATATGAAAAAAAAATTTACCTTCCCTACCGCCCTAAACCACCTAACCCTCCACCCCACCCCTTTGTGGATCTTAAAAAATATGAATTACGGAATTACCTCAGATTTCAATTCCAAAGGATTCAACCATGTTAATATTAGTTATTAATTATTTGTCATTTCAAGTTAAATAGTTAATTGGTTACGAGTTAGTTGTAGGTTAGTTGAGTTAGTTATAGGTTGTTAGAGTTAGTTTTAGTTTGTTAGTGAGAGGGCAAACTCACTGCCAGCTGGACAATGTAGATATTTTAATTCCCACATGTATATGTACTTGTATTAGTTGAATGGAAGATCTGATTTGATTTTCCCCAAAATATCTCGCTCTCATTTTATCTCTGTTATCTTAGCTGCCATGGCTGACCTCCATTGATGCTTCTGTGTTCTTCAACTCGAGCTCTCACTTCCAGTCGACTTATTTATACTCGTTGCGATTTACAATTCACTTGTAGCTCATTTCTTTTGCAGTTTCAAAATTTGCCTTCGTGATTTGATCTGTTTGTTTGCTTTCGTGAATCGATTTATTTCTCTGCGATTAATTTGCATATCTCTTTGTTAATCCTTTATTGTTGTTTTGAAAAACCTAATTGAATTCAAATGGCGGTTGAAATTGGGGATCAATCCACACAAAATAAGGAAAACTCTAATGACGGAAATATCAATGTGAATTCACCACTGTACATGCATTCCTTTGATAATTCCGGTGTAATGTTGGTACCAGTGCCTTTCAATGGAACGGGTTATCGATCATGGTGAAGAGGTATTCTCCGAGCACTTTCAGTGAAGAATAAGTTAGGGTTTATAACCGGTGAATGTAGGAAACCAAATGAAGGATCAACGTTGTATCGTCTATGGCAGAGATGCGATGATATGGTAACATCGTGGATCTTAAATTCACTCACAAAGGAGATTGCAGATAGCGTAGAATATGTGAATGATTCAGTCAAGCTTTAGAGAGAATTAGATGATCTATACGACCAAACCAATTATTCGAAGATTTATCAAATTCAAAGAGAAATGAATGAACTGACGCAAGGAACTCTAGATATCATAACATACTATACACGAATGAAAAAGCTAGTGTAATGACCTATTCCGTCGTTATGTGTATTTTGACTATTTTACTCCTATCGACGCGATTTTCCAAAGATGTCAGACGATTATAGTAGAAGTTGAGAAATTAGAACCTTAAATAGTGTAAGTGTTGACCAATAGTTGACTTTAGTGTAAACAAACCTTTTTTGGATTTCTTTCGATTATGTGAGGTCCGGAGGGTCGATTATGACTTGGTCAAATAGTTGGTTCGGTTCTTGAGGCACTCGGGAGCAGTTTTGGTATTGGATCAGAAAGTTAGTTTTGGCTGTTGGGGGTAGACTCGGTAAAATAGACCTCCAATGGGTATTCCGAGGCCACGAGTAAGTTCGTAGTGTGTTTTTAGATATGTGTGCATATTTAGTATGTGTTATTTGGCTTTCGAATGATTTCCGAGGCTGAGTCGAAGTTGGAGAGAAAACAGAAAAATCTTATTTCAGTTGTTCTAGTTTCCTTCTTCGCATTCAAGAAGGAGGGATCGCGATCGCGAGCATTGGTGGAACCAGGTTATCACAATCGCAATGGCTTTGGTCGCGGTCGCGTGGGCGCGCGCATAGGGAAGGTCGGGTTGCGGTGCTTCATAGTCGCATGGTGTCTCTCGCAGTCGTGCAGTATATTCTTGGGCGGGGTCGGGTTAACCCTTCAAGATCATGAGCGTGGTCTCGCAAACGCAAATGAGGCATTATACCAGACAATGACAAAAACCCTTGTGCGATTTCTTTTGTCCCCATTTTGATTTTTCCAAGTTCTTAGCTCGGTTTTGAGAGATTCCAAGTGTTTCTTCAAGGTTCCCCTCTTAGGTAATTCTTAAACCCTATACCTAGTTAATTTTAGCAATTTATTCCTTTTTCATAAGCATTAATCCATGTTTTGGGGAATGGAAAAGAGGGTTTGGATTGTTGAGAACAAGAGGGCTTGAATTGGGGAAATTGAGGGTTGTAAATTGCTTTATGACTATGGGTATTATATACTAGTGATGTAATGGACTAGTAGATGTTAATTTATTGATCAATTTCATGTTTAAACATTTTGGAGATTTTGGAAGAATTCTAGGGTTTATACAAAGTAAGGGTTTTGACTTGAATAATGTAATTTATCTATTATTGGTCTATTTTGGCAATTGGGGAGTTGAATTTAACTTCTGGAATATTAGTTTACCAATTTCACCTATAATTACTGTTTTACCCTCGTGGGCCTATTTTCTCTATTTCCCCATAATTGGTTGGATTCGAGGAATAATCTAGTGTTGCCAGTTCTGTCCGAACTTAGATTTCTATAATGATTAGACTCTGAGTATTATCGAGATCCGCGGAGAGGCAAGACTCCTTTGTGATTGTGTGTGGTTTCTGCGTGGCATTCAAGTAGGTTACGACTTACCTTCTGGTTAGACTTCGATTAGAGAAACATATGTATAGTTAGATACTATTGGAGAAAAAGCATGTACGCCTTCGGTACGAAGTTGAGATGAATTTATTAGGTTGACACTGTTGACTGATTTGTGGGCTTGTCGCCGTATTTGATGTGTTTGTGACTTGTATTGCATTTATCTCTCTCTTGACATCTCACTTATCATAAAAAATGAAAGAATAATGATAATTAACTTGAAATGGTGAAGTGTACTTCATGACGAATGTAATTGATATCTTGTATGACACACCTTCTTATTTCATATGATGATCTGTTATGGACTGTGATTGGAAATGATAATAAGTGAGGGAGTGTAGCCTCTGAGGTCTTTGTCAGAGAGCGTAAAAGAGAGATGAGTGTCCGATGCCCGAGGTCTGTACTGGGATTGTAAGAGTGGTGCATGGACTTCACGGGTCCCTCATGGGTCATGACTGCTGGAACGATGATATATTTCGCCCGGAACATGTGTGTACGGAGATTACATTGTATTTCATTGCATACTTATTCATCATATCATTTACACATACTTCCTGGATTCTATACTTGACTCTCTATATTTGGGTTGTATTTTTGGACTGCGATATTACTTGTACTTGATTACGATCATGTCTATTCTTCAGCTTCTTTCTGTATATATGTTAGCTAACTGTTGTTGGCCTATTATATCTACCGGTACATAGTATTTGTACTGATACTACCTTGTTGCATTCTTTTGAGTGCAAAGTACGTGACATGTTCTACATCTACCCCTCAAGACTGATCTGAGGTTGCTGCAGAGTCTTTAGGGTGAGCATTGTTGATGGGTTTCACTGCCCGAAGACTCCTTCCTATGCACTTGTCTTATTTTGATTCTGAGACAATATTTGATATTTTGAGACTTATGTACTATTCAGATTTATTTTTATTAGTGACTCTTGTGGTGATCTAGACCATTGTTTCCTTTGGGGGGTAGTACTAGTGTTCGTATCTTCTGCAGTTTCATAATTATGACATGAGTTAGACTTTATATTATTTCGCTTAATTTACTTTCACTGTTGTTGGATTGTTGGAAAATGAAAGGGTTCCCCTACCGAGGTGAAAAATGGTAGGTGCCCTCATGACTTAGTGATTTGGGATCATGACAACTATGGAAGGAATTGAACACATTGCACACAAAGACTCAGTGTAGTTGTAACTGCACTTGTGGTGCCAAGGAGAATATGCACAAGACAGAACAAGATAGAAGACTGATACAATTTCTTATGGGCCTAAACGAAGTCTACACGGTAATTCGCGGAAGTATCCTCATGATCAGTCCATTACCATCTTTAGCTCAAGCTTTCTCACTTCTAGTACAAAACGAGAAGAAGAGGGAAATTAAACCAAACAGTTAGCTTTACATTAAGTTAGCTATTCATGTGAATGCCATGAGGGCAGGTAACAATTTTCGAACAATCTATTCAGCAAGTACCAGTCACAATGATAATAGGCCTAAGATGATATGTGAATACCGCAAAAGGCATGGACATTCCAAAGATAGATGTTATAAACTCCATTGATATCCTAAATAGAATAATCAAGATGCTCAACACAATTACACTCCTAGAAACAATTATCAAAGCTATCCCAATAACTATCAAGGAAATCTGAATTTTAGAGTCAACAAAGGCAAAGGATTAATGGAAAATGTGCAAAGTTGTGCTTCAGATGTTGTGTCAAACATAGAGAATGAGACACTAATAAAAGAGCAGTATGGGCAAATGATGACTCTGCTACAACACTTTTAGGGAGGAAATACAACAGAGAACAACAATGGCAACAATAATTCAAACATTGTGAATGGAAAGATAAATTTTGCATGTATAATAGTATGCACTTCTTCTATTGATTTTGGTTAACTGTCATGCAATTATTTAAAAAATAAGACTGACTCTTGGATATTAGACTCATGAGCCTCAAACCATATGACCTTTGATAGAAACTCATTAACCAACACCATCTCCTTGCCCTATCCTGTATTGATTATCTTGCCAAATGGATATAAGGTGAAAGTAACCTTGATTGATAGTGTTAAAACTTGCATCAAATATTATCCTGCACAAAGTGTTTTTTGTGTCATCATTCAAATATAATCTTGTCTTCATTAATTTTCTTACTATGTCTATACCTAGCAACATTGTTTCCTTTGCTGAAATGTCTTATATTCTGCAGGTCCCTTCAATGAAGAGGCCTCAGAAAATTGATAAAGCCAGAGATTTGTTGTATCTTCTGTATTCAAAATGCTTGACAAGCAGCAACTGTCATGATTCCAAGGTCGTTGACTCAAGTATTAGTGTCGTTTTTCAAATTCATGTTTGTCTAGTTTTGTTTCAAGTCTTGCATCTTGTAGTCACAGTGCAGTGTCACACTCACTCCACTATAGATAACACACTTCATCAGAATAAGTGCATTCCCCAGTCTAGTGTAAATATTGTTGGTACTGTTAATGAATAATTTCATGTTTCTATTCCTCTTGTGTCTCATAAAAGAAATGTGAATGTTCTATGACATAATAGATTGGGTCAAGTCCCATTTGTGAAAATGAGGAAAATCCACTCTATACCAGAAACGTTTTTAATCGCACAACTTTTTTCTGTACCATATGTCCTTTAGCAATACAAGAAAGATTACCTTTCTCATAAAAATCAATTTTCCACCAAAATCTTTCAATTGCTTCATGTTGACCTTTGGGGAGCCTATCATGTAAACACCCACGACAATTACAAAGACTTCATTACTTTGGTTGATGATTACAATAGGTATACCTAGACTCAGTTTTTAAGCTGTAAAAGCAATGCCTTAGAAGCAATAAGAGAACTTGCCTATTAAATACTGGGGAGAATATCTTATGTGCCACTTATATCATAAATAGACTACCTACTTCTCATGTGAAGGGTAAATGCCCTTATGAGTTGTTATACAAAATCATCGTTGTAGGTTATCCAATCTATCTTCTTGATATCCGCAAACAAATCACACATTATTCATTCACATAAAC
The DNA here is from genome assembly GCA_034509755.1 of Anisodus tanguticus. NCBI lineage: Eukaryota > Viridiplantae > Streptophyta > Magnoliopsida > Solanales > Solanaceae > Anisodus > Anisodus tanguticus. The sequence goes on along the minus strand of CM067540.1, from coordinate 49,148,474 downwards.
TTGTAACTCAAAACTTTATTTTAATAATATTAATATTATTACAAAATCTCATATAATACATGACTCGACATACATGTGCAACATTTGTGTCGAGAAACTAGTATTACTACTCCATCGTAAAAGCAGTAACCACTTAATAGAAAATGTTAGATTACATTAATACCCTTATTCTTTATAAAACTTAATTACTTGATTATTGAAAACAACAAAAAAGACTGCCCTGCAAAACAAAACACCAACCCACTCTACGTATGAACCGATGTGCTATTTCACAGTTTCACTGACATTTACAACTATTCATTCACAAACTATTCATTAACATGCACATCATTCTAATGCCCGTTCTCAATCCTTGTTTAAAATTGTCATGAAATCTGCTAGGGTTTTGCCCCTTTTTTTTTTTTTTACCATATTTGAATTTTACCTTTAGGGTACTGTTTACCGTATTTGGTTTTACTTTTCTAAAAGGAAAATTTTAATATTTCCTCCGTCTCAAATTATTTGTCGTGGTTATTAAAAATAGTTGTTTCAAATTATTTATCATTTTATAAGCTGAAGACATAATTAATTATTTTTCTCCATTTTACCATTTGTCATTAATGAAGATGACACATAAATAGTATAAATATTTAATGGAGAGTAATTATAACTTAGACATAAATAAGGATAAAATATGTCATATATCTCTCCTAATTAATATTTCTTAGGGGCGTGTAAATAAAAAAAATGATATATAATTTCAGGCGGACGGAGTATTCCGTATTTGAGTAACCTCTTTCTTGGAGGAAAAGGTTTTGGACCTCTATAAATTGAAGAATCTCTCCCATACGACCTAACACAATAGTATCCACAATGTAGTCATTAGAAAGTTTCGTTTGGGGGGAGATTTTTTCCTCAATAGTTTGTATGCTTTTAATTAGTTTTTATATGTAGATCAACTGATCAAACTATATGGAAAATTATGTCTTTGTAGTATAGTTTCTTTGTTGTCTGGTTTATTGTTGTTCAAAATTTGCAATTATTAATTTTCGCATGACGCCCTGATTATTTAAATCCCAACAAAATCCTCCAAAAAGTCTTTAGTTCAATCTTATCATCTTTAGCCCATCTATTATTACATGCACTCCGTTCATTTTAAAATGGTTGTTACATTTCGCTTTTTCATATAAATTATATAAACTTTAATCAACATTTTAGGATGTATTTTTTTACTATATTAATATGAAAAGAATTGTAATTTATAATAATTTTATATAATTTCAAATATCTAAATTCTTAATTTTAAAATATTATATTAATCTGGTCTGATTTAATTTTTGAAAATTAGTTAAATTGACTTTCAACAACTAAATGCGGCAAATACTTTGAGATGGAGCGAGTACAAATTGAGTTTTTGTTTTTCCATGATCAAATTGAATGATCATCAGGTTCATGAGTAATATACTAATATCTTATCATTACACAACTTTTCAGGTTTCACGAGTTTACAAAACCATTTTTAATTTATTACTATTTGTTAATTGTTTTGAATAATATACTTAGGGTGTGTTTGGTATGAAGAAAAATATTTTATTTTTTTATGTTTGATTGGTCAAATATTTTAGAAAATATTTTCTCTAGGAAAACAAGTTCCTTAAAAATGAAAAAAATGACTTCACTAAAACAAGTTTCATAAGTACATTACAAATTCATTGTCTCCTCCCCCCACCCAACTCTCCCGACCCCCACTCCCCATCCCATTCCACCTTCATTGTGATTTATTAGATTATATATAAATTTTATTTAAATAGTAGTATTTCTTTTGCTTGCTTACCAAACACTAGAAAATAAGTAAGATACCCACTTGTTTTTCAAGAAAACAATTTTCCACGGAAAATATTATTTTTTGGTGAAAATGATTCTAACCAAAGATATAGTTAGAGATTTGTATTCAAGGGTTTAAAGACAAGTATGATGTATCTGATTCGGAGATCCTCTTGAATGAGTCCGGGATTGATATTTAGGTTACAGATTTGTGGGATTAAAAACATTAGTAAAAATATGATAATAAGCAAATAAAGAAAATTAATAGATTAGATACGAAAATAAGCTATGAATAGAACAAGAGCCAAAGCTGAGAATGGTGTACTAGCTTGAGAGAGATATCAATTACAAGTGTGAGCTTAGAGAGAATACAATGTGTCCCGATTCTCTTCTAAGTCTTGCATATATAAGACAAAACTTAGACTATTATGACCCTAGAGAGTTGTGGCGACATGAGCATACTGACGCCACTACACCCACGCTCGCTGCGACACTCTGATCTAGGTAGGATGATGTGACGGGAGTTGTTGGGAGTGGAGGACATCTGTGGAGATCCTTTTGGGACGTTAGAGTTTTTGAAACCACAAAACTTCTTGTATACGCTTAATGCCTCTAGATGCACTTCTACCCAATACAAATAGTTCCCCACTTTTGAAGACTCTTGAACTCATGGGATCGGAAAATGGAAGAGTCTACGCACTTTTTCAAAAGAGACGTTTTCGCTGGAACCAAAATGTCACATCATTTCACTGCCAGATGCTTCGTTAGTTGATCATTAAATGTACTCAGTCACTCAATCGACGGTGCACTATTTGAGACACCGATTGACGCCTACTGATAAGGAACGCCTCTTCGATTTCCAAGAATAATGATTATTCTCTTGACTATATAAATCAGCAATCCCGGTCACTTTTTCTCACTTTCATCTTCAATCTCCTTCTTCTTGCAACTTCAGTTTCCTGCCTCTTTCACTTCTTACCTTAAAAATGTCTATTTCTTCTTCATATTCCTCTGGTACTTTTGATGGCCTCACCCTCACAAGAATGAGGGCAGAGCTAGGTTCATCCTGCTAATGGCTGTCATCATCTAATTTTACCCAGGCCATTGACCTGGGCTTTACAGCTTTTGAAACCATCCCTCCCAAATTCTACCTTGAGAAGAATTTTTGTGTTAACCTTCATCTCAAATCTGTGGAGGACATGATCTCATTAATTGATAATTTTGTTATCCCCCAAGTCCGTATTGATTGCAGATGGGGCTTGGATCTCGATGTTTTCCCCCTCCATTCAACACCGGCATTACTCATCACATCCCTAGGATATCGCTTATTTATACCTATCCGTTTACCATCAATTTTGGCCTCTCGATCCACCGGGTGATAGAGACCTTCTGTCGAAGATACAATGTCAGTCCGGGGCAGTTGGACCTGCAGGCATGGAGAATAGTCTGTTGCTTGCATCATTTAGTGGACCTTTCCCACATTCTATTTACTTTGGATCACTTGATCCACCTTTATACCCACCCAGATACTTTGCGGAGGAATAATTAATTTAGCTTTAAGGGACTCCAAGGCTCTTATTATAAATGCCGAGGACACTCATGACCGGGGATGGTATGATCAGTTTGTGATGATTCTTACCCGCTATTTTCAGGGACCCAATTTCGTCCCCCTTCAAGAGCATTGGAACAACGTTCGTAAGTAACTTTCTTTCTCTTCCCCGCTACTTCTTCAGGTTCTTCTTTGACTGACTCATCTCTCATCCTTGCAGCGGCCCATGTGGTCCCTAAGCCCCTGCACGACATCTTTGGTTAGGTGATGGTCTTGCTCCGAGCATCCCAAGGTATTGAACGGACTTAGGGGCCCCCTTTTCCCAACGAATGGAAAGGAAAAAGCCACGATGAGTTTCTTCCGCTGGTTTTGTATTATTAACTGATTGTGTATTTATGCATCATCCTAACGTCTTTCCCCGCTCCTATTTTTGAAGATCTCCCTGTTAGATGGGTTCAGTCAGAAAAGTGCCCACCCAAGATGAGGCTCAGGCTCGCATCACCAAATTCGTTGCAGAAGCCAGGGCCAGCAGGAAGCGAGAGCTTCTGGGTGATGCTGAGGCGACCACCTCGGGGATTGACCTGCGTGTGATGATGTGTTGTGGATTTAACAAACCCTAGAGGGGGGATGTGAAGAGAGTGGTCCTAGTAGAGAATGATGAGGAATATGTTGTAGGATTCAGAGATGCAGAAGTCCTATCGATCGAAACCGTCAAGGATCCGAGGACCAGCAGAGGACAACCCCAGAGCATGGAAAGTGGAGATGCAGGGGAGGGCCCTTCTGTTCCTCCCCCACCTACTGTTGGTTCTGACCTCGGCCTGGAAGCTTCCTTGGCCCATCTCGCGGACATCTTTCTTCAGGTAATTCAAGTCATTTTTACTATACCTCTTGCTCTCAACGTAAATGCATATACTAACCCTACTTTGCCTAACTTTTCAGGGGCACGTTGCCATCTCCTCCATATTGAGCTTTATAGGAATGCACCTTAATTCTCCCGCAATGTGAAGAGGTTGGTAAAAGAGAACCACCATCTCTGGGAGGAGGTCGTTCAGCTTTGGGCCGAGCATATAAATTTTTTGTAGCGGAGGACCACTCCAGATGGTAGATGAAAGAAGGCTACATCCAGGGAGGAGACCTTCCGAATCATGTACCAGGCTCATCAGTTGATGGGAGAGCGAGTAGTTCACAATAATCTTAATTGTGACACCACCCAGTGAGGACGCAAGCTTTCGAGGCTTCTCATGCCCATCTTCGATCCCAGAACCAGCGGCTGACGCTTCACCGAGAGGCTGACCAATGAAGGGCCACCTTTCTCTAGGATCATGTTGTCCTTCAGATCCGGTTCGAGGTTCTGCAAGGGGTGGAGATAGGATCAACTGACGTTCCCTCGACTTTTGTTGATGCAGATGTGGATTTGGGGGCTGTTGAAGCTGATATGGAAGATCTGCGTAAAGAGATGCCCTCCTCCTCAGACGCTTCTGACGGCTCTTCTGGTGGTAAGAGTGCTCACCTCGACTTAGCTTTGGTGCTAGTTCTTTTAACCCATGTGAGTTTGTAGGGTCTTGTGTGCCGTTTTTAAATGTTGGTGTTTTTGAAGTGGGCTTGTGCACCCTTTGATGATTTTTTTTTGTGGTTATGTTTTTTCGGCGTGCCATTTGGTTGATATTTCCAGGCATTTGTGCCATTTGCTATTTTTTTTTTGGATTTGAGCCTTCGTGTTCTTTCTTGTTAGACTATCGAGGTTTTTATACCATATATTAATGTGCTTCTGTTGAGATCTTGGCGATTCTCTTATATAAATGACAATTTTTTCTTGCCTTTTGTTTTATGCTTTGAAATGCGAATTATTTATTACAACGATTGTGATCACATAGTGATCTGTTGGCTTTTTAATTTGCACCTAACTGTCGAGGCATGACCGCTGCGCCCGTCTACCAGAACTATGCTACTACTCAAGCATTTATTGTTTAAGCCAAGGTTTGACAACCAGTGCACGCCTATGCGATTTTTGGAGTTTTGTGTTTGAGGTCGTCTTTCCTTGACCCAATTTGGGAGTGTCACATTGGGGAATGCTAGCGCATAATTAGAATTTAAGACATCCAATTTTGAAATGAAGGAGGATACTCCATTTTCGGTATTGATGGGGAAGATGTCTCAATCCCATGTAAAGGTATAAAAAGGTTTACAAAAAAAAGAACCCATATGCGCGGAGTCTCTTATGGCCATGTCATGTTATTTGAGGCGGTTTTACAAGGCCATATGGCTTTCGAGTTCGGTTTTCCCCGAATATTTTTTTATTGCGCAACTTAATGTGAAAAATCAGATAAGCTTTCTTTTTATTTCATTCTTTCAAATCCATAAGGGATGACACATCCTATAAGTACATGATCTCTTTTCTAGGTATTTACAAGATTTACCAAAAGAAAACGACTGAGCAAGTTCAGTGACTGCCAGCAGTCCCAGTTTAAGAGAGTCCGTCTTGGAAGAGGCTCTTTCATGATTATATTGTTTCATCCTCTCCCTCGGGGACTCAAGTGCGAGGTCTCTCGAGTTTCGGGATGTGGCACGCTAAGCTTGAGGCACTTTTCAAAATATTGCTTCATTAAAAATCTTTCTAGAAAAACCCGATCAGGACAAAAAATTAGCCAAGAAAAAGAGTGCAATGCGTGTTCGTTCTCTCTGGGGGGGGGGTTCCCGACTTTGTGAACTATCCATGTCAAGCAAAGGGATAATTAATCGAAAAATGAATATTCTTGTGGAAATAATATGTACCTGACTCTTTTTTCAAATGTAGAATATTTTCATGTGGCTGACATTCCAGCTATTTTTAGTTCTTTTCGGACTCGTCTTCAAGCCGATATGCTCCTTTCCCCGCAATTCTAGTGATCCAGTACGATCCTTTCTAGTTTGTCTGCAGCTTAACTGTGTTCGGGTCTCTTATTGCGAGGGTGACCTTTAGAGGATGTAGTCCCCGATTTTGAAATGCCTCAGGTTCGTCTTTCTGTTGAAGTACCTCTCTACTCTCCGTTTATGCACTGCCAAACGTATGAAAGCTAACTCCATGTGTTCCTCCAACAGCTCTAGCCCTATTGTCATTGCTTATTTGTTAGATTCCTCGGTGGTTTGAGTGTAGTGAAAGATGGGTTCTCCTACTTCTATGGGTATCAGGGCCTCACCTCTATATACTAAGGAGAAAGGGGTTTCACCGGTGCTCGTTTTAGCTGTGGTTCTGTAAGCCCATAATACCCCTGGTAGTTCTTCCGACCACTTGCCTTTTGATTTTTTCAACCTCTTCTTAATGCTTTGGATGATAGTCTTATTAGTTGACTCTGCTTGTCCATTTGTGCATGGGTGATACGGCAATGAGGTGACCCTCTTGATGTTCAACCTTTTTAGAAACTGAGTGACCTTCTTTCCCACGAATTGCCGGTCATTATCATAAGCGATCTCCTTTGGTATCCCAAATCGGCAGACGATATGATCCCAAATGAAGTCTATGACTTACATTTCGTGAATCTTTTTATACGCTTTGGCTTCTACCCATTTTGAAAACTAGTCAGTTAAGATCAGTAAGAACCTTACGTCCCCCACAACTCCCGGCAGTAGGCCCACGATATCCATTCCCTATTTTATGAATAGTCATGGAACCACTATCGAGTGAAGGGGTTCAACAGGTTCATGTGTTATCGAGAATGTTGCTGACATTTCTCACATCTCCGTACATAAATCTTTATGTCTTATTCCATTTGAGTCCAGTGATAACCAGCCCTCATTATCTTTTTCACTAATGAATCATACCCATCCTGATTTATGTAGTTTCCTTCGTGTATCTCCCACATCACGTACTCGACCTCTACTGGCCCTAGACATTTAGTAAGGATCTAAGGTAGGATCTTTTATACAGCTCCCATTCATGCATGCAATACCTAGCCATTTTAGTTCTCAACACCTGAGCTTCCTTGGTATCTTTCAGGAGAGTCCCTGTTTGTAGATAATTGATAATATCATTCTGTCAGTCCTAAGTAAGGCTTGCAGAATTTATCTTGTGCAAGCCAGAGTCCCGGACGGAGCATAAGAGATGTACTATGGACTCTGATTCTCCCTGAGTTGCCCCGGATGACGAGCCTAGGTTGGCCAAGGCATTAGCTTCGAAGTTCATCTCTCGCGGGATTTGCACCACTTTCCATTTTCAAAATCGAGCTAATAGGGTGGCGGTCTTACTTAAGTATTCTTGCATTCGCCTATCTTTGGCCTTATATCTGCCTAATATTTGATTGACGATCAACTTTGAGTTTCCCCTAAGCTCGATATTTTTGGCTCTGAGTCCCCGAGCCAACTCTAAACCTGGAATTGCGGTCTCATACTCGGCCTCATTGTTAGTCAAAGAAACACATTTAATAACCTGCCTGATTATGGCCCCCGAAGGGGAGATAAGGACAATCTCTAGTCTGGCCCCGTATGTGTGTAGGACCCATTCCCCGGATGTTGCTTTGGTTTCCCGAACTTCCTCCATGTGAGCCTGAGGCATCATACCCGGGCTATAATCGGCTATGAAGTTGGCCAAGGCCTGAGATTTAATAGCAGTCTGAGGTTGGTAGGTGATATCATACCCGTAGATTTCGATCGACTAAATTGCCAGCAGGCCCGAGAGTTCAGGCTTATGCAATATATTCCTCAAAGGAATATGGTAACCATACATATGGGGTGACATTAGAAATATGACCTTAGTTTACGAGACACAATTACCAAGGCCAAAGCTAGCTTCTCAAGGTGAAGGTACCGAGCTTCGACCTTTGTTAAGGCCTTGCTAGTATAATAAATAGGAGATTGCGTACCTTTTTCCTCCCGGATGAGCATAACACTTATAGTGATTTCAGATACAGTGAGGTAAATCAGTAGTGGTTCCCCCTCATCTGGTTTTACGTTCAGGGAGGGTTTGTCAGGTACCTATTCAGGTCCTTTAAGTCTTGCTGACATTCCAGGGTCTATTGTAAGCTGAAGAATTTCTGACACTGTTTGGATGACCTGGATATGAACTTCCCTAAGGCCATTATTTTTCTGGTCAATCATTGTACTTCTCGAGCATTGCTGAGTACTTCTGGTATTCGCTCTATGGCCCTAATGTGATCCGAATTGGCTTCAATGCCTCTGTTGGACACCACAAAGCTTAGGAACTTTCCATATCCCACCCTAAAAGCGAACATTTCAGGATTTAGCTTGCGATTGTGCTCTTGGAGGATCTCGAACACTTCCTGCAAATGTCTAACATGTTCCTCTGTTCCCAAATGGCATAACAGTATAACAATAAGTTTCGTGCTCCATTACGAATGATGTATTTTCCTGGTCTGATGGATTCAGTCATATCTGGCCAAACTCTGTGGATACGTCTAGGAAGCTAAGCAGATCATGCCCAGCCACAACGTCGACAACTCAATTGGGGTAGGGCATAGGGTATGAGCTCCTCAAACAAGCATTGTTTAAGTCCTTTAAATCGAAAAACATTTGAAAGGCTTTAGGTTTCTTAGGGAGTAACACTATATTTGCCAGTTAGTCTAGGTATTTTACCTCTCGGACCACCCTTGACTGGATGAGTGGTGCTACTTCTTCTTTGATGAATTGGATTCGTTCTGCTGATACCGGCATCGTTTTTGCTTAATGGGATGACAATCTGGTTCGTATTTAGCTTGTGGAGGGCCAATTCCGGAGGCACACCTATGATATCTAATACCGACCATGTGAAGCCACTAATATTCTTATTTAGAAACATAAACAATTTTTTCCTAAACTCAGGGTTTAAGACCGAGCCCAAGTATACCAGTTCCTCGAGCCCGTTTGGTCGACAAAAGGTATGTTTGAGATTTTCTGTTGTGAATCTTCCCACATCTGACTCCTCTGGTGCTACAAACCCCCCTAGGTATTCAATCTGACGAATCCTCTGGGCAGAGGGCTCCTGTTGTCACTCGACCTCGAAGTTGACCTCGGAGTCGAGCGCTTGTGATTGGTAGCTGTCATTTCTGATTGAGTCATCCTGCATGTTGACTAGGATAATTTCTTCTGGGTCGGCTTCGACATCCCCTCGTACTACAGCTACTCCCCAGGTCATTGGGAATTTCATAGCCTAATGAAAGGTAGACAGAACTGCCCTCATGGCATGCAACCACAACCTCCCAATTACCAGATTGTAAGGTATTCCTCCTTCGAGGACATCAAATAAAGATTTCATTGACACCCCCTGCACATGCGTTTCTAGCTAGATTTGTCCCCGTGTCATTTCACTATATAGGTTGAAGCCGGTCAAAACTTTTACTACAAGGGTCATTTGCTCAGTAAGTTACATCTCCTTGATTACATGGAGTTACACAACATTCACGGCGCTACCTGGATCAACAAGCGCGCGCTTAATGTTAAATTGAAATATTTGAACAGAAATTACCAGAGCATCAGCGTATGGGCTCTCGATGCTTTCTCATTCCACTTTGCTGAAGATGACAGGGTCTTCGAGTTTGTCCCTTATCCTTTTTCTGGATGGAGGCAAGCCTTCCTGCTATTGCGTCTGAGACACTACCTATACCATTATTCCTTCGGCGATCATGTTGATCATTCTCTGGTGAGCTGGGCGTTATCGCGAAGTCTGAGTCCCTTTTCCCCTGTTGTACTTAAATCGGCTACTGAAGAATTCCTTCAAATGACACCTTCTTAGCAGGTCTGCTACCTCATACCTTAAGTTCTTGTAATCCTCCGTTGAATGGCACATGATTTCATGGAATTCACACAAAAGCTCTATGTATATGCCCCGCTTATTTGGGTTGGACCGAACTGCCATCGGGAACCTGGCCTCTTTCATGTTTTTCATGGCCATGACCAGATCCATGACCTTCATATTAAAGTTATAGAAGGTTATGCTCGGCTGCCCTGAGTCATTTGAGGAGTTCTTTTATGGCGCTTCCCTTTCTCTTCTGGGCTGACCTTGATCATACATTGGTTTAATCGGTCGACCTTCATGCCTATGTGACAATCGAGTTGAATAAGGTTCATACCATCCCTTAGGGTTCCTTTGCCTATATGGAGGGTTACGAGATCTCTCTTATTGTCCCTCTATGGCTCCGATCCCATGATTAGCCTCTACCTTCATCTTGGCGGTATATCTGTTGTTCACTTTATTCCAGGAATTAGCCGGGAACTCCTTTAAACTTTCTTTTAATTTTCTCGACGCATCCGAACTATTAACGTTCAGGCTGTTAGTGAATACTGCGAAAGCCCAATCTTCTTATATCGTAGGCAGCTGCCTCCTCGCACATTGGAAGCGCTCCATGAAGTTTCGGAGTAATTTGACCTTCCTTTGCTTTATGGTGAAGATATCTGTCTTGTGGTTTACGGTGAAGATATATGCCTTGTGAGTTTCGACCCTCCAAACCCTAGCATGGGCTTTAACAAATGCATCTGTAAGAGCAGTAAAAGAATTAATAGAGTTTTCAAGTAAGAGAATATACCAAGAGAGTGCTCCATTTGTGAGCGTTTGGTTGAAATTTTTTAGCATAACGAATTTGATTTGATGTTGTTGCAGGTTATTCCCAGTGATCGCGGCCTCGAAAGTCACGATGTGTTCGTCCGGGTCTGTTTTGCAGTCATACTTGGGTATGTCAGACATTCTAAACTTTTTTTGAATAGGCTCCAGAGTCGCATCTTCTTTGTAGCGTATCTTCCCGTACTTTCTCACTCCAACCCTCTTTAGTACAGAAGGCCCCCCAGGTATTTGGCTCATCCTTTCGTGGAGCTCCTTCTCTAGCGCGCCGAGTCTTGTCATATCCACTTCTGGCATTGCAAGTTCTGTCCTCCCCACGTTTGCTACAGATGCGTCGAGGGCTCCCGCGGCTTTTGCGTTTTCTATCAGGTAGCAATCTGGTGCTATCCCAGATAAAGATCTTAGGAACTTCTCCATGCGCTCCATTATGGCCTTATTTTCTGTCAGGATTGTGGCTAGTGCAGCTTCCGATGGGGTGCCCTCTTCTTTGAACATCCCCTCTACTTTGGAGTGTGGTTCTCTTTTCCTCTTCTTGGGGTACCGCTCCTTGGGTTGCGCCTCACGACTCTCTACTAGATGGCTTCGAGCATCTTCCTTGTCTACAGACTTGCTTGCTTTTGGGGCTATTATTTCCTCCGGTTTTATCTATGACGTCTCATACTGTTCTTCCATGTCCTGATACTCACTGGGCACCTATTCCTCTCCGATCTCCCGCGGGTCGCAAGCAACGTTCATGCTTCTTCTTTATGATGCGTTCGCTTTAGGGTTTTCAAGAAAATTAGCTACGGATCGAGATGACTTCACAACTATCTATCCCCACAGACGGCGCCAAACTATTTTTCAGTAAAAATGATTCTAACCAAAAATACAATTAGAGATTTGTATTCAGTGGTTTAAACATAAGTATGTTGTATCCAATCCGGAGACCCTCTTGAATGAGTCCGGGATTGATATTTAGGTTATGGATGTGTGGGATTAAAAGCACTTGTAAATATATGATAATAAGAAGATAAAGAAAACTAATAGATTAGATCTGAAAATAAGCTATGAATTGAACAAGAGCCAAAGCTGAGAATGATGTATTAGCTTGAGAGAGATATTAGTTACAAGTGTGATCTTAGAGAGAATACAATGTGTCCCTCTTCTCTTCTAAGTCTTGCATATATAAAACAAAACTTAGACTATTATGACCCTAGAGAGTTGTGGAGACGTGAGCATACTGACATCACTACACCAACGCGCGTCGCGACACTCTGATCTAGGTAGGCTGATGTGACGGGAGTTGTTGAGAGTGGAGGACAGCTGTGGAGATCCTTTGGGGATGTTAGAGTTTCCGGAACCACAAAACTTCTTGTATACTCTTAGTGCCTTCGGATGCATTTCTACCCAATACAAATATTTTCCTTTGTACCAAACACAGCCTTAGTGAACTCAATAGTTGTAGCTTTTGATGAATCGGATTTCTCCATTTCATTTCACAAAAAGAAATAACTAGCTCAAAAGCTTGAACGAATAGAACGGAAGATGGTATTTTGTGAATAATAGGAGAGGAAACTTGTAGTTTCAGAATGTATTACTATATATTTTGCTTTTGGGTATGGGGTTAAATATGTAGAATACCAAAGCTATACTCATGTGGAAAAAGGATTATGTGAAAAAGGAACTTCTTTCGGAAAGTTTTTATGGGAGTGTTCTTTAGGATTTATGCCTTATATATCATTTTGGTGAAATATATCTTGAAAATTATTTTATATGAATTTTAGAAATCCTCTTTATATAGAATCTTCTAATATGCAAATATCTTAACATTATTAGAAAATACTATTTTTCCACTGAAAAAATTTCAATGTCTATTCCCACTGAATATTGGTGGGAAAAAATTAAATAGTAATGTGAATATATAAAAAATATAGAAAGTTTCTCAATACTTCAATGGTAACCTATTTCCCACTGAATATCAGTGTGAAAAACCTTTTATTTCTGGTAGTGTGAGCTACCCGTAAAATTTCTAATTTTAGTCCTTTAATTTCTCTGAGAAAAATTACTGGTTAATTAGTTGTATTGGGAAGTAATATACTTTTGACTAACAAGGTTTATATTTGGAAGTTACCGTTGTTTAGGGAAGATTTCATAACTTCAAGAGTTTGAATAAAGTGAGAATACCAAATAATTAAATTACTACAGATTACAAAACCTGATGCCGATAAAACTGGTTGGTATAAAGGGTGAGCATATAATCTTATTCATGTCACATAAGGAACGGGTCGGGGTTGAAAAGTAACACCAACCGGTCTACAAAAACAAAAACAAAAACAAAATGATCCTTATTCTTCACTTTGGGCTTGAAAAAATATTTTATTCTTCCACTACCTCTAAACAAAATTTAAATGATCCTTATTCTTCACTTTGGGTTTGAAAAAATATTTTATTCTTCCGCTACCTCTAAACAAAATTTAAATGATCCTTATTCTTCACTTTGGGTTTGAAAAAATATTTTATTCTTTCAATCACTTTGGGTTTGAAAAAATATTTTATTCTTCCACTACCTCTAAACAAAATTTAATTATATATAGATATAATTAAATTTTGTAAAAAGAGTGAGGGTTCAAGCTGTGAAAACAATCTCTGGCAAAAATGTAAGGTAAGGCTGCGTACAACAGATCCTTATGGTTCGGCCCTTCCCCAGACCCCTCGCATAATGGAAGCTTAGTGCATCGAACTGCCCTTTTTACTTTTAAACACACTTTGACCCTCGCTATTTTTACAAATTTTAATTATATATACGTTAGATATTTCATGTGTACGTAGTTTCGTTCATCTTATGCTTTTCTTCAAATTACGGTTAGATTTCCCTTAATAACTTTAATATTTTTAATTTTTGTGTTGTGTTCACATATATTTATTTAATAGTCTAATTTTATTTTTATAGTATAACAATAGTAATATTTTGCATGATAGTCTTTGATCTATGAAGTTCGGACTGAGCTGCAATAATGTCAAATTTGAAACAATTTTCTAAAGTATCAGAGTATTTTCTGTAGATTTAAAAATCAATAACAACAATAACTAAGCCTCAGTCTAAATAAGTTTGGATCGACTATATGAATCCCAATTTTTTTAGACTCATTTATACCATCATCATACTAAAATAAATGTGAACAGTAAGCTAAATAACAATAATAATAACAATAATAGAAGAATAATTATGAAAAAAATCATTTATTCGAATAGCTACTACTAGTACACAAGCATGCTTAATCCATCGTCTCGACTATTTCACATCATATGATGCTGATGTATCCTCTATTAAACGATACAACTAAAGTACAAATGAACTCATTATTTTTTTGACACGAAATATAAAAAAATACTATCAAAAGAAATTCAACTCATTATTTGAAGAAAAATGTTCTAGATTTCTTGACTCCCTTCTTAGGAACAGTGATAATAAGCACTCCATTCTCCATTGATGATTTCACTTTATTAACTCTAGCATCCTCAGGCAAGTTAAAAGCAGTAAAATAATTCCCATTTCTTCTCTGAAAATTATGCCAATTATCATATTCTTTTTTTACTATTTTCTTCTCCCCAGTAATCTTAAGTACTCTATCATTCTCCACTTGTACCTTCACTTCTTCTTTCTTGTATCCATGCAAATTAGCTCTAAAAATATGTGCCTCTGGGGTTGTTTTATACTCAATTTGTGCTAGAGATGGTTGTTCAGGGGCAAATGATAGTGCTGGTGCTATGAGAGATCGAGGATTTTGAAGATAAAATTCGCTGGAGGGATCATAAGGACCCTGTTGACCCTGATTAGTTTGAGATTGATGGGTATTTTTGGTTGTTGGTAAAACGTCAGGATCCTGTTGATCCTGATTTGTTTGGAATTGATGTGTAATTGTTGTTGCCGGTGGTGGTGGTGGCGGCGGAGGATAATGAGGATTTTGTACATGGTTTTTGCGACCGTTAAATAGAGCTATTAAAGACATTTTTGTTGTACTGTATTGAAAAAAGGGAATAATTAAGTAAATCTTTTAGGAAGAAAATAAAATGTGATACAAGGTGTTGCTAACTGATCGATCAGAGTTTTATGTGTGGGTATGTATTTATAGGGGAGAGCTTCAGAAATGGAATCGTCTAATGACATGTATTTGAGATGTTAGAAAGAGTGAACATATTGATTTTATAGTGATAGTGTAAAAAATTATTTACCTAATGATCAAGCTATTTATTGAATAATTACAAATAAATTTTTACATGACAAACATCAAGTAGTAACTTTATAAATATGGTAAATAATATGTTATAAACAAACTACACTGATAATATATATTATTATTCTTTTTGAATCCGCTATGCAGGTGTCTAGGGTTAGTTTATATTAACAAATAGAAATGAACCTCAATGAGATTAGTACAAATAAGGTGGGCTAGGCCTTATCTTACTAATCCTAATGAGGTAATGAACCTCTACTAATTAATTAACATGCATGAAGAAAATAAGAGCTAGAGAAAATTAAGTATTATATGATTAGCACAGAATTTATAATACACTCTGTGATGATATTACAAATGAGGATGCTTAAATAATGCAAAAATATAAAAGCCAAGAATAAAGTTGAATTATCAACCTCAAAACTTCCATTTATATATGTATGAACTAAAAAAGATAGTTTGCCCGTCTAAAGCAATCTGGAATATTTTTCTCTTATTTTCTTCGTCAAATCTGTCCAACAATACTTGATAGTTCACCACTTCTTGCATTTATTGTATCTTGTTGAAGTTGTTGACACTGTCATATGATTCTGTTTTGCCAGTGGCATCGATAAATTTCTTAGAACAAATTCCCCAGTCACCTTATCATCCCAACTATGTTGTTTTCCATGTGTCTTCCTTTTGATTTTGTTGCTTTCACTTCTTTGTTGCCTCTGTGAGAGATCCCCATCCTTGGCCACCTTATCAAAACATATGTCCAACATATCATTCTTATCAAACCTGTCATCGCCTAGGTCAATATCATAAGTTGTATTTGGACTGAGTCCTGAAACGACAGCTTGTAGCTCATGGATTTTTTCCAACACTCTCATATCCTTGGTGGTAATGGCCAAGCTCTTACTTAACGACCTAAATACAGGTGCTTGAGGACTTAACTTACTCCTAGGAGGTGAAGTACTCTGCTCTTCTTCCTCAACTAAATCCGCCCAACGAGGAGCACTCGTTTTCCCTTGTTTTTCCTTTGAAACAATCAAATTATTTATAGAATTAGCTTGAGAGATGGATGATGTACCTTTCACTAAATTGTTATCATTCCCTTTGAAGATTAGCTGCTGCCCGGAGTCTCCTATTTGCTCTACAAATGACTTCAAAGATTGGGAAGGAACATCATGATCCGAGGTGTTAATTGTGACCATAGATGAATTGGTTATTGGGTTTGCTTTACTCAACATGGCGGCTTGAGGCTCCTCAATTTTATATATAAATTAATTGTTGGAAATTAGCCTTTGGCGGGGAGATGCGTCCACCCATCTTTGATGAATTAAACACTAGTGTTCCGCATGTTGGAGACCTTGTCTCTTCACACATGCATGATCTACGAAGTGAGTAGATGACCGTAGGGCCAAGAATCGTCAAATTTCGTTGAGAAATGAAAGAGATATTGGTCCACGAAGTAAGGTGTTTGAGGCATGGAAATGTGGAATGAGACAAATCTACCACATCGGTGGGAATATGAAGAATTGCTCTCTATATAAGTCTCAAATTGGTAAAGGATTTGGGACCCCAAGGGGTATTCCATGTGTTTAAAGGAGAGAAGAAGACCTAGATGTGCTTGGGTTCATGGCTAAGCCCACACGCGCGCCGCCGCCGCCCGTCCCGTTTGGTCCGGTCACGGGTCGTGGGCTGTGGGATGTGGGGACTTTCTGATATTATCTTTTTGGACATGAGAACTCTGGCAGATGTACAGTCAGTTTGATCCCTGAAGTTTCTTATGTACAGTTTAGACCATAATTCTTTCATATTTACAGTTTGGTCCCCAGAGTTTCTGGAAAGTTGATTTTGGGGTGACGTACCGTTGGACAGTTTTCTGGAGCATTAACCAACCATTATTTGGCTGATTAACTCCTAATTTTTCACCCCATTCATGTCCATTAAGTAGCCTCCTTCAATGGCCATTAACAGCCATTACTTGGCTGTTTTAATGCCCTCCTAATGGCCATTAACATCCATGTTTTTGGCAATTGGACAGCCCCTCTTCCATGCTTTATATTGAGCTGTTGTTGGCTCAATTCGTAACTGCACAGATGACTGAAAACACACTGGAAAAACACCAAAAATAGACTAAAAAATAGTCACAAAAATTGCACAAAACAGTGAGTAAAACTGTGTGAAAAACAGTGACCAAACCCTCACATATACACAAGATATACATTACAGAGACACACTATATACACAGAGACAAAAGAGAAGAGTAAAGAGAAACTCTTCCTTCCTATTCCATATCTTCAGCAAGTCGATTCATATTTGTTTTCTTCGCCAGACTCAACCTATTGGCTTTGTAGCGTTGAGATTAAAGTGTTGTTTTATCTTGGGAGACTATTGCCCGCTAACGTAAAAGCATATATACGGGGCAATCTTGTCTTAAGGACAGAGGGCAATCCCTCGACTCAACACACAACATTGTAACCATCCAGATTTAGTTGTTTCTTGATTTCAGGTTATCAAGATTCAAGACACAACAAGCTTGCGGCAGTTTTGAAGATTGGCCTGTTTGTTCAACAAGATTCAATTTCTGAATATTGAATATTTGTTCATTCTTTCGAATACTTGTAATAATTTTACTTCCCCTACTGCTTTATAAAGTACAATAGAGTACCAACAAGTTAAGACAAGATTGTATTGTATTACTATTAGTGTTCGAAAGATGTCGGTCAAAAGTTGTGTGACCAAATCTGGATATGGCTGTGGTTTTCTACTTGAAGACAATGATGATGATATTGTTGAAGTTCAACATGTTCATGGTGTCACGGCTCCCAAAAGTGGAGGGAACAAGCGCTCACGAGAGCCTGAGGATGTCAACTGGGACAAAAGAAGAAGGTTGAAGATGTGGTTCTATCTTGCAGCAGAAGGCCTATATCTGTCCCAGACAAAGAATTCGAAATTGGGATAAGTATTTTTCTTACTTGTCAAGAATAAATATTAAATGATGTCTGATTAAAAATGGATTAAAGTAAGGAGGAATATAAAATCACGCTTTAAAAATCAGAAGTTTAATCTCTTCTTCTTTCCCGTTTAAAGATTGGATTTTGTAAACGACTTAAAAAGATCCGTTCTTTTAAGTGTAATGATTAAAAGTGTGTAAAGTATATTCGCACATACGAGGGAGAAAGACCCACTGACTATGCGAAAACTGTTACCACTCTTAAGTAAGCGCCAAGAATTATCTGGGCACCAATCATAACGGAAAAAGTCTAAAAGTTAAAGACGTTGAGCCTGTCACACTATTTGGCAGAAGATCTTTCATAGGATGATATTGGACACACAGTCATATAAAGCCTCCGGGCGACTGGAGTGGGGCCAGAATTCATTTCATAGGAAAAGTAGTGGACACCTAGTAAAGTGGGCCAGAGTTTCCAGGTCTTAAATGATCTGAAGGCCTAAAGAAAGGCAGAAAAGAAATTGGACACTCAGTCTGTCAAAGCAACTGGAGTGGGTCAGAGCATCCAGATCACATATGATCCGGTTACGCCCTAACCACGGGCAATAGGTTGTTCATGTGAAGCAACGCCACCTCTAAAGTAGAAGGGGTTGGAGAGGTGTCCTCAATAGGACTTCAGGGAATGGGATCACTCTAAGATGAGGTGATACATGTCCCAAACTTGGTTAAAGGGACGCTGTTGGTCAAGCTGGTTTGACACTAGTCCAACAGGTCTGTAATAACTAAGAATGGTACAGTATGTCTGTAGCCAAATGAATGATATATTTGTAATCCGTGCATCTATGTCATCATAGATTAAGACACGTTAAATAGCAAGTCATTCAAAAGCTAATGATATTGAGATTGGTGCCTACTATCGACATAAACCCTTAAAATGAATGTGAAGTAGACGAAAAGGCAAAATCACCTTTCCAAATTCCGTCAAGGGAATAGCGAAAGAAGCACCGCTCCTCTAGAACTTAGTCACACCTACTTGGGTGATTTGAAGTTTATACAAAATAGAGGGGGGAGACAAGTACGTTATGACCTTCATTGATGATGGTACAACGTATTGTATCCTTTGTTTATTAAAAAGCAAAGATGAAGTTGTTGAAGCGGATAAGCGCTACAAAGCAGAAGTTGAAAATCTACTAAGCCTACGGATTGAGGAATTCATAGTGATAGAGGGGGAGAATGTGAAGCATCGTTCATTAAACGACTGCTCATTACTCACCTTAGTCTAACGGTATTAGCCAAGCGCAAACCCGTACGCCCAAATTATGTAGGGCAAGACGATCCTTACCGCTAATGCGATTCTCAACAGAACTCCGCATAAGGATAAGGATAACAATCCGTGTGAGACATGGAAATGATCTCACATACAAAAGTTGTGATGTGAGGTGGCTTGGTAGAAGTTGGACTACCGAAACAGGTCAAGTTCGACCTAAGACTGTAGATTGCATATCCACTGGATCTGCAAATAACAGTAGTGTTTATCGCCTTTTGGCGTCAAAGAATGCTGAATTCTTTGGCGATAACTTTCCTTGGAAAGGAAAAATGAGTAATTGCTCAAGGTTAACAAGAACCCGCGAGGGCCTGACTGTCAGGAACTAGACGTTCCGTATCTACAGGACTCGAAAGTTGCTAGCTATCCGGAACTTAATAATCCAGATCTGCAGAACTCAGGGATTCTAGATGTTGAACCAAGACGGAGCAAAGAGGGAACAAAGACTTGTTCCAGTCCTTCTAGCTTGTATGGTTGAGAACGAACCATGGACAATTAACAAATAATTGTTATCTTCAAAAGCGCTGCTTTGGAAAGAAGCTAAAGAGAGAAATAGATTCTATATATAGAACCATACTTGTGTAATGGTCGATCTTCCTCAGGGAAAAGAACCTTTTTGGGTTGTAAAATGTGCTCCCTGTGAGTAGCTTAACATCTAGGGTCATTGCAGTCTTGCTTGGCATGTATGTTGAAACAGCCTTCCCAACCGGAGAGTTGGAAGAAGAGGATCAGAGTTGGTTTGCTGAACTGTTGGGCTTCTTCCTGAACTTTCATTTTGGTCCTTGAAATGTTTACATTTTGGTCCTGAAAGTTTTAGATAAAACAGAAACAATGAATCTGACCACAGAAACATTGACTCTGAAGTTAGAAAGCCAACAGTTGGAGAATCAATAGTCTGAAAGTGAAAGTCATATTGAAATAAAGTCTCGATATGAAAGATATGAGTATCACAGATGACATCTTAGGAATTGGATTTCTAAGACATCTAACGAACTAGTCGATAGTTGACAGTCTCGTTGAAGCCACCAATGGATATGAATCATAGAATTGATTGGAATCATGGTGCACCCATAGACAAGGAGCGATATGCTCAGGTCACGTGTAGTTCAATGTATTGTACGCACTACAACCGACCTGGTATCGTCCTACAAAGCAGATCAGTTGAACTAAGGTTCATTGATGATTTTAATACATGATCGGTAAAAGGCGTTAAGTCGGATATGACGATATCTGAATTATTCGTTTATCTACAGATTATAGTATTCTGGATGTCCAGTGGTTCTGGGAGAACACAGTGATGCAAACTGGACATCAGATCTGAAGAACACCAAAGCCACAAGTAAATGTGTATGGTGGGTCTTAGAAAAACCTCTAAGCAAACTTGCATCGGCCGATTCATGATGGAATCGGAGTTTATCGCTTTATACAAAGCATGAAAGAAGTTGAGTAACTTCACGACTCCTTAGAGGACGTCCCTTATTGGGAGAAACCCGTGTCTTCAGCAGTTATACACTGTGGCTAGCCGGTCGGCTTCAGGAAGGACACGGATGACGGCGTCTGGACATATCTGTCAAGATCTGTCGGAGATATAAGACCGTATGGCAATTGATCATCATGGGTGTCACATCCTTGTTTCCTAACTAAGGGACTACCCAGAGATCAAGTGTTCTGACTGTCTAGGGGAATGAGCTTAAAACCCAAACAATACGAACCTTTGCGGTGGAAACCCAACCATACTGATTGGAGATCCCAAGAATTTGGTTCAATGGGAAAACTAAGCGGCAAAAGGTTCAGTTGAGCGCTTCGGTGGAAGCAAGAAGCACTTCGGATGATGATTTCTGTACGGAAACATGAATCCAAAGCTGTTCCCGCGATAGACATTGAAGTGCTACCTGCATGGTGGGTAAATGTTAAGCTTCCAAACCTTTAACGATCCTCAAACTGTTGAGGTTAAGGTTGGGGAAACTTTTAATGATTCCTAACACTTGTGAAGTGGGGTATAGCGGCATACCTTGTAGGAGACCACCCATTTAAGTGCGAGGATGGCCGCCTCAAATGAACACACTTAAGAATCCAAGTGTGTCCACGACCACAACGGACAGAAACGTAAGAAGGAAAATGAATATGAAGAGTTATTGTGTTGGTATCATTGTCTTGGCTTACACTAAATACTGACGGTTTAAGACATCACGTTCACCGCGCAGTAAGTAAGTCCGATGGTATTCAACTAGGGAAGGTTCAAAGCGAAAGCTACCTCTCCTGATCCAATATCTTTTCGCTGAAAGATTGCTGAAATGTAGGCACCTTGTGTGTGCGCCAGAATTTCTTTCATAGAGGGGATTGTTGGAAATTAGCCTTTGGCGGGGAGATGCGTCCACCCATCTTTGATGAATTAAACACTAGTGTTCCGCATGTTGGAGACCTTGGCTCTTCGCACATGCATGATCTACGAAGTGAGTAGATGATCGTAGGGCCAAGAATCGTCAAATTTCGTTGAGAAATGAAAGAGATATTGGTCCACGAAGTAAGGTGTTTGAGGCATGAAAATGTGAAGTGGGACAAATCTACCACATCGGTGGGAATAGGAAGAATTTCTCTCTATATAAGTCTCAAATTGGTAAAGGGTTTGGGACCCCAAGGGGTATCCCATGTGTTTAAAGGAGGGAAGAAGACCTAGATGTGCTTGGATTCATGGCTAAGCCCACATGCGCGCCGCCGCCGCCCACCCGTCCCGTCCGGTCCGATCTCGGGCTTGGGCTCGGGTTTCGGGTCACGGGTCATGGGTCGTGGGTCGTGGGCTATGGGCTGTGCGGACTTTCTGATATTATCTTTTTGGACCAGAGAACTCTGCCAGATGTACAGTTTGATCCCTGAAGTTTCTTATGTACAGTTTGGACCTGAATTCTTTCATATGTACAGTTTGGTCCATGAAGTTTCAATATTTACAGTTTGGTCCCCAGAGTTTCTGGAAAGTTGATTTTGGGGTGACGGAAGACAGAAAACTTTCTGCCTACCGTTGGACAGTTTTCTGGAGCATTAACCAGCCATTATTTGGCTGATTAACTCCTCATTTTTCACCTCATTCATGTCCATTAAGCAGCCTCCTTCAATGGCCATTAACATCCATTACTTGGCTATTTTAATGCCCTCATAATGGTCATTAACAACCCTATTTTTGGCAGTTGGACAGCCCCTCCTCCATGCTTTATATTGAGCTGTTGTTGGCTAAATTCGTGACCGCACAAATGACTGAAAACACACTGGAAAAACACCAAAAATAGACTGAAAAACAGTCACGAAAATTGCACAAAACAGTGAGTAAAACTGTGTGAAAAACAGTGACCAAACCCTCACATATACACAAGATATACATTATAGAGACACACTATATACACAGAGACAAAAGAGAAGAGTAAAGAGAAACTCTTCCTTCCTATTCCATATCTTCAGCAAGTCGATTCATATTTGTTTTCTTCGCCAGGCTCAACCTATTGGCTTTGTAGCGTTGAGATTAAAGTGTTGTTTTATCTTGGGAGACTATTGCCCGCTAACGTAAAAGCATATATACGGGGCAATCTTGTCTTAAGGACAGAGGGAAATCCCTCGACTCAACACACAACGTTGTAACCATCCAGATTTTGTTGTTTCTTGATTTCAGGTTATCAAGATTCAAGACACAACAAGCTTGCGACCGTTTTGAAGATTGGCATGTTTGTTCAACAAGATTCAATTTCTGAATATTGAATATTTGTTCATTCTTTCGAATACTTGTAATAGTTTTACTTCCCGTACTGCTTTATAAAGTACAATAGAGTACCAACATTAATTTTGCACTGGTATTTTATATATATACAACAACATACCCAATGTGATTCCACAAATGAGGTTTGGGAAGGGTGAGGTGTATGCAGACTTTACCCCTACCTTTATGGGGTAGAGAGGTTGTTTACGATAGACCCTCGATTCAAAAAAGTGTTTTTCAAAACAAGTTTGATAAATACAAAAGTAAAAAACTGTGATGAAAATATCGAAGAAAAGAAAAATATTTACAACTAAATATTATAAAATAACCAGAGTAAAAGAAATAATAATAGTAATGATAGACTAATAATAACAATAATATTGTTTAAGAAAAAAGGAGCAAATAAGGTGCTCTAGACCCAAAGTACAAATCACACAATCAAGGGTACAAATGAAAGAGAACAAATTCTTTGGATTGTGTGACTTCAAGCTAGCTAATTCTTTTTCTGATATTCGCACACTTAGAGCTTTCTCATTGATTTATATGCATGATTGTGAACCACCTTTATTCTTAAGTGCAAATGGAGAATACATGTAATTAAGGAAGCTACCTACCTAAGTTGTTGTACGGTACGTGTAACATGCCAATTATAACTTCTATTTGTCCAAGGAATAGAAAATGAGAGTATCAACACCCAAGCCGAAAAATAAAGAACAGCCACTTAGATATAAAATTACTTTTTGTCCTATAATTTTCCAAATTAATTTCGAATTCACTACTATTCTAACTCAAATTTAACTTATAGAAACTGAAAATATAAATAATTTTACACGACAAGTAGAATTCAGCCTATTGAAGCAGGCTGTATTTTATTTTTTCATAAAACTGTTTTCCCCCCTTTTAATTAGGCTGCCGAGACCCTTACCATGTTTATTGAAATTCAAAATTTAAACCCAAAAAGGAAGAGAACATAAAACTTAACCTCCCCAAAATACAAAGGGTATTGGAATTATGGGTGTGTTTGGTATGATGGAAAATGTTTTCTTTTTAGAATATTTGTATGTAATATAACAAAACATTATGGGGTGATGGGGTGGGGAGTGGGGTTCGGGGATGGCGGCATGAGCCGATCTAGTAAGGTCCCAGGGTGTTCACCCAAACACCCTCGACAAAAAAATACAATGTATATATAAGGTATTTTTTTTAATCTTTTATGTGTGTATATATATATATAGAGAGAGAGAGAGAGAGATAGAGAGAGAGATTTTGAACACCCTTAAAACAAGACTAGAGGTTGTTTAAATGGTTTAGGGGGTTCAAAATTCATCTTCAGGTTTTAAGTTCAAATCTCAAGCATAACATTTTTATTTTTTGAACGCCCTAAATGAAAATCATGGATCCGCCACTAGGTGGCGGGTGGTGGGATGGTCAAAAGGGGTGGGAGTTGGGGGCGTTGGGTGGGTGGGGAAGAGACAATGAACTTGGAATGTCACTTGTGTAACTTGTTTTCCCTACTTTAATTAAGGAGGTCATTTTTCTCATTTTTGAAGAACTTGTTTCCCTAGACAAAATATTTTTCAAAAATTTTAACTAACCAAACATGAAAAAATTGAAAAAAAAAATCTGAAATATTTCCTTCATACCAAACACACCCTATATATCCAATTCACAAAATCAGGGAAAACTCAAATTTAAGGATTGGTCTAAACAAGTACTAATTGTAACTATTCTAGAAAAGCGACAAAAAATAGAGAGATGACTAGAGGATAGATACAACTGGTACTCATCCTCGTGAATAATTGTATCATGCTAAGGAAAAATATTTCCTGGATTATTTGATTCTGAAACTTGAAAAATATTGTCTATCCAATCTGAATGACCTCGGGCTTGAGTAGGAAGATTTTTTGTATTAATAAACAATTTATCATGAATATTATCTGCTCCTTCATTAGCTAAAACATCTGCAAGTTTTTTTGTCTCTCTCTGAAGCAGTGTTGGATATTGAATTGACCAAAGTTGTTGCAAAGGACCTTTATATCTTCTATATTAACCTAAAAGTTCCAAGGAATATATTGCAACCACCAATTGTGAGTCCAACTCCACAATGACACTATGAAACCATTCTGTTTATTGTTGTTTCTTGTTTGGTCCCGCAAGACCTTTTTTTTAATGTCTCTTTCTTAATTTGATAACTATTTAATTTCAATATTCCACATGGCATATTTAAGAGTACGAGATTAAAGAGCATTTTAAAATTTTGGTACATTATACATATTATTAATTTAAGACCACTAACTACAAAAGTCTTATTTACTTTCTTAGATTTCATGTCCAGTTGATACTTTGAAAAATGATCAACTTATGCTTGCCTTTTTCTTGAGTTTTAAAAGTCTTTGAGTGCAATTTAATAACTTAGACTAACATAAATTGGTGAATTTCAGGATTTCAAACTCAAAGAAGGCTATCAATGAAGAATTTGATCAAGAATGATGAAAAAAGATGAAAGTTGGAGCAAAATATTGAGAAAAGAGAATATTGAGAAGACACAAATTGTGGCCACGTTTTACTTTCATGGAGCCATTTCTGATGATAGAAGAACTTGATTTTGGCGCTGTCTTAGAATGAGAAAGCCTGTCTCAGTTCATGAAAACAAATTGCTAGATGAAATTGCTCCACGAAATTGGCAGCTAGGTCATTTTTCTGTAGCATCTTTCATCTTTGAAGCCTTGAGGAACAACTATAGCTAACTTTTGAAAGATTTAGAGATTTTTTATCATAGTGTTTGCATTTTCTTCCTTATTTCATCTTTAATTATGTTTATCATTTATACATTTCATCTTTTATTTTTCAGTTTTAGTATGAGTAGCTAAGTTAAATAACTGGGGTTGTGACAGTACTTATTACATTAATGTGAATGGATATTTGATTATCTTGCTTATTAATACTGGGTTGTGATTTTCTACTTGTCTTTATGCTTTATAGTGAATTTGGTGGTTGGAAACACTAAATTAGGCCCTTGTATATCCATTTCTTACTTGAAAAAGCTGAAATTGATTTGAGTAATGAACAAATATCAAGGAATTGAGCTTGTTAAGGAATTAGTGAAGTTTGATTAATGTAATCAACTTAAACTAGGAATAGAGACATTTCTACATGGGTCACATTCAATTGGGTTTTGTTACATTCCTTTGGGTTTCACTACATTTCGGGTTTAATTTGGAAAGATTCCTGGGAAAACGTTTGCGAGAATTGGTAAATTTTAATGAGTAGTAACTAATTGGATCATAATCGCTAATTCAAAGTAGTTAAGTAAGATACTTATGCTCATGAACTAACTATGTTGTATTGAGGTCATAAACCCAGTCCTTCTCAATATTTAAAAACACACAAAATATTCTTGCAGGATAAAAGTTTTAACTTAGTATAACTATAGTCAAGTTTTAGAAGTAATTGCTCAATCAGTATTTTATTTGAAATAATCTTTAGAAATTGCTAACTTCTCACACCTTTTGACAATCTTAACACATGTGCACTCTTCGTGGGACCAAACTCAATCTTAATTGGATTTATTATTATGACCATTCTACATTTCGTATAGATGTGCATGTAGGATTGGACGTTGTCACCGGTCAAACTAAAACAAATAAATTAAAACGGAGGAAGTGATTTTTGTTTTTTTAAATCTATCTACTTCTAATGCATGCGTTAGTCAAAGCCTTTAGCCATGTTTTAAAAAGTATACCCATCTATATAAAAGTTAATTTGAACTCTAAAAGTAACTCTATTTATTTACTTAATTATATTTTCAACAGGTAAAATATATTAATTAACTCTTTGCTTTTCAAATGAACCCTCAATTCACAAGGATCTCTTCAAAACACCATCCTTGTAGCTAAATCAATTTTCCCCAAGAATATCACATATATTGTTATACCCCGAAGTTTCACATGCGAATGAGAGCATAATCAGCCTACTTGAGTCGTGAGAACTTGAAATTATTTCCGAGGGTTCGTATGACGTATAAGGACGTTAAGGAATGATTTTGGAAGGTTGGAAGTCAATAGGACCAAAGGAAGTACAACTCGACGAAGTTTTGACGATATGCCACATGTTTTGTGCCGCGGATGTCATTCTGTCTCGTGGAAGTGTCCATGGATTGAGGCCACATTTTTCCACCTCACTACCACCATATGCGGTGGCATATTCAGCCGCATATGCATCCGCATATGCAGCCGCATATGTGAGGAGGTTTGATGGCCTATTTAAGGCTAAAAGTCAGTCAATCTTATCTCTCACTTCATTTTCGACCCCTTGAACCCTAGACACCTCCCAAATGCTCTCCAGGACCCTTTCTACCATTGAAGAACACTCCAACAAGTATCCAAGGTGAATCTTCCTTCCAATGATTAAGAACACTTCGAAATCTTCGCTAACTAGCTTGACAAAGTTGCGGACTACTTTGAGATTAAGTTGAAGGTTGTTGTAAAGAGATTCTTGGTGGATTAAGGTAATGTTTCATACCTTCTATATGTTCTTTAGCTTCTCCTAACTTGACTTGAATGATTGATGAAAGTAACTTGAGAATTTTTGGAGTTTGTGAATATGATCTTGGAAGGACATCTCTTGTTATAGGAAGTTGAGACAAATTGTTGTTGGTATTGTTGTGTGAGATTAAGAGTGAATATTAGTGTTGAATCATGTTGGTAAAGTTGTGGAGTTGAGGAGAGGAGTTATGAAAGATGGTGGTGTTAATTGGAATAGGAATCCATGATAGTGTAACTCTAGAGCTTCATGTACACAAGTTGTTAGATAAATTTCCTAAATAAAATCTCCTATTCGATATGAGTTTGATATTAATATAAATCTCTCGTTTAATGTAGATACTCATTCACAGTATGTGCGAGGCTTCACGTGACGTAACTAGCTTTATCAGCAATGTATGTTAAGGCTCATTCCTTCTTTTCTTGGAATGATCATTGAAGTGTCGACATACTATGAAATGTCCGCTACGAGACATGTTGTCTTTTACCTTTGAAGAAGATCCCATGGTCCTTGTTAGTTTTGTGAAGGCTAGAAATGCTATATGATTCCTTATTAATACTCACGGAAGATATAAAGTGAAAGGGTAAGTTATTATTGTAATGAGAGGCGAGATTATAAAGACTCTATGATTGATGGATTTGGAGCTCGTGCTTATGACCCCTTAGGATGAGAATCATGTACTTAAGTTACCCTTGACCTGGAGATAAAATAAGAATTATGATGACAGGCTCCAAACGTCACTTAATAAGGTAACGATCTTATGTATTACGATAAGTTCTTCGGAGGCTAGTATGACTTTTCATGTATGTGTGTACGTATGTAATACCTATATAGGCATGTACATAATAGTAAGGCGTACCACTGGGTTGAGGCCGATTGGGCGGACATGTAGTCACCGCCAAGCAATAACCGGCTAGGCAGATATATGATTTACCATCGAGCGATAGTTGATTGGGCAGATGAGCATTATCACTGTAGTTGGACATGATAAGATAACATCGAGTCACGTATAAGGGTCGGGCACGACTGAGTACCTCTCTAGGGCCGGGTATGCTATGAGAATGACCATGTTTGGGCAGTTATGCAGTTACCACCAGTCAGACAGTTACGTATCGTCGGTTATCGCTGGTTGGGCAGACATGTTATCTAACACTGGATGGGCAGTTATGTACCGTCATTTATCACCTAGTGGGAAGGCATGTTCTCATCAGGACTATGGTGGATGGGCGGTCATACGTTTACCACCGATTGGGCGTTATGTATCGTTAGATACCATTGACTAGGCAGACATGTTATTTACCACTAGTTAGTCGGGCAGTCGAGCAAGTAGAACTAGGGTGTTGACGTAAAGGTATAGATAAGGATATACGATAAGCGAGATCGTGGTATATGTTGTAGCCTCAGTGGTATTTCAGAGACTCAGGTTGACTCGAACCTCTCTTTTCTCTTATGATTATGCACTATTATATTTTATTTTTTCCACCTTACATATTCAGTACATTATTCGTACTGATGTCCCTTTTTCTGGTGACACTGTGTTTCATATCGCGCAGGTTCAGGTAGACAAGGAGAGGACCCACTCCCGTAGATTGTGTGCAGATATCAACGTTTGTTGGTGAGCTTCATTTCCTTATGGAGTGTTGCCGAGTCGGGTCATGTATATACCTCTTTTGCTATTTTGGGTATGTCAGGGCCATGTCCCAACTTATGTTTGGTATTGACAAATCCTAGAGTCTTGTAGACAGGTTCTATGTTGTATAATTTTTCGGTAAGGCCTCGTCGGCCTTGGTTTGAATATATCTGTTAGGTTAGGCTTTTCTGCTTGTAGGATTTCACGTTGGGTACATTACAATTATTATTTGGAGGTCTTGTCGGCCTAGACATATATATCTTGTGCTATGATATGCAGGTGGTTCGCTCGGGCCGTCCAGGCGCCGGGTACCGACCACACCCCCAAGGTTAAGGTGTGACATATATGTACATAGTGATGACCTTAACTAGCAAAAAGTTAGGGTTCAAAATAAAAAAATGATTATATTGCTTGCATTTGGTTAGGGTTCAAATCTATTTTCGTCAAATTACTACAGATACATAATTTTCTGAACGTTGACTAAAATAAACAGAGATTCTAAATTCAAATATCACCTCTATTTATCATCATAAAAAACCTTTTACATGTTTAGCCTTTTGGGTTATAGCTAATAAATATTCTATGTAGCACCCCCACCCACCCCAACCATTTGAGTATGATCAATGAAAGTACTAATGTAATGAACTCAAATTCAATGTGACAGTAATCAGTTTCTCAACTATATTAATAAGACTAAAGTTCAACTACAATTTCATAAAATAAATGCAACAACTCAAATGTCAAAAGTCTAAACGGAAGTACATAAATATTGAAAGTAAGAACTAGGATAAATTGTAGAAGGAGATGAGGAACTAGATTAAGAGAAAGCGGGATGAGATTGACAGACTTTGGCTAATCATCACACTGTGCCCAACACATTCTTTTTAATTGTTAGTTTTTTTTTCAATCAGTTGCTAATTGGGTTAGATCCCGAATCAACCTTTGTGAGGTTCTTCTGGTCTTATTTGTCAGCCCAATATTTGCTTGTGTGACATTCTAAAGGTATTGACGTTGGGCTTGGGCTGATTTATAACAGCATAGCTTTACTCCTACCCATATTGACTAAAAGTTGAATTTTACCATAGGTTTGCATAAAGTGAGGAAACCTAATCAGTACAATTCAAGATGCCAAGAGCTCCTGTTGAGAGAAAGTTGGTGCTTGGTTTTCTACAAGTCGAGGAAAACTAATCAGAATGTAGAAGGAATTGATCCATGAGTCTTTTTTAATAATATCATGAAAGATCGAGCTTATATTATGAGAATCTAATTAATATCTGACTCTGCCAGTAATCAAAAAATTAATTAAAGCGTAAGAATACTCTCATTCATGTTACTATTTGGAAAAGTGGATGACAAAGAAAAATGATGGAGAGTTGACCGAAATGTGCACTAAACACTTTTCGATAGATCTTCTCCAAATTGCTGGTATGGATAATCTAATACAAGCCCTAGCGGCCGGAGATACATGATTGGAAGAGAATTCGATTGAATTACCTTTGTCAGAAAATTATATTAAAAAAATATTCATTTTTGTACATACATAAATTATTGAATTTTCTTGACATAAGAGAAATTTCTATTATAGCATTAAAGGTGATGAATAATACTTAATTTGAAAATATAAATCCCAAGTGTGGTATTCTTAGATTTTTTGAACTTTAATTTCTTATTAGAATTTTTGACCTTGCTATCAAAGCTTCGTACTGTAGTACTTGCATGGCCAATTGGCCATTCGGTATGCTTTTGGCAGTAGATTTATAGAGTATCTTTATTTTCTTAACTTGTCCCACACTTAATTTAGACACTAACGTCATACTGTTCTTTGCACTACTCATATCTTATCGCGTAGTTTTTGCTATTCATATTCATAACATTAATATTTTCAATATTTTGCATGATTGTCTTGCTCAATATATGAAGTTTGGAGTTCGTTGGGATAATGTCAAATTTGAAACAACTTCCTAGTACCAGACAAATTTGCATGGGTATAACAATTATTAGGGGTGTTCACGAAATACCAAAAACCGAAGAAAAAAACTGATGATTTTTTAATTTGGTTTAATTTTGGTTTTCAATTTTAAAACCGACAATATTTTGTTTGGTTATGATTTTAAGAAAATAAGTTGGTTTTTAAATGTTGAAATCAAAACATAAAATAACCATTCCAAGCAACAAATTATGTTTTTGACAACATAAAGAAAAATAATTATGAAACAAATACCCTTTTGTTATGATCAGTAGCTATTACTATTACACAAGCATACTCAATCTGTTGTCTCCCTTAATTAACTAAGGACGTTACACTTCCTTTCTAATTTCTTCCTTATTTCACATCACTATATTAATAGAAGCTGAAGTAGCCTCTATTCAACAATTCTACATTTTTCGATACTAAATATAAATATGTATATCAGAATATTCGAACGGTTCTAACGTTTGATTTATTGGCTCCCTTCTTAGGAACAGTGACAATAAGCACTCCATTCTCCATTGATGATTTCACTTTATCAACCCTAGCATCATCAGGCAAATTAAAAGCAGTTGAAAACTTCCCAATTCTTCAGTGAAAATGGTGCCAATTATCATATCCTTTTTGTACTATTTTTTTCTCCTCAGTAATCTTTAGGACTCTATATTCTTCAACTTGTACCTTAACTTCTTCTTTCTTGTATCCATGCAAATTAGCTCTAAAAACATGTGCCTCTGGGGTTGTTTTGAACTCAACTTGTGCTAGAGATGGAGGTTCATGTGGAAATGATAGTGCTGGTGCTATGAGAGATCGACGAGTTTCAAGATAAAATGATAGTGCTGGTGCTATGAGAGACCCCGAAATGTCTTGTTGGCCTCGATTTATTTTAAATTGATGTGTAATTGGTGCTGGTGGATCATAAAGATTCGATTGATCCTGATTTGTCTGTGATTGATGCGTAATTCTTGCAGCTGGTGAAGGATTTTGTACACGGCGTGAATGGTTTTTGCGACCATTAAATAGAGGCATTAAAGACATTTTTGCAGTCTTGTTCTAGAAAAAGAAACAAGAAAATCTTTTAGGGAGAAAATGAAATGTGATGTTAGTTGCTTGCTGATCAGAGTGTTATGGTACGGGTATGTATTTATAGGGAAGAGTTTGAGAAAAGGAATCTCTTTAACATGTATTTGAGAAGTTAATTAAGCGGATGGAAAATATAGACTATGTAAAGATGGTGTAGACAATATTTACGTAATTAAGTTATATTTTAACTATAGGTAAATGTCTACATAATAAATATTTTCCAGAAACCTTATATAAAAATAATTGTTCCCTTTATGTTAATTTATATGATACTTTTGTTGGAAATTTGTCATTGGTGGGGAGGTGCGTCCACCCATATTTAATGAATTAAACACTGGGGTTCCGCATGTTGGAGGCTTTGTTTCTTCACACGTGCATAATCTACTAAGTGAGTAGATGACCGTAGGGCCAAGGATCGTCAAATTTCATTGAGAAATGAAAGAGATATTGGTCCACGAAGTAAGGTGTTTGAGGCATGGAAATATGGTGTGCGATAAATCTACCACATCGGTGGAAAATGAAGAATTGTTCTCTTTATAAGTCTCAAAATTGGCTAAGGGTTTGGGACCCCAAGGGGTAACCCATGTGTTTAAAGGAGGGAGGACCTAGATGTTCTTGGGTTCAAGTCTAAGCCCGCACGCGCGCCGCCGCCACCCGCCCGTCCGGTTCGGGTCGTGGGACTTGGGACTTGAGCTTCTTCTGATATTATCTCTTTGGACCCCAAATTGTTTAATATTTACAGTTTTGTCCCTGGAGTTTTCGGAAAGATGATTTTGGCAACGACGGAAGGCAGAAAGTTTCTGCCTTCCGTTTGGGCTGATTTCTGGAGCATTAACCAGCCATTACTTGGCTGTTAACTCCTCCATAAACATCCCTCATTTAATGGCCATAATCCTGCCATTAACAACACTCACTAATGGCCATAAACCTGCCATTAACAACACTCACTAATGTCATTAAC
Source organism: Anisodus tanguticus (assembly GCA_034509755.1). Classification (NCBI taxonomy): domain Eukaryota; kingdom Viridiplantae; phylum Streptophyta; class Magnoliopsida; order Solanales; family Solanaceae; genus Anisodus; species Anisodus tanguticus. The sequence continues at coordinate 49,115,197 of CM067540.1, read as the reverse complement.
AACCATATTTTGGCAGTTGAGGAGTCCCTCCCTTATGCTATATATTGGAGCTTTTTGGCTCAATTGTGTTACACACAAACACACAAAAAGACAGCAAAAATGAGACAACATATATACACAGAGACAAACAGAAGAGAAACTGAAATTCAGTCCAAAACGTGAACAGAAACGTTGGGACTAAAACATAAACTCTTCCTTCCTTTTCCATTCTTCAGCATGTCGTTTCGTGTTTGTTTTCTTCGTCAGAATCAACCTATTTGCTTTGTAGTGTTGATTAGTTATTGTTTTATCTTGGGAGACTATTGCCCGTTAAAGTAAAAGCATATATACGGGGCAATCTTGTCTTAAAGACATATAGTCATCTCTCGACTCAGCCACAGTTGTAACAATCCAGATTTTAGTGTTTCTTGATTTCAGGTTATCAAGATTCAAGACTCAACAAGCTTGCGGCAGTTCTGAATTGCCTATTTCTTTATCCTTTCGAACACTTGTAATAGTTATTTACTTCTCGTACTGCTTTACAATATCCAACAACTTTTTCATTTTTCAAAATTCATTTTCTACCGTATATTAGGACATAGAATATGTAATGACGGTGTAAATATATTTACTTAATAAGTTATATTTAATTAACTATAGGTAAATCTCTTACATAATAAATATTTTTCAGTAACCTTATATAAAAATAACTATCCTTTTGTCTTAACTTATATGATACTTTTAGCTTTCGTGATTCAAATTTCCTGATTTTGACCGTACATTAGAATATAAAATCTTTATATTTTTTAAAATATAATTTACATATTTTAAAATTACGTAAAAAAGTACTACAAATTACAATAGTTAATAATTCTAAATATTTAAATAATATATTAATTTTTTTTGTTAAAAAATTATTTGACTCTTGAAATTCACACATCATTACATCAATTGGGACGAAAGGAATAATATTTTATAGTAATAACTTTAAACTACATTGATGATGTAATATAATTTTACACTGAATGTAATTATATAAAATTAAAGTAAATCACAATACAAGGAAAAAATGCTTTGGATTAATTTGACATCTAGCTAGCAAATCTTTTTTTTTCCCCTGATATTCGCACAGTTGGAACTTTCTCCCTGATTCATATGCATGAACCACCTTTTTATTCTTAGATGCAAATTAAGGAGAAAACGTGTAAAATGAAGTACATACCTATTACCTAAGCTTTTCTAGATACCGTATTAACGTATAACGTCCCAATCACTTATCTTTATCCATTGAAACAAGTTCTGGAAACCATCAGAAGTATCACTTATCTTTATCCATTGACGTCAGGTCTAGCCACCCTCTGCTCCTTTTTTGCTAATACAACATAACTCATAGGCATGTACATAATAGTAAGGCGTACCACTGGGTTGTGGCTGATTGGGCGGACATGTAGTCACCGCCAAGCAATAACCGGCTAGGCAGATATATGATTTACCATCGAGCGATAGTTGATTGGGCAGATGAGCATTATCACTGTAGTTGGACATGATAAGATAACATAGAGTCTCGTATTTGGGTCGGGCACGACTGAGTACCTCTCTACGGCCGGGTATGCTATGAGATTGACCATGCTTGGACTGTAGTTGGACATGATATATGATTTACCAAGGGTTTGCATAAAGTGAGAAAACCTAATCAGTACAATTCAAGATGCCAAGAGCTCCTGTTGAGAGAAAGTTGGTGCTTGGTTTTCTACAAGTCGAGGAAAACTAATCAGAATGTAGAAGGAATTGATCCATGAGTCTTTTTTAATAATATCATGAAAGATCGAGCTTATATTATGAGAATCTAATTAATATCTGACTCTGCCAGTAATCAAAAAATTAATTAAAGCGTAAGAATACTCTCATTCATGTTACTATTTGGAACAGTGGACGACAAAGAAAAATGATGGAGAGTTGACCGAAATGTGCACTAAACACTTTTCCATAGATCTCCTCCAAATTGCTGGTGCCTGGTATGGATAATCTAATACAAGCCCTAGCGGCCGGAGATACATGATTGGAAGAGAATTCGATTGAATTACCTTTGTCAGAAAATTATATTGAAAAAATATTCTTTTTTGTACATACATAAATTATTGAATTTTCTTGACATAAGAGAATTTTCTATTATAGCATTAAAGGTGATGAATAATACTTAATTTGAAAATATAAATCCCAAGTGTGGTATTCTTAGATTTTTTAAACTTTAATTTCTTATTAGAATTTTTGACCTTGCTATCAAAGCTTCGTACTGTAGTACTTGCATGGCCAATTGGCCATTCGGTATGCTTTTGGCAGTAGATTTATAGAGTATCTTTATTTTCTTAACTTGTCCCACACTTAATTTAGACACTAACGTCATATTGTTCTTTGCACTACTCATATCTTATCGTGTAGTTTTTGCTATCCATATTCATAACATTAATATTTTCAATATTTTGCATGATTGTCTTGCTCCATATATGAAGTTTGGAGTGCGTTGCGATAATGTAAAATTTGAAACAACTTCCTAGTACCAGACAAATTTGCTTGGGTATAACAATTATTAGGGGTGTTCACGAAATACCAAAAACTGAAGAAAAAAACTGACGATTTTTTAATTTGGTTTAATTTTGGTTTTTAATTTTAAAACCGACAACAATATTTTGTTTGGTTATGATTTTAAGAAAATAAGTTGGTTTTTAAATGTTGAAATCAAAACATAAAATAACCATTCCAAGCAACAAATTAAGTTTTTGACAACATAAAGAAAAATAATTATGAAACAAATTGTTGGAAATTTGCCTTTGGCGGGAGTTGCGACCGACCAACTTTAACGGCTTAAACACTAGTGTAACGTATGTTGGAGAATCCGGTTCTTCACACATGCATGATCTACTAAGTACGTAGATAACCGTAGGGCCAAGAATCGTCAAATTTCATTGAGAAATGAAAGAGATATTGGTTCACGAAGTAAGGTGTTTGAAGCATGGAAAGTGTGGTATTGTGTGTAATTCTCCCTCATCGGTAGAGGAAGAAAGAATTGTTGTGTATATAAGATTCGAAATTGGTTTGGGGTTTGGGACCCCAAGGGGTATCCCATGTGTTTAAAGGAGGGAGGACCTAGATGTGCTTCGGTTCGAGGAAAGACCACACGCGCGCCGCCCGCCCGTCCCGTCCGGTCCGGTTCCGAGTTCCGGGTTCTCGGGTCACGGGTCACGGGTCGTGGGCTGTGGGCTGTGGGCTGTGGGCCAGAAGTACAGTTTGATCCCAGAAGTTTCAGATATACAGTTTGGACCGAATTCTTTCGGATGTGCGGTTTGGTCCCCGAAGTTTCCAGAAAATCGAATTTCGACGGTCAAAAACAGAAATGCCAAGCACTCAATTCAGCCATTTATTTTGGCTGAATTACTCCTCCTATAATGGCCAAAACAGTTGGTCTTTCTCCCATTTAAGTTGGTGACTTTACTACCTCCATAATGGCCATTATTTGGCTATTATGGAGGCGTTTTCAGCGATAAACAGCCCCTCCCTCTCCTATATAAACACCCCATTACACCATTGTTGAGCACTAAGACATATGCACGAAAATACATAAACAGATGCAGAAAAACAAGGCACGAAAATACACAACCGAAATAGTTTTCTTCCTACAACTTCCAAGCATCATTTCGTTACTCAATATTCTTCACGGTAGCTCTTGAGTTTCCTTTGCTCAAGGGTTCCATTGTTGTTTTATCTTGGGAGACAAATTGTCCGGGACGTATAAAGGATACATACGGGGCAATATTGTCTTAAGGACAGAGTGCTACACTCGACTCAAAGCAAAAACATTTTACATTTTTCCGTTTTCTACAAAACTGGAATTTCAGTTTTTACTTGTGTAACGATTGTAATTTCAGATTCCATGTTGAATTATTGAAATCTTTATTTATCCTTTCGAATACTTGTAATAGTTAAATACTTCCCGTACTGCTTTATAAAGTACCATAGAGCAAAACTCCCAACAACTTAAGACAATATCCGTATAGTATTACTATTAGTGTTCGAAAGATGTCGGTCAAAAGTTGTGTGACCAAATCTGGATATGGAAATGGTTTTCTTGGAGAAGAGAGTGATGATGATGAACGTGTTCATGGTGTCACCGCTACCAAGACTGGTGGAAACAAGCGCTCTCGAGAGCCTGAGGATGTCAACTGGGACAAGAGGAGAAGAGTGAAGATGTTATTCTATCTTGTAGTAGAAGGCCTATATCGTCCCGGACAAAGGATCCGAATAATGGTGAGAAGGAAATGGACACTCAGTCTGATGAAGTGACTGAAGTGAGCCAGAATCCGAAATTGGGATAAGTAGTTTTTCTTACTTGTCAAGAATAAAGATTAAATTATGTCTGATTAAAAAAAATGGATTAAAGTAAGGAGGAATATGAAAATAATTTATATTCCTTACGCTTTAACAAATCAGAAGTTTAATCTCATCTTCTTTCCCGTTTAAAGATTGGATTTTGTAAACAACTTAAGAAGATCCGTTCTTTTAAGTGTAATTATTAAAGTGTGTAAAGTATGTCGCACATACAATGGAGAAAGATCCACTAACTGTGTGAAAACTCTTACCACTCTTAAGTAAGCGCCAAGAATTATCTGGGCACCAATCATAACGGAAGAAGACTAAAAGCTAAAGACGTTGAGCCCGTCATACTATTTGGCGAGAAGATCCTTCATAGGATGATATTGGACACTCGGTCATAAAAAGCCTCCGGCGACCGGGAGTGGGCCAAAATTCCTTTGATATGATGATATTGGACACTCGGTCATATAAAGCCTCCGGCGGCGGAGTGGTGCCGAGAATTCATTTCATAGGAAAAGTAATGGACACCTAGTAAGGTGGGCCGAGTTTCCAGGTCCTAAATGATCTGAAGGCCTAAATAAAGGCAGTAAAGAAATTGGACACTCAGTCTGCCAAAGCAACTAGAGTGGACCCGAGTATCGAGATCACATATGATCCGGTTACGCCCTAACCACGGGCAAAAGGTTGTTCATGTGAAGCAACGCCACCTCTAAAATCCAAGGGGCTGGATAGGTTGTCCTCAATAGGACTTCAAGGAATGAGATCACTCTAAAAGAGGTGATACATGTTCCTAACTTGGTTAAAGGACGTTGTTGGTCAAATCTGATTTGAGACTAGTCCAACAGGTCCGTAATAACTAACAGTGGTACAATATGTCTATAGCTAAATGAATGATATATAGCAAGTCATTCAAAAGCTAATGATGTTGAGATTGTTGCCTACTGTCGACATAAACCCTCAAAATGAATGTGAGGTAGACGAAGAGGCAAAATCACCTTTCCAAATTCCGTCAAGGGAATAGCGAAAGAAGCACCGCTCCTCTAGAACTTAGTCACACCTACTTGGGTGATTTGAAGTTTATACAAAATAGAGGAGGGAGACAAGTACGTTGTGATCTTCATTGATGATGGTACAACGTATGGAATCCTTTGTTTATTGAAAAGCAAAGATGAAGTTGTTGAAGCCTACAAAGCAGAAGTTGAAAATCAACTAAGCCTACGGATTGAGAAATTCGTAGTGATAGAGGGGGAGAATGTGAAGCATCGTTCATTAAACGACTGCTCATTACTCAGCTCAGTCTAACGGTGTTAGCCAAGCGCTAAGTCATACGCCCAAATTATGTGGGGCACGTCGATCCTTACCGCTAATGCGATTCTCAATAGAACTCCGCATAAGGATAAGGGTAACCCTCCGTGTGATACATGGAAAGGATCTCACATACAAATGTTGTGATGTGGGGTGGTTTCATACCTAAGACCGTAGATTGCATATTCACCGGATCCGCAAATAACAAGTAGTGTTCATCGCCTCTTCGCGTCAAAGAATGTCGAATTCTTAGAAGATAACTTTTCTTGAAAAAGGAAAAAGGAGTAATTGCTCAAGGTTAACAAGAACCCGCGAGGGCCTGACTGTCCGGAACTAGACGTTCCGTATCTACAGACTCGAAAGTTGCCGGCTATCCGGAACTTAATATTCCGATCCGCAGAACTCGGGATTCTAGATGTTGAACCGAGACAGAGCAAAGAAGGGGACAAAGACTTGTTCCAGTCCTTCTAGCTTGTATGGTTAATAATGAACCATGAACAATTAACAAATAATTGTTATCTCCAAAAGCGCTGCTTTGGAAAGAAGCTAAAGAGAGAAATAGATTCCATATATAGAACCATACTCGTGTAATAGTTAATCTTCCTCCGGAAAAGAACCTTTGGGTTGTAAAAAGTGCTCCCCCGTGAGTAGCTTCACATCCAGGGCCATTGTATTCTTACATGGCATGGGTGTTGAAACGACCTTCCAAACCGGAGAGTTGGAAGAAGAGGATCGAATTGGTTGCCGAACTGTTGGGCTTCTTCCCGAACTTTCATTTTGGTCCCCGAAATGTTAACATTTTGGTCCCGAAAGTCTCGATAAAACAGAAACAATGAATCGATCACGAAACATTGACTCGAAGTTAGAAAGCCAACAGTTGGAAAACCAACAGTCTTAGAGTGAAAATCATATTGAAACAAAGTCTCGATATGAAAGATATGAGTATCACAAATGACATCTTAGGAATTGGATTTCTAAGACATCTAACGGATCGGTCGATAGTTGATGAGCCTCGTTGAAGCCACCAATAGATATGAATCATAGAAGCTGATTGGAATCATGGTGCACCCATAGACAAGGAGCGATATGCTTAGGTCACGTGTAGTTCAATGTATTGTACACACTACAACCGACACCGGTATCGTCCAACAAACAGATCAGTTGAACTAAGGTTCACCGATGATCTTAATACATGATCAATAGAAGGCGTTAAGTCGGATATGACGATATCCGAATTATTCGCTTATCTACGGATTATAGTATTCGGATGTCCAGCGGTTCCGAGAGAACACGGTGATGCAACCGGACATCGATCGAAGAACACCAAAGTCACAAGTAAATGTGTATGGTGGGTCTTGGAAAATCCTCTAAGCAAACTTGCATCGACCGATTCATGATGGTATCGGAGTTTATCGCTTTATACAAAGCATGAAAGAAGTTGAGTAACTTCACGACTCATTAGAGGACGTCCCTTATTGGGAGAAACCCGTGCCTTCAGCAGTTCTACATCGTGGCTAGCCGGTCGGCTTTAGGAAGGACACGGATGACGGCGTCTGGACATATCGTCACGATCCGTCGGAGACATAAGACCGTATGGCGTTGATCATCACGGGTGTCACTTCCTTATTTACTAACTAAGGGACTACCGGAGATCAAGTGTTTCGCCTGTCTAGGGGAATGGGCTTAAAACCCAAAATATACGAACCAATACGGTGGAAACCCAACCTTACGAACCGGAGATCCCGTAATTTGGTTCAATGGGAAAACTAAGTTGTAAAGGTTCGGTTGATCGCTTCGGTCGAAGCATGAGCACTTCGGATAGTGATTTCGAAAAGAAACACCAAATCCAAAGCCGTTCCCGCGATAGACGTTAAGTGCTATCTCGTCGTATGGGTAAAGGTTAAGTTTTCAAAACTCGTAATGATCCTCAACAGAGTTGAGGTTAGGTCTTTGAGAAACTTTTAATGGTTCCTAACACTTGTGAAGTGGGGTATAGCAGGATACCTTGTAGGAGACCACCTATTTAAGTGCGAGGACGGGCCGCCTCAAATTGAACGCACTTAAGAATCCAAGACGTTGTCCATGGCCAAAACGGACAAAACATTACGAAGAAGAGAGTAAGGGAATTTGTTGTGTTGGTACCGTTGTCTTGGCTTACACTAAACACCGACGGTTCAAGACATCACGTTCACCGCGCAAAGTAAGTAAGTCCGATGGTATTCAACTATGGAAGGTTCAAAGCCGAGGCTACCTCTCCTTATGCAACATCGGTCCGCTGAAATATTCTTTGGAAATGAAAAGACACCATGTGAGTGCGCCAAAATCTCTTTCAAGAGGGGATTGTTGGAAATTTGCCTTTGGCGGGAGTTGCGACCGACCAACTTTAACGGCTTAAACACTAGTGTAACGTATGTTGGAGAATCCGGTTCTTCACACATGCATGATCTACTAAGTACGTAGATAACCGTAGGGCCAAGAATCGTCAAATTTCATTGAGAAATGAAAGAGATATTGGTTCACGAAGTAAGGTGTTTGAAGCATGGAAAGTGTGGTATTGTGTGTAATTCTCCCTCATCGGTAGAGGAAGAAAGAATTGTTCTGTATATAGGATTCGAAATTGGTTTGGGGTTTGGGACCCCAAGGGGTATCCCATGTGTTTAAAGGAGGGAGGACCTAGATGTGCTTCGGTTCGAGGAAAGACCACACGCGCGCCGCCCGCCCGTCCCGTCCGGTCCGGTTCCGAGTTCTCGGGTCACGGGTCACGGGTCGTGGGCGTGGGGCGGGTCTGTGGGCCGAAGTACGCGTTTGATCCCGAAGTTTCGATATACGCTTTGGACCGAATTCTTTCGGATGTGCGTTTGGTCCCCGAAGTTTCCGAGAAAATCGAATTTCGACGGTCAAAAACAGAAATGCCAAGCACTCAATTCGGCCATTTATTTTGGCTGAATTACTCCTCCTATAATGGCCAAAACAGTTGGTCTTTCTCCCATTTATGTTGGTGACTTTACTACCTCCATAATGGCCATTATTTGGCTATTATGGAGGCGCTTTTCAGCAAGAAATTGCCCCTCCCTCTCCTATATAAACACCCCATTACACCATTGTTGAGCACTAAGACATATGCACGAAAATACATAAACAGATGCAGAAAAACAAGGTGCACGAAAATACACAACCGAAATAGTTTTCTTCCTACAACTTCCAAGCATCATTTCGTTACTCAATATTCTTCACGGTAGCTCTTGAGTTTCCTTTGCTCAAGGGTTCCATTGCATTGTTTTATCTTGGGAGACAAATTGTCCAGGACGTATAAAGGATACATACGGGGCAATATTGTCTTAAGGACAGAGTGCTACACTCGACTCAGCAAAAACATTTTACATTTTTCCGTCTTCTACAAAACTGGAATTTCCAGTTTTTACTTGTGTAACGATTGTAATTTCAGATTCCATGTTGAATTATTGAAATCTTTATTTATCCTTTCGAATACTTGTAATAGTTAAATACTTCCCGTACTGCTTTATAAAGTACCATAGAGCAAAATCTTTTTTTTCCCCCTGATATTCGCACAGTTGGAACTTTCTCCCTGATTCATATGCATGAACCACCTTTTTATTCTTAGATGCAAATTAAGGAGAAAACGTGAAAAATGAAGTACATACCTATTACCTAAGCTTTTCTAGATACCGTATTAACGTATAACGTCCCAATCACTTATCTTTATCCATTGAAACAAGTTCTGGAAACCATCAGAAGTATCAAAAAAAAAATTGGGATTCGAGTGAGCCACTGTTATAGAGAAGGGAACCAAGTTGCAGATTTCTTAGCAAAATTTGTCTCCGTATCTAATTAGAATCTCCTCACTCATTCCATCTCTCATCTGCCTAAACAAGCAAGAGGCTCTTTTCAGCTAGATAAGTGGCAATTGCCTAGTCTTAGATGTAAATATGACAAAGCCAACTTTTTTGTGGTCATTAATTAAAATAATTAAGGGAATTTTTTTTATATTTTTCTAATAAGATTACTATCATAATTACATTTGTACAAGAATTTTACAATATATGGTAAGTGATTACCGTATATATATTCTATCAGTTGTTTTGTTGATATAGCAGAAGGCACTATAATAAATGATGTTGTAAGCCTTTTGGTCCCCGTGGGGTGATTAAATTAAATTATTTCTAAATATAAACTGATATTTTTTTCATAAAAAATAAATGAAAGAGTATCATACAGATATTGAAAGATGTCATTATTTAAAGGAAAAATGGTAAAATTTGTCCTTCAACTATGTTTTATGGAACAACATTGCCCTCCGTCAAACTTTGGGATCAAATATACCCTCACCGTTTGCAAGCTTGTTAATTTTGCCCTCGGATTGACGGAAATGTGTGTTGGACGCCACGTCGGATCCATGTGGACGCCACATCGGATCCACATCGGCAGACCACCACTACAAACTGCCGACACTGCCATCTCCATTAACTGTCAGCCCACCGCCGGCAAAACTCCACTAGCCGACCTTACCACCGCCACAACACCAACACCAACGACCCCAAAATGCCACCAAAATCACCACTGTTTCACCAACAGCCTACCAAACCAGCGAACCCAACCAACACCACCATTTTTTCTTCCGCGTCGGAGGCGCCATCTTCGGCGAGCTCCAATCACTATACCACCCTGACAAACAACAACAACGACAAGCCACCGCTACACTACCTCTTCACTGTCATCGACGACCATCCCACGAACACACAGCCCCAACCAACCCCCTCCCTAAACATATATCACTGTCACCACCACTCGCCAATCCACGCACCATCGGTCACCATTTCTACTCCAAATCAAACCAACCCCCTAAACACCTGTCACCGTCACCACGACACCGCCACAACACTATTGCTCCACCATGCTACTGCCTCCCTCTCATCTCACTCTCTCTGCTTTTATTATTTGTGCCGTCATCGGAATTAATCACCGGATAACTGGCGACGAACCACTAATATTAGATCTAATTGGGTCTTGTAATTTTTGGCGTCACTCCGGCGGTTTACCGTGGAAGTGACGCCGATGGGGTCGTTGTTGTTGGTGTTGTGGCGGTAGTAAGGAAGATATGAGAGAGGGAGCTCAATCCAGTCCATTAATACCTCGTCATCGAAAAGCCCGAGAAACTCCGCGGCGAGATGCTGGATCTCAAGCATGCCGATGGAACTCAACCGATAGTTTCAACACAATCAGCAATCAAAAACCGAAACCTCTAATTAGTTTGGGTATACCGACGTGGATCCGATGTGGCGTACAACACATATTTCCGTCAATTCAAGGGAAAATTTAATAAGTTTGCAAACGACGAGGGTATATTTGATCCCAAAGTTTGACGGAGGGCAATGTTGTTTCATAAAAAATTGTTGGAGGTGAAACTTGATCCTTTTTCCTTCTTTAAAAAGTATTACTAGTAATTAAATACGTATTTAATACATACGATAGTCCTGTGATAGTTATATATATCTCTCTCACTCTATTGATGTCGGCTCACGTTAGTTAACGTGCGCATGTGAGGTAAACCATGGCGAAGGGGAAGAAAAAAGGTAGAGGACAAACTCAAAATCCAGTGCAAGGGAAAGGTCGAGGTAACATAAGACCTCGCAAGGTCCCCCTTGCAACATTTGTTAACTCTGTAGAAGCAAAATGTGTTGGAAATACCTATATAGGCATGCACATAATAGTAAGGCGTACCACTGGGTTGTGGCCGATTGGGCGGACATGTAGTCACCGCTAAGCAATAACCGGCTAGGCAGATATATGATTTACCATCGAGCGATAGTTGATTGGGCAGAGGAGCATTATCACTGTAGTTGGACATGATAAGATAACATCGAGTCTCGTATTTGGGTCGGGCACGACTAAGTACCTCTCTATGGCCGGGTATGCTATGAGATTGACCATGTTTGGGCAGTTATGCAGTTACCACCAGTCGGACAGTTATGTATCGTCGGTTATCACTGGTTGGGCCGACATGTTATCTACCACCGGATAGGCAGTTATGTACCGTCATTTATCACCGGTTGGGAAGGCATGTTCTCACCACCGGACTATGGCTGGATGGGCAGTCATACGTTTACCACCAGTTGGGCAGTTATGTATCGTTAGATACCATTGACTAGGCAGACATGTTATTTACCACTAGTTAGTCGGGCAGTCGAGCAAGTAGAACTAGGGTGTTGACGTAAAGGTATTGATAAGGATATACGATAAGCGAGATCGTGGTATATGTTGTAGCCTCAGTGGTATTTCAGAGACTCAGGTTGACTCGAACCTCTCTTTTCTCTTATGATTATGCACTATTATGTTTTATTTTTTCCACCTTACATATTCAGTACATTATTCGTACTGATGTCCCTTTGTCTGGTGACACTGTGTTTCATGCCGCACAGGTTCAGGTAGACAAGGAGAGGACCCACTCCCGTAGATCGTGTGCAGATATCAACGTTTGTTGGTGAGCTTCATTTCCTTCTGGAGTGTTGCCGAGTCGGGTCATGTATATACCTCTTTTGCTATTTTGGGTATGTCAGGGCCATGTACCAACTTATGTTTGGTATTGACAAACTCCTAGAGTCTTGTAGACAGGTTCTATGTTGTACAGTTTTTCGGTAAGGCCTCGTCCGCCTTGGTTTGAATATATCTGTTAGGTTAGGCTCTTCTGCTTGTAGGATTTCACGTTGGGTACATTACAATTATTATTTGGAGGTCTTGTCGGCCTAGATGGATATATCTTGTGCTATGATATGCAGGTGGTTCGCTCGGGCCGTCCAGGCGTCGAGTACCGACCACACCCCCAAGGTTAAGGTGTGACATTTATGTACATAGTGATGACCTTAACTAGCAAAAAGTTAGGGTTCAAAATAAAAAATGATTATCTTGCTTGCATTTGGTTAGGGTTCAAATCTATTTTCATCAAGTTACTACAGATACATAATTTTCTGAACGTTGACTAAAATAAACAGAGATACTAAATTCAAATATCACCTCTATTTATCATCATAAAAAACCTTTTACATGTTTAGCCTTTTGGGTTATAGCTAATAAATATTTTATGTAGCACCCCTACCCACCCCAACCATTTGATTATGATCAATGAAAGTACTAATGTAATGAACTCAAATTCAATGTGACAGTAATCAGTTTCTCAACTATATTAATAAGACTAAAGTTCAATTACAATTTCATAAAATAAATGCAACAACTCAAATGTCAAAAGTCTAAACGGAAGTACATAAATATTGAAAGTAAGAAGTGGGATAAATTGTAGAAGGAGATGAGGAACTAGATTAAGAGAAAGCGGGATGAGATTGACAGACTTTGGCTAATCATCACACTGTGCCTAACACATTCTTTTTAATTGCTAGTTTTTTTTCAATCAGTTGCTAATTGGGATGGATCCCGAATCAACCTTTGTGAGGTTCTTCTGGTCTTATTTGTCAGCCCAATATTTGCTTGTGTGACATCCTAAAGGTATTGACGTTGGGCTTGGGCTGATTTATAACAGCATAGCTTTACTCCTACCATATTGACTAAAAGTTGAATTTTACCAAGGGTTTGCATAAAGTGAGGAAACCTAATCGGTACAATTCAAGATGCCAAGAGCTCCTGTTGAGAGAAAGTTGGTGCTTGGTTTTCTACAAGTCGAGGAAACTAATCAGAATGTAGAAGGAATTGATCCATGAGTCTTTTTTAATAATATCATGAAAGATCGAGCTTATATTATGAGAATCTAATTAATATCTAACTCTGCCAGCAATCAAAAAATTAATTAAAGGGTAAGAATACTCTCATTCATGTTACTATTCGGAACAGTGGACGACAAAGAAAAATGATGGAGAGTTGACCGAAATGTGCACTAAACACTTTTCCATAGATCTCCTCCAAATTGCTGGTATGGATAATCTAATACAAGCCCTAGTGGCCGGAGATACATGATTGGAAGAGAATTCGATTGAATTACCTTTGTCAGAAAATTATATTAAAAAAATATTCTTTTTTTTGTACATATATAAATTATTGAATTTTCTTGACATAAGAGAAATTTCTATTATAGCATTAAAGGTGATGAATAATACTTAATTTGAAAATATAAATCCCAAGTGTGGTATTCTTAGATTTTTTGAACTTTAATTTCTTATTAGAATTTTTGACCTTGCTATCAAAGCTTCATACTGTAGTACTTGCATGGCCAATTGGCCATTCGGTATGCTTTTGGCAGTAGATTTATAGAGTATCTTTATTTTCTTAACTTGTCCCACACTTAATTTAGACACTTATGTCATACTGTTCTTTGCACTACTCATATCTTATCGCGTAGTTTTTGCTATCCATATTCATAACATTAATATTTTCAATATTTTGCATGATTGTCTTGCTCCATATATGAAGTTTGGAGTGCGTTGCGATAATGTCATATTTGAAACAACTTCCTAGTACCAGACAAATTTGCCTGGGTATAATAATTATTAGGAGTGTTCACGAAATACCAAAAACCGAAGAAAAAAACTGACGATTTTTTTATTTTGTTTAATTTTGGTTTTCAGTTTTAAAACCGACAATATTTTGTTTGGTTATGATTTTAAGAAAATAAGTTGGTTTTTAAATGTTGAAATCAAAACATAAAATAACCATTCCAAGCAACAAATTAAGTTTTTGACAACATAAAGAAAAATAATTATGAAACAAATACCCTTTAGTTATGATCAGTAGCTATTACTATTACACAAGCATACTCAATCTGTTGTCTCCCTTAATTAACTAAGGACGTTACACTTCCTTTCTAATTTCTTCCTTATTTCACATCACTATATTAATAGAATATGAAGTAGCCTCTATTCAACCATTCTATATTTTTCGACACTAACTATAAATATGTATATCAGAATATTCGAACGGTTCTAACATTTGATTTTGTTAAACAAAGGTAATATACCTGTGATATACACTGAATATACAAATAAAGATATATCACAGTATACAAAAGCAAAGCGATGAAAGTGCGGTACCAAAGAGTGGAGCGATGGCGGCCCAAAGAAATGGCGTGGGCAATGGCCCAACTCGTCCGTGCCCATCACGGTACTAGGGCGAATATCGGTGGACATAGTTGTATATTAAGGAAAGTATATTGTGTGTATATTGTAGTATATTTGTTACCTAGATTAGGATATACACTTACCATATTTAGGATATACACTTACCATAGTTGTATAGTTAGAATTATGGTAGAATAAGGTCTTAGGAATAGAATAGGAATAGGATTCTCCTATTTTGTAACTGGTATATATATCTATTCAATCAATGAAAATAATCAAGAGGATTATTTCTTTCATGGTATCAAGAGACTAGGTTTCACAAAAGTTTTTCTCTCCCAACTTTTGTCCTCTCTTTGTGTTGGCCGAGACACCCCACCCCCCTCGGGTTTCTCTTCCAATATTTGTCTTCCGCTTTCCAATACCTCTCTTAAATTACCCTTCCTTCTTTGTTCTTTCAATATGTCTAAGAACAATTATCACCCTGCCCTCACGGTTTCCAATATCAAGAGTTGTATCCCTATTGTCCTTGAGATGGAAAACGTCCAATATGCGACGTGGGCGGAGTTGTTTAAAATTCACGCTATCTATTATAAAGTTCTTCATCACATCATTCCTCCCGCTAGACCCCTTCCTGCGGAGGATCCGGAGTTATGGATTACACTTGATGCTACCGTTCTCCGGTGGATCTACGCCACTATTTCAGTGGACCTTCTACAGATGATTATTGAGCCGGATACCACGGCTATGGCTGCATGGAATAGACTGCATGCCATATTCCAAGACAACCAACATTCACGTGTCGTCACACTCGAGCAGGAATTCTCTCTCGTTCGAATGGATGAATTTCCGAACATTTCTGCATATTGCAAGAAAATAAAGGAGTTGGCGGATCAACTCCGTAATGTTGGCGCACCACTAATGAATAATCGTCTAGTTCTACAGTTGGTTGCCGGTCTTTCGGAGGCCTATAATAGGGTTGGAACTCTCCTTCGCCAAAGCAACCCTCTTCTTGACTTCTATCAAGCTCGTTTCATGCTTACTTTGGAAGAAGCGGGTTTGGGTAAAAAGGCGGCTATCGGAGCAAGCCCCGTCGTCATGGTGGCGTCCTCTCCTAGTTCTTCGGGTTTTGTGAATAATTCGGGCCAAAACCATAATAATGGTGGCGGCAGGAATAATCGCAAGAATAATAACAAAAACCGCGGGGGCAAATGCGGCGGTTCTAGTGGCGGTTCCGGTGGTCAACAAGCAGGCGGTGGGTCCCATCCAGGGAACAGTGGCCCACCACCCCCTGGGCCCAGCAGTGGGCCCATGGCAGTGGGGCTGGGGCAGTGGGTTGTGGGCCAATAACCCTTACCATCCAGCGGCCAGTGGGCTGGCCAATAGTCCAGGCCCAACACCCAGCAGTGGCAGCCCACTGGCCAGTGGCCCAACAACAGCAACTCCAGCGGCTACGGCCCAACTCCATCACGGATAGGAGTTCTTGGGCCCCGACCTCCGCAAGCCTATCATGCAGTAGGCCCCACTCAGACTGATATCGAGGCCGCGATGCACACGATGGGGTTGACTCAATCGGACCCAAATTGGTACATGGACACCGGGGCCACTACTCACATGACTTCCGAATCAGGTACTCTCTCCTCTTATTCTAATTTGACCACCCCTCGGGGTTTAATTGTTGGTAATGGCAACTCTATTCCAGTTCAGGGTTATAGTCAGAAAACGTTGTCTCCCCCCAATCCACCACTTTTCTTGAAAAATACTTTACATGCTACTAAATTGATTAAAAATTTAGAATATGTCCGGTAGTTCACTACTGACAATTCTGTTTCCGTTGAATTTGATCCTTTTGGTTTCTCTGTGAAGGATTTCAAGACAGGGAGTCATCTCATGAGGTGTGATAGTAGGGGGATCTCGTATCCTATCATGCCTGGGTTTCGGTCCATCGAGTCAAACCTTGCCGTCGCCTTTTGCAGCCATCTCTCCTTCCATGTGGCATGCTCGTCTGGGTCATTCAGGATCTTCTATTTTATCAGTTTTAGATAAAAATAGCTTTATTTCCTGTAAGGGTACGAGTCGTACTCCACTTTGTCATTCTTGTTCATTAGGGAAAATTGTTAAGTTGCCATTTGTAGACTCCAATTCTCATACTTCAATGCCATTTGATATTATTCATAGCGACTTATGGACGTCTCCTATTCTTAGTTCAGTGGGTCATCGATATTATGTTCTCTTTTTAGATGATTATTCTAGATTTTTGTGGACGTTTCCAATTGCGAATAAATCACAAGATTTTTCCGTCTTCATCAAATTTAGAGCGTTCATTCGTACTCAATTCGAAAGAGAAATAAAAAATATTCAATGTGATAATGGGAAAGAGTATGACAATAGGGAGTTTTGGGAATTCTGTGCTAAAAATGGGATCAATTTTCGGTTTTCGTGTCCTCATACATCTTCACAAAATGGGAAGGCCGAATGCAAAATTCGTTCCATAAATAACATTGTCTGAACTCTCTTAATTCATGCCTCCATACCTCCATATTTTTGGCATCATGCTCTACAAATGGCAACATATCTTCTTAACATAATTCCTTCTAAAGGTCTGACATATTCTTCCCCCCTCAAAATCTTATATAATAAGAACCCTTCTTATTCTCATCTTCGGATTTTTGGGTGCTTGTGTTATCCGTTATTCCCATCCACCACAATTAACAAACTTCAGGCTCGGTCTACCCCGTGTGTATTTTTGGGTTATCCGTCGAATCATTGTGGTTATAAGTGTTTTGATTTATCCTCCAAGAAAATCATAATCAATCGCCATGTCATTTTTGATGAAACTCAATTCCCGTTTACGAAAGTTCATACTCCCGAACCTAAGTCGTATAATTTTTTGGATGACCAAATATCCCCGTATATTATTCGGAATTTTTCGGACATCTCCCGTACCCAAAATCCTCCAGCGGGCCCACTGCCCGCTGGACCCACAGTACAGCCAAGCCCGGCAATTCCGTGGATGGAACAGTTCCAAGCAATTGGGCCGGTCCAGCCCCCACTCGGAACTACTCCAGACGAGGCTTCCAGTTACCGATTTGGGTCAGCAGGCCCACTGCCTGCTGGCCAGTCCGTCCCGACCCCAGAAAATTCTCAAAATTCCCTCAATTCTTCCTCGAGTCATAGACCGGTCACTCATAGTCAGCAGAGTATTTTTACACCTAAAAGACATTTTAATTTACATTCTGATGTCTCTAAATCTCCCTTGCCCCACAATCCTGTGTCCGCATTAAATGACCCTAATTGGAAAATTGCTATGACTGATGAATATAATGCTCTTATTGATAATAAGATGTGGGAGTTGGTGCCCCGTCCATATGGTATTAATGTTATCAGGTCTATGTGGATTTTTGCTCATAAGGAGAATTCAGATAGGTCCTTTGCTAGACATAAGGCGCGACTTGTTGGTGATGCTAAGACTCAGCAGGTTGGGATAGATTGTTGTGAGACGTTTAGTCCGGTGGTCAAACCGGCTACCATTCGCACTGTGCTTAGCTTGTCTATTTCAAAGACTTGGCCAATTCATCAGTTGGATGTCAAGAATGCTTTCCTACACGGTGATCTCAAGGAAACAATCTATATGCATCAGCCGTTGGGTTTCAGGGATCCAAACCGTCCTCATCATGTATGTTTGTTGAAGAAGTTCTTATATGGGCTTAAGCAGTCTCCAAGGTCCTGGTACACGAGGTTTGCTGACTTTGTTTCAACTATTGGGTTCACTCACAGCAGGTCGATAATTCCTTGTTCATCTACCGCCGTGGTTCGTCCTTGGGCCTACATTCTGTTGTATGTGGATGATATCATCTTGACTGCCTCTTCCGATGCCTTGCGCCAGTCTATCATGACCATGCTCAGGTCTGAGTTTGCTATGAAAGATTTAGGGCCTTTGAGTTATTTTTTGGGGATTACCGTCAAGCGTCATTCAGGTGGCTTGTTTTTGTCTCAACGAAAGTATGCTGCTGAGATCATAGAAAGGGCTGGGATGTCATCCTGTAAGTCCACTTCCATGCCAGTTGATGCAAACCCAAAGCTAAGTGCCGCAGCAGGTGCACCATACGAGGACCCGACCCGCTATCGCAGTCTTGCAGGGGCCCTCCAGTATCTTTACCTTTACTAGACCAGTAATTACGTATGTGGTTCAGCAGGTATGTTTATTCATGCATGATCCCAGGGTTGAGCACATGAATGTAATCAAACGCATCATTCGGTATCTTCAGGGGACACTGGACTATGGGTTGCACTTGTATCCTTCATCTACATCCACACTTGTCTCTTACACGGATGCTGATTGGGGTGGTTGTCCCGATACCAGACGGTTGACTTCTGGATACTGTATGTTCCTTGGCAATAACTTGGTCTCCTGGTCGGCAAAGCGTCAGGCAACTCTATCACGCTAAAGTGCAGAGGCAGAATATCGAGGGGTAGCGAATGTGGTCTCCGAATGATGTTAGCTACGTAATTTGCTTTTGGAGCTTCATTGTCCCATTCAGAAGGCAACCTTGGTATATTGCGATAACATTAGTGTCATCTACCTTTCAGGTAACCCAGTTCAACACCAACGTACTAAGCATATCGAAATGGACATTCACTTTGTCCGTGAAAAGGTTGCAAAGGGTTACGTTCGCGTATGCCATGTCCTGTCTCGTTATCAAATTGCAGACATCTTTACAAAGGGTCTACCAGCGGTTCTCTTTGAAGATTTTAGGGACAATCTCAGCGTTCGAAGACCGCCCGCTATGACTGCGGGGGTGTGTTAAACAAAGGTAATATACCTATGATATACACCGAATATACAACAAGTATATATCACGGGTATACAAAGCGATGAGCGGTGGCGGTACCCCGAAGAGAGTAGTGGCGACCCAAAGCAGTGACGTGGGCAATGGCCCAACTCGTCCAGGCCCATCACGGTACTAGGGCAGAATATCAGTGGACATAGTTGTATATTAAGGAAAGTATATTGTGTGTATATTGTAGTATATTTGTTACCTAGATTAGGATATACACTTACCATATTTAGGATATACACTTACCATAATTGTATAGTTAGAATTATGGTAGAATAAGGTTTTAGGAATAGAATAGGAATAGGATTCTCCTATTTTGTAACTTGTATATATATCTATTCAATCAAAGAAAATAATCAAGGGGATTATTTCTTTCAGATTTATTGGCTCCCTTCTTAGGAACAGTGACAATAAGCACTCCATTCTCCATTGATGATTTCACTTTATCAACCCTAGCATCGTCAGGCAAATTAAAAGCAGTTGAAAACTTCCCAATTCTTCGGTGAAAATGGTGCCAATTATCATATCCTTTTTGCTAATTGGGTTGGATCCCGAATCAACCTTTGTGAGGTTCTTCTGGTCTTATTTCTCAGCCCAATATTTGCTTGTGTGACATCCTAAAGGTATTGACGTTGGGCTTGGGCTGATTTATAACAGCATAGCTTTACTCCTACCCATATTGACTAAAAGCTGAATTTTACCAAGGGTTTGCATAAAGTGAGGAAACCTAATCAGTACAATTCAAGATGCCAAGAGCTTCTGTTGAGAGAAAGTTGGTGCTTGGTTCCTGGAGTTTCTGGAAAGATGATTTTGGCAACGACGGAAGGCAGAAAGTTTCTGCCTACTGTTTGGGCTGATTTCTGGAGCATTAACCAGCCATTACTTGGCTATTAACTCCTCCATAAACAACCATCCTTTAATGGCCATAAACCTGTCATTAACAATACTCACTAATGGCCATAAATCTGCCATTAACAACCCTCACTAATGTCATTAACATCCATGTTTTGGCAGTTGAGGAGTCCCTCCCTTATGCTATATATTGGAGTTTTTTGGCTCAATTGTGTTACACACAAACACACAAAAAGACAGCAAAAATGAGACAACATATATACACAGAGACAAACTGAAATTCAGTCCAAAACATGAGCAGAAACGTTAGGACTAAAACAGAAACTCTTCCTTCCTTTTCCATTCTTCAGCAAGTCGTTTCGTGTTTGTTTTCTTCGTCAGAATCAACCTATTTGCTTTGTAGTGTTGATTAATTGTTGTTTTATCTTAGGAGACTATTTCCCGTTAACGTAAAAACATATATACGAAGCAATCTTGTCTTAAAGACAAAGAGTCATCTCTCGATTCAGCCACAGTTGTAACAATCCAGATTTTAGTGTTTCTTGATTTCAGGTTATCAAGATTCAAGACTCAACAAGCTTGCGGCAGTTCTGAATTGCCTATTTGTTTATCCTTTCGAACACTTGTAATATTTATTTACTTCCCGTACTGCTTACAATATCCAACAACTTTTTCATTTTTCAAAATTCTCACGAAATATGAATCATTAATCATGTCTAGCTAAAACCTTATATCGTCTATAATCCTAACGAATAATATCCTGACATAACCATTTTGCTTGATTTAATTTTTTAATGTGTTCAAAAGATGAGTTCATTTTTTAATATTGATTTGTTTCAAAGCTTATGTCTCTTATTAGATCTCTTATTATAAGATCATGTACAATAAAATCCATATGTATTTCTTCTGGTATTGTTATTTTTGAGTTTTCTTTATGTTCTATTCTTTCTAGAATATCATGGTACATTTTTGGTACTAAATTTTCATTTCGTGTTGTTTCTTTATATGATGATTTCCTGTTAAGGCGTATACCATTTTTGTTTCTATACTTATGACTTTACTTCCTGGTGGCATCTTTATTCCATCTAGTTTATAGTATAATGTTAAAGCTAAGTCTTTATGTTCATCTTTTAACGAGATACTAAAATCAGGTTGTACTGTAAATTTTAACTTTTGGTATATTAAATTTCCTTTTATTACTGATATCAATGCATCTTGTAAATTTTCTAATATCCTGCCATCCAATATGTATATTTGTATCGGTGTATCTATATTTCTCTGAAAATATGCTTTTATTGTAAACTCTACACCTCCAAAATATATATTTCTGTATTTTTTGGCTTCTTTTGTTGATAATTTTGATAATTCTCTTTTTATTATTTCATCAGTTATTAGATTTATTCTGGCTTTTCCATTTACACTTGTTGTATCTATTATGTTTTCGTGTTTTTGGATTATATACCTTATTTCTTTATTTCTTTCGAATCATTTTGTTTTAAATATCTTTTTATCGATAATTCTTCTTGTTCATTTTGTATTTTTTGATACGTTTCTGGTTTAAAACTTAATGTTTGTGTTGTTCCTCCTTCATACTCATCCATCTGATAGTGTGTATTAAATAGATCTGTTGCTATTTCTTTTCCTTTATCCATGGGTTAATTCTTTAATAAGTTTGTATTGTTCTTTTATGACTTCGTGTAAATCTTTTATCTCACGATCCTTTTGATTATTTGTCTTAATCTTTTTTTTTCTGTTATGTGTGCTAATTGTCTTAACATATTTTGTTGTTTCCTTGATATTTCTTCACCCATAACAACTACTGGTTGTAGATAGATCTGGGTCTATATCTTTTATGAATTCATTATGTATTCTTATTTGTACTTGTGTTTGTATTATCTGTCTATATAACCTTGTTAATTCTTCCGAGCTTACGATTTTTTGGGTCTGGTCTAGGTCTTTTTCTATTGCAAATATTTTTATCCTATACATTCTTTCTAATTCTTTATTCTTCTTTATTTGTTTTAATAAAGTAACTTTTTTCTGACATAACCATTTTGCTTGATTTAATTTTTTAATGTGTTCAAAAGATGAGTTCATTTTTTAATATTGATTTGTTTCAAAGCTTATGTCTCTTATTAGATCTCTTATTATAAGATCATGTACAACTATTTCCGTATTTATTTCTTCTATTTGTCTACGCGTTGTTGCTGCATCTAAACATATTTTATTTATTTTTTCGAATTCTTCTATGTTATAGAATATTTTTTCTTCTTTCCTTTGATCTAACCATTCGTTTTGTGCTTTTAATAATTCTTCAGCTGTTTCCTTCATTGTTATTAAACGGCGTTTAATATCTCTACATCTCCATATCATTTTATTATACTTCACTATCTTTCTGAAAGAGTGAATAGTTCTCATTCTGAATTCCAATCTTTTGTATCAAACTGTTCTAAATTATTATCACTAGTCTCATCCGATTCATATTCATAACGTTTATTTGTATTGTAGTTATTAGTCCAATTCATATTTCTAGCAGTGTTTAGATCTGGTTCTGTCCTATTTATGGCTCTGATACCAATTTCGGGGCGGATCTCTTCCTCACCTGATAACCCTAAAGAGGGAAGAACATCGGTGGTATTTTCAGATTATTTCTAATATTATTACGATTATTGCGAAATTTAAGGTAATAACAAACAAGTATTATAAACACAATTGCTATAACCATTTTTAATTTAAATCAATCTATAATCTCTTCCAGATTCTTAATATCATAATCATAGAAATCCTACTTATTAAAACCATAATCACATAAATTAACTTATTAAATACATAATTAAAACATACTGGTAAAGAAACCATACCTTTTGCAGCAATCTTCGGATCACCGGAAATCTCAACTTCACCCTGGCAGCCTTCCCCTTTCTTGCTTCTCCGCGTTATGAGTACTATGGCCTAGGTGCTTAGGAGGTTTCTACAGTTCTTTCCAAGAATTCCAGCAAGAGTCAAGGTTTCTGAACTAATATGTGTTTAATTATATATTCTTCAAAGTTTATTTCTTGTTCTTATGATTTTTTGAAGTAGATCTTCTTAGATTACGATATTATTCTGTTAGGATTATAGACTGATATAAGGTTTTAGCTAGACATGATTAATGATTGATATGAGGCTATTAGTTTTCTGATTCTTAGAGAGAGAAAGTATTTTCTTGAGAGAGTATTTTAGAGAGAGGATATATCAAAGATTGAATTTGTATTTCGGAAAACTTGTTCTTCAACTGATACAATGAGGCTCTTTATATAGATAACCTCGGGGTGCTACAGTATTATGACCTTTACTGTGCTACTTTTACTATGCGACCTTTACCGTGCGACCTTTATTGTGGTGCTACAGTTTTCGGCGGCTTTACTATTCCTGCTACTATTTATGCTATAATACAAGCTAAATTATTACATTTGTCACAATTCTTTTTCGTTGATCTTTGCTGATATCTTCTTTTGTCTTTTTGTACCTTTAAGACTGATATGTTTGGAATCTTTCTTTTGATTCGTTGCTGTCATCTTCATTGTCTCTTTCGAAGGCTGATATGTTCGGCATCCTTTTCTTTCTTTTTTTTTGCTGTCATTTTCATTGTCCCTTGTTTTTCTTTTTTTTGATAATATTCTTGCTGTTATGCTAATATCATTTTGGGCTTATGTGATAAATCACATTGGGCCAGATTGTTATGCTATTATGCTGATATATCACGTAGTTGAACTACATGATCCTTGATGAAGTAATATGATGGGTTTTATCGTAGTAAAACTACATTATTCCCCACCAGGCTATTATGCTATTAAGAGAACGGATCACTGGATCCTTCTTCTTTTATGCTCATAACTTGTTTCATACTCATATCTCATAGAGCTACTGGCTTCCTTTTCTGTTTGGTTATGGCTTGGTATTGTTCCATTGTTTCTTTGGCATGTTTATGTTTTAAATTTATTATTCTGTTCATCATGTTGGTAAGTTCTACTGTGTCCTGGATTATTATATCGTGATTATAATATATGGTAACTAGTTCTTCTACTTCTCTTCCTTTGGTAGTCCCAATGATACTTGCCTTTCCTGCTTTGATCATATCTTCTAGTCTTCCTACTAGGGTTGCTAGTCCAATGGCTCTTTTGTTGCTTAGCCATCCTTGAAACCGATTTATTTTACATGGCATTTCTTTTTTGGAATCAGTATTATCTCAAAGTAATGCTAGTATTCCTTCCTTCTTTGAACAGTTGACATAAAACAATGGGTTTTCCTGTCAAGTCTGTAGAAGCATCAAATATTTGTATTCCATATATTCCTGGTCTGAATGTTTCTCTCATAGATTGGACTGATTGGTATATGGTATTTGGTAATTTTGATATGCTGTTGAGGGTGTCATCTACCATGATTTTGTCTAGAAATCCATATTTAAAATGTTTATAGGCAATATTTGGGTCTGTTTTCTCAAGACATAAATATCTTGGATACTTACTGAATATTGAGGCTCGTAATATGTTGGGGTTGGATTTATAAGTGTAATATTTGGTAATGGCTTCATAAGTGGTAATGATTTCTGGTGAAAACGTCAATTTTTCAACCATGGATAGTATTTGTGATGTTGATATTTGGGATGTTGTTGGTAGGTGTGCTAGTCTTGAACTGAAAGTAGGATAACTTGTAGTCTCCATGGTATCTCTTGGAGAGCTTCTTAGGTTTTTGTAGGTCTGGTAATCTGACATACATTCTTTCAGTTGATCAATAAGGCTGTTATTCTGTTTGAGTATTCCTTCTAGTTCTTGTATTTTGGTTGTCATAACTTGGTTGCTGCTGATAACTTCATTTATTATATTGCTGATGTAGTCTTCAAAGTTGTCACTGTTAACTGACATCCAGATATCTGCTTAAAAATTCAGCTAGAAGATTCTTATTTCCAGATATATTTTTTACGATAAAATCATAACAATAAAAGAATGATTGCCATTTCCTTCTTTTATTCAATTCTGATAATGGGTCTATTTTATTAGTAATAAATGCTCTTATCTGTGTGTTATCAGTTCTGACAACGAATTTTACTGGTAGTAAATGATAATGAAATCGTTTTATTCCGAATTTTACGGCTAATAATTCTTTTTCATTGATATGATAATTCTTTTCATTTGGCTTCCAAGTTCCACCTCCGTATCCGCATATTAATGGTTTTTCTTTGTCTACGTCATCTTTGTCATATGCTATGAGGATTGTTCCCCAACCTATGTCACTGGCATCTGTAAAAAGTTCTAATTGGTCTTTATCTGTTGGTATTCTATGTTTTGGTAAATCTGTTACTCTTTCTTTAATATCTTTTATTGCTTTATCATGTTCTTCTTTCCATTCAAATGCTTTATTTTTTCCTTTGATTAGATCTTGTAATGGTTTTCTTAGAGATGATAAGTTTTTAATATGATCTGAGGCATAGTTTACTATCCTTAGAAACTGTTGTACTTCTTTTTTGTTTTCTAGTTTATCTTTAAATTTTTTAATTCTTGTTACTATGTGTTCTTATAGTTGGAATCCATCTTTATCTATTATATATCCTAAATATTCTATATTATCTTTAAAAATTTCATATTTCTTTTCAGATAACAAGATTCCATGTTGTTTTATGGTTTTTATAAATTCTTCTAGGTGTTTAATATGATCTCCTAGATTATCACTGTATATTAATATATCATCGACATATACTATACAATATTCTGTTAATTTTTTAAACACTTGATCCATTCTTCTTTGTAATATTTGGGGTGCGTTTTTTAATCCAAAGGGTAATACATTCCACTCATAATGTCCTTGAGGGGTACTAAAAGTTGTTAAAGGTTTTGATTCCCTGGTTAATTTTATTTGCCAAAATCCACTCTTACAATCAAACTTACTAAACCATTTCTTATTCCCTAATCTATTAATAAGATTTATTTTATATGGTAAAAAATATCCATCAAATATTGTCTTTTTATTTAGTTCTCTATAGTCTACAACTATTCTAGATTTACCTCTTTTTTGTTCAATATGTTTTCTTACTAGGAAGGCTGGACTGCTATGTAAACTTCTACTTTCTTGTATTAGTTTTAAATCTAGTAGTTCCTTTAGTTGCGTCTCGAATTCCTTTTGATCTGTTGGACTATATCTAATAGGTTTACATCTGATAACGTCATTAGGAGTTATTAACTTTATTTCAGCATATATTTTTTCTCTTTCCCATAACTGTATTGGATTTTCTCCAAAGTTTACTTTTAACATTCCAAGGTATTTTTCTTTTAATAGCTGCAAATTATTGTTTCGATTTATCCTATTACATAATTTTAATGTTTGTACTGGTAATATTCTTTTTAATATAATCCATCTGTTACAAGGTGTTTGCAAGCTTAAGGTGTTATTATTTATAACTTGGGTTTTAAAGTAATCTAAAAAGTTATTTCCTAATAGTACATGTTGACTCATATTATTATCTTGATAGATTATTGGTAATCTAAATATAGTCTTATTTAACACTATCCTTACATTCTCTGCTATAGTGTCTAATTCTTTAGTTTGTTCATTAAATCCTGTTACTCGTATTCTATATGTCCTAGATCTTTTCCACTTATGTGATTCTAAAACTTCTTTGCGTGCCAGACACATGTCTGCTCCGCTATCAATAAATATTTTTTGTTTTATCATTTTATTGGGTTTGTGTTCTACATGAGCTTCTATGTAAATTGCTATCATTTATTATGAATCATTTTCACTATCTGAATAGACATAATTAATCGTCCCTGTTTCTATGTCACTTTCTTCTTCAGTTTGACTGATATAAAATTCTTCATCACTATACCATTTATTGTTCTCCTCTCTTATTTGTTCTAAACTCATAATAAATTGTGTAGTATTAATATACTTTACTCCTTGTTTCTTTAACTTAGAGCATTTATTAGCATAATGTCATTTTTCATTACAATTCCAACATTTACATTCCTTAGGTGCTTCTTTTGTTTCCAATGGTTTTACATATCTTTTTCTTCTAAATTTTCGTTTGTTTCTAAACCTTTTTCTAGTATCGGGGGTATCATTATATTTTCTAAATCTCTTATATCTCCTTCTTCTATAAGGTTTGTAATATGGTTTATTATAATTTTTTGTGTAAATTTTGTCTTTATTAAACGTTTTATTCTTATATTTTCTAAATGTCTTTTTATGCCTTTTATATTTACGTTCTTTTTCTTGGTTATCACATCCAAATACTAATCTCTTTTCTGTAAATCCACATATTTCTCTTAGTCCTAATTTTTTTTTATCTTTTTTAACCTTCTGTTGTAACCTGTATTCTTCGCATTTTCTCATTAAATAAGCTCTTAATACTCTTATTTTTTCTCCCAACGTATTTTCTTTTGGTTCTAATTGTTTATATTCCTTAGTTATTTCTGTATTATATGGGGTTGGTAGATGATCATAATAAAGTTGTTGGTAAATTATTCCTTCATCTGGTAAGAATCTTGCTTCATAATAGAATTTAGTAAAACTTATTGTATATTCTGGTAGTTTATTAATCTTGCAACATTTCATATTGTTTAAATTCATTATTATTTCACATTTTCTTTCTGCTAACACATTTTCTCTGGCTACTAGACATCTTTCTCCTAAAAAATCTCTTTTTAATACCATATCGAATAACATTAATATTCCGTTCCAATCTTTAACATGATGAAATATTTCTCCTTTCATTTGATAAGCTATGGTTTCAAACCAAAATGCTACTTTTCCAATCATTGTTTTAGATATTAATTCGTACATATAGTCTAAATCACTAGTATGTGTTGAACTCATTAATGCTAAAGACATTCCTACATTCCAATCATTTATTCTGCTGCTTAGTTCTTGTTCATCATAAACATTGTCTAAGTCGAGAAAATATCCGTTCATATTTATTCCTTGTGCCATTGATCCTACAAATTCGCTAAATTCTGCTCGATGTCCTATTGGTATTCATTGGTGTCTTCATTTATTATGTTATCTGATTCTATTTCTGTTTCAAAAGGTTCATTATATTCATCTTCTATATCGCTTTCAGGTTCTTCTTCTATAATTGCATTTACTCTTTGCATCTTTTGTAGTGCTTCTAGTATTTGATTATTTTCTTGTACCATTTCAGAATTATTTTCATCTTCTATTTCTTCCGTAATTTTTGCTACTTGTACTTCATTACCTATTACATCTTCTTTATCTGTGCTACTGCTATCATTAATATTGCTATTTCTTTCATTTTCATCACTGGTGTTGTGTATTCTTCTTACCTTCTTTTTTCCTTTTAACCTTGCCATCTGTTGTTTCATAATGTCTAATTCTTCTTTTAATTCACTCATTTCTTGCCTAACTAGTTCTAATTCCTTCTTTGTTTCTTTTATTTCTACCTTAGCCTTATTTAAGTTGTATTTAGTGTCTTTATACTTAGTCTTGTATTTTTTATACTTCGTCAACCATTCTTCATTAGTGGATAGCATTAATTTTGTATTTTCTTTTTCCAATTCTATTATCTTTTGGATTTGGGCTTTATTTTCAAGCTTTAAATTTTTTTTCTTCAACATAAATGTTTTCTTCTTTTGAATTATCTTTATTTTTTATTAAGGTTTCTTTAGGATCTTGTTTTTTCATGGGTTCATACTTATATCTTTCTTTTTCTAATATATCTTTTCCATGATTTCTATTAAATGTAACTGCGCTATGCTCAGTATTACTCATTAAAATTGTCCTTTCTTACTTAATGATTTTAGACCATCTAATGTTTTTGCTACTTCTTTTGGTATTTTTGGTTTTATTTGACAAATATATACCATTATAGGGGTTTTACTTCTTCTCCATGCATCTATTGGTACTATTTCAGGTTGTGTAGTTTTTAATTCAACTATATCTCCTATGGTATGTTCTTGGTTACTGGGTTCTCCTTCGTCTATCTGTTTTTCTTTACCCTTTCCTTTGTTTACTTGGGCTACTATTGTATTTAGTTGTTCCAAAGTATTAGTTTTAGTGTCGGTACTTCAGATACATTCCACAGTTTTGTTAGTTCTTCTCTTATTAGTTCGCGTGTTTGAACTTGATTTTCTTTTATTTCATCCATTTTTGTGAAAAGATTTTTTAATTTCTCCTTTATTATTAGTTTCGTCCATATCTCATCGATTTTTTCGTTAAAATTACTCAGAGTTATTTACTCTTTTCATCCATCCATCTCCTATACTTATCCATTTTTTATTAGGTTTATTATTTGTTATTTTTTCTAATTGTTCTATCTCATTTTCCAACCTCATTTCTTTAGCACTATATTCTAAGTACTTAAGCTGCGAATCTATAAATTCTTCTAGTAACATCTGTTTTATGCTTTTTAACTTTCATTTCTTTTTATTGATTTTATCTTGGATATTCATATTTTATTAACAAATCTTGTTTTTCCTTAATCATTTATTTCTATTCCATTATTAGTTATCCTATAATCTATCATGGTTAGAAAATCACTTACTAATAATAATTCATTAAAACTATCATATTCTACGACTGCTATGTTTATTTTGTATTCTAAATCTTGAATTTTAAATCTCAGATTAATGCTTCTGGTAACTATTATTTCTCTACCATTCTCAAGGTAATTGAAAGTTTCTGGTGGAATTAGCTGACAATCTTTCTCATTTACTTTACTTATATGTACAAAGCTTTTTACAGCTCCTGTATTGATTCCAGTTATACAATCAGTTGACGTATTTCCGTTGAATATAATTACTTTAATACTCAATCTATTACTTGTCATAATACTCAAAGCTTATTTGTTTATCCTTTCGAACACTTGTAATATTTATTTACTTCCCGTACTGCTTTACAATATCCAACAACTTTTTCGTTTTTCAAAATTCATTTTCTGTCGTATATTAGGACATAGACTATGTAATGACGGTGTAAATATATTTACTTAATAAGTTATATTTAATTAACTATAGGTAAATCTCTTACATAATAAATATTTTTCAGTAACCTTATATAAAAATAACTACCCTTTTGTCTTAACTTATATGATACTTTTAGCTTTCGTGATTCAAACTTCATGATTTTGACCGTACATTAGAATACAAAATCTTTTAATTTTTTGAAATATAATTTACATAATTAAAAATTACGTAAAAAAGTATTACAAATTACAATAGTTAATAATTCTAAATATTTAAATAATATATTAAATTTTTTTGTTAAAAAAATTATTTGACTCTCGAAATTCACACACCATTACATCAATTGGGACGAAAGGAATAATATTTTATAGTAATAACTTTAAACAACATTGATGATGTAATATAATTTTACACTGTGAATATAATTATATAAAATTAAAGTAAATCACAATACAAGGAAAAAATGCTTTGGATTAATTTGACATCTAGCTAGCAAATCTTTTTTTTTTTCCTGATATTCGCACAGTTGGAACTTTCTGCCTGATTCATATGCATGAACCACCTTTTTATTCTTAGATGCAAATTAAGGAGAAAACGTGAAAAATGAAGTACATACCTATAACGTTCCAATCACTTATCTTTACAATATCGTCGGTTATCACTGGTTGGGCCGATATGTTATCTACCACCGGATGGGCAGTTATGTACCGTCATTTATCACCGGCTGGGAAGGCATGTTCTCACCACCGGACTATGGCTGGATGGGCAGTCATACGTTTACCACCAGTTGGGCAGTTATGTATCGTTAGATACCATTGACTACGCAGACATGTTATTTACCACTAGTTAGTCGGGCAGTCGAGCAAGTAGAACTAGGGTGTTGACGTAAAGGTATAGATAAGGATATACGATAAGCGAGATCGTGGTATATGTTGTAGCCTCAGTGGTATTTCAGAGACTCAGGTTGACTCGAACCTCTCTTTTCTCTTATGATTATGCACTATTATATTTTATTTTTTCCACCTTACATATTCAGTACATTATTCGTACTGATGTCCCTTTGTCTGGTGACACTGTGTTTCATGCCGCGCACGTTCAGGTAGACAAGGAGAGGACCCACACCCGTAGATCGTGTGCAGATATCAACGTTTGTTGGTGAGATTCATTTCCTTCTGGAGTGTTGCCGAGTCGGGTCATGTATATACCTCTTTTGCTATTTTGGGTATGTCAGGGCCATGTCCCAACTTATGTTTGGTATTGACAAACTCCTAGAGTCTTGTAGACAGGTTCTATGTTGTACATTTTTTCGGTAAGGCCTCGTCGGCCTTGGTTTGAATATATATGTTAGGTTAGGCTCTTCTGCTTGCAGGATTTCACGTTGGGTACATTACAATTATTATTTGGAGGTCTTGTCGGCCTAGACGGATATATCTTGTGCTATGATATGCAGGTGGTTCGCTCGGGCCGTCCAGGCGCCGGGTACCGACCACACCCCCAAGGTTAAGGTGTGACATATATGTACATAGTGATGACCTTAACTAGCTAAAAGTTAGGGTTCAAAATATAAAAATGATTATCTTGCTTGCATTTGGTTAGGGTTCAAATCTATTTTCGTCAAATTACTACAGATACTTAATTTTCTGAACGTTGACTAAAATAAACAGAGATTCTAAATTCAAATATCACCTCTATTTATCATCATAAAAAAAAACCTTTTACATGTTTAGCCTTTTGGGTTATAGCTAATAAATATTCTATGTAGAACCCACTCCCACCCCAACCATTTGAGTATGATCAATGAAAGTACTAATGTAATGAACTCAAATCCAATGTGACAGTAGTCAGTTTCTCAACTATATTAATAAGACTAATGTTCAATTACAATTTCATAAAATAAATGCAACAACTCAAATGTCAAAAGTCTAAACGGAAGTACATAAATATTGAAAGTAAGAACTGGGATAAATTGTAGAAGGAGATGAGGAACTAGATTAAGAGAAAGCGGGATGAGATTGACAGACTTTGGCTAATCATCACACTGTGCCCAACACATTCTTTTTAATTGCTAGTTTTTTTTCAATCAGTTGCTAATTGGGCTGGATCCCGAATCAACCTTTGTGAGGTTCTTCTGGTCTTATTTCTCAGCCCAATATTTGCTTGTGTGACATCCTAATGGTATTGACGTTGGGCTTGGGCTGATTTATAATAGCATAGCTTTACTCCTACCCATATTGACTTAAAGTTGAATTTTACCAAGGGTTTGCATAAAGTGAGGAAACCTAATCGGTACAATTCAAGATGCCAAGAGCTCCTGTTGAGAGAAAGTTGGGGCTTGGTTTTCTACAAGTCGAGGAAACTAATCAGAATGTAGAAGGAATTGATCCAAGAGTCTTTTTTAATAATATCATGAAAGATCGAGCTTATATTATGAGAATCTAATTAATATCTAACTCTGCCAGCAATCAAAAAATTAATTAAAGGGTAAGAATACTCTCATTCATGTTACTATTCGGAACAGTGGACGACAAAGAAAAATGATGGAGAGTTGACCGAAATGTGCACTAAACACTTTTCCATAGATCTCCTCCAAATTGCTGGTGCCTGGTATGGATAATCTAATACAAGCCCTAGCGGCCGGAGATACATGATTGGAAGAGAATTCGATTGAATTACCTTTGTCAGAAAATTATATTAAAAAAATATTCTTTTTTGTACATACATAAATTATTGAATTTTCTTGACATAAGAGAATTTTCTATTATAGTATTAAAGGTGATGAATAATACTTAGTTTGAAAATATAAATCCCAAGTGTGGTATTCTTAGATTTTTTAAACTTTAATTTCTTATTAGAATTTTTGACCTTGCTATCAAAGCTTCGTACTGTAGTACTTCCATGGCCAATTGGCCATTCGGTATGCTTTTGGCAGTAGATTTATAGAGTATCTTTATTTTCTTAACTTGTCCCACACTTAATTTAGACACTAACGTCATACTGTTCTTTGCACTACTCATATCTTATCGCGTAGTTTTTGCTATCCATATTCATAACATTAATATTTTCAATATTTTGCATGATTGTCTTGCTCCATATATGAAGTTTGGAGTGCGTTGCGATAATGTCAAATTTGAAACAACTTCCTAGTACTAGAAAAATTTGCCTGGGTATAACAATTATTATGGGTGTTCACGAAATACCAAAAACCGAAGAAAAAAATTGACGATTTTTTAATTTGGTTTTCAATTTTAAAACCGACAACAATATTTTGTTTGGTTATGATTTTAAGAAAATAAGTTGGTTTTTAAATGTTGAAATCAAAACATAAAATAACCATTCCAAGCAACAAATTAAGTTTTTGACAACATAAAGAAAAATAATTATGAAACAAATACCCTTTAGTTATGATCAGCAGCTATTACTATTACACAAGCATACTCAATCCGTTGTCTCCCTTCATTAACTAAGGACGTTACACTTCCTTTCTAATTTCTTCCTTATTTCACATCACTATATTAATAGAAGCTGAAGTAGCCTCTATTCAACAATTCTACATTTTTCGACACTAAATATAAATATGTCTATCAGAATATTCGAACGGTTCTAACGTTTGATTTATTGGCTCCCTTCTTAGGAACAGTGACAATAAGCACTCCATTCTCCATTGATGATTTCAGTTTATCAACCCTAGCATCGTCAGGCAAATTAAAAGCAGTTGAAAACTTCCCAATTCTTCGGTGAAAATGGTGCCAATTATCATATCCTTTTTGTACTATTTTTTTCTCCCCAGTAATCTTTAGGACTCTATCGTCTTCAATTCTCCATTGGTGATCCTTCCAGAGTCTTCCCAGTAGATGATGTCTAGGTGACAAAGGAGCTGCTTATGAGGAAAGTCCCATAGCCATACTTGATCGCCAGGTCAGGAGATTACGGACGAAGGATGTGGCTTCCGTCAAGGTATTGTGGTGAAACAACAATAGGGAGGAAATGACTTGGGAGGCAGAAGATGAAATGAAGAAGAAATATCCTTACTTGTTCCCTATGACTCCAGGTAATGAAATTTAACTCCTTATTTGATTCTGGTAATTGGGAATTGTATATGAGTGATATATTGTGGCCCTGTGTGGCACCTGTTGGTTTGCTGAATATAGGTGGATAGATATAGTTATAAAGGAGACTCTGCCGAAAATTTTCTAGCATAAGACTTATTATGAATATTCGAGGACGAATGTTTCTAAGGGGGGAAGAATGTTACACCTCGTAAGATTAAGACGATAATTAAGAACGTAATTAAGGAATCAGGATTCAAATACCGGAAATTAGTATACAAGAGGATGTAATTCCGGAAAGATGTTGGTCACAATGAGGGTGACGTTGGAAACTTATAAAAATTGTATAGTCCCGATATGGGTTAATAATGTATTATAAAATTATGACATTGAGGATATGAGGCTTATGAAATTCTCGGGAATTAAAAGAAGTGGGTTTGAGATTTATTAATTGAAGAACTTGGGGGCCAAAGTGTAATAAGAAAAATTCAAATTTTTGTTTATAACCTACACTCACCTCTTCATCTTCATTCTAACTTAACCGAAAACTCTCTTCTCTTCTCTCCTCCAAGCCCAGCCGAGAAACCCCCCACCCATAACCAAATTTAAGGTTTTTATCTCCTCTTCTTAGACTACATTTTTCACCAAAAATTAGAAGCCAAAACAACACCAAAAACAGTGGCAAAAACAACCACTGCTTGCCGAGAATTTGCCCATAAAATTTGATATTTTGGGATGAATTTTTGGAAGAAAAATGTGTAGGGATGATGGCTTAACATTGTAGAACACTTGCATGTCAATTGGAGTTGAAGAAGTGAACAAAAAAGGGAAAGAAATACGAAAACAGTGGGGATTTTCGGACCCGGGCAGTGAGCAAACTGTGCGGACTGTTTTGGACGAAATTTGAGGTATAAAATTCTTCTTTCTATAATATAATTGGAATGCATGTTGTTAGAATTAAGGATGTGAATTTGTGTTAAGGAAAAATTGAAATTTAAACAATGCATGTGACAATTTTGGGCTAGTTGCCAATTTGGGATAGATTTTGGTGTTGTTGGATTCGTTGGTTATTGTTGTTATTATTATCACTAATTGAATGATGAAATTGAAAGGAAACATTGATATTAAAGTTTAAAATTAGTTATATGGAAGTATTGAAATATGGAATTG
Organism: Anisodus tanguticus; assembly: GCA_034509755.1. Taxonomy (NCBI): domain Eukaryota; kingdom Viridiplantae; phylum Streptophyta; class Magnoliopsida; order Solanales; family Solanaceae; genus Anisodus; species Anisodus tanguticus. The sequence continues at coordinate 49,079,609 of CM067540.1, read as the reverse complement.
GATTTTAGGAGTAAAGAGAAGAGTTATGGAATTATGACATGTTGTGGCCAAGAACTTGCATGAAATCGTTGGACATGTTGAGATGGATATGGACTGTTTTAGGGACTGTTTTGTGGTGTTATAATGCTGAAAATTTAGTTACCATTATGCATGTTTAAGTGTGGTAATTGCTAATGTAAGTCCTAAAGGAATAAGGGTGTAGAAAGGTGTAGAAAGGATTCACATTCTACCCTCGTTGTTGTTTTTGTGGGCTGTTTTAATATGGATTAAGAGGCTAAATTTACATGAGAAGTGGGTGTGTAAATCCCCTTTGTTGCTATTTTGGTTGTGCCCTTAATTGGTGCTTGGTTATTGATGTTATTAGCCTCATTTGGAAGTTGTGGAAACATGTATAAACAAGGGAAGTGCTGCCCGAATTTTTATAGAATAGGAAGTCGTTATTCGATATAAAGTATGCTAGTGATCATAGAATTGACGAACGTATTACCATTATTATAGGTTGAAGTTCTAAAACGAGACGTACTCTAATATTGAGTTGATTAGTTCGTCTAAGAGGTATGTGAACTATTCCTTCTTTCTTTGGCATGATTTTTATTTAATGAAAGTACGACGGACGTACATGATTCTTATACAGTTTAATTCCTAAAGATGTTAGTTATGAGAAGTGCCTATGATTTTTCAGTAAAGAGTTTATTATGACATTATTATAATGATTTTATTGAGAGTCAAATGAAAATTTTGATTGCCTATGGTTACTCATGAAATCTACTCGTGCTAAGTGTTATTACTTCACTTCATCGAGTCCCGGGCCGGGTTATGTTCGTGCACAGCCTTGCATTTTTCACCGTGTCCCTCGCTAGAGGGCCGGGTTACGTAGGATGGATCCATAGATGAGATATGACTTTACTGTGTCCCATTATGGGCCGGGTTATGATATGATTCCACCGAGTCCCGCATTAGTGGGCCGGGTTACGTTACAGGTATATATATGTATATGGACATTCATTCATGTTTTCTTGACTTGACTCTCGTTTTTATAAGGCACAACTGACTTTTATTGTTTATGGCACAGTTGGATTTAGATCCTGATTTTTATACTGATCTCTTGTTATCCATTGGCTACTTATGATCTCATTTGCAGTAATTCATGTTTACATACTCAGTACATTATTTTGTACTGCCCCCCTTTCCTCGGGGGGCTGCGTTCATGCCCGCAGGTACAGGTGCTCAGTTTGGTGATCCTCCGGTTTAGGTTTCTGCGCAGCTGTTTGGAAAGCTCCTTTGATCCAGAGCTTTACCATTTTGGGTACAGAACCCTATTATTTTGATTTATGTATATTTTGGGGTACGACGGGGCCCTGTCCCGTCATATGTTGTTGTCCTTCTTATAGAGGTCTGTAGACAGTTGTGGGTTGTACTTATGTAAGGGTTATAACTCTGTTTTGGTCAGTCATGCTATTGTACTCTATGTTGGGGTGTCCCCGTGTATATATGATATTATCTAATGGAAGCCTTGTCGGCTTGCCTATTGTATTGTGTTGGCTAGTTGTGACTCCTCAGGAGGCAGGTACATTCGGGGTAAAGGCAGCCTTGTCGGCTTGCCTACCCTGGCATATGTTGTTATTGCAGTGTTATGCTGCCGGATTTCAGACTCATTAAGTGTTAGTTGGATTATGTGTGACAGGTTAGTATAATGACGTCACTAGGGCGGTTAGTCGTGGCTCGTCGGGTCGTGACCTTGTCGGCCTAAACGGATATATCTTGTGCTATGATATGCAGGTGGTTCGCTCGGGCCATCCAGGTGCCGGGTACCGACCACACCCCCAAGGTTAAGGTGTGACATATATGTACATAGTGATGACCTTAACTAGCAAAAAGTTAGGGTTCAAAATATAAAAATGATTATCTTACTTGCATTTGGTTAGGGTTCAAATCTATTTTTGTCAAATTACTACAGATACATAATTTTCTGAACGTTGACTAAAATAAACAGAGATTCTAAATTCAAATATCACCTCTATTTATCATCATAAAAAACCTTTTACATGTTTAGCCTTTTGGGTTATAGCTAATAAATATTCTATGTAGCACCCCCACCCATCCCAACCATTTGAGTATGATCAATGAAAGTACTAATGTAATGAACTTAAATTCAATGTGACAGTAATCAGTTTCTCAACTATATTAATTAGACTAAAGTTCAATTACAATTTCAGAAAATAAATGCAACAACTCAAATGTCAAAAGTCTAAACCGAATCAACCTTTGTGAGGTTCTTCTGGTCTTATTTCTCAGCCCAATATTTGCTTGTGTGACATCCTAAAGGTATTGACGTTGGGCTTGGGCTGATTTATAACAGCATAGCCTTTACTCCTACCCATATTGACTAAAAGTTGAATTTTACCAAGGGTTAGCATAAAGTGAGGAAATCTAATCAGTACAATTCAAGATTCCAAGAGCTCCTGTTGAGAGAAAATTGGTGCTTGGTTTTCTACAAGTCGAAGAAAACTAATCAGAATGTAGAAGGAATTGATCCATGAGTCTTTTTTAATAATATCATGAAAGATCGAGCTTATATTATGAGAATCTAATTAATATCTAACTCTGCCAGCAATTAAAAAATTAATTAAAGGGTAAGAATACTCTCATTCATATTACTATTTGGAACAGTAGACGACAAAGAAAAATGATGGAGAGTTGACCGAAATGTACACTAAACACTTTTCCATAGATCTCCTCCAAATTGCTGGTATTGATAATCTAATACAAGCCCTAGCGGCCGGAGATACATGATTGGAAGAGAATTCGATTGAATTACCTTTGTCAGAAAATTATATTAAAAAAATATTCTTTTTTGTACAAAAATAAATTATTGAATTTTCTTGACATAAGAGAAATTTCTATTATAGCATTAAAGGTGATGAATAATACTTAATTTGAAAATATAAATCCCAAGTGTGGTATTCTTAGATTTTTTAAACTTTAATTTCTTATTAGAATTTTTGACCTTGCTATCAAAGCTTCGTACTGTAGTACTTGCATGGCCAATTGGCCATTCGGTATGCTTTTGGCAGTAAATTTATAGAGTATCTTTATTTTCTTAACTTGTCCCACACTTATTTTAGACACTAACGTCATACTGTTCTTTGCACTACTCATATCTTATCGCGTAGTTTTTGCTATCCATATTCATAACATTAATATTTTCAATATTTTGCATGATTGTCTTGCTCCATATATGAAGTTTGGAGTGCGTTGCGATAATGTCAAATTTGAAACAACTTCCTAGTACCAGACAAATTTGTCTGGGTATAACAATTATTAGGGGTGTTCACGAAATACCAAAAACCGAAGAAAAAAACTGACGATTTTTTAATTTGGTTTTCAATTTTAAAACCGACAATATTTTGTTTGGTTATGATTTTAAGAAAATAAGTTGGTTTTTAAATGTTGAAATCAAAACATAAAATAACCATTCCAAGCAACAAATTAAGTTTTTGACAACATAAAGAAAAATAATTATGAAACAAATACCCTTTAGTTATGATCAGCAGCTATTACTATTACACAAGCATACTCAATCCGTTGTCTCCCTTCATTAACTAAGGACGTTACACTTCCTTTCTAATTTCTTCCTTATTTCACATCACTATATTAATAGAAGCTGAAGTAGCCTCTATTCAACAATTCTACATTTTTAGACACTAAATATAAATATGTATATCAGAATATTCGAACGGTTCTAACGTTTGATTTATTGGCTCCATTCTTAGGAACAGTGACAATAAGCACTCCATTCTCCATTGATGATTTCAGTTTATCAACCCTAGCATCGTCAGGCAAATTAAAAGCAGATGAAAACTTCCCAATTCTTCGGTGAAAATGGTGCCAATTATCATATCCTTTTTGTACTATTTTTTTCTCCCCAGTAATCTTTAGGATTCTATCGTCTTCAACTCGTACCTTCACTTCTTCTTTCTTGTATCCATGCAAATTAGCTCTAAAAACATGTGCCTCTGGGGTTGTTTTGAACTCAACTTGTGCTAGAGATGGAGGTTCATGTGGGAATGGTAGTGCTGGTGCTATGAGAGATCGACGAGTTTCAAGATAAAATTCATGGGAGGGATTATAAGGATCCTGCAGACCCCGACTTGTTTGGGATTTATGTGTAATGTTTTTTGTTGGTGGAGGATCCTGATTTGTCTGTGATTGATGCGTAATTGTTGCAGCTGGTGAAGGATTTTGTACACGGCGTGCATGGTTTTTGCGACCATTAAATAGAGGCATTAAAGACATTTTTGCAGTCTTGTCCTAGAAAAAGAAACAAGAAAATCTTTTAGGGAGAAAATGAAATGTGATGTTAGTTGCTTGCTGATCAGAGTGTTATGGTACGGGTATGTATTTATAGGGAAGAAATTGAGAAAAGGAATCTCTTTAACATGTATTTGAGAAGTTAATTAAGCGGATGGAAAATATAGACTATGTAAAGATGGTGTAAACAATATTTACGTAATTAAGTTATATTTTAACTATAGGTAAATGTCTACATAATAAATATTTTCCAGAAACCTTATATAAAAATAATTGTTCCCTCTATCTTAATTATGATACTTTTGTTGGAAATTTGTCTTTGGTGGGGGGTGCGTCCACCCATATTTAATGAATTAAACACTGGGGTTCCGCATGTTGGAGGCTTTGTCTCTTCACACGTGCATAATCTACAAAGTGAGTAGATGACCGTAGGGCCAAGGATCGTCAAATTTCATTGAGAATTGAAAGCGATATTGGTCCACGAAGTAAGGTGTTTGAGGCATTGAAATATGGTGTGGACAAACCTACCACATCGGTGGGAAAATGAAGAATTGTTCTCTTTATATGTCTCAAAATTGGCTAAAGGTTTGGGACCCAAAGGGGTAACCCATGTGTTTAAAGGAGGGAGGACCTAGATGTGCTTGGGTTCAAGGCTAAGTCCACACGCGTGCCGCCGCCACCCGCCCGTCCGGTTCGGGTCGTGGGACTTGGGCATTGGGACTTGGGCTTCTTCTGATATTATCTCTTTGGACCCCAAATTGTTTAATATTTACAGTTTGGTCCCTGGAGTTTCTGGAAAGATGAATTTGGAAACGACGGAAGGCAGGAAGTTTCTGCCTACCGTTTGGGCTGATTTCATGAGCATTAACCAGCCATTACTTGGCTGTTAACTCCTCCATAAACAGCCCTCCTTTAATGGTCATAAACCTGCCATTAACAGCACTCACTAATGGCCATAAACCTGCCATTAACAGCCCTCACTAATGTCATTAACAGCCATGTTTTGGCAGTTGAGGAGTCCCTCCCTTATGCTATATATTGGAGCTTTTTGGCTCAATTGTGTTACACACAAAAAGACAGCAAAAACGAGGCAACATATATACACAGAGACAAACAGAAGAGAAACTGAAATTCAGTCCAAAACGTGAGCAGAAACGTTGGGACTAAAACATAAACTCTTCCTTCCTTTTCCATTCTTCAGCAAGTCGTTTCGTGTTTGTTTTCTTCGTCAGAATCAACCTATTTGCTTTGTAGTGTTGATTAGTTGTTGTTTTATCTTGGGAGACTATTGCCCGTTAACGTAAAAGCATATATACGGGGCAATCTTGTCTTAAAGACAGAGAGTCATCTCTCGACTCAGCCACAGTTGTAACAATCCAGATTTTAGTGTTTCTTGATTTCAGGTTATCAAGATTCAAGACTCAACAAGCTTGCGGCAGTTCTGAATTGCCTATTTGTTTATCCTTTCGAACACTTGTAATATTTATTTACTTCCCGTACTGCTTTACAATATCCAACAACTTTTTCGGTTTTCAAAATTCATTTTCTACCGTATATTAGGACATAGACTATGTAATGACGGTGTAAATATATTTACTTAATAAGTTATATTTAATTAACTATAGGTAAATCTCTTACATAATAAATATTTTTCAGTAACCTTATATAAAAATAACTACCCTTTTGTCTTAACTTATATGATACTTTTAGCTTTCGTGATTCAAACTTCCTGATTTTTACCGTACATCAGAATATAAAATCTTTTAATTTTTTGAAATATAATTTACATATTTAAAAATTACGTAAAAAAGTACTACAAATTACAATAGTTAATAATTCTAAATATTTAAATAATATATTAAAAAATTTTGTTAAAAAAATTATTTGACTCTCGAAATTCACACACCATTACATCAATTGGGACGAAAGGAATAATATTTTATAGTAATAACTTTAAACTACATTGATGATGTAATATAATTTTGCACCGTGAATATAATTATATAAAATTAAAGTAAATCACAATACAAGGAAAAAATGAAAGAGAACAAATGCTTTGGATTGATGTGACATCTAGCTAGCAAATCTTTTTTTTTCCCCCTGATATTCGCACAGTTGGATCTTTCTCCCAGATTCATATGCATGAACAACCTTTTTATTCTTAGATGCAAATTAAGGAGAAAACGTGAAAAATGAAGTACATACCTATTACCTAAGCTTTTCTAGATACCGTATTAACGTATAACGTCCCAATCACTTATCTTTATCCATTGAAACAAGTTCTGGAAACCATCAGAAGTATCAAAAAAAAATTGGGATTCGAGTCAGCCACTGTTATAGAGAAGGGAACCAAGTTGCAGATTTCTTAGTAAAATTTGTCTCCGTATCTAATTAGAATCTCCTCACTCATTCCATCTCTCATCTGCCTAAACAAGCAAGAGGCTCTACATAAGTGGCAATTGCCTAGTCTTAGATGTAAATATGACACAGCCAACTTTTTTGTGGTCATTAATTAAAATAATCAAGGGAATTTTTTTTATATTTTTCTAATAAGATTACTATCATAATTACATTTGTACAAGAATTTTACAATATATGGTAAGTGATTACCGTATATATATTCTATCAGTTGTTTTGTTGATATAGCAAAAGGCACTATAATAAATGATGTTGTAAGCCTTTTGGTCCCCGTGGGGTGATGAAATCACCTTTGGATGTGTTGTATTGACGTCAGGTCCACCCTCTGCTCCTTTTTTGCTAATACAACATAACTCATAGCTTATTTGGGTAATTAATTAAAAAAATTCATGGAATAGAAAATGAAATTTTCACCATGCTAGCACACAGAAATGAAGAACAACCTCTATAATATACCGGTCTGTCTCATTTTATGTAGCGTTGTTTTGATTGGCCACGAATTTAAGAAAGGAAGGATTTTTTTTATTGAAATGTATAGTTTAAAGTAAATTATAAATGTTCTTGTGATTATTACATCTTAGAAGTTTTAAATTAAATTATTTCTAAATATAAACTGATATTTTTAACATAAAAAATAAATGAAAGAGTATCATACATATATTGAAAGATGTCATTATTTAAAGGGAAAATGGTCAAATTTGTCCTTCAACTATGTTTTATGGAACAACATTGCCCTCCGTCAAACTTTGGGATCAAATATACCCTCACCGTTTGCAAGCTTGTTAATTTTCCCTCGGATAGACGGAAATGTGTGTTGGACGCCACGTCGGATCCACGTAGATGCCACATCGGATCCACATCGGCAGACCACCACTACAGACTGCCGCCACTGCCATCTCCATTAACTGTCAGCTCACCGCCGACAAAACTCCACTAGCTGACCTTACCACCGCCATAACACCAACACCAACACCAACACCAACACCAACGACCCTAAAATGCCACCAAAATCACCACTGCTTCACCAACAGCCTACCAAGCCAGCGAACCCAACCAACAACACCATTTTTTCTTCCTCGTCGGAGGCGCCATCTCCGGCGAGCTCCAATCACTATACCACCCAGACAAACAACAACAACGATAAGCCACCGCTACACTACCTCTTCACTGTCATCGACGACCATCCCACGAACACCCAACCAACCCCCTCCCTAAACATATATCACTGTCACCACCACTCGCCAATCCACGCACCATCGGTCACCATTTCTACTCCAAATCAAACCAACCCTCTAAACACCTGTCACCGTCACCACGACACCGCCACAACACTATTGCTCTACCACGCTACCGCCTCCCGCTCATCTCACTCTCTATGTTTTTATTATTTGTGCCGCTCATCTCATCTCTTGTAATTTTTGGCGTCGCTCCAGCGATTTACCGTGGAAGTGACGCCGATGGGGTCGTTGTTGTTAGTGTTGTGGCGGTAGTAAGAAAGATATGAGAGTGGGAACTCAACCCGATCCATTAATACCTCATCATCGAAAAGCCCGAGAAACTCCGCGGCGAGATGCTGGATCTCAAGCATGCCCGATGGAACTCAACCGATAGTTTCAACACAGTCAGCAATCAAAAATCGAAACCTGAATTAGTTTGGGTCTACCGACGTGGCGTACAACACATATTTCCGTCAATTCAAGGGAAAATTTAATAAGTTTGCAAACGATGAGGATATATTTGATCCCAAAGTTTGACGGAGGGCAATGTTGTTCCATAAAAAATGTTGGAGGTGAAACTTGATCCTTTTTCCTTCTTTAAAAAGTATTACTAGTAATTAAATATGCATTTAATACATACGATAGTCCTGTGATAGTTATATATCTCTCTCTCACTCTATTGGTGCCGGCTCACGTTAGTTAACGTGCGCATGTGAGGTAAACCATGGCGAAGGGGAAGACAAAAGGTAGAGGACAAACTCAAAATCCAGTGCAAGGGAAAGGTCGAGGTAAGATAAGACCTCGCAAGGTCCCCCTTGCAACATTTGTTAACTCTGTAGAAGCAAAATGTGTTGGAAATACCTATATAGGCATGTACATAATAGTAAGGCGTACCACTGGGTTGTGGCCGATTGGGCGGACATGTAGTCACCGCCAAGCAATAACCAGCTAGGCAGATATATGATTTACCATCGAGCGATAGTTGATTTGGCAGATGAGCATTATCACTGTAGTTGGACATGATAAGATAACATCGAGTCTCGTATATGGGTCGGGCACGACTGAGTCCCTCTCTAGGGCCGGGTATGCTATGAGATTGACCATGTTTGGGCAATTATGCAGTTACCACCAGTCGGACAGTTACGTATCAACGGTTATCACTGGTTGGGCAGACATGTTATCTACCACCGGATGGGTAGTTATGTACCGTCATTTATCACCGGTTGGGAAGGCATGTTCTCACCACCGGACTATGGCTGGATGGGCAGTCATACGTTTACCACCAGTTGGGCAGTTATGTATCGTTAGATACCATTAACTAGGCAGACATGTTATTTACCACTAGTTAGTCGGGCAGTCGAGCAAGTAGAACTAGGGTGTTGACGTAAAGGTATAGATAAGGATATACGATAAGCGAGATCGTGGTATATGTTGTAGCCTCAGTGGTATTTCATTGACTCAGGTTGACAAAAACCTCTCTTTTCTCTTATGATTATGCACTATTATGTTTTATTTTTTCCACCTTACATATTCAGTACATTATTCGTACTGATGTCCCTTTGTCTGGTGACACTGTGTTTCATGCCGCGCACGTTCAGGTAGACAAGGAGAGGACCCACTCCCATAGATCGTGTGCAGATATCAACATTTGTTGGTGAGCTTCATTTCCTTCTGGAGTGTTGCCGAGTCGGGTCATGTATATACCTCTTTTGCTATTTTGGGTATGTCAGGGCCATGTCCCAACTTATGTTTGGTATTGACAAACTCCTAGAGTCTTGTAGATAGGTTCTATGTTGTCTAGATTTTCGGTAAGGCCTCGTCGGCCTTGGTTTGAATATATCTGTTAGGTTAGGCTCTTCTGCTTGCAGGATTTCACGTTGGGTACATTACAATTATTATTTATAGGGAAGAGTTTGAGAAAAGGAATCTCTTTAACATGTATTTGAGAAGTTAATTAAGCGGATGGAAAATATAGACTATGTAAAGATGGTGTAAACAATATTTACGTAATTAAGTTATATTGTAACTATAGGTAAATGTGTACATTATAAATATTTTCCAGAAACCTTATATAAAAATAATTGCTCCCTCTATCTTAATTTATATGATACTTTTTCGTTTTTCAAAATTCATTTTTTACCGTATATTAGGACATAGACTATGTAATGACGGTGTAAATATATTTACTTAATAAGTTATATTTAATTAACTATAGGTAAATCTCTTACATAATAAATATTTTTCAGTAACCTTATATAAAAATAACTACTCCCTTTGTCTTAACTTATACAATACTTTTAGCTTTCGTGATTCAAACTTCCTGATTTTGACCGTACATTAGAATATATAATCTTTTAATTTTTTGAAAATATAATTTACATATTTAAAAATTACATAAAAAAATACTATAAATTACAATAGTTAATAATTCTAAGTATTTAAACAATATATTAAATTTTTTTGTTAAAAAAATCATTTAACTCTCGAAATTAGCACACCATTACATCAATTGGGACGAAAGGAATAATACTTTATAGTAATAGCTTTAAACTACATTGATGATGTAATATAATTTTGCACTGTGAATATAATTATATAAAATTAAAGTAAATCACAATACAAGGAAAAAATGAAAGAGAACAAATGCTTTGGATTAATGTAACATATAGCTAGCAAATCTTTTTTTTTCCCCTGATATTCACACAGTTGGAACTTTCTCCCAGATTCATATGCATGAACCACCTTTTTATTCTTAGATGCAAATTAAGGAGAAAACGTGAAAAATGAAGTACATACCTATTACCTAAGCTTTTCTAGATACCGTATTAACGTATAACGTCCCAATCACTAATCTTTATCCATTGAACCAAGTTCTGGACACCATTAGAAATATCAAAAAAAAAATTGGGATTCGAGAAGGGAACTTTTTTGGATGTAAATATGACAAAGCCAACTTTTTTGTGGTCATTAATTAAAATAATCAAGGGAAAAAAATTTATATTTTCCTAATAAGATTATTATCATAATTACATTTGTACAAGAATTCTACAATATATGGTAAGTGATTACCGTATATATATATGGTAATAATATACACACGGTATACAGAGGGAAACTGTGTATATATTAGTCCAATATACACGGTATTGAGTAATATATTCTATCAGTTGTTTTGTTGATATAGCAGAAGGCACTATAATAAATGATGTGGTAAGCCTTTTGGTCCCCGTGGGGTGATGAAATCACCTTTGGCTGTGTTGTATTGACGTCAGGTCTAGCCACCGTCTGCTCCTTTTTTGCTAATACAACATAACTCAGAGTTTATTTGGGTAATTAATTAAAAAAATCCATGGAATAGAAAATGAAACCTTCACCATGCTAGCACACAGAAATGAAGAACAACCTCTATAATATACCTCTGAGTCCCTAAACACCTGTCACCGTCACCACGACACCGCCACAACACTATTGCTCCACCACGTTACCGCCTCCCTCTCATCTCACTCTCTCTGTTTTTATTATTTGTGCCGCCGTCGGAATTAATCACCGGATAACTGGCGATGAACCACTAATATTAGATCTAATTGGGTCTTGTAATTTTTGGCGTCGCTCCGGCGGTTTACCGTAGAAGTGACGCCGATGGGGTCGTTGTTGTTGGTGTTGTGGCGGTAGTAAGGAAGATATGAGAGAGGGAACTCAACCCGGTCCATTAATACCTCGTCATCGAAAAGCCCGAGAAACTCCGCGGCGATATGCTGGATCTCAAGCATGCCGATGGAACTCAACCGATAGTTTCAACACAGTCAGCAATCAAAAACCGAAACCTCTAATTAGTTTGGGTCTACCGACGTGGTTCCGACGTGGCGTACAACACATATTTCTGTCAATTCAAGAGAAAATTTAATAAGTTTGCAAACGATGAGTATATGTTTGATCCCAAAGTTTGACGGAGGGCAATGTTGTTCCATAAAAAATTGTTGGAGGTGAAACTTGATCCTTTTTCCTTCTTTAAAAAGTATTACAAGTAATTAAATATGCATTTAATACATACGATAGTCCTGTGATAGATATATATCTCTCTCTCACTCTATTGGTGACGGCTCACGTTAGTTAACGTGCGCATGTGAGGTAAACCATGGCGAAGGGGAAGACAAAGATAGAGGAAAAACTCAAAATCCAGTGCAAGGGAAAGGTCGAGGTAAGATAAGACCTCGCAAAGTCCCCCTTGCAACATTTGTTAACTCTGTAGAAGCAAAATGTGTTGGAAATACCTATATAGGCATGTACATAATAGTAAGGCGTACCACTGGGTTGTGGCCGATTGGGCGGACATGTAGTCACCGCCAAGAAATAACCAGCTAGGCAGATATATGATTTACCATCGAGCGATGGTTGATTGGGCAGATGAGCATTATCACTGTAGTTGGACATGATAAGATAACATCGAGTCTCGTATATGGGTTGGGCACCACCGAGTCCCTCTCTAGGGCCGGGTAAGCTATGAGATTGACCATGTTTGGGAAGTTATGCAGTTACCAACAGTCGGACAGTTACGTATCGTCGGTTATCACTGGTTGGGCAGACATGTTATCTACCACCGGATGGGCAGTTATGTACCGACATTTATCACCGGTTGGGAAGGCATGTTCTCACCACCGGACTATGGATGGATGGGCAGTCATACGTTTACCACCAGTTGGGCAGTTATGTATCGTTAGATACCGTTGACTAGGCAGACATGTTATTTACCACTAGTTAGTGGAGCAAGTAGAACTAGGGTGTTGACGTAAAGGTATAGATAAGGATATACGATTAGCGAGATCGTGGTAAATGTTGTAGCCTCAGTGGTATTTTAGAGACTCAGGTTGGCTCGAACCACTCTTTTCTCTTATGATTATACACTATTATGTTTTATTGTTTCCACCTTACATATTCAGTACATTATTCGTACTGATGTCCCTTTGTCTGGTGATACTGTGTTTCATGCCTCGCAGGTTCAGGTAGACAAGGAGAGGACCCACTCCCGTAGATCGTGTGCAGATATCAACGTTTGTTGGTGAGCTTCATTTCCTTCTGGAGTGTTGCCGAGTCGGGTCATGTATATACCTCTTTTGCTATTTTGGGTATGTCAGGGCCATGTCCCAACTTATGATTGGTATTGACAAACTCCTAGAGTCTTGTAGATAGGTTCTATGTTGTATAGTTTTTCGGTAAGGCCTCGTCGGCCTTGGTTTGAATATATCTGTTAGGTTAGGCTCTTCTGCTTGCAGGATTTCACGTTGGGTACATTACAATTATTATTTGGAGGTCTTGTGTGTTACACCTCGTAAGATTAAGACGATAATTAAGAACGTAATTAAGGAAATAGGATTCAAATACCGGAAATTAGTATACAAGAGGATGTGATTCCGGAAAGATGTTGGTCACAATGAGGGTGACGTTGGAAACTTATAAAAATTGTATAGTCCCAATATGTGTTAATAATGTATTATAAAATTATGACATTGAAGATACGAGGCTTATGAAATTCTCGGGAATTAAAAGAAGTGGGTTTGAGATTTATTAATTGAAGAACTTGGGGGCCAAAGTGTAATAAGAAAAATTCAGATTTTTGTTTATAACCTACACTCACCTCTTCATCTTCATTCTAACTTAACCGAAAACTCTCTTCTCTTCTCTCCTCCAAGCCCAGCCGAGAAACCCCCAACCCATAACCAAATTTAAGGTTTTTATCTCCTCTTCTTAGACTACATTTTCACCAAAAATTAGAAGCCAAAACAACACCAAAAACAGTGGCAAAAACAACCACTGCTTGCCGAGAATTTGCCCAGAAAGTTTGATATTTTTGGGATGAATTTTTGGAAGAAAAATGTGTAGGGATGATGGCTTAACATTGTAGAACACTTGCATGTCAATTGGAGTTGAAGAAGTGAACAAAAAAGGGAAAGAAATACGAAAACAGTGGAGATTTTCGGACCCGGGCAGTGAGCAAACTGTGCGGACTGTTTTGGACGAAATTTGAGGTATAAAATTCTTCTTTCTATAATATAATTGGAATGCATGTTGTTAGAATTAAGGATATGAATTTGTGCTAAGGAAAAAATTGGAATTTAAACAATGCATGTGACAATTTTGGGCTAGTTGCCAATTTGGGATAGATTTTGGTGTTGTTGGATTCGTTGGTTATTGTTGTTATTATTATCACTAATTGAATGGTTAAATTAAAAGGAAACATTGATATTAAAGTTTAAAATTAGTTATATGGAAGTATTGAAATATGGAATTGGATTTTAGGAGTTAAGAGAAGAGTTATGGAATTATGACATGTTGTGGCCAAGAACTTGCATGAAATCGTTGGACATGTTGAGATGGATGTGGACTGTTTTAGGGACTGTTTTGTGGTGTTATAATGCTGTAAATTTAGTTACCATTATGCATGTTTAAGTGTGGTAATTGCTAATGTAAGTCCTAAAGGAATTAGGGTGTAGAAAGGTGTAGAAAGGCTTCACATTCTACCCTCGTTGTTGTTGGAACATGGACTGTTTTTGTGGGCTGTTTTAATGTAGATTAAGAGGCTACATTTACATGAGAACTGGGTGTGTAAATCCCCTTTGTTGCTGTTTTGGTTGTGCCCTTAATTGATGCTTGGTTATTGATGTTATTAGCCTCGTTTGGAAGTTGTGGAAACATGTATAAACAAGGGAAGTGCTGCCCGAATTTTTATAGAATAGGAAGTCGTTATTCGATATAAAGTATGCTAGTGATCATAGAATTGACGAACGTATTACCATTATTATAGGTTGAAGTTCTAAAATGAGACGTACTCTAATATTGAGTTGATTAGTTCGTCTAAGAGGTATGTGAACTATTCCTTCTTTCTTTGGCATGATTTTTATTTAATGAAAGTATGACGAACGTACATGATTCTTATACAGTTTAATTCCTAAAGATGTTAGTTATGAGAAGTGCCTATGATTTTTCAGTAAAGAGTTTATTATGACATTATTATAATGATTTTATTGAGAGTCAAATGAAAATTTTGATTGCATATGGTTACTCATGAAATCTACTCGTGCTAAGTGTTATTACTTCACTTCATTGAGTCCCGGGCCGGGTTATGTTCGTGCACAGCCTTGCATTTTTCACCGTGTCCCTCGCTAGAGGGCCGGGTTACGTAGGATGGATCCATAGATGAGATATGACTTTACTGAGTCCCAGTATGGGCCGGGTTATGATATGATTCCACCGAGTCTCGCATTAGTGGGCCGGGTTACGTTACAGGTATATATATGTATATGGACATGCATTCATGTTTTCTTGACTTGACTCTCATTTTTATAAGGCACAACTGACTTTTATTGTTTATGTCACAGTTGGATTTAGATCCTGATTTTTATACTGATCTCTTGTTATCCATTGGCTACTTATGATCTCATTCGCAGTAATTCATGTTTACATACTCAGTACATTATTTCGTACTGACCCCCTTTCCTCGGGGGGCTGCGTTCATGCCCGCAGTGCAGGTGCTCAGTTTGGTGATCCTCCGGTTTAGGTTCCTGCACAGCTGTTTGGAAAGCTCCATTGATCCAAAGCTTTACCATTTTGGGTACATAACCCTATTATTTTGATTTATGTATATTTAGGGGCACGACGGGGCCCTGTCCTGTCATATGTCGTTGTCCTTCTTATAGAGGTCTGTAGACAGTTGTGGGTTGTACTTATGTAAGGGTTATAACTCTGTTTTGGTCAGTCATGCTATTCTACTCTGTGTTGGGGTGTCCCCGTGTATATATGATATTATCTAGTGGCAGCCTTGTCGGCTTGCCTGTTGTATTGTGTTGGCTAGTTGTGACTCCTCAGGAGGTAGGTACATTCGGGGGTAAAGGCAGCTTTGTCGGCTTGCCTACCCTGGCATATGTTGTTATTGCAGCGTTATACTGCCGGATTTCAGACTCATTAAGTGTTAGTTGGATTATGTGTGACATGTTAGTATAATGACGTCATTAGGGCGGTTAGTCGCGGCCCGTCGGGTCGGTTCGTGACAAAAGTGGTATCAGAGCAGTTAGTCTTCGGAATGTCTACAGATCGTGTCTAGTAGAGTCTTGCGTATGGGTATGTTGTGCACCATACTTATACGCAGGAGGCTGCAGGACATTTAGGATTGGTTTCTATTCTTTCATCTCTTAGATCGTGCAATAGAGCTATGTTATTAGGATAATCCCTTTCTGACGACTTACTATGTTTATAGCTATGCCTCCGAAGAAGGCGATAGCAGCCCAGAAGGGCAAGCCTACAGCGGGAGATACTAGTCGGATTCAGAGAGTTACCAGGTCCCATACTCAGTCTATGCCGGAGACTGTGCCCCAGTCGACGAGCTCTGCTCGTCGCCACCACCAGAGGCTGCAGTTCAGGGGGCAACATCACCAGTTTCTGAGGCCCCAGCACCTGAGCCTCCAGCTCCTCAGCCGGGGGCAGAGGACAGAGCCATAAGAGATGCGGTGCAACTGTTGACTAGGTTAGTGGCAGGGCAGACTTATAGACAGGGACCAAAAGTTGGCCCCGAAGCAGATAGTTTGAGGGTCCATGATTTCTTGAGCTGTAGTCCACCAGAGTTTTTTGGGTTAAGGCCCGAGGATGACCCGCAGGAGTTTATCCGACAGATACAGCGTACCTTGAGGGTAATCAGGGCTTCGGAGACTGAGTCTGTGGAGTTGTCTTCGTATAGGATGCGGGATATAGCTACAAACTGATATGAGTCTTGGGAGTTGTCCAGGGGAGAGGATGTTCCTCCAGCTATATGGGAGGAGTTTACAGAGGCCTTCCTTGGTCACTTCTTGCCTCCAGAGATGAGGAGAGCTAGAGTGGACAGATTCTTACAGTTGAGGTAGAGTAGCAGGACCATTCGTGAGTATAGCCTGGAGTTTGATTCATTGGCCAGATACGCACCCACTATTGTAGCAGATATGGTAGACATGGTGCATCGCTTTGTGATGGGGCTGGACCATTATATGATCGATGGTTGTATGGTGGTGGCTCTTCAGCCGGGTATGGATATTGCTCGTATCCAGGCATACGCACAGGTGGTTGAGGACCGACATAGAGGGCGACAGCCAGACAGGGGTCATGACAGGGACCAGCATAAGAGGGCTAGGTCGGCAGCATATTCCGGTGAGTCTCGAGGCAGACAGTTCCAGCAGCAGGTCGATATTCATCTCACCCAGCACAGAGTGCTCCTCTACATTCTACAGGCAGGAGGTTCGACCGCCCCGGGTATTCAGGAGCCGGACAGAGCTCTAGGGCTTCGGGTTCTCAGAGGAACAGGGGCTCTAGTCAGTTCAGGCCATCTTATCCTCGGTGCTCTCAGTGTGGTAAGCTTCATATTGGGGAATGCCATTCGACCACAAGTGCTTGCTTCTCTTGCGGCCGTCAGGGCCATATGATGAGAGAGTGTCCCAACATGGGTGGTTCAGGTGGGATGGCTCGGACTATGGGGTCGGGTGCTGGTTCATCGTCATCTATAGCTATGTGCCCCACCGGGCGGGGTATTCAGACGCCAGCAGGCCGTGGTAGAGGTCGTGGCAGAGTTTTTAGTTCCGGCGGTCCATCAAACCACATATATGCTTTGGCCAGTAGACGTGATCAGGAGGCGTCACCAGATGTTGTTACAGGTATACTATCGGTCTTTTTCTGTGATGTATATGCTTTGATAGATCCAGGTTCCACCTTTTCCTATATATCCCCTCTTGTTGCTAATAGAATAGGGATAGAACCTGAGCCGATAGAACCATTTGAGGTAGCTACACCGGTAGGAGATTCAGTTATAGCTGAGCGTGTGTATAAAAATTGTTTGGTGGTGATATATAGCCGTCATACCTTAGCAAATTTGATAGAGTTGGATATGACCGACTTTGATGTCATTATGGGTATGGATTGGTTGGCTTCTTGTTTTTCCAACGTTGATTGTAGGGAGAAGTTGGTTCGATTTCAGTTTCCAGACGAGCCAGTTATAGAATGGAAAGGGAATGCAACATCGCCGAGGGGTAAGTTTATTTCATACCTCAAGGCAAGAAAGATGGTCAGAAAAGGTTGTATCTTTCATTTGGTTCGGGTGCATGATACAGAAGCGGAGGTATCGGCTCTTCACTCAGTTCCGGTAGTTAGTGAGTTTCCGGATGTATTCCCAGATGATCTTCCAGGTCTCCCTCCAGAGCGGGAGATAGATTTCAGTGTAGATGTATTGCCAGGTACCCAACCTATATCCATTCCTCCTTATAGAATGGAACCTGCAGAGCTGAAGGAGTTGAAGGAGCAGCTGAGAAACTTGATGGAGAAAGGCTTTATTAGGCCGAGTACATCTCCATGGGGAGCACCAGTGTTATTTGTGAGGAAGAAAGATGGATCGTTGCGGATGTGTATTAATTATAGGCAGCTGAATAAGGTAACCATCAAGAACAGGTACCCCCTTCCCAGGATTGATGATTTATTTGACCAGTTGTAGGGTGCTAAGTGCTTCTCGAAGATAGACCTGCGGTCAAGTTATCATCAAGTGCGGGTAAGGGAGGCAGATATTCCAAAGACAACATTCAGAACCCGATATGGACATTATGAGTTTAGGGTGATGTCTTTTGGACTGACCAATGCTCCAGCAGTGTTCATGGATTTGATAAACCGGGTATTCAGGCCGTTCTTAGACATGTTCGTCATTGTATTCATTGATGATATCCTGGTTTATTCCCGTTCAGAGCAGGAGCATGCAGACCATTTGAGGACGGTACTTAGGGTCCTCCAGCACCAGCAGTTGTATGCTAAGTTTTCCAAGTGTGAGTTCTGGTTGACTTTGGTGGCATTCTTGGGGCATATTATCGGGGCTGATGGTATTCGGGTGGATACACAGAAGATTGAGGCGGAGAAGACTTGGTCCAGACCTATGACACCTACTGAGGTACGCAATTTTCTAGGGCTAGCAGGGTATTACAGAAGGTTTGTGGAGAAGTTTGTCTCGATCTCAACGCCTTTGACTACGCTAACCCAGAAGGCAGCTAAGTTTCAGTGGACGGATGCTTGTGAGCACAGTTTCCAGTTGTTGAAGGATAAGTTGACTACGGCTCCAGTTCTGACTCTTTCCGTGGGACCGGATGGTTATGTCATCTATTGTGATGCTTCAGGTGTTGGGCTAGGTTGTGTGTTGATACAGCATGGCAAAGTTATAGCTTATGCCTCCCGACAGCTCAGAAAGCATGAAAAGAATTATCCCACTCATGATTTGGAGCTAGCAGCGGTGATTCATGCCCTGAAGATTTGGAGACATTATTTGTATGGGATTCATGTTGATATTTATACGGATCACAAGAGTCTCCAATATATCTTTAAGTAGAAGGAGTTGAACCTACGGCAGAGGCGGTGGTTAGAGTTGCTAAAGGACTATGATGTTGATATCTTGTACCACCCGGGGAAAGCCAATGTTGTGGCAGATGCTCTTAGCCGTAGATCCATGGGTAGCTTGACGGATGTGCAGTCATACAGAAGGGATATGGTTCATGAGATACACAAGCTAGCTAGTCTTGTAGTCCGGTTGGCGGATTCGGGAGATAGCGGGGTTCTTATTCGGGATGTTGCTGAGTCCTCTATCGTGGAAGAGGTAAAGAAATGTCAATATGAGGATCCTATTCTAGCCCGGTATAGAGATGCAGCTTTCCGAAAGGGAAAGACTTTATTTGAAGTTACACCTGATGATGTGCTGAGGTATGAGGGCAGATTATGTGTACCTGATGTTGCAGGGCTACGACAGAAGGTTATGGGAGAGGCACACAATGCCCGTTATTCCATTCATCCAGGGTCGACGAAGATGTACCATGACCTTAGATGCTTGTATTGGTGGGATGTCATGAAAAGAGACATAGCAGAATTTGTTGCCCAATGCCCGAATTGTCAGCAGGTTAAGGTTGAGCATCAGAAGCCTGGTGGATTATTACAGGAGATTGAGAACCCGACTTGGAAGTGGGAAGTGATAAATATGGACTTCATTACAGGATTACCTCGCACTTAGCGAAAGTGTGATTCCTATGGGTTATCGTGGATAAGCTGACGAAATTAGCCCATTTTCTTCCAGTGAGGACTACTTACTCAGCTGAGGACTATGCTAGGCTGTACATCAGGGAGATAGTGAGACTGCACGGGGTTCCCACATCTATTATATCAGACCAGGGAGCTCAGTTTACAGCTAACTTCTGGAGATCATTCCAGAAGGGATTGGGGACACAAGTGAGTCTCAGTACAGCATTTCATCCTCAGACGGATGGGCAGGCAGAGCGTACTATCCAGACATTAGAGGATATGTTGAGAGCCTGTATTATTGACTTCAGAGGTAGTTGGGATGATCATTTACCACTCATTGAGTTTGCCTATAACAACAGCTACCATTCTAGCATCCAGATGGCACCGTACGAGGCCTTATACGGGAGGAAGTGTAGGTCACCTATTGGTTAGTTTGATGTAGGTGAGATTAAGTTGATCGACCCAGACATGGTTCAGCAAGCTGTTGATAAGGTGAAGCTCATTCAGGAGAGATTATTAGCAGCACAGAGTCGACATAAGTCATATGCTGATAATCGACGTCGACACTTAGAGTTTCAGGTTGATGATTGGGTGTTCCTAAAGGTGTCACCCATGAAGGGTGTGATGAGGTTTGGCAAGAAAGGGAAACTTAGCCCAAGGTACATCTGGCCTTACCAGTTCATTCGTAGGATAGGCAAGGTTGCCTATGAGTTGGATCTACCATCTGAATTGGAGGCGGTACATCCAGTCTTCCATGTATCTATGCTGCGTAAGTGTATTGGTGATCCTTCCAGAGTCTTCCCAGTAGATGATGTCCAGGTGACAAAGGAGCTGCTTATGAGGAAAGTCCCAGAGCCATACTTGATCGCCAGGTCAGGAGATTACGGACGAAATGATGTGGCTTCCGTCAAGGTATTGTGGCGAAACAACAATAGAGAGGAAATGACTTGGGGGGCAGAAGATGAAATGAAGAAGAAATATCCTTACTTGTTCCCTATGACTCCAGGTAATGTAATTTAACTCCTTATTTGATTCTGGTAATTGGGAATTGTATATGAGTGATATATTGTGGCCCTGTGTGGCACCTGTTGGTTTGCTGAATATAGGTGGATAGACATAGTTATAAAGGAGACTCTGCCGAAATTTTTCTAGCATAAGACTTATTATGAACATTCGAGGATGAATGTTTCTAAGGGGGGAAGAATGTTACACCTCGTAAGATTAAGACGATAATTAAGAACATAATTAAGGAATCAGGATTCAAATACCGAAAATTAGTATACAAGAGGATGTAATTCCGGAAAGATGTTGGTCACAATGAGTGCGACGTTGGAAACTTATAAAAATTGTATAGTCCCGATATGGGTTAATAATGTATTATAAAATTATGACATTGAGGATACGAGGCTTATGAAATTCTCAGGAATTAAAAGAAGTGGGTTTGAGATTTATTAATTGAAGAACTTGGGAGCCAAAGTGTAATAAGAAAAATTCAGTGTTTTGTTTATAACCTACACTCACCTCTTCATCTTCATTCTAACTTAACCGAAAACTCTCCTCTCTTCTCTCCTCCAAGCCCAGCCGAGAAACCCCCCACCCATAACCAAATTTATGGTTTTTATCTCCTCTTCTTAGACTACATTTTTCACCAAAAATTAGAAGCCAAAACAACACCAAAAACAGTGGCAAAAACAACTACTGCTTGCCGAGAATTTGCCCAGAAAGTTTGATATTTTTGGGATGAATTTTTGGAAGAAAAATGTGTAGGGATGATGGCTTAACATTGTAGAACACTTGCATGTCAATTGTAGTTGAAGAAGTGAGCAAAAAAGGGAAAGAAATACGAAAACAGTGGGGATTTTCGGACCCGGGCAGTGAGCAAACTGTGCGGACTGTTTTGGACGAAATTTGAGGTATAAAATTCTTATTTATATAATATAATTGGAATGCATGTTGTTAGAATTAAGGATATGAATTTGTGTTTAGGAAAAATTGGAATTTAAACAATGCATGTGACAATTTTGGGCTAGTTGCGAATTTGGGACAGATTTTGGTGTTGTTGGATTCGTTGGTTATTGTTGTTATTATTATCACTAATTGAATGATTAAATTAAAAGGAAACATTGATATTAAAGTTTAAAATTAGTTATATGGAAGTATTGAAATATGGAATTAGATTTTAGGAGTTAAGAGAAGAGTTATGGAATTATGACATGTTGTGGCCAAGAACTTGCATGAAATTGTTGGACATGTTGAGATGGATATGGACTATTTTAGGGACTGTTTTGTGGTGTTATAATGCTGAAAATTTAGTTACCATTATGCATGTTTAAGTGTGGTAATTGCTAATGTAAGTCCTAAAGGAATAAGGGTGTAGAAAGGTGTAGAAAGGCTTCACATTCTACCCTCGTTGTTGTTGGAACATGGACTGTTTTTGTGGGCTGTTTTAATGTGGATTAAGAGGCTAAATTTACATGAGAAGTGGGTGTGTAAATCCCCTTTGTTGCTGTTTTGGTTGTGCCCTTAATTGGTGCTTGGTTATTGATGTTATTTGCCTCGTTTGGAAGTTGTGGAAATATGTATAAACAAGGAAAGTGCTGCCCGAATTTTTATAGAATAAGAAGTCGTTATTCGATATAAAGTATGCTAGTGATCATAGAATTGACGAAAGTATTACCATTATTATAGGTTGAAGTTCTAAAACGAGACGTACTCTAATATTGAGTTGATTAGTTCGTCTAAGAGGTATGTGAACTATTCCTTTTTTCTTTGGCATGATTTTTATTTAATGAAAGTACGACGGACGTACATGATTCTTATATAGCTTAATTCCTAAAGATGTTAGTTATGAGAAGTGCGTATGATATTTCAGTAAAGAGTTTATTATGACATTATTATAATGATTTTATTGAGAGTCAAATGAAAATTTTGATTGCATATGGTTACTCATGAAATCTACTCGTGCTAAGTGTTATTACTTCACTTCAACGAGTCCCGGGCCGGGTTATGTTCGTGCACAGCCTTGCATTTTTCACCGAGTCCCTCACTAGAGGGACGGGTTACGTAGGATGGATCCATAGATGAGATATGACTTTACTGAGTTCCAGTATTGGCCGGGTTATGATATGATTCCACCGAGTCCCGCATTAGTGGGCCGGGTTACGTTACAGGTATATATATGTATATGGACAGGCATTCATGTTTTCTTGACTTGACTCTCATTTTTATAAGGCACAACTGACTTTTATTGTTTATGGCACAGTTGGATTTGGATCCTGATTTTTATACTGATCTCTTGTTATCCATTGGCTACTTATGATCTCATTTGCAGTAATTCATGTTTACATACTCAGTACATTATTTTGTACTGACCCCCTTTCCTCGGAGGACTGCGTTCATGCCCGCAGGTACAGGTGCTCAGTTTGGTGATCCTCCGGTTTAGGTTCCTGCGCAGCTGTTTGTAAAGTTCCTTCGATCTAGAGCTTTACCATTTTGGGTACAGAACCCTATTATTTTGATTTATGTATATTTTGGGGCACAACGGGGCCCTGTCCCGTCATATGTTGTTGTCCTTCTTATAGAGGTCTGTAGACAGTTGTGGATTGTACTTATGTAAGGGTTATAACTCTGTTTTGGTCAGTCATGCTATTGTACTCTGTGTTGGGGTGTCCCCGTGTATATATGATATTATCTAGTGACAGCCTTGTCGGCTTGCCTATTGTATTGTGTTGGCTAGTTGTGACTCCTCAGGAGGCAGGTACATTCGGGGGGTAAAGGCAGCCTTGTCGGCTTGCCTACCCTGGCATATGTTGTTATTGCAGTGTTATGCTGCCGGATTTCAGACTCATTAAGTGTTAGTTGGATTATGTGTGACATGTTAGTATAATGACGTCACTAGGGCGGTTAGTCGCGGCTCGTCGGTTCGGGTCGTGACATTGTCGGCCTAAACGGATATATCTTGTGCTATGATATGCAGGTGGTTCGCTCGGGCCGTCCAGGCGCCGGGTACCGACCACACCCCAAGGTTAAGGTGTGACATATATGTACATAGTGATGATCTTAAGTAGCAAAAAGTTAGGGTTCAAAATAAAAAAATGATTATCTTCCTTGCATTTGGTTAGGGTTCAAATCTATTTTCGTCAAATTACTACAGATACTTAATTTTCTGAACGTTGACTAAAATAAACAGAGATTCTAAATTCAAATATCACCTCTATTTATCATCATAAAAAACCTTTTACATGTTTAGCCTTTTGGGTTATAGCTAATAAATATTCTATGTAGCACCCCCACCCACCCCAACCATTTGAGTATGATCAATGAAAGTACTAATGTAATGAACTCAAATCCAATGTGACAGTAATCAGTTTCTCAACTATATTAATAAGACTAACGTTCAATTACAATTTCAGAAAATAAATGCAACAACTCAAATGTCAAAAGTCTAAACGGAAGCACATAAATATTGAAAGTAAGAACTAGGATAAATTGTAGAAGGAGATGAGGAACTAGATTAAGAGAAAGCGGGATGAGATTGACAGACTTTGGCTAATCATCACACTGTGCCCAACACATTCTTTTTAATTGCTAGTTTTTTTTCAATCAGTTGCTAATTGGGCTGGATCCCGAATCAACCTTTGTGAGGTGCTTCTGGTCTTATTTCTCAGCCCAATATTTGCTTGTGTGACATCCTAAAGGTATTGACGTTGGTCTTGGGCTGATTTATAACAGCATAGCTTTACTCCTACCCATATTGACTAAAAGTTGAATTTTACCAAAGGTTAGCATAAAGTGAGAAAACCTAATCAGTACAATTCAAGATGCCAAGAGCTCCTGTTGAGAGAAAGTTGGTGCTTGGTTTTCTACAAGTCGAAGAAAACTAATCAGAATGTAGAAGGAATTGATCCATGAGTCTTTTTAATAATATCATGAAAGATCAAGCTTATATTATGAGAATCTAATTAATATCTAACTCTGCCAGCAATTAAAAAATTAATTAAAGGGTAAGAATACTCTCATTTGTGTTACTATTTGGAACAGTAGACGACAAAGAAAAATGATTGGGAGTTGACCGAAATGTGCACTAAACACTTTTCCATAGATCTCCTCCAAATTGCTGGTATGGATAATCTAATACAAGCCCTAGCGGCCGGAGATACATGATTGGAAGAGAATTCGATTGAATTACCTTTGTCAGAAAATTATATTAAAAAAATATTCTTTTTTGTACATACATAAATTATTGAATTTTCTTGACATAAGAGAAATTTCTATTATAGCATTAAAGGTGATGAATAATACTTAATTTGAAAATATAAATCCCAAGTGTGGTATTCTTAGATTTTTTAAACTTTAATTTCTTATTAGAATTTTTGACCTTGCTATCAAAGCTTCGTACTGTAGTACTTGCATGGCCAATTGGCCATTCGGTATGCTTTTGGCAGTAGATTTATAGAGTATCTTTATTTTCTTAACTTGTCCCACACTTAATTTAGACACTAACGTCATACTGTTCTTTGCACTACTCATATCTTAGTGTAGTTTTTGCTATCCATATTCATAACATTAATATTTTCAATATTTTTGCATGATTGTCTTGCTCCATATATGAAGTTTGGAGTGCGTTGCGATAATGTCAAATTTGAAACAACTTCCTAGTACCAGACAAATTTGCCTGGGTATAACAATTATTAGGGTGTTCACGAAATACCAAAAACCGAAGAAAAACTCACGATTTTTTAATTTGGTTTAATTTTGATTTTCAATTTTAAAACCGACAATATTTTATATGGTTATGATTTTAAGAAAATAAGTTGGTTTTTAAATGTTGAAATCAAAACATAAAATAACCATTCCAAGCAACAAATTAAGTTTTTGACAACATAAATAAAAATAATTATGAAACAAATACCCTTTAGTTATGATCAGTAGCTATTACTATTACACAAGCATACTCAATCCATTGTCTCCCTTAATTAACTAAGGACGTTACACTTCCTTTCTAATTTCCTCCTTATTTCACATCACTATATTAATAGAAGCTGAAGTCGCCTCTATTCAACAATTCTACATTTTTCGACACTAAATATAAATATGTGTATTAGAATATTCGAACGGTTCTAACGTTTGATTTATTGGCTCCCTTCTTAGGAACAGTGACAATAAGCACTCCATTCTCCATTGATGATTTCACTTTATCAACCCTAGCATCGTCAGGCAAATTAAAAGCAGTTGAAAACTTCCCAATTCTTCGGTGAAAATGGTGCCAATTATCATATCCTTTTTGTACTATTTTTTTCTCCCCGGTAATCTTTAGGACTCTATCGTCTTCAACTCGTACCTTCACTTCTTCTTTCTTGTATCCATGCAAATTAGCTCTAAAAACATGTGCCTCTGGGGTTGTTTTGAACTCAACTTGTGCTAGAGATGGAGGTTCATGTGGGAATGATAGTGCTGGTGCTATGAGAGATCGACGAGTTTCAAGATAAAATTCATGGGAGGGATTATAAGGATCCTGCAGACCCCGACTTGTTTGGGATTTATGTGTAATGTTTTTTGTTGGTGGAGGATCCTGATTTGTCTGTGATTGATGCGTAATTGTTGCAGCTGGTGAAGGATTTTGTACACGGCGTGCATGGTTTTTGCGACCATTAAATAGAGGCATTAAAGACATTTTTGCAGTCTTGTTCTAGAAAAAGAAACAAGAAAATCTTTTAGGGAGAAAATGAAATGTGATGTTAGTTGCTTGCTGATCAGAGTGTTATGGTACGGGTATGTATTTATAGGGAAGAAATTGAGAAAAGGAATCTCTTTAACATGTATTTGAGAAGTTAATTAAGTTATATTTTAACTATAGGTAAATCTCTACATAATAAATATTTTCCAGAAACCTTATATAAAAATAATTGTTCCCTCTATCTTAATTTATATGATACTTTTGTTGGAAATTTGTCTTTGGTGAGGAGGTGCGTCCACCCATATTTAATTAATTAAACACTGGGGTTCCGCATGTTGGAGGCTTTGTCTCTTCACACGTGCATAATCTACGAAGTGAGTAGATGACCGTAGGGCCAAGGATTGTCAAATTTCATTGAGAATTGAAAGAGATTTTGGTCCACGAAGTAAGGTGTTTGAGGCATTGAAATATGGTGTGGACAAATCTACCCCATCGGTGGGAAAAGGAAGAATTGTTCTATTTATAAGTCTCAAAATTGGCTAAAGGTTTGGGACCCAAAGGGGTAACTCATGTGTTTAAAGGAGGGAGGACCTAGATGTGCTTGGGTTCAAGGCTAAGCCCACACGCGCGCCGCCGCCACCCGCCCGTCCGGTTCGGGTCGTGGGACATGGGCATTGGGACTTGGGCTTCTTCTGATATTATCTCTTTGGACCCCAAATTGTTTAGTATTTACAGTTTGGTCCCTGGAGTTTCTGGAAAGATGAATTTGGCAACGACGGAAGGCAGAACGTTTCTGCCTACCGTTTGGGCTGATTTCTGGAGCATTAACCAGCCATTACTTGGCTGTTAACTCCTCCATAAACAGCCCTCCTTTAATGGTCATAAACCTGCCATTAACAGCACTCACTAATGGCCATAAACCTGCCATTAACAGCCCTCACTAATGTCATTAACAGCCATGTTTTGACAGTTGAGGAGTCCCTCCCTTATGCTATATATTGGTGCTTTTTGGCTCAATTGTGTTACACACAAACACACAAAAAGACAGCAAAAACGAGGCAACATATATACACAGAGACAAACAAAAGAGAAACTGAAATTCAGTTCAAAACGTGAGCAGAAACGTTGGGACTAAAACAGAAACTCTTCCTTCCTTTTCCATTCTTCAGCAAGTCGTTTCGTGTTTGTTTTCTTCGTCAGAATCAACCTATTTGTTTTGTAGTGTTGATTAGTTGTTGTTTTATCTTGGGAGACTATTGCCCGTTAACGTAAAAGCATATATACGGGGCAATCTTGTCTTAAAGACAGAGAGTCATCTCTCGACTCAGCCACAATTGTAACAATCCAGATTTTAGTGTTTCTTGATTTCAAGTTATCAAGATTCAAGACTCAACAAGCTTGCGGCAGTTCTGAATTGCCTATTTGTTTATCCTTTCGAACACTTGTAATATTTATTTACTTCCCATACTGCTTTACAATATCCAACAACTTTTTCGTTTTTCAAAATTCATTTTCTACCGTATATTAGGACATAGACTATGTAATGACGGTGTAAATATATTTACTTAATAAGTTATATTTAATTAACTATAGGTAAATCTCTTACATAATAAATATTTTTCAGTAACCTTATATAAAAATAACTACCCTTTTGTCTTAACTTATATGATACTTTTAGCTTTCGTGATTCAAACTTTCTGATTTTGACTGTACATCAGAATATAAAATCTTTTAATTTTGTGAAATATAATTTACATATTTAAAAATTACGTAAAAAAGTACTACAAATTACAATAGTTAATAATTCTAAATATTTAAATAATATATTAAAAAATTTTGTTAAAAAAATTATTTGACTCTCGAAATTCACACACCATTACATCAATTGGGACGAAAGGAATAATATTTTATAGTAATAACTTTAATCTACATTGATGATGTAATATAATTTTGCACTGTGAATATAATTATATAAAATTAAAGTAAATCACAATACAAGGAAAAAATGAAAGAGAACAAATGCTTTGGATTGATGTGACATCTAGCTAGCAAATCTTTTTTTTCCCCCCTGATATTCGCACAGTTGGATCTTTCTCCCAGATTCATATGCATGAACAACCTTTTTATTCTTAGATGCAAATTAAGGAGAAAACGTGAAAAATGAAGTACATACCTATTACCTAAGCTTTTCTAGATACCGTATTAACGTATAACGTCCCAATCACTTATCTTTATCCATTGAAACAAGTTCTGGAAACCATCAGAAGTATCAAAAAAAAATTGGGATTCGAGTCAGCCACTATACTGGGAAATTGAAAACGTCGAAGTAAGCTGTGGCTTATAAATAGGAAGATGAGGAGATAAGGGGCGAAGGATATTCATGATATTCGGAAAGATTTATGTTCATTCGCTCTGCGGTATACCGAAAAAAAGAAGCGACTACCTTACTTAAGCTGCGGGCATAGTCAGACTTAACATTGATTGAAGCAGCTGTTGGAGAGAAGGCACCAGTCAGACCATCGCGTTTAAAAACCAAATAGACTGTTTAGGAGGTATGCGACTTGGACGACGAAACTGTTATAGAGAAGGGAACCAAGTTGCAGATTTCTTAGTAAAATTTGTCTCCGTATCTAATTAGAATCTCCTCACTCATTCCATCTCTCATCTGCCTAAACAAGCAAGAGGCTCTACATAAGTGGCAATTGCCTAGTCTTAGATGTAAATATGACACAGCCAACTTTTTTGTGGTCATTAATTAAAATAATCAAGGGAATTTTTTTTATATTTTTCTAATAAGATTACTATCATAATTACATTTGTACAAGAATTTTACAATATATGGTAAGTGATTACCGTATATATATTCTATCAGTTGTTTTGTTGATATAGCAAAAGGCACTATAATAAATGATGTTGTAAGCCTTTTGGTCCCCGTGGGGTGATGAAATCACCTTTGGCTGTGTTGTATTGACGTCAGGTCTAGCCACCCTCTGCTCCTTTTTGGCTAATACAACATAACTCATAGCTTATTTGGGTAATTAATTAAAAAAATCCATGGAATAGAAAATGAAATTTTCACCATGCTAGCACACAGAAATGAAGAACAACCTCTATAATATACCGGTCTGTCTCATTTTATGTAGCGTTGTTTTGATTGGCCACGAATTTAAGAAAGGAAGGATTTTTTTTTTTTATTGAAATGTATAGTTTAAAGTAAATTATAAATGTTCTTGTGATTATTACATCTTAGAAGTTTTAAATTAAATTATTTCTAAATATAAACTGATATTTTTTACATAAAAAATAAATGAAAGAGTATCATACATATATTGAAAGATGTCATTATTTAAAGGAAAAATGGTCAAATTTGTCCTTCAACTATGTTTTATGGAACAACATTGCCCTCCGTCAAACTTTGGGATCAAATATACCCTCACCGTTTGCAAGCTTGTTAATTTGCCCTCGGATAGACGGAAATGTGTGTTGGACGCCTCGTCGGATCCACGTGGATGCCATATCGGATCCACATCGGCAGACCACCACTACAGACTGCCGCCACTGCCATCTCCATTAACTGTCAGCTCACCGCCGACAAAACTCCACTAGCTGACCTTACCACCGCCACAACACCAACACCAACACCAACGACCCGAAAGTGCCACCAAAATCACCACTGCTTCACCAACAGCCTACCAAGCCAGCGAACCCAACCAACAACACCATTTTTTCTTCCTCGTCGGAGGCGCCATCTCCGGCGAGCTCCAATCACTATACCACCCAGACAAACAACAACAACGACAAGCCACCGCTACACTACCTCTTCACTGTCATCGACGACCATCCCATGAACACACAACCCCAACTAACCCCCTCCCTAAACATATATCACTGTCACCACCACTCGCCAATCCACGCACCATCGGTCACCATTTCTACTCCAAATCAAACCAACCCCCTAAACACCTATCACCGTCACCACGACACCGCCACAACACTATTGCTCTACCACGCTACTGCCTCCCGCTCATCTCACTCTCTATGTTTTTATTATTTGTGCCGCTCATCTCATCTCTTGTAATTTTTGGCGTCGCTCCGGCGATTTACCGTGGAAGTGACGCCGATGGGGTCGTTGTTGTTGGTGTTGTGGCGGTAGTAAGAAAGATATGAGAGAGGGAACTCAACCCGATCCATTAATACCTCGTCATCGAAAAGCCCGAGAAACTCCGCGGCGAGATGCCGGATCTCAAGCATGCCCGATGGAACTCAACCGATAGTTTCAACACAGTCAGCAATCAAAAATTAAAACCTCTAATTAGTTTGGGTCTACCGACGTGGCGTACAACACATATTTCCGTCAATTCAAGGGAAAATTTAATAAGTTTGCAAACGACGAGGATATATTTGATCCCAAAGTTTGACGGAGGGCAATGTTGTTCCATAAAAAATGTTGGAGGTGAAACTTGATCCTTTTTCCTTCTTTAAAAAGTATTACTAGTAATTAAATATGCATTTAATACATACGATAGTCCTGTGATAGTTATATATATCTCTCTCACTCTATTGATGTCGGCTCACGTTAGTTAACGTGCGCATGTGAGGTAAACCATGGCGAAGGGGAAGAAAAAAGGTAGAGGACAAACTCAAAATCCAGTGCAAGGGAAAGGTCGAGGTAACATAAGACCTCGCAAGGTCCCCCTTGCAACATTTGTTAACTTTGTAGAAGCAAAATGTGTTGGAAATACCTATATAGGCATGCACATAATAGTAAGGCGTACCACTGGGTTGTGGCCGATTAGGCGGACATGTAGTCACCGCCAAGCAATAACCGGCTAGGCAGATATATGATTTACCATCGAGCGATAGTTGATTGGGCAGATGAGCATTATCACTGTAGTTGGACATGATAAGATAACATCGAGTCTCGTATTTGGGTCGGGCACGACTAAGTACCTCTCTATGGCCGGGTATGCTATGAGATTGACCATGTTTGGGCAGTTATGCAGTTACCACCAGTCGGACAGTTTTGTATCGTCGGTTATCACTGGTTGGGCAGACATGTTATCTACCACCGGATAGGCAGTTATGTACCGTCATTTATCACCGGTTGGGAAGGCATGTTCTCACCACCGGACTATGGCTGGATGGGCAGTCATACGTTTACCACCAGTTGGGCAGTTATGTATCGTTAGATACCATTGACTAGGCAGACATGTTATTTACCACTAGTTAGTCGGGCAGTCGAGCAAGTAGAACTAGGGTGTTGACGTAAAGGTATAGATAAGGATATACGATAAGCGAGATCGTGGTATATGTTGTAGCCTCAGTGGTATTTCATTGACTCAGGTTGACTCGAACCTCTCTTTTCTCTTATGATTATGCACTATTATGTTTTATTTTTTCCACGTTACATATTCAGTACATTATTCGTACTGATGTCCCTTTGTCTGGTGACACTGTGTTTCATGCGCGCAGGTTCAGGTAGACAAGGAGAGGACCCACTCCCGTAGATCGTGTGCAGATATCAACGTTTGTTGGTGAGCTTCATTTCCTTCTGGAGTGTTGCCGAGTCGGGTCATGTATATACCTCTTTTGCTATTTTGGGTATGTCAGGGCCATGTCCCAACTTATGTTTGGTATTGACAAACTCCTAGAGTCCTGTAGACAGGTTCTATGTTGTACAGTTTTTCGGTAAGGCCTCGTCAGCCTTGGTTTGAATATATCTGTTAGGTTAGGCTCTTCTGCTTGTAGGATTTCACGTTGGGTACATTACAATTATTATTTGGAGGTCTTGTCGGCCTAGACGGATATATCTTATGCTATGATATGCAGGTGGTTCGCTCGGGCCGTCCAGGCGTCGAGTACCGACCACACCCCCAAGGTTAAGGTGTGACATATATGTACATAGTGATGACCTTAACTAGCAAAAAGTTAGGGTTCAAAATAAAAAAATGATTATCTTGCTTGCATTTGGTTAGGGTTCAAATCTATTTTCATCAAATTACTACAGATACATAATTTTCTGAACGTTGACTAAAATAAACAGAGATACTAAATTCAAATATCACCTCTATTTATCATCATAAAAAACCTTTTACATGTTTAGCCTTTTGGGTTATAGCTAATAAATATTCTATGTAGCACCCCTACCCACCCCAACCATTTGATTATGATCAATGAAAGTACTAATGTAATGAACTCAAATTCAATGTGACAGTAATCAGTTTCTCAACTATATTAATAAGACTAAAGTTCAATTACAATTTCATAAAATAAATGCAACAACTCAAATGTCAAAAGTCTAAACGGAAGTACATAAATATTGAAAGTAAGAACTAGGATAAATTGTAGAAGGAGATGAGGAACTAGATTAAGAGAAAGCGGGATGAGATTGACAGACTTTGGCTAATCATCACACTGTGCCCAACACATTCTTTTTAATTGCTAGTTTTTTTCAATCAGTTGCTAATTGGGATGGATCCCGAATCAACCTTTGTGAGGTTCTTCTGGTCTTATTTGTCAGCCCAATATTTTCTTGTGTGACATCCTAAAGGTATTGACGTTGGGCTTGGGCTGATTTATAACAGCATAGCTTTACTCCTACCATATTGACTAAAAGTTGAATTTTACCAAGGGTTTGCATAAAGTGAGGAAACCTAATCAGTACAATTCAAGATGCTAAGAGCTCCTATTGAGAGAAAGTTGGTGCTTGGTTTTCTACAAGTCGAGGAAAACTAATCAGAATGTAGAAGGAATTGATCCATGAGTCTTTTTTAATAATATCATGAAAGATCGAGCTTATATTATGAGAATCTAATTAATATCTAACTCTGCCAGCAATCAAAAAAATAATTAAAGGGTAAGAATACTCTCATTCATGTTACCATTTGGAACAGTGGACGACAAAGAAAAATGATGGAGAGTTGACCGAAATGTGCACTAAACACTTTTCCATAGATCTCCTCCAAATTGCTGGTATGGATAGTCTAATACAAGCCCTAGTGGCCGGAGATACATGATTGGAAGAGAATTCGATTGAATTACCTTTGTCAGAAAAGTATATTAAAAAAATATTCTTTTTTTGTACATATATAAATTATTGAATTTTCTTGACATAAGAGAAATTTCTATTATAGCATTAAAGGTGATGAATAATACTTAATTTGAAAATATAAATCCCAAGTGTGGTATTCTTAGATTTTTTGAACTTTAATTTCTTATTAGAATTTTTGACCTTGCTATCAAAGCTTCATACTGTAGTACTTGCATGGCCAATTGGCCATTCGGTATGCTTTTGGCAGTAGATTTATAGAGTATCTTTATTTTCTTAACTTGTCCCACACTTAATTTAGATACTTACGTCATACTGTTCTTTGCACTACTCATATCTTATCGCGTAGTTTTTGCTATCCATATTCATAACATTAATATTTTCAATATTTTGCATGATTGTCTTGCTCCATATATGAAGTTTGGAGTGCGTTGCGATAATGTCAAATTTGAAACAACTTCCTAGTACCAGACAAATTTGCCTGGGTATAACAATTATTAGGGGTGTTCACGAAATACCAAAAACCGAAGAAAAAAACTGACGATTTTTTAATTTGGTTTAATTTTGGTTTTCAATTTTAAAACCGACAATATTTTGTTTGGTTATGATTTTAAGAAAATAAGTTGGTTTTTAAATGTTGAAATCAAAACATAAAATAACCATTCCAAGCAACAAATTAAGTTTTTGACAACATAAAGAAAAATAATTATGAAACAAATACCCTTTAGTTATGATCAGTAGCTATTACTATTACACAAGCATACTCAATCCGTTGTCTCCCTTAATTAACTAAGGACGTTACACTTCCTTTCTAATTTCTTCCTTATTTCACATCACTATATTAATAGAAGCTGAAGTAGCCTCTATTCAACAATTCTATATTTTTCGACACTAAATATAAATATGTATATCAGAATATTCGAATGGTTCTAACGTTTGATTTTGTTAAACAAAGGTAATATACCTGTGATATACATTGAATATACAGCAGTATATATCACAGGTATACAAAGCGATGAGCGAGTGGCAGCCAAAGCGGTGGCGTGGGCAATGGCCCAACTCGTCCAGGCCCATCACGGTACTAGGGCAGAATATCAGTGGACATAGTTGTATATTAAGGAAAGTATATTGTGTGTATATTGTAGTATATTTGTTACCTAGATTAGGATATACACTTACCATATTTAGGATATACACTTACCATAATTGTATAGTTAGAATTATGGTAGAATAAGGTTTTAGGAATAGAATAGGAATAGGATTCTCCTATTTTGTAACTTGTATATATATCTATTCAATCAATGAAAATAATCAAGGGGATTATTTCTTTCATGGTATCAAGAGACTAGGTTTCACAAAAAATTTTCTCTCCCAACTTTTGTCCTCTCTTTGTGTTGGCCGAGACACCCCACCCCCCTCGGGTTTCTCTTCCAATATTTGTCTTCCGCTTTCCAATACCTCTCTTAAATTACCCTTCCTTCTTTGTTCTTTCAATATGTCTAAGAACAATTATCACCCTGCCCTTACGGTTTCCAATATCAAGAGTTGTATCCCTATTGTCCTTGAGATGGAAAACGTCCAATATGCGACGTGGGCGGAGTTGTTTAAAATTCACGCTATCTCTTATCAAGTTCTTCATCACATCATTCCTCCCGCTAGACCCCTTCCTGCGGAGGATCCGGAGTTATGGATTACACTTGATGCTACCGTTCTCCGGTGGATCTACGCCACTATTTCAGTGGACCTTCTACAGATGATTATTGAGCCGGATACCACGGCTATGGCTGCATGGAATAGACTGCGTGCCATATTCCAAGACAACCAACATTCACGTGTCGTCACACTTGAGCAGGAATTCTCTCTCGTTCGAATGGATGAATTTCCGAACATTTCTGCATATTGTAAGAAAATAAAGGAGTTGGCGGATCAACTCCGTAATGTTGGCGCACCACTAACGAATAATCGTCTAGTTCTACAGTTGGTTGCCGGTCTTTCGGAGGCCTATAATAGGGTTGGAACTCTCATTCGCCAAAGCAACCCTCTTCCTGACTTCTATCAAGCCCGTTCCATGCTTACTTTGGAAGAAGCGGGTTTGGCTAAAAAGGCGGCTATCGGAGCAAGCCCCGTCGTCATGGTGGCGTCCTCTCCTAGTTCTTCGGGTTTTGTGAATAATTCGGGCCAAAACCATAATAATGGTGGCGGCAAGAATAATCGCAAGAATAATAACAAAAACCGCGGGGGCAAACGCGGCGGTTCTAGTGGCGGTTCTGGTGGTCAACAAGCAGGCGGTGGGTCCCATCCAGGGAACAGTGGCCCACCACCCCCCTGGGCCCAGCAGTGGGGCCCATGGTAGTGGGGCTAGGGCAGTGGGTTGTGGGCCAATAACCCTTACCATCCAGCGGCCAGTGGGCTGGCCAATAGTCCAGGCCCAACACCCAGCAGTGGCGGCCCACTGGACAGTGGCCCAACAACAGCAACTCCAGCGGCTACGGCCCAACTCCATCACGGATAGGAGTTCTTGGGCCCCGACCTCCGCAAGCCTATCATGCAGCAGGCCCCACTTAGACTGATATCGAGGCCGCGATGCACACGTTGGGGTTGACTCAATCGGACCCAAATTGGTACATGGACACCGGGGCCACTACTCACATGACTTCCGAATCAGGTACTCTCTCCTCTTATTCCAATTTGAGCACCCCTCGGGGTATAATTGTTGGTAATGGCAACTCTATTCCAGTTCAGGGTTATGGTCAGAAAACGTTGTCTCCCCCCAATCCACCCCTTCTCTTGAAAAATACTTTACATGCTACTAAATTGATTAAAAATTTAGAATATGTCCGGTAGTTCACTACTGACAATTCCATTTCCATTGAATTTGATCCTTTTGGTTTCTCGTGAAGGATTTCAAGACGGGGAGTCATCTCATGAGGTGTGATAGTAGGGGGATCTGTATCCTATCATGCCTGGTTTCAGTCCATCGAGTCAAACCTTGCCGTCAGCTTTTGCAGCCATCTCTCCTTCCATGTGGCATGCTCGTCTGGGTCATTCAGGATCTTCTATTTTATCAAGTTTAGATAAAAATAGCTTTATTTCCTGTAAGGGTACGAGTCGTACTCCACTTTGTCAGTCTTGTTCATTAGGGAAAATTGTTAAGTTGCCATTTGTAGACTCCAATTCTCATACTTCAATGCCATTTGATATTATTCATAGCGACTTATGGACGTCTCCTATTCTTAGTTCAGTGGGTCATCGATATTATGTTCTCTTTTTAGATGATTATTCTAGATTTTTGTGGACGTTTCCAATTGCGAATAAATCACAA
This sequence comes from Anisodus tanguticus, assembly GCA_034509755.1. Lineage (NCBI taxonomy): Eukaryota > Viridiplantae > Streptophyta > Magnoliopsida > Solanales > Solanaceae > Anisodus > Anisodus tanguticus. The sequence goes on along the minus strand of CM067540.1, from coordinate 49,042,563 downwards.
GATTTTTCCGTCTTCATCAAATTTAGAGCGTTCATTCGTACTCAATTCGAAAGAGAAATAAAAAATATTCAATGTGATAATGGGAAAGAGTATGACAATAGGGAGTTTCGGAAATTCTGTGCTAAAAATGGGATCAATTTTCGGTTTTCGTGTCCTCATACATCTTCACAAAATGGGAAGGCCGAATGCAAAATTCGTTCCATAAATAACATTGTCTGAACTCTCTTAATTCATGCCTCCATACCTCCATATTTTTGGCATCATGCTCTACAAATGGCAACATATCTTCTTAACATAATTCCTTCTAAAGGTCTGACATATTATTTCCCCCTCAAAATCTTATATAATAAGAACCCTTCTTATTCTCATCTTCGGATTTTTGGATGCTTGTGTTATCCGTTATTCCCATCCACCACAATTAACAAACTTCAAGCTCGGTCTACCCCGTGTGTATTTTTGGGTTATCCGTCGAATCATCGTGGTTATAAGTGTTTTGATTTATCCTCCAAGAAAATCATAATCAATCGCCATGTCATTTTTGATGAAACTCAATTCCCGTTTACGAAAGTTCATACTCCCGAACCTAAGTCGTATAATTTTTTGGATGACCAAATATCCCCGTATATTATTCGGAATTTTTCGGACATCTCCCGTACCCAAAATCCTCCAGCGGGCCCACTGCCCGCTGGACCCACAGTACAGCCAAGCCCAGCAATTCCAGTGACTGGAACAGTTCCAGCAATTGGGCCAGTCCAGCCCAATTCTGGAACTACTCCAGACGAGGCTTCTAGTTACCGATTTTGGTCAGCAGAGCCCTCGCCTGCTGGCCAGTCCGTCCCGACCCCAGAAAATTTCCAAAATTCCCTCAATTCTTCCTCGAGTCATAGACCGGTCACTCGTAGTCAGCAGGGTATTTTTACACCTAAAAGACATTTTAATTTACATTCTGATGTCTCTAAATCTCCCTTGCCCCACAATCCTGTGTCCGCATTAAATGACCCTAATTGGAAAATTGCTATGACTGATGAATATAATGCTCTTATTGATAATAAGACGTGAGAGTTGGTGCCCCGTCCATATGGTATTAATGTTATCAGGTCTATGTGGATTTTTGCTCATAAGGAGAATTCAGATGGGTCATTTGCTAGACATAAGGCGCGACTTGTTGGTGATGCTAAGACTCAGCAGGTTGGGATAGATTGTTGTGAGACGTTTAGTCCGGTGGTCAAACCGGCTACCATTCGCACTGTGCTTAGCTTGTCTCTTTCAAAGACTTGGCCAATTCATCAGTTGGATGTCAAGAATGCTTTCCTACATAGTGATCTCAAGGAAACAGTCTATATGCATCAGCCGTTGGGTTTCAGGGATCCAAACCGTCCTCATCATGTATGTTTGTTGAAGAAGTCCTTATATGGGCTTAAGCAGTCTCCAAGGTCCTGGTACACGAGGTTTGCTGACTTTGTTTCAACTATTGGGTTCACTCACAGCAGGTCAGATAATTCCTTGTTCATCTACCGCCGTGGTTCGTCCTTGGCCTACATTCTGTTGTATGTGGATGATATCATCTTGACTGCCTCTTCCGATGCCTTGCGCCAGTCTATCATGACCATGCTCAGTTCTGAGTTTGCTATGAAAGATTTAGGGCCTTTGAGTTATTTTTTGGGGATTGCCGTCAAGCGTCATTCAGGTGGCTTGTTTTTGTCTCAACGAAAGTATGCTGCTGAGATCATAGAGAGGGCTGGGATGTCATCCTGTAAGTCCACTTCTACGCCAGTTGATGCAAACCCAAAGCTAAGTGCCGCAGCAGGTGCACCATACGAGGACCCGACCCGCTATCGCAGTCTTGCAGGGGCCCTCCAGTATCTTTACCTTTACTAGACAAGATATTACGTATGTGGTTCAGCAGGTATGTTTATTCATGCATGATCCCAGGGTTGAGCACATGAATGCAATCAAACGCATCATTCGGTATCTTCAGGGGACACTGGACTATGGGTTGCACTTGTATCCTTCATCTACATCCACACTTGTCTCTTACACGGATGCGGATTGGGGTGGTTGTCCCGATACCAGACGGTCGACTTCTGGCTACTGTATGTTCCTTGGCAATAACTTGGTCTCCTGGTCGGCAAAGCGTCAGGCAACTCTATCACGCTAAAGTGCAGAGGCAGAATATCGCGGGGTAGCGAATGTGGTCTCCGAATCATGTTGGCTACGTAATTTGCTTTTGGAGCTTCATTGTCCCATTCAGAAGGCAACCTTGGTATATTGCGATAACATTAGTGTCATCTACCTTTCAGGTAACCCAGTTCAACACCAACGTACTAAGCATATCCAAATGGACATTCACTTTGTCCGTGAAAAGGTTGCAAAGGGTTACGTTCGCGTATGCCATGTCCCGTCTCGTTATCAAATTGCAGACATCTTTACAAAGGGTCTACCAGCGGTTCTCTTTGAAGATTTTAGGGACAATCTCAGCGTTCGAAGACCGCCCGCTATGACTGCGGGGGTGTGTTAAACAAAGGTAATATACCTATGATATACACTGAATATACAACAGTATATATCACAGGTATACAAAGCAAATGAGCAAGCAAGCCCAAAGAAGAGTAGAGTAGTGGCAGCCCAGCAGTGACGTGGGCAATGGCCCAACTCGTCCAGGCCCATCACGGTACTAGGGCAGAATATCAGTAGACATAGTTGTATATTAAGGAAAGTATATTGTGTGTATATTGTAGTATATTTGTTACCTAGATTAGGATATACACTTACCATATTTAGGATATACACTTACCATAATTGTATAGTTAGAATTATGGTAGAATAAGGTTTTAGGAATAGAATAGAAATAGGATTCTCCTATTTTGTAACTTGTATATATATATCTATTCAATCAATGAAAATAATCAAGGGGATTATTTCCTTCAGATTTATTGGCTCCCTTCTTAGGAACAGTGACAATAAGCACTCCATTCTCCATTGATGATTTCACTTTATCAACCCTAGCATCGTCAGGCAAATTAAAAGCAGTTGAAAACTTCCCAATTCTTCGGTGAAAATGGTGCAAATTATCATATCCTTTTTGATAATTGGGTTGGATCCCGAATCAACCTTTGTGAGGTTCTTCTGGTCTTATTTCTCATCCCAATATTTGCTTGTGTGACATCCTAAAGGTATTGACGTTGGGCTTGGGCTGATTTGTAACAGCATAGCTTTACTCCTACCCATATTGACTAAAAGCTGAATTTTACCAAGGGTTTGCATAAAGTGAGGAAACCTAATCAGTACAATTCAAGATGCCAAGAGCTCCTGTTGAGAGAAAGTTGGTGCTTGGTTCCTGGAGTTTCCGGAAAGATGATTTTGGCAACGACGGAAGGCAGAAAGTTTCTGCCTACCGTTTGGGCTGATTTCTGGAGCATTAACCAGCCATTACTTGGCTATTAACTCCTCCATAAACAACCATCCTTTAATGGCCATAAACCTGTCATTAACAACACTCACTAATGGCCATAAATCTGCCATTAACAACCCTCACTAATGTCATTAACATCCATGTTTTGGCAGTTGAGGAGTCCCTCCCTTATGCTATATATTGGAGCTTTTTGGCTCAATTGTGTTACACACAAACACACAAAAAGACAGCAAAAATGAGACAACATATATACACAGAGACAAACTGAAATTCAGTCCAAAACATGAGCAGAAACATTAGGACTAAAACAGAAACTCTTCCTTCCTTTTCCATTCTTCAGCAAGTCATTTCGTGTTTGTTTTCTTCGTCAGAATCAACCTATTTGCTTTGTAGTGTTGATTAGTTGTTGTTTTATCTTAGGAGACTATTGCCCGTTAACGTAAAAACATATATACGGAGCAATCTTGTCTTAAAGACAAAGAGTCATCTCTCGATTCAGCCACAGTTGTAACAATCCAGATTTTAGTGTTTCTTGATTTCAGGTTATCAAGATTCAAGACTCAACAAGCTTGCGACAGTTCTGAATTGCCTATTTGTTTATCCTTTCGAACACTTGTAATATTTATTTACTTCCCGTACTGCTTACAATATCCAACAACTTTTTCATTTTTCAAAATTCTCACGAAATATGAATCATTAATCATGTCTAGCTAAAACCTTATATCAGTCTATAATCCTAACAGAATAATATCCTGACATAACCATTTTGCTTGATTTAATTTTTTAATGTGTTCAAACGATGAGTTCATTTTTTAATATTGATTTGTTTCAAAGCTTATGTCTCTTATTAGATCTCTTATTATAAGATCATGTACAATAAAATCCATATGTATTTCTTCTGGTATTGTTATTTTTGAGTTTTCTTTATGTTCTATTCTTTCTAGAATATCTTGGTACATTTTTGGTACTAAATTTTCATTTCGTGTTGTTTCTTTATATGATGATTTCCTGTTAAGGCGTATACCATTTTTGTTTCTATACTTATGACTTTACTTCCTGGTGGCATCTTTATTCCATCTAGTTTATAGTATAATGTTAAAGCTAAGTCTTTATGTTCATCTTTTAACGAGATACTAAAATCAGGTTGTACTGTAAATTTTAACTTTTGGTATATTAAATTTCCTTTTATTACTGATATCAATGCATCTTGTAAATTTTCTAATATCCTGCCATCCAATATGTATATTTGTATCGGTGTATCTATATTTCTCTGAAAATATGCTTTCATTGTAAACTCTACACCTCCAAAATATATATTTCTGTATTTTTTGGCTTCTTTTGTTGATAATTTTGATAATTCTCTTTTTATTATTTCATCAGTTATTAGATTTATTCTGGCTTTTCCATTTACACTTGTTGTATCTATTATGTTTTCGTGTTTTTGGATTATATACCTTATTTCTTTATTTCTTTCGAACCATTTTGTTATAAATATCTTTTTATCGATAATTCTTCTTGTTCATTTTGTATTTTTTGATACGTTTCTGGTTTAAAACTTAATGTTTGTGTTGTTCCTCCTTCATACTCATCCATCTGATAGTGTGTATTAAATAGATCTGTTGCTATTTCTTTTCCTTTATCCATGGGTTAATTCTTTAATAAGTTTGTATTGTTCTTTTATGACTTCGTGTAAATCTTTTATCTCACGATCCTTTTGATTATTTGTCTTAATCTTTTTTTTTCTGTTATGTGTGCTAATTGTCTTAACATATTTTGTTGTTTCCTTGATATTTCTTCACCCATAACAACTACTGGTTGTAGATAGATCTGGGTCTATATCTTTTAAGAATTCATTCTGTATTCTTATTTGTACTTGTGTTTGTATTATCTATCTATATAACCTTGTTAATTCTTTCGAGCTTACGATTTTTTGGGTCTGGTCTAGGTCTTTTTCTATTGCAAATATTTTTATCCTATACATTCTTTCTAATTCTTTATTCTTCTTTATTTGTTTTAATAAAGTAACTTTTTTCTGACATAACCATTTTGCTTGATTTAATTTTTTAATGTGTTCAAAAGATGAGTTCATTTTTTAATATTGATTTGTTTCAAAGCTTATGTCTCTTATTAGATCTCTTATTATAAGATCATGTACAACTATTTCCGTATTTATTTCTTCTATTTGTCTACGCGTTGTTGCTGCATCTAAACATATTTTATTTATTTTTTCGAATTCTTCTATGTTATAGAATATTTTTTCGAATTCTTCTATGTTATAGAATATTTTTTCTTCTTTCCTTTGATCTAACCATTCGTTTTGTGCTTTTAATAATTCTTCAGCTGTTTCCTTCATTGTTATTAAACGGCGTTTAATATCTCTACATCTCCATATCATTTTATTATACTTCACTATCTTTCTGAAAGAGTGAATAGTTCTCATTCTGAATTCCAATCTTTTGTATCAAACTGTTCTAAATTATTATCACTAGTCTCATCCGATTCATATTCATAACGTTTATATGTATTGTAGTTATTAGTCCAATTCATATTTCTAGCAGTGTTTAGATCTGGTTCTGTCCTATTTATGGCTCTGATACCAATTTCGGGGCGGATCTCTTCCTCACCTGATAACCCTAAAGAGGGAAGAACATCGGTCGTATTTTCACTATTATTTCTAATATTATTACAATTATTGCGGAATTTAAGGTAATAACAAACAAGTATTATAAACACAATTGCTATAACCATTTTTAATTTAAATCAATCTATAATCTCTTCCAGATTCTTAATATCATAATCATAGAAATCCTACTTATTAAAACCATAATCACATAAATTAACTTATTAAATACATAATTAAAACATACTGGTAAAGAAACCATACCTTTTGCAGCAATCTTCGGATCACCGGAAATCTCAACTTCACCCTGGCAGCCTTCCCCTTTCTTGCTTCTCCGCGTTATGAGTACTATGGCCTAGGTGCTTAGGAGGTTTCTACAGTTCTTTCCAAGAATTCCAGCAAGAGTCAAGGTTTCTGAACTAATATGTGTTTAATTATATATTCTTCAAAGTTTATTTCTTGTTCTTATGATTTTTTGAAGTAGATCTTCTTAGATTACGATATTATTCTGTTAGGATTATAGACTGATATAAGGTTTTAGCTAGACATGATTAATGATTGATATGAGGCTATTAGTTTTCTGATTCTTAGAGAGAGAAAGTATTTTCTTGAGAGAGTATTTTAGAGAGAGGATATATCAAAGATTGAATTTGTATTTCGGAAAACTTGTTCTTCAACTGATACAATGAGGCTCTTTATATAGATAACCTCGGGGTGCTACAGTATTATGACCTTTACTGTGCTACTTTTACTATGCGACCTTTACTGTGCGACCTTTATTGTGGTGCTACAGTTTTCGGCGGCTTTACTATTCCTGCTACTATTTATGCTATAATACAAGCTAAATTATTACATTTGTCACAATTCTTTTTCGTTGATCTTTGCTGATATCTTCTTTTGTCTTTTTGTCCCTTTAAGACTGATATGTTTGGAATCTTTCTTTTGATTCGTTGCTGTCATCTTCATTGTCTCTTTCGAAGGCTGATATGTTCGGCATCCTTTTTTTTTTTTTTTTTTTTTTGCGCTGTCATTTTCATTGTCCCTTGTTTTTCTTTTTTTGATAATATTCTTGCTGTTATGCTAATATCATTTTGGGCTTATGTGATAAATCACATTGGGCCAGATTGTTATGCTATTATGCTGATATATCACGTAGTTGAACTACATGATCCTTGATGAAGTAATATGATGGGTTTTATCGTAGTAAAACTACATTATTCCCCACCAGGCTATTAAGAGAATGGATCACTGGATCCTTCTTCTTTTATGCTCATAACTTGTTTCATACTCATATCTCATAGAGCTACTGGCTTCCTTTTCTGTTTGGTTATGGCTTGGTATTGTTCCATTGTTTCTTTGGCATGTTTATGTTTTAAATTTATTATTTTGTTCATCATGTTGGTAAGTTCTACCGTGTCCTGGATTATTATATCGTGATTATAATATATGGTAACTAGTTCTTCTACTTCTCTTACTTTGGTAGTCCCAATGATACTTGCCTTTCCTGCTTTGATCATATCTTCTAGTCTTCCTACTAGGGTTGCTAGTCCAATGGCTCTTTTGTTGCTTAGCCATCCTTGAAACTGATTTATTTTACATGGCATTTCTTTTTTGGAATCTGTATTATCTCCAGTAATGCTAGTATTCCTTCCTTCTTTGAACAGTTGACATAAAACAATGGGTTTTCCTGTCAAGTCTGTAGAAGTATCAAATATTTGTATTCCATATATTCCTGGTCCGAATGTTTCTCTCATAGATTGGACTGATTGGTATATGGTATTTGGTAATTTTGATATGTTGTTGAGGGTGTCATCTACCATGATTTTGTCTAGAAATCCATATTTAAAATGTTTATAGGCAATATTTGGGTCTGTTTTCTCAAGACATAAATATCTTGGATACTTACTGAATCTTGAGGCTCGTAATATGTTGGGGTTGGATTTATAAGTGTAATATTTGGTAATGGCTTCATAAGTGGTAATGATTTCTGGTGAAAACGTCAATTTTTCAACCATGGATAGTATTTGTGATGTTGGTATTTGGGATGTTGTTGGTAGGTGTGCTAGTCTTGAACTGAGAGTAGGATAACTTGTAGTCTCCATGGTATCTCTTAGAGAGCTTCTTAGGTTTTTGTAGGTCCGGTAATCGACATACATTCTTTCGATTGATCAATAAGGTCGTTATTCTCGTTTGAGTATTCCTTCTAGTTCTTGTATTTTGGTTGTCATAACTTGGTTCTTCTTGATAACTTCATTTATTATATTGCTGATGTAGTCTTCAAAGTTGTCACTGTTAACTGACATCCAGATATCTGCTTAAAAATTCAGCTAGAAGATTCTTATTTCCAGATATATTTTTTACGATAAAATCATAACAATAAAAGAATGATTGCCATTTCCTTCTTTTATTCAATTATGATAATGGGTCTATTTTATTAGTAATAAATGCTCTTATCTCGTGTGTTATCGATTCGACAACGAATTTTACTGGTAGTAAATGATAATGAAATCGTTTTATTCTGAATTTTACGGCTAATAATTCTTTTTCATTGATATGATAATTCTTTTCATTTGGCTTCCAAGTTCCACCTCCGTATCCGCATATTAATGGTTTTTCTTTGTCTACATCATCTTTGTCATATGCTATGAGGATTGTTCCCCAACCTATGTCACTGGCATCTGTAAAAAGTTCTAATTGGTCTTTATCTGTTGGTATTCTATGTTTTGGTAAATCTGTTACTCCTTCTTTAATATCTTTTATTGCTTTATCATGTTCTTCTTTCCATTCAAATGCTTTATTTTTTCCTTTGATTAGATCTTGTAATGGTTTTCTTAGAGCTGGTAAGTTTTTAATATGATCTGAGGCATAGTTTACTATCCTTAGAAACTGTTGTACTTTTTTGTTTTCTAGTTTATCTTTAAAAAATTTAATTCTTGTTACTATGTGTTCTTATAGTTGGAATCCATCTTTATCTATTATATATCCTAAATATTCTATATTATCTTTAAAAATTTCAGATTTCTTTTCAGATAACAAGATTCCATGTTGTTTTATGGTTTTTATAAATTCTTCTAGGTGTTTAATATGATCTCCTAGATTATCACTGTATATTAATATATCATCGACATATACTATACAATATTCTGTTAATTTTTTAAACACTTGATCCATTCTTCTTTGGAATATTTGGGGTGCGTTTTTTAATCCAAAGGGTAATACATTCCACTCATAATGTCCTTGAGGGGAACTAAAAGTTGTTAAAGGTTTTGATTCCCTGGTTAATTTTATTTGCCAAAATCCACTCTTACAATCAAACTTACTAAACCATTTCTTATTCCCTAATCTATTAATAAGATTTTTTTATATGGTAAAAAATATCCATCAGATATTGTCTTTTTATTTAGTTCTCTATAGTCTACGACTATTCTAGATTTACCTCTTTTTTGTTCAATATGTTTTCTTACTAGGAAGGCTGGACTGCTATGTAAACTTCTACTTTCTTGTATTAGTTTTAAATCTAGTAGTTCCTTTAGTTGCGTCTCGAATTCCTTTTGATCTGTTGGGCTATATCTAATAGGTTTACATCTGATAACGTCATTAGGAGTTATTAACTTTATTTCAGCATATATTTTTTCTCTTTCCCATAACTGTATTGGATTTTCTCCAAAGTTTACTTTTAACATTCCAAGGTATTTTTCTTTTAATAGCTGCAAATTATTGTTTCGATTTATCCTATTACATAATTTTAATGTTTGTACTGGTAATATTCTTTTTAATATAATCCATCTGTTACAAGGTGTTTGCAAGCTTAAGGTGTTATTATTTATAACTCGGGTTTTAAAGTAATCTAAAAAGTTATTTCCTAATAGTACATGTTGACTCATATTATTATCTTGATAGATTATTGGTAATCTAAATATAGTCTTATTTAACACTATCCTTACATTCTCTGCTATAGTGTCTAATTCTTTAGTTTGTTCATTAAATCCTGTTACTCGTATTCTATATGTCCTAGATCTTTTCCACTTATGTGATTCTAAAACTTCTTTGCGTGCCAGACACATGTCTGCTCCGCTATCAATAAATATTTTTTGTTTTATCATTTTATTGGGTTTGTGTTCTACATGAGCTTCTATGTAAATTGCTACCATTTATTATGAATCATTTTTACTATCTGAATAGACATAATTAATCGTCCCTGTTTCTATGTCACTTTCTTCTTCAGTTTGACTGATATAAAATTCTTCATCACTATACCATTTATTGTTCTCCTCTCTTATTTGTTCTAAACTCATAATAAATTGTGTAGTATTAATATAATTTACTCCTTGTTTCTTTAACTTAGGGCATTTATTAGCATAATGTCATTTTTCATTACAATTCCAACATTTACATTCCTTAGGTGCTTCTTTTGTTTCCAATGGTTTTACATATCTTTTTCTTCTAAATTTTCGTTTGTTTCTAAACCTTTTTCTAGTATCGGGGGTATCATTATATTTTCTAAATCTCTTATATCTCCTTCTTCTATAAGGTTTGTAATATGGTTTATTATAATTTTTTGTGTAATTTTTGTCTTTATTAAACGTTTTATTCTTATATTTTCTAAATGTCTTTTTATGCCTTTTATATTTACGTTCTTTTTCTTGGTTATCACATCCAAATACTAATCTCTTTTCTGTAAATCCACATATTTCTCTTAGTCCTAATTTTTTTATCTTTTTTAACCTTCTGTTGTAAACTGTATTCTTCGCATTTTCTCATTAAATAAGCTCTTAATAGTCTTATTTTTTCTCCCAACGTATTTTCTTTTGGTTCTAATTGTTTATATTCCTTAGTTATTTCTGTATTATATGGGGTTGGTAGATGATCATAATAAAGTTGTTGGTAAATTATTCCTTCATCTGGTAAGAATCTTGCTTCATAATAGAATTTAGTAAAACTTATTGTATATTCTGGTAGTTTATTAATCTTGCAACATTTCATATTGTTTAAATTCATTATTATTTCACATTTTCTTTCTGCTAACACATTTTCTCTGGCTACTAGATATCTTTCTCCTAAAAATTCTCTTTTTAATACCATATCGAATAACATTAATATTCCGTTCCAATCTTTAACATGATGAAATATTTCTCCTTTCATTTGATAAGCTATGGTTTCAAACCAAAATGCTACTTTTCCAATCATTGTTTTAGATATTAATTCGTACATATAGTCTAAATCACTAGTATGTGCTGAACTCATTAATGCTAAAGACATTCCTACATTCCAATCATTTATTCTTCTGCTTAGTTCTTGTTCATCATAAACATTGTCTAAGTCGAGAAAATATCCGTTCATATTTATTCCTTGTGTCATTGATCCTACAAATTCGCTAAATTATGCTCGATGTCCTACTGGTATATGTGGTGGTAATTTAGTAGGTTTTCTTGTTATGATTTCTAAAGCTGGATCTACCATTTCTTCTTCAGGGTCGTCGTTGGTGTCTTCATTTATTATGTTATCTGATTCTATTTCTGTTTCAAAAGGTTCATTATATTCATCTTCTATATCGCTTTCAGGTTCTTCTTCTATAATTGCATTTACTCTTTGCATCTTTTGTAGTGCTTCTAGTATTTGATTATTTTCTTGTACCATTTCAGAATTATTTTCATCTTCTATTTCTTCCGTAATTTTTGCTACTTGTACTTCATTACCTATTACATCTTCTTTATCTGTGCTACTGCTATCATTAATATTGCTATTTCTTTCATTTTCATCACTGGTGTTGTGTATTCTTCTTACCTTCTTTTTTCCTTTTAACCTTGCCATCTATTATTTCATAATGTGTAATTCTTCTTTTAATTCACTCATTTCTTGCCTAACTAGTTCTAATTCCTTCTTTGTTTCTTTTATTTCTACCTTAGCCTTATTTAAGTTGTATTTAGTGTCTTTATACTTAGTCTTGTATTTTTTATACTTCGTCAACCATTCTTCATTAGTGGATAGCATTAATTTTGTATTTTCTTTTTCCAATTCTATTATCTTTTGGATTTGGGCTTTATTTTCAAGCTTTAAATTTTTTTCTTCAACATAAATGTTTTCTTCTTTTGAATTATCTTTATTTTTTATTAAGGTTTCTTTAGGATCTTGTTTTTTCATGGGTTCATACTTATATCTTTCTTTTTCTAATATATCTTTTCCATGATTTCTATTAAATGTAATTGCGCTATGCTCAGTATTACTCATTAAAATTGTCCTTTCTTACTTAATGATTTTAGACCATCTAATGTTTTTGCTACTTCTTTTGGTATTTTTGGTTTTATTTGACAAATATATACCATTATAGGGGTTTTACTTCTTCTCCATGCATCTATTGGTACTATTTCAGGTTGTGTAGTTTTTAATTCAACTATATCTCCTATTGTATGTTCTTGGTTACTGGGTTCTCCTTCGTCTATCTGTTTTTCTTTACCCTTTCCTTTGTTTACTTGGGCTACTATTGTATTTAGTTGTTCCAAAGTATTAGTTTTAGTGTCGGTACTTCGAGATACATTCCACGTTGTTAGTTCTTCTCTTATTAGTTCGCGTGTTTGAACTTGATTTTCTTTTATTTCATCCATTTTTGTGAAAAGGTTTTTTAATTTCTCCTTTATTATTAGTTTCGTCCATATCTCATCGATTTTTTCGTTAAAATTACTCAGAGTTATTTACTCTTTTCATCCATCCATCTCCTATACTTATCCATTTTTTATTAGGTTTATTATTTGTTATTTTTTCTAATTGTTCTATCTCATTTTCCAACCTCATTTCTTTAGCACTATATTCTAAGTACTTAAGCTGCGAATCTATAAATTCTTCTAGTAACATCTGTTTTATGCTTTTTAACTTTCATTTCTTTTTATTGATTTTATCTTGGATATTCATATTTTATTAACAAATCTTGTTTTTCCTTAATCATTTATTTCTATTCCATTATTAGTTATCCTATAATCTATCATGGTTAGAAAATCACTTACTATTAATAATTCATTAAAACTATCATATTCTACGACTGCTATGTTTATTTTGTATTCTAAATCTTGAATTTTAAATCTCAGATTAATGCTTCTGGTAACTATTATTTCTCTACCATTCTCAGGGTAATTGAAAGTTTCTGGTGGAATTAGCTGACAATCTTTCTCATTTACTTTACTTATATGTACAAAGCTTTTTACAGCTCCTGTATTGATTCCAGTTATACAATCAGTTGATGTAATTCCGTTGAATATAATTACTTTAATACTCAATCTATTACTTGTCATAATACTCAAAGCCGATTTGTTTATCCTTTCGAACACTTGTAATATTTATTTACTTCCCGTACTGCTTTACAATATCCAACAACTTTTTCGTTTTTCAAAATTCATTTTCTGCCGTATATTAGGACATAGACTATGTAATGACGGTGTAAATATATTTACTTAATAAGTTATATTTAATTAACTATAGGTAAATCTCTTACATAATAAATATTTTTCAAGTAACCTTATATAAAAATAACTACCCTTTTGTCTTAACTTATATGATACTTTTAGCTTTCGTGATTCAAACTTCATGATTTTGACCGTACATTAGAATACAAAATCTTTTAATTTTTTGAAATATAATTTACATAATTAAAAATTACGTAAAAAAGTATTACAAATTACAATAGTTAATAATTCTAAATATTTAATAATATATTAATTTTTTTTGTTAAAAAAATTATTTGACTCTCGAAATTCACACACCATTACATCAATTGGGACGAAAGGAATAATATTTTATAGTAATAACTTTAAACTACATTGATGATGTAATATAATTTTACACTGTGAATATAATTATATAAAATTAAAGTAAATCACAATACAAGGAAAAAATGCTTTGGATTAATTTGACATCTAGCTAGCAAATCTTTTTTTTTTTCCTGATATTCGCACAGTTGGAACTTTCTGCCTGATTCATATGCATGAACCACCTTTTTATTCTTAGATGCAAATTAAGGAGAAAACGTGAAAAATGAAGTACATACCTATAACGTTCCAATCACTTATCTTTACAATATCGTCGGTTATCACTGGTTGGGCCGATATGTTATCTACCACCGGATGGGCAGTTATGTACCGTCATTTATCACCGGCTGGGAAGGCATGTTCTCACCACCGGACTATGGCTGGATGGGCAGTCATACGTTTACCACCAGTTGGGCAGTTATGTATCGTTAGATACCATTGACTAGGCAGACATGTTATTTACCACTAGTTAGTCGGTTAGTCGGGCAGTCGAGCAAGTAGAACTAGCGTGTTGATGTAAAGGTATAGATAAGGATATACGATAAGCGAGATCGTGGTTTATGTTGTAGCCTCAGTGGTATTTCAGAGACTCAGGTTGACTCGAACCTCTCTTTTCTCTTATGATTATGCACTATTATGTTTTATTTTTTCCACCTTACATATTCAGTACATAATTCGTACTGATGTCCCTTTGTCTGGTGACACTGTGTTTCATGCCGCGCAGGTTCAGGTAGACAAGGAGAGGACCCACTCCCATAGATCGTGTGCAGATATCAACGTTTGTTGGTGAGCTTCATTTCCTTCTGGAGTGTTGCCGAGTCGGGTCATGTATATACCTTTTTTGCTATTTTGGGTATGTCAGGGCCATGTCCCAATTTATGTTTGTATTGACAAACTCCTAGAGTCTTGTAGACAGGTTCTATGTTGTACATTTTTTCGGCAAGGCCTCGTCGGCCTTGGTTTGAATATATATATGTTAGGTTAGGCTTTTCTGCTTGCAGGATTTCACGTTGGGTACATTACAATTATTATTTGGAGGTCTTGTCGGCCTAGACAGATATATCTTGTGCTATGATATGCAGGTGGTTCGCTCGGGCCGTCCAGGCGCCGGGTACCGACCACACCCCCAAGGTTAAGGTGTGACATATATGTACATAGTGATGACCTTAACTAGCAAAAAGTTAGGGTTCAAAATATAAAAATGATTATCTTACTTGCATTTGGTTAGGGTTCAAATCTATTTTCGTCAAATTACTACAGATACATAATTTTTTGAACGTTGACTAAAATAAACAGAGATTCTAAATTCAAATATCACCTGTATTTATCATCATAAAAAAACCTTTTACATGTTTAGCCTTTTGGGTTATAGCTAATAAATATTCTATGTAGCACTCACTCCCACCCCAACCATTTGAGTATGATCAATGAAAGTACTAATGTAATGAACTCAAATCCAATGTGACAGTAATCAGTTTCTCAACTATATTAATAAGACTAAAGTTCAATTACAATTTCATAAAATAAATGCAACAACTCAAATGTCAAAAGTCTAAACGGAAGTACGTAAATATTGAAAGTAAGAACTAGGATAAATTGTAGAAGGAGATGAGGAACTAGATTAAGAGAAAGCGGGATGAGATTGACAGAATTTGGCTAATCATCACGTTGTGCCCAACACATTCTTTTAATTGCTAGTTTTTTTCAATCAGTTGCTAATTGGGCTGGATCCCGAATCAACCTTTGTGAGGTTCTTCTGGTCTTATTTGTCAGCCCAATATTTGCTTGTGTGACATCCTAAAGGTATTGACGTTGGGCTTGGGCTGATTTATAACAGCATAGCTTTACTCCTACCCATATTGACTAAAAGTTGAATTTTACCAAGGGTTTGCATAAAGTGAGGAAACCTAATCAGTACAATTCAAGATGCCAAGAGCTCCTGTTGAGAGAAAGTTGGTGCTTGGTTTTCTACAAGTCGAGGAAACTAATTAGAATGTAGAAGGAATTGATCCATGAGTCTTTTTTAATAATATCATGAAAGATTGAGCTTATATTATGATAATCTAATTAATATCTAACTCTGCCAGCAATCAAAAAATTAATTAAAGGGTAAGAATACTCTCATTCATGTTACTATTTGGAACAGTGGACGACAAAAAAAAATGATGGAGAGTTGACCGAAATGTGCACTAAACACTTTTCCATAGATCTCCTCCAAATTGCTGGTATGGATAATCTAATACAAGCCCTAGCGGCCGGAGATACATGATTGGAAGAGAATTCGATTGAATTACCTTTGTCAGAAAATTATATTAAAAAAATATTCTTTTTTGTACATACATAAATTATTGAATTTTCTTGACATAAGAGAATTTTCTATTATAGCATTAAAGGTGATTAATAATACTTAATTTGAAAATATAAATCCCAAGTGTGGTATTCTTAGATGTTTTAAACTTTAATTTCTTATTAGAATTTATACCTTGCTATCAAAGCTTCGTACTGTAGTACTTGCATGGCCAATTGGTATGCTTTTGGCAGTAGATTTATAGAGTATCTTTATTTTCTTCACTTGTCCCACACTTATTTTAGACACTAACGTCATACTGTTCTTTGCACTACTCATATCTTATCGCGTAGTTTTTGCTATCCATATTCATAACATTAATATTTTCAATATTTTGCATGATTGTCTTGCTCCATATATGAAGTTTGGAGTGCGTTGCGATAATGTCAAATTTGAAACAACTTCCTAGTACCAGACAAATTTGCCTGGGTATAACAATTATTAGGGGTGTTCACGAAATACCAAAAACCGAAGAAAAAAATTGACGATTTTTTAATTTGGTTTTCAATTTTAAAACCGACAACAATATTTTGTTTGGTTATGATTTTAAAAAAATAAGTTGGTTTTTAAATGTTGAAATCAAAACATAAAATAACCATTCCAAGCAACAAATTAAGTTTTTGACAACATAAAGAAAAATAATTATGAAACAAATACCCTTTAGTTATGATCAGCAGCTATTACTATTACACAAGCATACTCAATCCGTTGTCTCCCTTCATTAACTAAGGACGTTACACTTCCTTTCTAATTTCTTCCTTATTTCACATCACTATATTAATAGAAGCTGAAGTAGCCTCTATTCAACAATTCTACATTTTTCGACACTAAATATAAATATGTATATCAGAATATTCGAACGGTTCTAACGTTTGATTTATTGGCTCCCTTCTTAGGAACAGTGACAATAAGCACTCCATTCTCCATTGATGATTTCACTTTATCAACCCTAGCATCGTCAGGCAAATTAAAAGCAGTTGAAAACTTCCCAATTCTTCGGTGAAAATGGTGCCAATTATCATATCCTTTTTGTACTATTTTTTTCTCCCCAGTAATCTTTAGGACTCTATCGTCTTCAATTCTCCATTGGTGATCCTTCCAGAGTCTTCCCAGTAGATGATGTCCAGGTGACAAAGGAGCTGCTTATGAGGAAAGTCCCATAGCCATACTTGATCGCCAGGTCAGGAGATTACGGACGAAGGATGTGGCTTCCGTCAAGGTATTGTGGTGAAACAACAATAGGGAGGAAATGACTTGGGAGGCAGAAGATGAAATGAAGAAGAAATATCCTTACTTGTTCCCTATGACTCCAGGTAATGTAATTTAACTCCTTATTTTATTCGGGTAATTGGAAATTGTATATGAGTGATATATTGTGGCCCTGTGTGGCACCTGTTGGTTTGCTGAATATAGGTGGATAGACATAGTTATAAAGGAGACTCTGCCGAAAATTTTCTAGCATAAGACTTATTATGAACATTCGAGGACGAATGTTTCTAAGGGGGGAAGAATGTTACACCTCGTAAGATTAAGACGATAATTAAGAACGTAATTAAGGAATCAGGATTCAAATCCGGAAATTAGTATACAAGAGGATGTAATTCCGGAAAGATGTTGGTCACAATGAGGGTGACGTTGGAAACTTATAAAATTGTATAGTCCCGATATGGGTTAATAATGTATTATAAAATTATGACATTGAGGATATGAGGCTTATGAAATTCTCGGAAATTAAAAGAAGTGGGTTTGAGATTTATTAATTGAAGAACTTGGGGGCCAAAGTGTAATAAGAAAAATTCAGATTTTTGTTTATAACCTACACTCACCTCTTCATCTTCATTCTAACTTAACCGAAAACTCTCTTCTCTTCTCTCCTCCAAGCCCAGCCGAGAAACCCTCCACCCATAACCAAATTTAAGGTTTTTATCTCCTCTTCTTAGACTACATTTTTCACCAAAAATTAGAAGCCAAAACAACACCAAAAACAGTGGCAAAAACAACCACTGCTTGCCGAGAATTTGCCCAAAAAGTTTGATATTTTTGGGATGAATTTTTGGAAGAAAAATGTGTAGGGATGATGGCTTAACATTGTAGAACACTTGCATGTCAATTGGAGTTGAAGAAGTGAACAAAAAAGGGAAAGAAATACGAAAACAGTGGGGATTTTCGGACCCGGGCAGTGAACCAACTGTGCGGACTGTTTTGAACGAAATTTGAGGTATAAAATTCTTCTTTCTATAATATAATTGGAATGCATGTTGTTAGAATTAAGGATATGAATTTGTGTTAAGGAAAAATTGGAATTTAAACAATGCATGTGACAATTTTGGGTTAGTTGCCAATTTGGGATAGATTTTGGTGTTGTTGGATTCGTTGGTTATTGTTGTTATTATTATCACTAATTGAATGATGAAATTGAAAGGAAACATTGATATTAAAGTTTAAAATTAGTTATATGGAAGTATTGA
Organism: Anisodus tanguticus; assembly: GCA_034509755.1. NCBI lineage: Eukaryota > Viridiplantae > Streptophyta > Magnoliopsida > Solanales > Solanaceae > Anisodus > Anisodus tanguticus. Next base: position 49,023,920 of record CM067540.1, on the reverse strand, counting down.
AATATGAAATTGGATTTTAGGAGTTAAGAGAAGAGTTATGGAATTGTGACATGTTGTGGCCAAGAACTTGCATGAAATCGTTGGACATGTTGAGATGGATATGGACTGTTTTAGGGACTGTTTTGTGGTGTTATAATGCTGAAAATTTAGTTACCATTATGCATGTTTAAGTGTGGTAATTGCAAATGTAAGTCCTAAAGGAATAAGTGTGTAGAAAGGTGTAGAAAGGCTTCACATTCTACCCTCGTTGTTGTTTTTGTGGGCTGTTTTAATATGGATTAAGAGGCTAAATTTATATGAGAAGTGGGTGTGTAAATCCCTTTTGTTGCTGTTTTGGTTGTGCCCTTAATTGGTGCTTGGTTATTGATGTTATTAGCCTCGTTTGGAAGTTGTGGAAACATGTATAAACAAGGGAAGTGCTGCCCGAATTTTTATAGAATAGGAAGTCGTTATTCGATATAAAGTATGCTAGTGATCATAGAATTGACGAACGTATTACCATTATTATAGGTTGAAGTTCTAAAACGAGACGTACTCTAATATTGAGTTGATTAGTTCGTCTAAGAGGTATGTGAACTATTCCTTCTTTCTTTGGCATGATTTTTATTTAATGAAAGTACGACGGACGTACATGATTCTTATATAGTTTAATTCCTAAAGATGTTAGTTATGAGAAGTGCCTATGATTTTTCAGAAAAGAGTTTATTATGACATTATTATAATGATTTTATTGAGAGTCAAATGAAAATTTTGATTGCATATGGTTACTCATGAAATCTACTCGTGCTAAGTGTTATTACTTCACTTCATCGAGTCCCGGGCCGGGTTATGTTCGTGCACAGCCTTGCATTTTTCACCGTGTCCCTCGCTAGAGGGCCGGGTTACGTAGGATGGATTCATAGATGAGATATGACTTTACTGAGTCCCAGTATGGGCCGGGTTATGATATGATTCCATCGAGTCCCGCATTAGTGGGTCGGGTTACGTTACAGGTATATATATGTATATGGACATGCATTCATGTTTTCTTGACTTGACTCTCGTTTTTATAAGGCACAGCTGACTTTTATTGTTTATGGCACAGTTGGATTTAGATCCTGATTTTTATACTGATCTCTTGTTATCCATTGGCTACTTATGATCTCATTTGCAGTAATTCATGTTTACATACTCAATACATTATTTTGTACTGACCCCCTTTCCTCGGGGGGCTGCGTTCATGCCCGCAGGTACAGGTGCTCAGTTTGGTGATCCTCCGGTTTAGGTTCCTGCGCAGCTGCTTGGAAAGCTCCTTTGATCCAGAGTTTTACCATTTTGGGTACAGAACCCTATTATTTTGATTTATGTATATTTTAGGGCACGACGGGGCCCTGTCCCGTCATATGTTGTTGTCCTTCTTATAGAGGTATATAGACAGTTGCGGGTTGTACTTATGTAAGGGTTATAACTCTGTTTTGGTCAGTCATGCTATTGTACTCTGTGTTGGGGTGTCCCCGTGTATATATGATATTATCTAATGGCAGCCTTGTCGGCTTGCCTATTGTATTGTGTTGGCTAGTTGTGACTCCTCAGGAGGCCGGTACATTCGGGGGTAAATGCAGCCATGTCGGCTTGCCTACCCTGGCATATGTTGTTATTGCAGCGTTATGCTGCCGGATTTCAGACTCATTAAGTGTTAGTTGGATTATGTGTGACAGGTTAGTATAATGACGTCACTAGGGCGGTTAGTCGCGGCTCGTCGGGTCGGGTCGTGACATTGTCGGCCTAAACGGATATATCTTGTGCTATGATATGCAGGTGGTTCGCTCGGGCCGTCCAGGCGCCGGGTACCGACCACACCCCCAAGGTTAAGGTGTGACATATATGTACATAGTGATGACCTTAACTAGCAAAATGTTAGGGTTCAAAATAAAAAAAATGATTATCTTGCTTGCATTTGGTTAGGGTTCAAATCTATTTTCGTCAAATTACTACAGATACATAATTTTTTGAACGTTGACTAAAATAAACAGAGATTCTAAATTCAAATATCACCTCTATTTATCATCATAAAAAACCTTTTACATGTTTAGCCTTTTGGGTTATAGCTAATAAATATTCTATGTAGCACCCCCACCCACCCCAACCATTTGAGTATGATCAATGAAAGTACTAATGTAATGAACTCAAATTCAATGTGACAGTAATCAGTTTCTTAACTATATTAATAAGACTAAAGTTCAATTACAATTTCATAAAATAAATGCAACAACTCAAATGTCAAAAGTCTAAACCGAATCAACCTTTGTGAGGTTCTTCTGGTCTTATTTGTCAGCCCAATATTTGCTTGTGTGACATCCTAAAGGTATTGACGTTGGGCTTGGGCTGATTTATAACAGCATAGCATTACTCCTACCCATATTGACTAAAAGTTGAATTTTACCAAGGGTTAGCATAAAGTGAGGAAACCTAATCAGTACAATACAAGATTCCAAGAGTAAATTGGTGCTTGGTTTTCTACAAGTCGAAGAAAACTAATCAGAATGTAGAAGGAATTGATCCATGAGTCTTTTTTAATAATATCATGAAAGATCGAGCTTATATTATGAGAATCTAATTAATATCTAACTCTGCCAGCAATTAAAAAATTAATTAAAGGGTAAGAATACTCTCATTCATGTTACTATTTGGAACAGTAGACGACAAAGAAAAATGATGGAGAGTTGACCGAAATGTGCACTAAACACTTTTCCATAGATCTCCTCCAAATTGCTGGTATGGATAATCTAATACAAGCCCTAGCGGCCGGAGATACATGATTGGAAGAGAATTCGATTGAATTACCTTTGTCAGAAAATTATATTAAAAAAATATTCTTTTTTGTACAAAAATAAATTATTGAATTTTCTTGACATAAGAGAAATTTCTATTATAGCATTAAAGGTGATGAATAATACTTAATTTGAAAATATAAATCCCAAGTGTGGTATTCTTAGATTTTTTAAACTTTAATTTCTTATTAGAATTTTTGACCTTGCTATCAAAGCTTCGTATCTTGTAGTGCTTGCATGGCCAATTGGCCATTCGGTATGCTTTTGGCAGTAAATTTATAGAGTATCTTTACTTTCTTAACTTGTCCCACACTTATTTTAGACACTAACGTCATACTGTTCTTTGCACTACTCATATCTTATCGCGTAGTTTTTGCTATCCATATTCATAACATTAATATTTTCAATATTTTGCATGATTGTCTTGCTCCATATATGAAGTTTGGAGTGCGTTGCGATAATGTCAAATTTGAAACAACTTCCTAGTACCAGACAAATTTGCCTGGGTATAACAATTATTAGGGGTGTTCACGAAATACCAAAAACCGAAGAAAAAAACTGACGATTTTTTAATTTGATTTTCAATTTTAAAACCGACAATATTTTGTTTGGTTATGATTTTAAGAAAATAAGTTGGTTTTTAAATGTTGAAATCAAAACATAAAATAACCATTCCAAGCAACAAATTAAGTTTTTGACAACATAAAGAAAAATAATTATGAAACAAATACCCTTTAGTTATGATCAGTAGCTATTACTATTACACAAGCATACTCAATCCGTTGTCTCCCTTAATTAACTAAGGACGTTACACTTCCTTTCTAATTTCCTCCTTATTTCACATCACTATATTAATAGAAGCTGAAGTCGCCTCTATTCAACAATTCTACATTTTTCGACACTAAATATAAATATGTATATCAGAATATTCGAACGGTTCTAACGTTTGATTTATTGGCTCCCTTCTTAGGAACAGTGACAATAAGCACTCCATTCTCCATTGATGATTTCACTTTATCAACCCTAGCATCATCAGGCAAATTAAAAGCAGATGAAAACTTCCCAATTCTTCGGTGAAAATGGTGCCAATTATCATATCCTTTTTGTACTATTTTTTTCTCCCCCGTAATCTTTAGGATTCTATCGTCTTCAACTCGTACCTTCACTTCTTCTTTCTTGTATCCATGCAAATTAGCTCTAAAAACATGTGCCTCTGGGGTTGTTTTGAACTCAACTTGTGCTAGAGATGGAGGTTCATGTGGGAATGATAGTGCTGGTGCTATGAGAGATCGACGAGTTTCAAGATAAAATTCATGGGAGGGATTATAAGGATCCTGCAGACCCCGACTTGTTTGGGATATATGTGTAATGTTTTTTGTTGGTGGAGTATCCTGATTTGTCTGTGATTGATGCGTAATTGTTGCAGCTGGTGAAGAATTTTGTACACGGCGTGCATGGTTTTTGCGACCATTAAATAGAGGCATTAAAGACATTTTTGCAGTCTTGTCCTAGAAAAAGAAACAAGAAAATCTTTTAGGGAGAAAATGAAAAGTGATGTTAGTTGCTTGCTGATCACAGTGTTATGGTACGGGTATGTATTTATAGGGAAGAAATTGAGAAAAGGAATCTCTTTAACATGTATTTGAGAAGTTAATTAAGCGGATGGAAAATATAGACTATGTAAAGATGGTGTAAATAATATTTACGTAATTAAGTTATATTTTAACTATAGGTAAATGCCTACATAATAAATATTTTCCAGAAACCTTATATAAAAATAATTGTTCCCTCTATCTTAATTTATATGATACTTTTGTTGGAAATTTGTCTTTGGTGGGAGGTGCGTCCACCCATATTTAATGAATTAAACACGGGGTTCCGCATGTTGGAGGCTTTGTCTCTTCACACGTGCATAATCTACTAAGTGAGTAGATGACCGTAGGGCCAAGGATCGTCAAATTTCATTGAGAATTGAAAGCGATATTGGTCCACGAAGTAAGGTGTTTGAGGCATTGAAATATGGTGTGGACAAACCTACCACATCGGTGGGAAAATGAAGAATTGTTCTCTTTATAAGTCTCAAAATTGGCTAAAGGTTTGGGACCCAAAGGGGTAACCCATGTGTTTAAAGGAGGGAGGACCTAGATGTGCTTGGGTTCAAGGCTAAGCCCACACGCGCGCCGCCGCCACCCGCCCGTCCAGTTCGGGTCGTGGGACTTGGGCATTGGGACTAGGGCTTCTTCTGATATTATCTCTTTGGACCCCAAATTGTTTAATATATACAGTTTGGTCCCTGGAGTTTCTGGAAAGATGAATTTGGAAACGAAGGAAGGCAGGAAGTTTCTGCCTACCGTTTGGGCTGATTTCATGAGCATTAACCAGCCATTACTTGGCTGTTAACTCCTCCATAAACTTCCCTCCTTTAATGGTCATAAACCTGCCATTAACAGCACTCACTAATGGCCATAAACCTGCCATTAACAGCCCTCACTAATGTCATTAACAGCCATGTTTTGGCAGTTGAGGAGTCCCTCCCTTATGCTATATATTGGAGCTTTTTGGCTCAATTGTGTTACACACAAAAAGACAGCAAAAACAAGGCAACATATATACACAGAGACAAACAGAAGAGAAACTGAAATTCAGTCCAAAACGTGAGCAGAAACGTTGGGACTAAAACATAAACTCTTCCTTCCTTTTCCATTCTTCAGCAAGTCGTTTCGTGTTTGTTTTATTCGTCGAATCAACTTTGTTTGCTTTGTAGTGTTGATTAGTTGTTGTTTTATCTTGGGAGACTATTGCCCGTTAACGTAAAAGCATATATACGGGGCAATCTTGTCTTAAAGACAGAGAGTCATCTCTCGACTCAGCCACAGTTGTAACAATCCAGATTTTAGTGTTTCTTGATTTCGGAGTTATCAAGATTCAAGACTCAACAAGCTTGCGGCGATTCGAATTGCCTATTTGTTTATCCTTTCGAACACTTGTAATATTTATTTACTTCATCTTGCTTTACAATATCCAACAACTTTTTTGGTTTTCAAAATTCATTTTCTACCGTATATTAGGACATAGACTATGTAATGACGGTGTAAATATATTTACTTAATAAGTTATATTTAATTAACTATAGGTAAATCTCTTACATAATAAATATTTTTCAGTAACCTTATATAAAAATAACTACCCTTTTGTCTTAACTTATATGATACTTTTAGCTTTCGTGATTCAAACTTCCTGATTTTGACCGTACATCAGAATATAAAATCTTTTAATTTTTTGAAATATAATTTACATATTTAAAAATTACGTAAAAAAGTACTACAAATTACAATAGTTAATAATTCTAAATATTTAAATAATATATTAAAAAATTTTGTTAAAAAAATTATTTGACTCTCGAAATTCACACACCATTACATCAATTGGGACGAAAGGAATAATATTTTATAGTAATAACTTTAAACTACATTGATGATGTAATATAATTTTGCACCGTGAATATAATTATATAAAATTAAAGTAAATCACAATACAAGGAAAAAATGAAAGAGAACAAATGCTTTGGATTGATGTGACATCTAGCTAGCAAATCTTTTTTTTTCCCCCTGATATTCGCACAGTTGGATCTTTCTCCCAGATTCATATGCATGAACAACCTTTTTATTCTTAGATGCAAATTAAGGAGAAAACGTGAAAAATGAAGTACATACCTATTACCTAAGCTTTTCTAGATACCGTATTAACGTATAACGTCCCAATCACTTATCTTTATCCATTGAAACAAGTTCTGGAAACCATCAGAAGTATCAAAAAAAAATTGGGATTCGAGTCAGCCACTGTTATAGAGAAGGGAACCAAGTTGCAGATTTCTTAGTAAAATTTGTCTCCGTATCTAATTAGAATCTCCTCACTCATTCCATCTCTCATCTGCCTAAACAAGCAAGAGGCTCTACATAAGTGGCAATTGCCTAGTCTTAGATGTAAATATGACACAGCCAACTTTTTTGTGGTCATTAATTAAAATAATCAAGGGAATTTTTTTTATATTTTTCTAATAAGATTACTATCATAATTACATTTGTACAAGAATTTTACAATATATGGTAAGTGATTACCGTATATATATTCTATCAGTTGTTTTGTTGATATAGCAAAAGGCACTATAATAAATGATGTTGTAAGCCTTTTGGTCCCCGTGGGGTGATGAAATCACCTTTGGATGTGTTGTATTGACGTCAGGTCTAGCCACCCTCTGCTCCTTTTTTGCTAATACAACATAACTCATAGCTTATTTCGGTAATTAATTAAAAAAATTCATGGAATAGAAAATGAAATTTTCACCATGCTAGCACACAGAAATGAAGAACAACCTCTATAATATACCGGTCTGTCTCATTTTATGTAGCGTTGTTTTGATTGGCCACGAATTTAAGAAAGGAAGGATTTTTTTTTTTTATTGAAATGTATAGTTTAAAATAAATTATAAATGTTCTTGTGATTATTACATCTTAGAAGTTTTAAATTAAATTATTTCTAAATATAAACTGATATTTTTTACATAAAAAATAAATGAAAGAGTATCATACATATATTGAAAGATGTCATTATTTAAAGGAAAAATGGTCAAATTTGTCCTTCAACTATGTTTTATGGAACAACATTGCCCTCCGTCAAACTTTGGGATCAAATATACCCTCACCGTTTGCAAGCTTGTTAATTTGCCCTCGGATAGACGGAAATGTGTGTTGGACGCCACGTCGGATCCACGTGGATGCCACATCGGATCCACATCGGCAGACCACCACTACAGACTGCCGCCACTGCCATCTCTATTAACTGTCAGCTCACCGCCGACAAAACTCCACTAGCTGACCTTACCACCGCCATAACACCAACACCAACACCAACACCAACACCAACGACCCCAAAATGCCACCAAAATCACCACTGCTTCACCAACAGCCTACCAAGCCAGCGAACCCAACCAACAACACCATATTTTCTTCCTCGTCGGAGGCGCCATCTCCGGCGAGCTCCAATCACTATACCACCCAGACAAACAACAACAACGATAAGCCACCGCTACACTACCTCTTCACTGTCATCGACGACCATCCCACGAACACCCAACCAACCCCCTCCCTAAACATGTATCACTGTCACCACCACTCGCCAATCCACGCACCATCGGTCACCATTTCTACTCCAAATCAAACCAACCCTCTAAACACCTGTCACCGTCACCACGACACCGCCACAACACTATTGCTCTACCACGCTACTGCCTCCCGCTCATCTCACTCTCTATGTTTTTATTATTTGTGCCGCTCATCTCATCTCTTGTAATTTTTGGCGTCGCTCCAGCGATTTACCGTGGAAGTGACGCCGATGGGGTCGTTGTTGTTGGTGTTGTGGCGGTAGTAAGAAAGATATGAGAGTGGGAACTCAACCCGATCCATTAATACCTCATCATCGAAAAGCCCGAGAAACTCCGCGGCGAGATGCTGGATCTCAAGCATGCCCGATGGAACTCAACCGATAGTTTCAACATAGTCAGCAATCAAAAATCGAAACCTCTAATTAGTTTGGGTCTACCGACGTGGCGTACAACACATATTTCCGTCAATTCAAGGGAAAATTTAATAAGTTTGCAAACGATGAGGATATATTTGATCCCAAAGTTTGACGGAGGGCAATGTTGTTCCATAAAAAATGTTGGAGGTGAAACTTGATCCTTTTTCCTTCTTTAAAAAGTATTACTAGTAATTAAATATGCATTTAATACATACGATAGTCCTGTGATAGTTATATATCTCTCTCTCACTCTATTGGTGCCGGCTCACGTTAGTTAACGTGCGCATGTGAGGTAAACCATGGCGAAGGGGAAGACAAAAGGTAGAGGACAAACTCAAAATCCAGTGCAAGGGAAAGGTCGAGGTAAGATAAGACCTCGCAAGGTCCCCCTTGCAACATTTGTTAACTCTGTAGAAGCAAAATGTGTTGGAAATACCTATATAGGCATGTACATAATAGTAAGGCGTACCACTGGGTTGTGGCCGATTGGGCGGACATGTAGTCACCGCCAAGCAATAACCGACTAGGCGAGATATATGATTTACCATCGAGCGATAGTTGATTTGGCGAGATGAGCATTATCACCTTTGTAGTTGGACATGATAAGATAACATCGAGTCTCGTATATGGGTCGGGCACGACTGAGTCCCTCTCTAGGGCCGGGTATGCTATGAGATTGACCATGTTTGGGCAATTATGCAGTTACCACCAGTCGGACAGTTACGTATCAACGGTTATCACTGGTTGGGCAGACATGTTATCTACCACCGGATGGGTAGTTATGTACCGTCATTTATCACCGGTTGGGAAGGCATGTTCTCACCACCGGACTATGGCTGGATGGGCAGTCATACGTTTACCACCAGTTGGGCAGTTATGTATCGTTAGATACCATTAACTAGGCAGACATGTTATTTACCACTAGTTAGTCGGGCAGTCGAGCAAGTAGAACTAGGGTGTTGACGTAAAGGTATAGATAAGGATATACGATAAGCGAGATCGTGGTATATGTTGTAGCCTCAGTGGTATTTCATTGACTCAGGTTGACAAAAACCTCTCTTTTCTCTTATGATTATGCACTATTATGTTTTATTTTTTCCACCTTACATATTCAGTACATTATTCGTACTGATGTCCCTTTGTCTGGTGACACTGTGTTTCATGCCGCGCACGTTCAGGTAGACAAGGAGAGGACCCACTCCCGTAGATCGTGTGCAGATATCAACATTTGTTGGTGAGCTTCATTTCCTTCTGGATGTTGCCGAGTCGGGTCATGTATATACCTCTTTTGCTATTTTGGGTATGTCAGGGCCATGTCCCAACTTATGTTTGGTATTGACAAACTCCTAGAGTCTTGTAGATAGGTTCTATGTTGTCTAGATTTTCGGTAAGGCCTCGTCGGCCTTGGTTTGAATATGTCTGTTAGGTTAGGCTCTTCTGCTTGCAGGATTTCACGTTGGGTACATTACAATTATTATTTATAGGGAAGAGTTTGAGAAAAGGAATCTCTTTAACATGTATTTGAGAAGTTAATTAAGCGGATGGAAAATATAGACTATGTAAAGATGGTGTAAACAATATTTACGTAATTAAGTTATATTGTAACTATAGGTAAATGTCTACATTATAAATATTTTCCAGAAACCTTATATAAAAATAATTGCTCCCTCTATCTTAATTTATATGATACTTTTTCGTTTTTCAAAATTCATTTTTTACCGTATATTAGGACATAGACTATGTAATGACGGTGTACTTAATAAGTTATATTTAATTAACTATAGGTAAATCTCTTACATAATAAATATTTTTCAGTAACCTTATATAAAAATAACTACTCCCTTTGTCTTAACTTATACGATACTTTTAGCTTTCGTGATTCAAACTTCCTGATTTTGACCGTACATCAGAATATATAATCTTTTAATTTTTTGAAAATATAATTTACATATTTAAAAATTACATAAAAAAGTACTATAAATTACAATAGTTAATAATTCTAAGTATTTAAACAATATATTAAATTTTTTTGTTAAAAAAATCATTTAACTCTCGAAATTAGCACACCATTACATCAATTGGGACGAAAGGAATAATACTTTATAGTAATAGCTTTAAACTACATTGATGATGTAATATAATTTTGCACTGTGAATATAATTATATAAAATTAAAGTAAATCACAATACAAGGAAAAAATGAAAGAGAACAAATGCTTTGGATTAATGTAACATATAGCTAGCAAATCTTTTTTTTTCCCCTGATATTCACACAGTTGGAACTTTCTCCCAGATTCATATGCATGAACCACCTTTTTATTCTTAGATGCAAATTAAGGAGAAAACGTGAAAAATGAAGTACATACCTATTACCTAAGCTTTTCTAGATACCGTATTAACGTATAACGTCCCAATCACTAATCTTTATCCATTGAAACAAGTTCTGGACACCATTAGAAATCTCAAAAAAAAAATTGGGATTCGAGAAGGGAACTTTTTTGGATGTAAATATGACAAAGCCAACTTTTTTGTGGTCATTAATTAAAATAATCAAGGGAAAAAAATTTATATTTTCCTAATAAGATTATTATCATAATTACATTTGTACAAGAATTCTACAATATATGGTAAGTGATTACCGTATATATATATGGTAATAATATACACACGGTATACAGAGGGAAACTGTGTATATATTAGTCCAATATACACGGTATTGAGTAATATATTCTATCAGTTGTTTTGTTGATATAGCAGAAGGCACTGTAATAAATGATGTGGTAAGCCTTTTGGTCCCCGTGGGGTGATGAAATCACCTTTGGCTGTGTTGTATTGACGTCAGGTCTAGTCACCGTCTGCTCCTTTTTTGCTAATACAACATAACTCAGAGTTTATTTGGGTAATTAATTAAAAAAATCCATGGAATAGAAAATGAAACCTTCACCATGCTAGCACACAGAAATGAAGAACAACCTCTATAATATACCTCTGAGTCCCTAAACACCTGTCACCGTCACCACGACACCGCCACAACACTATTGCTCCACCACGTTACCGCCTCCCTCTCATCTCACTCTCTCTGTTTTTATTATTTGTGCAAACGTTGGAATTAATCACCGGATAACTGGCGATGAACCACTAATATTAGATCTAATTGGGTCTTGTAATTTTTGGCGTCGCTCCGGCGGTTTACCGTAGAAGTGACGCCGATGGGGTCGTTGTTGTTGGTGTTGTGGCGGTAGTAAGGAAGATATGAGAGAGGGAACTCAACCCGGTCCATTAATACCTCGTCATCGAAAAGCCCGAGAAACTCCGCGGCGATATGCTGGATCTCAAGCATGCCGATGGAACTCAACCGATAGTTTCAACACAGTCAGCAATCAAAAACCGAAACCTCTAATTAGTTTGGGTCTACCGACGTGGTTCCGACGTGGCGTACAACACATATTTCTGTCAATTCAAGAGAAAATTTAATAAGTTTGCAAACGATGAGTATATGTTTGATCCCAAAGTTTGACGGAGGGCAATGTTGTTCCATAAAAAATTGTTGGAGGTGAAACTTGATCCTTTTTCCTTCTTTAAAAGGTATTACAAGTAATTAAATATGCATTTAATACATACGATAGTCCTGTGATAGATATATATCTCTTTCTCACTCTATTGGTGATGGCTCACGTTAGTTAACGTGCGCATGTGAGGTAAACCATGGCGAAGGGGAAGACAAAGGTAGAGGAAAAACTCAAAATCCAGTGCAAGGGAAAGGTCGAGGTAAGATAAGACCTCGCAAAGTCCCCCTTGCAACATTTGTTAACTCTGTAGAAGCAAAATGTGTTGGAAATACCTATATAGGCATGTACATAATAGTAAGGCGTACCACTGGGTTGTGGCCGATTGGGCGGACATGTAGTCACCGCCAAGCAATAACCAGCTAGGCAGATATATGATTTACCATCGAGCGATGGTTGATTGGGCAGATGAGCATTATCACTGTAGTTGGACATGATAAGATAACATCGAGTCTCGTATATGGGTTGGGCACCACCGAGTCCCTCTCTAGGGCCGGGTAAGCTATGAGATTGACCATGTTTGGGAAGTTATGCAGTTACCAAAAGTCGGACAGTTACGTATCGTCGGTTATCACTGGTTGGGCAGACATGTTATCTACCACCGGATGGGCAGTTATGTACCGACATTTATCACCGGTTGGGAAGGCATGTTCTCACCACCGGACTATGGCTGGATGGGCAGTCATACGTTTACCACCAGTTGGGCAGTTATGTATCGAGATACCGTTGACTAGGCAGACATGTTATTTACCACTAGTTAGTGGAGCAAGTAGAACTAGGGTGTTGACGTAAAGGTATAGATAAGGATATACGATTAGCGAGATTGTGGTATATGTTGTAGCCTCAGTGGTATTTTAGAGACTCAGGTTGGCTCGAACCTCTCTTTTCTCTTATGATTATACACTATTATGTTTTATTGTTTCCACCTTACATATTCAGTACATTATTCGTACTGATGTCCCTTTGTCTGGTGATACTGTGTTTCATGCCTCGCAGGTTCAGGTAGACAAGGAGAGGACCCACTCCCGTAGATCGTGTGCAGATATCAACGTTTGTTGGTGAGCTTCATTTCCTTCTGGAGTGTTGCCGAGTCGGGTCATGTATATACCTCTTTTGCTATTTTGGGTATGTCAGGGCGATGTCCCAACTTATGATTGGTATTGACAAACTCCTAGAGTCTTGTAGATAGGTTCTATGTTGTATAGTTTTTCGGTAAGGCCTCGTCGGCCTTGGTTTGAATATATCTGTTAGGTTAGGCTCTTCTGCTTGCAGGATTTCACGTTGGGTACATTACAATTATTATCTGGAGGTCTTGTATGTTACACCTCGTAAGATTAAGACGATAATTAAGAACGTAATTAAGGAAATAGGATTCAAATACCGGAAATTAGTATACAAGAGGATGTGATTCCGGAAAGATGTTGGTCACAATGAGTGCGACGTTGGAAACTTATAAAAATTGTATAGTCCCAATATGTGTTAATAATGTATTATAAAATTATGACATTGAGGATACGAGGCTTATGAAATTCTCGGGAATTAAAAGAAGTGGGTTTGAGATTTATTAATTGAAGAACTTGGGGGCCAAAGTGTAATAAGAAAAATTCAGATTTTTGTTTATAACCTACACTCACCTCTTCATCTTCATTCTAACTTAACCGAAAACACTCTTCTCTTCTCTCCTCCAAGCCCAGCCGAGAAACCCCCCACCCATAACCAAATTTAAGGTTTTTATCTCCTCTTCTTAGACTACATTTTTCACCAAAAATTAGAAGTCAAAACAACACCAAAAACAGTGGCAAAAACAACCACTGCTTGCTGAGAATTTGCCCAGAAAGTTTGATATTTTTGGGATGAATTTTTGGAAGAAAAATGTGTAGGGATGATGGCTTAACATTGTAGAACACTTGCATGTCAATTGGAGTTGAAGAAGTGAACAAAAAAGGGAAAGAAATACGAAAACAGTGGAGATTTTCGGACCCGGGCAGTGAGCAAACTGTGCGGACTGTTTTGGACGAAATTTGAGGTATAAAATTCTTCTTTCTATAATATAATTGGAATGCATGTTGTTAGAATTAAGGATATGAATTTGTGCTAAGGAAAAAATTGGAATTTAAACAATGCATGTGACAATTTTGGGCTAGTTGCCAATTTGGGATAGATTTTGGTGTTGTTGGATTCGTTGGTTATTGTTGTTATTATTATCACTAATTGAATGATTAAATTAAAAGGAAACATTGATATTAAAGTTTAAAATTAGTTATATGGAAGTATTGAAATATGGAATTGGATTTTAGGAGTTAAGAGAAGAGTTATGGAATTATGACATGTTGTGGCCAAGAACTTGCATGAAATCATTGGACATGTTGAGATGGATGTGGACTGTTTTAGGGACTGTTTTGTGGTGTTATAATGCTGAAAATTTAGTTACCATTATGCATGTTTAAGTGTGGTAATTGCTAATGTAAGTCCTAAAGGAATTAGGGTGTAGAAAGGTGTAGAAAGGCTTCACATTCTACCCTCGTTGTTGTTGGAACATGGACTGTTTTTGTGGGCTGTTTTAATGTAGATTAAGAGGCTAAATTTACATGAGAACTGGGTGTGTAAATCCCCTTTGTTGCTGTTTTGGTTGTGCCCTTAATTGATGCTTGGTTATTGATGTTATTAGCCTCGTTTGGAAGTTGTGGAAACATGTATAAACAAGGGAAGTGCTGCCCGAATTTTTATAGAATAGGAAGTCGTTATTTGATATAAAGTATGCTAGTGATCATAGAATTGACGAACGTATTACCATTATTATAGGTTGAAGTTCTAAAATGAGACGTACTCTACTATTGAGTTGATTAGTTCGTCTAAGAGGTATGTGAACTATTCCTTCTTTCTTTGGCATGATTTTTATTTAATGAAAGTACGACGGACGTACAAGATTCTTATACAGTTTAATTCCTAAAGATGTTAGTTATGAGAAGTGCCTATGATTTTTCAGTAAAGAGTTTATTATGACATTATTATAATGATTTTATTGAGAGTCAAATGAAAATTTTGATTGCATATGGTTACTCATGAAATCTACTCGTGCTAAGTGTTATTACTTCACTTCATTGAGTCCCGGGCCGGGTTATGTTCGTGCACAGCCTTGCATTTTTCACCGTGTCCCTCGCTAGAGGGCCGGGTTACGTAGGATGGATCCATAGATGAGATATGACTTTACTGAGTCCCAGTATGGGCCGGGTTATGATATGATTCCACCGAGTCTCGCATTAGTGGGCCGGGTTACGTTACAGGTATATATATGTATATGGACATGCATTCATGTTTTCTTGACTTGACTCTCATTTTTATAAGGCACAACTGACTTTTATTGTTTATGTCACAGTTGGATTTAGATCCTGATTTTTATACTGATCTCTTGTTATCCATTGGCTACTTATGATCTCATTCGCAGTAATTCATGTTTACATACTCAGTACATTATTTCGTACCGACCCCCTTTCCTCAGGGGGCTGCGTTCATGCCCGCAGGTACAGGTGCTCAGTTTGGTGATCCTCCGGTTTAGGTTCCTGCGCAGCCGTTTGGAAAGCTCCATTGATCCAGAGCTTTACCATTTTGGGTACATAACCCTATTATTTTGATTTATGTATATTTAGGGGCACGACGGGGCCCTGTCCTGTCATATGTCGTTGTCCTTCTTATAGAGGTCTGTAGACAGTTGTGGGTTGTACTTATGTAAGGGTTATAACTCTGTTTTGGTCAGTCATGCTATTCTACTCTGTGTTGGGGTATCCCCGTGTATATATGATATTATCTAGTGGCAGCCTTGTCGGCTTGCCTGTTGTATTGTGTTGGCTAGTTGTGACTCCTCAGGAGGCCGGTACATTCGGGGGTAAAGGCAGCTTTGTCGGCTTGCCTACCCTGGCATATGTTGTTATTGCAGCGTTATACTGCCGGATTTCAGACTCATTAAGTATTAGTTGGATTATGTGTGACATGTTAGTATAATGACGTCATTAGGACGGTTAGTCGCGGCCCGTCGGGTCGGGTCGTGACAAAAGTGGTATCAGAGCAGTTAGTCTTCGGAATGTCTACAGATCGTGTCTAGTAGAGTCTTACGTATGGGTATGTTGTGCACCATACTTATACGCAGGAGGCTGCAGGACATTTAGGATTGGTTTCTATTCTTTCATCTCTTAGATCGTGCAATAGAGCTATGTTATTAGGATAATCCCTTTCTGACGACTTACTATGTTTACAGCTATGCCTCCGAAGAAGGCGATAGCAGCCCAGAAGGGCAAGCCTACAGCGGGAGATACTAGTCGGATTCAGAGAGTTACCAGGTCCCATACTCAGTCTATGCCGGAGACTGTGCCCCAGTCGACGAGCTCTGCTTCGTCGCCACCACCAGAGGCTGCAGTTCAGGGGGCAACATCACCAGTTTCTGAGGCCCCAGCACCTGAGCCTTCAGCTCCTCAGCCGGAGGCAGAGGACAGAGCCATAAGAGATGCGGTGCAACTGTTGACTAGGTTAGTGGCAGGGCAGACTTATAGACAGGGACCAAAAGTTGGCCCCGGAGCAGATAGTTTGAGGGTCCATGATTTCTTGAGCTGTAGTCCACCAGAGTTTTTTGGGTCAAGGCCCGAGGATGACCCGCAGGAGTTTATCCGACAGATACAGCGTACCTTGAGGGTAATCAGGGCTTCGGAGACTGAGTCTGTGGAGTTGTCTTCGTATAGGATGCGGGATATAGCTACAAACTGGTATGAGTCTTGGGAGTTGTCCAGGGGAGAGGATGTTCCTCCAGCTATATGGGAGGAGTTTACAGAGGCCTTCCTTGGTCACTTCTTGCCTCCAGAGATGAGGAGAGCTAGAGTGGACAGATTCTTACGGTTGAGGTAGAGTAGCGCAGGACCATTCGTGAGTATAGCACGGAGTTTGATTCATTGGCCAGATACGCACCCACTATTGTAGCAGATATGGCAGACAGGGTGCATCGCTTTGTGATGGGGCTGGACCATTATATGATCGATGGTTGTATGGTGGTGGCTCTTCAGCCGGGTATGGATATTGCTCGTATCCAGGCATACGCACAGGGGGTTGAGGACCGACATAGAGGGCGACAGCCAGACAGAGGTCATGACAGGGACCAGCGTAAGAGGGCTAGGTCGGCAGCATATTCCGGTGAGTCTCGAGGCAGACAGTTCCAGCAGCAGGTCGATATTCATCTCACCCAGCACAGAGTGCTCCTCTACAGTCTACAGGCAGGAGGTTCGACCGCCCCGGGTATTCAGGAGCCGGACAGAGCTCTAGGGCTTCGGGTTCTCAGAGGAACAGGGGCTCTAGTCAGTTCAGGCCATCTTATCCTCGGTGCTCTCAGTGTGGTAAGCTTCATATTGGGGAATGCCATTCGACCACAAGTGCTTGCTTCTCTTGCGGCCGTCAGGGCCATATGATGAGAGAGTGTCCCAACATGGGTGGTTCAGGTGGGATGGCTCGGACTACGGGGTCGGGTGCTGGTTCATCGTCATCTATAGCTATGTGCCCCACCGGGCGGGGTATTCAGACGCCAGCAGGCCGTGGTAGAGGTCGTGGCAGAGTTTTTAGTTCCGGCGGTCCATCAAACCGCATATATGCTTTGGCCAGTAGACGTGATCAGGAGGCGTCACCAGATGTTGTTACAGGTATACTATCGGTCTTTTTCTGTGATGTATATGCTTTGATAGATCCAGGTTCCACCTTTTCCTATATATCCCCTCTTGTTGCTAATAGAATAGGGATAGAACCTGAGCCGATAGAACCATTTGAGGTAGCTACACCGGTAGGAGATTCGGTTATAGCTGAGCGTGTGTATAAAAATTGTTCGGTGGTGATATATAGCCGTCATACCTTAGCAAATTTGATAGAGTTGGATATGACCGACTTTGATGTCATTATGGGTATGGATTGGTTGACTTCTTGTTTTTCCAACGTTGATTGTAGGGAGAAGTTGGTTCGAGTTCAGTTTCCAGACGAGCCAGTTATAGAATGGAAAGGGAATGCAACATCGCCGAGGGGTAAGTTTATTTCATACCTCAAGGCAAGAAAGATGGTCAGAAAAGGTTGTATCTTTCATTTGGTTCGGGTGCATGATACAGAAGCGGAGGTATCGGCTCTTCACTCAGTTCCGGTAGTTAGTGAGTTTCCGGATGTATTCCCAGATGATCTTCCAGGTCTCCCTCCAGAGCGGGAGATAGATTTCAGTGTAGATGTATTGCCAGGTACCCAACCTATATCCATTCCTCCTTATAGAATGGAACCTGCAGAGCTGAAGGAGTTGAAGGAGCAGCTGAGAAACTTGATGGAGAAAGGCTTTATTAGGCCGAGTACATCTCCATGGGGAGCACCAGTGTTATTTGTGAGGAAGAAAGATGGATCGCTGCGGATGTGTATTAATTATAGGCAGCTGAATAAGGTAACCATCAAGAACAGGTACCCCCTTCCCAGGATTGATGATTTATTTGACCAGTTGTAGGGTGCTAAGTGCTTCTCGAAGATAGACCTGCGGTCAAGTTATCATCAGGTGCGGTTAAGGGAGGCAGATATTCCAAAGACAACATTCAGAACCCGATATGGACATTATGAGTTTAGGGTGATGTCTTTTGGACTGACCAATGCTCCAGCAGTGTTCATGGATTTGATAAACCGGGTATTCAGGCCGTTCTTAGATATGTTCGTCATTGTATTCATTGATGATATCCTGGTTTATTCCCGTTCAGAGCAGGAGCATGCAGACCATTTGAGGACGGTACTTAGGGTCCTCCAGCACCAGCAGTTGTATGCTAAGTTTTCCAAGTGTGAGTTCTGGTTGACTTTAGTGGCATTCTTGGGGCATATTATCGGGGCTGATGGTATTCGGGTGGATACACAGAAGATTGAGGCGGAGAAGACTTGGTCCAGACCTACGACACCTACTGAGGTACGCAATTTTCTAGGGCTAGCAGGGTATTACAGAACGTTTGTGGAGAAGTTTGTCTCGATCTCAACGCCTTTGACTACCCTAACCCAGAAGGCAGCTAAGTTTCAGTGGACGGATGCTTGTGAGCACGAGTTTCCGATTCTTTGAAGGATAAGTTGACTACGGCTCCAGTTCTGACTCTTTCCGTGGGACCGGATGGTTATGTCATCTATTGTGATGCTTCAGATGTTGGGCTAGGTTGTGTGTTGATACAGCATGGCAAAGTTATAGCTTATGCCTCCCGACAGCTCAGAAAGCATGAAAAGAATTATCCCACTCATGATTTGGAGCTAGCAGCGGTGATTCATGCCCTGAAGATTTGGAGACATTATTTGTATGGGATTCATGTTGATATTTATACGGATCACAAGAGTCTCCAATATATCTTTAAGTAGAAGGAGTTGAACCTATGGCAGAGGCGGTGGTTAGAGTTGCTAAAGGACTATGATGTTGATATCTTGTACCCCCCGGGAAAGCCAATGTTGTGGCAGATGCTCTTAGCCGTAGATCCATGGGTAGCTTGACGGATGTGCAGTCATACAGAAGGGATATGGTTCATGAGATACACAAGCTAGCTAGTCTTGTAGTCCGGTTGGCGGATTCGGGAGATAGCGGGGTTCTTATTCGGGATGTTGCCGAGTCCTCTATCGTGGAAGAGGTAAAGAAACGTCAATATGAGGATCCTATTCTGGCCCGGTATAGAGATGCAGCTTTCCGAAAGGGAAAGACTTTATTTGAAGTTACACCTGATGATGTGCTGAGGTATGAGGGCAGATTATGTGTACCTGATGTTGCAGGGCTACGACAGCAGGTTATGGGAGAGGCACACAATGCCCGTTATTCCATTCATCCAGGGTCGACGAAGATGTACCATGACCTTAGATGCTTGTACTGGTGGGATGTCATGAAAAGAGACATAGCGAGAATTTGTTGCCCAATGCCCGAATTGTCGGCGAGGTTAAGGTTGAGCATCAGAAGCCTGGTGGATTATTACAGGAGATTGAGAACCCGACTTGGAAGTGGGAAGTGATAAATATGGACTTCATTACAGGATTACCTCGCACTTAGCGGAAGTGTGATTCCATATGGGTTATCGTGGATAAGCTGACGAAATTAGCCCATTTACTTCCAGTGAGGACTACTTACTCAGCTGAGGACTATGCTAGGCTGTACATCAGGGAGATAGTGAGACTGCACGGGGTTCCCACATCTATTATATCAGACCAGGGAGCTCAGTTTACAGCTAACTTCTGGAGATCATTCCAGAAGGGATTGGGGACACAAGTGAGTCTCAGTACAACATTTCATCCTCAGACGGATGGGCAGGCAGAGCGTACTATCCAGACATTAGAGGATATGTTGAGAGCCTGTATTATTGACTTCAGAGGTAGTTGGGATGATCATTTACCACTCATTGAGTTTGCCTATAACAACAGCTACCATTCTAGCATCCAGATGGCACCGTACGAGGCCTTATACGGGAGGAAGTGCAGGTCACCTATTGGTTAGTTTGATGTAGGTGAGATTAAGTTGATCGACCCGGACATGGTTCGGCAAGTCGTTGATAAGGTGAAGCTCATTCGGGGAGAGATTATTAGCGAGCACGAGTCGACAGAAGTCATATGCTGATAATCGACGTCGACACTTAGAGTTTCAGGTTGATGATTGGGTGTTCCTAAAGGTGTCACCCATGAAGGGTGTGATGAGGTTTGGCAAGAAAGGGAAGCTTAGCCCAAGGTACATCGGGCCTTACCAGTTCATTCGTAGGATAGGCAAGGTTGCCTATGAGTTGGATCTACCATCTGAATTGGAGGCGGTACATCCAGTCTTCCATGTATCTATGCTGCGTAAGTGTATTGGTGATCCTTCCAGAGTCTTCCCAGTAGATGATGTCCAGGTGACAAAGGAGCTGCTTATGAGGAAAGTCCCAGAGCCATACTTGATCGCCAGGTCAGGAGATTACGGACGAAATGATGTGGCTTCCGTCAAGGTATTGTGGCGAAACAACAATAGAGAGGAAATGACTTGGGGGGCAGAAGATGAAATGAAGAAGAAATATCCTTACTTGTTCCCTATGACTCCAGGTAATGTAATTTAACTCCTTATTTGATTCTGGTAATTGGGAATTGTATATGAGTGATATATTGTGGCCCTGTGTGGCACCTGTTGGTTTGCTGAATATAGGTGGATAGACATAGTTATAAAGGAGACTCTGCCGAAATTTTTCTAGCATAAGACTTATTATGAACATTCGAGGATGAATGTTTCTAAGGGGGGAAGAATGTTACACCTCGTAAGATTAAGACGATAATTAAGAACATAATTAAGGAATCAGGATTCAAATACCGAAAATTAGTATACAAGAGGATGTAATTCCGGAAAGATGTTGGTCACAATGAGTGCGACGTTGGAAACTTATAAAAATTGTATAGTCCCGATATGGGTTAATAATGTATTATAAAATTATGACATTGAGGATATGAGGCTTATGAAATTCTCAGGAATTAAAAGAAGTGGGTTTGAGATTTATTAATTGAAGAACTTGGGAGCCAAAGTGTAATAAGAAAAATTCAGATTTTTGTTTATAACCTACACTCACCTCTTCATCTTCATTCTAACTTAACCGAAAACTCTCCTCTCTTCTCTCCTCCAAGCCCAGCCGAGAAACCCCCCACCCATAACCAAATTTATGGTTTTTATCTCCTCTTCTTAGACTACATTTTTCACCAAAAATTAGAAGCCAAAACAACACCAAAAACAGTGGCAAAAACAACTACTGCTTGCTGAGAATTTGCCCAGAAAGTTTGATATTTTTGGGATGAATTTTTGGAAGAAAAATGTGTAGGGATGATGGCTTAACATTGTAGAACACTTGCATGTCAATTGGAGTTGAAGAAGTGAACAAAAAAGGGAAAGAAATACGAAAACAGTGGGGATTTTCGGACCCGGGCAGTGAGCAAACTGTGCGGACTGTGTTGGACGAAATTTGAGGTATAAAATTCTTATTTATATAATATAATTGGAATGCATGTTGTTAGAATTAAGGATATGAATTTGTGTTAAGGAAAAATTGGAATTTAAACAATGCATGTGACAATTTTGGGCTAGTTGCGAATTTGGGACAGATTTTGGTGTTGTTGGATTCGTTGGTTATTGTTGTTATTATTATCACTAATTGAATGATTAAATTAAAAGGAAACATTGATATTAAAGTTTAAAATTAGTTATATGGAAGTATTGAAATATGGAATTGGATTTTAGGAGTTAAGAGAAGAGTTATGGAATTATGACATGTTGTGGCCAAGAACTTGCATGAAATCGTTGGACATGTTGAGATGGATATGGACTATTTTAGGGACTGTTTTGTGGTGTTATAATGCTGAAAATTTAGTTACCATTATGCATGTTTAAGTGTGGTAATTGCTAATGTAAGTCCTAAAGGAATAAGGGTGTAGAAAGGTGTAGAAAGGCTTCACATTCTACCCTCGTTGTTGTTGGAACATGGACTGTTTTTGTGGGCTGTTTTAATGTGGATTAAGAGGCTAAATTTACATGAGAAGTGGGTGTGTAAATCCCCTTTGTTTCTGTTTTGGTTGTGCCCTTAATTGGTGCTTGGTTATAGATGTTATTAGCCTCGTTTGGAAGTTGTGGAAACATGTATAAACAAGGGAAGTGCTGCCCGAATTTTTATAGAATAGGAAGTCGTTATTCGATATAAAGTATGCTAGTGATCATAGAATTGACGAAAGTATTACCATTATTATAGGTTGAAGTTCTAAAACGAGACGTACTCTAATATTGAGTTGATTAGTTCGTCTAAGAGGTATGTGAACTATTCCTTTTTTCTTTGGCATGATTTTTATTTAATGAAAGTACGACGGACGTACATGATTCTTATATAGATTAATTCCTAAAGATGTTAGTTATGAGAAGTGCGTATGATATTTCAGTAAAGAGTTTATTATGACATTATTATAATGATTTTATTGAGAGTCAAATGAAAATTTTGATTGCATATGGTTACTCATGAAATCTACTCGTGCTAAGTGTTATTACTTCACTTCACCGAGTCCCGGGCCGGGTTATGTTCGTGCACAGCCTTGCATTTTTCACCGAGTCCCTCACTAGAGGGCCGGGTTACGTAGGATGGATCCATAGATGAGATATGACTTTACTGAGTTCCAGTATTGGCCGGGTTATGATATGATTCCACCGAGTCCCGCATTAGTGGGCCGGGTTACGTTACAGGTATATATATGTATATGGACAGGCATTCATGTTTTCTTGACTTGACTCTCATTTTTATAAGGCACAACTGACTTTTATTGTTTATGGCACAGTTGGATTTGGATCCTGATTTTTATACTGATCTCTTGTTATCCATTGGCTACTTATGATCTCATTTGCAGTAATTCATGTTTACATACTCAGTACATTATTTTGTACTGACCCCCTTTCCTCGGGGGACTGCGTTCATGCCCGCAGGTACAGGTGCTCAGTTTGGTGATCCTCCGGTTTAGGTTCCTGCGCAGCTGTTTGTAAAGTTCCTTCGATCTAGAGCTTTACCATTTTGGGTACAGAACCCTATTATTTTGATTTATGTATATTTTGGGGCACAACGGGGCCCTGTCCCGTCATATGTTGTTGTCCTTTTTATAGAGGTCTGTAGACAGTTGTGGATTGTACTTATGTAAGGGTTATAACTCTGTTTTGGTCAGTCATGCTATTGTACTCTGTCTTGGGGTGTCCCCGTGTATATATGATATTAACTAGTGACAGCCTAGTCGGCTTGCCTATTGTATTGTGTTGGCTAGTTGTGACTCCTCAGGAGGCCGGTACATTCGGGGGTAAAGGCAGCCTTGTCGGCTTGCCTACCCTGGCATATGTTGTTATTGCAGTGTTATGCTGCCGGATTTCAGACTCATTAAGTGTTAGTTGGATTATGTGTGACATGTTAGTATAATGACGTCACTAGGGCGGTTAGTCGCGGCTCGTCGGTTCGGGTCGTGACATTGTCGGCCTAAACGGATATATCTTGTGCTATGATATGCAGGTGGTTCGCTCGGGCCGTCCAGGCGCCGGGTACCGACCACACCCCAAGGTTAAGGTGTGACATATATGTACATAGTGATGATCTTAAGTAGCAAAAAGTTAGGGTTCAAAATAAAAAAATGATTATCTTCCTTGCATTTGGTTAGGGTTCAAATCTATTTTCGTCAAATTACTACAGATACTTAATTTTCTGAACGTTGAGTAAAATAAACAGAGATTCTAAATTCAAACATCACCTCTATTTATCATCATAAAAAACCTTTTACATGTTTAGCCTTTTGGGTTATAGCTAATAAATATTCTATGTAGCACCCCCACCCACCCCAACCATTTGAGTATGATCAATGAAAGTACTAATGTAATGAACTCAAATTCAATGTGACAGTAATCAGTTTCTCAACTATATTAATAAGACTAACGTTCAATTACAATTTCAGAAAATAAATGCAACAACTCAAATGTCAAAAGTCTAAACGGAAGCACATAAATATTGAAAGTAAGAACTAGGATAAATTGTAGAAGGAGATGAGGAACTAGATTAAGAGAAAGCGGGATGAGATTGACAGACTTTGGCTAATCATCACACTGTGCCCAACACATTCTTTTTAATTGCTAGTTATTTTTCAATCAGTTGCTAATTGGGATGGATCCCGAATCAACCTTTGTGAGGTTCTTCTGGTCTTATTTGTCAGCCCAATATTTTCTTGTGTGACATCCTAAAGGTATTGACGTTGGGCTTGGGCTGATTTATAACAGCATAGCTTTACTCCTACCATATTGACTAAAAGTTGAATTTTACCAAGGGTTTGCATAAAGTGAGGAAACCTAATCAGTACAATTCAAGATGCTAAGAGCTCCTATTGAGAGAAAGTTGGTGCTTGGTTTTCTACAAGTCGAGGAAAACTAATCAGAATGTAGAAGGAATTGATCCATGAGTCTTTTTTAATAATATCATGAAAGATCGAGCTTATATTATGAGAATCTAATTAATATCTAACTCTGCCAGCAATCAAAAAAATAATTAAAGGGTAAGAATACTCTCATTCATGTTACTATTTGGAACAGTGGACGACAAAGAAAAATGATGGAGAGTTGACCGAAATGTGCACTAAACACTTTTCCATAGATCTCCTCCAAATTGCTGGTATGGATAATCTAATACAAGCCCTAGTGGCCGAAGATACATGATTGGAAGAGAATTCGATTGAATTACCTTTGTCAGAAAAGTATATTAAAAAAATATTCTTTTTTTGTACATATATAAATTATTGAATTTTCTTGACATAAGAGAAATTTCTATTATAGCATTAAAGGTGATGAATAATACTTAATTTGAAAATATAAATCCCAAGTGTGGTATTCTTAGATTTTTTGAACTTTAATTTCTTATTAGAATTTTTGACCTTGCTATCAAAGCTTCATACTGTAGTACTTGCATGGCCAATTGGCCATTCGGTATGCTTTTGGCAGTAGATTTATAGAGTATCTTTATTTTCTTAACTTGTCCCACACTTAATTTAGACACTAACGTCATACTGTTCTTTGCACTACTCATATCTTATCGCGTAGTTTTCGCTATCCATATTCATAACATTAATATTTCCAATATTTTTGCATGATTGTCTTGCTCCATATATGAAGTTTGGAGTGCGTTGCGATAATGTCAAATTTGAAACAACTTCCTAGTACCAGACAAATTTGCCTGGGTATAACAATTATTAGGGTGTTCACGAAATACCAAAAACCGAAGAAAAACTCACGATTTTTTAATTTGGTTTAATTTTGATTTTCAATTTTAAAACCGACAATATTTTGTATGGTTATGATTTTAAGAAAATATGTTGGTTTTTAAATGTTGAAATCAAAACATAAAATAACCATTCCAAGCAACAAATTAAGTTTTTGACAACATAAAGAAAAATAATTATGAAACAAATACCCTTTAGTTATGATCAGTAGCTATTACTATTACACAAGCATACTCAATCCGTTGTCTCCCTTAATTAACTAAGGACGTTACACTTCCTTTCTAATTTCTTCCTTATTTCACATCACTATATTAATAGAAGCTGAAGTAGCCTCTATTCAACAATTCTATATTTTTCGACACTAAATATAAATATGTATATCAGAATATTCGAACGGTTCTAACGTTTGATTTTGTTAAACAAAGGTAATATACCTGTGATATACATTGAATATACAGCAGTATATATCACAGGTATACAAAGCAGTGAGCAGTGGCAGCCCAGCAGTGGCGTGGGCAATGGCCCAACTCGTCCAGGCCCATCACGGTACTAGGGCAGAATATCAGTGGACATAGTTGTATATTAAGGAAAGTATATTGTGTGTATATTGTAGTATATTTGTTACCTAGATTAGGATATACACTTACCATATTTAGGATATACACTTACCATAATTGTATAGTTAGAATTATGGTAGAATAAGGTTTTAGGAATAGAATAGGAATAGGATTCTCCTATTTTGTAACTTGTATATATATCTATTCAATCAATGAAAATAATCAAGGGGATTATTTCTTTCATGGTATCAAGAGACTAGGTTTCACAAAAAAATTTCTCTCCCAACTTTTGTCCTCTCTTTGTGTTGGCCGAGACACCCCACCCCCCCTCGGGTTTCTCTTCCAATATTTGTCTTCCGCTTTCCAATACCTCTCTTAAATTACCCTTCCTTCTTTGTTCTTTCAATATGTCTAAGAACAATTATCACCCTGCCCTTACGGTTTCCAATATCAAGAGTTGTATCCCTATTGTCCTTGAGATGGAAAACGTCCAATATGCGATGTGGGCGGAGTTGTTTAAAATTCACGCTATCTCTTATCAAGTTCTTCATCACATCATTGCTCCCGCTAGACCCCTTCCTGCGGAGGATCCGGAGTTATGGATTACACTTGATGCTACCGTTCTCCGGTGGATCTACGCCACTATTTCAGTGGACCTTCTACAGATGATTATTGAGCCGGATACCACGGCTATGGCTGCATGGAATAGACTGCGTGCCATATTCCAAGACAACCAACATTCACATGTCGTCACACTTGAGCAGGAATTCTCTCTCGTTCGAATGGATGAATTTCCGAACATTTCTGCATATTGCAAGAAAATAAAGGAGTTGGCGGATCAACTCCGTAATGTTGGCGCACCACTAACGAATAATCGTCTAGTTCTACAGTTGGTTGCCGGTCTTTCGGAGGCCTATAATAGGGTTGGAACTCTCCTTCGCCAAAGCAACCCTCTTCCTGACTTCTATCAAGCCCGTTCCATGCTTACTTTGGAAGAAGCGGGTTTGGCTAAAAAGGCGGCTATCGGAGCAAGCCCCGTCGTCATGGTGGCGTCCTCTCCTATTTCTTCGGGTTTTGTGAATAATTTGGGCCAAAACCATAATAATGGTGGCGGCAAGAATAATCGCAAGAATAATAACAAAAACCGCGGGGGCAAATGCGGCGGTTCTAGTGGCGGTTCTGGTGGTCAACAAGCAGGCGGTGGGTCCCATCCAGGGAACAGTGGCCCACCACCCCCCTGGGCCCAGCAGTGGGGCCCATGGCAGTGGGGCTAGGGCAGTGGGTTGTGGGCCAATAACCCTTACCATCCAGCGGCCAGTGGGCTGGCCAATAGTCCAGGCCCAACACCCAGCAGTGGCGGCCCACTGGCCAGTGGCCCAACAACAGCAACTCCAGCGGCTACGGCCCAACTCCATCACTGATAGGAGTTCTTGGGCCCCGACCTCCGCAAGCCTATCATGCAGCAGGCCCCACTTAGACTGATATCGAGGCCGCGATGCACACGTTGGGGTTGACTCAATCGGACCCAAATTGGTACATGGACACCGGGGCCACTACTCACATGACTTCCGAATCAGGTACTCTCTCCTCTTATTCCAATTTGAGCACCCCTCGGGGTATAATTGTTGGTAATGGCAACTCTATTCCAGTTCAGGGTTATGGTCAGAAAACGTTGTCTCCCCCCAATCCACCCCTTCTCTTGAAAAATACTTTACATGCTACTAAATTGATTAAAAATTTAGAATATGTCCGGTAGTTCACTACTGACAATTCCATTTCCATTGAATTTGATCCTTTTGGTTTCTCTGTGAAGGATTTCAAGACGGGGAGTCATCTCATGAGGTGTGATAGTAGGGGGGATCTGTATCCTATCATGCCTGGTTTCAGTCCATCGAGTCAAACCTTGCCGTCAGCTTTTGCAGCCATTTCTCCTTCCATGTGGCATGCTCGTCTGGGTCATTCAGGATCTTCTATTTTATCAAGTTTAGATAAAAATAACTTTATTTCCTGTAAGGGTACGAGTCGTACTCCACTTTGTCAGTCTTGTTCATTAGGGAAAATTGTTAAGTTGCCATTTGTAGACTCCAATTCTCATACTTCAATGCCATTTGATATTATTCATAGCGGCTTATGGACGTCTCCTATTCTTAGTTCAGTGGGTCATCGATATTATGTTCTCTTTTTAGATGATTATTCTAGATTTTTGTGGACGTTTCCAATTGCGAATAAATCACAAGATTTTTCCGTCTTCATCAAATTTAGAGCGTTCATTCGTACTCAATTCGAAAGAGAAATAAAAAATATTCAATGTGATAATGGGAAAGAGTATGACAATAGGGAGTTTCGGAAATTCTGTGCTAAAAATGGGATCAATTTTCGGTTTTCGTGTCCTCATACATCTTCACAAAATGGGAAGGCCGAATGCAAAATTCGTTCCATAAATAACATTGTCTGAACTCTCTTAATTCATGCCTCCATACCTCCATATTTTTGGCATCATGCTCTACAAATGGCAACATATCTTCTTAACATAATTTCTTCTAAAGGTCTGACATATTATTTCCCCCTCAAAATCTTATATAATAAGAACCCTTCTTATTCTCATCTTCGGATTTTTGGATGCTTGTGTTATCCGTTATTCCCATCCACCACAATTAACAAACTTCGAGCTCGGTCTACCCCGTGTGTATTTTTGGGTTATCCGTCGAATCGAATCGTGTGGTTATAAGTGTTTTGATTTATCCTCCAAGAAAATCATAATCAATCGCCATGTCATTTTTGATGAAACTCAATTCCCGTTTACGAAAGTTCATACTCCCGAACCTAAGTCGTATAATTTTTTGGATGACCAAATATCCCCGTATATTATTCGGAATTTTTCGGACATCTCCCGTACCCAAAATCCTCCAGCGGGCCCACTGCCCGCTGGACCCACAAGATGCCAAGCCCAAGCCCAGCAATTCCAGTGACTGGAACAGTTCCAGCAATTGGGCCAGTCCAGCCCAATTCTGGAACTACTCCAGACGAGGCTTCTAGTTACCGATTTGGGTCAGCAGGCCCACTGCCTGCTGGCCAGTCCGTCCCGACCCCAGAAAATTCCCAAAATTCCCTCAATTCTTCCTCGAGTCATAGACCGGTCACTCGTAGTCAGCAGGGTATTTTTACACCTAAAAGACATTTTAATTTACATTCTGATGTCTCTAAATCTCCCTTGCCCCACAATCCTGTGTCCGCATTAAATGACCCTAATTGGAAAATTGCTATGAGTGATGAATATAATGCTCTTATTGATAATAAGACGTGGGAGTTGGTGCCCCGTCCATATGGTATTAATGTTATCAGGTCTATGTGGATTTTTGCTCATAAGGAGAATTCAGATGAGTCCTTTGCTAGACATAAGGCGCGACTTGTTGGTGATGCTAAGACTCAGCAAGTTGGGATAGATTGTTGTGAGACGTTTAGTCCGGTGGTCAAACCGGCTACCATTCGCACTGTGCTTAGCTTGTCTCTTTCAAAGACTTGGCCAATTCATCAGTTGGATGTCAAGAATGCTTTCCTACACGGTGATCTCAAGGAAACAGTCTATATGCATCAGCCATTGGGTTTCAGGGATCCAAACCGTCCTCATCATGTATGTTTGTTGAAGAAGTCCTTATATGGGCTTAAGCAGTCTCCAAGGTCCTGGTACACGAGGTTTGCTGACTTTGTTTCAACTATTGGGTTCACTCACAGCAGGTCAGATAATTCCTTGTTCATCTACCGCCGTGGTTCGTCCTTGGCCTACATTCTGTTGTATGTGGATGATATCATCTTGACTGCCTCTTCCGATGCCTTGCGCCAGTCTATCATGACCATGCTCAGGTCTGAGTTTGCTATGAAAGATTTAGGGCCTTTGAGTTATTTTTTGGGGATTGCCGTCAAGCGTCATTCAGGTGGCTTGTTTTTGTCTCAACGAAAGTATGTTCTGCAGAGATCATAGAGAGGGTGGGATGTCATCCGTAAGTCCACTTCTACGCCAGTTGATGCAAACCCAAAGCTAAGTGCCGCAGCAGGTGCACCATACGAGGACTCGACCCGCTATCGCAGTCTTGCAGGGGCCCTCCAGTATCTTTACCTTTACTAGACCAGATAATACGTATGTGGTTCAGCAGGTATGTTTATTCATGCATGATCCCAGGGTTGAGCACATGAATGCAATCAAACGCATCATTCGGTATCTTCAGGGGACACTGGACTATGGGTTGCACTTGTATCCTTCATCTACATCCACACTTGTGTCTTACACGGATGCTGATTGGGGTGGTTGTCCCGATACCAGACGGTCGACTTCTGGCTACTGTATGTTCCTTGGCAATAACTTGGTCTCCTGGTCGGCAAAGCGTCAGGCAACTCTATCACGCTAAAGTGCAGAGGCAGAATATCGCGGGGTAGCGAATGTGGTCTCCGAATCATGTTGGCTACGTAATTTGCTTTTGGAGCTTCATTGTCCCATTCAGAAGGCAACCTTGGTATATTGCGATAACATTAGTGTCATCTACCTTTCAGGTAACCCAGTTCAACACTAACGTACTAAGCATATCGAAATGGACATTCACTTTGTCCGTGAAAAGGTTGCAAAGGGTTACGTTCGCGTATGCCATGTCCCGTCTCGTTATCAAATTGCAGACATCTTTACAAAGGGTCTACCAGCGGTTCTCTTTGATGATTTTAGGGACAATCTCAGCGTTCGAAGACCGCCCGCTATGACTGCGGGGGTGTGTTAAACAAAGGTAATATACCTATGATATACACTGAATATACAACAGTATATATCACGGGTATACAAAGCAAATGAGCGAGTGGCGGACCCGGCGGTAGAGTAGTGGCGCCCCGGCGGTGACGTGGGCAATGGCCCAACTCGTCCGAGGCCCATCACGGTACTAGGGCGTAATATCGGTGGACATAGTTGTATATTAAGGAAAGTATATTGTGTGTATACTGTAGTATATTTGTTACCTAGATTAGGATATACACTTACCATATTTAGGATATACACTTATCATAATTGTATAGTTAGAATTATGGTAGAATAAGGTTTTAGGAATAGAATAGAAATAGGATTCTCCTATTTTGTAACTTGTATATATATATCTATTCAATCAATGAAAATAATCAAGGGGATTATTTCCTTCAGATTTATTGGCTCCCTTCTTAGGAACAGTGACAATAAGCACTCCATTCTCCATTGATGATTTCACTTTATCAACCCTAGCATCGTCAGGCAAATTAAAAGCAGTTGAAAACTTCCCAATTCTTCGGTGAAAATGGTGCAAATTATCATATCCTTTTTGATAATTGGGTTGGATCCCGAATCAACCTTTGTGAGGTTCTTCTGGTCTTATTTCTCATCCCAATATTTGCTTGTGTGACATCCTAAAGGTATTGACGTTGGGCTTGGGCTGATTTATAACAGCATAGCTTTACTCCTACCCATATTGACTAAAAGCTGAATTTTACCAAGGGTTTGCATAAAGTGAGGAAACCTAATCAGTACAATTCAAGATGCCAAGAGCTCCTGTTGAGAGAAAGTTGGTGCTTGGTTCCTGGAGTTTCCGGAACAATTCAAGATGCCAAGAGCTCCTGTTGAGAGAAAGTTGGTGCTTGGTTCCTGGAGTTTCCGGAAAGATGATTTTGGCAACGACGGAAGGCAGAAAGTTTCTGCCTACCGTTTGGGCTGATTTCTGGAGCATTAACCAGCCATTACTTGGCTATTAACTCCTCCATAAACAACCATCCTTTAATGGCCATAAACCTGTCATTAACAACACTCACTAATGGCCATAAATCTGCCATTAACAACCCTCACTAATGTCATTAACATCCATGTTTTGGCAGTTGAGGAGTCCCTCCCTTATGCTATATATTTGAGCTTTTTGGCTCAATTGTGTTACACACAAACACACAAAAAGACAGCAAAAATGAGACAACATATATACACAGAGACAAACTGAAATTCAGTCCAAAACATGAGCAGAAACATTAGGACTAAAACAGAAACGCTTCCTTCCTTTTCCATTCTTCAGCAAGTCATTTCGTGTTTGTTTTCTTCGTCAGAATCAACCTATTTGCTTTGTAGTGTTGATTAGTTGTTGTTTTATCTTAGGAGACTATTGCCCGTTAACGTAAAAACATATATACGGAGCAATCTTGTCTTAAAGACAAAGAGTCATCTCTCGATTCATTTTCCACGTTGTAACAATCCAGATTTTAGTGTTTCTTGATTTCAGGTTATCAAGATTCAAGACTCAACAAGCTTGCGACAGTTCTGAATTGCCTATTTGTTTATCCTTTCGAACACTTGTAATATTTATTTACTTCCCGTACTGCTTACAATATCCAACAACTTTTTCATTTTTCAAAATTCTCACGAAATATGAATCATTAATCATGTCTAGCTAAAACCTTATATCAGTCTATAATCCTAACAGAATAATATCCTGACATAACCATTTTGCTTGATTTAATTTTTTAATGTGTTCAAACGATGAGTTCATTTTTTAATATTGATTTGTTTCAAAGCTTATGTCTCTTATTAGATCTCTTATTATAAGATCATGTACAATAAAATCCATATGTATTTCTTCTGGTATTGTTATTTTTGAGTTTTCTTTATGTTCTATTCTTTCTAGAATATCTTGGTACATTTTTGGTACTAAATTTTCATTTCGTGTTGTTTCTTTATATGATGATTTCTGTTAAGGCGTATACCATTTTTGTTTCTATACTTATGACTTTACTTCTGGTGGCATCTTTATTCCATCTAGTTTATAGTATAATGTTAAAGCTAAGTCTTTATGTTCATCTTTTAACGAGATACTAAAATCAGGTTGTACTGTAAATTTTAACTTTTGGTATATTAAATTTCCTTTTATTACTGATATCAATGCATCTTGTAAATTTTCTAATATCCTGCCATCCAATATGTATATTTGTATCGGTGTATCTATATTTCTCTGAAAATATGCTTTCATTGTAAACTCTACACCTCCAAAATATATATTTCTGTATTTTTTGGCTTCTTTTGTTGATAATTTTGATAATTCTCTTTTTATTATTTCATCAGTTATTAGATTTATTCTGGCTTTTTCATTTACACTTGTTGTATCTATTATGTTTTCGTGTTTTTGGATTATATACCTTATTTCTTTATTTCTTTCGAACCATTTTGTTATAAATATCTTTTTATCGATAATTCTTCTTGTTCATTTTGTATTTTTTGATACGTTTCTGGTTTAAAACTTAATGTTTGTGTTGTTCCTCCTTCATACTCATCCATCTGATAGTGTGTATTATATAGATCTGTTGCTATTTCTTTTCCTTTATCCATGGGTTAATTCTTTAATAAGTTTATATTGTTCTTTTATGACTTCGTGTAAATCTTTTATCTCACGATCCTTTTGATTATTTGTCTTAATCTTTTTTTTTCTGTTATGTGTGCTAATTGTCTTAACATATTTTGTTGTTTCCTTGATATTTCTTCACCCATAACAACTACTGGTTGTAGATAGATCTGGGTCTATATCTTTTAAGAATTCATTCTGTATTCTTATTTGTACTTGTGTTTGTATTATCTATCTATATAACCTTGTTAATTCTTTCGAGCTTACGATTTTTTGGGTCTGGTCTAGGTCTTTTTCTATTGCAAATATTTTTATCCTATACATTCTTTCTAATTCTTTATTCTTCTTTATTTGTTTTAATAAAGTAACTTTTTTCTGACATAACCATTTTGCTTGATTTAATTTTTTAATGTGTTCAAAAGATGAGTTCATTTTTTAATATTGATTTGTTTCAAAGCTTATGTCTCTTATTAGATCTCTTATTATAAGATCATGTACAACTATTTCCGTATTTATTTCTTCTATTTGTCTACGCGTTGTTGCTGCATCTAAACATATTTTATTTATTTTTTCGAATTCTTCTATGTTATAGAATATTTTTTCGAATTCTTCTATGTTATAGAATATTTTTTCGAATTCTTCTATGTTATAGAATATTTTTTCTTCTTTCCTTTGATCTAACCATTCGTTTTGTGCTTTTAATAATTCTTCAGCTGTTTCCTTCATTGTTATTAAACGGCGTTTAATATCTCTACATCTCCATATCATTTTATTATACTTCACTATCTTTCTGAAAGAGTGAATAGTTCTCATTCTGAATTCCAATCTTTTGTATCAAACTGTTCTAAATTATTATCACTAGTCTCATCCGATTCATATTCATAACGTTTATATGTATTGTAGTTATTAGTCCAATTCATATTTCTAGCAGTGTTTAGATCTGGTTCTGTCCTATTTATGGCTCTGATACCAATTTCGGGGCGGATCTCTTCCTCTTTGATAACCCTAAAGAGGGAAGAACATCGGTCGTATTTTCACTATTATTTCTAATATTATTACGATTATTGCGGAATTTAAGGTAATAACAAACAAGTATTATAAACACAATTGCTATAACCATTTTTAATTTAAATCAATCTATAATCTCTTCTAGATTCTTAATATCATAATCATAGAAATCCTACTTA
The DNA here is from genome assembly GCA_034509755.1 of Anisodus tanguticus. Classification (NCBI taxonomy): domain Eukaryota; kingdom Viridiplantae; phylum Streptophyta; class Magnoliopsida; order Solanales; family Solanaceae; genus Anisodus; species Anisodus tanguticus. The sequence goes on along the minus strand of CM067540.1, from coordinate 48,989,057 downwards.
TTAAAACCATAATCACATAAATTAACTTATTAAATACATAATTAAAACATACCGGTAAAGAAACCATACCTTTTGCAGCAATCTTCGGATCACCGGAAATCTCAACTTCACCCTGGCAGCCTTCCCCTTTCTTGCTTCTCCGCGTTATGGGTACTATGGCCTAGGTGCTTAGGAGGTTTCTACAGTTCTTTCCAAGAATTCCAGCAAGAGTCAAGGTTTCTGAACTAATATGCGTTTAATTATATATTCTTCAAAGTTTATTTCTTGTTCTTATGATTTTTTGAAGTAGATCTTCTTAGATTACGATATTATTCGTTAGGATTATAGGCGATATAAGGTTTTAGCTAGACATGATTAATGATTGATATGAGGCTATTAGTTTTCTGATTCTTAGAGAGAGAAAGTATTTTCTTGAGAGAGTATTTTAGAGAGAGGATATATCAAAGATTGAATTTGTATTTCGGAAAACTTGTTCTTCAACTGATACAATGAGGCTCTTTATATAGATAACCTCGGGGTGCTACTAAAGTATTATGACCTTTCTTTGTGCTACTTTTACTATGCGACCTTTACTGTGCGACCTTTATTGTGGTGCTACAGTTTTCGGCGGCTTTACTATTCCTGCTACTATTTATGCTATAATACAAGCTAAATTATTACATTTGTCACAATTCTTTTTCGTTGATCTTTCTTTGATATCTTCTTTTGTCTTTTTGTCCCTTTAAGACTGATATGTTTGGAATCTTTCTTTTGATTCGTTGCTGTCATCTTCATTGTCTCTTTCGAAGGCTGATATGTTCGGCATCCTTTTTTTTTTTTTTTTTTTTTTTTTCTGTCATTTTCATTGTCCCTTGTTTTTCTTTTTTTGATAATATTCTTGCTGTTATGCTAATATCATTTTGGGCTTATGTGATAAATCACATTGGGCCAGATTGTTATGCTATTATGCTGATATATCACGTAGTTGAACTACATGATCCTTGATGAAGTAATATGATGGGTTTTATCGTAGTAAAACTACATTATTCCCCACCAGGCTATTAAGAGAACGGATCACTGGATCCTTCTTCTTTTATGCTCATAACTTGTTTCATACTCATATCTCATAGAGCTACTGGCTTCCTTTTCTGTTTGGTTATGGCTTGGTATTGTTCCATTGTTTCTTTGGCATGTTTATGTTTTAAATTTATTATTTTGTTCATCATGTTGGTAAGTTCTACTGTGTCCTGGATTATTATATCGTGATTATAATATATGGTAACTAGTTCTTCTACTTCTCTTACTTTGGTAGTCCCAATGATACTTGCCTTTCCTGCTTTGATCATATCTTCTAGTCTTCCTACTAGGGTTGCTAGTCCAATGGCTCTTTTGTTGCTTAGCCATCCTTGAAACTGATTTATTTTACATGGCATTTCTTTTTTGGAATCTGTATTATCTCCGTAATGCTAGTATTCCTTCCTTCTTTGAACAGTTGACATAAAACAATGGGTTTTCCTGTCAAGTCTGTAGAAGCATCAAATATTTGTATTCCATATATTCCTGGTCCGAATGTTTCTCTCATAGATTGGACTGATTGGTATATGGTATTTGGTAATTTTGATATGTTGTTGAGGGTGTCATCTACCATGATTTTGTCTAGAAATCCATATTTAAAATGTTTATAGGCAATATTTGGGTCTGTTTTCTCAAGACATAAATATCTTGGATACTTACTGAATCTTGAGGCTCGTAATATGTTGGGGTTGGATTTATAAGTGTAATATTTGGTAATGGCTTCATAAGTGGTAATGATTTCTGGTGAAAACGTCAATTTTTCAACCATGGATAGTATTTGTGATGTTGGTATTTGGGATGTTGTTGGTAGGTGTGCTAGTCTTGAACTGAGAGTAGGATAACTTGTAGTCTCCATGGTATCTCTTAGAGAGCTTCTTAGGTTTTTGTAGGTCTGGTAATCTGACATACATTCTTTCAGTTGATCAATAAGGCTGTTATTCTGTTTGAGTATTCCTTCTAGTTCTTGTATTTTGGTTGTCATAACTTGGCTGCTGCTGATAACTTCATTTATTATATTGTTGATGTAGTCTTCAAAGTTGTCACTGTTAACTGACATCCAGATATCTGCTTAAAAATTCAGCTAGAAGATTCTTATTTCCAGATATATTTTTTACGATAAAATCATAACAATAAAAGAATGATTGCCATTTCCTTCTTTTATTCAATTATGATAATGGGTCTATTTTATTAGTAATAAATGCTCTTATCTGTGTGTTATCAGTTCTGACAACGAATTTTACTGGTAGTAAATGATAATGAAATCGTTTTATTCCGAATTTTACGGCTAATAATTCTTTTTCATTGATATGATAATTCTTTTCATTTGGCTTCCAAGTTCCACCTCCGTATCCGCATATTAATGGTTTTTCTTTGTCTACATCATCTTTGTCATATGCTATGAGGATTGTTCCCCAACCTATGTCACTGGCATCTGTAAAAAGTTCTAATTGGTCTTTATCTGTTGGTATTCTATGTTTTGGTAAATCTGTTACTCTTTCTTTAATATCTTTTATTGCTTTATCATGTTCTTCTTTCCATTCAAATGCTTTATTTTTTCCTTTGATTAGATCTTGTAATGGTTTTCTTAGAGCTGGTATGTTTTTAATATGATCTGAGGCATAGTTTACTATCCTTAGAAACTGTTGTACTTTTTTGTTTTCTAGTTTATCTTTAAAAATTTTAATTCTTGTTACTATGTGTTCTTATAGTTGGAATCCATCTTTATCTATTATATATCCTAAATATTCTATATTATCTTTAAAAATTTCAGATTTCTTTTCAGATAACAAGATTCCATGTTGTTTTATGGTTTTTATAAATTCTTCTAGGTGTTTAATATGATCTCCTAGATTATCACTGTATATTAATATATCATCGACATATACTATACAATATTCTGTTAATTTTTTAAACACTTGATCCATTCTTCTTTGGAATATTTGGGGTGCGTTTTTTAATCCAAAGGGTAATACATTCCAATCATAATGTCCTTGAGGGGTACTAAAAGTTGTTAAAGGTTTTGATTCCCTGGTTAATTTTATTTGCCAAAATCCACTCTTACAATCAAACTTACTAAACCATTTCTTATTCCCTAATCTATTAATAAGATTTTTTTATATGGTAAAAAATATCCATCAGATATTGTCTTTTTATTTAGTTCTCTATAGTCTACGACTATTCTAGATTTACCTCTTTTTTGTTCAATATGTTTTCTTACTAGGAAGGCTGGACTGCTATGTAAACTTCTACTTTCTTGTATTAGTTTTAAATCTAGTAGTTCCTTTAGTTGCGTCTCGAATTCCTTTTGATCTGTTGGGCTATATCTAATAGGTTTACATCTGATAACGTCATTAGGAGTTATTAACTTTATTTCAGCATATATTTTTTCTCTTTCCCATAACTGTATTGGATTTTCTCCAAAGTTTACTTTTAACATTCCAAGGTATTTTTCTTTTAATAGCTGCAAATTATTGTTTCGATTTATCCTATTACATAATTTTAATGTTTGTACTGGTAATATTCTTTTTAATATAATCCATCTGTTACAAGGTGTTTGCAAGCTTAAGGTGTTATTATTTATAACTCGGGTTTTAAAGTAATCTAAAAAGTTATTTCCTAATAGTACATGTTGACTCATATTATTATCTTGATAGATTATTGGTAATCTAAATATAGTCTTATTTAACACTATCCTTACATTCTCTGCTATAGTGTCTAATTCTTTAGTTTGTTCATTAAATCCTGTTACTCGTATTCTATATGTCCTAGATCTTTTCCACTTATGTGATTCTAAAACTTCTTTGCGTGCCAGACACATGTCTGCTCCGCTATCAATAAATATTTTTTGTTTTATCATTTTATTGGGTTTGTGTTCTACATGAGCTTCTATGTAAATTGCTACCATTTATTATGAATCATTTTTACTATCTGAATAGACATAATTAATCGTCCCTGTTTCTATGTCACTTTCTTCTTCAGTTTGAGTGATATAAAATTCTTCATCACTATACCATTTATTGTTCTCCTCTCTTATTTGTTCTAAACTCATAATAAATTGTGTAGTATTAATATAATTTACTCCTTGTTTCTTTAACTTAGGGCATTTATTAGCATAATGTCATTTTTCATTACAATTCCAACATTTACATTCCTTAGGTGCTTCTTTTGTTTCCAATGGTTTTACATATCTTTTTCTTCTAAATTTTCGTTTGTTTCTAAACCTTTTTCTAGTATCGGGGGTATCATTATATTTTCTAAATCTCTTATATCTCCTTCTTCTATAAGGTTTGTAATATGGTTTATTATAATTTTTTGTGTAATTTTTGTCTTTATTAAACGTTTTATTCTTATATTTTCTAAATGTCTTTTTATGCCTTTTATATTTACGTTCTTTTTCTTGGTTATCACATCCAAATACTAATCTCTTTTCTGTAAATCCACATATTTCTCTTAGTCCTAATTTTTTATCTTTTTTAACCTTCTGTTGTAACCTGTATTCTTCGCATTTTCTCATTAAATAAGCTCTTAATACTCTTATTTTTTCTCCCAACGTATTTTCTTTTGGTTCTAATTGTTTATATTCCTTAGTTATTTCTGTATTATATGGGGTTGGTAGATGATCATAATAAAGTTGTTGGTAAATTATTCCTTCATCTGGTAAGAATCTTGCTTCATAATAGAATTTAGTAAAACTTATTGTATATTCTGATAGTTTATTAATCTTGCAACATTTCATATTGTTTAAATTCATTATTATTTCACATTTTCTTTCTGCTAACACATTTTCTCTGGCTACTAGACATCTTTCTCCTAAAAATTCTCTTTTTAATACCATATCGAATAACATTAATATTCCGTTCCAATCTTTAACATGATGAAATATTTCTCCTTTCATTTGATAAGCTATGGTTTCAAACCAAAATGCTACTTTTCCAATCATTGTTTTAGATATTAATTCGTACATATAGTCTAAATCACTAGTATGTCTTTGAACTCATTAATGCTAAAGACATTCCTACATTCCAATCATTTATTCTTCTGCTTAGTTCTTGTTCATCATAAACATTGTCTAAGTCAAGAAAATATCCGTTCATATTTATTCCTTGTGTCATTGATCCTACAAATTCGCTAAATTATGCTCGATGTCCTACTGGTATATGTGGTGGTAATTTAGTAGGTTTTCTTGTTATGATTTCTAAAGCTGGATCTACCATTTCTTCTTCAGGGTCGTCGTTGGTGTCTTCATTTATTATGTTATCGATTCTATTTTGTTTCAAAAGGTTCATTATATTCATCTTCTATATCGCTTTCGGGTTCTTCTTCTATAATTGCATTTACTCTTTGCATCTTTTGTAGTGCTTCTAGTATTTGATTATTTTCTTGTACCATTTCAGAATTATTTTCATCTTCTATTTCTTCCGTAATTTTTGCTACTTGTACTTCATTACCTATTACATCTTCTTTATCTGTGCTACTGCTATCATTAATATTGCTATTTCTTTCATTTTCATCACTGGTGTTGTGTATTCTTCTTACCTTCTTTTTTCCTTTTAACCTTGCCATCTATTATTTCATAATGTGTAATTCTTCTTTTAATTCACTCATTTCTTGCCTAACTAGTTCTAATTCCTTCTTTGTTTCTTTTATTTCTACCTTAGCCTTATTTAAGTTGTATTTAGTGTCTTTATACTTAGTCTTGTATTTTTTATACTTCGTCAACCATTCTTCATTAGTGGATAGCATTAATTTTGTATTTTCTTTTTCCAATTCTATTATCTTTTGGATTTGGGCTTTATTTTCAAGCTTTAAATTTTTTTCTTCAACATAAATGTTTTCTTCTTTTGAATTATCTTTATTTTTTATTAAGGTTTCTTTAGGATCTTGTTTTTTCATGGGTTCATACTTATATCTTTCTTTTTCTAATATATCTTTTCCATGATTTCTATTAAATGTAATTGCGCTATGCTCAGTATTACTCATTAAAATTGTCCTTTCTTACTTAATGATTTTAGACCATCTAATGTTTTTGCTACTTCTTTTGGTATTTTTGGTTTTATTTGACAAATATATACCATTATAGGGGTTTTACTTCTTCTCCATGCATCTATTTGTACTATTTCAGGTTGTGTAGTTTTTAATTCAACTATATCTCCTATTGTATGTTCTTGGTTACTGGGTTCTCCTTCGTCTATCTGTTTTTCTTTACCCTTTCCTTTGTTTACTTGGGCTACTATTGTATTTAGTTGTTCCAGTATTAGTTTTAGTGTCGGTACTTCAGATACATTCCACAGTTTTGTTAGTTCTTCTCTTATTAGTTCGCGTGTTTGAACTTGATTTTCTTTTATTTCATCCATTTTTGTGAAAAGGTTTTTTAATTTCTCCTTTATTATTAGTTTCGTCCATATCTCATCGATTTTTTCGTTAAAATTACTCAGAGTTATTTACTCTTTTCATCCATCCATCTCCTATACTTATCCATTTTTTATTAGGTTTATTATTTGTTATTTTTTCTAATTGTTCTATCTCATTTTCCAACCTCATTTCTTTAGCACTATATTCTAAGTACTTAAGCTGCGAATCTATAAATTCTTCTAGTAACATCTGTTTTATGCTTTTTAACTTTCGTTTCTTTTTATTGATTTTATCTTGGATATTCATATTTTATTAACAAATCTTGTTTTTCCTTAATCATTTATTTCTATTCCATTATTAGTTATCCTATAATCTATCATGGTTAGAAAATCACTTACTATTAATAATTCATTAAAACTATCATATTCTACGACTGCTATGTTTATTTTGTATTCTAAATCTTGAATTTTAAATCTCAGATTAATGCTTCTGGTAACTATTATTTCTCTACCATTCTCAGGGTAATTGAAAGTTTCTGGTGGAATTAGCTGACAATCTTTCTCATTTACTTTACTTATATGTACAAAGCTTTTTACAGCTCCTGTATTGATTCCAGTTATACAATCAGTTGATGTAATTCCGTTGAATATAATTACTTTAATACTCAATCTATTACTTGTCATAATACTCAAAGCCGATTTGTTTATCCTTTCGAACACTTGTAATATTTATTTACTTCCCGTACTGCTTTACAATATCCAACAACTTTTCCGTTTTTCAAAATTCATTTTCTGCCGTATATTAGGACATAGACTATGTAATGACGGTGTAAATATATTTACTTAATAAGTTATATTTAATTAACTATAGGTAAATCTCTTACATAATAAATATTTTTCAGTAACCTTATATAAAAATAACTACCCTTTTGTCTTAACTTATATGATACTTTTAGCTTTCGTGATTCAAACTTCATGATTTTGACCGTACATTAGAATACAAAATCTTTTAATTTTTTGAAATATAATTTACATAATTAAAAATTACGTAAAAAAGTATTACAAATTACAATAGTTAATAATTCTAAATATTTAATAATATATTAAATTTTTTTGTTAAAAAAATTATTTGACTCTCGAAATTCACACCATTACATCAATTGGGACGAAAGGAATAATATTTTATAGTAATAACTTTAAACTACATTGATGATGTAATATAATTTTACACTGTGAATATAATTATATAAAATTAAAGTAAATCACAATACAAGGAAAAAATGCTTTGGATTAATTTGACATCTAGCTAGCAAATCTTTTTTTTTTTCCTGATATTCGCACAGTTGGAACTTTCTGCCTGATTCATATGCATGAACCACCTTTTTATTCTTAGATGCAAATTAAGGAGAAAACGTGAAAAATGAAGTACATACCTATAACGTTCCAATCACTTATCTTTACAATATCGTCGGTTATCACTTTGGTTGGGCCGATATGTTATCTACCACCGGATGGGCGTTATGTACCGTCATTTATCACCGGCTGGGAAGGCATGTTCTCACCACCGGACTATGGTGGATGGGCGGTCATACGTTTACCACCGTTGGGCGATTATGTATCGTTAGATACCATTGACTAGGCAGACATGTTATTTACCACTAGTTAGTCGGTTAGTCGGGCAGTCGAGCAAGTAGAACTAGCGTGTTGATGTAAAGGTATAGATAAGGATATACGATAAGCGAGATCGTGGTTTATGTTGTAGCCTCAGTGGTATTTCAGAGACTCAGGTTGACTCGAACCTCTCTTTTCTCTTATGATTATGCACTATTATGTTTTATTTTTTCCACCTTACATATTCAGTACATAATTCGTACCGATGTCCCTTTGTCTGGTGACACTGTGTTTCATGCCGCGCAGGTTCAGGTAGACAAGGAGAGGACCCACTCCCGTAGATCGTGTGCAGATATCAACGTTTGTTGGTGAGCTTCATTTCCTTCTGGAGTGTTGCCGAGTCGGGTCATGTATATACCTTTTTTGCTATTTTGGGTATGTCAGGGCCATGTCCCAATTTATGTTTGTATTGACAAACTCCTAGAGTCTTGTAGACAGGTTCTATGTTGTACATTTTTTTGGCAAGGCCTCGTCGGCCTTGGTTTGAATATATATATGTTAGGTTAGGCTTTTCTGCTTGCAGGATTTCACGTTGGGTACATTACAATTATTATTTGGAGGTCTTGTCGGCCTAGACAGATATATCTTGTGCTATGATATGCAGGTGGTTCGCTCGGGCCGTCCAGGCGCCGGGTACCGACCACACCCCCAAGGTTAAGGTGTGACATATATGTACATAGTGATGACCTTAACTAGCAAAAAGTTAGGGTTCAAAATATAAAAATGATTATCTTACTTGCATTTGGTTAGGGTTCAAATCTATTTTCGTCAAATTACTACAGATACATAATTTTTTGAACGTTGACTAAAATAAACAGAGATTCTAAATTCAAATATCACCTGTATTTATCATCATAAAAAAACCTTTTACATGTTTAGCCTTTTGGGTTATAGCTAATAAATATTCTATGTAGCACTCACTCCCACCCCAACCATTTGAGTATGATCAATGAAAGTACTAATGTAATGAACTCAAATCCAATGTGACAGTAATCAGTTTCTCAACTATATTAATAAGACTAAAGTTCAATTACAATTTCATAAAATAAATGCAACAACTCAAATGTCAAAAGTCTAAACGGAAATACGTAAATATTGAAAGTAAGAACTAGGATAAATTGTAGAAGGAGATGAGGAACTAGATTAAGAGAAAGCGGGATGAGATTGACAGAATTTGGCTAATCATCACGTTGTGCCCAACACATTCTTTTTAATTGCTAGTTTTTTTCAATCAGTTGCTAATTGGGTGGATCCCGAATCAACCTTTGTGAGGTTCTTTCGGTCTTATTTGTCAGCCCAATATTTGCTTGTGTGACATCCTAAAGGTATTGACGTTGGGCTTGGGCTGATTTATAACAGCATAGCTTTACTCCTACCCATATTGACTAAAAGTTGAATTTTACCAAGGGTTTGCATAAAGTGAGGAAACCTAATCAGTACAATTCAAGATGCCAAGAGCTCCTGTTGAGAGAAAGTTGGTGCTTGGTTTTCTACAAGTCGAGGAAACTAATTAGAATGTAGAAGGAATTGATCCATGAGTCTTTTTTAATAATATCATGAAAGATTGAGCTTATATTATGATAATCTAATTAATATCTAACTCTGCCAGCAATCAAAAAATTAATTAAAGGGTAAGAATACTCTCATTCATGTTACTATTTGGAACAGTGGACGACAAAAAAAAAATGATGGAGAGTTGACCGAAATGTGCACTAAACACTTTTCCATAGATCTCCTCCAAATTGCTGGTATGGATAATCTAATACAAGCCCTAGCGGCCGGAGATACATGATTGGAAGAGAATTCGATTGAATTACCTTTGTCAGAAAATTATATTAAAAAAATATTCTTTTTTGTACATACATAAATTATTGAATTTTCTTGACATACGAGAATTTTCTATTATAGCATTAAAGGTGATGAATAATACTTAATTTGAAAATATAAATCCCAAGTGTGGTATTCTTAGATGTTTTAAACTTTAATTTCTTATTAGAATTTATACCTTGCTATCAAAGCTTCGTACTGTAGTACTTGCATGGCCAATTGGTATGCTTTTGGCAGTAGATTTATAGAGTATCTTTATTTTCTTAACTTGTCCCACACTTATTTTAGACACTAACGTCATACTGTTCTTTGCACTACTCATATCTTATCGCGTAGTTTTTGCTATCCATATTCATAACATTAATATTTTCAATATTTTGCATGATTGTCTTGCTCCATATATGAAGTTTGGAGTGCGTTGCGATAATGTCAAATTTGAAACAACTTCCTAGTACCAGACAAATTTGCCTGGGTATAACAATTATTAGGGATGTTCACGAAATACCAAAAACCGAAGAAAAAAATTGACGATTTTTTAATTTGGTTTTCAATTTTAAAACCGACAACAATATTTTGTTTGGTTATGATTTTAAAAAAATAATTTGGTTTTTAAATGTTGAAATCAAAACATAAAATAACCATTCCAAGCAACAAATTAAGTTTTTGACAACATAAAGAAAAATAATTATGAAACAAATACCCTTTAGTTATGATCAGCAGCTATTACTATTACACAAGCATACTCAATCCGTTGTCTCCCTTCATTAACTAAGGACGTTACACTTCCTTTCTAATTTCTTCCTTATTTCACATCACTATATTAATAGAAGCTGAAGTAGCCTCTATTCAACAATTCTACATTTTTCGACACTAAATATAAATATGTATATCAGAATATTCAAACGGTTCTAACGTTTGATTTATTGGCTCCCTTCTTAGGAACAGTGACAATAAGCACTCCATTCTCCATTGATGATTTCACTTTATCAACCCTAGCATCATCAGGCAAATTAAAAGCAGTTGAAAACTTCCCAATTCTTCGGTGAAAATGGTGCCAATTATCATATCCTTTTTGTACTATTTTTTTCTCCCCAGTAATCTTTAGGACTCTATCGTCTTCAATTCTCCATTGGTGATCCTTCCAGAGTCTTCCCAGTAGTTGATGTCCAGGTGACAAAGGAGCTGCTTATGAGGAAAGTCCCATAGCCATACTTGATCGCTGGTCGGGAGATTACGGACGAAGGATGTGGCTTCCGTCAAGGTATTGTGGTGAAACAACAATAGGGAGGAAATGACTTGGGAGGCAGAAGATGAAATGAAGAAGAAATATCCTTACTTGTTCCCTATGACTCCAGGTAATGTAATTTAACTCCTTATTTTATTCTGGTAATTGGAAATTGTATATGAGTGATATATTGTGGCCCTGTGTGGCACCTGTTGGTTTGCTGAATATAGGTGGATAGACATAGTTATAAAGGAGACTCTGCCGAAAATTTTCTAGCATAAGACTTATTATGAACATTCGAGGACGAATGTTTCTAAGGGGGGAAGAATGTTACACCTCGTAAGATTAAGACGATAATTAAGAACGTAATTAAGGAATCAGGATTCAAATACCGGAAATTAGTATACAAGAGGATGTAATTCCGGAAAGATGTTGGTCACAATGAGGGTGACGTTGGAAACTTATAAAATTGTATAGTCCCGATATGGGTTAATAATGTATTATAAAATTATGACATTGAGGATATGAGGCTTATGAAATTCTCGGAAATTAAAAGAAGTGGGTTTGAGATTTATTAATTGAAGAACTTGGGGGCCAAAGTGTAATAAGAAAAATTCAGATTTTTGTTTATAACCTACACTCACCTCTTCATCTTCATTCTAACTTAACCGAAAACTCTCTTCTCTTCTCTCCTCCAAGCCCAGCCGAGAAACCCCCCACCCATAACCAAATTTAAGGTTTTTATCTCCTCTTCTTAGACTACATTTTTCACCAAAAATTAGAAGTCAAAACAACACCAAAAAAAGTGGCAAAAACAACCCTTCGCTTGCCTTGAGAATTTGCCCAAAAAGTTTGATATTTTTGGGATGAATTTTTGGAAGAAAAATGTGTAGGGATGATGGCTTAACATTGTAGAACACTTGCATGTCAATTGGAGTTGAAGAAGTGAACAAAAAAGGGAAAGAAATACGAAAACAGTGGGGATTTTCGGACCCGGGCAGTGAACCAACTGTGCGGACTGTTTTGGACGAAATTTGAGGTATAAAATTCTTCTTTCTATAATATAATTGGAATGCATGTTGTTAGAATTAAGGATATGAATTTGTGTTAAGGAAAAATTGGAATTTAAACAATGCATGTGACAATTTTGGGCTAGTTGCCAATTTGGGATAGATTTTGGTGTTGTTGGATTCGTTGGTTATTGTTGTTATTATTATCACTAATTGAATGATGAAATTGAAAGGAAACATTGATATTAAAGTTTAAAATTAGTTATATGGAAGTATTGAAATATGGAATTGGATTTTAGGAGTTAAGAGAAGAGTTATGGAATTATGACATGTTGTGGCCAAGAACTTGCATGAAATCGTTGGACATGTTGAGATGGATATGGACTGTTTTAGGGACTGTTTTGTGGTGTTATAATGCTGAAAATTTAGTTACCATTATGCATGTTTAAGTGTGGTAATTGCAAATGTAAGTCCTAAAGGAATAAGTGTGTAGAAAGGTGTAGAAAGGCTTCACATTCTACCCTCGTTGTTGTTTTTGTGGGCTGTTTTAATATGGATTAAGAGGCTAAATTTACATGAGAAGTGGGTGTGTAAATCCCCTTTGTTGCTGTTTTGGTTGTGCCCTTAATTGGTGCTTGGTTATTGATGTTATTAGCCTCGTTTGGAAGTTGTGGAAACATGTATAAACAAGGGAAGTGCTGCCCGAATTTTTATAGAATAGGAAGTCGTTATTCGATATAAAGTATGCTAGTGATCATAGAATTGACGAACGTATTACCATTATTATAGGTTGAAGTTCTAAAACGAGACGTACTCTAATATTGAGTTGATTAGTTCGTCTAAGAGGTATGTGAACTATTCCTTCTTTCTTTGACATGATTTTTATTTAATGAAAGTACGACGGACGTACATGATTCTTATATAGTTTAATTCCTAAAGATGTTAGTTATGAGAAGTGCCTATGATTTTTCAGAAAAGAGTTTATTATGACATTATTATAATGATTTTATTGAGAGTCAAATGAAAATTTTGATTGCATATGGTTACTCATGAAATCTACTCGTGCTAAGTGTTATTACTTCACTTCATCGAGTCCCGGCCGGGTTATGTTCGTGCACGACCTTGCATTTTTCACCGTGTCCCTCGCTAGAGGGCCGGGTTACGTAGGATGGATCCATAGATGAGATATGACTTTACTGAGTCCCAGTATGGGCCGGGTTATGATATGATTCCATCGAGTCCTGCATTAGTGGGTCGGGTTACGTTACAGGTATATATATGTATATGGACATGCATTCATGTTTTCTTGACTTGACTCTCGTTTTTATAAGGCACAGCTGACTTTTATTGTTTATGGCACAGTTGGATTTAGATCCTGATTTTTATACTGATCTCTTGTTATCCATTGGCTACTTATGATCTCATTTGCAGTAATTCATGTTTACATACTCAATACATTATTTTGTACTGACCCCCTTTCCTCGAGGGGCTGCGTTCATGCCCGCAGGTACAGGTGCTCAGTTTGGTGATCCTCCGGTTTAGGTTCCTGCGCAGCTGCTTGGAAAGCTCCTTTGATCCAGAGTTTTACCATTTTGGGTACAGAACCCTATTATTTTGATTTATGTATATTTTAGGGCACGACGGGGCCCTGTCCCGTCATATGTTGTTGTCCTTCTTATAGAGGTATATAGACAGTTGCGGGTTGTACTTATGTAAGGGTTATAACTCTGTTTTGGTCAGTCATGATATTGTACTCTGTGTTGGGGTGTCCCCGTGTATATATGATATTATCTAATGGCAGCCTTGTCGGCTTGCCTATTGTATTGTGTTGGCTAGTTGTGACTCCTCAGGAGGCAGGTACATTCGGGGGTAAATGCAGCCATGTCGGCTTGCCTGCCCCCGGCATATGTTGTTATTGCGGCGTTATCCGCCGGATTTCGACTCATTAAGTGTTAGTTGGATTATGTGTGACGGAGTTAGTATAATGACGTCACTAGGGCGGTTAGTCGCGGCTCGTCGGGTCGGTCGTGACATTGTCGGCCTAAACGGATATATCTTGTGCTATGATATGCGGGTGGTTCGCTCGGGCCGTCCGTGCGCCGGCACCGACCACACCCCCAAGGTTAAGGTGTGACATATATGTACATAGTGATGACCTTAACTAGCAAAATGTTAGGGTTCAAAATAAAAAAAATGATTATCTTGCTTGCATTTGGTTAGGGTTCAAATCTATTTTCGTCAAATTACTACAGATACATAATTTTCTGAACGTTGACTAAAATAAACAGAGATTCTAAATTCAAATATCACCTCTATTTATCATCATAAAAAACCTTTTACATGTTTAGCCTTTTGGGTTATAGCTAATAAATATTCTATGTAGCACCCCCACCCACCCCAACCATTTGAGTATGATCAATGAAAGTACTAATGTAATGAACTCAAATTCAATGTGACAGTAATCAGTTTCTTAACTATATTAATAAGACTAAAGTTCAATTACAATTTCATAAAATAAATGCAACAACTCAAATGTCAAAAGTCTAAACCGAATCAACCTTTGTGAGGTTCTTCTGGTCTTATTTGTCAGCCCAATATTTGCTTGTGTGACATCCTAAAGGTATTGACGTTGGGCTTGGGCTGATTTATAACAGCATAGCTTTACTCCTACCCATATTGACTAAAAGTTGAATTTTACCAAGGGTTAGCATAAAGTGAGGAAACCTAATCAGTACAATACAAGATTCCAAGAGCTCCTGTTGAGAGAAAATTGGTGCTTGGTTTTCTACAAGTCGAAGAAAACTAATCAGAATGTAGAAGGAATTGATCCATGAGTCTTTTTTAATAATATCATGAAAGATCGAGCTTATATTATGAGAATCTAATTAATATCTAACTCTGCCAGCAATTAAAAAATTAATTAAAGGGTAAGAATACTCTCATTCATGTTACTATTTGGAACAGTAGACGACAAAGAAAATGATGGAGAGTTGACCGAAATGTGCACTAAACACTTTTCCATAGATCTCCTCCAAATTGCTGGTATGGATAATCTAATACAAGCCCTAGCAGCCGGAGATACATGATTGGAAGAGAATTCGATTGAATTACCTTTGTCAGAAAATTATATTAAAAAAATATTCTTTTTTGTACAAAAATAAATTATTGAATTTTCTTGACATAAGAGAAATTTCTATTATAGCATTAAAGGTGATGAATAATACTTAATTTGAAAATATAAATCCCAAGTGTGGTATTCTTAGATTTTTTAAACTTTAATTTCTTATTAGAATTTTTGACCTTGCTATCAAAGCTTCGTACTGTAGTGCTTGCATGGCCAATTGGCCATTCGGTATGCTTTTGGCAGTAAATTTATAGAGTATCTTTACTTTCTTAACTTGTCCCACACTTATTTTAGACACTAACGTCATACTGTTCTTTGCACTACTCATATCTTATCGCGTAGTTTTTGCTATCCATATTCATAACATTAATATTTTCAATATTTTGCATGATTGTCTTGCTCCATATATGAAGTTTGGAGTGCGTTGCGATAATGTCAAATTTGAAACAACTTCCTAGTACCAGACAAATTTGTCTGGGTATAACAATTATTAGGGGTGTTCACGAAATACCAAAAACCGAAGAAAAAAACTGACGATTTTTTAATTTGGTTTTCAATTTTAAAACCGACAATATTTTGTTTGGTTATGATTTTAAGAAAATAAGTTGGTTTTTAAATGTTGAAATCAAAACATAAAATAACCATTCCAAGCAACAAATTAAGTTTTTGACAACATAAAGAAAAATAATTATGAAACAAATACCCTTTAGTTATGATCAGTAGCTATTACTATTACACAAGCATACTCAATCCGTTGTCTCCCTTAATTAACTAAGGACGTTACACTTCCTTTCTTATTTCCTCCTTATTTCACATCACTATATTAATAGAAGCTGAAGTAGCCTCTATTCAATAATTCTACATTTTTCGACACTAAATATAAATATGTATATCAGAATATTCGAACGGTTCTAACGTTTGATTTATTGGCTCCCTTCTTAGGAGCAGTGACAATAAGCACTCCATTCTCCATTGATGATTTCACTTTATCAACCCTAGCATCATCAGGCAAATTAAAAGCAGATGAAAACTTCCCAATTCTTCGGTGAAAATGGTGCCAATTATCATATCCTTTTTGTACTATTTTTTTCTCCCCAGTAATCTTTAGGATTCTATCGTCTTCAACTCGTACCTTCACTTCTTCTTTCTTGTATCCATGCAAATTAGCTCTAAAAACATGTGCCTCTGGGGTTGTTTTGAACTCAACTTGTGCTAGAGATGGAGGTTCATGTGGGAATGATAGTGCTGGTGCTATGAGAGATCGACGAGTTTCAAGATAAAATTCATGGGAGGGATTATAAGGATCCTGCAGACCCCGACTTGTTTGGGATATATGTGTAATGTTTTTTGTTGGTGGAGGATCCTGATTTGTCTGTGATTGATGCGTAATTGTTGCAGCTGGTGAAGAATTTTGTACACGGCGTGCATGGTTTTTGCGACCATTAAATAGAGGCATTAAAGACATTTTTGCAGTCTTGTCCTAGAAAAAGAAACAAGAAAATCTTTTAGGGAGAAAATGAAAAGTGATGTTAGTTGCTTGCTGATCACAGTGTTATGGTACGGGTATGTATTTATAGGGAAGAAATTGAGAAAAGGAATCTCTTTAACATGTATTTGAGAAGTTAATTAAGCGGATGGAAAATATAGACTATGTAAAGATGGTGTAAATAATATTTACGTAATTAAGTTATATTTTAACTATAGGTAAATGCCTACATAATAAATATTTTCCAGAAACCTTAAATAAAAATAATTGTTCCCTCTATCTTAATTTATATGATACTTTTGTTGGAAATTTGTCTTTGGTGGGAGGTGCGTCCACCCATATTTAATGAATTAAACACTGGGGTTCCGCATGTTGGAGGCTTTGTCTCTTCACACGTGCATAATCTACTAAGTGAGTAGATGACCGTAGGGCCAAGGATCGTCAAATTTCATTGAGAATTGAAAGCGATATTGGTCCACGAAGTAAGGTGTTTGAGGCATTGAAATATGGTGTGGACAAACCTACCACATCGGTGGAAAAATGAAGAATTGTTCTCTTTATAAGTGTCAAAATTGGCTAAAGGTTTGGGACCCAAAGGGGTAACCCATGTGTTTAAAGGAGGGAGGACCTAGATGTGCTTGGGTTCAAGGCTAAGCCCACACGCGCGCCGCCGCCACCCGCCCGTCTAGTTCGGGTCGTGGGACTTGGGCATTGGGACTAGGGCTTCTTCTGATATTATCTCTTTGGACCCCAAATTGTTTAATATATACAGTTTGGTCCCTGGAGTTTCTGGAAAGATGAATTTGGAAACGACGGAAGGCAGGAAGTTTCTGCCTACCGTTTGGGCTGATTTCATGAGCATTAACCAGCCATTACTTGGCTGTTAACTCCTCCATAAACTTCCCTCCTTTAATGGTCATAAACCTGCCATTAACAGCACTCACTAATGGCCATAAACCTGCCATTAACAGCCCTCACTAATGTCATTAACAGCCATGTTTTGGCAGTTGAGGAGTCCCTCCCTTATGCTATATATTGGAGCTTTTTGGCTCAATTGTGTTACACACAAAAAGACAGCAAAAACAAGGCAACATATATACACAGAGAGACAAACAAGAGAAGCGAAATTCGGTCAAAACGTGAGCAGAAACGTTGGGACTAAAACATAAACTCTTCCTTCCTTTTCCATTCTTCAGCAAGTCGTTTCGTGTTTGTTTTATTCGTCAGAATCAACCTATTTGCTTTGTAGTGTTGATTAGTTGTTGTTTTATCTTGGGAGACTATTGCCCGTTAACGTAAAAGCATATATACGGGGCAATCTTGTCTTAAAGACAGAGAGTCATCTCTCGACTCAGCCACAGTTGTAACAATCCAGATTTTAGTGTTTCTTGATTTCAGGTTATCAAGATTCAAGACTCAACAAGCTTGCGGCAGTTCTGAATTGCCTATTTGTTTATCCTTTCGAACACTTGTAATATTTATTTACTTCCCGTACTGCTTTACAATATCCAACAACTTTTTTGGTTTTCAAAATTCATTTTCTACCGTATATTAGGACATAGACTATGTAATGACGGTGTAAATATATTTACTTAATAAGTTATATTTAATTAACTATAGGTAAATCTCTTACATAATAAATATTTTTCAGTAACCTTATATAAAAATAACTACCCTTTTGTCTTAACTTATATGATACTTTTAGCTTTCGTGATTCAAACTTCCTGATTTTGACCGTACATCAGAATATAAAATCTTTTAATTTTTTGAAATATAATTTACATATTTAAAAATTACGTAAAAAAGTACTACAAATTACAATAGTTAATAATTCTAAATATTTAAATAATATTTTAAAAAATTTTGTTAAAAAAATTATTTGACTCTCGAAATTCACACACCATTACATCAATTGGGACGAAAGGAATAATATTTTATAGTAATAACTTTAATCTACATTGATGATGTAATATAATTTTGCACTGTGAATATAATTATATAAAATTAAAGTAAATCACAATACAAGGAAAAAATGAAAGAGAACAAATGCTTTGGATTAATGTAACATATAGCTAGCAAATCTTTTTTTTTTCCTGATATTCACACAGTTGGAACTTTCTCCCTGATTCATATGCATGAACCACCTTTTTATTCTTAGATGCAAATTAAGGAGAAAACGTGAAAAATGAAGTACATACCTATTACCTAAGCTTTTCTAGATACCGTATTAACGTATAACGTCCCAATCACTTATCTTTATCCATTGAAACAAGTTCTGGAAACCATCAGAAGTATCACTTATCTATATCCATTGACGTCAGGTCTAGCCACCCTCTGCTCCTTTTTTGCTAATACAACATAACTCATAGCTTATTTGGGTAATTAATTAAAAAAATCCATGGAATAGAAAATGAAATTTTCACCATACTAGCACACAGAAATGAAGAACAACCTCTATAATATACCGGTCTGTCTCATTTTATGTAGCGTTGTTTTGATTGGCCACGAATTTAAGAAAGGAAGGATTTTTTTTTATTGAAATGTATAGTTTAAAGTAAATTATAAATGTTCTTGTGATTATTACATCTTAGAAGTTTTAAATTAAATTATTTCTAAATATAAACTGATATTTTTTACATAAAAAATAAATGAAAGAGTATCATACATATATTGAAAGATGTCATTATTTAAAGGGAAAATGGTCAAATTTGTCCTTCAACTATGTTTTATGGAACAACATTGCCCTCCGTCAAACTTTGAGATCAAATATACCCTCACCGTTTGCAAGCTTGTTAATTTGCCCTCGGATAGACGAAAATGTGTGTTGGACGCCACGTCGGATCCACGTGGATGCCACATCGGATCCACATCGGCAGACCACCACTACAGACTGCCGCCACTGCCATCTCCATTAACTGCCAGCTCACCGCCGACAAAACTCCACTAGCTGACCTTACCACCGCCACAACACCAACACCAACACCAACGACCCCAAAATACCACCAAAATCACCACTGCTTCACCAACAGCTTACCAAGCCAGCGAACCCAACCAACAACACCATTTTTTCTTCCTCGTCGGAGGCGCCATCTCCGGCGAGCTCCAATCACTATACCACCCAGACAAACAACAACAACGATAAGCCACCGCTACACTACCTCTTCACTGTCATCGACGACCATCCCATGAACACACAACCCCAACCAACCCCCTCCCTAAACATATATCATTGTCACCACCACTCGCCAATCCACGCACCATCGGTCACCATTTCTACTCCAAATCAAACCAACCCCCTAAACACCTGTCACCGTCACCACGACACCGCCACAACACTATTGTTCTACCACGCTTCTGCCTCCCGCTCATCTCACTCTCTATGTTTTTATTATTTGTGCCGCTCATCTCATCTCTTGTAATTTTTGGCGTCGCTCCGGCGATTTACCGTGGAAGTGACGCCGATGGGGTCGTTGTTGTTGGTGTTGTGGCGGTAGTAAGAAAGATATGAGAGAGGGAACTCAACCCGATCCATTAATACCTCGTCATCGAAAAGCCCGAGAAACTCCACGGCGAGATGCTGGATCTCAAGCATGCCCGATGGAACTCAACCGATAGTTTCAACACAGTCAGCAATCAAAAATCGAAACCTCTAATTAGTTTGGGTCTACCGACGTGGCGTACAACACATATTTCCGTCAATTCAAGGGAAAATTTAATAAGTTTGCAAACGATGAGGATATATTTGATCCCAAAGTTTGACGGAGGGCAATGTTGTTCCATAAAAAATGTTGGAGGTGAAACTTGATCCTTTTTCCTTCTTTAAAAAGTATTACTAGTAATTAAATATGCATTTAATACATACGATAGTCCTGTGATAGTTATATATCTCTCTCTCACTCTATTGTAGCCGGCTCACGTTAGTTAACGTGCGCATGTGAGGTAAACCATGGCGAAGGGGAAGACAAAAGGTAGAGGACAAACTCAAAATCCAGTGCAAGGGAAAGGTCGAGGTAAGATAAGACCTCGCAAGGTCCCCCTTGCAACATTTGTTAACTCTGTAGAAGCAAAATGTGTTGGAAATACCTATATAGGCATGTACATAATAGTAAGGCGTACCACTGGGTTGTGGCCGATTGGGCGGACATGTAGTCACCGCCAAGCAATAACCAGCTAGGCAGATATATGATTTACCATCGAGTGATAGTTGATTGGGCAGATGAGCATTATCACTGTAGTTGGACATGATAAGATAACATCAAGTCTCGTATATGGGTCGGGCACGACTGAGTCCCTCTCTAGGGCCGGGTATGCTATGAGATTGACCATGTTTGGGCAGTTATGCAGTTACCACCAGTCGGATAGTTACGTATCGTCGGTTATCACTGGTTGGGCAGACATGTTATCTACCACCGGATGGGTTGTTATGTACCGTCATTTATCACCGGTTGGGAAGGCATGTTCTCACCACCGGACTATAGCTGGATGGGCAGTCATACGTTTACCACCAGTTGGGCAGTTATGTATCGTTAGATACCATTGACTAGGCAGACATGTTATTTACCACTAGTTAGTCGGGTAGTCGAGCAAGTAGAACTAGGGTGTTGACGTAAAGGTATAGATAAGGATATACGATAAGCGAGATCGTGGTATATGTTGTAGCCTTAGTGGTATTTCATTGACTCAGGTTGACTCGAACCTCTCTTTTCTCTTATGATTATGCACTATTATGTTTTATTTTTTCCACGTTACATATTCAGTACATTATTCGTACTGATGTCCCTTTGTCTGGTGACACTGTGTTTCATGCCGCGCACGTTCAGGTAGACAAGGAGAGGACCCACTCCCGTAGATCGTGTGCAAATATCAACGTTTGTTGGTGAGCTTCATTTCCTTCTGGAGTGTTGCCGAGTCGGGTCATGTATATATATACTCTTTTGCTATTTTGGGTATGTCAGGGCCATGTCCCAACTTATGTTTGGTATTGACAAACTCCTAGAGTCTTGTAGACAGGTTCTATGTTGTGTAGATTTTCGGTAAGGCCTCGTCGGTCTTGGTTTGAATATATCTGTTAGGTTAGGCTCTTCTGCTTGCAGGATTTCACGTTGGGTACATTACAATTATTATTTGGAGGTCTTGTCGTCGTAGACGGATATAGCTTGTGCTATGATATGCAGGTGGTTCGCTCGGGCCGTCCAGGCGCCGGGTACCCACCACACCCCAAGGTTAAGGTGTGACATATATGTACATAGTGATGATCTTAAGTAGCAAAAAGTTAGGGTTCAAAATAAAAAAAATGATTATCTTGCTTGCATTTGGTTAGGGTTCAAATCTATTTTCGTCAAATTACTACAGATACATAATTTTCTGAACGTTGACTAAAATAAACAGAGATTCTAAATTCAAATATCACCTCTATTTATCATCATAAAAAACCTTTACATGTTTAGCCTTTTGGGTTATAGCTAATAAATATTCTATGTAGCACCCCCACCCACCCCAACCATTTGAGTATGGTCAATGAAAGTACTAATGTAATGAACTCAAATTCAATGTGACAGTAATCAGTTTCTCAACTATATTAATAAGACTAAAGTTCAATTACAATTTCAGAAAATAAATGCAACAACTCAAATGTCAAAAGTCTAAACGGAAGTACATAAATATTGAAAGTAAGAACTAGGATAAATTGTAGAAGGAGATGAGGAACTAGATTAAGAGAAAGCGGGATGAGATTGACAGACTTTGGCTAATCATCACACTGTGCCCAACACATTCTTTTTAATTGCTAGTTTTTTTTCAATCAGTTGCTAATTGGGCTGGATCCCGAATCAACCTTTGTGAGGTTCTTCTGGTCTTATTTCTCAGCCTAATATTTGCTTGTGTGACATCCTAAAGGTATTGACGTTGGGCTTGGGCTGATTTATAACAGCATAGCTTTACTCCTACCCATATTGACTAAAAGTTGAATTTTACCAAGGGTTTGCATAAAGTGAGGAAACCTAATCAGTACAATTCAAGATGGCAAGAGCTCCTGTTGAGAGAAAGTTGGTGCTTGGTTTTCTACAAGTCGAGGAAAACTAATCAGAATGTAGAAGGAATTGATCCATGAGTCTTTTTTAATAATATCATGAAAGATCGAGCTTATATTATGAGAATCTAATTAATATCTAACTCTGCCAGCAATCAAAAAATTAATTAAAGGGTAAGAATACTCTCATTCATGTTTAGAGATGGCAATGGATCCTGGACCCGGTCCGGATCCGGTGTATCCAGATCCGTTTTATAGGATATGGATCTTCAAAATTTGGACCCGACGGATCCGGATCGGACCCGGATCCGTTTCTGACGGATCGGATCTGGATCTGGATCTGAATCTTGTATTTGAGATCCGTATCCGGTTCAGATCCGACCCGTGGATCCATTTTTTATTAAATATATTCATAACCTAGAATGTAATTTTATAAGTATTTTCTTAAAATTGCTAAGCACATCCTTGCAAGTTTAATTCTCAAAACAAGTTTAATTTATTACCGCGTTAACTCAAAAATAAAAAAATAAAGAGGTAACTTCGATAATAAAATCAATGTTATATTAGTGAATGACTAACATCTCCATAGACAAGTAGTTAAAATTATATTCACTTCATTTATGAAGATTCCAAGCACATGCAAGTTCTGCATTGTGGAAATACTAGTCAGCATTTTCCACAACTATTGTCATTGTCCAACATTTTTAATTAAAAACTCACAATCAAAATGAGACAACGAACAAAATATCTCATATGAACATTTCAAAATTGAAAAACAGTAAATTGTTACTTAAGTAAAAATCGTTTGTCAGTTCAAAAAAAAATTCTTAGCAAGGTTACATTTTTAGCAAGGTAAATTTTTTTACATGTGGATCCAGATCCGATCCGTGGATCCGGCAGATCCGATGGATCCGGATTTGGATATGATTTTTATGGATCCGCTGGATCTGGATCCGGATCTGGATTCAGGTATGAAAAATGGATCTGGATCTGGATCTAGTAGGATCCGGTCCAGATGCTATCTGTTGCCATCCCTATTCATGTTACTATTTGGAACAATGGACGACAAAGAAAAATGATGGAGAGTTGACCGAAATGTGCACTAAACACTTTTCCATAGATCTCCTCCAAATTGCTGGTATGGATAATCTAATACAAGCCCTAGCGGCCGGAGATACATGATTGGAAGAGAATTCGATTGAATTACCTTTGTCAGAAAATTATATTAAAAAAATATTCTTTTTTGTACATACATAAATTATTGAATTTTCTTGACATAAGAGAATTTTCTATTATAGCATTAAAGATGATGAATAATACTTAATTTGAAAATATAAATCCCAAGTGTGGTATTCTTAGATGTTTTAAACTTTAATTTCTTATTAGAATTTTGACCTTGCTATCAAAGCTTCGTACTGTAGTACTTGCATGGCCAATTGGTATGCTTTTGGCAGTAGATTTATAGAGTATCTTTATTTTCTTAACTTGTCCCACACTTATTTTAGACACTAACGTCATACTGTTCTTTGCACTACTCATATCTTATCGCGTAGTTTTTGCTATCCATATTCATAACATTAATATTTTCAATATTTTGCATGATTGTCTTGCTCCATATATGAAGTTTGGAGTGCGTTGCGATAATGTCAAATTTGAAACAACTTCCTAGTACCAGACAAATTTGTCTGGGTATAACAATTATTAGGGGTGTTCACGAAATACCAAAAACCGAAGAAAAAAACTTACGATTTTTTAATTTGATTTTCAATTTTAAAACCGACAATATTTTGTTTGGTTATGATTTTAAGAAAATAAGTTGGTTTTTAAATGTTGAAATCAAAACATAAAATAACCATTCCAAGCAACAAATTAAGTTTTTGACAACATAAAGAAAAATAATTATGAAACAAATACCCTTTAGTTATGATCAGTAGCTATTACTATTACACAAGCATACTCAATCCGTTGTCTCCCTTAATTAACTAAGGACGTTACACTTCCTTTCTTATTTCCTCCTTATTTCACATCACTATATTAATAGAAGCTGAAGTAGCCTCTATTCAACAATTCTACATTTTTCGACACTAAATATAAATATGTATATCAGAATATTCGAACGGTTCTAACGTTTGATTTATTGGCTCCCTTCTTAGGAACAGTGACAATAAGCACTCCATTCTCCATTGATGATTTCACTTTATCAACCCTAGCATCGTCAGGCAAATTAAAAGCAGTTGAAAACTTCCCAATTCTTCGGTGAAAATGGTGCCAATTATCATATCCTTTTTGTACTATTTTTTTCTCCCCGGTAATCTTTAGGACTCTATCGTCTTCAACTCGTACCTTCACTTCTTCTTTCTTGTATCCATGCAAATTAGCTCTAAAAACATGTGCCTCTGGGGTTGTTTTGAACTCAACTTGTGCTAGAGATGGAGGTTCATGTGGGAATGATAGTGCTGGTGCTATGAGAGATCGACGAGTTTCAAGATAAAATTCATGGGAGGGATTATAAGGATCCTGCAGACCCCGACTTGTTTGGGATATATGTGTAATGTTTTTTGTTGGTGGAGTATCCTGATTTGTCTGTGATTGATGCGTAATTGTTGCAGCTGGTGAAGAATTTTGTACACGGCGTGCATGGTTTTTGCGACCATTAAATAGAGGCATTAAAGACATTTTTGCAGTCTTGTCCTAGAAAAAGAAACAAGAAAATCTTTTAGGGAGAAAATGAAAAGTGATGTTAGTTGCTTGCTGATCACAGTGTTATGGTACGGGTATGTATTTATAGGGAAGAAATTGAGAAAAGGAATCTCTTTAACATGTATTTGAGAAGTTAATTAAGCGGATGGAAAATATAGACTATGTAAAGATGGTGTAAATAATATTTACGTAATTAAGTTATATTTTAACTATAGGTAAATGCCTACATAATAAATATTTTCCAGAAACCTTATATAAAAATAATTGTTCCCTCTATCTTAATTTATATGATACTTTTGTTGGAAATTTGTCTTTGGTGGGAGGTGCGTCCACCCATATTTAATGAATTAAACACTGGGGTTCCGCATGTTGGAGGCTTTGTCTCTTCACACGTGCATAATCTACTAAGTGAGTAGATGACCGTAGGGCCAAGGATCGTCAAATTTCATTGAGAATTGAAAGCGATATTGGTCCACGAAGTAAGGTGTTTGAGGCATTGAAATATGGTGTGGACAAACCTACCACATCGGTGGAAAAATGAAGAATTGTTCTCTTTATAAGTCTCAAAATTGGCTAAAGGTTTGGGACCCAAAGGGGTAACCCATGTGTTTAAAGGAGGGAGGACCTAGATGTGCTTGGGTTCAAGGCTAAGCCCACACGCGCGCCGCCGCCACCCGCCCGTCTAGTTCGGGTCGTGGGACTTGGGCATTGAGACTAGGGCTTCTTCTGATATTATCTCTTTGGACCCCAAATTGTTTAATATATACAGTTTGGTCCCTGGAGTTTCTGGAAAGATGAATTTGGAAACGACGGAAGGCAGGAAGTTTCTGCCTACCGTTTGGGCTGATTTCATGAGCATTAACCAGCCATTACTTGGCTGTTAACTCCTCCATAAACTTCCCTCCTTTAATGGTCATAAACCTGCCATTAACAGCCCTCACTAATGTCATTAACAGCCATGTTTTGGCAGTTGAGGAGTCCCTCCCTTATGCTATATATTGGAGCTTTTTGGCTCAATTGTGTTACACACAAAAAGACAGCAAAAACAAGGCAACATATATACACAGAGACAAACAGAAGAGAAACTGAAATTCAGTCCAAAACGTGAGCAGAAACGTTGGGACTAAAACATAAACTCTTCCTTCCTTTTCCATTCTTCAGCAAGTCGTTTCGTGTTTGTTTTATTCGTCAGAATCAACCTATTTGCTTTGTAGTGTTGATTAGTTGTTGTTTTATCTTGGGAGACTATTGCCCGTTAACGTAAAAGCATATATACGGGGCAATCTTGTCTTAAAGACAGAGAGTCATCTCTCGACTCAGCCACAGTTGTAACAATCCAGATTTTAGTGTTTCTTGATTTCAGGTTATCAAGATTCAAGACTCAACAAGCTTGCGGCAGTTCTGAATTGCCTATTTGTTTATCCTTTCGAACACTTGTAATATTTATTTACTTCCCGTACTGCTTTACAATATCCAACAACTTTTTTGGTTTTCAAAATTCATTTTCTACCGTATATTAGGACATAGACTATGTAATGACGGTGTAAATATATTTACTTAATAAGTTATATTTAATTAACTATAGGTAAATCTCTTACATAATAAATATTTTTCAGTAACCTTATATAAAAATAACTACCCTTTTGTCTTAACTTATATGATACTTTTAGCTTACGTGATTCAAACTTCCTGATTTTGACCGTACATCAGAATATAAAATCTTTTAATTTTTTGAAATATAATTTACATATTTAAAAATTACGTAAAAAAGTACTACAAATTATAATAGTTAATAATTCTAAATATTTAAATAATATTTTAAAAAATTTTGTTAAAAAAATTATTTGACTCTCGAAATTCACACACCATTACATCAATTGGGACGAAAGGAATAATATTTTATAGTAATAACTTTAATCTACATTGATGATGTAATATAATTTTGCACTGTGAATATAATTATATAAAATTAAAGTAAATCACAATACAAGGAAAAAATGAAAGAGAACAAATGCTTTGGATTAATGTAACATATAGCTAGCAAATCTTTTTTTTTTCCTGATATTCACACAGTTGGAACTTTCTCCCTGATTCATATGCATGAACCACCTTTTTATTCTTAGATGCAAATTAAGGAGAAAACGTGAAAAATGAAGTACATACCTATTACCTAAGCTTTTCTAGATACCGTATTAACGTATAACGTCCCAATCACTTATCTTTATCCATTGAAACAAGTTCTGGAAACCATCAGAAGTATCACTTATCTTTATCCATTGACGTCAGGTCTAGCCATCCACTGCTCCTTTTTTGCTAATACAACATAACTCATAGCTTATTTGGGTAATTAATTAAAAAAATCCATGGAATAGAAAATGAAATTTTCACCATGCTAGCACACAGAAATGAAGAACAACCTCTATAATATACCGGTCTGTCTCATTTTATGTAGCGTTGTTTTGATTGGCCACGAATTTAAGAAAGGAAGGATTTTTTTTTATTGAAATGTATAGTTTAAAGTAAATTATAAATGTTCTTGTGATTATTACATCTTAGAAGTTTTAAATTAAATTATTTCTAAATATAAACTGATATTTTTTACATAAAAAATAAATGAAAGAGTATCATACATATATTGAAAGATGTCATTATTTAAAGGGAAAATGGTCAAATTTGTCCTTCAACTATGTTTTATGGAACAACATTGCCCTCCGTCAAACTTTGGGATCAAATATACCCTCACCGTTTGCAAGCTTGTTAATTTGCCCTCGGATAGACGAAAATGTGTGTTGGACGCCACGTCGGATCCACGTGGATGCCACATCGGATCCACATCGGCAGACCACCACTACAGACTGCCGCCACTGCCATCTCCATTAACTGCCAGCTCACCGCCGACAAAACTCCACTAGCTGACCTTACCACCGCCACAACACCAACACCAACACCAACGACCCCAAAATACCACCAAAATCACCACTGCTTCACCAACAGCTTACCAAGCCAGCGAACCCAACCAACAACACCATTTTTTCTTCCTCGTCGGAGGCGCCATCTCCGGCGAGCTCCAATCACTATACCACCCAGACAAACAACAACAACGATAAGCCACCGCTACACTACCTCTTCACTGTCATCGACGACCATCCCATGAACACACAACCCCAACCAACCCCCTCCCTAAACATATATCACTGTCACCACCACTCGCCAATCCACGCACCATCGGTCACCATTTCTACTCCAAATCAAACCAACCCCCTAAACACCTGTCACCGTCACCACGACACCGCCACAACACTATTGTTCTACCACGCTTCTGCCTCCCGCTCATCTCACTCTCTATGTTTTTATTATTTGTGCCGCTCATCTCATCTCTTGTAATTTTTGGCGTCGCTCCGGCGATTTACCGTGGAAGTGACGCCGATGGGGTCGTTGTTGTTGGTGTTGTGGCGGTAGTAAGAAAGATATGAGAGAGGGAACTCAACCCGATCCATTAATACCTCATCATCGAAAAGCCCGAGAAACTCCACGGCGAGATGCTGGATCTCAAGCATGCCCGATGGAACTCAACCGATAGTTTCAACACAGTCAGCAATCAAAAATCGAAACCTCTAATTAGTTTGGGTCTACCGACGTGGCGTACAACACATATTTCCGTCAATTCAAGGGAAAATTTAATAAGTTTGCAAACGATGAGGATATATTTGATCCCAAAGTTTGACGGAGGGCAATGTTGTTCCATAAAAAATGTTGGAGGTGAAACTTGATCCTTTTTCCTTCTTTAAAAAAGTATTACTAGTAATTAAATATGCATTTAATACATACGATAGTCCTGTGATAGTTATATATCTCTCTCTCACTCTATTGGAGCCGGCTCACGTTAGTTAACGTGCGCATGTGAGGTAAACCATGGCGAAGGGGAAGACAAAAGGTAGAGGACAAACTCAAAATCCAGTGCAAGGGAAAGGTCGAGGTAAGATAAGACCTCGCAAGGTCCCCCTTGCAACATTTGTTAACTCTGTAGAAGCAAAATGTGTTGGAAATACCTATATAGGCATGTACATAATAGTAAGGCGTACCACTGGGTTGTGGCCGATTGGGCGGACATGTAGTCACCGCCAAGCAATAACCAGCTAGGCAGATATATGATTTACCATCGAGCGATAGTTGATTGGGCAGATGAGAATTATCACTGTAGTTGGACATGATAAGATAACATCAAGTCTCGTATATGGGTCGGGCACGACTGAGTCCCTCTCTAGGGCCGGGTATGCTATGAGATTGACCATGTTTGGGCAGTTATGCAGTTACCACCAGTCGGACAGTTACGTATCGTCGGTTATCACTGGTTGGGCAGACATGTTATCTACCACCGGATGGGTAGTTATGTACCGTCATTTATCACCGGTTGGGAAGGCATGTTCTCACCACCGGACTATAGCTGGATGGGCAGTCATACGTTTACCACCAGTTGGGCAGTTATGTATCGTTAGATACCATTGACTAGGCAGACATGTTATTTACCACTAGTTAGTCGGGCAGTCGAGCAAGTAGAACTAGGGTGTTGACGTAAAGGTATAGATAAGGATATACGATAAGCGAGATCGTGGTATATGTTGTAGCCTTAGTGGTATTTCATTGACTCAGGTTGACTCGAACCTCTCTTTTCTCTTATGATTATGCACTATTATGTTTTATTTTTTCCACGTTACATATTCAGTACATTATTCGTACTGATGTCCCTTTGTCTGGTGACACTGTGTTTCATGCCGCGCACGTTCAGGTAGACAAGGAGAGGACCCACTCCCGTAGATCGTGTGCAAATATCAACGTTTGTTGGTGATCTTCATTTCCTTCTGGAGTGTTGCCGAGTCGGGTCATGTATATACCTCTTTTGCTATTTTGGGTATGTCAGGGCCATGTCCCAACCTATGTTTGGTATTGACAAACTCCTAGAGTCTTGTAGACAGGTTCTATGTTGTGTAGATTTTCGGTAAGGCCTCGTCGGTCTTGGTTTGAATATATCTGTTAGGTTAGGCTCTTCTGCTTGCAGGATTTCACGTTGGGTACATTACAATTATTATTTGGAGGTCTTGTCGGCGTAGACGGATATAGCTTGTGCTATGATATGCAGGTGGTTCGCTCGGGCCGTCCAGGCGCCGGGTACCCACCACACCCCAAGGTTAAGGTGTGACATATATGTACATAGTGATGATCTTAAGTAGCAAAAAGTTAGGGTTCAAAATAAAAAAAATGATTATCTTGCTTGCATTTGGTTAGGGTTCAAATCTATTTTCGTCAAATTACTACAGATACATAATTTTCTGAACGTTGACTAAAATAAACAGAGATTCTAAATTCAAATATCACCTCTATTTATCATCATAAAAAACCTTTACATGTTTAGCCTTTTGGGTTATAGCTAATAAATATTCTATGTAGCACCCCCACCCACCCCAACCATTTGAGTATGGTCAATGAAAGTACTAATGTAATGAACTCAAATTCAATGTGACAGTAATCAGTTTCTCAACTATATTAATAAGACTAAAGTTCAATTACAATTTCAGAAAATAAATGCAACAACTCAAATGTCAAAAGTCTAAACGGAAGTACATAAATATTGAAAGTAAGAACTAGGATAAATTGTAGAAGGAGATGAGGAACTAGATTAAGAGAAAGCGGGATGAGATTGACAGACTTTGTCTAATCATCACACTGTGCCCAACACATTCTTTTTAATTGCTAGTTTTTTTTCAATCAGTTGCTAATTGGGCTGGATCCCGAATCAACCTTTGTGAGGTTCTTCTGGTCTTATTTCTCAGCCTAATATTTGCTTGTGTGACATCCTAAAGGTATTGACGTTGGGCTTGGGCTGATTTATAACAGCATAGCTTTACTCCTACCCATATTGACTAAAAGTTGAATTTTACCAAGGGTTTGCATAAAGTGAGGAAACCTAATCAGTACAATTCAAGATGCCAAGAGCTCCTGTTGAGAGAAAGTTGGTGCTTGGTTTTCTACAAGTCGAGGAAAACTAATCAGAATGTAGAAGGAATTGATCCATGAGTCTTTTTTAATAATATCATGAAAGATCAAGCTTATATTATGAGAATCTAATTAATATCTAACTCTGCCAGCAATTAAAAAATTAATTAAAGGGTAAGAATACTCTCATTCATGTTACTATTTGGAACAGTAGACGACAAAGAAAAATGATGGGGAGTTGACCGAAATGTGCACTAAACACTTTTCCATAGATCTCCTCCAAATTGCTGGTATGGATAATCTAATACAAGCCCTAGCGGCCGGAGATACATGATTGGAAGAGAATTCGATTGAATTACCTTTGTCAAAAAATTATATTAAAAAAATATTTTGTACATACATAAATTATTGAATTTTCTTGACATAAGAGAAATTTCTATTGTAGCATTAAAGGTGATGAATAATACTTAATTTGAAAATATAAATCCCAAGTGTGGTATTCTTAGATTTTTTAAACTTTAATTTCTTATTAGAATTTTTGACCTTGCTATCAAAGCTTCGTACTGTAGTACTTGCATGGCCAATTGGCCATTCGGTATGCTTTTGGCAGTAGATTTATAGAGTATCTTTATTTTCTTAACTTGTCCCACACTTAATTTAGACACTAACGTCATACTGTTCTTTGCACTACTCATATCTTATCGCGTAGTTTTTGCTATCCATATTCATAACATTAATATTTTCAATATTTTTGCATTGTCTTGCTCCATATATGAAGTTTGGAGTGCGTTGCGATAAGGTCAAATTTGAAACAACTTCCTAGTACCAGACAAATTTGCCTGGGTATAACAATTATTAGGAGTGTTCACGAAATACCAAAAACCGAAGAAAAAAACTCACGATTTTTTAATTTGGTTTAATTTTGGTTTTCAATTTTAAAACGGACAATATTTTGTATGGTTATGATTTTAAGAAAATAAGTTGGTTTTTAAATGTTGAAATCAAAACATAAAATAACCATTCCAAGCAACAAATTAAGTTTTTGACAACATAAAGAAAAATAATTATGAAACAAATACCCTTTAGTTATGATCAGTAGCTATTACTATTACACAAGCATACTCAATCCGTTGTCTCCCTTAATTAACTAAGGACGTTACACTTCCTTTCTAATTTCCTCCTTATTTCACATCACTATATTAATAGAAGCTGAAGTAGCCTCTATTCAACAATTCTACATTTTTAGACACTAAATATAAATATGTATATCAGAATATTTGAACGGTTCTAACATTTGATTTATTGGCTCCCTTCTTAGGAACAGTGACAATAAGCACTCCATTCTCCATTGATGATTTCACTTTATCAACCCTAGCATCATCAGGCAAATTAAAAGCAGTTGAAAACTTCCCAATTCTTCGGTGAAAATGGTGCCAATTATCATATCCTTTTTGTACTATTTTTTTCTCCCCGGTAATCTTTAGGACTCTATCGTCTTCAACTCGTACCTTCACTTCTTCTTTCTTGTATCCATGCAAATTAGCTCTAAAAACATGTGCCTCTGGGGTTGTTTTGAACTCAACTTGTGCTAGAGATGGAGGTTCATGTGGGAATGATAGTGCTGGTGCTATGAGAGATCGACGAATTTCAAGATAAAATTCATGGGAGGGATTACAAGGATCCTGCAGACCCCGACTTGTTTGGGATTTATGTGTAATGTTTTTTGTTGGTGGAGGATCCTGATTTGTCTGTGATTGATGCGTAATTGTTGCAGCTGGTGAAGGATTTTGTACACGGCGTGCATGGTTTTTGCGACCATTAAATAGAGGCATTAAAGACATTTTTGCAGTCTTGTTCTAGAAAAAGAAACAAGAAAATCCTTTAGGGAGAAAATGAAATGTGATGTTAGTTGCTTGCTGATCAGAGTGTTATGGTACGGGTATGTATTTATAGGGAATAGTTTGAGAAAAGGAATCTCTTTAACATGTATTTGAGAAGTTAATTAAGCGGATGGAAAATATAGACTATGTAAAGATGGTGTAAACAATATTTACGTAATTAAGTTATATTTTAACTATAGGTAAATCTCTACGTAATAAATATTTTCCAGAAACCTTATATAAAAATAATTGCTCCCTGTGTCTTAATTTATATGATACTTTTTCGTTTTTCAAAATTCATTTTTTACCGTATATTAGGACATAGACTATGTAATGACGATGTAAATATATTTACTTAATAAGTTATATTTAATTAACTATAGGTAAATCTCTTACATAATAAATATTTTTCAGTAACCTTATATAAAAATAACTACTCCCTTTGTCTTAACTTATATGATACTTTTAGCTTTCGTGATTCAAACTTCCTGATATTGACCGTACATCAGAATATAGAATCTTTTAATTTTTTGAAAATATAATTTACATATTTAAAAATTACATTAAAAAATACTATAAATTACAATAGTTAATAACTCTAAATATTTAAATAATATATTAATTTTATTTAACTCTCGAAATTAGCACACCATTACATCCCTTGGGACGAAAGGAATAATACTTTATAGTAATAGCTTTAAACTACATTGATGATGTAATATAATTTTGCACTGTGAATATAATTATATAAAATTAAAGTAAATCACAATACAAGGAAAAAATGAAAGAGAACAAATGCTTTGGATTAATGTAACATATAGCTAGCAAATCTTTTTTTTTTCCTGATATTCACACAGTTGAAACTTTCTCCCAGATTCATATGCATGAACCACCTTTTTATTCTTAGATGCAAATTAAGGAGAAAACGTGAAAAATGAAGTACATACCTATTACCTAAGCTTTTCTAGATACCGTATTAACGTATAACGTCCCAATCACTTATCTTTATCCATTGAAACAAGTTCTGGAAACCATCAGAAGTATCAAAAAAAAATTGGGATTCGAGTGAGCCAAGTTGCAGATTTGTCTCCGTATCCTAAACAAGCAAGAAGCTCTTTTCAGCTAGATAAGTGGCAATTGCCTAGTCTTAGATGTAAATATGACAAAGCCAACTTTTTTGTGGTCATTAATTAAAATAATCAAAGGAAAAAAATTTATTTTTTCTAATAAGATTACTATCATAATTACATTTGTACAAGAATTTTACAATATATGATAAGTGATTACCGTATATATATGTGGTAATAATATACACACGGTATACAGAGGGAAACTGTGTATATATTAGTCCAATATACACGGTATTGAGTAATATATTCTATCAGTTGTTTTGTTGATATAGCAGAAGGCACTATAATAAATGATGTTGTAAGCCTTTTGGTCCCCGTGGGGTGATGAAATCACCTTTGGCTGTGTAGTATTGACGTCAGGTCTAGCCACCCTCTGCTCCTTTTTTGCTAATACAACATAACTCAGAGCTTATTTGGGTAATTAATTTAAAAAATCCATGGAATAGAAAATGAAATCTTCACCATGCTAGCACACAGAAATGAAGAACAACCTTTATAATATACCGGTCTGTCTCATTTTATATAGCGTTGTTTTGATTGGCCATGAATTTAAGAAAGGGAGGATTTTTTTTTATTGAAATGTATAGTTTAAAGTACATTATAAATGTTCTTGTGATTATTACATCTTAGAAGTTTTAAATTAAATTATTTCTAAATATAAACTGATATTTTTTTCATAAAAAATAAATGAAAGAGTATCATACATATATTGAAAGATGTCATTATTTAAAGGGAAAATGGTCAAATTTGTCCTTCAACTATGTTTTATGGAACAACATTGCCCTCCGTCAAACTTTGGGATCAAATATACCCTCACCGTTTGCAAGCTAGTTAATTTCGCCCTCAGATTGACGGAAATGTGTGTTGGACGCCACATCGGCAGACCACCACTACAAACTGCCGCCACTGCCAGCTCCATTAACTGTCAGCTCACCGCCGGCAAAACTCCACTAGCCGACCTTACCACTGCCACAACACCAACACCAACGACCCCAAAATGCCACCAAAATCACCACTGCTTCACCAACAGCCTACCAAACCAGCGAACCCAACCAACAACAACATTTTTTCTTTCGCGTCGGAGGCGCCATCTCCGGCGATCTCCAATCACTATACCACCCTGACAAACTACAACAACGACAAGCCACCGCTACACTACCTCTTCACTGTCATCGACGACCATCCCACGAACACACAACCCCAACCAACCCCCTCCCTAAACATATATCACTGTCACCACCACTTGCCAATCCACGCACCATCGGTCACCAATTCTACTCCAAATCAAACCAACCCCATAAACACATGTCACCGTCACCACGACACCGCCACAACACTATTGCTCCACGACGCTACTGCCTCCCTCTCATCTCACTCTCTCTGTTTTTATTATTTGTGCCGCTGTTAGAATTAATCACCGGACAATTGGCGACGAACCACTATTATTAGATCTAATTGGGTCTTGTAACTTTTGGCATCGCTCCTGCGGTTTACCGTGGAAGTTACGCCGATGGGGTCGTTGTTTTTGGTGTTGTGGCGGTAGTAAGAAAGAAATGAGAGAGGGAACTCAACCCGGTCCATTAATACCTCATCATCGAAAATCCCGAGAAACTCTGCGGCGAGATGCTGGATCTCAAGCATGCCGATGGAACTCAACCGATAGTTTCAACACAGTCAGCAATCAAAAACCAAACCTCTAATTAGTTTGGGTCTACCCACATGGATCCGACGTGGCGTACAACACATATTTCCGTCAATTCAAGGGGAAATTTAATAAGTTTGCAAACGATAAGGATATATTTGATCCCAAAGTTTGACGGAGGGCAATGTTGTTCCATAAAAAATTGTTGGAGGTGAAACTTGATCCTTTTTCCTTCTTTAAAAAGTATTACTAGTAATTAAATAGGCATTAAATACATACGATAGTCCTGTGATAGTTATATATCTCTCTCTTACTCTATTGGTGCCGGCTCACGTTAGTTAACGTGCGCATGTGAGGTAAACCATGGCGAAGGGGAAGACAAAAGGTAGAGGACAAACTCAAAATCCAGTGCAAGGGAAAGGTCGAGGTAAGATAAGACCTCGCAAGGTCCCCCTTGCAACATTTGTTAAATCTGTAGAAGCAAAATGTGTTGGAAATATACTAATTTGGAATTAAGTATATCCCATTAATTTATGACTCGAACAATTGGGGCCCGCACGTCTAAAACGTCATTTCCACACACGTGCACACGTAGTGCCAAGTATCGCAAATTTTATTATTGAAAGAGATATTGGTACGTATGTATTACGTTTGAGACATAGATTATGGACGGTTATTGGCCAAATGACAATGTATTCCACTTTGGTAAATAAGGAAGAAGTGTGCAAAGTGTAAGATGAAACGAGTCAAAAATCGTCGCGAAGCCGCGGCGCAACCCCGTCAGAGCCGAGGCGCCGGAGCGTCATGGTGCCTCCCGGGCAGCGCCGCGGCGCTAATTGGGTGGCCAGTCACTGGAGTCGTGGCGCTAATTGGGTGTCCAGTCACTGGAGTCGCGTCGCTAATTCACAGAGTCGCGACGCTTCGGAGGAAGAATGCTACGACGGGAAGTTGGAAAGTTCTGACCTTTGGGCTGGTTTTGAAGCATTGATTCTCCATTACTTGGCACATGAATTCAGCCATTATTTAGCTTAATGTAACCCCTCTATTAAGTTCCATTACATGGCTATTGAAGGCCATTAGTTGGCTAGTTGAGGGGTCTTCTCCTTACACTATAAATTGAGGCATTTGGCTCAATTGAAAAACACTATACAACACTTAGAAAATACTCCAGAATTTTCTGAATTCATCTTCTTCCTCTCTAGCGAAGTTACTATACTCAAAGCTCTTCAAGAGTAACACTTGAGTTTCCTTTGCTCAATTGTTAAGTTGTTGTTGTATCTTGGGAGACTATTGCCCGACAACGTAAAAGGAGATATACGGGGCAATCTTGTCTTAAAGACAAAGTGTCATCACTCGACTCAGCAAATCACACAAGCAATTTGTTAAGTTCTTGATTTCCAGTTTATTGTAATATTTAGTTTATCCTTTCTTACCATTGTAATAGTTACTTACTTTCCGTTCCCTACAACAATTGTAGCCCAACAATTTCAAGACAAGATTTTGTTGTAAGTACTTAGAAAGATGATTTGAAAAGAACAAATTTCTTCTGATACTGATTGTGATGCTGCTTCTACTCAAGGCAATCCTTCTTCCTTCCCTACTGCTCAAGGCACACCTATTGTCTTTCTGGTTGCTCAAGGCTCATCCAACGCCTTTACTGCTGCTCAAGGGAACGTTGTCGTTCCTCCACCCGCTGGATTCCACCATGAACGCCAAGAAAAGTTCATGGACTCCAACTTCAAGAGATGGCAACAAAAGATGCTATTCTATCTGACTGTTAAGGGAATGACTCATTTCCTAACAGAAGATCCTCCATAAGTTGGAGATGAAATGTACCCTTCGCCTACTGAAATGGCTGAAGGGGGCCTAGGTATCCATGTCATTAATGGCATGAAGATGGTTTTTGATGCATGTAGTCATAGTGATTTCATGTGTAAGAACTATATATTGAACTTCTTGTCAGACCCTCTCTACACGGTGTATTGCACCATAGCCACTGCCAAAGAGTTGTAGGAGAAACTGCAGAAGAAGTACAACGCACAAGATGCAGGTACTAAGAAATTCATCGTTGGGAAATTTCTGAAATTTCAAATAGTGGATAGTAAAACAGTGATGTCCCAAGTCCAGGAATTCCAAATGATTCTACATCACATGGATTTGGAAGGTATGAAACCAAATTAGCAGCTTTTGGTTGCATCACTGATTGAAAAGTTACCTCCCTCGTGGAATGAGTTACTTAAATCTCAAAACAAAGTAAATGATCTTTGAAGAACTTATTATCAAACTCCAAATTCAGGAAGATAATAAGAAGGCATTGCCTAGGGGTAAACAATCCGCTAAGGCAAAGGCAAATCTGGCTGACGCCAAAGGGAACCCAAGCAAGAAGAGCAAGTTCCAGTAAGACGACAAGACCCAAGCGGCGGAGAAGTTCAAAGGAAACTGTCACCATCGTGGGAAACCTGGTCACATGATCAAGGACTGTCGCAAGCTCAAGACTGAGCAACAAGAGAAGGCCAAGTCTAAGGGCAAGGCACAGGTCAACGTCATCAAAGATAAGTTTCTGGACGACATGAATGAGGAGTTCTCAGCGGTGGTGCTAGAATCAAACCTTGTTGAGAATCCCATGCAATGATGGATGGACACAGGTGCTACAAGACACATATGTTCCAATAGAGATGCCTTCTCCACTTATACACCTGTTACAAATAAGAAGTTGTTCATGAGAAACAATGCTTCCTCTAACGTGATGGGGCTAGGAAAGGTAGTCCTGAAGATGACTTCTGGAAAGGAGCTCACTCTGAAGGAGGTGATGCATGTTCCTGAGATTAGAAGAAATTTAATTTCAGGTCATTTATTGGTTAATGCTGGTTTAAGGCTAGTGTTTGAGTACAATAAATTTGTAATCACTAAGAATAGAACGTTTGTGGGAAGATGTCACGCCCCGACTTTTCTCAAGTCTTTCTTTAGGACGTGATGGCACCTGAACAACTATCCCTTTCCAGGCGAACCATTTACTTCATTTTCTTCCTAAATTAGACAGGTATTTGCGGAAATAATATATATAATAATCAATTTGAAATTTACGAAGAACAATCTCATGTGGGGCATTTCCCAAGATAATAAAACTTAATTCTTTAAACAAACTTAGTCTAGAGTAACTTTCACCAAATCCGAAATAATGGATTAGTGGTACGATGAGGCTGCGGGACGATCGCTAGCCCTCTTGCGGAGCTTTTCCTCTATTCCTGAAATATGTTAAATAAAAGAGTCAGCCCTACCATCGGGGGCTGAGTGGGAATCTCACCTTACAATCCAAAGTAACCTCACAATATTTTAAATTACAATCACATTATAAGAAAATAATAAGCATGTTGAAATAAACAGATTTCAACCCTTTTATTAAATAAATCAATAAATATTTACGTGCAAAATTTTCTCCCCACTCGTCTTAGAAAAAAAATAACTTAGTTTAATCAGTACTCCTGCTTTTTCCCATATAACATATTATACATTTGTTGTTGTAGGTGCACCCCGGTCCAGTGTATTTATATATTTGTTGCGGTACGTGCAACCCGATCCAGTGCATTTATATATTTGTTGCGGTACGTACAACCCGATCCAGTGCATTTATATATTTGTTGCGGTACGTGCAACCCGATCCAATGCATTTATATATATTTGTTGCAGTCCGTGCAACCCGATCCAATGTATTTATGTATTTGTTCTGGTCCGTGCAACCCGATCTAATGCACTTATTTATTTGTTTAAATATGTCATACGTTCAAAAGGCTCAAATAATATTTCCTTCCTTCAATATTTCGCCCTTTTCACTTGTAAGGGTTACAACTCTCAAACCGTAAGTTGGATTTATGCCCTTAAAGTCTCAAGTTGTCGAGGACATAGTAATCTAGAACTTTTGTTCATCACACACTTTCAAATTCCTTACTGATTTGTACAGTTTTTACGTTATACATTCTGCCCTTTCAGATTTCGGTTAATCCGAGGCAAAAACTTTAAACAGTGCTAACTCTCAAACCGTAAGTCGTATTTATCCCCGTAAAGTCTCAAACTGTCGAGGACGGAGTAATCTATAACTTTTATTCAGCACAATCTTTCATATCATTTACCTATTTGTACAATAATTACGTTATACATTCTGCCCTTCCAGACTTTGGTTGATCCGAGGCAGAATGTTTAAACAGAGATAACTCTCAAACTGTAAGTCAGATTTATCCCCGTAAAGTCTCAAACTGTCAAGAACAGAGTAATATATAACTTTTATTCAGCACAATATTTCATATTCATTACCTATTTGTACATCTTTTATGTTATACATTCTGCCATTCCAAATTTCGGTTGCTCCGAGGCAGAACGTTTAAACAGCGATAACTCTCAAACCGTACGTCATATTATCCCCGTAAAGTCTCAAACTGTCTGTAACAAAAAGATGTACAACTCTGTATTTCATCCAATTCTAACAGGTATAGCCCAGTATAATAGATTACAATTGCACAATCCAAACTAGTTATTAAACAATCATAAATTTCATGCTCATTCTTTCAATAACCGGATTATATTCTAACATGTATTGTAACTTAAAAATAAAGGATTTTACTAAGAACTTTGAGTGAGAAAACTCACATTTGTTGCTTCGTAATTGCGAATGAACTTTAACTTCAACTTATCCTTCAACCAAACCTTTTTGGGACTCCTTAGTAGCTCTCTTTAATCTCTTTTCTTTTCTTTTCTGAGTTTTGTATCTGATTTTCTTGTATCTCCCATTTTGTTGTATTGTATATTTGATGTGTTGTATCGTGTGTGTGTGTGTGTGTGTTGTATTTGTAACTAGGTGCAGAAAGTGCCCATGATAAATGGGATGTGAGGGAGTTATGGGAAATGGAGGAGTTAAGGTGAGTGAGGTGTTGTGTCGTGTGTGTTGTGTGTGTGTTTTTTTTTTAATTTTACAGGACTTTACATTCTCCCATCCTTAAACAACATTCGTCCTCGAATGTGAGTAAGGTCATAACCCATGCACATAGACATGCAAACTGCACTCACATGAAACACAACTTCCAAGACTTTACATTCTCCCCTCCTTAAACAACATTCGGCCTCGAAAGTGAATAAGGTCATAACACATGCACATAGACACACAAACTGCACACACATGAAACATAACTAAACACATTATATTACCTTACTCAAACAGGAAAAGATATTTGATTTTTATCGCGTCTTCGGCTTCCCAGGTTGCTTCTTTTGTGGAGTGATTTCCCCATAGGACCTTCACGGATACAATATATTTATTCCTAAGACGTTTAATCTGTCTATCCAGTATTTCTACCGGCATTTCTTCATATTGAAGCTCTTCATTCAGGACTATTTCTTGGGGTTGGATGACGTGACTTGGATCATGCAAGTATTTTCGTAACTTTGACACATGAAACACCGGATGCACCGCTTCTAATTCTTGTGGAAGGGCTAGTTCGTAAGCCACATTTCCCACTCTTCGTAAGATCTCATATGGTCCAATAAACCTTGGGCTCAATTTTCCTTTCTTGCCAAATCGCATCACTCCCTTCATTGGAGAGACTTTTAAAAACACTTTCTCCCCTTCTTGAAATTCGAGATCTCTTTTGCGATGATCTGCATAAGACTTATGGCGGCTATGAGCTGTCTTGATCCGCTCCCAAATTATTTGAACTTTATCGTTTGTTTCTTGAATGACTTCGGGTCTGAACAGTAGTGTTTCGCCCACCTCGAACCACCCAAGTGGAGATCTACATTTTCGCCCATACAATGCTTCGAACGGAGCCATATGTATACTAGCATGAAAACTGTTGTTGTAGGCGAACTCAATTAGACATAAATGGTCCAACCAGTTGCCCTGGAAGTCCAACACACAAGACCGCAGCATGTCCTCCAATGTTTGAATTGTTCGTTCAGCTTGTCCGTCGGTTTGCGGATGGAAAGCCGTACTCAACTTGACCTTTGTCCCGAGGCCCTGCTGGAAACTTTGCCAAAAGTGTGAGGTGGCGGGAACCCCTATCCGAAATAATTTGCAATGGAATCCCGTGTAACCTCACTATTTCTTTCAAATAAATTTGTGCATCTTTGCGGTGCCCGATATGTGGTCTTGATTGGTAGGAAATGGGGCTGACTTTGTAAGTCGATCTACAATCACCCATATAGAATCATAACCTTCTCGTGTTTTTGGTAGACCGGACACAAAATCCATATGAATCGCCTCCCATTTCCACATGGGGACACTAATGTCCTGAAGTAGGCCGCCGGGTTTTTGATGTTCGGCTTTCACCTGTTGACACGTAAGACATCTTCCGACAAACTCTGCAACATCTCTGTTCATTCCTTTCCACTAGTAATTTTCCTTGAGATCATGATACATTTTTGTTAATCCTGGATGAATGGAATACCTGGTATTGTGACCTTCGTCTAAGATCCTTCTTCTTAGATCCCTTACCTTAGGAACACATAACCTACCCTTATACCGAAGGGTACCATCATTTCCTCCTAATGTAAATTGTGAAGGTTTTCCTTGTTGAATCCTCTCCCGAAACCTAACAAAATCCATATCCTCAAACTGACTCTCTTTTATTTCTAAAGTTAAGGCAGACTGCGAGGTATCACGTACCACCACCCTACCTTCACCGACCTCAGTTAAACTAATCCCGAGGTTTCCCAATTTTTGTACTGCACGAACAATACCTCTCTTTTGTACCGCCAAGTGGGCCAAACTGCCCATTGATCTCCTACCGAGTGCAACAGCCACCACGTTAGCTTTTCCAAGATGGTAAAGAATGCTAAGGTCATAATCCTTAAGTAACTCTAACCATCTTCTTTGTCGGAGATTCAAATCCTTTTGCGTGGTTATGTACTGCAAACTCTTATGATCTGTAAATATATCTACATGCACCCCATACAAATAGTGTCTCCATATTCGCAAGGCAAACACTACCGCGGCCAATTCCAAGTCATGAGTTGGATAATTCTTCTCATGTATCTTCAATTGTCGAGATCATATGCAATAACTTTTCCAAATTGCATCAAGACACATCCTAACCCAGCCCTAGAGGCATCACAATAGAATGTGAACCCTTCTTGTCCCGATAGTAAGGTTAGGACTGGTGCAGTAGTCAACAACTCCTTCAGTTTCTGAAAACTTGTTTCACATGCATCTGACCACTGGTACTTAATCGCTTTTTGAGTCAATCGGGTCAAAGGAGCAGCAAGACTAGAAAAGCATTCTACAAATCTTCTATAATACCCAGCCAAACCCAAGAAACTCCTAACTTCTGTCGGAGTGGTAGGTTTTGGCCAGTTCTTCATTGCCTCTATCTTTTGGGGGTCTACCATAATGCCATCCCTTGACATAACATGGCCCAAGAAGGCTACTTTTTCCAACCAAAATTCACACTTTGAAAATTTAGCATACAATCTCTCTTGTTTCAAGGTTTGAAGCACTACCCTCAGATGTTCTTCATGTTCTTCAACACTCTTACTGTAAATTAGGATATCATCTATGAATACAATCACGAACAAATCTAAGAATGGTTTGAAGATTCTGTTCATGAGATCCATAAAAGCTGCTGGAGCATTGGTTAACCCGAAAGACATGACCAAGAACTCATAATGACCATATCGGGTTCTAAACGCTGTTTTGGATATATCATCCGGATTTATTTTCAGCTGGTGATATCCTGAACGAAGATCAATCTTGGAAAAATAACTGGCTCCTTGAAGTTGGTCAAAATGATCATCGATTCTTGGTAATGGGTATCGGTTCTTGATCGTGACCTCATTGAGTTGTCGATAATCAATGCACATTCGGAGCGATCCATCTTTCTTCTTCACAAAAAATTTGGTGCACCCCAGGGGGAAACACTAGGCCTTATAAAACCTTTATCTAGAAGATCCTTCAACTGTTCTTTTAACTCTCTCAATTCAGCTGGGGCCATTCGATATGGAGGAATAGAAATAGGTGTTGTACCCGGAATTATCTCTATAGCGAACTCCACTTCTCTATCCGGAGGAAGGCCTGGAAGATCTTCAGGAAAAACCTCCGGAAAATTTCGAACAATAGGGACATCTTGCACCGCTGGGGATTCTTTTTGGGTATCTACTATATTAGCCAGATATGCGTACTCCACTTTGTGACTTCTTAATAACTTTTGAGCCCTAAGATAGGAAATAAGCTGACGTGAGGATATTCCAATCTTACCCTTTATAACAACTTCTGGTTCCCCGGAAAAAGATAGTTTCACTATCTTTCGTCGATAATCTAACATGGCATAACATGCTAACAACCAATCCATACCCAAAATGATGTCAAAATCTACCATATCAAGTAGTACTAGATTTACTATTGTCCCTCTACCATTCACTTCTAATGAGAAATTTTTAACTACTCGAGAGGCCCAAACTGAGGCCCCTACGGGTGTCATAACCTCAAAAGGTTCACTTAAACAGGAAGGTTCTACATGTA
This sequence comes from Anisodus tanguticus, assembly GCA_034509755.1. NCBI lineage: Eukaryota > Viridiplantae > Streptophyta > Magnoliopsida > Solanales > Solanaceae > Anisodus > Anisodus tanguticus. Next base: position 48,944,436 of record CM067540.1, on the reverse strand, counting down.
AATTCTTAGCAAAACCCATTGACACATATGAAAATGTAGAGCCGGGATCGTATAATACAAATGCAGAAATACTCGAGACCAGCAAAATACCTGTGACCACCGCATTAGATGCCTCCGCCTCATTCCTCTGGGGAAAAGCGTAGAGCCGATTAGAATTGTTGGATTGTTGACCTCCCTGACCCTGTCGGAACTGGTTTCCCTGATTTCCCTTGTAGGCGGCTGTGGTTGCTTCTGACCTCCCATGAGAAAATTGAGTTTGGACTCTCCTCTTGCAATCCCTGGCATGGTGACCTGGTTCTCCATAGATGTAACATCCTTTTGGTGAGAACCAACATTCTCCATTATGTTTCTTCTGACAAACCTTACAAACCGGGTTGTCACCTCTTGTGTTAGGGCCGGTGGCCTTGACCTTGCCACCTTGATGATTGACCCATCTATACCCATGAGGCCTGAAATGAGACTGGTTTGGTTTTGACGAACCCCTGCTTCCCTCTTGCCTCAGGTTCTGATTCTGATTAAAGGATCCTAACGATCGAAGCCTCTTCTGCGAATACTCTCTTTTTTCTTTAGCAAAACTTTCTACCTTCATAGCCATGTCGACGACCTGAAGATAGGTCTGATCATTGGCTAATGCCACTACCTTCTCCACCAGGTTTGGGTTTAAACCCTCAACAAATCTTTTGACCTTCTCCCTTTATGTAGGAGCGACATGTGTGTTGTATGCTGACAATCTCACGAACTGTGTATCATATTCTTGCACACTGCGGTCCCCTTGCTTTAACTGTTCAAATTCCCGTCTGAGCGCATCTTTGCGCATATTAGGCATGAATTTTTCAATGAATGCAGCCCTGAACTCCCCCTACGTCACTGGTGGTGACATCGGGAGACGATTTCTTCTAAAATTCCTCCACCACACCCCTGCATCATCCACTAAATGTGCACTCACCAAATTAACGCCATACGTCTCCACACTTCCTAGGGTAAACATTAGATCTTCTATCTCATCGAGGAACACTATCGGGTCGGACTTGGAGTCCTTCCCTGAGTAGATAAGTTCCCTTCTTCTTATAAAATTAGCCCATAGCCTATCCGGGACTGCCTGAGCTTCTACATTTTCGGCTAATGGTGCAGTCACAACTGTTTCCTGGGCCGGCAGGTTTTGGGTTGGGATTGAGACACCAGGTGTAGGTTGAACCATTTGTGGAACTGCAGCTGTCATCAACATTATAAGTCTATCCAACTTTTGTCCTACCGTTTCCTGAGACGTTTGGCTCTCATTTTCTTCCACATTTTCCATGATATCTTCAGATATTGCTACCTCAACTGGAGGTATAGCAGCTTCGTAGTAAACCTCCTCTTCAACCCTTGGTTCCTGTACCTGGACTCTTTGGGGTTGCCATTGTCTCCTCCCTCTTCCCCGAGTAGTTCTAGTCGACCTGCGCACCACTGGTATTTGTGCATTTTCCATTTTTTTTTCTGTAAATACAACACATCCATATTTTAGAAGGCAGTATGTCTACTTTTAATTCCTCAAAATCTTCTTATACTTCATATGCATGCAACACCACAATATGCAAATTGAATTAATAATAACATATCCTTTCTTTCTTGCATTCATAAAACTTCATTCATCATATTCAAAATATATATATATATATATATATATATATATATATGCCATGACATTACAATAAATCACATCAGATCATTCTCTGCCACCCACTATAGCTCTCTCACTCAAACATGCACCTACTACAACACGTTCTAAAGGGCTTAACCGCATGATTCGCCTATTCTGCAGGTTGGCATTCAACTCCCTGTGAACCCTCTTTCTTGCTTCCCTTTCCATATCGCTCATTCTATCCCTTACTCCTTTTACCTGGCATAGAAATTTGGACAAGGAATCTTCTGTAATATCTCCTCTTAGCATCCTTTCCCCTCTGAATGAGGAATGGAAATTTTCCGGGACGGAGTTGACTATTATCTGTAATATGACCCCAATTGAGATGTTGAAGAAGGTCGGGTCGTATGAACGCCTCTTCTGTCTAGCCCTAAGCAAATACGTACAAAGTACGATTGTGTCGTCTATATACTCGTCAAAATCGTCTCTCGAGTCCATTTTACGGTGCATGAATTTCTTATGAGCTCTTATTGCCCTTTCCCGTTTCATGCGCACTTCCTTCTTTGTTGGAACTCGTCTTATAACCACCATCTACAAAACACTTGTCAGTTAGTTTATCGTTGTACAATCTCCGTCCCCAAGACCCTTTTAAAGAGGTAGTACAAGAACCAAGTCTTTAAAAAGACTCAAGATAAGCACGAGAAGAGTATGAAAGAAGGGAAACTGTTTAGGATGTTATTCCGTTCACTTATTACTAAGGTGGCGCGCACACCGTCGCAATAAGTAATCGTTCAAACACCCAACTCAAAGAAAGTTCCTAAGATCTCTTAACCTGGTTTAGCTTTGATACCAACTTGTCACGCCCCGACTTTTCTCAAGTCTTTCTTTAGGACGTGATAGCACCTGGACAACTATCCCTTTCCAGGCGAACCATTTACTTCATTTTCTTACTAAATTAGACAGGTATTTGCGGAAATAATATATATAATAATCAATTTGAAGTTTACGAAGAACAATCTCATGTGGGGCATTTTCCGAGATAATAAAACTTAATTCATTAAACAAACTTAGTCTAGAGTAACTTTCACCAAATTCGAAATAATGGATTGGTGGTACGATGAGGCTGCGGGACGATCGCTAGCCCTCTTGCGGAGCTTTTCCTTCATCGCGCCTTCCTGAAATATGTTAAATAAAAGAGTCAGCCCTACCATCCGGGGCTGAGTGGGAATCTCACCTTACAGTCCAAAGTAACCTCACAATATTTTTAATTACAATCACATTATAAGAAAATAATAAACATGTTGAAATAAATAGATTTCAACCCTTTTATTAAATAAATCAATAAATATTTACCTGCAAAATTTTCTCCCCACTCATCTTAGAAAAAAAACAACTTAGTTTAATCAGTACTCCTGCTTTTTCCCATATAACATATTATACATTTGTTGTGGTACGTGCAACCTGATCCAGTGCATTTATATATTTGTTGCGGTACGTGAAACCCGATCCAGTGCATTTATATATTTGTTGCGGTACGTGCAACCCGATCCAGTGCATTTATATATTTGTTGCGGTACGTGCAACCCGATCCAATGCATTTATATATATTTGTTGCAGTCCGTGCAACCCGATCCAATGCATTTATGTATTTGTTGCGGTCCGTGCAACCCAATCTAATGCACTTATTTATTTGTTTAAATATGTCATATGTTCAAAAGGCTCAAATAATATTTTCTTCCTTCAATATTTCGCCCTTTTCACTTGTAAGGGTTACAACTCTCAAACCGTAAGTTGGATTTATGCCCGTAAAGTCTCAAGTTGTCGAGAACATAGTAATCTAGAACTTTTGTTCATCACACACTTTCAAATTCCTTACTGATTTGTACAGTTTTTACGTTATACATTCTGCCCTTTCAGATTTCGGTTAATCCGAGGCAAAAATTTTAAACAGTGCTAAATCTCAAACCGTAAGTCGGATTTATCCCCGTAAAGTCTCAAACTGTCGAGGACAGAGTAATCTATAACTTTTATTCAGCACAATCTTTCATATGCTTTACTTATTTGTACAGTTTTTACGTTATACATTCTATCCTTCCAGACTTTGGTTGATCCGAGGCAGAATGTTTAAATAGCGATAACTCTCAAACCGTAAGTCGGATTTATCCCCGTAAAATCTCACACTGTCAAGGATAGAGTAATATATAACTTTTATTCAGAACAATATTTCATATTCATTACCAATTTGTACACTTTTTACGTTATACATTCTGCCCTTCCAGATTTCGGTTGATCCGAGGCAGAACGTTTAAGCAGAGATAACTCTCAAACCGTATGTCAGATTTATCCCCGTAAAGTTTCAAACTGTCCGTAACAGAAATATGTACAACTCTGTAAAATTTCATCCAATTCTAAAAAGTATAGCCCAGTATAACAGATTACAATTGCACAATCCAAACTAGTTATTAATCAATCATAAATTTCATGCTCATTCTTTCAATAACCGGATTATATTCTAACATGTATTGTAACTTAAAAATAAAGGATTTTACTAAGAACTTTGAGTGAGAAAACTCACCTTTGTTGCTTCGTAATTGCGAATGAACTTTAACTTCAACCAAACCTTTTTGGGACTCCTTAGTAACTCTCTTTAATCTCTTTTCTTTTCTTTTCTGAGTTTTGTTTCTGATTTTCTTGTATCTCCCTTTTTGTTGTATTGTATATTTGATGTATTGTATCGTGTGTGTGTGTGTGTGTTGTATTTGTAACCAAGTGCAGAAAGTGCCCATGATAAATGGGATGTGAGGGAGTTATGGGAAATGGAGGAGTTAAGGTGAGTGAGGTGTTGTGTCGTGTGTGTTGTGTTATTTATTTTTTTTTTTTAAATTTTACAGGACTTTACATTCTCCCCTCCTTAAACAACATTCGTCCTCGAATGTGAGTGAGGTCGTAACCCATGCACATAGACATGCAAACTGCACACACATGAAACACAACATCCAAGACTTTACAGAAGAGGATTCGTCTGTGAAGGCCTCTTCATAGTTAACGACATGTCTGTATTACGTACAAGCAATAACATTGAAGCTTCTTCTTACTTGCTTGAGTCCTTTAATTTATGGCATCATAGATTAGGACATGTCAACTACAAGTCCATTCAAAGGTAGGTAAAGTTGGAGTTGTTGCCGTCTATCAACGTAAACCCTCAACATAAGTGTGAGGTGTGCGTAGAGGCAAAACTCACAAAGCTTCCTTTTCGATCCGTCGAAAGTAATACCTCTCCTCTAGAACTTATTCACATAGATATATGTGATTTGAAGTTTGCACAAACTATAGGGGGGAACAAGTACTTTGTGACATTCATTGATGATAGCACAAGGTATTGTTACATTTACTTGTTGAAAAGTAAAGATGAAGCATTTGAAGCGTTCCGGCGTTACAAAGCAGAAGCTGAGAACCAACTAAGCATGCAGATTAAATTCATTCGTAGCGATAGAGTAGGAGAATATGTAGCGCCATTTGAGGAATATTGTGCCGAATCGGGCATTGTTCATCAAACGACGGCTCCATACTCACCTCAGTCGAACGGTGTGACGGAATGTAAGAACCGCACATTGAAGGAAATGATGAATGCCTTGCTCATCAATTTCAGTCTTCCCTAAAACATGTGGGGAGAAGCCGTCCTTACCGCTAATATGATTCTTAACAGAATCCCACATAAGGGTAAGGACAAAACTCCATATGAATCATGGAAGGGAAAGAAACCCACCTATAAATATTTAAAGGTGTGGGGTTGTTTGGCAAAGGTCGAAGTACCCAAGATAAAGCATGTCAAGATTGGGCCTAAGACTGTAGATTGCATTTTCATTGGATATGCAAATAACAGTAGTGCTTATCTCTTCTTAGTGCATAAGTCAGATATTCTAGATATCCACGGGGGTACAATCATGGAATCAAGGAATGCTCAATTCTTTGAAGATACCTTTCCTAGAAAGGAAAAAGACATAACCTCTCGCAAACGAAGTTATGAACAAAGCTCTCAGGAACCGGGAGTCGTTGACTGCCCGGATCTAGATGGTTCAGATCTAGTGGACCTCGAAGTGGCTGAATATCCGGAATATAGTGTTCCAGACTCTCAGAACTTGGAGACTCCAGAGATGGAACTAAGGCGAAGTAAAAGGGTCAAGAAGGATAAATCCTTCGGTCCTGACTTTGTAGCCTATATGGTTGATGATGAACCAAGGACAATTGCTGAAGCTTTGTCAACTCCAGAGGCACTGCTCTGGAAAGAAGCTATTGAGAGTGAAATAGACTCCATTCTGTATAACCATACTTGGGAGTTGGTTGATCTTCCTCAGGGAAATAAATCGTTGGGTTGTAAATGGATACTCAAACGGAAGTATAAAGCAGATGGGTCTATAGATAAGTACAAGGCCAGGTTGATAGTCAAGGGCTATCGACAGAAAGAAGGCCTTGACTATTTTGACACGTACTCCCCGGTGTCTCGGATGATGTCTATACGGGTATTCATTGCGATCGCAGCGTTGTGTGACCTTGAGATACATCAAATGGATGTCAAGACAACCTTTCTAAATGGTGATTTGGAAGAAGAAATCTATATGAAACAACCCGAGAGGCATGTGGTTCCATGGCAAGAGAAGAAAGTTTGTCGACTTGTCAAATCTCTGTACGGGCTGAAACAAGCCCCGAAGCAATGACATGATAAAATTGATAGTACTCTGCTATCGAAGGATTTCGCCATTAATGAGTGTGACAAATGTGTCTACATGAAAGGTAACTCTGATTCGTTCGTCATAATATGTATGTATGTAGACGACATGTTGATCACAGGGAGCAGTCCTAGCATGATTCTAGAGACTAAGAACATGTTGAAACAATGCTTCGACATGAAGGATATGAGTATCACAGATGTCATCTTAGGGATAAAGATCTCTAAGACATCTGCGGACTGGTCTTATCTCAGTCTCAGTATATCGAGGATGTGTTGAGAAAGTTTGGGATGTTTGACAGTTCGCCTATAAAGGCACCACTGGATAGAAATCAAAAGCTTGATAAAAATCGTGGTGCACCCGTATGCCAGGAGCAATATGCACAGGTGATTGGTAGTTTGATATACATAACAAACTGCACCCGACCTGATATTGCTTATGCAGTCAACAAGTTGGCTAGATTTACCTGTAATCTGAGTAATGATTATTGGAAGGCGTTGAATCGGGTACTACGATACCTGAAATACATGCTAACTTACGGGTTACATTATTCGAGATATCCAACTGTACTAGAGGGGTACAGTGAGGCAAACTGGATATCTGATATAAAGAACACCAAGTCCACAAGTGGCTTCACGACTTCTTAGAGGATGTTTCTTGTTGGGACAAACCCGTACCTTCTGTAATAATCCACTGTGACAGTCAGTGGGCTCTAGAAAGGGAACAAAGTTCTATGTACGATGGAAAGTCTCGTCATATTCAACGGAGACATAAGACCGTTAGACAGCTGATCACCACGGGTATAATATCCATTGATTACATAAAGTCAAAGGATAACATAGCGGACCCGCTGATAAAGGGCTTACCCAAAGATCAGATGTTCTGCCTGTTTAGGGGAATGGGCTTAAAACCCAAGGTATAAGGACCAATACGGTGGTAACCCAACCTTACTGGCTGGAGATCCCAGGAATTAGGCTCATTGGGAAAACTAAGTTGTAAAGGTTCAGTTGATCGCTTCGGTGGAAACATGAGCACTTCGGATAGTGATTTCTGTAACGAAACACCAAATCCAAAGCCGTTCCCGCGATAGACTATAAGTGCTATTTGCAGTGTGGGTGAAGGTTAAGTTTCCAAAACCTATAATGATCCTCACCGGTTGAGGTTGGGTTTGGGGAAACTTTTAATGGTTCCTAACACTTGTAAAGTGGGTTATAGCAAGATATCTTGTAAGAGACCAGCTATTTAAGTGTGAGGACAGGCCGCCTCAAATGAACGCACTTAAGAATCCAAGAAGTGTCCACGGCCACAACGGTCAAAATATTACGAAAAACTGAGTAAAGGAAATTGTTGTGCTGGTACCGTTGACTTGGCTTACACTAAACACTGATGGTTCAAGACATCACGTTCACCGCGTAGTAAGTAAGTCCGATGGTATTCAACTATGGAAGGTTCAAAGTGTATGCTACCTATCCAGATGCAACATCGGTCCGCTGAAAGATTGCTGAAAAAAGGCACCATGTGTGTGCGCCAAAATCTCTTTCAAGAAGAGATTGTTGAAAATTTACTAATGTGGAATTAAGTATATCCCATTAATTTGTGACTCGGACAATTGGGACCCGCACGTCAGAAACGTCGTTTCCACACTAGTGCACACGTAGTGCCAAGTATCGCAAATTTTATTAGTGAAAGAGATATTGGTACGTATGTAATACGTTTGAGACATAGAATTATGGACGGTTATTTGTCAAATGACAATGTATTCCACTTTGGTAAAAGAAGGAAGAAGTGTGCAAAGTGTAAGATGAAACGAGTCGGAAATCGCCGCGGAGCCGTGAAGGGCCGCGGCGCAGCCCCGTTAGAGCCGAGGCACCGGAGCACCGCGGCGCTATTTGGGTGGCCAGTCACTGGAGTCGCGGCGCTAATTCACAGAGCCGCGGCGCTTCGGAAGCAGAATGCTGCGACAGAAAGTTGGAAAGTTCTGACCTTTGGGCTAGTTTTGGAGCATTGATTCTCCATTACTTGGCACATGAATTCAGCCATTATTTGGCTGAATGTAACCCCTCTAGTAAGTGTCATTACATGGCTATTGAAGGTCATTAGTTGGCTAGTTGAGGGGTTTTCTCGTTACACTATAAATTGAGGCCTTTGACTCAATTGAAGAACACTACACAACACTTAGAAAATACTCCAGAATTTTCTGAATTCATCTTCTTTCTCTCTACCAAAGTTACCATACTCAAAGTTCTTCAAGAGTAACACTTGAGTTTCCTTTGCTCAATTGTTAAGTTGTTGATGTATCTTGGGAGACTATTGTCCGACAATGTAAAAGGGGATATACGGGGCAATCTTATCTTAAAGGCAGAGTGTCATCACTTGACTCAGCAAATCACACAAACAGTTTGTTAAGTTCTTGATTTCCAGTTTATTGTAATATTTAGTTTATCATTTCTTACCATCGTAATAGTTACTTAATTCCCGTTTGCTGCAACAATTGTATCCCAACAAAATGTGCTCAAGACCAACTCGGAAATACAGAGGATTCAGATCCAATTGTGCAAGCAGCAGATATCGTGATTGGCCCTTCAGCGAGTAGAACTGATGTGGCTAAGAAGCTCATTCTCAGCCCCAAAGCCCCAGAGAATCTGACATTCGTGAGTGGATTTGTAGTACAAGTAGATAAAGAAACTATGCAAGCATCAGAGAAGAAAGAAAATCCATCGGTAGAAGACCCAGTTGTACCTGCTCCAAGTAACCATGTGGAAGAATAATAGGGTGAATCTCTTCAAAAACAGTAGGGTGGCATCGCATGGTATGAAATTAGAGTATATTCCTCCTTTAGTTGTTAATGGTGAGACTGAAGTTCAATTACTAGAAGTGGATGTGAAACCTGAAGAAGAGAAATGAAAATGTGCTTTAATTGCCTACTTTATTGGGGAGAGGCCGGGATACAATGCTATGTCCTGATATATTTTCCAGTATTGGGCATCTGTTGCTGATCCTGTATTGTATCTTTATGACGATGGTATTATATAATTAAGTTTTTGAATGTTGAACATATGCATGAATTGCTATATGCAGGGCCTTATACCATAATAATAAACCCATAATTTTGAAGTCCTAGACTATGCACTTTGATCTCAGTACTGAGTTTATGTCTGAGATTCTCCTATGGGTCAATTTTCCTAAGCTATAATTGAATTGTTATGGATATGGTTCATTGAGTAGGATTGCGAGTGCAATGGTATCTCCTTTGTTTGCAGATGAATGTACAATGCAACAAACCAGGATTTGCTATGCTCGCATGCTAATTGAGGTTAATGTTACTAAGCTCCTCCCATCTACTATTAAGGTTAGAGATCACAATGGGCAACTGATATGCCAAGTTGTAGAGTATGAGTGGAAACCTGAATTTTGTCTCAAGTGTCAAAAAGTGGACATGTCTGTAAGGAGAAGCCACCTGCTCCAAAACCTGACCCAGTAAGGAAATGGAAACATGGAGCACAAGTTACTCAAGAATGGCAATCCAAAGGGGTGGTTATCCTAGAGGAGTCACAGAACGCAATTATACCTAGCGTTCCACATAATAGTGAGACTGTCGTGAAGCAATCCAAGCCTTAGGAAGGGGTACAAAATGAGAAGAATGTAGCCAGTACCTTCACAGGAAGACAGGAGAAACAAACTGCTCCTAGAAATCCTCCTATAAGTCTTACTACTGTAACTAGCCCTGAGTTTAATCTTACAAATTTCCCAGTGCTTCTAACTGTGTTTACCAAGAATGGTTTTGAGATTCTATATAAGGGGAAATGTGATGTTTCTGCACTGCCTCTAGATAGAGGTGGAACTCCCCTAACAGTTTAATGTGGTGGTTATTTTGGAACATTAGAGGAATAAATAAGAGATATAAGCAGAAGGAGTTTAAATAGTACCTCAAGAATAAAAGGACCAGGCTAGCAGGTATTGTAGAAACTAGAGTAAAGGAGCACAATATGGTAAAGAGACTGCAGAATATTGCACCAGGTCGGGATATCTATGCAAACTACCAGGATGCTGTTAATGGTAGGATATGGTTCATATAGGATTCCAATAGCTTTGAGGTTACCCTCAAGCATAGTACTGCTCAACTTGTGCACTGTTTGGTGAAAGATAGAGTCAATGATCATAAATTCTTCATTTCTGTGACTTATGGGTTCAATATTATGGACCAAAGGAGCAGATTATAGAATGACTTGATCATCTTAAGTTAAGGTATTTTCCAACCTTGGCTGCTAGCAGGTGATTTTAATGTAGTTCTGTCCCCACATGAGAGACAAGGTGGTATTCCCATTACAATGGCTGAAATACAAAATTATACTGACTGTATTCACCAAGCTGCACTTCATGAATTACCTTGGCATGGAGATTACTATACTTGGTAAAATAAACAGATGGGTGCAAACAGGATCACTAGTAGAATTGATAGGGTTTTAGGCAACTTTGAATGGATGGTCTAATGGGTAAAAGTAATGACCAGCTATGATATGCCTTACATCTCAGATCATGCTCCAATGACCATAAAGTTGCAGACTCATCAGGGCCCTAAGAGAATTCCTTTCAAGTTCTTTAATGTGTGGGCTGAGCATAAGGATTTTGAACAGATTGTGGGGAGAACCTGACAGCAAAGAATGGACACTCATAGAATGAAGGATGTGTAGAAAACGTAACAGAAGATAAAGCCTGGATTGAAACAGTAGAGTTAGTTTATGTTCAGGAGAAATTAACTTCTCAGCCTAGTGATTCATGGATAAACCAATAAAGATCTCATCTCCTTAACCTTGAGATGTGGTTGCTGATGGAAGAAAATGCTCTGAAGCAAAAATCAAAGGCTAGATGAATTAAGCTAGGGATGCAAATAATAAATATTTGTCAGTAATCAGTGAAGAGAGAAGTCATAGAAAGCAAATATTGGAGATCACCTCTCTCTTACTGGCGAAAAGTTTCAAGAACCAAAGAAAATCAAGGAAGAATTTGTCAACTTATATAAAAGTTGTTGGGAGTTTTTGCTCTATGGTACTTTATAATGCAGTACGGGAACTATATTACTATTACAAGTATTCGAAAGGATAAACAAAGATTCAATAATTCAACTGGAAATCTGAAAATTACAATAGTTACACAAGAAAACTGGAAATTCCAGTTTTGTAGAAGATGGAAAAATGGAAATTGTTTTTGCTGAGTCGAGTGTAGCACTCTGTCCTTAAGACAATGTTGCCCCGTATGTATCCTTTATACGTCCTGGACAATTTGTCTCCCAAGATAAAACAGCAATGGAACCCTTGAGCAAAGGAAACTCAAGAGCTACCGTGAAGAATATTGAGTAACGAAATGATGCTCGGAAGTTGTAGGAAGAAAACTATTTTCGGTTGTGTATTTTCGTGCACTGTTTTTGGTGTTCTCTTTTGTCATTCTTGGTGCTCAACAATGGTGTAAGGGGGTGTTTATATAGGTGAGGGAGGGGCTGAAAACTCGCCTCCATAATAGCCAAATAATGGCCATTATGGAGGTAGTAAAGCCACCAACATAAATGGTGAAAGACCAACGGATTTGGCCATTATAGGAGGAGTAATTCAGCCAAAATAAATGGCTGAATTGAGTGCTTGGCAATCGCTTTGACCTCCAGATTCGGAAACTTGAGGGACCAAACCGCACATCTTGAAACTTCGGGGACCAAATCGTACATCCGAAAGAATTCTCGGTCCGAATCGTACATCCGGAAACTTCGGGATCAAACTGTACTTTCTGGCAAAGTTTTCTGGCCCAAAAAGATAATATCAGAAGACCCACAGCCTACGACCCGGAACTCGGAACTCGGAACCGGACGGGCGGGCGGCGGCGGCGCGCGTGTGGTCTTTCCTCGAACCGAAGCACATCTAGGTCCTCCCTCCTTTAAACACATGGGATACCCCTTGGGGTCCCAAACCCCAAACCAATTTCGAATCTTATATACACAACACTTCTTTCTTCCTCTACCGATGAGGGAGAATTACACACAATACCACACTTTCCATGCTTCAAACACCTTACTTCGTGAACCAATATCTCTTTCATTTCTCAATGAAATTTGACGATTCTTGGCCCTACGGTTATCTACGTACTTAGTAGATCATGCATGTGTGAAGAACCGGATTCTCCAACATACGTTACACTAGTGTTTAAACCGTTAAAGTTGGTCGGCCGCAACTCCCGCCAAAGGCAAATTTCCAACAATCCCCTCTTGAAAGATTTTGGCGCACTCACATGGTGTCTTTTCATTTCCAAAGCAATATTTCAGCGGACCGATGTTGCATAAGGAGAGGTAGCCTCGGCTTTGAACCTTCCATAGTTGAATACCATCGGACTTTACTTTGCGCGCGGTGAACGTGATGTCTTGAACCGTCGGTGTTTAGTGTAAGCCAAGACAACGGTACCAACACAACAAATTCCCGTACTCTCTTCTTCGTAATGTTTTGTCCGTTTTGGCCATGGACAACGTCTTGGATTCTTAAGTGCGTTCAATTTGAGGCGGCCCGTCCTCGCACTTAAATAGGTGGTCTCCTACAAGGTATCCTGCTATACCCCACTTCACAAGTGTTAGGAACCATTAAAAGTTTCCCAAAGACCTAACCTCAATCGTTGAGGATCATTACGAGTTCGAAAACTTAACCTTTACCCATACTGCAGATAGCACTTAACGTCTATCGCGGGAACGGCTTTGGATTTGGTGTTTCTTTTCAGAAATCACTATCCGAAGTGCTCATGCTTCCACCGAAGCGATCAACCGAACCTTTACAACTTAGTTTTCCCATTGAACCAAATTACCGGGATCTCCAGTTCGTAAGGTTGGGTTTCCACCGTATTGGTCCGTATATTTTGGGTTTTAAGCCCATTCCCTAGACAAGCGAGAACACTTGATCTCTCGGGTAAACAAGGAAGTGACACCCGTGATGATCAAGCGCCATACGGTCTTATGTCTCCGACAAATCCCGACAGATATGTCCAGACGCCGTCATCCGTGTCCTTCCTAAAGCCGACCGGCTAGCCACAATGTAGAACCGTCGAAGGCACGGGTTTCTCCCAATAAGGGACGTCCTCTAATGAGTCATGAAGTTACTCAACTTCTTTCATGCTTTGTATAAAGCGATAAACTCCGATACCATCATGAATCGGTCGATGCAAGTTTGCTTAGAGGATTTTCCAAGAACCACCATACACATTTACTTGTGGCTTTGGTGTTCTTCGGATCCGATGTCCGCTTTGCATCACCGTGTTCTCTCGAACCGCTGGACATCCGTAATACTATAATCCGTAGATAAGCGAATAATTCGGATATCGTCATATCCGACTTAACGCCTTCTATTGATCATGTATTAAGATCATCGTGAACCTTAGTTCAACCGATCTGTTTGTTGGACGATACCTGTGTCGATTGTAGTGTGTACAATACATTGAACTACACGTGACCGAGCATATCGCTCCTTGTCTATGGGTGCACCATGATTCCAATCAGTTCTATGATTCATATCCATTGGTGGCTTCAACGAGACCGTCAACTATCGACCGATCCGTTAGATGTCTTAGAAATCCAATTCCAAAGATGTCATCGTGATACTCATATCTTTCATATCGAGACTTTGTTTCAATATGATTTTCACTCTAAGACCGTTGGTTTTCCAACTGTTGGCTTTCTAACTTCAGATTCAATGTTTTTGTGATCAGATTCATTGTTTCGTTTTATCCGAGACTTTCAGACCAAAATGTTAACATTTCGTGGACCAAAATGAAAGTTCGGAAGAAGCCCAACAGTTCAAACAAACCAATCCTGATTCTCTTCTTCCAACTCTCCGGTTGGGAAGGCTGTTTCAACATCCATGCCACGCAGGACTGCAATGGCCCTAGATGTTAAGCTACTCACAAGGGAGCACATTTTACAACCCAAAGATTCTTTTCCCGGAGGAAGATCAACCATTACACACGTATGGTTCCATATGATGGAATCTATTTCTCTCTTTAGCTTCTTTCCAAAGCAGTGCTTTTGGAGATGACAATTCTTTGTCAATTGTCCATGGTTCGTTCTCAACCATACAAGCTAGAAGGACTGGAACAAGTCTTTGTCCCCTCTTTGCTCCGTCTTGGTTCAACATCTAGAATCCCTGAGTTCTGCAGATCTGGAATATTAAGTTCCGGACAGACAGCAACTTTCGAGTCATGAAGATACGGAACGTCTAGTTCGGACAGTCGAGCCCTCGCGGGTTCTTGTTAACCTTGAGCAATTACTCCTTTTTCTTTTTCCAAGGAAAGTTATCTCCAAAGAATTCAGCATTCTTTGACGCCAAGAGGCGATCAACACTATCGTTATTTGCGGATCCGGTGGATATGCAATCTACGATCTTAGGTTGAACTTGACCTGTTTCGGTAGCCCATCTTTTACCAAGCTACCCCTCATAATTTGGGCGTACGACTTCGCGCTTGGCTAACACCATTAGACTGAGGTGAGAAATGAACATTCGTTTAATGAACGATGCTTCACATTCTCCCCCTCTATCACTACGAATTTCTCAATCCGTAGGCTTAGTTGATTTTCAACTTCTGCTTTGTAGGCTTCAACAACTTCATCTTTGCTTTTCAATAAACAAAGGATTCCATACGTTGTACCATCATCAATGAAGATCACAACGTACTTGTCTCCCCCCTCTATTTTGTATAAACTTCAAATCACCCAAGTAGGTGTGACTAAGTTCTAGAGGAGCGGTGCTTCTTTCGCTATTCCCTTGACGGAATTTGGAAAGGTGATTTTGCCTCTTCGTCTACCTCACATTCATTTTGAGGGTTTATGTCGACAGTAGGCAACAATCTCAACATCATTAGCTTTTGAATGACTTGCTATTTAACGTGTCTTAATCTATGATGTCATAGATGCACGGATTACAATATATCATTCATTTGGCTATAGACATATTGTACCACTGTTAGTTATTACGGACCTGTTGGACTAGTCTCAAATCAGATTTGACCAACAACGTCCTTTAACCAAGTTAGGAACATGTATCACCTCTTTTAGAGTGATCTCATTCCTTGAGGTCCTATTGAGGACAACCTCTCCAGCCCCTTTGATTTTAGAGGTGGCGTTGCTTCACATGAACAACCTTTTGCCCGTGGTTAGGGCGTAACCGGATCATATGTGATCTCGATACTCGGGTCCACTCTAGTTGCTTTGGCAGACTGAGTGTCCAATTTCTTTTCTGCCTTTATTTAGGCCTTCAGATCATTTAGGACCTGGAAACTCTGGCCCACCTTACTAGGTGTCCATTACTTTTCCTATGAAATGAATTCTGGCACCACTCCAGTCGCCCGGAGGCTTTATATGACTGAGTTTCCAATATCATCATATCAAAGGAATTTTGGCCAACTCCAGTCGCCCGGAGGCTTTGTATGACTGAGTGTCCAATATGATCCTATCAAAGGAATTTTGGCCCACTCTAGTCGCCGGAGGCTTTGTATGACCGAGTGTCCAATATCATCCTATGAAGGATCTTCTCGTCAAATAATATGACAGGCTCAACGTCATTAACTTTTAGACTTCTTCCGTTATGATTGGCGCCCGATAATTCTTGGCGCTTACTTAAGAGTGGTAACGATTTTTCGCACGATCGGTGGATCTTACTCCCTTGTATGTGCGACATACTTTACACACTTTTAATTATTACATTTAAAAGAACGAATCTTTTTAAGTCGTTTACAAAATCCAATCTTTAAACGGAAAAGAAGATGAGATTAAACTTCTGATTTGTTAAAGCATAAGGAATATAAATTATTTTCATATTCCTCCTTACTTTAATCCATTTTTAATCAGACATAATTTAATCTTTATTCTTGACAAGTAAGAAAAATACTTATCATTTAATCCTTATTCTTGACAAGTAAGAAAAATACTTATTCCAATTTCGGATTCTGGCTCACTTCAGTCACTTCATCAGACTGAGTGTCCATTTCCTTCTCACCATTATTCGGATCCTTTGTCTGGGACAGATATAGGCCTTCTGCAACAAGATAGAATAACATCTTCACTCTTCTCCTCTTGTCCCAGTTGACATCCTCAGGCTCTCGTGAGCGCTTGTTTCCACCAGTCTTGGTAGCGGTGACACCATGAATACGTTCATCATCATCACTCTCTTCTACCAGAAAACCATTGCCATATCCAGATTTGGTCACACAACTTTTGACCGACATCTTTCGAACACTAATAGTAATACAATACAATATTGTCTTAAGTTGTTGGGAGTTTTTGCTCTATGGTACTTTATAATGCAGTACGGGAATTATATTACTATTACAAGTATTCGAAAGGATAAACAAAGATTCAATAATTCAACTGGAAATCTGAAAATTACAATAGTTACACAAGAAAACTGGAAATTCCAGTTTTGTAGAAGATGGAAAAATGGAAATTGTTTTTGCTGAGTCGAGTGTAGCACTCTGTCCTTAAGACAATATTGCCCCGTATGTATCCTTTATACGTCCTGGACAATTTGTCTCCCAAGATAAAACAGCAATGGAACCCTTGAGCAAAGGAAACTCAAGAGCTACCGTGAAGAATATTGAGTAACGAAATGATGCTCGGAAGTTGTAGGAAGAAAACTGTTTTCGGTTGTGTATTTTCGTGCACTGTTTTTGGTGTTCTCTTTTGTCATTCTTGGTGCTCAACAATGGTGTAAGGGGGTGTTTATATAGGTGAGGGAGGGGCTGAAAATCGCCTCCATAATAGCCAAATAATGGCCATTATGGAGGTAGTAAAGCCACCAACATAAATGGTGAAAGACCAACGGATTTGGCCATTATAGGAGGAGTAATTCAGCCAAAATAAATGGCTGAATTGAGTGCTTGGCAAATCGCTTTGACTGTCAGATTCTCGGAAACTTGAGGGACCAAACCGCACATCTTGAAACTTCGGGGACCAAAGCGTACATCCGAAAGAATTCTCGGTCCGAACCGTACATCCGGAAACTTCGGGATCAAGCGTACTTACGGCAAAGTTTTCGGCCCAAAAAGATAATATCGAAGACCCACGCCCACGACCGGAACTCGGAACTCGGAGCCGGACGGGCGGGCGGCGGCGGCGCGCGTGTGGTCTTTCCTCGAACCGAAGCACATCTAGGTCCTCCCTCCTTTAAACACATGGGATACCCCTTGGGGTCCCAAACCCCAAACCAATTTCGAATCTTATATACACAACACTTCTTTCTTCCTCTACTACCGATGAGGGAGAATTACACACAATACCACACTTTCCATGCTTCAAACACCTTACTTCGTGAACCAATATCTCTTTCATTTCTCAATGAAATTTGACGATTCTTGGCCCTACGGTTATCTACGTACTTAGTAGATCATGCATGTGTGAAGAACCGGATTCTCCAACATACGTTACACTAGTGTTTAAGCCGTTAAAGTTGGTCGGCCGCAACTCCCGCCAAAGGCAAATTTCCAACAATCCCCTCTTGAAAGAGATTTTGGCGCACTCACATGGTGTCTTTTCATTTCCAAAGCAATATTTCGGCGGACCGATGTTGCATAAGGAGAGGTAGCCTCGGCTTTGAACCTTCCATAGTTGAATACCATCGGACTTACTTTGCGCGGTGAACGTGATATCTTGAACCGTCGTGTTTAGTGTAAGCCAAGACAACGGTACCAACACAACAAATTCCCGTACTCTCTTCTTCGTAATGTTTTGTCCGTTTTGGCCATGGACAACGTCTTGGATTCTTAAGTGCGTTCAATTTGAGGCGGCCCGTCCTCGCACTTAAATAGGTGGTCTCCTACAAGGTATCCTGCTATACCCCACTTCACAAGTGTTAGGAACCATTAAAAGTTTCCCAAAGACCTAACCTCTGTTGTTGAGGATCATTACAGTTCGAAAACTTAACCTTTACCCATACCGCAGATAGCACTTAACGTCTATCGCGGGAACGGCTTTGGATTTGGTGTTTCTTTTCGAAATCACTATCCGAAGTGCTCATGCTTCCACCGAAGCGATCAACTCGAACCTTTACAACTTAGTTTTCCCATTGAACCAAATTACCGGGATCTCCAGTTCGTAAGGTTGGGTTTCCTTTGTATTGGTCCGTATATTTTGGGTTTTAAGCCCATTCCCCTAGACAAGCGAACACTTGATCTCTACGGGTAAACAAGGAAGTGACACCCGTGATGATCAAGCGCCATACGGTCTTATGTCTCCGACAAATCCCGATGAGATATGTCCAGACGCCGTCATCCGTGTCCTTCCTAAAGCCGACCGGCTAGCCACAAGTGTAGAACCGCTGAAGGCACGGGTTTCTCCCAATAAGGGACGTCCTCTAATGAGTCATGAAGTTACTCAACTTCTTTCATGCTTTGTATAAAGCGATAAACTCCGATACCATCATGAATCGGTCGATGCAAGTTTGCTTAGAGGATTTTCCAAGAACCACCATACACATTTACTTGTGGCTTTGGTGTTCTTCGATCCGATGTCCGGTTTGCATCTTGTGTTCTCTCGTAACATTTGGACATCCGAATACTATAATCCGTAGATAAGCGAATAATTCGGATATCGTCATATCCGACTTAACGCCTTCTATTGATCATGTATTAAGATCATCAGTGAACCTTAGTTCAATCGATCTATTTGTTGGACGATACCTGGTCGATTGTAGTGTGTACAATACATTGAACTACACGTGACCGAGCATATCGCTCCTTGTCTATGGGTGCACCATGATTCCAATCGGTTCTATGATTCATATCCATTGGTGGCTTCAACGAGACTCGTCAACTATCGACCGATCCGTTAGATGTCTTAGAAATCCAATTCCAAAGATGTCATCTGTGATACTCATATCTTTCATATCGAGACTTTGTTTCAATATGATTTTCACTCTAAGACCGTTGGTTTTCCAACTGTTGGCTTTCTAACTTCGATTCAATGTTTTTGTGATCGATTCATTGTTTCGTTTTATCCGAGACTTTCGGGACCAAAATGTTAACATTTCGGGGACCAAAATGAAAGTTCGGGGAAGAAGCCCAACAGTTCAAACAAACCAATCCCGATTCTCTTCTTCCAACTCTCCGGTTGGGAAGGTCGTTTCAACATCCATGCCACGCAGATCGCAATGGCCCTAGATGTTAAGCTACTCACAAGGAGCACATTTTACAACCCAAAGATTCTTTTCCGGAGGAAGATCAACCATTACACACGTATGGTTCCATATGATGGAATCTATTTCTCTCTTTAGCTTCTTTCCAAAGCGGTGCTTTTGGAGATGACAATTCTTTGTCAATTGTCCATGGTTCGTTCTCAACCATACAAGCTAGAAGGACGGAACAAGTCTTTGTCCCCTCTTTGCTCCGTCTTGGTTCAACATCTAGAATCCCCGAGTTCTCGCAGATCCGGAATATTAAGTTCCGGACAGACAAACAACTTTCGAGTCATGAAGATACGGAACGTCTAGTTCGGACAAGTCGAGCCCTCGCGGGTTCTTGTTAACCTTGAGCAATTACTCCTTTTTCTTTTTCCAAGGAAAGTTATCTCCAAAGAATTCAGCATTCTTTGACGCCAAGAGGCGATCAACACTATCGTTATTTGCGGATCCGGTGGATATGCAATCTACGATCTTAGGTTGAACTTGACTGTTTCGGTAGCCCATCTTTTACCAAGCTACCCCTCATAATTTGGGCGTACGACTTCGCGCTTGGCTAACACCATTAGATCGAGGTGAGAAAATGAACATTCGTTTAATGAACGATGCTTCACATTCTCCCCTCTATCACTACGAATTTCTCAATCCGTAGGCTTAGTTGATTTTCAACTTCTGCTTTGTAGGCTTCAACAACTTCATCTTTGCTTTTCAATAAACAAAGGATTCCATACGTTGTACCATCATCAATGAAGATCACAACGTACTTGTCTCCCCCCTCTATTTTGTATAAACTTCAAATCACCCAAGTAGGTGTGACTAAGTTCTAGAGGAGTGGTGCTTCTTTCGCTATTCCCTTGACGGAATTTGGAAAGGTGATTTTGCCTCTTCGTCTACCTCACATTCATTTTGAGGGTTTATGTCGACAGTAGGCAACAATCTCAACATCATTAGCTTTTGAATGACTTGCTATTTAACGTGTCTTAATCTATGATGTCATAGATGCACAGATTACAATATATCATTCATTTGGCTATAGACATATTGTACCACTGTTAGTTATTACGGACCTGTTGGACTAGTCTCAAATCAGATTTGACCAACAACGTCCTTTAACCAAGTTAGGAACATGTATCACCTCTTTTAGAGTGATCTCATTCCTTGAGGTCCTATTGAGGACAACCTCTCCAGCCCCTTTGATTTTAGAGGTGGCGTTGCTTCACATGAACAACCTTTTGCCCGTGGTTAGGGCGTAACCGGATCATATGTGATCTCGATACTCGGGTCCACTCTAGTTGCTTTGGCAGACTGAGTGTCCAATTTCTTTACTGCCTTTATTTAGGCCTTCAGATCATTTAGGACCTGGAAACTCTGGCCCACCTTACTAGGTGTCCATTACTTTTCCTATGAAATGAATTCTGGCACCACTCCAGTCGCCCGGAGGCTTTATATGACTGAGTTTCCAATATCATCATATCAAAGGAATTTTGGCCAACTCCAGTCGCCCGGAGGCTTTGTATGACTGAGTGTCCAATATGATCCTATCAAAGGAATTTTGGCCCACTCTAGTCGCCCGGAGGCTTTGTATGACTGAGTGTCCAATATCATCCTATGAAGGATCTTCTGTCAAATAATATGACAGGCTCAACGTCATTAACTTTTAGACTTCTTCCGTTATGATTGGCGCCCAGATAATTCTTGGCGCTTACTTAAGAGTGGTAACAGTTTTCGCACAGTCAGTGGATCTTACTCCCTTGTATGTGCGACATACTTTACACACTTTTAATTATTACATTTAAAAGAACGAATCTTTTTAAGTCGTTTACAAAATCCAATCTTTAAACGGAAAAGAAGATGAGATTAAACTTCTGATTTGTTAAAGCATAAGGAATATAAATTATTTTCATATTCCTCCTTACTTTAATCCATTTTTAATCAGACATAATTTAATCTTTATTCTTGACAAGTAAGAAAAATACTTATCATTTAATCCTTATTCTTGACAAGTAAGAAAAATACTTATTCCAATTTCGGATTCTGGCTCACTTCAGTCACTTCATCAGACTGAGTGTCCATTTCCTTCTCACCATTATTCGGATCCTTTGTCTGGGACAGATATAGGCCTTCTGCAACAAGATAGAATAACATCTTCACTCTTCTCCTCTTGTCCCAGTTGACATCCTCGGCTCTCGTGAGCGCTTGTTTCCACCGAGTCTTGGTAGCGGTGACACCATGAATACGTTCATCATCATCACTCTCTTCTACCGAAAACCATTGCCATATCCGATTTGGTCACACAACTTTTGACCGACATCTTTCGAACACTAATAGTAATACAATACAATATTGTCTTAAGTTGTTGGGAGTTTTTGCTCTATGGTACTTTATAATGCAGTACGGGAATTATATTACTATTACAAGTATTCGAAAGGATAAACAAAGATTCAATAATTCAACTGGAAATCTGAAAATTACAATAGTTACACAAGAAAACCGGAAATTCCAGTTTTGTAGAAGATGGAAAAATGGAAATTGTTTTTTTTGAGTCGAGTGTAGCACTCGTCCTTAAGACAATATTGCCCCGTATGTATCCCTTTATACGTCCCGGACAATTTGTCTCCCAAGATAAAACAAAGCAATGGAACCCTTGAGCAAAGGAAACTCAAGAGCTACCGTGAAGAATATTGAGTAACGAAATGATGCTCGGAAGTTGTAGGAAGAAAAACTGTTTTCGGTTGTGTATTTTCGTGCCGTTTTTGGTGTTCTCTTTTGTCATTCTTGGTGCTCAACAATGGTGTAAGGGGGTGTTTATATAGGTGAGGGAGGGGCTGAAAAAGCGCCTCCATAATAGCCAAATAATGGCCATTATGGAGGTAGTAAAGCCACCAACATAAATGGTGAAAGACCAACGGATTTGGCCATTATAGGAGGAGTAATTCAGCCAAAATAAATGGCTGAATTGAGTGCTTGGCAATCGCTTTGACTTTCGTCCGTCCATTCGGAAACTTGAGGGACCAAACCGCACATCTTGAAACTTCGGGGACCAAACTCGTACATCCGAAAGAATTCGGTCCGAATCGTACATCCGGAAACTTCGGGATCAAAGCGTACTTCACGGCAAAGTTTTTCGGCCCAAAAAGATAATATCAGAAGACCCACAGCCCACGACCCGGAACTCGGAACTCGGAACCGGACGGGCGGGCGGCGGCGGCGCGCGTGTGGTCTTTCCTCGAACCGAAGCACATCTAGGTCCTCCCTCCTTTAAACCCCAAACCAATTTCGAATCTTATATACACAACACTTCTTTCTTCCTCTACCGATTAGGGAGAATTACACACAATACCACACTTTCCATGCTTCAAACACCTTACTTCGTGAACCAATATCTCTTTCATTTCTCAATGAAATTTGACGATTCTTGGCCCTACGGTTATCTACGTACTTAGTAGATCATGCATGTGTGAAGAACCGGATTCTCCAACATACGTTACACTAGTGTTTAAGCCGTTAAAGTTGGTCGGTCGCAACTCCCGCCAAAGGCAAATTTCCAACAAAAGTCTGATGGGACCTGCTGCTGTTTCATTGCCTGCTCTTAATAAGCAAACCATGAGGAAGGACCCAACACTAAACCAACAATAAAAACTTAGTTTGTGTGCTGAAGTGAATGCTGAAGAGGTGTATGCTGCATTGAAGACTATTGGAAATGATAAGGCACCAGGTATTGATGGTTATAATGCTTATTTTTAAAAATATCCTGGAACATTATTAAAGGAGATATCACTGCTGTTGTATTGGAATTTTTTACCACTGACATCCTTCATAGTCCAGTGAACTGTACCATAGTCTCCTTGATTCCCGAATCCAACTGTCCTGCCACTGTGAAAGAGTTTAAACCTATTGCATGCTGCTCTGTGTTTTACAAAATTATTTCTAAAATTCTAGCAAGTAGTATCTATGATGTGATTGATTCTGTTATATGTGAGGTCCAAGCAAAGTTTATACATGGTAGGAGAATATCAGATAATATCATCTTAGCTCATGAGCTTCTCAACCAGGTGTATGATAAAATTGATTTGCAAAAGGCTTATGACTCTGTGGAATAGGTGTACTTAGAATAAGTTATGGTGGAATTGGGATTTCCTCATAAGTTCACTTCTTGGGGTATCGCGTGTGTCTAAACTGTAAGTTACTCCATCATTGTGAATGGTGAGTATACCCCCCACCATTTGAAGCTGCTAAGGGGCTTAGGCAAGGAGAAACAATGTCACCTTTTCTATTTGCCATTGCATTAGTAGGAATCTCAATGACTTGAAAAGTTCTCCCGGATTCAAATTTCATCCCTAATGTGCTAAGCTTGGAGTGACCCACTTGTGTTTTGCTGATGACTTATTATTATTCTGTAAAAGAGATCTTAAGTCTGTTCAAGCTATGCAACAATGCTTCCAGGTCTTCTCTGAGGTTTCTGGGCTGCAAGCTAATTTGGATAAAAGTTATATTTATTGTGGAGGGGTTAAACCTGGAATTCAAACTGCTATTACTCAGTATTTGGGGTATACTATGGGATCTTTACCTTTCAAATATCTTGGGATACCCTTGTCCTCAAAGAAACTTTCCATTATGCAATGGTTTCCCCTCATATAAAAGATCACTGCTAAAATATTCACTTGAACAGCTAAAAAACAGTCATATGATGGTAGAGTACAATTGGTCCAGTCTATGTTATTTGGTTTTCAAGCTTACTGGGCCCAATTGTTCCTTATTCCCTCTAAAGTGCTGAAGTTGGTAGATGGTTACTGTAGAAGCTACATTTGGTCTAGGGAGGGAATTATTGTTGGAAATTTGCCTTTGGCGGGGAGATGCGTTCACCCATCTTTGATGAATTAAACACTAGTGTTCCGCATGTTGGAGACCTTGTCTCTTCGCACATGCATGATCTACGAAGTGAGTAGATGACCATAGGGCCAAGAATCGTCAAATTTCGTTAAGAAATGAAAGAGATATTGGTCCACGAAGTAAGGTGTTTGAGGCATGAAAATGTGGTGTGGGACAAATCTACCACATCGGTGGCAATAGGAAGAATTGCTCTCTATATAAGTCTCTAATTGGTAAAGGGTTTGGGACCCCAAGGGGTATCCCATGTGTTTAAAGGAGGGAGGACCTAGATGTGCTTGGGTTCAAGGCTAAGCCCACACGCTTGCCGCCGCCCGCCCAGAGTTCTGGAAAGTTGGTTCTGCCTCCGTTGGAATTGTTTTTTGAGGCATTAATCAGCTATTACTTAGCTGATTAACTCCTCCATTAACAGCCCATTTTTGGGCAGTTGGGCAGCCTCTTTCAATGGCCATTAACAGCCATTACTTGGCTGTTTTAATGCCCTCCTAATGGCCATTAACAACCATGTTTTTGGCAGTTGGACAGCCCCTCCTCCATGCTATATATTGAGCTGTTGTTGGCTCAATTCGTGACTGCACAGATGACTGAAAACACACGAAAAGCAGACAGCAAAAACCCACGAAACAGTGATTGAAATTCAGCAAAACAGTGGCTGAAAAACAGTGACCAAACCCTCACATATACACAAGATATAAACTACAGAGACACACTATATACACAGAGACAAAAGAGAAGAGTAAAGAGAAACTCTTCCTTCCTATTCCATATCTTCAGCAAGTCGATTCATAATTGTTTTCTTCGCCAGGCTCAACCTATTGGCTTTGTAGCGTTGAGATTAAAGTGTTGTTTTATCTTGGGAGACTATTGCCCGCTAACGTAAAAACATATATACGGGGAAAACTTGTCTTAAGGACAGAGGGCTATCACTCGACTCAACACACAACGTTGTAACCATCCAGATTTAGTTGTTTCTTAATTTCAGGTTATCAAGATTCAAGACACAACAAGCTTGCGGCAGTTTTGAAGATTGGCCTATTTGTTCAACAAGATTCAATTTCTGAATATTGAATATTTGTTCACCCTTTCGAATACTTGTAATAGTTATTTACTTCTCGTACTGCTTTATAAAGTACAATAGAATACCAACAATTATTACAAAGAAATTTCTTGTGGCATGGGAAAAGTTATGTTGCCCTGTTTTTGCTGGCAGCATGAATCTAATTAATCTTCAGAAATGAAATCAAGCAGCAGTGACAAGATTACGCTGGGATTTAGCTCACAAAATTGATAAGTTATGGATCAAATGGGTTCGTGCATACTATATCAAGGACCAGCAGTTGAGGGATTATGCAATCCCTCAACAAGCTAGTTGGATGACTAGGAAGATTTTGGCTTCAAGAGATATAGTGCTGCAGCTAAATAATTCTCCTAACAACAAAAAGAATCTATTTAAGTCATACTATCTACAACCGTTGGCAAAATCTATCAAGGGATCACCGGAAATGTTTGATGTTTGGTAACAAAGCTTGGCCAAAAATTTGCTTCACAATGTAGTTGATGCTGCAGCAAAGATTGTTAACTGCTGAAAAGTTGATTAAATGGAGAATTGATGCTTCTCTAAACTGTAGCCTGTGTCAACAAGAACCTGAGTTACATGAGCATCTTTTTGTGCACTGTCCAATAGCAAAAAGTGTATAGTCTAGAGCCTTGAAATGGAGCAAATTTCCTGACTACAATGCTACTACCTGGGATGAGTTTGTTCAATGGGGTACCAGACTTGCCAAGGGTAAAGCTCAATCTGCCCAATTATTCAATATGATCTTTGCAGAATGCTCCTATATAATCTGGATTGAGAGGAATCTGAGAAAATATGGTCAAAAGGTACGTAGTTGCTCGACCTAAGTGAACGAGTGGAAAGAACAAGAGAAAGGAAATGGAAGCTTTGGTCAAGGATTTGGCTTTCATATGCACTGTTCGAATCCCAGTTGGGATCCACTGGTTTATAGTCTTTTTTTTTTTTTTTTTTTTTTTTTTTTTGACGAAGGAACCCGCAGCCGTTACTCTCTCGAGTGTGCACAGGGTAAACCCCGGACTGACGCAATAGCCTGCAAACCACGTCAGCCGATTAACCACACTTGGCAAGCCATGTGTGACAGGCTCAACCAAGAAGGTTTATGCAGGGGATCGAACTCGTGACCTTACGGTCCCGCGCTCTACTGCTACACCAACTTGGCTACCCTTACGGGTTTATGTTAGCTAAGTCCTGTTCTTTGTAATAGTGGTAATGTGTTTTTTGATAGACCTTAGCAAGTTGTGTTGGCTTAGCTAGATTTTGTAATTTGCACTGGCAATTTATAAAAGTTTGTTAGCTACCAAAAAAAAATTAAATAGGCATTTGGACATGAATTGGGAAATATTTGCAAAAAATAAATACCAGACACCGGATGTTTTGATGGGACGCTTCCTTCGAATAGGTCCTACGTAGTGCGAATCCGGATTAATCGGCTTTAATGCAGATACTAGACACCAAATGAGAAATCACAAAAAAAAGATAGAGTTATGTTTGGACGTACATTTCAGTTAATTTTTTTTTTGAAGTTTGTGAGCGAAAAAAAAAAGTAATCTCAATTTCTATAAATATAACCAAATACTCCCGCAAATTGAAAAATGAAACTTGAGAAACAGCAATGCCCCCTAAAAACGGAAATGAAAAAAGTGGGGGTGCTTGGCAAGCGAGGAACAAAGTGACCGCAAGACACCGTCCATGTCAATGGCACACTACCTTCTAACCTGCCTGGAGTTAAATATAATCAACTCTGAGAGTTACACACGCATAGGCATCGATGTTTCTTTTGTTTTGGAGGAAAACACCGGGCAAACCACCCCCATTCAACTAATCTTCTGATTACAGAAGTGGTTTAGGGTTTAACACACATCATGTGTAATCTCAGCTCCACACCCCCTAATGTGTGCTGTGCACCTCTGCCTTTACTTTTTAAGCACTAAAGTTTCCTACTAAGTAGCCGATGTGGGACAAGTAACTGACAGTGAAAAGGCAAGAGAACATTTATTGTATAGTTAATCCATTAAAGTGATATTATGATTACGTTTTCTCTTTTACTGATATTACGATTAAATTTATGTGGTGAAGGCCGTTTGGTTACATGGATTAGAGATTATTCAATATTTATTTTTGGGTAATAGCTAAAACGGGATAAAATTTACATCAAATTTATGAGTATATATTATATGTCCTATAAAGAGGATGGGATCATCTATTTTTTTTTATAATCGTGGTATCTAGGCTAGCTTATGCGACTTATCGAGTAATTCTTTCTATCAATACTTGAACGGATAGAAGAAATGACATACTTAATATTTTTGTCTCTGTTGGAATTTGATTCTGAAATATCGTGGTTCTCAACTCATTTGATTGATCAATAGGTTACATCCTTTAGGGCAATGAAATTATTTATTCTTGCTATAATCTCAATATTATAATCCTAACCAAAAGAGTTAGGTACTCTTACTCATACTTAATATAGCCTCATGTCTTTAATGAATAGGTTTACTTTATATTATTTTTATTATTGTTATTATTATTATATGTTACATTTTCAAGACGTCCATCAAGTAAAAAAAAGTTGAAAGAGTGCTTATGGAGAGTTTCGACCGTTATATAGTTTAAACTTTAAAGTTATAATTCTTCTTTTTGCACCAATAGACTAGGAAAACAAATCCAAGGTTAGTCGCGGCAAAACGAATCGACAAAGTCACAAAACTCATGTCTGTTTGATTGGTTGTCTGTCTACAAACTTAAAATGAACACAAAACAAAGAGTCAAAGACCATAGTATTATAATTCATTACTAATAGGTCATAACAACTGTAGTAGAAGAAAAGCTACAAAATTTCTGTGCCGAGATTTCAAACTTCTGGTCCTAACACTAATTCAATATCCACAACCTCTATAAGAGCTTTATTGTATCACATTTTACAAGTCGATATACGATGCATGATGAATACACATAAACCATTGCCCATCAACCTTCTCGAAAACATTTGTAGCAAATTGTTTTCCCCAGCTGCTGCCTTTAGTTTTGACTTTTGACCATCTCAATGCATGTAACGTACCCCATAGCACCTCTAACATTAACTTGGACATCTCTAATCTCGATATCAAGTGGAAAATCATATTCGGCCCAGACAAACTCCCAGCTTCCCATTACAAGATCATAGCCAGTTATGCCACTAACACCAGGGTGCACGACGCAAACATTCTCACCTTTCGACCAGAGGGTTTGCATTGCAGCTAAGTCTCCGTTTCTGAAGGAATTGTAAAAGCGAGCATTTGCTGCTAGTACAGAGGCCTTACTGTCCTCCTGGAGATGTCGGAGGCTATCCCTATTTTTTGCTGCTCGAGCATAATTCTCGTCTTTAATAGCAGTCTTTAAATCCTGCGCCAAGGTTTCCTCATCTAGCAAGATTTTTTCAGCGCTCAAAGTTCCTTCGGAATCCTCACTCATGACCCGACGTGGTCTCAGTGAATGTGAATGGGGGCCTTGCCTAAAAGGTGCTGTTCTGAATAAATACATAATTAGATGATTTTACAGTTTAGGAGAGGAAATCTGAAGTAACCCAAAAATTATATGAAAAAAGGAAAGAAAATTGAACAGACGTAACACACTTAGCGGATAAGGCACATGCTGCTTGTGACACAAATTTCAAGGCCCAAGACACTGGCCACTAAAAATGATATAAACATGCACTTGAGATGACTATAAAGGGGTAATAGTACAATAAGGAAGAAGCAAATACCCAAATATTGCTTTTTTCATAGAATAGGTTACTTGCTTATACAACAAAGGGTTCCTAATGTTTAGATAGTGGTCGTAACCTCTACATGCTACAGAGAAAACAGAAGCAAGTGGAAGCTAGACTTTTCTTCTCATAATTGTCATTTCACAACTAAATATAAAGTTAGGAGATAGGTAAAGAAAATACCAAGAAGACTACGCCAATCTCGACTAAGTGCTCTGAATATTGATATAATATGAAAGATAAGTTCTTTTTCATGGAAACACCTTGAATTCGATATCAAAGTTCCCCATGTTAAAAAATGCAAATATTCCTCCACATTAATGTTTCTGTTCATATTCATGGACGATGTCAAAGCATCATTTGACAAGAGATAAAACTTAAAATTGATTCTTTCTGGTGAACACTAATAAGTTACCAAATTCGGCACAGAAAAGAAGTGCAAAAAGAAGAAACAACATGTATTCATACCATTACCACATGCCGCCTACCAAAACAAAGATAAATTAAGATGGTTTATCAAAAGTTCTCACATGATCAAATCATTAAAAGAATAGACATAGATATAGTTACCAAATAATCCTAATATGAGCTACTACAGCCAAATAGAGCAACAGAAAGTTGTGTGAACTGGAACTCTTTGCAAGAAGGTCAGAATCTCGCAACAGCTACATCAGCAGGCCAACAAATATCTGTAAAGGCTACAGAAGATACTGCATACTTTGGGATCGTTTGGTTCACATGCTAATTATGAGGAGATAAAATATAGGTTAATTTATGTGGTGAATATAATTGAAGGGATTGTTCTATGGCATACAACAATAAAAGGATTGCCATGCAGTGAATAATAATCGTGGGTATGCTATGTACTGTTATCTCGCCTGTGTTCAAAAAATCAGGAAAAAAAAAAAACAACCAAAACTAGAAAAAACAGAAATTGGAAAAATAATGCAGAAGTAAGAAAATATCCGAGACCACAGAATTCACTGTGTGTCCTTAAGGAATTTAATCCCCTCACTGTACCCGAGGTTATGGATTACTTCCTCCCAGGATAAAACGGATATACCTGTCGCAGGAGTAGCGGTACGTCAAACGCCTTCGACTTCGACGAACTCAAAGTTGGCAACGAAACACAGTAAGACTCGATAGTTTTATTTGTGGAAAAAGAATGCAGAATTTCAGATGCAGAAATTTTTGTTTCAATGTCTTAAAAATGAGGCATTGCCTCAGTTTATATAGCCTCGAAGGTGCCTCTTCGGAATAGGTTGGTGACTGTTCGGAAAGGTTGCCTTCATTTTCCTTCCATTTCTCATTCACACCAACTTGGCTAGTTTTATTCATTAACTAGCTTTAACAATCCCCCACATGAATGGGGAATGGCTATATGATGAAAAACATGCATGACAAAAAACTGTGTGATTCGTAAGCAAGGATTAATCGCATCTGGATAAGTAGATTTCTCTTTGAACTTTCCATAGTGAACATATGTCGGATATACTCGGTCAATCGGTAGATTTGATATCCTTGAACCATCGAGCTTTGGTGTATACCTAGACAACCACATGTTACATAATTAACCCTTTAACCGTCTTTGGTTCTCATTGTTTTGTTCGTTTCAGCCATGAACACTACCTGGTTCATAAGTGCGTAGAGAATTGGCCTTACATAATTCTCCTTGAAGCGGCTTACACTTCACACTTACATAGGTGATTCCTAAATGTGCCATCCCGTAGATACACTATTTGATATACCCCGTACCAAACTTAGGAACCATTAAAAAGCCGTAATGCTTTATCCTGGTACTGAATATTGTCTCATCACGAGAATGGACCAAAGATTTATTGTGACAATGTTGAACCATCATTAATGACTTTGTTTGATCTCTTTGAACCTAGATCTTGGGATCTCCAGTCTTCTAGGTAGAGTTACCGTCACGATGACTTGTCCTCGGCCATAGTCCCATTCCCCTTGATGATCTTTCAACTACCTCTCTAGTTAGGCCTTTAGTTAGTGGATCCGACACATTATCTCTTGACTTAACATAGTCAATTGTGATAATTCCAGTAGAGAGTAGTTGTCTAACGGTATTATGTATTCGTCGTATGTGACGAGACTTTCCGTTGTACATAAGGCTCCCGGCTCTTCCTATTGCCGCTTGGCTATCGCAATGTATGCATATAGGAGCCAACGGTTTGGGCCAAAATGGAATATCTTCTAAGAAATTCCGGAGCCATTCAGCTTCTTCACCGGCTTTGTCTAAAGCTATGAACTCAGATTCCATTGTAGAGCGGGCAATACATGTCTGTTTGGATGACTTCTAAGACACTTCTCCTCCACCTATGGTAAAAACATATCCACTTGTGGATTTAGTTTCAGTTGAACCGGTGATCCAATTTGCATCACTGTATCCTTCAATAACTGCAGGATACTGTTATAATGCAAAGCAAAGTTTTGAGTATGTTTTAAATACCCCAAAACTCGTTTCATTGCCGCCAATGTTTTTGGTCGGGATTACTAGTGTAGCGACTTAGTTTACTTATAGCACACGCAATATCGTGTCGCGTACGAGTTCATGATATACATCAAACTTCCCAACACTCTGGCATAATCCAATTGAGAATGACTTTCACCTTTATTCTTTGAAAGAGCAAGGTTCATATCAATTGGCGTCTTTGCAACTTTAAAGTCCAAATACTTGAACTTTTCAATTACCTTTTCAATATAATGAGTTTGAGACAATGCTAGACCTTGAGGGGTCTTATGGATTTTAATTCCCAGAATTAAATCGGCAACTCCTAAGTCTTTCATATCAAACTTACTAGCAAGCATGCGCTTAGTAGCATTTAGTTAGCAATGTCGTTACTCATTATCAACATATCATCCACGTACAAACAAACAATGACTACGTGGTTTGGAGTGTTCTTAATGTAGACACATTTATCACACTCATTTATCTTGAATCCATTTGACAAGACATTGTATGGTCAAATTTTGCATGCCACTTGTTTGGGTGCTTGTTTTAGTCCGTAAAGAGACTTAACAAGTCGACACACCTTCTTCTCTTTCCCTGGAACTACAAACCCCTCAGGTTGTTCCATGTAAATTTCTTCCTCTAACTCTCCATTTAAGAAGGTTGTTTTCACTTCCATTTGATGGATTTCAAGACCGTACACGGCGGCTAACGCTACTAACACCCGAATAGATGTAATCCTCGTTACCGGCGAGTATGTATCAAAGTAATCAAGACCTTCTCGTTGTCTAAACCCTTTAACAACTAGTCTTGCCTTATATTTATCAATAGTACCGTCAGCTTTCATTTTCCGCTTGAAAATCCATTTGGAACCTAAAGGTTTATTCCCTGGAGGAAGGTCAACCAATTCCCAAGTATGGTTGTTTAATATGGATTCTATCTCACTATTGATTGCCTCTTTCCAAAATTGAGCTTCCGATGAAGACATAGCTTCGTTGAAGGTTCGAGGCTCATTCTCCAACAAAAATGTTAGAAATTCTGGTCCAAAGGAAGTAGACATCCTTTGACGTTTGCTGGGTCTTGGATTTTCCTCATCAGGAATATTTTCCTTTTTTTCTTCCCGAGGTCGTTTAGATTCTTTGCTAGACGACTCACATTCCTTTTTATACGGATATATGGTTTCAAAGAAGTCAGCATTATCGATTCAATTACCGTATTAACTTTGAATGTCGGGATTTTTCGATTTGTGAACTAGAAATCGATATGCCTTACTATTTGTGGCATATCCTATGAAAACACAATTAATGGTTTTAGGTCCTATTTTTACCCTTTTGGGTTTAGGAACTTGCACCTTGGCCAAACACCCCCACACTTTGAAGTATCCCAAATTGGGCTTCCTTCCTTTCCACTTTTCGTATGGAATAGATTTTATTTTGCTATGGGGCACTCGATTGAGTATTCGGCTAGTTTGTTAGAATGGCTTTCCCCACAAGTTCCGGGGTAAACCGAACTTATTAACGGGCATTCATCATTTCTTTCGGGTTCTATTTTTCCTCTCCGCAATTCCGTTTGATTGTGGCGAGTAAGGGCGATTGTTTGATGAATAATGCAATATTCCAAACATATTTGTTCAAAAGGAGATTCATATTCACCGCCCCTATCACTCCTTATCATTTTAATCTTTTTGTTAAGTTGAGTCTCAACTTCAGTTTTGTATTGCCTGAATGCTTCAATTGCTTCATCTTTACTATTAAGTAAATAAACGTAGCAATACCGTGTACTATCGTCAATAAAAGTTATGAAATACTTCTTTCCACCGTGAGATGGGATTGACTTCATGTCACAAATATCTGTATGGATTAAGTCTAAAGGACTTGAATTCCTTTCAACTGACTTATAAGGATGTTTAACATACTTAGACTCAACACAGATTTGACATTTTGATTGATTGCATTCAAACTTAGGCAATACTTCCAAACTAATCATTTTTTCGCAAGGTTCTATAATTGACATGTTCTAAACGTGAATGCCATAAATTATTTGACTCAAGTAAGTAAGACGAAGCAGAAACTTTATTATTATTGGCAACGACCATTACATTCAGTTTGAAAAGGCCCTCTGTGAGGTAACCTTTTCCTATGTGCATCTCGTTCTTACTTATTACAACCTTGTCAGAAACAAAAACACACTTAAAACCATTCTTTACTAGAAGTCCGGTAGATACTAGATTTTTCCTAATTTCAGGAACATGACAGACGTTGTTGAGAGTCACCACCTTGCCAGATGTCATCTTCAGCAGTATCTTTCCATAACCTTCAATTTTGGCCGTTGCGAGAATTTCCCATATATATGGTCTCGTCGGGCCCGGCGGGAGCATATGAAGCAAAGGCTTCTCTAACAGCACAAATGTGGCGAGTGGCGCCAGAGTCAATCCACCACTCTTTCGGATTTCCCACTAGGTTGCACTTAGACAACGTAGCGCACAAGTCATCAACTTTCTCGTTTGTTTCAACCATATTAGCCTGACCCTTCTTCTTTTCCTTTTTCGGAGCACGACAGTCTGCAACTTTGTGTCCGATTTTTCCACAATTGTGGCAGTTTCCCTTGAATTTCTTCTTGTTGGAATAGTTCCTTGGTCCCGATGCATTTTTTCTCTTTTTCAGATTAGTTGGGGCAGTTTCAACAATATGTGCTCCCCTTATGGTTGATCTCCCATTTGCCTTCTTCTCCGCTGCCTTGTTATCTTCCTCGATTCTCAACCGGACGATGAGATCTTCCAGTGTCATCTCCTTTTGCTTGTGTTTCAAGTAATTTTTGAAGTCCTTCCATGAAGGAGGCATCTTTTCTATTACTGTCGCAACTTGAAACGCCCCACTAATCACCAAACCTTCAGCGAGTAGATCGTGGATGATAACCTGCAACTCTTGAACTTGAGTAACAATAGACTTGCCATCTACCATTTTGTAGTCCAGAAACTTGGCAGCGATGAACTTCTTTAATCCAGCATCTTCTGTTTTATATTTCTTTTCCAACGCATCCCATAGTTCTTTTGATGTTTCCACATTACTATAGACGTTGTAAAGATCATCCTCCGATCCGCTAAGAATATAATTCTTGCACAAAAAATACGAGTGCTTCCATGCCTCAGTTACAACAAAACGTTCATTCTCAGGTGTTGATTCAGGCAAAACCGGAACGACCTCCTTAATAAACTTTTAGAGGTTTAAAGTAGTTAAATAGAAGAACATCTTTTGTTGCCATTGTTTGAAATCAATTCCGGTGAATTTTCCAGGCTTCTCTGCCGGAGCCGGTGCCGGTGCAGTACGACTGGAGGACGCAGCATTGCTCGTAGAACCAACCATGGAGGCTGGTGTGGCAGTAGCAATAGCATTCAAATTTGGAGTCATGTCTCCCATTTCTGTCGCAAATGAAACAACAGAAAAATTTAATAAACGGTGAAGACTTCGAACCGAATCAGTTTTGACAGCAACAAATATAATACACAACGGTGAAGATTTTATTTCTTCAAACCGAATCAAGGTTACACAAACAGATTTAAAATACTTGAAACGAAATGCAGTAAATTGTATGTTGTATACTTGATGAAGTTTTTAGTCTCCAAATGAGTAGAAAGTTATGAAAACTTTAATCTCAACCGGAGTAGAAAATTTGAAGATTTTAGTCTCCAAACAACATATAAGTTCGTTACACCGAAACAACAAACATTTTTTTTCCAGTAAATTGTATGTTGTATACTTGATGAAGTTTTTATATCTTCAAATCAAGTACCCAAATGAGTAGAAAGTTATGAAAACTTTAATCTCAACCAGAGTAGAAAATCCGAAGATTTTAGTCTCCAAACAACATATAAGTTCGTTACACCGAAACAACAAACATTTTTTTTTATTTTTTATTTTTCCAGTAAATTGTATGTTGTATACTTGATGAAGTTTTTATATCTTCAAATCAAGTACCCAAATGAGTAGAAAGTTATGAAAATGCTAATCTCAACCGGAGTAGAAAATCCGAAGATTTTAGTCTCCAAACAACATACAAGTTCGTTACATCGAAACAGCAAACATACACCTTTTTTTTTCTTTTTTTTTTCCGACAATGTTCTGTAATAGTTAAACAAGAATAAATGAACACAAAAATAATTATTAAATTCCTTAAGCTTGTTATCTCGCTTGTGTTCAAAAAATCAGGAAAAAAAAAACAACCAAAACCAGAAAAAACAGAAATTGGAAAAATAATGCAGAAGTAAGAAAATATCCGAGACCACAGAATTCACTGTGTGTCCTTAAGGAATTTAATCCCCTCACTATACCCGAGGTTATGGATTACTTCCTCCCAGGATAAAACGACTATACCTGTCGCAGGAGTAGCGGTAAGTCAAACGCCTTCGACTTCGACGAACTCAAAGTTGGCAACGAAACACAGTAAGACTCGATAGTTTTATTTGTGGAAAAAGAATACAGAATTTCAGATGCAGAAATTTTTGTTTCAGTGTCTTAAAAATGAGGCATTGCCTCAGTTTATATAGCTTCGAAGGTGCCTCTTCGGAATAGGTTGGTGACTGTTCGGAAAAGTTGCCTTCATTTTCCTTCTATTTCTCATTCACACCAACTTGGCTAGTTTTATTCATTAACTAGCTTTAACATGTAGGTATTATCTACTTTTAACGGCAATTTTTTTAATTCTTTTTACCTTCGTATTGTGAATTCACTTTATTGTTCCATATACTACACGCATCAAATAACACATAAACTTCGCATAACATTCATGTAACTTGTGAGCATTACTTAATACCTACCAACAACTAAATGTTGCATCAGTTATGCGGGAATTATCTTTTCTTGTACAACCAACCAAACATTTTAGTTATTCGGAGATTATTTTCCTAATCCCTCCAA